>OW052046.1:28647005-31562005 GCA_932526495.1 Bombylius major | reverse complement strand
CTTATAAAGTCTCTTATAAAGATATTACCTAACTCATCAAAGTCATCATCATCTTCGCCATTTTCATTATCATCGTCATTCTTATAATCATCATCATCTTTATAAAAGTTTCAATCCTTATAAAGGTCGCCATCCTTATAAAGGCTAATGAGGATAATACCTCATAAAGTTCATCATCATCTTCACAATTTTCATCATCCTCGTCACCCTTAATCCTCTCATAAAGGTCATCATCATCTTCACTATTTTTATTATTCTTGTCATTCTTATAATCATCATCATCTTCATAAAGGTCACAGTTTCCATAAGGGTTGTCATGCTCATAAAGGTCACAATTCTTAAAAAGATCGCCATCCTTATGAAAGTCGTCATCTATATAAAGATCGCCACCCTCTAAGAGTCACAATCCTTATAAAGGTCGCCATCTTTATAAAGATGACAATCCTTATAAAAGCTCTAATGAAGATAATATGTCATAAAAATTATCATCATCGTCTTCACCATTTTTATTATTCTGATCATTCTCTCATCCTCACCATATTTTTGTTTTTGGTATGAAAAAAAATTTTTTTTGTCTTTAATTTTCTACATATACCTACTTTAAAAATGAATTGTTTCGCTTCATAATTTTCTTTTTTTTATTCATTAAAATTTTTTTTACTGTATTCCGGGGATTTGAAATCTTGGCAAATTAGAGATTTTTTTTTCAAAAAAAATTTTTTTAATACTATTAAGTTAAAAAAGGTGTAAATTTATTTGTTTATTTTTGTTCTAGTAACAAAAATAAAGCTCATAAACAAAGCTGCTGTTTCTGACTAATAAATAAATAAAATTTAAATTAACCTATTTGCATAGAATATCGTAATTTGTAGAAGAATACGTCAAAATTAAATATATAAAAAAAAAATTTTTTTTTTATTGAATAAAAACATAAAAATAATCTCCTTTTTCCTAGAATTTAATTATTAAAAAAAGTAAAAAGAAAAAAAAAAAAAACCTAGTAGTTTTGTACAAAAAAGAAAAAAAAAAATTTTTTTTTTTGTAGAAGGAACAATGCAGACAGTATTTAAATAAACTAAATAAGTATACATATAAATAATATTATGCATTAGGATTATTAGTTATTCTCAAAAATATGAAAAAAAAAATAAAATAAAAAGTATTTTCAATTAAAAAAACACATACCTACATATATGCTATAAATAGTATATAGATATATGAACACATACATACAAAATGAATAATAAAAATAAGACAAATAAATATTAGAAAGAAAATTTAAAAAAGTCACAATTGTGATTGTCCATTTTTTTTTTTTGTCATTTTAAATTTTGACAGTCACATTAGACATCAATTTAATTTAGTTAATAGAAATAAAATTATTATTTAAAGAAAAAAAAAATATATAAAAAAATATACAACAAAACACAGATAAACGAAACAAAAAACATTAAAAACAAAATCAAATAAAATTACAAAAAAGAAAAAGAAAAAAACATAAAACAGAGAAAAGAAAGCTATTTAATTATTATATTTTTTTTTGTAAGATAGGAGATTTTTTTTAATTTCTTTTGAATATTTTACATGAATTTTTCATTTTTATTTTTTATACTGAAACCGATTCATTTAAAATTCAAACAATGACATTTTTTAATTTAACAAACTATAAAAAAAAAATAAAAAAAAAAAAAAAAAAGAAGAAATAAATTTACAAGATGAAAAAATGTTTACAATAAAAAGAAAATTGTAAAATGTCCTAAACTTACACATTAATTTGCTCCATTTTATTTTCAAAATAAATTTTAATAACTAATAACCTAAAAAAAAAAATTTTATGAATTTTTATCGTCTTTGTTTTTTTTTTTTTTTTAATTTTAAATTTTAAATTTATTTAATTTAAATTTGGAAAGATTTGGTGGCAAATGTGGTTTGGTATGAAGGGCTGTTTGCTTCGGTAGAAGCAATTTCATTCGGAGGCCTAAAGGCCCATTGTGAATGCCAAATGGCAAAAATAATGAAAAAAAAAAAAACAAAAAAAAAAAACAAAATAATAATAACATGACTTTTTCATACAAATAAAATTTAAATTTTCCATTAAAATAATTTTAATTGAAAATTTTATTCGAAAAATCAATTGAAAAAAAAAAAAAAACTAATTAAAAAAAGTTTATTCAAACAAACAAAAACTATGAAGAAAAAAAAAAGTCGTCTCTCTTATGAAAAATGTATCTTTTTTTTAAAGTAATTTTTCTTTTATACATATATCATTAATTTTAATTAAAATTACTATTTTATTTTTAAATTTTTTTTTTAGATATGAATTTAAATAAATTATGAATTATTATTATTTTTTTTTAAATTTTTTAGACTATGAATTTGCGTTTAATTATTATTATTATTTTTTTTTAAATTTATTTAAATGAATTTATTTCTATTTTATTTTATTTTATTATATATATATACATACATATATATATATACATACATATATATGTATATATATATTTTAGTGTACTTACAAAACAAAATATTATAATTTTATGTTATTGAATATTAATTTTAATTTGTAACACGTTTTTTTTTTTAAGTAAATTTAAGAATTATTATATGAACTATGATTTATCTACGAAAAAAAAAAAAAAACCAGTAATAAAAATATTTTATAATTTTTTTCCCTCTCCTTTTATTGATTTTAGATTTTTTTTATTTCGTTTTTTTTTCTTTTCAATTTTTTTATATTTTAGTATTCGTATTTCATTTTAATTTTATCTTTAATTTTTAAGTATGGAACCTTTTTTTAAATTTTTTTTTTTTTTTTTTTTTTTTGTGTATATTTTTTACTTTATAAAATAATAAAATATACATATACATACATATATATATATACATAATATACATTTATATAATATAAATAAAAATATATAGTAACAAATTGAAAAACAAACAAACAAAAAAAAAAATAATAAAAATGAAACAGAAAAAATAAGAAACGATGTAATAACATTTTGAAGAGTATTTTGTTAAAGTATTTTTTTATTTTCTCTAAATTTTAGTTTTATTAATAATTTTTATTTTATTTTATTTTATTTTACATTTTTTTTTTTCAATTTATATACATATTTAAAAAAAAAAAACAAAACAAAACACGAAAGAAAGAAGAAAAAAAAAAACAATATATATGTACTATATTGTCTACTTTGTAAAACTGAATTATTAATTATACGATGAATTAATATAATATTAATTAATTAATTTCTTTTTATTTATTTTTAATTTCGTTTTATTCCATTTTATTTTCTCTTTTGTTTTTCTCTTACAGTTTTTTTTTTGTTGTTGTCAATGATTTTATGTTTTCGACAAATACGAGGGTTGCTTTTTAAGTTTTTACAAAAATAACGAAAAAAAAACAAATAGGTATTTGGTTGAAAGTCATTTTATTGTTTTTCAAAATTTTCGCCTTTAAAATCTATACACTTTTGCATTTCCTCGATCGAATTTTTGAGCATTTCCTTACACCAATTAATACGACCCTTTTTTAGTGTATATGTATAAGATAAAAGATGCGGAATCCAACGAGAACAGATCTTTTTCACGGGTAAATGTTCGTGTAAAATCGAATGCGCTGCAGTCTTTGAAATGCCTAGGGATGCCTCAAACTCACGGTAGGTCACAGGCCTATCTTCTTCAATCATGTTGCGTACAGCATCGATGTTTTTGGGAACCACAACTGATTTTGGTCGACCTTCGCGAGATTCATCGCTGACAGAAACACGACCACGACGAAATTCTGCAAACTAGTTGTAAACAGTCTTTTCTGATGGTGCTTCATCGGCAAAAGTTGAACGAAGCTATTCAAAGCATTCTTGTTGATTTAAGCCTTTACGAAAATCGTAAAAAATCATCCAACGAAAACCTTCACGTGAAATTTCCATTTTTACTTAAACCTCATTTTTTTAAAAACATAAACAAACTGATCAATGAATTTCTGAGATTTCACTGATTTAGCAGTAAAAAATGTCAAATTGTACAATAAAAGAAATGTCGCATACCAATGATGCCATCTAACAGTCGTTTGTAAAAACTTAAGAGGCAGCCTACGTATTTATTTTTTATGTTTAGTTTTTTGATTTTGAAAAGTGACAGATTTCAGTGGCATTTTTTTTTTTTTTTTTGATACAGAGTATGGTAGAGGATATGAAAGAATAGAAAAAAGGATAATTATAGGGAAAGAAAATAAAGGAATTAAAAGAAGGATTATTATAGGCGAAAAAAAAAAGAAATCGTTAATGGAAATTTCACTGTAAATTTTGAAGCTTGTAAGAAGTAGGAAAGAAAATAACGTTTGCAATTGTAATTTATTTCGTATAAAAACTGAACAATTCATATACAGTGAAACTCTAATAATCCGAACCAATTGATGGCAGGCCCAAATCGGATTACCGAAAAATTCGGATTATTGAGGTGATATTATACAGCCAAAATAATATAAAACAGTGCAGAATTAAAGTAAACTGCTTTTTTCTAGTGAATTCAGTGTTTTATGAGCACCTTTTTTTTTGGAAGAATTCATTTTACACAAATTTTAAATTGAATTATTATTCTATACCACTCAAAACTTGTAATAAGTAATGCACAAATTTGTATTTAGGTATACAAATAACAAATAAAACATAACGGGAAAATTTCAGTTAGCTAATAACAGTAAATTATGTATTTATGAAAATAAGAAAGCAATTTTTTGATTTTATCAAACAATTCGGATTACAAACAACATTCAATTCGGATTATAGAATGTTTAATGCCTAAATTTAAGACAGTCGGATTATTGGAAATTCGGATTTTTGGGGTTTCGGATAATCGAAGTTTCACTGTATAACTACCCAACTCTATATATCATTGATAGGAGGTTAGATAGATAGAAAGCTTATTATGCGAATACAAATTGAATGTCACATCACTGCTTTTTTATTTTTCTCAAAACATTTTTTTTTTAGTTTTGCTTTATGTTTATTTTTAATTAAAAGCATTAGTTTGAGGAAATGTTAGAAAAAGATTAAAATAAAAAAGATATTGAAAAACTTGTCATACAATATTTTAAAAAAATATTTGGGAATTATGAAAAATTTTATTTACTTCTTTAACCTCTTCATGAATATTTTTCTTCAAAAAAAAAAAAAAAAAAACAATCATCTATTATGATCCTGGAAGAGGTCAAAGAACACTCATTTGAGAATAAAAAAAAACTAAGATTGGAATTTATAGTCAGCCGTAAGAAAACAATTTAATTATTTTTTACAAGATCCATTATGTGTCTTGTAAATTGATTTACTACTATAGAAATCGTAATAACATTAATCTATCTCGAAAGTTAATCGGATGACATCTCGAATTTTTTTTCTAGTGAGAACATCTATGGTTCTAAACTGAGCTCATTAGTAAATTAATGCTATTGTCATAACTTTAATGTGTTATGACTGGCATAAAACGAGATGGTGAGTTTGACTTACGATTGTCATAATTTAGCCGGTGAGGTTTGTTAAAACAAAAAAAAATAAATAAAATTATTACAAAAAAATTAAAAACTTTGAAAATGGAAATTTTAATTTGAAAAAACACAAAAAAAAGAGCTAAATTCGAGAAAAAAAAAACATACTAAAAAAAAGGAAATATTTTCTACGGTTGATATTCCTAAAATGAAACATGACTGTTTCATACAATTTTTTTTCGTTTGATGATGTGCAGAAGTATAAAATTTTTATATAATTCTACATATAATGTTCGAAACATATACAGTTAAGTATAAAAAACACTCACACACATTCGCACATACACTAACACTTATTATTTTAATTTTCTTTATAAAAAGTAGTAAAAACATTTTTTTATTGGTATTAAAAACCTTTGTTCATAATGGGAAAATTCGGAAATTCAACGTGAAAGTACCATTTTGGTCTGCCTACCATAATGGTAAATATAGTTATTTATAGCCAAATTAACAACTGAAAACCTTTACCGAAAAAGTTACCATATTTAAATATAGTAACTTGTGAATTATGGAATATATGGTAAATTTATTATATGGTAGCCTACCGTGATCAATTTTCGAATTTCTCCAATTTGATGCTAAATTTCAATCAAATTTAATAAAGAAAAATTTTCTAAATGACACGTTAGAAGCATTTAGAATAAAATTAAAAAAAAAAAAAAATATATATATATATAAAATAATAAATCGGTAAATAAGCGAAAAATTTGATAATAATTTTTAAATTTTGATATTCGTATTTCGAATTTTGTAGATAAATTTTTCTCATATTCCATTATCGGAATTACCGTGTGTATCATCAAAATATTTCACAATTATTCACGTCAGTCAAATAAAATTTTTGCAATCGAATATGTATTATTATTATTGTTTTTTTTTATTGTTGATAAATCGGAAAAATAAAATTGGTAATATGATAAAAATATGAATTCATTATTTGAATTTAAAAGAATCCTTCAAGTAAAGTAAAGAAAGTGAATCGGTATTTAGTAACCGTGTGCATAGGTGTAGTAGTTAAATAAATTGAAAATGAAAGAAAATAAAAAAACGAAAATGAATAAAACTATATGAACAACTAGAGTTTTATTTCATACTTTGTGCCAGAATTTTTGTTCTGCTCTCTGACTGTTGTTGAAAAGTATTTTTAAAGAAAATACAAAAAAAATTAAAAAAAAATGATCAAAATAAAAAATATATATATTTTTTAGAGTAATTTGAAGAAAAAAATATATATATATATATATAGAAAAAAAAATCAAAACTTGTTGTTAGTTGATGCTGTTGAAAAATTATATTGAAACAAAAAATATAAAAACATATTAAAAACAAAATATATAAAATTAAAGTTACAAAAAATATATATTAATTGAATATTTATTCAAAATATCATTTTAATTGAAATTATTTAATAAGATGCAATGATGAAACAATTAACTAATTTGAATTTTTAAAATTTGAAAAAAATTTAAAAAATAAAAATTTCTTCATTTAATAATATTTGAAGAAACAAAATTAATTAAATTATTTAAAAAAAAAAAAAAACATTCCCTCAATTTATTAAACAAATAACAAAATTAATAAACAAAATCTTTCAAAGTAATTATTTGAATAAAACAATATTACATAATAACATAAGTATTGTAGCATGTATATGTACTCGTATTTATGATAATAACGTTAAAAAAAATTAAAAATTAATTAACAGAAAAGAAAAAAATAAATAAATTGAAAAATTAAAAACACTGGAAAACTAAAACGTTTAAAAATACATTGAAATTACAAAAAAAAAAAAAAAAACAAATAAATTGGTATGTAATTAATTTTAAATAATTGAAAATTAATTATTAATAAACATAATTTGAAAAAAAAAAATAGAAAACAAAATGAATACAACAAACAAAAACAAAAAAAAAAATTATTAAAATTAATAATAATAAAAAAACTAAATGCTTAATTGATTTTAAATTATATTTTTAAATTTAAATATGCATTGAAAAAAAAAAAAAACAAGAATTAGAATTATTATTAAAACTTTACATCATTATATATTACCTACGTACTACATAAATTTAGATGATAAAAAAAAAAAAAACAATAAAAACAAAATTAGTTGAATAAATTTCAATTTAAAAATGAATCTAGCATATAAAATTAATTTTAAAAAATAAATAAATAAATAAGAACACAAAATACATTAATTTAGAGGTACATTGACAATTAATAAGTATAATGGTATTCATGGGTATCACAATTCCATTTATTTTAGAATATATGACATGAAAATTTACAAAAAAAACAACACAAATAACATTGATTATGTATATGTACAACAGGAAAATAAAAAACAACAACATGAGTTATCTTTAAAAAAAAAAAAAATAACTGAATACATTCAAAAAAAAAAAAAAAAAAAAGACCCAAAAAAGACGCGAAAAAATTATATAATAATTTTATTTAAGAAAATTTCTTGTAAATAAAGAAGAAAACGAAAAAAATAACAATAAACATTTGACTTTTGAAAAATGCAAAAAAAATAATAAAAATTTACATCAAGGATTATGCATATTTAACAAAACAAAATAATACATAATGTAAAAATAATTTAAAGTATGAGAAAAGAAAAAAAAAACTAATTTAATCAAAGAGAATTCACAAATCAAAAAATGTCCAATAAAAAAAAATAAAAAATAAAATTTAAAACAAAAAGATAAATGTTACAGTTACATTTTTAATTAAAAAGAAACAAAACAAAATTATCATTAAGAGAAAAATTTTATTATTTATTCATTGATCATCTTATTTCTTTTTGATAATAATTATTAAGAAAAATAATTTTAAGTAATGTGAATTGATCAATTTTGAAATCATCAAAAAGAAAAGAAAAAATTTAAAAGCGTATTAAAAATTATTATTAATTAAAATAATATTATTAAATACATAATATGTGAAGAGATAAAGAAAGAATGACATTAAAAATAATAATTTAGTATAAATATTGTATAAAATTAAGTAAATTAAACACATTAATATAAATCATTTTATTTAGATAACTATATAATACATATTTTATTACATAATTATTAGAAAAAAAAAAAAAAGAAAGAAAAAAGAAAAGAAAAAAAAAATGATTTAAAAAAAAAAAAAAAGTGGATACATTATATACATCCAACATAGCTATACATATAGGTACTATATTTTTAATTACATCATATTTAATATTCTTGAATTTATTGAATAATGTCAATTTAAAAAAAATTACATTTTTATTTTCCCTTTAAAAATTAACAACAACAAATTAAATAATTAATTTTCATTATTTTTTTTTTTTTTTAATTTTTGCAAAAATGGTCTATTTTCTTAAAATTTATTACATATTTAACTTTCTTTTTTTCTTCAATCATAAATTTACGTACACATTTTTTTTAAATTGAAAAAAAAAAAGGTTAAGATAAAAAAAAAATACATGCAAAAAAAAAAAATGAAACAATAAAATACAAAAGCTTGTAAAAGAAAAACTCAAAAAAAAAAAAAAAATAATAATTAATAAATTTATGAATGACAAAACAAAAAAAAAAAATTAAAAATAATAAAAAAAAAAATGAAAAAAAAAACTTGTAGTAATTAAAACTTAAGTATTTAAAAACATACATAAACATATATATTTAAAAAAAAAAAGTATATAAACAAAAAAATAAAATAAATTTAAAAAAATAAACAACAAAAAAATATATGGAAAAAAAAAAGAAAAAAAAATATATTACATACTACACATAGCTTTTAATAAAATATATTAAAAAAAAAAAAGAAAAAAAAATTAATAATAAATAAATAATATAAGAATACATAAAATATATAAAAACAAAAAAAAAAAAAACAAAATATATTATATATGATTATAATTTAACGAAAAAAAAAAAAAATTACAAGATGAAACAAAAACAATATTAAAATATTATTCGTCTGAAAATTTTTTTTGTGGTTTTTTTTGGTTTTTGCAAACTACATACTTTTTTGTTGTTGTTGTTGTTGTTGTAATTTAAGGAGAAAAATCAAGTTTGAAAATAATATACGAGTAGTGTATATGTAGTAGTTTAGGTGATGAAACTGAAAATTTGGTTTGTTTTTTCGATGAATCTTTAAAAATGATCTGGAATCTTAACCGTAAGGAAGATCGTCGTATCTAATTTGAAAATTTCATATTCTAGGATTTTTTGATCACATATATAGAAGTATAGCTGTGTACCATTTTTAAATGTTGCTTGTCATATTGGACAATTTCGAAAATTCACAGTAGGTACAGTATAGCCCAATAAGATTGTGCGAAGGGGAACCATGCGCAGTAGGATCTGCGTATCCTTTTCACTGTAATTTCACTGTGATGTAAGCATCACATTTTACAAAAATCCTTTTTGGAAAGAGAAATTCTCATTTTGTTCCTTAGGTAGGAATTTATTATTTACACGATCTTACATATATTTTCATTTTCTTATTCATAAGAATTTCCTATTTTAAAAGGATACTTATCATCACTGATCACTCATATTGTTTTTGTTATTCTGTATTTTCTTCACTTTCCTTTAAATTTTTTTTTTCAGTAGTATGGCGTTCGTCATAAAAACAACATCGGACGGTAGGATGTTGTTATTTTTTTCAGCTAAAAAGAGGATATGCCTTGTGTGTGCGATAGATTGGGCTGTACTGTAAGCATGGTGCTGCTACCATATGGTAAGCTAACCAATATGGTAAGTAATCAAATCAACCATTGAAAAAATTTGAACACTGTGGTAAGTGGTAACATAATATTTATGGTAACTCCATGCAATAATGGCGCAACAGTCCAATTCAAGCCTTGGCCTTCTCAAATTGAGAATTCGTGACAGTATTTCTGTCATACATGCACCTACAGTTTTATGGTGGAATGCGAACTACTAAATATTGTACATTGGTAGAGAACGAGTTTATTCGTATGACAGGGGTAGTTGGTTTTGTAGGCTCGCTTATGGTCAGTAAACAGCCGCCACGCCCGCCACCAAACTACATATTTCAGTACCGAGCACTTGTACTCAACTCAAATGAATTTGTACTCATTCAAAGCTGGGTGAACTCAGGCGGATTCGACCTTCAGCATCAGAAGCCAGCACTCTACCGCTTCGGCCACTGTCCGTCTATTTATGGTAACTACATACCATGATCAATATTCGAAATTGCCTATTGTATCCCGGTAAATATTCTAAGAACGATTTCTTACAGGTCATGTACATATCTTTTGGTTGAAGAGTACATTGCTTATAATTCAGATTTCAGAGTATTATTTTCTTCAATTTATAAAAATTTGTTTTAGAGTTGTAATATTGAACAAAAGCCCTTTTAAGTACATGGTTATTAAAAAGAATGTTTGGTAATCGTGCAGAATTGCAAAAAGAAAGTATACCCAAGTACCAGCAATTAGTGATTGGAACTTAAATCAAGTTACTAGAACTAAATGATCCCAGGCACGTTACTGGAACAAGAATTGCTACATTTTTTTCAACTGCCACTTTAAATATAATTTTTAAGTATTTAGAACGTAGACGGTACTAAAAATTTCCACTTTATTGAAGCTATTTTTCGAAGTACATACTTAATTTAGTTCCAAAAACGATCCAAAAACTACACTGAAACTATGTATGTTGTGCTACTGTCACTTCACAGTACCAGTTCAAAGTATAGCAAAGACGTAGCAGCTCCATCCACTCGCCACTTTATAGCGGCATAATTCGTATTGTTGAAGGTAGATGGAACGTCCCAGCTACCTATTTTCTGGACTTCAAAGCGATAGTACTTAGCAGTTAGCAAGCACTGCTGTTTTGTAGTGATAAAAGTTGAAATCTACTACTTTAAACAAAGTTCCTACAACTTCATAGTAGAATACACAACAGGCTACTGTACTGGTAGCAAATACTTCTATAGCCGCTATATTTTATAAGAATTTATTTATTCTATAAAATGTAATAAAACCAAAAAACAAAAACTATGCAAAATTCATGGAATAAACTCTTTATTTCTTATCAGGAATTTTATTAATTAATTCCATTATTATTTGACAGGACATTTTTTTTTTCACAGCAACTTTTTAAGCTCTAAATGGAAACAAAAACTTCGAAATTAATATTATATTTAATTATGCATACAAAAGAAAAAGAAAATCTCTAATATCTTGTTTCCTTGTCTTCTGTTTTGTTTTTAAGCAATTTCATTCTAAAGTTAACATAATTATTAATTGTATATATTTATATTTTATATTTTATTAATGTATTTGTGGTTTTTAAAATTAGTGTGGTATGTGTGCATCATCCTCCTTAGCTTTGCCACGTTTTTGGAACGAATGTTTTTGCAATACATTCAAGAACGTCCCGACTACCACAAAAGTGTTCTCCATTTTGGTACCTTTTATATCCCCAATAAGTAGCAGGAAAGTAGCGGCCACCATAAGTAGCTGATACAATAAAGTCACACCACACCGTTCGTGGCGGGCAGTGACAGGAACCAAAAATGCTATAACTTGGGACTTCCTTTTTTAAAGTGAAAATTTCCAGGATTCATTAAGCTTTTCAGTTGTTTTTTTTTCAAGTGAAAGTATTCATATTGTCCTTATAATTGTTTTTCAAGTACATATGTATTATTTTTCGTACCCACATTTTTCTAAGTATTTCATTTCTATTTTGAATAAAATTTCAATTTAATAAAATGTAAAAATCATTAAATGAAATTAAAAGTTTTTGCAAACATAAAAATTAAAAGAAAAAAAAAAAAAATTTATTCCAAATGCATAAATGTTCGTATACTCATGAAACATAATTTGTTGGGGGAAAAATAAACATGAACTTTATAATATTCGCAAATTTTAGATACTATCAATATTAATTTTTTTTTTTTTTTTTTTTTGTGAATTATTTTAAATTCAGTATGAACGGTGGTTTTTTTTTTTAAAACTGTATTTTTCGTGATAATCGTAATAAATACATTTTTATACACCATTTACATATGTTTTTTTTTTTTTTTTTTTAAATAGTAAGGCAGACAGACAATGAATTTGTGAAGATTGTATGAATGTTAAATAATTTAGTTTTGATTAAAAAGAAAAAAAAAAAAGAATAAAATAATAACAAGAAAAACCCAAAAACAATAAAATAAAATTGTCTGTTATTTCGTTTTGTTTTTATAAATTAAATGTTTTGATCAATATTCCTTTTGAATTTTAAATACAGATACAAATAAAACAAAAAAAATAAATTTTTTTTTTTTTTTAAAACATGTATGTCATTTATGTGTAGATGTATCATCATATGTGTTTAAATACTGAATATACCACCAATATATGTATGTATATTTATTTCCTTTTATTTCGGACAAAATTGGAAACTCGCCATCGGAAATAAACAAGAAAAAAAAAGAAGAATAGGAAATAATAATAAAAAAATCATGATATGGTGATACAATTTTTTTTTTTTTTTAAATTTTTTATTTATACATATACAAAATCAAATCCTAATATGGGGGATGGTTATAATGGAATTTGCTATATGAATTTAGTTTATAGTTTTTATTATTATTATTATTTTTTTTTTTTTTGTGATATAAAATTTGTAATGTGTGTACAGTAGACGAGGAAATGTATATATTCAGTGATTTCATTTTAAATTGGTTAAATTTATTTAAAATTTCAAATTGATTGGATCTATCTTGTTATTAAAAAATATTAGATCAGAAACAGGAAAAAAAAAAAGTAAAATCCGTTTGAAAAAAAAAAAAAAAAAGTGAAATAGAAAACAAGAAAAAGGATATTTGATAAATAAACTGTGATTTTAGTTTTTTTTTTCTTTTAATATGAAAACTCAGGTACAAGGAAATTCAATTAAAGGTTTTTCTAAAAAAAAAAAAAAATTTATAATACTTTTTTTTCGTTCTTTTATTTATTTATTTTTTTTTTGAGTATAGATTTTACTATGGATTTATTCAATCATAATAATTTTACCGGCTATTATTCGATGTCACACAATTACAACAAAGTAAGTATATTTTTTTTCTTCATTTTTTAAATTTCAGATACAAATGATACAGATTTTTTTTTTGTTTTTCAACTGAAACGAAATAATTGGAAAAGTTTTAGATTCGTTTAGTTTCATTTTTTTTTTTTAAATTTTTTAATTATAGATTTTATTTTTAAATTTTTGCACAAAATTTTCGATAAATTATTCAGCTAAGGAAATGTTATTTCCTTTAGAAAGGACATTATTTTCTTCACTTCCTATTGAAAAAATATATGTACGTTTTATTGTATAGCTTGTATAAAGGTGCAAATTCACACTTCATGCTTTTTCAACTGTTTTGGTTTTTATCGAACTTTCAAAAGTTTTATTTGTTTGATTAAAAAAAAAAAAAGGATGAAAAAGTTCAATTTTCCCCGATATTCTAAAGTCATTTGAAATAAAAAAGGACTTTTAAAGATTTCAAAAAGCTTTTTAAATCTCTTTTTCTCTCAAATACAAATTTTTATGGCTTAAAGCATCTTTTAAAAATTGAACGTATTTTTATTGAATCCTTGAAACCAAATATCCCATATTAATTTTTAAACAGTCGTAATTTATTTTTTTCATGTAACGCATGTTTGCTAGTATTTTTTATTTTCTTTAAAATTTATGTATATCTTTCTACTTTTTTTTTTTTTTTGTCTACATAAATTATTGTGTCTACATAAATAAAATCTACATTGTTGATAATAACTTTATCATGAATGATTTGGTAGCGACTACCGGTTCACATGTCATTTTTATCTTTATCTCATAATCGTGAAAAATAAAAGGGAAAAATTAAACAGAACCAAAAAAACAAATTGCACTCGCGTATATCGTGTAATATATAATTTTACACAATTTCTTTTTTTATTTTTTATTTTATAATATTTTTTTTCTTATATGTGTGTTTTTTGTTTTGTTTTTGTCTTTGATGAGTTTTGTTTTGCTTCTACCTTTTCTTCAGATGTGTGATAAATTATTATATGTATGTTTACGTTATTGTTATAATGTTGAAATATATAAGATAACAATTTTTTTTTAATGTTCAATGTATGAAGTTATTTTTTTTTTTGATATTAATTGTGTTTTCATATCATGTAATAGCAATATAATTTTTTTTTTATATTTTTGAATAGATATACGTTACATATTTTGATAATTTAATTTTCGTTTTTTTGTTTAACTTTTATTTTCGTAATACAAATTAAATTTTTTGTTTTTTTTGTTGTTTTGTTTTAAAATTATGATCGCATACTATTGTTTAATATCATTAAATTAAGTGTGTACATATGTATATATTTGAGTATGTAGTAGAAATTTGTTAGATATTTGAAATTTATTTTTTGTCGAGCGAAAAAAAAAAACGTTAGTTCCTTTTTTTTTTTAAATAAAACACGTTTTTCACACATATGATAAAAATAATTGTTTTATTATTATTTTTTGTATCAATTCTAGTAGTTTTTTAAAAACAAAGGATAAAAAAAAGCTTGATTTAAATATTTTATAATTTTAAATACACACAAAAAAAAATAACAACAAATATTTCAAAAATACATAAGAAAAAAGCCACTCGAAAAAAAAAAAGAAATACGGAAAAAATACTTCTTCTCAATTTTTTCTTTTTATTATTATTTTTAATTTTTAATTTGCATAGCATAAAAATTTTTTAACACATAAAAGGTACTTTTACTTTAATACAAGTTTAGTTTTATTTATTTATTTTTTCAATTATATACATAATACCTATGTACATATTATAATTCAAAAATGTTAAAAGGTATTTCTTATTCAAAAAAAAAAAAAAAAAGGGAAAATAAATGAAATTATAATTGTATTCCATAAAAACATTATCTACATACAATTAAACGTGATTAGATTTAAAAAGCAATTACAAAATAACAATAATGTGTATGGGTATGTGTGTTATAAATTTTTATTATTTTTTTTTCATATATGTATAGGTATATACTCGTATATGATATTATGCACAATCATGTATGAATTTTGTTTTTTTTGTTTTTGTTTTTCAATTTATTATTTTCATTCGAAGGAAAAAAAGAAGTGTTAATATGTAAATTGAATATTATAGATACTTACTTACACATATTATATTTATCATACACTTATTATTTGATTTTTTTTTTTTTTAAATTTATTTACTTTATCATCGTCAATTATTTAAAGCTGTTAAAAGTCATTCAGAAAATCCCCATTGTAAAGAAGAAAAAAAAAAAAAAACGAATGAAGATAACTTTCGATTTTATATATTGTCATTCTAATTATTGTAATTATTTCATTACTTGTAAATTTCAGATTTTATTATTTAATTTGAATTGTGTGCAGTAATTTTTTTTTTTCTGTCTGTAAAGGAAAACTATATAATTAATTCATATTCAACGCATAAAACGGTTATTTAAAATATGCATATATATTGAAGGGAAAAATTAATAATAAAAAAATAACAGGGAAAATATATACGTACATACATATGTACGTGTTGTTTATGTTTTCTAACATACATACACTGAAAGAAAATTGAAAATGAAAGTTGTTACATTTAAGGATTTTCTTCTATGTACGAATAATTTTAAAATTTTCTTAAGAATGAGAAAATTTTTTTTGAAACACTTAATAAATAATTTTTTGACAAAATTATTTAAAAAGTTGTAGTAGATTTTCAAATTAATGAATTCGATCCGTATCATGGCATCAGTCTAATTGACATACATTATGTATAAAAATAATTTTGTAGCACAATTTTGGCAGGCATCATGGCATGCATGATATGTAAAAGTTAGTAATAATTTTGTTCCCTTTCATTAAGTGGACTTCAAGAAATTAAGTATGTACATATGTATATATTTTTTAAAGAATTAATTACAATTACCTTACTATATTTTCAAAAAAATTTCTTTTAATTAATGAATTTTCTTCTTCTTCTTTTTATTTTTTCAGTGTAGTTCATGTTCAAGCTAAAAATCCTTGGACAAATGGTTTTTGGCAAAAAAAAGTTATTTGGAAACCAAGATGGGTTAAATCATGGGAACAAAAAAAAATTTATGTTGGTATTTGGAAAAAAGTATGGGGACCAGTAGTATTAAATGAATGGGTACCATTACCGAAACCACCATCTGATTGGATACCGAAACATTAAAAAAGAAAATTATTTCTTTAAGGATAAATTGACTGATTTTGTTTGTTTATTTTTTTGTTGTTTTTGTTTTTAATTTTATGTAAATTTACATATATTTTTTTTTAAATTTGTATTTATAAATTTGAAATTGTAATTATAAAGTGTGTACGTACAAAATATAGTTAAATTTTATTTAATAAAAATTTTTTATTCAATCTTAAAAATGTGATAAAATTTAATGAAAAAGTCCTTATCTACTTAAAAAAAAAACAGTTGTTGAAAATATGAATAAATGAAAATTTTAATTCGTTTTTTTTTTAGTTTTTTTTTTTTTTAGTTTTTAATTATAATAGTTTGAATTGAACTATAAATTTTATGAAATAATAATAATAAGACTGTTTCAAGCTGAAAAAGAACCCAATTTTACTCAAAGTAGGGGCTTGCTGGTCTGTTTATTTTAAACTGGAGAATTATACTTGATGAGCTTTCATTTCATCGAAGAAAGAAATAATTTATCAGAGAAAGTACAAATGAATACTCAGTGAATAGATCACCAATCACATGGAAAAACTCCACGCGGAAAGGTGGTCTGTTCTATCTGATTGCAGAATAGATACGAAAGGCTTTATGGAAAAGTGTGAGGAAAGGACGGCTAGATTTCTTCTAAAACTTTGTAGGAGGAACTGTAGGACTTTCGTTGGACCTCATCACAAGACATAACACATGTAGCCACCACTTGCTAATTATGAAAGTGGTCAGAGATCCAACGTGCGGGGCCTGCCTGGAAGAAGCGGAAACAACAGAGCACCACCTCTGCTGTTGTTCGGCTTTATCTAGGATAATGTTGCGTGCATAGAATTCTGATGCAATAAGAATGGAAGACATCTGTTCTCAACCCCTAGTCATTAGTAAAACGGAAAGATTTTTCTAGAGAAGGTCGAGCACAATGGACTCCTGTCTGACTGCTTGTGGATGCCTGCATCCCTCCATCCAACAACAACAAATACTGATAAATATTTATCTAGCACAAATGTAATCGAGGGATTTGATGAAAAAAATAATATTTCCTTGGTTTTCGAAACCTAAGCAGTCAAAGATATGTCGAGGTTTTTCTCATGTTTAAGATAAAAATGAAAGTCAAAAATATATCTTTCGCATGGATAACGCCTTTTAGAAAAGTTCTTATTTCTAAATTTAAAATTACTTCAATGCACGCAATCGAATAAGGTTTTCTGTAAGAAATTAAAACACAAAAATAAAATTCATTTATAATTTTTTTTTTCTCAAAGAAAAAAAAAACGTTTTATTAATAAAAAAAAAAAAAAAAATAAAACAAAAAAAAAACGAAACAAAAAATGATCAGTATAACAATTTTTTCATAATATAAAAATTAAAATTAATCTCTAATGACAGAGAAAATTTCCTTAATAATATTTAAAAACATTTTTGATTTTTTAAACTTATTCATTAAAAATTACAATAATACAAATAATATAACATTATTATAAGATATTATATTAATTAGATAATGCAAATTATATATATATATATATAAAATAAAAACATATACAACAAAATGATATTAAACTAACGACTGAGATAATCACGCATATTATGTACAAGGATGGGATAAATTATTTTTTATTATGTTTCATATGTGTTTTTTTTTTTTTCTTTTTTAATGACAGAGAATGGCGGAAACATTTTTGTTCTACATAAAATATTACAAAATTAAATTGATGATATTATAAATTAAATGCTAAAACTATAGAATCATACGATTCGATGAAAAACCATTTTTCTTTGTGTTATTTAAAAAAAAAATTGAAAAAGAAAGGGTGAAATTTTATTTTTTATTATTTGAAAATTGCCAAGGTGATTCATTTTTACTTGTTTCTTGTGTTGATACAGCTATTTCTTTTGTACTGTTCGTACTTGATGTATTTGATACTGAATTAATTGTTGTTTTTGGATCTAAAATAGATTCATTACTTCTTTTCCATACAACTTTACTAGTATCTTTATCTGAGGATAAGGAAGATGATGATGGTGATGATGATGATAATGGTAATAATGAAAGTATTGATGAGTGCGATGAACTAGATGATGTTGAATCTTTTCTATCCCAACCATGTGATTCTACATGATGATGATCATGATGATCTGGGGACGGGAACCATTCAGATATCCATACTGGTTTCCAAATTTTCTTCCATGCTGGTACCCATATTTCCTTCCAAGCTGGTATCCAAATTTGTTTCCATGCCTCTTTCCATGCTAATTTTTTATCTTCAACCCATATTAATTTTTTACTTGGTTTCCAAATTTGTTTCCATGCTTCTTTCCATTCTAATTTTTTATCAGGTACCCAAATTAATTTTTTTTCTGTACGCCAAATTTGTTTCCATGCTTCTTTCCATCCTAATTTCTTATCATCCAACCATACTTGTTTCTTTTCTGTTCTCCAGATTTGTTTTAATTCTTCTTTCCATTCTAATTTTTTACTTGGTACCCATATTTGTTTTTTACTTGGTTTCCAAATTTTTTTCCAATGTGATTTCCATACTAATTTTTTTTTCCATAAATCATGACTTGTATATTCCCAACCTTCATGATCTTTACCTAAAAATTTTTCACCCGGTATACCAACTTTAATCCATTCTGGTACCCAATATTGTTTCCATGCTGGTACTTGTATATCTTTCCATGCTGGTACTTTTATTTCTTTCCATATTGGAACATATTGTTTTTTCCAATCAGGAACTTGTATTTCCTTCCATGCTGAAACTTTTATTGGTATCCATATTGGTTTATAAATTTTTTTCCAATCTGGTACTTGAATTTCTTTCCATGCAGGTACTTTAATTTCTTTCCATATAGGTTTCCATATTTGTTTCCATGCTGGTACTTGTATATCTTTCCATGCTGGTACTTTTGTTGGTACCCATATTGGTTTCCATATTTGTTTCCATGATGGTTTCCATACTTGTTTTTTAGCTGATTTCCATATTTTTTTCCAACCTTCTTTCCATATTAATTTCTTTTTCCAATAACCAGGATCATAATCTTCATGATAATGTGTATGCTCATGATGATGATCTTCAACAATATGTTCTACATGTCCGATACGTTGTTGTGCAACACTTGAACTACTTGATTGTGATGCTTCAGCTTGCTGATCAATAACTGCTTTACTTAATACTAAAGCTGATTGTAAAACAAAAAAAAGTCCAAATAAAGGAAACTGAAAAAAAAAAAAAATAAATTGAAAAGAAAAGAAAAAAAAATTTGAGGAAATAAAAAAAAAGAATAACAAGAAGAAAAATTGAATACATATGTATATGTATATATTGTATGCTTTAATATTTCATATATGTACGTAATATCATTTTATACGATTACATGTTAATTGGATTCTTTTAACAACCAACGAAAGTTATATTGCATGTTTATGAGATTGCATTGCATTGATATTTTATCATAATCACATTTCTATACAATAAAGAAAAAAAAAACCTATAAAACTTGTAATAAAACATAAGAAAAATTTTATTATTTATTATTTGTGAATTGTATGTACATACATACATATTATGTACATTAAATTGTATTTAAAATATTATGATAAATTATATATACCTACAATAGCTAACAGTACATGTTGTATATTTTTATTTATTTTCATTTTTTTTCTCTCATATTTAACACATTACTTTTACTGTCAATGGAATTCAAGGTATAAAAAAAAAAGAAAAAAAAGAAATTTTTTAAGAAGATTTTTATTTTAATAAATAATACAGTTGTATTTTTGCAATATCTACTATTATTGTATTATGTATTATTGTTTATAACATTTTTGTTGTATTATTGCACACGTGAATGTAATAAATCATCTGCATCTTTAACAAAGATCATGATTTATGAATTTTACACTGTACAAAATTATAATGAATGAACGTGATCATGAAAATAAGAAAAATATTTTAATAAATGATTATAAAGTTAAAAAAAAAAAAAATATTGTGTATGTTTGTTTGTGGGATTGAAATGCCTCCAAGTTCAATTGCCTTGAAACATGTCTGGATTTTAAATTTCTTTTAAAAATAATAAAAGATTGTTTTTATGCAAAAAAAAAAAAAAATCAATGATGAATCCATGAGAGTTAAATTTAAAGAAATTTTATTTGTTGTTGTTTTTAATTAATCGATAATTCTGTATGATGAATTTTATAGAATGAAATTACGAAATTAATATAGAAATAAAAAAAAAACAGCTAATGTATGTGAAAATTTAAATATCAACTTTTCAATATCAGACATTTTATTTCCCTTTCACCTTTCACATAATCTTGTTAGGGAAATGGAAATGTTAAGTGACAAATTTATTTTATTTTCTAATTAAAATTAAATGTTTTTTTTTTTTTTTAAATTTTTAGTTGTTGATTTTATTCTTTTTTTTTTTTTTCTTTTTGTGTACACACAATTCGATTCCGATACATGTGTGTCACATCGAATTACGTTATTTTTTTTTGTTTATTTAAAAAAAAAAAGTGTCACTTATAAATTAATTGATCATTCATGTCACGTGTGCTACAAAATACAAATTAAAAAAGAAATTATGTAACTTTGAAAAACAAAAAAAAAAAAAAACAAATAATAATAATAATTAATTCAATCCAAAAAATACAAAAAGAAGAACAAGCTTTAAAAAATCAAAACAAGAAAAAAAAATGCTTGAACTTTCTGCAGGGGAGTTTTTTATTTTTTAATTTTAAATTTTATTAAAAATTTTTATGTTAAAATAAAAATTATGTATAGGTTTATCTCTAACGATGCGTTGTCTGATATCTTTTTAATGGCGCCAATTCATTATTATTTTGTAATGTAATCGTATCATGTTCGTTTGTTTGTTTTACCTATTTTTGGTCTGGTTTGTGTGTCAAGATTTCACTCTCGTCAAATAAAAAAGTTTTGTCGCATTAATTGATTTTGCAAATTGAAATTCAATATGTACTTTCTTCTTACTTATTGTTTTTTTTTTTCTTTAACCTTTAACATTTTTTTTTCTACGTTTTACTTCAATTTTGATTACCTTGTTAATTTTTTTTTTCTTTTTTATAAACTTTTCTTCAATTGAATTCTACTTAAATTTTTTCTTCTTTGTTTTTTCCAATATTTAATTATTTGTTTCGAAGAAAAAAAAAGATTACGGGTAACAAAAAAGTTTTACTTTAAATTAGATTTGGTTTTGTTTTCTTTTTTCTTTTTTTTTAAATTCAACAAAAAACAATTAATTTGAAACCAATAAATTCACGTTGGAATTTTCCGTTTCTTTTCTTTCTTTTTTTTTTTTTTTTACATAACACAAAAAGATATCATTTACGTCATTTTCAGTGGTTTTCATAATTTTAATAATCTTTTTCTTCTGAAAAAATCTTCAACTTTTATTTCTTTTTTTTTCTTGTGCTTCTTTCTGTTGTTGTAATTTATTTATTAAATCAGAGAAAAAAAAATTGAAATAAATTCAGAAAGGTTGTGGAAAAATTGATTTTAAATTTTTGTTGTTGTTTTGTTTTGTTTTTTTAAATTTTTGTGTGCAATTTTCATTTATGTTATTAATGATGTTCTATTGAGTAGCTTAGAAAGGGGTATAATTCTGCACATTTTAAAATGATGGTATGTGGTCTTATGGTTTTTTTTTTTAAAAAATATTTTATATTTTTTTGCAAAATGATTCATTTAATAATATTTTTTTTCTTCTTCTTCTTTTATTTCTGGTCCATGATTGTGTGTTCAAACAAACAACATCATCATCATCATGATCGCGTTATCGTATAATATTGTTTTTGTATTATGTTCATAATATATATTGCAAATATATACGCGAATGGTGAATGAATTGAACCGGTCTAGATCAATCAAATCTGGTGAAAAGTGAAAGTAAGTATATTTTTAATGTAATCGTTTGTCCAGATACATTTACTCAGGTAGATACCTATTTGTTGTTTTGGTTTTTTTTTTACTTTTTCTATATATGTATGTAAGCACATGAAAGATAATTCAATATTTTATTACATCTGGTTTTATTGTAATGTGTAATAATGTTTGCGTAAATTATTATAAGGTAGTAAGTATATATAGCTTTTGTGCAAGTTTTATAAAAACAAAAATTAAAGACAAGACGTATAAGATATTTTTCATTAATTTTATAATTATTATGATATTTAAAGGATACAATTTACCAATTATTATAAATAAGAAGAAGAAGAAAAAACAAAAACAAAAATAACGAATTGGTGGTATACATGCATTTTATTTATTTATATTTTTCTTTATATTAAGTCCATACTTTAAAACTCATAAATTTAAAGACATAATGAACTTTTATTATATAGTATATATACTCATATATATTTTTTTTCTAATTTTATTTTAGGAAATTAAAAACGCGTATCGAATTTAATTACTTGGTAGCTACTTTTTTTCTTTTTCTAAGATTAATTTTTATGATGATCTTGACAATCATTGTTTATTCAATGATTATTGAAGAATTGATGGTTCAATCGATTAGATCCATGGTACTAACATTTATTTTATGATGTTTTGAATAATACAAAAAAAAAAAATTAAAAATTAAATAAAATCATGTATGTATATGTTTACTTGACATCGATGATATATGACTTTGTAAATGCGTTTACCATTTTTATTATTATACTTTGATTATAGGATAGATTTTGTGTGAAAATTATAGTATAGTTTTTTTCTTTTCTATTATGTAAAATAATTTAAAAGTTCAAGTGAGTTGTTAAAGAAAGTAAATTTTTATGATGAGGCAAAAGGTGTAATTTTGTGATTACATTTAATATATATATTTTTAAATAATTTGAGAGTAAGAGGAACAGAAAAAATTAGATGAACAAGTATTATTTTAAAGTTTATATAATCGCTTTGATTTGATATGTATTTGAGGGGAAAAAAAGCGAAAATTTTATGGAAAAGAAAAGAAATTGTTTAATTGTTTAAATTTGTAATATTTGAGGAAATGTTATATCTTTTGCAATTTGGTAACGTTCATGAGATAAGGAAAACAGTATTGTTTTTATTATTAGTTTGTCTTTATGTATATTCTGGTAAACTGATAAAGGTGACAGAATGAATAATAATAAATAGGGGAAAAAAGGGAAGGACAGAAATAAACACAACATATGGGGCCAATTCTGTATCTGTGATAATATGAAAATGTAAATTTTTTACAAGCTCACGTCCATTTTGCCATTTTTCAACTATATATGTATCGTCGGCCTAGAGCCAAAGGAACGTAACTGAATTTTAAAAATTTTGGAAGTGAACATGAAATTGTTTTAGAATTTTGATCATTGAATTGTTTTCTACCATTTGGACAAGAAAATAAGAAAGAAAAGATCTGATACTGTTTTATTTTTAAGACGGTATAGATAAAAAACAAAAGATTTAAACATAAAGAATCAGAAAATATGAAAAACATCATTTTTGAAATTTTTCAGTTACGTTCCTTTGGCTCTAGGCCGACGATATGTAAACATTGTAAACGTAAAGTCAACTGCCAAAAAATATATGTATAATGTAAAAATATTTATCACAGCAATATTGTTTATGTAAAGTGAATATAAATTCGTGTTAAATTAGTTGATGATTTGACATTTAGCAGAGTATAACCTATATGGGGTAAATACGATTCAGCACTTTATTCAGCCCTTACTTTACATATTTATAATGAGAATCGCATTTTACGTTTTTACATATCACAGATACAGAATTGAATCACAGAAAACTAAAATATAATAATTGTATTGTGTAATAGGGGTCATTAAGATTGTATGCCAACATCACCTCTTTGCCACCAGCAATGGTCTACTGTGAGTTTGTGGAAAAATTAGTTGATCCTTATAGACTTGCAAAAAAACTAAACATTGGCTATTCTAGTGAAATTCTTTAGTTAGCGAATTTTTTTGCTAAAAAAGTTAGCAGATTATGATGGTAGCAGGTTCTTAAAAGTTTATATTCTTGTTACTAAGATTTTTCGAAATCTTTATGAAGCTATCAACAGAAATTCGAAATCTACTAACAAATGTCGTACTTTATCTTTGCGTTCGATCTTAGAATATTGGTATAATTTTTTCCCAGCTCTGTAATACTAAGAATTACTAAAATAATTTTATCACGAAGATAATATACTCCATTCTAGTCCAAATTGATCGTGTTAAGTATATAGATTTAATTTGATTCGTTGTAAAAGTATGTAGGCAAACCTGTTTACAGAAGTTGTTATAACCACCAATGTTTATACACTATTTGTTGCTTACATTTTGTAAGTACATTTTTAAATGAAAATTAAAAATAATGAAAATCATAAGGTAGGTATTTCGTATTTATTCTATTTAATTTATATATTTATGTAAGTAGTTACATTAAAAAAATCATACATTCTATTACATTCACTACTTCTGTACTAAAACTTAAAAATGATAGAAGTTAGCAGAAAACTTAAACGATAACGAAATCGAAAATAGGACCCTGCTACGGTAACGAAAAATTATCAGGTTTTTCTGTTAATTTTTGATACCAGAATACCAATTTTTGTCTTAGCAGGTTTTTTCACGAGCTGTCAAAATTTTGTATGAAAGTTAGCAGAATGTCAAATTAGCAGAAACTTACAGAATAGCTCCCATTGTTTAAGTTGCTAAATATTCAAGGTCAACAGAATACAAAAACAATAAATAGGAAAAACTGAGATGGAAACAAAAGGAAATACCAGAAAAACAAAGAAGAATAAAAGTAATTAAATTAAAAATATTTCTAAATTTTAAAACAATGATCAAATATTTCATTGTTGGTTTCTTTTATAAATGACAATTTTCGCAAGTGTTGTGTTTGTTTTTATTTCTTCATTTGTGGTATATGCGGATTTTCCAATTGAAATGTAATATAAATTTAAAAATTAATTATCGCAAGAATTATAATATAATTGCTTTAAAAAAACCGAGTATAAGTACCTACCTACATATTATTTATTTATTTTCTTGTTGATGTTATTATGGAGCAGACTTTTTGTTTCAGTTTTTCTCCCTGGTGTTTATTTTATTGTTATTATTTTTTTTTTTTGTAATAAAAAATACAAGTAAAACAATTGAATTTTTAATTTTTTTCCTAATTAAAACCTAAGATACGAGTATATATAATTAAATTCGTAAAAGTTTAATGTTTTCTATTTTAAATTTTTATTTTGTTTGTTTTTGATTTTGTTAAATGGAATATAAAAAGTTTTAAGTAAACCAATAATTAAAACGGAATCAATTTAACAAAATGTTATAGTTTTTGTTTTATCTTACGTAGAGGCTTTTACGAATTTTTTTTTAACTGCTAGTTGATTATAATTCCTTCTAATCTTTACAGTCATTAATTAATGGGATGGTACATATGAGTATGTAGTTTGTTTGAATATTTATTATATGTAATAATCAAATGTAATTAAATTTCTTTAATTCTCTTTAATTTTAATTTGTTTTTAAAGAAAACTTTTTTCGATAAAAGTATAAAATATGTTTTTATGTAAATTGACAGAGTGTTTCTGTGTATATGTATATAATACATATAATTATATATATTTAAATTAGTAATGCGTTGTGTTGTCTGTATCACTAAAATTAATTAAATTGCACGTGATATACTTGAGAAAAAAATAAAAAGAAAAAGGAAAAACGTTGTAAAAGAAAATTTATATAAGTCTTATTTTTTTGCTTTTTTACACTTTATTTACTTATTTCTTTATTTTGGATTTACCAAAAAAAAAAAAAAATAATAAATAATAAAAGAAGAAAAAAAAATATTTATTTTCTGTTTATACGCTTTCTGATGCGAAAGATACATTTCATGTGTATGTTAATTTTTGAGTAAATGCATCAACGACAATATATACTTAGTATGTGTAATGAAAAAAAAAACATGTTACTTGTCTCTTATGTAATTACAAGTAATAAAACTTTTTATAAGATACATATACATATGAAATGAAAATGATGATCTCATGATCCTGATAATGAAGATGTCACAGAAATAATCAATTTCATGACATATGTACATATGTAATGAACGAACATGCATTTAAAAACTTTTATTATAACTATCGTTTTTGTTGTTTTTTTTTGTCACATGTAAATATCTCATTTTATCATATGATATCATTTGATTTTAAAGTGCTTTTACTAATTCGTTGTTGTTGCGGTTTAAAAAAAAACAAAAATACATCATATCATATTTATAGAGATAATAGATATATACTCGTATATGTATAAAGAAGATAAAGGCTTCATACGTACAGCATAAATGAAACCTTTTTTTATGTCAAATGTTTTTAAGTTCAATTGCTAATTAAAAAGTCGTGATATATGATATTTTGAAGATAAAGTGTGAGTAAAAGTGAAAAACATTTCCAATTGCGGTTGTATCTACATAATGTATATATTTTTTTCTTTAGAAAGGTAAAACTAAACAAAATAAAAACATATGATTTGGTTTTCAAAGAGAACATTTTCTTAGATTTTTTATTTTTTAAATTAGAAATTTTTTTTTTTTTTTGATTTTCGTAGTGGGTTGAAGAATTTTCAAAGGTAGTAAATCAAAAACAAGATACTATCATATATTGGAATTTGAGTATGTACATATTTAAAAAATTCATTTGTATAAGGATGATAATTGTTTTCTTTTATTTTTAATTATTACTTAACAAAGCTTAAGTTTACAAAGGACATGGTTGGTTGGTTGGTTGGTTAACGTAGCGGTTTTTTGGATTACTTCCGAAGATCAAAATAGTACTAATCGTGCCGTTTTGATACCACACATCTCGCAGTTGTTGCGTCAAAGGACATGAGTGTTAATTATTTATTTTGGACAAACTCAAAATTTAAAAAATTTGGAGAGTCATAAAAATGTTAAATTGATATAAAAATTATTCAAAGACTTTTAATATTTTTTGTTTTTTTTAGAACTCGTACAAAGATTTGTAATTAAGGATTGTTACATGCAAATAGAAAAATAAAAGTCCTTAATTTATTAAAATTATGTGTCGTCAAGAGTTTTTCAAAAATAACACGGAAATTTGAAGGATGAATTAGTGCACCAAGAAACAAAAAAAAAATTTATTATGTACAAATTTTCAAAATCTAAAATCCGTTATTTAATAATTTTCATGAAATTAAGATTCATTAAGTATATTATTTAGAGGTTAACTATTTTTACTATTTTCACAACAGAAGAATAAATAAAGCGAATTTTGAATTAAAATATCGTTAGAAAATTTCATTTGAAATCATTTAAAAAAATATTTTTTTTTTATTTTTAAATTTTCTAAATTTTGATTTGAGAACCCAAAACAAATTTTTGTATTTTTGTTCCAGGTAAAATTTCCAATGAACGATCTATTAGATCAATTTAATTCGCTCATTTTCATAATTTCAATCAAATAAATAAAAACATCGCATTTCTATAGTAAACACCGTATTTAATTTTAAAGAGCAAGAAAAAAATCAAAAAAAAATCACAAACTGACTTTAAAATAAGATTGATTTTGAATTTAAGAAAATTTTAGTAAATAAAAATTGAGCTAAAAAAAAAAGAAAGGAAAATTCCTGTTTTACACTTAATGAATCCTTATTTCAAAATAAATTATGTTCTTGGTAAAATAAAATTTCAATTACAAAACACT
This sequence comes from Bombylius major, assembly GCA_932526495.1. Classification (NCBI taxonomy): domain Eukaryota; kingdom Metazoa; phylum Arthropoda; class Insecta; order Diptera; family Bombyliidae; genus Bombylius; species Bombylius major. Next base: position 31,533,531 of record OW052046.1, on the reverse strand, counting down.
TGAGTCACAATATACACGCGTTCACTATTTTTTATATCTTTTTTTTTTTTTTTTAAAGGAATAAGTTTCAAGGAAGCACATTTTTGTTTTTCGTTTTTGTTTTTTGTTTTTTAAATCCTTGTATGTTAGTTAAAAAATTAATTTTTATTTTTATTTATTTTTTTTTAAAGAAAACTATTAAAGAATTTTTAAAATATCCCATACCACAAGACTCCAGCGGGTCCTCATAATTCCCGGAATTGGATGACTTGTTTAAATGTAACTAAATAAACACTTATGTAAACTTATAAATCGATCCTCGTCGAGGTTAAAACTGTCGCGAGAATTGCTTGATGGTCAGTTAAATACTTTCGAAAGGGGCATTTCTGTTGAGAAGAGATAGTAAAATGTATATATTGTCGATTATATATATTTTTTTATTATATTATTATTTTTAAAATATAAAGATACATGAATGTACCTTTACACAAAAGCAAAATTTAAAAAAAAAAACAGAAAAACAAATGTATTTTGCTTTCCTAATCCGTCAACCTTGCTCTTGAATAAAATTCACTAATAAAATATAGTAAGTGTGTGGTTTTATTTCTCTTGATTTTCTTTAAAAACAACAAAAACAAATTATGTGTGTATTTTTATTAAATTTATATATGCTTTAAATTATGGTGGTAGGGTCGGATATTATAAGTAATCTATATATAGAAATGTATGAGATTTATTTACCACGTCAAAACAAAACAAAACAAAGCAAAATAAAAAATAAAAATAAAAACAATCAAAAATCAAAGAGTTAACCAAGAAATATTTTTCCACCAAAAAATATTTATAAAATATTTTTTGTTGTTGTTGTTTGTTTTCGAAATGAATTGAAGGTGGAGAAATTACCTGGTATGAAAAACTCATACTATCTATACAGAAAATTCCGAATATGCCAAAATGGATATGGTTGTTAAATTGTAAAATACGGGCGATTGTATAAAATATACTCTTGTGTGTATAGGATACGAAGAAGAAAAAAAAAACATCAATATATATACATATTTTATTTCATATAAATAACAACAAAATTTATTATATTAACTGTTTTTGTAGTATTTATTCAAAATTTTCTTGAAGAAAGTACAACACACATAATATGTATACATATATGGAAAAGAAAGAAAGGTTATATAGTATTGTGCACTCGCAAACGATGTGGTAAGATAAAAAATTTACGTGTACGAGTATTATATGAAAAAAAAAAATATATTCATAATGGAATATTATTATACAAAAATACGATTGTGTATCATGATGGTTATTACAACGATCGACGATGATGATGATGACGATGATGGTAAGGTAATATCAAAATACGATGGATGGTATTATGATGAAAAATAAGTTATACAATCTTTGCAAGCACATGGTTTTAGACAGGTATTGCATTTTTTTTTTTTTTTTTTTTGGTATGTTTTTATTATTATTATTTTTTTTTATTTTGAAATAGTTTTTCTATTTTTCATTGAAAGATACAAGTGGCCAAGTGGGGTTTCTACTTCCAAAGTCACTGTCAGATATTATGTATACATATACTCGTATATACAGAAAGTGGTAAAGTAAGATCGAAAGAAAGACTTGCTATTTTATTGTATAAAGTGAGGGTAATAATATTATTTTTTTTTTTTTTATATTAGAGAAGAGATATAATAAACAAATAATGTACGTTGTACAGTTAAGAAAAATTTTCCAAAAGGAAACACTTTTTTTTCTTGAATGTAAAAGAAGAAATGTTGATTGTGAAAAAAAAAAAAATCTTTATAGAAACAAAAAAAAAATTTAGTTAACAAATTAATTTGTTTAAGCTTGTTGTTGATTTTATTTTTTTATGAATTATGAGATATTTTTCCAGAAAACACAAATTTATTATTTTATCTTTTAAAATTTTTAAAATTTACATGATAACGATGACGCGATGATGATGTTGTTGATGAAGAATTCCGTACCATTTAAATAAAAAAAAACAAAAAAACAAAAAAAAGAAACATTATAATGTGTCGTACGTTAGTTTTGTATATTGAGTAACAGTAATTATGACAAGGTCGGTTTATATGTTTGGTTCATCAACATTTTTTTTTTTTTTTTGACTTGTATCTTCATATGAATATCTTATAAATTTTGCATTAAATCAACATTGTAATATGCATAATAATTTCTGTAATTTGAATAATAACAGCAACATACATAATCAAACATTAATTTATGATCTTTATATAAATTTTCTTTTATTTGGTTTTGTAAATAGTTTTATAGTTACCAGTCTAATATATGTAGGTAGTATCTTAATGATATAGCTTATAGCTAAAATTTTATTTATTTTACAAATCATGCTTTAAAACTGGTACTTTTTCAGTTCAACTTTTTTTTTTTTTTCAATCTTTTCTATACATTTTTTTTGTGCATATAAATTTATCATTTTCTGTACAAAAAAACAAAAAATATATAGCTATGTGCGGTTTTTTCGTGTATTTTTTTTCTCTTTTTAAATTATTTTTTTTTGCAAAAAATTTTTCGTAAAATTGTTTGTATGATATATGTATGTATTTATTTTATTTTTCATTTTTTTCACATACACGGAAGTGTATTACAATCTGTCGTGTGCATATACCTAGTATGATTTTTTTATTTTATTTTATTTTTAAGAAAGAGGAAATAGTAGAATTCAATTAACAAATAAGGAAAAGTACTTTTTTTAAAAATTTTAATTTCTATTTTTTTTTTTTTTTTCGTTTTTTTCTACCTTTTTTTTTTAATTTTTTTTATTTATTATTAAATTATATACATCATATGTAGTTACATATAGGATATGTGTAATGGTCTACATATTATAATGAAAATATCTGGACAATTTAAAAAAAAAAATTTTTTTTCAATGCAAATTTCTAATTAACATGTCACTGTTGGCTAAAGTCAGTTATTACATATTTTTTGGTTTTGGGTTTTTTCTTTATTTTTTTTTTGAATTTTAATTTTATTTCATTTTAAGAGAGGAATGTTAATTTTATAACAATATTTTACATCACAAATACATATGTATGTATATAAACTGGAAAAATAATAGAAAATAGTGAAAAGGGAGAAATGTAAATGTAATATGTATACATTTTTCGATAAATTTTTGAAATTGTAATAATTATTCATGTAGGAATTGTGAAGTAAAATTAAAGTAAAATACATAGATAGAAAATTAATAATTTTTATTTTCAGATAAAGTGGAAAGATAACAAATACAAGAGAGCATATTTCAATTAAAAATGATAAAAGAAAAAAAAATATACATATTATGTAAGTGAAATAATGTATGATGAAATTTTTATCTGTTTATTATAAAGAAATTTAAATATATGTATATGTATGTTATTTAAAGATACATTTTTATTTTAGGACGTTAAAGAAGAAAATTTCATGAAATTAAAATGATTCTTGTTTTTTTAGTTGATAAATGATAATAAAATATCTTCATACTTGAAACTGAAGAAATTTAATTGAAAAAAAAAAAACTGGTTTAGTGCGAGTGTGACTTGCGTTTTGGGCCTTTCGGGTACGGAATCCTAAAAAATTTGAAGCTTTTTAAAAACTGCTATTTTTATTTAAAAAATATGTGGCGATACGAACATTTATTTCGAAATGAGAATTATTCTGAAATTTTTTTAGATTCAATAAGAAGTCATAACGTATGGACAAAATTGTTGACAAAACAGAAAAAAAAGCTCTTTCATTAAAAACAATTTGTAAAGAATTTCAGAGAAATTTTTTTAGTAAAATCAAACTTGAAAAAGTATCTATAGCGATAGGAAAAGATGAAACATTCTTATACCATTTCAAATATGTATAGGAAAACAATCTTCAGACAATTTTTTTACTATATAAAGACAAATATCCGATAGACATAAAATTTTTGTATGTATCTAGAAGAAATACAAAGATAAGTTTAGTTAGAAAATTCTGTTAAATTTGAAAATTTTATAGAAGAAAAGTTAGCAAAAATTATAAAAATTAATTTGTATTTTTGAAACCACTTTACGTATATATATATATATATATATATATATATGTACGATTATGTATTGAACATTGTAACGTAATCTTCTGTGATTTTCTTATTTACCTAGTTGGAATTTTTTTAAAAATACTTTATTTGTTGAAAAAGATATTTTTCTTGGAAAAATCGTTTTTCAAGCTATATTCTATAATATAAAAGATAGCGAATTATATAGTAAAAAAATGGCATTATCGACATCACCATCATCATCTTCACCATCATAGTTAAATATATGTATGTGTACCTACCATTTGAGGAAGTTTCACAAAAACAGGACTTTTTAGCAATAATGATGATACATAAGTATACGTATATATATTTTTTCTTTAAACTTAAATTTGTAGTAAATAGAAAAATGCTTGTTATTTTTTCAGATTCTCTTTGAACATGAGATTTATCAAATAGTAATCTACAAAGGTAAACAAAAAGTAAAAAAAATAAAAAAAATAAAAAAAAATATACAGCAATAAAAAAAGATTGTGAAGTATGTATCCAATTTATTCAAGTTAATAAGAAGTCTCCTTTTTCAATTTGTGGTTTGTTTTTTTTTTCTTCAATTACTACCTTGTACTATGAAATTAAAAGTAAAAGTGGTCTATCTGGTTTTAGTATATTTTCTTTACAATAAAAAAAAAAAAAAAATTAAAATTGTTAAAGACAACATCAAATAGTTTTTATTTTTTAGGCGTAAAGTGCAACAATTCAAGGCTCAACTTTAAATACGCACTGATAAACTAACGATATTCGCAAATTAGTTGTATATTATTGTCGTATATACCATACATATACATATGTATATAGAAAAAATTATCAATTTCCTTATTCATTTATAAAGTGTGATTGAATTGCTTTTTCTGTTCATACATTCTCGTACATATACTATTTCTGATGATGGACAAATTTTTAAAAGTCCATTACGCTTTAAGCAAAAATAAAAATAAAATTAAAGCGAAAAAAAAAAAATAACTTGAAAACCATTTTTGGTTTAATATGACCAGGAAAGGAGTTTTTCTATAAGAAAAAAAAAACAGTTAAATATTAGAAGAAAGAAAAAATTAAAACATTCGGGAAAAGGCTATGATGTGACAATAATAAACTATTTCGCTATTAATCTATTTGAAGAAAGTAAAAGAGAAGACAACGAACCTAACCCTAAATTATATAAAGCAACAATTTAATAATAATAATAATAATAATAACAGTAACAGTAACTGAGATACATATTATCAGCATCCGTAGATAGGTACTATAATTTAAAAAGGCGAAAAAAATAATTTTATTTTATACGAATTTAGTATAATGCTTAATTATCAATTCAAGAGCAATGCCATATATTATGATGAGGTCCTTGCAAAGTGAATATTTGTGGAAATCAAAAATTTTCTTTTTCATTTCTAAATTATTGAATCGTGGTGGTGTTTGGTTGACGTGGTGGTTTTCGAAATCTTTCGAAGATCCACGTTAGCACTGAAAGTACCGTTTTGATACCACACCTCGCGTAACCTTAGAAATGATGTTCAAAATACCGGTAGATCACTATAGTCATCCTATTCCATTCAGGAATCGTATAATGTCTTCCACCGTAACTTTAGCTATTTCTCCAAGGTCCCTGAGGAACAAGCTCCCTATTGTCTGGGACCTTGCACTGGTAAGTGCCGCACATTTGCACAGATAGTGGGTGAGGGTCTCTCTCTCTCTCTCATTGGCTTCTACGACAGTTGGTATTGAAGGGCATACCCATTTTCTCCGTAGTGGTATTACTTTACTGAACATTTTTTCTTCTAAACATAGCGTTGATAAAAAAAAATTAGGTCAGGAAATAAAATCTAATAAATTTTTTTTTTTCTGAACTTTAAAAAATATAAATAAATTAAATAATTTACAGATAAAAAAAAATGTATAAGGATATAATATACAGTATACAGATAAATTATTACCATATCATTTAATGTGCATGCGTGTGTATGAATAATATGAATAATATTAATATCTAATATTATTAAGAAGATTTATAAAAGAAAATCATAACATATAGCAAATGAAAGCGAAAGTCAAGGAAAAAGAATCTTCAATCAGAGATAGAGTCAGGTTGAAGGTGAAAAAAAAAAATTCATTTCTGGTTTATGTTGATATGCAGTTCGATGTTAATTTGTGATTGCATTTTCTGTTTCTGTTTCAGCAAAATATTTATGTATGTATATATGTATAGGTAATTTTGTTTTTGTTATTACATATATTATATTATAAAGCTTTTTTTTTTTTTTTTATTTCTTCTCAAGATACTTTTGCTTTCATTTTTTATCTTGAAAGCTGTAAAAATTTTATCGTTTGTGACTATATTTTTATGTATGTACTCATACATACGGTTTGTATATCTACAGTTTTCATTTCTGAAGCAAAAAAAAAAAAAAATGTGCATTTTTATTTATTTACATTTATTTTTTCTTTCATTTTTATTATTATTTTTATTTCAGAAAGAAAAAAAAAAGATGGTAAAACGTTTAACAGATCAATTAACATGTAATAAATAAAACTATAGGGTTTTTTTTCCACTTATTTTTCATTATAAAAAAAAATAAATGGTTGAAATATTTTTAAAAAAATTTATACTATGAGTATCTGAGTATATGTATATATATTTGTGTTATCTATCTTATTTATAAAATGAACACAATATATCAATAGATACTTGCATTATGTATGAAAATGCTGCAATATAATTGTCATTATTTAAAAAGGAAGCAAAAAAAATAAAATGAAGAAGAAAAAAGTGTTATTCCACGACGACAGTTATTTTTGTTTTTTCTTTTCAAAATAGCTTAATTTTGTTTGTGTTTGTTTTTATTACTTTCTTCTTCTTCTTCTTCTTCTTCTTCTTCTTCTTCTTCTTCTTCTTCTTCTTATAGTTTTTGCATAACAAATAAACTAAAACAATGTTTTGTTTCCTTTGTTAATTTATGTATTTTGTTTTACATATTTTTGTTGTTGTTGCACATTTTGCATTTTTCTAAAAGTTTCAATTACAAATTTTTAAATATTTTATAGTTTGATTATTTTTTTTTCTTCTGTTTTTCTTTGCACAAACTGGTAAAATCCTTATTATAAATTGTGGAAAAAAAAAGCAAACATAGACGGTATATACTTTGAAAAATGAAAATAATAAATGAAGGTCAAGTTGAGGGTTAATCATGATATCGTAAAAACATGTTTTATAATTGACTTGATGTAAAATATAATACAGTTGCAAAAAATATAAAAATAAAAAACGTGTAAAATGCTTTAGAGAAAAATACCAGGAAATAATTGGAAAATGATTGTGAATTCATTGAAACTGATATGACTTTATAAAAAGGATTTGTTTCTTGTTTATTTTTTTTTGTTTGTTTGTTTGTTTCTTTGTTGGAATGGATGATCAATATAATATGTATTTACATATATTATACTTAGTTAAAAAAAATCATATTGAAACTGAGAATGTATCTGCATCTTTGTGTGTGTATGTTTTTTTTTTTAATTTTTCGCCATAGTCTAGATCATAGTATAATCAATGAGTAGATACAACAGTAGATAAGTACAACAATAGATAGATAGTAATTTTATATTGTCATTGGTATAATAAAGAACTAAAGTTCTTACACTACACTATGGTCTAGATGTTTAATATTTTTTTTACATTCTTTTTGGTTTGTATTTTGAGTTTTTCTTCTTTTGGTTCATGGCTAGATTAGATTAGATTGAAATAGGGCTATTGTTGCACTTTGACCTTTGCAGATCTTTTGTACAGCCCGTGCTTCTCATAGATTTAGGCTTTTTATAAATCCTAAGATTCTATTCGAAGGTACGCACCGGACTTCCTCAGGCTTGAGGAAAAACTGGTGCAAGTATCGCACTCTTTTTGAGACCAAAGCCTCGCATTCACACAGAATGTGTTTTGAGGTCTCTTTGGCCTCTTTGCAGAACCTGCATTTTGTCATCCTCTTTGAGCCCTATCTTGCTCAGGTGGTAGTTGAGCGGACAGTGCCCAGTGATAAGTCCCGTGAGTGTCCTTAACTCGTTCCTATTGTGGTTCATGGCTAATTTTGTTTCTTCTTTTATTACAATAAAAAATAAATAAAAATAAAAACAAACGAAATCAAAAGTGTTCACAATAATTTAAATCAATTTTTAAATTTCAAACATTCGTGAATTAAATTTTAATTTTTCAACAAAAAAAAAATTCATTTGCATTTTCTCCTTTCCACTAACCTAATTCCTTAAATTTTTTTTTTGTGCACATAATTTTTTTTTTTTCGATTTAAAAAAAAAAAATTATATAATTTTCGAGTGCAACATTGTTATTTTATTTTAAATTTTCATTTATAAATTGTAGGTTTAGCATACCAATATAAAATATTAAATATGCTGGTCAAATTATATTTTTAATATTAAATTACACAGGTAAAAAGATAATTTTTCATTACACCTTTTTTTTTCTTTTCTTTTTTGCTTTTGCTCCTTATTATAAAATATTTAATACTTTTTTATGCTTCACAGATAATTTGAAACTTATTTGTAATCATCTGTAAACACATAAACAATAAAATTAGTAATCATCGTTTAATGTTTACATAATATATAGTATGTATGATAATATACATATAATGGTAAAAGAGTAAGTAATTTGTAAGTTAACATATATTATAAAACAAAGACACAACAAAATAAACCAATATATTATGATTTTATTTTTTTTAAAGTAATTTTGTTTATTTTTTTTTTCCTTCCTTCTTGTCTCTTTTTTATTTTTTTCTTTAATTTAAACTGCACCTCCTGTAGACTAACTAATTAATCATATGCGCGACATACAAAATAAATTTAACGATAATGCGTGAACAAATTTCACTTCACGTATGTCTAAATGAATTGTGATTAAAATATATATATATTTTAATACATTGAAGGAAAACAAAAATTATATACTATGTAATATGGTGGATATTGTATCTTATGCATAATTCTATATAATATATGCTTAAAAGATATTTTAAAGGTAGTCATCATTACATTTTATTGATATCTCATCGATTACTTACTTTTTTTTCTTTTTTCTTTTTAATTTCATTATTATGAAGTTACATGTTAAATGCGGTAATATACTGTGAAGTAAGTATTACAGATAAGTCACTATGAAAATAATAAAAAGGAGAATAAAAAAAAGAATGTAAGTATGAAAATTATATGTTTTTTGGATATGTTCAATAAAAAAAATATACAAAACATGTTGTTTAATTTATTATCATTTTACATGTAATGATTTTTGGTTTTTGTTATTGTTTTATTTAAAAAAAAAAATACATACATATTTAAATATTTTTTTTTTCGAATATTAAAATTCAATAAAAATTTGTTCTTTGTTTATATTTGATTATCCTAATTTTTGAATTGTTAAACAATATATATATTTTTCATTTAATAAAAGATATTTTGTTTGATGATTGTGAAAGTCATTCTACCAGCCAAAGTAGGGGAAAATACCCAGTAATGGGCCCTCCGCCAGTAATAGGCCTTTTGCTTTATTTTATTCTATAACTAAGTTATTTTAATAAAAATACAGGTGAATATTTGCTATATATTTAGAAAAAATGGTTACCTTTGCAATGCGTGGATGGATTATCATTAAAATTTCTTATTTTAAATATAAATCTAATAAATGTAAAGTGCTACCAAAAATTGCATTTTTCTTAACGTTTTCGTTAAAGAGATGAATTTTTATTTTCTTTGTATTTTACTAAAAAAAAAACGATAAATAGCTAATTTTTTTTAAATTACATTTTAAACTAGTTAAAATTTAATTTTTAGTACTTTTATAACACTTTTATTTATAAAATATATAATTTTTGGCTACAATTAAAAAAAAAACAAAGTACCAGTAATGGGCCCTTAAAGAAAAAAGCAATAATTCAATTTGTTTTGTATTTAAATATTCACCTACCTTAAATTTTAATATAAATGTAACATTTTTAAATAAATATAATTCAAATTTTTGGATTAATTTGCGACCCAATTGAATATTTCAATTCTCTAAAATTACACGTATCTACTAAACAAAATATTTTAAAATACTTAAAAAATGGCAAAGAAAAATGGAAAAAAAAGAAGAAAATGGAGAAAATAAAAATTTATAAAATAAATAGTTATATCAGTTACATAATAGTAAATACAAGTAAATACATCTATTTTTTTTAAATATTTAATATTCATAATAGTATATACTTATGTATAAAAGCAATAAAAAATATTTTTTATATTAAAATTTAAGCAAAAATCCTTTTAATTCAGTTCAAAATAAAGGGCCCATTACTGGCTCTTCTCGGGGGCTCGTTACTGGCGACAGGGGGGCCCATTACTGGTCCTCACGAATTTTGAGTTATTTTATTAATTTTAATAATTTTATTGAAATAAAAACATATTTTTTGCGTTAAATTGCAAATCTAGACCCTTCAGAAAGTTTATTTTGCTCTTGGTTGAAATTATTAATCAAATACTTCAACCGTGGTATAGGGAAAAAGTCAAAAATTTTCCTTAAGGGGGCCCATTACTGGGTATTCTCCCCTACATAGTTTTATTTAGGTTTTTTTTTCTGGCATGGTATGTGATACCAATTTTGGATTAATTGAAAGAATGTTGCTGAAAAAAAAAAGTGAGGTATAATATTCAAACTTCAGAATAAAATCATCAGACAACAAACTTGCTATTTGTTCGGCTGAAACAAAATATTACTTTTATGAAAACTTTTTTTTTTTTTTTTTTTTTTTGCAATTACATGCACACATCGAAATTATCCTTAAATGTACGTAAATGTAGTAATTTAATACACACGAAGATAGACGGGTATTATGAAATTTATAATTTTTTAAACAAGGAAAAAAAAAAGGCTTGTATACAAATTAAAGTTCACCACCAGATTGCTGCGATGAAAAAAAAAGAGTCCACAGAAGAAAAAAAAAAAAACGTCTTCTCTTCTTCTTTTTATTTAATTTTAAGTTTTTTTTTTTATTTTTTTTTATTTTTTTTTTTAATTTTATCATTTCATCTGATTATTATTATTACATATTGGGAAAATTGGTAAATTAAATTTTGGTTGTTGTTAGTTTTCACTTTTGCTTTCATTTAGATTCATTAATGTATCATAAATATTGCATGCATCATATTATGTTATGGAAATTTTATATTATTTATATTATGTATATAGTTTTTTTTTTTTTTGTTGTTTGTTATGTTACGAAACAATTTATTATTATGTACATTGTAAAATTTATTGAATTTAAAGGTATGCATGCATTTTAAGTTCATGTGAGTATAATTGTGAACATATAATAATTGCACCCTAAAGATTTTGATTTTTTTTTGTTTTTTAAATAAGGGAATTTATTATGAAACTTGTATTTTTTTTTATTGTTGACCTCAAAAGAAGGGCTTTTTTAATCTGTGAAATTTTTTGAAAGTTTAATGAAAATCGCGAAGAAAAGAAAAAAAGAAAAAATAGTATTTAGATATTTCATTTTTTAGTTCACTTTATTTTATATTATTATTACTTAACAGCAAGATTTAGTGTCCTGTTTGGTTACTTTCACATTTTTACCTTGAAATTAACATTATTTTGGAAAAAGTATGTGTATAAGTAAGTTTGTAAGTACGTGAAGTAATATTTTTTTTTTGAATGTAAAACAAAACTTTAATAAAAAATCTCTATAAATTGATGTTGTTTTTTTTTTTCTTCTTTGAATTGATTCCTGTTTTAAAAAAGTTATAAAATCATATAAACAATATTTTACTTAATTTTTTTCTCAATGCTTTCTTTCATTTTTATTTTTTTTTTTTTTTTGATTTCAGATAATATAATAGAGTATGGTAAAAAGGTAATTTAATTCGCATTGATTGCATCATCATCATCATCATCATTATCGCATTATCTGTAATATAATATTAAAATGAAATGCAAAACAAGAAAAAAAACAAAAAAAAAAAGAAGATTTAAATAAAATTTTAACAAAACTTTCATTTATAAAAATATATTTTTTTTTATCCGTTATTTTATTATTTTTTTCATTTACATGTAGTAAGCAAAAAAAAAAAAAAAAAAATACGGGTATATGGCGAATAAGTTCAAAATCTATATAATTTCAGTTTTTGTTATTTTCTAAATTTTTGCATATAACATCCATATCATTTAAAATAAAGAGAGACACGCACACACACTCAATTCATTTCTTTTGTTAGACTTATTTGGTAAAAAAAAAACATTTTTCTAAAATTTTTTTTTCTTTTAAAATTTTTATAGTTTGTTTTGTTTTCAGTAGCAAATTAAAATTATCTATATACATATATGTGAAATACGTATGTATAATGTAACGTGTTTTTTTTTGTTGGGTTTTATATCATGCATTATTTTTGATTTTTTATCATATCATTACATCAAATGTATGATTCATTTTTTGGGGATTTTATTCAATTTTTTGTTGTTTGTGTAATTTAAATCGATATTAAAAACACAAATAATAATAATGGACTTTTATGAAAATATAAGTTTTTTTTTTTTTGGTACCGGATGAACATAACAGATATCTTTAACACAATATTTTGAGTCATAAAATGTCTTAAATGATTTTTTAAAGGAATATACAAATTTTTTTTTCTTATCTTTTAAGGTATGAGTTTGCTATTTTTTTTCTTCTTTTTTTTTTTTTTTAAACAGTTTGATTGGTTTTAACGCAGGTATTTTAAATTGGAAATTTTTCCGATTATAAGCCTAAATTGTTTTTTTTTTTTTTCGTTTCTAAATAATTTTGAATAAATTATAGATTTTTTTATTACTACACACAAAATGTCTTTTAAAATAAGAAATGATTTAACAATTTTTTTTTCTTTGTAGTAGGAGGAGGATAAATAATAAAAATGTCGGCTCATTAATGTTAGGTAACAATTAGGCATAAAATATAAAAATTTGCAACTTATTTTGGATTATCTTTTAAATATTTATGATTTTTTAAACTTACAATATTTGTGTTTATGTGTAAGGGGGTCATAACAAATGTGTGTTGGAAAGTTTTAGATTTCTTTTAAACATAAAATTTCTATAGTCTCATATATGTTTTTGCAATCTATAAATAATAACGGAAACTTTGACTTTTCAGGATTTTAAAAGGATCAAAATCATAGGAATAACTTTTTTTTTCGTGATAAATTTTGTCTCGTCTTGAAACTTTTGTTCTAATTTAGTAATCTTTTTCTCTACAAAGACAACATCATAGAGAGAATATTTATGAAGAAAATAATATCATAAATTGTACATGATGTATATGTACTCGGTACTCGTATGTGAATACTCACATTATTGTGAGTTTAAAATTAATTTTCCTAAAATTTTTCAACAAGATAAATGTCTTTCAATAACAATTCAAGTTAGTAACAATTAAAAAAAATAAAATCCCTTATTTATGTTTTAAAATCTATTAAAAGCTAATATATCAAAAAAATTAAGAAAAAAATAAAATAGAAAAAAAGAAAAAGAAGAAGAAGAAGAAATTATTGACAGTACAAAGAAATTGTTAAACAGTCAATGAAAACAACAAAACAGAAAAAATTCAACACAATAATGGTTCATAATTCAATTTGCTTTTTTTTTTTTTTATTTTTTTTTATTTATTTTTTTTTTTTTAAAACGTATTACATGTTCATTCATATGTTTGTTATATTGCAACACACAATTCATTGACATGACATCATTGTATAAAGTGCAAATTTTTTTTTCTTGTTTTTTTTTTTTTTTTCAATTTTTTACAAGAATTGTATTTCTACAACATACGAGTATCTGCATTTTGCAAATGTTTTATACATAATTTTTTTTTCATTATTTAAAATTTATGATGATCCATTGATGATCGATTCAATGGGTACTGCTGCAATTGTACCATCATCATCATCATCATCATCATTATCATCAGAAATGAACTTCCTTCTTTTTGTATTTCAAATCATTTAATAAAAATTATAATAAAGAAGTAATAAGTATAATTTCAAAATAGTTCAAGGCGTTCGTTATTCACATGAAATTTTTTCATTCAATTAGAAAAAAAAAAAAAAAAAAAAGAAAAACAGAAAAACAATAGATTCATCGTATACATAATATAAAATTGTATTACTAATAAAACATAGTAAATTCCTCTTATTAAAAAAAAAAAGAAGAAAAAAAAAGAAACAACTTTACAACATACTATATCCAGAATAAAGGTGAAAGTGTTGATACTACACCTTCTGATACTCGTACATATTGCAATTATAATACAGTTATAACATAATGTATGGTACTTCTGTTTAAAGAAAAGAAAAAAGGAATAATAAACAATTTTTATATTCAATGGAAAAAAAAAATAAACAATAAAAAAACCATTTTGGATAAAAAAAGAGCTTAAAATTTATTTATAAGGGCCCGTGAAGAAAAACTTACTACTTAAATAATCATGTATCAACATTCTTGGAATTGTTTCATTTGTATTTTTGTTTTTATTGTTGTTTTTTTGTTTATATGATATACGATCGCCGGACCTTATAATCAAGGCTTAATAAACAAAAACAAATAAAAGCCGGCATTTTTTATTTTTTATTTATTAAACAATTGAATGAACGAAACGATATATGGACTGCATAAATATTATGTATGTTATTTCGAAATGTGTGTTGTTTTTTTTTTCTCGTTTGTTTGTAGGTATAGTTAATATTTTGTACGATAATTAGAAATAAATTGATTTCAAATTAGATTTATATGTTTTCTATTTTTTTTTAACGGTAATGCTATGAAGACATATTTACGAAAAATAATGAATGGAAGTAATTTTATGATAAATCGCATTCGTATACAGATTTTGTTTTATTATTGTAAAATTTAGAATTTGTTTTTATGTGAAACAAATATTATTTTAGATAATAATTGAATATCAAGTTCAAGAATTATAATCATTTTCTATGTCAAGTTTCTATATACATATGAATATAACAATGAAAGCACAGGTTTCTCTCTTAAATCTTTTGTTTTTTTTTTTAAATTTTTTAGAAATAAAAATGTGCGAGATAGAAATTACGACGGTCATTTTTGAAGAATATTCTTTTTTGTTCGATTTCAAATATCTAAAGATTTAGGGATAATTGTTTTTGATTACATTAACAGCATCATTGATCCATGTCGTCTGTTCATATATTTTTTTTTTCTTTTAATATATGTCAAGATTTTCACTTAATTATTTCAGATTCTCGTTGAAACTGAAACTTTAATTTAATTAACTCTTCAAAGACGTGCAAATTAAAAAATATTGGGAGGAAAAATATTTTGTAATTTTTTTTTTTCAAATGAAAAGAAAGTATGTATGTATGTATGTATGTACATACAAAAATATTTATACAAAAATAAATAGTATTACATATTTTCATGAAATTCCAAAGTTTTCTAATTTGAATGAAACAATGTTGTGACGATGTGGTTTATATTTTTATTTTATGCAAGTAATTTATTGCTTCATTGATCTAATTATGTCAAGTAGGTATTTTAGTTTTGTTATTCAATCGAAATTCTTTACAAAAGTGAAAGTATACATACGTGTGTAATATATATATATATATATATATTTATTTTGCGAAAAATCGCTTTTAGATCAAAGTACATACCGAAAAAAACAAAAAACAAATTTGTGATTTTAATAATTTGTGTGTGATTTTGTTTTGTTTTTTTTTTTATTAAAAAATAAGTTGAATGATGGTATTGACCCTTTATTTTTGTTCAATTTACAAATTTTTTTCTCTTTTACAGATTTTATACTTGAATAATTTTCGCAATAAAAAGAAAATTATGTCTTTTTTCTTTTTGTTTTTGCGAATGCATAAATTTTGGTGATACTTCCGTAGAAAATGGTATGAAAAAAGAAATATGTTTTTTTCCAGAAAGCTTTTATTGAAGCTTTTTTGTTAGTGTTAGAAACCACAAATCGGAAATTATACTTTTTAGATTATGTTTTCTACTTTATTTTTCTAATTTCAAGAAAAACATTGAAAAGGAATTATCCTAATTTAATTAACTTTTTCATGTTTGTTCAAATGAAGTGTGGTGTTGTTTTTTTGCAAATAAAAATTCAATTTCACTTTCAAAATAGTTTTGCATATTTTTAGGTTGAATTTTAAAATACGGGAAAAATTTATTTTATTATATTGATTATAAGCTTTTCGTAGAAAGTAAAAGTTATTTTCAGTGAAAGTGAAATTTTTAGTTTAAAAAGAAAGTAAAAGTTTTGAAACGAACCTATTTAGTTTGAGAATTAAGCTTCTGTAAAGACGGTGCGGAGATTTTTTATTCTACTTTATTCGAATTTCTGTGGAGTTTCAATTATTAAAAGGTCATCAGCAAGATGTTTGATGACCCATGAAAAAGAGAAGAAAATTTGACATTGTGTTTGTTATTTACTTTGTTTTTTTTTGTTTGACCCACTTAAAATAAGAGCCTATTTTGAAGATAAATTACAATATAATATTTATGTACCTATGTACTCGTATGTATGTAATTTGGGTTACTTTTGTACGTTTGTTATTTATTAATTTGTTGTCGTAAATATATTTTCTTTGTCGTTTTTTTTATATTGGGAACCTTTAACAATTACAAAAAATTAAGTCATTTTATTGAATGTGGAATTCTTTGAATTTCAGTTATAATTATGACAATGAACAAAAAGAAAATTCAGTTAAAAAATAATTTTGCTTTAAGAAGTAATTAAGGTTTAAATTCGTGGTAAAATAAATCAAATTATAATTGAATAGAGTATTCAATTTTGCTTTATTTTTCGACTATGTATCTATACATTGTTTCTTAGATCTTTATTCTTCTTTTTCAGTTGCTTCTAATGTTTATTTTTTATTTTATTTTCTTTTAAATATTGTTTTCTTCATTCAAATGTGCGGGAAATAGAACAAATACCTGTATTAGCTATTATGATACACGAATAACATAAATATATGAGATTTGACCTGTGTAAAAGATATTTTAATATATAAAATGAGAAGAAAGTGATGAATATTCATTCTTGTTGTATTTTGGTTATTTATTTATTTTTATTTAAAAAAAACTTTTAATACATGATACGAAAAATATATACAAGTATGCTATAAGCAGAGTCAACTATTTGGATACATATTTAGATATTTTTTGATACACGGAAAATAGTGAGAAACAGGAAAAGCAAGTAAATTAAATTGAATGTTGATGATGATTAGAAAAATACTTTTTATTTTAAATCATTATTTTGTTTAGGTGACTTCAAAAATTTCGTCTCGTGTATATAAATATTTTGTTTTTTTTAAATTTAAAAGACTGTATGATATTTCCGTAAAAGATATTTTGATAACAGTAAAATTCAACTTGTATGTACATAAATACAGTAAAATTTAAATTGTAAATACGTAATTTATAGATATACTTACTTGTTAGTTGTAAGTTTTCTCATGACTTTAAGAAAATAAAAATAGGAGAAAAAAAACAAGTAAGAGTAAGATTTTCTTGAAAATAAAAAAAAAAATTAAACAAATTTAAAAATGAAGTAAATATATTGAAGTTATAACAATTGCCAAATTATTTTTTATTAATTTTATTTTATTTACAAAAAAAAAACATTGATCAATTTTTTTTTAACTGCATAAAAAAGGTACATAAAATTTAAAATTTAAAAAAAAAAAATAACATAATGATAACAATTTTGGCTGTAAAATCATTCAATTTACAAATTATTGAACAATATCTTTTAATTTTGTTTTTTAAAACAAAAAAAAAAAAATTCATTTTTCTTCTACTAAATTAGTAACGACTTTTGAATTTTTAAATTCAACATTTAAAATATATATACTCATAGTTACAATAAGATTGATAATAAAAATAATATTTACAATAGAAATGAAAATTCGTATTTTTTTTCGTGATATTATCTTTTATACAAGACTTAACAAGAAATATTCTTCAATTTTTTTTTAACTATCTATCTTAATTTCTACTTATATATTTTTTTTTTTTTATAAACATACTTATTGAATTTGTTACATAGAAAAAATTAATTGTATGTATATAATATGTAGGTGTTTAATTATAGAAATAAATTAATCCCATCCATGGCTTATTGGTACCCATACTTTCTCCCATACTGGTTTCCATACTTTTTTCCATTCAGGTACTTTAATTTCCTTCCATACCGGAACTTGTATTGCTTTCCATTCATCTTTCCATACTTGTTTCTTTTCGGCTGCCCAAACTTTTTTCTTTTCTATACGCCAAATTTGAATTTTCTCTTCAACCCATGTTTCACGTTTTTCTTTAATCCAGATTTGTTTTTTAACAGGTTTCCATACTTGTATCCATTCTTCTTTCCATTCTAATTTTTTTTCTGGTACCCATTCTTGTTTTTTCTCTGTACGCCATATTTTTTTCCATACCGGTTTCCATACTAATTTTTTACGCCATAAATCATGACTTGTATATTCCCAACCTTCATGGTCTTTACCTAAATATTTTTCACCCGGTATGCCCATTTTAACCCATTCTGGTACCCATATTTTTTTCCAATCTGGTACTTGTACTTCCTTCCAAACAGGCACTTGAATTTCTTTCCATATTGGTTTACTTACTTTTTTCCATTCTGGTACTTTTTCTTCTTTCCATGCTGGCACTTCACGTACTTCAACATGAGGTTTTTTAATTGTTTTCCAATCTGGTACTTTAACTTCTTTCCATATTGGTACTTGTATTTCTTTCCATACTGGAACTTGTATTTTTTTCCATTTTGTTTCCCATGCTTCCTTTTTAACTATTTTCCATTCTTGTACCCATTCTTCTTTCCAAGTAAGTTTCTTTTTCCAAACACCTTCTGGAGGATGTGATGATACAATAACTGTACAAATAAAGATTATCTGGAAGAAGAATGAAAAAAAAAAAAAAGAGAAAATGGAAAAGAAAGAAGAAATAATGATTCAAAAGAATTTATGTTTTAAAATAATTTTTAAAAAAGACTTTCAAAGAATTTGTTTTTAATAGAAACAAAATATTTATATTTTTAGTTAATTTGAAATTAAATTATATTTATTTATTTTTGTTTGTAGAAGTTCGTTGTTGGAACATTTTACATTTTTTAGAATTTTAATTGTTTATTCTAAATAAGTTTCAGTCTATTGTCTTATTACTCTCTAATTATTTTTTTTTTTAATTAAAAATTTATTTTATTTCAATCAAAATTAAATCATTTTTTTTTAAATCCAATAAAACACAGACCAATTAAAATAATTTTCTGACGGTGTTTATTAAATTAAAAAATAATGTTGAAGAATAAGAAACATTTTAATTAATTAGTAATTAGCCTTCACTTAATACAATTCATTGTTTAATTCATAATGATTTGTTTATTTCTTATTTTTTCTTGTTTCCGAAGATTAATATTCAAGAATAATATTTTTCATGAATTATAATGAGTTTATATTCTCATTTTAAAAATAAATATAAATAGTTTTTGTTAATTATAATTATTTTCAATAATATAATTGTATGCTAATATATTTAATAATTTTCTTGATAATTTGATTTTTTTTTTCTTTTAAAATTTTTAAAATCACACATTTTTACATGAATAATGTGTGAACATTGACATGAAAAGAAAAAAAAAAAACAATATATGAAAATATTATTAGAAGCTTGCAGTTTTCATGGTCAAAATATTTTAACATCAGACAAAATTTACAAAATATACCATTAAGTTTTGATTTGCATTTGAATGTTGGTTTTTTTTTGTTAAAAAAAAAAAAAAATGCATAATTATGATTTAAAATAATTAAAAGGAAAAGAATAAAATCTTATAAATGATAATTCATGTCTAAGGTTATGTGGTTTTATATTTCATTCATAATTTAGTAATTAATTTTAACATCTACCATTTAACAATGAAATTGAATAAGAGAAAGTGTAATTGTGTTTTTTTTTTTTTTTTGAACAACAACAACAACAAAAAAAACAATAAATTTATTCCAAGTAAATCATTGTCTATTTATGAATATTAAATTTTTTAAAATTAAAAATATGTTATTCATTGAAAAATTAATTCATTATTTTGCCAAAGATACGTTCTCGTGAATTTTTCTATGACGGTAAAAAAAAAAATCGCAAAAAATGTCCTTTAATTCATTTATTCCAGGTTTCTTTTTCCAAGTCATTAATTTTTTTATTTAAATTTTAAATTTACCGGCCTTTAATTTGATATAATTTCTTTCAAATCAGAAAAAAAATAATTATTTGTTGTGAAAAATCGTATTACACTGTAATTTAGTATTTTTTTTTTTTCAAAAAAAAACCGTTATTTTCTGTTATTTTCATTTAAAATTTTCATCGGGAATTTTTAATTGAGTTACTATACTGTGTTCATTCAAATACAATTTAATTAAATTTTATATAATTGAAATATTTATTATTTTTTCTCTTTAATTATTGTTAATTCAATTCATTTATTTTTGTATTTTGAAAAAAAAATATATATATATATATATACATATATATATTTTATGATATTTATTTTATCGCTTCAAAAACACAAAACATATTCTTGTAATAGATTTCTTTCTTTTCTTTTTACAATTTATTCACTTTTAATTTTAACGATCATGCAATTGCAATTGTGTATTGTATGTATAATTATTTTAATTATATTTGACCTTGTTGTTAACAAAACCATAACGCTTTATAAACAATGCGTTTTTGTCACTTAATTATCACTTCTTTGATTTCAATCAAATATTATTTTTTAGTATTTTTTCCACTGAATTTCCGATGCTAGATGTTTTTTTTTAGAAATTTTTTTAAAACGCCTTTTTTATTTATTTTTATTTTTCTTAAAATTTATAATCAAATAAATTTTTGTTCCTTTTTAACACAAATCCTTGAAATTCATTTTTCAATTTAAAAAAAAAAAAATGTAATCCATAATGTAAAATATTTTCAAAATTATTATATGTATATTTTTTTTAATTGAAAAAAAAAAAAAAAAGAAAAAGAAAAAAACACTAACCAAAACCGTTAGGGATCTCATTTTAGCATCCTTGATGCGATCGTTTACTTAAAAAAAATATATAACTCCTTATAATGTAATATGCACTTCCTTGCTAAAGGTATCTAATTGAACTGTCCAAATATGTACTGTAGTACTTCTATTTATATAAAATTTGCAATATTATATGATATTGTTGTAATATTATGGAATATAACACAATAATGACGATGATGATGATGATGATGATTTTGTTGTTGATGATGATGCCCCCATATGCAGAAAACAAGTGAAGTACAATATTTGAGAAAAATAGAAGAAAAAAAATAATAATAAAAAAACACCAAACAAAATGATAATTTTTAGAAGACCAGAAGAAGTGAAAAAAAAAGTGTTGTGTGTATAGTAAGACCACAAAATGTATGTATAATGTTGAATGGATGGCGCCTGCAGTATATTCTTCAGGAGAGGAAAAAAAAAAAACATGTAAATTGTCCACACAAAAATTGTTGGTTAAACTTTATTTAAGACTCCCTTCTCCTAATATCCAGTAATACAAAAATTTCGTATATAGTAGGTATACTAACTTTTATTTTATTTTTGTTAAATTTCTCATCAACTTACGTATTGAAAGAAATTTTTAAGTTTTCGGAACTGTTCCAACAAAACAACAACAACAACAACAACTGATAAACAACATATTGAGAAGCGGGAAAAAAAAAGATAATAATAAAAATTAAAAATCATCATATAAATCCCCAGTGTGTTGTGGGTACCGTGAATATGTCTAATTTTATAATATATACACAGGTATGTACACATACATACACACATATGTATATGGATGTATGTATTATGAAAATATTATGCGAAAAATGATCATGACTTTTAAGCCAAAAAATTTCCTCTACTTTTGTTTTTCAGATGTTTCCTTTTCCTTTTATCTGCGGTGTTTTTTGTAATTCAACATATTTTAATTTTACTTTTATCTTATATTTTTCTTCTTTCTTCTTCAGTATACTTAAGAAAACCATCATCATCATTATCGTCATATCAGCTGTTTTGGTATATTATTCGAAAAATAAAAAAAGATACATAATTTAAAGAAAGCATATAATCTTTAAGAAGAAGATGCTTAAGCATATATCATTTTCCATTAATTTCCACCTGTATGAAAAATTGAGATAAGTTCGATATATTGTATATACATACTCATATGTACTCGTATGTATTTTGATTTAATGGTTTATGATGTTCTTTTTCCAGTATACATACACATACATATGTACATATATGTATATTCTCATCAAAGGTAACAGTAGCATTTATTGCATTTAGATAACACCTTTATATATATGTATGGTACATATATGAACTATGAAAATGGTATGTATAATTAAAATTACCTTTTGTTTTTTATTTTTGAAAAAAAAAAAAAAAAAAAAAAAAAAAAAAGTTGGGGGCAGATGTTTCTTTTTTTAAATATATGGAACTCAATCATATTTTAGATGTAATCATAATTTCACTTTCATTTACTTCATGCATAAGATAACATTTTTTTTGAGTATATACTATATGTAATGTGTGGCGATTCAATCATTTTATCATCATGGTCATAATGTAAGTATCATTGATTCCGCTTATGTCAGAAGAAATTCTTTTTTTTTTTTTAAATATTAATTGATTGTATTTGTATGTAATATTGAATTTGATGTAAAATGTACACTATAATTTACCTTCCATATATGTATGTATGCATATAATTTTTTTTCTTTTATTGTCTAGTATGTATCGATAATGTAATTTATTATTGTACTTACATATACATTATGGATTTTTTTTTTCTTTTTCTAAAACGATTATTATAGATTTTGATAAAATGCCATTTCTGTTTTCCTATTTCATTTAACTGTGTTTTTTTTTTGTTTTTTTTTTTTGCTTTATGTTTTCTTTAATTTTTCACAATTTTCCCTGCCAATATTCATTTATCAGTCATATGCTTTATAACAAAATTTGTAATATTTAATTGATTTTTACATATAAAAAAAAAAACAACACAACAATCATTTTATTGAGAAACAAAATTTAAAAAAAATTATTCATGTTATATGCAGCAATTTTTTTTTATCTATTTGTCTTTTTGTTTTGTTATATTTTATGTTTTTTTTTTTTTTACATAAGAAAAATTAATTTTGTAAAATAATCATACACATTATATTATGCAAAATAATGCAATAATTGCATAATATCATTGAAATATGCAGGCAGATAATTTATTTTTTTTTATTTCAAGAATTACGGAGAAATTAAATAGACAACAATTGATAAACTATTGCTGTTGGTAATGAGACACAATTTTAAACAATAAATAGTAAAACAAAAGGGTGATAGTTAAGCGTTATGCATTATAAAAGTGTATTACTATGTATCTATTTTTTTTTTTTTTTTTCACAAGAACTGGAAAAAAACACTGTCCAATTGATGGCTATTTTGTGTTTTGGTATTCAAAAACAATAAAATAAAATTACAATTTTGTCCATCGTGTTTAATGTTTTATAATAATTTCTTTTTCTTTTTTGAATTTTATTTCATTTAAGTTTTTTGTTGTTGTTTTTGTTGTTGTTATTTTGTTGTAATTTGTGATGAATTAAATTGATTTGCGTGATTCGTGTGTGATTTTTTTTTTTCATTTTTCACCTTTTTTTTGTTTTAATATGAGGAAATTTCATTTTATTGAAAATTGCTGGCAATTTATTTGTGACTGATTTATGACATATTTATGTTTTTAAAAAAAAAAAAAAACCGAAAGAAAAATATTTTTGCATATTCGTTGCATGTATGATTTAAATAAAATTTTTATGAAATTTTTTTTTAAAGAAGCACAAAGAAAAGACAACATTTTTTTACTTATTTAATTTTTTTTTAACACTTTTAAATTAAATTAAAATCAAATAATTATTTTACATTTGAAAAAAAAATATTAGAAAGATTTTTTCAGATTTTAAAACAAAAAATTTAAGCGCGAAACTTTTTAGACATCGTCAATTACATCAAAAAAAATTTCATTCACATTTTAAAAAATTTTTGATAATTTATGTATATTTAAAATTTGTTGACAAAATGATGTTTCAGGAAATTTTGTAGTAGAAATAGGAAAATTTAAATCCTTAGATGTACCCGTTTATCCAATCGGATATTTAAGAAAATTTTCTCTTGATGTATCTAGGTTCTACGGATTTTTTTTTTTTTTATTTTAAATTAAAAATCTTAAGCGGTAAAAATTTAAAAAAACCATTTATTATTTTTAAATTTAGATTAGTACGAGTACATATACATACATATGTACTATACCTATATATTATTTTTTCATTTTTGTAATTTAAAAAAAAATGAATTTTATTAATGGAAAAAAAAAAAAAAGTACAATAAACACGTTACTTTTTTATCTACCATCTTGAGAATTTTTATTTTTATTTATGATTTTAATAATTTGATTACATATTATTTTTTTTATGAAAAATGTTCATAATCATTATTGTCATCATCGTCATCATCATCATGAATTTTATTCATTACCATACAACATAACATGAAACATGACGGGTACATGTGCATACATACATACATATATGTATGCATATAATTTTTTTTCATCTTTTTTTTTTCTTTTCTATTATCTGATATGATTAATCTTGTAACAATAATTGTTATAATTATAATTAGGTTCATATTAAAATTATTGTAAAATATATATCTTTATATATATATATTTTTTTTGTGTGCTTTTGATATTATCAGAATTTTAAAACAAATAAAAGTGTAAAGATAAAAATGAAACGAAACGAATATAAAAAATAAAAAAAATTTCCTGAGAAATTTGCAAAATTGTGGGAATTATTTTTTGTATCTTTTTAATGGAATTTCTTTATTCGAGCTATGAACTTATGAAAAAAAAAAGAAGATTGTCGTACTCAGTAAATAGTACTTATTTATAATATGTATACGTAATTATGTTGAGGGAGTGTTATAAAAGAGGGCAAGGGCCTCATCATCATATTCACTGTCATTGCAAATATTCATCTTTATTTTATAAGATGGTCTTCTCTTGTGATTAAATTAAAAATGAACATAATGATGACCTGCTGCCTACCAAATAATGCATGTAGCATAACCATCCAACAATCATGTACATACATATATACATACATACATACATTATATTAAGTACAATGGATTGGTATATTAACAAATAAAAATAATAACATACTGTGAGTACCTACAAGAAGATTTTTGTTTTGGAAAAAATATTTAAAAAAAAAAAAAATACATTTAAATATATTTATAGTAAAGAAAAGAAGAAGCTATACAGAAAATAAGAAGAAGGTAATTTTATTCGAAATAAAAAAAATAAAAAAAAAACTCAAATTTAAATCATGATTTTTGATTTTGGGGAAAGTTTTTTTTTCTGTTGCTGTTCATCTTCTTCTTCTTCAGTCGTGTCATGTTCTCTATATATGCAACAATATATCTTTCATTACAACATTTTGCTACTTTTATATTACTTTTTTTCATTGTAGTTCTTGTTATTTTCTTTTCTTTCAAATTTATTGTTACACAGCATCAGCATGATTATTATTTAGCATCAATATTGTATTATTTATTTGAATAAGTATAATTCAATGTTCTCAGGAAATTAATAAATTTTAAATACATACAAAATTTTGAAAAAAAAAAAAAAAAACATGAAGGTAAATGATACTAAAGAAAGTAGATTTTCATAAAAATTGTTTGGTGTAATAATGAAATAAAGAAAAGCTATTTTGTACATTATTATTGAACATATATTTATATGAAAGAGTATCTATTAAAATTTTATTTGAAAAAAAAAGTAAACGTAAATATTAGATTCATATAAATATCTGTTATAATAAAAATTTTAAAATTGCTGCATAGTAAATATTGTACAGAAAATAAATAAATATTATTTTGATAATACGTTTCAATTACATCAGCAAATGTAATGTTTCGTATTTTTTTTTGTGTGTTGTAGTCAAAGCAAAATTGTTCAATTATTATATTAAAGAGCTTTGTTGAAAAAAAAAAAAACAGTGTATAATCAAACATTAAAAGGAAGTATGTATAGTATAAAATTTATCATTATTTTCCTGAATTATTGATATTCATAATTTTGTTTTTGTTTACTTTAAAATCAAAGAAAAAATTATAAATAGTACTGAAGATAATTTTAAATTTCTTTGGGATTTAATTTACATTTTCAAGTTCAAATTAATATAAAGATAATATAAATCAGCAATAATTTGAATTTTTGTTGAGATATGAAAATTTGAAAATAAAAATTATCAAAAAAGGACTTGTAAAAGTATTTGTTCACTCTTTTAGTATCTTCAGTTGAAGTAGTTTCCTTAAATAACAAATAAACAACAATTAATAGTGATGCCTAATCTTGTTTCTCTCTCAATACTGGTGAATAAATTGATAAATTAAGGACTAGATAGATAAGTAGATAATTTATGTAGGTGCTATTATTGAACTTCGGAAGAAAAAAAAATTAAGGACTAAAGAATATTTAAGATTTTTTAAGGGTCCAAAAATAAACCAAAATGGGTTTTGTAAAAAAAAATATCATTTGAAAAATTATGCTAGGTACAAAAATATATGAATTACGTAAGAAATTCCCAATTATTATTTAACCCTATCTTCTTTATTTTCTTCATACATTTCATCTTCAAAATCAAATATTATTTCCTTATTTTTTTATTCATCCGGTAAAAAAGGTAGATATGATATCAAAAAGAAAAATAAATAGATAATGCTTTTACATAAATTATTATTACTATTTTCATTTTTAAATTTACATGAATATACATATATTGCCTACCTTTTGTTTAGGTTAAAAGTCAATTACAAAGATGAGAAATGTGTTTAATTGTTGTTTTTGTTTTTGTGCAGATGATTTTGTTTTTTATATAATTAAGAAAAAATAAAAAAATACGCTTTTGTTAGTTTTTTTTTCGTGTTTATAATAATATTTATGAAAAATATGTAATATTTAATCATACACACGAGGAGAATACATCATACGCATATTAATTTAATTTATAAATGAATTGAGAAAGAGGATAATTTTTAATGTGATAAATATTTTTTTTTTTATTTTCGAACCTTTAGCTAGAAAAATAAAAGTGATTTTATGATTCGAAAAAAAAAATGGAAAAAATTTTGATATGAAATGAGGTAGGAAAAAAAATTTAAGTACAGCTAGCGCAGGTTTCATGTATGTATGTATGTATTGAAAAAATAAGAATTTTTAAAAAATCATAAAAAGGAAAATTGATGTCTATTTTATAATATGCATCTTAAGATATAATCTACATTTATTTTGTCATTCTTAAAAAAAAACACTTTATTTGTTGACATGTATTTAAAACCGCATATCGAACATCATTATCATCATATTATGTATTTAAATTGTAGGTGTTATCTTTTTTCCTGTGTGTGTGTGTGTTTTTTTCCTTCTTCAAAACACGCATTGTACTGACAATAATAAGTAATGAAAATTAACACTATCAAACAACATCACAATGAAAAATAAAAAAAAAATCATTAAAGAAGATGTATGTAATAAGGTCTGGTTTTCTGTTTTCTTCTTTAAAAATAAAAAAAAAATGTTTTTCTTGTATTTATAATTATACCAGAGGAAAAAAAAATCATTGTACGCAATAGAAAATTAAAAATAATCACAATTAGTTTTTTTTTATTTCTTTTTCTTCTAAAATATAATTGTGGATCTCATCACACACATTTAAAAAAAAAAAAAAAAGAACTGGGAGAAGAAAAAGAAGGTGTATAACACCATCATTAAATTGCACAATTTCCTATTAGATTTACGATCACAAACAATTGTGTTACATGCGCTTTTTTTTTTTTATACATACATTAAAATGTTGTTTGTTTATATGTTTTCATTTGTTTATTTGTGATTTTATAAGGTACTTAAAATATAAATTAGAAAAAAAAGCACAGAATATAATATATTCAAAATGGAAATAAATTTTTATTTTATTATTCAGGCAAATAAGTTTCGCATGAATTTCATTCAATTAAATTTTCATTACAACAACAACAAAAAAAAGCAAAAATAAAAAAGAAGTATCTAAGAATTCAAAAGAGAAAAAGTAAACAAAAATGTCGTTATTATTTTGGTTTAAAACTAAAAACGAAATAGAAATGTCCGAACAATAATAAGAATTTGAAAGTAAAAGTATGTATGTATTTAAAAAAAAATTTCTTTAACTTTGGCACCTTTGTGAAAATAATGTATTATTTGTGTATGTGTGTATGTGTGTGTGTGTGTGTGTGTTCCTTATACATTTTTCTCATAATCATCAGTATTTTAAACAATTTCATAAATAAATAATTAGTCAATCAATTAGTTACATGATGTACAACAACATAAATTTTTACCTGTACAAAACTGATTCGTACCTAGAGCGTACACACTCTCGAATACATACATATAATTCATACATGTGTACATAAACTCTTTATAAATGTAATTAATTCACGATTTTTGTTAAAAAAAAAAAAATAAAAAAAAAAATGCGTAAAGTGTACGTAAAAGTAATTAACTTCCGTATACCTATAATATTAGAAAATTTTTAAGTTAAAAAAGTTATGTTAATTTTGAAAATTTTGACTGATAAAAGTTTGAAAGTAAAAAAAAAATAAAAATAAATGTACAGTCGCACATAAAAGGAAGAAAGATAAAAAAAATTTGGAAATGTGTAATTCTTATTATTTGTCGTGAGAAATCCATCAATGACTATTTAAAAAAGTAATTATAATTAAAAGTGTTGTAGTCTAAAGATTGTGATAACTTTGAAAGAAAAAAAATTGATGCTGCTGTTACACAAGTAAGTATTTTAAGAAAATGTGTACCTTTTCTATTCATGTTCAAAACAAATCACATATGAAGAAAAATTTGATATAGGGTCGTGTTGTAGTACATACATACATACTTTTTATCCCTGCTGAGATTATCTTATTCATTTTGAATAGTCTTTTTTTTACGAGAAAAAGTAATGAATTTGAATAGCTGGACTATACTTGCTGTGAAATGATAAGTGAAAATATTTAAGAATGGGGTGGAAAGAAATAGAAAAATTGAAAGAATTAAAAAGGTTTAATAGCCAAAGTTGAAATAAAAAAATTCTCAGACAGATAAAAATCGAAGATTGGTCCATATTCATAATTTTGATTCCATATGATATATATATATATATTTTTTTTTTCATTTCAAATGAAAATTTGTTTACACGAAAATTTTTTTGGTGAAATTTCAAATTTTCTTTGTACGTACGTAAGGATTCATTTTTTTTTTTAATCTTTGCGGTTATCCATAAAAATGACAAAAATTATGACGTAAAAGCACATACAATGACTTTTTTATTTTCGATTTTTTTTAAAAATTATATATTAAATCTGATGATGTTATGTGTTTCTTTTCCATATATAAAAATAAATGTGTTGATGCATATAATATCCAATTTATAAAGGAGGAGTATGAAAAAAAAAAAAAATAAATAAGTAAGTAAAAAAAAAAGTCTGTAAAATACTGTGTACCCTTATCACATTGATGAATTTTGTATTATATAGGTGTGATGAATAAACGATTAAAAAAAAAACATAATAAAAAAGGAAAAATTAAATATATGTATAGGAGGTCTCGGTTTGTTATGTTAAATAATGTTTTGATTAAAATATATTCACGATTAAGACTTCTTACTTTTCCGTCTTACTTTTTTTTTTTTTTTTTTGTATAATTTTTCTTGTATAGAAAATCTTAAACATTAAAATGGTAAGGTGAAATGATTATATAAATTTATTTTTATCGTATAACATATAAGAAAAAAGCAAAATAATGATTAAACATATGTATATGTACATACATATATTTTTTCTTTATATACATATATGTATATATATACCTAATATGGATATGAATGAAGAAATTTTATATTATGAAGGTTCAATAAGATGTCGAGACGACAACGACGACGACATTCAGTCTCTGTCGTAGAGGTAAGGGTCGATGTCGAGAATATCATCATTCACAAAAACAAAACAAAAAAACAAAAAAAAACAGAAGAAAAAAAGTTATTAAGTGAAAAATAACAAAGTATAGGAAAATAATAAAGAAAAATGAAAATATTGGTATATCAGACCGGTTTCTTAATCAAAATAAGAAAATATATATTTTCTTCTTAAGCATTGAGCTTTATCATATACTATTATCTACAATAAGATTATATGTACATAATATGTATACTGTATGTTGTACCATATGTTCAAAAGAAATTTCAGGTTCACAGCACAGACAGATATGTATATGTATAGATTTATTTTAAAGCTGATAGTAGATAGATATAGATATTATTTTGTAAAATTTTATATTATCAAACAGATAAATTGACAAAATAAAATAATATACATATATGTAATTTTAATGAAAAAAATGAAAAAGAAAGCAAAATAAAAACTAAAAACAAAATAGCTAGGTAAGTACTTATTTCATTTTTTTTTAAATTTTAATTTTTGTTTTCCTTTATTTTTCAAAAAACAAAAAAAAATGTATATGAAAAGAAGAAGATACAGATGGTATTGATTTCTTTTAAATCAGGAAATTACATACACATACTCGCATGTATACAATATACATATTTGTACGTTATGAGATGATAGTATAATAGCACACGAAAATGAGGAAATCAAGTGGTAGATTTTTTATTTTTTAAGATTTTTAGTTTTTGTTCCTTTTTAATATTTTTCAATGAATATAACCATCGTGTTATTTCATATCTAACTAAATACTTACTATCTTTTTTGATGTTGTCATAGAGGATAATCTTGCTATCAGTTACAGCCATATAACATAATACATATACATACGAGTACATATACATATTATGTATGTATAGACTAGTATCCGCGAGGCAAACAATTACAATAATATTCCGTATACATATTGCACATTATTTTATCAACACTTAATTTTATACATAGTTATTTATAATGCAATCGTGGTTGTTGTTTTTTTTTTTTTTTTTTTTCACTTTATTTCATACTTCCGGTTGGAGGACATAGTTCATTATTTTGATTTTAATATTTGATTAATAAAAGAAAGGTATATAGTCACGAAATAAAGTATTTTGTTGGTATTTTTCAGTTACATATATGAAATAAAATGAAAATAATAATAAAAATACGAATTAGAAAACAATCATAGAAGAAATGAAATAAAATTGAAAGAAAATACTTATTATGAATATAGAGGGTGTGTGAATTGGATTTTTTTTTTTGTTAAGTTGAACAGTATTACGAATTTTTAGAGTATAGTGAGGACTTCAATTTTCTTTTAAAACAAGCTAAAGCTTGAATACTTTAAAATTGAATCATTTTTCATTTTAAAGACCAATTTCAAGGACATTCTACAATAGTGAAAACAAAAAAAAAAGTTTGTTTTTTCATGTCATTCAAATGACACACCCTATTCCAAATTGTAATCACAAAAATTTTCCTATATAATTTATAGTATTTACATAAAAGTTTAATTATATTAAATGTGAAAAGTATCTACATATATGTACGTGAGAATGATACAAGTTTATAAATTATATCTTTCGTACAATATGCATTTTAACACATTTTTTTTTTTTTTTTTTGTATTTTATGTTAGTTTTTATTTTTAATAAATAATTTTTTTATGCTGGTCTCTAATGGAATCAACATTATATGTATGTTTATTGTTTATACTCGTACTCTTGTAATGAAGTAGATGGCTATTATCCAAAATTTTATCTTACTTTTCGCATATGTAATTTTGTTTTTTCATTTGAATTTCCAATGTTTTATGATAATTTTTTTTAGGTTTTATAGAATTTACAATATACTATAGATATACTATGTATATTTTAATGTAAAGATATTTTTTTTTGGGAATAAAAATAAAACAGGTGTCTAGGAAAAAGAGGTCCTTTTTTTTTTAAATTCAAATTTTGTTCATTATTAGTCCCAGCGATATCAAACAAATTTTTTCTGTATTTTTACTTTGCAATGAAAATATTTTTTGTAGGTTTTGATTTTAAAATAATCTTGAACTCAAAACAATTTTTGTTTTTTTCTTTAATTTCAACATACAAAAAAAAAAAAAATCTAGTACGTATTTTTTTTTTTTTTTTCGTTATAGGATTTGTCATTCGTCAAATAGTAAAAGGGTATGATATAATATTTAATTTGATAGTTTTATAATTGCAGCATCTTTGCAATAAAGCAATTACATTTTTTTTTTCACTTAATTTTTATTACTTTTGGTGAAAAAGAATCATCACGTATACAATAATATATACCTATACTTATATATTTTTTTTTCTAAGTGAAAAAATTGATTGAGTTGATTAGCTAATCTCAATTATTTTTTTTTAACATATTAAAAGTTTGAAATAAAAAAAAAACTAAAAAAATAAAAAACGAGAAAAAAAAGTCATGTAACAGATTTTATGTGGAACAACAGACATCTACTAGTATTCAATTCCCATATTATGTATGTACATATACATATTAATGTGCTGTATTAAAAATCAATCTTTTGTTGTAATTTTTTTTTTTCTTTGCAGATTTTTATTTCCAAACTTGAACAAAAGAAAAAAAAAAGTTTAAGTATTCGAATAAATAAAAAAGTGTTTTATTAAGAAATCATAATTTTTGTCTATGTTTTGGTTTTTTTTTTCTTGATCAAAAAGAAATTAGAAAATATTACAAAATCAATGAATAATTATTTGAGTGAATATTTGAAAATAAATCATCGATAAATTTGAACTTATAAGTGCATGTTATGTGGGTGTAGATTTAATAATACAACAGTACTTCATATTTCTTTTATATACAGTATTTATATAATTCGCATGAATGAATATGAAAAAGGCAAAGACATGAGTAAGAAAAAAAAAAAAAAAACGTATTCAAATTGTTAAAATGAAAAATTAATGTTAAATGATAGCAGTGCCAATTTGTATTTAAATTTCATTAAGGAAATGTAGCTATCCGCTTTAAATTAAAAATGATGGTTCATGCTAAGCATAATAAAGTTTAAAGGAAGAAAAAACTCAAAATAAAAAAAAAGGTCAAAATGAAAAAAAACAACAATAAATTATCAATATGTATATGTTTATGAGTATACTAGGAAACATGATTATTATTATTACCGTTATGGTTCATCATCATCAACATCATCTTCATCACCAGCATCAGTATCAGTATATTTAATAATTTTATTTTTTTTATTATTATTTTTTTTTTGCTACAAAGTACCATCACACAAGAAGAGCATCATGTTGTGTTAATATTGATTTTTTAAGATGATAATGAAGAAAGAATGTTAATGTGATATTTAAACGTATCATCAACATAATTTTTTCTTTGATTTTTTGTTTTTTTTGTAATATCAGAAATGTTATTTTAGCTTTTAAGTAATTGATAAACATAACCTAAACAGTACATTTTTTTTTTTTTTTTTTTTTTTTTAAATTCAATTTCTGACATAACGTATGTATGTGGTTAAAAGTGAAAACAAACTTATTTAAAAGAAACAAACAAAAAAAAAAAAATAATTTACACGCGGTATTCATGTATACAAAATGTTTAATCTCAGAAGAAAAAAAATAAAAACATGAAAAAAAAATGCTACTTAACAAAATAGATGACCGTCATCTTCTACTATGGATCTAAAGGTCTCTTAGTACAAGACTGAAGAAGAAGAAGAAGAAATGAAATAAGATATTTTGTTTTGTATTTTTCTGTATAAATTTTTAATGTATAACAATGAAAAATTGCTTCGGAAAAAAGTATCTTTTAGAAATATAGAAAAAAAATATATATTTAGGATATCAGAAATTAAAAAAAAAAAAACACGAAAAATAAAAAATGTAAATTTTTTTGTGTGCTGTATCTTTTCTTTATTTAGAAATAATGTAATCAATAATTACTTTTTCTTATCTTTTTTAAAATATTTATTTATGTAATTCTCTTTCCCTGCAAGATTTACTTTGCCTTTCATTCAACAAATTTTTGCAAAATTAAAGCAATAGAAAAAAAACCAAAAAAAGGAAAATTCAAATTTTTTTTTTTTCTTTTGTTGATTTTTCAAAGACAGCACAATTATTATTTTTATATTTTCTAAGACAATAAGTCTGACAGGCGCATCAAAACGGTTTTACTTGTCATCATCAGGAAATCATTTATCAATCTTGTCATATACATTTTAATAAAAACAAAAAAAAAACAAACAAAAAATGAAATTATGATGAGATGTTTAAGCTTTAATACATAATGGAAAAAAAAAAAACAAAACACTGAGGAACAGACTGAGAAATATTTTCAAGAAAAATTCAAATGAAAAACAAAATGCTTTTATTTTTTATTGTTGTTTTTCATGAAAATCATCAATTTAAAGGAAGTTAATTTGTTTGCACATTTCAAGCGTTAATTTTGTGGGTTTTTTTATTCTTTGGTTTTTTCTCAAAAAAATTTTCTGTAAATATTATTTTTCTTTTTTTTTTCATTATCGTAATTGTTGCATAAAAAAATTTGGTTAAATATATTACGAATGGAATGCTATATAATACGAGTATATAACATAATCAAAAAGTGAGAATACCTTTATAGAAAATTATACAATTGTAATAAATTAAAGTGAAGAGAGATGTGGTTAAAGGTCGATCAATCATTTTTTTTTGATTTTTTTTTTTTTAAATAAAATTATGTGAATTATTTTTTATTTATAGAAAATTATGTAAATATATAAAAATTATTAAAATAATTCATTTTTCTTTTAATTTAAAAAACAAATAACATAATAATAGTGATAAAAAAAAATTCAATTCTAGAAAGAAAATTCTTCGAGAACCATAATTTTCAATTCTAAATAAGGGAAATATCTGCTGAATAATCAAACAATAAAAAAAAAGTAAATTATATCTGGAAAAAAAAAGATCTATCGTCTGGTACTTTGGGGATATCTCATTACTGTACTGCAGTCCATTGGCACATTAAAAAGGAAAGGGCTGAAGGATAAGAGATTTTACAAGGAAGACAAAAAAAAGAAAACACCATAAATATTTGATTAAAATATCAATTTATTTTTTTTCTTAATTTTTTTTTTTTCACACAAAATGTATCTTAAAAATTTTTTTTATTTAAATATCTTCTTTTTTCTTTTTTCTATAATAGTAAACATAGAAATTTCACTGATGCAAAACATTTAAAAGAGTACTTTAATAGTCAATTAAGTTTTGTGCACTTAACACCATCTGAAATGCTAAAATGTAAAAGTCCGTAATTTCAAGTTTTCAAGTACACATTTATATATGTATATAAATATGTAATATGATATACAATACATGAATTAAATGTACATATAGATATGTATGTATGTATATGTGTTATGATATAGGATATAAGTATGCCATGTAATATGTTGTTGATTACGCAACATTTAATAAGTAATTAGAGAGAAAGTGCGAAAATATAGTCATTATCATCATTATTGTATCTTTCTACATATACACATATGAATTATACATGTAGATACAGATATTCATGATATAAAATCTCTTTAAAATTTTAGGGTATGTATCATGATCACTGGTTAGGTCAAAAATATAGAAAATAAAATTCACTGTGATGAGGATGATGATATTATTCAAGAAATAAATGAGAAAATATTTTACAAAAAAAAATTTACTTTATTATTTATTTTTTTTTTTGATAGGTAGTTTTTAAAATATCAAGAAAATTTTTGAAATTATCTTTAAAATCATTTTAAGAGACGACATACAAAAAAAAAAAATAAAAATAAAATAAAATAAACCCCAAAATACAAAGTATTTTTAAGTACCTATAATAATCTTAGCGCGCGAAAAGACAACAAGATGTCAATCATCAAAACAAGATTTAAAAAATTCGACTTATCATCATGATTTCAAAGTCATCTTTCATGTTTTTTCTTTTTCAGTTCATTTCATTTCATAGACCAAAAAAATATAATATATTATCCTATTTTTTCAAATTTTATTTTTATTTTTTATTTTCAAATATTTCACAATAGAAAAAAAAAATACATAATACAAAATTGTGTGTGATATGTAGAGTTAGTGTTTACTCATATGTATGTACATATGTACCATATTAAAAAATTTATGGATACACTCTTAAATTGGAATTAATCAATAAAAAGCATAACAAAATTTTAAAAAAAATGTATCTATAATCAGGTAGTTATAAAATTTTGTTGTTGTTGTTTTCGTTTGTTTTTTTTTCTTCTTTCGGATATTTAAAATTTAATCACCATGGTGTCGATGATGTTGACAATGGATGATGTTGATTGTTATCCACGCATGGAATTCCAATACACATAATAATATATAGGTAATATTCGTACAAAGAAAGATTTTGTATCTGTAAGTATATATTTAGCAAAATAAATATATCTATTTACGTATATCTCTACCCAGCTCTTATATATTTTAAATATTTGATTAATTTTTATATGTTACAAATTTTACAATATATTGCGACTGTTTAGACATTTATAAGATTTTGAATTAAAAAAAAAAGAAAAAGGAAAGACAGAAATTAGAAAATAAAAATGATTAAACCACATTTATTTATAAATTATATAATTCATGAAAAATAAAATTAATCCAATTTTGAAGTTCAATTTCAAATTAACTAAAGGTATAACGAAACCAATGTATTTTATGCGCAGATGATTTTATTTTAATTTTTAACTCTTTCATTTTTTTACACTTACATGATTTTTTTCTACATCATATGTAATTAAGAAAAAATAATTTCTTTTTATGCCCTTCAGGTCTTTTAATTAAAAAAAAAAGAAGAAGAAGAAGAAGAAGAAAAACACTTTTCACACGTAATTTTTTCGCTTTCTTACTGTTAAATAGATTCAATCCATTTTTTTTTTTTTTTGCTTTTAACCCAAAGTCGTATTTTGATTATGTAAAAGAAATACCGCTGTATTCAGATAGATTATGCCAAGTACTAAATATATGCTCATATAAGCTCGTGTAAAATATTAACGTGCGTGATAATTTAATATTCAATTTAATAAAGGTCATATTCATTCGCTTGTCAACACTTCATTTTGTAGATTATTATTATCTTATTTTTTTTCATGCTGTTTTTTTTTCTTCTCGATAATATTTGAAGAAAAAAAAAGTATTCGGAAAAAAAATTCCAATTTTATTTGCATACTTTGGAATTTATGTAGGAAATAGATATTTTAATAATAATAATTTTTAATCTAACATTTTTTCACGAGTATTTCTTTCCCTTTTTAATTAATAAGATTTATATTACAGCACCCACATACATACATATGAACAGGCTCTTCAAACACAAGATATTTTGTCATATTGAGAATATTTATTATGACATTCAAAAACTAAGTAATAGATATAAAAGCATATCTAGTACACGGATAAGTACTCATATTTATGTCTTTTTTCTTATTGAATGAAAGTGAAATGCTACATTTTTGAGATTTTTCTTCTTCTTCATTGTTAGCTTTTTTTTTAAGTTCATTGAAATTTTTTTTTTAAAAACGCTTCAAGGTGTAAAATAAATCATTTTTAACTTGTAATTTAAATAGTTTATTGTGTTAGATAAATTACTGTGTGATAAGGTGCCTCTAAAAATACAATTCGAATTTTTCTTTGTAATTTGAATGGAATTGGGGAATTTCAAATTGAGAAACATTGTTTATTAAAAAAAATTTTAAAAAGAAACTAAAGTGAGGTATACATTATCATGACAGTTTTTTTTGTATAAGTGTCAGTTAAAATGATAATGTGTATGTGTAACTGATGCTAAACCTCATGCTGACAAAATGATTTCGTGGTTGTTCAGTTTTTTTCATCAGTTGCCGACTGTCAGTTTAAATGATAGTGTGTACCTCACTTAATAATCGAAAATCGTGATTAAAATCAAAGTTATTAGAATTTTTTTTCTAAATTAAAAAAAAAAAAAAATAAAAATAAAAAATAAATAAATAAGTACCCTGTACATTTCAAATATTATTTTCACAGCATTATCTTTAAATTTAATTCATGTTATTGTTCTTTTAAACATTCGACTAGATGGTACCTATCCATTATTTCTGTAATTACATTATAAACTTTTTTGTTTCAAATATATTTTTTTTTTTTTAAAATATGCACGCCTTTTAAAAACATTTTGCGTGGTTAAAAAAAAACACAACTGTTAAATATCTCGCCTTACTATATACTTAAAATTTTATATATTCATAGATTCAACATTTATTGCATTTAAATTGAGTCCGAATATAACCATACATATGTATAGTACATACATGAATGCAACTGCAACTATATTTATATCGTTTTTTGTTTGTTTGTTTGTTTATTTGCCTGTTTTGGAAAAAGTAATATATAAAAAGATACAAAAATTTTATAAGTTATTGAATCACGTTAATTTAAATCTTTTTCCTGAATTGTCTATCTTATGATAATAATGCTCGGTCACAGGAAGAAAATTACTCATTTTTTTTTCTTTCTCTACCAAACACACGCACACACGTTATTCTGGTTTTTTTCATAACACAGAGGATAGGAAGTAAGTACATATTTCACTTATTTATGTTATTTCATTTTTCAAGTGATAAATTATGTGTGCGCGATATTGATGATGAAAGAAATTATATTTAAGTATATGTTATGTTGTGCAGATACTGAATGTGCATGCACACACGGCATTTAATGTAAATAAACAATAATAATATGATAATAATAATAATAATGGTAAAAATGCGTATTTTTAATGAAAAGAAATTTCTTTTCGATTTGCTATTTATAAATTTAATGGACATTCTTCCAAAATATCTTCCGAAAAATTTACCAATAATTTTTTATTTTGGAAAATTTTTTTAATGAGGTCAATGTGATAAAATTATGATAATTTCTTCCATAAATCGTATTTTGCAAATTTTATTATTATTATTATTATTTTTTGTTGTTTTTTTAAATTCATTAACATTTTTTTGTTTTCTTTCATATAAATTTTTATTTTTATACATATATGTACATACTCGTATCGTATATGGATATACGCGTACTCATATGTGAAAAAGAAAGATATCAATCAATTTTTTTTTTCACCATGATTTTTAGAAATTAAATTTTAGCATTGACAAGCCTTCATATAATAATAAAAATAAATAAATAAATAAATTAAGGAGTTTTGTTTTGTACTGCAGAATATAATATACATGGTATATATTTAAAAAGTAACAATACAATATAGATACTATTTAGTCGTCTGGAAATTTTAATTTATCAAAAACATAATAATAATTTATTATAATTTCTTTTCTTACAAAAAAGAAAGATACAAAAGAGTTACTCTTTTCTCTTGTTTACAAGAAACACGATATATGTACGTATATTAATTTTTTTATTGGACATTTTTGTCATCAAACAACACATTGTAGGTACCTAAAAAAAAATTAATAAAAAAAAATTTTTTTTTAATGTAAATTAAACGTTAATGTCAATTTTTATTGAAAAAAAAAAATAAGTGACAAGATAAATATAATGATAAAGTGCGTAATTATTGATGAAAACGTTCAAAAAATGATCAATTTAAAACCTTCTGTTTTTTCGGTATAATTTAATATATATATTTCGTTCAAATTAGGTTTAAGAAAAAAATATTTAAAAACAACAAAAAAATGTATGGAAGTTTGATAGATTTATCAAATTATTTTTACCTGTGTCCATTAGAGAAATTAAAGGATACAAATCCATTATAGAGCTTGCTTGTATGTAAAAAAAAAAAAAAAATAAGATAATAAATCAGTAAATACAAGATTAAAGCATTAAATTATTTCGATTTTCAATTTTCATGGTTTGCAAATTTATACGTATATATTTTTAATACCACGGAAAGTTTATATAAAAAAACATTGATTTTATCAAATTTCAAATATGTTTTATACATTTTTTATGCCATGATCATCATAAAATTTCTTACATAACTTTTTTTTTCTCCATACCTTAAAAAGGTTTAAAAAGTATGATCTTCCAGTATGAGAGTTTCTATAACACATCATAATATGTAATTGAAAAATTTATAGGCAGGGTATTTTCACACTATAATTCATATATTAATGTTATAGTATTCTTAAATTTTTGTTGTTGTTGTTAAAATATTTAAGAAAAAAAAAATACTTTCTAATACTTTCAATTTCAATTGTTCATTTAAAATTAAAAATCAAATTTTTTAACATATAGTCTTTAATACCCGTTGTTATACGTAAATATATTCACATACATAATGTATAATATACATACATACATAATATGTGATTTTTTGAAATTGATCTGATGTATTGTTAATTTCATTTTCATTTTACAAGAATAATGTAGGTACTCCACTCGTGTATGATATTACAGCATTTGCTTAATAATGTAACAAATTATTTAAAATATGATTGAATAATTTTTTTTCCCATTTAAAAAAATTCGATAAAAAAGAAAATAACAAAAGATATTATATATACAATATAATGTTGTTTTTGGAGTTGTTGTTGTATCAATATAATCGACAAATGTAAAATAATTTTATGTAGGAGGAGTATGTAATGACATATGTAATGAATTTGTTTTACAAAAAAATAAAATAAAAATAAAAAGAAGAAGAAGAGGTGAATTATCTAACATGTTATAACTTCTGTTATACTATTTATGTACATATATTAGTAATAAAAAAAAAAAAGAAAGAGTTTATGTATATAAAAAAATCATTAAACATTTCATGAATTTATGATGTGCATTTCGGTATTTAATAGTATACTACAAGTATACTAATTTTTTTTTCTTTTATTACGGTAGTTTTAAATTTTTATTCTATTTGTTGTATACTTCCTGTACTTATTGCCAAGTTATGTCAATTATGCAAGCAAAATAAAAGATTTCAGAAATATGATATATGTTTTGTGACAATAATAGATAAGTAGTAGTACAATGTTGTATAATTATTTCTAAAATATTTCTAATTTATGTTAATATGATTATTTTTATGATACATAAATACTGATCATATTTTTGTACTAATTGTATTTTTTTTGAAATTCAATAGATAATATGTACAATGTATTTAAGTATATATATATATATATATATATATATATATTTTTTTTCAAAAATAAGTGGTCTATTTTCAAATTTTTCTTCTATAATTTTTTCAAAAAATCCTTTAAAACCTAGATACTTTGAACAGATCCCTTTATATTACATATCACATCATCTTTATTTCAAATCAATTAAAATCAATTGAATACGAAAATTACAAATATAAATTTTGACTTAGCAGAGTTTGAAAACAATTCAAAATTAAACCGTAGATAAAATAAACCACTTTGAAATTTTCCCTTAGTCAATCCCAATTTCAATGACTAGTCAAAACGCAAAAGAGTCATAACTTGTGATTTGTAGAAATTATTTGTGACTTTTTGTATTCTGAAAAATAGTCACAATTTTTAAAGATCAGAAAACTGTCATAATCTATGACTGACAGTTTAGGCTATCATAAATTGTAATGTATTCATAATTCATACATCAGGTCACAAAAAAAAAAAATTCGTACAATATTGTTTGCAAATTACAACACAAACCTGGTTTACAATTCTTGGACACATATTTAAAAATTCTAATTTTTGACTGAGAGACAATAATTTTTTTTTTCTTAATTAAGAATTTTGTCGATAAATAAAAATAGATTACGCCAAACAAAATTACTTAGGTAGCAAAACAAAAATGGAGTTGTTTTTGCTTATTTTATTAACATTATTGGAAGAAGAAGAGAAAAAGTAAGTATGTTTGTATTTTTGATGAATTTATTTTTAATAAATGCAAGATCAGAGTGTCATAAAATTCTACAAAGTGATGTGTAGATTTTCATATGACACTTACTTATGACTGTGCTACCAGAATATAAATTAAAGGTAAAGTCATAAGAATAGTCATAAATTTGAATTCACAACATTTTGTGACTAATGACAGATGATTGAAATTTCAATTGGATTTCCACAAGATACATTATATAGTACAACGTGCGAAAAACAGAATGTGAGTGCATTTAAAATGCATTACTACACAAATGTATATACCAGATATTGCATAATCTTATGTAATGTCGTTAATTAAAGTTCATCAAATTGAATTAAATAAAAAACAAACAAGAAACAAATTGTGACATATGACATACATATTGCATCGTCGTATAGTGTCAATAACACGGTATACATATATTTATTATGTATGTAAATCAAAGTATATTATTGACATTTTATTAAGATGGTCAAATATTATTAAATAAGATTTTGAAATACAGTTTTTCAACAAAAATTCATTACTTTTGGTAAAAAGCTGCTTATTTTTTTTAAAAAAGTGAAAAAACGGAAGAAAAAAAAACTAAAATAAAAGAAATCAACGTAAAGCATATATGTATATCCAACATTCAAAAACATTTTTTATTTGTGACCAAAATTTCTAATCATGTTTTAATTTTAAATCTTATTAATGGTGTTATAAGTGAATATTGCATGAAAATTAAATTTTTTTCTTTTTGTTTTTGTATTCGCAAATAAAATTTCATTTAACTCTCACACTTAATTGATTTTTATAAATCTAATCTTACTTACAACATTTCCTCAAAATTGTTAAATCGTGAATATTATTTTCTTCGATTATGTACATATAGTATGATATACATATTATTTTCTTAAGGATATAATTTTTATAATTTTAAAACAAAAAAAAAATTATTATTACCACCGAAGAATATCAATGAATAATTTAATGAAAAATAAATACAAATAAAACCATAATAATTTATATTACCATCATTGCTACCTACCGACTTTTTTGATTGTTTTTTTTATTACATTCATCAAATATACACCATATTCATCATAATAATTATCATTATATATTATGTACATATGTTTACCAGGTGTATCGTATCAAGTTTCTCGCTTAAATCTTTTGTTTTTTATGTTATATAATTTTTTGTATTGCATCTTTTAAATTTTATTTCTATAGTTTTAAATAATAATTATTTGATTTTCTTAACACGTAAAAATATAATGTAATTTTATTATTTATCTAATTTGTAATATAATCCATAAATACAAAAATTTAAATAAATAAAATACATTACATTTTGAAGAAAAGCAAAAATTTAAAGAAAATAACAAAAGGATTTGAATAAGCTCAAGGCCGACTATTTAAAACTGTTTATACATTTAATTGAGATTATTACA
Organism: Bombylius major; assembly: GCA_932526495.1. Classification (NCBI taxonomy): domain Eukaryota; kingdom Metazoa; phylum Arthropoda; class Insecta; order Diptera; family Bombyliidae; genus Bombylius; species Bombylius major. The sequence continues at coordinate 31,489,934 of OW052046.1, read as the reverse complement.
ATATAAAAATTAATGTTAGATACTTTGTTGTGTATTATTGCTGTTTGTTATAAATGAAATAGATACACGTATCATATCCTATACTATGTGTTATGTTGTTGTTGTTTTTTTTTTTTTACTTTGCATTTTCATGTTACATGTAAATTTACATTTTTCCGGTTAAAAACAACTGATTGATATTGATACTGTTTTTTTTTTTTTTCATTCTTTATTATTATTATTTTTTCATCATTAAATATTTTAAGTATGTACACCTATTTAAAATCAAACATTCAAGATATTAATCTTTTAGAGAACATCTATTTGCTCATAAATTATTACTATATATGTATGTGTTTTGAACAATATGAATTTTTTGTTGTTGTTGAATTATAAGAAAAATAAGAAAAAGTAGGAAAAAAAAAATTCATAATCATCATAAATTTGTAAATAAAAGAAATATGAACAAGAATAAAAGAAAAATAAAATTATTATAAAATTTTAAATGTATGTATAGGTACATATTATGTACGTTAAATATAACGAGTAAATCACATTCAAAATAACATACATAGTGAATGTCATGTATCTTTTGAGGTTATAAATGCATAAACACTTTTTGTTATTTGTTATTTATTTTAACATTTTATATTGACAATGAAAATAATAATTTTCAAAAGATAAACACACACATTCATTCAACAGGTTGACAAATATCATTTTTTTTCTTCTTTTTAATATTTTATTATTAAAATGACAATTAAATATCAATATTATAGTGTCAATTTATTAATCATAATGAAGCTACTTACTTTATTGAACTGCACTGAGAATGATTGTTAACACACAATATTGATTATGACTATTATGTACACATGTATTTATATGTGTGTGTGTGTTTTTTTTTTTTTTCAATTTGCAATATTTTATTCATAAAAAATTGATTTTTACAAATTGATAAAATATATTTGTCATATAACTGTTGTATCTTTTTTTTAAAAAAAAATATATTATTGTTTCATTTGTGATTTAAATAAAATTAATATTTGATTTTTATTTTTTTTATATACATACATATATTTATTATTCAATGCAAATAATTTAAAATTTAATCTGATAGAAGACGACAACCGATGAAGATAAGATATGATTTTTGACAATTTTTTTTTTTTTTTTTAATTTTGAAACTTAAATTTGTTTGTTGTTATTGTTTTTTAATTTAATTTAATTTTTTTTTTTTGTTTAGTGTGATACTTTTATTTATTTATTTAATTTTTATGTTGATTATATATTGATAATGATTTCGTGTGTTTGATAAAATATTTTATTTATTGTGTCAAATTTACACACACGAATTTTAAATCTTGATAAACAAAAAGAAATTCTCCTTTTTTTCGTTTACTTTTTTTTCCATCTGTTTTTTTTTTTAATATACAAACTTTAAACAAATTTTTAAATAAAAATCTCATTTATAGAAAATTTATTACTTTGCTATACAAACATAATGTACATAATATGTGTGTACATACATATATGTATTTTGAAGATACTCATAATATGAAATACAAGAAGGAAATATTTTTACCAGTAGCACAAAAATAAAATATTTATTTATGAGACAGGATGTTGTAAGAAAAAAATATGAAATGTTTCATGCATTTTTATTTGAAATTACTGTATACGACGAGTATCTAATATATAAGTATATAATATTCAAAACAAAATATTAAAAAAATATAAATAAGTGAGGTAAATTTTTTGCAGATTATACTATGTTATGTGGAAATAATTTAAATTATTTACACATAAAAATGTAATGAATTATATAATTTACGTTTGGGATTTTTCTAGTTTTAATTTTTTTGTTGTTTCTTGTTTTATATGTTGAATGGAAAATTTTTACTGTGACAAATCTTATTATTGTGATTTTTGACTTTTAAATTATAATTTTTAATTTTTGAAATTATCAATTTAATTGGGAGCAAAGGTTGAAAATAAAACTGAGATTGAACAGTAGAAAAATAAATTAATTACGGGTGTATATGATTTTTTAATTATTTTTCAATATCCTTTTCAAATAAAATATTTTTCTTCTAAATGAAAAGCTATAATTTCCTTCTTTTACTTCTTTGACATTGTAAGAACTTGATCCTGTGTTTTAAAACAGTGTTTAGTCTGGAGGTGCTGATTTTTATCAAAGAAAATTTTGTTTTTTTTCTTTCTAATTTTTATTGCTATTATCTAAATACAAATATGTGTTCTCTCTTAAGGGTTAATACAAAAACATATTAATAAAAGTTACAACAAGTTAAAATTAAATTTTTATAAAAAAAAAACACGTAATATTTAAAATGTTTTTGCTAGGCAAAACAAAAGCAACTTTATTTGCAGATTTTAAGGTGGTCAATATATCGTGTTTGCTTTTACCTTTGCTTTTGATCACATTCGCGCATCTTCAAAGCATTGACTCTATCAACTTCTCAATTGTGCCATTAGGAATTTTGTTTCCATTCTCTTTTCAATATTCTGAATAATTCTTTTTGACCAAGAAAACGAATACCATCAGCAACATTTTGTTTAAGAATGACAAACAAGTTTTCAATAGGATTCAAGTCCGCTGATTAGGCCTGCCAATAAAGTACTTGAAACCTACTCTCATTTAGCCTGTTCTTCACTAGCTTCGATGTGATGTGTGTTTTGGATCATTATCATGTCGAAACAACCATCGAATCGGAATTTTCCATTCGACACGGGGCAACATGAAACTGTCCAAAATTAATTTAATATTTCAGGCTGTCCATTATATGTATGTATGTACCTTTATTTTGCAAAAAGGACTTACTTCGTTTGACGATAAACAGGTCCACACCATTATGTATATTATCACATCCGTGCTTTGTAGTGATCATACAATTACGTGGATTGAGTCCTTTACCTTTTCTTCACTTCACGGTAATCTTAACATCGCTCGAAGTTAATTAAATTAATTTCGACTCATCACTAAAATGAACGGTTCTCCATTTTTTGATGGACAAATATAAATGTTTTTTCAAAATTGAAATCAAACCAATAAATGTAAATGAAATCATCACGCAAGATCACAGTATTTCCCTTATTAACATTATTACCGTTGTTTGACGTTCTTCTTGGTTGTCAAGGTTTCTTGACTGGTCTGGTTAAAATTGTTTTTTACAGTATATCTCCGAAATGTACTTGTATCTACATATTTGACTTTTACGATTTTACAATTTCATTTGATAAAACAAAAGGATCTTTTCTTATCAATGCACAAATTATTCTATCGGTGGCTCTTGTAATTGTTCGTGGTATACAGCTTGTTTGTTTTTTTGTTTATTTAATTTGAAGATCTTGAAATGTATACAAACTTAAATTTTTGAAAAGTTTTCTGTTTTGATGGAACAATAACTCAATTTTTCCGTTTTTGCAAATTAATCACGATTTGAGGAGATTAAACAGGGGTGAGTTTTTGTAAAGTGATGGTGATGATCACCTGTCACCACTTCCATATAAAATTCTAAAAGCTTTTGAAAGCTTTGCTTTTGAAATTTTATATGGAAGTGGTGACAGGTGATCATCACCATCAGTTTACAAAAACTCACCCCAGGTTATTTTTTAAGTTTAATTTCTTTTGAAAAGTTAATTCAAAAGATTTTAAATCATAAAATTAAAGTTATAAGATACGTTAATTATTATTTTGGGGTCACAACTGTAATAAAAAGACTTTTAGCTTTACGAAAGTTTAAAATTTTGAAAAATGGGAAAATAATTAATTTTTTTGATTCATGTCTTTAATATTTTTTAATTAAAATTATCCCGTTAATTTTACCGTCTTTAGTTTTGAGTTAACATGAATATTTCAAATAAATAGGGGCATTCATAATTTTATTGTAAATTTTAAGTAAAAATAATTTTCTACATACACAATAAAGCATATTTTTAGGAATTTTGTGGTACATTTGAAAATTCATTAAATTTGAGGAAAACTAAAGAAATGAAAATATATAATTTATTTTATTTTTGAGGTCTTATATTGATTTTTTTTTTATTTTACAAAAAATTACAAATTTACAATTTTGGAAATTTGTTAAATAAACTGATTTTGATTTTTGGTGTGAAACTTCTTTAGGCACGATAGTACGAGAAAATTATTTAGAAATTTTGATGTATTGAAATTGTGAAACGTCTTATGTATTGTTCAACTCCAGCTAAAGCTATGAACATGAACTTTTATCATTAGATTTATTTTGTGATTAATGGAGAAATATTTCTTCAAAATTCGTCCTCTAAGGGGCTTAAAAGAGTTTGAAATTTGTATTGAGAAAAATTACGAAATGGTATTATTGATTTGAAAATTGATAAAAATCTATTATATAAATAATTAAACACGTATTTTTTAGTTTTTTTAAAAATCAATCCCTATAAGGGTGTTCAAATTTTATATTTGTACAGATTGTTTTTTTTAAGCTTGCAAATATTGGCGAAAATTCAGAAGAATGGAATTCAATTTATCGCAAAAGAAGACGTGGGATACAGTTTAAAAGATAGAAAGATAGGTTATACAAGTTTAACAAAAATTGGAGAACAATAGCAAAGAACAGACAACACTGGAAAAAATTGGAGGAGGCCTAATATGCTGTTTCAAAAAGTTAGTTTTAATTAAGATTAAAGGTAAAATAATTAAAATATGAATTGTATGAACTGAATTAATATTACATAATACATACATATATTGTAAATAATGGAATTAAGTGTACCACAACTTAGAATTAAGTAAAACATGTTTAAGATGTGATTTGAATATCATCAATGTTTACGTGGTAACTAAGAACGGCAAGCGACATTGCATTCGGTAGCTCAGTGGTAGGAGCATTGCCCCGACAATTAAGGCAAAGGTCTGTGGTTCGATTCCCAGCCGAGTCGAATGTCGTTTTTACTGTTCTTATCTACTATAAAGATATACATACATATATTATTTGTAATACAGCGCTAGGGCTATTCTTATTGTTATTACATATTTTCATTTCTAATAGTGCATATTTTATGTTAATGCAAAAAGTTTCACTTTTAACGCGCGTCGCGACAACGCACAATATTTTACAAAACTGACAAACTGTCTCTGTTTTCTCTCTCTAATATCAAACATTTCGTAGGATTCTTGCAAATTTCCAACAGGATACTTTTCTGTGCTCTTCATAAGATAATATTGATAATTTCTCTGAAATTTCTTAAAAAAAAAAAATTAGAATAAAATTTCTATCCCAATTTACACATCAAATTTTTTAAAGAAAGAAAGTATCTTCAAAATATCATGTACATATGTAAGTGTTTATCATTTCCGTTTATTGGTAATAAAAAATTCAAATGACGTTGAAAAATCCAAATTTCCAGTTCTTTATAAAATTTTGAAAACGCATAAATTTTCTTTTCATTAAAAATAAAATCATAAAAATTGTATAATCGTCAACCGAACAAATCAGTAAACAGGATATTATCAGGATATTGCATAATAAATAAATTATTTTTATTATTTTAACATGAACCATTAATAAATTTATTTCAAGTAATTGCATAACGAGATACTTTTAAATTGCATTTAAAATGCAGTATTTATAAATAAATAAATAACGATATTTAAAAATTTTCATCCTCAAAATTTAAATGCAAACATAAAATTCCAAGCAGGAAGAGGATCAAGTTTGTTAACTTGCTTTTTTTTTCTTTTTTTTTTTTTTTAATGAATGAGAGTATAAAATCTAAACAGATACTTGAATTTACATTGTGAACTTTTTGTTAGGTATAACTAGTTTCCTACTGGAAAAAAAAAATAGACAGGCTAGACATAATGTATGTATGTATTCATGTAATGTAAATAATAGATACTCGTCAGGTGAACAAGAAAATAGCCAAATATAATTTAACAACGAATATGATTATAAAAGAAAAATCAGCAGTGGCTGGAGTTATGCTATGCTGCTGGTTGATGGCCTGCAAAAACCTGCAAATTGGCTTCTTGGCCCCATTAAATGATATTATGTGATGTTGTATAAACATTATTATTATAATATTATCATTATTAAGTATTTGTATATACATATGTTATATGATATGATTTTTTTTATATTGTCAAAAAAATACACACTAAAACAAATTGCTTTCACTTTAATAAAAGAAATGCGGAAAAGCTGTTTCTAAAAGAATAAAAATGTGTTTTGAAATTTGTTTTTTTTTTTTCTGCTTTTTGTCATTGCACCATTTCATATTATAAAGTGCAAGTTCGTGGAAGAAATCTGTTTTTTAAGTAGGTACCATTACATGAGACAGAAAAAAAAAACATGAGGAAAATGAAAATCTAATAATTGTAGCATTTTGCAATTTGTGGTTCAAGTTTATAATCTGTAATAAGAAAATATAATTAACATTTTTTTCGTGTTTTGTATTTTTTTTTCTTCTCTTTGTCAAACTCAATTTTTCATTTTATACATTTTTTTTTTTAAATTTTATTTTATTTATAATTTTTTTTTTTCTATTTACAAAATTCTTAGAATTTTTTTTGTGTGTTTTTATGTCTAAAAACTATAAAACTATGAAAAAAAAAGTCAGTTTTATAATGAAATTTCTTGTGGTTTTTAAAGAATGTTTTTATTTTTATTTTTTTTAAATTTTTTTTCAAATGAAAAAATAAGAAATTTTTTTTTTTAGATTTATAAAAAAGTAAATTTGGTGATTTTTCTATGATAAAATACATTTAACAATTAAAAAAAGAACAATAAAAAAAAACATGGGCATGTAGAAAATAGTTGTTGACTATAAACAAGATTTTGTTTTTTTTTTCGATTTATCGTCCTTTTTTAACCCCCTTTTTTTTCCCCTTCTGTCATTTATTTTACGCTTTAATACCATCCATGTGATGAAAAATCTTTATGTTCATGATGTATTGGTACATGGACTTCTTTAATTACAGGTACATGAACCTCTTTATAAATTGGTACATGTTTTATAATTGGTACTTCTTTAATAACTGGAACTTCCTTAATAATTGGAATTTTCTTAACATGATGATGATGAATTGTATGAATTTTATATGGTACATGGATTACATGATGTTCACTTGAAATTAGAAGAAAAGAAAAAAAAAGCATTTATTTATTTTTTTTTTCAAAGAAAAGCAAAAGTATGTACATAAATAAAAACTTATAAAAAAAATTTATAAATTGAATTTAATTGCAAGTTTTTTATTTATTTTTTATTTTATTATTTTTGCATTTTTACTAAATGAAATTGAACCGAGAATTATAAAAAGAGGAAAGTATTTTTCAGTAATCAGAGTATACATGAATATAAAATTCACATATGATAAATGCATGTAAAAGGTTTTTTTTTTGCATGCATTGTCTCGATTATTATGCATCGCATATTGAACTGATTTGACGATAGTTGTTGGTATATTTTGTTTGATTTACTTTTTTGTATGCATGCCGAATATGATGAATTGGTGTGTTCTGCACTTTCATAATTTTTTTTTTTTTTAAATACATATTCGTATCTTTGGTAAATTAGAAAAATATTGTATTTGTATTGGTTAGTTGTAAAAAAAGCTATTAAAAGTGATTTTACTTTCTTGAAAATGTATTTTAAGTAATTAAAAAACGTTCCTATGTCTCGAAAGATAAATAACATTAAATTAAAAAAATATATTTACATATAATATATATCTACTGAGAATGTTGAACTGTATATGTTATGTGTACATATACTGTTGAAACGTAGAATAGGGTTTAATAAAGAAAGAAAAGAGAGTAAAATAGCTTTCATTTTTGTTCTATATATTTTTTTTTGTTGTAAGCTTTGTTTATTTGTGATTTTACTTTCATTTGAAATTTTATTCTCAATTTTTTTTTCTTTTTTTGAAAATAAGGGTTTTAAAAATTTCAAACTTTTAATTTTAATTCAATTTTAAAATTATCACGAAAATTTAAAGAACGTGCAAATAAAAATAATTGTCATACGTCTTTTAAATTCTAATCCTATTGAAAAATCAAAAATAGGATCCTTTGTAAAGGATTAATTCGTATATAGGTAAATATTTAAAGTAATTTTGTAGAACTTTCAATTCAATGTTTTTATCTTTAAGAAGCAAAAAAAAAAAAAAAAAGTCGCACAGAACACTTATTATTTGAAAAATAGAACTTTCCCTTTTAAAGTTCGATAATTATTTTTTTTTCCTTTTGAAAAACATTGCATAAATGCAAAATGCGTTACGAATTGTTTTCATCATATTTATCGTATTTTGAATTTTCATTTTAATATTTTTTTGTTTTTTTCTAAGGAAATCAAGAAAAGAAAAATAAAAAATTCTTACTGTTTCTTATAAAATCCTGGTTCTGGTGCACAATTCACTACTGAAATAACATAAACAATAAGAACAACCTGAAATAAAATGTAGAAAAAAAAAATCGTTTATAACAAATCATTTCTAATTGGCGGTTTTTTTTCACTAAATTTTTAAATTTGATTTTCTTTAATTTTTCTTTTTCTTCCAATAAAATAAAACACATCACACAGATTTTTTTTTTTCAAATTCAATTAAGTAAAATTTTGTATTTTTCATTTTTCAAAAAAAATCAAAAAAAAAAAAAAAAAATCACATTTAAAAATCCAAAAATATTGAAAAAATTACAATTATCCTTACAAGTAACTTGAGGGTTGCCATTCTAATTTGAATTTATTTATTTTTTTAAAGGTTGCACTTATTTAAACTTTGGTGTATAAAAATGAGTTAAAATTGTATGTTTATCACAAAAAAAAAGATTTTATATTGACCAAATTCGGCTTTGCACCTCACGATTTGATGGACTTTTGATGTCCATTTAACTGGGTGATCTCGTTTATATACCACAAGAGGTTTCTTTTACGAAAAAAATATTTAAAAAAAAAAAAAATTAAACAATATAATGAAAGTAAAAGAAGCCGCGCGCGCAATACAAAATGTGGTGAACATAAAGGTATACGCAATATCTATCTACTTATATACATATATATGTACATATGTATATAGACACACATACTTTACATTATAATATAATTACAACTATTTGATATCACATTAAAGTTTTATATCAAGATTCATAGAAGCATAACAACAAAAATATACATACATATGTATGTACTCGTGTATAACATAAGGTTGATTATTTTACCGCCACTACCCCACGCAAAATAAAAGTGGTAAAGGTTTTCTTAAGCATTGTGGGGTTGTATGCGATGTGATAACAACTGTTGCATCGGAATAATATTTTTTGTTGTTTTATTTTTTTTGAAATTCTTTTTTTGTTTTTTTTTCTTCTTGTTGCAAAGTATAACAGTCAGAGCATAAATATAGTCATTTTTATTTTCTCAATAAACTAAGATATTTATCAATTTAATTTTTCTAACAGGTTTTCAATGAAGAAAAATTCATGATTAAGATAAATACAGTAAAACATATATGTAAGTACAAAATACGGAACATCAAATCATACAAAAAAAAAAGAACAATAAAAAATATGCTCTCTTTAATAAATACACAAAATAGAAAAAAAAACACAACTTTTAATCCCAGACATAAATAATTATGTTATACTATGTAATTTTTCCATTTATTTCTTTTCTACTTTTTTGTTTTTTGTTTTTTTTTTTGTTTATGCATCCCATTGTTATTTGTGGGTGCATATAAATTTTTCATTGGCATAAGATTTGGGCGCGGTAATAATAACATACATAAAAGTGCATTTATAAGCAATTCATAATTTTTTCTTTCTGTTTTATTATTATTATTTTTTTTTTTTTGTGTGTAGTATATTTTTTTTTGGCACTAAATCTTTTAAATGCTATTTAGGTGCAATTTTCTTCCGTTAATGCATTTGATGTAACATTGTAAAAAAAAATTAATTTCCATGTATACTAAAATAAACTGAAAAAATTTTTTGTCTCGATAAATGTTTACATAGACTTTTTTTTTTTTTTAAAAAAATTTGTACTATATTGTGATGTTGTGTGTAGGTAACTCTATATGCACATGAATTTTTGTTGCCAGAAAATAAATTTATGATTTTTTTTTTTTCATTTTATTGTTCTGCATGTTTTTTTTTTTTTTTTTTTTTTGGCTAATTTTCAGGAAATTTTCATTTTCAATCATATCATTTGTATCTTGTTTGAAGAAAATAAAAAAAGTAAACAAAAAATTTTAATGAAATTTTTTTTTTATTTATGCTTATGAATTGAAAATAAATAAAATAAATATAAAATTTTATCATAAATGAAAGTAAGTATTTTAAAGACGAAGAAAAAAAAAAAAACAATTAAAAAAATTTATTCGAAAATAAAAATTGAATTTCAAAAAACAAAAACAATAACAAACAAAAAAAAGGCGGGAAAGGGTAGCTTTTCGTGATAATATTATAAGGAAGAAAGAAAAGTTGTTATATATTTGCTATCCTTTTCAAAATTACATAATAAAATTTAATTATTTATTATCTAATACATTAAATGAGAAACAAATGAAATTTTTACTGATGTTGTTTTATCCAAAAATAAAATAATAATAATATCTAAAAATTCAATAAATTTAAAAATCTAGGAAGCAATAAAAATTATATTGAAACATTTCAATAAAATTGTATACACATATAGATATTTAATTAAGTATTTAATTATTTTCAATATATAATTAAACAAAAATTTTGATGTTTTCCTTTTAAAACAACAAACAATCTTTTTTTTTTTTTTTCGATATAGCGTACACCTGTTGAAAATTTTTCTAATATACGAGTAATATGACATTTTCTTCTTCTTCTTTTTATTTGAAATATATTCTCGTTTATTATATCATTAAAAAAAATTATAAAATACATATATGTAATGTACTAAATACACGAATGCATATTTAAAATTTTATCAGTCTATTTGTTTTATATAATATACGAGTATGTATACCATCAGCATTATTTTACCATTTCACTAATTTCTTTTTTTGTTTGTCTAGAGTGCATATAAAATTTTTCATTTTTCTTAGATATCGATGCTGTGAATGCAATTTAATGTAAAAGAAATAAGTGAAATGTATATAGCTGAATAAAATGATAAGTTTTATATTTATAAATTAATGTATATACATACATATGTATAAATATGCACATATTTACCATATATAGTATAACTAACAATAAAACAGTAAAGTTACGCCAGGCCAAAAGTAAAATTGTATTATGCAAGAGAATATGTAAGAAATTTATTTAATTTTTTTTTTTTTCATTTTGTGCAGGAAATTGTAACTATTATTTCAATCTGTCAACTATATAATACATACATAATTATGTATGTATATGATCTAGTATCCGAGAAAAATATACGTAAGGAGGAGAAAGAAAAATTAAAGATAAAAATCCTATGTTATATGCATGCATAGTGAATATGTAGAATGAAAAATTATATTAAAGGTGAATGTTGATGTACCAAAATGACCGTTATAAATAATTTGTTACACTGATAGGAAAAAAAATAATTAATTAATAGCTGAGAAAAAATATGTAAAAATAAAACTGAAGGCTTTATTCATTCTAGGATCTTTAAATTGTTTAAAAATTCGCTTTTAGAAATTCTTATAGGAAATTGAACATGAATTTTCGTAGGTCGTAGGATCAGTACTGAGGATAAACTTTACAAAATATAAAATTTAAAAAAAAAAACGATTATAATTTGCTGTCAGTGTATGTGAAAATTTTTTTTTAATAACATGAGATGCATTTTTTCAAATATAATTTTCAATTTTTTTTCTTATCTTTTTTGAAAAAAAATCACTTATTTTCAAACACTTGACATACACATTACGTATATAAAAAAAAATGAACAGAGATAATTTAAAAGATGATGATAATGATTGATAGTACACGATGCAGGATGTATACGTAGTGGAAAAATTCATGAAAAATATCAATTTTAAATTTTTTTTTAAAATTTATTTGTTTATAAGGAAGTCGTCATTTGGCCTGTTGACTTAAAAGGAAACATTATACACTCGTACATATTTGGTTTATTTTATTTATGTAAAAAGGATTATTTTGTATGTAAGTAAAGAAAAAAACATAAATATACAAAAATTTTCCTCTGAAAAAAATTAAAAAAAACTGATAAAAAAAAATTGAAAATTGGTGGAATGTAATATGATACTCAACTTACATGAAAATTTATTCATATAGTGACAACAAATAATATTCGTGTACAAATGTTTTACTTTATTGAAAAAAAATATGTATGTATGTATAACCCAAGTAACAATTTTGGTATCCCGCCACGTGGCTGCCACCAAAAAGAATCGTACAAAGTGGCAAACACCAGAGACGGGAACGTCTATGGTACGTGGCAGGAACGTATTTTCCACTAAAATGGGGAATGGATCGCTACGTGCCTGCTACGAAATTGGGACGATAGTCGCCACGTGGCAAAAACGTTCCAAGATAGTGGCAAACACCACCCAAATTCGTAACTGGAACTTGAATGCTATACCTTCTCACTAATACTAAAAAACAATTGAAACTGTGTTGTTTTTGTGTTTGTAATAATTATATAAAAATTACTTTAACAATATATACAAATATAAATTTCAGAAATGATGACTAATTCAAGTTTCGTTTGATATTTTTAAAAGTATAAATTAAATATATTTTATTAATGGAACTTTGAAAAATCAAAATCAATTTTCCCTATGATTAAAACTTCTTGCGAATGAAATTTTATCGTGAATATGAATATTGTACTTCGAAAAAATAAGCTGCCTTTTAAAAATATTACAAATTATAAAATTTTTTTCTAAAAAATTGCATTTTGCGGTTTTCACAAAATTGTATTTTTTTCGATTTTATGCTTTAAATTTTTCAAATATTCCATATTATTTTGTTTTTCATTAGAAATTTTCTTAAAAAACCTACTTTTGCGTTGTTTTAAAGATTTTTAATTTTTGTTTAAAAATTCGTCCATAATTATTAATAATAAAAATGGCTGATTCATGCATTGCCACTATAAAGTAATGGGTGCCTACAGTATAGTATCAGAAACTTTATAGTTCCGAAAATGGTATTTAAAACATATCCGTTACTTAAGAAAAATACCATAATTTTGCCACTTTGTAGTGGCAAAATGAAGTGGCAAAAACGTTACAAACCCAAGAGAAAGTAACTATAAAGTATAGTAATTTCGAAAGGGTTTTGCCACGGTTTTGATACTATTTTAAAACTTGTACTGGAACTTTGAACTTGGGATCTATATAGTTCCCATACATACGTGTCAGATACGTTCCGAATGCATCTATGAAGTGCCAATTAACAATATAGTGGCAAAAATAGTGGCAAAAACGTGGCATTAACCTAAACTTGGTGGCAATCACTAAGTTTAGGTATCTGGAACTAAAAACGCTACTTGGGTACTATCTGTTTTGCTTATTAAAAGAAATGAAAATAGCAAAATATAATTTTTCTATTAATATTAAATTTCATCTTAATCTTTTTCTCAATCTAAAGATTTTCGTTATATCAAAGTAGAGTATATACACACACTACAAAAATGTTGCAATACAGGATGTAAATACATATACTTATGTATACACATTATCTATAATTGCATAATAATTTTAATTTTTGCACAAATAATTCAATTCAATTGAACTTTTATCACACTTTATTTTTTTTTCTCCATTTGTTTTTTTTTGTTGTTGTTCGTGGTGGTGTAATTCAATAGGTAAATTAAATTAAATTATCGATAAATAAATATTTTGTTTTTTTTTTTTTTGTGTAGGCCAATATAATAAATTCATTTTTAAAAGTTTTTTGTTATTATTTATATTGAATAAATTAGAGTGTGAAAAATAAAATAAATTATGTATCTATACATATATAGTAAATTCTAAATTGATATTGTACTGTCAATCAATTGCAATTTAGTGAGAGAGAAAAAAAAAAACAACAGTACAAATTTTGAAATTACAAAAAAAAAAAAAAAAAATGAAAATTTTCAATTTATGAAGAAAAAAAAATTTATTGCAATACAAAAATTACATACATTATGTGTATTTTATGAATTACTTAGCTAATGTATAATTTTATTTTATATTGTATTTTTAGATATATGTACATCATAGGTACATGATATGTATATAGTTTGGATAAACGTTTGGCATAAGGCCCTGTAAACGTTCATATATAGTTACATCGCATCGTAAAGAATTTAAAATTGTATTATGGTAGATTAATTAAAAAACGTGTATATTATTAGTTAATGGTAACTTTTAGTGAAATGAATTGCTTGTTGAACGATGGAAAATTAAATTTTATATGTATATGTAGGTATATTGTAAAATATAATATATAAAATGCATACATACATACATAAATGAATATGTGAATATAGAAATTTGAACTATAAACATTAAATAAATAAGGAAATTACGAAAAATTTAAATTAGATTAGTTTTTTTTTCTTCTATTTTTCGTTTATTTAACTATTGGTTTTGTATTGTGTTTGAATAAATATGGGGAAATTTTTTGATGGTAATTATGAAGATAATGATGATATAAAATACGTGTAACACATATGTACATACATATGATATACATATATGTATGTATGAATATATAATTCTTGCTGGAATAAAATTAAAAATATATAATCAATGATTTGTAACTATCTAATATTGTCTATCAATTAATTGATTTTTTTTTGTTATTACGTTTTCCCTTTTATAATTTAATTTGATCACAAATATTACATAAGCTATTGTTTAAAAAAAAATAATAATAATAAATTAATTAAATAAATAAAAATATGTAATAATTTTAGGCTATAACAAAAAAAAAATTGAGCGAAAACTAAAAGTATCATGTTTTACTTGTTTTTTTTTTTTTTTTTTTTTTACAAAATTATGAAATTAATTAAATATTTTCAAATTGTTATTGTTTTATTTTCTTGCAGTTTATATACATATGTATATATTTTTTGTGTGCAAAATTTCAAAACACGATATCTATGAAATTTTAATGATGCTTGAAGGATATAACTCTTTTTCGGTGAAACATCAAGAAAAAAAAAAACATTCATATTGAATATCTTTTGTGTAATATTAAAAATTAATTAATGTGATTTTTTTTTTTTGAGTGAATAAAAATTAACACATTTTTCATTTAAGTTGAGTAATTTTTTCTTCAGTTTGAAATAAAAATGTAGAGTAAAAAAAAACGTGAAAAAAAAATGTATGTACTTATTTTGTAACATTTGTTTTGTTTTTTGAACTAGAGTAAAGTGTATTATATGGGGATGGTATATGAAGATAGTAAGTAGAAGTTTTTTATTCTAAATTTCATTTTAAACATAATTAATTTCAGTTATTAGTTCTAAATAATAACGGTATTTGGAACAAATTGTTGATATGAGATAGTTAAGAATTTATTTATTTTTTTTAAATTTCAAAGAAAAACAAAAAACAAATCTAATGGTTTCAACAATTATAAAGAAAAATAAATTTATATTTCTTCAACAAAAACACTTTATTTTATTTTTGACTTTATAAATTTTATTAAAGAAATTGTAAAATACCTCACCTTAAAGTTCACAAAGGTTAAATACTTTTGATATGTACATATACATATGTACATAATATGTAGGTATATCTATTTTGTTAAATTTCATATTTAATTCATGAACTGAACATAATTATTATATGTATTTGTTTTTTCATACAGTCAATTAAATTTTAAGGTGAATAAATTTTCATGAAATTCAGCAACACCTATATGACAGTAATTTTTTGCGACATACTTACATATCTAAATGAGTAATCTAAATTTTGATCATACAGGTGTAATGTATCATGTCATGTAATTGTTTAACCTGATATTTTTATTTAATTTATTATTTTTTTTTTTAAATTTTCAAGTGAAGAAGTATTTTTATGGAATTTGTCTCTCTCTCTAATAAATCCATTATAAGAGTATAGTAATTATTATTGTACATATGAATTTTAAGTTACTGTTACACTTTATTAACTTTCATTCATTGTTTAAATTTTTTATGTTGTAATTGATGTTCAGGTTAAAATAGCCAATATTAAATCAAAACATATATGTAATAAGGTACAAATATTGGTTAATCCTTGTAAGAAGATATTTGTACATTTAAAACTTATTGCCTGTTTGAAGGTTGTTACATAACTATTTTATCCCAATTATGAAATTTTTAATTTAAAAATGACAACAACAAAAAAAACGTTTAAAAAAGGTAAATGGTGATGAAGTTACTAGAATATTTTTTGTCGCTTTTAAAAATGCCATTTAAATAAAGTATATTTTAATTGTAATGCGTTTTCATGAAATCCACATTACAAAATCATGAAAATTTTATGCATTTTTTTCCTTGTTTTTGTATTTTAAAAGTACGTTTTAATAAAAAAAAAAAAAAAAGATAAATTAAATTATAAAAGACAAATTTTGTTTCATTTTTTTTTTTTTAATTTAAAAATTGTTACATTAATTCTGTAATAAACGTTTTGAAAAAATGAAAACAAAAGTCAATAAAAATATTGTGTAAAAAAAAAACTATAAAGAATGTAATAATGAAATAGTTGTAGTTCATAAAAAAAAAGAACAAAAAAAAAGTGTCTGGTTTTTAAATTTATTTTTATTTTGTTCAAAAAAAAAAAAATTAAATTATAATTTTAAACTTTCTTGAGTAATGTCTAAAATAAAAAAATCAAATATACATATGTTTGGATGGTGCCTGGTAAATACGTAGGGATTTTATACATAGTATATCATCGAATCATATGTAGTAAGCCGGTTTAAAAAATTTAAAATAATAACAAGTTGGAAAGACCAGAAAGAAATTTTTGTAGAAAAAAAAAATATGTGACCAAATGATTCATTTTATCGTCAGTTATTTAAATTATGTAATTTGACACTGAAGTTATCTTTTTTAATATTATTTTCCGTATCATTAGAAAGAAAAGAGGAAAAATAAGTCGTACAGACAAAAATTACCCATTTATAAACAGTATTAAGTATCTTTATTATAATTGCTATCATCATCATCATCATTATCATTTTGTTGATTTCTTTAACATATCATCTTTTTGTCTAATTTTTTTATTAATCATTTAATAAATATCTTTTTTTTTCTTATGTTACGTATTTATCTTTCATTTTGCATAAATCACGATCTTGAATATTGAACTTTGAATTTTTTAATAGTTATACACTTTTTTTTTTTTTGCTTTTTGTTTTTTTCAAATACATATTTTCAATAACTGGAATAAAAAATTTACATAAAAGCAGCAACAAGAAAGAAGATAACATCACTTTTTTTTTTTTCAATAACAAACAAGTTGTCGATTTTCTTACAGTTTTGTTGATTTAAAGAAAAAAGTCGTTATTTCAAATAACAAAAAATAAAAAAAATTTACATGAAATAGAAAATTAAATTACATATTGAAAAGTAAAAGAATTATTTTATATAATCCATAATAATTAATTCAACTAGACCTTAACCCTCCTATACGGTGTTTGTTAACCCGAAATATTTTGAGTAAAACATTTTTATTGATGTTTTTTAGAAAGTAAAACTGGAGCTTGCCTTTCGTCTAGAGTATGATAAAATTGATAAAAGTCGTCTGACTGTAATTACGATTGTCTATTGATTACAAATGTAACAAATAATTTTCATCTTTGGATCGAAAAATACCTGAATGACGCAGAAGGGTTAAAATAAAAAAAAAGAAATGAGCTACATACAAGTATCATAATTATGTATGTATGTAGTGCTCAACATATTAAAATTAAAGAAAATTGAGTAATAATCAAAAGTCTGGCTCAGAAACTGTATCAGAATCATCGATTTGATGAGCAATTTGTTTTTTTCTTGTTTTTCTCATAAAAATTCAGTCAATTTTTTTATGACTGTTTTTTTTTTCAACAAAATAGTTCAGTAATTTATTTTTTCTTCTCTATTTCACTTTTTTTAAATTTTGTTTTTTTTGTTTGTTAATTTTTCAATTTGTCACGCATTATAATTCGAATCAGTATAGTAGCAAAAATAGAGGCCAATTTTATTGTTTATATAATAAATTTTATTAATAATGAAGAAAAAAAAAACGATCATTGAAAAAAGTACCATAATTTGTTTTTTTTTTAATTTCTCGTTCAATTTTTGTTTTTTATTCGAATCCATAAAATCTGACTTCTTTTATTTTTTAATTTATGAGATAATTAAGTATTTTAATTGATCGTGATGTTGATAATGAGACATAAACATTTCTTGTTTTATTATTTTTTCAAAAGAAACAAGAAAAAAAAAACAACAACAAAATTACAAAATACATAAGTATAGTGACAATAAACAAGTAAATAAACAATTAGCAATGTGATACTTTTTTTTCCTCTTTCATTATGTTGAAATCTTTAATGTTAGCAGATTAAAAAAAAAAAAAAAAGTACTTTTCCTGTGTGTAATTAAATGTATCATTACCATTTATTAAGTAATGGAAAAAATGAAACAAAAGTAAAATTATCTTAAGTCTGGAGTAAATAATAACTTAAATATCACATTAAAAATTTTTTATTGTCTTTTTTTTTTTTTTTTTTTTTTTTAAATATTCGAGGGTGGATTGTATAAAAAATAAAGTGTTAAATAATAATTCATTTCGCATTCATTTCAATGTGAAATTATGAAATTTTTATAATTTAATCTGCATTATTATTTCTTTGAAAATGAAGAAAAAAAAACAACTTTAAACACTTTTGTGGATTATATTTTGCATGTTTTCATTTTTTTTTTTAAATTGGTCATTTGTATTTTCTGCGAGTTGTTTTCTACTGAAAAATTTGCAATTACATATTTGCATTTTTTATTTATTTTATTATTTTTTTTCTGTAAGTATTTTTTTTTTTTTCAATTGAGTGAATTTTGTGATATAATATCTATTTTAGTAAATAGATACTTTTATTATAATATTTATTTGTTTTGTTTTCTTCACTTGTATAGAAAAAAAAGTAGAATAAAAAATAAAATTGATGTGCCATTCATGTTTTTTGTATTTTAAAAGTTACATAATTTTTATTTATTTTTTTTTCTTCTACATTTTTTTTTTTAAAATGAAATTTTACCTACGGTTTTACGATTATCATAGTCACATTATAAATTTTATTATTTTTTTTTTCTGTTTTTGTTATTTTTACATTATTTTTAATTTTTTTAAGTGAAATTTTTTGTTTTTTGTGGTTTATAATATGCGGTAAAAAAAATAATAAAATTGTAATGAGAGTATACACTATGTAACTATTATTGATATTTTTTTGATGTAATTTTTCAATGAGAAAAAAAATTAAGATATGTATTTTTTTTTTCGAAATATTATAAAAAATTAAAATTTTTCTGAAGAAATTTTTAGCAGTTACTCAAAGGGGTGGATCTGAATTGAAACACCATATAACTCAAATTATACTACATGCATGTATGAAATTGAAAATGGTAATTTAATTTCTTTCCTTTATGTTTTGATTTATTTGGCATTATTATCATTGATTTATTTCGCATTATACAAAAATTAGTAGAAGAATTTCTTTTGAATATCTCTTGCAAGGCTTTGTCGCTTATGTAAGGACCATTCAACATAATAAAGGACATTTTAAGAAAACCTAAAAACAAAACTTATTTATTAAATTTGTTTCCGAATTCAGTTTAACAAATAAACTTAACAATAAGAAAATATATTTTCGTGATCATATGATATTTTGATATGTTTCCAGTGCCAAAGTATTTTTTGGTTATTTATGCATCTTTACTTTTTGTTTGGTTTATTGTTTATTACAATTTTTTGATTTCCATACATCTATAGTCAGTTTTGTCACTTCTTTAAAATGAAAAAAAAAAAAAAAAAGATGTACTGTCTTAGTTTTTACTTTTTGCTTTTATTTTAAAATTAAAATCCAAACCAACGGTTTACTAAGTTTATTTATTTTTTTTTTTTTTGATTTTAAAATTTCAAATTTTCGTTCAAAAAAAAGTACTAAAAATCTGAAAACATTTTGAGTCGCGTAAACATTTTGTTTTTTTTTTTTCAAAAATATTTTGCCTAAGAGGTATGCAATCATGAAAAAATTTGAAAATAATGTTTTAAATTTTTATCTTCTAATGTTTTCTTTAAATTTTTTTTATATCTTAGATTGTGAATTTTGAAAACTGTTATTATTTGTCAATAAAATATTGTTTGCCTACAACCTGGGAGCTTTTATACATAAAAATTTTGATGAACAGCTAAAAAATAAAACATCAAAATGTTTTTTGCTTTTGTAAAAAAAAAAAAATATAGTCGAATATGAAAGCAAATGAAATTATGCATTCAAAACATATAAAATATTTATGATGCATTAATTTGCAATATTGCAAAAGTATAAATTTAAAAATTTAAGAAAAAAAGAAATTTCATATATAATTTTGTGGTATTTGTCGAATTTCAATTTTTTTGTATATTATCGACTCCGGGCGAAGGTTTCTCAAATGTAGGACATTTCACTGTATAAAAGAGAAAAAAAAAAAGTTAAAAAGTAAAAATAAGAAGTCTCGTTGGTTTACATTTAATCATCATTATATCAGTTTTTTTTTCTTTAAGTTAAAAACATTTTAAAATTCAATAGAAGAATTTTCTTGTGTAAGTATTAAAATACAATCAATATTTATCAAAAAAAAAAAAAAAAAATTGAAAATTCATTCGTATCACGAAGCTTCCTTTTTCGTGACTGATTTTTATTGATTTGTTTTCAATCACTTATCAGTTGCATTTAAATTTTTTTTTTATTTAATTTTTTTTTTTTTTTGTGTCTTCTTGTTGATGCATTAAATTTTCATTTGATAAATTGCAAATGCAAATAATTTCATTTTTATTTTAAACAAATTTGTATGTGTATGTGTTTTTTTTCGCACAGATTAAAATTGCGCAATTGTGTGATTATCATGAGAAATTTTTTTTTTAAATGTGCATTTTAATAGATTGAGGCAACATGTGTAATTTGCAAATAAAAATGCAATGTATGTAAGTAATTTACTTATATGATTAATGATATTTTTGAATATGAGAAAAAACAACCATTACGAGAAAATAAAATTAATCAAATATTTTATACATGTAAATTCTTGGAAGAATATTTTTCTCTATAGATTCTTTTATGTTTTTTTTTTATTTTATTTTAAAATATATCATGTCACTTTTTTAAGAATTTATTTATAACTTTGTATTACTTATTTTGGGCATACAAGTTTCCTGCCTAAATCTTTTGTTCTAAAGAACATTACCAAATCATTCTAGTTTTTTTTTTGTTGTTGAGAATAAGTATGTACGGTTTGATACAATTTCAATTATTTTTTTTTTTTTTACTTGCTTACATACTTACATACTTACTTCTTATTTGTTTCCCATAACAAAAAAAGAAGAAAAACACAATAAAATGTTTGATTTGTCAAATATCATTACCACAAAAAAAAAAAAACAGAAGAAAAAAAAAGTAGAAAAATCTTTAGGTTTCGCGCTTAAATCTTTTGTTTTTCTATTCACAGATATATTTAAATTTTTTTTTTCCATGTGTCAATAGAAAAATATTTCTCATTTCAAGGTTAAATTATTTTATTTTTTCATTGAACTTTGAATTAAATTTAGAAAAATATGAGAAGAATAAAAAGTTAACTTCAAATAACATTTCACTCGCACGCATGTTTTGAATTAAATAAATGTTGCTTTTTTTTTTCTCTTCTCTAACTCTTTTTTATTATTATGTGTTAGTTTTTTAAATACAGCTAACAATAAAAATAGAAGAAAAAAAACAAACCTTAATTATGGCTCAGGTAAGTTTATTTAATGGAGTTTAAGAAGAAAAAAAAGCTTTCAATATACTTGCACATTACGTTAATTATAGATGACATGAAATTTAAAAAAAAAAAAAACACATTTATTAGAGATTTGTCTTACTTTTACAGAATGAGGTAAGCAGGCCTTGAAATTTTTCAAATATTAATAATTTCAAAATTAGCATATTTTTGAAATTTTATCTATTTTGTTTTTTTTTGTTTTTTTAACTTCAAAAAGAAAAAAAAATTAAATTCTAAAATTGTCACAAATACAACCGAATGAGTTATTATATTGGCCATTATACATAAGCAACATATTTCAAGCCTCCTGGATAAATTTTTCTTGTATCCTTTTTATTTATTTTTACATTTTTTTCTATGCAACAAGGATTAAGTATTTTTAAAATAGTGAATTTCTCAAAATTTTCTTATGGTGAAAAAAAACTGGAAAGATAACTCAAGGACTTATATCCTTCACAAAGATCATAACTAAATATTGTAAAAGACATGTGGTGTTTTTGTCTGTGTTAGTATTTTTTAGTTTTGTTTTTGTGCAAACGACAGATTCATTTATACAAATTATTTTTTCTGCAAATGTAAATAATTAACTTACATTTTATAAAAATTTCAAAAATTCAGTTATTAACCCCTTTAATAAAAAACAAAAGATGTTTAACAAAAAAAAAAAAACAAAATAAATTTTGTTGATAGAAAATAATAACATACCTAGTCGTTTTTTTCTCTTTCCTTTTTTTTTTTTTTTTAAGTATAAAAAAATAATCAAAAAATATTTGGTGAATATGCAAAAATACAAAAATAAATTTATATTTTATTTTCACCATATCGAACATAAGTAAAATACAATTTATATTTTAAGTTTTCACCATAAAAAGCTTTGATCAACAGTATAAAAATAAATTGGCGTGTAATACATTGAATTAAACTATATAAACTGGCTTTTTTTTTTGTTTTTGTTTTTTTTTTGTTGTTGTTGTCTTTTTTTGTTTTTAGTTTTTGTTTTTATAAGAGTATGATGATGATGATGACCTATACATATTTGAACAATAACGTCATCAAAAAAATAATGATCATTACCTACATAGGTAATATACATATTTTTAGCAACAAAACAACATAACAAGAGATATAGATAAATTTTTTACAAAATTTCCATTGAAGAAAAATAAATGTTTTAACTATGTATGTACATTCATTTAGATATTATACGTATAAAGCTTCTTTTATATACATTTTATAGATAATATTATAATTCTCCAACCTACAGAATTAAAAATGAATGGAGACTTCTCATATTATGTTTAAAATACTTATAAGCTAGTTACTAATGAACATTCGAGCAAGTAAGATTTAAAAACAAGTTAAGAGATAGTAGACACACAAAAAAAAGAAGAAGAAAAAAACAAAACACAAATTCTTTAGTGTTTTATTTATTTAATTATATAATTTAAAAAAAATTATTTTTTTTTTTTGTTATCTAAAAAAGGTAAAGTGGGGTGAATTTTTTTTTTAAATAATAGAAAAATAATTAAATTTAATTTAAAATAATTTGAATAATGAAAAAAAAAAAAGTAAAAGCTAATCAAAACAATAAATAATTATAAAACGTGCAAAATTATAATTTATTAAAAAAAAAAAAGAAAATTTCCAAAAGATGAAAAATTAAAAAAAAAAAAAAACTATGTATATAAATTTTCGTAAAAACAAAAATAAAAAAGCCGCTCAAAATGATATGCTTCAGTTGAATTCTAACAAGTTTCAAATTTTTCAATTGCAACACAGACACGTTTTTTAAAAAAAAATTTTTTGTTTTTTTTTTATTTAAAATTTATTGCTGTTTTTTGTTTTTATTTTTCAAATTAAAACACATAAGATACATCATATTTATGTATATATGTATGTATATATAAAAAAAATTATCTATAAATACGAATAGTATTACAAACTTACATTTTATACATATCGTGTGATGCATGTGCTTTTTACACAACATCGTAAAATATTGTATACTTAAAAAAAAATAATAATAATAATAATAATGAAATTTATTTACACATATCACCGATATATTACCATTATATCGGTGCAGCGGCTATAGTGAAATTTTTCATAAATGAAAGAGAAACACTTTTGTTTGTTTTTTTTGTTTTTTCTGCAAGTACCTGTACTTAAATACTAAATAGAAATTACATTTATGACATATATGTTAGAAGATATTTACTATATTTAGTTATATGTATTTGTTCGTATATAGTATGTGCAATTTTTCATATGCAACATGAAATTTTGCTCATATATGTAAAAAATAACAAGAAAAAGAAAAAAAAAAAAAACAAACCATAGATATGTTAATAAAAATGGGGTGGTATGTATTAATTTTTTTGTTGTTGTTATGTTTTTATTACTCTATTACTCAAATTCAAACTTTAATAACATAAAAAGAGTTCCTTTTTTTTTTTCTTAAAAATATTTCAAATATTTTTATACTTGCATCTAAAGAGTATTAGAAAAAAATCACAGTAAAAAAAAAATTGGTAAGAATTTCTTCTTATTTTACGATACTTGAATACAGACTTTATGTTGTTGTTTTTTTTTTCCAATTAACCAATCTTTAATCTTAAATTACCGTATTATTGATATGATGCACTGTGTGATGATCTGTGGATTAAGAGAGAGAAAAAAATCCAGATTTTATTTAACAGATATTTTGAAAAAAAAAAAAACAACTGCAATTTTATTTGCTGTTATACCGCTATGTCCTTTTTTTGTGTTTTTTTTTTTTCATTACATACATGAAAAAATAAAGATAAATAATATCGCAATATTTATTGATTACGTAATTTGTTTAATGGATAGCAATTTAAAAAATAAAAATAAATAAGAAAAAAACACTATATATAAAAAAAAATTTACTAATATTTTATTATGTATAAACAAGATACATATACATATACACTTTTATGTAGTTATTATGCCGGATTTTTTTATATTTATTATTATGTTTGGGTGGTGTGCACAAATTATAAATTTGTTTTTGTGTGTCTTATATTTATTGAAAACGAAAGATTTGGGTGTCAATAAATAAGATAGAAACTTGATTTGTTTTTCTTCTAATATCAGAGAGTTATTTATTAAAAATTTTTTATTTTTTTTATTTTTTTATTCAATTCCAAATATTTTAAATTTATTCAAATTCGATCGATTAATTATAATTTTGTATCAATTTTTTTTATTTCTTCTATTGAAAAAAAAAAAAACATAATATTTATTGATACATAAAATACATAAAATTTTTTCAATAAAAAAGTTATTTTTGGCATTGCAAATTTTTATCTGGTTTGCTCATATTATTATTTTTTTTTTTTTTTGCTCCGGTAGTCCTACACATTATTTTTTTTTCTCTACAGAAAAATTTTTTTATGGTGATGTAAGAATGTAAATTACAAACTAATTATGTATTGTTGTTGTATTTTGGAAGAAAAAAAAAATTTTTTTTTGTAATAAATAGTAGGTACGCGTTGTTGTAATTTAATTTAATTTAACAAACAAAAATTCAACATTGCAAATTGCTATTTTTTTGTTGTTTTCAAGTAAAAGGAAGTATAATAAAATATTTAAAATAATATGTACGTACGTAGGTGGTTTTTCATTACCAAAAATGATTTTTTTCTATATGGGAAAAAATTGCAAATTCTTATTAAAATCGGAATAATTGTTGAGTTTTTATTTTTATTTTTTTATTTTCCTCTTCCTAAATTGAATTGTCAAAAATATGACAAGACGACAACTGGTTTGAAATTTAATAAAGGTTGTTTTATTATATTTTTTTTCTACTCTCTAGAGAATATGGCTTTATATTTATATTAGAAATAAAATAGATATTATAAGGTTTTGAGCATAAAATGAGGAAAATAAAAACCTCGTTGTAATGCATACTTTTTAAAAAGTATAAAATTTCATTTCTTAGAAAAAAAAAAAAAAGTAGTAATGAAGGCCGAGTTGTATGTTTTAACAAAGTTATACTTACTTTGAAAAACAAAAAAAAATAAAAAAATAAAAACAAATAAAAAATATATGTAAATAGGTATCATTGATAAAAATAAAAATTAAAAAGTAAATATTGCGACTACATACAATTGTTTGTTTTGTAAAAGCACACAAATATAGATTGTTTGTGAAACATATGAAAAATGACTAAGCAATACATGAAAAATGTAGGTTTTTCTTTTTTTAAATTAAAGAACAAAAAAAGTACATACATAATTTGTTTATAAATTTATTATTTTTATTTAAACAGTTAATATTTGCAATTTATTTGAGTAATAATAATCATTATATTTTCCGGTTACAAATATTGGCTTTAATGTTTTGTTTATTCGTTAAGAGAGTTCGTTCGCGTTCTTTGAATATTAATTAGGAATGATTCAAAATTTTTGCATAATTTTTTAGTTTTTTTTTTTTTTTAAAAACTTTTTATTCGTAAATATATATTTTTTTTTAGAAATTGATGACAAGGTAGGGAGGAATATTATTTTTTTCGTTCGTTTATTTCTTCTTGTTTTTTCGATTTGCTATAATTTTTAATGTTTTTGTTTTTCTATAAAAGGTGAATGAATTTTTTTTTTTTTTCAACAAGATGATATTTTTACTAACCCCTATGCATTGGAAAATGATTTAACGAAAAAACATTTATGCGATAAATAAAACAATTAATTGATGAATCATGCTTTATACTTACTTTCAAAACAATCTCATTGAATAAGTTACAAAAAAAACAAAAAACTAATGAGAATCTATAAAGTATTTCTAAAAGCATACTTGTATATGTATAGAATATAAACAATTTTACCGAGAATTCTAGAAATCTACAAGGTTAAAATTTATATTTTTAAAAATGAACACATAAAATCCTTATACTTGAGCATTACAAAAATATTAATTACAATTTTTCAAAATTTTTAGATTTAAAAGAAAAAAGATGTCACATAAAAGTTTGCTTTTTTTTTTGTTTGTTTGTTAATAATTTTTTAAGATATAATAGTTTCTTTCAATCGAGAGACATTTTGTATAAACAGAGACCCGATTTGAAGGAAACAAAAATAAAAAATTACTTTAAAAAAAGTTAACTGCCATAAAGTCTCTTTAAAATGGGGTTTTCATGTGCTAACTTAAACACCTATTGTATCTATAGAAAAATATCTGTTTTAATATATCTCATAACTTTTAATTACCACTGATAAATAACGGATTTCAAATTATTTTTCCAAAAGATCACAGTCAAATGATTCAAATTTTCATAAAACATAAAAATTTAATATACATATACCTTTTACTGTGACAAAAATAATTTCTCATCTTATTTTTCCTCAATTATTATTAGAATTTATACTTCCTTTACCAGAAAACAAACAAAATATTATAGTCAAAAGTCATTTACTTACAAAAATAATAAAAAAACATAAAATAAATTTGAATTTTAAATTTTCTTTTTAACTTATCTATGAACATGTAACGGAAATATAATGATTTTACATACATACTTATATGTACGTACATTTATATACTTTCTCACATACTATAAAACACTCATAACAATTATAATTATTCGAAAAATTTTTGTAAAATAGGTATAATTTCATTTTTCCTCATTTCATGTATGAATTAGCTTTATATTCTGGTATTAAGATGACATTTAGGTATATATGATTTTAAATGGAGAAGAACAAAAAAAAATATAATAAAACAATGTATCTAACCTCATGTATAATTAAAATTGAAGCAAAAAAGAAAGAAAAAAAAACAAAAAAAGGAAGAGAAATTAG
The DNA here is from genome assembly GCA_932526495.1 of Bombylius major. NCBI lineage: Eukaryota > Metazoa > Arthropoda > Insecta > Diptera > Bombyliidae > Bombylius > Bombylius major. The sequence continues at coordinate 31,462,182 of OW052046.1, read as the reverse complement.
TTCATATGTATATTTTATTTTTATTTTATTTTTTTTAAGTTAGATGAATTGATGAAAGATCTCATCATATGATTACACTATATAGAAATAATGATTCCATAGATACATTGTTTGTTTTTCGTTTATAGTTTAAAGTAAAGAAGGTAATTAACTCATTGAAACTTCTCATTATCATGATAATGGGATATTACATAGTGTACTATACTATATACACTATTTGAGCTAATATTTAGATGAAAAATAAAAACTAAAAATTTAATGAAAATAAAAAAACAAGCATCATCTTTGAATTTTTATGGTGTGTTTTTTATAATACTCTTTTAATGTCAGAAATAGAAAAATTTCTCCATTGTTTTTATTTCTATCATATCTATATAATACTCGAACTTTGAAAAAAAAAAAAGAAGAAGAAGTAAAGTATGTTAAATGTTATTAACTTAAGTAAACAAGAAAATATATCTATATCTTCAAAAAAAAAAAAAAAAAAGTAAAAAATAAAAAAAACATAAGGTATCTATACATTTTTTTTGTCTTATCCTAAGTTTTTTTTTTTTCAAATTCAAGATTTTGTTGATGTTTTTTTCTTTTAAACTTCAATTTCATAAGAATGTTCTTTGTTTTTCTTCTTTTTGATACTCTTCGTGACATTGCTGATATTAAAACCAGAAAAAAAAAAACGAGCATAACAACACGAAGAAAGAAAAAAAAATGTAGCGAGTAAATTCAGAATTAAGTTCAATCAAATAAATAGCTTTAAATCTTTTTATAAACAATGTAATTATTATATGGGAGTTACACATTTTGTGGTTACAAGCCAACAAAAAATGATAAAAACAAAAAAAACAAAAAAAAAATTATTAAAATAGTGTTAACCCTTCGTAATCGAATGATACCAATAGAACATTCCCTCGAATTTACTACACAATTCGAATGTCGTCTGAAACTGAAATTGAAATTTCCAGTCGGAAAATTCTGTTTTTAAAATACCTACTTCCTATATGGTTTATATGACATATGAACTGTCAAATTAAAAATTTTAGGAAAATACTCAGTCAATAAAAAATTTACGTCAGAGTTTTTTTTTAGTTGATTTTAAATATAGAGTAAATTTGTATTCTGCTCAATTTTTCATGTTTTTTCTCTCTTATAAACAACCTCTTTCTTTGAAACTAATTCAAACTCGATGGGTTAAAAATGGAAAAATCAAAAACAAAACTAAAAAACAAAAGTATGATAACCCAAAAACAAAAAAACAAAAAAAACAAAAAAACGAAAATGAACCAAATAAAAACTTCAAAAAGAAAATAAGATGTGAAATTCGTTTTTCCACACCGTGAAATTTGACTTTTTCCACTTCTTCGCCTTCTTTAATTTTTACTACCGTTGTTTTTTTATAATCTCTTGTTTTAATTCATTTTTTTTTTACTACTTCAAAAAATATGTATCTCTTTTAAAAAAAATACATGGTTTATTATAGTTGACGAATGAAGTCATCTTTTTTTTTTTTGTTTTTTTTTTGCACAAGTATTTATAGATGTGTAAATGTAATGTTGTATTATAATATCTTTGCATGTATAGTTATTATTTTTTTTTTTCAATCTTATTTAATAAATGGCAATGATTTTTAGTTATTTTCATTCACAAAAAAAAAAATAAACCCAGCAAAAATTCGTTCTTCGAAAACATTAAAAAAAATTTTTTTTTTTAAATAAAAAATAATAAAAATAAAATCACAGAGTGAGTGCCAATATTAGTGTCTTCTACCCACATATTAAATTTTTAAATTAAATGCAATAAATGATGTTAATTTTTTTTCTTCTTTTGTTGTTTTGTTATTAAACAGGTGTTGTTGTTTTTTTTTTTTTGTTTTTGTACAATTTTATAAGATAATTATTATTTAAAAAGAAAAAAGAGATTTTTTTTTGTTTGTTTGTTCGGTTGTTGTATTTTAACAAAATGGGTATTGAAAGAATACAGATTGTGTACGAGTATGTACTCGTATATATGAAAAAAGCCACTTATAAAAATAAAATAAAAGAATAATAAAAAACAATCATACTCAATTAAATTTTTCAATATGTATGTCATTACTATTATAAAAATATATATAATAATTGAGTTCGATAAAAAGTAAATAATAAGAAAAATTCTAAGTAAATTATAGCTTTTATATAATTTTTTTTTGTTATTTATTTTTTTTTTAAATTGTTTATTAAAAATGTGTGTATAAATGAAGATACTTAAGAAAGAAGAAGTGATGAAAAAAAAAAGGAGTCAGAACAGATTATAAATTTGATGACCATATAGCATATACATATGTATGTATGTATGAACAAAATAAATACAGAATAATTTTTTTTGTTTTTACCATGTAATTTATTTTCAATGAGTTTTTTTCAATAGTACATACACTCGTATATATGTATCTACGAGTATATTCAACTAATTAAGATCAATCAATTGTTGTTATAAAATGTTACTTTTACAATAAATTATTACGTGTAGAGGTATGTACCGACTTATATGAGTTGTTTATGATGAATGTGTACTAAAATGTTCATACAGATGATTTAAAAAAAAAAAACTAAAAAAGAATTTTTCTATTATTTTTTTTGTATGTATGGATGTACATAATACATACATATGTACGAGTATTATGGGAACAAAAATTTTTCGAATTATTATCATTATTATTTTTTCTCTATTTTAGAGAATAAATGTATTTTTAATACATTGCTATACATAGATATATTTATCTTATATCTAAAATTCATTTATCTTTTATCTACAGTACACAATATATACATAATATACATATTTTTTTTTTTTTTTTGCATTTTCTATATAATAATATTCATCAGGGTTAAATTGACTGTTGAAACAGGTGGAAATTATAAAAAAATTTACCTCTAAATATGTATGTACGTCTGCGGTAAATCGTTTTGGTTTTTTTTTTCTATTCTGTTTGTGGATTGGAATTTAATACAATTTTTTTAAAGAAATATTATTAGGTTTTTTTTTGTTGTTTTTTTTTTTTTATTTCAAAAATTTATTTTGAATCACCTCGCGTCATGTAATATTACTTTATATCGTATTGAATAATAATATAAATACACAACATGACAAACACGCCTTTTTTAAGAAAAAAAAAAAAAACGAATTAAATTGTTTGTTGTGTAAATAATTCGTCATTTTTCATGATTAGAAAATTTATTTTTTATATTACATTTTACTTCGTGAATTAAATGAAATGAAATTTAAAAAAAAAAAACCATTTACATTTATACTTTAAAAATATTTTGTTTGTTTGTTTACAGGTACAGCTCAACTATATTTTAGAATACACTTTTTTTTTTTATTATTGTGAATATTGTATTTTAATTTTTATTTAAATTTTAATCGTAAAAACGTTACATGAAAAAAAAATTTTTTTCTGACAATTTATTTCTTATTTTTATGCTCACGTACTTCAATTTTTCCTTTCTCCAATGATTTTTTTTTTTTTTTTAAATAAAATCTGTGCGGTTTTTTTTTCTTTAAAAGAAATTCTTCGGGAACGATATGTTCGATTGAAATTTTATTATTGACAAAAGAAAAACAATTTTGAAACATTCTAGTCCCTCTAGAGAATTAAAATTAAAATATAAAAAAAAAAAAATTATAACAAATTAATTTTATTCCTGTCATTTTTAATGACTTTTAATGTATTTGTTAGCCTGCCTACAGATTCTTTTCGTAATTTTCTTGTTTTTTTCTTTAAATGTTTTGGTTAAATGTGATTTTTTTTTTTTTTTTTTTTTTTTTTTTTTGAAATTTTAGTTTTTGCTTATTTTGTAACCCACGGATCAGCCGCCGCATGTAATCATAATCAAATCAACATTTTTGGTTTTTAAAATTTTATTTTATAAAACTGGTTTTTTTCTCTTATATGTCTGTACAGTCTATAGATAGATATAATAAAGTCTCTATATAAGTATATTTTATTTTTGAATAAAATATCTAACTAACATAAAGTTTGCAAGATCAGCGAGTTTTAAATATATAGAAAAAAATGTGTCTATATGATGTCTTTTGTGTATATATGTACGTAACAGCAACGATTAGATTGATGCCGTGTTATAAAAAAAAAAATAAATAGTTAATTCAATTGTATTATATTGTTTTCACTATTGACAAAAAAAAAAAAACTTTGAACAATAATTATAACAAAATAACAATAGTCATATGATCATCATCAACATCATTATAATTTTATTGAAAACAGCCTAAAAGCAGAAAAGTAACATTACATACATAGCTCTTCGCTCTTCCAACAGATCCAATCCAACAGCTTTAACTTCTCTACAGCATCAACACAGAGCTCCAAACAGACTTTGAATATGTAAACTTTTTTATTTTTCGAGTAAATTTGACGTCATTGCTTATGTTATTTTTGCACATCGACATTCACATGACACAAAAACGAATAAAAAAAACCATTATTAAAATACAACATAACAACAACAACAACAATAATGATAATAATAATCGTAACAGCCCACCTCCCATATTATCATACCTTTGCCTTTGATAAAGGTGTATTATGTGCATTTTTTGTTTTGTTTTCATGAACGCACTTTATTACGTATAGATACTTTTTAATAGATAGGGTATTTAGATTTATATACATACATATTTAGCTTAGATACATGTATGTATATTATTTTGTCGCATAGTTGGTCGTGTTTATAATACGCAGTCCAGACGAGACTTTTTTATATCAAGACTTATGTCTTGACATCGAATATGTCTCATATAGACCGCTTATGTCTTGCAGACATAAATGGCAAGACATCGATGTCAAGACTTATGTCTTTGCTACGATGTCTGCCTGACATGAAAAAAAAAATGGCGGTTTCAGATGTTTTGTGCAAATGTATCAGTTTTATCATATTTTTATCGAGAGAAAAAATTATAAATGTGGAGTTTTTTAATAAATTTAAATTAATTTTTAAATTTACAAAGTTATTTCGACAAAATTTCACAAAAATATATTTCAAAAATTTTACACTTTATATACACAGACATGAAAAAAATGGCAAGACATAAACAATGTCCTGACATAAGTCTTGACATAAAAAAGTCTCGTCTGGACGACGTATAATATACAAAAATTGAGTGTGAATTATTATATTTGCTTGATGAATAAAATAAAAAAATTTATATACTCGTACATAGATTTACGTATAGAGATATATGTACATATGTACATATAGTGGGTATCTATTTTATATTTTACTATACATAATATTAAATACATATCTTATGCTATTTGTACCTGTATGTATATATGTATGTATTATAAAACTTTTGACTATATAATAACAATAAAAGATAATATACAACAGAATCTATGGACAAAAGAGATTTTTCATTAACAACATTCATTTTTGTTTTCGTTATTTCTGTTTTTTTTTTTTCTAAATTATACATAATTTTTTTTTTTATATTTTCAAATCATTATTATTATTATTATTATTATTACCTTACAAACAAAAAAACCTACCCGATAGTATTATAGCTTAGTTTTTTTTTAAAGCTTTTATAGATAGTTTAGTTTTTGAATGTTACTTCACGGATCATGTTATTATAAGGCCACAGTGGACAAACAATCGTTTTATGGTCGTTATAATTTTTTTTTTTTTCATTTGATGAGATTTATGTATCTTTTTTTCTAAAAGTACTTTTGAAAAAAAAAAAAAAGAAAAAGAATTGAATATTTTAATTATTATAATTTTTTCAAATTATGTATTTGTTTTGTTTTTTTCTAGCGAGAACATAATATAACGACTAAAGTGTTTAATTGAAAATTCAAAAAATAAAGAAAAATTGTTACAAAAAATGATACGAGAAAATATAGTTAACGAAAAATATTGTGAACAATAAAATTTAGTGATTTACGAATTGAAACAAAAGGAAGAAACAAAAACAACAACAACAAAAAATTAATAATAATATAAAATTTAAAATTCAACAATAAATTTAATACCAAATGAATAAAAAAAAAAAGAACAACAAAAAAACTTTAATATGATTCGATAAAAATTAAAAAAAAAAACAAAAATTTAAATTTAAAAAAAAAATGGATATAAAGGATATAAAAGGTGCAAGAATAACACATGCTGGCTTATTACAACATAATCCTGATGGCACAACAGAAACACAAAAAATTACACATGCTGGTTTGGTTGCACGTAGTCCTGAAGGGACTGCTGCAAAAGGTATGAATATACGTGGTAATGAAGATCTATGGGTTGAAATTCAAGCAAATACATTTCGTAATTGGGTTAATGAACATCTTCGTGGTACTGGAATGCAGGTTAGTAGATTAAATTATATATATGTATGTATGTTGATGATATCTATATATTATTATATATGTATGTATGTATGTATGGATGTATGTTTGTTTTGTAGATTTTATCTGATAGAAAAAAAAATGAAAATGAAAAAGTAGAAAAAAATATAATCAAGCATTGCAAAATTTTAATGAATATTCACAACACATAATATGTATGTACAATGTACATATATTATACACATGCTACTACAATTATTGTTTTTGTTTTACTATTTCTTTTTGATTTTCGTTTTTTTTTTCGTATAAAATAATTTTATTAATTTTCATTTTATGTTAGATTAAAATTAATATTCTTGTTTATACAAAAATTATCCTTTAAAAATTAGGTGTGTAACTTATTTAGTTAGATTTATTTGTTTTTGTCTTGTTGTTTTTGTTTTAGAATCATTATAATTATGTATATTCATTGAACAAAATTTTAATCATTGTTTTAAATAGAAAATTAAAAATAAATCAAGTAAAGGAAAAACATGTTTAATTAAAACAAGAACAAGATTAGTTATAGAATAATTGTTATAAAATATATTTTTTTAATAATAATAAATTACCAGTACCATTAGTCTTGACTGACTACCGAGATACATATACATATATGTACTGTACATATGTATGTATGAGATGTTTCGCCTACATCATCTTTTTTAAAAGACCTTGTTGTCTATTTTTTTTTTTATTTTTAAATAATTCTTTTGAAGTTGACTATAATTTAATGTAATATATTTTGTGTGTGTTTTTTTAAGTTTATTTATTTTTATTTGTTGAGATTTTTTTTTTTTACTCAATCAATATATGATCTGGAATGTACCATTGATTTTTGTTAGATTAGCCTATTTGATAACACACGCAATCAATATATACATACATACCTATTTTATTTTTATTATTTTATTTAATATCTTTTTTTTTATTATAATGTAAAATAAAAATTTGAAACCGGTTATAATATACAAATTGAAAAATTTAAATATTAAAAAAAAAAAAATAATATTACGTCATTTTTTCGCAAATATTAGTTTGATTTTTTTTTTTTTCATTCAGTAAAACAATAAATAAATTACATATTTTGGAATAACGTTTTTTGTTTTTATTTTGCATTTTTTTCCTTCATTTAATTACAATATATCACACGAAAATTATGTTACAAATTGTTTCCGTGTGAAAATTAATTTAAAAATAACAATTTAAAATAAATTAATAATAAAATTTGTTGTTATTAGAGGAAATAGAAGAGAAAAAAAAAACAAAATAAAATTTTTTTACTAAAAATGATTTTTTGTAAAAAAAAAAGTATATATACAATATACCTACGTATTTCTACAATAATTTGTTTTTATATTGTACCGTACCGCACACTAATTTCGTTTAAAAGATTTATTATAATTAATTGAATAGAAAAAAAAAAACATAATTACAATTTCGATTTTTAGAGAAATTAGCACGAATTAATAATACAAAAAAAAAAAATAACAAACATTTTTTTTTTCAGTTTCTAATTTAATCGCTATTTTATGTACTTTTAATTTCATTTTTCAATAAAAACGAAATTATTTATGAGAAAATGAAAATTACAAAGAAAAATATAAATATAAGATACAAAAAAAAAAAAAAAAAAAAAAAGATAATGATGATAAATTACCGATTATCATGGAAATTTGTTGTGAAAAAAGAAATAAAGTAAAATTAAAAAAAAAAAAATAACCTGTATAACTACAAAAAATTAAAAATGAAGCTTCTTCTTCTTGTTTTCGAGATCAATAATAAAATAGTATTATTATTGTGAAAACAATTAAAAGAAATGATTGGAAAGTATTTTAAAATTTTTCATTTTTCAAAGATCTTTAAAATTTATATGTATACTATACTTTTAATTTTTTTTTTTTTTTTTGATGAAGAAAAAAAAATAAATAAAACAAAAAAAAACACGTAATACATGTTATTTATTATAAATATGGACATTCAATTAAAATTTTATACTTCTTACTCATCTTTATTTTTTTTTTTTAAATATTTTTCATTTCATCATCATTCTCATTCATTTTGCTTTTTATTGTTTTTTTTTTTTCAAATTTCAATTTTCTTTTAATTTTTGTTCATTATATTTTTCTGCTTTATAAAAATCATAAAGAAACACAGTTTCTTTAGAAATTAAGTAGAAGACTTGAACAACAAAAAAAAAAAAAACATTATTATTATAAATCTCAATCACGCGTACTACAAAAGAGATTAATTGATTTTAATTGAAAAATAAAATGTAAGTTTCTCATTTATTCAATTTAAAATTACAAAAAAAAAATAATAATAATAATAATAATAATGATTTATGAGATTATTTGTTCGTTTTTTTTCATCTTCTTAAATAAAATTTAAGTGTTAAGAATCTTTTTTTTTGTTTTTTTTTTTAAAAAAAAAGAAGAAAATAATAAAAATAATTTCAACAAAAGAGTTTTTCTACAAAAGGCCAACGACTAATTCTCTTCATTAAGATTCTTATTTTTAAATTTTTGCAAAAAAAAAATGTCTTAATTATTTTCTACACGTTTTTTTTTTTTTTTTTGTTACATAATATAGAAATTTTTTTTTTAACTTTGTGTTACGTTGAACAAATAATAATAATTTGCGTTGCATTCAACAACAACCTAGTACGTAATCTAGAAGAATTAACTATTTTTTTTCTTCTGGAAAATTAATTTATTTTGAATTTATATTATAAAAATGAGTAATCTTGTAATCTTGAATTAAACATTCTAGATAAAACTTGAATTTGTTTTGTAATAACTTTTACATAACACAAAAAAAAAAAAAAAAAAAAAAAATAATAATAATAATAATAAAGAATTTTTCTTCCGTTTTGATTTTTCTTGAAATAATTTATTCATAAAATTATAATAACACTTTAGAAATAGAAAAAAAAAAGGAATTAAAAAGAATCTTTTAATTATTATTTAATTGAATTAATATTGAGAAAAACGAACATAAAAAAATAGTTGTAGAAAAATTCTACAATTACATTTGTTAAAGTGTATACATATATAATTGTATATATGTATATATGTATATATATTTTTTTTTAGTTACAAAAAAAAAAGAATTTATGAATCTTGTAAAATTTTTCTGCAGGAAATGAACAAAAAAAAAGATTATTTATTTTATATATTGTTTTTTTTTTTTAAATTAAATTAATTGAAATATGATGACCTAAATTTGTGATAAATCAGTGTACTTTTTTGTTTAATTATTTATTTATATATTAAAAAAAAAAAAAAACTAATAGGTATACAATCAGAGTATATAGTATAGTTAAGGTTATCTTGTATTGGAAAAATTTAATGCAAGCAGTGTAGTTATATTGAGCTGTCAATTATTAATAATATCAAAAACAAACAACAAATAAAAATATAAAAAAAACGTGTCGTTTTACCATTTTTAGAAAATTGCATAAAACAAAAACTGATTAAAAACTGATTTGGAACAGACAACATCAATATATAAGTTGTCACCTATATATAGTATACTTATATATTTACATTATAAGAAAAAACTCGCATATTTTATTTATTTATATTTATTTTATAAAATTTTCTTTTGCAATTATGTATTTTATTTAACCTCGATTAAAATCCCAAACAACATATATAATACGTATATATACCATATAAATATACATACATATATACGAGGTTTGATCAAAAAGTAACGAGAATTTTTAAATATCCTCGTCTGTATAAGTCCGATTGTTATAATTTTTTGTTGTTGTGTTGACATTTGCAGCCATATTGGATGTTAATTTCGTTATTTCCAGTAGATAAAATGACACATGTTTCAAAGAGCTTGAAGATTTTTAATTGTTATTCAGGTAGCTTCCATTGGGACGAATGGGCCTTGGTTTCGATGTCATAACCCATGTTTCGTCACCAGTTATGTTCCGTTTGAAAAGTTCTGGATCGTTGTTGACCTCATTCAGCACTTCTGAGGAATATCCATTAGCTGTTGTTTTTCAAATTTTGCTGCCACACGTTCCATGCCTAAAACATCCGAAAAAATTGCTAAATGATATGCCGACATAATCAGCAACTTCTGTTATAATGATTCATCGATTGTCCACAATCATTTTCTTCGACTGTTCGATGTTGTCGTTGGTTGCTGTTGTTCTGGGGCGTCCAGGACGGTCTTTATCTTGAACGTCCTAACGGCCTTCTTTAAAACGTTTGTACCACTTGTAAACTCTTGCTTTACTCATAGTAATCTCACCAGAAGCAACAGTCAAAATTTCAAATGTGGTTTTGCAAAAAAAATTTAAAAAAATTAAACATTCAATATGGTTGAAAATATCAACATATGTATGTCAAAAACAAGTGCACTTATACAGCCGAGGATATTTAAAAATTTTAGTTACTTTTTGATCAAACCTCGTATATATGAAACTTGATAATTTCAAAGTAACTATTACACATAATTTTATTACTGAAATGAAAAACAAAAACAAACAGTATATACATATGTACCATATGTATATGTTTTTTTAAAATGTAAATATAAGCACATCATGAATGATACAATAAGATCTTGATAAACTATATAAATTTCATTGTTTTCAAGGATCTTATTATTGTTATTTTTATTGTTATTATTATAAATAGTGAGCATTCTCTCTTTTATACGCTAATGCGTTTTTCTTCTTCTTCTTCTTCTTCTTCTTCTTCTTCTTCTTTACATCAAAATGCAACAACATATTATAATAACAGCAACAATAATATTGAAATTTAAGAATAATATAGGAAAAACAGAAAACAAAAGAAAATAATTTCATGTGTAGCTATACCTATATAGATTCGCAATAAATGCAAAAAAAAATTCATTAAAAATTCATAAAATAAATTTAAAATTTTCTTCACCTTTTAAACTGGGATGAATTGAAATAAGAACAAAAAATGAGATTATATTGTGTGTTTGTTTTGTTTTTCTGCTTATCATTGTTTGGAAATGTGTTTTACTTATTCGATTATAGGTATATATGTATATATTATTTTGTTCTTTTATTATTATTATTATTTTTTTTGTTTTGAAATATTTTAATTAATTTTATTATTATTTTATTATTATATTTTTAGGTGCATGATTGGTCAACAGATTTTTGTGATGGTACACACCTTTGTGCATTAGTTGAAAGTTTACAAACACGCCCATTAAAACCAGCATGGAATCGTCGACCAGCAAATCAACATCATTATTTAGAAAATGTAACAACAGCATTAAATGCAATTGAAAAAGATCATATAAAATTAGTTAATATTGGTAATGTTGATATTGTTAATGGTAATGTTAAATTAATATTGGGTTTAATATGGTCATTAATTGTACGTTATCAAATTGGTCGAAGTAAATTTCCACCAAGAAAATTAATGTTAGCATGGTTACAAGCAGCATTACCAGAATGTCGTATTTCAAATTTAACAACAGATTGGAATAGTGGTATAAATTTATCAGCATTATTAGATTATTGTCAGCCAGGTTTATTTCCACATTGGAGAAATCTTGATCCTAGTCAAAGTGTTCGTAATTGTACAAATGCAATGGATATTGCTCAAAGAGAATTTGGTATACCAAAGGTTTTAGAACCTGAATATCTAGCCTCACCATGGTTGGATGAACTATCAGGGATGACGTACCTGTCTTATTTTATGAAACCTGGAGGACCTGGTTATAATGCAACAATGAGATGGGTTAATAGTCAAGTTAAAGATCATGTTAACAATTTTACGGTAAAAAAAAAAAAAATAACGATAAAAAAAACAACAGCAATACATTAAATAATTTTTTTTTTATCTACAGACCGATTGGAATGATGGTCGTTTATTTTGTGAAATAATCAGAAATTTAGGAGGTTCAGCACCAGCTCCAGAAAAATTAAGTACAGATCCTTTTCATTATGAAAATAATATTAGGAAAGCAGTCGAAGCTGGAGAGAAATTAGGCGTTAAACCAGTTCTAACACCAAAGGATATGGCTAATCCAGATGTAGAACATTTGGGAATTATGGCATATGCAACACAATTACAATGGGTCCCTCCACGACCACCATTATCTGATTTAATTACCGTACATCTTGAAAGTACATCAGGACGTGTCGGTGAACCAATACATTTTCGTGTTGATGTTCTATCTCGTGAAATTGATATTAATTCTGTAAAAACATATGTCGTACCTCCATCCGGAGTTCCACATCTAATACGACTTAATAAACATGGAGAAGGTGTTTACATTCCAGAAAAATATGGAATGCATGAGATAACAATTGAAATTGGTGAAGAAACTCTTGGTGGACATTTTTTCCGTGTTGTACCGCGTTTCATTCAAGTTGCACCACCTGGTATGGCTCCATGTGCCTTGGGTAGTCTTGTTGAAGTTCTAGTGAATGCAACTGGAGCACCAAAGACTGAAGATATTCTAGTGAATGCTGTTAGTCCATCAGGTCGTTCACATAGATGTCCTCTTAAAAAAATCGAAGAGGGTCATAGTGCCATATTTAAACCTGATGAAGCGGGTATTTGGGAGATAGCGATTACATATCAAGGACGCCATATACAAGGAGGGCCATTCACATGTGCTGTATTCGATCCAAATGGTGTATCTGTACATGGTTTAGATGGAGCGATGCCATTACGTGCACATTCTTTTGAAATTGATGCAAGAGGTGTCGGTGTATCCGGTGAATTACATGTTGACATTGTACACGATAAACGTTCTTTAGTATGTTCGGTTGAGAAAATTGTTGAAAATAAATATCGTGTAACATTTATGCCAAGACAAAATGGTAAATATAGAGTTTATGTATATTTCAATGGTTACGATGTAAAAGGATCACCATTTATAATGAGAGTTGGAACAAAAGGAAAATCTGGAAAGACAAGAAGTAGTCCAATGCATGAAAGTAATTATTATTAGTTTTTTTTTTTTTTTTTTTTTTTGGAAAATTAGGAAAAGCTTTTAAAACACACAAATGTTTGTATAGGTAAACATCGTTCAGAAAGTCCTTCAATGCATTACACAACAACAACAACAACTAGACATAATGATTTTCGTACAGCCAAAAAGGATCTTTATAATCAAGAATTAACAAAACAAAGATCATATTCACCTCAGTATTCGCCAAGAAATGAAGAAATTTATAAAACAAGTTATTATAGTACGAAAAAGGAAACTGAGGTAAGTGAAGTATTTCGTTTCTGTGTTGAAACACTAATTTAAAAATTGGTTTTCGGTAGTTTTTGTGTAGATTCTAACTCATTTAATGAATAAAAGTTAATTAGTTTTTTGGTGTCAGATTTAAAAAAAAAAATATAGTATATATTTGTCAATTTGGTTTTTTTTTTGACTAACATAAAAAATAATTGTAAGAAATTTTTTTTATTAACACAAAAAAAAACCTTATACACTATATTCATATGTAAATGAAAAATAAATATGTATAATAGGGTTATTCACCAAAAATGGCATCACCAACACGTGATATACATTCACCAAAAACAATTGTAACAAGTGATTTATATTCAACATTGAAAAAAGAATCAAAACAAAAAATTGAAACTAAAAATGATTATTATTATGATAAAGAGAATGAATTATATAATACAAGAAAAAAAGATCGTGATCGTGATTTAACATTAAGTCCACCAAGGGATGATTATTATCACAACAACAACATCAACATCAATCACAACAATAGCACAACAACCTCATATGTGACTAAAAATTTTGGTGGTGATTCTTCATATTCTCCTCCTACATCTTCTACTACTACCACTACTACTACAAAAAATCGAAATAGTTACAGTCCAGTATCTAGTCCTGTACATGTAAAAAATTATTTATATTTTATTTCACATTTTTCATATTAATTTTTTTTTCGTGTTTTTTTTTCAAATTTTAACAATTTTTATTTTGTTTTGTTTATTAACTGCATGTTTTTTTGTTTGTTTTTCCTTTGGGAAAAAAAATTTGAAAAAAAAAATGTATAGATAAGAAGCAGCCCAATAGCAAGAAATAGTCCAATCACAGTTAAAACAACTAGTTATTATGAAACAAAAGAAAGGACATCAAGTCCAAGAAATTTAACATCATCACCAATTCAACGTCATTATTCAGCATCACCAAGCAATTATATGACAACACATAAAACTGGAAGTCCGGTAACAGTTACGACAACAACAACTGTAAGTTTTTAGTTTAGATTTTTTTTTAAAAAAAACCCTATCCTTTTTTTCTCATATAAATTTTTTGTTTATCGTTTTGTTTTCTTCTAAAAAAAGGGCGGTGGAGGATTTGAGAATTTTCGTCGTGTTGAAAAAACTTCAACATATAAAGCAACATCGAATTATTTAAGTGATTCAAATTTACGTTCAAGTCCTTTGGTACCAATAACAAGTCGTCGTACAATTAGTCCAGAGCCAATTATTGATCATTCATCAAATGTTAAAGTATCATCGAAACCAACAGCTGGTCGGCGTGACAGTTGGGATGTTATTAATAAAACAAAACATTTATTATCACCAACATCATTAGAATCATTGGCTAATTTAACTGAAAGTCAATTAAATACAGATCTTTCATCGAATCGACATGAAGTTGATACTGAAACTGAAAGAAATACACGATTTAATAAATTCGCATTATCAGATTCAAAATATAATTTAGAGAGAAGAGGATCAAATGATTCTGATAAATACAAGTGAGTATAATACATATTTGATTTCTAATGATGAAATATCTTAAGATATTAAGATATTTTATTTATCTTTTCCTTATTATTTTTTTTGTTTTTTTGTTTTGTTTTTGTTTTTATTTAAATTAAATTTTAGATCAAGTGGAGTTACAGTTAAACATACTGAAAGTCCATACGGTACGTCTGGTAATTATTCGAAAATAATACGAGAAACAACTGAACGTCATATAACTGAAAGAACTGGCAGCAGTAGAATCGGTAGTAATGATGATTATGGTTATTCATCTCGATTTCGTCCCATAGATAGTAATGCAACTGGAGCTCAAGCAATACGTGTACAAGATATACCAAATGGTTTATTAGGACGTCCAGTTGAATTTGAAATTGATGGTTCTAGAGCTGGTTCTGGAAATTTAGAAATTCTTGTTAACGGTGGTAGAGTAACATCATCTGTACGATCAATGGGTGGACAAAAATTTATTGCAAGTTTTACACCACATGAAACTGGTGTACATAAAGTACAGATAACATTTAATGGTGAAACAGTACCAGGTAAATATAATATGATGTTCGTAATTTAAAAAAAAAAAGATGATAATGAAAAGAAGAAAAAAAAAATATCTAAATAGGTAGATACTACAAATAGATTAAATTTATCCGTTAGCATTGATCTAACAGTTTTATTTTATATTGTACCTGTATTACATAATTTAACGTTATTCAATTCAAATTCATTTATAATTGCCTTGACATAGAATAGATGAAAAAAAAAGGAAGTGTCATTCTTTGTGAAAAAAGATAAACAGAATTTCGTAATTATGCAATTACGATTATGCGTTTATTTTTACTTTTTTCATTTTTTTTTTTTAATAAAAAATCTTCCGTTTGATTCACCTAGAAAATTTGACACCAATTTTTATTTATTTTTATTTTATTTTCCTTTTTTTTTCGAGAGGCTGATAATTCATTTTTTTTTTTTTGTATAGCAAATCTCATTTGTCTATTTCAAGTATTATATTAAAACTCAAAAGGTATTTTAGGCGAGGCACGTTATTTTTATTATTTTTCGTATTATAGGTATGTATGTAGATACGAACATGCATATAAACTATTTAGACAGTATAACATTACTAACCGTCATCAATTCATTCAGATGTGTATCTTAAAATTGCAGATCTATCGAAATAGATACCCTACGATACGAGAAAAAAAAGTACGAGTATCTGTATATGTATAATATACATATTTATTTAGAAAACTTGAATTAAATACCGCTAGGAATTTCAATTTCAATTTGTTTATTATTTGATTAAAAAATAGAGTTTCTACATACATATACATATGTATATATACATATGTAGTTGGTATTATATTGTATGTACACGTACAGTACAGTGCATAATACGTATGTATGGCTCCAGTCAGCCGGGTTTCAGTTTTCATAGTAATCACTTTCAAAATCTAGCAACGAAGCGTGACACTACTATAAGGTATATAAGAGTACGATTAACAAAAACAAAAAAAAAATAGCTGAATATGTACACTTGAAGATATTATGCATACAATATTTATGCACTTTAAGAGTAAAAACTATCTATGGTTTAAAGTATGTACCTATGATGTGGTACATGATGATGACGATATTTAGTTAATTTTTGTATAGTATAACATTCTTTATATCATGAAATATGTAATGAACATTTTTTTGGTTGTTTTTTTTTTTTTTTTGTATTTGTAGTCTCATATGTAATAGTCAAACTGCATAATCATGTCTTTTACATTCTTGAAACCTTATTTTTTTGATTTTCTTATTTATTTATGTTCTTTTTTTTTTTTTTAATTAATTTGAAAATTTAAAGTATAGTGGTGGTGCAC
This sequence comes from Bombylius major, assembly GCA_932526495.1. NCBI lineage: Eukaryota > Metazoa > Arthropoda > Insecta > Diptera > Bombyliidae > Bombylius > Bombylius major. Next base: position 31,445,188 of record OW052046.1, on the reverse strand, counting down.
CGGTCGATCGATGCTGTAATGTTGTTGCAATTCATTTTAAATGTTGTTTTTTTTTTGGATTACATTAAAATAACTTTTATCAAAAGAAAAATAAAATAAAAAAATGAAAAAAACATAGTAGGTGTTCAATTTTTAATGGTAAATTATTATTATTTTTTGTTTGCCTGTCATATTACATTTTAACGTTCATTTTTTTTTTTCACATTGAATGACAAAACTGTAATTCTTTAATTGAGACTACCTTTAAGAAAAAAAAAAAAAGATAAAATAAAACTGATTGTAAGTGGGCGGTAGAATAATTTTAAAAGTGAAAAAAATACACATATGTATGTATAATATATACATTTAATCTCATTGAAAGAAAAATCTTTTTGATTGATTTTCAATTTTTAAAAAATAAATATTGCGTTACTGACAGTTTTATTTTCACACATAAACAATTTTTTGATTTGCTATTTTTGGCATTTTAATGGATTTTTATTTTTTCTTCTTCTGAAAATTTATATTTCCTTTTTTGGTTATCTGTTTCATATTTTAAAAAAATGAATAAAAAAAAATTTATTGATAAACTGGAATTGAAAATATGTACGTTGAACTTTTTGAATGCTTAAGAAATAAAAATCCATATTGCTTTTAAGATATTTTTTGTAATGATGAGACATTATTGTAACATTTTTCTTCAGTAATTTTTTGGTTATTGTTAAAAAAAAAAAATATGAAGATTTTTAAAAATGAAAGAAAACATTAATAAATAATGACCTTATTTGAATTTTAAAAGAAAACAAAGTGATTAAGTATTAAAGGACATTTTTGGTAATTTTTCTTAAAACTCCGATCTATGTGTTAGCACGTTTTTGTCAAAAATCAAATTTCAAATTTGACTTTGTGATCCGAATAACTTGAAATTTGTTTGAAAGTTTTTGAAGTTTGTTTGGAAGAGAACCCTTCAAGGAATATCCTGGCCAAATTTCAACTTCCTATACTTCTTCGGGAACATACTTTTTTAAAGGGACTAAAAGCTCTACACAAATTTCTTAATATATTATAGATGGGAGGTATAGTAAAAATTAACATATTATATCGGAGTATTAAGCAACGACGTTGTTTGTAAATTAACTAAAATTTTTTTAAATAGTGAAAAAATCGTCATATCTGTTTTAATTCCAAAATTATTAATTTTTTTGTTTTAATTTGTTAACTTTTTTCCATTCAATTTGATTTTTAAAAGTAACAAAATTTGAAAAAAAATATCCTATTTATTTTTGTAATCAAAATCAACTAGGAAAAAAAAATCGCTTATAAATTTTTCTGTAAGTTTTATTCTGTCTTTAGAAATTCAACAAGAAATTTTCATCATTGAAATTATTTTATGATTTAAAAATTTTGTAAACGACTGTTATTTGATTTTTACCTGTTCAAAAATTCTCCATATAGGTACACAAAAATACATTTTTATTTTTTCGTATTCAAGAAAAAATACAGGTAATATAATTGAGTTGAGCAGAAATAATATAATGGTGCGGTTATAAGACAAGACAAGAAAGAAAGAAAGAAAGAAAAAAAAACATGAAAAATTCCACATATGAATAAATAAAATACCTATCTCTTGAGATGATTTACATTGCATTTATATTTACACTCTATAAAGGTTTTAAGTTTTAACTTTTAACGTTGCCTTGTATACTCTTTTTTATATAAAAAAAAAAAAAAAGAAACGAAACAAAAAATTTCCACCACCACAAATAAATATCACCTGAGCAGAGAAAATAATAAAAATCTTGTAATGACGAGTTTCTTAATATTTTTCATGGTATGAGTGTTAAACACTGTGATCAATACATTCTTCTTTGTTATTGAAGAAATGTAAAAGATAGTTGTTTTTTTCCCTGTAAAAACAACAACAACAACATAAAACTCGTCATACTTAACAATACATGCGACTAACTGAATCTATTTTATTTTTATAATAAAAATTAAAGTTGAATTTCAAGTAAACAGCTCACCTTTTGAGAATTCCGTGGGCAATAATGGAAAGGTGAAAAACACCTCCTCATCAACATTATGTAGTTTTGCTTCTGAACTCATTCGAAGTTGGTTGTTATTTTAAAAAAAGAAAAAATAATTTTAATTGTGCACGCATCTTATACTCAATACTAGAAAAGAAGAAATTTCTTTTTTTTTACATACAATATTTAAAAAAAATTATTTATAACGAATTTAGAGTATAGAAGAAAAAAAAAAATCACGAGCTTTTAGGTAGCAGCAAATTCTTATTATTTTATTTTCTTTCATTTTTTTTTGCGGTACTTTGTTTTTAAATTCAAGTTACAAGGTTAATTTCAAGTGCAATTAATATGTAATAATAAAAAAAAAATAAAAAAAATTTCATTTTAAGTATAACAACAAAAAAATAATTAATTTTAGTTTAAAAATAAAATAAATTTCATTATTGGTAGCCATTTTGCAATTAAAATAAATAATTTAAAAAAAAAATAGCTAGATATCGATACTGAGATTTTCCGTAATACTAATCTGTGGTCAGTTGATGAAATAAATAAAAAAAACATTTTTTTAAATTTTTCAAATATCTTTTTGTTGAATTTTTGTTACTGTTACTAAATTGATTGATTTTTTGTTGTATGAAACCAATGAAGAGCAACAAATGAAGTGTTACTTACTGCATACGATGACGTGACAAAGTTTTATTTTATTTTAGTTGCTGTTTTTATTCATATGATTACAAGTTTTAGATACATATTATATTTTTTTTTTTTTGCGATTTTCCATTGCTGTGCAATTAAAGTGCTTCATCGGTGTTTTTTTGTCCTAATACTCTCTGTATATGCCACTTATTTTATTTATTTTTTTTTTTTTTCAGTCAAATGTTTCTTTAACTAGTGCATGTCAATTGAAATTAAAATTTAAAAGAGAACAAGAAAAAAGAGTTAAGAATAAAAGTCATGTTATAGAAGAAAAAAATACATAAAAGAAAACAAAAGTAAAGTATAGAAGAAAAAAAAAAGTGATATTCTATTGACCTCTCGACCGAATTCAATTGAAACGAAAAAGATAAATAGTTTTCTTGTATAGACACATGTGACAGATACTCGTATTTATTTGGAAACAATTTTTTAGTTTTAAAACGCAAAGAAGTTTAATACAGTAGTAGTAAAATATAGTTGAAGTAATAATTAGATAGTTTGAAAAAACAATAAAATAAAATAAATTTTTTTCGTTTTGTTTTGACAAAAAAAAAAAAAAAAAACAACAGTTATTTATTGGAGAAAAATATATCTGTATCTTAAATTCAGATACATTTCAAAAATTATTTACATTGTGGCATTGTTTAAACAGAAAATTTTGTAAAAGAAAAATATTTTTCTTGTGTACCTACACGATAAATTACAGTGCAGATAGAAAGGTTGGTATTTAAGTACCTACGTAATACATGAAAATAAAATATTTAAAATCATTGACAAAATATAGAAAAATAATATGTACATATGTATATTATACAAAAAATATATATATATCTATGTACATATACATATATATTTATCTAAGTGTATAATTTAAAAAAAATAAGATTTTCCAATGAACGGAATATATTGTATCTTTTTTTCTTGTTTTTAAAGGTAAAAGAAACGTTCAATATCTTATTTCATTTAAAAAAATACTTTTTAATATAAAGATATAGGTACATACATATAGGATAACATTATTGTAAATAGATACATGATTATCATATAAATCATGTAATCAATGAAATAAATATTGATGAGGTCAATGAGGGTCATTTAAAACCAACAACGAAGTTTGCGAAAACAAAAAAATGTCTTACCTCTCTAAAAACAAATATTTGCTAAATAGCTTAAACGAAACGAAGAATCTCTGTAGCAAATGAATTTCGCAAAAAATATGTTACGAAAATTTAAGATAGATATATATTTATGTATCTATATCTATGTATGTGTTTTAAGAGTTATAAAATTACTTTTAACAAATTCTTTACTTCGAAAAGTATGAAGAGAATTATTTTCGAGTTTAGTTTTAAGTTTGGGGGGTTCAAAAACTAAGTTTAATTGATTTTCTACTTTTGTAATGTCCAGATATCCAAGCTTGCTGTTCAAAAAACAATTACCTATAATTTATATTTTGTTATTTTTATCTAATTCAGAATTTTGATATTTTTTATAAGCTTCATTTTAACTCTTTTGCAAGAATGACTACACATACGGATTGAAAACGAAAAAAAAAAAAAAAAAACACAGAAACATGTTAAAATCTGATTAAAAAATCGAAAATTCAAAAAAAAAAAAAATCTGGAATTTTATAAACGTGGTATTTTACACATCGATAGTTTTTTCAATTTCACTTCAATTATGTTATTTTTCTTTTAAATGTGTATGATAAACCTCACCTCACCTGGGTCGTGTGCTAATTTGTTTATTTTTTATTTTTTAAATTACTTAGACCGTATTTGAGATTTTGTTGTTGTTAAATTTTAAATCTCAAATTTCGGATATTTTTGCAATCATTAAAAAAAAAAAAAAAAAAAAACAGTGAATAAATTTTATTTATTTAGTCTAGTTTTAGTTATTTTTTTAAATGGATTTTTATGTCTTCATTTTTATTCGTTTATTTTATTGGTTTTGTTAATGGCTGGTATAATTGAAATTTTAGCACATTAAAACATGAATTGTACGTAACAATTAATGCAGTATTTAAATTAATGATTGTATAGTTGTATTATTTTACTTAATTAGGGTAATTTTTACATATTAATTTAAACTCTATCTTCAGAGTTCAGACTAACAAGAGTTAATTTTATTGTATTCTAGAAGTTAGAACACAAAGTTTTCAATAAATTTTTTTTTCTACACGTGATTTGGAATACAGTATAACTCCAAAAATATGAACCTAAAAAAATTCACCCTAGTTCATATTTTAGGCTAGTTCATATTTTCGAACAAAATTTTATAGTATTAATATTAATCAGAAATAAAATAAGCATGGTGTCATTTAAAAGCAATTTAATCATGCATTTCACTTTATTTATTCATTTTTTAGCAAAAAAATCAACTATTTTTGTTTGTTTCTTAACATTACATTTTTTCATGGCTTCTATTTTCTATTTTTCAAGAACAGACTCTTACATTTTCTATGCAAAGTTTGATAATATGAACAGCAATTTAGCAAAATTTTAAAAGAGTACATATTATAAGGCATATCAATGTAAAAATCCTGCAAGTTCATATTTTCATAGCAGTTCAAATTATTGGATGTACATATTATTGGAGTTATACTGTATTTAATTTTCAATAAAAATTTTAAATCACAAATATCTATAAGATATCTACGTATTTTATTATTTATTTATGATATATGCTTAAATAATTATTTTGTGTTGTTTGAATTTCCTCTATAACGTATGTACATATTTAAAATTTGTATTCAATTGTTAAACTAAAACTTTTTTTTCTTTCTCTTTTTATTTCATTAATCAATATTCATAAGAAATAAAATTCGATTGTTATAAATATTCTAAGACAGAATTTTAAAAGTACACACATACAATAATAATAATAATAAAATTATTAATTTTCAATCCATATTTTCATGTTAATTTTTCATTTACACGAATATACATATAGGTATAAATATAACTATAAATCAATCTATAATTTTTATGTGATAGATACATACATATGTACATATATCCTTTACGTCATCAATGTAATGTTATAAAATCTTTTAATGGTATAAATGTACGCACATTTTATTTTTATCTACAATATAATAAATCTTTTAAATTTGCGGTTTTTATTTATTTTTTTTGTTTTTACTTTATTTCTTTCTTTTTTTTTTTTCAAATGAATAACACATAATGTGCATACGACATACATAACTTAACAACTTAAGATATTTTGCAAAAAATTGTGCTTATAAAATAATAAAATATGTATGATTTTTATTCAGTTTTACAAATATATCTATATAAATTTATATTAAATTTTTCAACATTTTATAGTCAAGTTAATATAGGTATAAGATTGAATTTAAGACGTTTAAAGATTATATGTACATATTTTGTTTTTATATTTTATTTTTTTATTTTAAACATAAAATGTGAATGCATAATAAAATGCCGTTACAAAACATATGTGAACTCATATTTCACGTATATTAGATTATAAAATATACGAGTATTGTATGTATGTAAAACGTTTCAAATGGGTATAATGCAAAAACTAAAAAAAAAAAAAAAAAAAAAACAAACAAAACACATTTTCTGTAACTAGGAAATGAAATTTGATTAGTTTTAATTGAATATTTTTATTTACTTTTTTATTTTTTTTTTTAAATTTTTTTTAAATGTGCTAATACAGTATTATGCATTGTGGATTTTCAATACAATATGAAATAAAAAAATTCATTTATTAAACACACCTGTTTCATATCATTTTCTAATTTTAATTCAATTTAATTCAATTATTATTTTTTTTTTTTTGTGTTTTTAGTCGCGTTGGCGTTTCAAAATGACACGACATCAATTAAAGTACCTATTTATTTTTTTTTTTTTTTATAATTTTCAAAAAAAAAAAAAAAAAACTGTTGTGTAAAAATTGATGAACGTGTCAGAGCAAATTAGAGTTTTTCTTTCTTTTCTTTTTTTTCTTTTTTCTTTTTTATAACAAAAAATATAATATAATCATTTTTCATTGCATAGATAGTACTTTCTTTCTATTGACTTGAAACTTGAAAGTCATTATTTAAATTTAATAATATTTTTATGATTTACTTGAGAGAGATAGAGAAGAAAAAATAAAAATCAACAAAATTATAAATAAAAACGAAATTGTTTTTACACGTCAATTTGAATAGCAAATTTTCTGGTTTGTTTGCAAAATGTTTGTTTTTATTTTTTTTATTTTTCAACAAGTAAAAGAAAAAACATTCTTAAGATGCATGCATAAATTCAAAGTTAAGAAGTGCTATGCTTTTAAATTGATTGTTAAGATACATAAAATAACATTTTTACAAGATATAAATACATACCTCAAACGTATTTTAGAGATGAAAAAAAAAATAATGTAATATTTCTTTAGAAAGTTATTATTATTTATTTATTAATTTGTTTTTTTTTTTTCATTTTTCAAACAAATAAATTAATTGGTTAGAAAAATTTTGTAATGTAAAATGAAAATCCATTAGATTCAATCATGATTAAATTAATTTCATGTTAAAGAGGTTATACCAACAATTTTGTATGCATGTTCTGGATGTGCAATTTTAATTTTTTTAGATTTTTCATTTTTTTTTTGTTTTGCTTTTGTTTTTCCTTTGATTAAATAACTTTGTGTATCTTGTATACAATGAAAACACGATAAAAACAAACAAACTTTTTTTCCTTCAATTTTTCACTTTTTTTCTCGAAAAATCGTTCATGACAATAATATAATTCATGTTTAATGTTTATTTTTCTTTGTGTAATGAATTTTTTTTTTTTAATAAAATAATTAAAATAGACTTGATTAGAAAGTAATTTTTGTGGTGTTTTGTCATAGTACAATAATAATTTAAAAAAAAAAAAATAATAATGAATGTTTGTCACAATAAATGCATTCGTATATTCATATACATATGTACTTATGTATGAAATAATGCACGGAAGTCAAAGTGACTAGAAACTTCATGATTGATGTGTGGAATAATGATGATAATTACATACATATATATGTATGTATGTACTTTTGTAACTTGTATTTTATTGTTATATTTTTTTTCCTTCTGTTACACACATAGTTTTTTTTAATAATTTTTTTTCTAAAAGTCGTGTAAAAAAGGAAATTTTCCACTTCTGTTTACTAGAAAAAATTGCCTATAAACTGTATTTCACACTTAAATTTTCTTGATATTCGAAAATAGGTCAATTACTTTCATATTTATTGCAAGAAAAAATAAATTACATACAAACATACATATGTATATAGAAAATTAGATATTGGCTTTGTTGAAAGGTTTCATACTTTTTTTTTTACTTAGTAGAATTTTTCTTTGTTCTCTTGAATTTCATGGGAAAATAAAATTATTCCAATTAAAAAAAGATACTAAATAAATTAATGCATTTTTTAAAATTATTATTATTTTTTTTCTTTTTCTAATAGGTTCTCCGTGGTACGTTGAAATAATGTCATCGCCTGGTTTAACAGCATTAGGCGAATCAACACGTCTTGTACCAGCAAATACACCGGCGGTTTTTGAGATACTGCCGCCTCCTGGATCAAGTCTCAATCGAGGCGAGTGTCTAGCAACAGTTTTAGCCCCAAATAAAAATAAAGTAAATGCTAGAATCACCCATGAGGCGGCAAATGGTGCAATGCGTATTGAATTCATACCAAATGAAGTTGGTACACATATTATTGAAGCATCAATTGGGGGCACTAAATTATCTGGTGGACCACTCATTGCAAAAGTCTATGATGCAAGTTTAATACAAGTAACAGATGTAAATGGTGGCGTTGTTGGACAGCCATGTCAATTTAGAGGTAATAAAGTTAATTTTATAATCAGTGTTCGTGTTTTTTTTTCAATGCTTTTGTTTCATTCTGTTTGATTACATTTTAATTTAGTTGATGCCAGTGCAGCTGGTGAAGGACAATTAGAAATTTCAATAAATGAAGGTGAAGTACCGAATCATGTTCAGGTTGTTGGTGGTGGACGTTGTTTAGTTTCATTTACACCAGAACAACCGAAACCACATTTAATTGATATAAAATTTAATGGTGAAACAGTTAGAGGATGTCCATTTGTATGTTCTGTAGCGGATACTAGTCGTGTTATGCTCAATTTATCTAATTTAGAATTGATACCAGTCAATCGTCCAGCATCATTTCATATAACTGTTAGTGGAGGTGGAGCAGCTGAATTAGCTGTTAGTGTTCGTGGACCACATGGTGAATTGCCAGTTCGTGTTACAGGTGATATTCATGCAGGATTTACTGCAGAATTTACACCCGTTATAGTTGGTGGTCATTCTATAAATGTTGAATATAATGGTTATCCGGTTCAAGGAACACCATTCCTTGCAAAAGCTTATGATGCAACAAAAGTAGTTGTTGGTAGTGTGTCACGTGGCACTGTCGGAAGAGCTGTACAATTTACAGTTGATGCAGGTGATGCTGGTGAAGGTAATCTAGAAATAACAATTTCTGCAAAAGGACATAATATTCCAACACAAGTTCATCCTCAAGGAAATGCTCGGTAAGAAAACAAGAAGAAAAAAAAACATAAAAACAAGTTCAGAAAACATGAACAAGGAAATATCACAGTAAATAACACAATATGATTTATTTCAGATTTTCTGTATCATTTGTACCAGCTGAAGCATGTGAGCATATCATTAATGTATCATTTAATAAAATGCCTGTTCCTGGTTGTCCGATTACAGTTAATGTTAGTGGAGGAGTTTCTGGTCCACAAGTATCATTAGGTGGACCTGGGCCAGTTCATCAACCAAATTCATTTGTCATTAATCACACAGGAGGTCGTCTTGAAGACATTGAAGTTAATGTTGAAGGTGAGTATCTTTTATTATTGAAAGATGTAATGTAGCAAGAAAAAAAAAAATGAAGCAAAAAAGTAAAAAAAATTATATTATAAGACACAAAAAAAAACATGTACATACATTTTATATGGCTTTCTCTCTTTGTTTCTTATCTTATAAAAAATTTTAAGAGAAGAAAAGAATTTTTTTTTATTGTTTTTTGGCCAATATGAGTTTTTATTTATCATACCATTTTGCAATGCACATTTTTTTGTCTTTTTTAATTAATTTGTTTTTATTATGATTTATTTGATTTTCTTCCTTAATTATATTTTGGTAATTATTATTATTTTCTTGTACAAATTATTCTGTATCATTGTTATTTTTGGTTTTTTTTTATTTATTTTTTTATTTTTTTGTTTTTATTGGATGTGATGTTTATGATCATTTTTTTTTCTTACTCATTATCTATATATTTCAGGGCGACGAAGACTTTTATACTAGACTTTTGGACATAAAACCATCTTTTTTGATGCTTTTTCATACTAACACAAACACACACACAAATACACTGAATTAGAAAAACATTAAAATAGAAACAACAAGTTTGAAAAAAAATAGTAATAATAATAAAAATCTTTTTCAAGTATATACATACTTTTTCAAGTAGATATATACGAATATGGGTTGTTTTTTCTGTAGAAATAATAAAAGACAGTATTTATGGTAGAAGAATGGGTGTAGAGTATAGTAAGAATACAGTTTTTTTTGGTTTTATTTCTTAAAGAAAATGTAGAATGTTGATTGTATACTTGAAGTAAAAAAGGGAAAGAAAAACATGAAAATGTTGTACTAACCGTTTGATTGATTGATTGATTGATTATATGTGAAAAAAAATAAGAAAAAAAACATTTAAAAAAAGACACATGAAAAATGATTATTCGAAGGAATATCACTTTAAGAGTGGGAATCGAAGAGAGAAAAGAAAGATCAAAGAGATGATGTCAATATAAAATAATTGAAAAAAAAAAAATTAATGAATAAAAAAATAATGAAGAAAAGAATTAACAAAATCATTTAAACTCTATTTTATAGAAATAAGATTCTTATAGTAATTTTGACTTTCTGTCTAGTAGTTTCTGGTGGTGGCTTTATAAAGAATGAGCGAAACAAGTTTTTTTTTGTTTTGTATATACATATAGCTTCTAAACAAATAAAGTTAATTGAAAAAAAAAGTTGTATTCAAATTAAAATTAATTTACTAACCATTGACACAGAGAATTGCTAATATAGAAAATTTGATTTATTATTATTGTTTTTTTTTGTTTTTTTAATTTCTCTAAATGCTTAATTTTGTATATATGAGCTCCTTTTTGTATTTGAAATTAAAAAAAAAAAATAAACAAATGTAAATGCGCTTTCTACTTGATGCTTTGTACATATTATTATATCCTAACGTTGCCTTTTGAGACCCCTTGATTCACTTCATACTTTTGACTTAAGAAAAATAAAAAGTATAAAAGAAAAAAAAAAGTTAACTGGAAAGAAAAGTATGACTTTAACATTAAAAAATTTCTCTCTTCAATACAAAAAAAATTAATTAAATCATTTCGGAATTCTCATTGAACAACAACAATAACAACGAAAACAATAAAAAACTCATATCAGGTCCATCTGGTCAGTCTGTACCCGCACAAGTACATCAGACAGCTGATGGTGTTTTTAAAGCCGAATTTGTACCAAGATCAGTTGGAGAACATAGAGTTAATGTAACTGTTAAAGGACAACCAACAGTTGGTAGTCCATATGCAGCAAAGGTAAATAAATACTATAAATGAATTTTCTTTGTAGGTATTTATCTTGAATCTAAATTGATAGGTACCTTTAATTACAGGTGTATGATGTGAACGCAATTAAAGTAAAAAATGTGAGCAGTGGTACTGTTGGTAAACCTGTTACATTTTTAGTTGAAACATCACAAGCTGGTCCAGGAAATTTAGAAGTAACAGTTAATGGAGGCCGTGTACCAACATCAGCTCAAGCACAAGGTCAACATACCTATGCCATAAGTTTTACTCCTCGAGATGCTCAAAATCACACAGTAGAATTACGATTTAATGGACAAGACGTTCCCGGAAGTCCATTTACGTGTCGTGTTTCAGCAGCAGCAAGAATTTTATCACCCGAATCCATGGATAAAGTTAGTGTTGGACGTGTGTTTGAATTTGTTGTAGAGTCAGATGTCATGCCATTAGTTGAAGTATTAGGTCCAGCCAGACGAAGTGTGCCAACAAAAATTGAATCAATTGAGCGAGGCTATAAAGTGAAATTTGAACCTTTGGATGTTGGTGACCATTCAATTGAAGTACGGTTGCCACAAGGTGGACATGTTGAAGGTAGTCCTTTCCTTTTGAAAGCATACTCAGCTGAAAAAGTGATCGTTACTGATATACGCCCGGGAGTTGTGGGTAAAAGTGTAAGTTTCGGTATAAATGCCAGTCAAGCTGGAGCTGGAAATTTAGAGATAATTGTCGCTGTTAATGGAAAAAATGTTCCCAATTTTGTTCAATCTGAAGGAAATGCAAGGTTCAAAGTCAATTTTAAACCGACTGAAGCAGCTCCTCATTCACTTTCTGTTCGTTTTAATGGTCATCCAGTCCCTGGATCTCCATTTACTTGTCACATTTCTCCAGCTCCAATTTCTTTACCGAAAGCAACTGCTTCTGGGGAAGGCCTTAAACAAGCCGCAGTTAAAATGGATAACTCGTTCGAATTGGAAGGATTTGAGGGTATTGAACCACAAATATTTGTGACTTCTCCATCTGGCGATAATATTATGTGTCATGTAACTCAGGATGGTGATACGTACACTGCTTCATTCAGACCCCTTAATGTTGGTCGACATCTCATCAGTGTAACTGCAAATGATCAACATATAAATGGATCACCGTTCTCTTGTAATGTATTTGATGTTTCACGTGTCACAATAAGTGGTCTTGAGCAACATGATGGACCTACATCATTAGGTGTTCCTGTAACATTCAGTGTAGATGCTGCAGGAGCAGGTGAAGGTACTTTAGAATTGGTAGTCTCTACAGAAACTAGTACAGTAAAAGCAGAAGTTGTAGCTTGTGCTCGAGGACTTTATGACGTAACATTTATTCCTCAATCTTGCGAGCCACATTTTGTAAACATCACATTTAATGACGTCCCTGTAGATGGAAGTCCTTTCCGTGTAGAAGTTCAACAAACTACACAAAGACTTCAAATTGGAAGTTTGGCAGTTATTGATCTCGCATCCGAAGATCAAATTGTCGAGATAATGGGACCTGATCACAAACCGATTGCATATACGTTATCACGTAACAGTGCAGAATTTCGTACTCATATAATAGGAAATTACGTAATTCGATTTATTGATCGAGAAACACGACATCACATCACATCAAGAACGATTACCGTTTTTGACCCGACTTTGGTTAAGATTACAGAGGTTGGAGAAGCACTTTGCCATCGTCCAGCAACAATTGCAGTAGCCGTCGATGATGCTGGTCAAGGAACCTTATCAGCTTTGGTTCGATGTGGATCAATGGAAGTACCTCATTCAATTAGAGGCCCTTCGAAAAATGGTGTTTGGGAAATTGTTTATCATCCAACTCGTGTAGCACCTCACAAAATTGCAATAATGTATAATGGTGTACCAATTTCGACGAAATCCCTTGAAATAAATGTTCAACCTCCTGGTGCAGGTAAAGAAATAAGTGTTAATGGCTTGGGATTATATCAAGCAAGAGTCGGAAAAATAACTTCATTTTCAATTGATACAATTGGACGTCCAGCTAGAGAATTTGACGTGGTTGTATCAGGTCCTGGTGGTGAAGCTTTGCCAGTTCGTTGCTACCAGACAAAAGGAGGACATCTTCAAGCCGAATTTACAATTAATAAAATTGGACAATGTTTAATTGGTAAGTTTCGTACTTTGAAGTTTATTTAGAAATTTTTTTTAAAAATTAAAAACATTCACAGAGGTTCTACACCAATCGAAGTCTTTACCTGGTAGTCCTTTCACTTGCGACTCTTTTGATTCGAGCAAAGTTATGTTACAAGGAATTCCCAAAGGACAGATGGGTCTTCATAGTCCTATCAGTTTTATACGTGAGTTGTATAAAAACATTCAATCTCAACATTTATTAATTTATTATTGTTTTTACAGTCAAAAGCGAATTTGCTGGATTAGCAGAGATTGAAGTATTTGTTACATCACCAATAGGACAAAATGTACCTGTTCAAATCATTGAAAAATCTGAAGATCATTATATGATTGAATTTATTCCTAATATGCCGGGCCATTATAAAACAGTTGTATTTTATGGTGGTGAACCTGTTCCTGGTTCACCGTTATCATTTGCAGTTTCTTCAGTTGGTGCCAAAACAGATTCAAGAGCTGCAGGAAATGGTCTTGAAATCTCACATCGTGGAAAAGAAACTTGTTTTGTAATTTATTGTCCAATTTGTCCGAATGTGCAGATCGAAAAAGTTGATGAATTTGGTGAAAGGATTGAACCGAAAATAAAAGTAAAACTTTCTTTGGATTATTCTGTTACAATTACATAAAAATATTTTTTTTGTAGTCTCTAGGAAATAATGAGTGGAAAATTTCATACACAATTCTTTCTGTTGGAAAATATGAAATTCGAGCGAGCTGTCCAAATCGAGGACCACTACCAGGATCACCATGGACTATATCCTGTGTTGATTCGAATAAGGTTGTTCCGATCGGTGGATGGGGAACATTATTGGATCATGAAGGGCGTTTAATTTTACCAGCTAGAATAGTTTTCGATGTATCACAAGCTGGACCAGGAGAATTGATTTGTACTATAGACGGAAGAGAAGTACCAGTCGATAAACATGGAGATGGTAAAGCTAGGTTGTATCTTTCTGCTGACAATTTGACACCTGGAGAACATGATTTCGATTTGACATGGAGTGGAGTTTCTATAATTCAGTGCCCTAGAAGTGCTTATGTGACTGCTCAACAGGCGGCTGATAAAGTTGTATTAACAGGACGTGGTTTAGCAGCCGCTCAAGCTGGAGAAGCAGCACATTTTACAATCGATGCAACGGATGCACCAGCCGGACGACCTGAAGTTATTTTAACACATCAAGATAATACTGCAGTGCCAGTTAGTTTAGCTCAACCAAGACCAAATGAAGCAATTTGGTTAGCTTCATATACACCACAAAAATCTTCATCTGGTCCATTGAATCTCTCAGTTAAATGGAATGGACGTTTAGTTAAAGGATGTCCTTTATCAGTAGCAGTTGGATCTTCAGTAGATGCTTCAAAAGTAATTTGTTCTGGCGAAGGACTTCGTCATGGTATAGTTGGTAAAGAAATAAAATCATGGATTGATACACGACGAGCCGGACCAGGAGAATTAACAGCACATTGTGCTGGTCCCAGAAAGGTTGCATATTGTGAATTATATGATCACGGAGATGCTACATTTACACTGAATATAAAACCACAAGAACCAGGTCGTCATTTATTAACAATTAAATATGGTGGACAACATGTTCCTGGATCACCGTTTGCTCTGAAAATAGCTGGAGCTCCAGATGCAAGCAAGGTTCGTATTAAAATGTCCATTTTTTAAATTATGATGAAATAACATAAAATGTTTGTGTTCGTTAATAGGTTAGAGTGTATGGTCCTGGAATTGAACATGGTGTATTAGCGACATTCCAGTCACGTTTTATATGTGATACTCGTGGAGCTGGAGCTGGACAATTGACAGTTAGAGTACGTGGTCCGAAGGGTGCATTCCGTGTAGAAATGCAAAGAGAAAGTCAAAAAGATCGAACAATTTTATGTAAAGTAAGTTTCTATAAAATAATTCCAATTTTTATTTTATATTCGATTTTTAATCATTTAAACTTTTCTCAATATTACAATCAAGTACGATCCAACTGAACCAGGAGATTATCGAGTCGAAGTTAAATGGGCTGGAGATTTTGTACCTGGATCACCGTTCCCTGTTATGATATTTGATACAGAAGAGGAGCTCAGACGCTATTTGCAAGGATTATAAATTTATTATTATTTTTGTTTTTTTAAAAAGTAAAAAAAAATTAAAATAAATCTTAATTATTTACACTTGTTTAATTAACAACAACAAAAAAAAAAAAAGACAAAAACAAATTGAAACAATTTAAAGAGAATATTTTTATTTATTGATTAAAAAAATCTAACTTTTAATTTAATTTAATTTTAATTTTTTATTTTATTTTTTTTTCTTCATATTTGTACAACGAGACTAATTCTTTATTTTGTTTTTAATTATATACATATATTTTTTTTTTTATATTCAAAAATAAAAAGAAATATTTTTTTCTTCATATTTAAATGACTTTAATTTTTCAAAGGATATTTATTTATTTTTTCCAGAATTTCAGAAACTTTTAAAATTATTCATTGTTAAACGTGCATACCATACCCGTTGATTCATTGTAGAAAAAAACTACATTTTTTCTATTTTATTCAAAAGATTCACGAATCAGCATTACACTTTTTCTCTGTATGTATGTATCTGTTGAAACTTTCAATATAACACATTTTCATTTTCAAAAGTAAAAGTTATGATAATATGAAAAGACATCCTTCAAATTTAAAATATAAAAAATGTTAAGTAGCTTTTAAAATTTTTTGGTTTTTTTTTTTCAAATTTATTTTGTGGTGAATTTCAAATTTTTCTATTTGTTTTTGCATATACATAAAACTGTTTTCGCAATTTAGTATTCAAAAGGAAATGCTCTTATAAAAAAAAAATAGATACATACATACTATATGTATGTGTATGTCCTGAATGAATCCTGATTCCTTTTTATTAAATAAATATCATGAATATAATTTTTTATTATTATAATTTTTTTCGTTTGTTTTGTTGTTTTTTCCCTGTTCCTTTTTTTAAAAAACAAAAAAAAAATTCAATGTAGATACATTTCATGTATGAGAAAGGAAAAATTGAAAAAAAAAAACAACAATTTTCTGTTATTTTTTTAAAAAAAATTCATGTTTTTTCTCCTTGCTTTCTATTGTTTTACGTTTTTTTTTTTAAATTTTTTTTTATTGTTTTAATGTTGAAGTATAATAAAAAATTTAGAAGATATCAAAAAGCATTGAGAAATGAGAAAAAAGATACATACATATGTATACGTATATATACTCGTATATTTTTGTATGTACGTATATATTGTAATAATAATGATGATGATGTTATTGTTTGGCTTTGAGTATAAATGAAAAAAAAAAAAAAACAAAAACAAAAGAAAATAAAACAAACCAAAAGAACGTTAGTTTTTTTCAACTTAACAACAGGAAAAGTTATGTCCGCAAGATGATGAATGAATGTGGATACAAACATACATATACATAAGTACATGATCTGATTGATGGGTGATAATTCATGGTAAGAGGGTGTATAAACATATTATGGATATGTTATATGTTTAAGCAATTGTATGTATGGGGGTGGAAAAATAATATTTTTATCAATTTTTTTTCTTCCATAGAAGAAAAACAAAAAACAAAATTTTATATAAACTAAAAATTTTGGAGAAAATTTTTGTTGTTGTTGAAAATATGGTTTTTCTATGCTTTTATTAAAATAGTTTTCTGTTTTTGTTTGTAAAAGGATAATATTGTTAAATTACATTTTTTCATACTTGGAATCTTTTGTTTTATCTGAATAAACTGTATTACAATAAAATTTGAATGAAAATTAGATTCATTCCAAGGAAAATTGAATGTTTTTCTTTTTTTTTTTTTTCATTCGATTTTAATTTTAGTTTTAATGGATTTTGAATTTTTAAATAATCTATATTTTCACGTTATAAATGATATTAGTACAATTTTTCACTCATCATTCTTATCATCAACTTGTAAGTCCATTGAAAGAAAAGCAAAAAAACAAAAACAATCAATTTTGTGTATGTATTTTTCTTTTTCCCTTTTTTTTTTTTTTGTGAAATTTTATATTTACATTGAATTCATCCTTAAAATCAAACATTAATTTGATAAAATTTCATTTTGATGAAAAGCAAATATATAGTATGTAACGGAAATTTGATTTCCTCAATATAATAAATTATTTAAAAGAAGAAAATGAAGAAATATAAGATAAAGTTAAAGGAAAATCTTTAAAATATGATTTTTTAAATCGGATTATAAGGAATTAGGAAGATGTTATACATTCAAGTTAGTCAATAATTTATTGAATTATACATAAAATCTTTGATAAAATGGAATAATAAGAATTTTCTTATACATATATGATTAGAAGACAAAATTGTGAAAAAATGAAAAACGGGAAAGAAAAAAAAGTTATGAGAATGTATAGAAGAGAATATTTAACTAAAAGAATTTTTCAATGCAAAATTTAAAAAAAGAAACAAAAAAAATATTGAAAAAGGATAAAAATCAAAAGTAAAGTACTGTTTGGTTAATTTAATTCTTTTTATTTTATTTATCATATTTATTTTTTTTTTGTCCCTTTGAATATTTTTTTTTTATTTTTTTAAACATTTTGAAGAAAATTTGAAATTTATTTTAGTATCTGTTTATTGTTTTACTTAAAAACTGCTTAAGATCCTTTAAAAATTTATTGAAAATAAAGTTATAAGTATTTAAAGATAAATAAATATTAAAATATAAACAGATATATAATTTTTATTTTGAATAAATAATAAAAATAAGTAAATAAAACGATATGTGGTAAATAGGTACATATATTTTTTTATATTAAACAATAAACAATCATGCAAAAATTCTCTTTATTTTAATATTTCATTCTTACAATGACAATGTATGCAAATTTAATGAAATGAAAAAAAAAAAAAAAAAAAAAAAAAAAAGAGAGAATAAAAACAAAGTGGAAAATCGAAAACATATCAATTTTCATATAATTTGATAAAAATTGTCTACTGTTTATTTTTTAAATATAATCGTATATTATAGACACATAACCATATTTATATTGACATATGTATGCTGATGCTGTAAAAATTTCATGTTTTGTATATTTGTAAAAATTTTTTTCGTAGGTATTTTTTTTTAAAGCCGTATGTAATTTTTTTTAAATATTTATTTTTCTCATCATTGTAATTTATTTTATTTATAATTTGTAATCATATATATTGTGTATACACATATACATATATATTTTCCGTTTGTTTGTTATTGGTTTTTTTTTTTTTTTGTTTTGTTCTGTTTATTTATTAAATTTTTTTCTCTGTCTTTTCCTTATATTTTCAATTTATCCTTTTATTTTTGGCAGTATTCCAAATAATATTATATTGTGTCATGAATTATATAGGTCATAAGCACAGAAAAAATAAAAGGATACATTCAGCTGTTATTTTTTTCTCTTCTTTTTGAATTTTATTCATTTTGAAAAATACATACATAATAATATGTAGAGGAGATGGTGGAAAGAAAAAAATATGGAAAATTAATAATATAATAATAAAGAAAAGTATGTACAAGTAAAAAAAAAAATCATAATAAAGAAAATGAGAAAAATTCATAATATATATGGATTATACATACACATGCTATGTATGCATGTGTGTATAGGTAAAATATTATATTCAGCGTTAAGTTTCTTTTTTTGGGGATCTCTTTTTTTTTTTTTTTTTTTTTGTATTATATAATGAAAAACCTTATATTATAATATATCCCATTAAAATTATTAAATCTGGGGAAAAAGCATAAAATATGAATTAAGTAACATTAAAAAAAGACAAACAAATAAAAATATGAAGAAAGATAAAAGATAGGAAAAAAAGGATAATATGGATGAATTTTATATTATTTAACATTATTATTTTTATATTTTTTACAATAGTAACAAATTATTTAATTTCAATAAGGACAACACAAAATATACATTTTTTCAATATGAGTACATATAGGTACATGATGGATTTTTCTTTTTAATTTTTTAATCACTTATGTACATACACATTCTTAGCAACAATATATATATACAATGTATATACTCCATATAATATGTAGTATGTATCTACATACATAATTCATTTTATAAAAAATGAATTACACGTGTTTGTCTTAAATAAGTTCATATAAGTACATTTGTATGTGTATCTATAACATTTTAATTTAATTTTTTTACTTCTTCATTCTGTTTGTTTAGTCGTTCATTTTTTCTCTTTCTCCTTCTTTTTAATTACAATTCTAGTGATTATACAAAGTGTTATTAAGAATCTTTTTTTTTATTTCACCCTTTTTTTTTAATTTTCTTTTTTTTTCTGTTTGAGCTCAATATTAAATTAAGACGATATCTTTGTTGTTTGTTCTTTTTCCATTTCTTCTTCAGTATCATATAAGATACTGTACTGTATGTACAATTTTATTATCTCAAACTTTTCTTTTCTCTGTGTACCAATTATCACTTTTTTTTATATTACCCAGTTTTCTTATCTTTTTATTAAAAAAAAGAAGCTAAAATATAAAAAAAGGTATGTGCGTACATTTAACAAAATTATTTAACAAAATATAGCACTTAAATCTTATTGTTCATATATATATATACATATATTTTTTTTTTCGCATTTCAAACATTAACTCGATTAACATAGTTCCAGTTATATTCAAAAGCTTAAAGAATCTACAATATCCTATTTTCATATATGTAAATATTTGTATGTGTATACATACTTACATATTTAAGGATATGTGCTGTATAAATTCTTTTTTCCCATAACATTATAATAGATATGTGTATGATACTCTTAATACGATATTATATATTACATACATATCCGTACAAACATACACATATCTAGTCAAAATGGTAATCCACTTCCATATTGCTGCTATGCTGCTAGAAATAATAATTCTTTTGATTTAAATCATCTCAATTCAGGCTTTATCATTTCTTTTTTTTATTATCATATTTTTTCCCATTTCTTTTTGTCTTTGAATGTTCTTTTCGTTTTTTTTTTTATTATTATTATCTATGTACCACATTACCAAGATCATATTATAGAATGACTATAAGCAAGAAGTAGAAGAAGCTTTCTTTTATTGAATTGAATATGATGGCGCATCTTTTTTTAACTTGCTTTATTATTATTATCATTTTTTTTTTTTTTCAAAGAAGATCCTGTATAAGTGAACGATATCTTCTTGGTATCGTGAAGTAGGTCACGACTTTATCATTATACTGTTGAAAATCAAGTATTTTGTGCGTGCTTTATATGCATACTTTATTGTATGCTTAAAATGTCAGTATATGCTACATACTAACTTTTTTTTGCTGTTACATACGTACATATTTTATAAAATATAAGCTTTAGTAAGTATTTTTCAAAGTATATTCTTTAGCAATAGTAACTTTGACAGAAAAAAAAATCTGTATACTATATAAAAAAAATCAATACCTATACTGAAAATATACAGTTTATAGCATAGGTATACTTTTGTCACATATAAAAGATTGTTTCAACATGAACACCTTCTCTTTTAGAAAAATTATAAATACAGGGTGAATTTGAAAAAAAAATAATAAAAAAATGTAAATTATCCGTCTTTTTTCAAATTGAATATAAAAATAAATTCTGAAGAATTTTGCAAAAAATAATTTCATGTTAAAAATAAGAGTTTCTCCTGGATAGTTTTTATTTTTATTGCTTTTTTTTTGTTTCTTTTGTTATAAAAATTTCTATTTTAATTAAAAATCAGAACGACAAAATAAAAAATAAAAAATATATGTAGGTATGTAGTAGTTTTCTGAGTAATATAGTGTTATTTTGTTTAATAATGATTTCTTTACACGACACAATAAATTTAATGAGAAAACAAAATGAGAAAAGAAAAAATAAATATTAAAAAAAAAAAGAAACAAAATAAAAATAGTATAAATTTACTAATCATTAGCTAAAAGAAAGTTTCTGTATAAATAAATAATGACCAAAATAACATCAAAAAAAGAATTTCTTATTTTATTTTATTTTTTGCATTCCTTTATTTTTATTTTTAACAAAATGCGGTGTTATCGTGTTTAAAAGCTGTTAACTCATCGGAAAGAGGATATCCATTAACTCGATGATGTATTTTCTTTAGTTTGGTTTTTCTTTTAAATTTTCCATTTTTTCTTGTAATACCTGCATAGTATATAATTTTTGTAATATATATACATATGAATATATATATATATATATATATATGTATAATTATTTTTTTTGTTTTTTGTTTTTTAAATATTTTTGTTAATTTTTCTTATGTTTTCTAAATTTTGTGGTGTATGTACATATTTTAAGCAATTTTCATTGTAATGTATGTACATATGTAACATATAAATTATTAACTTTACTTAATTTTTTATTTTATTTATTTATTTTGTTAATTTGTTGTTGTTGTTTTTTTTTTCTTCTTTGTCCTTAAATTCAAGTTTTACTTTTTATGTTATTTTCATGGACACACTGTAATAAGTGTTTGTATGTATGAGACAATTTAAACGTCATTGCGTTTCCTTTTAAAAAGGATAATTTATTTTTTTTCTTCACTTGTTTCTTTTTAAATACTTTTTTATACGGTACAAGGGCATGATATTAGTACGAGTATATTTACAGCAAGTGAAGTATAATGTTTATGAACTTAATATAGAAACAGTAAAAAAAAAAGAAGAAGAAGAAGAAGAATATATATTCACACATTACAATAATATACTGATATGTATAAAATGCTTCTTTGTGTAAATGTACATAATAAAAAAAAAAGTTTGAGAAAATAAAATAGAAAAAAAAAATCAAGAAGAAAAATTATAAGGGAAATGTAAAAAAGTTAACATGAAATAAAAAATACATGTATGTATACCTAGATATAAAATATGTACATGTAGGTACATGTAATGTAAGAAAATGTATAATGAAATATTTCATATTCACTTTTTAAAATTATAATGCTTAAAGGCTTTTTTTCTTCTTTTCTACATGTTTATCATTTTACTGCATTTTGATGTGTGTATCAAATTTTATTCATATATCAAAGTGTAAAATAAGAATGTTTTTTTTTTTTTTACAAATTGATTTTTTTTATTCCTATTAATATTATGTAAGTACATGAAATTTTTTAAGGACAAAAAATAATGATTTTTTATTAAATAAATAACAAGGTGATTTCAGAAACATTTAAAAGTCAATTGCTATAAAAAAAAAATTTATATACCTACAGCGTGATAAAATTAAAAGAAAAATATTATCATATTAAATTTAGCATGAGTTTGATAAACGAGTATCAACCATGAAAAATATAATGAAATAAAATAAATTTGTTTTCCATTACATCATAAATTCAGAGCTTCAATTTTAATGCAAATACATACATATATGTATGTATGTCATTGTTGCGGAACGTTAAACAGAAAAAGATTTCAAAGAAAAAAATTGTTGGAAGAAAATCGATTTAAAAATTACTTTAAATGAAATTTTAAGTTTTTTTTTAAAAAAAATAAATTATCTTAATATTGGAATATTTTATTGATATTTTACAGTTATACAGTTATTGAAATGTTTTAAATTAAATTTGATAAAAATTTCATTTAAATACATTTTCATGAGATTTATTTATTAAATCACTGGTATACATACATATATTGAAAATTTCAAATCAAATTCATGCCAGTCTTTTTTTTTAATCCTTAAATAAGTATTAGTTTACAGTGCTAGGTAAATATAAAGATTTTAAGCTTTATTTAACATGAAATCCATTTAAATAAGATCCGATTTATTTTTCATACTTTTCTCTAGGACAAATTTAAGCTTTTTCTGCATATTATTTCACAAGAAATTTATGAGTATAGTCTCACTCATAAAATATATTTTCAAAAGGATTAAAATTTATAAATTTTCTAAACAATTAAATATTAATTCATATTTTCTTGTAACAAAAACAAAAACTCAATTTCTTTCTTTTTTTCTTTTCAACATTGTTTTTAAGATATTAAAAATTTAGTAAAATAAAAACAAAAAAAAAAAAACAAAAAACCATTAGAAACATTTCTATTAAATTAAATCCAATAAGAAGCATTTTTTGTTGAATATTTTCTTTTCTTCTTTCATTAAATCATAAATTTGAGTAATATGCTTCGAGAAAACCAACAAATTTTAATAATAATATTTCACAGAAAAATCTGTATACTTACATATGTACATTATAAACTTGTACAAGTACTAGTACTTCTTGTCTACCCATCTAAAGGATCTGTAATATAGGTAAACATTTTTTTTCCGTATTATTTTATATACATAGCTACTTAAATTTAGTTATACATAGATACTCAATGTGGAAAATATTCAAGAGAAGAGAAAAAAGAAAAAAATTTGTGTATTTCATATTTTGTGTTAAATTAGATAATTTTACAGAATTTTTACCTTTATTAACTTTATTTTTATATATATATATTTTTTTGTATAACTTTTTATTGCAATAAACTCCATCTGACTTAAGAAAGAACACACATACATAAACATACAGAAATTATGTTCTCAATTATCCAAGCTATTTACATTAATACCCATAAGTGACTTAATAAATCAGAACTTGTTATAATCTCTTGTTATAATGTTGATGATGTTAACTAAATGTATTTTATATACAATTCTAGTATATATAATATGTATGTATATTTTCTACTCATCTTTTCTGTGTTTTTTTTTCCTCTCATTTTAGTTACTATATTTTTCCTTGTGATTATATATTATATCTTGTATCTGGATGTTGAAAAGTACTTATCTGTATATGCATAATTACGTGTACGCGATTATATTATATATGAGTAAATACTTTCTGAAGTTACTATAAAAATATTAAAGAAAAAAAAGATTATAATGTTATTTTCTTCTATTAACTTAAATTCTTAATAATACTCTTATTCAGATTTATCCAAAAATTTAAGCTTTCAAAAATGCACATATTGTCAGTATATACATAACTGTCAAATAAGTCTGATTTTTCTGCTTTCTAAAAGTAAAATTTTTACTATTTTTATTGCTTTTTTTGTTTTTTTTTTTGTTTTTAACAAATCACAAGCTTTTTACTTATAATCTTCGTGGAGTACCTAATATCAAGAAGGAAAAAAAAATGAAATTCTAGTTGGCAGAGGAATTAAATGATAATGCCATTAACGAAAATTTTATATTAAAAAAAAAAAAATGGTTTCAAAAATATTCTTGTGAGATTCAACCGTTAGACTGATAATATTATTATGTTATAATATAACTTATATGACTAATAGTCAAATATTATATATAGGTACATATATATGTACATATATGTGGGTGTATTTTTTTTTATTTCATGAATATAATTTATTTATGTACATAAAATTTTAGTTATTTTATATTAAAATAGAATATAATACCGATAAAGTAATAACTGACAGGAAAGCAACTCAAGTATAAGCAACTTAACAAGGACTAACCAAGTGAGGCAGGTATACATATGTATGTACACTATGTACATATGCATATACACTATATGTATGTACATACATATGTACATTCATTTCATATATGTATATAATATCATATATGTGCACTCACCATAATGAGAAAACTTTCGACGGCTATATCTAATGTGTTTTTTTTATTTTTTTCTTCTTTGTATTATTTTTCTTTTGGATAAACTTTTTTTTTCTGTTGTTTTTTTTCTTTTCGTGTACTTTTGTTATTTTTTGTTTTAGAAGAGGCATCAGTTAGTTTTTATGTACAACTTGCTATTTTTTGTGTTTCTTCTATCTTTTTTCACAATCTCGACATACCAAAAAAAAATTCTCAAACAAAGTCTAATTTTTTTGCTTTCGTGTTTTTTTGTTTTATTCAATTTTCCTGCATCATCCCACTTTATCCCATTGCCACCCTTAGAAGGAACCATCACTAACAAAACAAAAGTTTTTTTTTTTTTTTACTTTATTCAGTTAAAAGTATCTTATGATGATGATATGTACGTACATATTCAACTTTTTTACAAAACATGTAGACAAACTTATATAATGCAAGTAGCACACATAAAAGGTATTTTCTATTTTTTTCTAGGACGAAAGGCTAGAAGTGATTTTTTTTTATGAAGGATATGGAGTTTAATATATTATTTTATATCGGAAATTACATATACATACATGTATGTATGTATGTTTACGAGTATTGTTTTGTACGTGATTGGTACTAGTGTTATCATGCATATTATCTTATTATTTGGTTTTCGTGTAAGAAAATTGAATGAGAATTTTAAATTTTTATTAAATAACTTTGTATGTGTGTTTTATGCATATATTACATTATGATATATTATAAAAACTTTAAACCAGGGGGTCGATTCTGTTTCGGTGAAGTGAAAACGTGTAAACAGCTTACACGCTTACACTGCTAATTCCGATTCTAATACAGTGTAAACGTGCAAAAATATGTCAAAAAGTTTTCATATGAAAATATTTTTTGCACTGTGAAAAGTATCAGTGTAAAAAAAATTTGTCATCAAAATTTTTATTTATTAATAATAAAAAGAAAAAAAATAAAATAAATGGAAAAGTAGAAATTAAGTTTACATTAAAAAAAGAGTTAGAATTAATAAAATTAGATTTAATAGTATAAATGAGACTATTAAAAGCAAAAGTTGATCTATTCCACTTTTTGAAAAAATTGAGTTAATGATGGCAAAATGTTCGTTGTGTTTTAATCTGAAAAATTTCAATTTTGAAAACTACATTGATGCCCCTGAAAAATGGTTGTAAAATTTGGCATTGCAAGCAAAACTTAAACTATTCCAACATAATGTTGGTAGCAAAACTATAACTATTCCAAAATTTGCTTACTAGTATTTACTAAATTAAACATTGATTTTTTAAAATCCATGTTTGAATTAAATTCAGAAGCTTAGAGTTATATATGTATTTGAAAGAAATTACATAAAATAATCTTTTATTTATTCGTTGATTACTGAAAGCAGCGATTTAAGCAAAATTTGTGGTAACAATAGAAGATCGTATCCTTCGACCTTCACCTATCAGTATTTAATTCTTGTTCTTATTATTATGTTATTACTTATTATGTACTTATTACACGTCGCAAAATTGTGATTTCATTATAAATATAAGTTTTTACAATAAGCAATACAACAACACAACTTTTTTTTACTTGATTTGACAGTTCTCATACAACGTCGGTGAAAAAATTTAAATCAGCGCCTCATTCAGCAGTATGTTTGCACGAACGCAACAAGAATCGCTTATTTGGGTACTGTGCAGTGAAAAAGTGAAAACAGTGTGTGAAACGTCAAGTGCAAACTTTTTTTTTCATGTTTTCACTTCACCGAAACAGAATCGACCCCCAGGATATATTGTGACGAAAACCTGCAATGCAAAAAAAAAGAAATAGTGAAAAAATAACAGTGGCAGTAATAGATAGTATAAAAACTAATGAGTCTATAAAACTGCATGAAACACTTTTTTTGTTTAAAATAGACAGGTTCCTTGAATCAGTAAAAATAAGTAATTAGGTAAATGCAGTTGTTAAAATTAAGAAGCGATAAAATTCTACATATTTTATTATTTACAATCTTTTTAGGTTGAATATATAAGTGCACTTGT
The DNA here is from genome assembly GCA_932526495.1 of Bombylius major. NCBI lineage: Eukaryota > Metazoa > Arthropoda > Insecta > Diptera > Bombyliidae > Bombylius > Bombylius major. The sequence continues at coordinate 31,417,972 of OW052046.1, read as the reverse complement.
GTGTATATACATAATACATATGTACATGTGTATATATGTTTCCAGCAACATTCTTATAGGTTTCCACGAACACCAAGGATTGTCCTTGAAGATCACACAAACTATCATAGAATATATTTCAAGGATTTTTAAATTTAATATGTGTTTGTTTATTATTTTATTTTAAAATTCCAACTTTATCGTTTATTTTTTTTCTTCAATTATTAAAAAATTTTCAACAGAAAATCAATTAAAATTATTTAACAAAATATTTTTGACCTCAAAATGTGTCACAATATTTTTTGTTTTTTTTTTTTTTTTTTTTTTGTGTAAAAGTTTTTAATTTAAAATCTATCAGTTGCAGTGGTTAATTAACAATTTGAAAAGAAGAAGAAGAAAAACACGCACACACACATATTTCAAATTTACCACAGTTTAATCAATTAAATAAATACTCTTTTGTATATATTGATGATATGTACTTTCAATTTTATATTTATTTGCTTATTATTATTATTTTTTTTTTGTTTATTTATTTTTAATGAATTTATTGTTCATTTTATGTTCATCATGTTCAGCAGGATTTTGTATTTTTGTTTTTGTATTTTAATACTTATTATAATATTATTTTATTTATTTAAGAACTTGAACTTAATTTCGAATCAATTTTGTACGTATTACGTATCCTATATAGTATAATTATACTTATTTTAAATTCTAATTTGTTCAAATTAAAATTTACACACACAAATTTTGTAATTAATAATCATACAAAAATTGGCTTATAGTTTAGTAATTATTAAAGGAATTTTATAGTTTTTTTTTTTTCAATTGCATAGGTGCTATACATACACTCATATGTTATTGTTGTACATGCAAATAATAATATTCCTAATACCGTATAATCTACGTAGGTTACGCTAATACCTATACATACATATATGATGTATGTTGTTTTTTTTTATTTAAATGAAATTTCCAGAATATAATAATACATATAAATTTAAATTGGTTATTTTATTGATGCATGGTTTTATTTAAATTTTCAAAAATTTATATTCATTAGACTCTCTATGTACATATATATGTATTGCATTATAGTATAATTCAATTAATTTAAATCATTGTTAACCAAAATAATGACTACAATGTGTGGAACAATAGTTTATCATTTGTATCTAAATTGGATCAGGAAGATTACGCCAAATAAATACAAAAAAAAACCCAAAAAGCAATAGCAACAAACGCTTGATATAAAATAAACGTGAAGATGTAGCAAATACTGAATACATGAAACAAAATATCCTGAAAAACATAAAGTCGTCGAATATGACTTATCATATCAATTTTCTTCTTTCTATACATCAAAAGAATTTTTTGTAAGTTGTATTTTATTCTTTTACTGTAATATTTTTGTACATACATACATTCATACATATATAATTATGTAATTACAAGTACCTATAACATGAATTTTATGTATTAAAAGGACGATATTCTACCTGTTTTACATTTATAAAATTTGTATTAACTAATTGCACAGAATACTTATCTTTAAGGAGGTTACTGTTCATACATATATGTACGAATAACTGCACAATTAAAAAAAAAATTTTTTTTATACCTGTGCACTGCGGGGTAATGTGAAAGATGAAAAGTTTCTATCTTTCACGACAAAATATATGAGAAAACTTACGTTTATTACTAATGTTACTCACAGTACAGTTACTTACACTACAACATTATAGATGACGTGATGAACGATCAAATTTGATATGCAAATTAATAAATTTGATATATTAATTATCATCAGAACTAATAAATGTTATCGTACGCAAATCTTCTTCTTGAAATATATCTTCAAATCCTATATCTTCAATTTCTCATACAAATTGGTTAAATTTTTATACTGAACCAAATAGTATGTATGTCTACATATACCTGAATATATGTAGTAAAGGGAAAGTTTCCATACGATATTGTATATTGTAATGAGAACCATGAGAATGTTGTGTTATTCTGCTTCTACTGAATTGAAAATATTAAAATTTCCAAAATTTCTGGTTAAATTTTTTTTTATATTGTATGGAAAATAGATAAAAAAAAGAATATGTATATGAATTTTAAAAAAGTGTGAAATTAAGAAAACATCCTGAGAATAAGAAAGAACTTAAAACAGCTTTTAGATTGGAGGCCAAGCTTTGAGATTGTAGGCCACCTGGCTGTTACTATTTCAATATATTGGAATAATAAGTCTATTATAGAACTATATTGTCATTGCTTATAGAATTTTTTTAAAAAAAATTGAAGGCCAAATTATAAAATGAAAATCTACACACGATAATTTTAATTTTATGGTCATATTGTGTGTTTACGACTATTATATGAATATAAAATAAAACAATGATCCTGATTTCAATAATTACTAGTAGTTCAAAAGGACATTTATTTCATGGTATTTTACTATTTTATACCAATTATTGTGTAGATTTCTAATGAACCAAAGACGGATTAATTTATCTTGTATATAGTATAATTGTTATATGTGTACATTATATATGTATGTAGGTATATATAGACATACACACACTTATAAATATAAATATACTTAGGATTTCAAATATTTGTATTAAAACGTAGGTGGAATATGTAGTAAATTTTTAAGTAATTACTATATTAGGGGAGGTTAAAACTAAAAATACAGTAAACCCAACTAGCAAAATGTGCCAGAATGTGTCTAGGCACAAATCTTTGACATTTTGTGGTCAATGTTTCTTCATAGTTGAATTCCTTCATGGACACAAAACTGGTCACAACTACGTAATTGTGTGTTATTTCGTGCCCATGGCCATTATACAAATATAATGAAATAATTTGTTTTATGTTTGTATTTGTTTGAAAAATGTATTTCATTTATTTTATTTGTGTCAGTACAAATCATGTCAGGTCGCCATGAAGGCATTATTTAGAAACTTTAACGTTATTATGCCCACTTTGTTACGTTTTTCATATTAAGCATTGTGTCGTCGCAAACAAGAAAAAGTGTTGCACCACTTTCGAAACGACCACGTAATGTCGACGTCGCTGTTTAGAAACATATGTTACTTTATTGTCACACTACTGGGCACAATGACGTAACCAGGCCCCGAATGTGTCAAAGATTGTTAGTTGGGAAGTTAAACATTTATTTTTATTCTAGAATATGATCCTTAGTTATTAGTTATGTTTTGTAATTTTTCGTGTTTACGAATACTTTTGTCCTATTTTCACTTTTTGGTTATTATTTTTACCTGATTTTTTTTTCTTACAATTACGAGTATATTTCGATTATAATTTCTCAGTACAAAGAATTTAGTGCAAAAATTTTGGATAAAACGTATTGAGCACAGTTTTGAAGTAGATCACAAAGTTTATTGCTAAAATTATAAAAACCATTTTATATGAAAACTATACTACTTCAGACTAAAGGCAGAAAAAAAACAACCTTGAACTAAGAAAGTCTTTTTTTCCCCAAAGATAATGTCAAGAGATTTCTTTTATTAACCTGATTTTTTGTTAAATTTAAAAAGTTTGAAAATGTTGCCATTTTTTCCAGTTCTTCCCTATTTCATAGAAATATTATTATCATTACAAAATACATACTTATTATTACATAAAATCACGTTCATATACTCGTATATGTGAAATGTTTAATAATACTTTATTTTCATAAAGGATTCACGTATAAGCGAGTTTTAATAGTTTTATAAATTTTGCGTGCACAATAATAATAATGTATTCATGTAAATTGTGGATAGATTTATAAAATGTGAATATTATTTACATACATAAAATATTTTTTGGTATACATGTATTATTTATATTTCCTTAATATTAAATACAGATACATATATATGTATGTATATAATTTCTATGTACATATAATACACATGTATCTATTAGATTTTATTTAATGATAGGTTAGAGGTCGTAAAAACATTTATATGTATCTATATGTATTCTCTATTATATTAGAAATTAATATAAAATGAAATTTTTATCCTGTATAATCATCAGACTAGACTATGAAATTGTTTGAATTTTTTTTTGTTTTTACAAGCAAAACATGTAAAATAAACATGTACTATTAAGGAATATGTAAAATATAAATATATTACAAATAAAATCCTTTTTTGAATTTATAATAATTATTATTTTAGTATAAAATGAATACACGAATACCATATACATACATGTAAATGAATACGAGTACCTACATGCATATGTGATACATATATTTATGAAGTATGTAAAGTATATAAAAATAAAAGCGATGTGTGTACATATGTATATTGTATGTACATATATATTAGACTGTCCCTTATCATGTATAGCAAAAAAAATTTTTTCTAAACCAACCTTTCACCCCCTAAATTTTTTGTACTTGACGATGTGGAAAAAACCCCAAAATTTAAAAGCTCTAGAAAATCATTTACCAAAAGGGTTCTTTTTACCTATGAAAATGTACTAAAAATAAGGGTTCGTGATCCGATCTTTGTTAGCACGTTTTCGTCAAAAATCAGATTTCAAATTTGAATATCTCTAGAACTCGTAATCCGAAAAACTTAAAATTTCTTCAGGGCATTCTTCTTGTCATTCCCTACAAATTTTTCTTTTGAACAGAAAAGATCCCTGCAACAGGAAGTGAGCTACAAGGCACCAAAGAAAAAAACTCCTTCCATCTACATATTATGTTAAGGACGTTTTTGTAGACCTTTTCGTCCCTTTAAAAAAGTATGTTTCCGTAAGAGTAGGAAGTTGAAATTTGGCCAGGATGTTCCTTTTGAAGAGTTTTTTTTTAAAAAGTTTAAAAGAAAAAGATTTGTTAACTGGAGCAAAAGTTATAGTGTAAAATGCACAAAATCGTCATTTTTAGAAAAATTAACGTTTTTTTTTCCTTCTACTGCGACTCTTCTAATTTTTGCACTTTTTTAAAAACATTTAAGTTTGCGATTAATTTGAAGTGAACATACGAACTTATATTTTTAGTACATTTTCATAGGTAAAAAGAACCCTTTTGGTAAATGATTTTCTAGAGCTTTTAAATTTTGGGGTTTTTTCCACATCGTCAAGTACAAAAAATTTAGGGGGTGAGACACTGAGAATCTGAAAATTGAAAAATAAGGGACACCCTAGTATTTATATTCCAAAAAGATTTCACATGAATTAAATATGAAACTTTTTGAGCTAAAAATTACTATTATTTTAAAAATTATCATTTGTTATCACAGCTGAACCACAGAGGAGGTAATATAATATAGTAATTTATATAGTCATTGGTTGAACTTAGGAGTGACTATGAAATACATTTTGTGTATTCAATTTATGTTAAACAAACAGTTATAAAGAAGATAAATCACAAGTTATTATTATTATTATTATTTTGTGATCGACTACTAAACCAAAACACCTTTGAAAAGATTTGAGACATTGCGAAATAGAAAATCCATATATTATGTACATAATATGCTAAATAAACAAATGGAACCAGTAAGACAAAAGCTTTTTTCTATTTAAATAAGAACTATTACATATATAATCAATATCTAATGTCATTAAAAGGACTTTTGAGGAATTCATCAAAAATTAATAGCTCAATGAATAAAAAAAGAAATTATTTAATCCTACATAGAATAAATTATGTTTATTTTACAAAAACCATAGGTACATGAATATAAAGAAGAGATCCTAAACTTTATTTCGAAATTATTTTCATGCGAAAAGAAATAATATGAAAAAGTTTTTTTTTTAAAATGAACTAACAGAATGTCACAGTTTCTTGAAAAATTTAATCTGAAGGGAAAATTGTTCATATATTGTGAAATACATACATATGTAGGTACTTCGAATATCGAGAAAAGGATATGTTTTCTGACCAATATCTATAAGATATACATATTATGTATGTAAGTACCCATTCAACTTGTTTCTAAGACAAACATTTTCGACCCAAAAATCACCCTTTGCATTTTTCTTGAAAATTGTTTTTAAAAAATTCTTGACGTAATGATTGAATATGATAATTTGGCATCTCCTGAATCCAATTATGTAAAGTATTCTGCTTTACGGTTCCTAATTTTTGATATATACTATAGATATGTATGTATACAGTTTTTCAAAGTATGTAAAAAAAAGCAAATTTCTCAGTTTTTATTTTCGAAAATCATAAAAAATTTTGTTAAATCCTTCATAGAAGAATTCATGTCCTTCTTTCAAAAGTTATTTTTTGTTCTCTTAATTATCTTGATTGTACTTGCCTTAATCAAAAGTTCCTTGTTAATTTGCAAGGAAAAATGTTTTTTGGAAAAAAAAAATTATTTCAATAAAAAATTGAGATCATATCGTCCTGATGACAAATCAGTCAAAAAATATCCATATGTATGTACATATGTATATTTTTATTAACAAGAATAGGTTTTTTTAGTGTTTTTTTAAGCTATTTTTTTGTATTCCTTGCTTTTTATGAATTACACCTGGCTGTAATATAATAATATGTAGATATACATTATAGGTACATTCAGTATTATAGAGAGCGTAAGTATCACGGTATAAGTAGAATATGTTGTTTCTATGTAGAAAAAAGTCATACCTGAGTGATTTTCATGTTGAAAATTTTCTGATATCCGGCATCTAAATTTACTCTTGGTACTCTTGATACTAAACTCTGTCAGTATATATTTATGTATATTTGAAATAAAAATGAAAAATTTGAATTTATTCTTATAACTTACTTTGTAACAAGAATATTATAAATTTACAGTCAACGAGATACAGTAGAGTTCAGTTATAAAAGCAACAACAACAACAATAACAGCAGCTGCTGCTGTTTGTAGTATGCATCATCAATAGCATAATAACTCCCAAGAAGAATTTTATTGTGTTTATGAGTTCACTTTATTTTTTATTTCTCTACATATTTTTGATGTGAGGGTGTTTTTATTTTTTCGCATTTTTGGAATTTTACTTGTTTTTTTTTTTTTGTTTCCTTTACGAAAAAAAAAAAATTATTTCGTATAGCTTTTTGCAGGATAATGACTTCTGTCACCCACAATTACAATTTTCATCTTTCGTAATACCAATTGCTATTGCAGTAGAAATATATGTATGTACATATTTTTGAAAATGACTGAACTGTATGTGTTTCACATATCCTGTTCGTTTTTATGCGTATGTATACCAAAAACAAAAAAACAAAAACGACGACAAACAATAAAATAAATATAGGAATAATAAATTATATCAACCAATACCATTTTATTTATTTTATTTTTATTTTTTTTATTCTTTTGATATACGGTTATGTGTTTTTAGTCATTTTTCTTTTTCTAGTGTAATGTGTTTCACGTTTATACAGGTAAAAGAACTTGACAGAATAAAAATGAGAGTGGGAGTATGAAATCTTTTTCTGGTTTTAAACAAAAAAAAAAAAAAAAATTATTTTATAGATTTTTACGAGTATGTATGTTTTTTTTTTTTTTCTATTTTGAGAAAAAAAAGTTATACATTTTTATTTCTGTTGTCTATTTTTTCGTTTTCACTTTTGTCTTGTTGTTGTTTTTCATTTTTCATTTTTTTTTCCTGTACAATATGATTTAAGTTGAAAATAAGAAAAATTGTCGAAATTGAACATATTTTTTACGATTACAAAAAAAAAATATCAAAGAAACATCAAAGTAATAATACATAAGGAAATTGAAGTCAACTAGAAGAAAATATTACAAAAAAAAAAAAAATAAATAAATAAAAGTAAAAAATAAATGAATTTACTTGATGTTAAGTATCTACATCAAAAAATTATACGACTGTTATGTTTTTTAAAGAAAAAATAAAGATTTTTCGTTTTTTTTCTTCTTTGCTTACATTTTTATTTTTCATGAGCAATTTTTTTTTTTTCAGTGAAATCAAAAGAAAAGTAGAAAGTAAAAAAAAGTCCTTAGACGTAATGTGATCAAATTATTGAGAAAAAAGTGTTAGATAAAAAAGGAATAACAAAAGATATAACAACTTAAATTTTTGATTGTACAAGAGAAATTGAACATAATGATTACCCACTTTTTATTCACATACATTACAAGTATGAATAGTTAATAACAAGGTTTTAACCGATACAAATATCCTTTTTTTAAATATTTTTTTAAATGATAAAATAATATGTAGGAACAAATATGTATCATTATTTTGCGTAACTTTTTTGTGTATTTTCTACTTACTATGTATGTATGTTTATTTATAGATTTAAATAAATTTATTGGAAAACATGAGACATATTTTATGAATATAAATAATATGATGACGCAATTGACATGGCAAAATAACACTCACACACACACACATATATAAATATATATATATATATATATATATATACTCACACACACACAAAATAAATAAAAACATTTATCATAATGTAAAAGGACGTATGCGATTTTCTTTGACATTATTATGGATCTTCAAAAAGAAAATATGTATTAGGAAAGAAAAAACTTATATACCTATGTATGTATGTATTTATGTACCATAAATATAACTTTGTGTAAACGAAAAACCGTTCAATTTATAACAATATGGGTGGGCGCACGCATATATATGTATGTAAACTTATAGAATATGATGTAGAGTACATTAACCTATTTCTTTTTTTATCGATTATATTATACATATATATGTATGTAGTATTATAAGTATGTACATATACGATATATATATATATATATGTATATAAAATATTTTCTGTATATGGATCTATTATATTCTATAGTCAATCAACTTCAGAAAATAACAACACATGGTATTGCTTGCCATCATAACCATAGTACAAAGAAGACAAGTAGAATTACTTTTGCATAACTGTAAATAAAAAATGACATCCAATCATAATGAAGAACGTTATCAGTAATAAAAAAAGAAAAAAACTTCCTATAAGACGGAGAGAGACTTGTAGTATGTACCTTAAAAATTTACATGATTTTATATGGAAAGAAAAATATATCTTTCTTCTTCATTTCTAAGAAAAAAAAAAAAAATTTCTACACAATTATATTGTACCTCCCTCAACTATATCAATGTGTGTATAACAATATATTTTACATAACTTTATATTCTCACCTACACATGTTTTACGCATACACGTAAAAAATGAGAATAAAAATGCCTCCCTCAAGAACTTATCTGTATTGGTTCTATACTTTTTATAAGGTAAAGCGTAGTAATATTGAATCACTAATATTTATTTTGTATATTATTATTTGTTAGGGGATAGTGAAGGAAATGTAATAGATACATATTGTTGAGTTTAAGTAGAAAGGTAATTAATAAATTATAATTTAAATGAATTTCCAGTAAATTTCCATATATTCGGTTTGAAATTAGGTTTTTGCTTCCATTTTACCCAATATGGCAATAAGAGTATGGTTTACTCTATATATTGAATAACTACGTATATAGAAAATTTAAATTTTTTATCTTTGTTGTTCCCTAATGATTTATCTTTTGGACTATTTCTAGCAAAATACACTTGCATTTTACACATACATTGAAGTTTTTCAAAATTTCTTATCAAATTTTGTATGGAAAATTGAAATGTGATTTTACTAGTCTTCTCTATACTATGTCATAACTTTAAAATCGATTAAAATTGAAAATAACGTATGTTATATATATAAAATAGACATTACATACTTACATACATATTATATACATAATATGTGTATATAGATATATGTAAATATGTTTATTTAATCATAGTACACACTTATGGCACACACTTACTTTTATAGACTTTTGTTCAGATATTATATGTATATATTAAAGATGCAAAGCTCTTCTAATAAATAAAATTGGTAACTATGAACGCACAGGAATTCAATCAGGCAGTGTAAGAAAATTATGCATACATGCACATATTTATAAATTTCTAATCGATTTCGTTCAATGAAAAAGTTAAAAAAAAAATCTAACGAATATCTAAAGTGTGTTAAATAATGTGACTAATAAAAATAAAGAAAAATTATTAACAATTTTCATATCCATAAATTTTAAAGCTTATCGAGATAAATTGATATCCTTAAATTTTTTTTTCAACTATCACACATGTACGTACTTATAATTTTACATGAATTGTGACATAGACTGTCGTCGACAAATTAAATAAAATTGTTTTGGAAATTTTCTTCTATATATCTATATATATGTATAATGTATGGTCTTTCTACTGAAAAATACGAGTACATATGTATAAATTTATACATACATTAGAATTTATATACAAGTACATGTGTTTATATACAATATACACTCACATTTTATATTAAATACATAACTATCAAATCAAAGTCTGACAAAATTATCTTCAATTTCATCTTTTACAGACATGTTACTATGTAATTTAGCTTTTTGTTTTTTCTTTTTCTTTGTAAATTTTCCTTGGTTGAATGTGAATGGTTAATAGAATTCTATCAAATTTTATAAGATTGAATGCACATAAGTGTAAAAAAAAAACAAAAAAAAAAAAAAAACCATAAATTAGATGCCCACAAGAGATTATGCGAAATTGAGTGTAATGTTAAATTAAAGTACCTATGTATAATAATTCCATAATAAATACAAAATTTATTTTTATTTATAAGGGAATTTCATAAATCTCTTGGGTATTTGTATCATACATATACTTATGCACATACATATATGACACATACGCATCATATTGCCTTTTAATAAGTATTTCAATATTGTCTTCAAGAAAATTTAATTTATTTTCCTTTCACTCAATACACACAAAAATAAAAATAAGGTGGCGGCAATAAAAAAAAAATATGTAATTGAGTTTTGTGGATCAGAAAAACAAAAAACATAATAATAATCCAAATAATTAATTCGTGTTAGCAACAGAATTTTTTCTTTTAATACTTAATTACTTTTAATAACAAAATATTAACATACGATTGAGCAATTATATACTTTTCTTCCTTTTTTTTTTTTTTTTTTTTTTTTTTTTTGGCTTTTACGGTTTAGGTTTGGATTTTTGAGTAGGGAAATATATTTTATTTGGCAAAAAAAAAAAAAAATGATTTTTTAATGAATCATGAAAAATGAATTTGCAATATTTTAATGTAATTTCTAATTAACAATATTGTGCTTTTGATGTAAGATAATTACGAAAGAAATATAATAAAATATCGTTTATTTAATTTATTGACTTTCACTTATAAATAATTTTTTTTTTTAAGAACGAGAAGAGAAAAAAAAAGAAAATAAAAGAAAGAAAGAAAGAAAAAGCACAAACAGTATGTGGTCATGAGATAATTCTTTATTTTTCTGTGCTGGTTTTTTTTTTTTTTTTTTCAATGTCTGTTATAATTTTTTATTGAAGTTAAGGGTATTTTAAATTGGAATAGCACTAAAAATCAGATAACCATCTGTTTTTTTTTCTTTTTTGTTATTAAATTTTTTTTCTCGATTTCTCAATTTGTATGAAACTAACAATAAGCTTAAAAGTGACCACTTTGAAATGAAACGTGCCTCTTAAAAAAACAAAAATATGAAAAAAAAATTGCACGAATATGTATGTATCTACTATGAAATCGAACTAATATTTTGTATTTTGTTTTTCTTCTTAAAAAGAGCAGTTTTTGTTTTTTTTTATAAATTTAATTTCAACCACATTTTGTTTGCAATAAATGAAGAAATGTAATTCATGGAAAATGCTTTGTAGAATTAATATCATACATATATAGAATATGAAACTCAAAATTAAATAAAAATTTAGTAAAAGAACAAAGAACACGTACTAAAACGTTTTTTTTTTTTTTTGAAAAAGAAAATAAAACTATGTATTTTTATGGTTTATTAACGTACTGAAACCGAATTCAATTGACTTCCGTCTACTTTGCTTCCGTTTAACATGGTTTCACTCTGTAGGAGATCTGCATTTGTGTAAAGTAACACATTTTTACGATCATATTTTTTATTTTAAAGTTTGTTTCTCCTTCAAGCGTAATAAAAATCAATTTTCAATTTGCAAGGAATATTTTGTTGTTGTGAAATTTTTAACGGTATATAAAAATCTAAAATAATAAAGTAACATTATTTTTATTGCTTTGCGCCAATCATAATCTTTTTTAAAATTGAAACATTCAAGCATGAAAGTGTAAACAGAAAAAAAAAACCAAAAAAGAAGAGAGAACAAAAAAATTGAAATGATACAAAATAATAATCCTTTGAATAAAATTTCCATAAATTTCGTTTTAAGCCTTTATTCTTATAGAATTTAATTGAATTGTAATCACAAATTAATGTATTGTCTCACATATTCTTATTTGTCAAGGGATTTATGCATGTATGTGAAAAAAAATAAGAAAAATTATAAATTCTAATTAGGTGTATGCACGCATAATAGTGAATAAGTATAATGCACGTGTTTCGAATTTTATATTTTCATAATTTTTTGTATTGTTCGTCCCCTATTAAAAAAAAATTGATTTGTAACCCTCTGTTCAACGAAAATTACAAATGAAGAAGGATAAAGAAATTGAGTAATTTTATTCTACTTTATTTTAATGTTTTTTTTTAAATTTTTTTTTTTTTTTTCATAGCAATTTCTCTTTGAAAAAAAGAGAAATTTCGTACCAATTACATGCTCATTTCTTCAATTTATCTTTTTAGCAAATATGAAATATGTATGTTGTTATGTAGATAAGATTCTCTTACTTATAAATAGTAGAGTTTAATAGTGTAGACATTTAAAATATTTTATCGATGATATTATGTAATCCTCTTAATGTCAGTTCGTCATAATTCTTCTTTGACAGAAATAAGGAGTGAGAAGAAGAAAAAGGACTTCAAATTTTATGATATGACGACGACGATGATGATAATGATGATAGCAACTTTGAAATCTCTGAGTATTATAATAGTTCCTGAATCCTGTCATATACATATATACGTATAATAACAGCTGGTCTGCATCTCAGAATTATTAAATCATGTAGAATATTTTATTATAGGTATAATATTACAAAAACAACAACAAAAACAATTTTCCGCTATAATAATAAAACACTAACAAATCACAATTGAAGCGTAAAGCTAGCAGAGAATTTTACATTTATTGGTAAATACAACAACAATTTAATAGTAACAGACAGATAATGTATAAAGGATAAGACTCAATAGACTATCCTTAATCCTCATCCCTCATCCCATATTGTTTATATCTAGTTTTTTTTCTGTCTCCTACTATTTTCTTGTATTAAATCCCTTTTTCCTTATTTTCATGTTTTATCTTCTAAAATATGTTATCTATTATTTGTGGTAAATTCCTATCTATGTATGTATACGTCATATATAGTAAAATACAAATACAAACAAACTATAGTTTGTAACTATAAAAACAGAAATTTTCTCATACATATCTTTCATGCCAAAAAAGTATAGAAAAAAACAACAAAATTCCGAATATAGATTCTTGAGATGATTTTGATGATGACGGCTAGATAAATTGATTGCTATTCCAGTCATCCATAAGTATCCAGGAGATGGTCCTTATTATTATTATTTTTCTTCGGCTTTTTATGTCTCGTCTTTTTTTATGGTATTTAGCTGTCTTTCCAATAATTTTGATTTTGGTTGGTATGCTGCGAATTAAGCTGAGATTTTCTCGTTAGATATTTGCTTTTTTATTTTCTTATTTTTTATTTTTTGTTGTTGTGGAAATGTACTGTATCTTATTTTATTACATGAGTGACGATTTATCATTTTTTGTGCCATCAAAAATTGTTGTTTTTGTCGCCTTCTTTCTTTTTTGATTTCTTCTCTAAATGATTAATTCTATTTATTAATTTTTTTGTATGAAAAAGACTTGATTTGTTTTTGTATCTTTTGAATAGAAAGAGGAAATATGAATAAAAAAGAAACGAAAATCGTTCATAATAACAATTTGTCTTCAATTATGAATATACAGGGTGTTTCCGTTATCCAGGACCAACAGGATACCATAGATAGGGCTCATCGAGACAAACAAAAAATCGTATCGGAGGGGGGGGGGAATTTCAACACCCCATAACTTTTTGCAGGGGCACTCTAGGGTCACCTTGTATTAAGAAAAAATGTAGAAGACCCTTTGCCCTTTTCAACGACACCTTACGTGGTCCTCTTTTCTTAACTGTTAAAAAGTTAGAGTCGTTTAAAATCAAAATTTTGTGAATTTTTACCCATTTTTTGTGTTTAACCCTGCTTTACTCAAAAAAAGCTTAAATTAACCCTCATTTTTTATTTGAGAAAAAGAAGGCTCAATTGATTCTGCATCGATTTGCTATCATCAGTTTTTGCAAAAAACTCATAGTTTTCGAGAGTCTTTGAAAAGGACAAAGGGTCTTCTACATTTTTTCTTAATACAAGGTGACCCTAGAGTGCCCCTGCAAAAAGTTATGGGGTGTTTAGTGGAAGAAGTGCGAAAAAACTTCAACGCCCTCTAGCGGCCAAACCGTTGGTCCTGGATAACGGAAACACCCTGTATGTATATTTTTTTTTCTCTCATAAAAATAAAATAAATTTCATGATTTGAAAATCTTATAATTTTTTTTTTAATTAAAATTATTGACATTAAATACACCATATGTTTTCTTATCTTTTTTTATTTTATTTTATTGTTTCTAAAAAGATTATCAAAACCGTAAAATAAAAACTTTTTTTTTATTCTTAAATTATAACATCTAATGCGGTTAAAGGTTCACGAATCAAGTTATTTAGAGTTTTTCTTTTTTACTTATCAGTGAAAAATACATAAATAAAATATATACATATGTATATGTATATGCATATGTAATATGTATGTACCTAAATATACATATGTTTTATTATCATTTATTATAATCTTTATTTTTTATCTGTTTCTGCTCTAAAATACAGGTTACAAAAAAAGGATCTTTTTTTGATCTAATTACTGAGTCGAATTTAGTCCTTTGATATTATAACGATAATCATTAAGATTTTTTTTTCTTTTATAACATAAGAAATTCAAAAGGTAATAAAAAATAAATTTAAAATGAAAAAGAAAAATAATGATAGCTTAGTCATATGACACCCATTTCAAATTGTATTCAAAGCACAAAAAAAAAAAAGAAAAAAAAAACAAATATTAACCAGGATATGATGTTGCTTATCTCCGATGTTACATGTAAAATTCAATCTGTTGTAAATGTTGTATATGAATGATCGACATAAGATCGATAAAAATTATCTTTTTCATGAAAAAATATATATTCATTACATATACAAAACAAATATATAATTTTATGGATGCTTTATGTATATATGGTTACTGTGTTCTTGTAAGTAGTGTGAAGATCTTTATAAAATATGCTTAATCATTGAAAAAATATTAAATGAAAGCAAACAAAAAGTCTATAACATAAAAAAAAAAGGTAATGAATAAAGGGAAACTAGTTTCCTTTTAGCATAGTTCCAAAATATTTAAAAAAAATAAAAAACAAAAAAAAAAATACAAATTTAACAGAGAGAACACGTGAAAGATAAAGAATAACAAATTCTTTTTTTTTTTTTTTTTTTTTTTTGATTTTGGTCATGCTTTAACCAAATGGTTTATTATTTTTGGTAATGTAAACTTACTAACTCATGTTGTTAAAATCAAGAATAAGAAAAAAATATGAAAAAAAGAAGAAATGAAAATGAAAAAAGATACTGCAACAACTGTTTCATCTCCTGTTATAATTTTATATAGGTATATGTATATATTTTTTTTCGGTATCAATTAAGAATACCTTCTGCTTAGGTTTGTAGTGGTAGGGGAAAAATGGCCCTGATATTATATTCTATATACATTTTTTTTCTTCTTATAATTGTCCGATATTTTATTTTGAAAAATTCAACACTAACAACAAGAACATTATAGTGTTTTGCATAGATGAGGGCCAAACAATTTCAAAAAAAATTGTGATTTAAATATTATTTTTCGACTTTTCATACCTTTTGAAATAATAATTTTTTCTCTCCCTTACATAATTTAGGTAACTTTTATATATGTATGTATATAACGTATGATTTTTATATAAAGACCCTTCTCTAGTAGGCAACAACAATAAACAAAGGTACACTCTTCTAGTTTGAAATTTTACCTTCTTCGTCATATATGTACGACCAACACATATCATCATCATTATCATCATTATTATTATTATACTCATCGATGGCTATTAAATAAAAATTCGAGAGGTAGATTGAAAAAATTGATGGAATATAGAAATCCTGATTTTAGTCTTTTTCTTTTTCAGAATTTTTTTTTCTTTCTTTCTTTTTTCTTTTTAACCATGATGATAATGATTGGTGATGAGGAAGGTACTCTGCTCGTAAACATTAGTAGCACTAGCAGCAGTAACAAACAGCACCAAAACCAGGGTAAAGTAGTTGGTATGGTGTGCTCGTACTAAATAGTTGAAAAATTTTTTTTGTAGAAGATACATAAGTACCATTATACTACGGCATACTAGATAAATCTAATCTATTGATTCGATATTTTGAAGTAGAAAAAAAAGATTTTTTTTTTTTTAGAAATCAGTTTTTGGTGGTGTTTTGTAGTTTGAGGTGTTTTTGCAGTGGAAATTATTATTTCTAATTTTTTGTTCAATGGAATATTTATTGATTTGAAAAGAAAAAAAAGGATTATGAATTCTCTTGAGTAATTGAATAAATTTTGTAAAAAAAAAATATATAGGTATATACATAATAACTGGAAAAAAAGAGTTTATACACTTCCACTTGTTCATTTGTTTACTTTTATTGTTGTTGTGCAATGTTAGCATCAAGAAAATCATTATCCTCTTTAGTTTTATCATCATCATCATCAACATCAGATGATAAAAATGTCATACTTGAAAATGGTACATTAATTGGTGCCATAATTGAAACAAATCCTAAAGATATTGCCAAACAATTACGAACTAGTAAAAGTATTAATGAAATTAATAAACAAGATTCAAATAATTCAAAAATTATTCATGAAAATTCATCATTAACATCTGCATCATTGCAATTTCAAAATTTTCATGATTTCACAAGTGAAATTAGAGGTAGAAGAAGATGTAATAGTTCATTATCGACGGATTCATTATCAATAATAATTGAAGATGAAAATTCTTCACTTATGATGAATGATGGTGATAATGATTATGAAAATTGTGATAATCAAATAATTGGTGATCAATCAATATGTGCAAATATAACGAATGCTAGTGAAATATTGAATACATCCGAAAATATTTTTCATCGAAATAATACAATAATTGATGATGAAGGTCGTTGCAGTGGTACTACTAGTAGTAGTAGTGGTGGTGGTGTTAATTTAAATTTAAGTACTTGTTCACGTGATTCAAAACGATCAACAAAAAGTAATCGAAAATTAAAAAAGTATCTAACATCAGAAATACATCATGGAAATCGTTTACCACCACAATATACTGCTATTTTTTTGGATGCAGGTAATCCAATAGGCGGTGGTGGTGGCGGTGCCGGTAATCATGGTATTCCACCGCCAACATCATTAACATCAATCGAAGGTCATCTAGCTTTATCTGTTCCAGTCATTCAAAGGTGAGTAGATTTCTTATTACATTATTACTACCAATGCCTATAATATATCATTTATCATCAATGAAATATTAATTTCTAACCGACAATAATACCTTTTCGAAAATATGTATACCATCATATTCATGAAACAACAACATGTGTGTACACGAGCATAGATACTTTACTTTTAGTTATGGTGCTGTTTTCTAATTAGATTTTTTTTTCTTAAAAAAAAAGAATTTTTTAATCTTCTTAAATGATTGATTTAATCTTAAGAATACAAGAATTTAACATAAGTCAAAAGCCTTAAGATACTTGCTATACAAAAATATGTATGTACATATGTACATATGTATTTTTTTTAATTGAACGGGCTTCACTCAGTTTGAATTTACGACGACGCTCCTTTTGATTACTACAATTCATGTGATTTTTATATTTTATTTGTTTTAACCCTAGGATTGCCTGATCGAGAATGTCACAAATTTGGCCGTGAGGCCCGTTAGTATACAAACGTATACCATACATTTTATATGGAAATTCTGAAATTTTTTTTAAAGAGCTGTATCTCAGCATCCCATAAACCAAAAACCGTAATTTTTTGACACTGATATTTGTTGAAGTGTTCTTTTTAAAATTTTCATATACGATTATCCTGTAACTATCGTAGCTTTCGGGGAAGAGGACGTAATTGGTAAAAAAACATGAAAGAACATAAATTTGGCCGTGAGTATACAAATGTATACCAATAGTCAACACGATACATTTTATATGGAAATTTTGAGACCAAACACAAATTTTACTTAAATTTCAACTTCAAAGATCTGTATTTTAGCATTCCGTAGACTGAAAACTAATATTTTTATACTAAAACATTTATCAAAGTGTTCTTTTTAGTATTGTTCTTTACAGTATTTTTGTAGTTTTTTTAATTTTCAAGATAAATTAGTGCACAATAACATGAAAAACGTGAATGTTCCATACATTCTTGTACATTCATAAAAGCAAACATATTGTGTTTTTGCATAAAAAAGGATATTTTGTTCTACCGATTTCGAGATAGGACCTTGAAAATTGGGATGTATAGAGAGAACTCTCCAACGAAGGATTTGGTGAAGGTTTCAAGGTCCTAGCTTAAAGCGATCGTATTTTATCAAGGGTCAAAGTCCGCGTGTATACGTTTGTATACGATCAAGCAATCATAGGGTTAAGATGATGTTTTGATAGACTTCAAATTACTTAATTTTCTGGGCCATAATTTCTGTATGTTTTTCTTATTATTTCTTTTTTATTAGGAAAGAGCAATTCTATATACTTATAATCTTCAATTAATGTCCTCCTTTTATTCTAACTTTTTTCATATGTCAGAAGAAAAAATGTTTTATTTTACTTTTTAGGATTTTTAAATGAGAAAAACATAAGCCTATTTAAATATTTTCCTTTTTTTCTTTTTTTTTTCAAAATTTATGTATTTATTTTATTTTATTTGAAAAAAAAAAAAAAAAAACTTTAATGCTTAATATGGTTCTCTGTTGATGTTTAACGTATGGACAAACATCATATTATTATAAGCCTTCTCCTTATATGTTCTTTAGAACGTTTGTTGTGTTGTTAGTGTGTTTATGTGTGTGTTTTTTTTTCTTTTCAAGATGATGCATATTTAACATGCCCCTCTTATAAAAAAGACTAAAAGAGCAATATTTTCTTAATAAGTAAGCTATCGAATTTCAGAATTTTTGTCGGAATGAGTAATAATATAACATGTGTGTGGCAAATGAGGATGCTTGCTCAAGTGATTTTCAAAATAATATACACAAGATATTGAATTAACATAAAATAAAAACAATAAAAATGACTTTAAAAAAATGTTTTCTCTTCAAAAATATAAAAAAAACAAAAAATAAATGTAGAAAAGAAAAAGTTAAAAAAGATTAATGAAATCGTCGTTTTCTTGTTTTGAAGACAAGACAAAATAAAAAAAAAAAATAGATAATTAGCCATCGAATTTTTTTATCTACTTGAAAAAACAAAAATAAAATAAATAATTTCAGATTTTTGTCGTATTGAAGGAAATTTTTTTTTTCTTCACTTTTGAAAATAAATAATTTTTTTATTGAAATTATATACATATATGTATGTACATACATATTTTTTCCTAAATTATAAGTGACTAATGAAAATGTCATGTTTTTATTTATTTGAATCTTAAATGGAATGCATTCATCATGAATTCACAGCAATTAATATCTTGAATTTGAAAGAACACAAAAAAAATAATAAAAAATATACTTCATATGAAAAAAATTTAAATCATTTTTGAAAAGCAAAATATGACATAAACAAAAAAAAAAAAACAAATTATTAAGAGAAAATAAATAAATATGAAATGAAAAAAGTAAGTATAAATTATTTCCTGTTAAGAATTTTATTAAATTAAGTTTTTGTGTTTTGGTTATTTTTTCTTGAAAATTGTTAAATTATTTATAAAAGATACTATTTTGAAAGTTTTTAAATTTGAGTATAGTTAACAAAAAAAAAAAAAAGACAGTTAAATATTTTATTTTATGAAATGAAAGATAAGAAGAAAAAAACTTTTTTTTTTTTCATATTTGACTTTCATTTCAAAAATTATTGAAAACTTTATACAATATTTTTTCTTCAATTCAAAATTTTCTCCCTATAGAAACTTTCTCATTTATAGTTTTTCCAATTTACAAATTTTCAAAAGTAGAATAAAAAAAAAAATAAGAATAGAAATTTAGCAAAAAATCAAATAAAAGTTAAATAATTTATTGATTTTTGTAAATTTTCTTTGTTGTTTAAAAATATAAAAAAAATGTTGATATTGAAAAATTGGGGGTATACATTCTATTTTCTTTACAAATTAAAGTTTTTCAAAATTTTTAATTATCACATTTTATCTTCCACAAAATAAATTTAAAAAATTTAATGTCGCAATAAAAAGATTGTAAAATATGATCAGGATAGATTTATGACTTTATTCATTGTTTCTAAATGTAGTTTTTAAAGTCATACATTATGAAAATTATGTCCGTATATCTATATTATGAAAATCGTCCTTTTAGCTGCTACGTTTTTAGTTGGAAATAACCAAAAGCTTTGTTATAAAGGATTCTTTTGTGGATAATTAAATTATCTAAAAAATGTACCAGAAAGAAAAATTGAAACAAACTTGCATTTTATGTTAGATTAGATTAGATTAAAATAGTGCTATTGTTGCACTTCGGCCTTTACAGATCTTTTGTACAGCCCGTGCTTCTCATAGATTTAGGCTTTTTATAAATCCTAAGATTCTATTTGAAGGTGCGCACCAAAGCCTCGCATTCACACAGAATGTGTTTTGAGGTCTCTTTGGCCTCTTTGGAGAAACTGTGTTTGTCATCCTCTTTGAGCCCTATCTTGTTCAGGTGGTAGTTGAGCGGACAGTGCCCAGTGATAAGTCTCGGGATTGTCCTTAACTCGTTCCTATTGAGGTTGATCAGTTTCTTAGCAATATTAGCTGAAGGTTTAATAAACTCCTTCGCTTGCTTGTTACCGGGAGTCTTTTCCCAGTAGGAGATGCACTTTTTCATCTCCCATTTTCATATAGAACCTTTGGTGTAGCTTTTAGGCAATCCACAGAAGGGTTCTGGACCAAAAATCTTGGAGCTGGCGCCTTTTTTCGCTAGGGAGTCTCGGAACACACATAAGATAAAGTTTGTTTGTTCTGGCGAGTGTTATCACAGTCTTAAGACATTCCAATACTAGCTTCGATTCAACTTTGTAAGCGTTGAGGGCTTTCAGCGCTGCCTGACTGTCTGAAATTATGTATACTGTGGCTTTATTGAGGCCTTTTTTCAAGCATTCGGTAGCGCACGTATCTATGGCATAGATTTCAGCTTGAAAGACCGATGGATGCTTGCCTAGAGATTTGAAAGGCTTCTTTTTGGGCCTTTTACCCCTGCTCCCACTCCCAACTCGGTTTTTGAGCCATCTGTGTACCATATTCTTGCTCCTTTTTTAAAGTTAATTTTGTTTTTGCGACAAGATTTATATTCTTAAATTATGTTTTTCTGATAAAAAAAAAATACTTCGTATCGAAAAATTAACCATTAAGTTTCACATATATTTTTTATAATAAGAAAATAAAATTTCCAAGTGTACTAATTTCTTTACAACACACCTTCGTATATCCTTTAATTTAAAAAGTGAAACATTTTTAAATGATCTGCATGATCGAGTTTTATAAATGAAAAGTTCCTTTTTTTCCAAATAAAATTATATAAAATCATTATTTAATTGTGTACTCGTATAATTTACATTTAACATTTAACTAAAGAAAAATTTTAAACATTGTAATTTTGAATGCATTCAGAAACGGCTTTACTTTTTTTTTGTTCTTATGATTTTTTGGTTATTTTATTATTATTAAAATCACTTTTTTTTCTCCTAGATATTGAACATATTACACTACTTTTGGTATACATTTTCAAAAAAGAAAAAAAGGATCAAATTCTCATGTTTTTTTTCTATTATTCTTTAAATATGAGTAAAGAGATTTAAACTAAAAGGAAAAAAAAAAGATATTAAAAAAAAAGAAAAAAACAACACAAATAAATCTAATACAAAAGAATTTTTTTCTAACAGCTGCATATCCTCTTTTTGTTGTTTTCGAAAATAAATTCTTTTTTTTTCTTATCTAAAATAATTTTTTTTTTTTATTTATACATACTATACTTACATATTTTTTTTTATACGAGTATATATTTTTGTTTTCTTGTTCTTTTCACTTTTTTAGTTTTTATTTCGATTTTTTTTTCGTTGAACAAATTTTCGTCTTTATTTAAAAATGTAGTGATTTTTTTTTTATATTTTCAATCTACAGAAAAAGGTCTTCATTTGAAATTATATAAGAAAAAGAAGAATAAAAACAACAACAAAAAACGAGAAACGTATAAATTCATCTTGATAATAGATGAGATTTTCTTGTAACAAATAAAAATAACTATTTATTTCTTTTTTATATTTATTTTGTATTACTTTTTTTTTTGTTGATAGATAATGTTTTTTTTTTATAACATTTGAAAAGCGATTTAGGAAAAATGTAAAAAGAAAAAAAAATCTCTTAAATAAAAATCACATATAGGTCATTACAAAAACAAAATTGTAATGAATTTAATGATTAAATGTTGAAAAAGGTTACAGAAAAAGGAAGAGAATACATTTTCAAAAGTAAAAGAAATTGTTTAGCTTGTTCTTGTTGAAGCAAAAAAAGAGAAAGGATTGAACATTGCACAAATCGAATTCGAATAATTCAACACACATAATTAATTCGTCTATCGCGCTAATAAGAAAAAGAAAAATAAAAAAGAGGAAAAATTTATTATTTCTTAAAATGGTTTCTGTGGTAAAGTTTTAAAAATAGAACATTTATAATGAATAACATGCACTTGAATCAATTTAGATAACAATTCACGATACACACAATGCAATGTAATTATACATTTTTACAACATCATTATTGTAATTGTATCTCAAAATCTCTTAAAAACAATAAGAAAAAAAAAAAAAAAGAATAAATAAATAAAATATCGGATGAATATATACACAACACAAAATTCATTTTATTGAGAAGACATACAAAAACAATTTTACAAAGAAAGAAATACAGACACACAATTTGGAAGGATTCCAAAATAATATTTTTTTGTTGTTGTCTATATATAACATTTTGCTTAAGTTAAGTAAATTCATATGTATTCCAAATTTTAATTAAGTTATAAATTTATTATCAATAAATGAATGTTATTGATTTTAAAGACTCAATTGTTCAAGAGAATAATAATAAAATACATAATAATATCTTATCGTGATTTCAAGTATTCTTTAACATAATTTTTAAGATTTTTGTGTTTTTTTTCTTATCAATTTTACGATTTATTTTTCATTATTTTTAATTTTCAGATCTAATCAGAATTCAATTCAATGTAATGTCTGTGTACGATGGTTTTCACGATCATCATTGCCATTTGTAATTGGAATTTTAGCATTAGGTGGTGTTGCATGTACATTAGGTGGCATTGTATTGGGTTCAACAGGTCTTGTAGAACATTCAACACAATATTTAAGTGCTGCATTATTAATGATTGGTAAATTTAAAATTAAAAGACAAAAAAAAAAAAAAAATTTGAAAATAAATTATAATAATTATCAATTTATTATTTTTTAATTAACAGGAATTGGAGTTTCATTACTTGTAATATCTGGTGCAATATGGAAATTAAGTTTACCAGATGAATCAGAAACGTGTCATTGTTTACGTCATATTGAAGTTTGTCAAAATTGTAATAGTCCTTTCTGTAATAATCGAATATTCTCAACAAATTATCATTTTCATGAGTTTCAACATCGACCACCACCACCATCATACGTTACAACAATAAATGAATGTACAATGGGGTAAGCAAAAATAAATATATTAGGAAATTTCCTTCATTCATTGAAACTTTTACTTTCTCTTAAGTGAAAATCTTATTTAATTGTTAATTAATGTTTTGAATATTTTCTAAAATTATTCAAATTTAAATACTTTGAAATACTAAAATTTTATTCATGGAAACAATCGTTTCGAGGGTACAATAAGTGTCTTTGAAATATTATATACAATTACAGATACTTAAATTCAAAAACAATCAAAACTTCAATTACAAAATAATTGTGGGTTGAGTACAACAAAATCTTCAATTCAAAATTCATCACAAGTTGAATGGAAATTATGAAGAGGATTTTGTTCTATTTTTATTTGAAATTGATTTTTTGAGAAAACTTTTTAATATTTTTTTTCATTGTCAAATTTTTATTTTGTGTTTTAAGAATTTTAAAAGCTTTGAAATTTTACAAACGAAATATTTTACCAATTAAGGAAATTCATTTGAATTTAAATTTAATTTATGTTGTTTTTCTAGATTATTTGTCCACGACTCACCAAATAATTTCTCTAATGACAACAACATACGAATATCAACACCTCCACCTTCATACAGATCTTGTAACTCATTAAGGTAAATATTTTTTATATAAAGAAAAAAGTAATTGAATTATGTGATAGAAATACGAATATATCTAATTTAATATTTTTTTGGTTACATTTTGCAATAGCAGAACAATTCCTACAACATTCACAACAAACAATGCAATATGCCATAATTCAACTACCGTTTCAAATTTATATGAAAATAATGAAAACTCATTGAATACATCAAAGGATAATAATAATTCAGCAAATAATGTAGAAAATTAATAATTTTTCAATAATTAAAAATAATTTAGTTGTTAAGTAACTTTTCGAAATTAAAAAAAAAAAAATACTATTTTTGTATATAAGAATAATGTCAAATGAAAATTATGTAATAAAAATCATAGTACAATTAATAAAAAGTTTTTTTTTTTTCCTAATTAAGTTCTTAAAAAAATTTGTCAGCTTGATAAAACGTACAACATCCTGAAAAAAATACTAATAAATCTAAAGAATTATTAAATAATTAATCTAAATTACAACTTTCATTTTCTGATATC
Organism: Bombylius major; assembly: GCA_932526495.1. Classification (NCBI taxonomy): domain Eukaryota; kingdom Metazoa; phylum Arthropoda; class Insecta; order Diptera; family Bombyliidae; genus Bombylius; species Bombylius major. Next base: position 31,392,799 of record OW052046.1, on the reverse strand, counting down.
ATATTTTGCCCTATTTTAATAAAAATAGGCATTAAATAGAATTATTATGTCAAATTTGAAAAAAAAAAAACAGGATCAAATCGTCATTTTTTTTTCTCACCCGAAGGAATAAAAAGCAGTCAAACAAAAAAAAATTTTTTTAAACTAAAATGTCAGAATATCAAAATAGAATAATAAAAAAAAAGCATGGAAAATAAAGGGAAAAAAAAAAATAATAACAATAAATGAAATTTATATGAAAAACTTTTAGTTTAGTGGGTCAGCAAATTTTCTCAATTTTTTCATAATTTTCCCTTGAACAAGAAAAAAATGTTGTGTGACTTTTTTTTTTACTTAATTTTTTTTTTTTTTTTTGCAAATTAGATGTGTATGCGTTGTTGTCATGGTGAAAAAAATTCAAGAAAAAGGCAGCCTAAAGAGGGATTACTGACACGAAAATATACATGTAAAATATCACGAACATCAACGTACTACTAAACGTTCAACACACACACATACACATATATGCATTTATATATATACAAGGCAATTCATGAAATAAACAACAACAACAATAAAAAGAAAAAAAGAAAAATAGGAGCAAATAACGTAAATAGTATTCTACCAAAATTTATTGTTATTGATCTCTGGGGTACATGAAAATGGACACTATAATATAAAAAAAAAACTTCGACAGTTTTCTAAGTTTATTTATGAACAATGAAATGAACATCGTATACACATTTATATATACATACAAATTATATACATACACATATACACTTTATATATAATTTACGCCGGACGATATGCAAAATAAAAAGAAAGAAAGCAAAAAAAATAATAAAACAAATTTATGAAAATCCTAGTTTATGCATAAAATGCTGATGTTCTACTATCATCATATAACCCAATAATAACAGTTTTTAGGAATATAAGTTAAATATATTCAAAAAAAAAAAAAAAAAAAGAGGAAAAAAAATATAAAATTTTCTCAACATATAAGCTACATCATGATTATAATACAATCATAATAAAGGTTTAGAAGAAAAATAGTATAGTATGTTGTTGTTGTTGGTGTAGCGTACTTATAGTTATATTATCGTATTAGCCAATAGCTTCTAGCTAGATAATAGTTTTTTGGTCTAACATTCAAATATCCTTGAATAAACCATCAGCAGAAAATGTTTTTTTTTTTGTGTTTGTATGTATTTTAATACATTTCATCTTTATTATATTCAAATAATTGGTGTCAAAGGATTCTTTCAGGGGTCATAGATTTGTTTAACTTTATGATGTTATTTGAAGTTGTATGTATATTCTCTAACAATAATACATATATATACATATGAAATACAAGCATTTATATGAAAAAGTTTCAAGCATTTGTGTGTGTGAATGTGTGTACTCATTTAATAAAAAGGTTTCAGTTTAAGTTTCATAAAAAAATTTTTTTTAGACATTTTCATATTTTCCTTTAATAAAAAAAAAATAAGAAGAAAATTTATTCAGTTGATCCTGATTTGACTACAAAAAAAAAAAAAAAAAAATGATGATGATAATGAGATAACGATATAAAAAAATTGAATAGGTACTATTGATTGAATGAAAAAATAATGTATGAAGCAACAAAAAAAAAATTAATAAAAATGAATAGAATGAATTTTTTGTCTTATTATTATTATTATTCTTATTATTTTTTTCGCTTCTTCTATGCTAATAAAGGATTTTTTCATGAATTTATGAAGGCACAAAAAAATTTTTTTTTCTATGTAGATAGTTTTTTTTTTTTTGCTTTCAATTTTTTCACATATTTTATTTTGATTAAATAGAAAATACAAGAAAAAAAAATAGTTGATATGAAGAAAAAAAAATGAAAATGTATATGATGAGATGATGAGATGATTTTTTTGTTTAACTATAAATTAGAGTTTCTATTCTACATTATGTACATTATATGTATACAATTCTTTGCTTAGAAAAGCAGACGTTATGCACCATAAATTAAATGAAACTAACTTCCAGTCAATTTCCTAAATTTTTTTTCCTAGTTTTTTTTTTTTTTTTTTTATTTTTTTTTTATGTTTTGTTTTTTCGTTGTACAGTCTGTATAAAGCATTTTCTACAATCATAAATCTGGAAGTGTTGTTTTTTTTATTCTGTTTTATTTTTTATTTAAAAATAGAAACAACATTTCTGATGACTATTTTTGAATTGTCTGACGGCTTTATGAATAGTACATATATATGCTTTTCACATTCATATCTGTATGTATAGTATGTATTAATAGAACGTGTGTAAGTGCATTGTTTGTATTTTTATTTTGTACCAGCCAAGTAAATGAGTTTTATTTTTTTTTTTAAATTTTTTTATATACATACATATTTTCTTCATTTTCCCTGGTTTTTTTTTTTTTTTGACTAAGTTTTGTTTTTATGAAAAGCGACTAAATAATGTAATTTTTGCCATCCATACAGAAACTCCATATCATCATTTTGCAAAAAAAAAAAAAAAAAAATAAATTAATTAATATGAAAATAAAAAGAAATACTGTTAGCTGTAATGTATTTTTTTGAAATTATAGTTACACAAATAAATATGTGCATAATGTACGAGTACATACATATGTACATATAATAATAAAATTGAATATGTTAAAAATTTTTTATGTGAATTTATTTCCTGGTTACAAAAATAAATTTGAATAAAAACAAAAAAGGATGTGTTATCATTATTGTAGGCGCATAAAAGAATTTACTTAATTTACGAGTTTTTTTGTTTTTTTTTTGTCATTTGTTTTTTGTTAAAGTAAAATTTTCCTCATATTTTTTCTTGCTGTTTTATTCTGATTTTCTATAACACATCATTTCTGTGGAATCAATGAAAAATTATGTTAATGAGTAAACAAAACTATAAATAGAAATTAGGGAGAAAGGATAAGTAAAGTCATCAGTCGTAAGTACATATATGCATTATGTATTTGGCATATGGAATCGTACATACATATTATGTTAAATGAATGGTACTATACTAGATCCAAAATTAGACATACAATATTTTTTCATGAGAAGAATAACATGAAAATCTTTTGAATTTAAAATTAGTATTCAAATAGATTTTAGACAGGATATAACAGGAAAATGATAAGGTGTGAATATTTTATACTATACTATAAAATAAAGTGTATCATATGAATAAATTGATAAAAATATTTTCTATTTTTTTCAAATTTTCAGTTTAGTGATAGAGGATAATAAAAATTCAAATGAAAATTTATCTAAAAATAAAATTTGTTGCATCAACAAATTAGAGATCAATAATACTAATCAGCATTATGTGATGATTTTGACTTTTATTGCAATCGGTGGTGCATTATGCTTTTTAGGTGGAATTTGTATTTTATGTTTTGTCTCAAAAATTTCATCAGATAACAAAGCACAAGGATTATTTTTAATTTGTAAGTTTATTTTAAGAGAATCAAAAATTTTCTTGTAGTAAATTTACTTTTTTTTTTCTTTTCTGTAATTTCAGGTACTGGAATATTTATTGCAACAATTTGTATCGTTACATGGAATTTAACAAAATTCAGAGTTTCACAATTAAATTGATTTGAAATTTTAATTTTAACTAAAAATTTATTTATTGTACTTTTTTTTTTGTAATATGTAAAAAAACGTTTTAATAAAAATAAAATAGTTTGAAGGGAAATTTTTTTAACAACTTCTTATTTAATTTAAATTTGTTTTTTACCCCTACTACCTATATGTCTCACATATACGAACAAACTTTCACACAATAATTTCTGCATCCTTAGAAATAATATGAATTCATTTTTGCGGCTTCTTAACTTTTTGGATTTTTCAAAGAAATAAATTATTAAATGAAAATTTTAAATTAAAGTCAAAAATGAAAATATTTTCTTAAATTTTTCACTCTTAGCGTTACCCGGAACAACTACAAGGACATGGTGAAACGGTTGTTCCATAATTAAAAATTGTTTTTTACTTACACGCAATCATTGAATCAAAAGGATTTGTTTTTATCAAATTGAGTTTCTACACATGGGTTTCGAGGGTAAAGAATTTTGGAGATTTCCTTTTTTTTTTTTTTTTCCATTTAAAATAAGTCTCCTTTATTAGGAAAAATTCGTTCTGTTCACGGTTAAAAATTGAGGGGTCAATTTTATAAAATATTTACACACAGTACTTTATAACATACTTTTTATTAAAGAATTTTATAAAATTTATAAAATTTTAAAGTATAGATCTTTTTGACAAAAAAGTTTAATTTTTACTCATTTTATATATAAAAACAAAGTTAATAAGAATACTATATAGATATTATAAGTTAATTTATCATTTTTATAAATCTGTAAAATTTTTTATAAACTTCAACTTATCAAATGATCTATAAACAACTGAAAATCTATTTTTTAAATTCTCTTTTTATAATTTTAATCCTTTTTTAAGTATTGAGAGATCATTGTTTACAGGACGTAATGTCTACATAAAAATGGAACATGTTCTAACTTCTTATTTTTAAATGGTGAGAGTAAAAATTCAGTCGAACAAAGAAAAATCGTTTTTTCTAGAAAAACATGTAGTAGTCAAAGTGAAGTTATTAATTTAATTTGGACATTTTTTGTAATTATTTGTTGCCATTTTAAAATAATTCTTTTTTTTATTTTAAAAAATCAAAGCCAAAAGTGATAAAATTGTTAATTAAAATTCAACTAATAAATAATAAAGATAATATATAGAGAGTAGAGTGTTAATTTGTTAGAAAAGAAGTGAAGAAATAAGCAACGCACTCACCTATGCACTATGGTATAGAAATTAAAATTTCTGGCTAAAATTAAAAACACATTATTTTTAAAATTTTTGAATATGATAATTTATTTTGTTGATAAAACTAAATTAAAAATGTTGTAATAATAAATTTTTTTTAATATTTTGAAAATATACATATATGTATATTAATGAAAATATGACATGTTATTATTAAAAAAGGTACGTACATAATATCACTTTTTTTTCTAAGATCGTTCATACTAAAACAAATAAGAAAATAAATAAATATTATAATGTGGAGAAGCATTTTCTTCGGAAGCACTCAACACATGATTCAGTACAGCAGTTTTTTTTTCCTTTTCATTTTTTCCTCCTTTCCAAATATTGAATATAGGTCGTTATTTTAAAATGTGTGTTTTCTTGAAAAAAACAAAAAATTAATTGAGGGAGCAGGTAGGGGCAGGCAAAAATAAATGATTCTAATGCAGGAGAGTCAGTAGTATAATTATCAATCATTACTTTCTCTAGCGTACGCTAGCGTTTTTTTAAAAGTTTAAATACTTTTTACTTTTATGAAATATATATTGGAAATTTCAACTCCATTTTAAAACACATATTGATGTCAGAAATTATAGCATTTTAAAATTTTAACATTATTAACTTAAATTCATACCTTCGTTATTAGCATCCATCTTTCAAACAAAAATATTTCACCACTCACTTTGAAAATATCCACTTTAGAACTTAGTGTCGACTTTTCAACAGTCAAATTACAAATGTGATACACTCATCATGAGCAACCTTTGTGACGTCATTACTGCTAGGAGCAGTGATGCAGTTAAAAAAAAAAGTTGAATGTATATGATTTTTTATGTTTCATGGGATATTTTAGACTTGAAAAAATCATTTTTGGCCACAAATTTTGATTTTTATACCATATAGTGCTATGTGATGTTATAATGAAACAATTTTTAAAATTTAAGTTTGCAACAATTCATGTAAGAGAGGTAAATTATGTAATAAGTATTATATGTATAATAGGTAGGTATAATATAATAATAAAATATATTAAAAATAAATGATTTTTGATCAAAAAAGAGTGTTTTCTTTTATTATATGTCTTGGCTAACTTAATGAGAAATATCCAACTGTTGATAAAACTGATGTGTGCACATAAAACAAAAATTATAAATTAAATTTATTATTTTCATATAGACAATAGTGTAAAAATTGTTTATAAATAAGATTATAAATTTTACACTAATTGTTTATAAATTTATTTATAATTTTTACTTTATGTGTATGTAAAATTTATAAAAGTGGAGTATAAATTTTATACTCCTAGTATATAGATTTTTATAAAGTTGAAGTTTATAAAATTTATATATTTTTTAGATAGACCTATATATGTATATATTTTTTTATAAAATTTACAGCTAAATTTAATCCGAGAACGAACAAATTTTCTAAAAATTCGTTGCATTAGAAAATCTGAAAAAAAAAAAAAAATTTCTTTAAAAGTGTGGTATCTACTGTGCGAAAAAATTTTCTTATAAGTTCAACAATTCTTTAAAAGTTCTGCGGAATTTTCAAAGTTTCTCTTTTGTTTTTATTCTAAAATTTGTTACATTTCATGTAAAATTACACAAAAAATTTTCTTTTATGTTCTAATATTTTTCTTCTTTTCAAGCAATCTGTGATGCATTAAAATTTTAAATTTACATATTTAAACTTATTATATATCTTTCAAGTTTTTATATTATTATTTTCAATTCATATACTTTTTATTATTCATGGATAATTGAATATAAAATGTGAACAATTAATAATTCAATGAAAATTTTCAAAAATTTATTCAAGTGAATATAATCATAAAATCAATATTGAATGTTCTTTTATTTTCTTTCATTTCATTTTTATTTTTTCTCTTTTCTATTTCAATTATTTTCTTTAAATGCTATATCAGCATTTTGAATGAAATTGAAGATGAAGATATATTAATCATTATGTCTGTATGTGTATGTTGAGTTTGTAGAGTTTGTATAGTTTACTGTTCTGCTACTTTTGCGAATAATGTACATTCTAGATTCATGATAGATTCTTTTCTTATTTAAAATGATTATATACACCAATATAGATACATATGTATGTACTATGTATAAGATACATATAGTATCTGTTAAAATAGAACACAATGCTTGTAACAAATTAAGAAAATTATCTAATTATTTGACTTAATTATGATCTAAGGGAATTATATACATGAACATTTTATACAATGAACAAATATCATATAGTTAAAAGATATGGAAGATTAATCTTTTGAGAATATAAAAAGATATTTTTTTATATGTATACCTACATACATGCATATATTTTTCAAAATTTTCAATACAAAATTATAAAAACAAAAAATTTAATAACACAAACAAAAAAAAAAAGAAAATTTTTTATTACAATTTTTTTCAGAAAGAAAAAAAAAATTTAATTTCAAATTTAACTTGAAAACATTTGTAGAAACTTTTTATCTATTTTTTTTTTTTTTTTTTTTTTTTTTTTTGAATGCATAAATAGCATGAAAGTACTTTTTCTCATAATAATCAACTTAAATTCTAAGAAAAAAGTAAAAAAAAAACACGAAATAATTTTTTTTTTTCGTTATAGCTGCTACGTTAAAGTTAACCATAGCGAATAAATGATATTTCGATTTTTCCCAAGGCAATTGTATCATTAAAATGTTTTATTTATTCAGTGAGAATAAAATTTGTTTGAAAAAAAAAATGAAGTAGAAAAAACTCAATATTATACTTTTCCTTTTTACTTGATAACAGAAAAGTAATAAAGGACATTTTAATATTTTGAATATTACAACATTCAAATATGTATGTGGAAAAAAAATGAGAATTTTTTAAAATACATAACTGTGGGGGAAAATTTTGAAAAAAAAATTAAGTTTAGATACTTTTTGAAAATTCTACATAATGTATACAACATTGTTCAAAAGAATATGTATCCTTTTTTATTTAATGAAAAATTTGAATCTATATATTTTTTCGAAACAAATATTGTAAAAACTCATAACGAGAAAGAATTAATTATACTGTTTTGTGTTCAACGGAGCGAAGTAAAAATTACAAAGTGACTTTTTATTTTAATAGATCCGTCAAACAACTTAAGGATTACATATATATACATACATAGATACATATGTATATTTAATACACATTATCAGGCATACAGTGTCGTTTAAAACTAAGGGAACTACATGTAATGAACTTTTTTCTTCTTTGTATTTCAATTTTGTGACTTATGAATAATGAAATAAATTTTCTCCATAATTAATTAAAGTCATCTTTATTATATTTAACAAACAACATAATTTATGTTATTACAAACAAACAAAAATTTACAAAATAAATTTTCATGAACTTGGATCAAAACTAAAGAACTAATATAAAATCTCAATTAAGTAACAAAAATTGAATTAAAAAAAATAACTATTAGAAATAATACTTTGTGGACAAAATTGAGTCGAGGCTAGTACTGGAATGTCTTAAGACTGTGATAACACTCGCCAGAACAAACAAACTTTATCTTATGTGGGTTCCGGGACACGAGGGAATCAAGGGCAACGAGCAGGCGGACTCCCTAGCGAAAAAAGGCGCCAGCTCCAAGATTTTTGGTCCAGAACCCTTCTGTGGATTGCCTAAAAGCTACACCAAAGGTTCTATATGAAAATGGGAGATGAAAAAGTGCATCTCCTACTGGAAAAAGACTCCCGGTAACAAGCAAGCGAAGGAGTTTATTAAACCTTCAGCTAATATTGCTAAAAAACTGATCAACCTCAATAGGAACGAGTTAAGGACAATCACGGGACTTATCACTGGACACTGTCCGCTCAACTACCACCTGAACAAGATAGGACTCAAAGAGGATGACAAACGCAGGTTCTGCAAAGAGGCCAAAGAGACCTCAAAACACATTCTGTGTGAATGCGAGGCTTTGGTCTCAAAAAGAGTGCGATACTTGCACCAATTTTTCCTCAAGCCTGAGAAGGTCTGGTGCGCACCTTCGAATAGAATCTTAGGATTTATAAAAAGCCTAAATCTATGAGAAGCACGGGCTGTACAAAAGATCTGCAAAGGTCGAAGTGCAACAATAGCCCTATTTCAATCTAATCTAATCTAATACTTTGTGGCAAATCCGTAAATTTTATTACATGTTCGAGTTACGTCCCCGACTTCACCTACAAAATTTTAAATAATATTTTCATATTTTTAATACAATTTACATTAGTTTTAATTAGATCTTAGATTTTTGTATAATTTTAAGTCTTTTTGCAAAGTTAGCATTTTTATAAAAAAAGTAAAATTTTAAAGTTTCTCACAAACTTTAATTTTCATTAGAATTGTATGAAATTAAATATTTTTTTTTTCACAATTTATATAAATGTAATATGATAATTTTGTTTTTCTGTAAAATTCTTTTCTGAAAAACCCATTTCATTGGCATATTTTTTTCTGCATTTAAGGTAAAATTTTTCAGTCTAAAGTTGTTTTGTATTAAAATTTGTTCATTATGCCTTCAAATCGAACTAAACATTCGACTCTATGACCCGAAAAACACCTCCGAAGTTTAAACGTTGGTGCACAATAATTCGACTTTTCATCCCATCAAAGTCTTTCAAGTTAAATTTAGATTCATTTAGATTGACTAGTTTGAACGAAGAGTGGTTCACATTTCACAAGTGCTAAGTAACTTGAATGTACGTTATTATTATTATTATTATTATTATTATCAGGCATTTTTTGCAGCTTTATACTCGTATGGATGTCCATTATCTTCTCTGGATATTCGGAGTGTTTTAGTGCATCTTAATTATTTTAAAAATTAATTGAATTTCTTATCGATTTTATTTTTAAAAAAAATCTCTTAAAATACCATTACAATTCGTTTTCTTGTTTCAAATTAAATAACTTATTCGTTTAAATTTACAAAAAAATTTTACAAATAAAAAAATAAACTTACCCATAATTTTTTTCTCCAAACTCTCAGTCAAAAAAAAAAAAAAAAAAAATCGTTACTACAGAAAAATGTTATACAATAAATAAAGTTATCAAATTTTATATTTACATTATATAGGTAGTACGACGATTCACTAAAAGTGAAAAAATTTGCTTGAAAGTTAAGGGTGGAAACAAAAAAAAAAAATTTAAATCAATAAAAAATCACATCTTTTCAACTTTGACATGATGAATACATCACAAAAATTGGGTGGGTTTTTTTTTTTTTTTTCAAATTTACTCTAGGATATACATATTTACATAGATTCATTCAATTTAAGAGTTAAAATATGCACTACTACAACTCATATGTGTAGTATAAGGGTAGGTGTGTACACATATTTTTTATTTTTTTTTTTATATTTTGTTTTGTTTATATTTAAATTTAATGCACGTACAAACGATGACTTACAAATATAATATATATTTGAGCACCACTTTTATATTAAAAGAGGGATGAAAGAGTAGATAATGTAATTTCTTGTGAAGAAAAAAAAACGAGAAGAATAAATAAATAAATTTAAAAAAAAAAATAATAATAAAGAGTTCTAACTAATGAATGTGAATGTTTTTAATTTCAGATTGAAATTTACTCCTTCAATCTAACAATTTGATTTTTTTTTCTTGTTGTATAATAGCTTTCGTTGTTAGTTTTTTTTTTTTTTGCTGGTACAGCAAATCAAGCACAAATAAGATTATTGCAACATCAAATAATAACAAAAGACATGTTAAATTCATGTATGTAATCCCAAAATGTAAATATATACGTATATGTATACGTATAAATTTTACTTTTTGAAATAGCTACATTATTTTATTTTAGAAAGGGTGTATATTTGTACATACTCGTCGTATGTATGTATAATAAAGAGAGGGCGGTTGTACACTTTTATGTATGTACATATGCATAATTATATACATATACATAGGTACATATATAGAAAAGGTATATTGATAATTTTAAGAAATAAAATAACGATTGATTATGTATGTATGTCATTATCATATATGCATCGAATAATACTTGTATACATATATGTATATTTATTATTACACATGTACTGTACACTATATACATACATATTGTTACTTAACTTATTATTTGAATAGAAAATAAGAATAAAAAGTAGAAGAGCAAAAATCCATAAAAATAAAAATAAAGACATCCATATAATTTCCACTTGACGCCATCTGTTACACTTCGTGTCAATCACCATAAAACAAATTAAAGAAAGAGTGCCTTTTCATGTAATACAATTTATAAGATACATCCGAGGACAATATATGTACATATATACATATACCATGTGTATATATATATCTACTTTATGTACCACATACTAAAATTAACATTATATTAGATAAAAGACAACAACAACAAAAATTTTATATACAGTAAATTTGTCTATATGATTTCACATTAAAGATTCTTTTTTTTTCTGTTTTTTTTTTTTTAAATTTATAAATTTGATATACTCCAAAAAATGATATACATATAAACAGCATCCAATCCAAAAAAAAAAAAAGTAAAAAAAAAATAACAACAAGAGAAAAAAACCATAATCTAAAATACTTCGAATACGATAAGATATTATATCTCTTATATGATGATCATCATCATATTGATGATGAAATTGAGAATTTAAGTATTTTTCTTTATCTCTAGAGAATTTAATTCTTATATTTTTTTTTTCTTCTCTAGTATATAATATACTTTCTATTAGTTCCCTTTGAAAAAAAAAAAAAAAAAAAAAACAGTATAAAAGAAAAACCTTTCCGTTTTGGTTGTGTGTAGGTATTTATATATTTTTTTTTTTTGCTTCATTTTTTTGTGAACCCTTCAGACGTCACTACACTTCATTTCGGTCCACTTGTTTAATACTTGAAATTTTTATTAAGTGTCATCCGGATAAGTACCTTATATTAGAGCTCTTTTATATATTTTTCCTTCTTGTTCTTATATTCTTCTGTTGCTGAATTTTTCTGTGTGTTTTCTTCGTTTTTTTTTTCTTTTCTTTTTTTTCAATTTAAAATCATTCTTCAAATAAAATTCGTTTAACTTTATAATATTATAACATAAATATCTAGGTATTTTGTTTTTTACATGGTACATAAACATTTATTTAGTTACTGTATATACGCATACATACATACATATATACAAAATATATAATATACTTAAAATCTATATAATATACTTATTTTATTTTTTAAAATGAAGTTAATTATTAATACACAAAGAAATAATGAATTGAAGTGGATAAAAGATATATGTAGATATCGAAAGGAAATAGAGGGGAAACAAACAGGAGGATGTATGTATGTGAAAATATTAAAAAGAAAGGAAATTATAGAAATTTATAAGAAAATTTTAAAATTTTCTACAAAAAAGTAATATACAGAAGAAAAAATATGTATATGTATATCTACTATAAAGGAATCCTTGTTATTAATGTTGTTGTTGTTGCTGTAATGATGTCCATAACATAAAAGATGATTTTATATGAATGGTGAATGTTTTTGATAGCCTTGCTAATTGCCTTCATTTACTTTTCACAAAAAAAAAAAAATAATAATAATAATGTAATGTTAAAAGGAAAAAAATAAAAATAGCAAACGAAAGAAATCAAGAGATGAAGCGTATTAAAACACGTAAAGAGAGTATTTTAAGTTTTTTTCTTCTCATATTAAGTGTAATCATTAAATAAAAGCAACAAAATTATACAATTAATTTTTTTTTTTAAATTCTCATGAAAGATACTTATATTTTAGATTCAGATAATTGTAATTGTAATGATAGAACATTTTAAGATTATGTGAATTCTATTATTGTTAGTTCTATATTTTATTGAATATAATATATTCCTATTTTTTTTAAATAAAAATTTGAAATCAAGTCTTAATTGAATTTATTATAGGAAAATTGAATTTTTGCAACATATTAAAACACACATAAAGCAAATAATGCTGGAATACCAATTGTTGCGTAAACAAAAGAGGGTTCATAGTTCATATGAATAGATATACATAATATATTTTGTATCTTATTGACATTGTGCATATCTTGTATATTTTTCTTTTTCTTTTTTTATATTCACGATAAATGTTTAAATATTAGCAGAGGGAAAAAATTAAATTAAAAAAGAATAAAAAAAACTAATAAAGGAAAATGAAATATAATAAATTTTGCATGTTCATGTTTTTTTGTTTCCTCTTTTGTAGGAATATAGATAAATACATATACATATGTAATTATGTGTTATAATTCTTATTAATTATATGTGGGGTGTATATGTATTCAAATAAAACAAAAAGAACATAGATCAGTAATTTTAAAATATTTATTTTCATTTTTTTCTTCGTTAAAGATTTTGGAAAGTGTAAATACAAGATACAAATACACACAAAAAAAAAAGCTACTTTTCTAATATTCAAAGGAAAACAAAATGAAAATTCAATAATTAAATTGATTACTTTAAAATTAAATTAATTTGAAATTCAATTCCTATTAAATGTAATAAACTAAAGTCCTTTTTACACATACAAAATAATCCATAAATCTTTTAAAGGAAAATATCTTAGGGATATATCATCATAAAATCGTAGGTACACACATTTCTATTCTCATGTTTATACAATTTATTTTTTTTTAACTCTCAATTTTTCCTTTTATTTTTCATTTCTAAATTTTATTTTATTATACTTAATGGGCCTTACTTATAAACATTTTTTAATTTTAAAACTAAAATAGTTTCGACTTGTAAATCAGAGTATGCTTTCAAATTCTTTATAAAATTAAGAGATAACATATTAACTTAACATATTTTGTATAGAGTTTCAAAGAACACTTTGATTTCCAAGTCGAAACTATTTTAGTTTTAAAATAAAAAATGTTTATAACTAAGGCCCAATGTCATTTTATTATATTTTTCCCTAACTTTAATATAATTTATCAAAAGAACAGAAAAAAAAAAAGGTTGTATGAGTACTTATTTAAAAAAAGCAAAAAAGTAAAAGCTACACATACATACTCGTATGTATGTATGTATATAACAACAACAACAACAACAACAAAAAAATGATATATGCAAAATATACTTAAGTTAAAATAAATAATTGAATAATATACTATGGTCAATAAAAGTGAATGGTACCCAAAAAAAGTGAACTTTATTATTTTTTTTCTTTAATGTTATGCTTTTGTTGTTGTTTTTTTTTTAATAAATAAAGTAAAGGATATTATACCTTAAGATCCTTTTTTGACCCTTTTTTTCTGCCATCATATTCTACTATGTGAATAAACTGTGTTTGTTGTAAATTTTCTTTAGCTTTTTTTCTCTTTTTTCTTACTTGACTTATTTTCCATTTCATGCACAAAGCACAAGACACAAAAAACAAAAAAATACTAAGTAAAAAAAAAAACAACAACAAAAAACAGGTTAATTGAAAGTGAGTTAACACAGTAAAAGAATTATTATATAATGGTATAAGCACTAAGTACATTAGTTTAGCAATACATAAATACATAAAATTTTATTTTTCATAACTAAGCTACCAGAAAATGATATTAAGGATCAATCATAATTTTCTTGTATATGTTTATTCTTATTATTTTTTTCTTTATTTTTAGATTTGGTATATAAGTATGTATATGTGTGTTTATGAATTATGAAAATAAATTTATAAAATTCCCCTGGAAAAAAAAACTAAATTATTCAGATTTAAAGATGAAGAAAAAAATTATGAATATTTTAACTGTGGAGTGATTTAATGTAAGAATGAAAAAGGATATTTAAGGAATTTATCCATTTTTCGAAAAAACTGAAGATAGCAAATCGATGCAGAATCAATTAAACATTCTTTTTCTGTAATAAAAAATGAGAGTTAATATTGAGCACTTTTCGAGAAAATTAGGGTTAAAATCAAAAAATGGGTGAAAAAATGATAAAATTTTGGTTTTGAGGCCTTATATCTTCTGAACGGTAAGAGGTAAAGCGGCATGTAAGATGCTGATAAGAAGACATAGGGGTCCTCTACAATTTTTTAAAAGTGTAGCGTGCTCCTGTAAAAACTTATAGGGTAAACAAGAAAAAATTACCGAAAATCTTTCCCTCTAACTCCGCAACGGTTGAGATTAACCGCCCAACACCCATACGATTTTTTGTTCGCCTCGCTGTGACCTATCCGAAGTATCCCGGTCGGACACCGTAACGGAATCACCCTGTATACATACTTATATATTTTTTCCGTTTTACTTGTTTAAATTATGTTACTTGAATATTTAATTAAATTATTTCAAATTCAACAAAAAAATATCTTTTAGTTTTTTTGTGGCCAAAATTAGAAAATAATAATACAAAACAACATAAAAGGATACTTAACTGAAGTAATATTAAAGTATAAATGAATTACATGTTTTTTTTCTTTCATTTTTTTTTTTAACAGTGAATTAAAATTTCACATTCTTCTCATCCTCAAGGGTTTTTCACTTATGTTTTTAGTTTTTATATATGTATGTATATGATTTGTTGTTTTTTTTTCTTTCTATTTTACTGTTTTACAACTATTTCCTTGTTTTGTAATTGTTTTTGAAAATTATTTTTGATATATGTATGTTTAAGTACATATGTACATATACTTGCATACATTTTGTAGTACTGTGTTAAAAGTTTTACAACTAAATTTGAAAGAAAAAAAAAAGAAACTTTTTAAGTGTTTAGTTTTGGTTTGTTAATATAATGTATCTTTTTTCGAGTGAGTTGCTAATGATATTTTACCCTTAAGTGTTTTTTTGTCTGTTTTTTCGTGATAAATTCAAAAAAAAAAAAAAAAACTATTATCCTTTATTTGTATTTTTATTTTATTTTATTTACAATTGATGATAGAATTATTGCAATACTTTGTTTTTACTTTTAACAAAAAATCCTTTGTAATATAAAATCAAAAAATATAAGTTTTCAGATCTTAAAAATATTTGCAGTAAATATAATCAAAATGGCAATGCATTTATAAACGAAAATTTCTATAAATAAAATATGAGATATATTTTCTGTTACCTACAGTAAGCTTTGTTTGTAAGTATTTGTTTTTATCTTGTATTAATTTTATTTTTTATTCAAGTATTTTTTTTTCAATACAGAGAGAGACCTACTTTTTATAAAGTTCAAATTATTATTATTTATGTCGCGACTGCAACACAATATGCATTCACACGTCTTTCACTATACATAATGTTTCACTTGATGCATTTTATGCATATTTAGTAGGGCATAAAAATATCCTTTTTTTGTATGTTTGTACTATATTTTTTGTATTTTCATGCCCTCGTTTTATTTATTTATTATTATTATTTTTTTAAATATAAAAAAAAACGTTTCATTTATCTTCTTTTTAAAAAATATGTTTAAAAAAAAAAGAACATTTATGTATGCGCAGTTTTTTTTTTTAAATTATGTAAGTGGTAAATACAGAAAAAGGATGTTATTGGGTCCAAAATTTGTTTTTGTCTGAAAGCATATGTTAAGTATGAATTTAAAATGAATCCTTTTCTCCATATGAAAAACGAAAATTCAATTTAATTAAGTGTTCAAAAAATATGGAAACTTTCTAAAACAGAAGAAATCATTTAAAAAAAAAATCGAGTTCTAATTTATGTACCCTCACCTTTCCATCATTTGACAATCTATAAGAAGCCTAAAACTGGTATTTTAATTGGAAAAAAATTTACATTATTGTTTTTTAAGGACTTTATATTCAAGTCCTTTTTAAATGACAGGGGAAAAAAAGACTGATTATAAAGTTATTAGCCAAACAGCCATAATTATGAAATTTTTAAAATTTATTGAACCAAAAACCATCTAATCCTCCTGCAAATTGTAAATATTCGAATATGTATACAATTTTACACATTTAAGTTCTTCAAGAAAACTTTTTCTAAATTTGGCTCTTAATATCAATTTAATTGTAATCATGTATTACTCTGATCCTTTTAGATTAATTCATTTAATTATCGCCATGAAAATATAAGGATAATAATTCAAGATTAAAACTCATACGTACATACATATATATTATACTAATGAAGTGTTTGTATTAAAGGTAAAAAAATTTAAGAAAAAAAAAGCCTGTAGTGCATTAAACATAAAAAAGGGAAGAAAAGTGCTTAAAATGTTTCATTAAAACATTTTTCTTCGATTTTTCGCAATTTTCAAATATTGAAGAAAAACAAAAAGAAAGTAATTTTACATACGTTTCATAGATTAACATGTTGTATTATATGATGTTTATATGTAGATAATATATGTATGGATCTATTAGTTGATATTTTGTACAATAAATACCTACACACATATTGAACATTTCACAAAGGAATCATTGTATGCTTCAGGGGATATGAATGCTTATGAAGCCGTTTCACTTGATGAATTGTGACAGTGTTCAGTGAACATGAACTCGCGTTTTGCAATAAACAATTTTTTTTTTCATTTATTTTTTATGTAATGTAACCATTCCACCAAACCCAATATACATATTATGTACATATGTATGTAGATAAAAATTGATATGTACATCTTTTCGTTTGTATTTCTTTTTTCATATATTATTCTATATTTATTCTCTGTATTTTATTCTCTCAATATTCATCATGTTGCTTTTATCTATAAAACACTTTTTTTTTTTTTTTAAATATATAGGTATATCATAAAATGCTTTTACTAACATATCGAAGATAAAGTTGCTGGAGGTATTTTAATAAAAAATACTACTATCATGAAAAAGTACTTTATTAAAAAAGAAATTATTAGCATTGAAAATATTGGCATGATAGACAGAAATGATCAACTTTTGATACAATCAATGTTTTATAAAGCTTTTATGTTCTATTTTTTGTCCTTTTATTTTTGAATGGTTTTTTATTTTATTTGCGTTTATCGTATTTTTTCCTTTTATTTTCAAGAAAAATGAACAATTTGTGCCGAAAATTGTGGAAAATTTTCCTCATATTAATTGGTTGACTTATTTACTTATTTAAAATAAAATAAAATAAATAATTAACTTAATAGAATACACGAGTATATCCTTGTACTTATTGCAATGTCATTTAACTCTATAAGATGACTTTAAGATTTTTCATGCTTAATTAATTGTTTTCTGATTTGACCGAACACACAAATAACTGAAAATAAAAAGAAAACATTTTAAAGTTTAAAATTAATTATTTTCATGAAATGATTCTTCAAAAAAGACAAAGAATCTTTAAAAATTGTATTATATCTGTTTAGAATTGTTGTATTTCCTATTGCTTACTTTTCTATTTATTCAGATACTACATACATTTCATATTAATTTTATAAATAATTTGTAAAATTGAAATTACATATATCCTTATGAATAGCACTTCATTCAAAGTCTTTTCATTTGCATATATACATATATGAGTATTGAGTATGTTCTTTGTACATGACAACAAAGTCACTCTTCAGTCTCAAAAGTATCTACAATAAAAAGGAATGAAATAATATTGCCAAATGGTCTATGAAACGTAACATTAATGTTGCCAATCTGCTGTAACAAATATTATAACTTTAAATTTTCCTAATATCCCAGCAGGAAAATAGGCGATGCATTACATTGGTAATCGATGAGTTCTTCGATGAAATGGACATCGATGAAAAGATACATTACCAGGTAAACGAATGTGTAATGTGTAGCACATTTATTTTGAACATTTGTTATGAAATTATGCGTCATTTTCGCGACTTCATAAAATTTCCGTATTACGTTTTGCGTTTTGTATTCATAAATCATATTCTAGTCTAATCTGGTCTACTGTCTAGTAAAACGTAAACATTTCAAGTATAAGTTCATAGATTTCTTCACTCACCAAGTAAGCGATGAAGTAATCAATGTTCAAATCATCGAAGATTTCTTCACTTACCAAGTAAGTAATATATGAAGTGTATAATAGAAGAAATAATCGATGAAATACTATGCAATCATGGTAAAAGTAGGGCATTTTCCTGCTGGGAAATGAATCAATAAAATGTAGAATGGGTTTCAAAATTTTGTAATAATGTTGGAAAATTGAACAAAAAATTACAGATAAAAAATAATAATAATATTAAATAGCTAAAAGTTTGAATTGCATTTCTAAAAAGTTTGTTATGTATAATTGTATTTTAAAATAAGAAATAAATAATCAAATAATATATAATTATATGTATGTGTATGTACCTATATATATATACTATCTATATATACATATAACAAAAACACAAAACCAAATAATAAAACCAAGCAAACAAAAAAATAAAAATAAAAAAATAAAGAAATAAAACCGCATACACAAAAAGACATTATTAACATAGAATATTTACATAAAAATATAGAAAATTTTTGTGTGCATCATCAACAACACAAAATAGGTTTTCCAAAAAATTTTCTTAATTGGAAAAGTTTTTTTTTTTCTTTTCTACATTTTTAATTAAATGAACAATAAATTTTTTGTATGTAAAAAAATACAAATTTTATACAGAAAAAACATCAAAAAATAAATAATTTAACTGGAAAGAGGAAAAACAAAAAAATCATAAAATTTCCATTTTCTTTTATCTTATAGAATAAATGTTAACTGTTGTTTTTGTTAAAATGAATAAAAACAAATCAAAATTTTTTTTATATATATCTTTGAAAAGGTATTCTTTTATTTTACTTATTATCATATGTTGCTCCTTTTCTTTTAATTAAAAAAAAAACACGGACGAATTACATACAAAAACTTTATCATCATATTTAATTTTTTGTTTGTTTTTGTTTGTTGTTTATGTATCATTTTATTTTAAGAGCTATAACACATATACGTGACAGAAGATTCGCGTATATTTCACATAATATAATATATGTATGTATACTTACAAAAGAAGAGAAGAAAAAAAAACAAACTGATGATAAAATCTAATATAAAAAGGATCACCCATATGGCCTTTGTATTTTACCTGTACACCAAATTTATCTATTATATGCTATTATTTTACCTTTTGTATGCATGCATATATACGCAAATCAAAATAAGAAAATAAAAAACCCACCGAAATGCTCCTTCAACATATTTTTTTTTTTTTATTTTATTTCTCTGCTTTTCTTTTTTTAAGTCAAATACAATCATCCTAGATTGACTGTATGTAATGTGTTAAAAAATGAAAAAAAAATCCAAAATGATATGAGCCCAAAAAAAAAAAAAAAAATTGTAAGTGAAAAGTATGTTTTTACCATTTATCACGGAAAAGCTTTTAAGCTTATTGGTTTCCTATTATTGACTTTTCCATTGACTAAAAAATTCTCTCGAACCTTTATCATGATTTTTTTTTCTTCATATCGTACTTTCTTTTTTATGTAATATCTATACCTTTATACTTTTTTTTTCTTCTCCTTTTTTATTTTTATTTATTTATTTATTTATTTTTTTTTTTTTTCAATTCTTTTTTAGTTTCCTTTTTTTCGTATATTATATTGCTATTTCTCGTTCTATTGTTCACAAACGTTTTTTTTATATACATACATATGAATGTATATATGCGTTTTATGTATTTATCTGTTATCCTTATAAGTACTTTCTTTTTTGAATTTAATGGACTTTTTCTCTTGATTTACTTAAATGCTTTTTGTAGTCACATAAGTTGTAAAGTGTCATCACGTTCTTTTCTTTGTTTTATTTTTTTTTTCATTCGAAACATTCGTATTTCATTAAATGTACATATTCTAAAATCTTATATACAGGATGTTTTTTTTTTCTATGCACGATATTCTCTGGACTATTTCATGAAAAAAATTGTACGAGTAAAATTTTCTATTATGTCTATTTATGCAAGTTTTATGCAAGACCTCTCAACACAAAATCGCCTGTAGCTTTTTTTGCACCCCACGTATCGAAATTTTTCTTTTGATTATGAATGGCTATTGAAATTATCTTTCAATTAATTTGATTCCTAAAAAATATTCACTACCGAAAATTTTTTTATATTTATGTATTTTGAAAGATAATAAAGTATATAATAAAACAAAAAAAAAATCAAGTTCAATAACGCCATCCGTTATCATGTAATTAAGGATCATAGATGTGCTAAAAGGGTCAAAAATGTTATTTAAACAAATTTTTACTATAACAGATCGTTTGGATCTTGATAAAGATAAATTTTTCGCTTCAGTATCATTGGTGTTCTCATGTTCTCATGACTCATTTTTAATTTACGTTTATTATAAATCAATTTATTTTAACCAAAAAGAATAATTTGTAAAATCTTGTAAAATAAATTCTAAATGGCACTCGCAGTTAAATCCTGAGAAAATATTAAAAAACAAAAGACAATTTGTTTATTTCCACGCCTACTTCTTCAGTAAAGTTTTATAATTTTTGCGTCAAATATACATTTTCGATACATTATGAAACCTATGACAATGTGACCGTTTTACCTAAGACGTTTTGAAACTTGTGACATTCTATTAATACGGTATTAATACGTTTCGAAACACAGCCACACTTGTGATATTTTCCGTTTTTTTTCTGTATTCTGTATTATTTATATTGTCACAGCTTACTACAATTTTAAAATCAAAATAAGTAGAATAAATCAATTTTATTAGTTAATTTTCTCAAATATAAATCTTATATTAAATTAAATTTTTTTAAATATTTTCATGTACCTAAATGTTCAATTTTATTTACTTTTAATTTTTTTTTCTATTCTGAATTTTTTGAAAAAATTTGAAAACAAGATTAAATAATTTTTTTTATAGCTAAAATTCAAATACATGCTGTACAAATATGTAGGTACAATGAAATTGTACATACATATATGGAAAATATTTTTAAATAAAATTGCTTAAATGATTTTAAACTAAAGTAATTTTTTATCGAGTATAAAAATAATCCTCATCATTTAACGATATTTTTTATACTTTTTCCACATGGTGTCGAAATCTTCTTGATATTTACATACTAGTTGATAAAGTGGTGTGATAGCTACATTTGAAAAATCATCGAATGCATTCTATATATAGAAAAAATAATTATTAATCTTTGTTTTTATTATATACAAAAAAATAAAGAAAAAAATTTAGTTACTCGAACTGTCCAAATTGTTGTTCCTATTATTGCAATTGTATTTAAACTAAAGTCAAATTTTTTCAAGTTGATATTTTTATAATATTCACTTGGTCCATCAATAATACAGAATTTGTGACTTGCTATGCTACTTCTTCTTACAAAATGAACATGACATTCTATAGAAAAATAATTAAGAAATTTAATTAAAAGAACAAAAAAAAATTATACCGTAATATTATTATTTACCATTGATACGAAATTCAGTTGCTTCTAATACTTCCGTACTCAAATGTTTTGTTTCACAAATAATTCGTACATAAATACCTCGTTTATGTGCATCAATTAGAGCTTTATTCAATTCGTCGGATGTTAAAATATTCATGGCAATATCAATATTTCGTTTAGCAATGCTGATTGCTCTTAATAAACACATATAATTATGTTTATGTTTAAAACTAGTATTATAAAAGTCACAATTTGATAAATCAGAATTCATTTTATCTTGAATTTGTTCTCAAATTATCGAGCACAATTTTTAAATTTAAATGATATTGAATTTCGTAGATGCACCAAAGTCCAAATTAAATAATTATTACAAATGCAAAAATAATTTAACTATTCAATCAAACACAATTTCCCGGAATTCACAAGTAAAAGTTTGTAATACGGCAGCTTACCGTAAAGCAAAGTAACTCATTTGTTTTATTTCTTTTCTTTTGTTGTTAGTGTTACCTTTTTTTTTTTTTTTTTTTATAAAAAAAATGGAAAATATCACAAGTGTCAAAAGACATTTTCTCAACCATAAAGTTGAACAACTTTGAACCATTCAAACATTTAGAACTTCGGAATCGGATTTTTGTAGAATTTCAAAAATGCAGAATTTTTAATATTTTTCAAAACTTTTTCGTTCTGACGAATTTTAAATTATCTTTAGAAATAATATGTTAGACATTTTATAATAGCGAAAGCAGAAAACACCAAAATACACATTTTGCAATATAGCAGTGTCAGCTTTAAATTTTAATGTAATTTTTAGGAAATGGTAAATTTGATACGTCATTTTTCTCCTTCTAAAGGCCTAACCAAATTTGGCTTCAAGCCACTCAAGTCAAGTTATCGAAAGTTACTCAAGTTAGCATGATAACCATATTTGACTTGTCTGACTTCTTTGACTTGGGCATTAAGTGAGGTTAAGTTATTGTTTTTATACTTTTGTGAATTGAAAACTAAATAAATTTGTGAGTGGAAAAAAAAATTAAAAATGGATAATATGTTTTTATTTATGTTTTTTACTTTTTAATTTTTGTATTTTTTTTTTAATTCATATTTATTAAAATTTTTCATAAATATTATTACATACATACATATGTATATGAAATTTATAAAATTTTTCAAAAATATTGTCTTTTGTTTTTGTTGTCAAAACAAATTTTACTCAAGTCACTCAATTTCGTGTGCTATGAAGGCACATGAACTAAAGTCAACGAAAATTCAAAATTTTCGTTCAATTTGACTTGAGCTGACTGCAGCCTATTATGGTTTGCTTGATTTAAAATAACGTAATCACACTTTTGACTTGAGTGGCTTCAAGCCAAATTTGATTAGGCCTTAATATTTACGTAGGTTATATGGGCATTTTTCATCCACTTTTCCTGTTCGAAAATTTAGTATTTTTATACAAGTGTTTATTATTATTCTAACTGTTTAAATTTGTTTCTTTTCTAGTTAATAAATATTTAAAAATTAAATTCTGTTCATAAAATAAAATTCTGAATAATTATTTTTTTTTTCAAGAGCTTTTTATTTCTCTTTTGAGTTAGATAATGTGATTTTTATCGTTAAATTAAATCGTAAATCCGTGTAATATGAATTTTTCTGTTTTCTTTCTAGCATAAAAGGAAATCTTCAAAAATAACATACATACATCATTCATCATATATCACACATTCAATGTCCTTCAATGATAAGTTACATGGATCAAAATAAATAAATAAAAACATTGACTTTAGAATGAAGAAAAACTAACATAAGAAAAAAGTAAAATCATTAGGTATACTGATATCGCAATAGATACAAAAGGCAAACTCTAGAACCATCATTATAATAACCAAGAACATTATAGATTAATTTTATTTTGAGAAGAAAAAATAAATAAAATACACAAGAAAGAAAATCGTCGTATAAACTAAGCTATTAATATGTTTTTTTTATCATTTTGTATAAAAATTTTTTAAGACGGTTGGTTTTCTTTTCACTTTGTTAAATGTTACTTTTAATTTTATTTTATTATTTATTGTTCAATATTTCGCATAGCCTGTACTTAAAAGAACATATAAAATACAATGTAAAAAAGATTTATCAAGTATTGTTTAAATGGCAATTTATATTCACACAGAATCACTTCCCACTTTTCGACAAGATGAACAATTAATCATTTTGGGACAAAATTTATATAAATATAATAAATTTTATCTAAAGCCATGTCTATATGTATATTGTATATGTTTGTCGGAATGTTATTGTGGAAAGACTAATATGTATCATAGTAAGTTATATTGACATGTACAAAATGTTGAAAATTTTTGTGGGTCCTTTTGTAAAAGATCCTTCAGTGACCACCAATGACATTGACAAATGAAGAAAATTTTCTATTCTACGATGCATTCTATTCTATAGTTTTTTAGGATGTGTATATAATAGGTAGATTTATCAAATGAATGTTTGTAATGTGTATTAACCATATACACATATACATACATTACATACATATATACAACATATGTATATAAAATAAAATAAATAAAAATAAACTGTATATATCATTTGGGAAACTATCCAACATAAAACATGATGCATACAACGAACAAGGATAAAAATGAATTTTCGTTTTTTCTTCTTGTAAAATTTTTTCTAAACTTTTATTGTTTAGGTGCACATTATGTACATTACATACATATGTATGTACAATTGTACATACCTACCTATATACCTCAAGAGTATACCTAGTTTTTTTTTAAATTACTTTTTTATAATTCATTTAATTTATAATTTTCCATCTAATTGGTAAAAAAAATATATTGTTTCAAATGAATTAAATTTAATAAATAATCGAATGATTATAAATGTAATCCTAATTATATTTCAAACTTTTCCATGACATTAGAAGGAACACTACGTTACACAATTTATTCGAGTTTTTGAGAATGTCTTAAATATTTAGCAAAATTGTTTCAAAAGTTCTTTTTGAAGTGGAGATATCGTACGCCTTATAAAGGAGATATTTTGATCTCGGTCTATTCAACAATTTTTCTTAAGTAGGTATGTGGTTTTTATACTTTTATCTCGTGATTCTTATTATTCATCTTAAACACTCGCTTTTTATAAAATTACATTAAATTTAATTTTTCTCATGAATTAAATTTATTACATAAAAATAAGTGCAATTTAAATTAATGTTTTTTTTTGTGTTTCTTTATTTTTTAATTTTTCTTAATATGCAATGTTAAAAAAATAAAATAAAATAGAATTAAATAAAATTATTGTAAAATATATTTAACTATCATTAAAAGTTTATCAGATTCTCTTTTCTATACTTTTTTTTTCTTTTTAATTTTCTTTTCTTATTATTTTTTTTTTTTTAACAAGATAAACTTTTCACATAAATAAAATGTTTAAAGTAACTATAAAAGCTACAAAGTTAATATCATAAGGACGAAAAGGTTCTGATTAAAAAGTATATATGTATGTATGTATGTATAAATTTTTTTTAAAGTGCGAAATTCAATAAAAGTACATAAACTTGTGAAAGTTATTTAATATTAAAGTCTCCTTTTGCGAAGATTATAAAAAAAAAAGAAAATTTCAAAAATAAAAATATAAATTTTTCAACGTTTTTCTTCTTTTTTTTTTCATTTGTAGTTTTACGACAAAAACTTAAATAAAATTATGTTTTCAACAATTTTACTTTTTTCTTTATTTTTAAATTGAGTTGAATAATTTGAGATTTTGTTTTAAAGTCTTATGCATAAAAGCTAAAACAAAAATAAAATTATAAAAAAATTGAACAAAAATAAAATTAAATTGTAGATTAAAGAAAACTACAATAAAACAATCTGAAATAAAATTGTCGCAATGCTTCATTTCAATTTTTTTGGTTTTTGTTTGTTTGGTTGCTTTTTTCTGTTTGTTTCATTGTTTATTTTTAAAATTTTAAGATAAAACTAAATCCTTGAAAGCAAAGAAGAAAATGTGAAAATAATTTCAAAGAGATAAGCAAAATAAAAAAATATATATGTATATATTTCGATTGCAAAAATATTGTGTTAATTAAAAAGTTATAATAAAAAAAAACATAATAAAAACGACGAACCTCTAATTTGTTTTTCATCGTCTATAAACTTTTATAATTTTTAATCACAAAATATGTTTTTGTTCATCTATGTACATATATTATGTATATATGTAAATATGTATATATACATATGTATATGTATATACAAATATATATGTAGGTAGTAGGTACAAATGAGTTTAGTTTTACTCATCTGAACTGAAAGGTACATAATGTATTTCAATTCTTAACTAATAATTCGTACTTTGTGTACCTATGTACATACTTATATAAAAATGTAAAAGATAAATTTTAAACAAAGTGCGGAAGACTTTCTACAGAAAAGATAAATGAAATAGAATAAATAAATATGAGATAATAAATTTCATAAAGCTTGAAATATATAAAACTGAAAATGACATAAAAATAATGAAAATATACAATATTGCATATGCTACTAAAATGTTTTAAAAAAACTCATAGGTAATAGTTTATAATTTGCAAATTCTTCAATTATATATACCTATACTATATCTAAACCTATTGCTAATGTGAATTTGAAAAGCCAATAAATAATAAATGCCCTTGAAAATTAGAAAGAAAAAAAAAATTCTTGCATTTTTGAAACCAATTTGAGCTTATCGAAGTGAAGTTATCCTAACCTAATACATATTTCAAATAACTAAAGTGAAGAACGTATACTTTATTTAACAATTAAAGTCAGTATTGTGCTTATGGAGGCAGTACCCGATGAGTTTTTTGCCTTGGTAATATTTAATTTAAAAGATTTCCCTCGATTGAAATTGAAATCTGATCACCCCACACACGATACAGATTTATTCAAAAAATTTGTGAAAGAATATAGAAAAGTATGTCTATCTTGCCTGTACTGACTTTAATTGTTAAATAAAGTATAGTTGTTTATGGGTTATTTATTTCATATGTCTCTGGTCACCGGTGTTCTTGAAGAAGAATATTGAAATAAATTAGATTTGTAATTTGAATACACGTACATACGATCTCAAATAATTTATAAAAAAAATTTGAATCCGAGTTTACCAACGTAATGTAAACGCGCGCCTAATGATATTTCGCAAGATCACGAAAAATGCATTGTCAAATCAGAACAAAAATTTTCCAAGAATCGTATTTTAAATTTGGTACAGATATTCTATTTCTTTCTAACAACAAAATATTTATATACAAGAATTGTTTTTTTGTTTCTTGCACATTGATGTATGACACATGCATACATACATAAGCTTTATGTACATTTTCCAAATTTTAATAAAAAAAAATACACACATAGGCAGTGAAAGTAGTATAAAATGACTCCGGTGCAGGGTTGCCGGACAAAAAAATATTTTGGGACCAAATTTCAAAAAAAGGAACAATGGTCCCTTTTTTGAAAAATATAAAATGACTCAAGAATAAATATATATTTTTAATAAACGATTAAGTGAGGTACACACTATCATTTAAACTGACAGTCGGCGACTGATGAAAAAAAAACTAAACAACCACGAAATCATTTTGTCAGTATCAGTTTTACCATCAGTTATACATATACATTATCATTTTAACTGACACTTATGCAAAAAACTGTCACTTTAAATGATAATGTGTACCTCACTTTAGGTAAATATATAATATGTACCTACATATACATATATTAACATCAAACTACTTTAAGAAGTCAAATTAAATTACAAAATGAAAAAAAAATTCAATTATTTTTATCTACTTATTTTTTCTTTTTCAAACTACGCAAAATAGAGAGAAATAGTCTGAGAATTAACAAAAAATAGACTAATAAAATAATTAAACAAGAGAGAAAAAAATTACAATAACATAACAAAAAATAACAAAAACGAAACAAAAAAATATTGAATATTAAATGAAATTAAGAATAAGAATATTTTCACCACAAACTAAATTTACAAAATTTTTGGCTTTAAAAAAAAGTGTAAGCACAGCAAATTGAAGTGAAATAAAAATTTATGTAAGTTATTAAAAAAAAGGACCAAAATAGTAAAATTATTTATATTTTATAAAATTGGACCACCATTGGACCAACGCCGATCATTTTTTTTTCAAAAAGAACTAAAGCAGCAACACTGTTCGAGTTATACCCCAGTAGGAAAAGTGAGCATCCGAAATGCATAAAGGATGCCTTTCTGGGGAGCTTAGGAGAACTCCCTCCTCGTACTTTTTTATCCCCCTTTTTCCATAAGCATGTCCGCCAAAAGGAGTACTCCCTGTAAACTCACCAGAAAGTGAAAAAAGAGATCTCCTTTTTAACTCACGAGAGAGGCCTCCTTTATGCATTAAATAGAAAATTGTTATACATACCTTATTATTTTTTTTACCTTATTAATTGTTTTCTAATTAAATTAATCAAACTTTGGACATTTACGTATTTTTCACTAATTATTCCACAATTTTTCACTATTTAAACTTCACTTTATAAAATCATTTATTAAACTGAGAATCACGTAATTTCACAACTCTAAATTAGATGAGTAATATAAATTGCGTTTTTTCTTTTTTTCTTTGTTTAATCATATTTGACTCTTGTATTCATTCCATAGACCTCACTAGGGAGATATCTTGCTTTCCTTTGTAGTTTTTCTAAACTCCCTTATCACTTTTTTTGGGATGCATCCCAAATATTTCTACTGGGACCGTTCAAGGAGTCAGTTATATATAATGACATTATAAAATAAAAACACGTGAAAAATACATTTTGTTCTTTCTTTTTAAACCCTTTTTGTGTAGGGTTTTTATGTGAGCTTTTGTAGAAAAAACTAAACGTTGTGATTTGTGAATTACCTCATTTTCATTATTGTGGATATCACCTTACGTGTTTTATTAGCTGCAGGTTAATCTATAATTTTGTGCGTTGCTTGGAGGAAGATTATTCAATAATTTTGTGTGGTTTATTTAATTAATAATTTAATATAGTTTAATAATTTGCATTTTCAATAGTATTATCATTATCATTTAATTGATAATTTTAACACTTTTATTTGCATTACACAAATTGATTGTTTTTTACGACAGGCTTGGAGAATAAAAAAGGTAAATTTTCATATTTAATTTTTTTTTTAAATTTACAAGCAAAAAAAAAGATTGAGTCACAATAAAAGAAAACAGTAATAAAAAAAACGAAAAAGAACAAACTAAGAAAGTCACATACATATAAAACATTTTTCATTTTATTATGGAAAAAAGCCCAAGATGAAAATTCTCTAAAAAAAAAAAAAAGTGGTGGTCCATTAAAAGCAACTTTCACTGTGTGTATGTACCAACATACTCGTATGTATTTATTTTTTCTTTTAAAAAGTTAATAGCTCACAATTTTAATTTAAAAAATATTACGAATGTACAAATGTGGTTAGAAATTGTAGTGCTGGAATCCATAAAAGTATTTTTTTTTGTTAATTTTTGGTAATAAAAGCGTCAAACTTAAATTACACGTAAAATTTTATTATTAATTTCAAATTTTATAAATTAAAATACATGATCATTATATACATAATTATGTTAATTCTGAATAATTTCCATTACATTCACCATTTATCTACATATAGGTATGTGAAGTGGCAATTGGCGCAAATATGTATTTTTACCAATTGATAGGATACATATTACATATATGGAACAAATTAATACATACATATGTATGTACATATAAGTAAAGTGTGAAATTAATAATTTACATTTTATAATTTAAATTAAGGTTGTTATTATCAATTAAAAATTTCATTCAAGTATAAATTTTAATTAGATTGCAAATGTAATTATTTATTGATTTATGAATATTGTTTATCAGATTGTTCATACATATTCAAATTTATATTTGTACTTATTTATGTATACATGAATGTGTGTATTCATACATATATGTTTGTATGTTCATTCAACGGTCGTTTTTTTTTCTTTCTTCAAAATCATAAATTACTAGCGAAGGAAAGCAAAAAATTCAAATTTTGATCCGATATTTTCTGAATACGTTCGAGCGTTGGAATGAAATGGTTATTGGTGTTTTATTTTCTTCTCTTTCTTACTTATGTACCTTTTTTTTTTAATGCTAGATATTATTTACACATTATATAATAATTTACAGATTAAATAATTTAAAACTTTTATACGATATAATCCTAGTAAACACCGCTACATGCAACACTCCTTTTTTTTTAAATTTTATAAGCTTACGAAAATTCATGAAGAAAAACGCCTTTGTAAATTTTTATGCTTCATTATCTATAGTTAGAATTTTTGTAGAATATTTGAAAATGTTATAGGATTTTCCAATAAGATGTAATCTATGGGATGAGTATTCAAGTGGAAAAATATATTTTGTGCTTTATTTTTAAGCATTGTGTAGATTGAATTTATTTGATCTATTGGTAATAAAATTGTAGGATATAATTTTTATGTAAGATTTTGTAGAAAAGACTAAACGTTATGAATTATGTCATTTTCATTGTGAATATCAGCCTACATGTTTTAATAATTAAAAATTTTGTGCGTCGCTTCGCTTAGATGAAAATTATTTAATAATTTTGTGTGGTTTATTTAATTAATAATTTAATATAGTTTAATAATTTGCATTTTTAATAGTATTATCATTATCATTTAATTGATAATTTTAACACTTTTATTCGCATTACACAACCTGATTGTTTTTTTACGACAGGCTTGGAGAATAAAAAAGGTAAATTTTCATATTTCATTTTTCCTTTCAGAAAATTTATAAGTTGCCATTTTGAAAAAAGACACCAAATGTCGGAAAATTTTGTTTCAATTATTTTTTGTAATGTGAATTGCAATTAGATATACATAAAAATTTGTTAAGTAAGTAAAAAAATAGGTATGTACATATATATTTCTTGGCTTTTTTATTAACTTTATATATATTTTTTTTTATTATTGCTTTTATTAAACATTTTTTGACTTGCTTCTTAGAAGTAAAAAAAAAAAATTGAGTAATAAAGAAAATACATAATAAAACAATAAAAGAAAACAGTAACAAAAACAAAAAAACAAAAAAAGTTAAAGAAATCACATATAAAATGTTTCCTTTTATTGTAGAAAAAAAGACCAAGATAAAAATTTGTCAATATTTTCTACAATAAAATTGGTAATATGATAAAAGTGTACTTATTTTGATTACGTGCAAAAATATAGTACACTACTATTTAATGGATGATGGCGGTGATGTTGGTGGTTCTAATCTAAACGACCTCAGTAAATTTCAGTTTTATTATGCCCTAAGGGTACAAAAAAAAAACAAAAAAGCATACAATACTTGCCCTTTTTTTGTTGTTTCTGTTATGGTACCTACTCTAACAAAATATCCACGATATATACCTATGTTTTTACAATAAAAAGATCAACTAAAATTGGTCATACAATACATTTGTACATGCATATGTGTGATAAAGTAAAAGTTAAAATGACACGATGTACTTGTATCTATACATACTCTATGATATATATATTTTTATATTTTATATTTTATTTTATATTTATATTTTATCATATTATATATATATTTTATATATATATTTTACATCCCTACATACCATTTTACGAACGTTCGTAAAATGTAAGTGAAATACGAATGTAGAATTAAAAGAAAAAAAATAAAAAAAACACACTCGCAAAAATAACTCGTAAGTAATTCGTAAAAAAATATTCCAGCACACATTTTACGAACGTTCGTAAAATGTAAGTGAAATACGAACGTTACAAGTATTTTTGTTTTTGATGGTCATTTTGTAGTCTGTAATTAACAAAAGTGCAAGTGTTCCGTTTGAATAAAAATTAAATAAAAAGTGAAGTTAAATTTGTGCTAAAAAATTTGAGCCAAACAATGGAAGATACGGTGGCTGAGCAGTTCTCATGGAGGGGCGCCAACAATAAAATAAGGGTGCAGGGGTTGTCGATAATATCGGCACTAAGAAGTGAGTAGTCTTATTATTTCAATTTTTTGATTAATAAACATTTTAACTGCATAATGAATTTTGTTTTCAGGCGCTTTCCATTTGAAATTTCCCACAGGGACGGAGGAAATTTTCAACACAGGACAGGATGCAAATCTTTTTTCCAGTACGCCAAAGATAGGCAGATGAAAAAACTTAAGAAAAAGGCTGCGAAAAATTTATAATTTTAATTAATTTAATTTTTAATTTTTTTATCTTTGAAATAAGTTTTTCTTTTGTTATTGCTAATTTTGTTTTTGTTTTGTTTTTTAAATGAATTGCTATTGTTTTAATAAATGAAATAAATTTATATTTTAAAATAATATTAAATCTTGTTTATTTATGTTTATATGATGAGTATTGAAAAATAAATATCACGGTCCGAATAATTTTGAGAGAAACTGTACTACAAGAAAAAAATATGCTCGCTAAAATGATTCTTTTACGAATTACTTATGAATCATTTTGTTTACTGGGCATAGGCTTACAAATGATTCGTAAAAACGTTCGTAAATCAATTACTTTTAATTTATTTATAATAATCGAAACATTCGTATTTTACGAATCATTAATGATTCTATTGCGAATTAAAAAAGTAATTCGTAAAAAAAGTGCAAAATGGTACGCTCGATAAATTACTTACGAGTCTTTTGCAACTATCGTTAGCGAACAATATGCTCGCTAAAATGACTCTTTTACGAATTACTTATGAATCATTTTGTTTACTGGGTAGCTCTTCTTTTTACTTTACACGCGTCTTCTTTCGTTCTTATCTCAATTCATTGTACATACACCAATTTTTCAATGTATTTGAATTTAACAGTACTTTCATAAATGCGTCGACGACGCTGACGGCGTAAAAATCATGTTCATAAATGACTTTCCAGTGCAGTCGTGGAATGGTATCATGTTCATTAATTCAAGCATGCAGCGCAGTCGGCTGAAATTACTCAATCGTTTTCAGGCGACTGCGATGTTTATTTTCAATTAAAACGAATAGTGTTGTTCATTTTTTTTCTGATATTTATTTAGTACGATTTTAAATTTAAAATAAGATTCAAATTAATTAAAAATTATTAAATTTTATAAACATTTTGACGTCATATTTGAAGATGGCGAATCATGTTCATTTATTCTAATAACTGCTTGCATGCACAGTTGACGACTCTGATTACAATTCCAGTGCATTCGAGTCGTCGACGAAGGTTGACGACGCATTAATGAAAGTACCGTAAATTCTTCAAAAACATTGTTTTTGTATATATGATATGTGTTAGTATCTTCACCTCGTTAACTATAGTATTTTTATTTTTGGAAGTCAGTACAGGCAAGATAGGCATAATTTTTTATATTCTTTCACAAATTGTTTGAATAAATCTGTCTCGTATGTGGGGTGATCAGATCTCAATTTCAATCGAGGGAAATTTTCAAATTAAAAATTACCAAGGGCTGCCAAATGAAATTTTTTATTTTTTTTTCAATTTTACAAAAAAGCATGCAATTGTGGGAAATTTAAGGGAAATTTAAAAATAAAAATAAAATTAATAATATAGGTACACAACAAAATTATTTACTTGAATACATTATTAGCTTTAAAATCACTTTAATTCACCCACTTTTACTTACTTAATTTACTTGAAACACTTGGATTTTTACAATAAAAATACTTTAGTGAAACGAAAATAAATTAAGAATAACAATAAAAAACCAACAAAAAAGTATTGCATCGAAAATTCATAAAAAATTAATGGAAATTTCTCTATAAGAGATAAAAAATATCAACGGTGTTGATGAAAGTAGTTTTAATGAAGGGTTTTTATGTTTTTATTTAACGTTAGATTGATTTTGTTTTGTAATTACTTCACGCCATGTGACAGACAACATCAAACGGGAGGATGCACTTCTTTTTTTCATAATAAAAAAAAATAAAAACTTAAAAAGTACAGGATGATTCGTTCTTAGAAATTAAAAAATTAGCGAACAAAAATTGAAATATCTCATTGAAAATCGAAAATTTTTATGATATTTCCAATTTGAATTACTTCTTTATCAAATATGTATAAAGATACAGGAATGTGAAATTCGTACAGAAACTGCTTTTTAAAAAAAAATTTTCTGAACAAAAAAAGTTAAAATAATTTTTGTACAATTTGAAACACCCCGTTAGCATATTTTAAATTTAAAAAGTACCTTTGTTAGGGTTGACAGAAATATGATTTTTAGAATTTCCTACAAGCAATTACATGTAAAATTATCACAAACTCATCGGGTACTGCCTCCATAAGCACAATACTGACTTCCAAAAATAAAAATACTATAGAAATCAATATACCATTGAGTTAATATTTTTGATTCGATTGACAAAAAATCTTAATGCAAATGTATCTGAAAATTTAAATAGGTTTGTTGTGAGAATTAGATTTAAAAAGTAAAAATAAATAGGTACATCAAATTAACAGATATGTATGTACTTATGTGTATAAACAGGATATGAGATATCAGTATGATAATAATGTTGATAATGATGATAATGTTTAAGGTATAAACAAAACAAACAAAAAAAAAAAAAGAAAGAAAGAAAGAAAAAACTCAGTGATGCTTGAAGACAAGATAATTTGCTTTAACCACCTAAAAACTTTTTAATCGAAATTATTATTATTTATGTCGGATTGTAGATAGTAAAGCAGAATTTTATAAGAAAGTTGAAAAAAAAATTGGAAGAAAAGAAGAGAAATGAAAATAGAAGGGTACGAAAAAAAAAATTCTTAAAGCGATGGAAAATTGCTTGAAAAAAAATTGATATAACAATGATGATATTGCAAAGGATATAATAAAAATATATTTTCATAGGTTGTGAGTTTTATAAAAGTCTATGATTAGATTAGACTGTATTGAAGGTGTTTTATTTAATTTTTTTTTTATTCGTTTAATTCCCATTTTTGTTTTTTAAATGGAATAATCAAATTTTATGCATTTTCAAACGTACAAAAAAAAAAAAAATATTGTTTGTTATTTCAATTTACAGTACGTAAATTAAAAAGAAAAAAAAAACAATTATTTTGTTAATTAAGTTATTTTTCTATCCTTTTTTTTTCTTATAGTTTTTGTTTAAGGTTTTTTTTTAATTTCTCGAAAGCCTAAAATTAATTGTTCATATTTTTTATTCACAGCAAGATTTAATTTATTTCAAATGTTAATTTATTTTTTTTGTTTGTATGTAATCACACGCGATTTAATAATATAAATGAAAAACATTTACATATTATGTCTGTTCGTTGAAAGTCCGGGACTTACACGGGACTAGTACTGAAAAATCATATGATTATGAAGATTTTACACTCATTCTTAGTCCTCATCGATCAACTTAGTGTAAGACCTGAACTAAAATTGAGATTTTAGTCAGTCGGCTATTTACATTTTACACATATTTAATTTTTTCGTATATCAAATAAAATGGCGGAATGACAATTCGCCACGAGTTATTTAACCTGTCAAACTTCACTTGATCAAAAAGTAGGTGTAAATCAATTGTAAATTTTGATGAACTGGTACTTACACTTCTGTTTTATGAAAGTCTCGTATAAGTCCTGGACTTTCAAAGAACAGATCTATTATTTCAATATTGTTCATTTGAGTTCGTCATATAATTATTTACAAACAAATTAATTTAAGTTATTTAATTATTAGATTTTTATTAGATTTATTAGAATTTTTCAAATATTATACCAAAAAATCAGTTATTATTTAATTATTCTACAAAATAAAATAATAATGAATAATAAAAGAAAATACAAAAAAATTAAAATTAAAAATAAAAGGATTTTTTTTAACTTTTTTTTTTTTTTAAGAGAAAATATATTCTTTAAAATTGTATTGGATCTGTAGTTTCATGTGTGTAACCATACTTTCACATGCATCATCTATTTTAAATTGCAAATATTGTACATGATAGTGCATCACGTGTCGTTTGTGTTGTGTGAAATTGCATTTTATTTTATATTTGAACATGAGACTGAATCAATTTTGGAAAATGGTTTTAATGGTTACAAAATATGTAAATGGATGTATATGTATGTGTATAGATTATGAATGAGATACCATGTTATGTATGTATGAAAGAAAGTATGTTAAAGTATATCTTAACTATCTGTATATGTTTTCGTTTTTTAATTCATTAAAAAATATTGTAAACACGTAAAGAAATGCAACATGAAGTTATATAAGACATAAAAAAAGTAAACGTGACAGTTAGATATGTTATTTGAAGGAAAAATGAATTATTTTTAAGTTTTAAGGAAAGTGGAATAAAAACAAAAAAATTAATAGAAATTAATTTTGGAAATTTTGTACACTTTATGTGAAATTTCATGTTGTTAAATGTTAAATTTTATTGATGTGAATTCTAAAAATGTAAAAACTTTGTGACCATTTTTTGATTTTTGTTTCTGTTGTTGTTTTTTTTAAAACCCTTTTGCACTCTAATCAGCTAATGATTTGTAAAAAATTTAAAATATCGAGAAAAATTTGAAAATTTCACAAATAGATCACGTTTTTTTTTTTTTTTTTTTTTTTTTACAAAAATTCCTTATATCTTGGTTCCAGAACATTGTATAGTGAAAAAAAGTTGTAAATTGATTCTCAAAGTAGATACTTTTTATTGTAGTTTATGAGATTGATAACATATATTTTATTTTATTTTTCCAGAGTTGATAAATTTTTCAGAGAAGTAAATACCGAAATGCCACCTGTATTTAATACTAGAAAGAGACGTCAATCTAGATATAGGACGTTTGCTGTAGTTAAAATAACAACGCACTACAGCTATTATTTGAAGTAAGTATAATTTTATCATTTTCATTTGAATGATTCTAATGTCGGTATAAACTTACCAAATCTAAAATTTCTCTATACCAGAAATTCTGTACATTATACTAGTGAGATCTTAAGATGGAAACGCAGAACACACTACCACGTTGAAGTATACATAATAAACCGCGGTAATTGAATGGCCACGATAAAAAATAATTTGAAATTTTTCAAAATTAAACTAGATTTTTCAATATTTTGTATTAACAAATTTGAATTTTAAGCTAAGAAATGTATGTAAATTTTAGAAGTTTAATTTATGTATGTATGTATATATATTTATACATATGTATCTACTTTCAAAATAACAACTATACAGTAACTTAATTTTAATGTACATACTACTTTTTTAATAACTTTTTCACTAATGATATCAGGTAATTTCAACATTAGATAATAAAAAGTGGCCTTGAGCGAAAAAAATTATTTTAATTTATTTATTAGAACAAAAACTATAGGTTATTATAAAATTGTTATACTACATAATATGTAGGTACATTGTACATACATACATACATATATGTATATGTACGAGTATTAATAATATAAAACAATTAATTTGAAAGGTGTTCTATACAAATTTTTAAAATTCTTCTTTTTCTTCCACCGTTAACGGTACTTAAGAATTTTATCTTTCATATATACATATGTATATTTTTTTTTACGAATTTTCCAAAACATCATTTACATTTTTTATAACTGAAAGAAAAAAAAAACAACTACAAAATTATGAAACTTGAACCTTCAAATTTTGCATATTCATGAAAAATACATAAAAAAAAAACAACAAAACACCCACAAAAATATAAACTTTATAATATTTCGACCCTTAAGACTTTTTTATTCGGTAGACAAATTCGACTTTAATTGCTTTAATGCACGAAAATTATTATTACACCCTCTCTATGGTTTGGTTTTTTAATTTTTTGTTGTATTTTAAATATTTTTGTTCATTTCATATTTATTTTTTCATTTTATGTGTTTTATATGAAATTTTACTAAAACGAGAAACTTTAATGACTCAGAAATTTTTTTTGCATACGTTTTTATCAGAAAATTTTTCAATGAGGGAAGAATTTTTTTTTTCATTCATACTTTTTTCATTCATAAAATTTTGTCTTTCCTTTTGGGGATAATTTTGTGGCTTTTCTTTATTTGTTGCTTTTTTCTCTTTTTTTTTAAATTTTATTTGCAATTTTTTGTCACGTGATGATTATTCATAGAAAATGTTTTATTAGCTGCACTTTCTATAGTCTCAGATGTATGCAACCAATTTTATTTATTTAAAGTGATTTTCAGTAATTTTAGAAGAAGAAAAAAAGCTAATTTATGTTATTAAAGTAAATTACAGCTTATAAGCTGTTTTTATAAAAACCACAAAACATTTTTTTCTTTTCTCGAAAAGAAAAAAATGTTTTAAGTAACGTGTAATTAGTGTACAATGTAAATAATTTAGTACCTGTAATATCCCTTGTACAAAAATGTACAAATTTTCATATTGAAAAGAAAAAAAAAATCTAATTTTGAACGAAAACACAACGTGTGAAAATTCTTGTACCAATGAATTTTATTACGTATGTGTTCTATATACATATATGTATATATATATATGTATTTGTTTTTTTCTTTATTAAAATAAAAAATAAACTAAATACATATGTGTGTACGTATTTGAAAGTTTTAGATAAAGTGCTTGGTACATATTATGTCAATGATATAAATGAAATATCCTTTGCTTTTTTTATATATATGTATAAATATTTTCATTAAATTCATGTTTTATAGCCTGATCATACTAATTATATAGTCATTGTCATTTATGTTCCTTGATTAGCTTCTCGTTTATAATTGTGAATGTTTATAATTTTGATTTTTCCTTCATTTACATTAAAAGTCCATTTAATAATAAAACGAGAACAATACAAAAATTGTTTATAAGAGAAAATGAAAAGGATATAAACACAAATTGTATGTGATATTTTATGTTACGGTCAAAATTATAAAATACAGGAAGATAAAGTCCCTTTAAAAAAAATTTTTTTTCTTTCAAATGAAAAAAAGGAAGAAAAGAAAAATACGGAAATGGGGAAAAACAACAAAAGGACGAAAAAATATTTTTATTTAAAAGAGAGGTCACTAAAATCATATACATAAACATGTTGTTGTTGTTATGTTTCTTTTATAAATATGTACAAAAAAAAAAAAAGTAATGTTATATAAACTTTTTTTTTAATGTTTTTGTTTTATACTCTATTTTTTCTATATGAGAATTAGACATAATGACGATGATGATGATGTCGTGATTAAAATTATTTATTTTATACACGCAATGTATTCTCCACTTACAAAAAAAAAAATACATCAAGGATAATATAATTAGAAGATATTATAAATTTGTAAAATATGTATACATACATGTATGTATTGTGTTTTATAAAAACAAATTTCTCACATATTGTATTTTTGAAATATTAAAAAAAAAAAAAAAACAGGATAAATTCATTAACTTACGTTTTTAACAAATTTTTATTATAAAAATCTTTATTCTTTTGCAATCAAAAAAAAAAAAAAAAAAAAAAAAAAAAAAAAAAAAAAAAAAACACCATTAGAAAGAAGTTGTCATTTAGAACATGTTTTTTTTTTTGTCTTCGAAAAAATGAAAATTCATTCATTTATTTTTTACCGTTAGACAAATAAATTTTTTTTATAACCGATATAATTCCATTGAAATACACAAAATAAAATCTTGTTTTTTTTATCGTATCATATACTGAAAGTCCTTGATTTAAAAAGAAATTAAAATTTAAATAAAAAATAGATTTTATCGCGGATAGGCGGACTCGATTTCATTTAATTATCATACAAACTGTAGAAAAAAAAATTAATTTATTTTTTGATTGCTGTTGATGTTCGTGAGAAAAAGAAAACGTGGATGAAATTAATATTTTATATAAATTTCAAAGGATCATAACGAAAAGTAGAAGCTATATTATATACTCTTTTATACGATATGAAAACATTTAATTTGATACATTATTTATTTTTACATTGAATTTGAACATTTGTTTAATAATAAAGATTAATATTTCATGTCTTTTTTTTTTGTTGTTTTGTAATGTTTTTTTTTGTTTTTGTTTTTTTTTTGTTTGTTTTGTGTTTCTTTGAAATAATGAAATTATATTTGGTTTTAGTAATTATGATTACATATAATGATTTGTACAGAAATATTGCGCAAACTCACCTTTATTTCTCCTTCCTGAATGGATAAAGGTATACATATTTTGATATTTTGTTGTTGTTATTGTTTTGTATCCACAAAATTTTAATCTCAATATATATATAAAGGTGGGTTACCTTGTAATCGTATTATGGTGAAAATATTTCACATACATATTATCCTTGATAAACAGGCATCATACAACTTTAAAACTTTACGTTCAACTTAACTTTGTCGCAATTTATAACTTTTCTAAAAAAATCATTAAGGATATATAGTGTATAAGGATTGTATGTACATTTTCAAGTTCCAGCTCATACTTGTACTTATACAATTTGCACTTTATGTGTACGAATTATATTCTGCATGTAAATTCATAAAATAACGTATACCTAATTTCTTAATTCAGATTGTTATCGTAGGTACATATATGTATATATTTTTTTTTTGATTGTAGATTGAAAAACATTGTTTTTATTTTTTTTAAATAACTGATTTTTTATAAACATAAATCGTTAATTTCTCATTTCAAATATAAAATTTATATGTTAATATACAACAGATTGTTATGATAAATAGAAAATAATAAAAAAAAAATGAAATTTTTATGATGTTTTCATTTTAAATAATAATAATTTTTTTATTTATTGTTTTTGAAATTATGATAGCTTTTATTAGGTCATAAAATCAGGACAAATATTGTTTTATCATTTTTAAAGGGAAGTTTTGAGTTTATTATTGCAGTAAATTAAATAGAACAATAAATTGAATGTTATTAATGGTTCCACTGTGAAAGATTCTGATGTATGCATGTACATAATGTTTATGATATTTAAATCAAATATGTTTTCTTTATATTATTTTGTTTTGTGTATTTCTTCTGAAATTTTCAGGAAAGAAAAATTTTATTTTTAGTATTTTCCTTGTAAATAATTTTTATGATTTGAAATTTAAAAATTGCAAAAATACCTTAGAATCCTTATGGAAAATATATAATTTTGATGATTGATGAATTAAATTTAAGAAAAAAACGAAATAAAACCGAAACATTCAATTGAAAAGTCCTAAAGCCACTTTTCTCTAAAATAAGAAAAAAATTACCTAAATTTCTTTTGCTTTAAAAACAACAATTTTAAAATTTTAGAGAATATATATTTTTTTTTTTTTTGAAAACCTGAAATAACAGAATTTAAAGTAATTCTTCCCTACACGTAACAAATTTCATGTAACACAAGAAAAATAAATATTTTGTAAATACAGAATGATATTATTTTTTTTATTTTTATTTTTTTTGAAAAATAAGCGCTAGAAAATCTTATTTGATTAAAAAGATTTTATTCTATTATATTTAAAAGTCGCAACTGTTTTTATTTATTTTTTTTTTCTTATATTTTTGTTTTATGAAAAAAAAAAATTGCTATGAAATTTTATGATTAATGTATAAAAAGCGAATTATATTTCTTAAAAAAAAAAAAAAGAAAAAAAAAGGAATAAAATAAAATAAAAACAACGAAAACAAGTATTTACAAAAAGATTATAATAATAAAATGAATTAATATTTTTTGATATTCTATCTAAGAAATGTAAAGAGTACGATATATGTATATCTGTAGATAAATTTAAAGATGATGATTTCGCATATACTGAATATTCAAAGAATTTTCTAAATTTATCATTTTTCAGATGACATAAAATATTTTTCAAAAGATTTCTAGAGTTGAGTGACATTTCGAAAATGAATTATTATTATTTGTAATTTATGAATAATTATTTGTTTATACTTATATAGATAGATACATATGATAATGATTATAATATGTACAAGTACATAAATTATGTATAGAGAAAAAAGGATTAAAATTTTATGTGGTTGTATTTAATACAAATTTTATTGAAAGTGACAGTTTTTAATTTTGTTTAAGATAAAAGAAAAATTGAAAATTACTTTAAATTTGACAATAATGGTATTGGTTTGTCGTTTTTAATTATATTTTGTTGATTTTCAAAATTTATTATGTAATTTATTAATTCAAAAATTTAGACATGAAAAAATTAAAAAAATAAATAAATAAAGATTTTCATTTCAAGTGTTTAATGAAAAATTCATTAATTATGTATAAGAACAACGTATTAAAAGTAACCTAAATTTTTCAAATTTTGAATCCTTGATTTTTATGTATAGTCAGAAAATATATATTGTATGTAAAATATTTTTGGTATTCGAAATAAATATAGATTGCTTAATCTTAATCTTTTTTAGTGACATAAAGAAAAGAAAGAAAATTCTAAGAAAATCACTGAAAAAGAAAATACCTTTTTTCTTCTAATCCTTTAGTGCTCACTGCTTTCATGGCTTATGTAAAGTTTTAACTTAAATCTAAAATGAAAAAAAAATCTATAGGTATTTGTGAAATATGACAGCAAAGATATTTGCCCTTTTTTTAGCGATTCAACGTTTTTGTCCGATTTTTCATAAAAAGTTTTGTTCGAATAAAGAGCTTCAAGCTTTTATATTTTACTCTGTTTTAATTTTACTACGTGAATATTATATTTCACAATTCTTAAAGATTTCTTATTTTTTATTTTCTTATCCTATCTATAATAAAGAAAATTATGAAAATATTTTTCCAATAATTTTCACATTATCCTTATAATCTTATTTTTTCACATATGAATCAATCACACTAATTTTTAACTACAAACTTCATCAATAAAAAAATTGTTGTATTCACTGTTGTATACTTTTTTTCTCTAAAAATAAATTCAAAACAATATTCTTAAATATAAGTCATAATAAAATACATTTTATTATCATATTAAAATCATAAAAAATATTATGCTCTGAAAAGCTTATATCTCGCATATTTTTTTTTTCTTTGTTCAAAGTAATATTTATATTTTTTTTGTCTCTACTTATATCCTTTTTATTTTGATTTTGTTTTTTTTTTTTTAAATACATACATGTATTTTTTGCCTTATATTATTGTCTTGTTATTTGCAGATGTTTTTGCAGCAGATTACAATAAAATTTAACACAAAAGAGATATAATAAAATAAAATACATAAAAATATTTGTTATTCCTTTAACATCTTTATGTTATCCTTTAAGGAGTTAAATAAAATGAGAAAAAAAAACAGTGTATGAAAGTGTTGTTTTATCTTATTTTTTTTTAAATTTATAAATAAATACATTCCTTTGTTTGTTATTTATATGTGTATAGTATATGAGATGCATACCTTTGTCTTCTGGTGTTTTTTATTTTATTATTATTATTATTATTTTTTTGTTTTTTTGTTTTTCAAGTGTATATATCTTTCAAATGATATAAAAAATACTTTCACACATAAAAACAAAAAATAACAAACCATCACCCACACAATAAAATACAAAAATATATATGTGTATGTATGTACATTTTTTCGAATTTTTATTTTTTTTTCTAGAAGAAAAATTTGATATTTTGTTAAAATTACACATTGTCTGCTGCATAATATATTGTTTCAAAATGATCTTAAATGTTTGAATCCTTTTCTTACAAAGTATTTTTTTTTTTAATAAAGAATATGTAAACAATTTTATTTTTTCTTATATAAAAATTCAAGTCTTAAAAATATATAATAAATGCAACAAAATTTT
The DNA here is from genome assembly GCA_932526495.1 of Bombylius major. NCBI lineage: Eukaryota > Metazoa > Arthropoda > Insecta > Diptera > Bombyliidae > Bombylius > Bombylius major. The sequence goes on along the minus strand of OW052046.1, from coordinate 31,348,824 downwards.
TCATTTGCATTTTTTCAATATGAGAAATATTTTCAAAGTTGCAAATTTTATTATTTAAATTTATTTATTTATCTATTTTTTTTTGTCTAATTTTGTTTTTGTAGAAACTGTTTCGAAAAATGGGTCAAATATAATTCTTAAATAATAAAAAAAAATTTTTTTTTTGTAATATTTTTCAGAAAAACAAATAAAATTTATGACTGTCATGACATATTGAAAAAAAAAATGTATAGAAAAAGCAATTTTTTCTTCTATTTTTTGTTTTTCTTGATTGTGAATGAAAAACATATAAATCTTCAATATTTTGTTTGTTTTTTTTTTCTTCTATGTTTCATATAGACAATCAATCAAAAAATAATATGGAAAATGAAAGAAAACTTGCAACTAATCATAAAATAATTTATGCTCTCTTAGAAAATGTATCTTTGAATAAGTGATGTATGTAATATTCATACTTATATATACATAGTATGTAGATTCATATTTACGTAACATGCAAATTCACATGACAGGTGGGGAGTAGTGGGTGACAAAAAAGAGCAACATATTGAAAATAACATACAATATAATGATGCATACATATTGTCTGCCCAATGACCCAAAAGTGATATAATTTCATATGTTCATGTGTTATTGATTATAGATGTCATCATTTGTTGTATAAGAATTTAAAATAAAATATAAAAACGAACAAACAAATAAATGAAACAAAGAAAATCCTATACAGAAAAACACACATCATCACACATTACTTTCAGGCATTCATTCTCATTAATTTCAATTTGAATACCACCAACAAGGATAACAATATTCACAACTGTATAGTTATTCAGCAACCACCCACTTACGTTATACCAGTTATACAATCGTTTTTCGTAATTCGCATGTTGAATACAATGTGCAACACAAAAATATTTTTAACGTGAATCTACATAATTCAAATTCATGCCATCATATCATAATGTTTTTCTTGTAAATAGATTTTGTTTTTTTTTTCTTTATTTATTTTTTCTTTTCTGATGAATCATATTAGGGTGGTGGTGAATAAAAAAAAAAAGTTATAACAGTAGAATGCTGTTAGCACATTAAAGTAATATAAAATATTGCTGTAGTATCTTTACGGTTCAAGGAGGATGATACATTACGCATTAGCGTAGTAGCGCCAGGTTGCCTGTTATGCAAATTTTATTTTATTTTTGACGTTTTTTGCAAAAAAAAAACAAAGTGTTTTTTTTTTTATTTTCTCAACAGAGCCTTACCTAACACAAAAAATTTTTCAAGGATAATTTTTTTCTTGTCTGTTGTTTAATCGTGAATTTAATTTAATCGTGTTTAATTATTGAATTGGAAATTAATTGTATTGACAATATTATTATGTATATGTATGTGTCCTTAGAAACTGAAGAAAAACAAAATTATTTATTATTATATTACATACAAAAATATAATTGACGTACATACATATGCATGCATGTATTATGTATTTGATTTTTAGTCACCAAATTCGCAATATTATTTTAGCAATGAAAATTTCAATTTAATAAAAAAAAAACACTATACTTGATTTATTAATTGAAGTCAGTACAGGCAAGATAAGCATACTTTTCTATACTATTTTACATTTCGTTTGTATAAATCTGTCTCGTGTGTGGGGTGATCAGATCTCAATTTCAATCGAGGAAAATCTTTTGAATTAAACATTAGCAAGGGCAACAAACTCATCGGGTACTGTCTCCATATAAGCACAATACTGACTTCAATTAATAAATCAAGTATAGAAATAAATTTAAAATTTCTTTTTTTCTTGATAGGATTTTTAAAATTTGAATGATAATGTATCTAAAAAACACAAAATACATGCAAAAAAAAAATAATAATAATAAAGGCCAAAATAATAAAAATTATCTTATGAACGTGAATACCATTTATAGAATATTAATGAGTAAGAAAAAATACAAATATTTCGCCTTTTTTTCTTTTCAATTTTTTTTTTCTTCAGGGGTTTGGTTGGTTAACCTCAGGTATTATTATTGATGGTAAACGACGATAAAGAAGTAAATTTTGAATATTCTTCCACATGTACAAGATGTAAGACATTTCTTTTTTTAGTTTTCCAAATTTTGTTTTTTTGTTGTTTTTTGGCGCTGTTTCTTACTAGGTATAAAGTAGGTTTAGATTTCATATACATATGTATGTATCTATATATCCGTGTGTAGTTGTGTTACACATATTTTTGTGCAAATTCGATATGCATTCATGATTTTTAGATTTGAATTTCAGTATAGCTTTTTCATTTTTCATTTTATTTTTAGAAAATTTTAACTTTATAATGTTAAAAATCGTACATATATTTATCGTAAATCGTAAATTTGTATGCAAAGTGTGGAAAAACTTTAAAAACAAAATAAGAGAAACCAAAATTTGAAAACAACAATTTAAGTGGTACATTTACAGATTGCATTCAATAATATCTTGATGAAATAAGTATTTAATTTGAAAGAAAAATATTTATAAGAGGATTTTATTTTTCAATTTCAGAAATTGAAAAACAAAAATTATTCTCTACTTGAAAAAAAAAAACTTACAGCAAATTATTAAAATTTTTCTTTAAGAATTACAAGAAGAATATAAAAAAAACGTTGAAATGATGCCGGAAGAAAAATTCACATTTTCAAAATTTTCTTCTGAATTCTCTTTTCTTAAACATCCCCAGAAGCCATATTTTTCTGTCTTGAAAAAATTTCTAAAGGTGTGTTTTCATAGAATTTATTTTTCTAGAATTTCACGTAATGCAACCAATTATTAAAATTAAACTTTATTATCCTATTTTTGTTTTTTTTGTCCTATTTATAATAATTTCCCTATTAGATGATTTAAAAGAATTAAAATAAAAATAACAAAAGAAAGTGAAAAAAAGTAATTCAAAAATGTATTAAATGAATTAGTAGAATTCTCCTCTTTTGTTATATTTTTCTTTCTTCGTATACTTTTTCTTCTTTATTTTTTAAAACTTTTCAAAATAAATTACATTCCAAGAAGATCTTTTTTTTTTACTTTATTCAAACGTAAATTTGCCTTAAGACTTTCTTTTCATTGAAAAAATAGGAATATAAAACAAAATGACAATCCTTCCAAATCTGCTGGTATATAATATGTAGATTTGCTAAGAAAAAAAGTCGTACAAAAAAAAATAAAAAAAAAAGTATGAAATGAAAATCGAAAGAAAAAATATCCTCCAACCAACCGATTTTAAAAGACGTCAAATGATGCTGGGGCCTTCTCTTTTATTTCAATATTTGCCGTTGAGAAAAAAAAAGGATACCAGATAACTTTTATCATGTCACATTTCTTTCGTATTTAAAACCATCATATCCTTTCGTCTGTCTGCTGTGATTTAATATAACATTGTTGTAGGATATACACTTACTGTGTGTTAAAAATAAAGCAATATCAAACAGATATCGCATAAAGTTTTGATGACGATAAAGAATTTTTTTCTCGTATTTTTTTTTCTCTTCTCGTAAACTGTAAAAAACCTTATAATATTTAAAAAAAGGATATCATTCGATTTTTGTTCTATTTTTTTTTTTTTTAATATTTAACGAAAAAAAAATAAGAGAACAAAAAGAGAAAAGGCAAAGTGATGAACGGATTTTTATGTACCCTTCGGATCAGATATCGTTTTAGGGTGCTAATTAAGTGAAATGAAATCCCTGCTGTTCTGCCTTTTAAATAATTTGTGTGTCTGTTTGTGTTACTGCTTACTGGAATATTTCTATTTAAAATTAATATTTGTTTCTATAGAGAGTATATACGAGTATATACTTGTATGTACGAATATCTGTATTGTTGTATTTTATATATATAGCTAATTTCTTTGAACTTATATAAAAATTGCTATTTAAATCTTTTTCTCAATCATGTCATTCCCAAGAGGATTGTAATTGAAACAAAAGGATTCAAACAAAAATTCAATGACGATGAAATCTGATTGTAAATGAAGGAATCCTTTTTTTGTCTTTTTCTTTTCTTCTGTTTTTCCTTTTTAAGTATTTTTATGCTTCTCGCTTTTATTATTTTTACTTTATTTTTAAAATTTCCTTTATTGGTTTTTTCTTTTTTTTTTTTTTTGTAATAAATTTTGAATTTAAAAAGAATTGCTTTTTGTTTGTGCTTTCTTTTAAGATCTTTTTCGTTTTTTTTTTTTTTTTTTTGCAATTAAAAACATGACTTTTTTAAAAAAGTTTTTTTTCTTTCGCAAATTCAAAATTAAAAAAAATGTTTTTAAGAGAAATACACTTCAGTCAAATTACAGATTTCAATAGAAATTGAACGATTATTCAATTCAAAGGATTAAATGAGAAATAAAAAACAAAGAACAAATTAGTTAAAAAAAGGATTTCCGAACTTGAAGGTGAAAACTGATTTTTTTGTTTTTACTATAATAATTTTAACTGTGAGTAAATTCGTATTGAATCTTCAGTACTTTAAAAATTATCCAAAAGATTCCTTTTTTAAAAAGGCAGAATTTCTTCTAAGTTTATTTCAGACACTTCTAATTTTAAAATTATTTACCATATTATATTAAAGATTATTCCGTTGCATGTGGTATTTTTTTTTATATATTGAAGAACTCTTGAAAATTTACACAATGAAAATAAAAAAAATCCAAAAAAGAAAAATATGAAAATTGAAAATTAAATTAAAAAGCTTTTCATATTGTACGTCTATTTAAATTTAAATTAATAAAAATAACACACACACACACTCTTCATATATCATGCATATGTTTAAAATTTAGTAAAAGAATATACTTTTTATAATTCGCATCATAATAAAACACAATTCGTCTTTTTTTAATGACTTTCACTCAAAACTTGAAATTCATTATTCTCTTGAATAAGAGTGCTAATTAATTTTCTTCAACAATTCTTCACTTTATAATATGCTTAAATTTTTTTTTATTTTCTTCATTATATTATCTTCTCTCACATACATTTTTTTCGTTTTATTATTTTCAGTGTGTACACAATATAATGTTGTTGTCATGTACATTCACACTTATAACATACATACATATATGTATATCTTTTATATATATTTTCCTTTCTTTGATACTAATTTAACCCATCTTTTCTACTTATATGTCGTAAATTATATTCTCGGTATTTTTTGCATACAATTTGAATATGATAATAAATTTTCCATCATCAACGTCATTATATAGGTAACAAGATTCTAAAGAATACAACATAATTTTGCTTTGTGCCAAATTAGAGTGTTTAAAAAGTCATGACGTGTTTATGATTGGAATTAAACATCAGTGCTGAGTAAATTTTGTTGTTGTTGTAAATTTTATCATATGCTTGAAATAAGGTATAGGTATCCTATCAAATGAAAAATTAGAATTCTCATCTTTTTGTATTTTTAATCAGTAAAGTTTGACTTGACACATGATCTTATTTATAATGTACATATGTATGCATTATAAACAAATGTTACTTACCTGATGTTATGATATATCGTTGATGATGTTGATAATGATTTTTAGAATTTAAACTTATAGTTAAAGAAAAACAAAAACATTAAGAAAAGAAAAAGAAGAAGAAGAAGAAAAAGAAAATATAAAAAAACAACACACATTTGCTTTTTTTTTTCATCTTTTAAATGCTAAATTTTACTGTTGTATAACGTTCTTAATTTCATTGAAATTTTTATAAGTACATACGTACATATGTACATAATATATACGCAATATCTTTACTTTTTTGTGTTTTTGTTTTCCTTGTCATGAAAATTCATTATCATCTATCTTACATTTCACTTTGAAAAAAAAAAAAAAAGGATATGAAAAGTTTTTCAAAATAATTTTTTTTATCATAATATTCTTGGAAAAAAAGTAGGTATTTATTTTGTATATAAATGTTAAAAATACTGAAAAGAGGTATCTAATTCACATTAAGAAAAGTTGAAAATGTACGAGAAAAAAAAAATAAAATCATATTAGAGAAAGTTTTTTCTTTTTTTTCATTATCTACGAGTATAAATTGGAAGTTATTTTCTTTATTGTTTTTCTTTCTTTTGTATTTCCCTTTTTTTGTGCAAAAGTTATTTGAATATATACATATGTACCTACATACACATATTTACAAAATTCAATACATTTTCACTCAGGTAATTTTTTTTTTGTTGTTGTTTGAATCGATGAAAGGTAACAAAGCTTTCATATGTCAATGTAAATGTTTATAGCTTGCTCGTGCCTAGAATTTTAATGACTTTTTTTCTTTCGAGGCTAAAAAAAACTTTTTCTTTTTATTTGATTTTCCCTTATAACTATGACTTCACTTTTTTCTATTTGCTATTTCACTATTTTTCTCATCATCGATATATTTTGCAATTTTCCTTTTTGTAAATAAATTTTTCGTATATAGTAACAGCAAACAATCGATACAATTGCGTTTATTTTTCTTTTAGAGTAGGTATTTTTTTTTTCTCTGTATAAGAAGTTCGATTGTAGATGTAACAAAAAAGAATAGAAAAATATATGAAATTTTTTTTATAAAGGATTTAACACCTTTTACTTTTTTTTTTCTAATTTTCTTCATATCCTTCATATCATCGTTTTTTTTTTTTTTGGGTCTTTCAAATTAAACATTCAAAGAATTTTCTTGTTGGTTAATTTTTGATTTTCTGTTTTCTTCCTTTCGATTTGATTTTCAATGTGTTTTTATGATGTGAATATTTTTTCTTTAATTGAAAAATGTATGACGAAATAGAAAAATTTTACAATTGAAATTTGAATGATAAACTTTTTCATTTTTTTTATGTTTTTTTTTCTGGGTTCAATTATATTCTTTTTCTTTTCTTGGTAATTTGTGAAATTGAATGAGACTTTTAGTTTTATGGATAACAAGAGAGAAATAAAACTGGAATGTGTTTTTATATAGGTTCTATTATATTCTCCAATCTCCACGGATTATTACATTAGTATCAAGCATGTGAAGGCATACATTAAAAAATAAAATCGATACAAGAAAAAAAAAACTCCACTATGCTTTTTTTTTTCCTTTATAATGTATAATAATAAAATTTAAATCTTAATTAAAAGCTTAAAAAACACTCCTTAAATAATAAAAATAATAATGAAATAACAAAAGTAAATAAATTGCACCTTTTTTACCCCAATTATATATAATTGTTTCTTCCCTCAATCGTACAATAAAATTCCGTTTTTATTTTTATTTCATAATTAAACGATTTCAATAGACAAAGAAACCACTTTGTTTATGCATTTAAAAAAAAAGAAAAAAGAATTAAATACACAAATACAAAACCCTGCAAGACAAAATTACTGAAAGACAAAAAATATTTACGAAAAGAAAAACTTGAGAAAAATAAAAAATAAAAATAAAATTCATTTCAATGTGCTTCAATCGATGTACGAGTATTTTACATTTTTCTCTTTTTTTAATTTTCATACCCCCTTTTTTTTACTCGTCCCATAAGAGCTTTAAATCCTTCAAAAACAAAACAAGAAAACTAATTAGCTAAAAGGTTTTTTATGATCTTAAAAATGTTGAAAAACATTTTCCAAATTTGTTTTTTTTTTCATTTTGTTTTTTTTTATCACACATACATATCTTATATAATATAGGGTTAGTATGTGTTTGTGGTTATATATGCGACAACCACAATCGTCCAAAAATAAGGTCTTTTGAAGAAAAAAAAAAATACGTAGTGAGAATATATGAAATAAAGGTAAAATAAACAAAAACAAATCGAAAAGGAAAAATGTAAACCCTTTTCTTCAGTTTCTTCGTTAACATTTTGATATGCAGACATGTCCATGTACATATGTATGTGTGTACTTATGTATGTACCAACCGCAGTAACATATACAGCACTAAAATATCAATACATATAGAGAAAAAAAATCTAGCCAAAACTTTAAATTATCCGGACAGACAAACCAATAACCATTTCTCAAACAAAATAGATTCATATGTGCAGATACCCTACATATCTATATCCTATATGTACATAAGCATGTATACGAGTATATAAACATAGTTGTTACAAATTTTACTTACTACTTATTTCGTTTATTCTTTTTTTCTCTACAACATCACCATCATCTGAACCGTTACTATCATCATAATTACCACTTTATAAATTTTTTCCAAAGCAAAAACCTTCAAAGGAAAAAAAAAACAAACATTTTTTTTTAACTTCTTTCACTTACTACATACTCGTATATGTTGTCAAATCCTTTTTCGTATCACATATAAAATCTTTATTTCACCTGGCTTAACTTCCAATATTCAAGTAATTTTGTGTGTGTGTGTTTTTCTTTAACTTTTTTACTTTTGTTTTACGTATAATTTCCATCCTTATAACGAAGAGCTTTTACGTAAGTATTTACGTAAATGTGAAAAACTGATGATGATGGTTTTACTGCTTTTCACATGTAAAATCTTTCAATATACCGCATTACATCACATACTACTTTTCAATAATTTTTTTCTGGAAACGACAGTATCGATAACATTCAGTTTCACTTTACCATTTTCTTTGCTTTTATTATTTTTTTTTTTTATACTTTTCGAATCGAATAAGATCACAGAAACACAAAAACAAAGACAGAAATAAAATTACAAAAAAAAATATATATAGGTATGTATATACAGAAAATGAAAACGAAGGAAATAAATAAAGAGTCGTAAAAATGCTGACATTTATTTTTGCGTTTTTTTTTTGTATACAACATTTTTCAGTTTTTATTTCTTTTTTATATACAATTTTTTTTACTTCTTCTTAGAAATGTGAATAACTTTTTCCTCAGAACAGATGAGTTCTGTGAACTCAATATAATGCATTACATACTGTTTACACAAAACGTATGCATACTAACTTTAAAAAAAAAGGAATAAATATGTAAATAAAAAGCATAGAAGAATAAAGAAGGAGAAGAAAAAAGTAAAAATACGAACTACACTCAGTTGATATCTTATCTCACCTGTAATCAGTGTACACGAGCAAACAAATACACTTACTGTTATATTGTATATTGTAAATATTGTCCTTTTCATGCTGGTAAAGATAAGAAAAATTTGAAATAAAAAAAAAATAAATATAAAGGAATAAAATAAGAGTAAAATATTGAAAATGAGGAAAAAAAAACAAAACGAACAACAAAAACAAAAAATGAAGAGAAAAAATGTAAAGTACTTGTACGTGATTGAAAAGTTCTTATGACAATATACAATTTAAATTTAATGAAAAGAACGAGTGTGTGGTAAAAATTTAAAAAAAAAGTAACATAGAAAAAATAACAACAACAGTTTGCTTTATTTATGAGTAAAGTTAAGGCACAGAAAAGGGAAGCAAAGGAAATTAAAACAAAAGTAAAAAACTAAAAATAGTAGGTATAAGGACGACAAAAATATATAGAGAAGAAATTGATAACAGTAAACAAAAAAAGCGAAAAAGTTAAAGATGCTGTATAATTTGTCATTGGTGTTGTTCTTTTTACTGCATCGAAGATTTTTCGTGCACCACCCGCATTGATAGTGTGGTGATGTTGTGGTAGGGTGGTTTTTGTTTTGTTTTTTTTCTTTTTTCTTTTCAAAAAAAAAAAAAAAAAAAAAAACTTCGTATAAAAAATCAAATTTAATTTCGATTTTATGAGTTTTTGTTTTTTATTGTTCAATTCGAAAGGAAGTAAAGGATTGAATTTCAAAAAGTAAAAAATGTTATTTTTCTCCGCAAATTTTAGAAACAAACTTCAGTTTACCTCCCTTCCCTGGAAAAAATATATCAAAGATTAAAAAGAAGTTCACGTAAAGTTATAACTTGTACAAAAAATCAAAAAGCAATTTTATATTTTACTATATATAGAACGTAAACTGAAAATCCATATTATTATTTTTTTTGTACCACTTTCTGCTTATTTTTTCATTTTTTTTAAATTTACAAAAAAGCTAGTAAAATTTCAATTAATTTATGATATAATAGAGAAAAAAAATGTCTATTGCAGGAATCGACACCCTGCAGTTTATTCATTAACTAAAGCACAAAGTGAAATCCATTTCATCTTTGTTTTTTCAAATATTTTTTATTCTATTTTTCTTCATTGCATCTAAATTTTCCTCAAAATTTATTCCTTTCTTTGGCAGTTTGTTTTTGTTGCTTGGATTTATGTGTGTATGTGTGTGTGTGTGTGTTTTTTTTTTATTTTTATTTTTAAATTTTTTTATTATTATTTTTAACTTATACAGAAATTGCTTTACCCAGCATAATAAAGTTTCTTTTTCTAAATAAAAAAAAAGGGGATACATTGAATATGTTGCTTTCTCTATTAAATCAAAAATAGGAAAATAAAAAAAGTAAAAAAAAACAAAACCTTCAAAAGATTGCCGTTACAATTTTTTGAAGTTGTGGAAAAGGAGGTCAGCTTAATTAGCTGCTGAAGGATGCTTTTTTTTGTATATCTTTTTTTAAACGATCCAAGAATTATTCTATACATATTAAATGAAACATTGACATATATACTGGACAAAACATCTGTATGAAACACCATACTGTAAAAATAGGACTAACTTTATATGGCTGTCTCACTCTTAGGGAATTCGCCATGTTACAATGAACGAATATTAATTTAAACATTTGATATTTTTAATAGATAGATGGAGGCACAATAATAATCACTTAAATTAAAATTAAATTAACTGAATTAAAATCAAATTTAAATTCGATAGAAATCAAATTGTCTTTGAATAAATCAGTAACTTACTAACAAATACGTTATTTGAATGGGGGATTTTCCAACGTTTTTATATTTGAATATATTAAAATTTGACAGCTTCGACAATAAATGAGTGAAATTGAGGTGGGTAATTGAATGAACAAAAATAATACATATGTCTTATGTATTATGTCTAACTTTTAGGGAATTGACAAAATTTGTTTTGAGCCCATATGAAACAGAAAGTTGTGCCGTCCAGTATATATAGGTCAATGAAATGAAAGTACATGTAATATAGGGAAAAAAGGAGGAAAATTCTAAGCTTATAAATGAGTTATTTTATAACTACATTTGTTTATGAGTTTGTGTGTTGTTTATTTTATGACATTTTACCAAAAATTGCAATATATAAGGGTTTTGTGTTATACTTATACATAGTTATACACATACATACATACACATATCGTACAACACGATAGTAAAGTTCATCATTATTATGCAAAAGTGTAACTTGTCGTCTAATTGATTTTTCTTGTTATGTACTGAATTTTTTCTGTTGTTTTCTTGTATTCAAGTATCTGCAAAAAATAGTGGTTTGTTAGTTATGTATATTGTTCAGTTATACGTTGTATATAAGAATCTAGTGTATGTTATAAACTTTTATTGCCATACTCACCAACTTTTACCACGGGCAGTTTTAAAATAATTTACAATCTTGCACATGTCCTTCAACAAAACGTAAAATATGATACGTTAGATTCACTTTTATCATTATGTAACTTTTACGAAGTAATCACAATCTGAGATTCTCTTATATGACTTTCACCAATGACTATAATTTCCACCGTTATATTGCTCCGTACTTTCACGAAGTTATTACAACCTGGTGGATACGGCAGTTAAAATCACAATACAGCTCTCTGTATCAATAATATCTTATTTGAATAATGTATGCATGAATTTATTTTTCGTTTATTCAATTTATTTTGGTAAATTTTAAAATTAAATTAAATTTTAAAATGTATGAATTTTTTTATTTTATAAAAATTGTTGTTAACAAAAATTTACAGTTTATATATATTTTTCTCTCAGAATTTATTCATAAACAAGTTATATAAGTTTCAAATGAATTTTTGTACACTCAATTGAATTTGAGTGATCCTTATGATTTTTCGGTATTTTATACACTTATGTACATAGAGAAAGTTTTTAAAAATTAATTTTCGTTTTATATATCATAGTTTAAAATTTTATTTATAGTTTTTTCATAAGTAATTATTTTATTTTTGCTGAAAAAAAAAAGTTGTTGTAAAATTTGATGACGAAGAACTAATAAAAGAAAATTAAAAAGTATTAATTAAAAAAATCCAATACCTTTGTGACAGTACTATTCAAAATAAATTGATATATGTATGTACTCGTACATATTTGTGTATCTGTCTTTTATAAAAGACAAAATGTAAATAAATGACCTTTTATACGAAGGAAATTAAAAAACGCCCACATTTTTAATAACTAAAATTCGTTAAAAATGTTACTCTTTGTAATATGTTCGCATAGCCAAACGAGTATATTATGTAAGTATATGTATGTGAGAAATGTATTTAAGTTAAAAATAAATATTTATTTTAGTTTTTTAATTAGAAACACTTTTTCAGTCGTATTTGAAAAAAAAGAAAAAGAAAAAAAATTGCATTTTGTTGGTCGCTTTAAAAATATTTACGTGATTTAAGAAAAATGTTAAGCAAAAGTTCAGAAAGTATAAAATACTATTTTATTTTTTGTCTTTAATTTTTTTGAATATTCTCTTTTTTAATATTTGAAATTTTTTTTTTCTAATGTCCAAAAATCCTCACAATTTTTCTATTTTATTCTCATTCAAAACTAAAGGATTATTTACCATCTACCACACTTAATTATCAATTAATTAACGATCTATTGGTATTGTTAAAAAAAATTTCGAATTTTTATTGATTTTTTTATAAAATGATTATTGAAACTTTTTTTTTTTCGTCTATTTTTTTTTTTTTTTTGGCGTCAATTGAATCATAATCTAAAAATAAAAATGATTTGGTCATTCGATCACATGATTAAAATTCTACAACATATACTTATATATTTGTTTTTTTAAAATAAAATACATATTTTGTGAGTGTGTGTGTGTTTCTAAATTTTGTAGACAACCAAAAAAATTTGTTTTTTTACGTGACATTCAAAATAAATATTATGCAAAAATATGTTTTTTTTTTCACATTCATTTCATAACATAAATGCGTGCTTTCTAGTTTTTAAATTTTCCTTTATAAGATTTTTTCAAAATTTTCCAGAAAGAGAAAGAAAATAAGAAAACGTAATGAGTATACTTATTCAAGTATTTACGTGATAAATTGTCATCATGTGGATTCAAATTTGCAATTCTTGACTTTTATTATTTAAAAGATTAAGGATATTTGAAAAGAAAATATCTAAACTACAACGAACTAAATAAATTATATATACATATAAAATACACCTATAATAATAATTTTCTAAAGTTCAAAAATATAGAAATTTCTAGCGGCTGTAGAAAAAAAAACGTAGAATGATAAAAGGAAATAGAGAGGATTTTTTTTCATAATAAATTCGGATTATTATTTAAATATTAAAGAACAAAAAGCTCTTTAAAAAAAGTCATCTTTTAAAAAATTATAATAATAAATTTTACCTTTTCAATTTGTTCCTTTATGTGAATTTATATACATACATACGTATATACACATTTATGTGTGTATATTCAATTTTAAAGTCAGATAATATGTATATTTTTACTTAGAACATTTAAATGAAATAATAATATCCTTAAGCATATATTTTACATACATACATACATAAATTACATAAATTACATACATATTAAAATAAATGAACATACATATTTGTATATGTATGTATGTGCACGTATTATTTTAAATATGTACAATGTACATATTATATGAAAAAGTTTTATTAATAGAAATCATATTATAAAACGTTTTTATGTATTTTGAGAAAAAGATTAAAAGTTTATTATTAGATTGTGGTAAAATAGGTACTTTTCTACATATATATATGTATATATACATATATATACATAAATAAATATGCATATGTATGTATGTGAAGTATAGTAATAATTTATTGAATGAATTGCAAGGAGACTATCTATAATAATCAAAAACAAAAAAAAAAGCTTTATAAAATATACTACAATTTCAAATTAAAGTGTTTTAACAAATTTTATTAGTTTTAATCCTTTTAGAAGTTCCCTTATATTTAATATACATATACATACATATACATATTTGATTATTAGATCAGTATAGTTAAAATTTAACAGAAATCGTATCTTTTCTTTTAACTAATAATTTTTTTTTTTTTTTTTTTTTTTTGAAATAAATTTATCATAAGTTTTGTTAAAGTAAAAGTTTCGAAAAAAAAGGTCCTTAAATTTTTACTTAACTTCCTTCACCATATAAATATACTTTTCTTTGACCGAAAACGTACATACAAGAAAAACATAACACAAGAAAATGAATGAATTTGTAAATTCAAAACTTTTTTCTTTTTCATAATTTTCATGTTTTTTATTTTTGGTGGAGAAAAACGAATGAAAATTGTGTACAGTTATAATTTATGTATAAACAAAATGTACATACATACATACATATAATGTATATGCACTACAAGTCAAAGTATATTTAAGTATGTATGCATGAAACTCACGTGTGTTTTAATGTGAATATACGAATGTATGGAAGGATAGTGCAAAAATAAAAAAAAATATTTTTTTTCTACAAAAATAAAAAATAAAAATGTTTATGACCTGATTTTATGCCACAGAAACCTTCTGTTGATATCGTATTGCTACTGCTGCTGTTATACAAGTATAATACTGTTATATCGTACATTATGATGATGATGAGGATGATGATGATGGTGATTATTATTATTATTAATATGATGCCTCTTTTTAAGTTCACACGATATACTTATATAAAGTGTTTTCCTTTTTTTTCTACATTTATTTTTTGTTTTTAGTTTTTAAAAACCTATTCTCTAGCCTGCAAAGTTGATCAGTCAATATTTGACCCAGATACTATCTGCATTTAGTGTAAAGTTAAAAATAAAATAAACAAAAGATAGAAGGAGTAAAAAAAACACAGAAACATAGAATAATGATAAACATAATGCATAAAAATAGCAGCACATAATGCAACACTATATACTTACATAATGTATGTATATCATATAAATACATGATAAGGATGGTACTTATAAGGTTCTCATCATATATCATATATTATCATTTCTTTTTTATAATATTATAGCGTAAGAGATACAATTATTGACACTCTTAAGACATATACTTACTTAATACGTTTCCAGTTACATTTGTGTCGTCTGTTCTGACTATTTTACAATGTTTAAAGTGTTTATTAACTGTTCTTTTTAAGAAAACGCTGTATAAATCTTTTAAGGAAGAAAAATACCGATTTTTAGAAATTAATATCGAAATATACAACTATTGTCACCAGAACACAATAATTGGCGCCCTATTTGAGTACATTAATTAGCATGGGTGGCAATCTGTTTTTATGCTTTTTGATATTATTTCAGTGATTGCTTTCTGAAGCGTTTCATCAGAGTATGTGTTTACATTTTTTTTGCATTTTATTCTATAGTAAATCTAGAATAAAATTAAAATAGCAAGAAATTATCATTAGCTCCATATTAAAAAATTTTGAAATATGAGGAAAACTTCTCATATACAACTACTGACATCTGGCAAAAATATAATTATTGACACGTGACCAAAATTGTACTCTCATACAACATAATTATTGGCACGGGGGGACAATAATAGAACAAGAAAGATTTTTTATTACAATTATTGACACCCCAACTTAATAATTATTTAGTTTATTTTGGTGAATTAATTTTGTAGAAACAGTTAAATTGACTTCTCTACATTATAATAAAACAACACTTTTTATAATTTATTGTATATATACCTATTTGATAAGAAATCAGTTTTTACCATACAGAGTTCCTTAAGAATTTCAGATAAAATTTCCACAAAATGAATTCAAACAAAACGTTATCACTCGCGGCGTTAGTTTCTTGACTGAAGGCGATATGTTTCATTAATTCACTTTACTACTACACACAAAACAAATTGAAGTTTTCATTGATATAGTTTTTATTCTGTGAATATTAGTACACATTGCACAAATATCTAATGAACTGTAGGGTGTCAATAACTGAATCGAAATTTCAGGGTGACAATAGTTGTATCGCTTACGCTACTTCATATAAAATACATATACACATATATTCTGTCCGCTTGCTCTTTTAACTCTTTTTTTCCATCATTATGAAAAACTACTTTAAAAAAAGACGGTACTGTTGATAAACAGGTGTAAATATGACTTTTACCAAAAAAAAAATATGTAGGTACACATATAGTATCTATGTACCTACATACATTCTGTTCATGAATTAAGGATGATTGCTGTCAAGATATGAATATCTTATGTAATTTTGCATATACATTCACATGGCATACATGTTAAAATCACATAATTTTAATAATTTTTATTTGTACAAAAGAAGAAAAGAAGAGAAAGAAAAGGGTATCATATCAATTTTTAAAAGAAAGAAAAAAAAGAAAAGAAAATATTGGAATATCCTTTTTGATATACATAATTATACATATGTACTTTATATTGCTTGTTTTTGAATTTAATCGAATTTTAATTGATTTTTTTTTTTTTTTTTTTTTTTTAATATCCTTATTAATTCAGAAATTGAAATTTTATATTGTTATGAATGAAAACACCCTGTAAAATTGTAAAATGTGACATGCAATTACATGTATAAAGGATAACATACATAAGTATGTATATATGTACGTACATATATGAAATATAAATGAATATATAATCATCATTTACTGTAATCAGACACGTCCTATCCAACTTAAATGGTTAAATGTGCTTGAAGGTAAAATATAACCTGAAGTTGAATCAAGAAAATTGTATTTCAATACATTTGAGAATATAATATTTTGAATACATAATATATGTATGTATACATACAGTATATACATATGTGTGAATAAACACATACCTATATATATATATATGTATGTAGGTACATTTAATTTAGTACAGTATATAGGTAAATGAATATACATACATAAGTATGTATGTATATATACAGGGTGATTCCGTTACGGTGTCCGACCGGGAAACTACGGATAGGTCTCGGCGAGGGGAACAAAAAATCGTATTGGTGGGGGGGGGGGCAATCTCAACGGTTTAGGAGTTAGAGGGGGTTAAAGATTTTTGGTACTTTTTTCATATTTTACCCTATAACTTTTTACAAGGGCACGCTAGGCTCACCAACTCTTTTACATAATTGTGAAGGACTCCTGTGCCTTTTCATCAACATCTTACCTGCTGCTGTGTATCCGACCATTCAGAAGTTATAAGGCCTCAAAACCATAATTTTGTCATTTTTTCACAGATTTTTGGACTTTAACCCTGCTTTACTCAAAAAAGGCTTAAATTGACCCTCATTTTTTATTGCAGAAAATGAAGGCTCAATTAATTCTACATCGATTTGTTATCTTCATTTTTTTCGAAAAATGGATAATTTTTGAGATATTGAGGAAGACCTCTTAAAAAATCTGATAATATTAGTATGAAATTCATTATATTATTGGACACGTGCTTTTATTACAGTGTAAATTGAAAATAGGTGCTTGGAATGCTAGTTTTCAAGTGCAAATATCTCAAAAATTATCCATTTTTCGAAAAAAATGAAGATAGTAAATCGATGTAGAATTAATTGAGCCTTCATTTTCTGCAATAAAAAATGAGGGTTAATTTAAGCCTTTTTTGAGTAAAGCAGGGTTAAAGTCCAAAAATCTGTGAAAAAATGACAAAATTATGGTTTTGAGGCCTTATAACTTCTGAATGGTCGGATACATAGCAGCAGGTAAGATGTTGATGAAAAGGCACAGGAGTCCTTCACAATTATGTAAAAGAGTTGGTGAGCCTAGCGTGCCCTTGTAAAAAGTTATAGGGTAAAATATGAAAAAAGTACCAAAAATCTTTAACCCCCTCTAACTCCTAAACCGTTGAGATTGCCCCCCCCCCCACCAATACGATTTTTTGTTCCCCTCGCCGAGACCTATCCGTAGTTTCCCGGTCGGACACCGTAACGGAATCACCCTGTATATAATTTATATAAGTGTATTTGGGTGTTTTGTCATCCATCAGTGGGGGGAGGTTGATAATTGTAATGATTTGGTGTTCATGATAATGATGAGGAATGAGGATGATAGTGATGATGATGGCTTGCGCTTAAATAATGATGAGAATTTTCATCTGATGATAGCCAAAGTGATAAACTGATGGTGTATGGTATATTATAAATGATTGAAACTCTTAAAGATATTACTCATGCTACTGAACTGTTAAAGATTAATGTCACATCAATAATGGTTTTATATGGGTACAAAATATTTTATAAACAAAAATATTATATATCACCTAAAAAAACATAATAAAAATTATAAACTTAAACAAACAAACAAACATACATATGTATGTATATGTATTCACAGATATAAAGGATATTATATGTAAAAATTTACACCTAAAAACAGAAAAATAAAAAAGTAAAAGGAAAAAGGATCCTTCATACCCGTAACTCGTATATAGTATAATAGTGTGTGCTTAAAGCATATCTTGTATAGTACATAATATGAATATTTTATTCGCGTAATATTCAATGATTTTCTAATGTTTTATGAATTTATTAAGTGTGCGTCTGGCTGTGCGTGTGTGTGTGTGTGTATGTATGTATGTATACGTTTACTTTTTACATTTTTTTTGGTTGTTTATATTTTTTGCCTCTGTATGGAGAAGAAATTTCGCAAAAATTTATAAATTTATATTGAATGATAACGATAAATTTCGATCTAATTGATTGATTTGCCAAACAAAGATGTCAATAAACGAGAAAATTCAAACCAAAAAAAAAAAAAAAAGAGGGAAAACGAGAAAATCTTTTTTTTTTTTGACTATACAACGACAAAAATATTAAAGGAAAAGCGAGAAATAAAAAAAAGGAATAAATAACATCCGTACATAGGATTTATTCGAGGACAAAAAAAAAAAGAAAACAAAAAATAAATTGAAAAAAAAAAGAGAAATGTTGAATGAAAAGAAATCTGAATGTCATTCACTGTAATATTGATTAATTTTTTTTGTTTTTATTATTTTTTTTTTTAGTCGTTGTTGTTGTTGTTTTTTATTCTAACTTAGTGAAAATGATGATGGTGGTTTCTTGTTTATTTATTTATTTTTTTTAATGTTGCTTTTTACATCAATTTCAATTTAATTTAATTTTTCCATTTTTTAGTTTATTTGAAAAAAAAAAAACGTACTTATAAATGATTTGAAAAAGAAAGTAGTTTTGAAATTTTTTAATTTTTTTCAATTTACTGAATTTTTAATTTTCCTATTAAATTATATTTATTGGTAAAAAAAAAAATCAAACTCATTAAAAGTTAATTTTTTAATATTTAATATTTTTCTAAAGACTTATTTTGTTGTTGATTTTATTTTTCTGACTTGTTGTTCCTTAATATTGTTTTTTTATAGTTTATTTTTATTAAAAGTATGAAAGAAAAAGTTTTAAAGAATATAAATTTTATTATTTATTAACTGTTTCTTCTTCTTCTTTTTTTTTTTTTTTTTGTTCAATTTAATGAAAATGAAACCACAACATTATCATGAACATACAAAAAATCGTTTAGTATACATACTTAATTTTTTTCGATTTTCGTATATTGAAAACTTAGTTGCATTTTTTTTTATAAATCACACATTGATAAGAATTTTAATTAGTGGTTAAATAAAGTTTTAGCAAAAGATAATACATACATATATAATATATTTTTAAAAATTTTTTTATTTTATTTTACATAGAAATTGAATAATTTTGAATTTTGTACAAAAGCAAAGAAAAAAAAAATGCTTAAACTTGAAAAAGAAAAACAAAAAAAAAAATATATAGATGATGTACTTATTTAAAATGGCAAAAAGAAAATAATGGAAAGACTGAAAGATAAATACGATAAAAATCAAAAAAATTTTCCAAGCAATTAAATTTTTAATAAAGTTGGCTGATTTAAAGTTTTACACAATGAACTATAGTATATAAAATGATAAAGTTGCTTTTCTATGCAAAACAAAATAAGAGTAAGAAAAAAAGAGAAAACAGAAAGAAAAATATGCTAAAAAATAATGTCAGGAATAAGGATGTAGAACGAAGGATGTTGTTTTTTATTATAAAGAAGAAAAAATACGGTATACAAAATTATTAGATATTGTAATGTACCACCCAGTTATAAAAATGTTTTTAATGGTTGGGTATAAATATGATTATGATTTGTGGGTTGTTGATGGATCTTATAAGGTGACTTGCATTGTTACGAGACAAAACAATACAAGAAAAAACTATTTTTTTTTTTTTTTTTTTTTTTTTTTTAAGGAAAACAAAATCGTTCAAGTCTATCGTATGTTATTTTCATTATTTTCCTCTTTTTGAAAAATTCCCAAGTTCGTTGTTGTTGATGATGTTGTTGCCGCTGTTGGCTGTTTGAATATTATTTGACCTAGTTTTTCATTTTAATGTTTTGTTTTTTTTTTGTTGTTTTTTTTCCTTCAAGAGTTGTGTGTACCATGAATGGATGTCAGTAGCATGAACATAAAAGGACGAATTAAAATGAATGAAGCTTAAAAAAATCAAAATACAGATTTTTTTTTAAAATGTTTTTTCTACTTTTACTTCTTTTTTTCTTCTTCTTTGTACTTTTAGTGTTCGGTATTGTTGTTGTATTGTCATTATTATTCTGACATTACTGTAATTTAAAAATATGTACGACAATTTGAATTGCATTAAAGTACATAATATATAGAGGGTTTATGTGAATTTGTATGAAGTGTACATTATTCGATGATATCTATAGTTATGTCGTTATAATAAAATATACTTTTCACTGTACAAAAAAATGTACCTATATAAAATAATATACATATACAAATTTATGTAAAATATTGAAAAAAGAATTAAATGGGTGAATTGTATAATATGAATATTATTATTTAATTAAATACAGATGTCCTTATGACTATTTAGGTAACTTGGTAAATTGGGTACCACACTCAATGGTTCAGACCAGACCAGACCAGTCTTCTACATTATCAATTAACCGGTTTTTTAGAAGAGAGAAGGCGAGGTAAAGTACATTTTATCCAAAAGTGGAGAGAAGTGATAGAAATTTTGTTGACAAGAAATTTCTGTCTTCACTGATCATCAAACAAATACATACATATGTTTTGTTTACTACTATAACGATAGCTTATGTTTTACACGTACATACATAATGTATATGATTGACGACAAACGAAGACTACGTGTAGTACTGTAGTATCATCTCGAAGACAGAAAAAACCTGTTTATTGAAAGGAATTACTCAAACTGACACTCTCAGTGTGGTCCCAACCAATGATTCAATAGTTCTACGTCCTACAACCCTACAAGATATTCAATCCACATGTTGTAGAATTAAGTGTTTGTCACCTCTTCCATTCGTGTAAATCGATGAATAAAGACATCATTTTGAAACCTCGAGAGTTTTATTTAAAAGTTTCTTTTTTTCTGAAGAATCTTACACTACATAATTTATACACGTGCATATTTAAAATAGTTTTGAAAAGGATAAAAAAGTAATAGAAAAAAAAACTTTAATGTAATTGAAAAAATTTCTTGTTAAAACTGAAAATGAGAAGAAAAAAATATAAAATTAAATGAGAAATAAAAAAAAAATATATAAACAAAAGCAGGAGAGAAAAAAAAATGGTATTGAAAAGGTATGTACCTATAATATTTACGATGATGATAACGGAAATATGTTTATTGTGAATATGAGTATTGTACTTCGAAAAAATAAGCTGCCTTTTAAAAATATTATAAATTATTGAATTTGAATTATGTATTTTCTTCGATTTTATGCTTTAAATTGTTGAAATATTTCATATTATTTTGTTTTTCGTTAGAAATTTTCTTAAAATACATACTTCTGCGTTGTTTTAAAGATTTTTAATTTTTATTTAAAAATTCTTCCATTAATTATTTTCAACAAAAATGGCTGTTTCATGCATTGCCACTATAAAGTAATGGCTGCCTACAGTGAAGTATCAGAAACTTTATAGTTCCATTATAAAGTATTTGCCACGTATCCGTTACTTACGAAAAATACCATAATTTTGTCACTTTGTAGTGGCAAAAACGTTACAAACCCAAAAGAAAGTAACTATAAAGTATAGTATTTTCGATAAGGTTTTGCCACGGTTTTGATACTATTTTAAAACTTGTACTGGAACTTTAAACTTGGGATCTATATAGTTCCCGTACTTACGTGTCAGATACGTTCCGAATGCATCTATGAAGTGCCAATTAACAATATAGTGGCAAAAATAGTGGCAAAAACGTGGCATTAACCTAAACTTGGTGGCAATCATTAAGTTTAAGTATCTGGAACTAAAAACGCTACTTGGGGCAACTTAGTTATGATTGATTAAAAGCAATAAATTGTAATGTTAATTTGGTACTTCCAACACATATAAACAATAAAATAAAATTGAGCATTCAGTCTTGGTACTATATGAGTCGTTGGTATAGTCAATATAAAAATTCGAAGAAAAACAAAAAACGGTGAAAAACAATTAATAAAATTTTTTAAATATTGTTTTTTTTTTTTGTTGTTGCTGTCGTATCTTTTGTTATTTATTTTTTAATATCATTTAAAAGTTTAGCATCTTCTTTATACTCTGAGTTTAGTTTTTCTTGAATTGTTTGACATAAAACATTATAGGAAAACAAACTTCACATTATCATTATTATTTTTAACCCTCTTGCATACGTAAAAGAAATAGACGAACAAAAAAGAGTTATATAATATATAATACATAATATTATGTACTTAAAAAAAAATAAAAATTGATTTAAAATTTAAGAAAAAACCCTCATAACTAGCAGGCAGACAGGGTTGCTGATCTTTTCACTTTATTTACTTCTTTCTGTTTTGTGAATTTTTTTCCTTTTTTTCGAATTTTATTTCTCTTTTGATAAAGATATTTAAGAGAGAATATTTTTGTGTTATTTCTATGTGAATTATATCCTGCTAAATTTTAAAAGAAATTTCATCTAAAAGGGAAAAAAAATATCTGAATACTTTTCTATACTAAATTAAAAAAATAAATAAAAAACACTAGGAAAAATAAAATGTCAAAAACAGAACCAAACGAAAAAAATCTAAAAAATTTAAATTGAAGATTAAAAAAAAATATAATCACGTAAAAAAAAGCACTTGAAAATACTTTTGAAAATTTTTTCTTGTTGGAAAAAAGGATCACAGAAAATTTCTTTCATTTTTTTTTTCTGTGTTTCAAATGTCAAACATTGTCATCATTAAATACCAAACAATGCAAATCATGGTTTTAAGAATATTCCTTTTATACATATAATCCTTTTTTAAGAAATATTTTCAAATATAATGTAATAAAATGAAAAGGCAAAAAAAGTAGAAGAAAAATAAACTATAAAAGAAAACTCTATTTTCTTTATTATTAACCCTTACAGCATTATTCACTTTATATTTCTTACTTCTTCTTTTTTTTTTTTCATTTGATGAAAATCATAATATTTTATTCTTTTGGTTTAAATTGGTGGACGTCGTAAATGACGTAAACGAATCTTTATTTTATAGATACTCGAAAAAAAAAAACACTCCTTTTTTTACTTTTATGTAAAAGGATCAACATTTTCATTTATTTTTTTTTTTAATTTTCTTCTTCTTGAATATTAAGAAAGTCATAGTTAGTTTTTTCTAATAAATGTTTTCTTCAAAACGCTATACAGAAAATACACACACACACATATATACACATAAATAACAAAAAAAAAAAAAAAGTTAAAATGTAAATATGAAAATAAAAATACTTTTACCATTGATAAAAGTTTTTTGATATGTAAAAAGGATATAAATTGGATTCCTTTAAAAACATTCCTTTTTTTTTTTTTTTTTTTTTTTTTTTTGAGATACATTTTAAGAGATTTCTTCAAAGTATAATCCTTTTTTAAAAGCAAAATAAAATATATATAAAAAAAATGAAATAACTTATAACAAGCACAGCACATAAACTGTATGAAAGAATTTCAATTTTTTTCCATCGATTTTTTTTTCCATCTTTAACATTAAATCCTTTTTCATAGATTTTATATTTTATAAAGATTTTCCTCATTTTTTTGTCATTTTTTATCTTGAATATCCATATCACATACGTATATCATTTAAATACGGGAAATAGAACAGAAATGGCAAATTATGAAATTTAAAGAGTATAAAAGGATAACTGAAAAATATGAATGAATATGATGATAATAACGATTTAAAACGAAGCTAATTTAATTTTTTTTTTTTTTTCATTTTACTAGTAGAGATTTTGTATTGCTGATATTTTTTCGTATGAAATTTGTTAAAATACCATAATAACTATCTTTCGGCAATGACAAAATAGTTTTATAACAAACTAATTGTTCCAATATATTGAAATGGTAACAGCGACGAGGCCTCCAATCTAAAAGCTGTTTTAAGCTCTTTCTTATTTTCAGGATTTTTTCTTAATTTCTAACTTTTTAAAAGTCTATTCTATTTTTCATACAATACATAGAAAATTTGGGAAATTTTAATATTTTGAATTTAGTAGTCAGTACAGCACAACTGGCCACCGGGGGAGAAAAAGGCCAAAACTCCCTTCTCAAAACTGAAAAATTGAAGTAAATAAAACAGGAAATATTCTATATTTGTGTTCTATGAATGTCAAAACACTAAGAACAGAAGAAAGAATGATAAAACTCCAAAATGCACTGAAAAATATAAAGTAGGACATTATATAAGGTTAGCAGAAAAGTCGGGTTCTAATGGCCACAAGCAGCACAAGATGGATGGAGCTAGGGGAAGGCTTTTACCCATAATTATTTTAAGTAGTTTTTATATTTTGAAATAATAATATAATAATTTAAGATTTAAGATATAACATAAAAAATGAAATAAATGAAAAATGAATTAAATAATGAAATAGTATAATGTTATAGTAAAATATAGAATAGATAAATAATATTATTTTATATATGATAATATATAGAAAAATATAGAAGAGCATAAATTTGTACATATTAAGTGACAATGCCGAAGATTCCGATTGATTGATATTGATGACGATTCAGATCTTATGATTGTTCTTGAAGAAGATAATGAAAATGATGTTTTAATGGAAGAATTGGAGTGAATGAAGATGAGTTTATATATGAAATATATAAACGTGATAATAACCATGGTAAATTAAACTTATTTAAGTTTTAAAATTTTTTAAAAATAAATAATATTAAAAACTCTTATTTTTATCCCAATAGGAAACTGAATTGTTCTGAAATTTAAAAAAAAAAACGTAGCAGTACAGTCAACTTTATACGACAGATAAAGATAAAAGATATTTATGATACTCTTTGAAATTTCTTAAATAAGAAAAAAACATGTAGGTTTATTATGATCTAAAAAAATTCAGGAAAAAACTTGCATATTTGAATTTAATATTTTAAAAGTTAAAGTGTGTTTTCTTAAATTTAAATTAAATCTTAAAAAGCTAATAAATTAAATTTTTTTCTTCATTATGAACGTTTGTTTTTTTTTTTTTTTTTTTTTTTTTTTCAAATTCTAATTTAACAGAAGTGAGAAGACATACATATACGTATTCTATGGTAATAAATGTTAAAACGTATGCTTAGTATAAACACTTAGAAAAGCATTAAAACTAAAAAAGTGTGAAATATAAAATAAGATTCAAAATATGCATGGATAAAGTACCATTAAGTATGTATGAAAAATAAAATGTCTTTTACACATAAAACATAATTTTTTCATACGCACATCCATATATGTATGTAGATCTCTACTATAGATACATTTATGAAGAAAATAAAAATAACAGTTTTTCTTGTTGCTTTTCCTTGGAATATGGGACACATATTGTAATTGGTTCACTCGAATTTCATGTGATTTATTTTCAACGCGAATGACTTTATTACATTTTATAATTTACTATGTAGTACACTCTATGGCTGATGCTGGTGTTGTTTATGAACATTTATGAATTTAAAATTTTAATTTTATATTTTTACTCTAGGAAGAAAAATTGTTTATTTTTTTTTTGTTTTGTTGGTTTCACATTATTTTTTAATAAAAATAATGAAACACAAAATGAAAATAAAATATGTGTGGTAAATGTAAATTTTCAAATGTACTGACACGCTTTTTTAAATTTATAAAATGGAAAAAAGTTACGAGTCTGAAAAATTAAGAGAAATTCTGGAGCAATATGTGATATAATACATATGTAACAATATTTGTTTAATATTAGAATTAAAAACTGGTATACATATGTATATGTGTATGTACATGAATTAGAATATGATGTTGGCACATCAACGGACATCTTGTTTGTGTATCAGAGCGTTAATGTTTTAAATTGAATAAACATCTTTAAATTCACCATAAAACAGCATATTTTTACTTAATTTTAAATTTTTAATTAAAATAATATTTCAATAATTTTCAAAAAAACAAAACAAAAAAAAAAGGAATAATAATAAAAATAAAATCAAATTCAAAGATCAAAGATAAATGACTTCTTTATTTTTTTAAATTCAAAATTTTCTTTTTCTTTCGGTTTTTTGAAGTTAAAAAAAAATCACAAATAAACAAAAACAATAAACCCTTTAAAATAAGAAAATTTTGAAAAAATAGGTCAATATGCATAAAATTAGCATAAAAATTTCATATCTTATGTAGTAAGTGTATTCACCGAAGAAGGGGGAAAAAAAAGAAAGAAAAATAGAAAAAAAAATAACATAATAAAATCCACTTTAGGAAAAATAAATAAAAATGAAAATATCATAGGAAATTTTCTAGAAGACATTATAACATTGGAGGATATATGATAGTCTTTATATCTTCTTATTTTTCTTAAAGAATAAAAGAAAAAGAAGAGAAAAAAAACTTTTTATGTTTAATGCATGTCTGATCTATAAGGAAAAATAAAAATAATAAAAATTACGTCCATCCTTGAACACTATACATCATTGAATATATGTAGCTCAAATCTTGTACACTCAAAAATCCTTATATTATATTTTTTACGTGAAATTTGAAATTTTGATTTAATAAAATTATTGAATCAGAAGCTAAATTTGAATATATTTTTATATAAAGGAAAAATTTTGTATACCTGATGATGATGATGATGTACTTATACTTCAATTTACAATTTTATTTTATTTATTTTTTTTTTTTTTTCATAAAAAGAAAAATTTGAATTTTTCATATAATTTAATTTCCTCTATTTGAAAAGCAAATACATCACTATATCAGGTTTTCTTCTTTCTCTTCATAGAAAAAAAAAAAAATGAATGAAAAAAGAAAAAAATAAGAAAAGATTAAATAAACAGATTGTATAGAAAATATAAATTTTTAAAAAAGGATACAAAAAATAAACTAATATAGCAACATTTTTCTCTTCAAATTTTTCTTTAACAATCTGAAAAGGAAATACATTCATAATTTGTTTTTTTTTCTTTCTTTTTTGTTTTTTTGTAATTTTTTGCGTAATTTTTCAATATTCAAAATAAATTTCTTTTTTGCTTTCATTGATTCTCAAATTAGGTATTATTATTTTTTTTTTTTCATTTTGTAATGGAAAATCACATTGAAAGTGTTCATAACATGTGAACAAAAAAAAATGAATTTTCACATTTTTCTTTCCATTTATATTTCTGTTTTTTTTTTTTTTCGTTTTAAAAAGAAAAAAAAATTTGCTAATATCATTTATCAGTGACAATGAATGCGACACCAACCAGACGAATAATTCAAAAGTTTTCCCTCAGTCATGACATATTGGCCCAATCAATCTGTTTCACAACTGAAGGAGTTTCAGACAAAGTTTAGTTCGTTTATCTTACGTAAATTTTCGATTTTTTCTTTTTTCTACATAAGTGTGTACGTTATACTCTACTTTTATATGTGATTTTTCTCTTTGTTTTTGTTATACATATAAATATATGCATATATAATATGTATATTTGTGTGTGTATTTTCAC
Source organism: Bombylius major (assembly GCA_932526495.1). Taxonomy (NCBI): domain Eukaryota; kingdom Metazoa; phylum Arthropoda; class Insecta; order Diptera; family Bombyliidae; genus Bombylius; species Bombylius major. The sequence goes on along the minus strand of OW052046.1, from coordinate 31,320,770 downwards.
ACTCTCCTATAGAATATAGATTGCGATTTTGATTTTTGTTTTTTAAAGTTTTAGTTTTGAATTTATTCAAATTTAAATCTTAAATTGAATAATAACTCAAAAAAAAAAAATAAATAAATAAAATAAAATTAAAAAAAGACAATACAGAAAAATTTAGCTGCATAAAATTCATGTACATGTGGAAATTGTGTTAAAAGATAAGATCAAAAGAAAGAGCATAATATAGAAATGATGCTTTAAAAGATTCAATTTTCTTTTATTTTTTATTATTATTTTTTTTTTCATTTTTTATTAAGAGTAAAATAACAAAACGTTTAAAAGTGATAGGAAAAAATTTAAATTATTTCATCAGGAAAGAAGGATAATATGTTTTTAACTTTAAAGATATTTTTCACTTAGAATAAGTATTTGTCTAAATATATATATTTCACATATACGAATATTTCAGTATTAATTTTTATCGTATCATTTTGTTGCTTGTTGTTCTTTTTTTTCGCGACGAAGACAATTTGAATGAATGAATTATTTTCATACGTTAAATGCGAAAAGGAAAACTTTTATTAAATAATTTAAAAATGTAACAACAACAAAATTGTATAAACAAAGTTTTTATTTTTCTATTGTTTTTTTCTTTTCTTGAATATCACAAAAAAAAGATATATGAATTTTTTTTTTGTCTTCTTTACAATTTTTGACGATAATATGCAAATGATCATGATTATACGACCCAAATATTATTAGTTTTTTCCATTGTTTTTTTCTGCATTTTTTCCTAAGATTCTTGACAAAAAAAAGGACTTGTAAAAAAGGAAGCAAATTTATAGAAAAAAAAAACGAAAAGAAGAAAAAAAATGTTATTTCTAAACTTTTTATGTAAATATTCAAATAGAAGACTAATGAAACAATTTTCTGTTACATTCGTTTTTTCGTCATTATTTTAAAATTTAGAAGAAAATTCAACAAAGTAAAAAATAAAGTACAACACACCAAAACAACTGAAAAAAAAAAAACACAATTTCTTTATCCTCAAGTTGAATTTGTGCTTTTGTTTATTTGTTTTTTTTTCTTATTCTTTCATTTTTTCTCAATTACCATGGGTTTTATTAGAATTACACAAAACAATAAAATTCTTTTTCTCCTTTTTTCAAGGGATTGCTTTTTTTTTATTATTTGTTTTTTGTTTCATATCTAAAAGTAAATTGACAATTTCAAGAGAATTATAAATATTAAAAGATATTGGTTACTTTTTTTTTTTACAAAAGTTTTTATGGCTTGTGCATAAATCGTGTAATCGAAATTGAAAAGAAAAAAATTAAACCAATTTTCTTTTTTAAATTAAAACTTGAAAGTTGCTGGAAAATTTTAATTAAAAAATTTCATTTTTACCCTTGTTTTTATTAAAAGTTATTGATTTTCTTGTTTTTAGAAAAAACATTATTAGTTTATTTGTTTTTTTTTTTTTTTCAATTTCAATTTTTTTTTTTTTTTTTTTGAGAACTAAGTTATTAAATAATGCGCTTTTACCGCCTTTTAGTCCTTCCTTACTATTGTGACATTTAAGACTAAAGTTGTGGCTTTCGAAGTTTCGATCCCATTTATGCTGTTATGACACGGTATTAATACTATTGGAAATTTTAAGTACTTAAAGAAAGAGACAACAGATTTGAGAAACAGAGACACACTATCAAAATCACCTGACATTTTCTTAAAGTTGTGTTGCCATTATCTTTGTTAAAAGTAAATGGCAATTATATAATTTAGTAAATGAATGTTCGTGATTATTATTTCTTTTCTATTCATTTTGTTTGTACTCACTGAACAAAATTAGAAATAAAAAATTGGACACATCACACTCGTTTAAATATAATATCAAACTGACAAAAATGTCTAAACACGATGGCAACACAAAAATAATATTAATGTTCAAATTTCATGATTAATTTCATGATTAATGGAAGGATATTGGAATTTGGAGAATTGGGAGAGTTATTTTTTGACATTTTCAGTATTAATACTGAAATAAGTGTTAGTCATATCTCTCTTTCTTTCTAGTTGCTTTTTCCGTAAAGCATACTTATTATCTCTTTTTAATAACGAAATTAATCATGAAATTAATACCGTATCATAACAGCTTTAGGAACCCAACACTTTTTTTCAAATTTATGAGTTCTTGAAAAAAAATTTACATATATGTATGTATGTACGTACATACATAGCTGTACAAAGGACTTTACTGGTCGAAGTGCAATTATAGCCCATTACACATTTATCTATCTACATACATACATACTTATGTATATTGAGCAATGAAAAAATATAAAATTTTTAAAGTGGAAAAAAAGAAAATAAAGCCACTAAAAATATCCTATGGTAAAAATTTTCCTTTTAACACAAAATATTAAACTGTCATGTAAAAAAAAATTATATACACAAACTAAAAAAAAAAAATTTGAAAAATTGTCATAATTATAATCTAAATGAAAAACCAACAAATCTAGATAAAAATCTCTCTCAAATTAATTTCATTTTGAAATGTCATTAAGAATGTCGTACTAAAGTATCTTCTTTATTATGTACATACACTATAAAAAAAAATCTTTCTAAACACAAGTGAGTATTTTAAAATTCAGTACAAGCATACAACACTCAAACACACTTTTTTTTCCTTTTTTTATTTTTTTTATTTTTAAGAAGATAATTTTAAGCACAATTAATTTGTTTTTTCCGTAAATAATTAAGTCAGAAGACTTTTTTAAAAAAAAAAAATTCAAAATAATTCTATAACAATGTTTGAGTCGGTATGAGTATATAATGCTTATATGTTTGTCTAGTAAATAGCACGATGACGATGAAAGACCATGATATTCACAATAACATATTAAAATTATAGTACAGACCATGAAAATTGATTTCCGTATTAAAAATTTTTTTAAAGGTATGTACGTTTAATTCTTGCATTTATCAAGGTAACAAAATACTCATCAAATTAAGCATGTACATTATGTATGTATGTATGTTTGTTTATATAGAATATGTGCTAGATTTTTTTATTCTTTTTAAAAATTATTTTATAGATTTTTTTCCTGCACTTTTTTCTTTAAAAAAAAAAAATAATAATAATAATAATTGCTTGATTGCTGCTAAATTACACAAAAATTGTTGCCAGTGGAACTAAATTATTTTTAATTGACAATCAAAGTAAATAAAAATAAATAAAAAAGTAATAAAAAAATAATAATAAAGGATAATTAAGACAATTTAAATATCAACGTATGCAAATATTCTCTTGTAAATTTCAAGTGCATATTTGTTTATTTGCTTATCGATTTTTTTTTACTAGTATAATATTAATTACTAATTAGCCTAGTTTACAAGGATGAAAAGGAAAAAAAATAAATAAGGACATCTTATTCAATTACAGAACATTATAAGCTCTACGATGAGAACTATAATTAGAAAGATACAAGCAAATATACTAATTTCTAATTATGTATGCAGATACTATATGTATGTACGTATACGTTCATACATATACACATAAGTACGTCTTAAATAAATGCTTAATGTCCATTATTTGCTTTTTCTTTTTTTTTCATTTTTTTTTTTCGAGATTTCAAATTAGGTCAAATATATAATATTGTATTATCTTGGCACTATTTTATATCATATGATTAAATAAAACGTACAAATATCTTTTTCCGGAATACAAGAAAATATTATAAGCATACATCCGTAAGGAAACAAGAATAAACAGCAAGGATTAGTTTATATATAAATAACAACACAACATAATACACAGTACAGCTGTATCAAAAGCAGCAGTCACATCAAATCTTTAAACATCAGGATACTTTATAAAAAGCAAAAGAAACAACAACAATAACAAAAAAAAAACAAAAACCAAAAAAATGGTAAATACAAATGTTCAAATCTATGATAATATATCTTATGTTATACATGAGATTCTTTAACCATTCCAATTTCCAATATTTTTTTATCGTGTGATTATCCTGTGTAACTCATCCTCCCACTCATTCATTCACCATAATTGTGTTTCTCACAATATTTTCTTCGTTTATTTATATTTATTATTATTATTATTTTATTTTTTTATTTTTTTTTTTTTTCAAAAACTTATTCAAAACCACACGAAACGAAACTTTTATTTGAGTCCATCAATTTTGGTCGCATATACTCGTTCGTACACCCCCCATGTGTATGTTTTTTTCTAAAGAATTTGTTGTAGTTATTATTCTCCTTGTGGCATCATATAAAAGGTTGAAAATCTGTTCTGATGGCAAAGATTTGTTTATATCCTTGATGTAGTTTTTCCGAAATAAATCTGTATAGTTATTCTTGTTATTATTGTTGTTGTTGTTATTATTTCAAAATTGTTAGAATGCTGCTGTTATACTGTGTATTGCAAAACACAATGAACATATAAAAGTAATATAACATGTGTAAGGCAAAATAAAAAATAAAAAAACAATACAAATGAAAAAAATAGCAAAATGTATGTCCTTTTTCTCTTTATCTTTATGTGTACAATTTTATTGTTCGCACAGTTAACAACAATGAAAAAAGCTTTACGTTATAAATTTATTTATTATAATTTTTGTTTTCTTCTTTATATAATGTATGTTCAGTAAACTTTTCTTTTATACTACAAAAGGATCTCTTCATCAAGCAATCTTACATTTTTTCTTATAATAATTTTCTTTTTTTCATTTGTTTTTTTTTTCCTAACACTTTCTTAGCTATTTCTTTTCTAACTGAAAATTTCTTACATATCCTTTTGCATTTTCTATGTTTTTTTTTCTGTTGTTGTTTTTTTATATGTTGTTTTATTACTCCTTATCGTATCGTGCTTTAGCATATAAAGTATGCAGAAGAAGGAGAAAAAAAAATAAAAATGAAAATAAATAAAAAAACAAAGAAAAAAACATTGAATAAAATTGAAAAAAAAAAAAAGGAAAACGTAAAACAGATTGAAAAAGGAAATTCAAGTAAAGGATGTACGTGCAAAAAGGTTTTTTTTTTTTTTTTTTTTTTTTTTTTTTTGTAAATCGAAATTGTTATATTGAACGAAACGGTATTATTTTATGAATATACTATAGTATACAATGATAGTGTTGTTACTACAATTTTTTTTCTATAAAAGCACAGGATGTAATATATGTCGAATGTATGAAAGATAAGTGAAAAAAAAATTGAAAAAATAAAAAAAATATTTTATGATACTGTGGTACATAAATTAAAAGTGAATTCGTGCAATATTACAAGGTTAAATGTGATGATTTTTTTTCTCTTCACACGTATTTTTTTGTTTTTCAATTTCATATAATAATTATTTTTTTTTCCTCCTCGGTATTTTTTATTCATTTATTAAAAATTGTATGAAAAAGAGGAAAAGAAAAACAAAAAAAAAATAAAAATATTTTACAGAATAAACGAAAATAAATGAGAAAGGGAATGTGATAAAGAGAATATAAGAAGAAAAAAAAAGAATAAAGGATATATATTGAATAAAATACCATCAGGTTTTTCTCATTTATTCGTTCTTATCATTGATTATGAGAACCATACAATATGTACCTTGTACCTATTTACCAAAGCTTCGCCATTACTTTATGTATATCTACATATACAATACATACAATACATAGGTATACATACATATGTACATCTTTGAAAAGAAAATTCTTTTTTTTTTGTATGGTAAGTAGAAAAAAAAAGGAAATAATAGTAAGTAGTAGGCTTTAAGTACAAGTGGGTTGTAGAATGCGTTAGTAGGGAACAAATTTTTCATTTTTTAGGCCTTGTCCTTGTCCTATTTGTATTATTATTATTTTTTTTTGCTTTTTGCCATAGTATTGTAAATTATAAAAAGAAATATGTGGGAAAATACACATACTTGTATATAAAGTGAATAAATGATATTAATGATGATTATGAAAACTCATTATGTTTACTTTTATTAAACCCATTAAACAAAGTATGTGTGCAATGTGCATGTACATATGTTTTGTATGAAAATGTTTGGCTGTCTTTCGAAACGTATTAATACCGTATTAATACAATGTCAGAAGTTTCAAAACGTCAAAGGTAAAACGGTTACATTGTCAGAAGTTTCAGTATGTATCGAAAATGTATATTTGAAGCATACTTTAACCCTAGGATTGCCTGATCGAGAATGTCACAAATGTGGCCGTGAGTATACAAATCTATACCATACATTTTATATGGAAATTTTAAAAAAAAATTTTCAAAAAAAGATATCTCAGCATTCCGTGGACCAAAAACCGTAATTCTTTGACCCTGATATTTATTGAAGTATCTTCTTTAAAACTGTTGTGTGCAGTTTTCTTGTTTTTCTTTTAATTTTTGAGATAACGTGAAAAATAAGGTAAAAAACGTTAACTTTTCATACATTTACAAATTCGACCATAATTAAGACCTAAAGTTGACTTTGAAGGTCTGGATTCAGCATCCCGTGAACCAAAAACTATTATTTTTATATTGAAATCTTTTAAATTGTTCTCTTTAGTGTTCTTTTATTTAAAGTCTTTTATTTTATCTAGTTTTCGAGATTAAATAGAAAATAAGGTTAAAAATGTTGAACTTCTTAATGGTTTTTCGCGTATTTTGTCCTTTTGGTTGAAAACTATGGCACTTAAAGAATTACTGTATAAGATAGCTTTTAAGCAACACTTCAGCAAATATTTTAATCCAAAAATATTAGTTTTTGGTTTAGAGGATGCTGAGATATAGAACTTCAAAGCCAACAATAGATGTTTGCTTTTATGAATGTACAAGAATGTATGGAACATTCTCGTTTTTCATGTTATTATGCACTTTATATTGAAAACTAAAAAAACTACAAAAATACTGTAAAGAACCATACTAAAAAGAACACTTTAATAAATGTTTTAGTATAACAATATTAACTTTTAGTCTACGGGATGCTGAGATACAGATGATCTTTGAAGTTGAAATTTAAGTAAAATTTGTGTTTGGTCTCAAAAATGTATGGAAAATTTTCGACTCTTTACCTTGTTTTGCACTTTATCTCAAAAAGTAAAAATACAAGAAAAAAATTGTACAGGATAATCAAAGAGAACACTTTAGCAAATAATTAGGTCAAACAATTACGGTTTTTGGTCCATGGGATGCTGAGATACAGCTTTTTGAAAGAAAAAAAATTTCGAAATTTCCATATAAAATGTATGGTATACATTTGTATACTCACGGCCAAATTTGTGTTTTTGCATAAAAGAGAATATTTTGTTCTACCGATTTTGAGCTAGGACCTTGAACTACACCTTGAGGTGTATAGAAAGAACCCTCTAATGGAGAAATTGGTGAAGGTTTCAGGATCGTATTTTATTAAGGCAATCCTAGGGTTAAGCAACTAGCGCATTCACATTTTTTCGGATGCACAAATAAAATGTTGTATCACTGCTATGTATCACATTGTATCAATACTTTATTAATACTGTATTCTATACCCATTTTTTGACGTTTCGAAACACAGCCTTTTACTTGTCTTGCATTTCAGCTTACATACATTATATTAAATATTATATCACATTATAGGACAAAAATTTATAGATACTTAATTGAAGACTTTGGATTCATATGTATAGCGAATTTTATATCGTATAGGATACAGACCTTCAATTGAATTGAAATTTATATAAGATGACCGATTTTTAGAGAATGAATTTATTTACTATTGAGTTAGGAGTTCAGTGTGACATTAAAATTATTCAAAAATGTATCTTAAAATAAGACTTAAAGTTGTACATACATATACATACAAATGCGATGGAGTTTTTGCTATGCTAAATATTTTTTTATTTTTTAACTCTTCTATGAAATTTTTAAAATTCTTTGGCTGAAATTCTATATTACATACGTATTTAAAAACATATTTTTTTGTTGTTGTTGTTATTTTGTGCTATCTTTTTACAATTCTTTTCCTATTGTTTCTTCCACTCTAAAAAGAAATCTTATAAAAGACGTATCTACACATTGAACACGATATAATATATGTACATTTTGATAATCCCTTGAGGTCTATTACATAGTTATTTTCAATTTTATTTATCTCTTTAGATTATTATTTTTGTACACATTAAAGTAAAAATATAATATAATAGAACATCAATAAAAATAATATGTTAACTTTTTTTTTCTTTTGTATTGTACATATGTATGTATGTATTTTAAATATTTTATTTTGCAATCATTAAAACTATTAACCTTCATGGAATAATACCTCACATTACATATGCTAAAACCATATGTATTTTTTTATTTTTCTATTATTTTAGCAATTTTCCGCTATTAGAATCCAAAAAACAAATAAAAAACAATATATTTTTGTGCTTTAATCTTATTTTTATTTATCTTTTTGTATTTTTTTAACACCCTGAGGTCATGATAACCAACGATCCGAATACACATTCGCTTTCATATTATTATTGTATTGTTTGGTTGAGTTGACTGTTAAATAAGAATTTATTCAATATCATTTTTTTTTTTCTCTCTTTTTCTTTTTAAATATTTCATCAACGCATTTATGAAGAACATTATTATTATTTTATTGTACAATCTATGGAATATGTATATACATCGTGAAAATATTGCTTACCTTGGTCAATGATAATATAATAAATCACCCGTGTGAATACAATAGACAATTTTATATTATATTACATATATTTAATTCTATTTTTATTCTTTTGCATCTTAGGTATATTGTATAATATTTAATGCACGCAACAAAAGTGCGGTCAATTACTGTCATGCAAGAGTAATCTTCAAAATGTATCTTTTATATGGTATATGTATATACGTTTTATGATGATGATACGATATGAGCTTATATTTTTCTCAATATACAGTAGATACTGCATAGTACTTTTTCATTATTAATATTTAATACAAGGCAGACAAAAAAAAGGGGTTTTACTTCGATACTCTTGATATAGGGGATCAATAAAAAAACATTTATCGAATATGAGATATCAAAACGAAATGGATTTTTTTTCTCAAGAATTGCTGACCACCTCTCTCTTTCTCCACTTTTAGTCGACCGTTTCAGAATTTTTATATCACGAAAACCTGAAACTGATTGACATTTGCCCTTTGTTCAATTAAAAATTCATTTTTGAATCAATATACTGTTCTTAATCAAGTTGTCAAAGACCAATGATGATGACGGCCACACTCACTGTACTATACATACAGTAGCAGATGAATGTACTAAATCTAATTTAGTCTTAGACAATATTTTCAGTAAAAAAAATAAAATAAAATTTGAAAATTATCAGTTAAGATACTCAATGAAAAATTATATTGCATTAAAGTTTTAATGATATTAAATTATTTTTTAATGTATTAAAGAATCAAATTATGAACGTATAGGGTAAATGGTGGTAAATGATAAAACACATAACTTTTTTCTTTTGTTTTTCTTTTCTAATTCTATAATATTAGATGGTTGGATGATTGGGGGTTATCCCTCAAGTGGAACTGACTGACTGGATGATCATCATCATAACATCACCATCATAAAGTAACAAAAAGCTGATATTTCTTCTTCTGTCTCCTGATGAAATGAATAAAAGTTAAATTTAAAGAGTTATTTAACGATAATAATGATTATAATAATATGAAGGTAATGCACAATAGAACAAGTTTGCTTACCTGCTTGTTTTTCTTTTTCATTTTATTTTCTTCTTTTTTCATTTTATTTTCCTGCTTTTCTATTTTTTTTTTATATTTTTTTGCTAAAAATACACTTAAATGCCTTAGGCATAAAAAAAGTTGTGAAATAATAATGTTTGGTTTATACGCTTCAAAAGTTTGACGGAAACAGATGCAAATGTGGTTCTTTCTTCTTTACGTATACATAAACGCATAATGAAATCTATCTATCTAATATATTTTATAAAAAAAAGGGTTTAATAGCCATCAGTAATTTTAAAATAAAACAAAACAAGAGAAAAAAAAAAGAAATTAAAACAGAATAAAAAATATATATTTGAACTTGGGAATAATAAATTTTATGTAAAATACGCATGTATCCTATTCAATAATTTAAAATTTTTATTATTCATGATTTTGAAATAAAATATTAGAAACATTAAAAAAAAAAAGGAAAACAAAACATTTAAAATTATAATTATGACCTAAACTTATGTTTAAAGTTCGCCTTAAAAAAAAATCGATTACCATTTTTACTCTTTTTTTTTTTAATTCTGTCTTTCTATAAAATTTTACAAAATAAATTATGTATAATTTATTTTTTTATTTAATTCCAGTCAATAAACAAATAAACAAAAATGTTACCTGTTCTGTTTACCTTTCAAAATTCGCGTTCATAATTTTAAATCAAATTAATTAATTTCTTTGTTTTTCTACATTATCATCCCTTTTATTTATTTATTAATTTTTTTTTTTTATTTTTGCTGTTGTATTTATTATTCGATTTAAATAATAAATAATAATTCTGAAATGAAGAAAAAAAAAACTGATAAATAAATAAAAATTTTTTTACAAAAATAATATAAATATTTTCCCCTAAAAATATTTTATGATTTCTTTCATTTTTCAATACATAATTTAATGATATCAACAAAAAAACAAAATTATTGTCTCTTTTATATTTTGAGTAAAACGAAAAATCATTCACTTTCAACATTCAAAAGTAAAAATGAAAAATTTAAGAAAAGAAGAAAAAAAAAAAAATAAAACAGAAAAATATTGTACACGAGATTTATCTTAAGATAAATTACCACAATTTGATTCTGTCAAAACGGCCAACAATATATATTTGTAATGAGTGAAAGAAAAAAATAGTTCCCAAAAATATAAAATAAGAGGAAAGCCCTTGAAATAAATGAAATTGAAAAAAAAAACACACACACAAATATAAAAGAAGATGTTAAAGAAAACATTCCACCAATAATGAAGGAAAAAAATAAAGTTTCGATGTTTAAATAAATGAAATTTTCCTCTGAAAATCATCATCAAGAATCGAAAAGATGCCTTTGAAGATGTTTTCATTTGGTTTTTTTTTTTTTTTCTTGTAATTGTACGAGTGAGATTTAAAATTTATTTCATTTGATATAAAATATATCTTTGGAAAATTTGTTTAATAATTTTTCTAGTTTTTTATGTTTAAAAAAAAGGGTATTTATATTTTTAAATACAAATTAAATATAAAACTATTTTGTTATCATCGTAAAATATTTAATTTTGACACCAGAAATCATAAAATATATTTATATTTGTCATTATTGTTTTATTTAATATAGAATTAATATCTTTTTCTTCGTCTTCTTTTTTAAATTTTGTATAAAAAGATAAAATAAAAAAAAAAAACTTTAAAAGGAAAAAGTAAAAAAAAAAAAAAGGAAAATTTATGTACGAGGTATGTTTAAGTGTTTAACTGATGAGATTAAGTTTATTTTGACAAAGATAAAGATAACATTTAAAAATATGTAAATAATAAATAATAATTTTTGAAAAATAAAAATTTTTTTTTTTTTTAAATTTATTTCCTTTTAAGACATATCCCCAAATATTTTTATAGTAAAAAAAAATAAACTTCTTCATCTTTTCTTTCTCTGGCATTATAATTCTTAGTTAATTTTGATCTCCATCTGAAGTCTCTATTCAATTTGATCATATACGCATAATATTTTCTTCTAAATTTCAATCTTTTTTTCATGTCACTCATTCATATTTGTCGTTTCTGCCTATCCCATTATTTTGCATCCTGAATCCATATTTTTTTACATATTCTTTTGGAATCCATATTCGTTCCAGATGACTCAACCATTTCAACTGTCGTGATTTAATAAATTTTATAATATCCTTTCCATACTTGTCGAAAGAAATCCTAAAAGATGTTATGACGGAAACCATAAAGGATCATACAGACAGCAAAAAAAATAAAAAATAAAAAATAAAAAACTATATAATTTCGTTGTTTTTTTTTCACTATAAATTATGGAAAAAAAATTTTAAGGGCATAATAACTAAAGGACTTTATTTTTTAATTTCTTAAGATAAAGAATACAAAAATTAAAATACAATAAAAAAAATACCCTCCTGTAATAATCATCGTTATAACTCAGTTCCTCAATTCAACTTTTTCTTGTATTTACTTTTGATTTCAACTGTAAAATAAAAATCTCTCTTTCTAACGCCTTATGGCTATAAAAAAATAAAAGACAAAACAAAACAAAAAACAACATTATTATGGAAAAATAAAAATAATAAAATACAAAATACAAAACATAAAAACGTTGAAACTTTAATCCTGTCTCAAGTAATTTAAAAGTCAAAAATTATATTTACACACAACCAACATTAGGTTTACAATGTACATGTACACAAGTATATCTTTATAGCTATATATAAGTAATATCAATTCTGTAGATTTTTGTAAATTCTCAACGGGCATTTAACCTTAAAATATTGACGAAATTTCTTATCTTAGGTCATATTTAGAACTGATAACTACTTTTCTTTAAATTGATGGAGATTTTAGTGTTTTTTTAAGCATTCTACGAGAATAAAAACATAAATATATGTATATGTATGTGTACAAAAATATAGCAACATCAACAGAAAAGAAAAACAAAAACAATTTTCTTTTGAAATAAGGACATTCTATTTTAAAGTTTAAGAAAAAAAAAAACATTGAAAAAGCTAGAAGAGAGAAAAAAAAAAGAATGAATTCTTTAATCGTTTTGTATTTAGCCTGATATGTTATGATACAGTTTTTTTTTTATCCTTTTTATCGTAAGTAGGAAAAAACCTAAATAATATGATACACACAAAGCGCTATATAAAATAGCTGATGTGTGTCAAAGTCAAATTGTATTTAAAATATAAAACAAAAGCTAGAAAGGATATAAAAATTATTCCCCTTTTTATGATTAAAGCAATTTTTTGTACTTGAATGAAAATCACCAAATTGAAATTTTGCGCAAACTCACCAATTAATACGTAAATTCACATAATGTTTATCATATTGTTAAAAGATATAACGTAAAGTTTAGAACTTCAAAAAGGACTTTGAAGGATCAAAGAAGCAACAAAAGCAACATTACTACAGAATTTTGTATACAAAAATTTTCTTGGTTGCCTTTTTTTCCCATATATATTTTCTGTTTTTCCTTTCAGTCTATATTGTTATACATTCGCGATTTTTCACTTTATGTAAACGATGGAAATCATGAAAAAGGATTCAGTTTCATTAGGATGAAGCACGTGTACGGTAGTGTAAAAAAATTTCTAACAAAGATATCGTTCATCGTAATTTAGTGTTTCTCTTCTTTTCTTTCTATTTTTTTCACTTTAAAAAAAAAATGACGTGAGTTTTTGAATTATTATCTTTTAGTTTTTTTTTTTTCTCCTTGGAAAAAATGAAAGTGTTTCATGTCACTTAAATGTCCTTTTTGAAGTGGAAAAATAAAATAGAAAAAGAGAAAAATTTTTAAAAAAAATTTTAACAAGAAAAAATGTATGAAAAAAATGAAGTTTTTTTTTTCCGAAAAGTAAAAAATTGTTTATTGTTTTAAGGAAAACGGAAATTTTTTTTACAATAGTCAGCAAAAAACAAAATAAAAATAAAATTCAAAAATTGCAAAAACAATTTTATATGTGATGTGTATGTGTAATTTTAAATTTTTCAGTTGAAATTCTTTTCTTTCCTGTTTTTCTGTTTATGATATTATGATCTTAAGAATATATTTAACTTGACTTTATCATCAAAATATTTGAAAGAAAAATGTAAAAATAGAAAAAAGAAAATCAAGGACATGAGAAAATTTTAACATGTATTTATAAAATAACTGTGAATATGAACTGTTTTATTGGTGAATCGTAAAATGTATATATACATATGTATATGTATGATTTAGTATTTAAAAATGATGTGTTGTGTACTTGAACTCATTTAATGGATAAAAAGGAAAATAATTTCAATTGATGGTAAGTGTGAGAATTTACTTTTAATAAATTTAAAAAAAAAAAAACCCATTCATGTTGTTTATCTTAATGAAAATGATTTGGTAATGTGATGTGGGTGTATATAGGAACTATTCACAAATATGATACTCGTAATAATGTATTTTAACTGTTTTCTATTCAATTTTTTAAAACTGTTTCAAAGATCATTTGAATGATAACGCATTCGTTTTTATTTTCATTTCAAAATTATATCCTTGAAATATTATTTTGAGTCAACATTTGAATATAAAGAAAAAACGTTAATTTAAAGGAAAAAAAATAAAATTTTTCTGTTACTGTCACGAGACATTGAAAGGTGCTGACTTGTACATAAAATAATAACTATGTATTTTTAGATATTTTATATATTTTTTTTGTATCTAAGCACTTTTTTTTTTTAAATTGTAAAGAAGAAAATTGATTTTTTTATTCATGCTTTTTTTCCTTATATATTTATTTTGTTGTTTTCCCACTTTTCCTTAAAAAAAGACACTTTTTTTTCCTTTTACAATATCTTGATAGATACAGTTATGTGTTATACACTGAACAAATTTTCAGTTTGATTCATGTGTCCTAGTATCTTAAAACATACATACATTATGTTTTTTTTCTTTTCTTCATTTTTTTCCATAAAAATAAAAATGAAATAAAAAATAATATAATTTAAAGTGTATATGCCAATGGGATTTTCACCAGAATTGTTCGCATTTTGATGGATTTATTTAGAGGGCTGGCTGCTGATTCATTTCTTGTTTCGTTTTGGGAATTTCATTTTATTTTATTATTATTTCTATTTTTTTTTTTTTTATAATTTTCGTTACTTAACTTTTAAATTGGCTTTTTTTCTTTCTTATTAAACTTTTTGTTTTTGTTGTCACTTAAATTTTTCTTATTTAATTTTAATCTTTTTTTTTCTTCAGTGCTGTAATTTTATCAACTTCCAACAATCTGGTGTACTTAATACAATTTTTTTATCCAATTTTTGTTCTTTTCTTTGACTTTTGAATGTCAGCACTTTTCAAGTAAATTCAAATCACTCAGTTGATATTTTTCTTTGAATTAAGCATTTTTTTATGCTCATTTTTTTTTTCATTTAATTAACAGTGATTTAAATTTTCCTTTTTTTTAAAAAAATTCTTAAGAAAAGAAAAATGTAATACTTCGCTATAATTAACTGCGAAAATTAGAAAACTGGATTATTTTTCTTTCAAACAGTAGAAATATAAAAATGAAGGTAAAGTCCTAATACCGAAAATAAATTTGTACACAATGAAATTCTTTCGTAAAAAGATTTTTCGAATTTTTTTAATTCTTCTTCCAAAGGTAGATTTATTTAATTAAAAGATAAAGTTTAAATTTTTAATTATTCCTTTTTTTAAAATTTTTCTCTAATGAAATAAGTATTGACTATTGAGTAATATTCTTTGAAGTTGTAGAAAAATTCTAAATTGTATTTAAAAAAAAAAAAAAAAAAAGAATAACGTTTTATGGCGTTTCATTTTTTTTGTTTTCTTGAAAGAAATATGTTCTTTTTTTCCCAAGTAAATTAAGTATATAAAATTTAAAATGATTACGTGAAGTATTTTATTAAATAAAATTTAATAAGTAATTTTAAAATAATTAATTTGTAACGAATTTAATTAAAACTATTAAGTGAATTTCATGATAAAAGATATTTTTCAATATTAAATTAAAAACTGTTCACATGAGAATCCACTGAAACTGGTGGGGAAAGGAAAAATCTCTCGAAAGACTTTTAGTTTTTGTTCCAATAATATTCTTACACTTTTTTTTTTTTTTAAATAAAAATCAGTTAAAAATAAATAAATTTCTTTTTGAATGATATTTCATAATTCAGTAACATTAAAGTACACTAAACAAGATTTATGCTTTATGTTCTTGGCAATAAAACAACAAGGATATCTACTTCTTCTTTTTTTTTTTTTTTGTAAAAACGTAAAGAAAAAAAATCAGCTCTCTATGAAATTATTATTCTTTTGAAAGTTGAATTCCAGTTACATTATTCATACTTGTAATCAATGTGTTTGTAAAAAATCTTCCTTTTTTCAGTAAATAAAACAAAATTTAAGGATTTATCTTTAAAGTAAAAAAATGTGGATTATACTCGTATTATATTAGAATGAAAATTACATTTGTTGTAAATTTTAAAAAGTAAAACTTTTATATGTACATATATGTCTTTTAAGAAAAACAACAAACGAAATATATCCTGTGAACATAAAAAAAAAAACAAAAAAAATACAGGACAGGCCCAGAAAATTTTTTTGGCAAACATTCTGATATTATTGTGCACATATAGTAAAAGTTAAAATTATTATACTTTATCTTGATGCAATTGTTGTAAAATGCAATATAATAATTTCAATTTATACTTTGAAAAATATATATATTTTTTTTTTCGGAAAACGAAGGAATTGTTTAAAAAAAAAATCTTTATTTTATTTCTATATATATACTTTTTTTTAATTTCTGTTCTGTTGTGTTTCTTAAATGTTGATAAAAACAAAAGATAGACATACTATGTATATGTAACAATATCATCAGACAGTAAATGACCGACCGACCTATCGGTTATTGACCTTTTTGTTTTATTTCTATTTTTTATTAATTAAAATTTCTTTGTTGAGGTTTTTTTTTTCTCTTTCTTCGAACTAAGTAAGATAATACATTTAATGCAAACACATTATAATGATTCGTTTAAAAAGTAAGGAGAAAAAAATCAATTATGAAAAATGCTTAACAAATAGATAAAGTAAGTAGTAAATTTTTTACCGTTTAATTCATTACACACTAAAACCACACAATCTTAGATATATGTAGGTACATTTACTATTTTTTCTTTATTTTGAAAAAAAAAAAGAGCTTTTAAATGAATAATTTCGCATTTACACACAAAGTTCATAACTGATGAAATATCATAAGAAAAAGTATGTACGAGTATCTATTATAACGGATGTGAGTATAGAAAAAAAAAAGTAATCAATACAATGTATATATGGTGATGATCTTTTAATGCGATGTCTGTACATATACGTACATATGTATGTATATTGTAATTATGTATATTATATTGTAAGTGAAAACACATAAGATGTTTTTTTTTTTTTCAAAAAAACAGAAAAAAAACACATAAAAATAAATTATGATTATCAAACAGTTATTTAATTATCTATACATTATGCGTTTATTAAAGTATTTTAATTGTTTTTGCTTATTAATGAAAAACAAAATAAAATAAAATAAAAAATCACAACAACAAAATTTAAAAAAAAAAAAATTATAAATTTTGAATTTTAAGATTTCCTGTACATAATAATTCATAAAAAAAAAATAATAAATTCTTAAAAATGAATCATTAAATTTATAATCATATATCGAAAGTTATAACCCTAAAAAAAAATATAAATAAAAAATCAATTATAAAAAATATTGTTAATTGAATTTTTCATTTCAAAATTTCATTAATTGAATGAACAATTTTACAATTTCACAGTTTTAATTCATTTCACTTTCAATTTTTCTTTTTTAAATAAATAATAGCATTGATTTCATAAATGCACTATGATACTTATGTATGTATGTGTGTATATGTATAAATGTAGAGGTACTCGTTAATTTCAAACTAAATAAAATATTTTACCATGAAAAAAAAAAAAAATCGGAATTATTAAAGTTTTTTTTTCTTCCATTTTCTTTCTAAATTTGAAAAAATAAAAGTAACAAAAAAAAGTAAAATTAAAACAATTTCCTTTTTATTTTTCAGGTAGTTTAAATTTCAATGTGTTATAGTAAAACTTCTCTATACACATAAAGAAGAAAAAAAACTACATTATGTACATCACCGTCGTCATCATCTAATGTATTAATTTCCTAGGTTGATGGCTTTTCAGTGGGAAAAACAAGATCAATTCACGCATTTAAAGTAATTTAATGGAAACGATTTGAAAAAATAAAAAATAAAAATAAAAACTAAGTTAAATAGTAATCTTATCACATAAGATTCACATATTATAAGTATTTTATTATATGTATGTACAATTACTTGTATAATAATATAATTATTTTTGTGGTGTGCCGATTCCGGTGAAAGTGTATTAAAAACTATCATCATTATCATCATCATCATAAACGTCATCATCATCATCATCTGATATAAAATAGAAAAATACAAAAAAATAAAATAAAAAATAAATAAATAATAAATAAGATTTTATAATATAACATTTCTCTTCACATATAATTTTCATTTTTTCTTATTATAACAAAAAGATGTATTTGTAATAAGACAAACAAAAACTACAACAACAACAACAACAACAAAATCAAATAATACAACAGACAACAGCAGCATTAAATTTATTCATAATAGAATTAAGTATTTTCATTCATTCAACAAATTTTCTACACAAATTCATCCACATAATAAATCTCTTTGGAAAAAAACTTTCCAACAGTAAAAAATAAAAACGTATACATATATACATATACTCGAATGAAATTATGATGATCATCATCATCATCATCATTTGATGACAATGTGATCGCAATATATCGCAATAATCAACATCTAATGAAAACAAGGAAAAAAAATAAATAAGACCTCTACAATAATATCGAATTATAATGATGGTATGATGCAAATTTATAATAATACATTTAAAAAATAATAAATAAGTACTGTCTTTTTTTTTTTTTTTTTTTTTTTTTTTTTTTTTTTAAAGAAAGTTTAATAAAATCTATTTGAAAAAAAAATAAAAAAATAAAACAAAACTAAAAGAGTAAAACAAAAAACACAACTAAATTATAAAAAAAAAAAAATAAAAAAAAAATAAAGTTTGCCACAAAATCAGATACGTTTATGCAGCTACATATTGTAATAGCAACAACATATTAAGATATATTACAAGTCTACAAACAAATACTTTTGAACTATTTGTCTTTTCATAATATAAAAAATTAAAAATATAAAAATAAAAAATAAAACACATAAACACATAAAATAAACAAGTATAAAAATATATTAAAAAGACAGACAGACAGATATTTTTGTGGTTTCAGATTTATTTTATATTTTCATTGTAAAATTTTTAATTTTGCACATACTCAACATAATTCAATTCATATAATTTGCATAAAAGATACTTAATGTTATAGTTCATATATATGTATACGTATGTACGCTATGTACATATATTCATCATTATAAAATGCAAAAATCTACAAAAAAAAAAAAATATATAAGAAAAAAATTGCATAAAATTCTTATAATGTAAATGACACTTAAAATTTAGTCATAGATAAAACAAAAACAAAACAAATAATTATTTTAAAAAAAAAAACAAAAAAAGATACAATTCATACATGTAGGAAGCAAAAGTTTGAAAAAGAAAATAATAAATATACATATAAATAAATAAAAACAAAATTTACTTGAATATCTCAGATGCTAACTGAGATGCATAGTGGCCGAAATGGATCGAAACAACCAACGGCGCCCACCTGACGTTGAAGAGGCATTGTCCTCAATGTTATGGACACCATATGAACGTACACCATCGGATAGTTCCTCAGATGAAGATGAAAAATTAAATTCAAAATTAAAAAAATCAAAACTATGTAATAGTAGCTATGACTACAGTTATCCTACCTATTATGTGCCTTCGTTTAGAAAAATTGAACGATATGATAATTTTAATAGATTTAGTTATCCATATTATGGAAATCCTAGTAATACAACAACAGAAACAACAATTTCCACACAACAACAGCAACAGCAACAACAACAACAACAAATGCTACAGCAGCAGCAACAACAACAACAACAACAACAACAACAAAATAATTATGCAACAGCATTTCATATGGTTCAAAAATCTTGCGTATCTGAATTACCATCATATGAATCTTTATATCATAATGTAACACCAGTTTTTAGTAGTTTAACACATCACGGATTTAATGATCATTTATTACATTCATTTGCTGATAATTTTATTGGTCATCAGGTAAGTCACAAAAAAAAAAAAATTAAAAATACATATAAACAAGAAAAACATAATATCTCATAAGAAAAATAAAAAAATTTTCATTATAGTTAAAAATTGATAGATAGATAGTTTAACTTAGCTGTCTTTTTGTGGAAAATGAAAAAAAAAATTCTCCTTTATTTACTTTATCATTAAAAAAAAAATATGACACGGTTCTTTAATGGGTACGTTATCAGCTGTATGATTATGTGAAAGTCATTATGTACCTTTATTTATTTATTATTTTTTTTTTTTCGTTGTATGGAATCGTGCATTTTACTTGTCATTTAGAATGCATCAATAAAAGAAATAAAATAAAAACGGGGTAAAATTATATATGTAAATGTAAAAGCAGTAGTAAAAAGGATGAGAACGACAACCATTATAATTATTGGTAGCTTTCTAACAGTTGTTTTTTGAATATTGTAAGTGACAGAAAACATATATTACATCAATTACATTTAAAAAATATAAATAAAAAAACGGATCTCATAGACACGTGCTTTACATCAATTTATTTATTTTTTTTTTTCTACTTTTTTTCTTTCAAAATGTATTTTCTATATAATTTCTGGTCAATGTTCGCTCTTATATATTGCCTTAGGGAGTTATTATTATTTTTTTTTTATTTATGTATAATATACATTATGAATATACATACATGTGTATGTATGTGTACTCACATATATTACATATATTTTTTTTTTAATGATGGAACAACGATAAGTAGTTAAATTACATGCATGTAATACACAAGTTATTGTACATTATGTAAAATTTAAACAAAAAAGATACAAATAATATTTTGTACATTGCATACATTGAATTAACTATGACTACATGGTCATGCACGAACAATTTTTTTCTTTCTTGTTGCTGCTTCGGGCAAAAATGAATAAACTACAACTGTAATAATCTCTTATCATTTCTATTTTATTTGTATGTAGCTATGTATAGTTTATAAAAAAAAAATACAAAAATATTAAAATAAGCTTTTAGATAGATTAAAATACGTTTTTAAATGATTTTTTTAGTACGCTAAGTAAACGGGATTATTTTATATTATAAGTATAGATGAATCACTAAATATACCAAGCAATTAAGTTTCATTTTATCTATTCATGTTCTTTATTTATTTTTCTGTTTAAATTTTATCGATGCAATATGACTACTCTAACGTTTAATAGTTACCTACCTAGATGATTGTAGAAAAATCAGGAAAAAGGAAGGATATAAATTTTAAAATTAAATGAAAGAATCTTTTACTCAAATTTCTATTTCCTAGATAGTTTTTTTTTAAAAATATAATATGTTTTTTTTTTTGTCACAGAATGAAACAAGAACAATTCCATCACCTTTAATATCTGAAACTGCAGCAAAACTTTTACATATAACAAGTTCAGTTAGTGGCATTTCAAATAATATAATCGATCATCAAAATCATAACGCTGCATTAGGGCTGGTCCCAACATTATGTGATGATAATTCCATTTTAGAATTATCAAATAAACATCAGAAACAAAATGCACAAAAACAGGAAGAATCGGCAGGACCGATTACATTAAATCAAAATCATAGCAACATGTTGCTAAAGGGAAATTTATTGCAACAGGATCAGTTTCTTTTTCAACAGAAACGTTTTCAACAACAACAAAGTCCATTATTTCAGCAACGTCAATTATTGTATCAACAACAACAACAACAACAAATTAATAATAACAGCAACAATTCACTTACACATTCACTTGAAAATGATTTAACCACCTCTAATTCTTTTAAAATATTAACAACATGTTCACAACAAGATTTTCAGCATTTGAATTCAGCTTCTCAACAAACAACAATAAACAAAGATCTTGTTGAATTATCTTTACCTGAACAGTCTGATGATTATGATGAAGAGGAATTACCAAGGGTCAGTAAACTTAATAATCATCATCAACAGCTGCAACAGCAAGAACAGCAACATAATCTTCAGCATCATTCAATTTACCATCAATTCAATTCAACACATCATGATTTTCCTTCTGATTTATCTGATGGTGTTGTTAGTACTGGTTCTGGTTCAATTATTTCTACAAATATAGTAAATGTTGCTGAAATACCAGCTCAAATAAATGGTGCTGGGGTTAGCAACATGAACATTATAATGAATGAAACTTCTCAACCAAATAGACTTGCACGTATGACTCAAACTGATGTTGCTTATGATTTTAGTTTAGCGAGAACTGTTGAATCGAATGGTTTGTTGTCTTCTATTACCTCGGATATATTTAGTTTTGATGGAACGTTTAATAATAGCGACGAATATCAACATCATCAATTATTAATTTTTGGGTCAAGTGAAAGTGACGACATTCAAAATAGAAAAAATATACATGAGCAGGATAAATTATCATTTGCGATGCGGTTAAGCGTTCCAGCAGCTTCTGCTGCATCGTCAATTCACACCGCGAAAATTTCAAATTCAATTAAAAATAATAATTTACCCGAAGGTGCCACCAACAGTAATAATTGTAATAATAATAATCAATCGTCTTTTTCGTCGACATTGTCAAATACAACAACTAGTATATTTTTTCCGTTAAATGATCAAAATAATGTTGAAACATTGATTGCGGCGCGAAATCTAATCACAAACGGAACTCTTACGGGTGCCATAGTACCACAATTGCAACCACAATTACCGCCGCAACCTAGTTTAAAAATTCAGGTTAACCAGCATAATAATGATCATACTGTAGCTAGTACTATTACAACAACAGTAACAGATACTAGCTGTAGTACAACTATTAATCGTATAAACGACCACGATCATCAACATCACAACAATAAAATTCATGATTGTGATCATCTGCAAAATGCTGTGAATCAATCAATTGGAGCCGGGATTAGTGTCGTGAGTTGTTTTAGTGGATCAGTAGTGCCTCAAATTAATAATTCAATTGTTAATTCTGTGGTAGAAAATAATCAAAATAATAATAATGATAATAATGGTCGTGATGAAGTGAATATAGTCCCAGCTGTGATTACGACGACAACAACAACAAAACCAACATCATCACAATATGCTGGGACTACAATAATAGGGCCAAATGTGTCCAGTGTTAGTGCTAATAATAATAATATAAATAATAAAAATATAATTAACTGTAATAATAACAATGATGATTTAATATTATCATTATCATCCTCACCATCAGGATCATCAAAAATAAATCAAATTATGTCAAATGGAGATACTCAAAATCAATTACGGATTTTAGAAAGGACTTTTACTTCAACAGAATGTCAAACTGAAGATCTTCCTTTAGATTTTAATAATGATACAAATAATTCAAATCCTTTAATAGGTCAGAGTATTAATAGTAATGGTAATGGTGGTGGTAATGGAAGTATTATAACACAAAATCAAACTGAAGCACTTATAACTAGAGAACATAGACGTAGAGAAAGACGTGAACGACGTCATAGTCGTAATCGTCATCCTCATGTCCTTCCACCACCACAACCTACTGTTATACGACCTGTATTACCAGATATTTTACATAGTCATTTTCCACCTCCTTATACAGCATTATCCCTAACGAATCCTCCACCTCCTCCGTCATCATTAATGACACCAGTTATATCAACAGTTCCGATACCAGCTTCAGCTGTTAACGATGGACGTTTTACAATTCAGCTACCAGTTATTCGAAGGTAAGTCAACAAGAAGAATTTTTTGTTTTAAATTTTCATTACATATTTTGATTTTTCTCAAATAAATACAAACTAACTCTATTTTATTGTTACTTTTGAATTAATTTTATATATTTCATGAAAAATACATTAAAGTAATTATCCCGAAAAGAGTATGTGAGCGTGTGACTTTTTGGGAGAAATTCATGAAAATTTTCATTTTATATTTTTTCTTTTCTTTAATTTTTTTTTCTTTCAAATAAAATTACCAAAATATCTTCATTTTTCAAAAACAATTAAAATAATTTTCAGAAAATTACCAAATTTTCAATAGATATAAATAATCAACAAAACAAAATTGTATCATTCACTTTCACATTCATTTGAATCCATTTTATATACAGAAAATAATTTGATTCCTTTTAGAAATTGTGTAAAATTTTATAAAATCTGATTACGATGCAATAGTTTCTAGTGAAACGTATTTTGCTTTGCACAATAAAGCCATGTTTACAACAGAATTTTAAATTTGATGAAATGGAATGCTGTGATAGCAAGAATATTTATTAATTAAAAATAACAAAGTGTTTAAAGTATAGAACGTTTTTTTTTTCTCTCGTTTATGTAATGTCAAAGTGAACAAAATTTAAATGATTATCGCTTTGTATCTAAATCAAATTTTTATTAAATAAAAGCATCTTCATATTTGAATCTTTTAAAAAAATAATAAATTTCAATATTATTTTTTTTAGTGCATGACAAGTAAAAATTCATTGTTAGTTTTATTTTATCTCATGAAATCTTTTTGTATACAAATTCTGCGTGTGTGTTTTTTTTTTTCTTAGCATAAACTTGTATTTATTTAACTTTAAAAAATTATGATAGATAAACTTCCTATATTAAGTAACAAATTATTAAAGTTAAAGGGTTCAATTGAACTAATCAGATGACATGAGTAATGGATACATGAAAATAAAAATTAAAAAATTTAAAAAAGTATACATGTTATACGTATAGCTAGCTATTGTAGTTGACCCTTCATCAGCATCGTCATCGTCATATTGATTGTATCGTTTTTTTTCCTTCTGCTTTTTTTTGTGCTGCAATGCAACTCTTGTCTCAAGATACAAGATACAAAAACATAATAACAAGTTTAAAAAACCGGACCATGCGGGCCTCTTTTATAATAGTGCTTCAAAGGCTTGAGCTTTTTTTTTTGTTATGATGATGATGATTTTCTCGTTTTTTTCTCCTCTTCTTCTTCTTTTTTGACCATTTTTCAAACAAAAATTATCATCTTCTCACAGGCAATTCAAATACACAACACATACATACAAAAATATTAAATGGTAACGAAGAAAAATACCTTAGAATTATTTTTTTTCTGTTTTGTTTATTATTATTGTTGTTGTTGCTTTTTCAAAATTTCAATTTTCTGTTCTGACAATACATTTTTCATTCTTTAAAAACTGGAGTTTTTTTTTATATTTTTAAATTCAATCTTTTTTCCCGTTTTTTTTATATTTTGAAGTTGAAAATAGAATCATCGATTCAGAATAAGGCCCTTTTTCTCCATGATCATCGTCATCTTCATAAAATTTGTCTTTTGATTTCTTTTTTGATTTTTTCTGCTTAGTTTTTGTTCTTTTTTTTCTTTTTCTTATTCATTCTTGATTCTTTTCATAAAAGAAAAAATGAAGAAAGAAAATATTAACAATATAATGCGATGCAACGTATTATACATATAGTACCTATGTATGTATAGCACAGCATCACATGAAAATTTTCAATTTTTTTTTTCAACAAACACAAAACAGAAACTGGTAATCATCATCAGCATCATTTTATTATTGTTGTTGTTTGTCATTTATTTTTAGGCATATAAAGGCAATCTTTAAAAAGATATTTTGTCGTCATTTTTCTTGTTCTCATTGATTTTACAATTTTTTTTTTTATCTCTGACCCACCAAAAAATTCCTAATACCATTATGCTTTTGTTACTTTGATATGTACAATAATGCAAGAAAATTTTATTTTTACCGCCCTTTTTGTAAAAAAAAAAAACAAAAAATTATCCCTTTTAAGCATTTTTGAAACAGTAAACATCTTTAAGTTACAACAACACAACTCTTATACCTAAAGTTGAATTAAAACAGAAAAACAAAGCAATAACAAGAAATTGCTTAAATTATTCTAAAAGAACAAAAACACTCAACATATACACAAAATTCATCTGATTCTTTACATTCTTGTTTACACTTTCAGGAATTTGTAAAGGACATCAACAAAAACCAAAAAAAAAAGGGCACAGAACAAAAAACATAATTTACTTATTCGTGTTGCAAACTAATAAAGTATATAGGGTTTAATTTTTTTGTTTTGTTTTTTGTTATTAAACCTTTTTTTTTTGTCTTAATTTATTTATTTTTTCTCCTTATTTTTGTTGGAGTTTTGAATTAATTTGACGGAATATTTTAGTTACTGATTTTTGGGAGGCAAAAAAAAAACAGAAATGAAAACAGAAGCATATTTTCTTTTATTTTGCTTCAAGCATAAATTCCTTAATTATTTCATTTAAAAAATAATCTAAATAATCTGAAACATAAAGATAAAATCAAGAAAAAGGATTTTGAGGAGAAAAAAAGATAATAAGAAAGTAATCAAATTTCAAAAATTAAAAAAAATTTGTTTTTTCATTTTACTTAAATTTTTTAAAAACAAAATCTAAATCACTTATTTTAGAGACAACTTTTTAAAATTAAAATAAAAACAATCTTAACGTCTTTATAAAAGAAAATATTGGTCATAAATTGACCTAATTATATCCTATATGTTAGACATTCTACTTTGTTTTATTGAGAAAAATATAATATGTTGTAGGTAAACATTTAAACGGAATTTCCTTATTTATGTGTTCAGAGATACCTACATGAAATCCATAACTGAGCTAAGCATTTGAAAAAAATATAAATATACACACATATTATGTAGGTACAAGAGAAAAAAATAAAAGAAAAGAAAATATTGAAAAATTCATATATGAAGCAAAAGTACCAATAATATATTATATTATGTATCTTAAATTAGGTACTTCTCTTTTACCTTCTATCTGTCATTTTATATTTTCTTCTTATACTAAATATACAACAACTCCATAAAGTTCATGTTTATATTATTATTATTATAATATTAATTATATTATTATTATACATAGTTAAAGATAGTACTTAACTATATCTTGTAACTCTCGTGGTTATAGATTATAATATTGTTATATAGATACTTTTTAGCTTCACTCACTGCAATTGACTAAGAAATAAAGTTTATTGTTGTTGGTTATTTCTTCTTTTTTTTTTTCCTGATAGATTATGTTTATTATTAAACATTCTCTCTTGTATACAACATTTGTAATATTACAATTACTGTAAAGTTACCTATATAGAATGTGTGTTAGCAGCAGCTTTCAACTTAAAAATAAATAAAATCTCTATATGTATATTCTATCTATTCATATGTACCTACTAATAATTTTATCCTACTATCATGTTTAAAAAACCTTATAGTATATAAACTAGTAAAAAAATAATAATATAATAGTTAGGTATAGTTGGGTTTTGTGATAGAAATCTTCTATATTATTATTATTATTATTATTACACAAAACTCTAAAACCGGACAATAAAGTGACGAATGACTTGAAAGTTGTTGGGTCAGTTTCTTTTATTTTATAAACAACAACAACAACAACAACACAGTACTATAAGTTTTTCTTTTCATGTTATTTTTCTTTTCTTATTTTATTTTTTCATAAACAACATAACAATAATAAAAACAACAAACTAAGAAAAGTCTTTTGAGTAGATTTTAGAGTATTAGTTTTTTTTTTTTTTTTTTTTTTTTATTAAAATAAAGTATCTTTTTCCTCTTAAAGTAAATGCATCTATACTTAAAATTAAATTGAAAATAGAAAAACAAGGAAAACTGAATAAAAAATCAAACTAAACTCAAAGTTGTATAAATATATGTATATGTATGTATGTTTGGAGCATATACTGTAAGTATATCTATAGATACCTATATTGTATCTTTTATATGTAGAATGAATAAAATAATGAATCTTCTCTCACGTATAGACTCTATAATACGAATGAGTACCTATATATCGTCATCTTCGATATTATTGTTGTGTATTAAGTTGCACAAACAGCATTGATGATGATGACTAAACCCAGAGTTCAATAAAATAGCAAGCAATACTTATTGAAAAATAAAAATTA
This sequence comes from Bombylius major, assembly GCA_932526495.1. Taxonomy (NCBI): domain Eukaryota; kingdom Metazoa; phylum Arthropoda; class Insecta; order Diptera; family Bombyliidae; genus Bombylius; species Bombylius major. The sequence goes on along the minus strand of OW052046.1, from coordinate 31,292,731 downwards.
AAATTAAAATAAAATAAAATAACCGATGATCCACCAGAAGAGACCAAAATGAAGATCCATAAGATATAAATACATTATAAGGAATGATCTTATACATTTAAACTTTTTTATAGGTATATCATGTATTTTATTTGCTTTATTCCTTCTTATAGATATACTTTTTTGTTTTTTGAATAATAGGTGTTGTTGGTAGATACTCACTGTTGTATACTTTGTGTGTTTCTTTGATTTCTTCTTGTTCATACATATATCTGTGTATATAATGCGGTTGTATATGTTATAAAGCGCTTTTAATTTTGGTTTTCTTCAATCTAAATTCAAGTATAAATTTAAAATAGTATTCTATCTTTACCACACTTTAAGTTTTTTTTGTTGTTGTCCTACATTAAAATCAGGTCTTTTCCCTCTATATCAACAATATTATGTAGTATATAATATGTACATATGTACGAGTACATGTATATATATTTTATATCTATCTATAAAAGTGACTCTTTGGTGTTGTTGATGTTTTGTGTATCTTGTACAATATCTTATAAAAGTATCTGATGCATATTATACAAAACACTAAACTCAATATAGCAATTTTAAAAAAGTAAAAAAATAAAAAGTTTTGCTGCTGTTATATGTCGTCATGATGATTTTCTTATATACCATCACCATACATACATGTATAAGAAGAAGAAAAAAATAAAATAAAATAATTGTTGTTATATTTTCTTAGTTTATTTATATTCAATCCAGTTCATTCGATAGTGTTTTTTTCTTCTTCAGTTTTTCGTATAAATACTTAACTTCACTTTAAATTTTCCTTATTTATTCATTTTTATTGTGAGTACACATTCATTTTATTATATACATACATAGGTACATACCTATATAATTTTAATATGTACACATTATTTTTTTATCTTTTAAAATTCAGAACGGACGATTCCATCAACGACTTTTGGACCCAGACCCAATTCTTTATTTTTTTTTTTTTTATTGTGAAAAAAGTACACACATAATTTTTCTTTCTTTCTTGAATTTTTCTTCATTAACATAATATTTTGCCGTGTTTTTGTTTTCTTTTTTTGTTGTTTTTATCCATCATCATGATTCAAAGATGAATGATTCCGATGTGCTATTGTTGCTGTTTTGTCCAAAAAAATTTCATTTATGTACTTTTCCATAGATGCTTTATTGTTTTTGTTTTTTAAATAAAAATAATATTTTATTTTTTCATAAATGAATCTATAAATATTTTATCTCTCAATATGTTTCGATTCAAAATATTCAACCCATAATAACAAAATTGTTTCTCTTTTAGTTTTATTCATCATTCTATTATTGTAATTTTTTTTTGTTTTCAAAAGAATAAAAAAAAAATAATAACAAAACATCACTGAAACATTAAATTTTGATAGATTCAATTTGTTTACAATATATTTCTTTTAATATTTATATTTTTTGTATCTTTTTAAATTTGTTTTAAATCGCCCTCTGGTTTTCTTTTTTTTTTTTTTTTATAAATATAAAGCCCACAGTTTATTTTTTGCTGAGTATTTTATATTTGTTATCTATTTATCTATACTTTCATTCATAAAGACTTTTTATTTTATGTATAATTTCTCTTTTTTTATGATAATGCACTCTTATCAATTTAAAAAGATTAAAAATTAAATATTATAAGACTATGAATTTTATTTTTGTACTTTATTAACGGACCTTATAAGTTTATTGCATTTCATATGCATAAATGTTTGAATTTTCATAAGGTATTTTATGAGTTATGAAATTTATAAAATAAATCAATAGACAATCAAATAAGCTCGTCTGATAGATAGATTTTCTCAACAAAATATACTAATATGGTTCAAATTTTTTTTTGTTGAAAAACACCCTATAGACGATAAATTATAATACAGTATCGTCTTTGTCACATATTGAGAAAAGAAAAATGCAATACAATACATCATTCATAATGTATGAAAGTAAAGTACTAAGCTTTATAATATTATTAAAATCTCATATAGTTAAGATGATGCGACGGATAATGTGGATGGTGATGATGATGATGATAGTTCATTGCTCGGGAAATTTACGCTTGACAAAGATTTAACTGTTTACTTAAAGAGAGGTAAAATGGTTTGTTTTATTTATAAATCTTTCTTTTTTTTCTTTTTTAATAAGAGAGCAAAAAAAAAAAGAAAAAGAAAAAGATTTAAAAGAAAATTTACTTATGATGCATCTAATTCTATCATTCCAATGCCGCCACAAAACAACAACAAATTGTATATTGTAGCCGCAAAATGAAATAATGATGAAGATTATGTCTTTCTTCCTTTTAAAAATGCGATCATGATATGATGAGAAGGATGACGACAAACTAAAGTGATGATGATGGTTGAACTATTTTCTAAGCTGTATTTTCTTTGTTATTTTATTAAAAGAAATTCTTTTTATTTATGTTACTTTTTTTTCTTTTTCTATAAAATGCGATATAATCTGCTTTTTAACTTAAAAAGTATCATCACATCTCAGTTGTACTATAGTCTTTTATTTTTCTTTTCTTTTTTGAAAAAATAAAATCTTCTAAGTACAGTTTTTCTTTATGAAAGTCATAACATTGAAAAATAAAAATAAAAAAATAAAACAAAAAAAAAATAAATAAATAAAATAAAATAAAACAAAAAAGTAAATAAATAATAAGAAAAACTTAAGATATAAAATGATATTTTATTAAGAAAATATTGTGATTAAGTTATATGCTGACAAAATTTTATGAAACAATAATTAAAAAATGCAGAAAATATGTGTAATATTTTATTTTTCTGTATCTTTTTTTTTTCTCTCTCCTTTTCTTAATTATGCCATAGTTTAATGAGATATATTACATACATTTCATATAGCATTTAAGTACACATAACTGCATAGTTTGATGTCAAGTAAAAATATAATAGAAAAATTTATAAAGTAATTTTATATAGGTATGTATGTATTATGAGCTCAAAGTGAAAAAAAAAAAATTAAAAGAGAAAAATAAAAAAAACTATTTAGTGATTTAGTATCGCATAATCGTCGTTGAAAGTTTTGTCTTTCATAAATCTGGAACAAGAAAATTATTATTTTTTTTGCGTTTTTGTTTTTGTTCATTCTTCTAACTTATTTTTTCCATTTTCTTGAGTTTTTAGTGCTTTCTCTACACGTGTTCTTATTTTATTTATTTTCTTGTTTTTCTTTTTATTATTTGATTTTTCAATATTTTTTTTCTGTTATACACTTTTTTTTTTGTTATTTTTTATAATTCAAGGTTTCAAGTATCTCACAAGAAAAAGAAGAAAGAAAAAAAAAAAAAGAATTGTTAAGGTCGCTGTTTAAATCACAATTTACCTGTGACAATTTACACGGTTCGCTTATTTTGAATACATTTTTTTTCCGATTTTATTTTGCTTTATTTTCACTTCTGTTTAAATTTATTGTAGTCGATACTACTATGTGTACCCATTCATTTGACATTTTGTGTTGAATTATATTTTTTTTAACGTACCTACTATTTTATTATTATTTTGAGAAAAGATTTTAAAATTTACCTTTAAACACTTTTTAAATAAATGTTTCGGTTGAAATTTTGTTATTTTGCAAGACTTTCTTAAAGATTTTCAATTTCTACTTATTATTCATCCTATAATTATCAAAGATGCACCGCTTTCTAATTTAAAATTTAATGCTTGAAAAGCAAAGCATTAATTTAGAACATTTTAAAAATCTAAAAATTCTAAAAAAAAAAAAAAAAATATGTAATGTGAAAGTTTAGAACTTGAAGACATATTTTAATTAATAATACATATGTTGTATTTTAATATTTTAATTGAAAAATAATTTGAAACGGAAGCTGTTAATTGTATGAAATGAATAATTTTCCACATCTTTATAAATTTTTCATATTTTTCAGGCTCATAAATTTTTCATTAGTTTTCTTTTAAATTTCATTCAAAATACAAATTCGTTTTACGTGAAAATAATAATCTTATTTTATTTTACGATATTTTATTTTTATTTTTTTTTTTAAATATTTAAATTTTATTTGTATAAATTTCTTTTGAATAAATATTTTTCATATTATCCATGAAATCTATGAAAAATTTGTAAGAAATTGCTAAATTATTTTTAAATTGATGGAAAATTAAAAACAGACGACACCTATATTTAACAATTTTTTTCTTTCTGAATTTTAATTATTTTAATTTCATAAAATTAGTTTCGAAAATTAAGTATATAAGCGTATAAATCATATAGAACATGTTGCACAAAAAATTGCTCAATTTAATTCCATATCACATATAAAATCCTAAACATTTCCTGACTACCATTCTTGACAATCATTTCAAATCCATTCGACTATACTTTTTGTAAAATTGGTTTTTTTTTTTTTTAAATTTTTAATGACTAATTTAACAATCTTATAAATTTAAATACTATAATAATCAACTATATCTTAAATCTTGACATTAACTTTCAATTTTACTTTCTTCACAGCAGATATAAAACTCATTTTAACGGATACTAAACGCAATTTTGTACATTTTATTTCTTCGAAGAAAAAAAAAATCAAATCTCCAAAACTTACATATACATACATACATATATTATTACCTGTTGGTACATTTTTTTCTGCTTTTCTTTATGAAAGATACTATTATAAAAATATATTTTTTTACCTTTCACTTTCAAATTTAACTATGATATCAAATCAATGAAAATTTCATCATATAAAAGCAAAAGTAGCATACATATAATACAAAAATGAAATAATAACAATAATATAAAATTTTAAACTCATATAATACGTGAAATTAAAAAAAAAACAACATGCTACAAACAACACAATTAAATTACGAAACATAAAAATCTTTTTTTGGCAAATTATATTTATTATATACTTATATATAGTATCATAAAAAACCATACATTTATATACATGTACATACGTATATATATAATACTTAGCAAACGGATGTGTGTGTGCAGTTTGTGTATTTGATGAATAATAATAATTTACGCATGAAATTCTCTTTCTTTTATTCATGCGTTATTTGTTACCACTTTCACTGAAAATTTTATCTACTTATAATTTTTGAAAAGATAAAAATAAAACCAAAAAATAAAAAAAAATAAAAAATAGATAAAAATGGAAATTAATAAACCTTGTTTATAATTTTTACCGTTTTTTTTTTTTTTGTGGTTTTTTAAATAGATGAACACAAATAACTATTAATTTTTTAATTTTGTAAAAAAAGAAAAAAGGAAAATGTATCGTAATATAGCATAATAACAATGCAAAGCAAAATTTCGCCAAAAAAAGTAGAAGGAAAAAACACAAACAAAAAAGATGTTTTATTAATTGCTATTGAGTGCTGTTAACGATGATATCAAACTTTAATAAAAAGATAAACAAGATACTATAAAATAAGATATAGATACATATACATACATACTTATTATAGCCTGATAATATTATTTTCATGATCATAATCATCATCACATTAATATCATGGACACATTATGTGTATCTTAGCTTTAAAAATTTGTAAATTGTTTAATTTTTGTGCAATAATGCAATTTAAAACAAGGTTGTTTTTTTTTCAATCGACCGGTATAATACGTAATTCTTTAATGAAAAAAATAACAAAAACAAAAAAAAAACAACAACAAAACAAATCTGTAAGATATAATATTTACGAAGCACATCAGAGCATCATCATCAACATCATCTTTAGCAACTATAACAATATCAAAACAGCAGCAAAAAAATAATAATAATAATAAGAAAAAAAAAAAAAAAGGTAACATAATGTGCAATCTAAGCGCCGCACCGCCGGAAACATTAAAAATCTTCTACACGTTCGATTAAATTTCACGATGTTGAACTATAAACTTTCAACAAGATAACTTTTTTTTTTTCATCTTTCATACACCTTTTTTTTGTATTATTTTACTTAAATGAATAGCACATTACGGGTATCTTAAAACTTAGATCAAAATCACTTAGGTTAAAAAAAAAAAAAACAAAAGAAAAAAAGAAAATCTAATACACGTATAAAAATTTCTGTGCTAAATAAGACCACAATTTTTAATCTTAAATGATACTATAAATTGATACTTTTTCTGTTGCAAATTTATTTTAACACATTTTATACAACAACAAAAATCTATTTTGAAAGAAAATAATATGTTGATACAAACTGCAAAGACACAAAAAAGTGTCATATACACATCGTAGAAAATCATATAAAAAAAAAAAACAAGCAGAAGAAGAAGTACTACAGATACATTTATGTACTTGAAACCACAACAGAAAATAAAAAACTTTTTTTTTTATAATATAATAAAATTTTACCTTTATCTGGTAATTTAATAATAATTAAAAGCCAACAAGGTGTATGCTTATTAACGTAGTACGGATGTATTAATGAAGATTTCACACAAAAAAAAAAAAAAAAAGATACAAAAAAAAAAAATTTAAATAATTTTTTTGAACGCATTTTAAAAATTCATACACACCTTCAAGGTGATACAAAAATGAAATTAATTACATATAAAATGAAATAAATTAATAAATAAGAAAAAAAAAATAAAAACAATTTTGTTTTTATTTTAAAGTGTCTTAAATGTTAAACAGGATGATTATTATAAAGTTATTTTAATTTAATATTTTTATTTTTTATTTAATGAATTTATTTAACAAAGAAACTCTCCTCTAATCTAATTAATGTCACAATAGTTTCTTCTGATGAATTTTGACTAAAAAAAGGAAATTTACATAAAGAATTTTAACCAGTAAGAATGTCCCTTTAATATAGCATACTTAATTAGTACAATGTTAGCGCATGTAATAAAATAACATAAGCAAAATAAGGGAGGTTATAGACGTTCAATTTATGTAAATCTTTGTACTTATATAATAGAGAAGAAATCTCTGAAAAAAATATTGAAGAAGACATATAATTTTTAATTATTAACTCAATTATTAAACACCCTATAATTTTCTTAATATGAAAACTTTATAAAATTTTAGATTCCATATTTAACAAGAAAAAAGATTTATAAAAGAAAAAAAAAAACATTAGTTTGATAAAATTAAAAATGAACAAGAAACTTTCGTTTTCGATTTCACGGATTCAAGTCATGCACAAAATGTAAAAAGAAAAAACAAAACCTAACTTACAAAAAATCAAAATAGGTATATATATGTATATATGCATACATACATTTGTATATCATATACATATATTATACCATCATTTAAACTCATACATACATACATACATACACATACATATTATGTGTTGTTTTCCTATAAACGAGTAAGTACTTAACAAACTTAACTATGAAATAAGTTAAGGAAAGAAGAAAAAAAACATTATTGTTTAAAATTAAAATTGGATAAAATAATTACAATTGAACTACTTATACAAACTAGGTACTTATACTCGTTACTTGTACTTTAGCTATATATACAAGTATTTTATGTAGTGTAACCACACGTTAACATTTTTAAAAGTTACAAATTTGTTTTTAGTTTTTCACTTTTTTTTTTTATTTTAGTTTTTTATTTTTTATTGTATATTAAAAAAAGGAAATTGTGCACAAAAATAGTCACAATTGAATTGATCTAAATTCATTTTTTTATTTATATACACATATGTACGTGTTGTTGTTTTTGTTGTTGGCTTTGTAGCTAATTGTAAGATTTTCAAAGTTGTAATATAAAAACAAAAAAAAAAAAAAAAACATTTAACAAACATTATGATGACTATATATGTATTATTTAGTATTCAATTGCAGTTTTCTATTATTTATATGTTTTTTTTGTATGCTTCTTTTTTTTTTTTTCAAATTATAATTACATAATATACTAACACTCTTATTTTGATATTATTTATTTGTGTATCTTCAACACGAAAAACAATATTGTGATTTAATTTAATTAGATTTATAATTAAAAACAAAGGAAAAAAAAATAAACAACGTCTACAAACCATTTTTATTATTATTATTTTTTTTTTATTTACATAATTCATAAAGAGGTGACTTCAATTTCATATTTCATTAATTTTGCATTGAATTACATATAATAACAATAAAAATAAATTTTTGTTTAATTAATTAAAATTATTAACAGTAGATAAAATGTGGTTTGATGTCGCAAGAAGAAATTATTTTTTTTATTATAAAATTTACTATTTAAAACCGCAATATTTTAATATTTTATTTTATTTTTATTTTTTTTTTTTTCGATTTATTATCTGATAAATTTTTGGATGTTGTTTACCATAGCTATATATCATTAATTTTTATCCTTTAAATTATAAATTAATGGATTTGGTTTTTTTTTACTTCGAAAAAAAATATATATACATATAATATAATGTTATACAAATCTTTAATGACTTAACAAAATTCGTGTTCTTGATTTTTAAGCAAAAAATTGCATAAATTTTACTTTTAATTTAGATTTTATTGTTTTTTTTTTTTTTTTTAATTTTGCGACTTTTCAAGAAAATAAATTACAATAATTATAATTATAAGTATAAAGTTAAAAAATTAAATTGGAATAAATATTAACATTAAATGTTATGTTTTGTATGTTTTAAATTTTTAAAAATATACTACTTATACATGAGGACCAACACACTAAAAAATAAAATATTTATCTAAAACGTCTGTCTACCATAGTATCTATATTGTATACAGAGTGTCCCGTTTGGTTTGCTTTGGTTGATACCAGTGATAGGTCTCATCAAGACAACCCAAAATTCGTACTAGCGGGGGGGTGGCGGTGGTCAACTTCAACGTGGTTTGCGGGGTACGGAGGGTTAACGATTTTTGCGACTTTTTTTGTAAAACACCCTATATTTTCGTTTTCGCTTATTGCATAGCAATGATACGTATATTTGACAAAAGGAAACTATTTGCCCTTTGAACTAACATAAGTACCATCTCTTTATCCCCCTTACAACAGAAGTTATTAGCGATCAATTAATTTGCAATTTTTTACCTAATTTTTTGGAAAAACCGGGTGAATTCTCGAAAAAGCTCATTATTATTACACTTTTTTTTACAATAAATAAAAAGTACAATTCTTTCTCTACAAATTAGTTTCTCACGGTATGACTCTATCTGCCTTGGTTCAGAAGCTACAGCCTTTGGAATTAAGTGATATTTTTCACTTTTTGTGAAAAACGTGCGCCAATTGAAAAGATGTAAGAAAAAATATTTGCTGTGATATTTCTTCCAGATTCTCGATATTTGATCAACAATTCCAACACCGTACGTTTACTAACGTTGGCTTGTTGCTCCGTTCCTCTTTTTACCTTTATAGGTAAGAAACTACACTTACAATATGACGGTAATTAGAAAAAACCAAAAAAAGAACAAAGGAAATTACACTGACTTTTTTGCATCAGATGTGAATTATTTAGTTAAAGAGAACTAATAGAATTTCAAAAAACGCTTTATTAGAATAAAAATAAACTGCTTAAAACATATTTACAGCTTAAGAAAAAAAATTTGAAAAAATAAAAAAAATACGTATAAAACAAAAGTTTTTTTGATAAATACCCATATAAAATATATGGAGGTACACGTCCTGTACCCATTCAGTCAACAACGTGAAAAAAAATATTCAGTCACATAAAGGTTAAAAAAAAAAAATGAGAAAAAAAAACATCTTCTCGCCTCTTACGTTTTTAAATTTCGTAATTATTCTTTAATAAAATTCAAATAAAAATTGATAGAACTCATACTAATCTTATCTTTTATGTGAAAAAAAAATGTAATGCACAAAATGTACATGTCATTTTTTGAAATGATGGCTCTCAAGTATTAAAAAAGGGATTGTGACAATAAAATATGAAATTTAAAAACATCAATAACAATAAAAAAGAAAAAAAAAAAATTTTTTTTAATATATTTTTTTATGAAATTTATGATTGCAGAAAATTTGTCTTATTATCGTTTTGTCACGTTTCTTGAATATTAATTTGATATTAACACTTTTTTTTCTTCATAATATTATTATTCAAGTACGAATATAATATGTATATGAAAATATCTATACATATATGCCAAACATTAAAAATAATATTCTAAAGATGAATTTTAAATAATGAAAAGGAAAAATAAAAAAAAAAAAAAAAGGTACTTTGTACATGATTAGATATATAACAAGAAAACAAAAACAAAAAACAAATTTCCAACTAATAAAGAAATGAAATTGTGATAAAAACATCAGACAAAATGACAAACGAATTAAAATAATCTTTTTTCTTTTTGTCAAAGTATCTGGGAAATAAAGAATTCGTTTATCTTTTTTATTTCATTTTTTTTTTTTTAATTGAGAATAATTATATTTATGATTCTGAGTTTTCATTTCGTTTTGGAAAAAAAATAATAATATTCCAATGTAGAATAATACTCGCATATTGGGAATTGAATGAAAAAATCTAACTAAGAAAAAAAAAAAACAAAAAAAAAATAATAACGTAGATAAATACAAAAATTGTGTTTTACAAAATTTTCATTTTATACAAAAGAATACACAAAAGGCATGAATAATGTATAATCAACGTGATTCTGATTAACATTAATGTAGGTACCTACTTTTTTTTTTTTTGTTCACTACGTATTGAATTTTTTTTTTCTTTGTACACAGTCTTTTTTAGATTTTCTTTTCATTTTCATCAAATTTGCATTAAATAACATAAAATATATACTCGTACTATCAAAAATACATATACACGATAATGTACATTATAATTTGAGAATGAAATGAAATTTTCGATATTTTTTTCTAAATTTTTCAAATGTACTGCTGTTGTTGTTTTTTTTTTTTTTATTCTTTTACTGATGCTTTTTTATTTTCTTTTCTTTATTGTCTTGTAATAATTCATCAATTTTTCTTTAACATTTTGTAAACATGCTAGAGAATATTAGTTTTTCATTATTTATGAGTTCCATTTTGAGTAATTTTTTTTTTCCTTTTTCTTGTTATTAAAATAAGTGGAAAGAAGAAATTCCGTATATGAATTAAGTAGGTTAAAACATGTAACCTCGAAGAAGAAAACAAAAAAAAGGAAATGGAAAAAAAAATTTAAGAGTTGAACTTTAACTCTTGAAACCATGAAAAAATAAAAAAAAAACATTTTTTTTTTTTTTGAGAAAGATATAGCTATGTATTTATAAAATTATTGTCTTCAATTTGAATCTCATAATTATCGTATTACAAAAATATTTAAAAACTTACCTTTAACATGATTCAATCTACCTTTTATTTTTGTTGTTGTAATTTTCAAGGAAAATAGGTAAATGGGAAAGCTTTCTCATATGAAAAATGTTATTTTGCTATTCTGATTGAATCATTTACGTCATGCGATGTAACATTTATGTATGTACTTACCTACATATGTACATATGTACTCCTATGTATTTGATTTCATTTTCACACTTCTTTTTTTTAATTTAATATTGTGGCATCCTTACCGGAAATTAAATTTCCTTAAAAGAACTCATATTCTTATTTATTTTTTTTTTATTTCTTAAAATGAAGAAAGAAAGGAAAAAAAAAACATTTTTATTTTATATTTGACAAAATCAACTTTTAAAATGTCTTTTATACAAGAGCATTGTTGTAGTAGATAGTATAGTTACTTTAAAAATTAAATATGATGACAATTTTGTTAAATGTAAAATTATCTTTATACAATTTTCTTTTAATGATATACTTCAAGTCCTTTTTAAGAGGAAACTACACATATGTAAGTATGTATCTTATATATATACATATAATATGTGGGAAGTGTGTGTGTACATATATATAATATCATATGACTTGTGTGTTGTGTATATATGTATTTTATTCTCATAACATATATGTATGTGTAAATTTCATTCAATATATGTATATATTTATTTGAAGAGCTCATCATCATGGAAAGAAATTAGGACAAAAACTTTCGACCTTTTGTATAACAATCGATTTTTTTACTCTCTTTCTCTCTTTATTAAATAAAAGATTTTTAAATTTTACAAGTAGATATAATATATATAGTATATGTATACTCGTATATTTATGTACATACATATTACATACATACTGCTATGTTTCGATTTTTAAACAAATAAAATTGAATTTTTATTTAAATATAAAATTTATAAGAGACATGAAGAACAAAGACAATGACAAAGAATAACACGAGAATTAAACTTTACATACATATGTATGTACTATGTATGTACCATAATTCTCAATTTGTTTATTTCACTTTTTTTTGTATTGAAAAATAAAATTAACTTAAATTTAATTCAACGTACATACATTATACATACATATACATTTTTAAATTTAATCAATTTTAAATGAAATTCAATTTAGATTAGATAAATTTTCATCTATATCTAATTTTCAGCATACAAAATTGAAAAAAAAGAAGATACTTTCTATTGTGTATCTATTTTTATTTGTTTTTATGTATGTTTTTTTTTTCTCAGAAATATCAGTATAAAAAAGTTCACTATTACTTCAAAATAAAATAAAAAAAACCTACTTATGAAGATTTTAAGATCTTCACTATATACATATATGTACATAAATATTTTAGATTTGTTTGCCATATAGGGCAGTTATGACAATTTCGAGCCTTCTTTATATACCTATACATTTATTTACTTTCACAGATATGTTTTCATTTGGCTTTGTCAGTGGTTAACCTCGAACAATGCAAGAATTATTGTACAGTTAATCTTTTAAAAAACTAAATTTAATTTAATTATTAATCATAAAAATATCTTTAAAAATAAAAGTAAAAAAATAATAACATAGGGGTTTATTGTGATTTTCGATTCGTAGGTTGATCGAAGAATCTTCTTCGATTCGATTGAATTTAATTTCGGTATTGTGTAACTCAATCGAACGAACCAAAAACAAAAATCGTTGCATCATACACATTGGTTACAAGTGTCATTAAAAATTAATTTATGTCAAAATTTTCATGATATTCACAAGCTCTTCTAATTGTTTCTTATTACCTGTATTTTTCCTATTAAAATAATAACTAATGTATGTAGTAATTGATAAAAACACATTTTATTAGTATTATTATTACATTTAAAACATTGAAAGTTACATTTTCTTTGAAATATCCATATTTTTTTCATATTTTTCGTATTACAAATTGCGTTTCGTCAGTAAAAAAGTGATCGAAACAGCTGTTCGATTTAATCGAACAAAAAGAAAAAAAATCGAAAATCATAATACCAAAATCTGAAATCGAACGCTGTTCGATCATTTGACGAAAATCACAATAAGGGCCATAGTCAGTAGGAGACTCAAAACCGTCATATCTACCCTATTAAATTTGATGTGAATTGAGTAAATTTAAAGGTTATTATAATATTATATATTTCTCTATTGAACTATCAAAGATATATGTATTATGTACATATATGTATGTATGTACATAATATGTATTTTAATATTGTATATATGTAAGTAACAACTATATATAAACGCTTAAAATATATTTTACAAAGAGAAAGTTTCATATAAGATATTTATGTATATATATACTATACTACATATGTATAGTGTTCGAATATATATTTTATTTTATGTTTACTATCAGTTTTAAATGTGCAATAAAAATCAAAATTATTTACGATTTTAGACCAAAAATAAATATGTACTACAAAGGTATATATCGTACATTTTGGCTATTTGAAATTTGTTTTAATATTTGATTTATAAATTCGATTTTATAAATATACATACATACATATGTAGTAGTTTTTTTTCTCAATTTTCAATGCAAAGATCATATAATGTACTATAATGTAAATACATATGTTTTCATATTTATACATATATGGAATATCGATTGAATCTTTTTACTGAAAATTTATCTTACGAAAAACAAAATAAAAATTAGAAGGTTAACCATAAAAATTAAAAATTATATTGAAATTCAGGGAATTATAGTTATAAATTTTACGTTAGGTTTTTCACTTTTAAATAAACCTGCTGTGAAATTGCAGATTTTTTAATTGTTTTAGTTTTACCGGTAATAAAATCAAAAAAAAAAAAAAAAAGTTCAAAGAAATAAAAATGAAACACATATAATATGTTCTATAGGGTCATTTATGTATGTACTATAAAAAATGATTTAAAAGTAACTTGAAATTAAAAGTGTTCTTTTCATTTTATTTCATTTTTAATTGTTAGTGATAAAACTCTTTTTTTTTTTTCTTAAGAAGTTAGAGGAAAAAAATTTTAAAAATATAATTCAGGTATAAATTACTATAGCTATATACAATATATTATTTAGGTGGAAAATCATTTTTCTTCAGAACGCAGAATCTCTTATAGTTTTCAAAAACAGAAGAAAAAACAGAAGTGATAGGTTTCTTTTTTTTTTTTTTTAATATGCATTTTGCATTAAAGTTTTAAGTATTAATTTAAAAATTTCAACTGTAATTTGACCTGAAACTGTTATATATAAACCCTGTAATAAATTAACCTTACTTAATTCAAAATAAACATAATTTTTAAGCCCACTCAATAATTATTACGATTGGCTTCTTACATTCTTTTGAAGCTTCAAATTATCTTAAATTCGTTCCTACTTTTTTTTTTCTTAACAATATTTTCCACGATAATAACTATTCTATTCTGGTTTTTTTTTTGAAAAAAAAGTCATTTGTAATTTATTTCATGAAAATCGTTTACAAAAAAAAAAAAAAAAAAAAAAAAAAAAAAAAAAAAAAAAAAAAACATGAATGTGTGTATAACTTCTAATCTTAAAAGAAAAAAAAAATTAAATTTTTTCTTAAGATGCCTACATAGCCTCTACAACTAAAATTTGAAGAAAAAAAAATATGTTTCTTTTTTGGACTTCTACTAACCTTAAAAAAAAGATGTATAAATTTGTTTTTATAGTTTAGATAGATACCAGGTATTTTATTTTAACAGCGTTCAAGAAAAGAACAAACCCAGCTGGGTTCTGAATCTTTGTGTTGTTTAATAAATACACAACAATGAAACCGGTTACCTAAAATTCTGTCTATGCGTATCTAGATAATATTCTTGATGGGAAAAAAATTCTCTAACCAAAAAAAAAAAAACAACAAATTATAAAAATTTTAAATAAAAACTCATCCTAATAAAGAAAAAAAAGCAAGCAATAATAAGTTAAACTAAAAATGTATTTTGATTTATGTTTTATAAGATCGTCTTTTTTTCATGTAATAATAGATTCAAGATACAATTACATCAGGTAAATATTTTAATAATGAAATAATGTTATATTAAGTTTACACATAAGTAAGACGATCATTATTTTAATAGTAATCGTCATTATTTTATTATTATTGCCTACCACTCACTAAGTACATATATATGTTATTTTTTTTTTCATATAAATTTTAAATTCTTCCCATATTGAAAAATAATTACTTTATCCCCTTTTTGAGATTTGTTCTCAAGAATCATCATTTAAAATTTGAATTTTCCATGACGACCACATGGTAGTTATATTTTTTTTTTTTTGATAATGATGATAAAACCCTCCAATAAAAATACACAAAAAAAAACAACAAACTAACGATATCCTCTTATCATCATTGAACGAAGTCAATTTATCCTACGTTAATTTTTTTTTTATCTGACTCATTTTTCCCTAATACTTAAACTTAAACGTACTAAAAACTAAATATTTTCATACTTCTATCTTCTATTACATTTAAATATAGTTTATATTACAAAATAGTTGTGTAATCTTGCACGCATCATCGAACGTTTTCTGTACGTTACGTATGTACATACATATGTATATGATGTAACTATATGAGTACCACATTGTTGTACGTTCAAAAACTCTTTATATTTCAGTTTACGTAAAACATTACCGCACTTAATCCTTGAAAATATCAATTTAATCCTGTATATTTGTGCTGCTTATTTTTCTTTTTATTTTTTTTTTCTCTATAAACCTATTCGCCTGCTGCTGTTTTTAGTCTTAACGTCGATTATGGCTGATGGCAAAGTATTTAGTTTCTCTTTATAAACACAGCTCATACTTATATGTGTAATGTACATACATATGTATAAATTGTGATGCGTTAATATTCTAAAAAAAAATAGAAAAAAAAAATTCTTGTTTTACATCCATGAATGGATATTCAGAAAGTAAAGATGATGGGGGATACCATCAAATATAATCTCAAGTTACTTTTCAAATTTGGCATTTAACATCTCCTATTTTTTCATCGTGAATCCTGATTGTAAATGTTTTATGTGCATACTTACATAATGTATGTATGTATTTAGTTTTCGACAAACAACAAAAAACAACAACAATAACACTTATGATGTCTACCAAAAAACATATAACGGCAAAACAAAAACAAACAAAAAAAATTAATTTATCGTAGTTGTTAGTTACGGTACATATGAGGGTGGAACCCATTTTATAGATGAAAATGTTTATCAAAATATTAGAATAGAAACAAAATGCTAAGAATACAAAATTGACAAGCAACACAGCTCAAATAAAAGTTAAAGGTCCTTTCTTTTCTTTTTCTATTTTTTTCTTCTTCATTTTCTTCATCTCCTTGTTTAGCTTTCTTTTATTTCATTTACAAAATATATCAAAGAACTTACTATAAATACGCCTCAAATGAATATCATTATTATTTGGGGTTTTCATAATAAACAAATTGTGTGTTTTTGTTTGTATGTACATATGTATGTATATAAAATTTTTCATGTATGTATTATATTCTTAGCAAAATTTTATAGTGAAAATTTTATATAAAGTAAGAACAAACAAACAAACAATACACACATTATGTACATTCACATAATAATAATATGATGTTGAAATATACATTTTATCTATCGTATATATACATACATATCTACACATTATAAAAATAAAATAAAAAAAATTAAATATTTCAAAAAGTTTCAAATAACATGTTACATAAAATTTTGGTACCCCAAAAAATGTAATTTGTTTTAGTTTTTTTTTTTTTTTGTCTTTTCTTCTTGTTTTATTTTCATTGTATGATAAAATACACATAAAGTTTGTTAGTTATATTCTTCTATATTATTTTCAACTCTTCTTCTAAAACAAGAAATAAAGAAAGTACATAAAAAAACGCATATCTTTTGAAAAAAAAAATAATAATAATAATAATAAATAAATAAATTTATATAAAAATTGCTGAAAGACACGTGCATTAGATTATTATTATTATTTTGTGTGTTTTATTGGTCAACAACAACTATCTGTATAGATACTCTGAATAAAATATTATGCTGTGTGTAAATAGGAAAGCACATAAACACACAAACATACACAAACATTTTTTTATTATATATTTGAGATTTATCAAACATACTCGTACATTAGAGATGAGATACAACATTTATATACTTTTATAAAATATTGTACATATTACGTACATACATATAACAAAGGAGTAACAAAACTTCAATAAAATAGATAGAATTACGATAAACGGAAATATCTACCATAGTCATCATCATCATCATCGTGATGATCTGATCAGGGAATTTATACGGACACGCTATGTTTAGATTTTGATCCGTTCATAAAATATGTATGTATATACCTATACTCGTATGTATTATACAAAAATACAAACTAATACATACATATAATATGTATGTATAAATTTTATCAATCTCCTTAAGATTTAGATAGGTATACTAGGTATATTTTTTTTCTCTGTTATTTGTAAAGTTTTTTTTGGATAAAAGTTTTTTGGGGGGCAATCATTTTGTTTTTCTCTCATGTGATTTCATATCACAATCAATTGATTGCAACATAATTATAAAGGTGTTCAATAATACATTACTATCTCTGAGTATCTCAAAGATTTCTTTAGCAAAACAATTCAAACAAGGCAACAATTTTCTTTCAAGGTTTTGTGTTTTTTTTTTCCAGCATTAACTTTTTTTTCTTTGAAAAGATTCTTTCCATTCTTTTATTCTCTTTTTTTTCTTTCTTTAAAAAGGGGCGATCAAAACAATTTACAATTTATTTATTATTCTGTGTCAAATTATATTTTCAGTATAATAAAGAGAATAGTAATAAAATTAGAATGAAAAAGAAAGCGGAAAAGCAAAAAAAATATATTAAAAAAAGAAAAAAAAACAAAATAAAAGAAAAATAATTATGAAAAAAAAAAATTGTGTAACAAATAAATAATAAAAATAACGCATGAATATTTTATTATTGTGCATCATCAGATAATAATTGACATTTTGCTTTGAAGCATTCATCATCATCGTAATACAAAATAATATCCTTTCATGAAAAAAAAAATTGTTGTATGTTGTATCTTTATAATTTTCTTTGATATTTCTTTACTTTTTCTTGTTTTTTTTAAAGAATTATAAGATTTGTTACAGTCTAAAAGTGGCTTTACACTACTTGATTTCTCATATCACTTTACATACTATATGTCACTGGTAAAAGTTTGACAGCGTTTACACTGTCTGATTTTGTTGAGAAACTTTGTCTTACGACTTTACACTCGACATTTTCATGAAAATAGATTTTTTCTATTTTCGTATGACATTTGATTCAACTTCGTAATATTCGAACTTTTTTTATTTCAGTGGATTATCAGCATTATGAGAAGTCGTATGACAATACATATGTAAAATAACATACATAAAGTGATATGACAAATCAAGTAGTGTAAAGGTACTTTAAGGCATTATAATAATTTGAATGATTCTTCTGTTTCGTTTTGCGTTCAAATTACACATACAGAACTGATGAAATTTCATGATGATAGGCACCTCTGCTGATGTATTAAAAATTTTATTCAAAGTATACTAAAAAATCGTGCATAAAAAATGAAAAATAAACGATACAAAATATAATTGAAAACAATAAAAAATAAAATAACATTAGATAAATATACTAAAAATTATGATGTAATGCTAATGTATTGTTTTACAAAATACCCTTTATTTTCGAATGTGAATTTCTCAAATAAAAAAAAATAAAAATTAAATGTTTTTACTGTTGTACAATTTTATTGCGATAACTAAACATATATGTATTATTTGATTTATGTTATAGATTTTTACTCAGAATCTATACTTTTGGGAATTAGTATAAACATAATGTGTTAGCTGTAGTACTTCTTTATTTGTATCTCATCTTCAAATTCAATAAAACTTCTGAAAATCGTGTAAAATCTCTAGAGAACAAATTTAAAATGTACATATACGAGAATATTAGAAGGAACAAGATATTTATATGAAACATTATTATATTGACAGTCAGAAGTGAAAAACTTACATACATACATGTTTTTACTGTATGTATGATATAAGGTAGTACATATACAATAAAAGTATGTAGTAGTAGTGGTAAGAAAAAATATTTATAAACAAAATATGGAAAATTTATCTGATATGTGTGAAGTTTTAATATATGTTACTATACTTAGTCATGTCGCTACCAGGCACATATCATCCGTGATAATCATTCTTTGAAGAAAATAAAAGTACAAGAAGACAAGAACATAAAATCAAAGGTTTTATTTATTGAAGGTAAAACTAAAAAAAATACAATAACAAAATTTTATAACAAAGGCGGATCAATTGCAGTATAATTTAATGTTCCTTGGGGCCTGTTTATTTTTTTTTATTCAATTATTTAATAACATTTTCAAAACACTTACAACGTAGAAATTTATTAATTATGATGATGATGATGTTGATGATGATGATATTGAAAAGTTTTGCCATAATCATTAAGATAAATTTGAGGGAATTGAATAATATTGTAAAAATTATTTTCTTTTTCCTTATATTTTTTGCGAAAATTTTTAACGAACATGCAAAATAAAAAAAATAAAAATTAATTAAATCAAAAACAAAAATAAACTTAAAATACCAAAATTCCCACAGAATTTAACTCACAAAAAATTTAAAACTTTTTACTTTTCAAATTTAAAATAAAACAATTTTTATAAAATATTCATTCATTTCACATGTGAATTTTTCCACATACATATATCTCATATTAAATGTTTTATTTTACAAGTCCTAAATTTAAAAGTAAAAAAACAAATTTAAGGGGGAAAAAAAGAAAAACACAAACAAAAAAATATTTAAAATAAAGTTGGTTTCCTCTTTTAGATATGTAGGAAATTTACACATTATTAATATTTTATAAAGAATATGGTAGGTTTGACTACATGTGGTTTTTTTTTTCGTACATATGTGGTAACTCCAATAGAAATGAAAATTAGAAATAAATTTTGTTTTAGGTTTTTAAAAATTTCACAATAATTTAATTATCAAAAAATCCACATTTTAATTGTCCAAAATGTATACATATAGGGTAAATGCTGGTAATCTTGGCATAGCTGGTATTCTATAATATTGTATTGTACACTATAATATTGTATTATTAAGTACAGTAGTGTGTGTAAAATTAACGAGTTTTGTTCTCTATCACATAGTGATACATAATCCTGATTCTTTTTAAAGGATCATTTAGTTTGTAAATTTAAGGTGATTTCATTAGTGAAAATATTGTTTTAGTTAAGTGACGCGGCAAAGTAGTTAAGCGATTTAAAAAGTAAAAAAAGAGTTAATTATACATTTTGCTTCTAAAAATGTAAGTTTATACATTAAATGTAAGAATTATTTATTAATTTATTTATTATTTTACCAAAATTCACAAAGTGAATTGGCACCATGTGGCCAAGATCAAAAACAATATGTTTCTAATGTTGGCCACTTTTCATTTACATTTTACCACAGAAATTTCTAGTAAAATCTGTGATAAAATGTAAATTTAAAAAAAAAATCATTAAAAATTAATTGAAGCGCTTTGTAAATTTCGTTTCAAAAATTTGTTATGGTAAATAATATTTAAAAAACCTTGTGAAGTATATTTAAGGATGTATTATTTAATACACATTTTAATATGAAGTGAATATCTTAAAAAATATTTTAATACCTTAAAATGGTATTTGTTTTTACTTAAAAGAAAAAAAAATATTGCAAATAATTATAAAATCTACGATAAAATGTAAAATTTTACAAAATTTGTTGTTTCAAACTAATCAAACAAAGCGCTTCGCAAATTTTGTTGTAGAACTTTCAATATACCTATGTAATATAAATTTTTATCTAGCAAAAAAAAAATAACGAATAATACAACGAGGAGAATTTAAAGAAAGCTGCAGAAAGTATAAAATTTGGAAATTTATCTCAAAGAAGAGCTACTTTATAAAGTTTCTCGATCAAAATTGCAGTTCCGATTGACAAAATCCAAAGAAACCATAAAAAGAGGTCCAACAACAATTCTTATTTTTGAAGAAGAGGAAATTTTGGCCAAATGGCTCATCGAATGCCAAAGAAAAGGTTTCTCTCAAAGGAAAGAAGACCTTTTATGTACGGTGCACGTTCAAAAATAACAAACCGGGAAGAGCGTGATATGATGGTTATTTAAAAAGACATCCGAAAATCACTTTCAGAACACCAGAAAGTGTTACATGTTACATCTGCTAGCGCAAATGTTTCATGGAGCGAAATAGAGAGTTGGTCCGACCAAATACAAAATTGTTATTTATAACGTAAAAACATTAGTGTTTTATTTAAAATGTCGTCAAAAACCATTGAAAATATCCTTTTAATCGTTAAAAAACTGGGGGTGGCCAAGATCACAAACATGGGTGGCCAAGATTAGATACAATGCCGTTTTTTGACTTCAACTTCAGAAATACTTTTTTAAAGTAAAAATATATCAAAAACAACAGATTTAATAAGAGAATTAGGAAGAAAATCAATCAATTTTTAATTTTAATTAATAAAACCCATAATCATGTCTACTTATTTATCTAAGAAATTCAATTGAATCTGAACTTCTTAGTTTGGTGGCCAAGAATACCCACATTTACCCTATATATGGATGCTGCTAAACAGATAGAAAAGGTTTTTAGGCTTGACTTCTTACAAAAAAAAAAAAAAAAAGAACAAAAAACAAGAAAATATAAAAATTAATTATTTCTCACTCATGTGAAAAATAGTGAAGAAAAAAAAACACAAAAAGTACAGAAAAAAAATTATCAAAATTTTTTTTATGATGATTTTTTTTGTTTTTTATCAAATTAACACTTCAGATTCTTTTTTCATCTTTTCACACAATTTTCTAGTTTTTTTTTTTTTGTTTATTTAGTTACCGTAATTCTCATATTTATTAATTTTGTTGTTGTTTTTTATTTTATTTTATTAATTTGTTAAAGTTTTTACTTTTTTTATACTACTTAACCTCTGTATTTTTTATTTTAATTATTTACTTTTGTTACTATATATAATTTCAAAAACCAAATAAAATATCTTTTTTAAAAAAAGCCGACAATTGTGTACTTTTTTTCGAGAACAAAAAAAGGCTTACAAAAAATTACAAATACAAAATTTTTAAAGAAAAAAAAAAGTAATTTTATTCAAAGCTAAAACTAAAACGTGATTCTGTTCATTTTTTTAAGACTTTCATAATCATGTATCGCGTACTGTACTTATACATACGATTATGCAAAAGTATCTACTATATATGTATAAGTTTTTTTTTCTTTTTTTTCGTACTGCTAGAAACATTTTATTGTTTTATATAATTTTGTTGCTCATCTCTGGGCTATTTTTAAAAAAAAATAAAATAGCGCAATTGCACACCAAAATGATATATGAAACCATCCAATTTCTTGATCATAACAACACTCTACAGGACATTAAAAGATGTTAATCTTTTTGTTATTTAGTTTTGTTTCTTTTTTTTCTATCTCTCTTTCTCTGTATATTTAATTTTTTTTCATGTTTGTATTTGTTTATTATTGTTTTTATTTTACTTACTATTAAACTTTTTTTTGTTTCTTTTTTTATTTTTTATTTGAATAAAGAAAAGTATCTTATGTACGAAGATATTTATGTATAAAAAAAAGTAAAAAAAAGTATCATTTTCACGCATTTTCATATATGTTGCTTCATATAAACACTATAATAATATAAAAAAACATATAAAACATATATTACACATAGGTAAGGTGTAGTTCTTATATTTGTTATTTATTGTTATTGTATGCTCACGATGGTGATAATGATGGTGACGATGATGACCTTTATGAACCAGTTTTTTTTCTCTCTCTTTTTTCTGTGCTTTTTTTTCTTAAATTTTCTTTTCGTTTAACCTTTTTACGGCCCACTCTTTTGTTAAAAATTCATATATAGCCGCCACTATAACTATTTTTATACTTTAAAGAAAAAAAAGAAAAAAAAACTATATACTATTTGATTAAAATATAGTTTACCGCGATTTGGTTTTCTTTAGAAAAAAAAAAAAAAAAAGCATTAAAAAAATTTATAATAATAAACCTGATTTAGTTCTCGAAAAATGAGTAAAGATAATCATGATTTTAAGAAGTTGGTAGAAAGATTTTATGTCTAGATATATATTTTTATGAGGAATGTGCTATATTATTAGATATGGAGTGTACTTAACCATTTTTAGCTGCTTGTCTATAATTTTAAATGTCAGATTTGATTTAAAAGTACCGGAGATACAGAAAATGAGAGGAAAACAAAAAAATCTAATAATTTAAAATTTTGATAAATAACATTGATTAGTTATACTATGTGAATTTATTTGAAAGATAAAAAAATTTAAATGAATATTTTAACTATCGATTTATAGGCAATTTTCAGTTAAGTTTTGCGAAATATTATTTTTAAGCAAAAAAAAAAATTCATATTACCGCTATGATGATTAGTTTGGAATTTTAATTACATACATACATATATGCTTCAACAAAAAAATATATATTTAAAATTCTCCTGAAATATAATCGATATAAACTTTTTTTTTTTTTAAACAATCCCCAATCTTCTTAAAATCAATAAATTAAGAGTGCTATCCACAAATTTCAACCCTCCCGAAAAAAAAATTCTCCAATTATAATCAATTAACCGCAAAGAATTTAAATTCATTTAAAATTTCTCCAAGAATTTCTTTTCAAATATTTTCCAATACAATTTGAAACCTCCTTTAAAAAAAAAACAATAGAATAAAATTAATAAGATGAAGAAATTGATATTATTATTATCATCAAATTGCAATTATAATTTTCCATAACATTTAACCGAATTAGATTTTTATTTATGGTTTGTTTATATTTGTGGTTTGTGTGTGTGTGTGTGTGTGTGTCTGTTTGTGTTTTAAGGAAAATTTAATTTTCAAATTATATCAGGATACTTGAATCTTTTGGGAATTAACTAATGACCATTCAACAAAATTTTCATTTTGTTTTTTTATTGTTGTTGTATTTCTTTTATCACTTTTTCTTCACCATTGTTTTTTCATTTTGCTTTTTCCTTGCTGTAAATAAAATTTGAGATCATAAAGGAATTAAAAATGTAAAAGGGGAAAAAAAGGAATCAAATTAATTTTGTTGTTGTTGTTGCTTGATTCATAGTACATACCATCAAAATCATTATTATCATCATAAGTTTAAATACTGTTAACCATTTTTAAATATGCTATATAATTAATTTTTTCCTTTTTTTTATGAAGGACGTAATTCACGAAGAATTATGTTTCATTAGTTTTCATATTTATTTATTTATTTTTTTTGTCTAATTTTGTTCTTCTACTTTCTCTCTATTTTCTGATCCGCTTTTTGTTGATTCTGTTTTTTTTTTTCTTTACAGTTTTGTTATTGTGTTATTATTATATAATATTGTCTTTTCTGTCTGTGTTTCCTCTTCTCAGGAGAAAAAATAATTTCTTGTTGTGCTTTTTTAAAGTCTTTTCTTTTTAAAACGAAAATACTTTCTTTTCTATATTTTCTTGGGAATAAGGGAAAATTTATTCTTCAGAAGGAAAATATAGGCAAAATGAAAATAAGTATGTAATATGAATGTGAATTTCAGAAAAATACATTTCTTTTTTAAATTTTTTTTTTTTATTTATTTTTTTTTTTTTTAAAGGACTAAAATGAAATAAATAATTTAAACAAAAAAATGTAAACGATAAACATTATTTTAAAAACCAAAACAAATAAAAAAAAACACAAGAAGAAATCTATATTTACGAGACTGACATAATTCGCCTCGTTGCTGTATTTTTTTTTTTTTTTCATCAAAATACTTATGTATCTTTTGTTTATATTATTGAAGAAAGTTGTTTAAAAAGTTAAAATACATATACATATTTATATATTTTTCATATATCTGTTGTTGTTCTTTTTGTTTTCATTTTTCTCATATACATAACATATCGTCATACATCATTTAGACAAAGATATGTATATATGTATACTTAAAATGTTAAATATATGTATGAATTTTTTTATACTTTAATACACCACACACATCACTTCCATACATGAGAAGAACTTTCAATTTAGAAAAACTATTGCAAAAACAAAAAAATAAAAGAAACTTAAATCAAAATTTTCCATTATTTAAATTAACGAGAAAGCAATAAAACATAACTTAATGAATGTTTATATATTTTTTTTTTTTGCTTTGTTTTCTTCGTCAGTATTTCATCACCAAAAAGTCTTAATCGTTAATTACAAAAAAAAGAAAGGAAGAAAGCACAATTTGAAGAGAGAAAAAAATAGTAGGAAAAGAAGCAATTGAACAAAACGTGTATAATACATTTTCTGGTACCTATTTTAGGTTTTTTTTCATTTTTCACGTTTTATTTTTTTTGTTCATTAAAATTTTCACATTTATTTACCTTCTTCTGATAGTCTCTCATAAGTTATAACTAACCAACCAAAGTTTTGTTATATGTTGATTTTTTTTTTTTTTTTTTTTTGTATAGTGCAAAGTATTATAAAAAAATACAACTCGTTCTCTTTTGTACTTTTGTATTTGTATTTCTTTTTTTCTGAATCTGTGATACCTTTCGAATTTTTCTGTTTTTTTTTTCATGTTGTAGCTCCCATTTATTATGTTTTTTTTTTTTTTTAATATAATAATAATTTTTTTTTTCTAAAAACTTAAATATAATACTAACTCATTGATACCATACATCTAAAATCTGAGAGACAACACCATCATTATAATTATCATCGTCATCGTCATCATCATCATCATCATCATGATCAGCAACAGCAGCAACTTTCACCTTCATTTTTAGCAATCTTTTGTGGCCTACCACTACTTGTTGTTATAAAGTTGATTAAAAAAAAAAACAAATAACAACAAAATGTATCTTAAATGAAATGAAAAACTTTTTAAATCACACACACACACACACACACACACACACACACACATATACATACATTTTTTTCACACAAAAACCAAATAAAAACAATAAAACTAAAGCACAAAATTAAAATCAATGAAGGGTGGGTGAATTGCTACTTGATAAAAATTTTTCTTCAATGAGAAAAAATAAATGTAAAAACAAAACAAAAAATGTTATTCAATATACCACTAAGATAGACCATAGATGATATTAAAACTACGAACACAAAATTTGTATAATAAAAAACAAAAGTACAAAAAACAAAAAAAATTCGCTAAAAAAAGAATTCAATAGCAACAACAAAATCATTGTAAAGCATAGAAAATAGAAAAATTTTCACAGAAATTATTCGAAAGAAAAATAAAAATAAAAGAAAATAGAAAATTTGCATAAAACAAATCGAAAAAGAATTTAAAAAAAAATAGAGGACGTACATACCATATATATATATACTATATACACACAATATGAATAAGAAATGAATGATAGAAAAAATAAAAGAAAATAAAAACATTGTAAAAAATATGAAAATTAGACAAAACAAAAAAACAAAAAAATATGTGATGAATATACAAAAAATAAAAATTTAAAATTATTTTAGTTTCAATCTTTTTCTTTAAATGTACTTTCTTTTTTCTTTTGAAAATTTCAAGTTCATGACGTCAATCTGAATTTCTGAATATGATTTTATTTTTGTTATAACTGTGGTCTTTATATTCGAGTTTAAAAGTCAAATCTTATTAATGTTTTTCTTCTTTACAAAATCCTTGTAATTCAAAGGAAATCCTTGCAACAGAAAATTAAATATAATTACTGTTTTTTTTTTTTTCACTATATTGTGTCAGAAATTTTCTCAATTCGGTTAAGTTTCTGTGTTAGTAAATTTCTTTTTATTCTTATTTTTTTTTTACATTTCAAGGTTTTACCACACAACAAAACCACCCAACCCATCCACATACACAGTATATGTATGTATATCCCAATTTAATATTAAAAAGTTTAACAAGTTTGATATATATTATAAAAAAGTAATATGTATCTACATATATAATAAAAAGGATGAAAGTATTGTGTGTTTGTATGATTGAAAAAAAAAAAAAAAAACTTTCTCTTTAACCAAAAATGTAATGTAAAGAAACAGAAGAAAGAAAAAACAATTTTCTTTTTTTAGCTAGGTAGGTATAGTAAGTAGCAGAGAAGAAACAACAAAAGCATGAAAAGTAAAATTTATATAAAGTTTTATTCAATAGCTGAAGTTAAAGAATCATCAAATGACAAAGCAAAAATGTTTTATAGGTAGCATATATCCAACTTAAATTATACATAAATTTATGTAGGGATATTAACATCAAGGTGCACACAGATATACCTGTATATAATATTATATATGTATGTAGATACAACAATAACATTATTTTATATTGTAAAATTTTGTTTAAATTTGTTCGAAAAAAATTTATATATGTTTTAAGAAAATTGTGTAATCGATATTGTTAAGGTAAACATGATAAAATGACGACGATACGATGACGACAAAAAGGTAAAAACAAAAAAAAAAATAATATATATATATATAATATATCGTATATATGTATGTATGTACGTTGACAAAATATAACACTACCGTTAGCATCATACCATCACCATCATCATCGTGTTCTATCAAATCTTTATCGGTGGTTATAATAAATTTCATTTAATAAAAAAAAAAAATTAAGAAGGAAAAAAAATGAAGATACCGCGCAAAGAAAAGTGCCTACTTTTACTACTAACTAAATAATTTACCTAGTACCTACTTTTTGTTTTCTTATGTTTTATTCTTTGTTTAATGGAAGACGATGTTACAAGAATGTATATACATATGTATGTATGTATGTATGTAGTATGTACGGATATTTTTGTTTTATATGTACGATGAATGTTTTATAGATATGTTTACAGTCTCTATTAAAATATAAATGCGGCTATATTCTACTTAATTATGTATGCTGTGCTACACTTAAAAATTATATTACATTTTCAGTTGAAAATTTACGCGATAATATAAAGTTCTCAAATATACATTTATATGTATACGAGTTGTAAATGTATATTTAGGAAGAAAAAAAATTTTTTTTAAATATATACATACATATATATACATATAAAATATCTTATAAGATAATTATGTATATAAGTAATGATAATAATTAGAAAGAAAAGTTGAATTAAAAATACACAAAATACTTTTTATGTAATAGAACACATTTGACTGTTTTCTTTGCTTTCTCGTTGTGCTTTCTTCTTCTTTTTTTTTTCTACTTTTTTTCATCACTGTATTATTCTTAAAAATTAAATTTTATATAAAAGAAAAAAATTTTTTTTTTCTTTACAAAATAGAATTTTAATGAGAATGAATTTAAGGTAATTTTTTTCCCTATGAAATTTCACTTTGCCTACCAACAAAAACATGATAATGATATCGATGTCAATGTTAATTTGTTAGCTTTTTAATGCTGTTTGTTTTCAACTTTTTTTTTTATTTTTTTCAAAAAAAAATAAAAAGTAAAGATAATGAAAATTCAAAAAGATAACAAACAAAAAAAGAAAAATTAATAAGTGAGAAAAACAAAAAAAGAAGATTTTTGCTAAGATATATAATCAGAAAATGAGATATTTATTTACATAGTACTTTCGGCTTTTAAAAAAAAAAAATACTGAAAATTAAAAAAAAATTGAAAAATAAGGTGAGAAAAAAAATCAATTAGGTGCTGAAAATATTAAAATTAATGACTTAATTCACAAAATTAATTTTACTGATAAAATTTCTGATATCACGAAATCGTGAGAAATAAATTGAAAATTGAAAAGTATGAAATTTTTAATAGTACATAATTAATAAATGGCTAACTCCACGCGTAACGTACACTACATTTGACAAAAGCTTACTTTTAAAACTACATATTTCAGATAGAAAAAGACAAACGAGAACCACATATGTTTTTACATAATTAAAACAAAGGAGTGTTAGAATTTGAAAAAATATATATTTTAAATCAAATTGAAGGAATTTGAAAATTTCACTTATTTTGTTATTAATATGACGCACACTACCTGAAAAGAAGTCATTTCTTGGTCTCTTTTTCAAATCTCGTTTTCTTCCTCGTTTTTGAGCTTTGTGTTGGAACATAAGTAAAAATATGTAGGAAAAGGAATAATTTTTCTAAAATATTAAAACATAAAATAATTTTTCCATTTCTTTATATTATTCGTATTTTTTATAACACATTTCCTCTGTGACTTACACTACACAACATTTGTAACTTAGACACATCTCACTTTCTACATATATATATATATTATATTACGACACTCAAAATACAAATCAACTACTTGGTCCTTATTTAAGATACCCGAATAGTCTACACTTTGAAAAAATTTAGGGATTCCCGAATAACGTAAAAAACAAAAATATTGGATTTTCCACTTTTGAAAATTAAGCATCAGGTATACATACATTTCCATGGAATTAGCCAAATATAAAAATGAATTGCCGAAAATTTCACGA
Organism: Bombylius major; assembly: GCA_932526495.1. Lineage (NCBI taxonomy): Eukaryota > Metazoa > Arthropoda > Insecta > Diptera > Bombyliidae > Bombylius > Bombylius major. The sequence continues at coordinate 31,262,830 of OW052046.1, read as the reverse complement.
ATGAAAAGTACCTATATACATATGTATAATTAAATTTACAAAAAAAATTCTTTTAGGTTAAAATACATAATATTCCATTCTGTAGTTAATTGAAAGATAAAAGAACAATTTTAGCTTTTCAGAAATTCCTTAATTTAATTAGCTAAAAATTTCGATTGGAATTTTGAATCAAAATTAATTAACCACAATTAAACCTAAAATATTCGAGATATGTATTGAAACTATCTATGTAATTTATTACTTTGATTAATTTATCCAGCCCAATATATGCCTAATAAATTATTATGTATGTATATATACATACATAGGTATTTTACTTACTTCAAATTCAAAAGTAACCTTGATATTTAATTTTAGGAATTTTTATGTTTCGTTTCTAAGTCAACAAAAATAATAATTATCACCAAAAAAAAAAATGTCTATGCTTATTTTTTTATATGATAATCACCCTAAAGTTTAATTAAAAACAAAGAAAAAAGGAAGCAACAAAACAAAGATTTATAAAAAAAATAAACAATTAACTATAACAAATTTATTTTTAATTCATAAGATATTTGAAAAAAAAAAAAATACGTACACTCAAACGCCAAGGACAATTAAAAAACAAATTTAAGTATATTAATTAATTTCTTTTGGTAGCAACATACACATATTATTGAAAAAATTGTTTTTTCCTTACTTTATTTTTTAAATGAAAAAAATTACGAATCATCAACAAAAAAAAATATTGTTCACACATCATATCATTACATACTTTGTGTTTTTTTCCCTTCATTTTAATGTTTTTCAATTTTACACGCGAGCCAGATATATCTCAAAAAAACATCAGTCATCATCATGTTTGTTGATGATGGTTAGTTTAAATAAAATACAAAGTATCTCCGTATGTATTTTCATACAATAAAACAAGACACATCTGAGATGATGATAATGTATAATAATCAGTTCTTTGTTGGAATAAAAAAAAAAAGTTGAAAAAAAGAAACATTATGGCTTAAGTTAATTTTACTTGAATAAATATGTTCACCACGACACAGTGTCGGTGTATACATTGACGGACAATGTTTCATTTAATAAAATTCCTTCTCTTCTTGCTATACCTTTGAACATTTTTTTTTTAAAAAAAACATAATTCTTTTTTTTTTTATTCTTTAAAATTTTCTATTTTATCGCATGGTAACAATAACTTATTGTTTTTGCAAGGCCATATATTCATAGATACATATATGTATGTATGTACTTACATATAAATTTATACATATTTTATCTGATGTTGAAAAATAAAATTTTCATTGAAAAAAAAATAAAAAGTGATTTTCTTTGAGTACAACTTCTTTAATATTATCTATAAGTTAAAAAGATACTTCATGTGTCCAATTGCAATTTAATGATGTTTTTATTGTATCAAGGAATGTATATCTAGTTTAAAAACGATTGTTTTCACATATCATCGATGAAAATGAAAAAAAAAAAAAAAAAAAAAAAAAAAACAAAAGTTAAATAAAATAAAAATAATAAGTTAAAAAATATATTGTTATTTGAAACAACAAAAAACAATCACAAAAATCAACAATTTCATTTAAAGTTCTCCATGCTCTTTTGTTTTCGCCTTTTTTTTTTCTTTATCCTCAATCTTTCTTCAATGTTTTTTTTTTTTTTTTCATTTGAAAAATAATCAGATTCAAATATGTACTAACAACTAATTTAATTTGTGTGATTTCTAAAAACAAAAAAATATATATAATCTGTTTGTCCAATTTTTCTTCTTTTTGTTCAAATTTTAGTTTTCCTTTTTTTTCTAATTTTTTTTTTAAATCGATTTTAAACGATTTATGTGATTAAATCGAATTAAATTAAAAATGTTACAAGAAAAAAAAGGTTATTTATAAAAAAAAAAACAAAAGTTAACCAAACCTTTTCAGATCGTGACAATCATTTATTGCATTTTATTCAGATTCAGATACAAAAAAATAAGTTAAAAAAAAAACAAAATAAAATAAAGATTTTAGATTCAGCGAAAATTACTCATTTTTGTGAGAGTGTGCTTTTTTGATGAATAATAAAAAAATAAAAAATAAAATCCAATTTAATCATCGTACATTTATAACCGACCACAACAAATAATTCTCCAGTCACTGGTAGATCAGTTTCGATCGATCAAATCAAAATATGTATAGATACATTTATGTAAAGTTGGTTGTTTATATGTAAATTTTTATTGTTGTTATTATTATTATTATTTTATTTTATTTTTGCAACATTGATTTTTATTATTATAACTCAATAAATCTCGCGCATAAGATATTTTGTACCTATATAAAAGATTAATTGAACTGTTAATAACGCACGATGCAATAATAATAATGATGATGACGATATACAAAAAAATATCCAATAATAAAAATAAAATGAAATCTAGAGAAAATTAATTTTATTTTATAAATTGAAAAGATCATTTTTATATATCAAAAATAGCAAAAAAAAAAAAAAACGTTAAAATACAAGCAAGGGTGTGGTTTATTAGATGAACCTACAAACAGACCAACTCAAATTTAAAAAGCAATACATTCATTACATTACAATATCTTTATTATGTAAAGTTTTTACTAACAATAAGTATATAAAGTATCTTTTGCACATAAAAAATGAAATATAATGTTGCAAGATAACATTTTATATTATAACGATTTTTTTTTTGTATAAATTTCAAATTACGGGATTCATTTAAAAGAAATCCTTGAATAAAAATTCTCTCCTACATTATAAAATATTTAAAAAAAAAAAAAAAAAAAAAAACATTTACTAAGTGCCTGTAACTATATTATACATAAATGTAAGGTAAAAACCATTAAAAATAACACATCATTTTGATCATCATGATATATATATGATAGATATATACATACATATATTTATATAATAATTGATGTTTTTATTGCAATTATAATCATTATAAAATGTGGTAAATTTATTTTTAACTAGCTTAATTAAAAGTAACACTATATCACCATATACTCGTACATACATACTACTATAATTATAAGAATTTATAAAATCTTCAAGAAAAATTACTTTAAAGAAAAAAAAAAAAAAAAATTAAACTAAATATAAAATGTGTTAAATGCTTATAAAACGATTTGAAATTTTCAGATGAGTCAAAAACTATAAGTACTTATTCCAAGTTGAAGGAAAATATATATATATGTATGTATATATATATTTTTTTTTTTAAATAGGAAAAGCTGCCTAGAGCACACCTTTATAAAGTTTACATACACATACGAGTACATATGTTTGTACGAGTACCTATATTCGTGTATATGTAGAATATTTTGTAATTATATATATAAGATTGCGATATAATTTTTAAATTAAAAACTCATAAACTTTAATTCATGTTGTTTTATTACGCATTTTTAAACAATTAAATTTCGAGCAAAATATACTATGTACATACTATACAGCCTTCAAATCATGTGTGTAAAAACTCAATCTCACCCAATATACCATACTCATTCATATGGTATTTACCATCATTTATAAAAACATTAAATAAATTGCATTAAGCATAGTTTCTAATGATAAAATTTAATGATATTAATAAAAATGGTATGAAACGTCTGAGCGTTTATGAGTTAATAAAAAATAATTACAATTAAGTTAAATTTTAAATTAAAAAAAAAAAAAAAAAGAAGAAATGCTAAGAGAATAAATTAGACTTTTTGATTTAAGTTTCTATTTGATAATTCTTCAGTCCTCAGTTCAGATTGATTCGATATATGTATGTATGTATTAAGGAGTTGTGAAATTCATGAAACGTTAAAATGAAAGTTTTGATAGACAATCTTCTTCTTATTATTTTTTTATTCCAAAAATAAAAATACAATTTTTTTTCTAATTATTTCAATCATTTCACCATATTCCATCTTTTTCTCATTTTGGAAGAGCTTAGAGAAAAAAAAAAATTTTACGAATTCTTCAACGGAAATAGCTTAAACAATCAGTAGACCATAAAAATAAATTATTAGGAAAAACAAAATTATTTACAATTTACCTACATTTTTTTTTCATTTATTATGTATTTCTTTTTTTATTTTATTTGTTATTCAAATTTTTCTAAAACTAAAATTATCATATTTATACACGGACAGTATCTATACTAAATCCTCTTAAAGTACTTATTGTTTATTTTATTAAAATTATGAAAATTATATCAGAAAATATGTACGCGTATATACCATTTGAAAAAATAAATAAAAAATAAATAAAATAATATAAAGAACCGCACATAAATGCATAACCATGAATGATCCATCATCATTATTTCCCAAAGAATGACTCTGCACAATAATAAATATTAAATATTTTAAGTTTTTTTCTTTTTTTTTTTTTTTTTTTTACAAGAAAATAAAAAGAATTTAAATGGAATTATGATAACAAACAATATGACAATTTTCATAATTAAATTACATAATAAAAACATCCGGTATTTATGATATTACTTGAAAAAACGTGAAATATAAAAAATAATAATATGAAAAAAAAAAACAAAAACAAATAAAAATAATAAAACAATCAAACAAATTTTATATTAAGAATACAGTTTAATTCAATTTATGCTCAAGCACATACATTAGGATTTGCTTCTTTGTTTTCTCTTCTTCTTCTTCTTCTCTTTCTCTTCTATTTCATAAGATCTGATTTCAAATTTACACCTGGTTAATTTCTAGTATTTTGGATGAAAAAAAATATAGAAAAAAAAAGAAAAACCTACATTAGAGAAAACATTTTAACAACAAAACATTAGAGAGAAGAAAAAAAAACAAGTTACAAAATATTTCTTGCTTGAATAATAATGTAACGCAATCAAAACGTGTCTAACAAATAATAATATCAAAATTTAAAGAATTATTATTTTTTTTATACCAGGTGACATTTTTTTAAGCATAGAAAACAAAAAAAGCCGAAAAAAAGAAAAAGAAACTTTTTATTTATTTTTTACACCAATTTCATTTGATCCTTTATTTTCATTTTAACCAGATGTTACAATCTATATATTTTTTTTTTTTTTTGAATAAAAAAGGACATCAAATTTTTGTACGCATGAAAATGATCGATATGAATTGTGCCTATGTTGTTTAAATTTTTTTTCTTTTCATGGTTTTGTATAAAAATTTAGATATATTTGTATATACGAAATATGTATGTAAAATGTCATGTATTTATAAGTATATAAAACAAAAGTATATAAATACTATATATATATTCAACGTATATACCAAGTATCCTTTTTATAATTCATTATAAAAATAATAAAAAAGAAAATAAGAAAGCAAGACAAAAATATAGTAGTGTGAATAAAGTCAAAAAAGGAAAATATGTATGTATACGTATAAACTAAATTTGCATGAATTTTAAGGGTGATAGATTCATATTTCTTTTCGTGATAATCGATCTTTAGAAAGCTAAAATTTTTTCATGTGGATAAACATGACGAGAAAAAAAAAATTATTGTAATACAGAAATCATTAATCATACAAAGTTAAAAATTTTTTTTAATAAAATACTATTTAGGATTTTTTTTTTTAAAATAACAAAGTTTGTTTACAAGTATGAGCTCAATTTGGTCGTTTAATAATTTTTTTTTTTTTCATTAAATTATAGTCTATGTTTTAATACCACCTTTTTTTTCTTTTTCTATTCATGAATAAATGCGTGCGAGATAGGATACACATATTGGGGAACAAGAAATAAATTTATGCCATTTGGGTCATTGGAGATGGTTTCATAAATCGTATACTGTCGTATACCATGGAGTAAATACGAAAGATGTATTCCATGAGCTTTTTTAAAAAAAAAAAAAAATTAATCTATTTATCCTGGCCATCTAACATTCTAGAAAAGCAATTACCTACATATCTTTCACTTTAACAATAAAAAAAAATAAATTTTAAAGCAATTTTTAAAAATTTCAATTTTTTTTTTAAATTCTTACAGGAAATATGTTCAAAATTTTTTTTTTCTTTTTCTAAAAGGTTAATACTTTCTATAAATATGTATTACCGACATTCTAATTGCATACTAACAATTTTTTTTTTCCTTCTACTTTTAAGGTCACAATAACCATATAACACATTTTAAAATTCTTCTGCATAACCTTTTTTTTTCTCCTTTATTCATTTGTTTTTCCTTTGTCTTTTGACCTTTTCTATGCAAAACATAAAATTTATTCTAATAGACTTCCGGCTTAGTACCTCTATGAAAAATTACCTGATGGTACATTATAAATATACATACATACCATACATACATATATGTAGGTATACTTATACATATTATTATACACTTTCTCTTATCTCTCTCCTCTCCTGTTTCATTTGAAAACTACAAAAAAAAAATGTTATTTATATGGGCGTGTATGTAAAATGACCTTTAACGAAGTATTATATCACTTATTGTTTACATACATACATATATACATAATTATATATAAATTGAGGAGTTTCTTAAAAGGTAGTTCTTTTTACTTTACTTTTATTTTATTTAAATAACTAATGTTAATTTACAATTTTAATCTTTTTTTAATAAATAAATTTTAAATAAATAAAGAAAAAAAAGTTAAAGAAAATTTAAATTTTTTATTTTTGAAGAAAAACAAAAACAACGCGCTTACTAGATATACATATTTTACTTTGAAATGGAATCCGATAAAAAGCCTTTTTTTTGTGTGTTAAAAAGTAAAGAGAGTATGTACACATATCATTAACATAGTAATCTAGAGTTGAGAAATTAAAAAAATAAATAAATATACATATGTATACATTTATGTATTTAACCTTGCACTACCCCATATAACTTTTTTTTTTTAATATGTACGTTAAGTATTTACAATTATTGTCCTTGTTTCAAAACTAATTAATGAAGAAAATTATATACAACTTCTTAACTATCTATGGAATGAAAAATGAATAAATAAAAATAAAATGAAATTTAAAATTTGTTTGACCAATTATGTATAAATAGACAGACATACATATTATGTACATACATATTTTTATTTATTTATTTATTTTATTTTTTAAGTACACTCAAAATACTTTTTTATAAACCAACTAAACCAAATTTACTTGCTTACAATGAAAATAAATTAAATAACACAAAATCAACAGCAAAATAATAATAATAATAATAATAAAATGACAATATCAAAAAAAAAAAAAAAAAAAAAAAACAATATGTAATAATGTACATACATACATAGAAATAAAATGCGACTATTGAGTTATAAAAGTTGTTAAAAAAATAGTTCAAGATCATAATAATAAATTTTAATTTCTCTATTTATTTATTTGTATTTTATAATATATGGAAAAGATTTTCATTTACCTGTCAGTATCTAATTACGTAAAATAATAATTAGTAATAGTATTAGAAGAAGAAGAAACAGCAAATAAATAGAAATATACGTATACATATATGTTGTTGTTGTTTTTTTTTTTCATATGATCAAATATTACAAAATGAGAAGATTTACAATTAATTTTTTTTTTTTTAAACAATCATCATTACAATTTGTACGATGTATCGTTAAAAGTCGTTTAGATTGTTTCCTTTTGTTTTTATTTTTATTTTTTTTTTCTTACTAAACTCGTCACTTTTTAGCTTTAATTTTTTTTTATTTCTTGATTACATAATAAAAATTAAATTACAACAATATTAAACTATTAGCCGACCACTACTATATGTTTTTTTATTTATTTTTTATTTTGTAATTTGAAGTTTGAACATGTAAAATGCAAATCTAAATAATAAAAATGAATGAATAAATACGTGCACAATTATTAATTTTACATTTGAAACAAATACAACAAAAAAATCCTACAAAGTTTTATATATTAGAACACATATGAAATTTCGATCATATTTATATTATTTGATTAAAGGTGTGTAAGTCATGCTTTTTGTTTTATAATCGATTTTAAATCAACATGAAAAATAACATACATAATATTTCTATATACCTATCATAATTCTTTTCATAATTTTCATTTTTGTATTTTTTATGAAGTAGACCTTCTTTCTCGTTATAAATTTTTTTTTTATTTTTCGTATATTAGTTGGTGTCTAAACTTGACATGCCATAATTTATGTCGGATAAATGTTCATTGTTGTTGTTGCATTTTCATGGCAAGACATCTATGGCAAGACATATGTCTTGCCATTAATGGCAAGACATAAATTTGACAATTCACTTTTGAATTAAGTTGAACTCGATTTCGAAAAAGTGAATTAAGTTTATATATACGTACACAAATATTTGATATTATGTATTATATTGTTTTGTTATCATATTTAGTTGGCGTCTTTCCCATTTAATTAAAATAAAAGAATTTAAAGAAAAAAAATTATTATTAGTAAGTCTATAGTTTAAATTAACAAAAAAAAAAACGAATAGAAACTGAATTGAAGTCGGATTGCAAATAATTACTCGGTACATATATACTCGAAACGACGACAATGAATGTTGAGTACGAATGAAATGTCTGGCCCAGTTTTAAAATTTATGGCAAGACATAATTTATGTCTTGCCATAATTCATGGCAGGTTTAGACAATGAATTAGGCACTAAAATTGAACCCTTTATAACGTACTGATTACGAATATATGGATAATAAACCTTTGAAAAAATAAATAATAAAAGTGTATACGGTTGTCTTGTGGTGCATTTAATGCGTTGAAAATTCCAAAATTTTGAATCTCTATATATATATATACATATATACATATGTGTGTGTGTGTGTTGTAATGAAATATTTTTTTATAATTATTATCACAAGATTTAAAGGTTTCATATTAAAAAGAAATTAAAATAATAGGTAGAAGAAAACAAGGTTATAAAAAAAAAATTAGAAAATTCACATCACACACACGTTAAATGTAAAATAAAATTCACATATGTGTTTTTATATGATTGCAATCAAAAAGTTGACTATATGCTTCTGTTTTTCTATAAATTTTGTTGTTGTTGTATAAATAAAATTATACTCACCTTAATGTAAAACATAGAATTTCAAATAACCCTCGTCTAAAAAAAAAAAACGTTAAGTATATGGTTGATTTTTTTTTCTATATTTTAAAAGCAATAACCTTGTTGAATAGAGAAAAAAATTTTTATTGAGGAGAATTTACGCGCTTATAAATGCATCTACATATATGTATATACATAGTAACATATGTTACATACATATTTACACATATGATGTATTTGTATATAAGTTATCATAAAAGTGACTTTATTATTTAATAGAAAAACGACGTAATGTAGTTCAAAGTCATTTTTACACGCAAATTACAAACATACATAATATGTATGGTATAGCACCATACTTAGCTATTTAAACTAACATGTATTTAAATTAATTAATCTTTTAATTTGCATACCGCATGTGTTTTTCTTTTTTTTTTCCTTCATTATTTTTGCAAAAACAAACACAAAATTTTCTCTCTAATTTGTGTAATTATACATACATAGATAGCTATTTATTTTAATTTTTTTTTTCTAATGGATTTTCATTTTTTTTAAATTTTTTTTTTTTCATTTTATTTTAGATCACCTTCAGAACGTTCTGGTAAAGGATGCTGTGGTCAATGGTTTGCTGGACCACCATTACGTGCATTAATTGCTGTTGTTGCACTTGGTGGTGTTGCATGTGCATTAGGTGGTGCTGCATTAGGTGCAACTGGATTAACTGGACCACCAACATCACATTTAACAGCAGCTCTACTAATGATTGGTAAAAAAATCAATTTTATTCTTTTAAAAATGAATTTTTTCAATACTTTGCATTTTTTTTCTTAATTACCAATTTTCCTTTGTCGTGGTTTTTTTTTTTGGTTTTTACCCAACGCTTTTACATTGTTTCCATCAAATACTTTGTGAATGTACTTTTTAAAATTTAAATCAAATCAATATTTATTTTAAAATTTAATCAATGGTTAGTTTTAAAAAGTTCATCAGTCAAAAATTTAATTTATATAATTTAAAAAAAAAAAATAAGAGAAGAAAAGAAAATCGATTGACTTTTCAATGGAAATTATTGATGCGTTAAAAGAATCAACAGAAAAATAAAATACATAAATTTTGTTCCCATTGATTGTTAGTTAAATTTAAATTTTGAATTTAAGAAAGAAAAAAATTGAATGAGAAAAGAGGTAAAATTTTAAATATCTTGTACAACAACAACAACAAAAAATTTATATCTATAAAAAAAAAGCTAAAAGAAATAAAATTCGAAATATTTATACATACATACATAGTACACACAAGGGTGATACATTCGAAAAGTAAAGAAAAAGAATAAATCATAAAGACAACAACAAAAAAATCACCTATAGCAATTGCATCATTGTTCGCTGAAGTGGAAATTGTACATTTAACCCTTATGTGTACACCCAAAAAAATCTTCGTTATCGTACACCCGTGGTACATTTGTACCCCCATATAATTTGTATGGAAAATTACAGTTCTAACGACATTTTTCTCAATTTAATGATTAAATATTTTACTTAGAATAGTTTTAATAATTTCAATTGAAAATACAAGCTCTTATTTAAAGAATAATAGAAAATTTCCAGAATCAAAGACATATAAATATAAATTTTATAAATAAGAAACCAATAACATGTGAAGATTTACATATAATTTTACATAAAAAGAATGAATTATATTTCAAACACATACGTATATACTACATGCTCTTATCCTTTTATATATTGGTCTAGAAGACGAAAGGGGGAAAAGGGAAGAATATAATAATTTAAAAAATAATGATGTATCTATAACTATACCTGAAACTTACGATACGCCGATTTTATGGCCTTCTGATTCTTATGAATAAAGAAAATCGAATTTGCACTTTAATCTAATACTTACAAAAAATATTCAAAATTAAGGTCGAAAGTGCAATGAAAATTAAATAATAATTGTTTATTTTTTTAAATAATTTGCCTGTTTTGTGAAAATTTTTAAAAATGAGTAAAAAAAAGGCAATAGCATGTCCTGGAAAAGTCGGTTGAGATGTACGAGTATGTAATGTATAGCTGAAATTTATAAGTCATTTTTGGATGAAAACGTGAAGGAGTGCAGTTTTTGTCATTTTTTTATATATGTATATGTAATTGATTTATGTGGCCTAAGCAGCGTATATCATTTTCAGAAAAATCAATCCAAGTAAGTCATAAAAAATCAAGAGATGCTCCTGATATGTTTTTATACGCTCCAACAATCCTAATGTTTGTAGGAATATTTCAGTTAAAAATGGTATAAAATGATTTTTAGGAAGATCTGTTTTTCCTAGAATTGAACTACATGTAGAAGGATCATGAAGAGAAACACTAGGAGCATTATCATTTGCTGGGAATTATTCAATGTGCTTAGCACTGCCAAAAGAAGAAAAACTAGGAAATCTTGTTCGATATGTAACAAAATGTATGTAATGAACATTCCTTCAACGTTGTAAAATGTAATTTTGTAAATAAATAATTATTGTATTTTGAAATATTTTGGACTATTTTTCTCCTAAATATCATGGCTTCAATTCTACATCAAAATTATCAAAACTTATGTAGTAAAAAATTGTTTATTATAAGCAAGATTTTACAAAACCTTCTATTTTCATATAAAAATATATGGGGTACAAATGTACCACGGGTGTGCGATAACGTAGTTTTTATGTTCTTCGTCCTTTTTCTGAATATCCTTTGATCCTTTCGTCCTGAAAATTTGCAGGCACATAGATCTAGTGTTCAAAAAGGATAACTGAAAAAATCCCGGTTCAAAACATCAAGGAACAGGAGTTATTAACTAAAACATGTCCTTTGGGTACATTTGTACCACAGGTGTACACATAAGGGTTAATTGTGAGAAATACGTGGTCTCAATTTCAAATCATGTTCATCATGAGTTACAATATACATACATATATATTTTTTTTTTATTCTCGAAATGAAAAAAAAAAACAAGAGATATTTTTCCAACAAGCTAATTCATGAGCATTTTATTTATCAACAATTAAATTGTTATTTTACTTAGTTAAAGAACACTTTATTTAATGTAATTTTTGCTAATTATTGTTAACATCCAAGTATACACATACTTTATGGTGTGTACAACAAATTCGCACAAAATATATTACACGAGTTTTTTGTTTGTTTTAAATTTCATGTACTCGATAAAATTTAATTTAATGATTTTTAAAAAGGTACATATCTTTTTTTTTTTTATCTAATTTGTTCTCTGACTTACATGTCAGGTTTGATATTGTTTTTTTTTTTTTTTCTTTGAGATGTCAGTTTTATTATTTCCACAGTTTGACAATGAAAAAATAAAATTGCAGAAAAAAATTTGTGTCTTAAGAAAGAAAAAACGAAAAAAGTACACTTAGAAAGTTAGATTTTTTTTTTTAAAGTTTGCTAATAAAAATTAAAATGTTTAATATGTTGATTTGTTGTTGGTGTATTTTAAGAGTTTTTTTTTTATTTTGTAGTTGATTGCTGTTGTAGAGATTTCCTTGTTAGAAGAGCTTTCGTAAATAATTATTATTATTGTATTGTAATTTTTGTTGTTGTATGCATCGATTAAATTGAAATATTTATCATGATCATTATCATCGCAAAAAATAAAAATAAAACAGATAAAATACAATACAATAGTGAAAGAAAAATTTTATGGGAACAAAAAAATGAAAAAGAAAAAAAAAATTGACAGAAACAAAAACAAAAATTGTAATAAGATAAAATGCTGAATATTATTTTTATTTTTTATATGATATTTTTAGCTTGTGTATATATAAAGTGAAAGTGATATGTCAATTTAAATAGTATGCATGCGAGAAATTACATGAAAAATGAAATTTAATTTAATTTATTAGCTTATTGTGGTATAAAGATAAGAAAAGAAGAAAAAAAAAAGATAATAGTAATAAATAGGAGAAAAACTTTCTTCGTAATGAAATTTTTATTTCCTATCTTCATATGTCTTTTTTTTTTTAAAAAAAAAAAAAAAAAAAAAAATAAATTTACTCATCAGATATTTAGTTAGATATTCAAGCTAGATAGATATATCTACATAGATTGATATCAAAATTTTCAAATCATAATTAACCTTGATTTTCTAATAAATTTTAAGTTTTTTATGATTTTATGAAAGATTACAATGAAATATCTAAATTTTTATCCTTTATTTGCTGTATCTTTTGGCTTTTAAATATAATTTTCATTTCCCTTAAAAGTTTAAAATATTTTTTTTTTCAACTTTTCAAAACAAAAAAAAAAACGATTAAAGTAAAACTTATAAATTTTTACTCACTTATTCAATTAGTTTTTCTTTTTTTTTCTCTTAAAATACCTAAAATTTTCTTCCAAACTTTCTTAATTTAAATTAAATGTCAAAAAACACAGTAATGTTATACATGATTATTTTATCATAATTTTTTTTTAAATACACATTTAGTTCTCATTATTAACCTATAATTTTTTTATACGTACATAAATTATTCATATTTTTCTCATGTAGTACGTACTTAAAGTATCAAGGCAAATTATTTTAAAAAGAAAATTAATACAATGAAAAATGTACTTCCGGTGTGTGTATTGATTACTGTATAATGTATATAGAAGTAACATTCTTTTATAATACATAACAAAAAACATATGATACATTATTTTCAAACACGAAAATTTCCTAGTTACCTTTATGTCTGCATGCATGTCACAAAAAAAAAAAAAAAAAAATACATTGTATCTAAATTGTAACGAAATTTTTTGTAGTATGTATACACATGGGTACGATATATTATAATAATTAGACGAGAAAATATTTTTAACCATTTATCTTTAGTTTTTCTTTAACATATTGGATTTTTTTCTATTATTGTTATTTTAAGAAAAATTTGATTCGCATCATATACTGATGAAAATAAAAAAAAATAAGAAAACAAAAAGCGAAGGAACAAAAGACGTTTAAAAAAAAAATCTTTCTAAACCACCCACTGTGTTTTCTTTTACGAAAATTAAGGTAAAATGTACATTCAGTATATGTAGGTATATTGTGTTCGTACGCATAGATAAAAAAAACGTAAATTTTATAAGTACATACATACATATATACATAAATGTATCTACACCATACAAATTCAGTAGATAGTATTTATTTTTGGTTATATACTCTTTGTACTGTACTTTGTATTACTTTGTATTTATTATTAAAAATAAAATTTAGTATCTACAAAATATTAGAATATATTACTTATTATATTACTTATTATATTATATTACTTATATATTACTTATAAAATGTATGTATGTATGTACTTACAAAAAAATCATTTAGGAACAAAACAAAAAAAAAAATTACTACCAATTTATAACTAAATATATTTTTAGTTAACTTTGAATAACAAACTATTTAATAAATAACAAAAATAAAAAACTACCTTTTTTGTTTTCATCATTTAAGAGATTTTTTTTCTTTTCATCGTACAATAAGTATCTTATTAAATGAATGTTGAATGTATTATATGATCATATAGTAAATTGTGGAAATTTCACATAAGAAATTACATACATAAAGAGAAAATATATATATATACACAAGAAATTAAATATCTACGTACTTATAAGAGCAGTTCATTTAAAGGAAAAAAAATAATTGTGTGGAAATAAATAATTAAGTGTATGAAATTTTATTAGCTACATACAACCATATGTACATATGTATATACAATTTTGAATAATTGGGAGAAATAGCAGAATTTTCCACTTTATAATAAGACTCTTTTACATATTAAATTTCATTCCAGTTGAAATTTGTTATTATTTATTATTAATTTTTTTTTTTTTTGATTTTTAGATTTTTCAAGCAATTAAAAATGTTAATTGAACTTTGAGAAATTACAGACAAATTTAAAAAAAAAAAAAAAAACAATGAGTAAATTATTGCTTTCTTTTAAAACATCAGTCGATACAGAGAATTTATTTTAATTTAAACATCAAAGAAAGACCATAGAAAAAGAAAAGTTTATTTTGTGAACCATACAAGGACATCCTTTAAAAAACTGTCACAATAACAATCTTCAACAGTAATAGACAAATCCTTTGGAAAATGCCTTGAATAAATATTTTTTACCAATTTTCAAGTAAAAATAAATTCAAATAAAACCAATAAAAATTCGATATTGAATTCCAAAAACTTTCAAAAAAAAATATACCTACATACATACATACATATAAGTAATATACTCGTATCTATTGTATTTCACAGCAGATATTTTAGGAAAAAACTAAAGACATATAAACTCAATTACAATACAATATTTTTATTGAAATAAAAATGAACTATTTTTTTTATGATCACGATAAAAATTATTTTTAATAGCGATGCATTGTATTTTAAACACAATAAATTGTTTTTGTTTTTTTTATATTTGCATACAACTAAAAAAACAAAACAAAAAAGAGCAATAACAAATATATAATCGAAAAATTTTATTAATAAAACAAATTAAATCAATTTTAATGATTTTTTCTTCATAAATCGAGAAAAATGACTATAATTGAAATAAAAGTATTAAAAAATCAAAATAAATTTAAAAAAAAATATAAATTAATTAAAATAAAATAAATAGATATATGTACATATTTTTTTTTCTTCTTTGTGTGTTGTGTATAAAATATAAATTTTTTTTAATTCATCAATACATAAAATTATGGCATATAATGTCATAGTATATGTACATAATATGTATGTATAGAAAAAAAGTAAATGAATAATGATGAATAAAATAAAGCCTTCAAATATAAAACTTCAAAAATATCACACAGCAGTATATAATATACAAAAAATTCCACACTGTGAAAAAACTAAAATGAACATGCATGTTTTATAATTCCCAATGGATTTTATATTTAATTTTAGAATATTTCCTAAAAACATGAATATTATATCGTTATATATGCATTAAGAATATTTACCTCACTCCTCTTTATATCCGATCCTATTTATGATGTATGTTTTATTACTATTTTTAACAGGATTCATATGGTGTATTTATATATATACTTATTAGATTTATATAGTGCAGTATTTAATATGTCATATAAATACATTATATGTATGTATTTATACAATATATGAATATATATTTTTATACTTAAAATATCATGAATATAATATGGTTTGTTGACGGGTAATGCAAAAGAACATAATATGTACAACATACATGCATAAATGATCTGGTCACACATATTTTAATCATACATATGTATATAGTATGTATATTTAATAAAAAGTATATTTTATCGTATATATTTATAACTCAGTTCAAGTCCAATAAAATAATATAATATATGTATATAAAATTTACACAGGTGTGTAGTGTGTACATACATATATGTATTAATACATCATTCATATCTCTTTATTATATTTATTTACATATAAAGGATATTTAGGATAATAACTATATACTTGTATATGCAGCTTCATAACAAAAACATAAAATATTTTCGGACGACATATTATATAAGTTTTCTCTTTTCTCTTAATATGTATGTACGTACATACATATGTATATTCACATACGTACTAAAATAATATATGTATGAATTGGGTATAGCCTAGAGATTTTGACTTCAAATATTATAGAGTTGAAAATAATAATAAAAAAAATACACACATAACAAGGATAAAAATCAGGAATATATAATACAATAGTAAGCATGAATAACACAGGATATAAAAAACCGAAATAAAAAAAAAAAAAAAAAACAGCAAGATTGAGGGAAACGCTTATAAATATCAATTTAGATAGGAATGTCGAATAAATTGTATGAATGTAAAGAGGCTTAGAGGTTTTCCTGGTATTTACCGCACATATGTATGCATATGTATATACAATCAGTATATTATATATATAAATATTAAAATCTCCAGCAGGATATTTCAACATATGCACTATAAAACTTGTATTCACAAGGATATTATTCTCTCTCTATTTAATATTTATACATGTTTAATATATCTTATACAAGGAAGAAAAAAACAAAACAAAATTTTATTATATTGAATTTTTCATTCATGAATTCATATGTGTATTCTACAAGGAAATCTTTACTTTCTTGTCATATTTTCATTTAGTGGTGGTTTATCTAATGAAAGACAGAAAAAAATAACTAATTTAACTGCAGAACATGAAGGCAGAAATATTCGGAAAAATGGGGGTTCTTACTTGTTTATTTAATTTTCAGAGATATTTTTTTCTAAATATTGGATATTAAAAAAAAATGTATGTATATTCCTCTTCAGTTAGAGGATTTAAAGGTAAAACAAGGTATATATAACCCGTATATGTCCATAAAATGTAAGGTATCCTGTCATTTGGGAAATTAAGTCCTCTCTATTTATCAACAAGTCGGATACTATATAGAAAACAAATTAAAAAGGAAGAAAAAAATATGAAAAATACTAATTTATGTTTTTTGAATAAGATTTTTCAAATCTGTGTAACTAATTATTGAAAATTTTTATAGATAAATTCTATACAAATCGTCTTCCTAGAATTATTTAGTTGTTGTTTTTTTTCTGTAACTTTTTTCTTTTTAAATTTAGCTTTTTTTTTTTTTTTTTTTTTTTTTGCTATCCCCGAATCATTCATTTATTCAATACCATATTTAATTAAATTTTTCAAAAAGACATTGAGTAACATTTTTCTTTCTTCAAATGAAAAAAAAACGTCTTTGTTTTCTTGTCAATTTTTTTTTTTGTATCAATTTCAATATTTTTTATTTTTTTCCTGTTTGAATACAAACAGAAAATCGTTAAATAAATAACGTGTATTCATCCGGAAACAAAATCTAGACATCATAAAAAAATCACAGAAAAAAAAAACAGAAAGAGAAGAAATTGTGAATTCAAAAAATAAATAAATAAATAAGTAATCAAATTTTTTAAAATTACAAAAAAAACCCTGAAATGCGGGCATTATATCTTGATTTTGTGATTCCGCTAAACTTACAAATATTCTTTGTTTTACATTTAAAACAAATAAAGCACGATAAAAAAAATATTATCACATCATCGTTCACGCCACAAAACTGAAAATTTTTATTATTGTATGATTATAAAATTTAATGTTATTTGTTTATTTTTTTTTTTTCGTTCTAATTTTCCAGTTCATCCGTGATCATAATGTCTGCACATAATTTAACGCTTGAATTATTTTTTATAGATATAAAAATATGTAGGTATTTACTCTTTTTTATTTTTTTCAATTCTCTTGTCACCAGGTGTCGGTGTTATTTTGGTAACGGTCAGTGGAGCAGCGTGGCGTATGACTGCACCAGGTGGTCCACCATGTTTAGGCTTGGGTTCATCTGTCGATTTGGGACGTTGTGGTCGACGACCATGTAGTAGTCGTGGTGGTGCACCCCATGGTCTTCTTTATCCAGAATTTCAACATCGACCTCCACCACCATCATATCAAGCTAGCATGCAAGAATACAGACTAAGGTAATTAATCATCGTATCTATTAAACTAACACCCGTATAATTTCTTAGTTTGATTTAAACGCCATTTAAACGTTAACTTTTTATTTTATATTTCTTCCATTTTTTTTTTTGTATTTTATTTTAGGATGATTTTTTTTTAACTTAAAATTTTCAACATAAATTCAACTATTCACTCTTTTATCTACCAAATTATCTTCTTTATCCTTTTTTTCGGTTACAACCCATCTGAGACTTTAAAATTACACAATTAAATTTTCAAATTGTGCAAAGTAATGTAATTACATTTTATTACATTGAAAATTCTTTGTAAATGCATTACACACAAAATGGTATGATAATAATATAAATAAATATAAATCTCATAAATTTCTTCGTTTTTTCATACGTAAAATGTTCTAAATAAAAAATAAATACATTTTAACATTTGCACACAAGCATATTTAGTAATGGAATTAACTTCCTTGTTATGGTTACCCACATTCATAACCAAGAATTTACTATTATTTTTTTGTTTTTTGTTTTTTTTTTTTTTTTTTATGGTTTTTCATTATCCTTTTTCAATTTTATTTATTTATTTATTTTTTATTTTTTTTTTTTCAGACTATTACTTTTGGATCGTGATCGACAAAATGGTGTTGTAAGAGGTGGTTCACCACCTCCAACATATCGTTCCCATGCTGGCAGTTTACTAAGGTAAAACAATAAACAAAGAGAAAAAAAACAAAGAAAATAAAAATGAAGAGAATTTAAATGAAAAAATCAAAGAAAATTCTTATACATTTGTAAACCATTCTAAACTATTCTAGTATTATAACAAAAATGTATATTATTCTTTCAATGGTTCCTCAATATTTATTATATTGTGGAGCAGCTCCTAATCTTTGCTCTAACTTAACCTTTCTCTCTTTGTTGTTATGTTTATCTTCTTGTCATTTTAAAAAACAAAAATATTTCGTCCTTTTTTTGTTATAATCTGCACGACACAAAGTTGTACTTTTATAGCTCGGATACACAAACTTTAATATTTTTCTATTTAATTTTTTTTTGTTGTTGTTGAAAATGTTGGTATTTGTTGTTGTTGTTGTTTTTTGTTCGATAAAAATATATTGAATATGGGTAAATTTCTTTTTTTTTCTATTTCACATAAATACGTAACTTCTTTAATGAATTATCCTTTGGGTGGGATATAATAAGAAATATTTAGAATTATAACATTTTTTTTCTTTAATACAATATTACATACAGGGCTAAAGGTATAATAGTCCGTACAACACACACACAAAAAAAAAAAAAAAAAACAAATCAATGTAATATGTTGACCCGTCCAGTAGCAGCAGCATTGTATTCTTTATGTGAAAATTGTAAAAATTATATATTGAATGTGTTCAATTCTTGTGAGAATGAAAATTCATTTTCTTATAACTTTTTTTTATTCTTTTCGGTTAGTTTTTTTTTTCTTTTTTCCTATAGTATCTAAATTTTTCCTTAAAGCATAGTACTTAGATCGACCTGAATTCAGTTTCTTATTTTTACTATTTATTTCTACACGGAAAAATTTTGTGTAGAGTGACGTAGAAATATTTGGAGAAACGTAAATTAAACGACATTTTTGTTTAAATTTATATTTTAAAATTAAAAAATCATCCATAAAAAATGAAGCAGGTGTTGTTTTTCAAATTGTTGTTAACAACAACACTGTCAAATTTACCACATCGCTTGAACGGAATAAATGTCTGTACATTAATTTTGTTTCAATGGTTGAGGAAAATTAGTGGAGAGTGATCGACAGCGCCACTCTTGAAAAGTTTTAGAAATTTTAGCAAAGACAATTTAAACTTATTTTCCGTCTCGAACTCAGTACTGCAAAACAAAAAGGGAACGGAATATTTTCTTGACGGAATTCAGTCATCTTTTTTTACATGTATTTGGAATAGGAAACCGAATTCAGGTCGATCTGAGTACTATGCTTTAGAGAATTTTCCTATCCATTAACAATTTCTGCTTTTTTTTTTTCATTTTTTTTTATTATTGTTGACATCTGTGTGGTTAAGGGTGTGACGCATTGAAACGTAACATTCATTGTGGAATGACATTTTCACTTCTTTTTTTTTCCTTTCTTTTATTTAATGTGTATGTATGTCGATAAATGTTAGTCGAGGGTCAAATAATTTTCACAAAATGGAATTTCTTAATCATAAGATTTTCGATTAGGGTCAGTCGTCAGCACAATCACCGCATTAAATAAAAAATAAGAAAGGAAGAAAAAGAAAAAAAGGAAGAAAATTCGCATATTATCGACATAAAAGGTTTTGTTTATGTGGGTGTGTTTTATATGAAATTTTGTTAAATGTTCGTTTATAAATTGATTTCTTTTTTGTATTACAGAGGACTATTTCTAAATACGGCACAATATAGGTACATAAATATATGCATTATTATATATGAATCCCTTAAGTTCCCTTATATAATACTAAAACATTTATAAATCCTATAAGTTATATCCTTTCTGTTCATATACATATACATATCTCTAAATATAAACCTCCTGTATATTATTTGTTGTGTGTAAATTGGTTTTTCACGTCTAGATTTTTATTACCGACCAATTTTCATACATATATGTATATGTATACATTATAGTTTACATCAAATCTAAGATGTGTAAATTTTGTACCTCATCCTTATCCTATTTAATATATCCATCGTGTACGTATATATTTGTAGTTTTCTAAAAATGTTAATAACATCACACACTTGGAAAATGCTAGGTAACATTTTCTAAAATATAGGTCCGCTTTTATTTATGTTTTTCTTTTTTCAAATATAAGAAGAAGATATTCTGTAATTGCTTGATGAAATACCACTTATATGGTAAAATGATTTTACTATTGTATATATACATTACATACATATACCTATGTTTGTGTGTTGTATCACAAAGCATACTTATCTACAAAGAGGTTCACTGGTCATACATACAAATATCTACACAATTCAAAAAATTTGTAGACCTGTGTAAGAGACGAAAAGTTTCTCAGGAGTGTATTCTTGAAAACGGCGTAAATGAGATTCGATTCACCTCCGCTTTTCAGCTCAGTGAAAATTTGGTATGCTGGAAAATGATCGAAGAACTGCATTATTATCTTAATACAATGTATAAAAAAAAGATCTTTTATTTTTTTTTATTTTTAAGTGAAATGTAAATTGTTATTCGAAGACATACATATGTACATGTGTATAACACCTCCTTGTTTTTTTTGTTATCGCCAACATGTACTATCAAACAATCCTATAATAAATTAAATTATTAATAAATTTAATATGTAAATTATCATCAGAATTTATAAATGCGATCATATGTAAATTATAGCTACTCGTATATTTCTTTTTCTTGAAATACGTCTTGAAATATACCCTCAAATACTATATCTTCAATTTCTCATACAAATTGGTTAAATTTTTATACTATCATACTATTTTTTATACTAAATTTGTATACTACATATATCTGAATATATTGCAGTAAAGGGGAAAGCTGTTTCCATATGATTCTGTATATTGTAATGAGAACCATGAGAATGATTGTATTATTCTACTTGTAAAATTTTTTACATTGTATGGAAAATAGATAGAAAAAAGAAACTATTTTTAAAAAGTGAGAAATTAAGAAAAAATCCTAAGAATAAGAAAGAGCTTAATAGTACTGACAGATATCGTGGTTAACCAAGCTGCTTCTTGGTTAAGTACGTAACCAACTCGAATCGAGTGGTTATGATTTGGTTTACCATATAAATGAAATGGTTAAAAACCATCATTAACCAAGCAAAATGAAAACAGCTTTAAGATTGGAGGCCCATCTCTGAGATTGGAGGCCACCTGGCTATTACCACTTCAACATATTGGAATAGTAAGTCTGTTATAGAACTATTGTATATTGTAATTGGTTGTATTTATCTTTTTTATTAACTAAAATGTTTAACAAAACCGTGTACTAAACTTTTCGTTTATCGTAATTTTCATAGAATATGTTCCTTCTTCTGGTTTTGTTGTATATTTAATTGCATCGACGCCCATTTTAGGCATTATTTTCAAGTGATTTTAACTGTAAAGGTTACCAAAAACAATAACAATAACAACAACAAAAAAACAACAGCAAGAAAAACATACAACTCATACGGATGTATATTTTTGGAATTTTGCACAATAAGGATAATGATTTTACATCAAAAGTGTATTTATGTGAGCACACATGTATAAAAACACATCTTCGTGCATGTGTAAACATTTTGTTCTTCTGAGAAAATAGAAAATTTTTAAGAAGAAAAATAGAAAAAATAAAAACAAATTGTATGAGAAAATGACGATGACTATAATGATGATGATGATGATGATGATAATCCAATATATGCCTGTTATGTGATGGTGTATCAAGGATATATATATATATGTATATGTATACATAGTGATTGGGTGGTGATGGTAATATGTACATAATTTTACAACAAAATCAGAATGTAAGAAAATCGTGTTCTCAAAAACTTTATACCTAGTTGTTAT
The DNA here is from genome assembly GCA_932526495.1 of Bombylius major. Taxonomy (NCBI): domain Eukaryota; kingdom Metazoa; phylum Arthropoda; class Insecta; order Diptera; family Bombyliidae; genus Bombylius; species Bombylius major. Next base: position 31,239,708 of record OW052046.1, on the reverse strand, counting down.
TTTCTTATTTTTTCTTTCACTCTTGAAACATTTTTCCACTATCTGTAAACGTTTTTTTTTTTGTGGAAAATCATTATAATAGTTTTTACATACTTGTATAGAAATTCAGGCAAATAAAGAAAAAAAAAAGTAAACCTGAATCCCTCAATTCATTGTAATAGTTTTTCATTACATATGTACATATGTATGTATATGAAGTAGAAAGGATAATTGAGAAGAAACAAAAATAAAAGCAAATAACATTATTTAAGGATTTTGTTATTTTGTTGTTATGAGTCCAAAAAATTATAACAACAAACAATAACAATAGAAAAAGAAAAGAATAATGAAAAAAAAAAAATAAATAAAAAAAAACATTATGGAAAAAATAGAACTTTTCTTTCGATTTTCTTTTTCGAAGGGGTTTTCTATTATTTCCAATAGGTAATTTTCTGAAATGTTTTTCAATTAAAAATGAATTGACGAAGTGTTTATACATATGTATGAAATATATATACATAAACATACAATACAACAAATAATTATAATAATAGGAATGAAAATAAAAAAGGTATTAGAGAGAAATTACACAACAACAATAACAACAACAAAAATTATACAAAAAATTATTATAATTTATTTGTTTTGGTTTTCTATTTTTCTAGCTTTTCTTTTTTTTGTGTGTGTGTGTGTGAATGTGGAGGTGTGTATGTAATTAATGTTTTGTGTTTGTTCATGGTAATTTTTTTTCCATTGATTAGAAATAATTGAAATGATTTTATTTATTTTGTATAACAGAAAAATAATTATTATTCTTATGGTTTAATTTTTGATGGATTTATTATTTTGTTTAATTTTGTTTTTTATTTATTCATTAAAAATATATGTATAGGCTTGGTTATTGTTGTGTTTTGTTTATTTTCATTTTTAATCATTCTTTGTAGACTAGTAATTAATAATGATTAAGAATATATATATATATATATATATATTTTTTTTGTATTTTAATGTGCCAAATTGAAATTCAAATCTTAAAGGTTTTTCTGTTAATTCAAATTTTCAAGAAGCTTTTCGGAATATTTTTTTTCTCATTTCTTATAATTTGATAAACCGATGAAAATAATAAATTTTAGTTGAAATAAAGCTTAATGCTCAAAATAAAAATAAACAAACAAAAAAATGAAAATAATTCACATAATTTTCACTTATTAAAATTTTCTTGTTTAAGAAAAAAAAAAAAAGAAGAAGAAATTATTTTACAAAAAAAAAAATCTAATTAAAAATTTTATGATGCCATTAAAAATTGTTTTTTTTTTTTTTTTAAAATAAATTTCTTGTTTCATCTTTTATTTTGGTTTTTACTCTTGAAAATTTCAAATTTATATGATTGTATTATGACCTAATTTTCATGAATTTATATATACACATCATTTATTCAATATGCAAAATTCTCTTATTCATTTATGTTTTAATATGAATTTAAGATTTTTCAGAAAATTAAACTTACAATCATAATTTTTCAAAAAACAAGCAAAGAAAAGGAGGAAGAAAATCAAATTATTATTCATAAGAAAATGTTTGTATCTTACATATACATACATACATATGTATATATGTATTTACCAAGAAAATATAATAGAATATAATGAAATGATGAGTGATGCATCATCGCCAACATCATTATTTTCATCACATACTATTTTAAATAATGATATTATATATTTCATATTTAATTTTATCAAAGAATATTTATTGTATGAAAAAGATCTAAATTTAAATTTTGATGTAGTTTTATTCACAATATAATAAATGTATCTTTTCTCTATATTATACAATATACATGTACGGCATATTGCTTTTCTTTGTGTATTAAATTGTATGAAAATTATTATCTGTATTATAATCAGTTTTATACACAAAAAAATTAAGAAAAAAAAAAAGAGAACATCCACATTTAATATCTGATGCATTTTCCATTTGAATTAAATAAATCTGTTTTTACAATTAAGGTTTTCTTTTGTTTTTGTTCTCTTTCTTTACTTAATTTTTTCCTAAATTTTGGCTATAATCTACACCTGCTGATATTTTGTTCTCAATTTTATATACTACAATACATTTTTGTACATATTTCCTTATATTGTTTTAAGTTAATTTTTTAGCTGAAAATTTTGTCTGTTTCTATACGTCATGATGTACACGAGTACGATACAACCATTTTTATGTACATACATATCTAAAAATTTTAACATTCCATATCATAATCATTAACATTCATCTGAAATATTTCTTATAGGGCAGCCAACAGTATAATAAGCATCAGAATAATTGTAAAAAGGATTTGAAAATGTTTATTTGCTTTGAAATTTTGTTATATACCTATACTGTATTTTTTATATATACAATATACATATTATATATGTATGTACATTGTACATACGTTAATTGTATAGAAAAGAAAAACATGATGTACATTCAAATATAACAATACAAGTACATACATATACATATGTATGTATGTATGTATGATTATACATATAGTAGGAACATCCTATACACATTACACAATATAAATGAATAAATATGAATAAAAAATTAAAGGATATGATGAAAATGTATTTTATGTATATTATACTTAAAATTTTCATTATATTCTAAGATATTTGTATGTATATACATATGTATGTATGTATATATTTACATACATACATTCAAATAAATTCCAGTATATATGTGGAATAGTGACAAAAAAAGATAAATAAACGTGTAGAATATTGTAAATAGGAGGATCTACTAGATCTACAAGTTTTTTTAGACCATAAATTTTGTTTATATTCTCTCTTTGATATAACGTAAATTTATACCTATACATACACACTGATATTACTTAAAGAACGTAAAACGTATTCAAAATTTTCTTTTTTGGGTATAAACATGAATATAAATCAAAATTATAAGAAAATGTTTCATTTCCCTTTTTCTGTAAATTCATTTATATTTATTTTTATGTTGTATGTATACGTATATTTATCCTTTCTCTTAAACGAAAATGTATACTAATATATCAAAAAACCAGAAAAAAAAAACAAAAATGCCTTTCTTTTTCTTTATAAATTTTTAGTTTTTTTTTTTTTTTATTTTACATTTAAAATGTGAAAAACCGAAATAAATACCAGAAAAGTTTATTAAATTTCAGGACTCCTTTAAGTACGACAACACGTGGTGGTAGTAGTAGTAATGGTGGTCCAGGATCTGAATACAGTTTACCACCAAGTTATCGTTCACGTAATACAAATACCATCAACAGTATCATAAACAACGGCAACAGTAATATTAATAATAATAACAATAATAATAATACAACAAACGGTAGCTATACAAATAACAGTAATAATATTAACAACAACAACAACAACAACAACAACAACAACAACAACAACAACAACAACAATAACAATAACAATAACAACAATAACAACAGCAACACTCATAATAACGGTAATCACAACACAAATACCACCACTATCACCACCAGCAACATTAACAACAATAATTCATCATTTTTTCAAACTTCAACGCTTAGTGATGAAAGTTTTGAGTCATTAGACAGTAACAGTAGCAACAACAACAACAATAACAACAACAATTTAAATATACTATTATCATCAAGCAGTAATGTTTTTGAGCAAAATTTTACAACAGCCGATATAACGACAAAAACATCGAAAAGACCTAATACAACAGAAGTTATTGTCAATCATGAACAGTCATTTCCAACATCACCATCATCACCTTCATCATCCCTGTCACCACAACCATCAAATTTTTCATCAACAGATAAAAATCGATATTCTTCCTCAGTTCAAAATGACGAGTCTTTTATATATTCACCCTCCCATCAATCATTATCTTCACCTTCTTCATTATCATCACAACCAATTTTAATCCCTTCATCAAGTTCATTAACTTTTACCGCCAAAGATCATCGAAATCATTCACATCGTCGTCGTAATAATATGACAATAGCAGGAACAGCAGCAACAGCATCATCATCAACATCCTCATCAGCAACAACATCCCCCGTTCATGAGGATTTAAAAAATAGTATTATAAATAATACTAACATAAATTCCTCCATTAACAATACTACAAATACCGTTACCACCAGCAACACTGCCCTAGTCAAACATTGTATGGGTGGTGAGGGTAATAATTATGGTAATGGTATTATCAATGAAAATTATAGTCAAAGCCAAATTCTTAAGGAAAAACTTAATCCTAGAGTAATCACTAGCAACTGTAGTAATAGTAATTGTAGTCCTAGTTATATAATTAGTAGTCCTAGTTCTAAAAATTCATTAAAGAATTCAGTTAAATTGAGTAGTGAAAAACAAAAACATAAAAATCATCATCAACAACAACGACAACAACAACATAAAACTTTATGTGTTGCTACAAATGTTAATGGTGGTAGTACATCTTCATCAGCAGTAACAACAACCACCACCAACACCTCCCACAACAATAATAACAATCATAATAAACGTAAGGAGCTTGTCACTATTGTAACAATATCGGCTTGTCAGGGACCTGAAGAGTCACAAACTGAAATGGAAATTTTAGCTCATTTGTAGCATTTTGCAAAAAAATCTTTTAAAAAAAATTAATGCAGTTAAAATGAAATTCACTTTATAATTATTTTTCATCATTAAAAAGCATTTTTTTTTTTACTTCAATTTTTGTAATTCTAACAGATTTTCATCAGTTTCATTCTTTTTTATTCTAAATTCTTTTCAAAAGGAAAACAAAAAAGTTATGTAAATTTCTTTAATCAAGCTTTGTCATCTTTTCATTGTTTTTGTATATGTCCTAACCACTACAAGATAGTTTTTATTTAAAAACAAAAACCACAATTAAAAACATATTATATATATATTTATATAGGTACATAGTATATTTCACAAAATATATTATCCTTCACTAAAAAAAAAAATAAAAAAAAAAAAAAAAAAAATTAAAAAAAAATCTTAAATATAAAATAAATAATAAAAAAATGTAAATTTCTTGTAATTAAATTTAAAAAATAATTGAAAATGAAAATAAAAATACATATTTAAAATAAATCAAAATATTTTTGTGTTTTTAGGAATTAAATTTAAAATAAAAAATAAATAAAATTTAAAAAAGGATTCGATTCAAAATGTATTCAAATATCCTTAATGTAACATAATATCATCACTTATACACTTTATTTTCAATATCCTTTTTCTAATTTTTATTTTTTATTCTACAATCATGTTTTTTGTGTTTTGTTTTTTTTTTTTTTTTGGGATTTATTTTATTTGTTGAATAGAATTTGAAAAAAAAAAACTTAATAAATTTGAAAAAAAAACATAAAAAACAAATTATTATGAAAATTTCAAATAAATTTAGAAAAAAAAAAAATTAAGCGAGAAAAAAAAATAAAACAAAAAGAAAACATTTGCTATTTGATACTAAAAAAAAACACACTTAGAAAAGGATATAAATTTGAAAAAAAAAATGTAAAAAAAAATTGAACAGAAAAATTATTATATGATGTATGTTGAATGATAAAAAAAGGATAACCCCAAAAAAAAAAAAATAAATAAATAAATGTTATTTAGAAATTGTTTTAAAAATTTTTGTCTATATTTTTGCTCTTTTCTAAAATTATCCTTGATGGCTTTTCAAGCGACTACTATTACAGTGTTAAGAGGAAATTTTTGTCTAAAAAACATATTTTTTTTTTTTTCTTTGAATAAATACCCCTTTATATTAAATGGAAGATTCTCTATATACTGTAAACATGCATTTTTTTTTTTGAAAATTTTAAACAAAGTCTATTACTTAATTCAAAAGTTATTGATTTTTTGTTTGTTTTCAAATTCAATATCATTAATCAGTTTATTCAATGTAACACATTTTTATTTTTGTTTTTGTGTTTTTCTTTTTACTGTTATTAAAAAGATCATATGATAGACATATTTTTTATTTAGTCTACAATTAAAATTGTATTAAAACACAGGTGTTTTTTCAACTGCACTATATGGCATATATTTTCTCTGCTTTTTCTTTTTTCTTGTTTTCTTTTTTAAAGTAATGTCAAGGTGTCACAATTCATATTGAGAGGAAAAGCGTGTCATCAACAACAACTAGTGACATGCTTTCACCACTAACGTTATTCCCATAACACCCGTAGCAATGAAAAAAAAACTGAAAGAACAAAAAAATTGAATAGGTAGGTACAACAAAATAAAAGAAAATCCAGTATTTATTCATAATAACCAACCAGCAGCCAACCGTGATGTTGTATAGCCAGCCGCATATTATGCCATGGGAGAAATGTGATTCCTTTTTATTTTTTTTCACATTTTTCTTTATATTTTTCACATTTTCTTTTTTTTTCTCTTTAACTGTGTCTACTTTTTTTTATCGTCCTGTATTTTTTTTTTTCATGAGGATGTTTTTATCCTCTTATAGTCAACTTAGTTTTATGCATTGCGTTGTCAAGAGGAGCTTTTAATATGTCATAGTGTTATGAGCAGATGATATTTTTAGCACTTTACGTCTTTATACATTTTACCATGACACCCAAAGTGTATAAAAAAAATAACTTGGATCCTGTAGGTGCCCATGTACATATATGTATGTTGCATTACAGTTTTTTGTATTGTTACAATTTACAAAGAACAACCAGAAAATTTCACATACTTAACCCTAGGATAGATAGCCTGATCGACAAAGTCAAAATTTTGGCCGTGAGTATACAAATGTATATCATACATTTTATACAGAAATTTGAAATTTTTTTTTTCAAAGAGCAGTATCTAAGCATCCCATGGACCAAAGTCGTAATTTTTTGACACTGGTATTTGTTGGTGTCATTTTTAAAATTGTCTTACACGATTATCCTGTGATTATTATAGTTTTCGAGGAAAAGGACGTAATACATAGGTAAAAAAAACATGAAAAGACATAAATTTGTCCGTGAACCATATACATTTTATATGGAAATTTTGAATTTTTTTCTTCAAAATAAGATATATCAGCATCCCATGGACCAAAAACCATAATCCTTGTTTGTTGAAGTATCTTCTTTAAACTGCCCTGTACAGTTTTCTTGTATTTTTTTCATTTTTCAAAATAAAGTGCAAAATAGGGTGAAAAACGTTAACTTTTCATACATTTTCAAATTCAACATAATTAAGACCTAAATTTGACTTTGAAGGTCTGTATATCTATGGCACTTATAGAATTACTGTATTGAATAACTCTTAAGCAACACTTCAACAAATATTTTAATCCAAAAATATTAGTTTTTGATTCAGAGGATGCTGAGATATAGATCTTCAAAGTCAACAATAGATGTTTGCCTTTACGAATGTAGAATAATGTATGAAACATTCTCGTTTTTCATGTTATTTTGTATTTTATCTTGAAAACTAAAAAAACTATAACAACATTATAAAAAACAATACTAAAAAGAACACTTTAATAAATGTTTTAATAGATCAATATTAAATTTAAGTCTACGGGATGCTGAGATACAGATCTTTAAAGTTTAAATTTAAGTAAAATTTGTGTTTGGTCTCGAAAATTTATGGGAATTTTTCGTCTTTTTACCTTGTTTTGCACTTTATCTCAAAAATTAAAAATACTAGAAACAATTTGTACGAGTTAATTAAAGAGGACACTTCAACAAATAATTAGGTCAAAAATTACGGTTTTTGGTCTACGGGATGCTGAGATATCGTTTCTTGAAAAACAAATTTTAAAATTTCCATATAAAATGTATGGTATACATTAATTTGTATACTCACGGCCAAATTTGTGTTTTTGCACAAAAAAGGATATTTAGAGCTAGGATCTTGAAAATTGGGGTGTAAAGGGAGAACCCTCAAATAGAGGAATTGGTGAAGGTTTCAAGTTCCTAGCTCAAAGGTATCATATTTTATTAAGGGTCAAAGTCCGAGTGTATATGTTTGTATACGATCAGGCAATCCTAGGGTTAAATACTAAATTTTGATGTATTCGATATGAAATATAGGAATATAACACCATTTTATAAATTTTCATATTTATTATTATTATTTCGAGTTTTGTTTTTAATTTTTGGTAGATGATTGTAATATCAAAATGAAAAGATACTTTGGTAAACTCATGATGAATATTACTTTATTGCAGAGATGATGCAAATGTGAATAGGTACATTTTTTTTTTTTTTTTTTTTTTTTCAGAAAAGTAACAACATTTCTATCCATTTTTTATCATGTGAAAAAAAAAAATTCGAAAATTTCAATTGTAATGCAGTATAAAAAAAAATTGTATATTAAAAACTAAATTTTGTGTATGGATGTACATTGTACATGTATTAAGAGAACATGGCATACGTGTACACATACATATGATACATACCTCTTCTACAACACACAGAATAGATTTTCGTTGTGAAAAATGTTTATGATGCATTTTTGTTTTTTTGTCTAGAAAATATTTACATGAATATGACATGTTTAAAAAGAAAAAAAACGGAAAAAATATAAATTTCCTTTTTTTTAGTGTAGAATCATAAAAAAAAATGCAATAAATTAAAATAGAGATGAATTGAAATGCAAAGGTTTTGTGTAGAAGAGATTTTTCAGAATTACAAAAAATATACATAAATAAAAATAAAACACACAAACACACTACGATATAATACAATTTTTGTAAAATAAAATAAAAATTAAAAACTAATGTGTCAATTTCAATGGATTTTGTTTTTGAATAATTTTAATTAAATTTATCAGAAATTTTCAAATAACATATCCTTGTGAAAAAACTGATTTTTCTTCTTTTCATTTTTATTTTTTTCGGTCACAGGGTTAAATTTTTTTTTTTTTTTTGAATACAGATAATCACGCAATTTACACAATACGTCAATTGCTCTATCCATCAACCATCAAGTAACGATTCCACGGCGATCGGGGTGAGGCAAATTGAGGGGTAGCACATCACTTGTGTACCAAAAATTTCATCGAGCAATTTGACATTTCCTCTATTCCTTTTTCGTAATTTTTTCAACTCTGCTTTATTTCTTCTTCGACTTTGTGAAAGCAGTATTAAAAATAATACTTGATTAATGAAGAAGAATACTCGAACAAAAGAAAATGGATGAACATTTTAAAGAAGAAGCATTTGCTGTCATTTTGCTGCATGGATGATTGCTCGACCGTGTAAATGCAAGAGTACATCACGCAGCAAGTTCAAAGCAAAACGCCAAAAACTCGTCCAGCAATTGCTGTATCGTGTAAATTACCCCAATGAAAAATGAAATAACAAAAAAATATATATCACCAAGTACACACCAAGTAGCATTACAACCGTCGCAAACTAGTTTAAAACCGGTTTTTACAACTGCTTAAAATACACCTGAGAGTGGCACGACCAAATTGTAACGAGTGTGAGTGTATTACAACCGTCAGCTAAAATTATTTTAGACTATTCTTATTATACCAAGTTGGAAAAAAATTGTTACAACTAAAAATTCTGTTTTTCCCTAAAGACTTATTTTTCAAAAAAAATAATAATAATAATAATAATAAATAATAACACCTGAAAATATGCAATATTTAGTGTAACATTTGATACAAAAAATTACACTAACGGAATCTTTTTTTTTTTTTTAAAAAAAGCAAGAAAAAATAAATTAACATTTTGGTACATAATTTATTTAAAAAAAAAAAAAACAATCACTAAAGTACAACTTAACAAAAATAATTCATTTTCCTTTTATTATTTTTACTTTTATTTTTCTTGTTCTTTTTTTAAATATAATACACAGAAAATTGTATAAAATAAAATGATGAATCCTTAAATGAAATTGTGTGTACGTGACAATCTAATATATGTACATTTTAGGTAGTGAAGATTGACATTATAAGTGCCATATTTCATTTCTTATTCGAGAGAAATATTTTAATATGTAGGTACAATACAATATAGGAAATTCAAAAAGGATATGTAATATACACAATAATAGATATATATACCTACTACATACATACATGCATATATATTTGCATCATTATATAAATGATACGTATAAATTACATACATACTATATACCAAGACAATCCCTAGAGTAATTTGTATTTTAATTAAAACATCTTCACGTCGTTGAATCAGATTTATGCATAATAAAGATTTATGTACATATGTACATACATATGTGAATATGTATTCGTATATGTGTTGTATGCCTTTTTTGTAGATATACATACTTATATTTAATAATTAAATAAAATTGCATTTTGTAGTTGATTAAGAATTGACTTTTAATAAAATGAAAAAAATTTATGATTATCTATACATACATATGGATATGTATGTATGTATATTAAAATTAATACATTTTATCTATATGGAACGTCAATCTATACCTACATGGAATTTTATGTAAAATCAGAAATTTTTAAATTTCCTTTATTAATTATTTAAAAAAAAAAATTAAAAATAATCTAATTAAAATATTTTACTCTAATTAAGCTAAAAAAACATATAAATTTGTATTGATCATTTAAAATTCTATTTATGCTATCAATAAAAAACAAAAAAAAATACTTTAAAAAAAAACACACACACACACACATACAAAAACCAACTAGAAAGAAAAACAAAAATTACGTGTGTGTATATTTTAAATAAGTTAACAGTTCAATGAATATTTTCATAATTATTATCATTATTATGATCAACAAAAATTATAATCTATTACTACGTATATATTTGAAATTAAATGAAGATAATTTTTGTTTTGCAAAATGATATAAAACGCCTATACCAAAAAGTATACTATATAACCAAAGGATAAAAAATAACAAAAAAAAAAAACAAACAAAACATTCACCACATATTTTTAGAATCAATTTAAATAAGCAATAATTCAATTTAATCTCTCATTCTTTCAGTCAAATATGAAATTTCATAAAATTTGTGTTATTATTATTTTGAAAATACATATTTATATACCTATTTAACAAATATTATTTTATCGTACATATGTACATACCATATATGTATAATATCCTTTTATCATCATTGTACTGTCGATAATAATTTTATGAATTTTAATAATAGTTCATATATGGTGCAATGTAATTTATTTGTGTAGTTAATAATAATGAAAAATTTGTTGCTTTTTCTTTTACCTTTTTTTTAAAAAAATGCTAATATATTTCATGAAAATAAATTTAATATTGTTTATATGTGTGCATATAAATATTTACATGATTTAAAAAAAAAAAAAAGGGGGTTGAAAAAACTAACACTATAAAAATGGGGAAAAATTAGAACCAAATAAATGTGATAAATCAAAAATATATGTACATACTTATGTATGTATTCTCATCAAATAATATATAAACATCTTTAAATATATTTATTTATTTAAATTATAATAATTAATTCGATTATATGTACTTACATATACATACATATGTATATGCCCTTCACACATTATACATACGTGTGTTTAATGTGTGAACTATTAATGAAAGCCTATTCATAAAATATAAGTTCTTGAATATGTTATGTAATTATGCACATTTGAAATTTTAGAAATTTGTTGTTAGTTATCCGGGAAAGTAATGATTTAAAAAGAAAAAAAAGATACTAATTGAAATTTTATAATTCATGCGAAATGTGGTAAAAATTGAATTGTAAAAAACAATTTAAAAAATTTCTATTAATGAAAAACTCAAGTAAACATCACTTTTATGTCCAGTTTCACATTTGAAACTTAAGCTAAATTTAAATTAAACATATAATTTAATACTTAAGCCTTCATTGTGAATCTGAAAAAAATGTTTAAACTTATTTTAAGATTTAAACTCTGCATAAACTTCCACTGTGAAACTAAGCATTAATTATTGTTTCAAAGGTTACTTTAAATACAAATTATCACTTTTTAATATTTTTTTTATTCAGAATTACAAAAGTTTTCAAAAGACTATAATTACAAAATTAGCCACATTTGTGTTTGTGCTTTGTATTTAATCTTAAGACGCAATATTGAAATATAATTTATTTATTCATATCAGAAAACTTATGATAAGCCTAAGTCATGTTGAAATTTAAAAATAACATAATTTCGAAAATTAAAAAGTTATTGATAAATTATTTTCTATGTACATATGTATATATGTACATATTTTCTAATGCAATGAATTTTTAAAGAATGTCAGTAAAGTAAAACATAACTGTTTTAATGACATTGTAAATTGAATAAAGGTTAAATTTAATCTTGAAAAGGTAATGATTTTCCATTTAATAAAAAAAAAGGCAGTCTCTAGGTAGCCGTCGAAATGTTATGTTTAATTTTATAACCGTATACATAAAATGATATATTTTAATTGAATACTTAGGTGCTAGTTGAACAAATTTTATTTTAATGTAACATTGTGTATTTTAATAAAATAGTGATGTATCAAATAATTTTGTTTTTATACGTAAATTTGTAGAATTCATTGAAACAGTACCTACCTTATAAAATTCAGGTGTAGGGTTTTAGCCCATTAGTGTGTTCAATTAAATATAATACTTTAAAATTCTGTGAAAATTTCAACCACGTATACTAAAATATGGCATCAGGACAGTGGGTTAATTTTATAAATGGTGCTAGAATTCCGACGTTAAAAATGGTGTTGAGCAAATTGCAATTGTCAATGTCGGTCAATAAGGAAACTCTTGTGGCACGGATTGAAGACGCAGTGAAGGATTTCAATGAACAGCAACTTTTAGATTTAATAACTGCAGATGCAGAAATTGTAGGTAGCGGTGAAATAAGTGATACAGAATTTCCTCCAGAAAGTAACTCTGAACAAGAAAATGATAATTCTTCAGATGAGGAGAACGATACTAATAAAAAAGATAAAAATCTCGAAGATTTAATCGAAAAAACTGAAAAATCACGTGAAATTGCCATAAAAAAACGTAAAATATTAGAATTAAAAGAACAGTTAAGACAACTTGATATGGAGGACAAAAAGGTCACATCTTCAATGGCATACATATATACATTTCAAGATGTCGAAGACGCAATTCCTCCATTTACCGGTAACGACAATTTCACAATTGAACGGTGGATAGAGACTTTTGAAGAGAATGTGAAAGCAATGGAGCTAAGTGAAAAATTTAAATTTATTTATGCAAAAAGACTAATAAAAGGTGCTGCTGAAATATTCCTAAGAACCGTGTCTGTGAAAAATTGGGAAGAATTAAAAGTGAAGCTTAAAAAAGGATTTGAAAATCGCGTGTCAAAAGATGATATACATAACTTCTTAAGAATCAGGAAGAAAAAAGCTAATGAAACGTTACAACAGTATATTTTAACAATGCAAGGAATTGCTTTTATGGGCGGTATTGAAGAAGAAGATGTTGTACAATACATAATAAAAGGTATTCCGGATTTCGAGACAAATAAAATTCTATTGTATACTGCCAGCAATATTGAAGAATTGAAAAATGCAATGAGAAGATATGAAAGATTCAAATCTAACAGCAGCGAAATGAAAACAATAATTAAAAAAAGTGATCTTATAAACAACAAAACACGGGTAGAATTTAGAAAAATTAAGTGTTTTAAATGCAAAGAATACGGACACTATAGTCGGAACTGTACCAATGCAAAGAAAAAAACTTCATTACCTCAAGTTGCAATCAGCAGTGATGTCATGCATTTACAAGAATCAGCTACTGGACATCAGATAACTTTAATCGATGTTTCAACAAACAAAAGACAGCAGATTCACTCAAATCGTTTTGAAAATAAGTTTAGGTATGTTTTTAAAAGATCATTATGAATTATCGGTATCTTTAACAACTTTACTAGTTTCCCGGAGTCCAGTTAGTTTTGTTCAAGAAGCTTTTATACCATCCTGTGTCATCAACACGAATACATATGATCATCTAAATTATTATGGAATAAACGGGAGTCCGTTAAATATTGTAGGAATAGTATTCAGTAAAATTTATTGTGAAAATTCAATTGTAAAATTAGAAATTTTAGTAGTACGAAATAATACAATGACAAATTCTATTATTTTAGGTAGGATTTTTATGAATAAAATTAACATGGTGTTAAAGAAAACAAAAATTAAATTGGAATAATTGTAAAAGAAGCAGCACACTTGGTCGTATGTGGTAATGAAGCAAAATTTGATGAAAATGATTTTAGATAACAAACCTTCAACATTGACGTGAGCAATGAAACTGATTTACCTAAATTTAATTTTAAAATAAATTATTAAATATCCTTTAATAAGAAACTTAAAAGTTGAAAAGAAAGTGAAAAAATTTTGATTTCATATAAAAAATCAAATAACTAAAGACAATGATGATATTTGAAAGTGATATACATATATGAATAATTTTACGTAAAACTAAACTCATGTTTAATTTACATATATACAAAAATTTTCCATTTTATTATTTATTTTATAATTTAAAAGATATTTACTAACGTTTTCATTCCAAAATATAACCTGAATCTCAAAAAAAATTAATATATTCCAATTTAGCTCAAAAGTTTGAGACTCATCTAACAAATTATATTCATTCTCAGATTTAATTTTACTTAAAATAAGATACTATATTAATTTTCTTTATATCACAAAATAATACTAAAATACAAGAACACAATGAAATTTCAATGAAACTCAAAAAAATTCTTAACAAATGACGTCAATATAATCATTTGAAAAGAGAGAGAATTTTATTTTCATGTCCCGAAGAGAATACCTTGTAGTTATATAGACATATGTACATAATACATATGTACATATACCTTGGACTACCGTGAACTTATAAAGTTACAATCCGTGATAAATTATCGTCTTCCCCTCATTGATGATCATTTAGACCGATTAGATTGCGCCATTAAAAGTTTTCCACAATTCTTTATTTAACAAAACGGTTTTCATCACGATCAAGTGAGCTGTGCAATTGCAATTTAATTAAATATTAAGGGGATTCACTCTTTGGTGCAAATAGGTATTGCATCGTTGCATTCGGTGTATCGTAGCACGAATTTTTGTTGTATCGTTGCGAATTGTTGTTGTATCGTTGTAAATTCGTGCTACGATACACCGAATGCAACGATGCAATACCTATTTGCACCAAAGAGTGAATCCCCTTATTATAAAAATAAAAATAAAAAAATAAAGAAAAGATTATAGAAAAGTAAATAAGATCTAATATTGACGTCTTTTTGAATTTCATACTTAGTAATTAATTTAAAATATTTTCGAATTTTTTAGAAAAAAAAAAGGGAAAATGAAAACTAAATGTAAGATAAGTAAAAGTTAATTTATGTTTCATTTTATAAAAACAAAAATCTATGTATGTACATATGTAGGTAATCGAATGTAGTTTTATATCAATAAAAATTGCAATATGAAAACTAAATTAAAGTGCGAATTACGCAGGCACACTAATATCGATTATCGAGTCCAGTCTCCTTTATTGTCTCTCATTAGAGACATTAACTGGCATCTTTTTGAGCAAATTTCGATTTCGACCAATTTTTTAGCGTACTCCGTGAGAAGACATCTCCATATCGTTTTTATATAATATATATTGTGTCCATATTGTGTCGATACCTTTCTGGTCTTTCCAATTTTTGCATAACTACTGCAGTGTTTGGGTACATAAACGTAAACAGGATCTTATAGTATTTATTGACAACTTACAACAACACTGCAGTACGTTATGCAAAAATTGGAAAGACCAAAATGGTATCATTAGAATGGATTGGACACCACAATCACCAGATGCCAATCCAATTGAAAATGTTAGGTCTTACATGAAGCAGAAGCTTCAAAAAAAAGATAACTACTACAAAACAGATGTTACAGCCATAAAACCGATGCGTCATTTGACAAATAAGGCTCAGGCTCAGGCTTTTTAGATAATGAAGTAGACTGGCCTCAATATTATTCTGCCTGCGCAACTCGCAATTTAATGTAGTTTTCATATTGCTAAATACTTTTTAAATAAACGCTGTGCACTTTGTAAAGCAGATAACAGATTTATTTTGAATAGACTGTATATTTGTGTTTGAAAAAAGAAGAAAAAAAACCTATTTTAGGTGTTATTGATTAATTTTCTTATCAAATTCACGAAAACTTGATAACAAGAATTTTTAATGTAAAGAATTAAACAAATTCATGTATTTATTTTATTTAACTTGAATAAGATATATTATGTACGCATGCTTCATTGTTTTTATATGTAAGCAGATTTGTATTTAGTTTTTTTAAAAAAAAAAATTTCATAATGTGTGATTTTTAAGTTCTATACTTATTAGAATTTCCAATTTCATGTGATAATTTCTTATAATCATTTATTTAAGTAAGTATATAAAATTAAATAAGTGGTTACTGAACATAGAGGATGTTCATATTCGCTATACAAATTAATGTGTAATATTCCGTCTTGAATATTTTTCGAAATTTAATTATTTTTCTTTTCGTTAATAATTTAATCGGGTCTTGGCTTGGCCGAAATTAATTAAAACAATAAATTCAACTTTCAATGTTAATTCAACAAATGTTAATAATTAAAATTTGTTTTTTTTATTTTTATTGATAAATATTTTGAATATTTAAAAAAATTTAACTATTATATTTATATTAATATAATAAAAGAGAACATAAAAAACATTATACTTACTTTAAAAAATAAAATAAAAATTAGTAATAAAATTTAATTAGAAATTTACTTATTTGTTTACTCATTTTATTTTTTTTTATATTACTTTTTTCACTCAATACAAAACACAAAATTTCACGCGGTTGAATTCTTTTTTACAAGCTAAATAGCTGTTGAAAAGAAATTCTATTGATAGAGAATATTCCCTTGTTTGAAAACCCTACAGAAACATTTGAGAATTGAAAATTTTACAGTATTGAATTCCATTTTCTACTGGTTCTTTTCTACTTCTATTTTTCTATCCTTACAGAACCCCACTACTGACAATAAAAGTTCTCTATGGTGATTGGTGTATAATGAAACTTTTCGAATTACTTACTCAGAGCTGTCATGAAATAGCATATTTTTGTCGTCGTTTCACTCATTTTAATCGACATTTTTAACAAAACTACGTACAGATAACTCTTACCTTTTAACATCAAGAAATATAACCAAACAAAAAAAATCTTCAATAATAAATAATTCAACTAAGAATTTTAAAGCAAAAAAAAAAAATTATATTTATTGATCTTTTTTTTTTTTTAATTTAACAAACTCGTAAGTACAGACAGTTTCATTTTATTATCTTTTTTTTTTTTTAAATTATTAATTTTAAAATATGTATATTTAATTTTATTTTTTATTTTTAGTTTGTTTTACTTGAAAATTGAATATTAAAACGCGAAAAAAATAGATAAAAACAATATTTGATTTTTATGTTGTTTACTGAGTGTGTGTGTTTTTTTTTACATTTTCTTTTTTGTTTTTCATTTAATTGTTAATGGAAATGATTTTTATAAATTAATTATTACATGTTTTTTTATTTTTTTTTTTGCTTTGCAAATTGAATTTTTAATGAAAACTTAGTTATTTTAACAACAACAAAAAAAAAAAAAAAGAAAGAAAGTATTTACTTAACATTAAAACTTTATTAATTTTTTTTTTTTAAGTTTTTTTTAAAAATCTAACAAACTTTTTAATAAAGCATTGTTTTTCTTGTTTTTTTTTTTAAATTTTTTGTAATATTTTAAAGAAAAACTATACGAGAAAAGTACTTTTTTGTTGTTTTGTTTACATTTAATATGGCGACAGGATATAAATTCACGAGAAAGAATTTTTTTTTTCATAAATACGTTTTTATTTTTTTTATTTTTTTAAATTATTTTTTTTATTATAAATTTTAATTAAGTAATATATAATACATATATATGTATGTATTTTTTTTTTAAATTAAAGAAATGAATAAAACAAATAAACGAAAAAAATATATTTTATATAATAATTATAACAGTTTTTTTGTTTCTTATATAAATAAGATAGAGAGAGAAAATCATCATTAATTAAAATTTGTGCGGTTTTGTTTTTTGGTTTTTTTTTTTCAAATTTGAATGCATTCATTCTTTTGAGTATGAGGTGACATTTTAAAAAGTTAAAAACATCAACGAAAAAAGGTGAATTTTAATAGAAATTCAAGATAGGAATTACCTTTTCAACTGTTTTCTACATATTTTCCTTTTGTTTTTTTTTTAAATATTTTATTTTTCATTAATTAACTGTGTATTATCTTAAAAAATTATCTTTTTTTTTATTTATGAGAATCACAAAAAGAGTATTATAACATTTAAATACACACAAGAGAATTACATATATGAGAAACTATCCATTTTTTAATTTCGTCCTTTTGTTTTTTTTTTAAGAAGCGCAATTTTAGATAATAGTTTCATATTCAAAAACAATATTAAAAATAGACAAAAAAATAATAATAATAAATGAATAATTAACAAGCAATAAACAACTTTTTTGTTTTCTTCTAAACAGTTAATTTTTAGATCCTTTTACGCTTTTGAATTCAAACCGCTAACATTTTAATGATAGCAAGGACAATTTCAAGAATAAGGACCATTTAATATTCGTTATATATAATTTTTTTTTTTTTTTTTGGGTAAGTTTTTAGTTTATCTTTAAATATAATTAACATTGAACATTTTTTATTAGTTTTTTTGTTTTTTATCTCAACAAAAAAAAATCTACAAAAATTATTGAAGAAAAATATATATGTATGTATACATATTTCTACTTTATAAATGATTAAAAAAATAAAATAAAAATACAAATTAAAAAAAAAAAACTACAAAATTTTAATGTTAATTAATTTTTTTTAATCATCTAGCGCGCATGATTTTTGCAAAATGGTCGTCCTCCTTTATTGTAGAAACTTTGACCTTCCAAATTCTTTTTGCACATCTTTAAAAATTTAAAAAAAAAAAAAAAAACGAAAATTTATGAAATATTTATAAAATCTATTTTCAAAATTTAAAAAATTTTTTTAAACAAAATAATGCTACAAATTTAACTTACTGTGCAATTGAAGCATTGACTGTGATAGTTATGATTAAGTGCTTCAACCCATCTATCACCAGCCTCAACTGGGAAACCGCATGCAAAACATTTTGTCGTGAATAATTCATTCCAATCAGCTTCACAATATGGTTCACCATCTTCCATAAAGAATGGTGTATTACCAAAGACTTTACCGCAATATGAGCAAGTGAAACATTCTGGATGAAAATGTCTACCAATTGCATTTAGGCAATCACCCTTTTGAAAAACAATATAGAAAAAAATTTAGGAAATAAAAAAAAAAATAGAAAAATTAAATTTTAAATAAAATTTACCTTAATTTTGGCATTGCATTTGCTACATGTTGGTGCCAAATATTTTTCGAAGCAATATTCACAATATAAATCGCCTTTCTCTTCAACAAATCCAATATCTTGTAAAGCACGACGACAATTTGCATTAATACAAACGAAGTGATCTGGACACCAGATACGTCCTAAAGCGGTTATGAAGGGTCCTCTATTTTAATTGAAAAAATATTCAAAAAAAAAAAATTAAAAAAAATAAAAAATACATAAAACTTACAAAAAAATTAATTTCACAATAAACAAACATGACTCACCTGATTTGAGTGTTGCAACATCCGCATAATGGAATACGAACGCCTGGTCCAACAGCCTTATTTAGGATACCACGACCGCGTTTTGGTGCCGAAGTCGCTCCAAAGGCGCCACCTTTATTGGGACCTGCACTAGCAGGGGATGGGTCACTAACAACAACACTAGGATTTATGTTAGAGGAAGCTTGCGGAGCAGGCTGCTGCGGAGGCTTAAAACCAGCCGGACCAGTTGATGGGGTCGGCTTATATGTGTTATTATTGCTACTTGGCTGCTGTAGGCTTGTTTTACCGTACAGAGTATCAGAGTTTCCGCTAACAGATGGCTTAAAAGCGGGAACTGGGATTGCAGTAGTTAGGTTAGAAGCAGTTGATGAAGATTGGTTAGAGCTAGCAGCTAATAAGCTTTGCGTGGCTGAAGATGATTGAGCGACCGATGATGCAGCATAAGAAGAATATTGTGATGATAAAGAGGTTGCCTGTTTTTGTTCTTGCAATTGTCGTTGTTGGTGTTGTTGTTGTTGTGATTTTTGAAATCCGGGCGGCGGACCAACCAACTTTTTAGAAGAGTCTGTAGAAACGATATATGTTTGCTCCTTAGGTTCATTGTATGCAGAAACATTAGGCTTAATTGGAAATTTCGAGACTGGTTCCGGAGATTTAAAAAGGGGAAATGTTGAAGGACTTTGAGCGCCAAGATTTGCAGCGCGAGCACTAATAGCCTGAGATTGACTTGATATGCTCGAAATTTCTTGCTCCAAGTTTGATAAACGACGAGCTTGACTTGAAACAAAACCCGTTTTGCCATATTGTTGACGTGTCGCTTGCTGAGATTGTTGAGATTGTACAGATTGTTGTGACTGTCGGGATTGCTGGGATTGTTGTAACTGTTGCAATTGTTGAGATTGCTGAGACTGTTGGATTGCAGTTCCTGTGGTCTTTTGAATTTCAATCGTTTTCGCAGATTGAGTATGTTCATACTCTTCAACTACCCTTCGGCGTCTTTCTATTTGAGCATTACCTACTTGAGTTGTTGTTTTGCTTTGAAGCTCTTTACGTTGCTCTTCGTTTAGTCGACTTTCTTTTTCCCTTGTTTGAATGGTGGTATCACCAATTTGTTTTCTTTGAACAACCTCTGGCTTATCTATGAAGCTTTGTGATCCATATGCACTTGAAGCTTGATAGTGCGATAATACTTGACCTTGTTGTTGTTGTTGTTGCTGCTGCTGTTGCTGTTGCAACGCTTGGCTTGCGTAATATGATTGTCCTGTAGTTATTGATCCAACTTGAAGGTTTCGATAACTTTGTTGTTCATCCTCTCTAATACGTGGAGCCCGAATTGCACTTAATGGATTTGGTGGTGGTCCTGGTGCAGGAGACTTTGCTCGATCTGGGAAAGGAGATGCCGATCTTCGATCGAATGGTTGGCCTGTAGTGGGTTCACATTCTTCAAAAACTAATTTCTCTGGCGTTTGATAAAACGGAATTATTGGCGCTGGTTTGTTGATTAAAGATGGAGTGAATGGTCGAGGATGCGATTGAGAATGGTCCTCCTTGTGATCATCTATAGATTGAAAAGTCATTGTTATAGGAGCTGATCTTTCTTCAACTATGATTGGAACGCTGGATTGTTTGGTTTCGCTAGATCTTTTTGTCGCATCTGAACCAGCGGCAGAAGTGATGGACGGTGGTTGTCTTTGCACACTAGGGGATCTTTCTCTTGGAACATCAACAAAAGCAAGCGGGACATTATCTTTAAGCTCTTGTGGTTCTGGGGTTCTAACTGGTCGTTGGGATGATAGTACTGTCCAATTTCTCTGGTATTGCGGGATTGTGTCAGGTTTGTGTAAGCCAGAAAGCGGTTTATTAACAATTTGAGCGGGGGCTGGAGGTGGATAAACAACTTTTTGTTCAGTCTCTTGTGATTTTTGTCGACATTCTCTCTTGCCACAACAAGATGTTTGTTGAACAGCTGTGGTTGAAGAAGAGATTTGTTGATGAGTTTGAGTTTGCATTTGCGATTGATTCATGCACTTAAATGAGGATGATTGAACGGAACTAGCTTTTTGGTAAGTTTCTTGCTGTTGTTGTCGCTGTTGTTGGCTTACGTGTTGAGTAATAGTATTTTGTTGTACGCTTTTCTTGGTCAAAGAATCAGAGTGAGCTGAAAATGACTGGGATTCTTGGTTTGTGGCTGACAATGGTATTACAGAATTTCGAGGGACTACAGGATTAGGAGGTTGTACATTTGACTCATAATTTGAACTTTTTGTACTTGCAAAAGCAGAAATTTGTTGGTTCATATGAACCTCAATACTGTGTTTATTTTGTTGCGAACTTTCTGCTTGTAATTTATATTCAGAATATAATTGATCTTTTTTCTCTTCATCTAATTTTAAACTCAAAACGTTTTCAGGATTAAGAGGTGTATAACAACGTTCTGGAGCGACGGTTAAGGCATCTTTCATTGTTAGTTTGCCTTTGGGTGTGGGTAAATGATCCAATTGGGACATAACATCATGACCGAATGAGGAAAATGGAGTTTCTGGAGCTGTTGTGAGTGCACTTAACATAGGTGATTTTGGTCTATAATCTTCTCGAAGATATGGTTTTTTATCAATAGGGGGAGGCATATAGGGTTCAGTTTCTTCTGGCAATGAAATTAATTCATTTGATTTTGGTACAAATTTAACTTTGTCGTCTGGTGCTGTTGTTAAAGCATTCGCTATAAATGATCCTTTCGGTGGTGATTCTCCTAAAATTTCCGTTTCTCGTTTTTCGGATTTTTTTTCTGTTTTAGTAACAATTTCTTCTTTTTTAGTCGCTTTAGCACAAACTGTTGCACATTCTTTGGCACCACAAGGTGATTCGCAATGACGAATTTCCGATGTCATTTCAACTGGCTTGTCAGGAGCTGTAGTTAAAGCTTTCACCATTGCACTTATCCACTCCTTTGGTACTGCATTTGGTATATTCGATGGTGGAACTGGTTTCGGCTCTGGAATTTCAATTTTTATTTCTGGTGTTGGCTGAAATTTTCGTTGTTCGATTTCGACACGTTCAATTTTTGGAAATGATTCTTTTCGTTCTTTCTTCTCTTCAGGTTTTATTTCTGCATCCGACTCTTTTTGTTTTTGTTCTTTAATGGATGACTCCAGCTTTTCTTGCTGTTCTATTTTTTCTTGAACACTTTCTTCAATTTTTTTTTCATCAGCAAACTCAACCCTTCTCTGGCTCTTATGAGGTACAACTTCAGGACTTGGTGTTACTTCTCTTACAAGATCAACAAGCTTATATGTGCTAACGGGACCTAAAATTGTTTCAGCACATTCTTGAACACTTCTTCGTCCACTCTGTGCTGATAAGAATGATAAGTTTGAATAGCTTTGATCTTGTTGATGTTGCATAGAAGCTACCTCCATGTCCATATGATAGTCGATCTCAGAGCCAGATTGATCATACATTTGTTGCATTTGATATGCTTGTACTTGTGCTTGATACATTTTTTGATATTCGTCTGAAGTGGCTGTTGTTGTTGTACAAGTAGATGTGTAACTATCAGAGCCACTTTCTAATTCGATATGTCGATTAGCTGTTAATTCTGGAGCAGATCTACTTTGCCAATGTTGTTGTATTTGTTGCTGCTGTTGTTGTTGTAACTGTAATTGCTGTTGTTGTGCTTGTTGCTGTTGAACTTGAGCATGACAAATATACTGTTGTTGCTGCTGTTGTTGATGTGTTTGTTGATGCTGAACTTGAGCATGACAAACATACTGTTGTTGTTGTCGTTGTTGTTGTACTTGTTGTTGCTGAACTTCAGCATGACAAATATACTGTTGTTGCTGTTGTTGTTGTGAATAATTTTGCTGCTGTTGATGAACATGCTGTTCTGAAACTGTTTGCTGGTGATGTTCAACTTGTTGTTGTTGCTGTTGTTTTTTTTGAATTGGTTTTGGAATAACTTTTTGAGCTTCTGGTGGACATATATACAATGGAGATGCTGTTGGTGTACATCTATCATGATTAACAGGTGGTGGCCAAACAAATGTGCTACTTTGACCACGTGTCGTTCTTTCAACTTCTAAATCTTCATAATGATGCTCTTCTCTATGCTGCTGATACTGATTTTCTTGAACATGATATTCGGCTGTTCTTTGTTCTAGACATTCTTCTTTTCGTTTCGATTTTTATTTTTTATATTATTTTTTATTTGGTTTTTTTTTTAAAATCAGAATTGTAGGAAGTAGGCATTTAAAATCGTTGTTATTTAAAATACATAGGAGTATTGGTAATATTCATAAAAGACAGGATAAAATTTTGTTTCACGGCAAGAACATAACAAATAAAGTATAACAGTTTTCGGTGGTTTTTTTCCATAGTTTATTTTTTTTGTTTTTTGGCAACCATACAAGGATGATGAATGTTAACGTAAGTAGTGTGCGGAAAGTATAAGGTGTTGCAACAAAATAAAATAAAAAAAAAAGAAAAAAAAATTTTGCAAAAAAAAATGGAGTTAGAAAGCAAATAGCTGCAAAAGCTCTAATCAAACAATTTTTTTATTTTAAAAAAAGTACAAAATAAAAGAAAAAGTTTCCAACACGTGTTTTTGTTCACAGTATATTTAATGTGTGAATGTTTCAATGTGTGAATGTTGTATAATTTATAAAGTATATAGGTAGTGGAGTCAATGAGTCGAATTTTTTAAATGGTTAATGAGAGAATATATGAAATTAAATTTAAATTTAAAAAAAAAAAATGAAAAATGATTGAAGAAAATTTATTTTTCTTTACTTGTTTAAAGAGAATACTTTTAATTACATTTCAAAAGATTTTTTTCTTCAGAGTTTAACGAAAAAACAATAAAAAAAATTATATCGTTCATAAATTCAAAATATACGGGGGTATA
This sequence comes from Bombylius major, assembly GCA_932526495.1. Lineage (NCBI taxonomy): Eukaryota > Metazoa > Arthropoda > Insecta > Diptera > Bombyliidae > Bombylius > Bombylius major. The sequence goes on along the minus strand of OW052046.1, from coordinate 31,215,121 downwards.
TTCTCGAAATTCATTAAATACAACAATAACAAAATCTTCTTTTTTTTCTTATTTAATTTCAATAGACAACTACTCAATGTTCATTGTAATCATCGTTATTATGTTTTTTTTTATAAAAATTTATCAATTTTCCAGATGAATTTACATATTCATAAATATAATAAAGAATATTTTTTTCTCATATTATATATAAAAACGATGCAAGGATATAAGAAAAATTATATACAAGAAATAATTCAAAAATAAAAAAATAATCAAAATAAAATCGATTAATGGAAAAACCAACAAGAAATAAATTTTTAAAACAAAGAAAAAAAATAAAGGATAATTTACAAACTTCATGTAAAAAAAAACATAGAAAATAATAATAATAATAAATAAGATGAGCGAAAGAAAAATCTATAGAAAATGATTTTTCTTGAATTTTAATTTCTTACGTCACAGAAAAAAATTTCAAAACAAAAAAAAAACTTGAATTATATGATATGTATATGTATACATATACGTACATAATGTACATGACATTGGAAGATATATCTAAAACTATGTAAGTATTAAGATTGTATCTTTATTATTGAAGTAGAAAAAACTAAAAGGAAGACTAAGTACATACTCTACACATATTATGTACATACATACATATATGTTTTACATATGGACATACATTTGTATGTATGTATTTATATCTAAAAATGTAGATATATTGTATATACGATATTTTATGTAGAAATTGGAATACAAAACCATTTTTATTTTAACATACATACATAAGATAAGATAAGATTCTAAGAAAATAATATTTTTCACTTGAAAGAATTTTCATGTCACATAATCATATATACACATCACACTTTATATGTATAAGTATATATGTACATCTGTACATACATACATAATCTGTATAAGTACCTACTTTTTTTATTTTGAAATTTTTTTTAATGAAACGACACATCGTCATCAAAATGAAAATTATATTTCTAAAAAATTTTTAATAGTATGGAAAAAAAAATGAGAATAAATAGAATTGTTCTTTAAATAAACTATCATAATCTTTTCCAAAAGGCTTAACAAATTATACAAACAATTTATTTAAAAAGAGAAAAAAGGAAAAATCACATACACGTACATATAACAAACATTTTATTTGAGATTGCAGTATGAATCCTGCACAAACTATTTTTGTTTTTATTTTTACTCTAATTTTTAGTGTTTAATTGAAATTAAATTGAAAATTGAAGGAAAAATTACATAAACTTGTAATCGATTGCTATTTTCTCGACATACATACATGTACAATGTACATGCATAATTAGAAACGAAAGAGAGGTGAAATTAAAATTAAAATAAAATAAAAAATAAATAAAATAATGAAAAATGAAAACAAAAAGATGAAAAGACAAAAACATTGATACCCAGACATCATATATGAAAAAAAAAAAAAAATTTATTTATTTATTTTTTCAATATTAATTATGTAATAAATTTAAAATGAAAAAAGAATAAAATTCAATTAGAATTAAAAACAATCACCAATTTAAAAGAAAAAAAAAATTATAATGAAGAAACAAAATTTAAAAATAATATAATTTAAAAAAAAAAAACAAATTATGATACCTTATTTGTTTTTATTTTTTTTTACCATACGTGATGTCCGTATTTTTACATTGACGCAAATATACGAATTAATTTGTTTTGTTTTTCAATATGTAATTTTCTTTTTGTCAGAAGAAATTTGAAAAAATTAATTTTTTTTTTTTAAGAAAATAAAAAAAAATTTTAAAACATAATTTAAAATTTTAACTGTTTTTTATTTAAAAATTAAGAAAAAAAAAAGTAGAAGTTTTACACACTCAAATTTTTAACAATTTTTTTTGTTTTAATAATAATAATTTTTAGTTTTAATTTTTTTTACAATTTTGATCAATTTTATTTTTCAATATTTCATTTAATTTAATTTTAAAATAAATTTTATAAATTAACACAAAAGAAAAAGAAAAAAACTGTAAAATATTTTTCAAGAAAACTCGAAATGAAATTTAAAACTTAAAAAAAATATATATTTTAAGAAGAAAAAAAAACAGTTCTCTTACATAACTATAAATTCGATAACCAATTAATTTTTTTTTTTTAAATTATTTTTAATTTTTTTGTATTTTTAAATTCAATAATAATGTTTTTGCGTCAAGTAACCATCTCATCAATCATATATCGTCATAATCTCCTCTCCTCTCTTCTTTTTTTTTTTTATTAGTTCATCAATATTGTGTTTGTTTGTTTGTTTTTGTTTTATGTTCTTTTATTTTTATTTATTTTTTTTTTTTTTTTTTTTTTTTTGAAGAGAAAAAACAAAATGTTTTTGTATTTTTATGTTTGAGTTTATGTTCTTTAATAGTCATATGCTATAACAAAAGAAATGGGAGGTGAACAAATATAAACAGAAAAATTAAATTATAATAAAAATTTAAATTATAACAAAGAAATAATAATTTTAATTAAAAGAAAACAAAACCAAAAATATGAACAACAAAAAAAAAAAAAAAGATAATATGTTAAAAGACAAAAGTAAACACCGACAATTTTAAGTTAATCACAATATTAAAGGAGAAAAAAACATTCTGATAAAAAACCGTCCTTTTGCAGGGTTTTTTTACTTTTTATTTTCAAAACAAATTTTTATTATTGGAGTTATTTTGAAATGTTAAACAAAGTAATCATTTAGTCAATTTAGTGAATATAAAAATGACTTTATAAAATCCTGATATAGCTGATATTTATTACTATGGGAAAAAAATTTCGAGTCATATTAAGGAAAAATTCAGATAAAAAATGGTTTTTGTTGAAAGAAATTTTACTGAGTAATTTTTTTTTCTTTTCTTTTTTTTTGGAAAATAGAGAAAAAAACAATTTGTAATAAAATAAAATACGATATCACAGGAAAATTACCAACACAATTTAAACAACAAAAAATAAATACGATATCACAATTTTTCACTTAGTGAATTCATTCATCAATGAAAAAAATATCCTTATGAAAAATCATCAACAAAACATTTTGAATTGAGTTAAATTGAAAGAATTTTCATTTAAAAAAAAAACATTTTTTCATCATTTTAATTGTCAATTTAATTGATTACGATTTAAAATTATACTATTCGTGTTAAAAAAGGACATTATACTCAAATATAATTGATAAATTGAAATATATATATTTTTTTTAATTTTTCAAAGAAGTTTCAGGAGAAAAAAACGTTTTCTTTTTCTGCATAGAAATGATTTAATCGAGAAAAATGTTAAAAATGCAGGAAATAAAAATGAAATCGACTGACTGAGATAATTTTTGTTTTAATGAAAAATTGTCTTTTATATATTTATTTTAATTATTAAATAAAATAAAAAATATCAGTTAGCTATATAAAAAAAAATATATAAAATAAATCCTTTTTTATCAAAAGTCAAAAATAACAACAGAAAAAATAAATATTTAGCAATCATGAGAATAAGCCAAAAAATGTGAATGGTAAATGTAAATTAAGCATTAAGCGCAGTAGCTGCGTTTCTCATTTAATTTTTTTTTAAATATATTTGCTTTTGAAGCTTTAGCCATTCAAAAAACTTTTATACATTTGAAAAAATTTTTTGATTTTTTTTTATATTTTAATTCGAAATTATTTAATTAGATTCGAGTTAGAAAATTCGATTTTTCGCTTTAATTTTTAAAATAGCTTTTATTGCTTTTTTTGTTTGTTTTGTTTTTTTTTTTATTTTTCTTTAAGAAAATAAAAATCTTTGCAATTAAATAATTTCCGTACCTCGATTGTAATTACTAAATCCTGATGAAGTCTTGAATGTGTTGAATCGTCCTACATTATTTAAGTTTTTTTTTGTTTTTTTAAGGGGTAAAAGAAAATATTCATTTTCATATAAAAAAATTTTATGAAACAAAAATAAATGCGTAATGTATGTAATTTGAATGTATGATTTTTGAATGATGTAATGAATGAGTGATTTTAAAATTTAAAAAAAAAATCATTAAAAAAAAACTAAATAATAATCTAATGATGTTCTTATTTGATTAAAAATATTTTTATTTTTACTTACCTTGTGTCTGTCCAGTACTTCTTGGTAAAGTTGCATAAGGATTTACAGCTTGCTTAGATGGTTGAGCCCAACTTGGAGCTTGATGTTGTTGTTGTTGTTGCTGTTGCTGTTGTGGTGGAGGATAAGAACTTGGTGATTTTGGTGCATTAACTGGTGGACTTCTTGGACATGAACCGAATGGTTTTGGTGAAGCGTAGTTCGTAGCCTTCATTATTGTTTTTTTTTTTTTTTAAATAATTAAAAATATGAAAGAAAAAAAATAAAAATATGTAAACGAATTATAATTACATTATTATTATTTAATTAAATTATCTGTAAAATGTATCTTTTTGTAAGCTCACTATAATATAATAAATAACATAAAATAACAAAGGCAGACAAAAAAAAAGCCTTTTTTTTATGCATGCAAATTTAATATTTTAAATGTATCCATAGATTGTTAATTTTCATTATGTAAATATACGTACACACGATATACATACAAGGATTTACGTACACCTACATAATATGTATTGTACAATATATCATCGCAAATTTTTAATATTTACATACATGACATGCATTATGTATATTTAAAGCAACAAAAATAATAATAATAATTAAATATATCTTTATGCATAAAATACAAAAATAATATGTATAGAAAATTGCATAAAATGTGTAACACAAATAACATACTTTATCTATATGTATATTGTATATATGTTATATGTATATGTATGTATATAGATATTTTAAATAAATATTTATATTAATATGAGCTACCAACCTTATAATTAGTTTTAATCCCCTTACCGGATGGTATAACACTTTTTATTATACTCCCATTTAAGGTTACATATTCAAAATTTCCATGTTGAATTGATTCATCGTCAATTATTTTAGAAGATACATTATTCGTTATCATTTGGTCAGTTATGTTAGAGTTTGTGGTATTACCATTAGCGTATGTCAGATATGATTTATGAGAATCATTTGTATCGAGGCTCATTTTCGTTGAATAATATTTTAAATTTTGATTATTGTTATTATTTGTCGATGATTTTTGTTTTTGTTGTTGTTGTTTCTGCTGTTTCTGTGGTAAAAATTTTTCATTATTACCGTAATACCCATCATTACTATTTACATCCAATGCCAATGCATCAATTCCATTTGCATTTACATTATCGTATTGTTTTTGATTAATATTATTCATATCATCATAATCATCATTTATTTGTGAATTTGATGTTTCTGATGTTTTTGTTGTTATTAATATTGATTCAGATATATTTTTGGTATTTAAATTTAAATTATTTTTTTTATTATTAATATCATTAAATTTTTGTGATTGTAGTAATGATTGCGGTAACGTTAATAATGGTGGAGATTTAGAATATTCTTGTTTATGATTATGGCTATCAATTGAATCAATTGATATTATCGATGATGATTTAGATGTATCTTTTGATAATAATTGAAAATATGCTTCGGTTTTAACGGTTAAAGTTGTTTTTACAATGGCTCCACTATCACTAGACTGTCTGGAATGTGCTGGTGAAAGGGATGCTGATAATGATGAGGGCGATGAGGATGATGACAATGATGGTGAAGACGTTGATGCTAATGTTGATATATTTGAACTAAGACTATTTGTACAACAGGAATTTGTATTTGTAGGAATGCCAAAAGGAACAACGGATTGTGTTATAGAAGACGACAATGAACTATTTGTACGAGAATGTGATATATTTGTATTATGTGATGAAAGTGTACAGCTAATATTTATACCAGTATCTGATGAATCTGTTAAGGATTCTTGTTCATTCTAAGTGCAGGATGTTAGGTTTATTTTTTATTTTATTTTATTTATTTTTATTTTATTTTATTTTTTTCATGTCATTGAGTTGAATGTAGGAATTATCGTGTGTGATGCATGATGAAAATGAGATGATAATGATGTCAAAAACAAAAACAAGTTGAACCAAAGAAATGATTTGAAGCATGAAAATTTAAAAAAAAAAAAAAAAGGACGTACACATAAATTTAAATCTAAATATTAGTACACATACATATGTATAATAAAGCAAAAAATAAAATAAAAGTAGATTTAAAAAAAAAAGGATAAAAATCAAAGTCCTTTTTTTTTACAAAAGAATTATCTTTGCCAACATTTTGAATTATTCATTTCCGTTAAACCATAATCATGTACATGTGCTCAATTAAAAATCTAAAAATATTCTGATTACGTATAGATGTTTTAGGTCAAGGTCATCAGAACAATGTAAAATTAATTGTACAAATTGAAATTTTATTACAATGAACCAACAACTTTGAGAAAATTTTTATTTCTTCCTTTTTTTTTTAGATTTGAAATCCAAGAAAAATCACTTAATAATCAAAAACAAAACGATAATTTTTTCACCTAATAAATTTCTTGGGTTTTTCAAATAAAAATTTTTTTTAAAAAAACGTTTTATATCCTATTTGAGAAATTTTTTTTTTTTTTTTTTTTTTTTTTTTTTTTTAAATTTTAAAGTAAAAAACTAATTGTTTTAAGTAACCTTTCACTTTTTTCTCTAACTTGTCAACACTTCGTTTAAAAAAAAAATATTCTATATTACTTTACAAACAAGAATTATCCTTTGAATAAAAAATAATAATAATAATTTTCGAAAAAATAAAAATAATACGCTACACTATCCTATTAAATGGACATTCGTACGCGTTGATAAATCACTTCGAAATTACTGAAATTTATTTAATTATGCATTGCTTTTGTACGAAATTAAATCCATTAAACGAAAAAAAAGAAGAAGAGAAAAAAAAAACTTTTAAGTTTAAAAATAAAGAAAGAGAAAAAATGTATATGCAAGTGACAAAAACAGAAACAAAAAAAAAAGGGAAATTTACATTATTGTAATGCAACTTAAAAAAAAAATAATAAAAACTAAAAATAAGAATTAAGAATTAAAAATAAAATTAAAAATTTAAGGTGAGAAAAAAAGAGATAAAAACATAAATAAAAATATCACACATCAATTACGTATTGACAGATTCATTTTCAAGCGTATTAAATCACTAAAACTCTCTGTAAGTATGTACTCGTACATATAAATTTTACATTAGCAGTATAATAATATGTGTTATACACATGTGTATTAAATTCAAAATTTTTTTTTCTTGTAAATAATTTAAACAAATAAAAAAAAAATAAATACTAAAAATAATTCAACTCGAAAATTCTTCAAAGAAATTAAATTTAATTAATTTGAAAGAAAATAAATTATAATATATACTTATTATCTGTACATAATATGTTCAATGTATGTAAAAGATACACGCGAAATTACGTATAAAGAATGTGAGTTATTTTACTATATCTCAAACAGGATATACGCTGAATACGACAAGTGTAATTAAATCTAATCGAAGAATTTGATACACCAAACATGATATGTAAAGTATATTATATGTATATTCGTAATTGTTGGTTTTTTTTTTTTTAAATTTTGTTCTTTGTGAATTATTAAACTATGAATTGAAATTTTTAAAATACAAAATTTTGAATTTTACAATTTCATCCTTTTCCTCCCACAATTAGTCCTTGAATATTTTTTTTTTTCATCATTCTCCCTTAGTCTATTTTTTTTTCCTTTTTCTTATTTTTATTATTGAAAATATTTTTGTTTCTCTTTTAGATTTAGATTCACAACTTATTGAATAAACATTAAGAGTTTATTTTTAGTTTTTTTTTTAAAAAAAAGTAATTATTTTTAGTATATGGCACATTTTGTAAAAAATAGAGGTGGAAGATCACACATAAACATACACAAAACATACAAATACACATTAGCTATATCAATTTAAAAATAAAAATAAAATACATTTTTAATTAGTTCATGTTAATCACACCTGCAAAAAATAAATTTAAGAATAAAAAAAAAAAGACAACAACAAAAAAAAATAAAATAAAAACAAAAACAAAAAATAGGAAAAATATTTTTGGCATTATAAATTGTCAACTATACATACATATACTATAAAATCTATACTTACATTACTTGCTGGTGAAGAAATTAAATGACTTGTTCCACCATTTGCTTGATGATGAGCATTAAGTGCAGCTGAAATTGTGCTAGCACTTAATTTAGTTCCCCTGTGAAAAAAAGAAGAAGAAAATAAAAATATAAAAAAAATTAAAATAACAAAAATTTAAGAGAAAAACAAAACCGAATTTATAAATTTTGTCTTGATGCAAATCTCAAAATCTATTTTAAATTCATCATATCACACACATACATTATGTGTTTTATAGACATTCCATTCTTGAATTTGTGTGTTCATACATAATATGCGTTTTTTTTTTAAACAGAAATAAAAAATGATATACATATTATGTATGTAAGTATGTATGTATGTATATACGAAAACATCTATCACATAAAAAATCATGAAGACATATAATTTTTAATTTATCATTAAAATTTAATTTTTAGTCGAAAATATTTTTTTTTATAAAAAAAAAATTAAAAACAAATATTTTCATTTATAAAAGTCAAGGTTATACCTCGAAATTTTCAATTCAACACGTTAATTAGTTCCTTTTTTTTCTAAATCACTCCTTTCAAACAATCAAAATCATTAAATTTGATTTTTTTCAGTTATTTTTTTCACATGAATTTTTTAGAAAATTCAAACTAGAAAATGAAAAATTTTGAAATTGAGAAAAATAAAGAAGATTCCATTAACATGAGAAATCCCGCTTCATTGAGACGTCGTCCTATATTTCAAATTTCATAAAAATCATTCACGATATTTTGTTCAACAATTTAAAGGGAAAAAATCTTTTTTAAATTCATGAAACAAAAAATGACAAGGATATAACAAATTAAAGTACACATAAATTAAACAAAAACAAATGATATTATATACTTACGGTTTAATTGGTACTGGAAAATAACCTTCAGTACCTGGTGGTGGATTATTCAATGCAGCATATTTAGCATGAATGTCACAATATAATTTATTATTTAAATTATAATATCCTTGATTTTTTAATGATGTACCACAAGTAGCACATCTAAAACAATCAATATGAAGATTTCTATCCTTGATGCGTACAAATGGACCACTGTAGGGAAAAAACAATAACAACAAATAAACAACAGGAGAAAAAAAACAAACGATACAAAAATGCATTAAAAATGAATAATGAAAAATGAAAAAAAAAAAAAAATACAGAACAATACAAACACAATGAAAAAGAAAAACAATTGAAGTAAAATGAATAAAACAAAGAAAAATGAAGATAAAATAATGAGAAAGGAAAAAAAAAGAGATCATACAACTTTAAGTGATGGGAAATATTTAAGAAAAAATGTTAATATTTTATACATAATGAAAATCTCTTGAATGGAAACTATAAACTAGGAAAAAAAATTAAACGTGTTCCTTGTTTGTTTTTTTTTTCTATTGAATGTCATTTCCATGAAAGTTTTAATAATTTTCAATATGAATTTCACTTTCCAAATATGTATTGAAAAAAAAAAATTGTACGATCTCTCTTTTTTTCTGTTATCCTTGTGCGTAAATTAAAATTTGAATAAAACCCATCTCATTCAACAATCAACCAACCATTCACACATTAAAATTGAATTTTTTCTAAATTTTTTTCTCTTCTTCTAAGTTTCAATTTATTTTTAATTTTTTTATTACGAAAACTTAATTTCACAAAAAAAATAAATAAATAAATAAATAAAACACATAAGATATTCCTTACACGATGCCTATACCGCAACTATCACATGATACTTTCGATTGATTAACAACACTCAAGGATGATGATCCTTCATATGTTGCATTTTGTGATGAAGAGAATTCATGTTGCTGATATAAATTTTGATTTGTTTCTGATGATTGTGTAATTAAACTTTGAGATGTTGCTGTTGTTGGTAAGCTTGGACGATGTGATGCACCCGGAGCTAAAGTGTTTTGTTGAAGTGTTGTACCAATCCTTTCATCATGTTTTATTGTTGTTGATGCTGGACTTCCACTAGCAGTACTTTTTAATGCTGATGGTGGTAATGGTGAACGTCTTCCACCAATTGCATGACTTGCAGTCCAAAAATAGTTTTGTGGTGCATGTGGCTCTTAATATATAGAGGTAGGTAATTTAGAAAATTTTTTTGTTTGATTTTTATTTATGTTTTTTAATTTTTTTATTTCAATCTTTATCCTTTTTCTTGCCTAAATTGAAATTTTTTATTTCAGTTTTTTGATTTTTCTGTTTTAACTTTGTGTCTGTGTGTAGTTGAGTGGTTGTTTAAAAAAAAAATAGCATTCCGGAAGTATAGTTGTTAATTATTTTACTTACACGCATATCAACAAAAACATCAGTTAACATACATAAAACATTCAACATATCATTTTCTTATTTACAGTTTAATTTAAACATAAATTAATACCCGATTTCACAGTGTAAGTTCACACTTATATGGAAATTTTGTGGTGTAAGTTTATTCGAACCGAATTGATTTATTCAATTTCATTCGAGTAAAGACTTAAACTTAAGATTTGAACTCGCACTGTGAGACCGTGCAAAAGGAAAAAAATGTTGTTCCACAGTTTTGTTTTTTCCTTTTTTTTTTTTAAATTTTTAATTTAGCAGTTTGTTTTATTTTTTGTTTTTTAATAACAAAACTTACACAATGAAACGTTCACAATCTGCACAAATTGTTTGTCCGGTCGGTAATCCACCGGTACCAGAGGGTTTTGGCCGATCAATTGGAGCACTAACATGCCTTGTTACTCCTGGTGCTGGTGAATTTTGCTGTTGTTGATGTTGATAATGTTGTGGTTGTAGTTGTGGTTGTAGTTGTGGTTGTGGTTGTGGATTATGAGCAACAGTATGAATTCTTTCCACTGAATATAGTGAATGTTAGTATAATTTTCATTGAAGTTTTGTTGTACTTTTGTTTTATTTTTCATTGGTATTTTTTATATAAAATTTTTTTGAAAACAATTCTCTTTTTATTTGATATTATTTTATTGTTTTCTCTATTTTTTTTTTATCAAAATTCTTAAATTAATTAACATAAATAAAAAACAAATACAATTTTTTTTTATTTGGTTATTTTTTTTTTTTCATTCATTTTTCTGCATTTATTTATTCATTCCTTTTTTTTATTATTATTATTTTTTTTTTGTTTTGTTTCAGAAAAATATTGTTATAAAGTGTGTTAATATAAAATATGTCAGATACAAAATTAGAAATATGAAATTATTTTTTTTGTGCAATTAATAGCAAAAACAAAAAAAAAGTAGGTATTTTTTTTTAATTTTTCATTTGATTTACAGTGCAGTGCATAAGCATATTGTTTTTTTCCTGTATTAAAATTTTTTTTTAATTGAAAAAAAAAATTTATAATTATGATAAAATTTTATACTTATTACAAAAGAAATTCATTTATGCAATTACATTTATAATAGGATTATTAAAAAGCATTTTTTTTTCTCATTTATTTGTATTCTTTCTTTTTTTAAATATGTAATACATTTTTAATTTCATTAAAAAAAATAATAAAAAAGAATTAAAAGTATTAAATTTCATTTGATTAAAAAAATAATAATAGTGAAAATAAAAATGATATGCCTGAAAAAGCGTGTGAATTCAAAAAAAAAAAAAAAAAAACATTGGTTAAAATGATTCATTGATTTGAACACATTCACATTAAAAGGGTTAAAAAAAAAAACACGGAAAATGTTGTTTTGTTAGACTTTTTGTACACACAACACAAGACAATTTCTTTTAGTATGTGAATTTTATTAAATTTTATCTTTTATTTTGGATTTTTCAACTATGTATAATCTGTTTTTTTTATATGTGTGTCCGTATATATGTATGTAATGTATTTATATTGAAATTTTTGTTACGTTTGTATTTTTTTATTTTATTGTAAAAAACAAATTTATGCAAATTTTTTCATTTACATACAATAATTTATTTATTACACAAAAATTTTTACAATATTCAATATTATGTAATTAAAAAAAAAAAAATAATTGAAAATTGCTAAAAAATTTTTTTGAAATAACAAAAATATTTTTTTGCGCATCAAAAATAAAAATCAATTAAAAAAATAATTTCTGTTTTGTTGTTGTTTTTTTTTTTAAATTTGTAAAAAATATGATTAATGAATACATATTTGGTTTTCATCTCAAAATAATACTTTTAATTTAAAAAATAAATAAAATAACGTATAAATGATTAATTATATTTTAAATGTAATTGGTGTTTACAAATTAACTATAGATTGAAAAACAAAATTTTCAATAAATTATTTTCCATAATTTTTGTTTTTCTGTTGTTTGTTGTTTTTTCAAAAAGATTTTCAAATGAAATTTATTTAAATCTACATAGAAAACTAATAGAAAAAAAAAACAATTATTGTGAATTGAATTTCGTAAAATGGTTTTTTTTTTTTTTTAATTTCGAAAGTTCGAAACAATTTATAAGAAACTTTTAATTAATTGATAAGAAATCGTATTTTCTTTTTTTTTTGTAAATTTTATTCTATCATAAATTATTTATCATTCAAAAATCTGTAATTGTTTTTTTTTTTTTTTTTGAAAAAAAACATTTTTTTTTTCTTTTCAAAATCGTTGAAGAAAAAATTTTTTTTGTGAACACCAATTAAAAATTAAATGAAAAATTTTTATTTGAATAATTTTTTTTTTCTGTTTTTGTTTTTACTTTAATTTTATTTTAAGTAAATTTTAATTCAATCTTGTAATATATCAGTAATGAAAATGTTCTGATTATTATTTAGTGCAAGTAATAAATATGCTAAAGAATAATAATGTGATAGCATTTCTTCTTTACCTGGTTCTTGAGGTTCACTTTCTTGTTCTTGTAAACATTTTAAAACTTCAGAATTAGCTGCATTGTAAACTTTTTCATTTTTCTTGAAGTTGACACTGAAAATTTGAAGAAAAATAATAATAAATAATAAATCGGAAAAATAATAATTTAAATAAGAAAAGTAAAGTTGATAAGCATGATCCTTTCAGATGATTTTTCTCACCTTACTGTAAAGCTTTATTATAGAAAAAATTTTCAATTTTTAAAATATTAAAACAATGTTTAATTGTTTACAATTTAATAAAAATGTGCAACAATATGTTTAAGAAAATCCCAACCCTTTTACGATAATTTAAGATTTTGAATTATCTCATTCTCAATTTCTTAAAACACTTTTCGAATAACTTTCCAATTTTAAACAGAATTCTAGCGTGTACTTGTACTTGTAAGTACAAGTTAATTCAAAAAATTAAAATGAATATTTTAAAATTAAATAATAATAAAATTTATGAAAAATTAGTAAAACAAAAAAAAAAAACTATACAAGCGCCATAATGATAATTTCTAAAAGAGTATTAAAAGCTCTTTAAAGCAATCTTTTTATTGTTTTTTTTTTCGTCTTTCGAATTTGTATACATAGAATAATAATGAATGCAGAATAAATTACACGAAAACACGATATTTTTTTAATTTTCCTTATTTTTCTTTTCTACTTTACAATAACACAATTTTATATTTTATAAAATCTAAAAATGTTTTCTTATAAAATGAATTCAACAATAATAACAATAATAATAGTAATAGAAACAGCAACAACAACAATAATAATAATAATAATAATATTATAATTATCATGCAACACAAGTAATCAAATCAAGAGTAAATGTACTATATTTCAGAAACGTGTTTTGTATATAAAAATTTACATAGCCACTTCCATTAAAAGGATATACAATATACATAATGTATCTATCTTTCCTAAAGAAAGGTACACAATATTATGTAATGTATAATTGTTGTTGGTATTATGAGCAGTATTTTTCACAATATTGGAAAAACAGAAACAAACAAAAAAAAACAAAAAAATAGTAAAGGCAATTACAAAATTTATTGTTGAAATATTTGATGTAGAAAATCGTCTTAGTTTAACACGATTTTGTTTTTCCTTAAGTTTTCTTCTTCTTATTCTTTTCTTTTCTTTTTTTAATCTAACTTCATATTTTGTTTTGAAATTGTATTTTTCATTCTTTTTGTGGTAGAATTTTTTTTATGTTTACATACATATATAAATTTTATTGGTATAGAAAATTTACAAAACCAAAAATAAAAAAACAAAACAAAAACGAAATATGTTGTCTATATAAAATTACATGTATAAATATGGTTTACATACTCGTATTTTGGTCTAAAGAATACGAATTTTCATGAGAAAAATGTAAAAGTTTTTACTTATAAAAATTTCTTCTTTTTATTTTCATTTTCATTATTTTAATTTAACTTTAGTTATGCATAAAATACACAAACAAAATAACTATTTTACTTTTGTTTTTGTTTTTCTGTATTACGTACATTTTTAGGTGTATATGATAGCTACTTCAAGTGTAATAAATAAAATTTAACTTCATTTTGTTTTTGAAGAAAAATTATTTTTTTCCCTAACCCCCATTTTTCTTTTCTTCTTCCTTTTTTTTTTTTTTTTTGCTGAAAGTTTTCGTTACAATATGACCTTTTTTTCATTCATTTTTTTTTTGTTTTCATTTTAATGTAAAAAAAAAAAGAAAGTACTTGCATATATTTTTGTTGTTTTTACGTAATGCATCCGTAGTAGAAATTTTAAAGTACAATATTATAATACAATTGTGGAATGTAGACATGTGTGTGTGTGTGTGTGTGTGTGTTCGTATTAAAAGAATAAATTATATATTAAATTTATACTTATTGTATAAATGCAATAAAAGTTATGAAAAGTTTTTCACATTTTTGTTTTTTTTTTGAAACCATACTGTTTTTTTTTTTTGTTAAAAATTTTTGTTTTTCTTTTCAGACATGAATTTTCTATTTTTAAAAAATCTTTTCGAATTTTGTTTTTATTTATTTCTTTTTTCCTTTTACTAAGTACAAGTACTATCATACTTGATTAATTAAAAGAAAATTTTTTCTTTTCTTATTTATCATTTTTTTTTTTTTTTAAATACAAAGTATCTAACTTTCTAAAGTTAACTTGAAACTGTCTAATGAACGAAGAAATACATATGTATATGTATACAAGAAAAAAGAAGTTCAGAAATTTAGTAATAAACTTTACTGGACTGTTAGAAAAATTAATTTAATTGCTTTTCTTTTTATGAGAATCTTAGTTTCTCTTTTCCTTTTTTTCCACAAAAACAAGAAAAAAAAAAACAAAAATAAAAATTTTTTTTTCGAAATTAACTTTTCAAATAGGATAAGCTCATTATTAAAATAAACATATCGTACATAATTTTCAAGTAATAAGAAAAAAATTTATAAATGTATGCACAAAAATAAAATGTTTTATAAATTCTATCAACTCATGTACTATCATAAATTTCATTGTTGTTGTTGTTATCATTTTTCTTTTCATTTTCGTTTTAATCAAACTATTTGAGAAAAACCAAAAAAAAAAATGTTTCCTTTCAAAAGAAAACAAGTTTTCATTTTTCTTTTCTTTTCTGAAAAAAAAAAAAAATTTAATCAATCTTATACAGGAAAAAAAAAAGATGCATTTAATAATCAAGTATCTATAAAACCAACAATAAGAAGAGAAAAACTTATAGAAAAAAATATAGTTTTATATCCAAACAAAAAGGATTGAATTTATTCTTTTTTCCATTTTCATTTTATAGTTTTAAACACATCATATAAAAAAAAAAGTACAAATAAAAAAGAAAAAAAAATAAAGATATAAAGTCATCTCTATAAAATAAATACATTTTTTTTTTCTTTCTACAAATCCTTTACTTTATCCTTACAATTGTTATATATTGTTTGTGTAGTATGTGGTTTTTTTTTCTTTTTTTTTTCTTTTCATTTTTATCATTTTCTTTTTTAAATAATTTTTGAAAAATGATAAAACAAAACCAAAATAAAAACAAAAATAAAAAACAAATTTCTGAAGGACATACCCAAGTACACCGCCAGCCAAAACTTCAGCTTGAGCAGATAAAGTTTCTGCAATTGCTTCTTCACTGTACATAGCAACAGGGCTATTGTACTGCTTATTGACAATGCTTTTTACTTGACCATCGCCGCCGCCATTAATCTACAATATAAAAAGAAAAATATTAAAGAAAAAAGATATTATCCTTGAACAATGCAATACTCCTTTAAAAATAATATTTAAACGTTGGAAAAAAGAACATAAAACGAACAAACAAGAATTATAACAATAAAAGACTTAAGACTTGAGAATTTGATGATCTTTTTAAGGTATTTTTTTATTTTTTTTTTTTTTTTTGGGAAAAAAAATTCCAAGAAGAAAAAACACTGGAATTTCACATTTAACACATAAATTATGACTTTTCCTTTTTTGGACAATTTTATTTTCACAAAATGAATACACTCACAGCATTGAATGGACGAGCAGAATTATTATAACCACAACCAATATGACTAACATTTTGTTGTTTATGAGCCAATGATGTTCTTGTAACTGGTCCACTATATGATGTTGGTGATGGTAATGCTCCAGTTGGAGTTACAGCTGGACGCCAAGTTGTTGAGGGACCCCTAGAAACAGTTTCAAAAAAAAAAATGTTAATTAAGTATTTAAAATTAATTTTCAATTATTTTTTTTTAGTATTTTACCTTTCAATTGTCAAATCAAATGTATTACCAGATCTAACAATCAAGTCTTGAGCATCCTTATGTGTTAGATTGAATACATCAATATTATTGATTCTAATCAAATTATCACCAGCTACAAGGCCAGCTTTTTCAGCAAGGCTTCCACCATTAACCTAACAAAAAAAATTGAAGAAAAAAAAATTGAAAAACAAAAATTAGAAACTTTTAATTATATCCTTTTTTTTTAAATAAAATATTTTAATGATTCATATTATGGCAAAATTATACACAAGAAAAAGGATTTTAAGTATCCTGTGTGTGTTTGTACGATTTTTTCTTTCTCTTTTGTAACTATTTTGAACTTTATTTTCCTTTTAAATTTCTTTTTTTATGAGAGAGAGAAAAAAAACTTTTTGCTTTAAACATACACCATTTTTTTTTTCGAATGCATGTCATTTTATCATACATATCATGAAATTTTGTAAGGATTTTATTCAAAAACTAGCTTTATTACAAATAATGATGATCATGATGATGAAAACGAAAGATGAGAAAGTTTTCTTTAACTTCTCATCATATAAATTACATTTTTACCCTAATAATAGTGTATTGCATATTTTTAGGAGTTATTCTATATGTTTTTCTTTTTCTTGAGTTTTTTCCACTTTTTTCGTTATAAACTTTAAACTATTATTTTCCTTGTTTGTTTTTTTTTTTTTAAAAAACAAAAAAGAAATACATTATGTAATTTTTAAAATTATATAAAATTTTGGTTTCTACTATGGTTACACATACATTTTATGTTCATAAAAGGCAAAGTCAACCAATCAGGAACTTTTCACATCACAAACTTTTCGTCCTTTCAATTAGATATAATGCATTATTCTACTTTGAAGCCAAGGCCTACTCAATTCAATTTAAGTATCCTAGACTATTTGCTGTTATACATTCACCTACATTTTCAAGTGGGATGTAAATCACTAAATTCATTGATTGAGAATGAATTGATATATGTACATATATATACATACATATGTATAATACATTACAGAAAGTTCATATTCAATTTATATACTCTATACTGCCACCGTTAACTTATATTATTCCCCTACATAATACGGTGTAAAATTTTCTTAAAATAAATTTTATGAAATCATGACACCGTAACATGATATGTGCTTTCATATATATGTACCTGATGATGTTGTTATGTGCAAAATCTATAGGTATGTACATACATATGAACATGAATAGGTATAAAAAAAATTTTTGAAAAAGTAGGTGAATACAGTACACATTTAAGGATGTATGAAATATTTGGTTTTATGGTTTTCGGTAAGTATACTTCTTTTTTCAGTCTTGAAATTATAGTTAGATATTTTCTTTAGAAAAGTTTTATTACATAATATAATATAATATACAATATGTATGTATGAGTATATACATATCAACATGTATCCTTTTATATAATACAAAATTTTCATATGAATAAAATTATCGCATTTCAACTAACATATAAACATATACATATATGTATGTAAATCTATTTTAAACAATACAATACTACAAAATATATACATACATACATACATATATGTAGATGTATAAATTTTACAATTTTACTATTATTATGTTACAGTAATTGTTTACAAATTTAATAAGCAAAATTTTGAATCGATTTGAATTGAAAATCATATCCTGATTCATTGCAATAGTATATTGTGTAATGAATTCAATTATCTAAAATGTTTTTGTTTAGTTTTTTGTTGTTGTTTTTTTTTTTAAATTTCTTCTTTGCATATATTTTGAAAAGTATTTTAAAATTTAATCATTTAAGAAAAGAATAGAGTGTGCTTTAAAAACATTACATAAATTCGAAAATTTTACGAATGAAATTTTAAATTTAAATCATATCTGAAAGTATATAATCACAGTAGCTGCAATACAGTATCTTTATCAAGTTTCCCGAGAAAATGTTCAAAGTAATTCAAAATTTTATGAAAATTAATGTATTTACAAATCACCCTGTTTTAGAAAATTACATAGATTTAACTAACTGATGTTTTGTATAGAAATTGTAAAATTTTAAACTTTTCACGAATTCAAATATCCTTTTTGTATATTATATACAAAAGTATATTGTATACATTTACCTATATTATGTACTACTTATATAAATTTTAAATAAACTTCATTACTAATTTATTTCTTGTATAGTTTTGTAATATCAAAGAAAAAAACAAAAAAAAACACACACACACACAAAAAGTAAAATATGTATTAAACGTGAATTTATACGTTTTTGGAATAAAACACGCTACCTCATAAAACTATTACGTGTGTATTAACACATTCTCTCCTGTATCTAAAGTTTTATTGTTTTTGTTTTTTTTTTTTATCCTTCTATGTTTCATAAACAAATGTAATAATAATAAACATATATATTCAATTCATGAATTTTATTATGCATAACCAAAACTGAATAATTATCATTTTATGGTTAAGATTTAAAATTTAAATTTAATATAAAATAATGTCAAAAATATATATTATATGTATGTACATTGTACATATATGAAAATTATATACTACTTGTACGACGTACAAGTATATAATACATTGTCTAGTACACCAAATAATTAAAGATTATTTGAATTTTAATTTAAAGTAAATTTTATGTTTGTTTTATTTGAATAGAACAGAAAAATAAATAAATGAAAATTATGTTATTAGAAATTCTAAACAGAATTTTTTTCTAATTCAACTTGCAATTACATTTAAATAAGAAAATTCTTTTACATAATATGAGAAATTAGAAATTAAATATCAGAATTAATTAAAATTAATTGAAGATTCTGTATGTGTTCTTTTATTTGAAAAATTTATGATTTTCAATGATAAAATATTAAATAAATACATTGAATATGGGATTTAATTAATGAAATATTTTACAAAGGAAATATTTTAGCAAAATGAAAATCTATGAAATGTAAAATATTTATTTATTATTATTCTATTGAGATTACAGTACAGCTAAATAAGATTGGCAAAAAGTTGCGCAGGTGGGATAAATTTTGAAAATATTAAAAATATCCTTTCATTTCCCCTTTTTTGAAGAAAACAGCAAAAGAAAATAAGGATTAAATCTTTCACTCAGTAAGTATAATGACTAGCGATATTTGTATGACGAATGCCATACTACTGAAAAAAAAATTAAAGGATAGTCAAGAAAATACAGAATAACAAAAACAATATGAGTAATCAGTGATAAAAAGTATCCTTTTAAAATAGGAAATTATTATGAATAAGAAAATGAAAGAAAACGATAAAACGTTTTAAACATCGTTTTGAGATAATACATTTTAATTGGTGTTTTTGCGTAATACAACATTTCGTTCTCACTCAAAACGTTAAACACCTGCGTGTGTAACGAAGAAAGTTTATATGCACACTTTAAATGCGCATTGAAATTTTAAATGCGGATTAAATATATCTTGTTTATGCGAAGCGTTACTTCGCATTAACACACTCCGTCTTGACTTAATACGGATGCATAAACCAAATTTCAAAACGCATTAAAGCTCTACGTCGTTTTGAGTTAATACACACGGAGTGAGTTAATGCGAATTAACGCTACGCATATACGAGGTAATATGGACTCTTAAATTACTAAAAACAAAAGTATTTGCCTATAGTAATAAAAAAAATATATATGTATATGACGCACATCAACGCGTCATGTTACGCGTCAAAAAAAATAAATCCCACCAATGAATTTTATACATATCTTTGTTATTTTTGGAAAAATTTCAATGCAGTTTAAAATTCTGGAAATCACCTGTGTCACCTTTCTTTGAGAAAAAGGAAGAAGAAATGAAAAACAAAAAGATAGAAAATTTTTCATTAAAGTCAAAAATCTTTGTTATGAGTTATGAGATAACAAAACAATTAATTTTAGAAACCTGTTCACTTTACCATGAGAGATTTCCTTACTTATATCCTGGCTCGGGAAAAAATAATAATAAAAAAAAAATCCTTTTGTTCACAACAACAAAAAAAGGAGATTTTTTTTTTTGTTGATATCATTCTTCTTTTTGTGTTGTTTTATTACGCGAATGAAATTCATTAATTCGCAAAATTTTCATCGGGATTTTATGATCATTAGCAAAATATACAATACATACTATACTACAGCAACAGCAATGCAGTATTATATCTCTAAAGTTAACTACTACAACATTCAGTTTCCATGAAACAATGCAATTTCAAGGTAATTGCATCAGCTGTAAATAAAGCCATTATTATATACGTATAGGCGGTATGAAATTTTTTATTATAGAAATTCATTATAATCATGTCGGTTAATATCTGATGTATCATAAGGGATATAAACGTACTATACATATACATATGTATGAATATCGTATGTACAAATATCCGCGATATACTGTTATTTTGTATTATATAGAATGAAATTAAAATAAATATAAAACGAAGAACAAATACTACCTAGGTATTTCAAAATATTGTATATATGTATGTATAGTACACGCATTCATACACAGTAAAGCTGTACATTACACAAAAATCATAATGAATTTTCTCGTTCTACAGATTATATTACAAATTTCCTTTATTGCCGATGTCATATTCATAATTATTATTTTGTTTCTCATCCTTTTACGAATACAGCATAAGAGTTAATTTTAGCAAACAACCACAAACAAAAAAACATAAAATTTAAATTAAAAAAAAAAAAAAACAGATAGATAAATTGGATGGAATTTATTACAATTTCAGGAAACAAAATAAAAAACCAAAAAAAAAAATCCTTGAATTCATTCCAATTTTTTTTTTTTCATTTTCATTAAAAAAAGAACTTTCATTTAAAATTGTTCACGTTAATATTTATTAATTTTTTAACGCAATTTCATATGAGTTTCAATAATTCCATTATGTTTTTAATAAATTGGTATTTTCAGGAAACAAAAAAAAAGCTTTTTCGACATCCTGTGAAAAAAATACTAAAAAAAAAAGGTACCTACGGAGGCAAACAAACTATTGTAGACTGAAAAAAATCAGTATTGATATAAGAACGGGATCTAAAAGGGGTTGTTGATTGAATTCTACACATACATATGTAACAACTTTGGCAACACAAATTAGGGAAAAACCAATCGAAAAAAAATTTGAGATGAATTTTTAAGAACCTTCTAAGGTCTCTGTGATTTCATCAAATATAATAAAAATTCATTTTTTCTTTTCTTTTTTTAGCCAATTTATTCTTTCAATCTTTAAATTCAAATTGAAAATCACACAATCGCAGTGTGAAAATGAATAAATTTTAATCTTATGAATTTTTATTCTGAAATTTACTCTTTTTTGTTATAATTCCTGTAAAACAAAAGATTTATTTTTTCTGTCACATAAAACATTCACATAAGATTTAACATACAATATAACAACATCAACAAAAAAAAATTCAATACCACATCATATACATATCCTGTGTATTATTCAACACAAAACACAAATCTATTGGATAAAATTGAATTTTTGAATTGTAAATCATTATTTTATATGTATCTTTTATTCTCTTTTGTATCTATTACATAAAATACATTTTCTATTACACATTTTTCTATCTAGTATCTTTTTTTTTTTCATTCTGAAAATGTATGTATGTAATGTACTTTTTTTTTTTTGTATAAGGAATTTTACGTGAATTTTTCTATCTCTGAAAAATAAATTTTTCCATACAATTTTAGAATTTTCTAGTACATAAAAGTTTTAGATACCTAGTATGTGTTATTCTATTGTGTTTTTTTTTTTTTATCTTTTTAGTATTCATATGTACGTATATGAGTGAGTAATCATGAATTGAATGATAAAATGTAATGTAAATCTACAAAAATATGATATTTTTTATTTTTGTACTTTTTCTTTCTTTTGCAGATATTCATGTTTTATTTTTTCAAATTTCATTTAAAATAATTCAAATGAAAATGCAACAAAAATTTTTCAAAAAATTTTCATTAAAATTCAGACAATTAAATCGTTTATTACTTTATTATATGTTTGTTTAAAAATAAATGTAAATTGAAATACGTATATTAGAGTGTCTCTAATTTTTCAACTTTCAGATTCTCAGGGTGCTACCCCCTAATTTTTTTCGTTCTTCAATTTAAAGTATAAATACCAAAAAAAAAAACAAGTAAATTTAACATCATTTACCCGTGCCGATTTCACTGTGATTTTTTTTTTTTGAAAAATGAAGATTTTGTGCATTTTACCCTATAACTTTTGCCCTAGTTAACAAATTTTTTTTCGTTTAAACTTTATTTAGAAGAAAACCCTTCAAGAAATATCCTGGCCACAACTAAACTTCCTACTGCTCTGGGAACATATTTTTTCAAAGGGACGAAAAGGTCTACAAAAATTTCCTTAACATAGATGGAAGGAGTTTTTTTCTTTGGTGCCTTATAGCTCGCTCCCTGTTGCAGAGATATTTTTTGTTCAAAAAAAAAAATTTAAAAGGAATGACAAGAAGAACGCTCTGCAGAAATTTCAAGATTGTCGGATCACGAGGTCCAGAGATATTCAAATTTGAAATCTGATTTTTGAAGAAAACGTGCTACATACGAACTTATGTATAAGTGATGTACACACGTTCAAAGTTTGAAAGGAATTTTTTCAAGATTCCTTTTTTTTTTTTTTTTTGAGTAATTTAACTAAAATTTATTATTTTTCGTGGAAAAAAGAAGATTCCACTTTAATAAGTTAAAGTGAAGATATCAACATTAAGTTTAGATCGTGTAATAATATAAATTTACTATTTTTAATCGAATTTTTATTTTATTATAGGTGAAATTATTTCAGTTGAAGGTTCATTGCGCATGTTTTACATGCCGTAGTGATCTTCTTGTGTATATCGCCCATTCCACGCGAGCTGTTACATCAAACCTAACAATTTTTTTTTTAGTTTTTTTTTAAATAAATAGAGTAAATAGGTTCACCAGGTATATATTTCACTACTGATGTACGTTTGTTTTGTTACTAAAGCTTGTTTTAAAAAAAAATACATAAACATAACAAACACATGACACCGACCATAAATAGGTTTTCGGGGGCTATTTTTGAGCTGAAATAACTAGTTACCAAATGCATTTTATGACAAATAGTACAGTATTGTTTTAGCTGCACAATGTGCATTATCAAAAAGAAATGAAAATAAACTATTTAAAAAAAAAACTAATTTCAGTGTTTAATTTTATCATTTTCATCTTTTTTTATTAAAAGAATTTGGGACTTTTCAATGGTACCGTCCGTCATGTCCCGTCCGTCATACGACATGGCAAACATAATTTGTTATATCTTAGCTTGTGCGAGTTGGAGAAATAACAAATTTCTATCGTAGTTTGCTAAGACTACCACCTAAAAATTTGCCATGAAACAGGAGGTGTGAAGTTATATGTATATTTGAAAGAAAAATAATGTTGAAGTTATGACAATAAAAACGAGTGTCATTTCATGTCCCGTCCGTCATAGTCACTTATCGCCTTATAAAACCAAAACAAGAATTCTTGGAAAACATCTTCTTTTTCGGTTTGGTAGGTTTTTGGGTGGATTATTATTGTTTACATTTAACTGGAATACATTTGAACTACATTTATTAAGGTAAAAAAAGAAAAGTTTCAAAAAAATTTTCTTCAATGTCTTGTCCATCATGCATGGAATGGGCGATATATATATGTATATACGGAAGAAGAAACCTCGCTGTTTCTTAGAATTTACGACAAAAAAAAATGCATGTGTGTAAGTAGTATCTTTTCTTCTGAGCATACCACCGTAGTACAATACAACTCTTTTGGTTCTTAGTTTGTTCGATGATGAACGCAGAGTTTCTTAGAACTAAAAAATGTGCTTTTTCAAAATATGCTTTGACAATGAGATCAAAAAGAATAAAGTAACTTATATAAAAATAATTTTTCTTTAGCAAGATGATCTCAAATTCAACTTTTGTACCAAAGCTTAAAAAAATAACAGTACAAAAATTTACGATCCTTTTTTTTTCAACGTAGCACTCTAATTCTAAAAAAATTCAAACAAATATCTATTTTTTTTTTCATTTTTATTGTCAAGCTCTTATACAGTTATCAGAAAAACAATAAAAAGTTTTTATTTTTGCAACGATTTGATTAGAGTTTTACAGTTTTACTATTAAATTCATTTTCAGATATCTTTTTTTATTTTTATTTTTTTCTTTGTAAAAAAGTTAGTTATATTGTTTAATCTGAATAAACTCTCAATTTTTATTTTTTTTCTTCTTCGTTTTAAACTTTTTTTTGCTGTTGTTATTGTTGCTGTTATTTCTATGCATTTTATACATATTTATCTATTCATCCATTTAATGTATCTAAAAGCTTTTACATATTAAAAAACTATTTGAGATCAAATTTTTATCAATTTACAATTTCTCTTCTTTTTTTTTTCAAATCTATTAAATACACCGTTACTTTTATTCGTATGTATGTATGTATATGTATATTATGTGCAATGTATCTCTGTGTATATATATACATACATACATATATTGATTAATTCATTTTATAAAGTTTTAACTTTTTTTTTTTTTTCATTTTCATTTTCGTTGTTTTTTTTTTAATAAAAACAAAATGCAATTTTTTTTTTCTCAATGGTTTTTTCTGTATTTGTTTTTTTTTTTTTTTATAATTCTGATTTTATTTACTCATCATTTCACTTACAAAGTAATTTTCGATATCTATTGCGTTGATGCTTTCTATCTATAGTAATTTCTAACAAATGTAATGAAAGTATGTATATGTACATGCATATATACATGAATACCGCACTTTTCTCTAACAACATAAAAATATAAACATCAAAAAGTAAAAACAAAAAAAAAAGTGGTGTAGGTTATTGTGGGTGATGGTTTATTGTGGTACAATTTTTGCTTATTTTCATTCCACCAAATAGTAAATTCTATCGAAAAGTTTACCAAACTAAGCAAAAATCGGAATGAGTTTTTGTTATTTTATTTTTCTCTGTGTAAATCATGTTTTGGATGATTGTGTTCTTTTTTTTTTTTTTTTTTTTTTGTTTTATAATAATTCTTGCACAACCCATAACAAATTTTTTTTTTTTTTTCATTTATTTGAAAATGGTGATGGTTCTAGAATATTATTTTGCATTCTATAAGCTATCACAAACGATTCCTTCCAGTTCAGTTATTTTTTATTTGTTCCGTGGCATTATATTTTAATTTTCATGGCGAATTTTCAGGCGAAAATAAAAGTCTACATAGAATGTAAAAAAATAAAAAACAAATAATTACAAAAATACATGAAACTTTGTCCTTCAACGCGTCATGACGGGAGCGTCAACGCATTACCTTAGTAGTAGTAGTAGTAGTAGTAGTGAAATTCGAATTTCACGAAAAATTTTATAAATCGTTTTGTGTTAGTTTTTACATACTTTTTTCCATTATGTATTGGTTTTTCTTCCTTTTACCTTTACTTTTACTATACTTTCTCTATTTTATATACTAGCTGTTTTTCTTCGATATTGTAAAATTATTTTGAAAAAATGAAATACGACGATGATAATGATGACGAATGAAATAAAAATTTTCGAACTCTGTATTCAAATGATTTTTTTTTTATTTACAAAACAAAAATGTTTATTTTTGTTTTTATCTTTATTTTTTGTTTGTTTGTTTGATTGCATAAAAGTTCATTATTTTTATATTGTGTGTTTTATTTGGTTATTTTAACATGATAGTTTGATGATGGTAACTTATTGTAGAATGCCCAGCAATAAATTTTATGTTTTTTTTTCTTCTTTTATTTTTAAATTAATGGAAAACTATCAAATAAAAAGTAAAAATGTTTTATGATTTCTTTACTTTTTCAATGTGAAAATTAATTTTATTGATTTAAAAAGAAAATACATAAATTTTATCTAATCTATTTTTTTTTTTTTTTTTTTTTTTTTTTTTTTTTTTTTTTTTTTTTTTTTTTTTTTTTTTTTTTTTTTTTTTTTTTTTTTAAAGGAGATTTGAATATCAATGTTTAGAAGTAGTAACTAAGAGCAGTGAACGGCATGACATTCGGTGGCGCATTGTTAAGCGCACTATCCCGGCAAGATAGAGGACTGTGGTTCGATTCCCAGTCGAGTCGAATGTCGTTTTTTCTGTTCTTAGCTACTACATTTTTTTTTTCCAAAAATATTTCAGGAAAAATTTAGAAAAATGAAAAAGAAAAACTTTATTTACCTACTTTGAAAAAAAAAAAATATAGAAAGAGGAAATAGTAAATTATTTTATTTAACATTTTCTTCTTTTCGTTATAATTGTTTTTAGTAAGAAAAAAAAAGATTCATCGAAATAAACTTTAAATAGAATTATAGAGAAAAAAAACTTTCTAGAATTTTTAAGTGTATATTTCTGTTGAACATTCTTGAAATCACATAACTGCAAACATATGTTTTTTTTTCCACTTCTCTTAAATTTTATTTATAATTTTAAAATACATATTTACATGAAATTTTCCTCTGAAGAAAAAACTAATTTATTAAAAATCATAATAAATTATTCAATAAAAAGCTGATTTATTAATGTACATATACATACTTATGTATAGGTATGTATATGCTACTAAGAATAATATAACAGAGTTACAGCGTAACCAATCATAACAATATTTTCTATGATTGTTTTGTTTTATAACAAGTTTCATCATGAAAAATATTTCAAACGAAAAAATAAAAATAAAAGTAATAAAAATGTTTGCAAAAAAAAAAAAAAAAAAAAAAAAAAATTTGAAAAATTTACGTAAGACAAGGAAAAAAAAAGGTAATGAAAAATGAAAAACAGAAGAAAATATTTATGAAGTAGAAAGAAAAACAAAAAATAAAATAAAAATTGAAAATAAGCAACAGCAGCCAAAACAATAAACCGTATATGAAATTTTCTTTAAGTGTAATTGTTGTTGTAACACAATAAAAATAATAATACATAATAAAAATATTTTCCTCGTCAGTATTGTTATTTTTTTTTCTTTCTATGGAATAGCATATATTTATAGTTTAAATATTTAAAGTTTTACAATAAGTATGTACAATAACACAATTGTACATATAGCTTGGGCTGCCAGGAAAAATTTAAGTGACTCATAAATTAGAATGTAGTATTAGCATAGCATAGTCTTATTAATTTTGTTTTTAATATTTTAAAAGAGGATGTCCTCGCTCAAAAACCAAATTTATTCTTAGTAAAAAATATTGTATACATATGTATGTATATAGGAAAAAAAATATTAATAAACAGAAAGCAAAACATTTCTCAAGGATATTTCAACTAATATTCATTACATTTCCGCAAATTTAGGAAAGAAGTAAGAAAAAAAATTAAATGTATTTAATCTTAACTTTCCGAACTTTCCAAAAATCTATTTAAGATTTAAGATTATGTAAAATACATATTATGTTTGTGAAGTCATTCAGTATTTCCAATTAAACAAATTTCTCTCTATATATTTTTTTCTTTTTCACCCCTTTTTTTTTCGATTGTTATTTGATACTTTTCTAATTTAGTAATTAAATACTCTTGTACAAAAATAAGATACATTTACATACATATATTTATATTAATGTATGTATATAACATATTGAAAAGTATATATGTACAATGTAAATACAAACATATATTTACTTAAATTATAAAAGTAATACCAAATTTAATATCCACAAAATAATTAATATAATATCCTATTTTACTGTAAATTGATATCATATGTAATTTTAAGTAACAAATCATTTTATTCACAATATAAACCATGTTTCAATAACTTAATCAATGTAATGTGGTATAAATATCATTTAAATATATAATGTATACATATATATAAATACTTACATACATACATCCATAAGTACATATTGTATATATACAACAATTTTATATAATAGATATTAAATCTTGTATGAAATAATATAATATATTATATACTCATCATTCCTTCAAATTTTAAATAAATGTGTAAATATGTATATATGATAAATTTATCTCCTATATATGTACTCAATGTATATGTATATGTATATGTACATGTAGTGTGTAAATATGTGTATATCTGTATATATATTTATTATATCTAATTTTATAGTTACACCCAGATGTTGTACATATTTATTATAATACCTTAATTCAGGTAAACTTATGTTTATTTCATGTTATAAATCTTTTTTTTTTATGTTTTTGTACATTATTGTATAATCGTAAATTTTCATGAAATAATAATTAATGAACATTTAATGTTTGCATATACTCCTACGAATTTTTTTTTTGTTCAGTGTGCAACAGATACATTATTAGTGTGTGTGTGTGTGTGTGTGTGTGTGTGTGTGTGTAGTCTTTATTATTTTCTAATAGAATTAAGCAAATTATCCTTTAATAGATAAATTTATTTTTATAAATTGAAAATTCAATTAAAACAAATCGCAATAATATATAATACATACCTATACATATTTCAAAAAGATCACAGGGTGACAGAAAATTGATTTTTAGGAATTTTACAATGAATCTGAATACTTTTTTTCAAAAAAAAAACAAAAAAGAATTACCGTGGTCCGTAATCTGATGTTCGATTCTACCGAATTACAATAAATTAATTTGCTGTAAAATTAGATTTTTCAACCCTTACAATCCCTTTTTATTAGTAATCCGCTTTAATTACACGCACCTTTGAAAGAAAATTAAACAAATGTTTATCTTTAAGTACAAAATTTACTCTTAAATAGGTGTTAATCATATTTAATCAAATAATATTATATAAATATAAAGCTTTTGTGTTTGTGAATAAAAGTTTTTAAAAACCATTAATTAGTATGTTACAATTGTCCTGCCAAATTTCCTGATTTCTATATTTATATAATACATATAGATATGTATGTACAAGTACGTATGTATATTAAATAAATATACGCACTCATAATGTGAAACAACAAACATTTTTACTAAAGATTAACCATCAGTTGTGTACTCGCATTGTGTATATACGTAACATTTTTTTAATTTATGTACATACATATATTATATGATACATAGATTTATATTTCTTTCTGTTGTTTACCATTTCTCATTTGGTTTTACACTCTTCTTTATTCGAGAATGTTGTATATGCAATTTACCCCAAAAAATAAAAATTTGAAATTTTTGAAACAATATCCGCCACACTAACAATTATCCTTGCTGTTACAAAACGATAAATCTACATACAGCATACATGTAATAAGAAAATTTATATAGGGTAAACAACACCAACTGTGAATATTCTCAATTTCTATAATTAACACTGTATAATAGTTAAATCAACTTTATTCAATGAAAACTTTGTTTAAGCTTTTTCTCTAAATTACATGATAGAAAGAAAAAATCGTAATGGAAAATTTACTTAAAGGACACAGGTGATTATAATAAAAATATTTAAAAAAAAAAACAGTCTTTTTCGACACAGTTATCTTTCTACAAAAATTTTGAAACGATCCGGTCAATTCTGATTACGTGTTTTTTTTCTTTTTTGCGAGGATAAAAGGATGTCATATAGGTATGTATATTTAAAAACACAGAAAAGGTATAAAGTCATGAATACAAACATTCAATGGAGCCCATTATTGCCATTAAACACACCGGTGACCATTCTCTAAATCTGCACACTAATTTTATAATACTATGATGATGTGTATTAGCTAGAATGTATGTACGTACGAATATATGTACATACATATAATATCTAAAATTTCATGAATATAAAAATATACAGACATACATACATATATTATTTGGAATTTGGTATAATTTCCTTTTTTCGCAATGTACACGAAAAAAAAAAGCCATAAATTTTTTGGGATTTTTTTTTTTTTCAGTAAAACAAATCAGCATAATAAGAGATTAAACGAAATAACTAAGCAAATTATGTGTTTATTTATTGTTTTTTTTTTATACTATTGTTGTTATATTTCAGTCCTAATTAACTTGTATTCATTTACGTTTTAATTTAATATAAGAACTCACATTATTTGTATGTCATTTAATTGAAACAAATTATCCTTATTATCAATTATTTTTTTTTTTTTTTTTTTTTTTGTGTAAATTTCGTAAATTATGGTGTATCCTTTTTTTTCTTTTCGTTTTAAATAATTCATTTTTTAGTAAATATTTGAATAAAATTTAAGAAAAAATAATTAAACATAATTTATTATTACCATTTACATGAAAGAACAAAATCCAACAACAACAACATATAAGTAAATTTATTTTAACACCTGAGTACTCCATTGGAAAACATCTTAAAATTACGAAAGAAAAAAACATAAATAAATATAAGGCATGTTCCAGAAAGTATTAACACATTTTTATTGGCCTGTAAAAACCATACAAATTTTAATAAAAATACAAGTGGATACTTTTTGGAATCTTTGAAGTGTTTATTTTTTATTATTCAATTTTTATAATTCATTAATTTTTTTTATTTTGAAACAATCTTAACTTATATTTAACTTTAGACATTAAATTTTGAACATTGCTGTTTTGTAATTTTTGACTACCTTCTTTCCACAAAATAGCAAATTATTCTTTCGATTTTGCGTGCTTTCCATCTTTTCTCATAATATTTTTCACCTGGGTGAATCTTTCAATTGGTCCTACCCGTGCAACCAGTCGTGAAGTAACTTTTCCAACTATATAGATGTTTATAGATATTAAACGATATTTAACGTTATTCAAAGACATACAAACAAGCTTCACGTTCTTTATCGATATCTAAATCCTGCTCTGAAGAGAATTATTGCAGAGAGAGAAGAGAATTATAAAAATATTATGATATAGTGATATAGATCTATATCGATCCTTGAAGAAGATTAAAGGGGAATATAGAACAATAACGGGGAATAAAGATAAACATTGCTTTAGATTATTGACAAAAAAATCTTTAAATATCTATATCGATTTACACAGAAATCGACGATAACGAAAACCAACGACAAAATCTATATTGATCGTTATCGAATATCGATTTTCAAAGTATTTCAAAGACGGACAACGATCTATAAAGAATCGTCAAGAATCGTTATCGGTCTTTAAACGAACAATTTATATTTACAATAAGCTCTATGGCCGGTGCAGTGATGAATGGTGCAATGCAAAGAGGATGGCTATACACACGAAGGTCCGTGGTTCGAATCTCAAGAGTAAATTTTTCAAATTGAATTGTTTTTATATAATATAAATAAATTAAAAAAAAGCAAGAAAAAAAAAAAAGAAAAAAGAAAATTTTTAAATTATGTCTATAAATTCCGACAAAGATTGCTATAACGCTCGACTATACAGATGTTGAAACAAAATTCGATAAAGCTCTTCATCGAAACCTTTTATAGCTGACGTCAAATTTCGTGAATAAAATCGATGTCGATCTTAAACAAAACCTTGGTTTTTTCTATAAAGAGCTTCACGCAAATCTTTATAATTCTTTATAGCTAACTTTATAGCTTAGTTGCACGGGTAGTTGTGGCACATTTGGTGGATTGCAGTCTTCTGGTACATTTTGTACCTGGTTCCTCTCATGACTGTCCTAAATAATGGCTAAAAACTAAATCAGGCCAAAAGATAGTCCTATTCTCATGCTTTCTCAAAAAAGAAATAAGTCTTTTTTCAAGACATTCTTCAACGTAAATTTCTGTGTTTTTTCTACATTCTGCGAAAAAAGGCTAAACCCCAGGCCATACTGATAGATTGCCTGCCACACCAAAACTTTAGGACCGAATTTTTCAATAGAAATTGTGCTCTCTTCTTCAAAAACATTCAACCTGTCCGAAGCAGTATAAAATTTTACTCCAAGTAATGTTGAAAAATCATACTTGAAGTACGACTTATCATCCATTACCAAACACTGATAAAGCCCGCGCTCATTCCACCATGTGTACAGTTTCCGGGCTTTACTGATTGCTTTCTTTTATTGTTCTATCGTTGTTTTTCGTTTTCTGTAACTCTTAAGGCCATTTCGCTCCTTTATCCTCTGAACTATTGCCGCATTATGTTTTCAATAGATCTCAAAACACCTTCCTCAGAATTTAGGTCTGTAGTACCTCTTTTCCTTTCTGTTTTCGGCCTTCAGCAATTGATTGATGTTCTTCCAGCTTTTTAAGTCAGTCCCTTTGCTTGTACCTACTTCTCTTGCAATCAATCGGAATGACTTGTTCTGATTTTATAAATAATTTTCAATAATTTTTTTTAGAAATTCTAATCTATTTGACGACATTTTTACTAATAAAGCTGGATATAAAAAATTTTCCATTTATATACTTTTGAGAGTCGGAAAAACCCTTATATAAAATTTGGTAGAAATCGATTGGGTAGTTTTCACAAAAAAGTTATTTAAAATTGCATTAATACTTTCTGGAACAGGCCTTACATATCACATGGACATTATAGCACCTACATACCTAATACTAACATTATTAAAATTGAAATTGAATAAAAAAGATATTTTTTTTCTTTATCCCTTTTTTTTTAATTACACTTCATACATAAATTTTTTTTTTATTGTTTTCTGTAACATCTTTTTTTTTTATAAAAATTACTCAATTGTTTGAATTCTTTAAAAAAAAAAAAACTAAAATATAAAAAAAAAAAAGTGATAAAAAAACACATATCGCGTTAACTATACACAAGAAAGCATTCAATTTTCATTCTTAAACGATTTGAGGTAGCAAAAGGAAGAATAAAAAAGGAAAAAAAAAATGAAGGAAAAAATAAATTTATAAAATGAAAAACGACATTCGACAAAAATAATGTATAAATGCAACTTTAAAAAAAAGTTTCCTCATGTATTCAACATAATAATTTTTTTTTTTCACTTGTTTTTTTGGCTATAATTTTTTTTATATCGTTTTTATTCTTACTTTAATACTTTCACACGATTTCTACGTTTCAACACGAAAAACTATTGAACCACTTTAAAGTTTCTTTCCGCATGTATTTTTTTTCATTCTTTGTTTTTTTTTTTTTTTGTTTTTTTACTTTCTCTTTTTTAGTTTTTTGTTATTTTACAAATTTAACAACTTATACAGAATAGAATAGAAGTAGTATTCTATATTATTCTAGTTTTCCTGATTTTCCCATACACAGCATGCAGTAAAATTTTTCAAGAAAGAACCATATAATACACTTTAACATATGAGTTGAATTTTATATGAAAAAAGGATAAAAAAAATTTATTTTGAAAAAACACACATTACATAACTTCTTCTTCTTATTTTTTTCTTTCTAAAATTTTGTTTTGCGCTTTTTTTATCCTTAGCAGCTTTTTTTTCTCCTTAGCAACATTTTCCATTTCTTGTGTTTTCTTTAACAAAGACACAAAAAAAAAAAAAACATTTCAACAAAAAAAGGACTAAACCACAAAAATTTTCTTTAAAAATAAAACGTTTTAAAATATGGTATCTTATGAAAAGTGAATAACTGTCTCACATATGCATTATAACAGAAAAAAGAAAAAAATACAAGAAGAAAGGAACAAAAAGAAATTAGAAAAGATACTTTCAAACATAAATCTAGTTTATATATATATACCTATACACACATACATATATGTAGATAATGTATGTATGTTCTATATGTTTTTTTTTTTTTGAAAATTTTAAGCGAAATAAAATTAGAGGAAAAAAAAGCTAAAATCATAAAATAAAGTAAACTTTAAAGGATATTATATAGTTATGGTGAAAAAAGAGGGTAAGTTACACACATGTATGTAAACTAAAAGATAGTATAGATACAAACATGGTAGATACTCTCTGCAGTCGCAGCTAATCGACTAACCAATTTTTTTATGTTTTTTTTTTCTGGTTTAGTTTTTTTTTGTTCATTCTCTAAATACTTTTTCTAAATTTATTTAGTTATCTTCTATCTAATACATCCCATTCTTTACCGTTATTTTATTTTATATTTTGTATATATATGTACATAATATATACTGTGTACACACACTCACACAAAGTTTAAGTTCTAAAATAATCCTGTGTTCATTTGCAACGAAAAAAAAAAACAGTAATTTTTTTTTTCTCTCTAAAGTGATATGGCAAAGTATCTAAAACCATTATTTTGTCAACCCCCAAGGGTATAGTTTTGTGGCTTATCGTTATTTCATGCTTTTTAGTGATTTGGCTCCCTTATTTTATGTCCTATTTTCTTTTTTCTTTTTTGTCATTTAACCAATTGCAAACATTCAGTAAATACATGATGCACTTAGATATCATTTTGTAAAAATAAATTTGATGATTTGTATTTCTTTTTTTTTTTTTTTTTTTGTTTTTAATCCACAATAAAAATAGATGATTTTTTATTCTTTTGATGATATATACATTTTTTTTTTCATCCGGTGTATTTATTTTACCATCAAAGTAATATGTACTATTTTAAAAATAAAAAAATAAAATTATTTTTCTTACTCTTTCAACAGACAGAACAAACAAAAAAGTGATTTTTACTAGATTTTTCGAACAGTTTTTATTGTTGCTTTTTATTTTTCTTATTTTATTTTAGTTAATTTTTATTTTTATTCATCATAAAAATATGTTCTTAATTTTCTTTTTTTTTTTTGCTTTTTATTGTACCTATATTTTTATTTCCTTCCATCTTCCCGCACTCAAAAATTTGATCTTCTGTTGTGGATATGTACGAACATTTAATTTTGTGGTTTTTCTTTTAAAAAAAAATTTTTTTTTTTGTTTTAAATTTTTTTTTTTTTTACTTTTGCTCTTGTGTGTGTATACATACATATAAAATACAATAAAATAATGGGTTGGGTACATAGAGAAAATACCAAAAATAAAAATTGGCATTCAGCCAAAAAAAAAAAAAAAAAAAAAAAGAATTAAATAAATTGAGAAAAAAATACATATGTATGTATATATTTTTAATGAAAATAGAAAAAATAACGAGAAAAAAAGAATTAAGAAGAAAAAAATAAAAGTACATACATACTAGATTTCAATAATAGAATGAATTGCTCAATCAGAAAATGAAATTTGTCTCCATCTAGTATGTAATCGCATC
Organism: Bombylius major; assembly: GCA_932526495.1. Classification (NCBI taxonomy): domain Eukaryota; kingdom Metazoa; phylum Arthropoda; class Insecta; order Diptera; family Bombyliidae; genus Bombylius; species Bombylius major. Next base: position 31,179,245 of record OW052046.1, on the reverse strand, counting down.
ATGAACATCATAAACATTGATGATTTAAAAGAAAACTTTATTTTTTTTTCTTTAATTTAACAGATACTTTGATATAAATTTTCTCTCAATTGTCCAACAGATATGTATCTCTTATTTCTTAAAAAATGTATCTATAAGATACACAAAAAATTGAATAATTCTTAGATAAGGAATTTAAACGACATCTTATTAAAAATGAAATTTAAGATTTTTATAGATATAATTTTATATTTTTTATTTTAACTTAATGTACTATGATAAGAATTTGTTTTTTAATGTTAAAAAGTAACAACAAAACAAAAATCCTTTATAAATTACAAATAAATTCTGACAACAAAATGTAAAAATATTTGATACGAGTTAACTTCAACTTTATTTTTTTTTTTTTTTTTTTTTTTTTTTTTTTTTTTTTCAAATAAAATAATGATAATGTTATGACGGTGTGTGGCATGTATAGATATATTGAATGTGATTCAAATTAGTCCGCCGCAATTTTATTTTTGACTAAATGATTTCAATTTAAGATTATTTTCGCAAACTTTTTTCTATCTAACTAAAAAAAAAAAAAATAAGGAGTATAAAGAAGAGCAAAATGTCAATAACACTTGATGATGTGATACTGGTGTACTAACGCAAAAGATATTTTTAGATTTTTTTTTTTCCAAGAATTTAATAATGTGATGTCAATTATTGATAAATTCCATCGAAATTTTAAATAGATCAATGAATTCAATTTGAAAAAAAAAATATGTACATACATACATATTTAAATTCTAAAAAAATATTGAAAAATGTACATAATTGTAAATGAAATCGAAAGTGCATCATTATTAAATAAACAAATATCTTTTTAATTGTTCTGTACTGAAAATATACTAGCACTTTAATAAATGCGTTTTTAAAACGAAAAAAAAACAACGTTTTTCTGAGAATTTTCAAACAAAGCAACAAAAAAAAACCAAGTTATGCCATTTTGTAACAGAAAATAAGGATAGAATATACTCTTCTTTTAAAAAAAATAAATGTTTCGGTCAAGATCTTTCAAAGATAATCAAATCGATTCAACAATACGTCATCATTATTATCCATTGTGAAACTCTAATTCAACTTTAAAAAAAAAAAAAAAAAAAAAAAGATTTAATTGAAAAATATACTTATCCCTCTGATTACACACACAATAAATCTATACAAATTCAGTTATACAATAATTTTTATTTAGTTTTCTTCAATTTCAAATTATCTAATCATCAGAATTTTTTAAAAGAAAAAAAAACATCTCTCTATTTTTTTTGTTTTTATTATTAAATTTATGTATATATAATGTACTCGTACATAATATGTGTTGTGTATTGTATATAATATATATGCTGACAATTGATAGAATGTTTACATGCTCTTTTTTTGACATTAATTGATCGAATTTCAATTTTTTTCTTCCTTTTTATTCTGTTTTTTTTTTCTTCTTCGATTCATTTCATCTTTATTTTTATTTTTTGTTCTTTTACTTTTAAAGATATTTATTTTTGTATCATATAAGAATTCTCTTTCACATAATAATAATATAGTTCATATAATTTTTAATTTATTAGAAAATAATTTCAATCTTTCGCATAGATACAAAAGAATATATTATGATATGTATTGTGTTAACGTAGGCGTTATTTTACTTACTTTTTTTTTTTTTTTTTTAATATGTATTTTTGTTCATCGTCGTCATATTGTGAAGAACAAATATATAACAAAATATATATATGAAATTTATTTATACTTATATTAAAAGATGAAACCGCTTTATTTAATGATTTTAATAAAAGTGTATTATTATATGTATGTACATATATGTACATATTATGTATGTATATTTATTTTTTCTTCGTTTTCTAACAAACAATAAATGAAAAAATTATTAGAATGATTTCTTTTATTAATTTTTTTAGTATGATTTAAATATGTTTTTTTTTTTTAAATAATTTCAGGTCAATCACCAACCACTTTATTACGTTTTCATTTCAATTTTTGTTTTAATGACAAATATTTCAGTTGGTACGTACTATAGTACGTACATACATTATTATTTCGAATTAAAGATAAAATTTATGAAAAGTGCCTTTTGTTTAAAAAAAATGAAAATAAAAAATAAAGAAATAATTAACACAATCCTTCTTATCTTGGGTTTTTGTTTAAAAAAAAATATATATACATATATGTATATGTTATATGTATGTATATATGTATATACTGAAAATAAAAATTGCAAATTTTGACATCTAGATTCGATGTAGATAGATTGAAAAGTCATTTACATGGAATTTTATTATAATACATACAATATATTTATGGTTGAATTTTTTTAAGACTTCAAACGAGACACAAAAAAATGTCTTTAAAAAAGAACTTTTATTTTAATAAAAACAAAAAAGAAAAACGAAAAACAAAATTGGAGTAACATATTATGACTGTGGTGTTATGGTGTAGAAGTTCACAGTTCATTATTTTTTTTAACATTTAAAAACGGGTACACATGATGATCACGAAAAAATCTTTAAATAAAAAACAACAAATTTTTTTTTTAAATGAAATTAATTTTTTGGTAAATAAAAAATTTTATATTTTGTGTAATATACATGCATTGACTGCAAAAAAGACATAAAACTCAAAAGCAAGTATAATTAGATTTATAAATATAATATTATGATATGAACGCTCTGAGAAATAAAAAAATCCTTTAAAAGAAAAAAAGTATGAAAGGAATAAAAAACCACAAAAAAAAAAAAAAAAAAAAAAAAAAAAAAAAAAAAAAAAAAAAAAAAAAAAAGAAGGCAAATATTCAAATTTTTTATTAACTGAGAAATAATAATCATTTTATTTAAAGGACGTGTATTATTGAATTTTTAAAAATGAGCATTAATCACGTTGACTTTATTAATGACTCAGAATTAATGTCTTCAATTTGTTAAAAATTATTTACAGTATTATGTCGTCTGATGTAGTATATAAAAATTCTCGTGGATCTTTAGTACCATGAAGTAAGAAAGAAAAAAAAATATATCGAAAAAATAAAAAATTAATTTGGTCCATTTAATAACTGAATGTCAATAAAGAAATTCGAAACGAAAAAAGAAAATAATAAATTTTTATAGTTGTTGAAAATTTAATACTTAAAAATCCCAAAAATAAAATAAAAAAATAAAAAATATGTAACTCATTAATAGCTGTGATACATAAATGCCACGTATGTCAAAATATTATAATATAGTTATAATAATTATCTAAATAAATATAATAGATGAAAATTATTAAAATACAAATAGACGAATTTTGCTGACATGTTGAGAATAAATGAACCAAAATAAGTATAATGTAAATTTATTCAAAAAAATTATGTATATATTTGTGTATATGTGTGTGTTTTTTTTTTTGTTTTTTTTTGTTTTGTTTTTTTCACTTAGTCTCATATCCATATTTATCAAAATTTTCAATCTTCTGAATATATACAGTGCGTATTTTAACACACATATTTTGACTACTTCATTTTATATACATATTATGACAAATATACTTATAATAATCATCTTCATAAAACATAAGATACACACATTATATCTATCATATATATGTATAATATATATACATATGTATGTAGTTCTATCTTTTATAAGTATATACTCATCAACTTTATAGGAGACATTAATTTTGAATTATGAATTAACATCAAAAGACATCATCCCTTATTATTATTATTATTATTATTATCATATATGTATATCATAAATATACATATATACATAATATACATATGTATGTACATATATGCATGTTTGCTTGTACATATGTACATACGTGTATAAAATGTGGTATTATAATCAAAATTGTTGGCACTTATGAAAAAATATTTGTTCACATCACTGTAAAATAAATGAGTAAATTCAATAATATTAAAAAAATAAAAAAATAAAACTCTTTAATATGTGTACATATATACATATGTATGCAGATATATGTACATATTATATAATATAAGCACATAAGTAACTAACAGATAAGATAAGTATCATCTAATTTTGTATGTAGGATATGATGCGTATAAATCCTTTTCAATATAAACATGTTTGGGTGTGTGTTTGTTTGAATATATTTCTCTTTGAATTAAGCCTATAATCCTACATAAATAAAAATATCCTTAAAATTGTATGTGCCAATGATTGTATAATATGAATATATGAATTTAAGTTTTTTTTTTTTTCTATTCCAGATGTAGGGTGCTAAGGATAATGATGATGCTTTTTAGTTCATCTTGACTTGGTATTTGAGAAGTGCATTATATACATACATATGTATATATGTATGGTTTTCCAAAAAACTTGAAAGATATATGCAAAATAGAGCCCATAAATTTAAAGAATGAATTGCAGCTAAATGAAATGCATTTTTCATTTTTCGATAATAATAAAAAAAAAAAAACTGCAAAATTTGAATAGAGTTCGTAAATTTATCAATTCAGCACCTTGATTATTGTTCCTAAAAAATCTACAGAGTATATCAAATACAACAGTTTATACATGAATTACCCTATATTTTTTCACAGTCTATGTTTCACCCTTTTTATAATTTACCATAGATACAATTTTTCTTTTTTCTACTCATGATGAGACCTATTTTATTATGATTTTCAATCGAATGCCGCCCTGTATTATAAACCAAATTATAATTGACATACAGGTCACATATGAAACACTTAAGTATCTATTTATATAAACGTTCAAAATTTGTTTAAAAAAAATTTATTTTTTAATATCAATTGAAAAATAATATTTCAATAGTTTATTTTTTGATTATTTTAAAGGTGAATTAATTCAAATTTATCACTTTTATAAAATATTGTACTTTTATTGCCGATAAAAATATTTTTCTTCTCCTATTGCAGCTGTCTTCACGAGCAATTAGATTCTATTACTTTAACTCTTTAACTTTTTTTTCTCTAGCTAATGGATTTTTTAAAATTTAAGAAAAATGATTACCTTTAAGTTTTCTTGATTGAATAATTGTCATTTAAAGTGGTTTCTTTCAAAAAATCAATTTTTTTTTCTTTTTCTATTTTTGTCAAATAAGAAATTTTAAATCTGATATGTTACAGACGTTTTTTTTTTTTTCAGATTTCTTCTTTATGTTGCTGCAAAATATTTGCGAAAACCATAAAAACTACACCTCTTTTAACAATTCCATTTTTTCAAGGCACACGCCAATTTTTACATATAATTTTTTTTTTTTTTTTAAAAATGACAAACTATACTGTGACTTTATTTGAATTTTTTTTTTTTAAATCATAAGAGAACTTATCTTTTTTTTAAAGAAAATAGTAATTCTTAAAAAAAATAACGGAAATATTATATTTACAATTATGTTATTTACAAATGAAACACCTGCATTATCGTATAGCATAAATCGTCATAAAAGTTTGATAATTCATTTAAAAACAAAACAAAAAATTTGAATGAACAATCATGAAAAAATATGGCTTTTTAATCACATTCATTTGATGATAAGAAATTCATAAGAATAAAACAATTATTCTTTATGAAAAAATTATTATATCCTTACATATAAATGCATTTATCATTCAGCATTTATAAAAATTCCATTATATTAAAAACGATAAAATATACATATATGTATGCATACTTAAAAATTTAATGATTTCATACAAAACTTATACTACTTAATAAGTGTAAGTTTATTTTATTTTTTCTTTGATTGCGACCTTAATTTCTACTCTTAACATGACTAATGTTTAAACTAATTTAATAATTATCAAATAAAAATATCGTATGTAGCTGTATGTGGGAATTTGATACTACAACAAAACACAGGTACATACATATAATGTATATACGTAGGTATTCAAAGTTTCATTTAAAAATGAGGATGTTTCTTAGAAAAAGTAAAGGAAAGAAAGTTATTCGTAACTTTCTTTAAACATTTTTTTTCTGCTTGTAGAAAATGATAAGAGCATATACATATAATCAAAAAAAAAAAAAAATCGAAATCAAAAATAAAATAATAATTTTTTTTTTTTATTTGTGATTACCAATGGATGTTTTTTCCTTAAACTTAAATACCAGTTTTTTAAATGACAAAAAATAAGAAGAAAAAAAATACGAAATTTACTTCTCCTTTTTTTTTTTCGTGTGTCTTTATCTTTGTTTTCGTTCTTGTCTCCTTTTTTTAATCGTTTTATTTTTCTTTTTTTTTTATATCCTCCGCAAAAATCCATGGAACTTGAATTAATTGCTAAGAATTTTGTATTTCACACAAATACGTGTGGTTTTTTCGTTTTCACTTTTCTTTTTTTTTTTTTTTTGGTTCTTCTGCATTTTTTTAAATATTTATTTCTTGTTTTTTGCCATTAAGAATCTCGTTTTCTGTTTAAAATAAGAATGTAATAATATAACGAAATTGTATATTTATACACAAGGTGTTCAAAAAGAAATCAAAAAAAATTTTTCCAGCTACTATACATCACATAATTTCAAATTCAACTTTACTTTAGAATACAACATATGTATGGTACATACATATGTAATTTTTTCGGCATACCCTATAATATCTGAACTTTACTATTTGTTGTATATATTGGCATAAAAATGAAGATTCTAAAAATTATCTTTCATACTGATTTTACACATACCTGTACTTATTTTTTAGTATTGTATTGTGTGTAACAGAGCAAACTTCTTAAAGGCGGAATTAAAATAAAAACAAAAAAATGAAATATAAAAATATTGATCGATTTGATAAAATTTTTGTTCTTCCTTTTTTTATCCTTATATTTTGAAATAAACAAACAAGAAAATGGAAAAAAAAAAACAAAAAAAAAAAAAAGATAAAATAAAATAAAGTGCAATATTTTTATATGTATGTATTTCATGTCTTCAAGCCCAAGGTAATCATGATTGAAAAAAAATAAAAAACAAAAATCATATATAAAAAAAAAAGATACTTTTGAGCTTATTACAACAACCCGACGGACTTTTTACTTTTTTTTTTCTTCTTCAGTTTCCTAATTAAATATTATTTGTAATTGTTTAACTTGAGTGTGTTTACTAATGTGTTATTTTTGTTGTAAATAAGTTAATTAAGTTACATATATATTATTTTTAAGTATGTATGTATATGAAAGTACTCTCGTATTTTAATTATGTTTAATTAAGGAAATTTAGTAATTTAAATTGAAATTTCAAATAAAATTCAATAAAATCTGATGAATTGTACAAAACCTGAAAATTTTCATGGCTGCAGAAAAAAAAAAAAACAACCCCTAAAAACAAAATTATGTAGGTACTAATGAAAAACTGTAATATAAATTATTATACTTTAAACGTAAACACCTATACATACATATATACTCGTACATCATACGTGGGATTTATATTACTTGTTTGCCGCAAATATATTAATGAATTTTCTGTGATTATTTTTACTTTTTTTATTTTTGTAAATCCCGTTTCAATATCTTACACATCGTTTTTTTTTTTCTCTTATTTTCAGCATTCAATAAAATTTTCACAGATCAAAAGAAATAGGTATGTATGTATGTATATTTTTTTTCTCTCAGTGATCTATTTTCAGTTTTTTTTTTTTTTTATTGATGATTTCTGTAGAAAATATATTCTTTGTAGATGCATGATTTCAAAAAAAAAAATAATAAAAAACAGCTTTAATGGTTTTATTTTCTTTTTATTTCAGAAATTTAAAAAAAAAAAAAATTTGTACCAACCATCAACAAAAAATACGGAATTCAAAAACGCACCATAAATCATAAATTTTATTTTTCAATTTAAAAAAAAAAAAGAATTTGATTTTTTTTTATGGTAATATGATACACCTAAGTATGTATGTATGTATGTAGAATTTTATTTCTGCACAAGGAAAGAAATTTGAAGAAAAAGAAAATTATTTTCCTATACTTAATAATTCGTTAAATGGTCTTGGTCAATGTTTTCTCCATTTAACATTCAAATTTCAAATTAGGAAAATAAAGTAGGATAAAAACAAAAAAAAAAAAAAAAAAACAAATTATGTAGTTGAATTTGAGGTTTGGCAAAATAAAAAACTACATTGTTTTTTTTTTTTTAATTAAAATAACTTTCAATAATTGTCCTAGTTTTTTATTAGTTTAATTATGTGGTGAATTTTTGTGTATGTATTTATATTTATTAATTACGGATGTAGATAAAATAACGAATAAAAAAAAAAGCAATTGATTTTCTTCTTAATTTTCTCTTCTATTTCATTTTAAACGTTTAAAAAAAATAAAAATAAAAAATTATATACAAAAATAATTGATTTCTTTATCAATAAACTCTAAATGTCGTCTAATTTATTTATTTATTGTATTTATATTTATTTTTCTGGGTGGTATATTAATCATTATAAAAATGCTAAATAAAAATCTATAATGACTTTTGATCGATATCATTATAATTTTATAGCATCGTAGTACGGTGAAATAAAATAATAATTTAATTTCTCTATATATATTGCAATAATAACAATAATAATAATTTGTCTTATCACTAATTACATGTTTTGGTTAATTTGTGGAGTTATATTTCTCTTACGTAATCATAATTAAATATGTATAACATTACAAGTCAGTATATATTTTTTATGTATCTAATAAATTTTCAAAGTAATTATTAGATATGTACATAATTATATGTATGTATGTACATATGTATTTTGAAATTTTATGGATAAGAAAATTAATAGAATGGTACATGCATGTATGAAATTATGAACCGTTACAAAACGCATCAGTCAGAATCTATTCAATTAAAACCACAAATCTTAATTCATTACAAATATTACATACATTATGTACAATATACATACTATATATACATAAATATCTTTTATCAAAAATATAACAATACAAAAATTAACAATCATACATACACAAATTCAGATATAAATATAATTCAAATATGTACATACATACATACTTTTGAAAACAATAATAATAAAAAATTTATCAATCTTAAAATCCATATGAATTTTTATAATACATTATTATTGGATTACTGATTAGCATTATGTATTTTGTTTATGACACACACAGATTCATCTAGCGTTTAATATTTATATGTTATTTTGAAAACAAGAAGGGGTCATTATGATCATTAACATTATTCAAGAAAGAAAAAAAAAGTAATAAAAAAGATAAAAAAATGCGTCATCAGTTACTTATGTATTTAATATAAAATAACATTTTAAGTATATATAGTATATATATATATTTTTTTTTTTTTTGAAAAGGGAAAAGGAATAATTCATTTGTGTATGAAAGACGACAAATATTTCATTTCAATATTGAAAAGATAATTATTAAAAATTCATCAGTTTGTATGAATAAAGTTTTTTTTTTTTTTTGGCTTTCAGTTTATGTATTATCACACAAAAGAAGAGCCAATTTTCTTCTCATAAAAGTTACATTTATTAACTGTTTTATTGTAACAATAATTACATTTACTTTTTACAACTTTTTCCAGAAAAAAAAAACGACAAAACCAAAATAAACAAAAAACATCATCAACATTAACAACAACAACAAAAATCTAAAATTACCTCAATGAGTGTGGCTATGATTACATTCTTGTGCATATTTTATCGTTTATTGACCATTTTTATCGTGGGTTTAATTTGAAATTGGTAAAAAAAAAAAAAAAAAACCCCATAACCTAAACAATTTTTCCTTTCTGTTAACAAATTTCACTTTCACTTCTTTAATTTAAAAAAGAAATAACAACAAACTCTAAAAAATATATGTGACTACATGTCCAATTGATGACGAATTTATTTGATAGAAGAAAAAAATGAAACACAAACAAAGTAACAAAAATTATGAACATTTAATCTTTATATGACTAAATTGAATAAAATGTATCTTTAAAAAATTTACATCATATGATCACCATCATCAACCAAATATTATGTTGTAGGTATTTTTTTTTTTTTCTTGACTACTAAAGAGACTTATTTTTTAATAAACAATTTTACCTGTTCACGCATTCAGAAGGAAAAAATATATATTAAACCAAAAATGACATCATCAACATAATGCATTTTATTTGAAAAAAAAAAACCGAAACAAAAACAATAAAACAAACAAAAAATAATTTAAGATTTCTTTTGAATTAGATACAAAATAAATGAACATTATGTTGTATGACGTGTGTGTGTGTGTGTGTAGGTGACAATCAATTGCAACCTGAACCAGCTGCAAAGACAGACTCTAAATTCAAATTGTCTTTTTTTTTTTATTTCAAATTCTTTATCTCTTTAGAACAAAACAAAAAAAAAAAAAAAAAAAACGATATTAAAACAGTTTTTATTTGTAAACATAATTTAAACTTATCTAATCAATTTTTAAAGTATGTATTATACATAATATGTATCTTTTTTTCTACTACATTTCATACTTTAAATTTAAAACATTACTTCCAAAGAAAAATGTTTCGAAACGTTAAGGAAAAATAATAAAATATAATTTTAACTGTCTGTGTTCTAATTTTTATATAAAAACTAAACAAAAAAATGTTAGACAAATTTTAAAGTATCTTTAAAGCACAAGAAAATAGAATCAATAAATTTCGTTTTGTATACGCTTTTTAAACCAAAAATATTGAAATATTTTAAATGTAATAAATACCAAATGATGACTATTATCATCCAGTGTTATCATTGTGTGTGTTCTAATAAAATAAATTATAACACTAAATTAATATCATCAACGCGCATATTTAAATAATAATCCACATATTGTAAATATTTTGAAATGAGAACAGAAATGCCCTTTAAATGTTTTTAATTCAATAAATTTAACAAAGGTACAACATAATGATGAAGATATTACTTATGTACATATAAAAGATTGTTTCAGTTTTGGGGTCGGAAGGGAGTGTAATAATCATGATGATGGCATTATTGGACGTCCTTTTTAATGTTGTCCGTATATGTATAAATTTTCACCACTCTGTCTGTTCACGTTAATTTTAAAACCAAAATAATAATTTAAAAAAAAAAAAAAAAAAAAAGGAAAACCTTTTAGCCTCACACCTTCTATCACATTTCATTGAGAATAATTTTAACTGAAATGTACTTGACTGTCGTTGCTTTTACGCGCGTTTTCTCGTATTTACTTTTTTATGGACATTTTTATTTACATATTTATATAATATATACAATTTTTGATTATATATGTATGTATAATTATCACATGAAATTCTTTTCTATATTATATTACATACAAACATTTACCTCCCTCTTTCATAATCTCAAAGGATACATAAATAAATTTTTAAGTCATGTTGCTAATGGCTGACTGTCCTGCTCTTTTAACTAATTAAAATATGGGTATTATATGTTGTAATTCCGGCAACCGCATCATCATCAGATAACTGAGCCTTACAGCATTCATTATTATTCCTCATATTATATATTATGTAGTTATGTATAAGTTGTATCTTCATACATACAAACATACAATATTCCATGCCCATAAGCAAAATTTTTCAAGGATGATACCAACAACAACAAAAAAGGGTTAATATATATATGTAATTTTTTCTTCTTTTTTTTTTTAATTAAAAGGATTCTAACGTCTCTGTTGAGACTGTCGCTTTTTTGAAGCGTTATTTTTTTCTACACTATCCAATAATAATTTTTTCTATAAATTCTGCAAATTCTGACTACAACGAGAAATTCTCAAAAAAAAAAAAAAACCAGGCAAACAAATAAAAAACGAATCGTTATTTTTCTCTTTACAACAAAAATATGATGCAAAAGCATAAGGATAATGTAACAATAAAAAAAAAAGAAGAGAATGATAAAGGTACATACTTTTGTATAACAAACACATTCACTAATTCATTGTTGCGTGCTTTTTAACAAATGACTGGCAAATATTTAATAATTTTTTTATTTTTTTTTAATATTCTTCTCCTATACTTTTTTAAAAAAATTTTTTTTGTTCTCATACTTTTCCTTATTGTTTAATATGAAAAGCTTTCCAAATTTTACAATTTATGAACGCAATTATTTTTCAGAATGTGTATAGTGTAGAAAAAAAAAATAAAACACAACAAGCACTAAAAAAAATACAATATTTCAAATAACTACGAGAAGAAGAAGAAGAAGTAGAAGAGAAAAAAAAACAAAACGACAATATTTAGTCTCTTCCGCTATCAGGACAACCAGCCAGAAACCATAGGATAAACATTTAACCAAAAAAAAAAACACAATCACACCACTCACTACCACCATCATATCATCGACTTACAAAACTTACAAAAAACATAGCTCTCTATTCTAGTAACATCCGAAATAAGGATCAGCAGACTTGAAGTCTGTGGAATTCAGATGATGATGATGACGATGATGATGAAAATGAAAGTGTGATAAGAATGAAACAGTGTGATGGCACAGTATGATGATAATAACGTACATAATATACCTAGCTATAACAGTATACATATATACCTACATAATACTTACGAGTATATGTAGTAATATTTAGTACATATTCCAGTTTTAAGTGAAAGGGGTAATGGTAAAATTAGAGGATATTACATCAACAACAACCAAAAAAAAAAAAGTTGAAATTCTGATGACTTTGATAAAATCAGAAGTAAATGAAAGGTATAATGGGTGATTATTAGATATATAGTCAAAAAAATGTACAGAGATTAAATTCTAAATGACATTTATACTTTGGGACATATTTTGTTTGATTAATATATTAATTACAAAAATGTGATGAAGGGATGAAAGATTCATTCAAGCACTATATACACAAATGAAATGATACTCGTACAATCATACAGGCACACAAACAAAAAAAGTAAAATACAAAAAAAAAAAATCATTTATAAAGAATTTGATTTTTAAATAGAAATTCTTTTAAAGAACATAAACTTGATTTTATTTCATTTTATTGAAGAAATGAATTAGCTCATTCAAAAAATATTATGTAATTAAATTTTTCTTCAATTTTTGCACGTTTCTCCAATTAATCTCTTTGGAAAAATAATAAAAAAAACAAATAAATAAATAAATATGTAACGAAATAATCGAATACCTACATAAATCATTTAAAAATGAATTGAAAAATCAGAAAATAAAAATATTTTATTGCTTTCATATACTTATATGCATAATGCAATACATTAATTCTAATTTTAAAGTCATAAAGTCTGAATGCAATTACTGGAAAATTCTAAAAATAAAAATAAAACATTTTCTAATTAGAAAATATTTTTTTTAGAGATGAAAATTTTTTAGGTTTTTTTTTTTTTTTGGTTCAGAAAACGAACTATAAAACTATAAGCAGCTACATGTCGTTCAATTTTTTTTTTTTTTTTTTTTTATATAAGAAACAATAACAAATAAGAAGAAAATAAAAATAAAATAAAAATAAAAACTAAACCAATAATAAAACTAACGTTAAACAAAATGAAATAAAAATAATTTAATATTAGAAATAAATATAGAAATCTGTATTTAAAATATGAGTTTAAATTGATTTTTTTCATTATTCAATCAATTATTATTAAATAATGATTATATACTCAATAATAACCAAACACCGGAAATTTATTTAAACTTCTGTTTTGAAATCATTTATTTCTATCGTTCACACGTCGTACAATATTTTTTTTTATTGATATGTATTACTGTATTTAAATTTTAAAACCGTCATATGTATATTATGTACATGTACGAGTATGTCTATCGTTTTTCTTTTCTTTTAATTTTTCAACCATCAGCAGAAAATCAACAAACAAAAAATGATTAAAGAAAAAGAAAATAATAATATTTTTATCAATGATTCATACAAGCACGCAAAGAGAAATAATGAAAAAATATATATACGTATGTATGTATGTATAAAAAAAAAAATAAAATATGAACAATCTTTTTTCTTCATAAACGAATTATTATTTATATTTATTTTTTTTTTTTAAATACAAACAAATTTTATATTTCTGTTTTGCTTATCGAAGCTTTTCAAAATTAAAAATGAAGAGAAAAAAATCCTAATCACAATCGTAATGTAAAAAAAAAAATAATAAAAAAATAAAAAAAAATGATATAGTTTTCTTAAATAAATCTCATTTGAAAAAAAAAAAAAAGAAAAAAAAATACAAATTCGAACGAGTTAAATCAAAAATATAATTATAAAATCACAAAAGATAAAACGTAATATAATATGGCTTGGATATTATTTAAAAAAATATACGACTATATCTTTTTTATGATCTGCAACACAGAAAAAAAAAACAAAGATATTTTAAGAGAAAAAAAAATCGTGTTTACGATGCAATAATATAATAATAATTTTATCGCGTACCACTACACCAGAAAAAAATAAATAAAATAAATAAATTCAGACAAATCATGAAAATAGAACAAAATTTCAAGTATAGTATGTGATTGTTATTATTTTTTTTTTTTTTTGCAAATGCAAAATAAAAATTATTATCAAACAAAAATTTGATACTAAAAAAGAAATCTAAACTTAAATTTCCGTTCTACACGTAAAAGATACTCTGAATGTGAATACTCAAAAAAGAAAAAAAAAGAACAGGTTTATTTTCCCTTCTCTTTTAATATGTTTATTCTCTTGAAATATTTTTAATTTTTGATTAAAATCTGATATCTGATAAATTCTCTCTTAAATTTTTGTTGTTTTTTTTTGCAAATTTAATTCAATAAAATTTCATCAGTCATATCAAAAATATTTCAAGGTTCTTCTTTTATTAATTCACTTTTTTGTTTTCTTTTAAATTTATTATTTTTGTTGAAATTTCATTTAAAAGTATAACAAAAAAATGATAATAGTAAAAATATAGAAGAAGAAGAAAAAAACAACAAATAACTAACTTACCTTAAGAACAGATAATGGTGTCTTATAATCGCGTCCTCCATGAAGACGGAATCCCCAAGGTTGTGGATCGTGACGACTCAAACGAATTGTAATGATATTAGCCATTTTTTCTATTGTTTAAAAAAAAATATACATATATTTTTATTTTTTTAAATAAATTGAAAAAAAGTAAAAAAAAAAAAAAAACAACAAAAATTTGCAACAAAATAAAAATTTAAATGAAAAAAAAAAAGAAAGAAGAAAATAAAACTTAAAATTATGATTTCTGCACGTAATAATTGCGCTCTGTCACAACACAATAACGTGAGCTTATACACTCTCTATCTATTTTTTATGTTCTTAGTGATTACAAAAAAATCAAATATAAATAAACTTTCCATAGAAGAAAAAAAAAAACAAAATTAAATTGTATAATAAAGATAAAGATTACGCGAGTACCAAGCATTATTTAAGTTGTACTTTTGTTGTTGCATTTTTTTTTTTATTAGGTATTATTATTATTTTAAAACATCTTTATCTTTTGTGAGAGAAGTTAATTAAGCTCAAAAATTTTATTTTCTCATTTTTATTTTGTAATAATTCTTTTCAATCAGGTATAACATAATTAGATGTTCCTGTGTATCTATATAGATACACCTTCTTAAATAAATTCCATATTTTGTGGTACGCTGTCTAAAGCATACATATTACATACATACCTACATATATTGTTTGTTGTTGTTTTTTTTTTTAAATGTTTTATAAACGTTTCTAAATCTTTGTATGAAAATGTTTAAAGTAAAATTTAAATGGTATAAGGTACATTGAAAATATGTATATGTTCTATCATATATATATATATATGTAGTAGCTGATCTCATTTTTAATATAATTAAAAGTTAAAAAAAAAATGAAGTTCTTATACATATCAGACTCATATGAAGTCATATTTTTGTATTTAGTATGTATTTATTATTATTCATGTTTTTTATTCTCTTAAGCTAAATATATAATAAGTAAAAACACACACGTTTAGAAATTTGATATTCAAGAAAAGAAAGTGATTTTTTAAGAAAATATTATATATTTATACGTGCTCTTCTATTTTCATGAAATTTTCTTAAGCTTTCTTTTAAGATATACCTATATGTATGTACATATATACATAATTACACAATTAAAAAATATCTAAGATACTGTATGTACATGCATGTATGTTGTGTGTATCTTATCTACAATATACATATACATATTATATACATATATATATTTTCGAAATGTTCTGTTATTTTTTTTTTGCCTAAAATCGTTTTTGATTATATTTTTATTAAAGTAGAAAATTTGATTCAATACTTAATTTCTGTATACATATGTAAAATTTTAAAGATTGTTTTTTTTTTGTTTTTACTTCGAAGAATATATACAATTATCGTGAAATAAGATATACAGAGAGAGAAAAAATATCACACATAAAGGATGAAAATTATGTGTACTTATTCGACAAATTTATATATACCTACTACATAATCATATATAAAACATGTTAAATGTATGAAAGTTAAATATTTAAAGTAAATTAGAAAATAGGGAAAACAGAATAAAATTAAATTAACAACAGCAGGAAGAAGAAGAAAAATGTTATAAAAACATAAAATAGGTACAGAAAAAAAAAAAAAAAAAAAAGTTATTGTTTGTTGTTTCTTTGTTATCATTGAATATTCAAGTAATCATGTAATTAAGGAAATTAGTTTGTGTTTTTAATATGTTCTATGTTTTTTTTTTCTTTTAAATTAACTTTCCCATAAGCAAAAACAAGGAACAAGAAGAAGGAATTAATACTTGAAAATTGTTTTCTGTTATTATTTTTCAGAAATGAAAAATTAAATTCAGAAAAAGGATGTGTGTTAAAATATGTGATTTTATTTTGTTGTTGATGTAATGTTTAGGGGGCTTTTAAAAGGTGTGATTTATAATTTCATTTGAACATTTTTTTTTTTTTTTTTTTTTTTTGGAACGATAATTAATTGATACAAAGAAATCTATTAAAGTCCTTGTTATTTTTTATTTTTTTTTTTTAAGAAAAAATAACAAAAACTTTCATAAATTTTTAATTTTTTAATTTTCAAAAGCTTGAAAATACTTATGTATTTTTGTACACATGTGTGTTTTAAATCACTTTAAAAATAAATAAATTAATAACATATCGATCTGCTATACCTATTCTATTCTGATGTTTCGAACGGAAAATGTATATTTTTGTCACTCATGTGAATTTCAAAAATGATGAATATTTTTTGAAAAAAATCAAAAGAAATATAAATAAATCAATATTTCTCCCATAAATTCACGTGCCCTGGTAAAAATAAAAAATTATACAATTTATTTTCTCACTGTGAAACATCACACGGGGAACTAAAAAACTATTAAGAAATTTAAAAATAAATTTTTTCACGATATGAAATTGAACATTCATTAAAAACATGGTTGTTGTTTTTTTTGTATTGGTTACAGAAATCGGAAGTAATTAAGATATTTATAGCTACATAAAAAAAAAATCTTAAGTGATTTTTAAATGTTTTCCCTTTATACAAAATATATGTGCAAGAAAATTTCGTGGAACCAAAACAAAACATTTATGTTGAAAATTATTTAACACTAATTACGGAACAAAATGTAAATAATTAAAAAAAAAAAAAAATTGATCATTTTTGTTTTAGAAACAACACGTATACGCATTTTAAATTAAATATTCTATTCAAAGAAAATCTCATCAAATATCCTTTTAACATACATATTTTTTTCTCACAATAATTCTAAATCTATAAATATTAAATTTAATTATAATTCATTTCTATATTAGAAAAAACAAAAATATTACTATAAATTAGCAACAGAGGACATGATACGCTTTAAAACTCGATTACACTAATATTAATATTTTCGAATGATTAAAAAAAAAACAAAAATTAAAATTTTAATGAAAAAGTAATTAATATACCATTCATATAAATACATACAAATGCCTTATAGGCATATAATATTAAAATTCAACTTTTTATACGCGTGTAATAATTAAATCAAAGTAAAATTTATCACCATTTATATTTGCTTTTAATAATAATAATAAAATTATTAATAATACATAATTATATTTTTATACATATACATAATATGTGTGTACATATTACATATGTATATGAGATTATAATGAATTCTGATTATATCAGTAATGAAATTTAAAAAAAAAGAAACGCAAGTGTAATGATGATACGTATTCAATATCTCCCAATATAAAAATTAAAATTAATAAAATTCGAATATATAGATACTCGTACATTATCATGCATATGTACAATATACATAATATCGGATATGTGTGCGTGCATTCATATGAAATACTTAGCAGTAGGAAAAAAAAAAACAAATTTTTATTTTCCATAATAATTATATTCCACATAATATTAATTCTCATTAAATACTCACGTTCTGGTTAATAAAACTATATCAATATACACACATTACGTATTACACGGAATACAATCATTATGTACATGTATATGAGTGCGTATAATTATTGTACTTTATTTTATTACAATTGGTATGTAATTTCAATTTGTAAAAAAAAAAAAAAAAAAAAAATTCTCGAAAACCTCTTTCTTTTTTCTTTTTTTAATGAAAATTATACGAAATGAAAAATAATTTTTTTTTCTCAATAATTTACATGCATACCAATCAATTGATATAAATTCATATTAATTTATTCTTCGCATGAAAATAATTATTATTTAATTATAAGTTCATTTATGAGAATTGAAAAAAAAAAAAAAAGGAAAAATAAATTGAAAAATCACATCAAAATTCTCGGTACAAAAAAAAAATTCTTGAAAAAAAATTTTAAATAACCAATAAATTCGTTAAAATTGAATCTATACTTATATTGGCTTTATATATTTATCGTAGTTTAAATTTAATCGAAAAAATTGAAATCAATCAGGTTAATTCGCAGAAAGAAAAAAATCCAATGTGTTGTGCACAGTAAGTCGTAATAAGTCCTAGAAAATTTTAAAATTCTATTTATGATCAATTTATATGCATTTATTTACATTTAAAGTATACCGAAATTTGATATTGAGTAATTATATATTAGATTTCAAAATGAAGCGATCTTAATAAGATTTTGATTTTGATGAAATCGAAAAAGCATAGAATATAAATTTATCCTTGATTTTTTTTTTTTTTTTTTTTTTGAACATGTGTGAAACACTCACATTGAACATTCCCAAAGATTTGAAGATATTTCAATATTTTATATTAAAAATCATAAAATCAATAGGGCATTTTAAAATCTATATAAATCCGAAAAAAATACATATTTTCTTTAATTGAAAAACAAAATAAATTCAATTTGAAATCAAATACAGTACATTATAGGTGATCTAATAGATATATAGTATCTTTTCTCAATAAACAAGCATATATGTACAATGTACATACATAAATATTTACATAAAGATTCAATAATCTTGAAAATAAAATATAAAAATTTTAATGATTGAAAAAAAAAATTGAAATGTCGAAATCGATTTATCGGAAATAACAAAAATCTATTTTTCTAACTTTTTTAATATACCGGAACTTATTGAGAACAAATAATTGTATCGGAAGCTTATTTTAAAATTTGAAATCTACGAAAAAAAAAATATATCTTACACAATTGATTGTATTTCAACCGCACAAGAAAAATAAATTTCAAATTTCACAATACAAAAACAAAGTGTATTTGAAATAAATAAATTCTAAAATTTCAAATCACAATTAGATGTTTACAAAATACATATACATTTTAAATTGTGTTTTTTTTCTTTCAGTTACATAGATAGGTACTTAGAGTACCTACATACACATACTCGTATATATATTTTTTTAAATGTGCAAGTATTTTATATAAACTTTTCTTGCATTTCAAATTGTGGAATTGTACCGCAAAGTTAAATACATATGTTATTTATTTTTATATATTATAATTCTCATAATATATATTCGAAGACAAAACCAAAAAAAAATAAAAATAAAAAAAATAAATAAATAAATAAATGAGAACTCATACAAACATCCTTGATGTATCGAAATGAGGCCAAAAAACTATTTTTACTACTATGCATAACTTTTAAAGATTTCAGCAAAAAAAAGAAAAATAAACTTATTAAGAAAATTCAATGATATAAGAAAAATTAAAGAAGAAAGAAAAATAAAAGAGAAAAATTCTTTACATTAAGTAAATTATGCGTTGTGTAAACTTATATGTATATAGGGTAAATGTCTCATTTTATTGATTAATTCCCAACAAAACAAAACAATAACATCATTTGTTATCAATAGAGTAAAGTTGTTTTGGAAAATGAAAATTCACAGAATGAGTTTAGATTATTCGTGTCGAATTTTTCAGAAATATTTTTTTTTCTCTTTTTCTATCGTCATCAATCTCATCAATAAAATTTCCAATATTTGAAATGTTTACCCTAGACAAAAATAAAAATAAAAACTCAATTAATTCGAATATATCTAACAGATAAAATTTACATACTTATATTTATAAAATGTGTACACTCCATTCTCTCTCTGTATTATAATTATTATATAGGTACATATCCCATTACAAATGAATTTTCATGTGTGTTCTAATATGTAAATATAGTACTAAATTTTCATCTAATACTACTCAGATAATCTTATTAGACAAGATAAAATATTCTATTCTAATAAATAAACTATAGACAAGAATGAACATTTAAAATTTGGAGAAATAAAAGAGAAAAAAACAATATACTTACTACAATTCAGAAAATAGCTGCATTTTTAGTATGAGAAATTCTACCAGAAAAATTCAAAAATTTTTTTAGACATTGTTCTGTATGAACAGATTTTTTTTTAATGTAAATTCATTTGTGATTAAAAAAGAAAAAAACAAATACTTTGCATGTATTTCATATTTGTTTTTCTTAAATAAAAATAAAGTACCTATGAGCTAATTTCATGTAAATTTATGAAGTGTATACATCATCAATTTTTGAGCCATTGTTTCAATGAAATCTCTTTTTATTCTTTTTAGATACATTATTGAGACTTTAGATACATATCACCTTTTGAAAATTTCTATTCAATAATTATTTAAACTAAATTTACAATAACAAAATGATCTCATCAGCTTTAACGACCCACACTTTAGTATTTCAGGGTTAGGCGTTATATCCTTTATTAGACAGAATTGAAACAAATTTTTTGTCTATGAAATGCTCCTGAAATACTACATACATTTATGTATATGCTCTAAAGTTTAAACTATACAAAATTGCCACACAGAAACAGTTTATACATAATATATTTATAAGGTTGAAAACAAGATGAAGCAGGATTTAATATTTTCTTGTTTTTTTTTTTTTTTTTTTTTGTAATTTGCATATGTAGAAAGTAAATCAACAAAAACAATAAATAAAAATTAACTAGAATATAATGAAAATAATTAAAAAAAAAAAAAAAATAAAAAATACTCCAGTCTCCTATATAGAAATAAAAACAGATTTTTCCGTTTTTTTACAGTCCATTTAACTTCTGTACAACAAAAGCTTGTTTTTTGCATTTTATTATTTTTTTTTATTTTTTGGAAAATCAGATTGAGCAAAAAAATAATAATAATCACAGTATGTACTGATTTAATATATACATATGTATATGTAGAATTTCACTCGTTCTTTAATCTCTTTTAATTTTTTTATAAATATAATAATAAAATGTGTTTTACTTTTAATTTTTGTTTTTGTTTTTCTATTTTTTTGAAATTTTAAACAATTTTTTCCCTCATTTTTATCGAAATATCCTATATATATTTTTTTATAATTTATTGTAAAAACCATATGTTTTGCATTCAAATTCTTTGTCGTTTACGTTATTTTTATTTTTTATACTTTTGTTTTTTCTATTTTTTCAATTTTATTTTTATTATTTAAAAAAAAATAATATGCATTAAAATTCATCAAATAATATTGACTTGTAGTTCTGCTAGAGGGAAACTGCTGGTTAGATATACGTATAGGTACATACCTATATCTGTAGTTTTAACAGTAAACGAAACTTCGTTTTATTTCAATTGAAACAAAAATAAATGGTTCATTATACGTACATACGTATTATGTAGGTATATGTACTTTGCAATATGGAAAAAATTAAATCGAATATAAAAAAAAAATCTAAATAAAATAAAACATATTCTGGTGTAAATTTATACACTTAAATATAGGTATATATCTGACATGTTTATTGTATTATGCACACGTTTATTAAAATTATTTTAACGTGTATTACACACAATTTTCCTATGGATTTGTATATATACATATTTCCATGCAGTAAAAATGCGTTTTGTTTTATTCCTTTTGATGTGGAAGGGGAGTTTATGTTACTTTTTTTTTTTCTGTAATCTCTGTTATTGTTACTATGCATTTCAATGAAATGAAGTGCAATTTGGTACGCTTGCGATATAAAATAATAAAAAATAAATTTACCACCCGCACTTTTCTCTGTTTTTTATAAACAGCTCCAGTGACTTTGTTTTAAAATGAAAAAAAAATTTTTTGTAATGGAAAATCTTATAAATATGTCTTGAAAAAGTTGTTTAAAAGTCAATCAGGGTTAAATAGAAGAAAAAAATATCATTTTACAGTGAGCTCTTGTGCTATATGACTGTCGATAGAGCATTAACTTTAGCAACCAAAGAAAGTACATATGTATATACAGAAGTAGGTATTTAACGTTCTTTACTTTAATTGAAAAATCAAATCTTTACACACTCACTCTTTGTATTTTGTGCCTATAACTTACTATTTTTTATTTCTTTTTTCAATAAAACAATAAAAATTGCAAATGTCAAACAAACGAGGATCAAGTTTTTCTTTATAATACATTCTCTAAAGGTGCATGAGTCAGCATAACATTTCTTATCCAATGAAAATTAAATTTGTTTTAAAACAAAACATATGGTTTTTCTTTTTTTTAATAAAAAAAAAAATCGACTTTAAAACTCTGATGGCATGCACACAAAAGGCATCAAGTTTCATAATGCACGATCAGAAATTTCTTTATTTTCTTCTTGTCCAGTTATTATTTACCTATAGAAAAAGTTAAAGAAAAGAATAAGCGTGAACAAAATTTAAATTGTGCATCACCATTGGATAGAAATATTATTTTGCTATTAAATAAAGATATGTATGTATACTGTTTACAAAAACTGTCCCAAAGGCTATTATATATACACATGTACATATACATACCTACTAAGAATACTCCCCCAAGAAGGTAAGAAAATATGAAGGAAATAATAAAACGAAGTACGCAAAGAGATTCGAAAAAAATCTAACGTTTAAATAAAGTCAAAGAAAAAAAAAATCTTCAATTTAGAGAGAAATAATAATAAATAAGCATGAACAAAAATTCAAAAATAAATAATAAAATAAATTTTCTTCTTATTTTCTTGAAATTCATACTCAGGTAGGTACTTTTTCTACATAAATTCTTAGTCACTAAAATATAAAAAAAAAAACAAAATCCATTGACATTATAATACCACCCATCCAGCAATAATTAAAATATTTGATTTCAATTTTTTCCAAGCAAAATCAATTTAGAAAAAAATTTAATATAAAACTTAAAAAAAAAAGGTTCTAAAAAAATGCTTGCATAATCACAAAAGTCAAAATTGTTTATTTAAGTTGGTGCCACTTTAAATGATAGTCATATTTACATTTTGTAAATGATGCCGACAAGCGTCAAAAACAAAAAAATAATAAAAAAAAAAAAAAAAATTCGATTAAGAAAATTATTTATTAATATTATCGAGACATTATGACATATGAGAGAATATATTAATATTCATATGAAAAATAAAATTGATGATTCAATCGAAATGTTTTATAATGTAAATAATTTGCTTCTGATTTATTCTGTGACCAATAATGAAATTCAAGCACATGAGAACATAAATCAAAGTATGCATTTCATTACGAATTTAATTACGAGTACTTCTAAGAATTCAAATTCAAATTTTTAATTATAAACATAAACAAGGATGCCTACATTTTTTTTATACTTTGCTTATCGTTTTCTTAGATTTAATTTACATACATAAAATATGTATCACAAAATGATAATTATCGAATTGTTAAGTCATTAAATTTTGAATTTAAATTACTGGCTACTGTCTTGAAGACTAGAAAAATTAAAAAGAAAGAAAGAAAACGAATTTTCTTCTAACATTTCGACTATCGATGTTTTTATTTTTTCTCTAAATTTTACGAAAATAAAAGTGTCAAATTACTTCGTAAATTCGTTTGGAGAGTTTCAATTCTAAAATATATGTAGGTACTTATTCAATTTTTTTTTAACGAAGCTTCCTATTTGTGACGTTCAAAAGCAAAAGTTGATCTTTTCCACTTTTTGAAAAAATTGAGTTAATGATGGCAAAATGCAAATTATGCAAATTTTCATGCCCAGATGTTCAATAGTTCTTGGAAAAATAACGGTACAGCGTGATCACTTCATGGGGCAAAAGTATTTTTACAACGGGAAAAGTATTTTTACAAAAAACGAAATTAAGTTAAGTTCAGTTTTGGACTATTTTTTTACAGCAAAGTTGGTGATTTGGTGAATTTTATAAAACTCTACCTGTGCAGAATTTCATTAGAAACTGGTGCAAAATGGGGAAAATCAAAGAAATGTCTCTGTATTTTTGATCAAAAATGGTTTTGTAATTTAAATGTGAAATTTATGCATCAGAATTAACAAAAATTGAAAAAACCACCTGGTAAACACTCTATAACCTTGTTAGGAAAAAAGACACCCTTGTATCCATACAAAATCAGGCAAGGAGTGGGCGAGAACGGGTTGCCAGCAGACGTCAAGATAGAATTATATGTACTACGTGTTGTGAGGGAAAATCCAGAAGTAAGTTATGAAAAGATTGCATTCGCACCTGAAACATTATTGACAATCAGATTATCTAAAGGACAATCTAAAGGAGGTGTAAGGAACTTTCTCCCAAAGCTCCTATGGTACTGGAAAGAGCTCTCATCCGTCGATGAAATTTTTTTTCAAAAATGTTCAAATTCTTTCATGTATCTCTGAGCGAATTTTAATCGCTTTGCCTTATTTATCGATATCATTTAATATGGCAAAAAAACAAAGACAGAAAACGAGACACAGACAAGAACAAAATCATTCTCGAAACAATTAAAAACTTCTATTTTTTTTTATGCAATTACAAAAATTCTCATTTTAAGTTTTCGTTCACATACTATACTATTATAATTTTTAATCCGTAATTTTCTAATTTCTGAAATAAACATTAAAACCGCAACAACTACAACCACATAATGCACATAATATTTTTCATATACATACGATCATGTATACATAAATATATGAGAATTATTAAAGTCAAAACTTTTTCCATATTTTCATAATTATAATTTACCTGTTTTTCATATTAAAACTTTTTTAATGGAATACAAATTAACTTAAATTCAAGTTATATAATATAATATAATATATACCTAATTTTTTAAATTTCATGTATTACGTAATATGTACAAAACTATACATAAATATATGTATGTATGTATGTACACAAATCCTTGTAAATCATGTCAAATCATAATTCCATACATACAAATTTAAATGACGCCATTCTCAACTAATAAAAATTGAATTTAAAATTTGAAAAAAATTAAAACTTTACATGGTATTCTTATAGTTATATGACCTGTTACCACTGATCATCAGCGATAGGGTAAGCTGATAATCAGGTCTCCAAAAAAAAAAAAAAAAAAAAAAAGGTAAAATCCGCCTGCTGAGTAAAAGAAAAAGATAATCTCCTTTTCTCTTTCTCCTATTAGAATCTAATGCATTATCATCGGCTTCATTTAGTATTCATTGAAAATCACAAGGACAAGTGTGAGTGAAAAATTAATCTAAAAAGTTAAGGAAGTTGATTTGAGTGTAGTACTTATATTGAATTTTTAACCCCAGGATCGCCTGATAGACAATGTCAAAATTTTAGCCGTGCGTATACAAATGTATACCATACATTTTATATAGAAATTTAGAATTTTTTTCTTCAAAGAGCTGTATCTCAGCATCCCGTGGACCAAAAACCGATTTTCTTTAACACTAATATTTGTTGAAGTATCCTCTTTAAAACGTTAAATTTCCATGCATTTACAAATTCAAACATAATTAAGACCTAAAGTTGACTTTGAAGGTCTGTATCTCAGCATTCCCGTGAACCAAAACCTATTATTTGTAAATATACAAATAATACAATTTCATTAGAAATGTTTATCGAAGTGTTCCCTTTAGTATTGTCTCTCTTGATTTCTTAAAGTCCTATATTGTTTCTATAGTTTTTGAGATAAAATGGAAAACAAGGTTAAAAATGTTGAACGTCTTCATGGTTTTTCGCGTATTTTGTTCTTGTGAGTTGTGGTTAAAAACTATGGCACTTACATAATTACCGAGCAAGATAGACTTTAAGCAACACTTCAACAAATATTTTAATGTAAAAATATTAGTTTGTTTTACTATAATTTTCGTCTTTTTACCTCGTTTTGCACTTTATCTCAAAAATTAAAAATACTAGAAAAAAATCATACGGGATAATCAAAAAGGGACACTTTTACAAATAATTAGGTTAAAAAATTACGGTTTACGGAATTCTGAGATATCGTTTATTGAAGAAAAAAAAATCAAAATTTCCATATAAAATGTATGGTATAGATTTGTATACTCACGGCCAAATTTGTGTTTTTGCACAAAAAAGGATATTTTGTTCCACCGATTTCAAGCTAGAAATCAAGCTAGCTCAAAGTCCGAATGTATGCATTTATATACGATCAGGCAATTCTAGAGTTAAATTTAATTTTAAAGTTTATTTTGTGAGTTTTAAAAATTTTTAAATAAAAAATATTAGAGTCAAAAAAATATAAAAGGAAATTGAAAAAACAAAAAGGTAATTATAGAAAGTATTAGAATTTTTCCAGTCTTCATTTTTGTAAATTAAACCAGACGCGGCGGCGTTCAAATTGAACAGAATTTTGTGAAAATTAGGAACTGAACAGAAAATGGGGTCTAAACAAAATTTAATTAAATTTTTTGAAAATATTTTAATGGAAAAAAATATAATTAAGCGAAAATATAAAAACAATTATATTTTTTTTTAAATTTAAAATATAAAAATGGTAATTTGAAGTAGAATGATATAATTAGTTTTTCAATTTTCACATTAAACTCGTGCATAAAATTTCAGTAGTAAAGTTCATATATGTAACATGTTTTTTTTTTCTTGCAACATAATTCTGGGAAATGAAATGAACTAATTTTATATATTACATAAATAGTAAAATTTATATAATTCATGAAAATTTTTCCTTGTTTTTCAAGAAGAAAATAATATACAATTTATATGATTTATCTTCATATCAATTCCACAAAATTTCATGTACACGTGGATTGGATTTAACTATCAAACCTAATTAATAAGATTTTTATTGTTTTTCAAGAAGAAAAAATTTCTTTAATATGTCATTACTTTATTTTTTTAATTTTTTTGGGGTGAAGGGTCTCCAAGCTTTTTCGAAGCATTTATAAATTGATATTTTTTAAAAAATTTTGTGCGCACAAGATTTGATAGTTAAGCCCGTGGCATAATATTATATACTTATATGCAGGATTGCTCAAGTATACGATACATGTTACATAATATGAAATACATATACATATGTACATTAGACTGTCCCTTATTTGTTCTACGAAAATTTTTTTCTTCTTGTTATTCCCTATAAATTTTACTTTTGAACAACAAAGATCCCTGCAACAGGGAGCACGCTACAAGGCACCAAAGATAAAAACTCCTTTCATCTACATATGTTAATGACGTTTTTGCACACCTTTTCGTCCCTTTGAAAAAGTATGTTCACGTAGGAGTAGGAAGTTGAGTTGTGGCCAGGATATTCCTTGAAAGGTTCTCTTCTAAACAAAGTTGAAACGAAAAAAAATTGTTAACTAGGACAAAAGTTATAGGGTAAAGTGCACAAAATCGTCATTTTTTGAGAAAAAAAATTCACAGTGAAATCGGCACGGGTAAATGATGTTAAATTTACCTATTTTTTGATATTTCTACTTTAAATTGAAGAACGAAAAAAATTAGGGGGTAGCACGTAGCACCCTTAGAATCTGAAGGTTGAAAAATAAGGGACACTCTAATGTACATACATATTTTATTATAAAATACAATCGAATTAAACGTATTGTGTTGCAAAATAGAAAAATAATAATAATAATAATAATAAAAAGTTTTTAAAAGAACAAAAAAGAGAACTTTGCAGCAGTTCCTATTTTAAAAATTTTTTTAATATAAAAAAAAACAATAGAAGAAAAAAGCTCAAGTAAATATGATATTTGTGTCATTAAGGCAGGAATTACAGCAGAGCATAAAACTTCCTTGAATAAACATACATATATACAATATACATTATACATACACACATAATATATGCATATGCAACAAAGCATATTTTTTAATGTGTATGTATGTACATGCGTATATAATACACATACATATGAACTTTAACTTTAGTATAGTTCTTATAGCTACTTTGTTTTTGTTTTTTAATTATTTTTTTTTCTCATGGCTAGAACATAATTATGAGTAAGTATGTCCTTTACCTCTTTTGATGTTAAATTAATTTAGTAAAGTGAAAACTTGAAAAATTATAGGAAACAAAAAAAGTTAAACGTGCAGAAAAATTTTTTAAACATTTTATTAAAAATATAAAAGGAAGAAATAAAATACTATGGAAAAAAGTTTTAACTTTTTTTTTTTTTTTTTTTTTTTAAGTTAGGTATTTTAATTAAGTCAGTCACTTTTAGATTGGTGGTATATGAACTTTAAAAAAAAAGTAACAATGAATATTTTTTTAGTATTTAATTACCTATGTACGGTAATTAATTAAGTGTATGTAATTTTTTTT
Source organism: Bombylius major (assembly GCA_932526495.1). Lineage (NCBI taxonomy): Eukaryota > Metazoa > Arthropoda > Insecta > Diptera > Bombyliidae > Bombylius > Bombylius major. The sequence continues at coordinate 31,150,247 of OW052046.1, read as the reverse complement.
TTCTTTTAAATAATTTTTTGTTCATGATGAAGTGCATTTTGAATAAAAATAGTTCAAGCTTCATGATCTACTTTGATTTTTTTTGTTTTGTTTTTTTTTTGTTTTTTTTATGATGTAAATAGTAAAAAAATAGGTCATGATGTAAAATCGTGTATTGAAGGATTATTTTAACAAGAAACAAACAAACAAACAAAACGTAGGTACCTATATGAAAAGATGAATTATTCTTATTTGATGAGACCTAATTTCGTATGAATAATATTTTTGAACTTCAATTGTGGAAACTAGAAAAAAAATTAAGGACAAAATTAAGTTTTTTTTTTTTTTCGTTGAAGGGTAACAGGGAAACATAGTAATTTAGAAAACGGTTTTGATAGTTGATAAATAGAAAAATCTCTTATTGGTTTTCTTTTATAAATTAGCTAGAAGATTTAACAAATTCTAAAGTGAAGCATGAATCTATCAGTTTGAGGATTTAAATGGAAAAAAATTTAAATCAGTTAAAGTTGTTTGTTCTGATGCAGAATCTCTTGATTTGCTACCGACAAATAAAAAAAATCTATTTTTAGGAATTTCCCAACAGTAATCAAATTATGTTTTCGCGACATTCATTGAAAATTTTTTGTTATTTCTGTTTTGAAAAATAATAAAATGGCTACAAATTAATACAAAATGGTGGTTGAGTTTGTTTCATATTAAACAAGATTCTATCGAATTCTTATTCAAATTAATTAATCCTGATCTTGAAATTTCCTGGTCTTAAATTGTGAATTTTTAAAATTCTTTTTTTCGAAAAATTTTTCTTTTTGACTTTCATTTATTTTTTCATTTCAAATTTAAAAAATTATAAAAATTTATATAAAAAGAACATTCTCATTTTTAAATATTTGTCTTTTTTTTTAAAAAAAAAAAAATCTTATAGATATGTATAAAACATTTTATTGGGCGTGGGATATATTAATTTCGATTTTATTTTATAAACATTAATTTAGCTTATGTTTTGTTTGTGTAAAATTTCATTTTTAAACATTTATATTTAAAAACACAAAATATTTGTTAAATTATTTTTAAGAGAAAATTTGTCTTTTTTCTTTCATAAATTTGTTTAAAAAGCCACGATATTTATATTAATTTTTACATTTGTTCAAAAATTTCTCAATTTTCTTCTTCTTATCTTTTCACGTATATATTTAAACGCGTATAAAATATTATTTAACATTTTTTTTTTTGTTGTATAAAATTCATATTTTATTAAATGTTACATAGTCAACAAGATATTTAGACTTTAAAAATATATACATATATTATAGTATTTAAAGAAAAACAACAGCAACAACAACAAAAATAAAAAACAGACATATTTTTCTTGTGATTTATTTAAAAAAAATTTATGTCGTTAATATCACTGCTTCTATTTTTAAATATACATACATTTCAATTAACGGTTTTGTTTTCTTCTTAAAGATATTAATAAAATTTTTTCGCAAAAAAAAAATATTCAAAAAAAATTTTCGTTTGTTGAAAAATAAAATATTGGATTTTTTTTTTTTTTGTCTTTTTTACTAATTAATTTTAAAGTTCACAATGGGTATATTTACGACGAATTTGTTATATAAAATTCCTTATTCCTTACAAAAAATAAAAAATAAATTATTCTTCAGTTAATATGAATTTTTCAAGTAAATATGTATACCTAAATAATTTTTAGAATTTAAATATTTTAAATTCATGAAGTATAGTTGAAAATATTCTTTTCAGTTTTTAAAATTAAGCCTTTTTAGAGATTATTCACAAAAATGTATGTACAATGTATAATACATACATGTACAATTCAGAACATTGGATCGACATGATTCTTTTCTATTATATTTTATTTTTATTTACCTATTTATTTATTTATTTTTTTTTTTTTTTTAAAAAAGAAATTCTGTAAATTGCAATTTAAAAAAAAAAAAAAACGATTCCACATTTTGTTAGTTTTCCTTACAAAAAATTAAAAAAAAAAAAAAAACTCATTGTTACAATTTTGTAAATTTTGTCAGCTACTACTTATATTTGAACGTGCCGTGCCACCTATGACTAAATAATCAACATTTATTATCAGAGTTTAAAATGTATCTTAAATTTATTTTCTAATAAATTATCAAAATCATTAGTATGTATGTTAAATGTATTTATATTCATATACGATATTTTAATTTTCACATAATATGTATACAAATGTGTATATGAAAATATGTATCTTAAGATCTTAATTTTGTACTAAACTGGAAGTATATGTACCTATGTACTTAAAAGAAAAAACAATTATTATCATGACATAATAAAAAGTAAAATGCGTGCATAAATAATAATACACGACAATTGACTTTCCACACATACGAAAAGTACATATTATGTATGTACATTGTACATACATTATTGTTCCTTTTTATTTTTGTTTTGAAAAATCCTCTCTAGACACATTTTATTATTAGTCCTATTATATTTTATTTCCAGATATATCAAATCAACAACAAGATATATATTTATGTATGTATGTATATTGTATATATATGTATACCTATATATATTTTTTTTTCACATATTTTATAGTCTGCTGAGTCATTAAATATGATTATAACGTTTTATTCTATATTATGTATGTAGTTTTTTTCTTCCTTTTATTTTTTTCGTACAAGAAAAATGTCTATGATTGAAATAGCCCATAATATAAATTTTCTTGAATAGAGATAGTTGGATGGTTTACTATTACACGGTGTTTATTATAGTATATTTTGTTGTAATAAACTTGGATCTGGATGACTAACATTTCACTATTGCTATTACACACAAAATATATTATATATAAATTTTTTAATAAAAATGTGTACATTGTCTGTTCAACATAATTTAAGATGCCCTACAAACATTTTAACCATATAATAATATTGTTGAATCGAAATTATTTTTGTTTTTTGTTATATGAATATAGTCTTTTGATCTTGAACTTATTATCAAATCAAATAGTATATGTACATACAAAATTGTCATTTTTATCAAGAATTTCTCAATATCTTTAAGAAAAAAAAAAATAAAATAATTACATAATTAGTTTGAAAACAGAAAACATATAAAATATATCATGTCGTATCGTGAATCTTCGATTCGATGAAAAATTGTTTGATGGGATTTTATGCAGAAAAACAAAAAGAAGAAGAAAAAACGAAAAAAAAATTTTGCAATAATATTTTATTTTTCTAAAGAATTAAAAATCCAGACATTATGTATATCGTTAATAAGAAAATAAATATAAAAATAATATTCGCATATAAAATTTTCATAAGAAATGAATTACGTATTCAAAAGAAAAAAATCAGTAATTCTACACAATAAATGTTTTTTCATTTTTTTTTTTAATTAATTTTCAAACTAATATTTCGTACATATACCTATATTGTTTATCATTGACATTTTGTTTTATCGCAAATCTCAGAATACGAGTACAATTTTCATTTTAATTATATCACTTTAGACTTTAAACATACTTAGGTGTATAAATTGTTATCACCAGAAGTATTGAATTTCAATGGAAACAATAATAACACAATTATATGAATAACCCATATCGTATATTCAATTGAAATAATTTTTTAAATGCAATTTTTCATATTAAAATTGATAAAGAAAAAAAAAAAGTGATTTCATATCATTTTACCTTTTAATTTTAAAATTAAACAATATTCATTTGTTCATAAAGGTTTCAAGTTAATTATGCATATACGCATATTGTTCTGTTTAAAAATATGTATAAATTTTTGTTTATTTATTTTTCCATATTTATCGATTAAATGCAATATGTATGATGAAATTCATAATATATCGATAACAAGAATCTGGTTTAATATTTCTTTAAAATGAAAAATATAAATATTAAAAAGAAAAGAAAAACATTTATAATGAAATAATATGAAAATTTATATTTATTAATTTTTTTAATAAAAAAAAAAAAAGAAAAAAAAAATTTGTATCTGGAATAACAGAAATGTGATAACATAAATTGAATGATTTTTTAAATAGCAATTGTTTCATTTTATAACTATGTTTTTAAATAAATGATATATACGTAATGCAATGATTGTATAATATTATTGAAAAATTCATTGTAATTAAAATTTAAAAGATAAATTTTTTATTTATCTTTAGTAAAAATATATGGAAATATGTTTTATTTAATTGCACCTGAATTGTATTATACAATACTTTTTTAACGATAAAATGGCATTATTTGTTTAGTAAAAAAGAAAAAAAAAAATAACAATACTTATTGAAATTATATTTAAGCACGTTTTTTTGCCATATGTTTTTGTCGTAGTTCTGATTTATTAAAACGACAATTTTTCCAATCAAAATATACATAGATCAAGGTTAATATATTTTTAGAAAATTTACTCAGAAAAATTATTGATTTTAATTTTTCCTTAAATAATATAATAATTTCATAAATACTTAATTAAAATTTTACTATAGAAATAAAAAACTAATATATGTACATTGTACATACATACATACGAGTTCTTGTCGAATTAGGATCCATATGCATGCAATAAAATTTCAGATGCATAATAGAATTTTGTTGTTTTTATCAATTGTAGGACCATCCCTTTATTGATACATCAGCACTAGGCCTAGCACATGAAGTAGAAATTTTCGTATATTTTTTTGTTAAAATTGCCGATGAGAATTGAATTAAAATTACAAAATTTATTACAAGCTAAAAATTGAATATTATTAAAACAAATCTGATAACTGAACATTTTAAAAAAACTAATCAAAAATTCTGAAAGATCGCATTCTGAAATTTCTAAAAATTTTTTACTCAAAATAATATTGAAAAATTTCACACATAGGTATATGGATCAGACATAATATTATGTAGATTTTCAGACGACACACTCAAATTTTTTCGAAAACTTCAATCTTTTAAATATTCATAATATTTAAAAATTAATCCATATTATGCATATGCTTACATACATTCATGTACATGTACATAATATACATGTGTTTACTCGTACATACAATACTTTTTATTTATACATGTATACATAATATGTATATTGATCTTATAATAATATTATAGAACTAATATTATTATTATTTTTTTTTACTTTTTTTTTTTTTACAGATAAAATATTTAAATTTAATCAATTAGGTATCATCTATGTATTGCATGTATGTATATAAATCTGAATCAAAATGAATCTAAATGGAAATTAAAGGAAAAACAAAAAAACAAAATATGGAGGAGAAAAAAAATGTTAAAATAAGAACATTGAAGTTAGTAAACAAGTACAACATGATTATTTCAATGTTATTTGATGCTCGTTATAAGTTCATTGAAAATTTTATCTCTGTATTATACATAAATACATAAACAACAAAAACAAAATAACTGTTAAAATTCATACTTTTATATAAAATGTATTAAAATGTGTATATTTTTCATCTGAATTCCGATACAATGTACATATATTTACATATGTACAAATTCATTAAACGTTTATAAGGATATGTATGTTTAAATGATTATTTTATCATTTTATTATAGTACATACATACATATATGTACATATATACATATAAACTGAAATGTGTAGATAAAAAGATGTATCTACAGCATCCTATCTACTATATATGTACATACATATAGTATAATGTAATATAAATAAAATAATAAATAAAATCAAATAAACACTTAAGTACATTATACATATTATGTATACACATATGTATATAGCAACTGTATAAAAGCATATACATATATGTACATATTATCGTAATTTAAATATTTTGCATGAAATTATACTTACACCTTAAACCACTAAAGGAACAGGTTAACTCTTTTACAAATAATATCTGGTTTTTTTTTGTTTTTTTATTTTTTATTTTTCTTGTTTCTTTTAGTAAATATAGTATATTTAATAATCTTCTCTACGGACATGTTAATATTGATTCAATTGAATTTTATAAATATGATGATGATGATGACTTATATAAATCACACATCTTATATCCATGGATAATTTATGTATACGCATATGTATTTTTGTATGCTATAAATACATAATATTGGCTTGTAATGTATATATAAAATATCTGAAATAAATATATTTTAAGGTGACTTATGAATAAGCAAAAATATAATACAATGATCATCAGATTATCTATAAAATTCATTTAAAAAAAATTTTAAGATCCTTTTAGATAATACTACACTCGCGTATACATTACATATATGTATGTAGACATTATAATGAGTAAATTTATGTATACATAAAATGAATGATTACTTCCGAAAGTGAATTTTTGTACTTGAAAAATTTTTCAAGGTTTTCTTCATGTATCTCGTACATACTCGATATATACTATATAAGTTGCATACTAAAATAAATGAATTTTTAACGTTTTAACCTATAGATCTCTTTTTCTTCTTTTTTTTTGGTTTTGTTTAAATTTAAAAAAAAAAAAAATATTATTGACATATTAAATTAAAAGGTGAAATTATAAAATTCATGAACGCCAATTTATTTTATCTTTAAAAATGAAAGTTTATTCAAAAAATTATTGTTTTTTTTTTTTCGAAAGTCTTCTAAAACCAAGATATGTATGAATTTAAAAATAAATGTAGAACAGGATCTTCCTTCATCTGTCCTGTTTTACACAAACTTTCGAAAAAAATTGTATCGTACAGTTTATTGAGATGGATATCCAATTATATTAAGACTAAAAAATCTAAACATTTTTATTATAAATTTGAAATTGAATTTTGTCTGCAAACACTCATACATATCCATGTGTATGTATATTGTTGTGGTTAGTATACATATATATATATTATACTAACTTCATCTGCACGTATGGTATATGTATAGTTATACTTAAATAAACATATATATGTACATATATACATGAATATTTTATTGTGTGAAACATTACTTAATGATGTCATAAATTTTTTTTTAAGTATGATAAAAATAAATAGAGTTCGTATATGAAATACAATCATTTCATTATTTATAAATTAAACATAGTCAGCGAAAAAATAAAAACGATCTTTAAATAAAATAAAATAGAATTTTTTTTTTATTATTTTAAGTTAACTTAATCATTTGCTAAAAATTTTTGCAATATTTATACATCGCTACTTAAACTTAAAAAAAAAAATGAATTTCAAAAATAAAAGTAGGTATACTCCTTCTACTGTTTCAACATAAATTATTTTAGATACCCATAACCCCTTTTTAACACTCAAACTTTCTATATATTCTTTTTTGTTTTAATTAAAAATCTATATTTATACGCAACAAAACATCTTAAGAAATTTTCGGTAGTCTATGTTTTTTTTCTGTGCTTATTTTTTTTTTCATTCGAAGTAACTTAAACTTAATTCATTTTAATTACATCATAATATTAAAGACCATCATCATATAATTATACACAACATTATTTGTATCGTATATATATATATGTATATATGTAGATACTTTGTATCTAAATTGTGATGTGTGTAAAAATTCTGAAAATAGATCAACCAAAACCAACGAACAAACCAAAAGAATATATATACGAGTACTGAAAAAAAACACAAAAATTAAAATAAAAATTTAATCTGCAAAGAAAAACAAACTCTTGTTTTCCCGAATTTGCTATATTTTTTCTTTTTCATTTGTCACTATTATCATTTATTTTCTTCTGATACTTGAAAAAAAAAAAGTCGTTGGCGTTCTTAATTTATTTTTTTTTCTGTCTTTCTCTCTAAATTTGATCCTTCTCCCCATAAAAAATTATAAATTTATATTTAAATATTAAATTTGTATCTTTTTTTTTTTTTTCATATGAATTTTTTTTTTTTTTTTTAAAATACATTTAAAATGTACAGTATTCATGTTCACAAAATACAAAACTTTTGTCGAGTTTTATTTTTGCAAATTTTCGCAAATTAATTGGCAAATCATTACATAAAAGAAAATTATGTGAAAATTTGTGCACCCACAATATTTTTTTCTCTTTTCTTTCGTATCCATAGAACATAAAATAGGCAAGAAAAAAAAAAATAGGAACAACTAAAACTATTCGTATTTAGATCGATGACGGATTAATGAATTTTATTATAATTTAAATTTTTAAATAAAAAGATTATATCTAGTGAATAAATGAAAATTTAGAAAGAAAAAAATTATAGTATGTAGATTAAAAAATTAATTAAAAAAAAAAAATCTATGGGGACATAGACAAAATATGCTAAATGATATTTTTGTAAGATAATAATACATAAGAATTTTGGCTACAAAAGATATCACATATAGGGTACATACATATGCATATGTACATATATATGTAACATTTTTTATATTAATCACAAAATAATTTTTTTTTTTTTTGGTTTTAATTTCCCTCTCAATTTTTCATCAGAAAAATAGTCTCATTTTCTTCATATTTTTTTTTTCCTTCTTCTTCTTAATTTTATTTTCTTCATTAATATCTTATATATTGTGTACCATTAATTATAAGCAGAAAATTTATCTAAAAATAAACTCACCTTGAAATGTTTATCTCTTGAAATTTTATTTGACCGTTTTTTTTTTTGTCTCTGTTAAATTTTTTCAATTAATAATTTTGTTTAATTTAAATTTATTTTTACTTTTTCAATTTTTCACTTAATTTCGTTTTTTTTAATTCACAATTTTCTTTTTATTTTTTTTTAAATTTTATTGATTTTATTAATTTTTTTTTGTTTTAATCTTTTAAAACACTTTTATTAAATCACTTTTTCACTTTAATTAAATTAAAGCTAAAATGTCGTATATTCGTTTCGAAAATTAAAGTAAAATTAAAAATGAGAATTTTGAAAAATAATTTATTTCCCCAATATTTTTTTGTTGTTGTGTGTACTTATGAGTGTTTCTTATCTGGGTTTTTTTTTTAGAATTTGTTATAGTTTTCTGTAAATAGAAAATAATATGAATTTGTTTTTTTTTCGTGTCCCTAATGTTTCATTTAAAGAAAAAAAAAATTAGTAAAACAAAAAATAAAATAAAAAAGAATTAAACATAGAAAAAGGATTCAACAAGAATTAATTTCTCTGTATTTGCCAAAAAAATTGTATTCCTTAATTTTTTTACTTTTTCTTTTTTTTTTTGTTCTTCTTCTAGTTCTCGTTTCTAATTTTTTTTTTCTATTTAAATTTCTAAAATTCGATAATTCAAGTGTAAATATTGATTTTGTTTTTTAATTATTCCTTAAAAATTAATATAATTTTTAAACGTGAACGTAACAACGATTTTCCCTCAACTAAAGAATTCGAAAAAATCGTCGTGAAAATTCGAGAAAAAAAAACAATTTTTCTTTTATGAAAAAAAAAAAAAGAAGAAGAAAAGAGGGAAAAAATAAAAAGTATTTTACAAAAAAAAAAAAAAAAGAGAAAATACAAAATTTCAAATAAGAAAATGACACAATAATACCCCGAGTCTGAAAAATTGTCTATATTATCTTGTGCTATATACGATTTTCTTTCAAAAAAAGAAAAAAAAGAAGAAGAAAAAAACGAACACCAAAAACAAAAACAACTGCTAAATAATAAATGAAGATGATGATGCTGGCTGATGCTGGCTGATGTTCTTGATGACTATATTATATCACTATGAAAATTTATAACAAATTTATTTCGTTAAATCTGCTAATTGTATAAAACATTAAAAAAAAAATCAAATGAAATAAATTTAAAAATGAAAAAAAAAAAAAAGTAATTAAAAACAGATTCATGTATTGGTATTGCAAAATATACATATATGAATGTATATATGTATGTATGTATATTGAAAACCGGCTAACTTTTTTGAATCTCAAGTACGCGTTCACATGTACAATGTATGTATGTATGATGAGGCCTGTTTTCTGTTTAAATAAAATTTTCTTTATAAAAATAACAATAAATACAAGAAAATCCAAAGAAAAAAATTGGGAAAATCGAAATAAAAAAGAGAATCATATCCAAAAATTTAAAAGTATTAATGTTTTTTTTTTTCTTTATTTTACATTTTCCACATTATTTATAAGGAACACATACATTTATATGTATGTAAATATGTAAAATCATCATCATCACCATCATCAGTAATTAACAACAACAACAATAACACAAACATATTATGTGAATGTAAATCTGTAATCTTAACATATTCTAAATAAAAAACTATGATGTATTATTTATAATTTGCTATCTGAATCTATATTTATGTTAGATATATGGTTTATCACAGGGAAAAATTTGAAAATTTTTCTAAATATCGCTTACCATCACCTATTATTATTATTTACACATAGATGTAATATCTATGAATTTTTAAATATATATAAATATATTTATAGGTACTCTAATTTTTTTTTTTTCCCGTAATTTTTTGTGTATTTTAACGCTAACAAATCGTTTTAAAATTTTTTTTACATATAATCTTAATATTCTTATTTTTCATTGTATGTATGTACATATACATATGTATGCACACACGTTAAGAAAATATGTTTATATGTGTTGTATTTTTTTTTTATTTTCGTATATGAAATTTAATTTAAAATGATCAGTGATCGTGTATCGGAAGGAAAAACGATTTTTTTTTTTTTTCAAATCGTCTTGAATTTGGAAAATTTAAAAAGAACAAAATATATAAATACACATACGTTGTACATACATACATATATGTATAGCTATATATGTATATACTAAACTTACAAAAACAACAATAACAAGAAATTAAAAAGAAAAATTTCGTGAATGATCTATACATGAATAGAAAATTGTATTATGTATATGTATGAATTTTCTTTTTAAAGATTTTCAGTAAAAATATGTATCTAAATTTGTATATATAGATAGTATGTATATATATATATATATTTAACTTTGTAAAATATAGAACAAAATTTTAATTGCGCTCAATAGAAGAAAAAAAAAATGTTTCCCTAGAAGAAAATCAACAAGTACTCGTATATGTACTATACATCCATACATCCTTTTTTTTTCACAAAGGAAATTACTTTTTCAATGATATTAAATTTTGTTTTTGTTTTGTTTTTTCGTTTTTATCAATAATTCTGACAATAAATGAAATTTTATCAGAAAAACCTATATAAGGATTTGTTTAAAATTTTTTTCAGTAATTTCAAAAAAAAAAAATGCAAATAAATGTTTAAAATTTTGGCAATTAAAAATTCAATATCATATAACATGTCCTTTTTGTCCTCTTCTTTTCTATATTCACACACACTTGTATCGTTATTACTTTAAACTTGTAGTAAATAAATTTGTAACAATTGAAATTTTTTCTGCAGAAAACTCTTTAAAAAACATTATAACAAAATTTCAAGTCCTTATGCATCCTTTCTTTTTTTATACATTGATCGTGATGTTTCAAAGTTTGGATCCTGTAGAATATTTTTAACGTAAAAGTAAAACAAAATATTGTAAACAAAAAGAATAATGTAAATTTTTTTTATAAATCTAATCTACTTTCCCTATCCCATAAACTCTCATATTTTTCATCCTTCTACACACATTATAATGCTGTGCTAATTAAGTACAGTAAAGTTATATCACTATATTGTGGCTCATTCAGAAAAAAAAAAATATTAACTGCCAATATTTTTCAGAAAATAATTCAAAAATTTAAAAAAAAAATATTTATCTGAAGAAAAAACTATTCAAGCCGTTACAAAATCATGATCATGTGATGAATCAACATCCCCTTTTTGGTTGCAGCCGCAGCCAAATACATTAAAATTTAAAAATTACATATGAACTTATTTTTCTATTTGCTTTCTACCCTTTCAAATCTCAATCTCAAATCGACATCATCACATAAAATAAATTTCATAAACTAAAAAGAAGCATAACGGAAATACTTTTTTTTTTTAAATTTTATGTTTGAATTTATTAGAGTTATACCAAATTTTGATAGAGAAACAAAACAAAAACAAATATCTTTTTATGCCCAAAAAACAACAAAAAAATGTATCAATAGAAAGGAAAATACATTTTCCAAGGAAAATTTAACTTAAAATTAGAAATACTTATAACTAAAATGCCAGAAAAGAAAAGAAAAACTTTACCTACCACATTTTCTCTTATAGGCTATTTTTTCCGTTACAAATATTGAAATTAAAAAATACAAGAAAAGGAGCGAGAAAAAAAAAAATAAGAAAAAAACTAAAAAGGAAAATTTTTAAAACCTTACTTTCTCATACATATATGTATGTATGTATATGCAAATATTCTTATTCTAATTTCATGCATAAATTTATTACTTAGAGCAGTAAATTAACAATTAAATCAAAAATTATTAACTTCATTTTTACTCTTATATACTTAACAAAAACAAGAAATAAGAAAAAATACTCTAGTATCAGCTGAAAAATTTTCCAGTAAATTTCAAGCATTTGAGCTCGTCACTTGTCAGATATGCAAAATCCGCAAATCAAAATCTAAGTCATTCTGTGAACAACAATCAAAAACTAACAACGTCGTAGGTGGTGAAAATAGTGGAAATAGTTTGCGAATTTTTTAACGTTGATTTTTTTTTAACTTTTTGTTAAAATAAAGGATAGTGGAAATAGTTTCCGAATTTTTTAACGTTGATTTTTTTTAAACTTTTTTTAAAATAAAGGATAAACAAGATTTTAAATTAAAACAATTTTTAACAGAATAAAACTTTGTTTTTTTTCAAATCTTTTTTTTTTTAAGTGAGAAAAAAACATAATTATAACAAAATTCATTTTCTAAATTAAAAAAAAAGAATTTTAAACTTTAAAAATGAAAAGGACATATGAAGAAAATTCAAATTTTTCAGTTAAAAAAATAAAGAACTATTTATGAATTTTATGCAAGCTTTAGCTACTAAAAACAATGATAGAAAAATAAAAAAAAGTGTTAGTTAACTTAACTTTCAAGTGCTTTTTATTTTGACTTTCATAGTAATTTGTGGTTTCAAGAAGCCAAAAAAAAAAAAAATTTTAAAAAATAAACAAATACTATTAGAAAGTGTTATTGTTATTATGTATCGAAAAAATCCGTCAGTTATAAATTTATGTGAACATAAATGCAATTAAGAAAAACAAAACTAATATATTTCAGACTTTTTTTTTCAATCTGTAATTAACATTTTTATTTATTTATTCTCAAGAAAAATTATTTTTTATGCAATTTTCAATGTAATGTAAAAATTTAAATTATAGTGAATCAAACAGAAATTTCTACTTTACAGCTTTGTATAACGCATTTTCCAGGTAATACTATTTAATAAAATATGGTACATATTTCAAATATTTGATCTGGACAATTCAAAAATTACTGTAAGTGAATTTTTTGTAAATATTTTTAGTAAAAATTCACAACATAATCGTGAATTATTGTGAAAAAAAAACATAGAAAAGATCAAAACACTGTAAAAAAAAAATAAAACAAAGTGTAGAATGACGATTGTTACCAAAGACAAAGTAATTTTTAAAAGTTTGCAGTACCGTTTTTTTTTTTTTCTCCTTTTTTTTTTAAATTTTATCTTATTTTTATTTTTAGTGGAGCAAACATTTCTTTTTTATCTGAAATAAAATTTTTTTCTGAAAATCTGTTTTTCTTTTCCATCACAACAAATTTGAAATTTGTACGTCAATAAATGACGTAATAAAAAGACATTTTTTTTTAAATATAATTATAAAAGTGTTTAGAATATTTATTTATTACATCTTTCTTTTTTTCCAAAAATACATAAAATTCGAAATAGAAAAAATATGAATGTCATTTATCTATTTTTAATATTACAAATTTTATTTATAATTTTTTTTTTTCTGTTTGTCAAATAAGATCGCACATCAAAATTCGCATTTACTATGTGTATATATGACAGATATTGTGCGCTTATAAAACAGACGATGCATTAAAGAAAAATGATTTTAAAAAAAAAAAAAAACATTCATCTTAAATTTCAAAATTGCAATATCAATATTTTATCCATTTTCTCCAATATGTAGTTACTTTTTTTTATATAGCTATATAATTTTTTTTACTCCTTTTTTTATTTATTTTCTTCTGTTACAATTTTATACTAACTGTTCTTGTTAGTCTTCTGCAATGAAATTAAATTTGAAATCAAAAATTTATTAATATGTTATTCTTATGGTAGATGTATAATATATTAAAATAAGTCCGTCGGCACACGCATTTTATTTAATCAACATCATCTCAGTTAAAATATACATAAGTCTTCAAATATACAAAAAAAAGAAAAAAAAAGAAAGAAAGAAGAAGAAAAAGATACATGTGTATTATAAAAAAGGAGAAAAACAGTATTTTTTGTATAAAAGTGTATACATATATGTTAAATTTTATGTCTACAGTAATATGCAAAATGTGTGTAGGAAAAGTAGATGCAAATATTTAATTTTTATGTTTTATGATTGTTTTTTTTTTTTTGTTTTTGTTCAATTTAAATTTAGAATTTTTTCTTTGTACTTTTATCATGTCTAGATACAAATTTTATTTTTATTGTTTGAATTGCATATTTTACAAAATATTTGTTTTTGTTTTAAATTACATATTTGTAATTTGTAATTAATAGGTATATTTTATATAAAATTTTAAAAAAATTACATATGTATATTAAACAATAATATTGCATATGATATTCATAGAAGAATGTAAGATATCTGAGATATTTTACAAAGATAAATATTTGTCTTAAGAAATTACGAATGTGTACAGGATGAGATTCTTGTTTTTTGTTTTTTTTATTTTGTTCAGACTTTTTTTTTTTTTTTAAATGAAACAACAACCTATAGACAAGAAATTCAGAAGATATTTTTCCAATAGAAAAATTGTATTCAAAGACTAAAAATTAATATCTTTTATAAATATATTTTTTTTTATTTTCGTAACAATAATTCATAACTTTGTCATAATTAATGTAATTAAACCTACATATTCTCGTGTTCAAAGTGAACATAATATCTAAATGAAATTTAATGAACAAAATATTTATCTTATTTTTTGTTTTTTTTTTTTTTTTTTTTGTAATTTCCTTTTTCTTTTTTCAATAAGAATTTAATATAAAACACCAATACTTATACTTTTCCTCTAAATCAAACAATAAATATTTAAAGAAAAAAGCATCATTATATGCACATATTTGGTTAACATAAACGAAAGAAGAATAACACAAAAAAAAAAAAGGAACTATCTATACAAAAATAAAAGACACAAAGTTCGCGCAATCTTTCGAAAATTCTTTTCGTTATTTTTACCTTTTTTTTTTTAATTCTTTTATTTCAGTTACAAATGAAATGAATCTTCTTTTTAAATTCAAAATCTTAAAAAAGATTTTAAACTAAAGCATTTTTTTTGTTGTTTTTTTTTGCATTTTTAAATTTTTGAAAGAAAATATTACTAACCTTCTACACGTGAAGAAAGATAATTTTTGTTTTTTGATAGGAAATAAGAAAACTAATATATGTACCTACTAAAAAAAATTATAACTCACAAACAAATGGTTGCATTTATTTTTCAATTTTATTTATCTTTTTTATAAAAATACATATATTTTATCTTTAAATACTAGATCGCCTTCGAAAAGAACAACACATTCACCTCACTAACTATATAAACTCTTAAAATGAAAAAAACACAATCTGACACAACAGCAACGGCACATTCAAATAAACTAGCGGTCGATCAACTTGATCAGTCTGTTTTATATTATTTTATTTAAAGAAAAAACATTTTTTTTTTATAGGAAAAAAATTAAAAAATAAAAATACAAAATACAAAATACAAAATATTATATTAACGGCGCGCTATGAATGAAGTTCAAGCTCAAGTCAAAGCTAAACTTTTTATGTATCTTTTTAAAAGAAATTATTCTTACATACTTTTTTTTATGTATCTTTATTAAAACCACGAAAAACAAAGTGAAATTCACACGAAAATTTGAAAAAAAAAAATTTAAATTAAAACTGTCTTCAATTTCTGTTATGTCTTGAAAAATCGACTATGTATTCTATTTTTGTATATGAGATTTTGAAAAAATTTATGAAATTATGTATGTATATTTCGTACAAAATATTATAATAAAAAGCTTTTCGAAAATGCATTTTAAAATTCATAACTGTGATGTATTTAGTGTTCATTATTTTTTGTATAAATTTGATTTTAAGTCCGACATGCACAATACAAATAATTGTATGATTAGAGATTTTTTTTTTTTTAATATTTTTAAAAGATCAAAATTTATTCAAATATGTATGTATTATCAAAATAAGCTTGAATAATTAATTATATTTTATAAAGTTTTAAAGATTTTTATTAAACAATTGGTACATATTTAAAATTTTTCCATTGTCTATGAAAAATTTCTGAAAATCATAAAATAGGCTATATATAATCATCTACCTTTTTAAACACATTAAAAATTAAAAAGCCAAATAAATATCTTTATTCATCATTACAGTTTATCCTTAAAATAATAAAAAAAGAACGTCTAACACGTATAAAATATTTAACCTTGAATTTGGGTATTGTATTCCTTTGAACTATTAAAGTCATATAAAAAAAATTAAAAATAAGGATATAAAATTTATTTTGACAAAAATTACAAAATCCTTATTCGACTAAATACCTTTTTATTTTATTTTTTATCTTGGCTGTAAAAATTCTTAAAATTAATAAGATAAACAACGTAAAAGCATAAGATTTCCATAGAAACACACTATACGTCTTGAAGTCTTCCTTTCTATTTTCTTCAATGTCTAATATTTTTTTTCTTTTTTTTTTTCTGCTTATTAAAGTTCTTGTCCTTGAAATTAAAAAATCAGACAAAATATGTTAGGTATACATTAAAAGATTATAAAAAATTATTGAAAACACATTCTCACTTTATTTGTATAAAATATTAATTTTTCTTTCATTGAAAATCCTTGTCCTTATATAAATAACAAAGTGGAAAGTTTTGTAACAAATTATAAAAATTCCTAGAAATACACCATGGTCGTTGTCTTCGTTAGAGCTTCTCATATTTAATTATGTTTGACATCTATTTTTCTTTTTGTTTTGATTGAAATCCTTGAAAATTTAAAAAGGTGAATATCCTTAAAAACACACACTATATAAAATGATTAATTTGAATTTTGCAAATTTTAAAAAGTAAGAAAAAAAAATAGTTTGAAAATTAACACCTTGATTTAATAAATTATAAAAGTTTTAAATATGTACAATGGGAGGTCAAGAATTTTTGCAGAGTTATATACTTTTGTGGGAATTCCCTGAATCTTTTTTTTTTCTTATATAAATAAGACTCTCAAAGGTATAAAAATAAAGTTCCAGGTCAATACGTTAATTAGTATATTTTTGATAGTAATTTAAATAAAGTGATCTCATAGTGAAAGTGAAAATGAATAAAATTGAATATCGTACCGTCATAAAGTTTTTGACGAA
The DNA here is from genome assembly GCA_932526495.1 of Bombylius major. NCBI lineage: Eukaryota > Metazoa > Arthropoda > Insecta > Diptera > Bombyliidae > Bombylius > Bombylius major. The sequence goes on along the minus strand of OW052046.1, from coordinate 31,132,732 downwards.
ACAAGAAAAAATACCGGCTGATATCCACAGGAAAATGTTGGAAGTATACGGTGGTCTTACACCGTCCGTTACCAGCATTTAAAGATGGCCTAGATTATTTTAACATGGCAGAGAATCACTAGAAGATGGTCCTCATACATGACGTCCAATTAAGGTAACGAGTCCAAACGTTGTTGAAAAAGTTGAAAAATTTGTACTGGAGGATGCTCGTTTAAAAAAGAGAAAACTTGCAGGAATGGTGGGGGTATCTGAAACTACAGTGCTTAATATCCTCCACAATCATCCTAATATGTCAAAAGTGTCCGCTAGGTGGGTCCTAAAACTTCTATTGCTACACGATAACGCACCAGCACACAGTTCATCAATAGCGAAGAGCGCTATTCATTCACAGAAATTGATCATCCACCCTACTGTCCAGACCTCGGCCCTAGCGACTATTATCTATTTCCAAAACTGAAGATGAAACCTTTTTTAGAGGTCTAGAAATACTTTTAGAACACTGTAAAAAGTGTGTTAGTAATAAAAGCGAATATGTATATTGAAAAATAAAAATAAAGGTTGTCATTTATCTTTAAAAAAGTACATATACCATTCCGCAAAAATTATTGACCTCCCCTAGTACATATATACATGATTTTATTTTTGATTTAAAAGAGAACACCGAATTTTTCAAAAAATTTCAAATTTACTTTCTAAAAAATTAAAAATTTTGAAAATGCACCTTAAATAATAACAAAATTGTTTTTATTTTTCGTACGATTAAAAAAAAATTTATGAATTTAATTAATATGTACGAGTATAATTAGAAAAAACTTTACATAGAAATTATAAATTTAAAAAAAAATGTTTGCTCAATAAAATCATAAAACACTCAGCGAAATTGAATTTAAATTGAAATAGAAAAAATTACGAAGAAGACGAACAAAATTTTTTCATTTTATCATTTAAAAGATATTATTTAACATTTTCATTCCAAAATATAACCTAAATCTAAAAAAAAAAAATTTAATATACTCTAATTTAGCTCAAAAGTTTGAAACTCTTCTAACAAATTATTCTCAGAATTAATTTTATTATCTAAAAATAAGATATAAATTTTATTTAATTATCACAAAATACCGAAAACTAAAATTTCAACGAAACCATCAAACAAATTCTAACCAAATGACGTCAATAATCAGCTGAAAAGAGAGAAATTTATTTTCATGTACGGAAGAGGATACCTTGTAAGTTATCTATATATCTTGACTGATAACTTCATGTCTTCATAATAATATTCTCGAATTGAAAATTAAAAGTAAGAGCAAGTAGGAAAGCGTAAAAAAAAAATTTCAAATTTCACACAAAATATAACCTAACTTTGAAGCTCTTCTTGAAGTTATTTGAATTTCTCATAAAGGAAAAACTAACCGTTAAGTTTTGAAAGAATTAAAACCGATGCTCAAATGTTAACTTTGAGTTTTTTTACTTTCATCATATAAAATTATTTTGCAAGCTAGCAAGCAATCAAATTTTAAGAGAAAAACCTTAAGAGTGCAACTGAAAACTTTCAATTCAAGTTGCTATTATAATTCCAGTCCTCACATTGATCGAACCAATAATCCTAGTGAAATTTCGAATTTTTAAATTAAATATTCTTTATTTTTTTTTTTTTTAAATTAATTAATTTTTAAATTAAAGTGAAGTTAAGTGAATTATTATTAAATAATATAATATATATTTATTTTTTAATTTTCAATTAAATAAAAATTATATAGATAATATTTTACTATGATTCTTTTTTTCTCAATTAAATTGAATAATTTTTTGAAAAAAATGTATAGAAATATTAAAAATTTTGAATATTTATTTTTTTAAATAATTTTAAATTTCTAATTGGTGAATTTCATAATGAAAGTGGATGTTTTTTTTTTTTTTTGAATAATTTTTATTTTCTAATGGTTAATTTTATTTTAAGTGAATTTTTTCATGTTTAAAATTATTTTATTAAAAATTTTACAAAAACAAAATAATTGAAATTATCTTCTTTTACATACCTATACATAATACAGTTTGATTTTAGATTTTCCTTTTTTTTTTTTTCATTTTTGTGTTTTTGAAAATGATAAATTTTTACCTTGGAATTAAAATTAAAGCGAAAATGTTGGGTTTTGTATTACGTTTTAAAATGAAATTTAAATTGAAAATCTCACTGAATTCGTAAATTTTTTTTTTTTTTAATTAAACAAAAATACAAAAAAAATAATTAAAGGTATTGTTTGTTTTATTATGCAGGAGAAGCAAAACATTACGATTGAAAAATTATAATCAAAAAAGAAATGTTTGGAATAACTAACTTAGTTGAAAAGCAAACTAATGATTGTTTAAATAATAATAAATCACAAAATATACACTTAGAAAGTGTTAAAAAAAATAAAAAATCTAAAAAAAAGTGTAAACAGTCTAAAAAAAAAGATCAATCTAAAAAGCAAAGTTCTAAAAAGCAGGAGGTCAGTGTGAAAAAAATTTATATTATGGAAAGAAGAAATTATGCAAATTCAGATAGTTTTCAATGTAATGCTAATAAAAATAAGAAACAACACAAAATAGTGAAAAATAAACGTAAACTTGATAAAAATGATAAACAGTGTAATATTTTACAACCAAATTCTAACGATGTTCAAAAAAATGAAAATGAAAATTCTCAGCAAGAGAATCAACATACCAAAGAAGACATAAAACGTAAATGTATTGAAAAGTGTTTTTCAAAGAATGCAAAAGTTGAAACATTTCGTATTCATGATGATGAAGAAAATAATTCAAAACAAAGTACAGAAGAGATCAATATTCAAAATAATCAAGATTACATTATCGAACAAGTTTTCGATTCAGAAGAAAATAATATAAATAATGAAAACTACTTTGAATTCGAAGAGAAATCTATCGAAATAATAGATATTCATGAAAATTCTCTACTTCAAATAGACCAACAAAGCAACCTTGCAACAGAAATAAATAATAGTCAAAACGAAAAAATGAATTTTAACGTACAGACTGAAGATAATCCTCAAAATCTAGGCAATGTACAAGATCTTCTTCAAGCTTGTCCAATTTTGGAATGTATATCATGTTCATCACATGCACCAGAAACAAAACAATCCTGCCAGAGTGTTAATGACAATCATAAACATAAAAATTTACCTGCTAATCATATACAATTAGAAGCCTCTGCAAAAATTAATGGTCATCAAGAAGAAATGAATGACTTGGAATCTGAAACTGAAATTCAAGATCAAAATTCAATTCAGCAAAATATGCCTCAACAAGTTAGCAATCCAAAACAAAAGTATAACATTGAACAACAAACCGAAAAAATCTATACGGTTAATGAAAAACAAACGTATCAAAATGAAAATTCCCATAGTATGTCTGAAGAAGAACAGCTGATGCAGAAGCAAACAGTAGAACAAGACTATATTAACAATCCAACACAAATTCATCAAAAGCCCTCACATACAATAGAAAGAATACTATCATACAGTCCAAAACCTCCAATTCAAAAAATATATCAACATAATTTTAATGTGCAAAATATCAGTGAAAAAGACACACAGAATCCGAAACTAATAATTCACCAATCAAATATTAATCCAATAAATATTCACTTACAATATCCTCGGCAAACAACGGATGTGGAGGAGTCAAATAATGAAAATCAAATTGTATTCACTCAACAGGTATATCCAGTTACAATTGTCGTTCAAAATTCTAAACAACTAGATAAACTTAGAGAGCAATCAAACTCTTCAAATCCTGGACCATCAGTAACAACTGAACAAAAAGACCAAGTAATAATTAATAAATTTGTGTATCCGACTGTATTTATCACGGTAAATCGTGATGAACCTGATCCAGTAAATAAACAACAAAACACTGGAAATGAAACAATTTCTAGCCAGCAAATCATTTCAGGTTCAGTCGGTTCACAAGATCATGAACCGTCCAATAAAAATGATTGTGAGGAGAATGTTGAAATTTTAAATGATTCGCAGAATCCTATGTCATCTTCAAACACAGAACAACAAAATAATCAAAATCAAATAACAGAAAATGAACCAATTATTCCAAGTTCATCTGATTTGCAAAATTCTGCACCATTACTAGAGAATGAATCAATTATTCCAAGTTCATCTGATTTGCAAAATTCTGCACCATTACTAGAGAATGAATCAATTATTCCAAGTTCATCTGATTTGCAAAATTCTGCACCATTACTAGAGAGTGAACCAATTATTCCAAGTTCATCTGATTTGCAAAATTCTGCACCATTACTAGAGAGTGAACCAATTATTCCAAGTTCATCTGATTTGCAAAATTCTGCACCATTACTAGAGAATGAACCAGTTATTCCAAGTTCATCTGATTTGCAAAATTCTGCATCATTTATAACAACAGAATCACAGTTTAGTCAAAATAATGCAAAAACAAATCAAACAAATCAAAATATAGCTCAAAATCCATATGCTAAGGAAAATCTTCGTCTTTACCAACATTCATTTATCATTAAAAAACCTGAATCGTCACAAACATCACAACAAGTACCGAATCAAATAACAAACAATCAGGAAATGTATTTCAATACATCATCGGTGCAAGAAAATCCTTATAATCCTATTAGCCAACAGTGGCATAATCAGCAAAACCAAATCATTCAGAACACTTTGGGTAATTCGTATCAATATTCCTTGTCTAGAGAATTCTATCAAAATAACATTCAAAAATTCAATGTACCATCGATCGAACAGAAACTTCAACAACAACAACAACAACAACAACAACAACAACAACAACAACAACAACAACAACAACAACAACAGCAGCAGCAGCAACAGCAACAACAACAACAACAACAACAACAACAACAACAACAACAACAGCAGCAACAACAACAACAACAACAACAACAACAACAACATTCCATAAATCAACCTTTTCAGAATTTAACATTTTCTACAGTTCAGACTCAAAATGATCAGTCAGAAAGGCAATCTACAGAACAACAAAACAGCACTAATATTCTTGAAAATTTGTTATCTAAACCGATCCTTCAACAACTTGAACAAAAAAATTTAAATTTGCGTAAAATAAATGAGTCAGAAAACGAAACTGAGAACATTAAAAGGTTGAAAAGAATTTACACTCAGCATCATCTATCTACTCCACATGAACATCTTTATAATTCGGCCAATATAAATTTTCCGTATTTAATACAACAACAACAACAACAACAAGTCTTACAACAACAACACCAAAAACAACAAGTTTTACTACAACAACAACAAGTCTTACAACAACAACACCAAAAACAACAAGTTTTACAACAACAACAAGTTTTACAACAACAACAAGTTTTACAACAACAACAAGTTTTACAACAACAACAAGTTTTACAATACATATATATGCCGAATCAAAACAAATTCGAAAAAGAATTTGCTGTACAATTATTGAATACAGAACGAAATTATAATTACAATCAAACGCAGACTTCTCAAAATTCATTGACTGGACGAAATATTCAGAAGGCATATCCAGAAGATTCCACTCAAGCACAACAGTCAATAAGGCAATATATTACATTGAATAATCTTCAACATCCTTTACATAATGATCGTCATAATATTCAACAAGTTGAATTATCTCCATCTAAAAGAACATCTAGTGGAAAACGTAAACGTACCACACCAAAAAAAAAAACCTTTTGAATAATGTAAGTTATACTGAAAGTGACCTTTAAAGAATTATTATAAACCCAATTCAGACGAACCATTAAATTTAAAAACAATAAATTAAGTAACTATATACTTACATAGCAGTAATTTTGAACATTTAAAAAAAAAAAGTGCTTTCTAACATTTCCAGTGTACATATGTATGTATTTGCACCCATATGAAAAAATTTTTAGTTGCATTTAATATTTTTTTTTTCTTCTTTTCTTAAAATTTTAAAAACAGAAAATTTTTTATGTCTTTTAGTACACACATTTAAAAAAATGAAATAACATAGTTTTTAAATACTGTACTATCATAATGAGTGTAAATATGTATACAAATTTTTTATAAATCAAATACATAAATTCTATAAAAGACATCTTATTAACGTACAATAAAATGTGTCAAAAATATCATATTATCTCAAATTATGAAACATTCTTCAATCTCATGGGTTTCAAAATTTATACATACATATGTATATATGAGCCGTTTTTTTTTTTTTTTTAAAGTGGTATAAGTCCACTCTTGATGAAAAATGAGTTAAAGTAAATTTCAAATGAAGATTGATATGCCCTATCAACTATTTATAATTTTAAAGCTATTATACATTATTATGCCGCAAAATTTGTCACCAGAAATTAAGCTGTTATATGAAAATTGTATATAGGAAATGAAATAAAAAATATTAAAATCTCAAAATAAAACAAAGTGGACTTATACCACTCTGAAAAAAAACGCCTCATATCACATTTATAATTTTCACAAGCTTACAAAATTTTTTACAAATGCTAAATTTTCAAATTTATTTTTTCTTTTTTTTTTTTCCATGTAATTCATAAGGACTAAGGAGTCTTCAGATTCAAAATGGAAATATGTAACACTTTTTTTTATTTTTATTATTATTTTTAAAAATTCAATTTAATACATACTTGAATTTTTAGTTTTAAATGAACCCCTTAAGAAATTTTAATTATTAGAATAAAATTTTATTTCTTTAAAGAAAATATCGTCGGTTTGCAAGAAAAGTGGCACAACTCAAAATCATAATTTTTCACAATCGAACTTTTAAAATAATGATTCAGTTCAATATTGTATAATAATATATAATACATATATTGTGTTCAACTTAACAACTTATGTTATTAGTAGAGTATAATGTTAACCCAAAAAATATCAGACTGTTTAATTAGATACAATGCCTATTTTTCTTTTGCATCCTAGAAAATTCACGTTTTTGAGTTGTGCCACTTTTCTTGCAAACCGACGATATGTATTTTTAAGATTCTCATATACCTAATATTATAATCTTGAATGAATTCCATTTTTTTTAAAAATTATTTACTTTTTAATTAATTTAATTCATAACATATTTTTTGCTAAATAATTAAATTAATTTAAAGTTAATTTACATTTAATTTATCGATTTGATTCATTCAACAAATATTCATTAGAACGCATAGCATTAAAATTTTTCTCATATCATCAATTAAAAAAAAATGTCTTTTATATTCTTCAAATTCATGAATTGAAAATTATAAAAGGTATGGGGGTGTTCAGAAATTAAGAACTGCTGCATTTCTTAATTGAAGTGCGTAGGTTCTGCGCAAGTCTTCAAGTAAGATCTTCATTTCTGACCACCCCCTATTTAAATTATAAAAGTAGAAAAAGATGACTAATCACCACAGTATAATTATTCGAATTTAAATGCGTAAAAAATTGGAAGAAAAAAATACATAATAATAAAATTTGCAAAATTACAAAATACATATACATAATATGTAGGTACATATACATACAAAAAATAAAAATCTATTTTATTTTCAAACAAATTAAATTATAGCTGTAGATAGATATTAAATAAATTTATTTAAAAAATAAACAGAAAAACATGATTCACAAGGAAAACAAATACCTATTCCATTCTTCCTTGAATTTTTCTTAAGATACGAGTATTTTGTAGCTTTAAAGTTTTTTTTCTTATTTTTTAAAATTAAAAAATCATCCTCACATCACATATTCTCATTTGTATATCGATCGCATCAATTATTTTACATAGATAATAAGAAATATGTTGAAAGACTTGTACAGTTCGTCTTTCAACTATTACCTATATTTTAAGAAATCATTCAATTTGAATACCAGTAAATTAAGGTGTTAAGCGTTTCAAAATAAGTCTTGTATATATTATTTGTTGCGCATCCTTATTTTACGACCCTATAGCACTTAAGTAAAAATAAGTTAGTATTAAGGCTAGTTTGAACTTATTAAGTTACTTAAAATTCAATAATTTCTTTTCAACATTTAAATTTAAAAATTTTTTTTTGCTTCTAGCTGGTTCAAGTGTAGGTATAAGAAATTAAAAATTTTCTTTAATAAAAATAAATTAAAATTTTCCTAATTTAAGGTGTACATATCATTAAAATTTTTAGATTTTTAATTAAAGGGCATAATCACACAAGCATGGTTTTAAAAAACTTGAGGTAAGTTCGTATCTAAATTTTTGATAATAATTTTCAAGAATTCTAACTAAAATTTATTATATACGTATAAATTTCATAACAATAAAAAATATACATAATTTTATTTTAATTTGCAGAAAACCATACACCAAATTTCGATTTTGAGTTGTGCCACTTTTCTTGCAAACCGACGATATGTATTTTTAAGATTCTCATATACCTAATATTATAATCTTGAATGAATTCCATTTTTTTTAAAAATTATTTACTTTTTAATTAATTTAATTCATAACATATTTTTTGCTAAATAATTAAATTAATTTAAAGTTAATTTACATTTAATTTATCGATTTGATTCATTCAACAAATATTCATTAGAACGCATAGCATTAAAATTTTTCTCATATCATCAATTAAAAAAAAATGTCTTTTATATTCTTCAAATTCATGAATTGAAAATTATAAAAGGTATGGGGGTGTTCAGAAATTAAGAACTGCTGCATTTCTTAATTGAAGTGCGTAGGTTCTGCGCAAGTCTTCAAGTAAGATCTTCATTTCTGACCACCCCCTATTTAAATTATAAAAGTAGAAAAAGATGACTAATCACCACAGTATAATTATTCGAATTTAAATGCGTAAAAAATTGGAAGAAAAAAATACATAATAATAAAATTTGCAAAATTACAAAATACATATACATAATATGTAGGTACATATACATACAAAAAATAAAAATCTATTTTATTTTCAAACAAATTAAATTATAGCTGTAGATAGATATTAAATAAATTTATTTAAAAAATAAACAGAAAAACATGATTCACAAGGAAAACAAATATCTATTCCATTCTTCCTTGAATTTTTCTTAAGATACGAGTATTTTGTAGCTTTAAAGTTTTTTTTCTTATTTTTTAAAATTAAAAAATCATCCTCACATCACATATTCTCATTTGTATATCGATCGCATCAATTATTTTACATAGATAATAAGAAATATGTTGAAAGACTTGTACAGTTCGTCTTTCAACTATTACCTATATTTTAAGAAATCATTCAATTTGAATACCAGTAAATTAAGGTGTTAAGCGTTTCAAAATAAGTCTTGTATATATTATTTGTTGCGCATCCTTATTTTACGACCCTATAGCACTTAAGTAAAAATAAGTTAGTATTAAGGCTAGTTTGAACTTATTAAGTTACTTAAAATTCAATAATTTCTTTTCAACATTTAAATTTAAAAATTTTTTTTTGCTTCTAGCTGGTTCAAGTGTAGGTATAAGAAATTAAAAATTTTCTTTAATAAAAATAAATTAAAATTTTCCTAATTTAAGGTGTACATATCATTAAAATTTTTAGATTTTTAATTAAAGGGCATAATCACACAAGCATGGTTTTAAAAAACTTGAGGTAAGTTCGTATCTAAATTTTTGATAATAATTTTCAAGAATTCTAACTAAAATTTATTATATACGTATAAATTTCATAATAATAAAAAATATACATAATTTTATTTTAATTTGCAGAAAACCATACACCAACTTCAAATTTTTCGGCAATTTTTAATAAGTATTTCAATGGCCTATCCCTTTAATAGTTTATCAATATTTAAATATCAAAAATAAAATTCCAGGAAAATCATTAATTAATTTTAATTATTATTATTATTATTTTGTTTTTGCAATTTTGTTTTCTAAACTTAATTAAAATTATGTTAAAATTTTAGTTTGTAAGTGTACATACATTGTATCAACCACATTAAATTACATGTCAATCTATATAGGATATAATTTGTTTGCACCTATCAAGGTGAATATTTCTTCTTAATTATTCTTAATTATTATTTTTATTCTCTATAGATTTATTTTAATAAGAAATTTGTCTTTAGCAACATTCAAATGTATTGTAATTTGCATTTTTTTAAATTTCATAAATATGTACGTATATGTAATTTCAAAACTTTATGTTTTCAAACTTTTTTCAAAATTGTTATGTTTGAATGAATCTAAATTTTACTGAATTATTTTTAAAATTTGTTAAAAAAAATTTTTTTTCTTCATTTTGTTTTTTTTCTATCAACAGGCTTAATTTTTACTTATTTTTTTTTTCTTCTTTAAAATAATACAAAAATTAATGGAAAAATTTGAATTATAAAACATATTCATATACATAAATGTATGTAATTATTTTGTAAAAGATTACTTGTCAAAACAAGCATTTTTTTTTTCAAATCAATTATTTTTTAGTATTACATAATTATATAATAATAATACATTCAAATTATAATTTAAAATAATCAATTAAATTTATATAATAAACACAAAGCACCAAATAAATAAAGTATTTCTAAATGAATTAAGTATTTTCAAAATTAAAACATAAATGAAAAATTGTTAGTTTCTAAATCAGAAACTTATTCAAATGGTTTTTTTTTTAATTTTCTTATGTTAATCAATTAAAATTTATTTAATTAGAAAATTTAAATTTGAAATTGGGAATGTTTATATGATTTAATAAATTAGATTTGTAAGAAATTAATATAGTTATTAATTTCCTTATTTTGTAATTAAGAATTTAGGATATAAGTTTTTGTCAATCGACATTATCAATTATTTTAATATTAATATTTTCTTCGATAATTATAATTTAAAAATTATAAATTGCATATAAAAATTACATTCTTAAATTTTAAATAATCATCAACTAAGTAATTTTTCTAAATTTTTTTTTCTTATTGTGTATTTTTTATTTTTTTGTTTTTGTCAAATTTAAATTGAATTAAAAAACTTAAAATTTAAGATTTATAATTACCAAATATTACCTTTAATCAAGAATATTATTTTAAGAAATTTCAAATAATTACATAATATACGAGTATTATGTACTAATCTTTGACTTTCTACTTAGAAAGCACCAATTAAATAAAATATGTATGTATTTCTAATAAATTATTTTCAAAATTTAAAAAAAAAAAGAAAAATTGTTAGTTTCTAAATCAAAAATTTATTTTAAGGGGTTTTTTTTTTTATTTTCAATTTTCTTATGTTAATTAATAAAAATTTATTCAATTAAAAAAAAAATATATTTTATGAATAAAAAGTATATGTATGCAAACTAACCAACCAAAAATAATTGTGTTCTCATTTTATTTTATTTTTTTTTTTATTTTCTTTTGAAATATTAAATCTTCATTTTGTTTTTTGCACACGCCAATCATTTTGAATCATTATTTTTTTAAAAATAATAATAAAAATAAAACAAAAGAAATAAAAGCTATAGGAGTATGATTGAATGGTTGAAAATGAAATAGAAAATTTCTATTCTTGTAAAATATTTTGTTTTTATTTCTTCATTTTTCTTGTTGAAATGAAAAATTTCAATTTTTGCATTTTTTAAATTTTCTGCAAAGATGGAAGCAATTATATTATTTCCTTAATTACCTACTAAATCATTCATTGGTCTAATTATTTCAAAAATATGCTATTTCTTTCAAATATTGATCTTTGATTTACGAATAAGCAAATTGTATGTGATTTTTCGAGTACCATATAGGTATGGTATATACATACGTATATATGTACAATTGTATGTACATATGTATGTACATACATCCTATGTATGTATTGAAGTTTCGAGATTTTCTGTTAAATAAAATATTATTAAATAGTATACAAAAAAAAAATGTTCATTTCCTTTATGATCGTTAAATATATGTACATATGTATGTATGTATGTACAATTTAACAATTTAAACTTTTATTTTTTATATATGCTCGTACAACAGTTTTTCTAAAAGAATGTAGGAGTAAAGTAAAATATATTTTCTTAAGAAAAGAAAAAATTGGTAAAAAATATATGCCTTCATTTAACCCTAGGATTGCCTGATCGTATACAAATAATTTGATTATGATCCCTTTGGGCCAAGACCTTGAATCTTGACATATTCTTCCATTGAAGGGTTCTCCCTATACACCTCAATTTTCAAGGTCCTATCAATATGTACATATACATATGTATGAAAATTTAACGTTTTTTACCCTATTTTGCACTTGATCTCGAAAAATATAAGAAATAGAAGAAAACTGTAAAGCACAATACTAAAGAGAATACTTTGATATAATATGTTTCAGTATAAAAATATTAGTTTTCAGACTACGGAATGCTGAGATACAGATCTTTGGATTTGAGATTTAAATCAAATTTGTGTTTGGTTTTGAAAAAGTATGGGAATTTTTCGTCTCTTTATCTTGTTTTGCACCTCAAAGAGGACACTTTAACAAATAATTAGGTCAAAGAATAACGGTTTTGATCCACGGGATGTTGAGATATCGTTTCTTGAAAAAAAAAAGTTTTAAAATTTCCATATAAAATGTATGGTATACATTTGTATATACATACTATATATCGCCAAATTTGTGTCTTTTCATGTTTTTTTTACCTATTACGTCCTTTTCCTCTGAAACTATGATAGTTACAGGAGAACCGTGTGAGATAATTTTAAAAAGATCACTTCAACAAATAGATATCAGTGTCTAAAAATTACGGGTTTTGGTCAATGGGTTGCTGATATACAGCTCTTTGAAAGAAAAAAAATTCTAAATTTTCATATAAAATGTATTGTATTGTACACATTCATGTACGCACGGTTAAAATTTTTACATTGCCGACCAGGGCGATCCTAAGATTAACATCCATATTCACCAACAGGTAATATGTCGGTAATAAACTTATGACGGTCATAACTTATCACTTGAAATCGGTATTCACCGAAAAGCTTTTTTCGGCATGATTTTAATAACCTTCGAAGAACTTCAAATAAATCCATATAAAATTCACTTTTTCCATGTTCATATTTTGTCCCAATTCTATATTTCAATTATATGTATATTTTTATTATATTATATTTCTATTTAATTATATATATGGGTGGTCATTACCTGGTCATAACTTGATTATGACGGTCATAAACTAGGATGGTGAATAGAGTTATGACTGTCATAAGTTATGACTTGATGGTGAATATGGCCGTAAAACATGTATAAAAAACATTTTAAAAAATTCCTAAATGCGTATATGGATTTGAGATAGGACAATGTACTTTTTAGACAGAATGAATAACGAGATTATGACGTCATAAGAAAAATAAACAGAATTTCACAACAAAAGTCAAAGAAACTTTTAAAGGAAATTTATTAAAGATGCAAACCTTTTAACCATTCAGAAAATAATGTGTCAAGCGACATCTATTTTATATTTAAAAACTAAACAGAATCAATTGAAAACTCACCACATTTTTAAGAAAAAAAAGCTTTACCAATTTACCATATATTCAAAATAGATAGAGGAAACATGCGTAACAAAATCTTCAGCCAACAAATATGACTGTATTTAAAATCTCATAAAATGTTTGACACAATAAAAATTTGGAAATAAAGGGTTGTCACTGCTACTTTTATTTTTATTAGAAAAAGTGTTAGTAATTTTGAAAAAAGTGCCTAAAAACATTTAAGTTGCTTCAGACTACATTATTTAGCATAATATATAATATGCTTTTTCTCATGTTTGAAAACTCATACGGTGTGAATTTATACATATCTGTAATTTTTCAGTCGTATGATAAAAGCATATGCTTTTTTGAAATTAGAACAAACCCTAATTCCTATGACAAAAGCATATGCTTTTTCATTTTTAAGCCTACTTAATCATCGTCTATTAAATGGTAGCAGTGTAAGAATTTAGAAGAGACGGACAAAATTTTGAGAGAAAACACAGCACAAAAAAAGGAAATGTTGCTATTGTGTTGTGTGAAGCAGTATTGATTGTTCTTCACTTTCCATTTTTATGACAACACAAACTCGAATCACACAGAAATATCAAATCAACACACACGAATATCATACGCCATGATTTTTTGAGTTATATAACAAAATATATGAAAGTTATATGACTGAAGCATATGCTAAATAATGTAGTCTGAAGCAAGCTTTACTTGAATTAAAATTGTGCAATTTTCTCGTTTAGGTAGTGTATTCGTCAATTGACGAAATTCAGCAATACAACGTTTTAAGCTGAATATCGTCAATTGACGATCATTTGACGTTCTTGAACATGCAGTATTTCTTTTTTGTTTTTGATTACTGATTTTTTTATGTTGACAGAATTATTGTACATTTTTTAAAAAAAAAAATAAAATATCGTTTATCTTTTTATCTTTTCTGATGAATGAAATTTTTAAAAAATTTGACATTTTTAAGTAGTTCACCAGTTTAAACTTTGTCTTATCTCACTGTTGGATTCTCTTAATTGTTTCAGTTTTTCTGGTAATCTTTATTTCAAATATTTTAAAAATCAAAAAGTCAAGTCAAGTGACAACCATGAGAAAAAATGTAAAAACATCTGGACAGAGATCAAAGACATTTTCAATAGAAATGGCAATACAATACAACTAATTTAAACACACACAAACACACACAAACCTATATCATTTCATATACATATATATTCTGTCGTCTCTCCTTGATGTTTTTGTTTTTGTGTTGTTTTTTTATGTTTAAATTTTATTTCATATTAGGTATGTACTTTTATTTTTGTCTTGTCTTGTTGTTGTTGTTTTTGTATTTATAATCTGACAAAAACTTTCAATTAATGGCGACGACGTTTGGTATTATTTTAAATCAGTGTTGTGACTTGTACTTCGAAAGTAGTAGATCTACTTCGATTCGACAAAAAAAAAGTACCTACTTCGCTGGTATTGAAATCTACTACTATTTCCATTTCGAATTTTAAATCTCGATTTTATTTCTAGATGGTTTACAGCTGGCTGGCTGGCTACTTAATTTTCGATTTTCTGAGTAACTTACTTTACCAAGCCGAGTGAATTTAACAACCAATGACAATGTAATATAAATAATAATGTAATGAGATTAATAAATGTAATAACATTAAGTCATTTGTGCTGTTTCCCACATAGTCGTGCTACTGCAGAAAGAAAATTTTCTGACTTGAAAATTATAAAAGACTGTAAAAGATACCAATTGAAAATTGATACTATTAAAAACATTCTATTAAGGAATTAATAAAAATTATGAAGATGTTTTCGAGCCGTCCACAGAGCTTCTAAAATATATTAATCGCTACACTTTTAATAATGGAAGTCACATATTGAAGGTCTTAGTTTTTTTTTTCGTTTTTGTTTAATGTTTTAAGATACAATTCTTTGAATATTTTGAAAAAAGTTTTATTTTGTTTTAAAGACATTTTTGTTATTGTTATTTTCAACATTTATAACAAATTATTACATTTGTGTATACCATATGTACATACATGTAAATAATAAACGTTTTTCATTTCTACTACTTTTTGTTAAAATCTACTACTATTCATTTCTTAGATATACTACTATTTGAACCTGATGTAGATTGTAGTCACAACACTGATTATTTTTGACGGTGCAAGTACCATCATCAGTACCAGTATGTAAGAAAATAATTTCAAATTTTTCTAATAAATTTTCATTCAATTATATTAAATTAATGAAAACTATAAAGTGTAATTATGTGAAACTATAATCAATACAAAATAATTATTGTGAATTTATTGAATATAATAAAAAATCACGTGATAAATACATATGTTTTTATAAAAAAAAATTTTTTTTTTTTTAGTTTTTTTCTATTTAGTTTTTTTTTTAATTTGTGAGGATCGAAAATCTATCACTTGACACTTGATTTAGAGAAGAAAAATAAGTAATTTTTGAAAACAAAATTTAAAAAATAGAAAAAGAAAAAACAAATAAAAATTAAAGGTGAAAAGTGTAAAAGAAATTAAAACATCGATTTTTAGATATTTTCTTCCTCTTCAAAAAAAAAATAAAAAGCAATTGTTTTCACTTTATAGTGTCAATTATGTGTTGTTGTTTTTTTCTTCATAATTGAAAAAAAAGTAGAAAAAGCAAATTATTGTATAATAAAAAAAATAGAATGAATTTACAAAATTTAATTAGTTAATTAAAAAAAGAAAAATTTGAAAAATAAACATTGTGCTTGTGAATTAGAAAAACAAGCAAGGAAAGCAAAAATTGTTTCAAATTGAAAAATAAATAAATAGAATTTTTTTCTTAAAACAAAAAAAAAACGTATAAAAATAAATCAACAAAAAATAAACAAAACGAAAATGATTAATATGATAATGATAAACTTTAAATTAGAAAAATTGCAACTACAATTTAATATAAAAAAAATTTTCCTATAGAAGAAAAAAAAAACCAAATAAAAACGATAATTGAAAAAATAAAACAAAACAAGAAAATAACATAAAAATAAAGGGAAAATTCAATAAAATTTCATAAAACAAAAATCATCATCATTTTTGTAGGAGCTATTAGGTATTTATTTTGTTAAAAAATTAGTATAACAAAAAAAATTTGTTTTTTACATTTCAAAAATAAAATACAAAAAAAAAAAACCAAAGTAAATTCTTGAATGAATGTTATGTGCGGTGTTGTTATTTTTCAAATACAAGAAAACAAAAACAAAAAAAGAACATTATTACTATTTTTTTGTTGAATGATGGTAAAATTTCATTGATTTTTCTTCTCGTCCGTAATCCGTAGACCGTAATTGTCTTGGTCGTCGTTGTCGTCGTTGTCGGCGGCATCCTCTCTGAACTGATTGATTTGATTTGTATTTATTTTGTTGTTGGTTGGTTGCATTTGCACATTATTGTGCCCCATTAAAAAAAAACACATAACATAACACACTTCTGAGTTCTGTTACTGTTTGTTGCGGGTGATTGCAATTAAAACAAAAAAATATTTAAAAAAAACAAAAAACAAAAATAATAATATGTAATTTCGTTTTATTGTTTTTTTCTTTCTGCATATTTTTACGACTAGAAAAAACAAGAACAACTTAGTCAACATCAAAAATAATAAATAATAAAAACAAACGAAAATTAAAATATTTAAAAGAAACTATAATCTACTAATTTTATTTGTCAAACAAATTAAAAATATCAACAAAAACAACAACAATAGAAGATACACACATTTAATTTAAGAAGATTCAAATTCAACGAAAGAAAGGAAAAAACAAGTAATTATTGTCTTCAAGATTTTTCTATAAAAAATTGGTACCCTAAAACTACAAATTTGAAAAAAAAAAAAAAACAAAAACAAAGACAAACAAAAAAATCTACAAGTAATAATGAAATTCAAACAAGGAAATTTATTTCAAAAAAATTAACAACAATAAAAATCATTTTTAAATCTTTTTAAAAAAAAAAAACTGATCAGAATTATAAAATCAGCGATTATAACAGAAAATTAATTATTTAAAAAAAAAAAAATTGTATATATAATGCATATCAAGATATATTATTTGCTAACAGTGTTTTTAACATTCATGGCATTAATTATTGCATTTATCAATGGTAAGTAAAGTACATACAAATTTAGTTTAAAAAAAAAAGTATGTTTAACTTTCTTTCTCGATTTATTTTTCAAGGGTCTTCTTTATACCTATGTATTATTATTATTATTATTTTTTTTTTCCTATTCTTCATTTCCTAAACTAAATAATTATAATTCTTTATCCTATTTGACTTTTTTTTTTTTTTTTTTAAATTGAATTATATTTTTTTCAAAGACAAAAAAAATATTTTGTTATTCAATCTTTTTTTGTTTGTTTTTTTTTTGTTTTGTAGCTGCAACTATACAACCAGATACAGATAATGGATCAACTGATAAAGAAGAAAATATTACACAAAGTAATAGTGCTGAATCAGCTGGAACAAATTCAATTAGTGGTATACCACCAGTACAAACATTACCAATGTTAGCTGGAGCTGATAGGAAACGTCCAAGTATGTTTTATGTAGCGAGATTAAATAAGAAAAATGTCTACTTAAATAATTTTTTTTTTTTCATCATAAAATACTGTAGGTATAATTATTACATTATAATCGTCCATTATTCTATTATTATTTTTAAATAATGTTTTTATAATGCGTTTTAGCGTTTGGTACATATACAAATTTTGAGAATCAGCATTTTTTTTTTCCTCAAAGGAAATGATTTTGTCAACAAAAAAATCTTTAGTTATCGGAATTAAATCATAGATTTGGGTTCATAACAAATACACAATTTCGAAGAACGTTTAATATTACCGTTCCTGGAAATAAAATTTCAAAACTTGTCCATGTCCATCAAAAATTCTACATAATTATAAACTGTACCAAACAAAAAAATCAGTTATTCGATGATAACTCGATTTAATGGCTTTTTCTGTTGGCAACAAACGCAATTCTTTTATTATTTTCAATTGATTACGTATCAATTAAATTTTAACTACTAAAATAAAAAACTAATCTTTGAAATTATTTCTTTCGAATTACGTCACTAAAATATGTTTGATAACATCTTAAACATATGAGGACAGGAGGAACATAAATATGTATGTACGTTTAAAATATTTTAAACATTAGTTACATATTTTGGATATACCATTTCTTTCGGTTAATTAGTTTTATTAATTTCATCTTTCTTCTTTTAGAATTTTTTTTATTTCGTGACAAAAAAAGAACCTAAAAGTAAAGTATCATATTCTCCTCACAGTCTTCATAAAATCATAAAGTTCAATGCTTGAACATTTTTTTTTTTTTTTTTTTTTGGCTTAAATTTTTTTCATCTCAGTTGTCGCTTGTCGTTAAACTTGAAACCTAAAAAGTACCTACAAAGACGACGGTGATGATGTTATCAACTAAAACAAAAACAAAAAAAAAACGTACATTATGATTTCATTTTTATTTTTTTTTAATACAATCTTTTGTTATGATTTTGATAAATGGAAGAAAATCGATGCATTCTCATATTACTGTCTCGACAAAATTGTATTTTCTATTTTGATATTTCTCATAACTGTGAGTATATTATTTAAAAGAAAAAATTTTCCTAATTTTCTTGTTATATATGTACATCTATTTTTTTTGTATTTATTTATTAGATAATATTTTTTTTTATTATTTTCTACTTTATTGCGTTTTTGTTGTCATCGATGCTATCGACATTGTCGTCTATTTAAAAATATATGACATAAACATACATTGCTATATGTGTTCTATTTTTTTCTTTGTTTCTTATTATTTTGTCTACATAACACCTCACTTAAATACAAAATAAAAGAAAATTATTTATTATCATGGAAAAATACATGAAAAGTATTGAAAGTCGAATGACAACAATAAAAGAAAATTACTTTACTTTTCTTCTCAGCTGCCACAATCACATGTACATATGTACATTACATAATACATACATATGTATGTATATAACGTTTTTTTTATTTTTCTAATTGATAAAAATTGTATTTTTTGAGTTAACATTAAGAGAAAATTTCCTTTTACTTTTTTAATTTTTTTTTTTAATTTAAAAATTCTTTAAAAAGAGATTAAAAAATTAAAATTATTTCAATATTAATTTAGTTAGGCTTCTTACTTCCTTAGTTTAGCTCCTTCATTACTGCGCTGCGACCTATGTTAGATCTTTTATAATATCTCAAGGTACGTTTTCACTTATACACTTTTCGAGTGAAAATGTAGCGATTCACTAAATAAATGTATAGACAAGTTTATAAATATAAATTGCAAAATGTAACCGTACATTGGGGTAAAATAGACTGGGACTGCTGCGACCATCGCAAACGAGTTTATAACAGGTTTTAACAACTCCTGAAAATACACCTGATGGTGGCACGACCAAGTTGTAACGAGCGTGAGTGTATTACAACCGTCAGCTAAAATTATTTTAGACTATTCTTATTATACCAAGTTGGAAAAAAATTATTACAACTAGCGCATTACAACCAATGTATTCTGGCTCATTTATGGCAAGTTCCACAGTCGAAGCTTAAGCAGAACTTTAGTTAAACCTAAAACATGGCTTAAGCTTCACTTAAATTTTTTTTCGTTCCTGAGTCAATTTATATTTGTAGCAGCTTAACTATCTTTAGTTAAACCTATCATTGTGAATGAATTTGTAATGGAACTTGTGGAACTTGTAGATGTCATTGTATAGCCGCTAGATGGCAGTGGCAATTGTTGTGACATTCTAACACTTTTTTTTATAAATTTCAATTTATAATAAATGTAGGAACAAAACAGATAGATAGATGGCAGTTGTTTTCTTTTTTTCTTTTTGACTTTTACTTAAACCTCAAATAGAGTTTAAGCTCTCAATTCGTACGGCTTAAGTTAAACTCAGTTTAACACTTAAGCCTTCACTCAGTACGTTTATGCGTTCTCTTAAACCGATATAACTCATATCGTTATAAGTTATGACGTTTTATATTTGTGGTATAAACGTTTCCTTAAACCGATATAAGTCTTTACACCGCTTTAACATAAAACGATTATTAAACTGGTTTAAACAACCTTATAGCCTAGACACACCGCGATATTTAACTAAACCGTTTAGTTTGTAACTAATTTGAAACTAATTTCATGACACACCGGTTTCAATAGTTATTTTTGACGTTTTTTCTGATTTTTATTAGTTGCATATAGAAATATGTAGAAAGTAAGAGAGAAAAAATAAGTTTATCAAAGACGATTCAGAGTTTTAAGTATCTCTTAATTAGTTATTTTTGGAAAAAAGAAGAAAAACGGTCATATAAAATTTAAAATTGAATTTACATTTTTTTTTTAAGTATTTTTATATAAACAAAGGAAGTTTGACAAGAAGTTCGACAGTTTGATGCAGGTTCGACATACTGTTTGATTGTTTGACGTTAGTTATCTCGGTAACCACACGTTTTTTGGTGTAGTTTGTAACTAAAATACAGTACTGGAAACTACTTGATTTTTTTTAGTTATCTCACATAACCACTGAACGAATTGGTTACCAACTCGGTGTGTCTACACTATTATATCGATATGAGATTAGGTATAAACACTTTATGAAGGTTTAATGAAACAAGTTGACAACGTCGTAAAAAACAAATACATACATTTCTTTTAAAATCATTATTATTTTCTTTTGTTGGTAGTACTGTACTTTAAATCGGTTCATATGGGATTTTGTTTATATCGCTTTATATTGTAAGTATAAACACCAACAAAATCGGTATGGGATAAACCTGTGGTTTCTATATCGATATGAGTTATATCGGTTTAAGAGAACGCATAAACGTACTGACTGTAAAACTGAAAAAAGTGCTTAAACTTAGTTTAAGAGTTAAACTCTGCTTAAGCTTCGACTGTGGAACTGGCCATTAGTGTAGTGTTACATTTTTTGTGAAATCCTTTACTTAAAAGTGTATACATATGTCTCAACACAATTCTAAAGAAGTGGAGATAAATGTAGCCAAGTGAAAAGTAGACAGAATCAGATAGTTCACTTTTAGGTGTATGACTACATTTTAATTTGTTTTTAACAGTAGTTCTTGCGTTTTGGGTAAGTGAAAAAATTAAACAAAGAAAATACCTACGATGCAGTCAAAAGAAATGACAATAAAATTGATAGAATTATTGAAAAATAAATTGTATTATGAAATGTTACATCCCCATATTACAAAGGATAAAATTAAAAAGGAAAACGCCTTAAAATCAATTCATATGCAGCCGATTTCTGCTAAAGATAATGACATTTTATTTAATTATTAATTCATTTACTTAATTGACTCCTCTAAATAAACACACGCGACAAAATCAGAAAATGTATTATAAATTTTACTTGACCACTTTAATTTATGAGTGTAAACACATACTCCACATTAATGTATACACTCGAAAAAGTGGAGGTACTCCATTACTGTACAAGTCTAAACTGAATCTCGACTTTTGTGAACTTCTACACCTATTTTCATAGGGTCTTACTTATAAACATTTTTTAATTTTAAAACTAAAATAGTTTCGACTTGTAAATCAGAGTATGCTTTCAAATTCTTTATAAAATGAAGAGATAACATATTAACTTAACATATTTTGTATAGAGTTTCAAAGCACACTTTGATTTCCAAGTCGAAACTATTTTAGTTTTAAAATTAAAAAATGTTTATAAGTAAGGCCCATACACTAAAGTGTATAAGTGAAGACGTACCTTTAATGTTGGTTTTAACCTAAAAGTCAAAGTAAAAGATCTAGACCTTTTCTAAAAAATTACTTAAAAATGATTTCACCATAAATCTATAAAAAAAATGCTTCGATTCGAAGTGAATCTTATATGTAAGTTTACTTACTTTCATTTTCGCCATTAGAATTCCTTTTAATTTGAAAAAAAAAGAAAAAATCTAAAAAGTAAATTGTAGGTATATCACGAATTTATTATACATTACAATTTGTAAAGGGTAGTATAAAAATTTTCAAATGACTTACTATCCTCTTCAATCAACTTCAATGAAACTTTTTCAACTTTCATATTTTATGAGCACTAAAAATTTATGCTGACGGGAACTCACATGAACATAAAATATATTTTATTGTTATTTTATACTAAATGTTGTATTTTATGATAATATGTAATTTCTTTTTAAAGTACATTACTTACAACTAATGCGAATGTTTGAAAACAAAAAAAAATGAATCTAAAACACGATTAGTAATTCGATATTCTTCAAGCTTACAGCTTCCTTGTTTTTTTTTTTACAAAATTAATACGATATACATATAACATTTTGCAATAAAATTTACTATACATATATCTTGGTGTAGTGGGAGTTAACGATCCGTGAATAAAAATAAAACAAAATCAATTTCTCAAGGTCAAAGTACAGTGAAACATCCTAATTGGGACACTCTCTAATCGGGACAACCTCTAAAATTGGGACACTATCATAAAACTAGATTGGTCTGCCGTATAAATCAACCTCTGTAATCGGGACACCTCTGAATTGGGACTGGGACAGTAGTGTTCCGTACTTATATTTGAAAAAATCACCTCGTAATCGGGACAAAAACTTCTTCTTGAAACGTTTTCGTACTTTTTGTTTTTGTATATTACATATATGTATTGTGTTTGAACTTAGAACACTTGCGAGTAAAGAAAATACAATTCATGGTAACTGTTGTTTCATATGCAGCTGTTTACTTTGTTTTAAGTATGTATTTGTATGTTGTATTTACATATGTACATAACATACATATGCTATGTATATGTACTTTACTCAACCCAATATGTGTACCATTTTAAGAAGTTTAAATGATATGCTATTCTTTTAACTGAAGTCAGTATTACGCTTATACGAGATATATGTATTTGTATGTAGTATTATTCTGTTTTATTTCTCACAACCTAAATAACTTCTCATAAAAAGTAATAAGTAAACTTATGATTGATATCCAGGGCCGTTTTAAGATTGTCGTAGGCCGTAGGCACTTTGGATTAAGAAGAGCAAAAGAAAAAAAAGTTAATTTGTTGTCTATGTCCCTAGAGTTTTCTAACGAATTTTCTAAATTGAAGTAGGTATATTCATTTTTAAACTTTCGTAGGCCCTTGTAGAATCGTAGGCTCTAGGCACAGTGCCTATTGTGCCTATAGTATAAGACGGGCCTGTTGATATCTGATCACCCTACAAAAACGATAGATTTATACAAAAATTATGTACATTGACTTCGATTAAAAAAAGAGTACCTATAATTAAAATAATTCATTTTTGTTTACATCCTAATTTCCAACCCTTAACCACTTTCATCTCTTAAGGGGTTATATCTCTACAAAATGCAACTAATAAATTTGAAAAAAATCCTCAAAAATCGGGACACCTCTTAATTGGGACATAATTTTGCTGGTCCCACGACTGTCCCAATTTAGGAGGTTTCACTGTATATTAGTTTAAAATTAAAAGAAAGAAAAAATATAATCTTGAATTTATCATAAACATTTTTTTATTACTCTACCTTTTTTTTTTCCCTCAAATAGGACTGTTAAAATGTCATTGTGATATCTGTAAAGATGATAATTATACATGTGAAACAGATGGTTTATGTTTCACATCTGTTGAATTGGATAAGGGTCAACTAGTCTACTCATACAGGTAATTTATTAATATTATTTTATTTATTTTTATTTATCATTATTTTATAGGTACTTCTCATTCAAATAATAATTATATTTATTTATTTTCATAATTTTTTAAAATATGAAGAAATAGGGGAAAATACCCAGTAACGAGCCCTCCGCCAGTAATGAGCCTTTTGCTTTATTTTATTCTATAACTAAGTTATTTTAATAAAAATACAGGTGAATATTTGCTATATAGTTAGAAAAAATGGTTTTCCTTGAAATGCGTGGGTGGTTTATCATTACAAATTCTTATTTTAAATATAATTCTAATAAATGTAAAGTGCTACCAAAAATGGTATTTTTCTTAACGTTTTCGTTAAGGAGATGAATTACATATTATTTTCTTTATATTTTACTAAAAAAAAAAAAGCGATAAATAGCTAATTTTTTTGAAATTACATTTTAAACTAGTTAAAATTTAATTTCTAGCACTTTATAACACTTTTATTTTTATAATATTTTATTTTTGGCACGGCTCGTTACTGGCTCAAATATTGTACATATATGAAATTCATACTGGCTAAAATTCAAAAAACCAAAGTACCAGTAACGAGCCCTTAAAGAAAAAAGCAATAATTCAATTTTTTGTGTATTTAAATACTCACCTACCTATATTTTAATATAAATGTAACATTTTTAAATAAAAATAATTAAAATTTTTGGTTTATTTTGCAACCCATTTGGATATTTCAATTCTCTAAAATTACACGTACCTACCAAACAAAATATTTTAAAATATTTAAAAAATGGAAAAAAAAGAAGAAAATTAAGAAAATGAAAACTTATTAAATAAATAGTTATATCAGTTACATAATAGTCAATATAAGTAAATACATCTATTTTTTTAATATTTAATATTCATAATAGTATATGTATATACCTACTTATGTATGAAAGCAATAAAAAATATTTTTTATATTAAAATTTAAGAAAAAATCCTTCTAATTCAGTTCAAAATATAGGGCTCGTTACTGGCTCCTCTCAGGGGCTCGTAACTGGCGAAAGGGGGGCTCGTTACTGGTCCTCAATAATTTTAAGTTATTTTCTTAATTTTAATAATTTTATTGAAATAAAAACATATTTTTTGCGTTAAATTGCAAATCTAGATCCTTCAGAAAGTTTATTTTGCTCTTGGTTGGAATTATTAATTACATAAATACTTTATCCGTGGTATAAAGAAAAAGTGAAAAATTTTCCTTACTGGGCTCGTTACTGGGTATTCTGTATTCTCCCCTACATATCTAAGAATGGGTGAAAATAAAACAAAAAATTAAAAAAAAAATAAAATAAAATAATTATAAAGGCAACTTTATTTTGTCTTTTTTTAATTTTCTTTTAACACTCCTTTTCTCTATTTTCAAATTTGAATATCTCTGGATCCTGTGATCCTAATAACTTGAACTTTGTTTGTAGGGTGTTCTTCTCTTGTACACTCTGTACAAAAGTCTCTTTTGAACAAAAAAAGATGCCTGCAACAGAGAGCGAGCTACAGGATTCCAAAAAAAAAAAAGTTACGTCGATAAATTTTAAAGACATTTTTCTAGTCCTTTTCGTCTCTTTAAAAAATTATGATCCTGAGTAGAAAGTTGAAATTTGGCCAGGATATTTCTTAAAAGGTTATTCATCTTCCAAACAAACTTTGAACGAAAAAAATTCTTCCAGTAGGTCAAAAGTCCTCCGGGAACATAATTTTTTAAAGGGACGAAAAGGACTATAAAAATACCTTTAATCGGCGTATGTAAAATTGAACATATAGATCGGAGTGTTAAATAAGAATATCTTTCTACATTATTAGAACAAATATAATGCGTATGTAGAACATATTTTAATGAAAAGAAGAAAAAAAAAATAATAAAATCTGAAAACGAAATGTTGTACTTACATAAAAAAAATCAAAAATATAAAAAAAAAGATTTGTAAACATATAAACATTTACATGTATGTATATTAAAAATATAGTTTTTTTTATTCTATGGCCCAAAATAGACTAGGTCGCAAACGAGTTTATAACCGGTTTTAACAACTGCTGAAAATACACCTTATGGTGGCACGACCAAGTTGTAACGAGCGTGAGTGTATTGCAACCGTCAGCTAAAATTATTTTAGACTATTTTTATTATACCAAGTTGGAAAAAAATTGTTACAACTAGCGCATTGCTACCTAGTCTATTTTGGCTGTATCTTTATATTTTTTGCCTTTTTTTCATTTAATTTAATTTAATTCTTTTAGCCTGTAATATATTTTTTTCTAATTTTTTTTTCTCTTTTGTAAATCAATTCCAAGAAGTTCAGAAGAAATGAAAATTGCCAATAAAATCAAATGATTTGTTTATTAATAATATATATATATATATATATTTTTTTTTAATATATCTAATTGTTTATTTAACTGAAGCCACTTTTTTTTTTTTCTTCAAAATTAAAATGACAATGTTTTTAGTGTTTATCACAATCGAAATATTGTTTTAGCATTAAGAAGCTAAGTCAAGTCTTAACTATATTATTTATTTATTTTTGACTATAGTTGGACGGTTCATTAAACTGAATCATATCAGATTTTATAATAATTTCATTGTTTATGTCACATAAATGCTTCATCAGTTCGTGAAATAAAATCAATAATTTCAGCCATAGAATACCTAAGAAATCTTAGCCTTCAACTATACACTTTTGTAATATTTATCATAGTCTTTAATATAAATACTTCGCAAAACATTTTATTTATATTATCAAAACTTTTCGAACACCCATGCATTATAATAGGCCATGAGAACGATTCATTATTATTATTTTTTATTACGCCAATGGTTTAGTGGTCTATGTAGGTATGTAATTTCGACTCCACACGTACACGAAACTTTTTATATTATTCACGTTTTTATTTACGTTGTTGTTCTGACTGAAAAAAAAAAAAATAAGCGACAAATGTAATCCGATACATTTAACTGATTATATTATTTATTGATATTGTGGCACAGTTAACTTCATCAGATTCTATTCAAATCAAGTTCTTAGTCCAAGTTGATTTTATTAGTTTAAAGAAAGAAGAAAAAAAGAGGCTAAAAGGGTTGTTACATTTATATCATAAAATATTAATATACAGCTGTATGCAACTAATTAGCAACGACCACCTGAAAAAATTTAAAATAGGTTTTTCACATATTAAAAGTATGCCAATCCTTTAGTTTGTTATCAAGAAAAACCCTTAATAAAATTACAGTTGCCTGATGTTAAGGGGTGTAGGTAGAGTTTGTTAAAAATTAAAAGCGAATGGTATAATTGCGCAGAGAGATAATGGTATAATTTTTAGAGAATTTTTACACTAGTAGTGGTTTTTTTCTTCTAGTAAAGAGAGAAAACACTAATACACATATAAACATTTTGTGTATAGTATATATTATGTATGTATATAGTATGCGCAGATCATTTAATTTTTAACAAACTCTATTTGGAAAATCCCTTAGGGTCCTTATTTTTCTTTGTGCAGCTAATTAGCAACGATTTTGTTTCATAGATGTAATGTAATGAGAAACTCCATAATTCATATGAGGAATAATGGTATGAGCTACAGCAAAATTGCTAGGACCCATCAAATTTTTAGAAAAATTCATTAATTGCTGTAAGGTATTTTGAGGAGCATAAAACTTGCGAAAAAGTCAAAAGAAAAAACAGACCACGGAAAACAATACCACAAATGGTTAGATTAATAGGAAGGAAATCATTGGCGGACCCGAAGAAAAGCTCAGCTGGTATTCAAAAGAAGCTGTTCAATGGGTTAAATCTATCAAAATCCACTTCAACAAGCACAATTAGACATCATTTGCCTAAAAACCATTTTCATTGTAGAGTCAGGCAACTGGAATTTTATTAGAGTTTTTTCCTGATAACAAACTAAAAATTCTTTGTACCAAATCTCAAAAGGATCGGCATACTTTTAATATGTGAAAATCCTATTTTAAATTTTTTCAAGTCGTCGTTGCTAATTAGTTGCATACAGCTGTATGTATTTAAATATGAAAAAATAAAATAAAATTTAGTTAAATCTGTTTATATATGTTTGTATAATATATGTATGTATAAAAAAAACAAAAACAAAAAAAACAGATGCTTGAACATGTCACAAAGCTTTCCACCAGGTCATTTTATTTGGTGTAATAATGGCAGTAATGGTGGTCCAACAGCAAGACCTGCAGCTAAAATTGGTGGTCATCATTGTTGTAAAACAAATGATTTCTGTAATATACATCTAAAACCAATTATTTATGATTATTCAAAAAGTTCACAAACAATTCTTGAAGGTGGGCATTTTTTTGTGTTTGAAAAAAATTTTATATATTAATGATGACTCCTTAACATTTTTTTTTCTTAATCACCTATAAAATATTGTGTGAATTTTCATTTTTTTTTATTTTAAATAATATTTTGAAATTTCATTCCCTAAAAAATTTTTCAATTAACCTAAATAACATTATGAATAACATCTGAATTTCTGTAAGTAACATATTTCATTATTTGTTTTTTTTTTTCTTTTATTATGGAAAAAGAAAAATTTATAACCAAATGCTAAATCGATTAATCGATGCTGAAACTATTACAACAGAGTCGTGGCTAAAAGTGGTTAATTAATTGTAATTCTTACATTTAATGACCTTAATTATCATAAATCGAAATATCGTAGATTGTGTGAATTTTTCAAATATGTACATATATGTATGTATATGTAAAATTTTCTATTTCTAAGAATTCATACGATACTTAACTTTTTTTTTCTTGTTTCATTTTATTTATTTTTACTTTTACATATTATTATTATTTTTTTTTTTTTGTTCTAATGTAAAATTTTCCTGAGAAAATACTAAATTTGCCCATTCATAGGTATATCAAAAATACGAAATGTAATCCTCCAGAAATTAATATTTTTTGAGTCAAAAAAAAAAAAAAAATTAAATAAATAAACAACAAAATTTGATATCATAATTATTACAAATTCTCAACTTACGTAAACTAATACCGAATTTATGTTGTTTTACTTTAAAAAAAAAATTAATGTATGTTTTGGATTCCATTTGGAAAAAAAAATTGCAAAAAATTAAATTTTCACTTTATATATGGTCTTTTCGAAAATGCAGCAATGCTGTCGTGATACACAATTCAGCGTATAAAAGTTTTAAGCTGAATTCCGTATCATGATTGCTTCACTGCATTTTCGAAAACACCGATACTTTTATATTTTTTCTAACACAAAAAATTTTACTAACAAATAAATAATTCTTCATTTCGTTTTCAGAATTTTGTGAGTTTTTTTTTTGTAATCGTTTTTTTTATAGATTTTAAAAGAGTTTTTTTTTTTTTGTCTTTTTGTAAGTTTGCAGTTTTTTTCAACTGAAAATTGAAAATTAACAGTGTTGTTTTAATGAATTTTTTTAATGACTTCGGTTTTTATCAATTTGTTTGTTTTTTTTCCTGTCTAATTATAAAATAGCTATTACAATTTTTCAATATCCATAATATACAAAAAATATACATACATACAGAAAACATTTTTTTTTTTTATTAAAATATATATTTAATTTAACACATATATTATGTATATAAAAATTTTCTATAGGATTATGGTTGATGGTATAGTACATTCAATATTTTGTTTTTAAAAAAAAAAGTAATTCTGACAAAAAAAAATTTTTTTTAAAAATACAAACAAACAAAATTACAACAACAACAACAACAACAAAAAATTAATAAAAAAAATTTCATAACAAATTCCAATTTACCATATATTAATTTAGGTGTCTTCCAAAGAAATATGACCTAGAAAGACTGCCAATCGAGTGTTTATCAAATAAGGCGAAAGAAAAAGTCTTTAAGATCAAATGTTGTGAAACAGATTTCTGCAATAACGATAGACTGATACAAATGGAAATAAAAAGAGGTATTAAATTAGAAAAAAACAAAAACAAAAAAACAAAATAGTAGGTGCAAATTTTATTATAGCAAAAAAAAAAAAAAATTAATTAATTAAAAGAAGAAATCAAGTATTTTTAGAAACTCACTTTCTTTATTTATTTCTCTGTAATAATTAGCAAAACAAAAATATTTATACATACTCTATATTATACTATTTACCTATTTATACATTTTAGATACACGAAATATCTCTTTTTTTTTTTAATAATATCTTCCTTTTTTTATGCAATCTTGGTTGTAGACAGCAAAATAAAGTTACTTTTCTTTAAGCTTGCAATTGAATAATTTTATATTACATATACATATAAATATACATACATAAGTATATTATTATTATTTTTTTGATTCTATTTTTAATTTATTTTTTCTTTATGTATTTCTTGTCTGGAAAATTGAAAAACTACTTACTTTTTTTTTTCTTTTTAAAATTTATATCTTTTTAAATATTGTTCTCATTTTAACAAATTCTTCTACATAATTAGCATGGTTGAGGAATTTGATTTTTTTTTCTTTTGTAAATTTTTGTTTGCTTAGAATAATTCAAACTAAAGTAATTGTAATTTTTTTTCAATTATTATTTTATTTTATGTTTTTTTTTTTTTTAATTTCTAAAGAGAAATACATAAAGAAAAACTAACTTCAATAAAAAATCGCATACTTTTTTTTTCCTTCTCAGTTAATATCAAAAATTAAAAAACAAAAATATATGTACATATATATACTCGTATATATCGTCGGCTTACAAGAAAAATTGACCGTTTAGAGTTGTATATATAGAACATACCGTGAGCACTTGCTTTTTTGTCCGAAATAATTGCCTATCTTATTATTGTATATAAAAAGCATAACTCGTTCAAATCCAATTTGATCATCTGATTTTATTTACATACTTTTTACGCTAGAAGATTTTCTTTTCTGTTTCCTAAAAATTTCATTTTTTCAGATAGTCAGTTTTTCTTGTAAGCCGATGATATATATATATATACATACATATACATATACATATATTTGTTTTTTAATGAAAACGTGCTATTAATTTTCTCTTCTGTTAGGAATTAAATTGCATAATTAATTTTGTATTCATTTCGAGTTTTTGTTTTAGAAAACATTAGACATTTTGAATTTAAATACTTAATTTAAAAGTAGAAAAAAAAAATATCTGTTTTTTTTTCCAAAATGCTTTATTATTTTTAATTTGAAATAATTTTCTTTTTTTGTAACTAAATTTTCTGGGTAGAAATTATTCGTTTTGAAAATGCAAATTTTTTTTTTTTTAACAATTTATTAGTTTTTCTTACAAAATGTTCTTAAGCTATTATTAATATTATTTTCTTTTTCTTTTTTATTTAACGGTGGAGAAGATTGTTTTTTTTTTTTATATATTCTCATAGATTTTAAGTTAATTTAAAGAAAAAAAAATAATTAAAGTTACAATTTTGCTCTCAATTCTATATTGCACATATTTTTTTTTTTTTTACAAATTAATATGTAAGTTCTGTTTTGTTATCATAATTTTATTTTATTTTTATTTTTTTTTTGTTTTATTTAATTTTTAATAACAAGAAGAAAATAAGAAGCCATTATTTATAAGATAATTATTTATTATTTTAAAAACAAAAAGGAAATTGCTATAATTTAATAAAATACTACTCAATTCTGTTCTATATTTTTTCTTATATTTTTTGCAATAATGAAAAAAATAAAATAAAATAAAATAATAATGGTGTTACACTTATGTGTAGACGATGAAATAAATGCTTTATCACACTTATCTACGGGAAAATTTTTTTTATTCTTTTTTTTCTCCCTAGATTTTTCTCTCTGCTGTCTGTCTTTGTATTTATTTCTATTCACAACCTCTTTGTTCTTATAGTCTTAGAATTAATTGTAAATTTTATTCTAATAGAAAAATAAAAAACTTAAAAAATTCATAATGGAAAATTTCTTATATTCGAAAGTTGTTTATCAATCATTTTTAATCATCCAAAATTTTTTTTTCCTCATGAATGAATATTGTATTATTATATTTCGTTTTATAATTAACTTATCAATTATTTAAATTGCAATTAGAAAATAAAACAGGATTAGAAATTTCTTTTGAAATGTACTTCAACTGATTCTACAACATTGATGTGACAAATATGGACAATTTTATTATCTTTGATTTTTTTTTTAGGAAACGAGAAATAATTTTTTTTTATTTCATTTTTTCGTTGTTTCAAAGAAAACAAAATGAAGAAGAAGAAAATAAGAAAAAAAGAAGAAAAAAATCACAAATAATTTTCTTGCAATTTATTATTATTGTAGATGTTTTGCAGCTGAAAAATTATTTCCACCTGAAGATCCTGCATGGTGTCATCATAAAAATGATAATCCTGTTGTTAGGATGAGCTGTTGTGATACAGATTTTTGTAATAATAAACCAAATTTTACAATACAATCTGCAGGTGAGACGGAAATTTTAATTGTTTTTGGGGGGGAAAAAAATTTTTTTTATACATACGAAATAAAAATGTCTTTTTTTTGTCTTCATCAAAATCAAAAAAAAAAAAAAAAAAAAAAAGTTATGTATAAAAAAAAATAATTGGAAATACCTATGTATTTGAATTTAAAAAAAAAAATGAAAAGAATAAAGCCATTAAATTTGTGTACACACATTCATTAATTCCTGTCATAATTTATTATTATTTTATTGACTATTGTTTTCCATATGAATGTTTTCATTTTTATCTTTACAAAAACAAAAGCAAAAGCAAAATTAATCAATAAATAAAAATTTAAATAAATTTTTTATCATAAACAAAAATTGTGTACATTACTTTTTTTTGCTATATTTGTTTTTATGTTCTATATACTTTCTATGATTGCATATTCTTAAAAAAGCCAAAATTCTCAATTGGACGTAACAAAAAACAAAAATAAGATACAATTGGATATCATTTACTTTGAACAAAAAAAAAAAAAACAAGAATTAAATTTCAAATTGGAACAAAAAATTTTTTTGTCTCGCAAAAATAATGAATAATGCAATCAATCAAAATTTATCATTCAAAATTTCATTGAAAAAAAAAAAAAATAAACGAACGATTTAAAAGATAGAAATACAAATTTATGTGTTTTATGTTCTTTGTCAAATGCACCATATTTAAATGGATCATCATTATTTTTTTTTTCTGTGTGTGTGTATGTCTTCATTAAATATTGAATATTAAAATTCAAAATTTATTTTAATTTAGAAAAATAAAAAAATATAAAATACTGTTATAATTGGGTTATTAATTATGAAAAATTATATTATGAAATCAATTACATGCATCTTGTGTATTTTTTTTGTTTTTGTTTTCATACATAAATGAATTCGCAATATAAAGACAAAAAAAATTACATACATAAATGGGAAAAAATCAAATTCATCGTGTAAGTGTAAGTGTTATTCTATATTTATATATTTTATTTTTTTTTTTCTCAATTATTTATTTATTTCAAGGGATTTCACCTTATTGTGATGTATTTTTTTTTTTTTTTTAGTTTATTGTTTTTTCTTTGAATGTATCATTTTGAATATTTCGCATATTGTACGAAATATTATTTGGTTTATTTATAAGTTTTCTTAATTTTTGGAATCTTTTAACAAAAGAAATATTCGCATCGGAACTCTTACTTATTGTACTTTAGGTGGCCCTTCCTGATTATTCTGATAATTAGAAGAATAAAATGTATGTAAATATTTAAAATTTTAAAAAGCATACCAATATCAAACAATTTTACAATATAAATAACAAACATTTTACAGGTTAAATAAAATACTTTTTTGAACATTATGTGACTAGCACAAAAATTTATTTTTGGAAACCTTATTTTTCAGAGGATTTTTTTTTCAAAATCGCGTAATCATTTCAAATTTCCATTTTAGACCAATTTTTATGCATTTTACCTTATTCGTTGGTTCGATTTATTCCTATGATGAATTTTACACAAAATTCAAAGGATCAATATTTTAATTTAGACTTTTTTTTTTTTTAATTTTTGCATTACATTGAGCGCGTATACTCCGCAGTACCAAACCGGTATAGTACTATTTTAGTACGACTAAACCATTTTAGTACTGCCCGTATATACCGTAGATGCAAATAATGAATTTTGGTTCGCACCAAAATGGTCGACCTAAAATGGTTCGGTACCATGCGTATATACCGGGACCAAAACAGTACTAGTACCGGTTCGGTACTGCGGAGTATACGCGCTCATTGTAAAAAGGAACATTCTATATACATATGTATATATATATTTTTTTTAAATTATTTTCAATGTTTTTATTTTGGACTTTATTTAAAAATCAAATTTTATCCACAGAACAAAACCCCACAACAACAAAAACACTTTTTTTTTTTTATTGTTTGCATCAAAATTTATTTTGTAGATTTATTTTTATTTATTTTATATTTTTCACACATTTTGCATGCATGAGATTGCTTTTAGTTATCTTTTTTTATTTGTTACATTTAAGTCCAAATGAATGCTTTTTTTTCAAATTTTTCACTGTTAAAATATTTTATTTTATACGTAAATGCACATTTTCTTTATTTATTTATACATATGTATTTGTTTTTTCTTTCTTATTGCACAAATTTTTTTTTTAATATGTAAAAAAAAAAAATGCATGATGCTTTCCACTAACACATTTTTTTTTTTTTTTGCTTTTCTTAATATTTTTCAATAATTTTATTAAAATTCAATTTAAATTAAATAAAATTCTATTTAAAGTATTTTTTATTAATCTGTAACTTCTTTTTTCTTTCATATTTTTTTTTTCTCTTCCCGAATTTCCCTTCTTGTTGTTTTTGTTGTTTTCTTTGTTAAAATAGAATTCCTTGCAGAACCGCCAATAAGTACATGGCAATTAGTTTTTATAATATTTGGAGCAACATTAGGTTTATGCACATTATTATTATCATCATATTGGTTTATACAGAAACGTAAAAGGAATAATAGTGGTCGTCCATTTACACAAGAAGATTCGGTATGTGATCCAATATTAAATCGTAATACAATTCAGGATATGATCGAAATGACAACATCTGGATCAGGATCAGGTAATAAATTAAAAAAAAAAATGTATACATTTAATTATATTGAAAAGAAATGATGAAATATGAAAAATTATGAAAAATTATGAAAGGAAATTAAATAATGAATTTGTTGTGTGTTATTTATTTTTTTTTTCTTAATAATTTAAGCTGGCCTACCGTTATTAGTGCAAAGATCAATCGCACGACAAATTCAACTTTGTTGTGTTATTGGTAAAGGACGTTTCGGTGAAGTATGGAGAGGTAGATGGCGTGGTGAAAATGTTGCTGTTAAAATATTCTCTAGTCGAGAAGAATGCTCATGGTTTCGTGAAGCTGAAATATATCAGACTGTTATGTTAAGACATGAAAATATTTTAGGCTTTATTGCTGCTGATAATAAAGGTAAACACATCACAATTCAAATCCTCACAGAGGATTTTTTTTTTTACCTAGTTCGTCCCAAAATTAAATCATCCGTTTTATTTTATTTTACAGATAATGGTACATGGACGCAATTATGGTTAGTTACTGATTATCATGAGAATGGTTCATTATTTGATTATTTAACAACACATACAGTTGATTCAAAAACAATGTTAACAATGGCATTATCAATAGCAACTGGTTTAGCTCATTTACATATGGATATTGTTGGTACACGTGGTAAACCAGCAATTGCACATCGTGATTTAAAATCAAAAAATATACTTGTTAAATCGAATTTAAGTTGTGCCATAGGTGATTTAGGTTTAGCTGTACGACATGTAGATAAAGATGATTCAGTTGATATTCCATCAACACATCGTGTTGGTACAAAACGTTATATGGCACCAGAAGTTCTTGATGAAAGTATAAATACACAACATTTTGATTCATTTAAACGTGCCGATGTGTATGCATTCGGCCTAATATTATGGGAGATTGCAAGACGTTGTAATATTGGAATGATGTATGATGAATATCAATTACCATATTATGATGTTGTTCAACCAGATCCAACAATTGAAGAAATGAAAAAGGTATGAAAAAATGTATTCTTTATTTTTTTTTTTTAAATTTTATATTCTGATTTTCTTAACACTGATTTAAATTTTATTTTGTTTCACCTTTTTTTCTCTATTTTTTTTTTGTCTTTTCTTAGGTGGTTTGTATTGACAAACAACGTCCAAATATACCAAATCGTTGGCATGCATCAGATGTTCTTCATAGTATTGCAAAAGTAATGAAAGAATGCTGGTATCAAAATCCTGCAGCAAGATTAACTGCACTTAGAATCAAGAAAACTTTAGCAAATATAAGTGCAGAAGATAAAATTTAAAAAATAATGAATCAAAAATTAAAAAAAAACATGTTAAATAATATTTTTGAGTCTTTAAAGTGAATTGAAATTTTATAAAAAAAAAAAAGAAAACAATTTGATAAGAAAAGTAAAAAACTTTTAATTAAAAAAATGACTGAAAAAAGAAAATGGCAAAAATGAAGTGAATCAGATAGGTTTTGAGATGAAGAATAAATTAGAAAAAAATATATATATAGTATACTTATACATATATAAGAATTATATTGAAGTAACGAGAGAATGAGAAATAAGGTTAAAAATAAAACAAAAATTATAAATAACAATAAGGATAAACATCTATCTTATGTACTAAACAGGGTGATTCATCAAAATCAAGGTAATTTTATGGTTTTAAAGAAAGAAAAAAAAAGAAAGATGCGGTAAGTCAGTTTTTAAAATATTCTTAAAATGGTTTTGATGGTTTGAATACTTTGAATTCACACTATTTTTCATAACGTAAAGTTTTTTTTTTTAAAAACAACAACAACAACAACAATACAATAAACTACTATTTTTTAATTTATAATCTAGTCGTATTAAATGTCCTAAACTAAATATTCAAATTCAATTCCTTAAAAAAAAAAAAAAAAAAAAAAAAAAAAAAAAAAAATTAAATCGAATTTGAAAAAAGCATTTTATTTTTTTTTTTAAATATATTTTTTTTTATATAAGTATGTAATCTGAAAACACCTTGATTTTTTTGTAAAATCACTTATCTCTCTAATTGTCACCGTTATATTTTATGTATTTTAGAAAAAAAGAGTCCTAAATTTAGGAATATTAAGAGAAACAGTTCACATTATTCATGCCATCAAATGAATTCATAAAAATATATACATATATACATATATGTATATATAGAACACAGATTTTCATTGAGTAAAAGAAAAATTATTTTAAAATAAAATCAAAAAATTATTATCAAACTAAATGATCATTAGATGTGTATATAATCAAAAAAAAAAAAAATAATAATAATAATAATAATGAGATTTATTTAAAAGTTAACTCTTTTCCCAGTGTAATACACATACTCGTATATACATATGTATAAACAAATATATCAAAAATTTACCTTTTTTTTTTTTTTTAATCTACAACAAATCGACGAATTAAAATTAATTTTAAAATACGAAGAAAAAAAAAACATTTTTAAATGTAAATTTTAGCATGCTTCTTTTTTCTTGTAATTACTGTAATAAAATTCTATCTGTCTATTTTTTTTTTCAAATTTTATAAATTATACATAGTTAAGAAAATATACCTACAGATAATTCAATGCAATTTTTTTTCAACAAATAATAATTAAGGAATTTAAAGAACAAAATAAAGAGAATAAATAAATAAAAGAGAGAATTGAACATAAAAATTAGAAATTTTCAAGCCAAATATCACAACTTTTAAATAGTTCTTGTTTACTAAAAATTAAAAAAAAATAAAAAAAAAAAAAACATGTAATTTAAGATCCTTTGCAATTGTTATTGTATGTTAGCGATGGAGCTAAAAGTCTTTTTCATCCGCATCATTTTAGAACTTCAAAAGTTGAGACTTTATATAAGTATTTTTTTGTACAAAGAATAAGAATCCGAAGAATTTGTCTTAAAAGTTTATTCGATGATATATACCATTTAATTCAAAATGTTTATACGCAGCAGGTGCAAAGGGTTAATTACAATAAAATACGTTATTAGAAACTAACAAAAAAAAAAAATTAAAATAGATAAATAAAAAATTGTATAAAGAATTGTAGGTACATAAATAGTTCTTCTTTCTTTTCAAAAGGAAAAATGTAATAAAAATAAAAATTTAAAGAAACAAAAAACAGAAAATTAATGAAAAAATAATAATAGTAAATAACCATTAAAGGAACATAATATAAAATTAAAATAAACAAAAACAAAAAACCATTGAGTGATTTAAGAAAAATGAGATGATTAATTTTTACATTACATTTAATACACAATAGACGTTATTTATTAATAATTACACTAGGGAACAAATTTAAAACTTTTCTTCGACAACACGAAAAACATTATTTGTTTTTAAATAAATTGTTCAACAAAAAAAAAAAAAAAAAAAAAAAAAAAAAAAAAAAAAAATATTCAGAAGTGTTTTTGCAGCAAATCTATAAATTTTTGCGATTTTCTTATATTGACTCACAAAACAGTGCAAATTTAAAACTTTTGCTCAATTTTTTCCTTAATAGTTTTTTATATTTATTTTATAATAATGGACTAATGCTCAATTTCTTCAGTCTCAACTATCTTGTAGCTAACTTTAGCAAAAGACATTTGCATTTCTTCACCTCCGATTAGCACTTAGCTGCCACCTAAGTTTAGCTAGGAGATGAAATACTGGTTATTTATTTAGATTTTACCTAACTCGATAGTAACGCATTCTGTGTCAAGAAAAAGTGATTATTTATTGCAAAATAAAGTGACAATGACATTGAATTATTTACATTTTGTTATCGAATAAAATTTTAAAGGAAATTGGTTTTTTAATTTCAATTTGAAAATATCTTTTTTTAATCACTTACACACTTTTTTTTAATAAAAAATAAACGTTACACGGTTACAGTTTCAAAAATATTCAAATTTGGCATTACTAAATTTTAGAGTATCGTTTTAAATTTTATGATTTTCAGGATTGGGAATCAAGAAATGTAGCTGCCAGGTAGTTAGCAGAAAATTTTAATGAAGAAAACCAAACCTGTAGCTAGCTGTCATTTACACTATTGTGATACCGAGTTAGCAGAGACTTTTGAAGAAATTGAGCATACAAGTTATAGCTGAAATTTGATGGTCACGCAAGGGACGCGGACATATGAAATTTTAATGTTTTTAAATTATGGGAGGAAATTGCATGTAAATTTCTCGAGAAGTCGAGAAAAAAATTCATATATCGTCCTAAAACTCAAAATAATTTATTTTTGGTCTTAATCTTCATCATCTTCATCAAAATCTAACAAGCTACTATTAAGCAAAATGGAATCGAAAAATACATATGTATATCATCTATTTCGATATAAATTTTACTTTAAATCACCAAAGAACTTTATTCACTCACAAAATATTTAAAAACCAATTTCCTTTACTTCATTCGACAAGAAAAAAAAAAATGTAAATATGCGTTACTACCGAGTTGTAACACCTACATAAATATAATCAGTTATTCTTCATCTGCCAGCTAATCTAAGGTGGCAATTAAGTGCTAACCAGAGGTGAAGAAATGCAAATCTCTTTATTATCTTTTTGTTAAAATTAGCTATAATATAGTTGAAACTGAAGAAATTGGGCATTAATCAATTTTTGGTGACCTGTCTGATAAGACTCTCAGTACATTTAGATTAAATTTTTAAATCAAATTAAATGAAAATCAGACCTATGTATTTTGAAACTTTTACGTTTATTTCTTTGAATATAGAAACATTGAAAATATGTAATGTTTATTATTGTTGTCTGATCTGTGTTCCCTAATGTTATTATAAATAAAATATTATTATTATACCAGTTACATAATTATTATATTTAATAAATAATAATATGTATAAAATTTTTTTTAGAAATTTACAAAATAAAAAATTTGAGATGAAAAAAAAAAAAAAGAAGAAGAAAATAATTATAAAATAATAGGTAATTATTATTATTTTTTTTTCTCAATAATTTTTATTTTATTTCTACTGGTTTTTATTTTCTTCTTTCCTTAAAACCTATATAAACATTACCATTAATAAATAATAGAAACAGAATACGTAATTAAAAAACAGGGAAATCTATAGAATATTCACAAAAAAAAAAAAAAAAAAAAATAACACATAATAAATCTTAATACATACATAATAATATAAATAAAAATACTTTTCAAATAATTATTTTGGAAAAAAATAAGTAGTTTTATAATTTTTTTTTTCCACATTATTTCACGCAATGTATGGTTAAATGAATTTTAAATCACTCAATAGATGAAATAAAAAATTATCAACATTGTTTTCTATTTTTTTTGTTTGTTTGTTTGTTTTTTTTTATTTTTTATTTTTGTTTTTATTTTTAGATTATTATTATTATTTTTTTTTTTAAGTTAGAAATAAACATTAAAACAACAACAACAAAATTATATACATACATATATGTATATAAAAAAAACCCCCCAATATACAGAAAATATATTTGATTTTCATTTCATTTCCATTAAAATAACGAAAGCTTTATGAGATTATTTTTACGTAAAAAAAATAAATAAATAAATATATATTTTATTATAAATAAAAATATTATATAATTAATATAATTGAATAAGAATTTTTAATTAATATGTAATATGTAATTATAATGTATAATTAATTAATTAATTTTTATTTTTAGTTTTAAAACATTATCATGTATAGGTTTTTAATTATTATTATTATTTTTTTTTTTTTGTTTAAATATTGTTTTCAGTTTTTTGTTTTATATTTTTCTTTCGAATTTACTTGAGATCTCTTTGCACTTTATAAAAGAAAAAAAAAAGTTAATATATGTAATTTTAGATTTATTATCTTTTTTAGTTTATCTAGTTTATTATTTTTTTTATTATTTTTACATTCATATATACATACATATACATATATGTATATATGTATATTTTTTTTTTTTTTTTCATTTTATTTTGTCTAATGAGAAAGGAGGCCCTTATCAATGAAATAATAAAAATAATAAATAAATAAATATAATTTACAAGAAAACTATTAATTTAATTAAAATAATAATTACATACATACATATAATATTAATAATAAAACCATAATTGAAATATAATTCAACATATATTTATTACCTCATAAATGAACTGCCATATAAATATTAAAATTAAAAAATAATTAAAAACAAAACAACTATACAACTATACAAAAACAATACAAAAAATAAATCGTGAAACTATTTTTTGAAGTAACAAAAATAATCATTTTTATTCAAAAATTAAATTTAAAAAAAAAAAAAAAAACAGAAAAATTAAAGAAGAAATAAATTGATAAAACAAAAAAAGTTTTTAAAAAAAAAATACAAAATTATAATGTGTTTTTATAAAATCAATACAATATTTTCTTTAAAAAGACTTCTCAAAGACTGATATAACAAAAACAAATAAATAAAACAAATACATAATAATAATAATTATAATACACATATACCTATATATAAAAAATAAAAAAAGAAATGAGACTAGGATAAAAATATATTTAATTATTTTATCATTATTCTTTTCTGCATTTATTTTAACAATGTTCAAATTTTTTATTTTATTTTTTTTTTCTGTTTTATATTATTTTTTTTCTTTCTTTTTTTTTTTTTTAATATCCTAAGTTTTCGAATTTATTAAATTACGACTTTTTAAATAAAAAAACGTGAAAAAGAAAAAATATCAACAAAAAAAAAAGCCAAAATTTAAAACACATACGTAAAATTTTTAATACTTTTTTTTAACTAAAATTTTAAATTTCGGCTGTGTGCGAAAAGTACCGTTATACCTAAATTCAACGAAAACCTAAATTAGTAAAATATCGATAGTATATTATATAAATATTTAGTATTACTTCGAACTTAATTAAATTCGTAATTAAAAAAATTCATCAAATATTCTGTGAATAATAATGTCGCACAGAATGTCGTAAAATGTTAAAAGATTATTAATTATTTATTATTAATATTAAAACATACATACTTTAAAAATACATCAAACAGTTACGATTAAATTTTTAAAATAATGGAAAGAAGGTGAACGTATAAAATATGTATCAAATGTCAATGATAGATATGATAGATAAATTACAATTCGCACAGTATAAACGTTCTTAAGTTTAAAAATTTGAAATTTTCTTAAAACAATTTAGTGTTTTGAAAATTTTTCCAATAATTTAGATACTTTTTGCACATAGCCTTAATACTATTCATTTGAAATCGTAAAAGTACGCAACGCGTAATTTTACGACCTCGTAAGTCAAAGTGACGTGAAAGCACCTCGTAAAACACTAATCGTAACTTAACTCTTCAAAAATATAACATATAACAATCTTCTCAAAACATAACCACAAATTCACTTATTAAACTCCAGTTGGTAAAAATGACAAGCTGTCAAAATCTTGGTTTACAAAAAATTTGTTTACGAGGTTTATCTACGCGACTAAAAAGTTGCGTACATTTACACAGAGTTCGTAATTCTCAAAACAAAATGAAAAATTTACGAAGTCTCGTAAAAATACGAAGAATACGCGACTTACGCGAAATACGAGACTTACGTAATTTGAAATGAATCCCCTAAATAAATAAAAAACAATCATATATAATTTTATTTCAAGTTTAATTTTTATTCAATAAAATAAAGAAAAAAAAAAAGTCAAATAATGAGAGAATTTAAAAACAATAAAATTAACCCTAGGATCGCCTGATCGATATTGTCAAACTTTTGGCTGTGAACTTCTATAAATATTAGGGTTTTGTTCTACCGATTTTGAGCTAATTTTAAAAATATATGCACACATAGGACCCTCCAATAGTCAAATGGAGGAATTGGTGAAGTTTCAAAGTCCTAGCTCAAAAGGATCACATTTGTATACCATTAAAGAATCCTAGGGTTAAAATAAAGATAAAACAACAACAACAAAAATTATTTTTGATAAGGGCATCAACAAAAATTAAATTTTTTAGTTTATTTTTCATTCCCTCAAAATGATTTTCTTTTATAATTTGTCTAATCTATGTAAAAAAAAAAAAAAAAAAAAAAAAGGAATAGAAAAAAAACATTTACACACAAAAATCTCTATCAAAAAAAAAACAAAAAAGGAGTACCTAATTCAAATTAGTGATTTAAAACAAAAATTAATTTTTTAAATATCAAACAAAATTATGGAAAAAAATGTAGTGATTTGGTTTTTTTTTTTTTTTTTTTTGTTTAAATTTATATTTTATAAATCATTTTATGAATGACATATCTAGTGAGTACAACAATAGAGCTCTTATATAATCACACAATAGTAATAAATTTTAAAAAAAAATGATTATTATTAAAATAATTAAAAAATTTGAACAGATTTTTTCCTGAAAAAAAAAGTTAATTTAAATTGAATCCTTTCAGGTAAGCTCTCTTGTTTTCATGATTTTCTTTGAAGCATTCAGAAACTTCAGCTTTTTTTTTTTTTAATTTTAAAGCCTTTATCAAGATCATTTTTAAATGATTTTAAATGATACAGCATATACTTTTCATATTTTGTGTACATTGGTCTATACACCTATATATATTTGGAATTGATTTTTTTTAAATTTATTTTCATGCATGCTGTGAAAATGTTTGCATATAGCCAACGACTCCTATAGTACCAAGACTGAATGCTCATTTTGTGTATATGTTGGAAGTACCAAATTAACATTACAATTTATTGTTTTTAATCAATTATAACTAAGTTGTGATTAAAGTTACATGAAAATTATGTTCAAATGAAATTCAATAGAAATTAAGTTATTAAAGAAAAATGATAATTTTTAATTAAAATCACAATTATCTCTCTCATTTCTCATTTTTAACAGTCATCTCTGAAAATGTAGTACCACTTGAAGAATTTTTTTATTCATTTGTTTATTTCTTCTTTCAAAAATATTATTCATAAACAAAAAAAAAACTTAATTTCTATTAATTTTATGATATAACAATGTTTGGGAAAAATGTTTATTTAATAAAAATCCACAAATTTGTAAAACATTATAATTTGATATTTTTAGTAATTTGGGAGATTTAAGGAAAAATTGATTTTCAGTTTTATGTTACTTAATATTTATCATGTTTTTTCTTTGATTTACGTTGCTCATAGATATTTAATATATTCGGTGAAAATAAAGCTAAGGATCTTCTATACATTTCATTTGAACATAATTTTCATGTAACTTTAATCACAACTTAGTTATAATTGATTAAAAACAATAAATTGTAATGTTAATTTGGTACTTCCAACACATATAAACAATAAAATAAAATTGAGCATTCT
Organism: Bombylius major; assembly: GCA_932526495.1. Taxonomy (NCBI): domain Eukaryota; kingdom Metazoa; phylum Arthropoda; class Insecta; order Diptera; family Bombyliidae; genus Bombylius; species Bombylius major. The sequence goes on along the minus strand of OW052046.1, from coordinate 31,088,083 downwards.
GTCTTGGCACTATAGGAGTCGTTGATATAGCTCGATTCAAAAAAGATGACGAATCGTATTACACTAGAAAACTACGCGCAGAAGAAAAGATACATACACACATGCATTTTTGTTGTTGTAAATTCTAAGAAAGAGGTTTCTTCCTTCGCTTATGTATACACAATAAGATCACTAACCCATGTAAAACATGCGCGAGATTCGCTAACTCATATTATTTTGACTATACAGTATAGTATACATACCTTTTTTTAATTACACAGTTTGGGTGAAAATACATTGGTTGTAATGCGCTAGTTGTAACAATTTTTTTCCTACTTGGTATAATAAGAATAGTCTAAAATAATTTTAGCTGACGGTTGTAATACACTCACGCTCGTTACAACTTGGTCGTGCCACCATCAAGTGTATTTTCAGGAGTTGTTAAAACCGGTTATAAACTCGTTTGCGACGGTCTCAGCAGTCCCAGTCTATTTTACCCCTTTGACAGTTAACAGTCCTCTCTCTCTCTCTCTCTCTCTCTCTCTCTCTCTCTCTCTCTCTCTCTCTCTCTCTCTCTCTCTCTATGTCTCTCTCTCTTAGATACTTATTTACCGTTATTTTTTATATCTTTCAAAAAAAAAAAATCTGTTCAAATTTAAAGGATAATAATAATAACATTCACCTTTACAGTACATTTAGAAAATAATTAAAAAAAAAAAAACATGCATAAATAATTAAAAATATTCATTGAAAAATTTAAAAATAATACAAAAAAAAAAACGTACATTTCCAAAATAATTTCTAAGTTCTTTAAAAAATTTTCTAAAATTTTCAAAAAACAAAAATAAAACAACAACAAAAAAGTGTATAAATTATTATAATTATTTTTTACTCATCATGATTATATTAAATTTATTACACACTATATTATAAAAAATTAAAATCAAAAAAAAAATATAAATATGTAATAACAATAAAATAAAAAAGTAAATAACGAAGGAAAAAAATTTAAAAACAAATATACATATATATTTTTGTTGGCCCATTTTTTATAATATTATACCAATTGTTTTTTCTTTTTTAAGTTTTCTCTTGCTGTTAGTGTAATTTTTAATAATAATAAAAAATAAAAAAATAACGAAAAAAAGAAAAAAAAATAATGTGTATCATAATTATAATATAATATTAAAAAAAAAATTATAAAATTCTAGATTATAATTAATGATGTTCAAAATTTTCCTTATATTTATAATTATATTTAAAGGAAAAAAAATCAAAAAATAAAAACACACATACAACACATTTTATAAAATAATATATTCCAGTGGAAAAAAAAAGCATAATATAAAAATTTAATTTTTTTTGTTCTTTTATTGTAAAGAAAATCATTTAAATTTTTCTTTTAATTTTCATTTTATGTTCTTTTTTTTTTTTTTTTTTTTTTTTAAAAAAAAGTTTTCATACACCCTATATAATATAATTTTCTTTAGGTATATACATAAATATAAAATTATTATAAAAAGAAAAATTAATACATAATATAAAATAAGAATAAGAAAAAAATAGTTACACATATATTATATATAAAAAAAAAAAGAAAATAAAAAATATATATACATATATAAAAAAAAAAAATTAAATATAAATAAGAAAAGAAAAAAATACATATTTATTCCCTATTTGTTTGGGGATCAAAACAATTTGTAAATAGTTTATTATTTGTACGGCTATGTTTATTAGTTGTTGCAGTAAAAAAATAAAAAATAAAAAAAAATAAAAATAAAAAAATGAAAAAAAAAAAGGAAATGAAAATATAAAATAAAAAAAAATGTATTTGATTTTTTTTTTAAATTTTGTAATTATTATTTTTTAAATATCTTAAAGTTTAGAAGCTAAAAAAAAAATGGACAAAGAGAATTTATATCTAGTATGAAATACGGATTATGTGTTATGTGTGCCTAAAATGAGAACCTCGTATCAGACATGTGATGAATTTTTCTGGCCAAAAATGAAAAGCTCGTATCAGACACGTGATGTCTCGTTCTGGCCAAAAGTGCGAAGATCGTATCAAACATCACGTATCTGATACAAGGTTCTCATTTTAGGCACATAAGTAGTATCACGTCTACCGCACGTTGTTTTAAGATAAAGGGTTAATAAACTCCGCTTGTTGGTGTCCAGGAGTTTTTTCCCAGTAGAAGATACATTTCTTTATGTATTTCCCATTCCTTGATATTGCGTTTTGTGTGACTTTTGGGTAGGCCACAAAAAGGTGTTGGTCCAAGAAAATTAGAGTTGGCATCTTTCTTAGCCAAAGAGTCTGTCAGCTCGTTATTACTATTTAATTTAATGATATTAAATAATTGTTTTTCTAAATGAAGGAAATGTACATGTAATCGTATTATTTAGCAGTTACATATGAGTTATAATTTTTTTTATTGCACACACATACATATACATACATAAATTTTGCCTTGTATGGACTCCAATAAAATGATTTAATCATATATGTACAAATATTGCAAATAAAATGCAAAAGTACATAAACTAATTTCTCATATAAATACATATGCATATCTCATTTCATACATATATTCGATAATATATAATTTTATTTTATCTAATGATCATCATACGTACATACATACATATTACATATAAAAAAAATTTATTATAATTGTTCTTCAAATTTACAATTCCTACTTCTTCGATATTATTTATCTGAAAAAAAAAAAAAAAAAAACCAGACGAGATAGATACAATTACCCTTCCTTAGGATATTAGTAATTTTGTTTCAAAGAGTGGGATTAAATTTGATATTAGGAGAGAAAGATTATATATATTTAAAGAAAATAACAATATTTTTGCAAATTTTAAAAACATTTTGTAGTTTTTAGTTAAATGCTTTTTACTTATTCTTTTTTTTTTCACTTAGAAATTAATTGAAATAATTTTATTTAAAATCAAAAAAAGAAAAAAAAAATAAAAAATAAAAAAAAAAGTAAATAAATAAATAACAACAAAAACAAAAAGTGAAAGTGCTATTTAATTACTTTTAAAATTTTGTAAATTGTTTTTTTTTTTTCTTATCAAAAAAATAACAAGAAAAAACAAAACATCTTAACATAAATTCAAAAAAAAAAATAAAATAATAAATAAATAACAATAATAATAATAATTTCAAAATTCAACGTATCTTTCAAATTTTGAGTATCAGTTAAATTTGATTTTTATTCTTTTTTTTTTTTCAGAAAGTAAATCTTTTATCTGTAAATCTATTTTATGTTCAATTACATAATCGAATAACAAAAAATTGTGTTTAAAAAACAAATTAAAATATATAGATATTTTTTTTTTTTAAATTGTAATTTCCGTTAAAAAATAAAATTTAAAAAAAAATAAAAAAAGGGTTAAAACAAATCACATCCATAGAAGAAATAAAGATTGTATAAACAGTGTCATTTTTTTTTATGTTGTTTACTTTTGTTGATAATTGAAAAAAAAAAAAAAAAAAAATTACAACAACAACAACAAAAAAACTAAATTAATAAATATTATTACACAAAACTTATACGTGAAACTTTCTCTTCAAGACTTGTTATTGTGTTTATGTTTGCTATTTTTTTTTTTAAATTTTTATAACTGCCACTTTTGCTGTGCCATTTGATGCAAGTTTGCAAGTTTGTACCAACCATACATAGAGATTCTTCAGTATCATCTAATACATACTTTGTTTTTTTTTTTTTTGCATGCATCCATAGATATTCCATTTCATTTAAAATATAATAAATATCTTTTATATACATATATTTTTTTTCTTATTATCTTTGAAAAAAAAAATTACATTTTTAAGATAATCAACTTAATTTTCAACTAACTGCATAAGAGATCATAACTGCATATTACGTGTACACTGCTTTAAAACTACCTACATGATAAAATATCAAAAAACTTGAATCATAAAATCGGTTTGCAAAAAACTTGCATAACATACATCGTAATCTTGAACAACAACAATTTTTCAAACTAGAAATTATTCAAATTGAATTTTCAGTTGATTAAATTGAATAATTTAAAAAAAAAAAAAAAAACAAAAAGGAAGAAAGAAAAATAAAACAATCATGTTCATTTTAATAACGATACTTTTATTTTTTATAATTTTATTAATTTTATGCTATTTAGATATATGTAAACCAAAAAATTATCCATTAGGACCAAAATGGTTACCAATATTAGGTAGTGCTATTGAAATATATAAATTACGTAAAAAATATGGTATGTTTAGTAAAGTTATTGAAAAATTAATTGAAAATTATAATAAAAATTGTAATGGTATAATTGGATTAAAAATTGGTAAAGATAAATTAGTAATTGCATATGATACAAATTCAATAAGAGAAATGTTATTAAATGAAGATTTTGATGGACGTCCAGATGGTTTATTCTATCGTAGTCGTACATTTGGTACACGTAAAGGTGTTATTGTAACAGATGGTGAATTTTGGCAAGAACAAAGACGTTTTATTGTACGTCATTTAAAAGAATTCGGTTTTGCTAGACGTGGTATGATTGAAAATATCGAAAATGAAGTACAATTTTTATTGAATGATTTAAATAATTTAATTAAATTACAACAACATCAACAACAACAAAAAGAAGAAGAAAATGAAAAAGAAAAAAAGAAAAATGAAAAAAATTATTGTATTGTTGAAATGAGAGATATTTTTGGTACATACATATTAAATACATTATGGAAAATGTTAGCTGGTATACGTTATAATAATGATAATGAAGAATTAAAAGAATTACAAACAATATTTAATGAATTATTAAAAAATGTTGATATGATTGGTTGTATATTTAGTCATTTTCCAATATTACGTTATATAACACCAAATTTATCTGGTTATAATCATTTTATTGAAGTACATAAACATATTTATAAATTTTTACAACGTGAAATTGATCGTCATAAAAATGTATTTAATTATGATAATGAACCAAAAGATTTAATAGATGTTTATTTACGTGAATTAAAATCAGTTAATTGTAAATCATCATTTTCTGAACAACAATTATTAGCATTATGTTTAGATTTATTTTTAGCTGGTACTGAAACAACAAATAAAAGTTTAGGTTTTGCATTTTTACATATGGTACGTAATATAAATATCCAAGAGAAGGCACAAAATGAAATTGATATGATTATTGGTAGAGAAAGATTACCAAAATGGGAAGATAGATTAAAGTGAGTAAATTGTAGTATTCAATCCGTCTTTTTACACGATTCTTCTTAACGACGGTATTCTCAAAGTTCGTTGGCCAGGAGAGTAGTGCAGTTTCCTCATCTTTCTTTACTTTTTCAACCAAACTATATATAAAAATAATAGTTTTTAGTTCAAGGGATGCTGAGACCTTCAAAGTCAACTTCAGGTCTTAATTATGTTGGAATTTGTAAATGTATGGAAATTTAAGGTTTTTAATAATACTTTTCACTTTATTTCCAAAAATAAAAGAAATGAAAGAAAACTGTAGTTTACTTGACACTTCAACAAATATCAGAGTCAAAGAATTAGGTTTTTGGTTTACGGGATGCTGAGATATTTTTTTTTTTGAAAAAAAAAATTTCTAAATTTTCATATAAAATGTATGGTATACATATATGTATATACATGTCTATACGCACGGCTAGAATTTTGACATTGTCGATTAAGCGATCCTAGGGTTAAAATAAAAATATGTATGTACATTAAAAAATTTGTGTATGAACAATGAATTGAGGAGAAAGAAAGAAAACTGGTGTAAAAATAAAAATATCAAGAATACGGTCGTGGGGAAGAAGCATATAAAAATACGGAATTATCCTAAAAATATTCTTCTTAATCCTATTTTTTTTTTTTGTATTCTTCCAAATTCGAATTAATGGCGATTATTGTAATAGTCGTAACGTAACGTCGTCGATGGAGATTTAAGAGTGCTTTCATAAATGCGTCGACGACGCTGACGGCGTAAAAATCGAGTACTTTCATGAATGCGTCGACGGCGCTGACGGCGTAAAAATCATGTTCATAAATTACTTTCCAGTGCAGTCGTGGAATGGTATTAGGGGTCATTAATTCAAGCTTACTAGTATACACTAGTACTAATGGTCTGAATCCATCTCTGGAACTGGTACCATTCTGTTTGTTGCTCTTGTTGGTGCGCTTCTGCTGAGCGCCTATCAGGCGCCCAGGAAGTGGAAGGGCATTCCACCCTCGAACAAGACTGTCGGAGAGTAAGAGATTGTGGAATCTCATCCTCCGCTGTCGCTTGATCTACAGGCGGAAGAACTCCTTCCAGACCAACTTTTATTTTATCGATCTCCAAGCCCACGGTCAACAATCATCCTCAGGCGCGCATAACGAGAAGTAGATGATTTTTTGTTAGATCACAAAGCTCCTCAGCTACCATTGAAAAAAGGTTGACGCTTGGAGATCAAATAAAATAAAACTTTGATCAAAAATCGAGTCAGATGTACATATTACTACATACACCTGTCTGTCCTAACCACATACAATCATTCGAACCGTTTTTTTTTTTTTATAAAAAAAAGTTCGTTACGAAAAAAATTATTATTAAAAAAAATAAGTATATAAAGGAACAAAAATACACTAAGGAAATTACAAAAACGAATAAATACATATTATTCCTGTGTTTTTTTCTATATTTTTCTTCAAAATAAATAAAATATAAAATAACGATCACAAAAGTGGAAATTTGAAATTCTTTTTGCATAAATCAAGACGCATGATGTCTTGTAACTTCTTTAAATAGCTTCAACAAATCTCATATCACAATAATTACATTTTTAACGCTTATCACGAAGATTTGATGAATGTGTAAAAGATACATATGTATATGACATTTATATGGTTTAATACCTTCATGTATACTCTAGAATGATTTTTTAATTTATTATTTAAACTGAAACATTTATTATCACATACTGGACATTTAATTAATTTAATTTATATTATCCTGTACTGTACTGTAATATCCTTCTGCATTCTGAAATAGCTCAATCGTTTTCAAGCGACTGCGATGTTTTATGTACAGTGTTGTACATTTTTTTTCCTGACATTTCAATATATTTCTTTATTTCGATTTTAAATTTAAAATAAGATTTAAATTAATTAAAAATTATTCAATTTTATAAACATCATGACGTCATATTTGAAGATGACGAATCATGTTCATTTATTCTAACAAATGCTTGCATGCACAGTTGACGACTCTGATTACAATTCCAGTGCATTCAAGTCGCCAACTTATGTTGACGACGCATTCATGAAAGTACCCTAATTGTCGCGGTATTGTGTAACACCATCGACAACATGACGTGTGTTTGCAATTTGCATTGCCATACATATATCAATTTGAATCGACACTCTTAATAGTACAATTGAAAGTCGATTCTTAGTCGACGACGACGTTATAACAATCACGATAAGGCCCTAAATTGGCAGGACTATGTAACTACAAATAATTTTTTTTCTCTATTTTTATACTCTTTAAAGTCTTCCTTATTGTGAGGCAATAGTTCATGAAGCATTACGATTTTTTATGGGAAATGGTTTTTCTGTTCCGCACAGAACAGTAAAGGATACTAAATTATGCGGTTTTGATATTGAAAAGGTAATTTGAATTTTTTACTTTTCAAAAATACATATGTAATTTTTTTCTTAAAATTTTAATATTGTAAATTATCGATGTGAATTCTTAAAGGAAAAATCATGAAAAGAGACTTGATGTCCTTTTTAAAAATTAAAATAATTTTTATTTTTACATATTTTTTTTTTTTTTTAAACAATTTTAGGACACAATGGTTATAGGTTGCTTCTATGGAATGTTAATGGATAAAAATAATTATGAAGAACCACATAAATTTTTACCAGAACGTTTTATTATTAACGGTAAATTACAAATACCAAATACATTTACACCATTCGGTATTGGAAGACATCGTTGTATGGGTGAAATACTTGGTAGACAAAATCTTTTCATTTTTATAACGACAATGTTACAAAATTTTAAATTTTTACCATGTGAAAATCATCCATTACCCGATGATGAACCAATTGATGGTGTAACATCATCAGTTAAACCATTCAAAGCGGTTGTAGTGCCACGTTAAAAATATTTTCATTGTGTATTTTAATTTTTTGAATTGTATAACAAAAAACTTAATATTTCGCAGGACTTATAAATAGCAACTAAACAAATCCTGTTTTTGTAGTTATAACATTTTTTTCTGTATAATAAAATTAAGTAAGAAATAAAATAATACAATACGAAAAATTCTCTTATTCGTCTATTCAAAAATACAACCATTGAGAAAGGCTATGTTCCAGAATTCAACATTGTTGAGGTTGCAGGTTAATAGAAAAGTTATGCAACATTTTGAATATTAAAACGCAGTCACAGTACTAATATTTTAGAATTTCGTTTCCAAAAAAATTATATGATAGAGAAATCACACCAAAAAAATCAAGGATCTTCTTCAATCTTTTAAAAATTTTATTCAATTTAAATTAAGAAAAGATTGTTTTATTATTCCACAATTACTTTTCCTTCGAAATAATTTTTATTTGTTTTTTCTTATTTTGTGGTTTTTTTTACAATTAAAATAAGTGTGAGAATTTATTTTGTTGATACTCGTGTCCTACGATTCCATGAGAAATTGATACCATAATTTTTGACTTTCTCTTTTTTAGGCTTTTCATGTTCATCAATAAACCAACTCCAACCATTCTTTTCACAATGTTCGATTGCTTCTTCCTTTGAATTGAATTCAACTTGAAGATTTGATAAAGGATCACCACTATGAAAAAGAAAAAGTAAAAAAAAAAAAAATAAGTACAAGAAAAAGTTGAAAAAAATATATATTCGTTCATTCTTACGTTGAAGCCCATCCCATTAGTGGATTTTCCCATCTTTCACGATTATCAAATTCAATTTGCCAATGATGAATATTATCTGTACCACTTTGCATTGCATTCTTTGCTGGTATATAAATCCTTACACGACGTGTTTTTACATGTTCTTCTGGTACACCAGTTATTGGTGATAAATCAACCTAAACAAAGAACAGATTTTAATTAATAGAAAAAAATATTATGAATTCACGTGGAAGGAACTTATTAGATGATTATTGAAATTGAACACTACCTTTTTTGGAACAGTTATAACTCCACCTAATTTTTGTTTTTGTTCTTTCTCTTCAGGTTTTGCTAATACCAATGTGGTATCAATAATTGGTGCTTCTCTAGTTGATGCTGTTGATTTATTTCTTAAAGCTCCTCCAGAAATTATTGTTCTTGTTCTAAAATGAAAAATTTCTTGATTATGTCATTATACGGTCTTGGAAAATTTTGCAATAGGACATAAATATTTATTGATTATTTTCTCCTTTTACTTACGTACACGGAAATTGAATTTGCTTTTGGTAGAATACGCAGAATTATCGACATTTTAACAAATTATTAATTAAATTAAACTAAAATTCAAAATTTTAAAAAATACTTTATATTACAAAAATCGCACTTCTAGAGAAATTCTGCCAATTCAATTCAACCTTTCAAGAAATAAACAGCTGATAAATGTCATTCAGATTTTAGTGAAATAGTGCTGCCATTGATTTTTTTTTAGATTTTAGCTTCGAACTAATTATGAACCACTTTTAAAGTGATAAGTGGACTTCGTGTAGACAAAACCATATAAAAAAAACGTCGAATTTATTTTATATAACAATTTGCATTTATATTTTTTTTTTTTTGTGGTTATAATAAAAAAAAATTTATTTCATTTTAACATTTTTGAAAAAGAACGAAATTTAAAATTATTGGTCACCTTTTTTTATGTGAGTCTGCTGAGTAAGTTTGAAATTCCTCGAACTTTCATTCGAATAAACCTGGCCTACCAATAAATACCATGCTTTTAAATTTCAGTAATGTCATCAGTGACAGTGACACTGGACACATTAATTTATACATATATGGATATATGCATGGTAAAAGAAACACTAATAAGGTATTATAAAGAGAATGTGAAAAGAAACGTGACGTAAGAAAGACTCATGAATATGAGTACATACATATGTATATTGTATGATATGATATAAGTATTTTTATCATAATTATGAAGAATAATTAAATAAATTAAGAAATTTTGAATTATTTTATAAATAAAAAATCTAGTCTAATCCACTCATCACACAAATTTTTTTTTAACCCTAGGATCGTCTGATCGACAATGTCAAAATTTTAGCTGTTCGTATACAAATGTAGCCCATACTGCATACATACATTTAAATGGAGCTTAAATTTTTTTTAAAGAGCTGTATCTCAGCATCTCATAGACTGAAAGCTAATATATCTATACTTAAACATTTATCAAAGTGTTTTCTTTAGGTCCTTTACAGTTTTCTTGTATTTTTTTATTTTTCGAGATAAAGTGCAAAATAGAGTAAAAAACTTTGAATTTTCATACATTTCCAAATTCAAACATAATTAAGACCTAAAGTTAACTTTGAACTTTCTTCTTCGAGGTTCTTTTTTTTTCTAGTTCTTGGGATAAAATGAAAAACAAGGTTGAAAATGTTGAACTTCTTCATGGTTTTTCGCGTATTTTGTCCTTGTGATTGAAAACTATGGCACTTACAGAATTACTGTATTAGATAGCTTTTAAGCAACACTTCAACAAATATTTTAATCTAGAAATATTAGTCTTTGGTCCAGAGGATGCTGAGATATCGTATTTTGAAAAAAAATTTCAAAACTCCCATGTATGGTATACATTAATTGTATACATACTCACGTCCAAATTTGTGTTTTTGCACAAAAAAGGATATTTTGTTCTACCGATTTTGAGCTAGGACCTTGAAAATTGGGGTGTATTGGGAGAACCTTCCAATGAAAAAATTGGTAAAGTTTCAAAGTCGTAGCTCAAAGGCATCATATTTAAATTAAGGCTCAAACTGTGCTGTACTTTAATAATAATGTTTATTGGGCCTTACTAATAAACATTTTTTAGTTTTAAAACTAAAATAGTTTCGGCTTGAGAATCAGAGTATGCTTTGAAACTCTATACAAAATATGTTAAGTTAATATTTTATTTCTCCATTTTATAAAGAATTTGAAAGCATACTCTGATTCTCAAGCCGAAACTATTTTAGTTTTAAAACTAAAAAATATTTATTAGTAAGGCCCATTATGTTTCATTTCTCAGATCGTCCATATACTTTTGTATTGCCATACTATCTTTCTTACGTTTTAATGGCGCCTGACAGTTCCGATTGATATTACCTATACCTTATTAGTGTTTCTTTTACCATGCACTATGCACTATACTATACCTGTGTGACTTATTTAGTTCAGTAATAATAAAATTAAATTGTTCTGGAATTTGTAATACAATACAATTGGCTTTGTTTGAAAAAAGGATTACGATTGTCAATCACAAAGAAGAGATAAAAGTTTTTTTAATCGAAAAGTTCCGTAGGGCCAAAATTCAAGAATAAATACATAAATTGAAAAATAAAAATGTCTATAAAGCATGATTGGTATCAAAGTGATTCAAATGTTGTTATTACAGTTCTAATAAAAGGTGCAAATGAAAAAAATTATCAAGTTATTATAGACAAAGAAAAAATTACAATGACTGCTGATAATTATAAGCTTGAATTAAATTTATTCCGTCCAGTTGATCCAAAAAGATCATATCATAAAGCAACATCATCAAAAGTTGAAATTATTTTAATGAAAGAAACTGGTGAACGTTGGCAAAGTTTAGAAAAAAAAATCGATAATACAACACAAAATCCTGTTATTGCTAAAAAACTTGAACAACATAAATGGGATAAATTAGCTTCAGAAATAACACAACAAGAGAATGAAGAAGCACAAGGTGAAGAAGCATTACAAAATCTTTTCAAGAAAATCTATTGTGAAAGTAGTGAAGAAGTTAGAAGAGCCATGAATAAATCATATTCGGAATCTGGTGGAACTGTATTAAGTACCGATTGGAAGGAAGTTGGTGATAAAAAAGTCGAAATAAAACCACCAAATGGTACTGAATTCAAAAAATGGGACAGTTAGATGTAACAAATTCTTTTTAAAATTAAAACGAAAAAAAAAAATTATAAGATTTTTTGAAAATGTACATAAAATATATATAAATTAATATCGATTAATTAACAATTAAGTATAATGTATTCTTAAAATTTGAATTACTCTGCTAAATAACACAGTACTATTTTTATTATGCTTATAATGAAGCTGAACCTATATTTTGTTTGATTTCAAAATTCATGCCAAGAAATATTATGTAATTTTCTTTGTTAGATTTTTTTTTTTATACATACATGATGTATATGATAACATTAACATACTCATAGTTACTTAAATATTACATACAATACAATAAAAAGTGTATTAAGTATAACCAAAAACCATATAATACCATATAGACAGTAGAGTAGACACATCAAAATGAAAATTTTTTGAAAAAAAATATTTTTCTCCCTGCAGATGGCCAGCCAAGGAGGCTCTGATAGAGAGAATAATTTTTGTATGAATCGAAATCAACAGTATGAGTGTTTGAGTGTATAAACATATACAATAATAATAACGTGGATGTTAGATCCAATATGAAAATTGTGTATACCAAAAAAAAAAAAAAAAATAGAAATTGTAAAAACGAAAAACTCACAGAAACAATATGTATAAGCGCATATTTATATATACATATTTATATATTATGAATCAATTCATTCAAAAACCATATATACATACATGTATGTAATAACAATTGCACTCTACTAGTCCACTTGTCCGTTAAAATAAAAATCATCAAATAATATGACATTACATATAGATATATTATACTGTATAGTGTATACAGAATAGATCATGTATTAGTTAGAAGTGTCAATTTTTCAAAATAACAGTGCTGGTAGTACAAATGGTCTCCCAAATTACTAAAAATATTAAATTATAATGTTCTACAAATTTGTAGATTTTTATTAAATAAACATTTTTCCCAAACATTGTTATATCATAAAATTAATAGAAATTGAGTTATTAAAGAAAAATGATAATTTTTAATTAAAATCACAATTATCTCTCTCATTTCTCATTTTTAACAGTCACCTCCAGGGCCGGCCTTTACATATGAGCAGATAGAGCAGCTGAACAGGGCGACAAAATTAGAGGGGCGCCATTAGAACAATATAAATATTTACATAATATTAAAATTTTATATACATAGATTTTTATTTTTGTGTGAACCAATTCTGTGGTCACATTTGCAAACCACTTAAGTCGACATAAGCATCTTCAGACTTAAGCGGTTAGTGCTTGTGACCATAGAATCATCTACTATGAACATAAGTCTCGTATGAATGCCACAAAAACAACAATATATAGCAAACTGTTCAAAATAAAATCTTGCTCCTATAGTATTATTCGATCTTCATAAAAACAAACAACAACAAAAATGCTATACACACAGTATTAGGTTCAATTTCAAATCTTGCACAGTCTCTGCTTTATCATTCTATATGTTTCGTATGGGCGCTACAAAAACAACAATATATAGCAAACTGTTCAAAATAAAATCTTGAACCTATAGTATTATTCGATCTTCATAAAAACAAACAACAACAAAAATGCTACACACATTTCCTTTTTTGTGCTGTCTTGTCCCCTCAAAATTATGTCCGTCTCTTCTAAATTCATATTATTTTGAATTTGAATTATTTTGGTTATAGGTTCAAGATTTTATTTTGAACAGTTTGCTATATATTGTTGTTTTTGTAGCGCCCATACGAAACATATAGAATGATAAAGCAGAGACTGTGCAAGATTTGAAATTGAACCTAATACTGTGTGTATAGCATTTTTGTTGTTGTTTGTTTTTATGAAGATTAGAGATGAAAAAAGCAAAAATCCGATTTTTTCAAAATTGTTTTTTTCCGGATTTTTTCATAAAAAGCTGCTTTTTAAATGCTTTTTTCACAAATGAAAAATACATTCACCCGTTGCTTTTTATCGGTTTTTTTCCAAAAAAGCGGAAAAAAACAGGAAAAAAACATTTGTTTTTTTCATAATCATAGGAAAAAGATATATGTACATACATTCATTTGAACAGTTTTTTTCAATTTTTTGAAGTAAGTAGGTAAATTTGTGATATTTAATGAAATTTGGGTGTACAGGGTGTTTCACACATCTTGTGCCAAATTACAAACTACAAAAATTCCTTTCCAGGACTACAGGATTTTTATGAAAAAATCCGGAAAAATATGAAAAAATCCAACGAAATTGTTTTTTTCATCTCTAATGAAGATCGAATAATACTATAGGAGCAAGATTTTATTTTGAACAGTTTGCAATAACTTTTTTTATTTTCAAGGCTGTATGTATGTATATAAATAGTTCCGTATATAATTCGAATTATATGAAAGTATGTATTATTATGTATATAAATTGATTTATTTTCAAAATATGAAATGTGAAATGTGAGTTGAAAGTCTACCCAAGGGTGGTGTGGAAACGGCTTGAACATTTTAATATTCATTAAAAATTTAAACAGAATAAGGGCGAAATTTTGTTCTTCGAACAGGGCGAAAAATTAGGTTGGGCCGGCCCTGGTCACCTCTGAAAATGTAGTACCACACCACTACAGCATTAAGTCTTGGTACTATAGGAGTCGTTGTGTAAAAACACTACACACAAAAATTTTAGTTCTCATGTCCAACCACTTGGGGACAAGAAGAAATCGCTAAAATGACAAAAGTTAATGCTGATTTGAAATGTAACTGTCAGTAACGGACAAGTGGTCTGTCTTAATGATGTAATTATATAGTCATTGGTATAACATTTAGGTACATTAGAAATTTGCATTAAGTATAAAGTATCTATTTATACATATATAGATATATACATACTGAATATCATATTATTAAATATGTTTATTTTGCTTCATTTTTAAATGTAATTTTGTTTTCTTTCACTAAATCATTTCGAAATCGAAGACTCAATTTAAAAATATATATGTATATATGTATATGAGCAGTGTTAAGATTAACCCTTTATTTTTTTAAAATAGAAATTAAAAGCGAAATTAAGTGTGAAATATTAATTTGATAATAAATTTAAATTTAAATTAAAATTAACTTTCTTTTAATTTTATTAAAAACCGATGTTTTTTTTTTTTTTTGTAATAAAGGATTTTGAATTGTACAATGAGTTTCGTAATCAGCATATTATTTCAGATTTCAATAAATGGGAAATTTATGTTTGTTATATTATGTAGGTACATACTGTTATTACATTAAAACTAGTAAAAATTTAAAAATCATTTCAGATTCTGGTTGCATTTCAATATTTAACACAAAACCTTTCCAATAAAATCTCATTTCGATGTTTCAGTAATCACTGAGACAAAAACACAATCTTGTGAAATTCGAAAATTAATCATGGTACACTGAATTCCTAAACGTCTATTTGCTTTACATCGTGATTTCAAAATGACAGTCAAAATATGTACATTGCTGAAAAAATGTATGTTGCGCAGTAGCATTATAATTATTCACGATGCGCTAGTTGCTTGATTTTGTCGTCAAAAAGTCACACTTGAGTTTATTGAAACGGGATGCTTTGTTTGGTTGAAGTTTTGCAACTTTTGACATTGTAATAAGACGGTCGAAGGACGTTTAGGAATTCAGTTTTAGCTACCATAATCAGAAATAAATCTATGTACTATACAATAATTTATCAGTTACCATATTCGAATATTTTCCTTTTCGGTAGATTATGTTACCATAGTGATAAAATTTTTTTTAATGGTTAATATGTTTACTTGCCATATTGGTTAGCTTACTAGCACCAAAACTGTGCTCATCCACACGGTGAATTTTCGAATTTTCCCCCTGCAACAAAGATGAATTCACCATATGCTCAACCATGTTGAATTCTGAAACACAGCCCCTTTTAGTCTCTTTCCCTTCAAGAAATTACATAAATATATCTTCTGGAACATAATATTTGGACCCGAGTGAAAGTAGTCTCTCACAACTAAATATAATAATTAATAAACTCTCAACATTGAGGACCTAATGTTGTATGTTCACAAAAAAAAAATATAATAATAATAATAAAGTAAAGTTAAAGAAAGAATATACAAAATGAAATTTAACAGTGCACAAAGTGAAATTTTTCTACTAAATCGAATTTTAACCTCTTAATATCAATGTCAATACTTATGTCTTTGCTACGATGTCTGCCTGACATAGTGACATGAAAAAAAAAATTGCGGTTTCAGATGTTTTGTGAAAATGTATCAGTTTTATCATATTTTTATCGAGAGAAAAAATTGTAAATGTGGAGTTTTTATTTTTAAATTTACAAAGTTATTTCGACAAAACTTCACAAAAATATATTTCAAAAATTTTAAACTTTATATGTATTCACTTATTTGAAATGGCAAGACATGAAATGCCCAGACATGAAAAAAATGGCAAGACATAAACAATGTCCTGAGTCCTGACATAAGTCTTGACATAAAAAAGTCTCGTCTGGACGGCGTATTACGGAGCTGGATGTGGTGAAAAAATGTAATGCAAGCTCAAATTTATCCAGTTGAGATTAGATTTATAAGCTTCGTGACAAGAAGAAGCAAAAAGAAAAACCATTTTAAACTTGCTAACATATAATTTCAGGCTTGATTTAATAATGTTTCAGTTTTAGCAATCTTGAATTGAATATTTGAAAACATTCCCTAATTCATAGGTAAAGGCTAATTTATAAATAAAATATGAATAAAAATAAATTTCATATTCCCATTTTTATTGCTTATATTTTTACAATTTAAAAAGGTTTAATGTTATCTTAATTTTTTTTTTTTTTTTAAATTTACATTCCGTTTTTTTTTTCTTTTTTTTTGTATTTTTTTATATTTACTTTTTTACCTTTCTGTTTATTTTAAGGAGAATTATCAAAAACAAAAAAAAAAATTATGTATTTACCTCAACTATATAAAGTGTAAAATTAAACATTAATTCTAACGGACATAAAGTTTATTTATTTATTTATTTATTTTTATTTTACTTTATTTTCTGTAATCTAAATATTTTTCCTTTATTATGCATTATGTGTGTAATACATATGTATGTGTATATTGTATGTATTATCTTTTTCTTTTGTTTTGTTAATAAAATTCTGTAAAATAACGTTTGAATACAATTTTATTGGAAAAAAAAAACTATAAAACATACTTTAACAAGAAAAAAAAAATTATTTATTTTGTTTTTTCATGGAAAAAACACATGTGTTTCATTTTACATATTGTTTTGATTTTTTTTAATGTTTTATAAAGACAAATTTTGTTTTTTCTATCTTTTTTTTTTTAATTTGTCAATAATTTTATCATTTATTTAAGAGAAAAATAATAAAGAGGATAAAATAAAATTTCATTATTTATTTATTATTATTTTTTTTTTTTTGACTGTGCCACAATTTGATACAAAATATGGTTTTTTACCAAAAAAAAAAAAAAAAAAAAAAAAAAAATTATAAAAGCTGCGTATTAAAAAAAAAAACGTCACATTAATGTGGCTAAATGCTTGTTTTTTTTCATCTATTGCATCGTAAATTTTTCTTTAAAAAAATAGATTGATTTTCTTTTTTTTTTTTTCTATGAAAAATATTTTTATTTTATTTGTTTTTTGTAACAACATGCTATATAAAATTTTATTTTTCACAAAAGTAAAACATTTTTTATCACGTACAATTCTCTACTGTCTGTTATAGAGAGTTGAGTGTTTTATTTGTTAACCGTTATTTTTTTTTTTTAAATAAAAATATTGGAATTTAAAAAAAAAAATTAAAAAGAATAAAATGTTACATGAAAACAACAATAAACATTCCCGAATGAAAAAAAAAAAACATTCAGATTTTAATATCGAAGATAAAACACAAAAAAAAAATAATAATAACGTCGTCTTTTAGTGTTATCTTATTAAACATGTGATGATAATCATAGAAAAAGTTACTTTTAATATTTTTATATATAAATTTTTAATAAAAAAAAAATTCACAGAACTTCAAACATACATTTGTCGCTTTCTAACGACAAGAGTGAGTTCTTTTCTTTTTTATGAATCACGATATTAAGTGATGACCCCTTAAGATTTTTTTTTTTTTTTTTTTTTTTGTTAGATTGTATTTGTTCATAGAAATTAGAAATTTGTAAGAAAAACAAATTTTGATGTGGATTTCAAAGTAAAATGATCATTACCGGGCACCGCCATTCTTCACTAATGTCCTTTGAGTAATACCTATTTTTTTTTTTTTAAATACTTTTTTCTATGATTATAATAATAATTTTATTATGAATTTGAGAAAAAGATTTTTTTTTCTAAAACAGACGACAAGAATATTAAATAATTAACCGTTATGTATTTAAAAAGAAAAAGATACTTCTGAATAAACCAGTGTTTTTTTTGTTTTTTTTTGTTTTTTTGTTTGTTTGTTTTTGTTTTTTTTTTTGTTTTTTTGTTTGTTTGTTTTTGTTTTTTTTTTTAAATTATTTGTATATTTTTTTTTTCAATTTTTTTTAAAAGTCTTTAAATCTAAAAAAAAAAACAATTTAAATTCAATAAACATTTATATAATAAATGGACGGCATTCAGATTATAATTGATTGCTTAATTCTCACTAGATTTTTTTTTTTTTTGTAATTTTATAAATTGAGCAAATACATTTCATTTTTCAAATTCTTTCTTTCTTTTTTTTTTTTGTTTTGTTTTTTTGTAACACATACATTGTAATTTTTATTTTAAGTTATTAGAAAAAAAACATCAAGTATAATTTGAGAACATTGTGAATAGTAAAAGTAGAACAAAATAAAATCAAAAAAAAGAAAAAAGAAAACAGAGAAAAAGAAGAAAAATTTAGAAATTAAAAATCAAGAAGACATTTTTTCAAAAGTTCATATTTTAATTGAAAGACTCAAAGCAATTGCATTTTCAACAGCAACAAAAACCTTTAAAAGGAAAATTTCATAATTTATAATTCTTTTTTTTTTTAATATTTTATTTAAACAGACAGCAAATTGATAATTTTGTTTACTTTTTGTTTTTTGTTTTTATAGCAATGGAGATACATGATTTGAATATAGGAAAAAAATTGTTGAGGTGGCAAAAAACAATACTAAGATACAAAAAAAAAGGATGATGTAAATCAAAAATTTATAAATTGTTTTTTTTTTTTTGTAATTTTATCGACTATAATATTGGAAAAATATTATAATTATTTTTTGTTGTTGTCTAAAATATTTTATTTTTAATAAATTTTTTTTTTTTTGCTTACGAACATGAATTAGAATTTTTTTTTCTCTAATAAAAAAAAAAAAAAAAACAAGTAAAAAAGAAAAAAACTATAATTTTAAAATATTGATATTCGTATGAAAAAGGCTTTTTAGTTTGTTAAAATTTGCTATTTTAAAGTTTACGGAATGTATGAATAAAATCAAAATTAAAAGAAAAACAACAAAAAAAAAAATTAATTAAAATCTGGACATATTGAACGTTCTGATTGATTGTCTTTTCTTCGTTTGTTTGAAGGTAAAACAAAACAAAAAAATGAAAAAAAAAATAATTTTAATTCATGTTCGAAGAAAAAATTACTCAACGTAAAAATTACTCCTAATATGTATGTATGTATATATAATTTCATATGAATTATTTTATATTAAATTAAATTTTTTATAATATGATTATTCAAAAAAGATAAATAAGTCATATCTTTTAAATAATAAAATTATCATCAAAATTGGCAAAATTAATTATCCCGAAAATGATCTCATTTTTAATTTTCCAATTTGAATCTTCATTGGTGGACCATTGTGGATCTCGATCTGTTCAGTAATTTTCTAATATTTTTCAGATCATTTCAATTATGTAATTGAATAATGTAAATTTTCAGATCAATTTTCACCAGAATCTCAGATTTTTTTTTTTTTTTTTGAGATATCCCATTTTTGATGATAATTTTCGAAATATAATCGTCATTGACCCACTATATAATCAGGCTTAAGAAAAAGTACTGATTACTTTTTTAAGAGATAAAATTATTCAAAGGTTTTTTTAAATCTTTTATATAAATGTATGTATATTTTTTTTTACTAATTAAGTTACAATAACTTTCCTAATTTAAAGAAAACTCCTATGTGTATGTATTTATATCCTAAACAATTTTTTGAAAACTGTAACTTTTGTAACAGAACTCTGAATAATTATTTTTGAGCAATTTAAAATGTTTTTTACTGGAAAAAAAAAAACTATAAAAAACAAAAGTAAACATTGTCTAAAAGTTTTGATTTGGTGTTGTGGATTCGACTACGTACAGTTAAATTTTTGAAATAAGATACATAATTATAAATTTTAATTATGTAAATGTAAAAATTTAAATTATTTAGTCGAATTTTGTTTGAAAAAAAAATAAATAATTAAAATCAATTGCTGTCTGTTTAATAATTTAAAAAAAAAAAAAAAAAATTAATTGAAATTAATTGAAATTAAAATTAATTTTTTTTTTTCTCTTCACAAATTTAAAAATTTTTCCATCACATACAAATTACTTTTATGAAATTTTCTCAATAATTTTTTTTTGTATTTAAATCGAAATAATTATTGAAAAATTATGATTTTTTATAACAGAAATTAAATTTATATTTTAACTAATTTTACATTCGAAAAATAAAATAAATTTTTTTTTTTATTTTAATATAAACTACGACTAAAATAAAGAAATAATTAAAAAAATTTATGTGTACTTATGTTTTTTTTTTTATTATTTATTTATATATTTTTTATTTTTTTTTCTTTTTTTTTTTTGCAATATTATTTTTAATTAGAAAATACATTTATGGCTTTATACTTTTGTTTTTTTTTTTTTAATTGTTAAATTATATAATATAAGTATGTGTGTGTGTGTGTGTATGTATGTATGTGTGTAAAAGAACATATAATTTTTGTTGTTTTTAAATTGTAAAAAAAAAATTTTCAAAAATATGTACATATTTAAGAAAAAATATGTAATAATAATTATGAACTTGTATATATGTGTATATAAATTTATGTAATTAAAAATCATAAAAATAAAGAAAACATAAGAATAATTAAAAATTTTGAAATACTGTGTATATAAGAAAGAAACAAAAAAAGAAAAAGAAAATTTGCATTTTTAAAATTAATATTAAACAAAAATACAACATATGTATGTATATGTATATAATAGTGAATATGTATATATTACATATATGTATGTATATGCAATTACATATTATTAATTTATATTTTCGTCTTCTGAAACATGCAATAAGTCTTTCATAGAATAAGAGAAAAAAGAAAAACAATAAAATACCATTTAAAATGAACATAGACAAAAATTTGAAATCTTTTTAAAAATATAAAATAATAAAAATAAAAGTCAAAATAGAGAAAAATAAAGAAATTTAAAAAAAATAAGAAATATTGGACTCAACTTATGTATATATATTGATGTGAATTTTTAATGATTTTTAATTAATTACGTCGATTGAAATTCTTTTCTTTTTCTTATATTTATTTTTATCAAAATTTGTTGAATGCAAAAAAAAAAATGATCTACAATTTCGTTTAATGAATTATATTATTATAATTATTATTATTATTATAATTTATTTACACACTTACAGATTTATAAGAGATTGTGATTGCGTTCTATTTTCATTTTCCTTTTTTTTTTTTTTCAATCAAACAATTTAAAAAAAAAAAATTTTTTTTAATAATACATAATTAAAAATAAAGTGCTAAAAACAATAATGAAAAACAACAAATTAATTAATTACAATTTTGAATTAAATGCACTTTATGTAGCAACAACAAAAAAAAAAATTATAAAATTTCAAGAATTTTTTTTCTTTTTTCAATTCGGTGATTTGATTTTTTTTTGTTTTTTTTTTTTGTTTATTGAAATTTTATTTAAGAAAAACAAATAATTGGTTTTTTTTTTTTTTTAAATCTAAAAATTGATGTTTTTTAAAGTTATGTATTTTTTAATTCTTAATTTTATTTTTTTTTTCTCATAACATTTTAATTTTTACTAAGGCGCGTGATTTAAAAATAAAAATTACAATTGCTCAAAATGATAACTATATACAACACATAATAACTTGCAGTACACTTTAACTAACATTTTTTTTGTTGATGTTTTGTTTTTGTTTTCTTTAAAATTCTTTACATTTTGTGTGTATGTGTGTGTTTTACCAATACATATATATATATATATATATATATATATATATATATATATATATATATTTTTTTTTTTTTTTTGATTGTTTTTAAGCTCAGAATCAATTACTAATCTGTTTTTATTTTATTTTTTTAAATTTTTTTAAATTATTTATTATTATTTCTTTTACTAATTGTTTTTATTATTATTTTTGTTTTACGTAAATTTAAAAAAAAAAAAATTATTTATGTACATATATCATAATTTGACAAATTACATATACATACATATGTATATACATAATTTTTTTTTTTTTTGCAACATTTATTTATTTTTATTTAATTTGATTTTTTTTTTTAGATAGATAAATAATATGTATGTATTAGATATCTTATTTTAGGATTTTTGTTGTTGTTGTTTATTATCCTTTTTGTTTTTAAATTGCAACATAACGTGATAATTTTTTTCACCACAATTAATAATACAGAATTGAAACGAAAAAAAAAAAAAACTAAAAAAAAAACACAAAAATATAATTATTTAAAATAATAATATTGATAATAAAAAAAAAAAAAAAGAACAAAACTAACAATATTTTTATTCAGTATTTTAAATAAAAATATTTTATACCAAAAACAAACAAACAAACAGGAAAAAAAAAACAACGACATAATTTCACATAAACCACCAGGGTTTGCGGATTTCTTTTCGTTTTTTTTTTTTTTGTTTGTTTGTTTGTTTGTAAATATGTAGTTTAATCATTACAAAGATTTTAATCAATTAATTAATTAATTATAATGTGTTTTTTAGCGTGTATGTGTGTATGTGTAAATATTTTGTGTGTATGTATAATTATTTTTATTCTTATAATAAACGAATGTAAACTAAAAAAAAAAATTATTATTTTTGTTTTTTTTTTTTAAAAATTTGTTTATACTCTTAAAAAATGTTTCTATTAGAATATATATGTATGTATATACATATATAAATGAATGAATATACATATATATTTATGTATATATATTTGAATGTGTATAACAAATTTGATTGCATAGTATATGTATGATAATTATTCTACAACGTATTTTTTTATCTAGTTGATATGTATAAGTTTACATTTTTTCGCTATTTTTTTTTATTACTTAAAATTACAAAAAAAAAATTATTTAGTTCACATTTTATCTATTTTTTTTTTTAATATTATGTATTTATTTTTTAATTTTAAATTTTTGTATTTTGTTTAAGTATTTTTTCATTATGTTTTTTTTTTTTTTTTTTAACATGATTTTTTTTGTTGTTGAATAATTAATTTCTCTATTCAATATTCTATATTCAAACAATTTAAAAAAAAAAAAAAAAAAAAACATAATATGAAAAATAATAAAAGGCACTTTTCATTTTTTTTTTTTTAATTTTTGTTTAGTATTAATTATTAAGTAAATTAATTTATTATATTATTAGCTACTTGTTTACAATCATTTTTTATATATATAATTTTTTTTAAATTATTATTATTATCATTTTGTTTTTTTGTTTTTTTTTTTTTTAATAAGGCACACAATGTACATTTTTTTATCGTTCAAGGCACAATGTACACTTCTTGTTACTCGTATGAGTTCTTTTTCTTTTTAATCAATTCTTTAAATGTTATTATTTTTTGTTTGTTTGCATTTTATTAAATTCGTTTGTTTGTTGTTGTTTTTTCCATTCATCATAATATGTTTCTTTCATTCTTTTCATTTTTTTTGTTTTTTTAATATTTTTATGCGTTTTAATTTATTAATTTTTTTTAAAATTGTTCATTTTTTTTACTTTTCGCACATTAAATAAATCCGATAAAAATAAATATAATTTTTATTTTGTTTCACTAATATGGTGTTACCAACATGAATTTTGAATTTACTTAATGTTCCGTTGTCTGAATATTTTTTTGATTTTTGTTCATTTTACAAATGTCATCGTCGCTATTCTTTATACTGATTTTTATAAATTTTTTAATTTTTTTTTTCTATTTTATTTGTTCCTTATATTTTATACCAGTTTAAGTTATCGGGCTTTGTCGGTACTGGATTTATTAAACTTTGAACATCATTTAGCATTTCACTGCATAGATTATCTCCAAGCTATTATAAAGAAAAAGGAAAATAAAGAATTAATAATATAGAGAAAAAAAAACTGAATTATAACAAACATATTAAAAATATTATCAAAGAGCTTTCCGAATCGATTCCATTTGATAGTTTTGGTACTTTGCTAATTTAAAGAATGAACTATTCGTGATTCTGCAGTCCAAAATGAGCTGTAGCCTCTTAAAGCTTACTTGAGATTTCATTATCATTTTTTGTCATATATTCACTTACAATTTAAGTGGAATGCGAACCACTAAATTCGTGGGTAGAGAACGAATTAACTCTTATGACAGGGGTGGGAGTAATATTTGTGTAGCTGGTTTTCTCGGAAAGCTTTCGAAGACCCAATCAGCATTGAGAGTGCTGTTTTGATACCACACCTCGCGTAACTCTAGAAAAATAACACTTAACATATCGCTAGGAAACCTTTATAACCATCTTATTTCATTCATGAAACGTTTCATGTGACCATCGCTATTTCATTAAGGTCCATTATATGATCGCTGGCGAATCATATAATAAAATCTGATGTGAAAAACACGGACTCTCTGCCAATCCTAGAAACACAACAATTGTGTTGTTTACAAGAAGAAGAGAGATAGATAGTCTAAAATTACCCAATTTGAAGGGTGTGGAAATTGAACTTTCAACGAAAGTTAAATATCTGGGAGTAAAACTAGATACTAAACTTACGTGGAAGATTCATGTCAACAGCAAGGTCTTTCGGGCACAACGTGCCTTTTGGCAGTGTCAGGGGGTCTTTATAGTAAGATATAGATTCTAAGGCCGTCAATGACATACTGTATGTGGCAGTCATTAGACCTATTATAACATACGCGTCGGTGGTCTTTTGGAGACAGACTAAGGTTAACACCTGGGTTCAGACACTAAAGAGGAAAATATGCATTGGTATCACTAGTGCTATAAGCTCAGCTTTCAATCCTGCCAGTGGTACTAAATCTGCTGCCATTAAATCTTAAAATTCAGAAAGTAGCGATGAAGTCAGTCTATTTCTACAGAGGCAAACGTGGGACATGCAGTAATGTCAAACAGACTTGTAGAAGAGTGCAACCTTTTCAACATGCCCTGGGATGACATCACTTCACGTGGCACGTTCGTTAGAAAATATATGATGTAGTGTATCCCACGAGAGAAGAGTGGTCAAATATTACTGCTGTTCTTAATGGGACTTCAGATATTTTTTACACGGATGAATCCAAACCGAAAACGGTGTTGGTTCGGGATGTTATTTGAACTGTGATAGCAAATATTCGCTAATTGGTATGACTTCCGTCTTTCAAGCGGGAGGCGGCATGCACCATGCTGGATAATTGATGACGTAGAAAAACTATCTGTATTTACAGTGATAGCTGAGCTACTATCCAAGTTCTGGAGAATCCAATCACAACATTTTAAATTGTCCAGAAATGTAGAAATAAACTTAAAGCCATTAGCGAACACATTGATTTAAGCTTCTGTGGGTTCTAAGTCACCATGGTATACATGGCAACAAATACTCCAACGCTCTTGCGAAGGAAGGTGCATTTAACTTTGTATGGGGACCGGAACTAGCGATAGGTATCAATCAGGTAAGTGCTGGACAGCTACGGCATTGGTGTTAAAGAAGATACCTATTGGCCAGTGTCCTGTGGCTTGCCTATATTAGTAATCAGAACCAACAAACTACATACTTATGTACTTCAGTATCAAGAACTTATACTCAATTCAAATGAATTAGTACCCATTCGAAGTTGTATAAACTTGGGCTTAATTTTCAGAAGTACCACTACGGCCACTCACCGCCCTTTTATATTAAAATAACATACTACGAGTATATTCACTGTCTCAGTTTGAAATTTGAAGAAAAAATTGACACGTTGATTTTTCTTTTTAAATTAAAAATTCACTTCGGCTCCATTCGGAAGGTTCTTTTGAAGTTGTGTTAGAATGTATCTAATCTGATTGACATTATGTGATTTTGTCATTGAAAAAAAAAACTAACCTGCAACGATGGTACCAAATCATCTGTACCATCAAGTCCACTCAATGAATCTAAGTTACCACTTTCTACAAATTGAAATTAGAAAAAAAAAAAATTAATTAAAATAATTTAAAAATGGATTTTCGTAATTGTTTTGTTTTGATTGCAATTAAAAAATATATAATACCGCTTATACAGTCCATACTATCATCAATATTTGACAAAAAGTCAGTTGCTACTGAGAAATTATTTGATGATAAGCTTAATCCGCTATCACCAGATTCTTGTCGTGTATGATCTGTTATACCTGACAAGAATGGATCCATTTGAAGTCCCATTGTCTGTTGATTTTGTCTAGTTAATAAATCCTGTGAACAAAAAAAAAAAATATTTACAAACAAATATAAGGTTTTTTCTGGTCAGTATAAACTGTACAAACTACAAAGGACATGTGTAATTTATTCTATTGCAAAATTTGAGGAAATTTCCGATTAGGAGGCGTGAGCCATTGTAATGAAACTTTTTCCAAATGATACATTTAAAATGTCCTCTTCAATGTGTCATAACACAAGGAATAAAATATTTAAAAAACATTAATATTCGTATATGAAGAACATTTTCAGTCTTTCAGATTTTTTTAAATATTTAATTATCACGAGAAATTTTATAGTTTTTTATATTTTTACTAATGAATGCATGAAAAATGCAAATTTTTTGGAAATTTTTCCCTTTTATTGTTTTACTAATAGGGTTTATAAGAGTTTATAAATGGGAGCTTTCATATGATACCAAAAAACCTTTATGTCCCTTTTCAAGTTTCAGAGATATATACCATTATCAAAAGAAGTTGAAAAATCACGTTCAAAAGGACATTAAAATTTTTTTTATATCCAAAGGTTTCATTTTAAAACCTCACGCAATCTAATCAGAAGTTCAATCCAAAATTTTTTTACAAGAAGTAATTCCGAGATCATAGGATTTTTTTTTTATTGGAAATTAAATTCAAAACAAATATGTAAATAAAATATTAACCTGATGTTGAATTTCTTGTTGTCTTTGTTTTAAATATTCACGTTCTTTTTCGAGATTTCGTATATTAACCCAATTATTTGTTGAAGTACTCAATTCAGGCCTAGAAGTTAATGAGCTTGCTCTTTGTAAATAGTCAGCTAAAAACAAAAACAAAATATAAAAAACAAACAAAATAAATTAAAAAACTTGTTGAAAAAACAAACAAAAATTTTAAATCTAAATATTTTGAAAATTTGTATAGTTTTTATAAATCTTATTAGTTAAAGTTAATAAAAGAAATAATAATTTTGATAAGCTTTCCTTAATACTTTACAGCAAACATTTTTTCATAAGCAATTTTTTTTTTCTTTTTAAATTTAATATTTGTATCGCAATGCCGGCATACCTACATTTATAATTGATTTTTACCATGGTTACTATACGGAACCCATACAAAAAGTAGGATTGTTGTTAGTATTTAATTTATAGATTTCACATAGTTTTTTTGTTTATTTTTTATTTTTTTTGGATTCGTCATAGATAATTAAATAAATAAAATAAAAGGAAAAATATAAATAATGAAATTATTTTGAGAAAAAATTATTTTGGAATACCCTATTTAATAATGTGCAGCAAGTAACGTACACAATGTTGATTTCAATTTTGTAGAGAGAAAAAAAAACTACTAAAATAAAAATGAAACATATAAAGAAAACAATTTTCTTACAAAAAAAAAAAAAGTGCATTTTATTTTTAATTGGAATGGGGAGCACTAGATTATTCAATACGTAGAAAAACCTTCAAGATGTATACCTCTAAATGGTAGATATATATATATATGTATATATTTAATACACCTTTATAATAACTGTGATCTATGTATAAATATATGTACATTACATATATAAATCTAATAACAACTGTATATATATGTATACCTGTGGTGACAAAGAATAACAAAGTAATTCGATTTTTCTGGGTTTTTCCGGTGAGTTGTTGAAATTTGAAAAGAATGGTTTTTAAGGATATTTTTGGGCAGTAATGATCATCATGGAGCTATCCTCTGAAAAAAATGTAAAATCAAAACGAAATATTCTCAAATTATTATACTTTTATTCCTTGTCGCCACAGATATTTCAATTTTTCTACTTTACTATCGAAATTTAAAAATCAAAAACAAACAAACAAACAAAAAGTAAGAGACCTGAAAGTTTACATTTTAAACAGAAAAACAAAGCAAGTATATAAAAATTAAAAAAGACAATAATACAAGAAAAGATTTAAAAAAAAAAAAAAAAAAAGAACTATAGTGAGTATATTGACTCTTTTTCAAAAGATACGTACATATTCTTGGATCAAACCAAGAAGTGGTACGATTAATGTGGTTAATAAAGTATGTTTCACCGGAACTGGTTACTGCTTGCTCCCATCCCTCTGGAAGTGGTCCCAGTGGATCTGTTGTTACAGTGTCTTTGGCAGCTGCTGAAGCTATAACAAAAAAAATAATAATAATAAAATAACAAATGAAAAAAAAAAAATGTGAAAAATAAGATAATAATAATAAAAAAAAAAATTAAATATTAAATTGGTCATAAAAAATGAATAAAATTAATTTCAAAATAGTTAATTAGACTAATTTGAAATTTAAAAAAAAAAAACATAGGTAGGTATTGTTTTAGTTGCTCTATATGAACAATTCCATAACTTTGGTCAAATTCGGACCGATTATATGGAATGCTTTTTTGGTATGCAGCTTGTGTGGTCTTGAAAAGTATATATTTATCCCATATTACATGATTATCAAGGCAAAAGGTGACTTTCACTCACAAACCTTATTTTCTAAACACAACTAAAAGAGTACGGGACAGTTTTTAAATACAATTGGAACTAAAATTGTCTCCAATCAAGAACATGAGAGTTATGAACACCTAAGAACCTCACAAACATAAAACCAATTATAATCTTAACAAAATTTAAAAAAAATAAAAAAATTTTTACTACCTACGACTCTTACGAATACAAAAAATATTAAGGTACCTTTTGGTTTGGAATCTTAAAATTTTTCAAAGAAATTATTTTTGAATTTTAGATGTTTGCCAAGAAAGCTTTTCCAAAATTTAGTACATTTTTTTTATTTTTAAATGATATATCAAAAAACTTTAAGAATAATTTTTAATGCTTAACATTTTATGCTGGCTTGCTTGTAATATGTCCAAAAAAAAACAAAAAAAAAATCATATTATCATATTTGCTTTTGCAAAACCAGACATTAATTTTAGTTTTCATAATCATACTGAACTAAAAAAAAGATAATGATGATGAAAAGTAATGTTACCTGATTGGCTCAATTGATGTGTAAGTGATACTTGTTGTTGTCCTAATTGAGTTCTAGGATCTTCCCATTGTGTAGTTTTCGTTATGTGACTAAAATATAAGAAAAAAAAAGTAAAATAATTAATTATTAAAATTTTCTTTTGTTTTCCTAAAATTGTTTGGAATTATTTTTATATAAATTAAAATTTTAAGGAAAGAAGGAAAATTAACAAGTTTTTTTTCAATAAAAAATTGATGCACTGATTACTTAAAAAAACGCGTAAAACATTCATTCCGAAAAGATTTAACGTTTCGAAAATTACCCTATCCTACTATGTATGTACTATCTTTTCTTGTGGTCTAGTAGAACACAAATCAAATTAAATATTATAGTTTTGTGTTAATCTAATAATTTGTTGATAAAATTTACAAATAAATTATTGTTTATATAAAAAAAATGATAACTTTATAATATGTACATACATACATATATATATCTACTCATCTAATTACTCTTTTATTTTTAACTGAATAATGTTATTTTCCTTTAATTCCACAGATATTTTTTCAAACATTGATAATTTTTTCATTGTGAAAATGTAAAAATTTTGAATTATGTTGTTTTGTCTTGTGGCCAAAGATACACACATAAAGTGCAAAATATATGTACCTATGTAAAATAAAATGATCATATACCTACATATTACAATTTACCAATAAATAGGTGTACATAATAAGCATATATGTATGTTAATATGTATGTACATATGTAAATACATGATTGTATATATACATATGTATATATGTAAATTAACATGAAAAAAGAATAATTAAATTTAAAAAAAAAAAAAAGTTAGAGTCATACTGCCTCTGAAATCTATTGCGAAAAACCCAGACCAGAAAATAGCAGGCGCCAGCATTACAGACTAATGAATAACGTTACTCGAAATTAATTTTTTGTTTTCAATCTATAAATAATTTTGTCAAGTCTCATGAGAGACATGGTATATCTATTTTGAGGACAAAATTTATACTTTTTTTTTCTTTCTTTCTTATTTCTTTATTTCTTTTTTTTTTTATTCTTTATTCTTTTTCTTTTTAGTCATTTATTATACTTTGTATATTATATATTTTAATATATAATGTATATAATAATACTTAGAAAGTACATTGTTTTAGATTAAATTAACCATTCATTTTGATAATTAATTTGTATGAAACTTACACTTAATTTTCAATTCATATAGGTATGTACCTATACATTTATAAATAGAACATAAGGTGAATTTTCTATACATAATAAAACATATAAAGTACATTAGATATGTGCAGAAAAAAGTTATGTTTCATAACTTTATAACAGTCAAAAGTCAAAAACCTTTACCATCCCAGTTTATGTATCATACTCGTATGTGTGTCATTAAAATAAAGTCATGACTACGATTGAGATACGTTTGATTTGTTAGCTAGGTGAATACGGCGGTTATTTTATTTTAATGTAACATTTTTATTATGAACGTCAATAACACGAAGGTGTCATTCATTATATAGGTACATATGTATATGTATATATTTTTTTAATTAAAAAAAAAGAACACAAAAAATATGTTTGTATATGTATTATGCGCCTTTATGTAACATACTTATTTCTGAATTTTTAATAAAAAAAATATGTAGGTATCTTTTTTAATTTGAAATAAAGTTTTTTAATTTTCCAATTCAGAGCGAAAAAAAAATCATAATAAAAAGGAAATAAAATGTACCTACTATACTTTATTTAACAATTAAAGTCAGTATTGTGCTTATGGAGGCAATACCCGATGAGTTTGTGATAATTTTACATATGAGGCGTTCCATTTCAAAACTTGTCTTCTCCTTGATAAGTGATTTTCAATAAACACAAAAAACTTTTTAACTCTTTGTTTTGAAACGACATAACTTATGGATAACGCAAGTTTTGCAAAAAAAGTAATTTTTAATTGAATGAATCTGAAGGATTAGACAAATTTTTATGTGATAATATTTTGGTTTTTATTTGAGTTCTCTTCAGAAGAAACCGTTAGTGCTTTCAGCTCAAATTTTGAGCAGGGTGGATAAGACGAGTTTTGATATGGAACACCTCATATAATTGTTTATAAGAAATTCTATAAATCATATTTCTGTCAACCCTAACAAAGGTACTTTTTAAATTTAAAATATGCTAACGGGGTGTTTCAAATTGTACAGAAACCATTTCAACTTTTTTTGTTCATGGGCCGGGTTCTTGTCAGTGTTGCCGCGATGTCCCAATTGGCACAAAAGTGTCTCTTTTTTGTGTTAATTTTTTGTGGTGTCCCAAAGTCTCTTTTTTTCATAAAATGTCCCTTATTTTAATACAACACAATATTCTTCTTTTTAATATATTATTTATTATATTGAATTAAACTGAACAAAATTTAATTACAGAATAAAACAAAAGTTTTGGAAAGATAATCTGAATACATACATATTATGAAAAGTCATTTATTTTCATTACATTGTAGTTCAGTGTTCATGTACATATTCTTTTGTCATTGTCAAATATCAAGTTGTAAGTGTAATTGTGAATATTGCGATTTCACGGTTCAGTCATCAGTGGTTCACTGTTCAATATTGTTTTATATATGCTTGCTTGCTTGTATAAAAAATTGGTGGAAATGGACTGGTAAATTTAAAAAAATTATGAATTTTCGAATGTAGTTTAGTTTTTATGGTCTCTTATTCGATGAAAAGGTAATCCATACATCCTTCTCCCAATATTTAAAATTTTGTCCCTTTTTTCAAAAATTTGTCCCCTTTTTTTTCATATTTTGTGTCCCGGAAAAATTTTGCTTGGCGGCAACACTGGTTCTTGTATGGTGATTGGTGATTGTCACCAGCAATTTCTGTTCACGTATGGTGACTGTCACCAAAAAATATCACCAAAAACTGTCATTTGTATGGTTTTTGCAGTTCACATTTCATAAAATTGAAATTCCTGGAGTGTTTTAAAAAGAATTTAAGTAAATAAATATATTAATTAGTAGTTTAATATATTAATTAGTAATTTAATATATTAATTAGTAATTTAATATATTAATTATAAAATATTTTATGATAATTTGTAGATAGCAATGATTAGTACATTCTTCTCCTTATTACTTTCATTTCTACAAAAAAAAAAAAAGACAACAAACACACCTGACAGTTACAAATTCGCTACTACACTTCAAAATATTATCACTTTTTTGGTGATCACCATACAGGAACAATCACTATTTGGTGATCACTTTTTTACTATCACCATAGTGACAATCACCAATCACCATACAAGAACCCGGCCCTGATTTATTTTATTTTATTCAGTTGTCGCGTCGCCACGCCATTTGTTTTTATTAAAAAAAAACCGAAGTAAAAAATATAAATTCGTTGCGCAGCCGCAGCCGATTTCCACTCAAACACTAAGTACACACCAAGTCCGCGACCTTAGAATCACCAGGTTCTAACTGCACAAGACATAATTTTGAGAAAAATGGCTTTAAATATTACATTGTGTGTAGATATATACATATTGAATCAGTGGTGTCCAAACTCTTCATGAGTTATCTTCGAAACAAACTTGAGGATTGTACAAATTTTTGTTGAAACTTTTAAGTCCTTTGTGTTTCTGTAATCATTTTTATTTTTCAGATAGAACTTCTAGCTAAATTGAAATCACATTATCTTATCTAATATAGTTCCAAGTGACAGTTAGAACCTTGTTTTATAAATATTTTGGTTTCACAAAAATCATGTGGTTCTAACTGATTCTTTTAGCTTCTTCTTCTTTAACTTTAGAACTAACTTACTGTCAAATAATGCAAATTTTTCGACGAATTCAAGAGTAGTAAAGTTCTAACTGCATTTACAAATATTTCGCATAGTTCTAACTAAATTTTTAAACGTGGTACAAAGTTCTATGTGAAAACTATCCTTAGAGTTCATGCACAATAAAGTTCTAACTAACAAAAATTAGTAGATACAACCATATTTTACCAAATTTTTCTCATTTGTTAAGGTAGATAAAACTAGGTAAATCTCACATCTTTAAGTTGATTGCAGATAGGTCTTTGAAACCTAGTTCATTCGAAAGAGCACAATTGAATTAGTATATTAGCATATATAACTCAAAATACTGAAAATTGTCAGATAGAACCTGGTGATTCTGAGGTCGCGATAGCATTACAACCGTCGCAAACTAGTTTAAAACCGGTTTTTACAACTCAAAATACACCTTATGGTGGCACGACCAAGTTGTAATGAGTGTGAGTGTATTACAACAGTCAGCTAAAAAAGTAGGAAAAAAATTTTTACAACTAGCGCATTACTACCCAGTGTATTTTGGCTGTTTGATTCGTGTCAGCGGGAAGATGAGTATAAAAGAAAATGATTAAATTTCAGGATTGTCGTAGCTATTGAAAGTGTTGCCTTGATTAATGAAAAATTAATTTATGATAATAATGATATTCAGTATTTTTAATTTTATTGTAAAATTAAAATTTATTATTTTTAATATTCCTACGTAATCGTTATTTTATATTTTATTTTTAATAAAAAATTTTTTTATTTTTGATTTATAAAATTATGTTTTCAATATAAATTTGATTTTGAATTAAATGTATGCATACATAAGTATAATAATAATATACTCGTACTTATTTGTTAAATTATCCTTTTTCATCTATATGATATTTTGTTTAATTTATGTACGTACTTGTTTG
This sequence comes from Bombylius major, assembly GCA_932526495.1. NCBI lineage: Eukaryota > Metazoa > Arthropoda > Insecta > Diptera > Bombyliidae > Bombylius > Bombylius major. The sequence goes on along the minus strand of OW052046.1, from coordinate 31,053,600 downwards.
TAATTTCGTTACGTTTTTTAAGCCTGAATATTTTTCATTATTATTTAAATTTGAATTTTTTCCAAATTTCCTAAACAAACAATATTTTTATCATTATTTAGAAAAAAAGCTAATGCTTTTGGATCTTTATATAAATTGTGTAAATTGTGAAAAAAAAAAAAAACAATAATAGTTAGAAATAAGTTTTATTTAATTGGATAATACAATTAGAATATTGAATATCAAAATAATTTCAAAAAACCAAAGATATGTTTTATTATCATTTGACTAATGTAATTTGTTGTTGTTACAATCTTTTCAATATCAACTGTTTTTAAATAGACGCTCAATTTAAATTTTACTTCACTTCACAAACTCCATTTTTTAATTAAATCGTTTGATAAATCGTATGAAATTAGCAACAGTTCTAATTTCAAAATATCATTCGATTCGTCAAATAACAAGTTACGTGACAGATTTATGAGTGTTCACATCTATACGAGTTAACCGTTTTTGATAAATGAAACGATAAGTCAAATGATAAATCGTTAAGTGTGAAGTACACTTTAGATTATGTTATCGAAATACTAAAAAAATTGGAAACAGTAAAAATTCAATAACTCAGTAATTACACGGCAAAATCAATCTATCGTTAAATGAAAACATAAAATTCCTTGATTAAAACTACTTTTATCAACACCGTAGATATTTTTCCATTAATTTTGTATAAATTTTCAAATTAAATACTTTGTTATTGGTTTTTTATTGTTACTCTTAATTTATTTTCGTTTCACTAAAGTATTTTTATTGTAAAAATCCAAGTGTTTCAAGTAAATTCAGTAAGTAAAAGTGGGTGAATATAAGTGATTTTGTATGTAATGTATTCAAGTGGATAATTTTGTTGTATATATTATTAATTCTATTTTTATTTTAAATTTCCCATAAATTTCCCACAATTACCTGCTTTTTTGTAAAATTGAAAAAAAAATTAAAAAATTTTATCTGGCAGGCCTTGATAAAATTTTATTAAAAAATTTCCCTCTATTGAAATTGAGATCTGATCACGTTCACCAGTGCTGTCGTTCATACTACTGTAGTAGTTTTTTACTACTTTTTGAGTTGTCATACTACTATACATATACTACTCCTTTCAATTTTATACTACTATTTTTTTCAAATTTTTAATTTTTTTAAAAAGTTATAACAAAGTTGATACTAGTATACACTAGTACTATAATAGTCTGAATCCGCCTCCGGAACTAGTACCATTCTGTTTGTGCTCTTGTTGCCTGTTGGTGCGCTTCTGTTGAGCGCGTATGAGGCGCCCAGGAAGTGGAAGGACCACCAGAGAACAAGACTGTCGGGGAGTAAGAGATTATGGACTCATCCTCCGCTAACGCTTGATCTACAGGTGGAAGAACTTCCAGACCAACTTTTATTTTACCGATCTCCAAGCCCACTATCAACAATCATCCTCAGGCGCGCCTAACGAGAGGTAGATGATTTTTTGTTAGATCACAAAGCCCCTCAGCCACCATTGGAAGAAGGTTGACTCTTGGATTTCAAATAAAATAAAATTGTGAGCATAATTGAATCAGATGTACCTGACCGTCCTAACTCCTAACCACAAAATCAAAATCTAGACCGATTCAATTGTGCAATACAGTTGATCGATCTAGTAATCAAAACCTAATAAAAATAAGTCATTATCTATACATACCTTTTCAGTTTTTTTCTCAATAAATATACACATATAATAAAACAAATTGTCCTTTTTTTTGCTTTTTTTTTCAATATTAAATTCTTTAACTAAAATTAAGTTCTTCACCACAAACTAAACCCATTTGTATTGATGGCCATATAGGTATATAAAGAAAAAAAAAAAAAGATTCAAATTAATTCACTTTTTTTTCCTTGTATCACATTTTTACCTCATTAAACGTCATTTCAAAAATGAAATCTGAAATAAAATCACCAAAGGACCAAAGTGGAAATTTGAATTTTTTTTTTGCTAAATGGACCAACTTCTAATTGTATAATTTTAAATTTTGAAACCAGAGCCAACTTCACTTACTAAAAGTATCTTTACATTCTTTAAACTACTTGATTTGTCATATTACTTTATGTATGTTATTTTACATATGTATTGTCATACGAATTCTCATAATGGGGTAATTTACACGATACAGCAATTGCTGGACGAGTTTTTGGCGTTTTGCTTTGAACTTGCTGGGTGATGTACTCTTGCATTTACACGGTCGAGCAATCATCCATGCAGCAAAATGACAGCAAATGCTTCTTCTTTAAAATGTTCATCCATTTTCTTTTGTTCGAGTATTCTTCTTCATTAATCAAGTATTATTTTTAATACTGCTTTCACAAAGTCGAAGAAGAAATAAAGCAGAGTTGAAAAAATTACGAAAAAGGAATAGAGGAAATGGCAAATTGCTCGATGAAATTTTTGGTACACAAGTGATGTGCTACCCCTCAATTTGCCTCACCCCGATCGCGTAGGAATCGTTGCTTGATGGTTGATGGATAGAGCAATTGACGTATCGTGTAAATTGCGTGAATGCTGATAATCCACTAAAATAAAAAAATTCAAATATTTCGAAGTCAAATCAAATGTCATACGAAAATAAAAAAATCTATTTTCATGATATGTCCAGTGTAAAGTCGTATTAGAAAGTTTCTCAACAAAATCAGACAGTGTAAACGCTGTCAAACTTTTACCAGTGACATATAGTATGTAAAGTGATATGAGAAATCAAGTAGTGTAAAGCTACTTTAAGCACATATAAATCGTGGTTGATTTTCATGGTTGATCAGTAGTACCTAACCGAATTTTTTTTTTTTGAAAAAAAGTTCGTTATGAAAAAAATTATTATTAAAAAAAAATAAGTATATAATATAATTAAGATTGTAAAATACACTAAGGAAAAAACAATTAATACTGATACTGATTAACTGATAGAATAATAGATCTAATTATTATAGCAGGAGAGAAGATATATGAAATTAATATTATTGGAGCAATTTTTTGTCATGTCATTAGAATCCTATTACTGTTGGAAATCAGAAATGGAAAGGAGCAGCTCCACTTTTTAAAAGCAAAGAATAAAACATAATTGAATTGGGTAGAGTATGTCTAATGTTAGGTTGAATAATAAAATTTCACTTTATTATTAAAATAATTTTAGCTGACGGTTGTAATACACTTACACTCGTTTCTTAATTTTTACAAAATTCCTACGATATGGTATATTTTCAATACTTGTGCCTGTGACTGTGAATGTGATATATAATTTAAGATCTCCTGGTAGTAATTTTAAAATACGAAATAAAAATGTGTTGCAGCAAATATTACTTAACATTATGTTAACAAATTTTGAAGAGATTTTATTTCGACGACAAAATTTTGAAAACTGTAGAGGGAATAAATCCTGCTTATCTAGCCGAAAGTGTCACACAACTTTTTGTTATAATGCCACATTTAGTTCAGAAAGATGAAATTGAAGAGATAGATGCCGAGTGGCGAATTATGAGATATCAAACAATAGTTTCAAAACAATTAGATTTAGAGGCATTTTGGTCTTCTATATTTGAATTAAAAAATGTCATGAATGACAGAATGTTTCCAAAACTACGAGAATTAGTCAGTATTATAATGTGCCTTCCTCATAGTAGCGCAGCGGCTGAGAGGGTATTTTCTCAACTTGCGTTAATTAAAAACAGAAAACGAAACTGTTTACATACAAGTACAGTTAATGCAATAATGGCTGTAAGGGAGCTTCTAAATAAAAATGATGCAGCTGACTGGGTACCGTCCAAAAATGAATTAAAGAGATATAAGAATTAATTATTTATCATATTCAATTTAATTTTAAATATCTTTTAGAATTTTCTAAATCAAAGAATTTAGATTATGTGCTTCTTTGAAAATGTATCGCTGCATTGGTGATGCTAATGGTCTTCTGTTCGTGATGCTAAACACTACTTTGTTGCTATGACAATATAATGTTTTAAGTTGGCGATGCAATGCTATTACATGACAGCTGATATTACAAGGAATTTTGAATACTTGATGCTTTTTTGAATATGTGACAACGCATCATAAAAGTTGCGTTGGATTTTTGAATTTGTGACAAGCATCAGCATTGCATCAACTGTGCAGCGATGCATTTTTGAAAACATACTATATTATTTTAAAGCAATATTTTATATTTGAATTTAGTTTTCTTTTGTTGTTTTTTGATAATTTTTTATTTCTGTTTTAAATTTAAATTGTCATTATTTATTATAAAAATTATAAAAATTTATTTGAAATACGTACCTAGACATTTTATTTATCAACACTTGATATGAGAAGATTTAGGTCCTGTTGTAAAATTTGGCTTATAATACTTTCTGTGAATGGTTACCCTGATACTACTTTTTTCTACGAAATACTACTCTTTTGAACTCATTTATACAACTTTAAGAGTTATTAGAACGACAGCACTGCGCTGCGACTGCAGTGATCACTTCACTTCACACACGAGACAGATTTATTTAAACGAAATGTAAAAGAGTATAGAAAAGTATGCCTATCTTGTCTGTACTGACTTTAATTGTTAAATAAAGTATAGGAGTAATATTTTCTATTCAAAATACATTGTATTATTATGAAAATTTTCACATTTAATTTTTCATTCAAGTCTTAAAAATAATTTTACGCAAAAAAAAATACATACATAGGTAAGTACATATATGACAAAACAACAAATTTTATAGGTATGAATTTTGAATATATATACTTTTCCAACCAAATTGTGGGAAAACAAAAACAAAACAAAAAAAGAACATATCTATAGGTAAATAAAAAAGTATCGGTCTTGTACATATGTCACAACATAAGTAGTACCTACCTATATCTAATTATAACAAAACTATTGTTTGTTTTTTCAAATAATTAATGATACATAGGTATAGGTAATTTTCTTACTTCATATTTGCTGGAAATTATTGTTTTTTTTTTCTTTTAAAAATTGCAACATATGTTATATGTACATACATACAAATACATAATAAATTAACGAATAGGTATATGTTTATTTTTAGATTTTTACTGGGTGAAAATGTCTGGTGTGAGAATTATTAATAATTATTATTTTCGCCTGGATAAAAAGTAATTAAACACAAACAAAAAAATTTTTTTTGTATTTTTTTTTTCAAAAAACAAAAAACGTAAAAAAAAAATTAAAATAAAAGAAAATATGTATGTATGTAAATTAGAAAAGTCATACAGACATCTTAAAATTTTCTATTTTTAAAATACATACATAATATGTATGTAATTTATTTTGTCGAATTCAATAATTTTTAAAAATCAATAATCACATGAAATATGTTAGAGTTAAAACCAAAATTTGCGTATTTACATACGAGTACATAATATGTATGTAGGTAGGTATATCGTATTCTTATTTTACTTTTCGGAACGCAACAAAACGTGATTTTTCTCTTTACTGCATATTATTGAGCTAAAACCTAAGCCCACCTATGTAGTTTCTAATGTTTCTATAGCTGATTCTTTAAAAAGTTTCCAAAGTAACACAATACCCTTTTTGAAATTTTAAAAAACAAAAACAAAATAAAAAATCAAGGAAAAGAAAAGTCTTTGAAAACGTGTCAAAAAATTAAGGCATTTATTTATTCAAAACAAAATTAAATCGTCAGAATAAATTTTCTGTTGTTTTTTTTTTCTTTTTCTTTAATCAATCCTATTTACTTTTATTTATTTTTTATTTTATTTGAAGGCATGAAGAGGTTTATAAAACAATTTTGAAACTGCAAAAGAAATACCGTCATCGTATATTGATATTGTATTTTATTTTTAAATACAATTTACTTTCGGTATAAACTTTTATTCTATACGTGTTCTACTCAACTAAATTCTTTTTTTTATTTTTTATTTATTTTTTGTTTTTGTTATAGCGTTTGTGATTGAAGAGCCTGAAGGCGCCAGAATATATTTTGTGTGCATGTGACAAACCCTCGATTAAAATAAAAAATACTTTTAAAAATAAAAATGCTAAACTAAAAAATTTAAATAAATAAAAATAAAAAAAATAATAAAAAAGTAAAAACTATATCTAGAAGGAGGTGAATCACAGGAAATAAAAAAGAAAAAAATTAAAGTTTTAAAATTAAAGTGAAAAAATATATACATACATAGGTATATGCACATATTTATAACAATTTTTTTTTTTTGTTTCCTCTGAAAATGGTACAATAAAAATAAAGATCAATTCTTCAATTTCATTTTGAATTTTGCGTGAGGTATTAAAAAAATAACTATATATACCTCCATACGTACATATCATATGTGTTATGTGATCACGCTGCGTGTCACCATGCTGTTTTAGAAAAATAAAATATGTATGTAACTGGTGCTGTTTTCCAGGCGTATATGTAGAATGATATTTTCAAAAAAATAAAAAGAAATCTGTACATACATACAATATTTTATCGATATATCATACAAGTCACATGAATTCACTAAAAAAAAAAGTTTTATTATCTTTTTTTTCCCATTTATTTTTCTTTCCACATTACATTTTTATAAGATACATACATATTGTTGCTTTTTTTTATGCTACAAAATATTCTCTTGAGAATTCTTGTTTTTTTTTTCAATGATGCTGATGAGAATTTATATACATACATATATTTATATGTACATATGTGTCTATCAGTTGCAAAACGGATCTTTTCCATATTTTGAAAAAAATGAGTTATATACTTTACTTTTAAAAGAAAAAAAAAAACCTTTTCCTCTGTATTTTGATCGTCAAAATATGAGCTCAGTTGTAAAACAGTACATTTTGTCAAATTTCAGAAACAATTTTGCTTAATAACTCAAAATGACTTAACATGACAAAGACCCCTTTTGCAACTGATAGACACATATATGTGTATATATGTATATTTTTTGTTTGTTTAAATTCAAAATATAAATTATGTATATGAGCGGAAGGAAAACAATCACATTAGAATAGAATTAAAATTAAATTACAGAATAATGTTTTTTTTTTCGAAAGAATTAACATTGGCAAATAATTTTTAATAACATTTTGATAAAAGTCTTTTCCCATACACAATAACTGCTGTGGTGCACATTCATACATATATTTTTTTTCTTGTTGCCATTCAGCATGGAATGAACATGAAATGCTTGAATCATTTTTATTTCCTAATAAACTACGTGTTTTTTTTTCCTCAAGTAAATTAAATCAAATACATTTTTTTTTAATTAAAAATTTTATAAAATAAAATCTAATCAAAAAAATTTATTAAAACATATCATACATATTTCGATTTTAAATGAAAACTTTTAAAATTTAGGTATCCTATATTTTTCATTTCTAATTCATAAAAATCATAAATGTAAAAAAAAAAAAAAAAATAATAATAATAATATAACAAATGTGTGTTCATACAAATATGAATTATTATATTACATATGTATATAGGTATAATTATATACTATATAGGTACCTATATGTACATATCGTGTATACAAAGTACTCCTACATTTGAGGTAAACAAATATAAAATGAATTTAAAAAGTTTGATGTGTGAACTGTTGTATTTTTATTAATGATAACATACAAAGGTATGTACATATGTATTTACATCTCTCTCATTATTGTATATATAGCTATATAAATTAAATTATATTGAGATTATTATACACATATGTATATATATTTATCTAATATCTACATATACATATTACATACATTACACATATTAATAAATTTTATATTACATTATATGTATATAACTTTTATTTTACCCCACACATTTTCTGTGAATCATAATCACGAGCTTTCGTAATTTTTCTATATATTCTTTAGAAAATGAAAATAAAAAAAAATAAATAAAAAATAAAAAAATTAATAGTGGTATACTTAATTTGTGCATCACTTTTGCCAACTTTAATTTTCCAGTGAATGAATAATTTTCATTTTTTTTTTTATAAAAATTATATTTTCTTTTTTCAATTTTAATTCCTTTTTTCTATGAATTTTGGTCATGTTTCAAAACTTTTCAATCATTTAGAGTCTTTCACACTCCAAAAGATAGTACATGTACATTATTTAAATTGATAATAATTTAAAAGATAAAGCCATCATATGAGAAATTTAAGTATTGCTAGTCAACAGAACTTGTATTTTAAAATAGAAAATCGATGTTTTTTTTTTCAAGGTAAATTGATAATATTTGTAAAGTACAAAAACTTTGTATAAAAACAGAAAATTTAAAACTCCTTGCACCTTAATAGAAGGTTATTATTCACCACCCTAATTTAATATAATTTCTTGTTAGTCTCATAAAGATCTATCTAGCATCAACTTTAAGAGCGAAGAAAAAGAATATGATGTGTACTTTGTAACGGTGTACTGGCCAAAAAAAATAACATTTACGTATGTATATACAGTACATGCATAATTTATAAAATACAAAAAAAAAATATATATGTGAAGTCCCAATATCCAACAACAACAATAACATAAATATTACAACAGCCAAGTCTAATCAAAATTGGCATTCATTACTACCTGACTTAGTCACCAATGATAAATTTAGCTTATATGTTGGCGGTATGCGCTGTCATCTTATTTTATTTAAGTTTTTTTTTTTCAGGTGAAATTTAAAAAGAAAATAAAGCAAATGAACACAACAACAAAACATAAGTTTCTTTAAAAAAAAAACATAGTACATTACCTACAGCTGAGTCGTTTATTTTAAAAATTATTCAAGTCAAATGTTTTTGCAGGAAATGAAAAGCAAAAACGGATGTTTTATTTTTCAAAACAATAAAATAACAATGTGACAAAATCCTCATGAAATTGTCAACAAAACATAAAACATGATTCAAAACATTTTAAGTATGTACATACATATTTTGCTTTTTCTAAGAAGTTTCTATGTCTGTCTAACATTGTCGACAATAATGGTCCATAACATACCTAGAGTCATATTTCGAGCATAAAACGAAATATGATCATCTTAAACAGTACAGTGCACTTCCACCTACCATATTTTCTTTCTCTTATAATCTTAAGCAAAAATAACACTTTTTTTTCTATCCCCTTATTCACCTTGAAGAAAGATATTGTATCTGTCTAAACTAAAGCGCAATGTTTTATCTTTAAAAGATGTTAAAAATAAAACGGAAGTTTACAAAATATTTCTTATAAGAAATACTATACATATGTGATGTAGAAGACATAAAAAAAAATAATACAGAAAAAAAACACACAATATAAGAACAAAGTCCAAAATTCATTTTTACAGTATATTTTTCAATCATTAAGCCGTGATAGCAATACGTCAATGATAACATTAAAAAAAAAAATCTCACTGCCATGCCCGTCGAAATATATTTTCATATGCAAAATATTAAACAAAATTTTATTACTGTCTAAGAAGTGCGAAGTAATAATATGTACTTATTATCATGATTCATTAAATAGCCTTGAGAATTTTCCCTTTGTAATTCACCCCCTCAAAAGAATTTTCATTTTATCTGAGATGAAAATTTAAATTCGATTTAAATAAATCGAACAAAAAGAAAAAAAGTTTCATGCCCTTCACCCTTCATCATTTTTACCTTACAATCACATCACCACTCGATAAAAGAATTTTTTCTTATTTTTGAATGAATGAAACTTATTAGGTAATTGGAAAAATATTATTCTTGTTATCTAAGAGGCACACATATTTTTCATATGACGCCAGCCAGTGCATGTTATAATATATTTTTCTTCATTTTATTTTATTTTTTTTTTAAATTTTTCTTTATGGGTAATAAAATTAGCAATTATTGTGAAATACTTTGTTTTAATAACTGTTTTGCTGTTAAAAGTAACATATGGTGTTAAAAAGAAAACATAAGAAAATAATAATAATTTACATAAGAAACAAGTTAAAATATACACTTGATATATGGATGTATCTACACATACATATGTTATGTTGATTGTACATACTCGTACATATATGCATATATATATGTATGTATGTTTTAACTTGCTTTCGAAGAATTATTTATTTTTTCATGATAAAAAGTTTCGCTTGTTGACACGTATGTTTTTCAAGATAAAAACAATTTTTATATTTTATGCGGTTCAATAAAGAAAAAAAAATGGAAAAATTATTTTTTATGATCACAATAAAATTAAGTGTACTTATTACACAATCACATATGTATGTTTTAGAAATTATTTCGTATTGGACAAAAAAAAAATGATGTAAAATTAATTTAAAAAAAAAAAAAGGAAAATCTGAATTGAATTAAATAAAGATGATTTTGTTGAATATTGTCGGATTTATACGTTTTATGAATCCTTATTACCTTATAAAAAAAAAATAAAGAAAAAAACTATCATCCTTAAATTTACGCATGGCATACCAGAAAAGTATCTATTATTATTCAATAGAGTTCCATGAGTACAAAAAGTTTGCCAGAACAAAAAAAAAGCGCGTGTAAATTCTACATATTAATTCTTTATTTATTTTTCTTCTTATACAGTTCTAATTTTTTAAAAATGTATTTCATTCATAAAAATAAAAATCCAAAATTTTTAAAATAATTAAATAAAAGCAATAAACTGTATAATAAAAAATTTACAAGAAAAAAAGCCAAAATTTATTGAAAAAAAAATTGAATTTTATCTTGTGTTGGCAAAAGGATATAACAGAATGATGTACAGAGTTCTCGATCATTCAATAAAATGGAATAAAACTCAGAAGAAAAAGGCGTATAAACCATATGGTACATGGTAGAGTTTGTTAAAAATTAAAAGCGAATGATCTGCGCATACCATATATATTATACACAAAATGTTTATATGTGTATTAGTGTTTTTCTCTCTTTACTAGAAGAAAAAAACCACTACTAGTGTAAAAATTTTCTAAAAATTATACCATTATCTCTCTGCGCAATTATACCATTCGCTTTTAATTTTAACAAACTCTACTTTCTAGCGTTCAATTCAAACGCTTTAACGATTTTATACCAGTTCTACAACGAGACTTTTTCTATTATAGTTATTCTAACCATGCAACAATCGACACCCTGTATGAACGTTTTTATAGATTTATTTCATTATAATATTATTTTATTATTACATTTATATTTTGTTTTGTTTTCTTTCAATACGTAAATTTTATTTTGTGTCAGAATTAATTTACGTGATGAATAAAAATTTTTTAAAATATGACGAAAATATTAGACGTAGCAAGTATTTTTCTTTTCTTTTTTTCTTTTTTTTTTTTCATTTCTTTATTTCAATTTTGCTGATGTGCTAAATAAATGAAAATACAGAAAATGCTTTAAAAGATGACCACAATACATAACACCATTTATTAGGTACAATATTATATTTTGGAATATGACCATGTTGGGGTAAAAATTAAGACCAACAAAAGGATAATTTCTAAAAAACAATATTATTTGTAATAACTTAAAAATAATGAAAATGAACTTTAATGGAAATTTTCATGATAACAATAATTACAGCTAAATGTAAAATTTTCAATTAATTAATAAAATAAAATAAAAACTGTATGTTTTTGCAAAAAAAAATATATATACATATATAACTATACATATATGTTAGGCGGGCAGTGGACGAAGCGGTAGTGTGTTGGCTTCTGATACTGAAGGTCTCGTGATCGAGCCCGCCTAAGTTCACTCAGCTTTGAATGAGTACCAATTTACTTTGAGTTGGATATAAGTGATCGGTACTAAAGTAGTTTGGTGGCTCTGATTAGAGACCATAAGATAAGTCCACACAGGGCCGGCGCAAGACTAGGAGTCGCTCGCCTGCAAGTCTGAGTTGGGCGCCCCAACTCAAATTTATTTTTTTGTATTTTTTAATTATTTACTTTTAAAATGTTTGTTGGAATTTCATCTTCATCTTCACCTAACAAGCAAAAAAAAACCTCCTCTTTGGTACCAAAGTACCGCTTCCGCCGGCCCTGAGTCCACAAAAAACTACAAGAAGTATTAGTACCAAGCCCCGTCATATGAATAAAATTCATTAAATATACCAACGAATTTAGTGATTCGCATTCCACTTTAAAAATGTAGGTGCACAACTAAGATGTGTGTCGGTGTGTGGTATCAAAACGGCACGGTTTAGTGCTAATTGGGTCTTCGGATATAATCCAAAGAACCGCCACGTCAACCAGCCAACCAACCAATATATTATATACATATGTATATTTGGATGATCGTTCGTTAATTATTTAAACACTAACAAAAACAAATTGAAATCCATGAATTCCACATAAATTGAATATTTGGTTTTTTTAAATATAAAATAAGACACTCATTCAAAATTTAATATTTAAAAATATTATTAAATTACTTTATCTGGTCATTTTATAGAGTGTTACCTGTACTTTGAATATAAAAAAACAAAAGAAGAAAAAATTATAAATTTACATTTTATGTAAAAATCAAAAATAAAAAATAAAAATTATGATAAAAAAAAATACAGATATGTACACATATGTACATATGTTGCAAAATGAAAAATGAATAAGTTACAAATTATGGCTTTTAAAGTACACCTTCATACATCATAAAATACCTGCTTTTTTCTTGTTTTTATGTTGCTCATATTTCAATGGATAATGAAAAACACGAAAGCAAAAAAAAAAAGAAACAAAATATAAAATTTATGAATTTGAATAAGAATTAGAAATAACAAAAACATAATAAAGCAAATGTAATGAAAAAAAATTAAAATAGAAAGCAAACTGTAAAGAAAAAATTATGAATTTTGAGGAAAATGAAAAACAAAAACATACTTGTATGAAAATTCCTTATTTTGGAACGTTCTTTATTATTATTATTTTTTTTTTCAATTTTTAAGAAATTAGCTTGACGGTAGCTTGTTGTTTTTGTATTAAATTCTAATTTTAGCATTTTATGTAGGTATACGTCGTTGATATTGTGCATGGGCGGACCAAAAAAAAACATTTTTTTTCGGTTTTTCTTCTTCTTTTTTTTTTTTATTTTTTATTTTTTTTGAATGGATAATTTTATATATAAAAATATATTTATATTTTCCTTTTTAATGATGAGAAGAATGAATACACGTTGTTGGATGAGATTTAAGAAAAATAAAAATAAAAATAAGAAGAAAAAAAAATAAATAAATAAAACAAAGCTGTATAATATAATATAAAAGCAGGCATTAGTCGAAAATTAAAGAATCTACATTATGTATTTTTAACCCTATATACTTTACAAAAAAAAAAAAAAAAAAAAACACTAGAAAAAAAAAAGAAAAAAAACACTAGAAAAAAGAAAAACATCTAGTTTTAAAGATCATTTGAAAAAACGTAAATATTTACTTAATAATAATTTTTCCTATACACTAAAAATATACATATTTTAATATGTAAAAGATATATATTACACAGTATACATATGTATGTGTATGTGTGCATGTATATATGTATGTATCTAAATGTTCATTTAAGTGAAAATTTATAAAAGAAAATAAAAGAAAAATAATATTAAAAACAACGGATACCATATCATCGGATAAATTGATTTCTATTTAAAATTTTTTACGTGATTTTTCAAAGGCAATATAAAAATGGTATACATATGTAAGAATAATAAATATAATATGACGTTACATTGAGAAATTGTTGAATGTATGTTTTTGTTTGTTTTTTTTTTTTCTTCACAGTAGTACTTTTTGTTAAAATCAATTCATTTAGAAAAAGAAAATAATAATAATAAAATAAAAAATAAAAGAAACACATGACTACAAAATTTTAAGATAATCAACATAAACTTGGAATAAAATGTGATTTACTACATGACGAATGTTGAAGAAAAAAAAAAATGTATATACAGGGTGTCCCGTTTGGTTTGCTTAACCTTGATACCAGTGATAGGTCTCATCGATACAAACAAAAAATCGTATCGGAGGGAGGGAGGGAAATCCCAACGGTTTGGCCGCTAGAGGGCGTTGAAGTTTTTTTGCTCTTATTTCACGATGTACCCTATAACTTTTTACAGGGGCACTCAAAGGTCACTTTATGCTGAAAAAAAATGTAAAGAACCCTTTGCCCTTTTCAACGATACCTTATTTGTTCCTTTTTTTCTAACTGTTAAAAAGTTACACGCATTCAAAATCAAAATTTTGTGAATTTTTCCCAAATTTTTGTGTTTAACCCTGTCTTTCTCGAAAAAGGCCTAAATTAACCCCAAGTTTTTATTGTAGAAAATGAAAGCTCAATTGAGTCTGCACCGATTTGTGTCCTTATTTTTTTCGAAAAATGGATAATTTTTGAGATATTAAGGAAGACCTTTTGAAAAAACTGAAAAAATAAGTCTGAAATTCATTGGATTATAGGACACGTTATTTTATTGAAAATAGGAGCTAGAAGTGCTAATTTCCAAATGCAAATATCTCAAAAATTATCCATTTTTCGAAAAAAATAAGGACACAAATCGGTGCAGAATCAATTAAGCTTTCATGTTCTGCAATAAAAACTTGAGGTTAATTTAGGCCTTTTTTGAGAAAAACAGGGTTAAACACAAAAATTTGGGAAAAATTCACAAAATTTTGATTTTGAATGCGTGTAACTTTTTAACAGTTAGAAGAAGAGGAACAAGTAAGATATCGTTGAAAAGGGCAAAGGGTTCTTTACATTTTTTTTCAACATAAAATAATAATTAACTTTATTATGCACTTAAAATAAATATAAACGTACCTACTTCAAAATGTTCTTATATAGTATATATGAGACAGACTGCATAATACATATGTATGTAGTTGTATTTTTTGCGTAAATCAATTAAGGTATTATTCTTTTTAAAGAATTTTTACAATAATTTTAATAACATTACTATTGTACAAATTATTATTTTTTTTCAAATTAAAACAAAATTTTAAATAATAAATGGCAAAAAACACAAGAAGATATTTTATGAAAGGCTTTTTTAAAGATACCTGTTTTTACTTTTTACCTGTTATTCTCATTATCTATCTTCGTCTTTAGCACACCATAATTCAATGACCATGATTTAGTCATATTTCCACGACCAGATATAACTTAGTATACATTATTGATGCGTGAAAATTGAGAAATAAAATTTGCATTATCTGAAAAATCCACTATATCGATCCTTTAAATTCACATACTAATATTTAAACTAAGTATGTATGTATAAGCTTTCACCATTTGTCTTTTTATAAAGACACAAATTATGAATTGATTATGATGAAATCATTAAAATTATGGTCATTGAAACAAGTGTTTTTGAAAACCGACTGACTAGTGAATAAAAATGTTCTAACATACGAGTAAGAAACCATTTTTCCAATGAATTTTACCTTTTCAAATAAAAAATTTAGGTTTTAAAACGGAAGTCTATTGTAGTAAATTTCAATAGAATTTCATTAATACATATCAAAATATATAAAAGAAAAAAAAAAAACGTGACAACAAACAATCATATTTCAATGAATATAATATTTTCAACATAAAATGGGAAAAGTTTTCCTTTGCATAACTTGTTTTTTTTTTGTACCTAATATTTGTATAATGTTTTTTTTTGATTTAAATTCTAAAACATTCAAAAAAGAATAAAATTGTATGTATTGCATATTATAGTTAAATAGTACGAATTACATGCATACGTTGTATACTTGAATAATTTTAATAATTTTATCTATAGTATTTTTCTTTTTGGAAGTCAGTATTGTGCTTATGGAGGCAGTACCCGATGAGTTTTTTGCCTTGGTAATATTTAATTTAAAAGATTTTTCTCGATTGAAATTGAGATCTGATCACCCCACACACGAGACAGATTTATTCAAACAATTTGTGAAAGAATATAGAAAAGTATGCCTATCTTGCCTGTACTGACATCCAAAAAGAAAAATAGTATAGGTACTAATAATGAGACCAATAACAATTTACTGTCATAAGACTTTTTTTTTTTTTCAAATTGGAAGGAAGAGTTTTCAAATTAAGAGATTTTCTTTTAAGTTGATAATTGATAAAATGTACTGTGTACGTTATGATGAACTTTACAACGATTATGATCTGGTCAGGGATTCACATACCTAATCTTCACATGACTTATTTTCTGGAATGATTTCTGTTTTGTCATCATGATGACCAGTGGAAATTATCTAAACTCAGACTTTTATGACAAGACAAAAAATTTTTTTTTTTATTATTTAATTTTGTTGTTATTGCTTTCATTCATAATGGTGGAATTAAGGGTCTCTCGGTCTCTCAAAAAAGAAGAAGATGAAGAAAAATATACTTTGAAATTTGAATACTAACTAATAGTATCTTCTATACTATTTTTACTTTTGGAAGTCAGTACAGGCAAGATAGGCATACTTTTCTATATTCTTTTACATTGCGTTTGAATAAATCTGTCTCGTGTGTGGGGTGATCAGATCTCAATTTCAATCGAGGGAAATCTTTTAAATTAAATATTACCAAGGGCAACAAACTCATCGGGTACTGCCTCCATAAGCACAATACTGACTTCCGAAAATAAAAATGGTATAATTCTTTTCCCAAAGTTTAAAGAATTCTCTGCTTTTAAGACCGTATATACATATAGTGGTTACATTTCAAACGAAATATCAACATCACAGAATTTTTCAAGCTGATGTATTTATAAATATGTAGGTACGTACTACGTATGTACTTAATTTCATGATGTTCACGGTTTATATTGTTAATATTTAAAAAAAAAATATGGTAAATGTAGAAAAAAAACCTTTCTTTACTTGTTTATTATGAATTTGAAACCAAATAGTATTTGAACAGATGAATAATTAAAAGAGAACATTATTTAAAATACTGCGTTAATGATTAAAGTATATATGTATCACCTTATTACAAATAAATATATTTTATCTATATTTCTATTTATTTGAAAATGTTTCATAATTATAGTCTAAAACAACAGGGTATTCCGGGATCAAGGTTTTTAAAATGAAATCACAAATAATCTCACATTTTGTCGGATGAAAAAAAAAAAATACTGAATAAAATTTCTAATCCTGTTCATAAAAAATGCCCACCCACATAAATAAAAAACTACATTTTTTTTTCTACTTCTTCATTATAAGTATATTTTTTTTAAATAAGATATCGACATAATTTTTAGAAATACACCCCATAATAATACATACATATGTATACACATGTATGTACATATTATACACTTTTTTTTTTATATGATAAATATAGGTACCTATAATATTAGGTGGATTTTATATGTCAATGTACGTATAGTATTTAAGTTCGACTTGAATATATATGTACATACATATGTTCGTATATCTACAATGTTTAAATCAGTCAACGAATAAACAACACAAAAATTAAGAAAAATACATAATAATAATATAAATAAAAAATAAAATGAATTTAAAAAAAAACACATTACACACCATATACTCTATACTCACAATTTTTAATTTATAGGTAGAGGTATCTTTAAGATATCGGTCGTATATAAAAATATATATGTACCTATGTATATAAAAGTTTTTCAAACTAATACAGGTTGTTGAGCTATTTCCGAGTTTGTATATAAGTACATTTATGTATGTATGTATATATCTGTATATTATACACAGTACACAGGTTGAAAATTCAAAACAAAAACAAAATAATAATAATTTTTTTTTTCATATACATACAGGTAGATAAAGAAGAAGAAGAAGTAAAATAAAAAGAAGAAGAAATAATATTGAAAAACTAAGCCTTGTTGTCAGCTCAATTTTCATATTACAAAACATGAGAAAATTTTAATATGGCAACATAGGGTATATAATATAGAAGTTGTGCTGCTGTAGTCTGTAGATATGTATTGAAAAAAAAACTATCTAATGTATTTTATTATGTATGTATGTATGTATCTAATTTTATCGTCATTGGATTTTCCACTAAAAAAATCTATTATAGATATGAAATGTGAAAATGTGAAAAAAAAACTTGAGAAGAATACAATGACACGGATAATGAATAAAATATACCTATTATTAATAACTTCTAATGATAATTTGTAATTGAAAACCTTTCGAAACGAATTAATGAAAAAAAAACACATAAATTCAAATAAATACCTAAATAAAAAAAAATTAAATTAAATATACATACATAAGATACTAATATATATTAAAGATATCATAGAAATATACATATTTTTATAATATTATTAATTAATAAAAAATTACATATAATGTATGTATGTGTGTATGTAGTTGATTTTCTTTAATATATATATATTTATAACATACATATATTTTTATAAATAGTAAATACATAATATTAAAATGTATATACATATATAAATATGAAAATTTCAAATATAATGTAATTGTTAATAAAGGAATACATTAAATACGTTGCTTTTTTTTTCTGAAAAAATAAAGTGAAAATTTGAAAATTTTCGAACCATGTAAAAAAATATAAAAAAATAAAAGACTAAAATGGAAAATACATGAAATATCTACATATATATAACATGTATGTATGTTTTATGTAAATATGTATATAAATAAATATAAACAAAATATATAAAATATATAAAGTTTAAGAGTGGCTAATAATATATAAAACTCAAATTGATATTTGATTAAAACTATCTGCATGTACATATATTGCTTCTTTGTTTTTGAAGGAAAAAAAAAACAATTTTTTTCATTCTTGAAATGAAATTTTCATCGTTCGATAGAAAACTCTATCTACATTCTTCCTCTTTTTTAATTTTCTCTGTTTGTTATTTTAAAATCAATTAGAACGCTTCAAATGTACAATATTTAAAGGAATTTCTACAGCCGCAACAATGTCTATCTTAGAAGAAAAAATATTAGAGTCTGACTTTTTCTATCGATAGAACATGAATTACATATAGAGTGTAGACATTCCAGTTTCAAAAACACCCACTACAAATTTAAAATATAAATATATATTGAAACTAGATATAGGTTTCGAAAACAGTATAACAACAACAGGTTGTAGTATGAGAGAAGAAAATTAACTCTTCTTAACAAATTGTTCAATCAGCTGCACAAAAATACGTTATAAAGGTTTTTTTTAGATCTTTCTTTTTCACAAAACATTCAACATTACTTAACTGTTTTTCCTATACAAACTACTAACTTTTCTATTTACTTTCTAATAACTCTTTTGAATCGAAAGTTATTATGGCTCAATGTTTGACATTTTCTCCCTTATTTTATTTATTATAACATAGTCTTTCCCTTTTCAAGTTATAACCATTTCAGCGTACTTTGAACATTTCACATACATATATACTACTAGGGGTGGATGAATGCAATTTTTTTTCTTGATCTATTTGTTTCGAATTCCTCCAGTTTAATTTTAAAATACAGCTTTAAAAAAAATTAAACAAAAAAAAAAATAAAGCAAATTTTCATTCTTCTCACCCACCCCCAATTTTTTTATACTTTTTATTCACACTTCAAATCAAAAAAATTAAACCTCTCTAAGGGAAGCTGAGAATTTGCATATCTTATAATCAACAATAATTATGATGATAGAAAAATTTTTAACCAGAAAAAAGTTGAAACAGGAAAAATATAGTAAACAAGTTTTAGAAGAAAAAAAACCCCTATAATGTGGAAGAGAAAAATTACTGTTCGAAAAAAATTAATTTAAATAATAGCAATTTCGAAATAATTTGAATTTTATTAGAAAAAAAAAAATAAAAAATAAGGCAAAATTGAATTTTGAAAGATTGAATTAATTGTGAAATAATCGAGGAATATTGGGTTTACTATGCAACATTATTTTTTTTAAACTCATTGATTTAAAACTTCGAAAAAAGATAATGTTAAAAAAAATCTCGAAATATGAATGTACATATGTACAATGTACATACATACATACATACATAAATATTCGTATTGTACCTGTTGGTTATTTTTTTCACAAATAAAATTTATTTAAAAAAAAAAAAACAAATTTAATTTGAACTTTCTCGTTTTGTGAAACAGTATGTACCTATGTATGTATTTTAAAATTTAATTGAGTTCATCAAAGGTACTTCGAAAATTATTTTCAATATTTTGCTGTTTTGAAAATGTTTTCAAAATTTTTGAGAAATTCATTTTCATAATAAATGTATTGTGATATCATAGTACTTAACTTGTTCGACTAGAGACAAAAATACTGTATAATTAAAATTTAGATTTTGTGTTTTACAAGTCTAGAATGATTTATTTCGTTTTAATATTTTAAAAGTATTGGAATAGAGTCTGAGACATATACATAAAGGATAATAAATAAGTAAGAATAATAATGTAATTTAGAATAAAAGAAAAAATACTTACTTTAAATAGTAAATTTGTCCTTCGGGTGTTCTAGCTTGTTCCCATCCTGGTGGTAGATCACCTAATTCATTTTGTAATTGAATAGCACTTACAACATCATAAGATCTTTGTTTCATATGGACGGGTTGTACAGGATTTGTTTGTTGTTGTGATGATTGTTGTCCACCACCATTACCTCCACTACCAGCACTTGTATTTGTATTATTTGCATTTGCATTATTACCAGAATTATTATTCTGTGCATTTAATCCAGTTGCTGCATATGTTTGTTGTAATGATGCTGGACTACTATGAGCTCTTGAATGACTTATTTGTAAACCACGATTTGTTGTTGGTGTTTGTGGTGGAGCTGGTGGTGGTGCACCACTTTGTGATCCTGTACTAAATGCTGAATCTGTACTATTTGCTCTTGAATGTGATACTGATGGTGATTTTGAACCAGTTGATGGTGGATTAAAAAATGAATTTGGTAATTTTCGCATACGAAATGGCACTTGAAGAGGTCTTTTTGAATCATTAGGTTTTAATACACTATCAAATAATGCCTGTAAATTATCATCTGAATCCTGATCAATACGTACGACTAGATTCCCTTGTTTAATTGAATCAGCATCTATACTGTTGTTGTTATTTGTATTACTATTGGTCAAATTATTATTATTATTATTATTATTGAGAGCCATATTTTTTATATTTTTAGTAATTTTTTCTTTTAGTTTTTTCAGCTAATTTCCTTTATTTATTTATTTTTTTTTTCCTTCAATTTTTTGTGTGTGTTTTTTTTTTTAAGTTTTATTTTATATTTCGTTTCGTTTTATTTTATTTTGTTTTTGTTTTTTTATTGTCTACTTTACATGTAGAACAGGTAAAATATTACACAATATACGTATAATTGGATATCAATATATTAGTGAGTGTAGTTATGTTTGTAGCTACTAAAAATATAAAATATACACTCATATAATATGTATATCTAACATGCAATTGTAGACTGTTACTGCAGCAGGTAAATCTGATTAATGCTATATCTTGCACTTCTTAGTAATCGTCGTCGATGTAGTATTTTTTTTTCTTAACTTCCTTATTTTTTTTCTTATTGTCTATAATATTTTTTTTTTCTGTGTACACGAAATGCTTTTATTTAAGTTGTGTGTTTTTTTCTTCTATTCTTTTTATTTTTCTGAATAGTTTTCCATTTATATTTGTGTTTTATAGCTTGTTGATATGTCATAAAATAAGAATAAAGAAGAAGGAGATAACTGACTCTGGTTCTACTTCAATTGTTGCTTCAATCATTTATGTATACATATATACATTCACAAAGAGATACATAAGAATATTTTATATATGTATATATTATAAAAAAACAGCATAAAAGATATTTAATTAATTTATTTATTTTATTTTAATTTTTTTTTTGCATGTGTTGTACTTTTACATATTATAATGTATACACATTTTTATTTTTTGTTTTTTTTTTTTTCATTAAAATATAATGGAGACTAAATAATATTTTAAAAAAATATTAAACTTCATAACTTTTAAAATTCTTATAGTCTCTTGTTTCAATATATACTTTTTTTTTTTTTTTTTTTGTATAAATAAAATTAATTATTTTAAGATACTACACAACATTTATTTATAAATACCTACAAAGCGATAAAAAAAGAAAATAAATAGGTATGTACCTACATAAATATCTAATGATTGACATTCCGTTTATCAAAATTAGAATATGTATAATTTTTGTTTTGTGCTTTTGTGTTTTTTAATTTGATTTAAAATTTTTAAGTAATTTTCAAAAATAATATTTATTAACAACTACTTTTGATTTTCTTTTTTCCCTTTTTGTTTCAATTTTTTTTTTTTTTTTTTTTTTTTTTTTTTTTTTTCAAGTTTTTCTTCTTTTATAGGTATTTTTGTTTTTCTCTTTACGTTTTAATTACAGTTATATATTATTCATACCTGTTATCTGTATAATGAATTCATTCTTATACTGATACATATTTGTGTATATATATATAATAATATGTATGTTTTAAAAGATTTTGCTGTTTCGTCGTCAATACAAAATATAATATAGAAATATATAACTACCTATACATATATGTAGTGTGTTATTATTATTATGTATAAAAAAATAAAATGTTATGTGTACTTGGAGTATCTTTCTGTTATTTTTATTGAATATGTTACAAGTATGTGCACACAACACGTACTATATAGGCGCATAAAGAAAAACAACAATAAAAAAAGATATTGTATAAAATATATGTAAAATGAAATTTATTCATTTTTTTTTATATAAAAGAATTAGCACATATACGAAATAATATACAATTGTGATGATGGTCGCTCTAAACACACAACACACTCAAGCATACGTTTCTTTTATACATATTTTCAAAAAAAATTAAAAAAAAATTTTTTCTGTAAAATCTAATTGCATTTGTGTGTTTGATATTTTATTTTAATTTAAATTTAAATAAAATGCAGGCGATATAATAAACACGACTGATTGACTATAAGTTAAAATTTAATATGCCTATTCAGCAACATTGTAGATTTTTATTACATATGAGTTTAGACTTTGAGAGTACATGTACATACTTGTTCTCTAGATCGACGGTTTATGTGTTCTTTATTTTTTCCCATAATATCTGTTTTATTACATTCTAAACATAATATATGTATAGACATATCTTAACATGTTGTATGCTGTTTTTTTTTTTTTTTTTGCTTTCATAAGATCTAACATGGAGAAAATAAGAAGAAAAATTATACTTTTTTTTTCTTTTTTGAAAATCTAAATTATTACTGATGGCTAGTTAGCTGAGCCGCTCGGAAACATAAAAAAAGCAACAAATTATATGTCTGAAAAATATGTACACATAGTCAGATAGTATGTTAACTTTTATATGTCTGTACATATGTTTTTTTTATAATATGTAGTGTGTTTTGTGTGCTGCTGGTAAGATCAATGAAGATTGTTGTATGTGTTTTTTTTTATACTTTTGGATTATTGTTGAATAAAATGAGATCTATCTACTTTGGTCTGTTGAACTTAATATCGTTTTTATTACTCGTACATATATAATATTATAAATGTACATACTATGGGCCTTACTAATAAACATTTTTTAGTTTTAAAACTAAAATAGTTTCGGCTTGAGAATCAGAGTGTGCTTTGAAACTCTATACAAAATATGTTAAGTTAATATTTTATTTCTACATTTTATAAAGAATTTGAAAGCATACTCTGATTCTCAAGCCGAAACTATTTTAGTTTTAAAACTAAAAAATGTTTATTAGTAAGGCCCTATATATTTTACTCTGGCTTCTAATATTGATGATATCTTTTCTTTACTGCTGATGATGTGCTTAACATTAACCACTTTGGCTGTTTTTCTTTATTATTTTTTGTTGTTGTTGTTATTTTATTACTTATATTATAAGAGAAAAAAGCTTTGAAAGTGATCGCACAACAATGATCACAAATTGTATGTGAATTGTGAATTAAAAAACAAGTTTTTTTTTTCATACAATCTTATTAAAAGATACTATACCTATATATTAAAAAAAAGAAAAGTGTATTATATTTTGTATGCATACATATTTATATATACAGACATATGTATGTATGCAGATATGAATACATATATACATATAAAAAAAATTTTTTTTAACTTAAATAAACACATTCTATCACTATAGGTACCTATAAATAAAATTATTCAAAAAAAAAATCAAAAAAAAACATTAAATATATGTCTGTAGTCTGTACATATATATTTTATTTTTAATAAAAATACCTGTCAACGTTGCCAATTTATAAGAAATTTCAAGAAATACATACCTAAAAATTTGAAATTTTTCATGTTATAAAAAATTTTGTTTTGAAGAATTCATAGGAGTTTATTTCTTGTGAATTAATAAAAAATTTTATTAGGTACTTTTTAATTTAGAAAACTTGAATTGAAGCATAAATAATTTTAAAAAAAATTTATGCTTTAAAATAGGCAGATATCTATTTTATGTTTACCTATAATAAATAGGTATTCATTCAAATAAAATAAACAAAAAACATAAAATTTTAAATAAGAAATTAAAAATAAAAAATTTGTTTATATTCTTTTATTAGCTATAAACATGAATTTCAGCAAATTACAATAAAATATATACTCATATGGGCTTTAATATAAAAAAAATAAATAAATAAATAAATAGATAAATGAAAAATAAAAAAAAATTGATAAGTTTCAATGTTAATCTGTTACTCATGTATACAACATATATATATGTCCCATAAAAATAAAATTTTAATTCAAAATTAGGAGGGAGATCTATGAAAATTTCAATTTTAAAAGGAAAAAAAATTTTTTTTGCTGTTGAATTATTTCCTAATATTGTAGATTTTATTGTAAGAGAATAAGAACAAAAAAATAATAATAATAATAATAACGTTATACATTTGTTTTATAAGTTTACTTCCGTTTTTATAAATGAGCCATATAACGAATTATGTTTATCCATATGTTCCAATTTTATTAAGTATACAGCGCTGGCGCTTGAACATTATTATGAATGATGATTTCTGAATGATTATTATCTTATTTAATATCATTAAAATATCGATTGGCAACGCTATTACCTATATAAATTTTGATAAAATTACTGTGTGCGAGAACTTATAAATAGTGTGTTGTCGACGTTTAATTTTCTCCAATTTTAATAAAATATTTTTTTTTTTTTTTTTGAAAATTCTTGTAGTTGTCAATAAATATTTTCTTTTGCAAATTATTTGATTTTGTATCTTTTCATATTTTTTTCTTCTAAATATAATTTTATATGTATATTCTACGACATGTAATTCCATGTAATGTATTTTAAAAAAAAAAAAAAAATTAATTCAAGTTAACTTATTGGAAAATTTGAAAAAAAAAAATTACATAGGTATTATTTTTTTTTTTTTTTCCGAAATATAAATAATTAATAATATAAATAAGACCACACTGTTTAACACAATTACATTTATCTATGCAACTTTTTTTTATCTAGGTAATAAAATTATTACTTTTTTTATTTATTTATTATTTTATATTTGTTTTAATAAAACCTATATATAATAAAATATTGGAAGCACTTCGATATATTCGCGTTTTTATTGATTAACATTTTTTCTTGTTTAGATTTACGTTTTTACCTGTTTAGGTATTTTTTTTTCTATTCTTTTAATTTTTTTTGAATTTTTTTCAGTTTATTATTTTTAAAATTTAAACATATTTTGAAGTAAATAACAACTTTAACAAAAAAAAAAAGAAAAAAAAAAAAAAGAAAAAAAAAATGTTCTTGCAACGTACAATAACGAATAATAATTGACGTCAGTCCCGTCCAGACCCGATAACTTCTACTTAAAAACACAAACTGAGAACTGAGTAACTGACACTCAATGAATTTTAAAAATTGTACAAACTGAAACTATACAAATGAAAATGAAATGTGTATTGACTAAACTAATACAATTTGAATTTGAATCATATGTATGAGTATGAGAACCATGAATATACGTTAAAAAATATATAATACGGTTGGTAAACATACATTATGACTGCGACACCATGTTCATGTACAACAGTTCTATTCAATTTTTCAACTAATTAATTTTTTTGTATAAAATTCAACAATAATTAGATGTCTCTGCAACATTAATAGAAAAAATTCATGGATTATGGAGATTTTGAACAAATTGGAAGTATGTATGTAGTTCAAATCTATCCATAATTAAACGTATGTTTAAGTGAACTTTTTTTCATAACATATATCCAGTATATTTCAAATAAGTATGTGAAATTAAAGATTATTCAATAACAGACCAATTCAGTGACAATGCTTTCAAGCACATTACAAAATACAAATTTTCAAAAATATCAAAGTACCTATCAAATTTTTAAACTGAGAAACAACAGAAGGTCGTATATAAAGTGGTTTTGTGCTTTTATGTTATTTTAAGTCAAGGTTCAAATTTATGTTCGAGAATAAAGCTTAGCATTGCATTGTTCTAAAGGTGCGTTTCCACCGAAATCATGTGCGCGCACAGTGACCGCACAAAAATGAAATAATCGTCTACACCTAAATCAATGTTGCGAGCACTGTGAGGTCACTGTGCGCGCACATTAGAGAAACATCATTGATTCAGTGGAGACGATTTTGAAAACAAAGAAAGAAATTAAGAAACAATAGGGAAACATGTGCGGTCACAGTGCGGTCACTCTTATTTTAGTGGATACGGGATTTTTAAAGTTTTCCTTGTGTTCGGTCACAGTTTTTGTGTTTCCCGTTCAATCTGGAAAACATTGTAGAAACATTATTGATTTTAGTTAATTGGTTTGCAGAAATTTACATTTTTAGTGCAGTTCTAACTATGGTCAAATGAGAAAATTATTTTGCTAATTTGTGAATTTGAAAATAGACCGATAATATGGAATCTTTAAAGGACATCCGTGTGAAATTCCTAAATCCACTAAGGGGATCTATTTTCAAACTATCCATAAATCGTTTGGTCGGAGTTTCTCTTTCTTTTAAATAAAGTCGTACTCAGCAAAGTGGACATTGTCTCTTCCTCGCAGTTATATATAATGCATTTAAAGAAAGGCAGCATTACCTATGCAATTTTTCCAGAAATTTTTAAATTCACTTTTTATTCAAACACTGATAAATTTCCACTGAACTAAATTAAATATTTAGATGATATGCACGCTATGTTTCCGCACACAATGTGGGAAACAAGGAAACTTGTGCGCGCACACAAAGTATGTGTCCCCATCAATAATAAAGTTCGGTCACTGTGCTCGCACAGTGCATTCAATGTTTCCACCAATGTTCACAAACATGAAAAACATATCATTTGGTGGAAACACCTAGAGAAACATGTGCGGTCACAGTGCGTTTAAATTTTTTTTTCTTTAAAATTTTTGTGCGCGCACATAAATTCACCGCAGTGGAAACGCACCTTAATATATGTTTGAAACTTTCTCCAAGTAAAAGTGTTTGAATAAAATTCTAAACATGTTCAGGATTTTATTTGAAAACAACTTGAATTATAATTAAAATAATTGAGAAAAAACAATAAAAATTGAAAAGTTAATAAACCGTTAAAAATGAACATACATCAAAGTGTAAGGTCAATTATTTTATTGAATTTATAACTGAAATACATATTTGAATTTTCATAAAAGACAGTGAACTGTCCACCACATTCTACACCCACACATTTCTATTCTACTTTAAAATTTTAAAATGTGTTCGATTCGACTTGATCCAGGTGGATCGGTGATTCAAGTGAGTTGTGATTATGAATGATTATTCTAGCTATTTGCTAAAAATGGTGTATTGTGTTTAGGGTTACCAGAAATCCTTCGTAAGAAAAGAGGACATTTCGCATTGGAAAAAGAGTAGAAAAAGAGGACACCAAGAAAACAATAATATTTTAATAAAAAGCGTTACAAATCCAGTCTTTCAAATTCAGCTTTAATTTTAAAATAAAATTGAAACTTAGAAAATAATAAGAAAACAATCGTTTAAAAAATGTATGGTTCTTTTTTTAAAACAAAAAACTAAAAAACATAACAAAAGCCAACAAAACTTATTTAGTCTGAATCTGATTCTGATTCTGAGTCAGATTTATACTTTTGAGATAATTGAACTTTTCTTAAAAAATCTACGTCATCTTTAATTTTTTTGAAAAATTCTAAACACCCTTCGTTTTTAAAGTTATACATAATAACATAATCGACAAAATAGACCGTACTGTTAAAATTTGTAGATGATTTTGTCTCTTTGGTCCACTGTGATCCCAAAAATGAAAATAATCGTTCAACGTTCGCGTTTTGCGCTGGAATTGCATAAAAATATTCACAAATTCTCAATAATTCTGAATATAATTCTGTATATAATTCTGTATTTTCCTGGTTGATGAAAGTTTTTTGGCTGTTTCGGAATCCTTAAAAAGCTTCCTTAACAAGTTTGTTGTACAATCTGTAGAATGAAAGCTATGGTGGTGCTTAGTAGCGAGAAAAGAAAGAGTAGCTTCTATTGCTGCAGTTCTATAGTACAATTTAAAAAAGATGGCATTTCGTATTATACTAGAGAAACATGCGCAGAAGAAAAGATACTTACACACATGCATTTTTGTTTTTGTAAATTCTAAGAAAGAGGTTTCCTCCTTCGTATATGTATGCACAAAAAGATCACTAACACATGTAAGACATGCGCGAACCCGTGCCATCTTTTTTGATTTGCACTATATCATCGTTCGCGCAATATCGTAAACAGATTGAAGTCAGTTTTATTTCAAAAAATTTTCAATTAAACGTTGAACGAAATAGTCCTCTTTTTTTTAAATTGAAAAGAGGACAATTATTAAAAATTTGAGGAAAAAAGAGTAAAAAAGATTTTAGGTAAAAAAGAGGACATGTCCTCTTTAAAAGAGATATTATGGGAACCCTAATTGTGTTGTGATTGTGTTGTTACCAATTTAACAGTTTATACGGTGACAAAATAATCCGAATTAAAAACGAATTTTGGATTAAATTGGGAGTAGCGTAGAAACGGTAAAATTGGGATTAAAAAAGTACATGCAAATGTTGATATTTTTATACACTTATAGTATACATATTATTCTTCTTCCGCATAAAAAATAGAAGAAGAACGTGACAGCTTCACTTTCAACATAAAAATAAGAATCCGCCATATTGCATTTTACCTCACACATACATATAAACCAATTGGGATTAAACCGAAATAAATTGGGCTTAAGCCAAAATCCGAATTATCGAGTTTATACGACAAAAAATTGGAAGTAAACCAAAATCCGTATTAAATTCGGAGCAGGCATAAACACGTAGAACTGTAGGAAACACCATACTGTAAAAATGGGACAACATTTATATTGTTGTCTCACTCTTAGGGAATTCGTCATGTTTCAATGAACGAAGAATGATTTAAACATTTGATATTTTTAAAAGATAGATGGAGGCACAATTTTCATTTAAATTAAAATGAAATTAACTGGATTTGAATTAAAACTAAATTTTAACTCGATAAAAATCAAATTGTCCTTAAATAAATCAGTAGCTTACTTGTAAATTCGTTATTTCAATGGGAGATTTTTTAACGTTTTTAAATTTGAATATATTCAAATTTGACAGCTTTGACAATCAATGAGCGAAAGTGAGATGGGTAATTGAATGAACGAAAATAATGCATATATATGTCTCATTCTTAGGGAATTAACGAAATTTGTCTTGAGCCCACATGAAACAAGAAGTTGTACAGTGAGTCCATATTATATATAAAGTCATTGGTCAGTTACCCAACTCTTGTTTTTCTTTTCTTTTTTCCAATTTGAAACTAAAAACACAATAATACCCCGAACACATTACAGCGGTTTTCGTTGTCGGTTGGTGGTGGCGTGGCGGCAGGCGTTGTAGGTTTTTTGTTATTGTTACAAATTGTTTATGACGTGACTGATATCGATATACATACTATACTCTATTTAACAATTAAAGTCAGTATTGTGCTTATGGAGGCAGTACCCGATGAGTTTGTTGCCCTTGGTAATATTTAATTTAGAAGATTTCCCTCGATTGAAATTGAGATCTGATCACCCCACACAGGAGACAGATTTATACAAACGAAATGTAAAAGAGTATAGAAAAGTATGCCTATCTTGCCTGTACTGACTTTAATTGTTAAATAAAGTATAGGTATTTTTGAATTGCCAAAATAAAATATACCTATACTAAATTCTGTTTGTTACCACGTTCCACATACATATGTATACTATCAATATTCAATACGTAACTGAATGGTTGGTGTAAACATTACCTAAATAATTCATGAGCTTACTAACTTCATTGTAGATGGCTTTGATTATCTATGGTTTTTTAGTGATACCAGCATTTCTTTTTTTTTTTTTTAATATAAATGTAATCGAAATCGACTGACATTGACACTTCAATCTTCAATTGACATACTGACGACGAATTGAATGGAAGTGTGGAGGTTTTATTTTTTTTTATTTTTTGTTTTAAACATACTATACCATATAATATATATTGTGTGAAGTGTTTTTATGGTTATAAGAGATAATTAATTATATTCGGTTTTTTTTAATAATTATTTTTTTAAAATAATGTATTAATTGTTTAATCAATACAATTAAAAAGAAGATTTTCGTTTTTCATTAATGTTATTTTGTTACATATTAGTTTTTTTTTGTTCGTGATGTCTTCCAAAAGGTAATCGCTCTTTAAAATATTTTTGTGCATAAGTATGTACGGATTATTATATTGAGGGAAGAAAAAAAAATCGTGTACCTACCTATAAGTGGAAGTAAATTTTTTTTTTACATTCTTTACTTCATCAAATAGTTAGAACTATGCATATACATACATATATTAGTAGATGTACACATTACAATATTGAATAAAAATATTACATTTTGCAAAAGTTATTTTTATTAAAATATTAACTTTGGCTATGAATTTTTTTTTAATCATTTTGATTAACTCTTTAGACAATGGAAAAAATATCAACAAAATTTTTTTAGAAAAATAATTGAAAAAATGAAATTTTTAAATAAAAAATTATTACATTAATTTTAATTAATTATTTTTTTTGTTATCTCTAGCCAGGGTCTATTTTATTTTTATGAAAATCAAAAAGAAATATTGCATATTATGAGTATAAAATTGTAAACAATAATATTTAGGGAGAAAAATATAATTTAAAGTAATGGGTATGATATGTGGATGTCGATTTGCTATCATTATTTTATTTTCTAATTGAAAAAGCAAAAAAAAATAATAAGTAAATAAATAAATTAGGTAAATCAATCTCTATTAGATTAATTTGAAGGATAAATACATAATTTGTTGAAACTGCATTTCATGTGCATGATATGCGATATAGAAATAGAAAATTATACCTTTTTATACATGTATGTATGTATCTAATGCTAATCTACATTATATTACATATGTACATCATACATGTAATGGAACTCTTTTATTTTTTCTTTATTTTAATAGAACATTTTATGTATATCATGTATGTGGGTATTTACTATTGTAATATGTTCTTATAGAACTTTTATCATACCTGTTTTTTTTGTTGTTGTTTTTTTTTTTCCATTGTTTTCATATTTTATCATTACATTATGACTTATGTATATCATTCAGTTGTACTTAAACAACATTATTTTGAAATTAAGTTGCAAAACAAGAAATAAACATACATAAATTTAAACAAAAAAAGTAGAAAGGGGAGAAATTTTTTAGGACGCCTGAGCGGTATTAAAAGGTTGAAAATGATGTTGATTCAATGCGATATAGTGTATTTAATCATTCATGTTAGAATATATGTAAATACATAATTTTATAATATTTAAAAAATAATAATAATAAAAATCATAAACATAAACCGTACATAAAAACCCTTTGGGTACTGTAACTACGATATAAATTTCAAACTCAACTAAGAAAGACAAAGAGAACACATTTTTTGATATTGAAACAAAAATGAAAGTAATGATTTACTTTTTTGTTGCTTTTCTTGGACGAAAGCTCATATGATGTTCATAAATGTTACATATATGAATTTCTTTGTTGATAGGTACTACGGTTAATTTAAAAAAAGTAGACCAGTTTTACTAACAGAAAAAAAATATTTGTTAAACGAATGCTTTTTCTTGATAAGAAACATATTATTTCCTTTTGTTCTCACAGGTGTAAATTAATTTATCTAAATTCTATGAATTCGTAAAATGTACACAAGCATGCAATAAAAATATTTTTTTTTTCTTCTCCATACCCTCTCACTTTTTTTTTTTTTTTAAATTAGAACTATAAGTAATTTTAATTATTTTAAAAAATTGTTTTTATTATTTTTAGCGAATTAAAAAAATTATCTGAAGAAAGTCTATTACAACCACCTGAAAAAGTATTCGATATAATTTGTAAATTAGGTGAAGGTAGTTATGGATCTGTCTACAAAGCGTTACACAAAGAAAGTAGTGCGGTATGTTACACTTAAAAACTAAAAAGTTTACTGAAAATTAAAAAACAAATCAATTTTATTAAAAATTTATCAATTATTTCTCTGTTTTAGGTTGTTGCCATTAAACTTGTGCCAGTTGAATCAGATTTGCATGAAATTATTAAAGAAATATCAATAATGCAACAATGTGACTCTCCATATGTAGTACGATATTATGGAAGCTATTTCAAACAGTATGATCTTTGGGTGAGCAACATTTTTTAAAGAAATATTTTTAATTTTTTTATTCTAACTCCGATGAATATTCATTAGAAAATAATTTAATGAATCAAAGAATAATGGCTGATATAAATAAAAAGTAGTAAATAGAAAAAATTGTATATGCCTCACAGTTGTCAATTGAAAATCATTCAATTATTATTCACAGAATTCCATGAAAAATGGAAAAACCTATTGAAAACTTATAAAATATTGGAAAAAATATGATATTTTGGGATTTTAAAAAAAACGTATATTATTCGTCAGGCATGCAATAGTTCGACGACGAATTGTTTAAAGAATGTTGGGGGAATCTATTAATGAAAATGAAAATATCCGTAGTTTAGATGCTTTATTTGTTTTTTTTTTTTTTTAATTAGAAGAACAAACGCTGAAAATAAAATCGGAGGAAAAAGCCACAGTGAAATATATACATAATTGACCACCAACATATCGAAGAAAAGTCCGTATTTTTTTCTACGTTATTCAAAGAGCTTCCTCTGGTTCCTTCATTTCCATCTAAAAGCTCTACAGATATTCGATAAATGGCATAAAGCTTTAAAATCTACGACATATGGATGCCTCCAATGATTATAGATTAACTCCATATAAAAAACGTCTAAAAAAGTAATTAATTAATTATGATTCGAAGACCGAAAAAATATTTTCAATTTAGTAGTTTAACGGCTTATCATCACATCCAATTACTTCGAATATGAAAATCCAAGAATTAATCGAGTTCTGGAACTAAAACTTAAAAAACCTCAAAAATGGAGTTAATCGTTTTGGCAAATGAAGCATCTATATCCAACTCTTCTTTTTTCTTTGTACACTTTTCTTTGAAAAGTATTAAAATTTAAAAAGATTTTAAAATTATATTAGGTCAATTCCACGCGTGACGCACACTACATTTGACAATAGTTTACTTATAAAACTACATATTTCGAATAGAAAAAGACAAACGAGAACCACATGTTTTTGCATAATTAAAGCAAAAGAGTGCTAGAATTTGAAAAAATATATATTTTAAATCAAATTGAAGGAATTTGGAAATTTCACTTATTTTGTTACGAACGTGACTTACACTACACGAAAGGAAGTCATTTCATAGTCTCTTTTTCAAATCTCGTTTTCTTCTTCGTTTTTGAGCTTTGTATTGAAACATAAGTAAAAATATGTAGGGAAAGGATTAATTTTTCTAAAATATTAAACATAAAATAATTTTTCCATTTCTGGAGTATTTTATTACATATTTCCTTCGTGACTTACACTACACAACATTTGTGACTTACACTACATATCACTTTTTTCATATATTTTTTCACGACACTCAAAATACAAATCAGCTACTTGGTCCTTATTTAGGATACCTGAATAATTTGAAGATTGAAATCTACATTTTGGAAACATTTAGAGACTCCTAAATGACGCAAGAAATAAAAATTTTGGATTTTTCACTTTTCAAAATTTTTATCAGGTATACATTTCCATGGAATTAGCCATTACTCAACTAACTCGTACCTATACGTAAATTGCTTGAAGTTCACAAAAAGTAGTATGTTCGAATTTAGTAGTGTAGTAAAGTAGCTTTTATTCATACGAATATATACATTTCACTAGTTATTTGCTAATTATTTTCTTTTTTTTTTAGATATGCATGGAATATTGTGGAGCTGGAAGTGTTTCTGACATAATGAGACTAAGAAAGAAAACATTGACTGAAGAGGAAATTGCGACAATATTGAGTGACACATTGAAAGGCCTAGAGTATTTACATTTACGAAGAAAAATACACAGGTAAAATTTATAATCAAAAAAATTATTTTTCGCTTATAATAAATTTTATTTCAATGAGATGTTTGATAAAATAAAAGACTCATTAAATTTTAAAAAAAAAAAACTAATGATAGATTTATGAGATTTAATTTTTGTAGGGCATAGTTCTGTTATATCTCAAACACAAGATTTTTAGTTATTGTAGACTAAGCTTGCAATTTTTCATATAATTTTCTGTTGTCGAACAAATTGTTTTTACTTTCTTCTTTTCAACAAATTTTCCATATATACTTTTTTTCAGGGATATAAAGGCAGGAAATATTCTTTTAAATTCTGAAGGACATGCTAAATTAGCAGATTTCGGTGTAGCTGGTCAATTATCAGATACTATGGCTAAAAGAAATACTGTTATAGGTACACCATTTTGGATGGCACCAGAGGTTTGTTCATTTTAAAGTCTAAAACTTTCTAAGAATTTAAAAAAAAATTTCTTATTTTAAAAAATTAGGTTATCGAAGAAATAGGTTATGATTGTGTAGCTGATATTTGGTCATTAGGTATAACAGCTTTAGAAATGGCTGAAGGTAAACCACCATATGGTGATATACATCCGATGAGAGCAATATTTATGATACCACAAAAACCTCCTCCATCATTTAGAGAACCAGATAGATGGAGTACAGAATTTATTGATTTTGTGAGTCTGTGTTTAGTTAAAAATCCAGAGGAACGTGCTACTGCTACTGATCTTTTGGAACATGAATATATAAGTAAATTTTTCACTTAAAAAGGTTTAGTACCAATTAACATGTTAATTTTTTGATATATGTATTGTTTTTATAGAAAATGCCAAACCTCGAACAATATTGAGTCAAATGATTGCTGAAGCTTGTGAGGCTAGAGAAAATCAGAGAACGAGGCCTTTAGGAATAAATCAAGCAAAAAGCATACCAACACAACAAGATGAGGTGAAAAAAAAAATCGTTCAAAGGATGTATTGAATTTTAATCGAATTAGCGATTATTTACTTTTGGCAACATACATATTTCATATATTTTATTTTCTTCTAATTTTTTAAACTTTCTTTGTTTTTATAGGAAGATGAAGAACATCATAATGTTAATTCTGCAACAATAAAAGAATTTCCAGAAGATCCCGGAACATTAGTACCTGAAAAATATAATCAAGAACATGATGGAACCATGATAGCACATACAGATTGTGGTACTTTAATTCCAGATAGTGGTACTATGGTAGAATTAGAATCAAATCTAGGAACAATGGTGATTAATAGTGATTCAGAAGATTCAACAATGAAAAGTAAATTTTGTTTTTACATTTTTAGAAACAAATTCACATAATATTTTGCTTTTTTCTAAATTCATTTCAGAACATGACACAAATCCAGATAAACCAAAATATAGACCGCCATTTTTAGATCATTTCGATAGAAAGAAAAATGAAGCATATAATAATGTTATGAATGTGATGTCACCAATAATAAATGCAAATTTAAATGGTTCAGAATTGTCTCAGCATGAATCAAGAATACATCAACAGCAGCAGCAGCAGCAGCAACAGCAACAACAGCAACAACAACAGCAACAACATATTATAGCTGCATTAGCTTCAACAAATGTATCACAAACAACAGTTACATCAATTACAGCGTCAGCACCGATGCTGCCACCGTCAATTATACCAACAACACCAAATAATGCTCAAGCACAAATTGCTTCATCAAATAATATTTTACATAATAATGCTGGCGTTGGTGGTGGTGGTAGTAATGCTGGACGATATCAATCACATTTACAATTACAATTAAATCAAATATCAGCTGCAAATCAATTAGGCATTCAACAAATATTTCATCATGGTGCTGGTGGTGGTGGTATCGGCATTGGTGGTATAGAAAATTTAGGAAGGCATCATCAAGATAATGGACAAAGATATCATCATCGTAATTTCATGGATGGGGAATTCGAATTTGTAAGACAAATATGTGTTTTTTTAATAATTTTTTTATAATTTTATTCATTTTTTTTTCGTCTTTTATTTATTTAACTTGTTGTTCTTGTTTTTCTTTTCTTCTAAAATAGTTAAAGTTTTTAAGTTTTGATGATCTACAACAAAGACTTAATAATATCGATTCAGAAATGGAGAGAGAAATTGAAGAGCTGAATAGAAAATACAATGCAAAACGTCAACCGATTCTTGATGCAATGGATGCAAAACGCAAACGACAACAAAATATTAACAATAATTTGATAAAAATATAAAAAAAGTTGTTGACACTGATTATAACGATTTTTTGTTGTTTCTTCTTTAAGTTGGGATAATTACTTTTTTTTTTTTTCGTTAAATACTCGTGCATTTACCATGGGAAATTTTTTTTGAAAAAATATCCTTCAATGAATGTAAATTCACGACATTGAGTATAAAAAAGGAAGTTCATTTAAAGCATTGAATTGGATTTTTTAAAAATATTTTAATATTTCTGAATAAAATCATAAAATTTATTTAAAAAAATATTTTTTTCTAAATTTGATTTATAAGCTAAAATTGGCAAATTGAATTTAGAAATGAAGTTGATAAAGACTTATAAAAAAACTCACAGTGTTTGTTGGTGTATGATAAGAATTACAAAAAAAAAAGAGAAAAAAGTGACATAAAAATTTATCTTAACCCTCTACCGCGAACAACGTGGAATTTGTGTTCTAAATATTTTGTAAAATTTAACGGGCAACGCTATTTTCGTGTCTACCCCAATTTTTATAAAAAGAACAATAATGGAAGTAATGATAATTTTTATTTTTCTTTTTAATCTAAGAACGCATTTGCATAACAAAACAAGTCCGTAATTTCATACCGAAAAATCGAAAAAAAAAAAAAAAAAAAACCCGCAGTTTGAGGGCTAATGAAAATAATAATGAGAATAATAAATATTTTATTTTATATTTGATTTAAAAGATCTACAAATCAACGAGTAGGTTTAAATTTATTAATGCATTGAAATCAATTATTCAATATTTTTATTATTTTAACACCCCCCCCCACTCCTCTCCTTTTTAATTTTTTCAATGATATCTTTTGATTATTCTTTCTTTTTGTTTTTTTTTCTCGACATTTAAGCAATTACACTCGAAAAACAAATTTTGAAGCTATCAGTGATATTTAATATGTGTGAATTTATTAATTGATAAACAATAAATACAAAGTTTGAATACAAAAGCAATTAAAATACACACAATAAATAGTACGTCTGTTTAATTGTTAATTTAGATAGATTTTCTTTTAGAAAGTTATATTTTGAGAAGGACGACATCATAAAAGTTTTTTTTTTAAAAAAAAACGACAAAAAAAATAATACGATTGATTTTAATTTTATAATTATTCTGTATTTCTAAGTATTTTTTTTTATAAATTCTATTACAAGAAATGAAAAAGGGTTTGAAAAACAGTTGATTTTTACTGTTTTTATTTTTTTTTATTTTTTTTATTTTTCTCATATAAAGATATGAAAAAATGAGTAATGCCAATTACTATAGAAACTATAAGACTTGGCTTAAGTTTAAGGCTTAAAAATTTTTTTTTTTTTAAATCAACAAAAAGAAATTCAAAAGCATAAATTACGGCAACAATGCAATCATTATTAATTTTTGTTATACATTTGTAAAAAATGAAAATTTTTAACATAAATCTGGCAAAGCATAATATAAGCAATCATAATGTAATGTAATGTAAAATAAAAGCTCTCACTGGGATGCGAAACGAATTTTTGAAGAAAAAATTATTTTTATAGATTTGTACTTAAGCCAAGTCTTAT
The DNA here is from genome assembly GCA_932526495.1 of Bombylius major. NCBI lineage: Eukaryota > Metazoa > Arthropoda > Insecta > Diptera > Bombyliidae > Bombylius > Bombylius major. The sequence continues at coordinate 31,015,284 of OW052046.1, read as the reverse complement.
AGTTTCTATAGTCATTGGTAATGTTTATAAAACCATGGTAATTTTTAATTGTAGAATACTAAGTCTATTATTATTTTTTTTCAATCACCAAGTTCTTTACAATATTTTTTATGGTGATTAAAAAATTTGAATACCTACTATTTTTTTTTTATAGTTTATAACACTACATTCATCAGCCATCTCTTCACATTTCATTAATTTTATTTTTTAAACTATTATGAATTTTTAGCAAATATAATTTTTTACTTATTTGTTTTATTTTTTATCACTCTCAATTGTGATTTAAGTTTTGAAATTAATGATAGAGTGAAAAATCTGAACCTAGATAAAGAATGTATAATTTTTTATGTGAGGAAAACGTATTTTTTTTTTTAAATTTTATTTTGTGTTGTCTCTTTTAGTTTTTAATGCGTTAACTAAAGTTCAAATTGAAAGAATAAAATTAATATGGTTCTAATTTTTATTACTCTTTTTTTTTTTTTTTTAAATTTTTTTTTTATAAGAATCTCTTTTACAATTTATTTCTGGGTATTTTATAGTGTAGAGTTTTTAGTAATATGAAACGATGTTTTCAAAAGAAGAAAAAAGAATGAAATATTATTTTTTACCGTAATATACTTATAATTGAAATTGGTGATTATTGTAGAAAACGAAATAGAAAAAAATGTAACCAGTTTTTTTTTTTTAATTTATATTGTAATTTGAAAAACGTTCGTACAATCTAAGATTGTGATAGATTTTGAATCACAAAAATTTTCACTTTAAAAGCAACAAAAAAAGACCTTTTGAATATTAAAATTTGGAAATCATAGTACAGAATATTAATTAATAAAAAAAATTAGAAATTATACTTTATATTAGGAATAATAGACGTGCCAGATTAAGCAATTGAAGTATAAAATAAAAATGTACGATTTGTGCCATACTGCCATATAAAAATATTCAAATATTATTGTAATATTAAATGTAAGAGAAGTAGATTATGGTGCCTAAAAGTACGACTTAAACGCAAAAGGCTAAAAACAAGGGGAAAAGGAAGAAAAAAATAAATTATAGTCAATAAGTTTCAAATGATAAGTTTTGGTTTTTCTACGACTAAATCATTTTTTTTTTTTTTTTTTTGATTTTTAAAATGTTTGTATTCAAAAAATGAGTAATAAAAAGAGCTTAATGGTAAGAAATAAACTAAGGATGCATGAGTTATTTGCTTATTTTTCCAAGATTTTTTTTAATTTTCCATTTTATTTTATTTTTTATTTCGTTTTCTATTATAATGTTAATTTTAATTTTAAATTCTTATTGGGGTTAATATATTATGTATGTATTTAATTTAATCAGTTTTTTATTTCCATTACTTTATAATTATTACAATGTGTAATACAAGATAATTGAAAAGTTTATCTCATAAATAACAATATCTGTGGAATATAAAAAAAAATATTAAAATAAAATAAAATAATGTTGGTTTTTTCTTTTATTTTTTATCACAGTTACACTTTACAAAGCAGAAATTAATTTAGGAACTTGTATGTAAATTAAAATTTAAAAACGATTTATAAAATATCTTTAAAAAAAAAAAAAAAAAAAACAAGGATATAAGTGGAAACAAAATCGTTAACAGAGCAATACAGAGTTTATATAATAAATAAATTTAAAAAATAGATAGAATTATAGTGCGTGTACATAGGAAAATGTTTTTTTTTTTTTTTTTTTTTTTTAGATAAAAATTAAAAAAAAGAAATTAATATAAGTAATTATTTACTATTAAAAAAAATCCAGTTAAATTTTTAGACATTGATTTCATTTTTAATTATTATAATTTTTTTTTTTAAATTTTAAATTTAGTCATAATTGAAAAACAAAAGTATACAATCAATTACATTGTTGTTACATAAATTACATATTGTAAAAAAAACCAACAAACAAAACTGAAGAAGAGCATACAAATTAAAGATTTTCTTCCGTACCATGTATCTAAAAATTTATGATTTCAAAAATAATTCATTATTTCAAAAAAAAAAAAAAAAAAATTGTATTATAAAAATAACAAAAAAATGTTCAATAAGCCGGAAAAAAAAGTATCATGTACAATGAAAACTGAACAAACAAACAGAAAACAAAATCAATTTTATTGTTGTCACATTGGGGAAACTCGAATATTGATCACGGTAGCTACCATAATAACCAAAAGTGAATTTACCATATTCGATAATTCACCAGTTATCATATTCTAATATTTACCTTTTCGTAAAGGTTATGTTACCACAGTGAAGTAATCACATTTTTTCAATGGTTAATTTGGTTACTACTTACCATATTGGTTAGCTTACCACAGCTACAGCCACAGCACCAAAGGCCCTTTTCATTAATACGCAAATTGCGCAAATGACGCAAACGCCATGTTCATTTATTTTTTCCAGTTTTCTAGCATTAACTTCATAAATGATTTTCCAGTGCAAGTTGCAAAAGCATTAGCTTCATAAGTTAAAACTTGCAGAGTAAATGATTGCAAATAAGCAAATACTTTTCAGAAGTTGCTTTGTTGACTCAGTCAGATTGCAATCAGACAACAATTTTCAATTTCCAGTGCAAATACGTCATTTTCGCATGCAATTGATGTATTTATGAAACGGGGAAAAAAAAGTGCTTACCTACGATGAATTTTCGAATTTCTGCATTATTAAAATAATCATTTTTTTTTTAATTATAAAATATATTTTCTATGCCTTCAATAATTTTTTATTCTTAAAAAATATATATATATATTTAGCACACTTAGAGATATTTTATAAATAAAAAAAATTTTATGTTGCTTATATGTAAAAATAAATAAATATAAATAAAATATAAAAAATTACAATAAAATCTAGAAAATAAAATAAAAATGATTGTAGAAATCATACTAGTTTTTAAATGAAAAATGCTAATAAAAAAAAAACAAAAAAAAAAAAAAAAGAATAATGGAAAAATGAATTTCATAAAATTATAAATATAAATTACGGGGATATTTTACCCGTATATCATAATCTATATACAATTATATAAATTTTGAATAAAATTAATTAATAATAAAAAAAAAAAAATTAAATGTAAAACAGAAAAAATTATAATTTAATTATTATTCGGTTATTTTATGAATTACAAAACAAAAAAGACTGTATACCCGAAAATTGAGCAAAATTATTTTCAAAAAGAAAAAGAGGAGAAAAAAAAACAAGTAATGGTAATAATTTAGAAATTTTTGTAATGAAATATATCATTTTTTCAAAGTTAAGTACTATTTTGTTTTATCTTTCATTTTAATTTAAAATTTATAAAGAGCAATTTTGAAAAAACCATCTTAGATCCTTCTAATTTTGTTTTTTTTTTGACGCCTCAGGCAATTCTAAAAAAATTAAAGTAATCAAAAAAAAAAAAAAATATTCAATACATTATAATGTACGTAATGCATTTTTTCTTCTTCTCATAATGGTAATCAGTCAATAATTTTGGCATGCGACAATCCACAAGTGTATAAAACGGGTACAAAAAATTTCCGATATATACAATACAATATCCACTTTTACAATTGTGTTTTAATCAACCAATCTACAAAACATACAACACCTCTCTTTTGTCGTATAAAAAAGGATTACAACAATATGTCATTTAAAAACAAAATTCATTAATATATTCTTTATTCGATGATGACACAGGACATGTATATACATATATGTAAGTATCATCGGTATTATCATTTTCCTATAAAAGGGATTCATAGAGCTCATATTCTACAGTCATCACTTTGTTTTTTGTTTTTTTTTTTTTTTTGAATTTGAAAATTTTTTCACAATTCACCAAATGTCAATTATTCATTGATGGATCGATAAATTCCTTGTTAAACAATTTTTTTATAATTTTCAAATATGTATATAATTTACTTCCTTATCCGTATATTGATGTATGTACACACTTATGAATCAGTTATGTGCGTCTCGTGTATAACAGATATATTTCATATAATCATTGTATGGTGTTGTAACAAATTTTAAATTATTATTATTTTGTTACTTCATTCAATTTCATTTTAATTCACAATCTAGGAAAACACAACCAAGATTTTGTATATACGGACAAAAAAAAAAGTAATCCATTGGGAAATGACTTCTTTTTTTTTTTTAATTTTATGGCTCATCGCATTTCAAAAATTCCAGTTTATTGTATTGAACTAATTGAAAAGCAATTGTTATATATTTTAATTGTTTGAATTCAATTTTAAAATTTTTATTAAGTTAAATAGAAGGAAAAAGGAATTTTTGAACAGGAAACTTTTTAAGACTCGAGTCCGTTTTGACGACACAATTTCGTCAAAAATCAGTTTTTCAAATTTGAATATATCTGGACTCTGCAATCCGAATAACTTGAAATTTCTACAAAGTATTCTTCTTATTACTCTCTAATACAAAATTCTTTTTTGAACAAAAAAGATATTTGCAACAGGAAGCGTTACAGGGCTCCAATGGAAAAAGTTACGCGAATTAAGGAAATTTTTGTAGACATTTTCGTACCTTAGAAAAAGTATGTTTCCGCGGTGGAGTAGAAAGTTGTAATTTGGCAGATTTTTTTCAAATGGTTCTCTTCATTTCGATTTTTCGTTCTTTTTTCCAATGAAGAAAGCCTATAGGAATTATACAACAAGTATCTGTAAGTCCCAATAGCTAAGAAAGATAGATAAGAGTGTTAAAAGAAACAAAAAATTCGAATAAAAGTATACGACAAGTTTACTGGTCAAAGTTATAGTCAAAATAGTTTGAGTTGGCATAATATCTCGCGCATGTCTTACATGCGTTAGTGATCTTCTTGTGTATACATACACGAAGGAAGAAACCTCTCGGTACTTTCATTAATGCGTCGTCAACCTACGTCGACGACTCGAATGCACTGGAATTGTAATCAGAGTCGTCAACTGTGTATGCAAGCAGTTATTAGAATAAATGAACATGATTCGCCATCTTTAAATATGACGTCACAATCTTTATAAAATTTAATAATTTTTAATTAATTTAAATCTTATTTTAAATTTAAAATCGAACTAAAGAAATATCAGGAAAAAAAATGTACAACACTATTCGTTTTAATTGAAAATAAACATCGCAGTCGCCTGAAAACGATTGAGTAACTTCAGTCGACTGCGCTGCATGCTTGAATTAATGAACATGATACCATTCCACGACTGTAGAAGACCAGTAAAATCACATTTCAATTTTCCATACAAAATTTGATAAGAAATTTTGAAAAACTTCAATGTATGTGTAAAATGCAAGTGTATTTTGCTAGAAATAGTCCAAAAATAAATCATTAGGGAACAACAAAGATAAAAAATTTAAATTTTCTATATACGCAGTTATTCAATATATACAGTAAACCATACTCTTATTGCCATATTGGGTAAAATGGAAGCAAAAACCTAATTTCAAACACAATATATGGAAATTTACTGGAAATTCATTTAAATTATAATTTATTAATTACCTTTTTACTTAAACTCAACAATATGTATCTATTACATTTCCTTCACTATCCCCTTACAAATAATAATAAACAAAATAAATACTAGTGATTCAATATTACTACGCTTTACCTTATAAAAACTATAAAACCAATACAGATAGGCAACTGAGGGAGGCATTTTTATTTTCATTTTTCACGTGTATGCGTAAAACATGCATAGGGGAGAATATAAAGTTGTGTAAAAATATTGTGATACACTACATCGACATAACTGAGGGAGGTACAATATAATTGTGTAGAAATTTAGTTTTTTTTTTCTTAGAAATGAAAAAGAAAGATATATTTTTCTTTCCATATGAAAGCATGTAAATTTTTAAGGTACATACTACAAGTCTCTCTCCGTCTTATAGGAATTTTTTTTCTTTTTTTATTACTGATAACGTTCTTCATTATGATTGGATGTCATTTTTTATTTACCGTTATGCAGAAGTAATTTTACTTGTCTTCTTTGTACTATGACTGTACTGGAAAGTCATTTATGAACATGATTTTTACGCTGTCAGCGTCGTCGACGCATTCATGAAAGTACTGTCTTTCTTAGAATTTACAACAACAAAAATGCATGTTTTAAGTATATTTTCTTCTGCGCATAGTTTTCTATACTCTATTTAACAATTAAAGTCAGTATTGTGCTTATGGAGGCAGTACCCGATGAGTTTTTTGCCTTGGTAATATTCAATTTAAAAGATTTTTCTCGATTGAAATTGAGATCTGATCACCCCACACACGAGACAGATTTATACAAACGAAATGTAAAAGAGTATAGAAAAGTATGCCTATCTTGCCTGTACTGACTTTAATTGTTAAATAAAGTATAGTGTAGTACGATTCGTCATCTTTTTTGAATCAGGGTATATAGTACGATTTAAAAAAGATGGAATAAGTGGAAAATAGTGGAAGAAGTATATTTTATAACTTTAGCTCAGTTTTTTTTTTCTTCAAAACCATAGGAATAACAACCTGAAAGAATAAAAAACACATCTCTTTACTGTTTTACGTTTAACAAAAACAAATAAAAAATAAAAATAAAAAAAAATAAAAAAAATTATCATCTTCTTTTACATACTGAAGAGGTAAAACAAAATTTGTACTACATATTATACGACATAGGGTAACATACCTAGTAACGAGCATTACATCAGTAATGAGCACATACCTTTATTTTACCTTATACCTAAGATATTTTTGGAAATTTTGGGAAATCCTTGCTGCACATCTGGTGTTTATTATGTTATCCTTACAATGTGATAATAATTTCAAACTAAAAATGTTTGTTTGTTTTTAAATGTTACATTTAATGAGACCATACCAGGTATTAGGTCCTAATAGTAGTGTTTTTTGAGTGTTTTTGTTAAGAAAGTGGATATTTGAATTTTTTGATAATTGGAAATATATAGAAGTAGTTTCTTATGTAAATATTTATGTAATAAAATAGCTTAAATCTTTATAATAATTTAAATATTGTTATTTATCGTTACATCGTTGAAATAATTCGATTTTTTCAATTTTAGAATATATACCTGCCTAAGTAAATCAATTTCAAAATTGATGTTCATTACTAAATTTTTTAGGTGCTCATTACTGGCCAAAAAAGTGCTCATTACTGAAATTAAGAGTTTTTGAATATTGTTATGATTTTAATGATATTTCCTTCACCGTTATAAATTTTCTGATAAAATATTTAGTATTATGTCTTTTCTTAGAAGTCATTCAATCTTCTTTTAAGACTTTTCAAAAAATAACTTCAATCCTGGCATGGCAAAAAGTTAAGAATCTTCCTTAACAGTGCTCGTTACTGGGTATTCTACCCTACGTATTATAATATTTCACGAGAGATGCAGGGCATAAAAATGTTTAAAAGCCAAAATAAAAATTTAAGTTTATTTTTCAATTAAATCGATTCGCAACCCATAAAATGTATTTTCAATTAATGTAAGTAAATCATATAAATTTATTAGAGAAACTCAGGGGTAAAATAATTATTTATTAATTTTATTTTAAGTGAGATTTGAATAAAACTCTTATATGAACTACACAAATTACAATTCAAAAATACATTTTTCTGTATCATTTTCATAATTTATGAATAAAAATATTTAACATTGTAAATTTACATAACGATCTATCAGTAGACAAATTTCAAATAAATTTAGCAATATAAATTTTGAAAAACGATGATTATTGTGTGTTTTACAACACACACACCCTCCTTTTATGCAACTTTAATTAAGTTATTTGAAAAATTTTATTGATTTTATGTATTTTTGTCCTTCAGAAATTTTCTATTTTTATGATCGAAAAGGTACAAAAATTTTTGATAGTGGTCAGTTTTGGTCAATTGTGTATACTTTGTTGTTGTTATACGTTAAAATATAAATTAGGAGAGAAAATAAAAAAAAATAAATAAATAAGTAAATGTGACATTTGGTCAAAGAATGTATCCATTGAATGAAAATTTTAAGTCAATTTATATGTGTCCCTTGAATGTAATTTAACGATCCGTGTTATTTGCCAATTTTTAAAGGCGTTTCAATCTTTTAAATCATTTTAAGAGGGCAATTGATTTATTTTAATCCTTATTGTACACCTACTCATCATGAATGAGGATATATTATTTTTGTTATATAATTAACAAGGAAAAAGAGGATAACAAGGACAATAATGAGTGATGATGTTGGTATTGGACTATTGACTTTTGTATAATACATTTTGCTAATTAAATTTTTTTTAATTTTTATGATAGAATAACGATATAACATGATTATCTGTAAAGAACTACAATGACCAAAAGGAAAAAATAACTTTATTTTTTTTTATTTTTAGTAATTTTTAGCATTCATCAGTTTTATAAGGTGAGTCACGACTTACGAATTTCATTTTTAAAGAAAAAGTTATTCTAAAGGTACGTCTTCACTTATACACTTTTCGAGTGGAAATGTAGCGATTCACTAAATGTAGACAAGTTTATAAATATAAACTGCAAAATGTAATCGTACACTTAGTGGAGTGTTACACTTTTTGTCAAATCCTCCACTTAAAAGTGTATATGTCTAAACACAATTCTAAAGAAGTGCATATAAATGTAGACAAGTGGAAAAGTGAACAGAATCAGATAGTTCACTTTTAGGTGTATATAAACTACATTTTGATTTGTTTTTAACAGTAGTTCTTGCGTTTTGGTGAGTAAAGAAAGTGAAAAAATTAAACAAAGAAAATGTCTGAATATGGTAAAAAAAATAACAATAAAATTGATAGAATTATTGGAAAATGAAAATGTATTATGGAATGTTACAATACCCATATTACAAGAATAAAATTAAAAAAAAAAAAAACGCCTTAAAATCAATTCATATGCAACGATTTCTTTTAAAGATAATGACATTTTATTTAATTATTAGTTTCTTTACTTATTTAACTTCTCTAAATAAAGTGTATAATAAATTTTACTTGACAACTTTAATTTATGAGTGTAAACACATACTCCACTTTAATGTATACACTCGAAAAAGTAGAGGTCAAAATATGGAGACCTACACTTTTTTCCGAATTTAGTACTCCATTACTATGTACAAATTTAAACTGACTCTCCACTTTTGTGAAGTTCTACACCTAAGTGAAGACGTACCTTAAGTGTAATTCGATTTAGTTTACAAATTCATTTTACTTTTGTTAATTTTCGTATGTGATAATACGGAAATGTGATGTATTTTAATGAAACATTCAATTTCAAAGGTTATAAGCACCCTTCTTAATTTTTCCTCATGTTGAATGGAGGAACAGAAGTTTTTGATAAATTTTTACATTCAATCAAATCGTCTCAGTGTGAGAGCTATCTAACTTAATTATTTTATTTTTTAAAGTTTTTCTTCCCAAAGTTTCACATACACACATACATATATGTAATTTTCCAAAACAGCCTATGTGCAATTATTCTCAAGAGTCAAGATGCATATTTATGTATTTAAAAAGTAATTAATTAATTAAAACATGTTCTCTTTCTCTCGATTAGCTATTCAAAACAGAAAAATAAATCGTTTATTTATAAATGCTTTTTTTTTATCTCAGAATATAAGTGTTCTTTAATTGTTTTTCGTTGTTTTTTTTTTCTTTTCTTTTTATTATTTGTGAATTGCACCCTAGATTTACAAAAAAAGAAAACATGTGATAATAAAAAAAAAAAAAAAAATTAATTCATTCTTTAAAATATATTTTCAAAGAACTTTTTTTTATCCTTTATTTTTTAAATGATGTACAAATTAACAAAACGATAATTCTCACGAATTGTCACACAAACATTTAAGGGTTACATTTGTACAATAACCGTATCTAATATGATACAAGAATTCAAATTTTCCTTTTTTTTTTATACAATATATATGTATGTATTTTAATTCACTTGAATTTTTCTGTTGATGTGTAAAAAAGTCTAATTGAAAAAAAAAAAATCTGTTCACATCTACGAGTATAAGGAATAAAACTAATGAAAATTCATTTACAAGAGGAATTGATTGTGATTATTGTGTAATTCATAAAAGAATATTCAATGCATTTTTTTAAGGATACTTGAAAGAAAAGCGACCTATCCTTTTTTAAATTATGAAAAAATTAGAGTTCAATATATTGAGGAAGAAAAAAATTTATGAAAATTAGAAAAACTTAAACTTCTCCGTTTTTTTTTTTCTTTTTTTGTGTACGTATTAAACCAAATTCTCGGTTATTAACAAAACGTTTAGCAGAAGTACTACTATCAATTTTCTGCAAACATGAACTCACCCAATTTTTTTTCAATTTTTTGACTTACTATTCTCACCGTATACATTTTTTGACTTACAAAATTTTGTCCTTTATAACACATAAAAAGCTTAAAGTTTACTTTATTTTTAATGAATTTTTATTGCTTCTTTGAATATTTACTTTTTTTTTTTTTTGCCTTTTGAAAATTTAAATTCAAATATTTGATTTCAAAAATTAATTAAAACTCCCTTGGTACTATAAACGAAATTTATTTTTTGTTTGATAAAGTCCTTCTGTCTGTATTCTTCTCTATAAAATGCATATTTTTTTAAATAATTTTAAAATATTCCTATTTTGTTTATTTTTTATTTATCAAGAATTTAATTTTGAAAAAGTACTCCAACATGGACAATAATTAATTTTCTGTACAGTTTTTAATGGTGTATGACATTGAGAAGCACTCAATCAAACTGACCATCGACCATAAATCTAACAAAAGAAAAGTTACAGAAAAAATTTACAATTAACAATAACAACAACATTTTATAATAATGTTTTCAAAAATAAATTGTAAGGAAACATATAAATTAAATTATAAACTTTATAGGTAGATACTAGCTAGATACAAAATATATACAGGGTGTCCAACTATAATTATGTACTTCATAATTATTTCACAGATATGCAGGTCTCTTCAAGATAAGTATAGCGAATAAGTGGGCCGTGGGTGGGAAACAGCGTTCGAACTTTAGAATGTTTAGTTAGTCACTTTTAGGGACTGTTTTTTTTTTTAAATTTTTATTTTGTGAATGGCGATTTTTCCTTCAAGTCATTTTTTCACAATGCTCATAAATGGTAAGTTTACATGACAGGACACTTTGGTTTTTAGATACCAAAAAATAAAAAATGGTATACATATACTTATATGAAGATGACCAAGATATCTTGTGTTAACACTTAAAAGATCTAAAAATATGAAGGAGATGAAAGGTGTCCATGGTCTCCATCAGATATTATTTTTTGCTATCATGGAAACAAAATCTCCTGTTGTGTAAAATTATCATAAAACGACTAATTTCAAGGATATATGGCAAAATTTTAAAATAATTTCGTCAATTTGAAGGATTCAAAGTTTTTTTTTTATATTCATTTTCCATCTTAATCTGTATCACCTGATGATACATTTTTTTTTATAAAGGTATAAAAGAAAAAAGACTATACTTCAAAGCAAATTTGATACATTTTTTCTATTTATCAAGTGTTTTTCAAGAATATTCTATTTGATACTTAATAAATAATACCTATTCTTGAAATACTGGGTACCAAAAAGCAATTACTTTTGTATTAAAACATATTATTATTATTATTATCATTGTTGAAATTTTTTTCTTTTTCCTTTTATGTATACTATTGAACTATGTATTTTCTTTTAATATAAATCTGCCCTTTGAGATTAAAAAAAAAATAAATAAATACAATAAATAATAATAATATAAATTTCTTGTTAAGACAACAAAATTTTTGAGTCACTGAATAAATACACATTTTCATCATTGTAAAATTTTTAAACATTTTCTCTACTACTTGTCTTTTATAAAAGAACAAAAAAAAAATAAAATAAGTAGAGATCTGTCAACAAAAATGAAAAAAATTCCCTGTTTGACACGTGAACAACGTACGTTTTAGACGCGTGTCTTTTAATATTTTTTAAAAGAATGCAAAAAAAAAAATTATAAAAGAAATAACTTGTTATATACTTATATATAAGATATACATATACATATATAGTATACTATTTTTTGTATTTAATTCATTTTTATTATATTTTTTTCTCCCTTAATTCACTTTGAAGATAAAATGAAAATAATACGTGTATAGTACAAGAAATTTATGTATGTATGTATGTATGTAATCGTCTGTATACTTACCTTTGTATTTTTTTTTCTTTTTCACTTTTTCAAAATGAAGTACATATTCCTTTAACTAATATTAAGAGGTTTTATAATAAAATATTAATGCATTGAAAAAGAAAAAAAAATGTTGGATACAATTTTGGTGAATAAAGTTTTTTTTGTTGGTTTTTTCCTTTTTTTTAACAGTGCGTTCCGTTCTTGTACATTTTGTAAACAAAATTTATTTGTTATCCTTTGAACCGATTTGATATGTCCAGTATAAAAATTTTCCAAAATTTTAAAACTTTTTTTGCTTTTAATTATATGAGTCACAGGGTCACAACGCAGAGCTATCTTTTTACTGAACTTTTGTCAGCAACAGAGCTGGCGCAAGAAGATAAAAAAAACGGTTAAAGAAATTATTAATTCGAATTTTAAATTAATTTAAAATTTCATAATTTTACATTGGATAATTATAAGAATTTCTCAACACTAAACGCTTGGTCAATTTTAATACAAATAAAAAGTTTTGGCTAAAAGTGAACAGATTTTTATGGTTTTTAGTTTATTTTTTAAAAATATTTTCAAGATAATATGTAAATCCTGGCCAACTTTCAACTTTTCAGTTTCACAAGAACATAATACAGTGGTATTTCGTCTTACGAATCGAACGGCTCGACACACGAACTTTTGAGATAAAAAACTTTTTTCATATACCGTGTTGATCTTTATACGAACCTTTCCTTGAAATAATTAGGTACTGCTGACATATACATACATTATGTCAAAAAGGTACCGGGAATTTGTAATTTAAAAAGCTCGCGCTGAAGGGATTTCAAAAATTCTTTTTGCCTAGGCTGGTAGTACTGTCCTTTATTTTGGTGCCAAGTTAGAGCAAATTCTTTTTGCTGGTTTGTTTACAGCAGCTGAATAAAGCAGTCTACCTTGCTAGTTCTCCGTGATTTTTTAAAATGAGTGAAATTGTTGAACAAAGAATTTATTCTTAAATTTTGTGTCGCAAACGACGCTAACGCGTTAAAAATGTTAAAAAAGGTTTTTTTGATTCAGTTTTATTTAAAACACGTGCTTATGAGTGGTACAAGGCGTTCAAAGAAGACCGTGAAATCTTTGAAGACATGCTGCGTTCTGGAAGACCTTAGACTTTTACCACCGAACTAAATATCGACGCAGTGAAAGAAATTGTGCTTGAAAATCGTCATGAATTCGTTCCAGAGGGTCAAACGATCAACAGCAAGTACTACTTGGGCATAATAAGGCATTTGCGTGAAAAAATCCGTAAAAACAACTCGTAGATTTTCACAACGATAACGCGCCAATCAATCGCCATCGCAAAGAGACATGATTGTGAACGAATTTAAGGCCAAAAATTTAAAATGTAACTACTGTTTTTTAATATATGTAATTTATAATTTTTGTTTTCTTTTGTGATAATTTGCGATATTTAAAAATATTGCTTTTTATTAATTACTACTGTTTTGGTATAATCTGAAATAAAATTTATTATATTAATGACCAATATTGATATTTATATTTAATATAGGTACTACATTCACCGACCGACATGTTGTACACTTTCCTATCAACTTAAGAATACAATACAAAAAAAAATAATGATGATTGATGAAACAATATTCACAAATCAAATTATATATATTTTAGAAAAGTGGGAATTTAAACAGCTACCATACCATTGATCAACCACCATATTCACCTGATTTGGCTCCGTTTGACTTTTTTTTATTTCCAAAACTCAAATTGCCACTCCGTGGAACCTGTTTTGAGTCCGTTAAGATGATTAAGAATTCGTCGAAGGAACTAAAGGTCCTACCGGAAAGTGCTTATAAAAAATGTTTTGAAGATTGGAAAAATCGCTGGAACATGTCTGTAGCCTCGAATGCGCAATATACAGAATTATGAGAAGAATGAAAATGTTGGTCAATCACAGAGATCACACATAATTAGGTTAAGATCACCAATTATTTCGATTTTATGAAAAATAGTTCAAAGTGTACCTGTTTTTCTGATATAATCGCATTTACAGAATTTATTGTTGTCGTCTATATAGTATATTACCATAAGAAGTAGATACTTGTACATACAGATATATGTACATAAACATGATTATCAATATTATCAGTACTATAGATATTGATCAAACTCACTTTTTCTCATATATGTATATGTAACACTGAAATATATTAAATATTATACATAAAGAAAGATCCTCATAGGGCGTATTCAATTTACACGAAAAACATAAGGGTTCAAATAATAACAACAAAGAAAAATATAATTATATTAGGGGATGGTGTAATACAAGCTGATGATATACATATGTATATACATTATCAACCAACCCTCTTGGATTGGGTGGTGAAATTTTTTTAGTTTGTATATGTATATAGTATTAATATTATGTACATAGGCGGTGAAATACATATACATATAATATATATATAAAAAGTTTAAGGACTGGATTGTGCGCATGTGCTGCTGAAGAATTGACTTGATTTAAGACTTAACTAAACTGCATTGACGAATTATCTTAGTATTTTGTCAATAAAACATTGCCGATTGTTAGATTGTTACGATAATCTATATAGTCTAGTTCTAAAGAATTTAAATCTATCCAGAAATCTCAATTATTTTTAACAGTTTTTCAAGACAGACATTCCGAGTGAATATTATAGAAAATTCGATTCATATTTTGTGTAAATAATTGTGTTGTAAAAATTGTGGGTGACATTGTACGCACAAATTACTTTTTTGCCTAATAAATTTTTTTTAAAAATTTATTTTGACTACAAAAAGAAAATAATAATTTTCCATTTAAAAAAAAATACAATTAATTTTAAAATTTTTTTTAAGAAAAAAAAAATGAATTTAACTTTTTATTTGAGTTTTTTAGAAAAAAAACCAAAAATTGTTGTTTAGTGTGATAGAATTGTGTGCTAGTTTTAACTTATATTTTTAAATGTTAAAATTAAAACAAAATCAAAAATGTAAAATTAGTCTTAAGTTTGAATTCAATAAAGCAAAACTCGTCCTTAAAAAAAATTCTTCTTGCCTTTAATAATTGGAATTTTAACACGTATTTTCAAATATTTCAAAAATTTTGATTTGGGTACTGTCTGACAATTACTGGATGCTTTCAAAAACCTAATTAGCACTAAGAGTGCCTTTTCGGTAAACAAAGTAAATCATTTAAAATTATTATAACATTGCATTGCTAAGAAAAGAGGGTAAACAAAAACTATCTACTTAATTTTAATTTTATTTTTTTGCAAATTTTCGACCGTCAAAAATATGGCACGAGTGTTGAACTTCGAGCTTCTAGGAAACATAGGATTTTTTTGCAAATAACAGAATTTATACTAAATAAAGGAAAAAGAAGAAAAATAAATTTTAAAATTAACTGGAAATGCAGTGTTAATTGTATTTCAATAAAAGTTTCCAAAATCTCGGTAAAAAATTGAAAAAATCCAGGAAATAAATAAAAAAAATAAAAAACACAAAAAATATAAAGGTTGAGAAAAATTAATAAAAAATCAGTTCCAGTCAGGATAATTAAACTGGAAAATATCTACCGAAAATCAAATGTGTATTGGAAAAGTTATTCGAAAATTTTGAAAAATTTGAAATCAATAATCAATTTTTTTCTCCTTGTTTTCGTTTGGTCAATTTAATATGAAACTTTTTTTCCAAATGTTTTCTTTCCCTCTTCAAAAAATATATTCGAAATTCACAATATATAAATTTACATAATATACCCATTAACTACAAAAAAAAAAGGATTAAATGCACGCATGTATACTGTATACCAAAACTAACATTTTCTATTTATATTCTGTGAAATGCAAATTAACTCTCATTAACAATATTCCAATTTCCGCTTATTATTTTTTTTCTTCTTTGAAATATGAAAGATACCAGAATGTCACGATATATACCAAATTACGCGAAAAAATACATATTCATCAATTAGCTATTCAAACATACAAAAAAATATACATGATTCAATGAACGCGCTCATACAAGTATGTAAAACACTTTTTACAAATTAAAAAAATATATATTCAACAAAAGATTTTAGCTTGAAATTTTTTATAGTGTGAAAAGAAAACTGGATTTACAAGAAAAATTTAGATAAAAAAACTTTTCAAAATAATGTTTACTAATGTCGCTAATCCGCTTATAATAAATAATTGTATTGACCATTGGTCAGTCAATAATTAGATTTTTCATTTTTTTTTCAAATATTCGGTATCTATTATTTTTAATTCCGCTTGAATAGACAAATAAAACTTCTAAATTAACGCATTGGTTTGTATTTGATTATTTAAAGATTGTTTCATTATTTTTAAAATATGTATTGCTAAAAACGTGAACAAATAACTCTTTTCTTTTTATTCCAGGAAACAAATAAAAAAGTTTTAACACGTGTTTGAAAAAAAAAAATGGGTGTTCAATGTTGCTTAAATGTGATGCTCATAATATCTAGATGAAATTTTATTTCGAGTTTTAAAATTATTAAATTGGAATTTTAAAAATTAAATTGAAGTGAAGTTTTTTTTAAAAAAAAAGGGAAGTTTTGATTTCAAATTACAGTGAATATCGGATATAACGACATCGGTTATAACGACGAAATCCATAAGTCCCGTCATAAATGCCTTTATTTCTGTATAAAACATCGGATATAACGACATCGGTTATAACGACATATCGGTTATAACGACTTATTACCGCGAATTTTAACGGTAATTTATCGCTTATAGCGACCGAACCAAACAATTTTTTTATTCTTGTTTTTTGTTTTATCTGCTAATTATAAGAATAACACATGCTTAGTACTAGTAAGCCGTACTGCGTTTGATTTTGTTGCAACTTAGTCATACGGATTTAGAGTTTTTCTTTACTTTAAATTTTTGTTTTTTTTTTAATCTATTTTCAAACGTGACAAAAGATACTGAATTCAATAGAAAGATGCCAAATAAACTTCAAAAACACATTCTGTGCGTGAATGTGAGGTATTGGCCTCTAAAAAAGTGCACTAAATGCATCAGCTTTTTCTCAAACCGGAAGAAATCTGGTGTGTACCTTCTAATAGAATCATAGAATTTATCAATAATCTAAATTTATAAGAAGCGCGAGCGGCACAAAAGATCTTTACAGATCGAAGTGCAACGATAGCCCCTATTTATCTATCTATCTCGTAGATTTGTATTTTGATTGATCATTTTAAATTTTGTATATCAGAGTTTTCAGGATCAGGAAAATGCAAAATGTCAGATATAACAGATAGACTGACATTGAATTTTCAGCACTTTTAATTCTTATAGTCTGCATTATAGAACTAAATATGGATTTGCAGTACAACCTGTAATTTCGAAAAACACCCTTTTATTTATTATCTATTATCATTTGTGACTTCTTATTCATCCATTCATATTCATATCATTTTTTACCAATTATTATGTTACCGCGATTTAATTTATAATTGTCCCACAAATAACACGTTTATTATCAAAAATTTAGGCAAAAAAATATTCTTTCTCATAATTAAAATGTTAAGAAAAACAAATTTTACATTGACTGTTACCTATACCGTGTGATTTTTTTTGTATATCATTCATATCCTTCAACAATACAACCACCCTCCATATTTATTTGCTAAAAAATACTCTACATCTATAAATTTCCATTCAATTACCAATAATAACTGTGAGACGAAAGTCACCCCTAAATTCTCACGTTCCTTTTGACTTGCATTTCATTTTAACAACAAACAAAACAAAAAATACAAACATAAAAATCCTCCCTCATGAGATGTATATTTTAGATATATACATATATACCACACATCATATCTGAATAATATGATAGATACTATAATAAGAGTACCCTTTCTTTCATATTATATCATTGAAACATTTAACATTTCCTATATCCTAGAAATGTTTTAGAATAACATAATTCACAAGTTGCTGATATAAATGTGCTTATATCACTCGTATTTCGATCTATCTATGTATGTACTCATAATGTGTATGGGTGCATATGATTTTTTTAACAAAATAGATACACAAAAAGATTTAATTATATTCTAAATGACAAACACTTAACTTAAAAAATATCATTTCAAGTATTTTTTTTCTCATGTTGAGCTTGTGTTACTGGGATTTTTTTTAAATCGAAAAAAAAAAACACATTTTAAAAACATGAATTAGGCAAATCAATCTTTATTTTTAAACACAAATGTAAAATAATATCGAATTTTTATTTTTTTGAAAATTTTATTAATTACATTTTCCAAATATAAACATCACATCACATTCAATGAAAATATATATGTATGTACATAAACATATGTATAAACGGTGATTTTATGAAATATCAATAGAATTAATGGAGCATAATAAAATGCATTTAGGAAGTCCTTGTATTATATTTGAATTTTTTTTGTCCCTTATTGATAATTTTTTAAATCATAAAAATAGCATAAATGCAAATTTTATATGTGAGTATGGTGATGCAAATAAGGAATTTAATGGATTAAAAATTGGATTTTTTTGTTTGTGGTCTTATTTTGCAATCTGAAGGTTTCCTTCATGTAAAATCCTTTTTGCAGTGACCATTTAGGTATATATGTATTATATTTTTAATTTTGAATTTTTCTACATTCAAAAAAATTGAAATTAAGTAGAAAAATTATTGGAAATGGGTTTAAAAGTACGAAAGACGGATTGTCGACAACAAAGGATTAATATTTTGAAAAAATTGAAAAACATTAAATTTTCATCTGTTATTCGAATTTTACAACCCCATATATTTTTATTTTTATTATTTACTGTTATTTTGCTCAATTAACCCTGATGTATAGAGAATATAACTTTTACAATTTAGCTGCATATTAAAAATATTTATATGAAATCAATTTTTCTTTTTAACCTGATTGTGGAATAATATTTTTATTACAACAAACAAAAAAAAGGCAAAATGTGTATGATATGCAAATCATTGAGACAGATGGTTAACTATCATATGTGTTTAATGTTTGTTAAAATTCATATACTGAATAATGAACAATATTATAATAAAAATATAAATATATCACACACTAAATAATATGCAACAATATAAATTTTATTTTAACTTTTTTTTGGAAACGCTTCGTTTATTTTGTATTTTAAATAAAAAAATTATTGCTTTTGCTACTGAATTTGTTTTTTTTAATTTTGAATTACATATAAAAAATTTTATGAATATTTTACAGTAAATAAAATAGCGTACTACTGAATTATGCATGAACAAGTGGAAAACTATATTTTAATTCAAAGAAAAAAATAAAAATTTGAAAAAAAAAAAAAAAAAACGAATACAGATGTTCACAATTTTTTTTACAGGATAACAAGGATATTTTGTTGTTTTTTTTTGGTTCATTTATTTTTTGTTTAATATTCAAAATATTGATGTCATGATAATTTATTTGTAATAGTTCATTATGTATTTTGTAATTCAATTGATTGTAAATTAATTATTACGATAATAATGTAATTTATGAATTTGAAGGAAGGATGAAATTAATTGGAATCTTAAGACGGGGAAAAACTTCGATTAAAAATAAGATATGTATGTATAATTTTATGTAGTGAGAGTAAGTAAAGATCCTTTCAGGGTCTTAAAAGAAAAGTCAAAATTTCCCTTCATTAAAAATAATCTTATTTATGAAGGAAATTCAAACTATAGGGCACTTATTCGTAGTACCTTTATTGGATAATTTTTTAACTGATCTAAATTGGGGTTGAAGAATCCATTTGGTTTGTGTTTTAAGTTGAGAAGTGAAGAGAAAAAAAATGAAAATTATTTGATACAATTGAATTTTATTTAAATAAATACATAAATGATAAAAAAATAATTCAAATTTAAAAATATTTTTATATGTAAATTTTTTTTATTTTTCACTTTTTGTTTTATTTTTTTTTTTTCTTTTTAAATAAATTTATCATGGCTAAAAAAAGCCCTTAAAAAATTTTATATATTTTTTGTATATAAAAAAAAAATTACACATACCTTCATATATACATATATAAATATATTTTCGTTTTTAATTTCTAAAGCACGTATATATTTTTTTTTAGATATACATAATATGTATACATATATATTTTTTTCTGTAAAAATAAAATATTTCTCTTTAGCTTTTTAAAATAAATATAAAAATATTTCTAATTTTTTCTCTTTTTTATTTTGGACTTTTTTTTTCTTGTTGTTGTCTTATTTAAATTGTTTTTAATAGTTTTTTAGTCCCTAACTACAATCTTAAACTATGATCATAAATATTTACAATGTAAAATGTATAAATATAGAAACCTATAAAAAAAAAATATGTATGACAAATAATGTTTTTTTTTTCTTTTCACCTATACGACCCTAAAGCTGTGAATAAATGACTTTTTTAAAGCTTAGTTTTTTTTATCTTTTTATAATTTTTTATTCATTCGAATCATTTTTAGTCATTTTAGTTGTAAAATTTATAGAATAAATAGCAATAATAATAATAATAATAATAATAATAATAAAAATAAAAAAGGGAAATTAACACGCATTTAAAATCTATTAATTACAAAATTTCTTTAAACAGGTAATTATAATAAATAAATTATTTGGTTGACCTGTATAAGTTAGTTTACATGTACAACATTATGAATAAATGACTATCAAAAGTTTCCCATGAATTCTGGTCTCATAAAAAAACATAAAATAAAAAAAAGATCTCACACCCCATATCATTCATTACCAATGCACTTACTTTTTTTTTTTTTTAAAAGAAACATTTAGTGGTAGCGGCGGCAACAACCCTCATTATTATGTGAACCAGTTAAACATATTTTTGTATTGTAGTGTTAGAGGTCGATAAATATGCTATCATGAAATCAATATGCCATTTCGGCACCCCATGGCCTATAAGGTTTGGCCCCATTTCCCGCGTAATTAACATTCCCTGAGGTATTATATGCTTGAGCACTATTTGACGGATATTGCGAATTATTATCATAGCCTAGGCTAGCTGTAGAATTTCTATGACTGTCACTTGTTAATTCAATGTAAGTTGTTGGTCCTTGATGATCTGGATGATGATGCTCATGTTCGGAAGCATAATGTGTCTGTTGTTGTTGCTGAGACTGTGATTGTTGTTGATCTTGTGATGTGGGAGCCTGTTGCGGTTGACCCACTTGTTGAGAATGTTGAAGATGTGCTTGTGTTTGTTGCGAAACTGACATCAACGTTGACGATTCGGACGCCACAACAGCTGTTGTCGCTCGTGCATTATTGTTATGTGGAATTGTATGCTGATGCATTGTTGCGGGTGGTGGATTTATTGTAGGATAAGGTTGTAAAGGTGGCGGTAAATTTGGTATATATGAATTACTACTACTTGTTTGACTATACGATTGATGATGATATGCTGGAGTTGTACAATTTGATTGATATGAACTTGATGTCCAATTTGGACTTGAACATGCTTTCGCTGATAATTCACGTTGCTGTACGAAATATTGTAAATGTGACATAAGACGCAATCGTAAAGGATCTTGAATATCCATGCCTTCAATTGTGACAAGATAACGTGCTACTTCAGCGGCACATTCACGGAAGCCAATAATATGATAATCCATTGCGAATCTTTGAGGATCATATGCAATTGAATCAATTCCTGAAAAAAAAATACTTTTTTTGAGTCTTTTGATTCAATAATAACAATAACATTGTACAAATTAAACAAAAACGATTTTTATATTCAAAAATCAATATGAAAAAAAAAAAAAATAATTCAACTAGATTTTTTCATTTTTTTTTTTATCTACCTGTTGCCTTATTTTTGAAAACATTCAAAAGTATCAATTTTAATCTTTTATCTTTTATTGTTTTATGTACTTTCAATTTTCATTGTCGATTCAATTTTCCCACAATTTTTTTTTCTTCTTTCAAAGATCCTTTTGATCTATGAAGAAAGAAAAAAAAATCAAGTAGTATAAAAATTTCTTGTTATTTATTTAGAAGAAGGGTGTTGTGTATATTTTGATCCTCTATTTAATGAAAATATATAATCACCCATATGTATCAGGTCGGGTGTTTAAACGATTATGTTGTTGTTGTAAACACATTGATGAGGTTAAAGAATGAATATTGTGTGTTAACCAATTCTACAACACGTTCCCACGTTCAGTAAGCAAAAGTCTATAATAATGTATGTATGTCAATAATACGGTAAAAACTGAAATGAATTGAAATATTGTGCGGTTCTTCTGAAAAAATAGGGAATACTTATACTGTGTTTATGTATGTATGTATATTTGAATGAAACAGAAACAACAAAATATAAGATCATTTAGTTCAATACGTACATTTTGTACGATAGTTCTATACTGTGTAGATCTACCTATACATAGTTTTTATTTTATTTTTATAATATATTCTCTGTACTTTGTACTTCAATTTTAAAATTATTGTGAATGTAAAAATAATTGATGATACTTGGGTTATGAACGAACTGGCATTGATTTCCCCTTTATAAAATTTCTTTCCTAGTTTTTGAACTGATGATGAGTAGTTCCTCATAATATTATGAAATAAAAAAATGTAACTAAAAATGAATACATTAGAAAGCAAGTATCTACTTATATTATAATACATTTTTAAAAGGTATATGTAAACAATAAAAGCGATAAAATTATATACATATCATATATGTATATACATTTATACATTTATACATTTATTCATAATAGTCTTTTACAGCTCCCACAATAAAAATAAAAACTAGGACATTTTATTGTTTTCACAATCAAAAATTATAATTTTGTACCAGAACGTCTCACGGAACCGATTGCGTAAGCCTGTAAGGGTTATTTTCATGAGAAAATCTTGTTTATGAAAATAAATTGAAGGTACATACATACATACATTCATTTTTTACGTGTGACGTTATTTAATATTTTATTTATTATTTAAGGAAGAGTTATACGTTAATTAGCAAAACTACTGTAGTTTTAAAGAGTTATATTGTTGTTGTTTTTTTTTTTAAATTAAAGCATTTTCACACATCGACTAAGTAAGCTTTTGATAAATTTCTTTTAATTTGAAAATATCCTTTAGGAACTAAAGTAACAGGTACGGAAGAAAATATTGTATTTTTTAACAGTATTTTTGAAGCTTGAAAAATTTATAAAATTTGAATTGATTCCATTTTTATCTCTAGACTTTTTTTTATTCGTTTAAAAAAAAAATCTTATTATTGAAGAATTTAAAAAACAAAACATTGAGAAAACAAATTAAATTAATTGCAGATTAGATATCTCGGAAAATTGTTATTGAAACTTATCCAAATATTTAGTCACTTGTAAATATTTTTTTCTTTTAATAATTTTAATATAAAATTAAATCTTATTTAAAACATTAAATTTAAAATTAAAATCCACATTTTTTAATTATGATACACACTTCCAACAGGATATTTCAAAAACAATTTATTAGTTAATTTTGTTCACATTCAATTAAAATTTATTTACAGGATGAAAATCTGATAACACCTACATATTGTCTTTTTTTTGCAATTCCTTTCACAAGTAATAAAAAAAATTCAATTATCATCTGTTTCCATGATTAAAATTTTAAATATAACAGACAATTACAATAGAATTACTTTTCGAACAAATCACTGTCTGAGCAAATTTCAAGCATTCAGTAAAAGTTTTTTATATACATATTTCTAAATGCACATTTTTTTTTTTTTAAATTCATTATTTTACTCATGATTTTTGAACGTATGTATTTTAAATTATTCACAACATTAAAATTAATTATTTTCAAATTTCTATACTAATTGTAGGAAAATATTTTCATAACTTTACTTTAAATTTTATTAATTTCATCACTCAATTATTGAATTTCTTCTTAATAATAAACTACAAAATTTTTAATGACAAAATAACATAAAACAGTGAAAATTTCTACGCTCCATAACAGTTGACTCGTCGCAGTCGCCATCAATTGTTTGTTGAATTGGGGGGATAATAAATTTTATCGTACTATAAGGCAAGGGCAGTTATACAGAAATTTTCTCATAATACAACACCACCGGAAGGAAAATACTACAATTATTTAGTATACAAAATGTACTACTTATATATATGTATAAGTAAATAGACATTATACAAATACAACATATCTGACGACATTAGAAAAAACGGAAGTAAATTAAATAATAACGAGATTAAAATTGAATTTTTTACAATTTATAATAATTACTCACCTTTAGCATGTAAATTTTTTAGATGTTCAACAGTTAATTGTAAAATTTCAGCTTTTTCTAATTTAGCTGAACCTTGTTTCTCATAAGCTGATGGTACAAGTCTTTTTAATTCAGATAAAGATGAATTTATTCGATCTCTTCGTTTCTTTTCAATTACACCACGACGTTTTTTACGACTTAAAAGTTGACAGCTATTTGATTCTCCGGGTGATGTTCTAAATTAATTAACATAAGTAATTAATAATTATCCCAAATGAAATGACAAACAATTCACATCAAATTGAAAATAAATAATATAAAAAAAAATCTTACTGATCTTTTGATGATTCTTCTGAATACAAATCTTCACAATCACTTTCTGACAATGCACGTTTCATAGATCTTGTCTGTGGTGGTACCCAAGGATTTTGTGGCGGTGTTGTTGGATATCCCCAATGTAACGGTGTATGATGTAAATTTGGATCCATATCCACAATTGTTCTGAACTATTTTTTTTGTTTATTTATTTTGTTTTTTAGCACAATGAACAAATATATAACACAAAAACGTAAATTAAATTTATTTAATTTTTTTAATTTTCTATTTTAACTTTCAAATCACTCAAGACACAAAACAAAATAATTGCTAATTAATTATTAATTATTCAAATTTTAAACTAATAATGTTTTAATTTAGTTTAATAATTATTTTAATTTTTTTTGTATAGAATAATTTAAGTATTTTTGCAAAAAAGCACAAAAAAAAAATAAAAGGAAAAAAAGGACACAAAAACAAAAAATTTGCAAAATAGAAAATTTTAAATGAAATGCAAAAATAAATAAAGAAAAAGTGCTAGAAAATAGTATACGCTCGCGCGTGTAGCCAGTACACGTGACTTATCGTGTGTATGAACGTCGTTTGACTGATTTTCTGACGTACGTCAAACGCATGCATTACATGTGCCATCCCCTCCCAAGAATTTTTCTTTAATTTTATATATATTTATTCTATATATACCTATGCATAAATAATATATACTATTCATATATCCTTATACACAATAATAAAATTTGCCACATCCACGACCGAGGCCACCTATCACTGTATTAAACGATATTTAAACTCTTAACAACCAACCACTTGCATCGTACTCAATTTATACAATTTTCATATTATTATTAATATAAGGGAGGAAAAATATACAAACCCGACTTTTCAATTCAATATCACCACCTTCCGCCACCTTAACATTACAGTTCTACTAAAAGTATAAGTTAGTGAATACTAACCCCTTTTTTTATCATTCTTTTTTGGATTATAAAAAAAATATATATACACTTTGTAGTGTATGTAATTCTTCTGT
This sequence comes from Bombylius major, assembly GCA_932526495.1. Classification (NCBI taxonomy): domain Eukaryota; kingdom Metazoa; phylum Arthropoda; class Insecta; order Diptera; family Bombyliidae; genus Bombylius; species Bombylius major. The sequence continues at coordinate 30,989,432 of OW052046.1, read as the reverse complement.
TCTAATTTTAAAAACTACTTCAGTACGTGTACATATTTCACCATTTTTATGGAGAAAAAAAAGCATTACAACAATTACATATTGTTATTGAAATAACATATCTAACTTATATACAAAAGAACAAGGCAAAGAAATAGAACAGTACCACATTATCATCATCATCATCATTTTTATATATAACACATTCAAGGGTAAGTCACCCTTTATTTGTTGCTTGCTGTTGATCATAATGATGATGATTTCCTATATAGAATATTTCTTCTCCTTCTCTTTCAAATTATATTATATATTTTCAAAAAAGAAACAATACAAATAGGTTTTATTTTTTTATAAATTTGTTAAGCAGAGGGCGCAATAAAATTTTTCTTTTTGAAAAAAATTATTAAAAAAAAAGATAAAAAGGGTGTTCGAATGAAATGAAAATAGGAAATCCGTCAACAAATTATACTTGGTTGTGTAAAATATGTATAAATGTTTGCTGTTGCCATTTGACCATCATTGACTAATAATAAATTTCTCATATGCTTTTTATGGATTTATACTTTTACATACATAATTGTATGTACTGTAGTATATAGTACCGTAACATAACACCCTGAATTTGAATATTTCAGATAACGTGCTGCTTTTGTCAGGTGTCAGGTTTAATGTGGAAATTTGTGTAAGATTTAAAACCTCTTGAGAAACATATTTTAAAGCTCAATTAGCTATTTTTATTAAACTTTTTAATAGAAGATTTAAACTTAAACTTTTCTCATAAATAATAAATTCACTTGTATCTTTCCTATTTTGAGTAGATTTAATATTTTCCGTCTTTTTTTAAAAACAAAAAAAAAATTAGAAGGCACTATTTCATGGTATATAATTAATTTCATTTTGAATGAAAATTTTTCATATCTCTTTGACATCACTATAGCATTAGAAACTTGATAGTTGTTCATATTACTGTTTATAATACATAATTAACAATTACAAGTTAAATCTTTATTATATCCCAACCAAGTTAAGAAATTGATCAGTAAAAACCAGGGTACGGAAAAATATCACTCGCGAACTGAAAAATTCAATTCGTTCCTTTTTTTTTCATTCGTGAGCGAATCAAATTTTTTTAAATTCGTAAACGATTCGTTTAAAAAGGAATTTTCTAGTTTCCATTCGTTCCCAAGGAACGAATGAAATTTTTATTTCAAGTTTCATTCGTTCACGATCGAATCGAATTGTTTTTAAAAATTCCTTTCGTGATCGTGAATGAAAAAGAATCAAAAACGAATCATTCGTCATTTGATTTGCGTCTTTTAGTAAAGTACAAAGTGCAAGTAAGTACAGTGTTCATTACGTGAAAAAGAGTGGAAAATTTTCGAAATTTTTTTTGTGATTTCTTATAAAGTGTGATTAAAAAATAAATTTTAAAAATATGGGTAAAACAAAAACATTTGATTTTTCAAAATATATTGGAGTCTTGGAGTATTGGAGAAATATTAATTATAAAGACGTTGAAGAGAGACAGTATTAACAATATATTATTAGTTAAGTTGAATAGCGATTTGTTATCATCAATTTCTTTAGATGAAGATATTTTTTAATTAATTTAAAATAAAAAACAAAAAATGAAAAAAAAATATTTTTTCAAAGTTTGTATTATTTAGTTCAAATTCTCTTACAAATAAAATTTTTTTATTCCTTTTCAATTTGATTCGCTCACGAATGATATTTTTTGATTCCTTTTTAATTCGATTCGCTCACGAATGAATCATATTTTGAAAGAGTACTAAATTATAAAATTCGTGAACGAATCAAAAATAAAATTCCCATGCGATCCATTCACTTGTGAGCGAATCATATTTTATCGATCTTCCTAGCCTGGTAAAAACTGCGGTAGATATTCCAAAATAGATTCTAATACGCTGTTAGTTTTTTTTTTTTGTAGATCGCATACGCACTCTTAAATTGTACAACTTCCTTTTTTTTTTTTACAAAAATGTTACAAATTAAGGTAAACATAAATTTTTAACAATAAAGTACGCATTAGTTTGTGCAAATATCTCAAAAACTATAACTAAAATTATGAAAACTATGCATTTTTGAAAAAACGAAGATATCAAATCGATGTAGAATCTATTGAGCTTTCTTTTTCTGCAATAAAAAATGAGGGTTAATTTAGCCCTTTTTGAGAAAGACAGGGTTAAACACACACAAATTTGAAAAAAAATCAGAAAATTTTGATTTTAAACGAGTCTTACTTTTTAACAGTTAAGAATAGAGGAACAAGTAATGTATCGTTAAAAAGGGCAAGGGTTCTCTACATTTTTTCTTAAAACAAAGTGACCCTTGAGTGCTCTTGTAAAAAGTTATAGGGTACATCGTGAAATAAAAGCAAAAACAACTTCAACGCCCTCTAGCGGCCAAACTGTTGGGATTTCACCCCTCCCCCTCTGATACGATTTTTTGCTTGTCTCTACGAGACCTATCACTGGTATCAATTCTAAGCAAACAAAACGGAACATCCTGTATTTACACTTTTTTATACTGCACAAATAATTTTGAACAAAAAATGCTATGCATAAATAATTTTGAACATTGAACTTTTGTTTTTTTACCGTTAACTTTGAATGATATTTTTTTTTGAATTGTAAATTTGCGAAGAACTGTCTAAGCTATTATCATTGAAAATTTGAAGCCGATATATTTATTTTTATGGAAGATATACCAAATCAAATACAACGTTATATAAAAAAATTGCTCTGCACAAATAAATATGAACAGCACTGTACATAAGAACCATGACAATAATATTGATGTCGGTCGATGTGATGTTTAGAAGATTTTCAAGAGATTAAAGAAAATTAAAAATTAATTTTTAACTTTCAATACTTAGTCAAATTATAAAATGTTAATTGAAGTCATTTGCATACTAAAACGTTGAATTTGTGATACTAGTGAACAATTTATCTCATTTTTTGCAGACCAGAATTAGAATACATATTTATAAGCTCAATAACATATAATTTGAGAAAAATATTAATTGGAATTCATCCACATCGTTCGATCAATACGAATGGAATGATATATTCTTTATATACATATACAGGGTGTTTTGTTTCTAAGTACCAAGAGTGGTACCACGATATTCACGAAATTCAGTTCAATACCGCTATCCCTTATCATGTAATTAAGGATCATAGATGTGCGAAAAGGGTCAAAAATGTTATTTAAACGAAGTTTTGTCGCAAAAGATCGTTTGTAATTCTAAAAAGATACACTTTTGACCCTTTTCGCACACCTATGATTTTTAATTACATGATAACGAATAGCGGTATTGAACTGAATTTTTGTTTGTTTTATTATACATAATATTAGCTTTCAAAATAAATAAATAAAAAAATTTCGTTAGTGAATTTTTTTTTCAGGAGCCCAATTAATTAAGAAAAATTTAGGAAAAAAAAAATCATAAATTTCAAGTTTATGACCTCTTTTCTTGAAAGTGAAATTATTACATACAATAAAAAATACACCAAATGAAAGGTAATTTTAATAGCCATTCATAATAAAAAGAAAAATTTTGATACATAGGGTGCAAAAAAAGTCACAGGTGATTTTGTGTTGAGAGGTCTTGCATAAAACTCATAATTTTGAACGCCCTCTAGCGTCGAAAATAGACACGATCAAAAGTATATACATATATATATAACACAAATATAAAATAATAATATAAATATAAATAGGTGTATAAATAATAAAAATAATATAAATAATATAAAATATAAATAAAAATATAAATAAATAAATAATTTAATGTGAAAAAGAAAATCTACAAATAAAATATATTTATAATTAACAAAAAAAAAAAATTTTTTTTTACTGTCGAAAGTGCCTTTTTAAGTGTGCAGAACAAAACGCTACATAATAAAGCAGCAGATACAAAATCGATGTATGTATAATGTAGAAAATTACCAAAATTCGGTCATTTTTCGCACGGTTATTAGCAAGTTAAAAGGTGCTGCAAGGGAAGTAGTAAATATATTAGTTGTTCTAATGCTGTTATGATACTTACTTTTTTTCCATCTTAATTTTTCAAATCTTTTTAAGCAATGGGTGAATGAGACAGTTGCTTTGGAGTAAGGAGATAAGATATAGACAAGCAAAACTATACTCTATTTAACAATTAAAGTCAGTATTGTGCTTATGGAGGCAGTACCCGATGAGTTTTTTGCCTTGGTAATATTTAATTTAGAAGATTTTTCTCGAATGAAATTGAAATCTGATCACCCCACACACGAGACAGATTTATACAAACGAAATGTAAAAGAGTATAGAAAAGTATGCCTATCTTGCCTATACTGACTTTAATTGTTAAATAAAGTATAATAAACATTGATTTGTTGGTAAATTAAGTCGGTACAAGATTAATTTGAAGAAAAAGAATGTGTTTTGAATTCTTTTTTATCGTCTTAATCTTGTATCATCTTAATTTCGTGCACTTTTACGCACTTCAGCTTCAAATGGAACTTTATGTTTTACTCTTTCACTCCTACGGAAAATGTATGTAAAATTATTTAATGATTTTTTCCTTTCATTCACACGATGCTAAAAATTTGGAAATTAAGTTGGAAAAAAAGTAAGTATCATAACAGCATAACACCATTGATGAAATAAAAAAAGAATTAATCGCACATTTCAGCGACCCTCGCAATAAAAACTGTCTTTCTTTTGACTTAAACAACTTGAGACAACTGCCTAATTAATCTCCTTTTGATTTCCATGACCGTGTGAGAAAGCTTCTGAATACTATTTCTAATTATCTGGCGATACACGAATCGAATGCAGATGTCAGAAAATTTAAACAGAATATGTATAACAAACAAGCTGTACATGTCTTTCTCGTTGGGTTTAGAAACCCATACGGGATTATGGTTGGAACTAAAGAACCCACGACTATGTTAGAAGCAGTCAATTTTTTAAAAAAAGAAGAGAATATTAGATATTTTCAAAAATCTCATGAACTCGCCCTAAAGGCTGAAATAAATCAAAACAGATCCAGATATAGCTCAAACTATAAAAATTATGATGGGAGGCAACCACCCTTACAGCACGTGTCTCAAACAAATAATTATATTCCAAGTTTGACAAATGATGCACTGCATCAAGGCACGTTTTTGCCAAAACCATCAAATTATATTCCAAATAGCGCAAATGCCGCTCCTAGGCAAACATTATCGTCAGGTCCAGTTAATGTGACTCCGAAACAATACCAAACCCAGCAACAGTTACCCACACATAGTCAAGTATTCGGTCGGTCAAAGAATGTTTGGAAACCAAATCCAAAGAAAAATACTAACCAAATCAAGCCAACATCAATGAGTGTTACTACCCATTTAACAAATTATTCACGTAACCCACAGCCTTCCACATCCAAAATGGATGTAGAAGAACTTCATAATACAGAACAAACAAACGACCTAATAGATTTTTCCAATTGTAATCAGGATCCAGAATACGAATACAGCGAAGACGACGATATTGATACGCAAAATTTTCAGCAACCTCCAGAATTTTCTTATCCAACATAACTTTTGATTGACACGGGATCCACTAAATCTTTTTTAGACCCACAAGTTGTCGAAAAATACTTTAAAAACTTCAAGCAACTCGATCCTTTTACAGTTTCAACCTCCTTCATGTCTTCAAAACATAAGTATTCAATTACTATCCCAGCGTTCGACGAATTCAAAACTAATTCATTCAAATTCAAGTTCTATGCATACATTTTCCACAAAGTCTTTGATGGCCTAATTGGAATTGATATAATAAACAACCTTAATGCAAACTTAGATTTCTTACAAGTGAAATTAAAAACGCCAACTACTGCAATACCAATACAGTTTTTGAACACAGCTACTAAAATTTCAACAACAAAAATAATCCCTGCAAAGTCAATCTCTCTTGTAAAAATTCCAGTGACCTCCAATTTCGGTGAAATTGTCGTACCTAGGCAGTATATTCAAAATTGCCTCATACCAGAAACCTTAAACATTGATGAAAACGGTTGGGCTAACGTCGAGATACACAACAACTCAGACACAGAAGTGAACTTCACGGTACTATACCCCTTAAAAACAATTCAAGTTAGAAGTCAGTTTGAGTTCTACAATATTGAGTTTAGGAACAATACACACCCATGCAATAAACATAATATCACAGATCTGATCAGAACCGACCATTTAACGAAGAAGAAAAAAATCAAATTACAAATTATGTATAACACTTTGCAAAAATTATTCCGATATATTTTATACTGACGATACCCCACTTTCATTCACGAATCAAATCAAACATCGAATACACACGACTGATGAAATCCCCGTACATCAAAAATGTTACAGATATCCCTTTGTGCATTAACAAGAAATTCAAACACAGATTCAAAAAATGCTTCACCAAAACATTATTCGACCAAGTAGTTCCCCTTGGTCTTTTCCAATCTGGATAGTCCCAAAAAAAGTCGATGCGTCGGGAAAAAAGAAATGACGCATCGTTATAGACTACAGGAAATTAAATCAGAAAACAATAGATGATAAATATCCCATTCCCAACATCAATGATGTCCTCGACAAGTTAGGAAAATGTAATTATTTCTCCACAATAGATTTAGCTAGCGGCTTCCACCAAATCGAAATGTACCCAGAAGATATCCCAAAAATAGCATTTTCTGTAGAAAACGGGCACTACGAATTTCTTAGAATGCCTTTTGGTCTGAAAAATTCACCTATTTGGAGCTAGTACATCGGAAGAATAGGCATTTAAAATTTGCCTTATTATTGCTGTGTAAACTGCCAAAATATTTTGCATTTTGCCCTATTGATGTTGTGTAAAATACCTAAGTATTTTACAATTCGCCTATTTATCTTCGTTGAAATTGCCAAATTATTTTGTATTTTGCCTAATTTTTCTTGTGTAAATTGCTAATTATTTTGCAAATTGCCTTATAAATATTATGTAAATTGCCCTAATATTTTGCAAGTTGCCTTATTAATATTAGGTAAATTGCCCAAGTACATATGTATATTGTAGTTTACCAAAGAAATATAGATTACGTTGCCTTATGAATTTTGTAAACTATACTATTATTTTGGTAACCTGACATATTAAAAAGAATGGTGTTTTACCTAATTTTTTTATGGCAACTTATCGAAAACATTAGCTGTCTGAAAAATGCCGTAAAAATTCGGCAAAACATACCATGATTTTAGGTATTTCAACATAAGTTTTTCTTTCAGTGAAGCATTATGGATAGGATCTTTTACGTGTCAAGGGAGTTTTGTAGAGAATAATAAACAAAATACCTTGCAAAAATTTCAAATCAGTCGGATAGTAAAGTTTGGATATTTTCAAATTAAAAAAACAAATTTATTTTTGAGAAAAACGTGTTAACATTGATTCGAGTGTTAACATCCTTGAAACTTTAAGCAGTCCCATCAAGTGATTTCTTCACGAGCCGCCACTGCAATCAATGGCAGATCTTTTATATCAAAAGAAGTGTCAACCCCTAAAATATTGCCACCAGTTTTACAGCCAACTCCAAAAGAAAAAGAGTACAAGGAAGTATTATCCTTGGGAATGATGAAAGAAATTTACATCAACAACACGAATCAAATAAAATTTTTAGAATCTGAAAAAAACATGCACCAAATCAAAAATTACAGTTTCATAACAATCACAATATTTATCATGAGCATAATGGCAATAATAAAGATAAGAAAAAATAAAACTATTAAAGTAATTAATCAAATTAAACCACAAGAAGTTCAACAAACCGACAGGCAAAAAGATCAACAGATCGATCCAGATAATCAGAGAATTTCTTTCATCATATCAAATGATACCATTTGAACTTAAGGGGGGAAGAGTTAACACACAACATTAAAACAAAATCAGCAGGTGCAATCACCTTAAATTTAAAAGTCCACTCGACACGCGTATCCGGTTTTTCATAATTTTTCTATAAAATTTTCTTAATATAATAAATTAATTATTTAAATTATTCTTTTGATGATTAGAACAATTTTTATAAAATCAAGTTAAAATAAATAATAATTAAAATTGTAAACACTCAAGCAAACCTGTAATGCAGTGAGAATCAATTGATTTCTGTTCTGATTACCTGTAATGCAGTGAGAATCAATTGATTTCTGTTCTGATTACCTGTAATGCAGTGAGAATCAATTGATTTCTGTTCTGATTATCTGTAATGCAGTGAGAATCAATTGATTTCTGTTCTGATTACCTGTAATGCAACGAGAATCAATTGATTTCTGTTCTGATTACCTGTAATGCAGTGAGAATCAATTGATTTCTGTTCTGATTACCTGTAATGCAGTGAGAATCAATTGATTTCTGTTCTGATTCCCTGTAATGGAGAAAAATAATATATAAAGAGCTAATAAACAAAAAGACGTAATTAGCATTTTAAAAATTTTCCATTCGTCATCCAGAAATAATAATGCGTATTATTAACTTCATAGTAACAATTAACAACATTGCTCATTTTAGTTTATTAAAAGCTGTTGTGTGTGAAGGTTTGAAGAAGAAAAAAAGTGAACAAAATAGAAATTTAAAAAGTAATGCATTGTATAATAAAAAAGTATAAATATTAAAAAAAGTGAAAAAAATAGAAATTTTAAAAATATTAAATAATAAAACAGAAAAAAAAATAGTGTAAATATTAAAAGAAAAGTGAAAAAATTAGAAACAATATATAATTACGAGAACATACATATAATAAAAGGTAAGTTTTAGATAATAATATATGTAGAGATGAAAAAAAGCAAAAAACTGCGTTTAAAAAATTGTTTTTTTTCGTTTTTTTCCGATTTTTTCGGATTTTGCATGATTTTTATGAATAATATTTTCTAATACTTAAGTATAAAAATGTATAGAAGAAAAGGAATTAGTAAAAGGCAAATTGCAAGAGACATAAAAAAAGAAAAAGAAATCTATTTCAAGAGATTTTTTCAAAATAAAAACAATGTACAAGAAGAATGTGAACTTCTTTTGTCATCATCAGATTCAGAAGCAAATAGACAATTAAATCAAAATGATCAATTAATTAAATCACATATTTCTCTTAAAGAAAAATTAAAAATATGGTACATTAAATTTAATCCAAGTAGAGAATGTGTTAAGTCTTTATTAAGCATACTAAGAGAAGAAAATTTAGATGTTCCAAGGAACTTAAATGGATTAGTAGCTAATAATGAAAAAATAACAATACGAACAGTTAGTCCAGGTCAATATTGGCATTATGGAATTAAAAATCAGATTACAAAACTAAAAGACATAATACATGAATCTGATGAAATAATTCTCGACATTAACATTGATGGTTTACCACTGTATAAAAGTTCAAATCTCAGTTTATGGCCTGTTTTGGGAAAATTAATTAATTTTCCAAATATTAAAGTATTTTTAATAGGAGCATTTCTAGGAAATAAAAAGCCCGCTAGCATAGAAAGTTATTTACATGACTTCATAGTAGAAGCAAAAGATTTACTAGAAAATGGATTTAAAGTAAATGACAAAAAAATCAAATTAAAATTAAGAGCGTTCATTTTCGATGCACCTGCGAAGTCATTTGTGTGTGAAATAAGGGGCCATACGTCATTTTATGGATGCACTAAATGCATACAAGTTGGAAGGAAAATTAATAAAACTGTAATATATGACACTAAAAGTTCAAATTTAATTTCTGATGAAGATTTTTCGGCAAGAACATATATAAACATCCATCAAAATTATTTTCAGACAAGGAAAACTCCATTAGAAGAAATTGGAATAAACATGATTTCACAAATAGCTATCGATCCCATGCACCTTCTTGATCTAGGAGTAACAAAAAAATTTTTGATGAAATTTTTAGAAAACAAAGTTCTCCCTTGTTATAAAATAGCCACTGATATTAAAATAAGCATATCAGATCATTTAAAATCATTATCTTCTTTTATTCCGAAGGAGTTTGCTAGAAAGCCTAGATATTTTGATGAAATAAGACACTGGAAGGCTGTAGAATATCGACAGTTCGTTTTATATACAGGAATATGTGTTTTAAAAAATAAGGTTCATGACGATGTATATTACACATTTCTTCTTTTACACTGTGCATACAGATTATTATCTTGTCCAAGAAGCTTTAAAGCTAACATTTCTACTGCGCAAGACCTTCTAGAATGTTTTGTTCAAAATTTTCCTAGAGTATTTGGAGATGATAGTGTCACGTACAACGTCCATCACCTCTTGCATTTAACTTCCAGCGTTAAGGATTTAGGCATTATAACCAATTTTTCCGCATACAGTTTTGAAAATGAATTGCAACACATAAAAAGACGAATAAAGAAACCATCCAAAATTTTACAGCAGCTATTCAACAAACTTAAATTTGAAAGTCTTATTGAACCAACAAAACCTACGGGTTTTAAGATGTGCTCCAACAAAATCATCAGTTTTACTTCAGACACAATTTTTTTGACCTCACAGGAACCAAACAACTATTGTTGTATAGCACCGTACACACCAATTCAAATAACAAACTTTAAGCAAGATCACATTGGAAATAAATTTGTAATTGGTAAAAGATTACAAAATGTAGAAAATTTCTTTACGGACCCAGTTCCATCCATATTATCTTTGGGAATAAGCACTGCGAGTACTTCTCCTAGTCTAGAAGAAGAAATTTTCAATATAGACAATATAAACTGCAAACTATTACGTTTACCGTTTCAAAATAAGTCTTTGCTCTTGCCAATTATGCATGATTGTACACAAATGAATTTATGTGAGTGGCATAATTTTTTACTATGAATAAAAAAATTGATGAACTTATAAACGTAGAGATAAATTTTAAAAAACCTATTTTTTAGAAATGTCACAAAAACGAGATTTTGACGAAGGAGATAGTTTTGCCAAGAAATTTAAAAGATGCAATACTACAATAAGAGAAAGTATATATTCAACACAGCCAAGTAATGTCAAATTTAATCTATTATGCTGTTTTTTTATCTAAATTTATTTACAATTTTTCAGACACTTCCAGCCTCGATATGGAAAGTAACTTAAAAAACTATATTGATAAAAAATTTGACGAAATTAAAGGTATTTTTAATATTACATTTATTGATTAATCGATAACTTATTTGAAACTTCGTTGCAGATTTTCTAACGGAACAAAATTCAGCGGCAATGGCAGCAACAGCTGCAAATGCAGCATTAACAAAGAAACTGTTACAACAAGAAATTGACATTGGAAAGGAAAATGTACAATTTCCAATTAAAACGCAAGAAGAATTCTAATTCAACTGGAGCGTATAGTAAATGATGAAAACTTAAATGCTTATGTAGGAGTCAAAAAATTGCAAATTAAAATTTTTTTTAAGTTTTGTTCCTTTTTTTTCTAGGTGTCCATAATTAAGAAAATTATTTATCCCGAACGATTGGAAAATAGTCTAGATAAATTGTTAGACGAAAATTTAATTTCAATGTACAATTATGATGGAGGCCACGGCAAACTTCCTTTCAAAAAATTTGAAAATATAAACAAAATTTTTGCAAGTAAGAAAAATAGTTAACAATTTTTCATCATATTAATTTTCATACTTTTTCAGAGGCATACGATGGGGAGAATTATATAAAAGCCCTTCGCAGCTCCTTTCATATCATAAAATCCAGAATAAATAAGCGTGCATTTATGGAACGCAAACAACTAAAAAATACATGAACATATATGAATTTGTTTCAGTATTTTTAATTTTTTATTTTTTTATTTTTTAATTTTAAATATAAAGACTGAATTTACATACATAACGAAAGAATTGAATTTTCTTATAGTTATTTAATTTGTTTTTAAGTTTTGAAAAAAAATTTTTCTTTTTTAAATTTGAATTATTTTTTTTTGTTCATAATTTTATTTGAAAAATATACCTATAAAATTAATAATTATTAAATTATTAAATAAATGAATTTTTGTCATATTTTTTAGTTGAAAAATATATAAAATTAAGAACTATTAAATTAATTAATAAATGAATTTTAAAATTTAATTTGACTGTATTTTATTTAACCCAAAATACATTTCATGTATTCTATTCAGAATGTATTCCATGTAATTGATTCAGAATACATTTCATGTATTCGATTCAGAATGTATTCCATGTAATTGATTCAGAATACATTACATGTATTCGATTCAGAATGTATTCCATGTAATTGATTCAGAATACATTTCATGTATTCGATTCAGAATGTATTCCATGTAATTGATTCAGAATACATTACATGTATTCGATTCAGAATGTATTCCATGTAATTGATTCAGAATACATTACATGTATTCGATTCAGAATGTATTCCATGTAATTGATTCAGAATGCATTACATGTATTCGATTCAGAATGTATTCCATGTAATTGATTCAGAATGCATTACATGTATTCGATTCAGAATGTATTCCATGTAATTGATTCAGAATGCATTACAGGTAATGCAGATGGGTAATCAATTGATTACTGCCTATGACATGCCAATGTTAAAGTAATGCATTCTTTATGTGTTTGGTAATCCAAAGTAGAATTGGTCCGGAATCAATAGAATTTATTCAGAATTAATTTCGAATAAATTCTGTATTCTACTGGGCTGGGTCGCAATTCAAAATGCATGCAAAAGAACACATAGTTCATGCTCTCTCTAACTTCTGCTTTTTTCTTCATGATATCTCTTGTTTAACTTTTCTTATTCATTGATTGTTGTTTTAAAATCATGAAAAAAAAAATTTTTTAAGGGGAAAAAAGTGTCTTTTCTTGTTATAAATCTATATTCTTTGGTACTTTGGAAGTACTAAAAGTATGGTACCGCATAGGTGAGTATGCGTTAGTAAATATGTTTCTTTTGTTATTTTCACAGGTAAAGAATACATATATTGGATGATTGTTTTGATTTTTTTTGTTTAAAAATAAAGCATGTGGACTTTTATGTCAATAAAAAATGTACAGTATGTGTTCCCCTACGATATGTAATACAACGATAGGGAATTCGTTGTTTCTCTTGCTCGTTCAAGATTTGTTATGTGGACTATTTTCAGTCCAACTTTGAGTGTATTTTACATATACTATTATATTTTTTTAAAACTTCTAGCAACATTTTGTATGAAAGTGACCCTACACTGTTCTCTGTACACTGGTACAAAACATAAGTAGATATAGAAAGGAAATAAATTGTATAGCAAGGTAGGGTCTATGTTCACCCCCTCCCCGTTATGAGCGTTTGAAAATTTTCAGCTAGGCAAGTTTCCATTACGGCTATTATGTATGATAACTACTGAACCATGTCAAATATTTAAAAGTTGTTGATACTAAATTAAAGGAAACTAATTTTTTTTACAGCAGTGTGAATTTAATCGCCCTACGACAAACCATTCAAAAATTATCAGCATTCAAAGTTCAATTGCAAAATTTGCGAAATTGTAAAATTTTCGCTTCGAAGCAAAATACATATTATGTCGAGAATTTACTTTAGCTATTTTATTTTTTTATATTTTATATTTCAAAATAAAAGATTATTCTCTTCTTCTTCTGCTTCTGAGTTATTACACAATTAATATAAGTGTACCTATGTACATATTTCCAATATTTACACATTCATAAAAAAATCAGATTGAGTGCTGATTGTGATAAAATGAAACTACTAAATTTTAATAACTCAATTAACAATGTATTAACAAATTTGAATTTTATGCTAGATATTTTTCCTAAAATAAATATTTTAAATTCTATACCTCGTATCAAAACTCAATAACTGGCGACAAATAGGCACGAGTTATTAAACAATTGAAAAAAAAATGTTTTTTTCTTAGTAAGACATTTGTTGCAAAACTATCGTTATTCCACTTCAGTGAGATGCAAAACTTGATCTATTCCACAGTTTGGTAGCAAAACTAAAACAATTTCAAAATTTGTTTACTAATATTTACTAAATTAAACATTGATTTTTTAAAATCCATGTTTGAATTAAATTCAGAAGCTTAGAGTTCTCATATAAAATAAAAAAATTATTAAAATTGCATTTAATTTAAAAGTTATACGTTTTTCCTATGTTTTTCCCAAAACCATCTAACATGGAATAATTAGTATACTTTTGCTTTTAATAGTCTCGTATGTATACTGAAATTGCTACAAAAAATAAACTAAACTTTCATAAAAACGGTTAAATAATTGTATATAAAAATTTTAAAATGTTAAAATTTAAGAATGTTACTTTTAGGTCTTTTCGAAAATGAATCCATGCAGTATCGATAACGTCAAATATTCGAAAATTCAGAACTGCTACATCGCGCATCGTTAAAAAATTTATCATGTTCGAAAATTCTGAACATATGCATCAAATCAGCAAATTTTTGTGCATCATAGTGTCATTAATTTTATTGATGCAGCTGATGCGATGCTTATTAACTTGTGAAAAGCATCATATAAAGATGACTGAAAACGTGTAAATAAGGGTGCTTATTGGATTTTCGATTCGTAAGTTGATCGAAGAATCTTCTTCGATTCGACTGCATTTAATTTCTATAATAATATTTAAAAAAAAGTTACACAATCATAAAAGTTTTTGGTCAGAATTACTGTTCGGAAATGTGAAGTAAAAGCATCAGAATCAGCTGGGCATGACAAGTACGTGATGCACATCTACAGCATCACAATAGCATCGATACGGCATCGCTATTATAAAATTTTAAATTTTCGAAAAGACTTTTTTATTTTCCTTTTCAGCCTACTTTCAAGGAAATATGTACAAGTCTCAAACAAAGTTAGCCCACTCTCAAAAATTTGAAGTTTTAAAAACTCCTAATAAAATACTTCGTGTTTTCTGTGGTTTTTTAGTTCTTAAAAAATTTAAATTCAACTGTTAAAAAAAAAAATAAGTCTTCAATGTGGATTATTATTTTGAAAAAATCTTATCTATTGACGAAAGACAATAATAAAAATAACAAACATACAACAACAAAAGTGTACAGTTTGTACATTGTGGGGGGAAAAATTGAAGAAGATAATGATATAATTAATAAAAAAAGCCAAAATTATTATGTTTTCTTTTACTGAATACAATCTCCTTATTATTTTTGTTATCAGTATCTACAAAAAAAAAAAAAAAAAACAAATATACCTACAAATTTATATTTAAAAGGAAAAGTCGAAAAAAATCCTCTTTTTTCGTGTATTGTAAAAAAAAACTATTATTGAATAAAAATATACGAAAAAATGTTCCCACAGATTTCAAATCTACAGTATATGTACATATACTGATATACATATATATAAATTTTATGATGAACCAAAAATTATTTTTATATTCGATTATAGCACGTGACTGTCGTGTGTGAGAACATGATGAGTATTTGATTTCCCACGGACATAAAACTTATCAACAAAATAATATAGACGTGTACCCCTTCTAATTCAATAACCATATCAAATAAATTCGCTATACCGATTCAACAGTATTTTTATTGTTATACAAAGTTGTGCATTACATTTAAGGATTTAGGTTTAGCTTTATATGAGAATATATCTACACAACAACAACAACAACAACAGTATAAAAACAAAGTATTTGTGAGTGTGTGTGTGTAGGGATGATCAAGTGAATAAGTCAAAAAAAATGAGAAAAAAAAAAGATATAAGTATAAGCAAAGTTGTAAAAGTAGGTATAAGTTACCCGTTATAATAGCATAAAAATACAATTTTCATGTTCATTCATATAATTCATATTACAATTCGGATTCGGATGTACAATGGCTGGGATGAATGGGAAATGATATACATATGTATGTAGTAAATTTTTATATCCATATACACATACACACATACATACATGTTGATTACAACCAGTTTTATTTACCGGGTCACCCTTCTTTACCTATTAATTCATTTTAAAAACTGCTAAGGAAATAAATTGCGGGTGTTCGGGAAAATTATACATACTTATATTAAATTTTTTTTTTCACACACGTAAAATAAATGGAAAAAAATATATATACATATTCGATATTTTTGTGAAAAAGTTTTAAAGAAGAAGGAAACATAAACATTTCATTTTCATTGAATCATGAGAAATTAAATTTTAAAATTGAATTGTTATTTTATAAAAGTTTTTTTCCTTCGATAATATTATTAAACTCATTTATGCTCCAATTAAAATTATTTTTTATGTAATGTGACTATACTATTTTTATTTTTGGAAGTCAGTATTGTGCTTATGGAGGCAGTACCCGATGAGTTTGTTGCCCTTGGTAATATTCAATTTAAAAGATTTCCCTCGATTGAAATTGAGATCTGATCACCCCACACACGAGACAGATTTATACAAACGAAATGTAAAAGAGCATAGAAAAGTATGCCTATCTTGCCTGTACTGACTTCTAAAAATAAAAATAGTATAGGTTCAAGATTATAGCCCCACTGATATAGCTCCAGCACATGAAGGAGGAAAACGGATATACTATAATAGGGAAAGAAGCAAAAACTGCTACCTCTGTTCACACATAGTGGGTGCAACACGCTACTTTTACTGTGCGCAAGTAGCGCACCTGATTGGTAGCTGCAACTTTTTGCGAAGAAAGCTTTAAAGATGTTCACACATAACTCGCAGTTTTCACTGCGTGCTACCTCTCTTGCAGTATTTTACTGTTTAGTTTATTTATACATAATTATCGTTTTAAATAAAATAATAAAAAAAACCAAAAAACAGGAGCTGCTGGATAAGGACATTAACCAAATCAATATTTTTTTGCTGCGCTTGCAACTCATTGTTTAATTCTTCATACATCGCTACTCTTAAAACTGCAAGTTGTAACCGCAGCCTGGCTGCAGGCGCAGTTTTCGAGGTTTTTACATTGATCACACATCGCTACTTTCCGTCAACGCAGTTTTTTGTGCTGCGCAGCACCAAAAGTAGCGATGTCTGACCGTAGCTGTTGTATTGAACTATGAGTACGGCTGTATTCCTAAATGTTTATTTGCTTTGCATCGTGATTGCAATATGACAGTCAAAATACATTGGTGAAAAAATTTATGTTGCGTAATAGCATTATAAAGGTTGAGTTTCAATACACGCGGTTAGAGCGTAGGTGACAATCAATTGCACGTTTGGTGTGTTTAAGAGTGTTAACGGCGTTCCTTTTTATAAAGAAACTTCTACTTTTTTATTTTAGTATTATGTGAATAAATTTATTTAAGCTAGAAAAAAATTATAAATATATTTTTAAAGGAATATTTTTTTATTTAACTTGTATTGAACATTTTTTAAAAGTTGTTTTGCTTTAGCATATACATATACATAAATGAAACAATTGTTCAAGTAATAGTTCATGAAATGCTATAAATTCATAATCAGGAAGGCAATTCTGTTATTCAGTCGGACAATTTAAAACTGAAAATGTATCCACGTTGTAATTTTTTTTTTGATAGTGTAAGACCAACTTTATTGGCTTTTGTCATTTGATTTGTGTGGTTAGTGATTACCATTATAAAATATAGGCAACGCTCATAACGCGCAAAAAAGCAGAAAATTGTTGAACTTTTTGAGAGTTATTCGCGTTGTGTGCGATGACCATTTGGTCAGCTCTAGTTGCTTGTCGTTGTCAAAAAACACTTGAGTTTGTTGAAACGGGATGCTTTGTCTGGTTGACGTTGTAAAAAGACGGTAAAATGTTTAGAAACTCAACCTACTTAATTAAATTAATTGTTGAAGAAGAAAAATTGTTTTTATTTACATACCTTTTTATTAATGTTGACGTACATATGTTGCCGGTATTTTATACAACGAAATCTCGTACTATCACTTATCACTAAAATTTCACACAACTTTCTAGAAATAATATAAAACACACAGTAAATAGAAACAACATAAAAATCAGTCTTTCTTTAAATAACTTAACATTTGAAAAAAAGTTTTTTTTTCGACTTTTGCACAAAAACTATCACAAATTCACATTCTAATTTTTTTTTTTAACAAAGCCAATTTGTATGAATTGTTATAAAAAATAACAAAAATTAAGGACATAAAAAATGTTAACATTACAAAATTAAAAAAGAAAACTAAATAGAAAAGGAAAAAAATAAAACATAAATTTAAAAAATGAAAAATTTTTTACAAAAAAAAATATATTTGCTTAAAACTACAACTCATAAAATTTTCCTCCGAATTTTTTTTTTTTTTCAAATTACTTAAAAAATTCAAATTTAGCCAGTTTTGAGATACCTGGTGGTGATTTTTTATCCTCAAAATTTTCATCTAATTTCCGTTTACTAGAATTTTTAGTTTCCTTTTCTTCATTAACAACTTGACGAAATTCTTTTAATGCAATTTTACTTAATTCTTTATCATCAATTCCAGAATATTTTTCTTTGAATTTATCTTTATTTTTTGAAAACCAATTTATGAAATTTTCACGTGATGATGTATTCTTATTTATATTATCAAAAAATGAAGATGATATTTCATCATTTTCACGATTAATAAATTCTGTTAATGATTTATTTAAAATTTCACTTGATGTAATTTGTTCATTTTGGATTTTTGTTTGTTGTTGTTGTTCTGTATTTATTGTTTCATGACCAATTATATTTTCAGTTAAATGAACTAATGAAGTATTTTCATTTGATGGTGTTGAAGTTGTAGGTGTTGATTTTTTAAATGGATTTCTTTTGATAATCATTGGTTTCTGTAATTTTATTGTTATTATTAACAGTTATTTATGAATTTTTGAAATAAATATTTTCAATTAAATTTTGATGACGATAAATTTTAAAATTTATAAAATAAACATCATTACTTACCGGTGCTATTTTTTGTGTAGGTGTTTGTACTGTTGTACTTGGTGTTTTATTTCGTTGAAGTAACATTAAACTTTCACTAAATGAACTATTTTGAAATAAATTAAGAACTTCCATATCATTTTCTCTAATTTTTTTTTCTCTTTCTCTTTCCTGTTACCAAAAAAAACACAAAAGTAAATTACAAATTTGAAATAGATTATCTTGATAAATAATAGGTCGCCAAAGGGCCCTGGCGGGCCGTGGTGCGGGCGAGGAGCTATCAGGTTAACCTGGTAGCTCCTGTAATAAAAATTAAAAATTAAAATTGATAAATAATAAAAATTAAATACCTGTTCTTCAACTTGTGGTAACATTTCACTTAATTTTTCTGCTAAATGAATCCTACCCAAATTTGTTGCATATTTAGTTGCAAGTGATAAAAGATGAGGTGATGCTATCATTTCAATTAATTCTTTGGCACGTGCTTCCATTTCAGTACGACATGCAAGCTTGAAGAAAGAAAAAAAATACAAATTCAGGGAATCATTTTATTTCAAAAAAAGAAGCAAGAAATTTAAAAAAAATAATAATAATAATAAGTCATACATACTGCGAATAATTTAAGTCCAGTCTCTTTGATGATTCTGTCAGAATTATCAACAGAAAAATTTGATAATCTTATTAATGATTCTTCTAACATTGATTTATCTGATTCAATTTCACATAATGGTAAACGCATTGGAATTTCTGTGACAAGTGGTCTTTGTTTTACTAAAGGATATGAACTACCAGTACATAATACTGCTTGTATGATTTGTGTGCTTTCCAAAACATCAACTATATAAAAATTATTTGAAACACCTACACTCTATGAAAAAAAAAAAAAAAAAAAAAATAAAAAAATAAACTCAAAGAGCTATTTAAATATCTTCTACATACATGTTTCATAGTATCACATACGGGATACCAACAATTCGTTTTCATATTATACATTCTCAATAAACCCATTGTATCATAACAAAGTGGTGAACCTTTATCAGAGTATCCAATCCATGTTAATTTTTTACCAGGTGTTATTGGTATACGAATTTCACGGGAATGTATCGTTAAACCGAATGTTTGTAGAATAATTGCTGAAATATGTTGATCTTCTGTAGCTGGTGCACTATGAAATGTGATCATTATTCGATCCTCATATCCACACATAGCTACAACAGGACCAGGTATGGATATTACCTGTAAAAAGTAAAAAACCATTGAAAAAACACACACATTAAGAAAATTTTTTTATAAATTTCATTAAATTTATCTACTTACTTCTCTTTGCGTACCCATAACACTAAAAATTCGTATAAAATTATTACTTGTTGCAACAGCAATTAATTTTGTTGTAGCTGCTAATGCCATAATACCTTCAAAATCTGGTAATTCAATTGACCATTCACGACTTCCAGATCCATCCAATGTAATACAAACTAATTTTGTTGAATCATAACTTGATAATGTAATCACAGAAGAACTTAAACTTGCCATTGTATAATTCATGTAATTACTCATATGAATTGGATGATGTAAATTACTATCATGAAATTCAACATCAATTGAACCAACACCATCATTATCTTTGTGAGCACGTATAATACCAACATTATTCCATGCTAAATAACTTTTTATTTTTTAAATTGAATTAAAAATCTTAAAATCATTTTTCTAAAAAGTAATTGAATCTATTTTTTATTTATTTACCGATGTTCATCTTCTTCTGGTGTTGCTCCTGGTTGAAATGGCTTTTGTTGAATATAACTTTTAACAGGTGGTTTTCTGTCATCCAAATAATCATCCACATCATAATTACTACCACCTCCGTTATCATCATTTCCTAAACCAAATCTTGCCATAGTATCGTTCTTTAATTTTTCCAAAGAAATGCAACTTCCATTACTGTTATCACCATTATCGTTCTCTCCAAGAGGACCTTAAAGAAAATAGCATTTATTTTTTGAAAAATAAATGACAGTTCCTTTTAGATAATTCTTTGAACATACTTCCATCGAAATAATTTTCATCATTTTCTTCGTTCTCTTCTGCAGCTTCTGAATCAATGAAACCGTTCTCTGAATTAGTACGTTTTGGAAGTGATGATGATGATGATTTTTGATGATTTGTTTTTTCAAGGGTTATTGTTCTTAAATGACCAGCCGAATCACAATATGCAAATTCATTATTATATTTTGGATTCCACGAGATTGAAGTAATATTATTTTGTGCATCTTGATTACTAACAAATGATTTTTTATGTTCAATATCAAAAACAATTATTTCACCATTTACAGTTCCAGCAGCAATATATTTACCACAATTTGAAAATGCACAACAAGTAAAATCACTTGTTATTTTATCATTTTTTAATTTTGTTTTTACATCCCAATTGATACAATTTAATAAAACAATTTCATTACCATTACAATATGCTAAATAATCACCAGTTTTTGGATCAAAAATTGGTGTAACTAAGAAAATATGTTTTAAAAAAAAAAGAAAAAAAAACATTAATCCTTATTAGCGGTGGTGTATTCATAAAAATTTAAAAATCTTATCTTACCAAATAATTTTGCTGTTTCAAAACTAGTAGCTTTTGGTAAACCAGTTATTGTTTTAATTGCTTTCTTTTCTTTTAAATTCCATATTTTTATTGTACCATCACCAGAGCTTGATGCTAATTGATATTTTTCATTTAAATCGATACTAAGTACTGGTGCTTGATGACCTTCTAATTCAAATTCAAGACTAATATTATCTCTTTCAACTACTTTAATTACAGTATCTTCAGATCCTGCAGCAATAAACTTTAAATGTGTTTTTAAAAAATTCAATTTAGAAATTCAAATTGACTTTCCGAAATAATATGGAATATGTATTTACTTTATTTTAATTTTTGTCTTTATTCACTTACCTCCTTATTAATTTTAACGCATATTACAGGTGCTGTAAAACGAAATCTTGTTCCATCACGTTCAATCTCTGGAAATGTATATGTGTACACAGTATTTAAATCTGTACAAGCTAATAAACGATCATCATATTGTACAACATTTGTTATAAATTCTCCAAGGCAAGTTGATATTGGGTCATCATCATTGATACTTTGCCATCTACGAACATCACCATCATAACCACATGTGATAATTATCCTGGAGATATTTATTATTGTGTGAATACATATATTTATATCACATAAAAGTCCGATTGATATAAACTTACTTTCCATCCTCTGAATATGTACAATATGTAAATCCGTCCATATGCGCAAATCGCTTAACTGATGCATTAAGAAACATTTTGAGTATTTTAGTATTTGCTTTTCTTTTTAAAAAAATTTAAAAAACTATTTCTAAAAATTATGATACAAAATAAAAATGCCGGCACGACTTAAAAAATAAAAAATACAAATCAAAACGTCAAAAATACCGCCAACGGATACTTGACATCCAAGGTTAATATAATATAGGTTACATCTTCCCATAGGCATTACCTACTTACAATAAAAAAGTGATCAATGTGACGTCAATGTGACGTCACAAGTATCAAACAATTGACATAAAAGCAAACAAAAATTTCTTTCATATATGGGAAGATGTAACCTATACATTATATTAACCTTGGATTACATCTTCCCATATATGAAAGAAATTTTTGTTTGTTTTTTATGTCAATTATTTGATACTTGTGACGTCACATTGATCACTTTTTTATTGTAAGTAGGTAATGCCTATGGGAAGATGTAACCTATATTATATTAACCTTGCTTGACATCCAAAAATAAAAATATTGTATGGCAGTGCTATTTTAAGCGTAGAACTCAGCTAAAAATAAGATATTTTGGCTATACAAAACCTATGTAAAAAAACCAAAATAAATGGAACCGAAAAAATTTTCTATTCTTAGTGGTACTCAGCTGAAAATAAAAAAGAGTTGAAAATGTAGATGTTCACAAATGGCGTTGGCTGTCGGTGTGGAGACCTTTTATTTTTATATCAAACCGAAATAAATGAAGTTCCATTTATTTCGTACGGAAAATGAAAAGAAATTGTTTGTTCGACATTTTTAAAGTTAGGTTATTTTAAAGAGTACGTTTTTTTTTGTGATTTGTAATTTTTTTCTTCAGAAACATGTGTAAAGTTTTTTCATCTATAGTATTTTTCTTTTTGGATGTCAGTATTGTGCTTATGGAGGCAGTACCCGATGAGTTTTTTGCCTTGGTAATATTCAATTTAAAAGATTTCTCTCGATTGAAATAATTGCGATATGATCACCCCACACACGAGACAGATTTACTCAAACAATTTGTGAAAGAATATAGAAAAGTAAGCCTATCTTGTCTGTACTGACATCCAAAAAGAAAAATAGTATGTATGTAGATTTCTTCCCCATTTTTTAGATTTTTTATTTCGATAAAATTTAGTTCAACTGAGTACTACGCTTTAGTAAAGATATTTTTCAGTAGCAGTTAATAGCGAAAACATAGTTAACGCGATTTTCACTGTCGATTGCGTTGGCAATGGCGAACTCTCATATTGAAAACAATTAACACGTCAAGCAATTCGCAATAAAATTCATTTTTTTTTTTAAATAAAAAAATCTATTTTAAAGAGCAATAATGACTGTAATCACAGTTTCCCGACTGCAAGGTGTTAATATAAATTATTAATAAAACTTAGCTATAACCATAAACCAACTGCTCAAAATTGGTAAGTTTCGGTATACATACATACATATTATGTACCAAAGGTAAATAGACAACAGATACAGAGGTATGGTAGAGCCGTGTTTTGTATGGCAGCAAATTTTTTTTATTTATTAAAGAGTTTATACGAAAAAATAATCCGTATTTTGGATTAAATTGAGAGCACGCTATAAACGCTAAATTGGGATTAAAATAATACATGCAAACATTGATACTTTTATACACTTATAGCATACATATTCTTCTTTTTTCACATAAAAAAAGAAGAACGTGACAGCTTCACTTTCACCATAATAATTAGAATCCGCCATATTGCATTTTAACTCACACATACATATAAAAACAAATTGGGATTAAACCAAAACCCTCTATATCACAAGCCTCCCTGTGGCTTTCTGCACTAACACAATCAAACACGATAAAAGTGTTGAAACGTCAAAACATTCAGTACTGGTAGTACAAATTAGTGTAAAGAAATAGTGTTTTAATTAAATATTTTTGGTTTTTTTAATAAAATATGGTTTATAAAAGTTTTAAAATATAATAAATTAACAGTGTTATAATTTTTAAAGTGCACAATATTCAAAAAATTAAATAAAAAGGTGGAAAATATTGTGCCTTCTTACCTACTTGTAAGAGAAAAAATTAAAGTATGACTACAAAGTACATACCTATCTATGGTGAGGTTATATTATTTATATGTAATAAAGTGAATAAATTGATTTGATTTAATAAAATTTAATTCATAATAATTCTGATACATACATGTATTTATATAAATAAACAAACATTTAAATACATATTTATTTGACAACATTAACATTAATAATAATAATAATAATAACAATTATTTCTCATGTATTCAATACATTTTACTGGTTTCACATTTTTTTCAGATGGAAATCTGAAAAATTTAACTTTTTCTTTTGTTTTTCCTGTATAATTTTTACAGGACATCACCACACATTTCACCATTTTAGTAGATTTTTTTTTCAATAATAAATAGTCAATTATAGTTTTTAAATATATTTAAATTCACTTTATTTATAAAATAATACAACTTTATCACTAGCCACTATGCAAACTACATATAAAAAAAAATGTAAACAAAAACTTTTTCCTCGCAGCTACGTCATCAACTTATTGTAATGTCACTAAAAAACGAAAAAAAATCTCCGCCATATTGCTTTTCAGCATACCTTCCAATTCTATTTACCATGTATACCCTATACCCAAGGTTAATATAATATAGGTTACATCTTCCTATAGGCATTACCTACTTACAATAAAAAAGTGATCAATGTGACGTCACAAGTATCAAATAATTGACATAAAAAACAAACAAAAATTTCTTTCATATATGGGAAGATGTAATCCAAGGTTAATATAATATATAGGTTACATCTTCCCATATATGACAGAAATTTTTGTTTGTTTTTATGTCAATTGTTTGATACGTGTGACGTCACATTGATCACTTTTTTATTGTAAGTAGGTAATGCCTATGGGAAGATGTAACCTATATTATATTAACCTTGCCCTATACCCTCTCTTTTTGCTTGGCTAATGATGGTTTTTAACCATTTAACAGTTTGTACGATGAAAAAATAATCCGTATTTTGGATTAAATTGGGAGTAGCGTAGAAACGGTAAAATTGGGATTAAAAAGTACATGCAAACGTTGATATTTTTATACACTTATAGTATACATATTATTCTTCTTCCACATAAAAAAAAGAAGAAGAACGTGACAGCTTCACTTTCACCATAAAAATTAGAATCCGCCATATTGCATTTTACCTCACACATACATATAAAAAAATTGGGATTAAACCGAAATAAATTGGGCTTAAGCCAAAATCCGAATTATCGAGTTTATACCACAAAAAATTGGGAGTAAACCAAAATCCGTATTAAATTCGGAGCAGACATAAACACGTAGCATTTCATTTATATGGTAAACCAAATCATAACCACTCGATTCAAGTTGGTTACGTACTTAACCAAGAAGCAGCTTGGTTAACCACGATGTCTGTCAGTACTATTAATCATGAAATTTGAACATTAATATTATTTTTGTGTTGCCATCGTGTTTAGAAATTTTTGATAGTTTGATATTATATTGAAACGACTTAGACGTGTCCAATTATTTATTTCTAATTTTTTTCAGTGAGTGCAAACAAAATGAATAGAAAAAAAATAATAATCACGAACATTCATTTACTAAATTATTTAATTGTCATTTACTTTAAACAGAGATACCGGCAACACAACTTTAAGAAAATGTCAGCTGATTTTGATAGCGCGTCTCTGTTTCTCAAATATGTTGTCTCTTTCTTTAAGTACTTAAAATTTCCAATAGTATTAATACCGTGTCATAACAGCTTTAGGGTAATTTTCTACTATGAAAATTTTAAGATTTTTAAAATTCTCAATTTTTTTAATATGTAAATGTAATTCCAATAAACTCAACATGTAGCAGCATTTATAAGAAACCTTTAAAAATATTTTCCAATATAATTTTAACGTTTCCTTCAACGAGTTCTCGAGAATATCGACTTTCTAATTTTTACATAAATTATAATTGCTTTGTGTTTAAAAGGCTAATGATTAATTTGAAAAAAAAACAATTTTTTTTTTCTATTTTAATCTTTTATTTCTACTTTACAATAAAATATTTAGTATTCAACGCACCAAGCATACATATTGTAAGAAAAACTAAACAGTTAAATCACTTTCTATAAACCTTAATTTAACAATTTATGCCACTCTTCACCTTCTGGATAACGATAATTTTCTATTGCATCTTGTTTTAATTCTGTACTATAACCTGGTGCCGTAGGTGCCATATATGAACCATTTTTAACGACACATGGATTTATAAATTGCTCATGTTGTTGATCAACGTATTCAACAATACGATCCTTTTTTGTTGCTGACAAACTTATAAAATCCCATATTTGAAGGTGTTGAACCATTTCACATAAACCAATACCGCCAGCATGAGGACATACTTTGACTTGAATAATAAACAAAAGAAATTAGTTAGAATTTTGACAAAAAATAAATTTTCTCGAATTACTATTTAATTTCTTAGCCATAAGATACACTGAAAGAATTTCATTGATTCCACCAATTCTTGCAGAATCAATTTGACAATATTGTACTGCATTCGCCTGGAGAAATTGCTTAAACATAATTCTATTTGCACACATTTCTCCCGTTGCAACTCCTATCCCCAACGGTCTTCAAAAACATTTTAATTTTTTTTATTTTTTGAATTTTTATTTGAAATTAATTTTGATATTACATACTTTAAAGATCTTGATATGGCTGCATGTCCTAAAATATCATCAGGTGAAGTCGGCTCTTCAATCCAAAGCGGTTTAAATTCTGCCAAATTCTTCACCCAATCAATTGCTTCATTAACATCCCAAATTTGATTTGCATCAATCATCTAATTTAATATATAAAATAAATTCTTTAAATTTTAAAATCTCATATATGAATTAAATAAATTTTTACAAGTTTATTTTGCCATCCAATTATTTTCCGAACTAAGCGACATCTAGTTATATCACTCTTAAGATCTTTACCAACTTTTATTTTAAACGCCGTGAAACCTTTTTGTAAATATTCATTACAAAGTGATTCAATTTTTTCATCAGAATATCCCATCCAACCGACTTGAGTTGTATATGCCGGATAACCATTTTTTAAAATATCAGTTATTCTTTCATCTCGAGTTTTCCAATTTTCCCTTAATAACTCAGTTGCTTGTTTTGGAGTAATCAAATCTGTTATATACCTAAAATCAATTACTGAGACGAGTTCCTATAAAAACAAAAATTAGAAAATAACAACACTTTCACTGATACTAAGTTTAATTTAATTTTTGAATATTTTCTAAAGGTAAAAAAAAAACGCTAACGGCCAAATAAAAGGTCTGTTCGAGTACGAGTTAGCAACAAGTTGTTCCGAGTAAAAATGCTTATTTCAACTTTTATTGTAAATAAAGTTTAGGTCAGGACATTATTCGATCACGGTAAAGAAAGTCCAGAAATTATTCTATGTATGTAATGTATGTAATTTTTACTTCGAAATAGTTGACGTTTTCTCTAGAATTCTCTTTTTAAATTAGTAAAGAGTGAACAGTGAAAAACGAAAATTAAAACTATTTACCGCTAACCTGAATTTTCAGCACTTTAATTAGAACAAATCTGGTAACATTTAAATTATAGAACAAGAAAGCACAATTTAGTCAAAATTTAGTGTTGTTACGTCACTTTACTTAATTTGTATAATAATAAATAAGGAATATATTCTTGATTTTTTGGAAATATGCATACATGAAAGTTCCAGAACGTTCTGTTCAGTAATTACAATGATTTTTCTAATAGAGATGAAGCAAATGTTCTGAAAGTTTTACTATAATTAATTTAATTAAAATTTAAGTATGGCAGTATGGTGTAACAACAAAATGATTTTGTAGTATTTGGTCTGGTATTGCTGATTGACATTTACTTGACAATAACGCATTTCACTGTCTTCTTGACGCGCTAAGAAGAATAGTATTTTTTTGAAATTAATTTGTTCATCAGACAAATATTTACTTATTTCCAAACAGCACATACATAATATATTTATATCTTTTAAATTTTTCGAATAATTTCATTATTGACTTATATTAATTATATTTTATACAAAAAGTGATTTCAAGTGTGTTTATTGAAAGTGAATACTGAATCAGACAAGAAAATTAAAGTTGTTACAATTGAGTGTTTCTAGATACGCTTTGATAAAGCCTGTGAGGAAAATTCATTTTCAAACAATATAATTTGATATACAACTGATATTCATACAGAATAACAAAATTATATTTCTGAATACGTATATGTTCTCAAAGGTAAAACATCTATATGATATTTCTATATTTTATGTTTATGTATGAAAAATGTAAAAAAGATCCGCATGTTTTTTTTTATTTTTTTATTTTTTTTTTTTTTTGAAACAAGTTATTTAAATTATGAAATATATGTATATTTTTAGAATTTAATTTTAGTAAATTTTTTTTTGCCTAATTGGTTTTTATTTTATGTTTATATTATCTTTCAATAGAATTCAGAGAAAGTAAAATATCAATAATGAATCGTTCAATGGATAATTTGGAACATATAAGTGACAGTGAATTAAGACATCGTCTTATACAGTTTGGATTTCCGAACTTACCAGTAACAGATACAACACGTAAAATATTAATTAAAAAATTGAGAAATCACATAAATAATGAAAAAATAAAATTACGACGTGATGCGAAATTTATAGCAAGGTATTCGTCAGATGAAGATACATCAGATTATGATTCTTCTAAAAAACGTAAAAATGATAAATTTTCCGCAACAGCTATTGTCACTTCAACTACATCAACAATGTCTCCAGCTACCAGAGATCGTTCAACAATTTTTAATGATGATTTACCACCACCTACATCTCCAGGAATCTCTAGAAAGAATATAGGTGCATCATCATTATCATCATCAGCAATAACGATGCGTAGTAGTAATATATCGACTAACTACAATTTTCCAATATCACACTCATCATTTTCTTCTGTTGCTTCAATATCATCATTGAAACAGAAACCATCAAAAAGTACAATATATGTACCTCCACCAATACTTGCAACTGACACTGATGAGGATTCAGATTATTGTAATCAAAAATCATTGAAATTAGCTAAAAGCTTACGAACAAGTACAAGTCAACAAGCATCATTACAAAGAACAACTTGTAATACTAATGATTCTTGGTCAGAACAGAGTCGTTATACTCCATTAATGGAACGAAGTACAATAGATTCATCACATTCTCTATCATCATCGCCTGTTTTGAATGGTCGTAATACCAGTAATGATTCACCGTACGTAAGTGACTTTACACGTCGTTTATTAAATTTACGCGGTGAGACAATTCGTGATAGTATATACAACAAGAATAATGAAAATCGAATTAGATTATCACCATCACAACTACAGCCACTACCATATTCTTCTTATCATCATCAAATATCATCAGTTAGTCCAGATCCGGCTGAAATAGTACATCAACAGCCAGAGCCACGTTCAGAATATAATATATCACCAAGTGCTGCATTTTCAAATTTATTAAATCGTTTAGATGAACAATATGGTGTAAAACAGACGTTAATTCCATGCATTCTATTGAGTCTATTAGTTATATTTTTTGCTATGGTCGCATTCATGTATGTTACAATTAGTCCAGATTTAGTAAATACAATTAATGAAGATACTGCAATTTATACATTATGTATTCCATTAAATCAACAACAACAAGAAAATGATGATTCAGAAATAAAAGATGCAATAAGTATTTTAAATCCAAGTGTTAATTGCATAGAAAAATCTTCAATTAATGATGCATTACAATTATTAAAATTAATCACACCCGAATTACAAAAACGTGCCGAAATGAATAAATGTGTTGATAATAAATCTCCATATGCATTAAGTATTAGAGAAACAATTAATTTATGGCAACAAAAAACTAATAATTCAATTGATAGCATTTTAAAAATAATTTATAATTTGGAATATTTAATTGAAAAAAATCCACAATGGAAAATTATTCATACTGATTTAAATGGTAATCAATTAAAATTTGATCAAATTATTCGTTCAAGAAATAATCAACAATATCATAATACATTAAATTTTTCCGTAATAAATCCAAAATTACCATTAACATGTTCATTATATAATAAATTACAAAGATTTTTCTTTGTTATTTCAATATTTGGTATATCATTATTAATATTTGGTACTATATATTTAATTTACCGTTTAATAATTAATTATCAACAATCTAAAAAAGATATGATTACAAATTTTATTGATGAAATTATCAATACATTAATGAGACAAGCAGCAACAAATCCTGAACGTAGTACAATTATTGTAAATCATTTACGTGATAAATTAATACCATTACATAAACGTAAAAAAATGGAATGGGCATGGAATGAAGCAATTAAATTCTTAGAACAAAATGAAAGTCGTATACAATTTGATTTAGGTACACGTAATGGTGAAGAAGTTAAATTAATGAAATGGATTGATACAATTGCATTAAATAATTTTGAACGTTATGGTACAAGATTACAACAACAACAACAACAACAACAGCAACAACAACAATATAAAAAATGGCATTCACCAGCATTTGATAAAACAAATAAAATAGCAAATCCACCAACACCATGTTTAAAAATACGTCAAATGTTTGATAAATTTGAAGCAAATAATCCAAATTTAAAACAAATTATACAAGACGCTATATTAGAAAAAGTTGGTCCACAATGTAAAATTTATGATATACAATTAGATAAAGCAACATGTTGTGTATATGTTAGATGTGCAACTGTTAATGATGCTGGTATTGTACATAATGAAATAAATGGTTGGTGGTTTGATAAACGTTTAGTATCAATAAAATTTTTAAGATTAGAACGTTATTTAAATCGTTTTCCAAAATCATTATCTGGTCCACAATGCTTACGTCCATCAAATACTCAAAATTTATCAATGTCATTACAATGTTCAAATAATTATAATACAATTAATGATGATGATATCGAAGATGATATTGATGAAGATGATGATGATAATTAAAGCAAAAAAAAAAAAAAAAAAAAGGTATGTAGGAAAAATAAATGAATAATTTTTAAGAAAAGTTATAAATAAATAACATAAAACTAATACATTAATTTTGTAGGATTTTAAGAAATTATTGGATTGAATATTAAAAGTAAGATTAAGAAAGAAAAACTAATGAAAAAAAAAAAAATAACACTGAAAGTAAATATATATATAATGTATATATATATATATATATATATACATATTTTAAATAAATATGTACTAAAAATATGTCTTAGTTGACATTTTTTGATTCATCTTCACATATGAAACGATCTTTATCTTTAATTTTTAATGTTCAACTTCGAAGCAGCATATACATACATATATACTAAGCCAACTGCGATGGAAGCACGTAAGTTGTTTCAATCGACTCAGCATCACGTATGTATGTACCAAAAATTCCATATAAAAATATTCGAACAAAATAAATGGATAAAAATTTTAAAGAAAAGGCATTTTGCTACATAAACTATTTTCTTGACTGCAAGATTGAATCATGTTCATGTAGCAAGTTCAAAGCAGAACGACAAAAACACGCAAAGCAATTGCTTGATCGTGAAAATTATCCCAATGACTAAATAATTAATTCAGCTATTAACAAGTCGATTGAAACAACTTACATTCTTCTACCCATGATAATTGTATGTGTACCTGGAGTGGAAGCATGTTTAAAGTTTCTTATGACTGAATTTGAATTCAGCTTAAGCAAGTCGAAAAAAATTAGTTGAAAAAAAAATTACATGCTTTCTTCCACTTAGATGGACCTAAAAATGATTCTCAAATAATTTGCAAAGCAATCACATTTAAGAATCATATTTAAAGAAAAACAAGAAACTTTAAAAAGTAATATGATTGTAATTCAAATAAATTGAAATTTTTTCAAATACAATACACTATGCACAAATGAAATCTAAACAAAATTTGTGTTGTGTTAAACTAATTTAAAAATCACATATAAATCCTCGTATACGACCGATTCGTCATAGTGTATAAAGCTGCTAGGTTATTCTTATAAATTGAAATTTTGTTTTTCCTCTATAGTAACTATTGAAAAAAAAACATATATATATATATATATATATATATATATGTATATATATATATATCCTAAATTGAAAGAAAAAAAAAAAAACAGTTAGTATGTAAGTTAGAGTAACATGGGTTTAAAATACAAATCAATACTAATACACAATGATAACTTTAAAAAAATATTAAGAAGGTGTAATTAATTATTTAAATTATAAAATATATGTATGTGTATGTATAGAAGAAAAAAAAACTGAAAAATTAAGCCATATATTGAAATATATAATTTATATCATATTAAAATAATTATACAATATTATACAATGAGTATACTTCCGGTACTGATTACTCTTTATTATTATTATTATTATTATTTTTTTTTTTTATTGAAATGATATGCGATTGAAAAATACAAAATGTTCGAGAGAAAGAGAAAGAGAGAGAGAAAAAAATAAGGGTTTTTTTTTTTACTTTTTAAACTTGTAAATTAAATAAATTTTATCTTGTATCTTTAGAAAATAGGAAAATATCATATAGGTATATACATACTTGATTTAACACAACAAAGGATTTAATTTGTTTTTTTTTCTTATATTTTTTATTTTTTTAAATTAAAATTTAAGAACAAATAATTTATACTTTTTAAAAAAGGGTATTTTGTATAATATATATAAATTTAAAGGGTAATAAATAAATACATATATACATACACTATATATATACATATATACAGTGAAACTTCGATTATCCGAACCTCCGAAAATCAGAATTTCCAATAATAATCCGGCTGTATTAAATTAAAGCATTAAACATTCTGTAATCCGAATTGAATGTTTTATGTAATCCGAATTGTTTGAATGAAATCAAAAAATTGCTTTGTTTTTATTTTCATAAATACATAATTTACTGTTATTAGCTAACTGAAATGTTCCCGTTATGTTTTTTTTTTTGTTATTTGTACATAAATACAAATTTGTGCATTACTTATTACAAGTTATTAGGTAGTTCTTAAGTTCTTAAAACACAAAATTTACTAGAAAGAATTAGTTTTTAAAATTTTTTTATAAAAAAAAGTTTTTGAAATAAATTTTAAAAAAGCAGTTTACTTTGATTCTGCACTATTTTATTTTATTTTAGCTGTATAATACCACCTCAATAATCCGAATTTTTCGGTAATCCGATTTAGGCCTGCCATCAATTGGTTCGGATTATTGGATTATTCACTAATTACAACTTCACTAATCCGGACAGATATCGGACCAACTGAATTCGGATTATCGAGGTTTTACGGATTAGAGGGGTGAAAAACTGAGATGAAGTAATTAGATATACATAGAGAAGAAAATAACAGTTTATTTTATAAATTTAAAAAAAAAACAACTAAATCGTTACATTTTTTCATTTCTATAAATTTAAATTCATTTTTATGGATTTTTATATATTCATACATATTTACTGTGTATTCAAAACCATATGGTTTACATACAATATTGTATACAATTCGCTTTTCAAAAAACTGAATAAAACTGTTTGCAATATGTATGTACTTGAAATGAAATTTAAAAAGTAGACACTTGTGTTCAATAATGATGCACTTATTATATGTTTATTATAGTCATAAATATCGGATGAACAGTTATTTACCGAATCACTAAAATATTATAGAAGCAAAGAAACGAAAGATATTCGTACATTTGATAAGTACATATTGAAAAGCAATATAAATGTCCGGACTATAGAGGCAAAAGACCCTAAAATGTCCGAACTATAAGGTGTTCCGAATTACTGGAGTGTCCGTATTAGCGTGTGTCCGGATTAGAGAAGTTATACTGTAGGTATATATATATATGTATATAAATGTAACACTTTTTCAAGTATATTTGTGCTGAATTATTATCAAGGGCTTTTCTAAGAAGGAAATTTACGATTAAATATTTTTAAAAAAATATTTAAAATTAAAAAAAAAATGTTTTAGATTTATGTTGTAGTAAACTTGAATGGCTTATTTTCAAAGAATTTAGATAATAAATATTTACAGTTATTCAAATACGTATCAAGGAAAAAAACTAAAAACTGAAAAGAAATTATTAAATAGTCGATTTTAAATTTATTGATGAATAATTTAGAGGGTTTGCTTTGTTTTTTTTTTTCAATTTTAAAATTTTTTCAAAGTAGGTACAATTTCTATAAAATTGATTTTGAAATATTTTTATTTTGAAGTTTTAAAATTGAAAAAAAAAAGTTGATATTTTTTTTATTTTTCTTTTTTTTTTGAAAAATGTAATTTTTAAAATAAAAAAAATATTGACAAATTTTGTTTGTTTTTCTTTCAAATAGGCACTAAACGCTTTTATTTTATTTATTATTAGTTTTGTTTTTTGTACAAGAATATAAAAATTTTTCGAGAAAAAAATATAAGGAAAAAATAAAATATTGCCTAATAAAAATAAGAAAAAAAATAAATAAAATACATAATTAAATTTTGTATATTGATTTAAGTAATTTTAACATAATTAACTTTTTGTATATGTATTTCAAAGATTGAAATTACTTTTTATGTATATATTTGAACAACTTGAATTAATCAATAATTAATTATTATAGTTCTTATTAAAAAATTTTCTTTTTAATCATGTAACATGTTGAATTAATGAATTGACGACGCATGTTTTTTATCTTTATTTTTTAACAATTTCATTTGCAATTTCTTTATAAATGAAATTGAACTCAAAGACTTGAAATCTTTTTTTTATTTATAACTTTAATAATATGTACATAATATAATTTTGTATTTAGAAAAGGAAAAAAAAAAACAATCATAGTCAAATTTAGTTTTGCAAGACAATGAATAATTTAATAAAATTGCACATTTGAATGTTGCAAAAAAGTGATCACATCTTCGAACAATTGAAAATTTCGTATTATTTTAGCTGCCAAAAGATCTATATAATATTATGTGTACATTAAGAAAGATTTTGAAAATCCTCTCGTGAAAATATTTGTCAAATTTAAATTTCGAAATGTGACTGCTTTTTTCTGCTTTCAATGTGTGAATTTTTGGAGATTTTGGTTATTTCAGTTGATTTAGTATTATTTTCATTTGAAATGGAACATTTATTGCAACACTCTTGACTTGAATTGAAATTTACCTAAACAAGAAGCAAAATGAATAACAGAAATTTCAAAAAAAAAAAAAAAATCTTTTTATTACCTTGCTTTTACAAAAGTAATTAATGTACTTTAAAAACCAAAAAACAAAAAAATGATATTCATTGATTTTTAAAACTGTTGATTTATTCTATAAAAATATATTTACTTTTTTCTGGGTGCATTATTTTTAAACAAATAAAAGTTACATTCGATTGTTAAGTAACAAAATGAATTTTAAAAAGAAAGAATTTTTTAAAAAAATCATTTAAGTTGTTATTTATTTAAAGAATTCAAAAAACACTTTATTATTTAAAATTTTAAAGAATTTTTTTTTTTTCATTTTTTTTAGATTTAATTTTTTTCTTATTCTCAAGTAATTTTTTCTTTCTATTTTTTCCAGAAAAAAAAAAGAAGAAAAATAATTTTTGAAGAATTAAATTGAAGGCATAGTAAAACAATAGAAATTTTTTTTATTTTTGTATTTTATGATTTTCTCAATCTTGAAATTTTTAATATTTGAGAAGAAAAAAAAAAAATTTTTTTTATTTGTGAAATGAAGTTTTTTTTTTTTTTTAAAATTTTGAAAATTGAAGATTTGTGTAGTTTAGTTTATTTTAATAGTACTTTACGATCAATTAAAAAAAAAAAATTTTGAATAATGTTAAAAAAAGAAATTATATTTTATTTTCCAGTTTACTGATGTTAATGGGAAATATTTTTTATTTTAATTATAAAATTTTTACGTAATCAAAACAATTATATGAAAAATAAATAATTTGTTCAATTTATTAAAACTAAATAGAAGAAGAAGAGAAATTAATACGTGTGTCAAAAAAAAAAAAAAAAATTAAGAAGATAGAAAAAAACAAATTAACTATGTATCAAAACACTGTGTATTTTAATACTAAATTTTAAGATGGTTGTTTATGATAACAAATGAAGTAAATAAATAATGAATTTAAAAAAAAAAATAATAATAAAGAACTGAAACAATTTGTTTTTACCACCAAACCCAATTAAGACCCATTTATACCAGCACCAGTGATGCATTTTATGGAAATATTTACAGTCAAAATATGCATGTGAAATGTGAAAATTTTTAAATGAAATATGTATGTATTTTTTTTAATATTAGAATTTAAATCAATTTCAAAATTCAAAAAGTAAAAAAAGAATAAAGACCTACCTCTGGAGTTAAATCTACAAGTAATCTCCAAACTGGTTTATTCTCAATTTTAGCCCAAAGATCCCAAATTGCATTAATTATTGCTGCAACAGCAAGATGAATTACACCCTTTTCTGGACCAATCTATTAAAATATTTATTATCTAATTGAAGAAAAAAATGAATTTTTTTTTGTTTTAAAAAAAAAAATCTAACCCATCGTAATTGAGATTCACTGGTTAATTCTCTCCAAAATTTTGCAAAATTATTAACAATTTCTTTTAAATTTCGACCTTCAACAAGAAATTTAAGTGAATTAACAGCATGTTGAACAATTTCTGTTCCTCTTCCTTTAAATTTAAAGAATTTTTTTTTTTTTTTTTTTTTTTGTAATTTTAATGTTAATTTAATTTTCAACTTTTATCATGCTTACCGCAAGTAAATGTTAATCCATTACCATAAATATCGTAATTTGTTTTTATTGTAACGTAAACACATGAATAATCAGGATCAGTATGCTGTGATGTATGGAGAAAAAAAAAATATAGCATTGTAATTGTTTAAATTATGACCAAAAAAACAATAATATGTAATTTTTTTTTTGTATACCATAGCATCAGATCCATGTCCACCTAATGATGTTGGCCAACGTAAATCATCAGCCTCTAAATTTTTCAAAATAATATTCGAATTTATGTTCATTTTTTATTGTATTTTTTTTTTTCGTTCTTGAAAAATTACAAAACGTTAAAAACAATGTAAAAAGTAGAAATTAAAAAAAATTCTTCAACTGAATTCTGCACCGTAGAATAACAAAATTTAGACTGATTATAATCAATCAAACGTTGAAAAAACAAATTTTTTAAACTTTAAATTGTGCATCGTTATCTAATTAAAAAAATAAATAAAAACAAAATAATAAAATTTCTAGTAATAAAAATATGGGGTGTTGTGTGTGTGTTTGTGTTCGTGTGTATAAATTTCGATTTTTTCTTAGACATTTTGTTGATTTGAGTATACAGCTATCAAATTTTTTTTTTTGTTATTATATTATTTATTTCTTGAATGTAAGCTACAATCATTTTCAGTGTTGGTTCTTATAAGCATCTGTATATTTGTAAAAGATAAGACAAAGAGAAATTATTCCATTCAGAGTGAAAAAATTATAATTAAAAAGCATTCAGATTAGAGTTTGGTTTAGAGTACAAATATAAACCTACTTAAAATCTAAAAATTTATTTTAATCCCTAGAATAAACTGATCGTGTGATATAATGAATAATAAAATATACATATTATACAGGGTGTTTCACGGCTCGATGACAAATTAAAAAAAATTGTTTGTCAAGGGGGGGTCCATTCTCAATGGTTACTGACATATTCAAGGTCAGAGAAATTTTTTATTTTTGCAATTTTTTCTTAAGTTTACGCAATTGAGAATACGTTTGAAAGATAACTTACAGACCAGACCTTTCAATGTCTCTGATCACGTTGTGCGTCAATTGGTTCAAAAGTTATTGCAACTTAAATTCAAAAAATGTTTTGAAAAATTATGTCATTTTTATGTTTAAGATCAAATACATAATGGGCCTTACTAATAAACATTTTTTAGTTTTAAAACTAAAATAGTTTCGGCTTGAGAATCAGAGTATGCTTTCAAATTCTTTATAAAATGGAGAAATAAAATATTAACTTAACATATTTTGTATGGAGTTTCAAAGCACACTCTGATTCTCAAGCCGAAACTATTCTAGTTTTAAAACTAAAAAATGTTTATAAGTAAGGCCCAATATGTATCTCTAAAATTTTTCCTATTCCTTTTTTTATATTTTGTTTGTTTAAATGAAAGCCTATTTTGTTTACCCTTATTGAATTGTTAAAAAATAAAACTAATTTTATCTGTTCAAAACAGCGCTGTCGAAATCAAAATTATGAACAGAGCTCAACTTTGTTTGAAATAGGAGCTTTTTCATGAAAAAGGTAGTCGATTTTCTTTGGCTTAAACAGAATGAAACGCAGCGACTGCATTAATTAAAATACATATAGTAAATGAATGCATATCAAATATTATAATTACAGTAAAAGTGGAATATTTTATGTCATTTTTTACTATGAAATTATGGTAATGTACCTTTTTAAATCTGATGTTTATAACAATATTCCAACAAATTTTTTAGGAAAAAAAAAAAAAATTAAATTCCTTATTAAAAAATATATGTGTATAATACATAAAAAATAAAAAACAGTCCATTTTATATCTATAATTAACAAAAAAGAATATTAAAAAAAAATACATTTCAGGAACATTGTTACATTAGTAGGTACATGGCGATTTTGTAAGTCTTAATTTGATGCAATGTTTTTTTAAAATTTTTTATAATTGTCGAT
Source organism: Bombylius major (assembly GCA_932526495.1). Taxonomy (NCBI): domain Eukaryota; kingdom Metazoa; phylum Arthropoda; class Insecta; order Diptera; family Bombyliidae; genus Bombylius; species Bombylius major. The sequence continues at coordinate 30,950,389 of OW052046.1, read as the reverse complement.
TTCTTAGGCGTCCAATTTTTCAATCCACTTTCGGATACAATTTCTGAAAACGCCAATGGACATTTTATTATAAAGTCAAAATGACATTCACATAAAAAAAATGAAAAACAAAACCAGATTCTATGTTTAATAATGAAAGGGTAAGGGAGCTTTTGGGCGAGTGCTCCTCCACTCCTCCACACAAGTTTCATCCAGATCCCTTAATAAATAACGGAGATATTACAAATTATTATAATTTGATGTTGAATGAACGATTTATTTAAGGCCCCTATTCTAGGTAATAGAATTTTAATAGACCTCTTAACCTCTTAATTAACAAGTTAGTAGAAATGGTATTCTACTTTATGGAGTTTGTAGAGCGTGAAAAGTTAATAGGCTAAGAGATTTGTAGACTTTTAATTGCCTCAGTAGAATTCTTCGCTGGCGGCTAAAACAAAATTTTGATATTTAAACTTTTTCACGTAAAATTATACTATTATTCAAATCTTACTTATCAATTCTTTGGTTTTCCATCCTATGGAGTTGAATGTAAAAAATCAACAATTCCTCCAAAATTATTTATTTTATTTTATTATTTTTTTTAAAATTCTTTTTACACAATTTTAAAATATTTAAAAGCACTCTTTTGTATTTATTTTTATTAATTTTTATATTCACAATAATTTTTATTTATTTTTATATTCACTCTCTATTCACTTAATAGACTAACTGCTTTTTCGCAGTTTTATGTTTTGTAAGATATAACCAACGTCATTATTCAGATTCTTTTAAACATGAGATGGGTCAGGCATGGAATTCTTGCTATGTTAAGAAATATGTATGTATAAGAAAAATATAAAGAAAATTGTGTTATAGTTGGTTTCGGTTTTGGGGTCGTGCGGGTAAGTAGGTAGAGTTAGGAGCCAATGCTGGATTTAGGCTTAGGCACGTGAGGCTCGTGCCTAGGGTGGCAAATTTTTAGGGGCGGCAGAATCTTCAGCTTGCAAGCAAAAAAAAAAAAACCTCTTCTCCATTGAACTAAAAATAAAAAAATCTCCGTGCTTAGGGGGTGGCAAAGTTTTAGGGGCGGCAAAATCTTCAGCTAGCAAGCAAAAAAAAAAAAACCTCCTCATACTCTGCTGTCAAGGAGCTCCATATCAGACGCTGCCTAGGGCGCCATCGAACTTAAATTTGCGAAGCGCTTTGTTTGATTAGTTTGAAACAAAAAATGTTGTAAAATTTACATTTTATCGTAGATTTTTATAATTATTTGCAATATTTTTTTATTTTAAGTAAAAACAAATACGATTTAAAGGTATTAAAATATTTTTTAAGATATTCACTTCACATTAAAATGTCTATTAAATAATACACCCTTAAATATACTTCACAAGGTTTTTTTTAATATTATTTACCACAACAAATTTTTAAAACGAAATTTAAAAAGCGCTTCAATTAATTTTAAATGAATTTTTTTTTTTAAATTTACATTTTATCGCAGATTTCACTAAAAATTTCTGAGGTTAAATGTAAATGAAAAGTGGCCAACATTAGAAACATATTGTTTTTGATCTTGGCCACATGGTGCCAAGATTAGATGACTTTGTGAATTTTGGTATGTATTCTTGGCCACATTGAAAAAATAGATATTTTTTTCAAAATATAAAAAAATTTTAAAATAATTCTTAAATTTAATGTATAAACTTACGTTTTTAGAAGCAAAATGTATAATTAACTCTTTTTTTACTTTTTAAATCGCTTAACTACTTTGCTGCGTCACTTAACTAAAACAATATTTTCACTAATGAAATCACCTTAAATTTATACCGATTTCTTTCAAATACAAAAATTAAATGATCCTTTAAAAAGAATCAGGATTATGTATCACTACGTGATAGAGAACAAAACTCGTTAATTTGACACACACTACCGTACTTATCAATACAATATTATAGTGGTTATAACGATTTGAAGTTAGGTGGCCAAGAATACCAGCTATGCCAAGATTACCAGCATTTACCCTATGTAATATAAATTTTTATCTAGCAAAAAAAAAAAAAAATAACGAAAAATACAACGAGGAGAATTTAAAGAAAGCTGCAGAAAGTGTAAAATTTGGAAATTTATCCCAAAGAAGAGCTGCTACAATTTATGAAGTTTCTCGATCAAAATTGCAGTTCCGATTGACAAAATCCAAAGAAACCATAAAAAGAGGTCCAACAACAATTCTTACTTTTGAAGAAGAGGAAATTTTGGCGAAATGGCTCATCGAATGCCAAAGAAAAGGTTTCTCTCAAAGGAAAGAAGACCTTTTATGTGCGGTGCACGTTCAAAAATAATAAACCGGGAAGAGCGTGATATGATGGTTATTTAAAAAGACATCCGAAAATCACTTTCAGAACACCAGAAAGTGTAACATCTGCTAGCGCAAATGTTTCAAGGAGCGACATAGAGAGTTGGTCCGACCAAATACAAAATTGTTATTTATAACGTAAAAACATTAGTGTTTTATTTAAAAATCATCAAAAACCATTGACAATATCCTTTTAACCGTTAAAAAACTGGGGGTGGCCAAGATTACCAGCAATAGTGGCCAAGATCACAAATATGGGTGGCCAAGATTAGATACAATGCCGTTTTTTGACTTTAACTCCAGAAATACTTTTTAAAAGTAAAAATATATCAAAAACAACAGATTTAATAAGAGAATTAAAAAGAAAATCCATAAATTTTCAATTTTAATTAATAAAAACCATAATCATGTCTACTTATTTTCCTAAAAAATTCAATTGCATCTGAACTTCTTAGTTTGGTGGCCAAGAATACCCACATTTACCTTATGTACATACATGAATATGTATACATATTTCGGATAAAATAATTGTATTTTTACAAATATTGAATAAAATAAATTTTGTAATAATTTATTTCTTCTAATTTTTTCTAGTATTTTTTCGAAAAGTTTGACAAAATTTAGTTTATTCTTTTTTCGAAATCCTAAACTGAAACTCAGTTTAATAAAATGTATATGATCTGCCACTTAAACAAAAATTATTTGCCGTTCTTAAGGATTAAAATTCGCGCCGATTTTCTGAATAAAAAATTATAAACACTTTTTTTTTCTCTGGTACATAATATATATATGTATATGTATTTTATTTTATACCTTTTTTTTTTCGTCTTTTTCCATGATAGAAGTAAAAATATTATAGAAGATTTTTTTAATATGTTTTTCTGTGATGTAGGATTTTATTTTTTCTGACAATCAAAAATTATTTTTTGTCCAAATTTTCTAATTATTATTGTATTTCTACTATATGTTATTTTGCTAATTTATTAACGTAAATATAGGTATTATGATTCTTTTTTCTTTTATTTATTTGTACAATACATTTTTTTTTAAAATTTATTACTTTGTCTATTGTAAAGAAAATATATAAGTATGTATCATGATTTTCAGTTATAAAATTTTATCTCTTTTTCCATTCAACAAACTACTAATTTTTTGTTGTTGTTTGTTTTATATCTCTCTGTATCAGTGTATATAGTAACATAACATAATCTTGTTTTCTTTTTTTAATAAATACTTTTCTTTGATTATATTTTCTTAAATTTTTGTTTTAAAGCTTTCATTGACTCGTTTTTATATATTTTTTAAATATTTTATGTAGAAATAAATTTTCAATTAAATTGAAAACTTAAAATTATTTAACATATCTACTGTTTTTTTTTTCCCCTTTTCCTTTTCTTTTTCAAAACCATTTCAAATCGGATACGTAGCTAGAAATTAAACGGTATATTTTTTTTTAACAAAAAAAAAATTTCAGTTTAAAAGTACCTACCGTTTTTCAAAATTAATAAATTTAAATTCAGTTAATAAATTAATACAATAAAATAGAATAGAACATGAGACAAACATTAACTTAACATTATTTAACTTAAGATATTTTTTAATAATTTAGGTCGTTTGGCAACATTTTATGTATGCATATTTTTCGTCATTTAAAAAATATGTATATAATCTTAGAAGCTTCATTCTTGTAAAAATCTTATAGAGATTTATCACTTTCTTTTTAATTATCAATATTTATCTATTTTACGGATTTAAAAAGAAAAAATATAATCGTACTTTGTAAATTTATAGAGGAACTTTGAACTGAACCGAATTTAAATTTAAAATACATTTCATAATTTTTGATTTTTGTGAAGATTAATATGGACTTACTTTAATAAGATCGACGAATTCAATCTTCAGGAAAAATTGTAAAATTATTAGCGCATCTTCGAAAATGTCAGATGATCGTCAATTTAAGCTGAGTTTTTCATCAATTGACGATCATTTGACGTTTTCGAAGATCCACTTACTTTTAAACTACATAGTAAGTGAGGCTTTTGTATTTTTTTTTTTTTCATATTTTTAATTTTTCATTTTTCTCTCACATTATAAGATATTGCATTGCATCTTTGAAAAAGTCAGTCAAGCTGAATTTCATCATTTGACGACCATACGACGTTTTCAAAGATTGAAATTTGATTGAAGGTCATTCATTAACTGCACAGCAAAAAAAATGGATTGAATTTCAATCTAAACCGGTGTTGAATAAGGTCCGTCCTTTTGGATAACAATTATTTTTATCTTTTTGGATAAACCAAAATGAGTTCATAAATTTAATCAAGTTTGAGTTTTTGTAAATACCCCAATGGAGTTGTTTCAAATTACACAAAATTAATATTTTATTTCGACCGAATTTAGTCTTTTCATTTTCATTACACCAAATGGTGTAATTACTGAACATAGTATGTACATATTTCAATAAAATTTCACAAATTTGGAGTAAAATTTTGTCCAAATAAATAATTCCAAAATAATGCTTTTTCTGGTATAATTTGAGTTTTATCTTTTGAAATGGAGTAAATAAAACCAAAAATTATCTGTTTGGCTACAGTTTTTTTATCCATGTGAATAAAATCACACCTCCATATTTTTTGCTGTGTGTGATTTCTGCAGTGCAATGAAATTTGCGATTGACTGGTGCACAATTTTCTTATCATTTTAGCATGAATTTGAATTGAACACAAAAAATAAAAGTGATTATGAAAGATTTGAATGAAGCATAAGATTTTTCAAAAAATATATATCGAAAATTTACAAAAGAATACTTTTTTTTTAAATTTCAAATAAATTTTCATCTTTTTCTTTCTTTTTTTTTTCTTTCTTAAATTTCTTACAATACCTATTTATTATGTTTTTTTTTTTTTTTTTTTTTGCTTTCCTTATTTTGTTATTATATGTAAATATTGAATTACATAAAATATATATTTTATCATATTTTATTCTTTTTCTTCTTTTTAAAATTATATAAAATAATAATACAATATTTATATAGTAGGTGTATTCCATTTAAGAAAAAGATAACATATAGGTAGTTTTCTTTTTTTTTTTTTTTTTTTTTTTTATTGTTTTAAAATTGTTTTTTTAACAGTAGTAAATAAATGTAAAATATATATGTATGTATGTAGACAGAAGTGATTTTTCGTATAGACATTAAAATTCACAGTTAGTTTTTACATTTTTTTTTGTTTTTTTTAAGAATATATTTTAAAAAGATTTTAATTATTATATAAATTAGTTTTTAGTAGTTTTTAGTTTTTTTTTTTTGTATATTTTGTTTTGTTTAAGTCGTCGATATGCAAAAGTATGGAAGTATGTAAATAAAATGTACGTAATATGTTGTATATAATATAATATGTACAATGTACATGTATGCATAGAGATACATTTATCTATTATATCTATTATTTTTTTGTTTCTATATTTTGCAACATTCTTTTTTTTCAAAATAAATCCATGGGGTCACATATTTATACATAAATAAAATTTATATTTTTTTTTAAATTATGTTTATCATCTTTTGTATTTTGTATTTTTATGTTATAAAACATAAATAGGATGTACATATGTATATATATATATTTGATATTTATTTTGATTTAATTTTTTATATTGATAATAAAATAATAAATATATTTTTCTTCACATTTATTCGTTTACCTAAATTTTTATTTTTTTTTTTTGTATCATTTTTTTTTTTTAAAATAAAATTACTTTTTTTTTTATTTACATATGACTAGCTTGATAATCTGGTATATTATTAAGTCCAACTTCAGCATTTTTCCAATAATAACGTGGTGGTCCTGGACTAAAACAATATTTCATATCCAATGGATCATCATTTTCAACGTAATACATTAAATAAAAATTACACATTTCATCTTCATTTGTTGCTCTGGAAAAATAAAAAAACAAATATTTGAAAAATTAAAATTTATTAGGAGTATTATTCTTTTTTTTTTTCCGGTGTATTTTTGAATTTGTGAAAAAAAAAAAAAAAAAAGTGATTAATGATAATGAAAAAAAAAAGTATACTTACCCAATTTCAGTAAAACGATTTCGATTACTTCGCATTGTACATCTTGCTGCCAATTGATCACCATAAATAATTGGATCTGTATTTTTGACTGGATAAAACATTTGTGGTGTTAATGGATCACGTTTACCCAATAATGTCCAATGATCTCTACCATGTTTATCAGATCTAACACGATAACCAGATACAATTTTACCTAAACTATGTGTATGTGTACGATATGCAATTGGATATATAGTTTTATGCTCTTGAATTTCACATGCTGTTTCCATATGTTCAGTTTTCATTGGTGGTATAATCCCACCAGTACCAAGTAATAATACACCAGCTAGTTTATTCAATCTGAAAAAAAAAGAAAAAAAAACGGTAACCATACAAAAAAAAAAATAAATTCAATACAACAATACAACACTTACGGTTTCAATGTGTAATTAATGAAAATTCCTGAATCATCAGTGCTTCCATCTAAAATAACGAAAGAAAAGTGAATTTTAAAAGTCATAGCGTCGATACAATTTAAACAAAAATATTTTTCTTTACCTCGAAAACGATCAATATGTGCGTAATGAACTTGTAGAACCATATATTTGATAGGTGAGTCCCGTCCAACCTTGAATCCAACACCTTCTGGTAATTCTAATTTAGGAGCATCTCTTGCCCATGCATAAAGAATCTGTAGAAGAATTAAATTGTTCAAAAGCAACAATCAAACTAAATAAATAAATAAAATTTAAAAAAATATATCGAAATTAAGGACATTATTTTACCTGTGAATGTGTTGTAGGAGCACAAGGACTTGCTGTTTCTGTTTCAGATGATTCGGATTGAGCCATTTCACCGCAATTCCTGATGTATAAATTTTTAAAAAAATCAAATCAAAATCGTTATAATATGTACATAGGTAGCAATCTTTAAAATTTAATAGGGAATGCAAAAAGTAGCTGATGGATACTAATAATACATACCATACCGGCTTTGTTGAACCTGGTTCTTCACAACCATATAAAAGTATATGATGTGCTGTATTCATTGTTGCATTCGGTTCATATCCGACTAAAATTACAAAGTTTATTATATGAGAGAAGAAAAATACAAATTTTAATCTAAATTTAATTTGAAGTTTTCAAAAAAAAAAAAAAAAAATTCTTACCGATGTAGTAACTTTTCATGTAGTCTACTTTTATTGGTGTACATAAATAAAGCTCAGGCTATACAAAAATCGAATTGCAAAAAAAAAAAAAAATTACATAAATAAGTTTGATTAAAAATTGAAAGTAAAGAAAAAACAATTTTAATGTATAATTCAATCTTAAACCATTTAAAAAAAAAAAAAAAAAATGTGGCGTTATTAGTGAAAAATAATTAGTACGTAATTATACATAGTTTTAAAAAACGTTTTCTTTATTATTATTATAATATTATCTAAATTCTTTACCCCTGGAGCCTTCAAAAACATAGTTGGGGCCTCATATAATGTTCAATATGTGCTTGAATACTGTGCTTTAATTTTAATTTATTTTTTTTTTTTTTTTACAATTTTTAATTTCTTGTTGGCATACAGTCTTGTTAATCCAATTTAAGAATAAAAAAAACATGTTATGACTGCATTGTCATTAGTTTGTCATTATAAAAATTATATTGAACTGATATTTTACAAATACCAATCAATACTAAAAAATTAATTTAAAAAAAATAAAAGTCTTTTGAAAGAATATGCTAATTTTCAGAAAGCTATTTTTGATTTGAAGGTAAAAAGTATTATTGACTAAAATGAGAGATACAGTCTATCAGAAATTTATAAATTCTTTATAAGGTTTAAATTTCATGAAGTGAAAATTAATTCCCTTAAAATATAGAGAAATATTATAGTAAAACAAAAAAAAAAAAAAAGGGGGTTAACATTGTGAATAAATTAATTTTGTATTGTCATGTAAAATTCTTCTTCAGAAAGTTTTATTTAAATTGTTTTTCAATATTTTCCCACACTCACAATTTCTTGTAATCCAATTTAACTACAATGTGTCTCTATTACATTTTGTCTTTTTTTTTTTTAAATTTATTTCATTTGTTTTTTGTCATACGCTATGAAAATTTATTTTTAATACGCCCTCACACACTATTTTTTTTACTTTTTCTGTTTTTTTTTTGTTTTAAATTTTCAATGATAAATAAATTGTATATTTTTGTTTGGTATTTTTTTTATTTATTTTGTATTTTTTAATCGTCGCCAAATCAGATTATATTTTTTAAAGTATACATATGTTCACTTATATGAGAGTCTTATAGTTAAATTAATAAATTACAATTCCCTCTCGTATTTTTATCAAACATTGTATATTCTAAACAAAAGGTCAATGCACATTATTAACTACTGGAAATTTGGTTTTTTTATTTTTATTTTGTTCTTGAAACAAAAAAGTACCTAGTAAAAAAATTTAAAAATTAATTTGAAAATAAAATTGTGATTTACATGAATCGATTGCGTTATTTTCACATAAGTTACAGTATATTTAACAAGTAGGTTACGTGAAAAGATTATTATTATCTTTAGTTTTTGATGCTTTTTTTAATCGTATAATTCATAATTTCAAAGAATTTAGATTTAAAAAAAATTAATTTTGAGTTTCTTAATATTTCATTACATTTCCGTGATTTTTTTATAAATACTGTTACTATACTTTTTTCTTTTATTCATTTTTACACCACAAGTTTAAAGGTAAAGCTACCAGTCTTTAAAGTACCAGATTTCTAGAAGATCTTTTAAATACAAGAATGATTTAAAATTGAAATGGTGAACCACATTAGAGAAAAATTAGTCCAAAAATTGTCCAATAAATAGAAGTCCATAAAAAGCCATATCTCACACAAAATTGTGTGGAGGATATAGTGTGGGATTGCTTCAAGATTGTGATAAAATTCGCCAGGACCAACAAAGTTTACTTAATGTGAGTCCCTTGATACGAAAGTATCAAAAGTAACGGACTGGCAGATTCTTTAGCTAAGAAATGTGCCAACTTTAATCTCTTTGGACCAGAACCTTTCTGTGGCCTGCCTAGAAGCTATACACAAAACAATATAAAATAATGGGAAAAAAACCTCCAGAAAATCTGCAGGCGAAGGAGTTAATTAAATCTTCAACTAATATTTCTAGGAAACTATACTCAATCCCAACGGGAATAAGCTAGAAACCATTACAAGATTTTTCACTGAGCACTGTCCGCTCTACTACCACATGAATAAGATAGAGGTACAAGAGGATGACAAATGTAGATTCTGCAAACAAGTCAAGAAAATCTCGAAACATATTCTAAGTGAATGTGAGACATTGGCATCTAAAAGAGTGCACCTGAAGAAATTTTATGGGTATCTTCTCAACGAATTTTAGGATTTATTAAAAGCTAAATATATAAGATAAGAAGCACGGGTGGCATACAATATCTGTAAAGGTCGAAGTGCAACAATAGCCACTAAATATCTAATATATAATTTAAGCCATCTCTGGATCACTCTGGATGTACAAGTATGTACATATTTTCAATTTTTATTTTAATTTAGTACCTTTGACCTTTCAATTTTGGCGATTCGATAAAAGTTTGAAAAGAATTTTTTTGATTGCTGGAGGGAGGGGGGTAGCTTTACCCTTTCATACACATTTATACAATAAATTAATTTAAAAAAAAAAGTGAAAAATGATTTAAAAAAATTAGAGTACTCCTACGCTAAATAAACATTTTTCTTTATACCAGATGTATTTGAATATGATAAAAAAAATTTAGAAACATCAATGTAAAATTATCTATAAAACTAAACCCACGTATATTTTTTTTCCATTCAAAAATCAATATTCAAATTAACAAGAGACAAGAAAATCTCATAGAATTATAATAGATAACAAATCCCACGTTCATAAATATCACTAAAAATACAATGCACCTATACAAATACATACATACTTTATTTTTTTGATAATAAATTGTTAAAGTTTTATCCTTATTATAAAGTTGGAAAATATTCATGTAGGTATATCTACATTCGTATATATATTTTTTATTTTTTTTTTCACAATGATATACATACATATGTATGTACATATTTATCACATCGTAGGCGGTATAAAAAATAAAATAAATGTAAAATATTTTCAATTACAATAATTAATTTTTATTACTTGTTAAAAAAGGATAAGGGGATTTAAAGATGAATTATATATTATATAATATATGTAATAAATATGTATATATCGTATACTTACTTTATTTGGATGCACATTTGGCATTAAAAACGGAAATTTTCCCGTTGAAAATTCTTCATTATCTTGATTATTTTGAATGTAATTATCAAGATTATCAGAAGATTGAAGGCCAAAAATATTTGTTACTGTTGTTATAAGCGTAATAAACTTAACCATATGGAATCTATCCATGATGAATGAATGGTCCTTATTTCGATTTTTTTTTTTTTTTTAATTTTCTTAAATGAATTATAGGTAATTTTCTTTTTCAAAAGTTTTAAATTATTTAAACACTTAATTACACATTTCAACACCAATAAAATATTGAAAAGTATGTATGTATGTACTTTATAATTATTTGTTGAAAAAATCAACACTTACTCTATTTATTTATTTATTTATTTATTTTTTTTACATTGAAATTAAATTAAATTACACTTATTATAAGTTTCATAGCCTTTTTATATATGTATGTACTTTTGTATTTTTAATTGAATAATAAATAAATAAACAAAACAGTTATTATATTTGTATATATAGATAACAAATAGTATAGTCACTTAATGAAAATTAAAATAATACTAGAAATTAAATATAAAATATTTTTAAAAAAATTGAAATAATTTATCAGTAGCACAAATTTAAAATAAAAACAAAACAAAAAAAAAAAAGTATCTATTCAATAAAGAAAAATAAAATGATAATTAAATTTTAAAATGTAATTAATATTGTGTGTAAATAAACTGTTAGAAAAATATTTAGATGAATGTTATATCTAATATAATTATTTTTTGTTTGTATATTTTTAATTATCACAACGCAATAATTTAAAAAAAAAATATTTAGCATCAATTTTATTTTAATAATTTACGATAGATGAAAATTTTTCATAGTTATTTTGTAAAAAAAATGTTAGTTAGAAAAGATGTAACTTATGTTTAATGAATTTTTATAACAAACCAACAAAATTGAATCAAAAGATTTTTTAAAAAAAAAAGACTTTTTTTTATTATTGATTTTTCATATATGTAGTTGAACAGTACGAGAAAAAAATATGTTTTAATTACAAATGAACTTTTAATAACACATTTTTTAAAAAAAAAAACCAAAAAAAATTTTACTTATATTTCTTTTCCTATTGAAAAACTTGGTTTTTTTTTCTCAATGACGACACTTAGGTTTTATAATATAGTTTATATTTTTATGTTATGCTTTAAAAGTCTGTGTACTATGTTATGTGAAATGTTCTATGAAATTTTTAAAAAAGCAATCTAAAAGAGAGAATCTTTTTTTTTTTAAACTTCATATGTATATATGTAGTAGTATATGTATATACTGAGAAGTAGGATAGTGCTGCTGGTGCTGCTGTTGTTATTATAAACTTGCTTGATGTTGGCTGATGATGGTAATAAATGCTGACGTAAAACTGTTATTTTATTCAGTTGAATTAGTCTTCTCTTTTTTATATTAAAATAATAAGCAGGTATGCAATAGAGAGAAGAAAAAAAAAGAACAACAAAAACAAAGACCTCACCTTTTTCTTACCTTTTCTCTATCTAATTGGAACCAGATAATTTGTTATTTTCTATTTTGAAATCGGTAAAGGTAAATAAATTTACATACATAAGTATATCTTAGGGTAATTTTTTGAATGTTTTTTGAAAAAAAAAGCAAAATAGATTTTTAGTAAATTATGAAAACCTAAAAGAGAAAAATTGCTGCATATTATAAGTTGGTGAAACACCTTTATACCTATATATCATTTATATATTTGTTTTAACTTTTTAGAAGATACAAACTAAAAATTGAAAATATTCAAGCAAGTTTATATGTACATGCTAAATGATATACCATTCAATAACCAGTTATCTACACGTAGTAAAAAAAATGATTTATGTATTTATATATTTTATTAAATTTTTGTTACTAATTAGATTATTAAATATTATTAACATATCTAAACATAAACAAATTTATTTTTGTTATTTCGACTCTTTTTTTTTTCTCACTTTATTTCATTCACCTGTACACTTTTTAGATATTTAAAAAAAAACAATATACATATTTTAATTTTTGACTTGTATTTTAGTACCTAAATTATTTTGTATTTTCGAGAAATAGCACTAATAAAAAATAAATAAAAAATAAAATTCATATATAAATTTATTATATGTATATTCTGCTAACGTGTCAATGTTTTCAAGCGAAGTATATCAATATATACCAATATATTATATCAATATGAGAGATACTAGATATAGTTACTTATTTCATTATTAGTATATACACTAGCAACAACAAAATCATCTCTACAAACTACAATATATACATAGGTATGTACATACATCAATAATAATGTATTGAGATTTTTACAAAAGCGCAAGTTCGTTTGAAAAGTTAAAAAAATCAGTAAAACCTTGTCTGAAGGTTTTTCCCAGTAAAGAAGAAGCTTTTGTAAGAGATAGCTTATAAAAAAAAATTAAAAAAAGGATCACCATATAACTCATAGTATGTATATGTATATACATATATCATGAGGCTGATAAAGATATATATACCTATACGAAAGGACAATCATCCTGTCCCCTGCACTAACAACACAAAATTAACTATGAAAATTTTATAAGAATACAACATTGAGCATGATGTACATACAGTCGGGATCAAAATTGAGAGGACACTTGTTTAAAATAAGGTTTTAGAAAAGAAATTCTGATTTTTAAAAAAAAATGTTTATTATAAATATTATTATGGAAAATAAAAATACAAAGATTGACCAATATTTATGATTAATAATAATTAAATTCATTAACCGTTAGTAATTTAAAAAAATAATTGTTTTGAATTGATAAAATCTAAATGTCCTCTCAATTTTGATCCCGACTGTATATGTACATATATCAGTGCAAAATCCCTATCAGCTAGAAATGCACTTTTTTTTATTATTTATTTTTTTCTGTTATTGTTGATTTGGTGCTGACGCGTGAACAGTCTCTAATATAATAAATGAGACTATTAAAAGCAAAAGTTGATCTTTTCCACTTTTTGAAAAAATTGAGTTAATGATGGCAAAATGTTCGTTATGTTGAGGGCTTTTATTCTCAAAGGACCCTATTATGATTTTCGATCAAAATTCAATCGAATCGAATGAATATTCACAATATTTCGTGTCAATCTCAAACAAATGCTAATATACGCTATATGAATTTTATTTAAAATATCTAGTAATCTTTGAATTTAATCGTCCTACGATAAACCATTCAAAAATGATTAGCATTCAAAGTTTAATTGCAAAATTTGCGAAATTGTAAAATGTTCGCTTCGAAGCAAAATATGTCGAGAATTTACTTTAGCTATATTTATATTTTTAAAATCCATGTTTGAATTAAATTCAGAATCCTAGAGTTTTCATATAAAATAAAAAAATTATTAAAATTGCATTTAATTTAAAAGTTATACGTTTTTCCTGTTTTTCTCAAAACCATCTAACATGGAATAAGTCAACTTTTGCTTTTAATAGTCTCAAATAATCTATATTATATTGTACTATATACTCCCACGTGTCCACTTTATATTTTATATGTATGTATATGTTTTTCTGTATACGTGTAGTTGTACCTACGTAAATTGTATATATATATATATATTATTATGTACGTACATTATTTTCCGTGGGAATTACAAAAGTATATCATTTCAATTTTGAAATGATGATAACCCCAAAGAAAAACAAAAAAAAAAAAAAAAAAACCATATTATTAGATTTTGTTTTAACGATGTCAGACTTGCATGATAATTAAAAGTTAGAAAGAAATATTTCTCATTTATGTTAGCATTACGAAATTTATAAAAAGGTTATCCTTACGATTTGAACAACAGTGTTGATAAAATATGTGTGGGATTTTGAAATTTATTTTCGTCATCGTTTATTGATTGTTTGTTGCATTGATGTTGCTGATGTAAATTTATACGGATACAATTTTTATTTTTTCAAGAATTATATTTAATATTTTTAATTGAATTGCTTAATTGAGATATTGAATAAGTATTTTACTTGATACGAAAGTATGAAAAATTTAAAAAAAAAACAAAAACAAGAATTTTTATTTCTATTTAAGTAATTTAAATTTATTTTTCAAAAAAAAAAACTGACTAAATTTATATATAATGTATTTAAATATAATCAGTGTACGTTGATACGTTCGTAAAAAAGAAATATGTATTATATTACTTTATTTTTTTAATTAGAACTATTAAACATTTAACACAGAAAACAACAAAACAATGAAATCACGACAAAAAAAAACTTAATACTATTTTAATGCTTAATTTTAAGATTTATCACAAAAAAAAAAAAAAAAAAATAGTACACAATATTTGTAAGAATTTTTGAAACGAAAAAAAAACAAAAAAAAACAAAAATCTTACTTAAGTAATCTTTTAAATTAAAATTAAAATTATTTTATCTTTTTTTTGTTTAATTGATTCTATGTACCATATATATAAATTTTCTACTTCGATTTTCAGTTATTTTAATTTCGAAATTTTAAATACAATTTTATCGACATAATTGAGCCGTTTTTTTTTTGTTTTTGTTTTTTTTTAAGATTGGTATAAGTCCATTTCTAGTATAGAATAAATTAAAATAAATTTCAGATAAAGATTGATTTGGCCTTTCTTTTTAATGATTTACAATATCCAAATTATTATAGATTATTTATATCTTACAACTTTTTACCAGAAATTAAGTTGTAAAATAGAAAGTGCATTGAAACTGGAATAAAAAAATCTGAAACATCTTGTAGTGGACTTATACCATTTTCAAAATAAACAACTCAATTATGTATTAATAATAATTATTATTATTATAATTTAAATTTATTTTCAATCAAAAAAACTGAAAAAATATCTTTTAATCGAATTTATTAAATCATATGTTGTCTTACCAAAGAAATATCGAATGTATGAACATCTTTCATAATTTGATATGCCAAGTGACATCAAAAAAATAACATAACAACAAATTGCTAATAAATATTTATTATTATTCATCCAATTGATTATTGCATTTTTACGACTGTAGATTTTTGCAATTGATTTTACATAAAATAATAAATAACGAACACGTACCATTTCATTATTTCTCACCAAAATATATTTTTCTGGAATACCATCTTCATCTAAATTATTTAAAAAATAAATAAAAAAAGAAAAAAGTTAGAGTATTTCATTGTGTTTAAAACTAAAATGTACTGCGTTTCAATATTCAGCATGTTGTACAACCTTTCCACCAAAACGAAACCATATTTCAAAGTTTCAATTCAATAATCATCAGAACATAACACAACCTGGTAGATTCATCATATGATGTGATGCTTCACAATGTTGAATTATGAAACGCAGCCATGCTTAGAATGACTAAAAATCGATATTATGAATCTGAAACTAGCCTGAACTGAAACTAGTTAATATGAAGAAGTTAAACATTCGCGTATTAGAATGCAATACTCAGGGCTGTTTTAACGTCGTAGGCCGTAGGCACTTTGGAAAGATTAAGAATTTAAGAAGAGCAAAAAAAAAAGTCAATTATAACATTCAAGTAGGTATATTCATTTTTAGATTTTCGTAGACCCTTGTAGGATCGTAGGCCCTAGGCACAGTGCCTATTGTGCCTATAGCATAAGACGGGCCTGGCAATACTTATTAGATTTTCTCGTATACATTCCTGTACAATCTGTAGTTTAATAAAGCATACTAAATTTCTAAAACTTTGCTTTAACTAAAATAATATTTTAAAAAAAGTCAATAAAAATAAACTTACGTTGTTGTTCACTTGTAATACAATAAGATGGATTTTTAATATATTCACACAGTGCAACACACGATATTAAAGGGCCACAGACTGAAGTATTCCATGTCGATCCATGTGGACTATATAAAAGGCTATGTGATAGTTCGGTTGATAAATAGATTCCTTCGCCATATAAAGCCGTCTAGATAATATACATTTAAATTGAATATCATTTTTTTTTTAATACATATTTGAACATTTAAAAATTTTGTTCTTGTATTAGGGAGAATCAAATATGTTTTTAAGGCTCAATTTCGATCCAATACTTACTTTACACATGTGCTGACTTAATCCATTATTTAAAATTGAATAAAAACTATCAATTTTACTACCGTGAAAACCAAAATCAGAAGAGCATGTTTCTTTATTTGATAAAAATCTTTCTTCAATTTTCGATTTTGATGGTGGTTTCACTTCAAAAATATAATTTGGTTGAGGATCTGTTTTTTGAAGATATTTGTTGATAACAGTTTGTTTCTAGGAAGAAAAAAATAATAAAATGGACAAATAATGGTTATTCTGAAGAATTTCGAAAAACTTTATTAATCGTTAATCTTAGCAATTTATTTTTTTGTTTTTACCTCTTGCTCATTAATTGTCCTTAATTCATATTCTCTATTTCCTTGCAAAACCCAATACAAAAGATCAACAACATCAGGATTTAGCTCATCAATTAAGCCATGTTGAACATTGAATAAATATGTTTTAAGGGAACTTGTTTGTTTTATAGTGTTAATCTGAAAAAAACAATACAGAAAAAAAAAGTGGTTATAAATATGTATGTTCTTATTCGGTGACAATGTGGCTTTTATTATATGTACTATAGATATAAATTTGTGTTTCTATGCGGTGTTATATTTGTTCAAGTAAATAAAAAGAAATACATACCAGTTTATCAAAATTTTTTGAATATCGTGTTTGATATTTTGGTGGAAATGGTTTTAATTGTGAATTACAACGATAGCCTGTTGCGGCTGCAACAAATAATGACCATTTAGCATCACAAGCTAATATATCATTTTTTAATAAAGTACTTAAATTATAAATTTTTGTTATAAAATCTTGAGCATCACGTGTTTCAATAATTGGAGGAGGAACATATGATGATTCGGCTGAAGTCTCCATTGTTTGTTTTTCTTAAAACAATAAAATACCTATCTCTTTTTATTATCAAAGTACTTTTATTGTTTGAAAAAAAAAGTAATATCTTAGATTGAAATTCTTAAAATTTAATTAAGTTTTCTTTCACTTTAATAATAAATTTTTGAATTTATTTATGAAACGTCAAATTAACTAAATTCTATTTAAGCTTTTATTCACATAATATTGAAGTTTCGATTTTCTTATCTAAATAATTAGAAAAAACAAGCTAATGGTAATGATAACAGAAAATAATTCTCTGATTACAATTTTTTGTTGATTGAAAATTGAGAATAAAAAAACAACAACAACAAAGCAGTCGGGAGTAGGGATGGAATGATATATGTAATTTTGTAATATAGTAGAGAAGTATCGAGCTAAGAATCGATTGAATATGAAAGGTTCATCACCTTAAACTAAAGAAGTACACATTGGAGGACATCTTCGATCAGCTAGCAATTAAGCAAACTGCGACTAATAAATATGGCGGATTTGCGATTGATAATGGCCCAAACTAAACCAGTCTTCTTTCAGCTTCAATAAACAATTTTTTAGAAGAGAAAATGCGAATTGTAGTACATTTTATCTAAAAGTGGGGATAAAAAACCGGTTATTGAAGCTGAAAGAAGACTGGTTTGGTTTGGGCCAATTGCGATTACAAAAAATCACATCCTCGATTGTAATTGCAAGTCAACCATTTTTATTTCGTAAGCACTTTTGCTGAATAAGTTTTTGCATACATAACCTATAATTTTCTATTATATTACGTTAAAAATTCGTTTTTTTTATTCAAATTTTTGAAATTTTAAAATTTTAAATCATAACCGAAATTATTTTGTTTATCATGAACTATTTTTTTTTTTCAATTTTAATAATTTCTACAGTATCATAATTGTATATAAATTTATAAATTCATATACAATGGTCTCACCTCACTAACCAATTCTATCCATTACAAGAAAAAAATATTCAAGTTATATTGATAACATAAGTATTTGGGTTTGAGTTTCTACTTATTTATAAGAAATTTGAGGTTATGTGCTCTGTTAACTGAGTTTGAGACACCAACTTTGCGATCGCAAATTTAGGGGGACATCTTCGATCGGCTAGCAAGCAAGCAAGTAAGACTTGCTAGCTGAAATGATAGAATTGGTATCCTCGATTGTTTTTGCTCTCGGAAGTAAGCAAATTAACCGTCAAAATTTGCAATCGCAAAGTTGGTGTCGCAAACTCAGTTAACAGAACACATAACCTCAAATTTCTTATAAATAAGTAGAAACTCAAACCCAAATACTTATGTTATCAATATAATTTGAATATTTTTTTCATGTAATGGATAGAATTGGTTAGTGAGACCATTCTATATGAATTTATAAATTTATACACAATTATGAGACTGTAGAAGTTTGAAAATTGAAAAAAAAAATAGTTCATAATAAACAAAATAATTTCGGTTATGATTTAAAATTTTAAAATTTCAAAAATTTGAATAAAAAAAACGAATTTTTAACGTAATATAATAGAAAATTATAGGTTATGTATGCAAAAACTTATTTAGCAAAAGTGCTTACAAAATAAAAATGGTTAACTTGCGATTACAATCGAGGATGTGATTTTTTGTAATCGCAATTAGCAATCGCAAATCCGCCATATTTGCTAGTCGCAATTTGCTTAATTGCTAGCTGATCGAAGATGTCCCCCTTAGACGGTTATTTTTTTTAACTTGCGAGAGCAAAAACAATCGAGGATACCAATTCTATCATTTCAGCTAGCAAGTCTTACTTGCTTGCTTGCTAGTCGATCGAAGATGTCCTGACAGTTTTTTGCAGAAATTTCGTGGTTGTTCAGTTTTTGTCAACATTCGCCGACTATCAGCTTAAATGATAGTGTGTACATCACTTAACTAGCAAATAAATCGTACCAAACAGCAGCGATTAGCGAATACCTTTGTTTGCGTTTGCTTTGCCCGTTGCCGTACACACTTTGCAAACATCGTTCGTTTGCTAGCATTTTTTCGCTATCGTTTGATTTGAAGCCCGTCCAAATATCATTGCAAACAGCAACAAACGACGGTAGCCACGCCTACCACACGTGCTGGGCTAGGATTCGCAACTATACTATTTTTACTTTTGGAAGTCAGTACAGGCAAGATAGGCATACTTTTCTATATTCTTTTACATTGCGTTTGTATAAATCTGTCTCGTGTATGGGGTGATCAGATCTCAATTTCAATCGAGGGAAATCTTTTAAATTAAATATTACCAAGGGCAACAAACTCATCGGATACTGCCTCCATAAGCACAATACTGACTTCCAAAAATAAAAATAGTATAGCTGCGAACGGTACCAAACAGCAGCGAATTCCTTCGTTTGCGTTTGCTAATTGCTATGCCGTAGCCCCGTACACACTTTGCAAACATCGTTCGTTTGCTAGCATTCGTTCGCTAAATCTGGACGCACCTTTAGACGTTTTTAAACTTATGACATTGTATTAATACGTTTCGAAACACAACCTAATTTAATAATAAAAAAGTTATGAGTGTATGTTAAAAAAAGTGCTTTTATTGAAATACATACATTATAAATTTAAACACTAGAATTTTAAATCAATTAATTTGCCATGAAAAGAATTTTAGTTCAGAATCTTGAATCAATTAATTTTCCATGAAAATGAGTTGAAGTTCAGCCTTTGAAAATTTACATGAAATAAAAATACCGAATATGTAATATTTTCTTTTAAAGTTAATGAATTCAATATTATTTTTAATTTACAGTACTTTCATAAATGCGTCGACGACGTTAACGGCGTAAAAATCATGTTCATAAATGACTTTCCAGTGCAGTCGTGGAATGGTTTCATGTTCATTAATTCAAGCATGCAGCGCAGTCGGCTGAAATTACTCAATCGTTTTCAAGCGACTGCGATGTTTTATGTACAATGTTGTATATTTTTTTTCCTGACATTTCAATATATTTCTTTATTTTGATTTTAAATTTAAAATAAGATTTAAATGAATTAAAAATTATTAAATTTTATAAAGATTTTGACGTCATATTTAAAGATGGCGAATTATGTTCATTTATTCTAATAACTGCTTGCATGCACAGTAGACGACTCTGATTACAATTCCAGTGCATTCAAGTCGTCAACTTATGTTGACGACGCATTCATGAAAGTACCCTAATTGTCGCGGTATTGTGTAACACCATCGACAACATGACGTGTGTTTGCAATTTGCATTGCCATATATCAATTTGAATCGACACTCTTAATAGTACAATTGAAAGTCGATTCTTAGTCGACGACGACGTTATAACAATCACGATAAGGCCCTAAATTGGCAGGACTATGTAACTACGATTGAAAAGAAATGCAATGCAAATATTTCCAAATAAAAAATAAAACACGAACACATTCACAATTTTAGGTAAGTAAGAAAAATTCCCATAATAAAAAAATGTACACAAACCTGTTTATATATGCTATGCTTGTATGCGTTTCTTATATCTTATATGATTTTAGCTTACTTAAAAAAAAAACACGAACTCTAATGCATATTTAGGTAAGTAATTTGAAAAATGCGTTTATAAAAAACTATGTTGGAGAGGGATTAGTATGAATAATCATACTGTGCTTTCGCTCATATATACGGAAATTTTCCATTAAAAAAATACGCATTATTTTTACTTCCTTCAGACATATGGGATTTTGTTTTTGTTTTCAGAGAAAAATTTATAAATAAAAAAAAAAAAAATACGGCTCTCAGTGATCCTACTATGTAAGTATTCATTATACTCTGCTGATAACGATCTCAAAACTTTTACATCTACATTCTACATACAGTGCTTTTCACAAGAGCGTGTACGGCATAACTTACTTCGTTTTTTCCCGATAATCATGAGTCATTGCTATTTGTTTTTAGCAAGTAATTAGCTATTTCGCAATGAATTAATTTTTTCAGTTGCCTTTGAAAATTGAATGAGTTAAGGTAAAAATTAAAAATGAGTTCAGTGTTCAAGAAGCGTTTTGAAGTAGTGCTTTTAGTTAACCACCCAAAAAGGACCAAAAATGTCGTTGAAAGTCGCAGCGAAATGTACTAGAACATCAAAATCCGTCGTGAAAAAGTGGGTTAACAGATACAAACACATATCAGACAAGCTTGGTCAGGAAAAGGAGTAGTGCTTCAACGCAGCGTAAAACATCCGTTGCAGGTCCATGTTTACGGGTGCTTCTCAGCAAAAGTATTTGAGAAGCTTATCACTTTTACAGAAAACTTGAATGCAGTAAAAATAATAGATTTATACAAAAAAGGATTATTAAAGTCTAAAGAAATGCTATATGGTAAAACTAACATCGACTGAGTTCTTCAGAAAGACAATGATCCCAAGCATAAAAGTGACCTTAGAAGTTGGAAATAGCAAAATGGTGTTAGAAAGATGGATTGGCCTTCGCAGTCGCCAAATGCAAATACTATAGAGAATGTTTGGGCTCTTATGAAACAAAAATTGGGAAGAAAAAAATATAAAAAGCATAAAAGGTTTGAAATTACATTTAGAAAGAATATGGAATGGTTTGCCTGCAGAGTATGCCAAAAAACTGGTAGAAAATTGCGAAAGACGGTGTCACTTAATTATTAAAAATAAGAGACTGGGTAGCAAGGCAACTGAAAAAATTAATACATTGCGAAATAGCTAATTACTTGCTAAAAACAAATGGCAATGACTCATGATTATCGAGAAAAAACGAAGTAAGTTATGGCGTACACGCTCTTGTGAAAAGCACTGTACATGATTTTTTACACGAATCCACTGGTAGTTATGCTAAAAATAGTCGGAAATATAAATGACCAAAAATGAAGATGAAGGAAAGAGAAAAAGATTCGCCTAAGTCTGTATTGGTGACAACTTTCATATTTATAATAACTTTGTAGAGTGCAGTAACCTATTGGTGGTGATCAAATAAAAAGTTTGAATATTTTATACAAAGTAATTTATGTTGAATATTTTTTATTATTTATATTTAAAAAACCACAATATTGACACATTATTTTTTATATTTAAAAAAATCAAAAAATTTAATATTTTATTCTTTATTTTAACGCCATAAACACAATAACGCGATTTTCGTATTCGGTTGGTAGTGGCGGCAGGCGTTGTCGGTTTTCATACTAATAAAAAACCAACAACGCCTGCCGCCACCGCCAACCGACAACGAAAATCGCGTTATTGTGTTTATGGCGCAAAAAAACAAAAAATTTAATATTTTATTCTTTATATTTTATTTCGTTTCTAAATTCAAAATATTTCTAAATGATAATTTGTTTTAAGAACTCATTAGTCCTCTTTGCCTTTCAAATTAATAATAAAATCGATGATTGAAACAGTAGTAGAGGACAAAAACTGGACATTTCAACAGGATACACACTGCAAGACCAGTTGAACAATGGTTTTCAAAAGAAGAAATAAACATACTCGATTGGCCAGCGCTGTCACCTGATTTGAACATCATTGAAACAACAGCAAGCAGTATGAGAACAAATTTGAATTAATTACAGCATTAAAAACCGAATCGAGGAAAATCACAGTAGATTATTGTAGAAATCTTTATAACTCTTTGCCTGATAGAATATTTGAAGTAATAAGAAAAGGTGGAAAACATACTCATTATTAATAAATTTGTGTTAAACATTTGATTTATTTTTATTAAAAAATAACTTATGGTCACAAACAGTTGACTGCGATTTATACCTTTCAAGGGAACTAAGAGGAGTAGAATTTTCCAGATCATGGGAAATTTCTCCACTCCTGCATGAAAGAGGTTTGTTGTTCACTCTTAGTTGAAAACATTTAGTTCATTTTCTGTATTATTTTAGAAAAATCACGAAAATTAGCAGGCGGTCACAAACAGTTGTCGCGGAGTGTATATAAATTGTGGTATAGTACATCCGTTTAAGATTGGCGGAAAGTTGCGCAGGTGGAAGAAATTTTGAAAATATCCTTTCATTTCCCCTTTTTTAAAGAAA
Organism: Bombylius major; assembly: GCA_932526495.1. Lineage (NCBI taxonomy): Eukaryota > Metazoa > Arthropoda > Insecta > Diptera > Bombyliidae > Bombylius > Bombylius major. The sequence continues at coordinate 30,926,737 of OW052046.1, read as the reverse complement.
ACTACAAAAGAAAATAAAGATTAAATCTTTCACTCAGTGAGTGTAATGACTGGCAATCATCGATCGCACACACAAGGCATATCCTCTTTTTAGCTGAAAAAAATAGCAACATTCTACCATACTACTGAAAAAAAATTTAAATAAATGAAAGTGAAGAAAATACAGAATAACAAATAACAATAACAATATAAATGATCAGTGATGATAGGGATCCTTTTAAAATAGGAAATTATTACGAATAAGAAAATGAAAATACATATATGTATATGAAAATGTTTCAAGGAATAATTTACTTTGTATGTAAGTAATTTACATACAAGTAAACAATTATTGCGAAATATGAGCGTATTTAATTGTAAGATCGTGTAAATAATGAATTCCTACTTAAAGTAACAAAATGCGAATTTTACTTTTCAAGAAGGATTTTTGTAAAATTTGATACTTACATCACAGTGAAATTTTAGTGAAAAAATTAAGTAGGTTGAGGTTCTGCGCATACTTCGCTTTCGACAATCTTAACCGGCTGTACTGTAGATGCAAGTCGTTACGTATAATTTTTGTGTCGTTCGATTTGACAATTTATATTAGACACATTTTAGTATGTACTCGCAAGTACTTGAAAATGCTAAATCGAAAACAACTACATAATGAACTATGAATTAAGAGAACACTATGATCTCTTGGTCATTTGATTTTTGTGATGTTCTGATATGGTAGTCTAACAATGAGATTACTAATCAGCAGAAGACAAAAATAGTTTTCGAATATAATCAATATCAAGATGATCTTTACTCCATATTTTCTTGATATCTTCTGAAGTTGCATTACGAATATTTTCTTCGATCGTTCCTTTTACAAAAAACTTATGGACTACTGTAGGTCTATAAGAGAATTTAGAAAACAAAATCAAGAATAAAATAGTTTTTGTTTTTCGTTTTCTTTTAAGTATTTAAAGGAAATTTAATATTTAAAAAAAATGTATTACCTTGTTTGTCCAATACGATGAATTCGACCAATTGCTTGTGCTTCTTCACCTGGATCAAGAATTGGTTCAACCAAAAAGACATGTGTTGCTTCAGTAAGATTTAATCCCTTACTTGCTTGCTTTAGTTGTAATAGAAAGCATGTAATGCCTTTACTAGCATCCTTATTTTGTTTTTTACAGATCGATATATAAAAACGGTAATTATTTATTACAAATTTTTAAAAATATGTATTTATTTTTTTTTAATAAATGAAATTGAATAAGCTTGGAAAATAAAAACAAAAGAAAATTAATAAAATAAAAATTGTTATCAACTAAATTACAAAATAATAATAATAAAACTACTTTCACCTTGAATTCTCTGATATTTTTTGGTGTTGCGCTAATTAGATGTTCAACGTCATTTGTGTTTAATGCTCTCGATAATATACGAAGAATAATTGACCAATGTGAAAAAATAACAATTTTTACCTGTGAATTACAAAAAAAATATATATATGTATTATACATACATATACATGTATATATGATATTTAAAAAAAAGGATTGATCAATTATTTTTTATTTAAATTCATTCAAATATGTCAAGCTAACATTGCTATCTTGTTTCCGTAAATTTACAACTGTTATTAAAATTTCTTCAACTTTTGATGAAAATCTACCACTACATGCAATTCTTTTTTCTTCATTTGTTCGGTATCTTCTTGTTACTATAAACAGGCTGTAAATTATAAAAAATTTGTTTTTTTTATTTTTATATTTTAAATGTAATTTATAAAATTAAATTATCTTTATTCATCCTTACTCGTTTATAGTTTGTGGTATTCTACATATTGCACATACTATTCCAAGATTACGTCGAGCTTGTGCCATTCCTTTTAAACATTTTATACATAAGAAGTGACCACATTCCATAACTGAATACTATGAAAATGTGCAAGAAAAAAAAAAAGGAAAAATTAAAATTTAATTCTACAATCAATCTAACATATATGTATGATTATCCATTACCTCTTGATATGTATCAAGTTTACAAATTGGACAAGGTCCCATTTCAGCTCCATTTTTTAAATGATTAATATAATTCAATCTTCCTTGTTGTTTTTTTAATTCAGTATTAGAACTTACTAACTGAAGTTTATTTTGTTTGTAAGTTTCTTGAAGCTTGAATAAAAAAATAGACAATTTAATATTTCTATCTATCATATTAAATTACAATGTTTCCTAAATATATAAAAATGGAAGGGATACAGACATACATATGTATATTCCAGCATATAGAAATATAATATTCTAGAAAGAACGCCTGGAGCGGTTGCTTTAAACTTAGATTTATTTTATGCTTTTCAAGATTTACATATATTGAGAAAAGCTATAAAATTATCCTATTGACTTCAAAGTTAGTAGAAATGCTTCAGAATAGAAATAACTGAACACGTTTTAATTTTAATTTTTGGAAATTAACCTTTGAAAGAGTTTAAAGGGAGATAAATTTGTATGAAGATATAGTATTAAAGGATCCAATTGTTTTAAAAGAGGATCTGATTCAAAGGCGATGCTTTGATTTTTGCTGAGCTGCTGCTTAAAATAAGGAACGGTAAGATTTGGGTACAGTAGTTCATCCCTATAACAGCTAACTGCTAGAAAATATCCTAAGTAATATGAAGAATATTAATGATTGTGTGAACGTGCGATTTTACAGTATAGCTATAATTCTTTTTTTTTCTAATAGAAGATTGGAATAAATAAATACTGAAGCAAAGACGGGTAATCAGCTAGCGTATTATAAATAAATTTACCTTTTCTGAGCTTATACCACAAGCTTCATTATTTTTAAGATTATTTTCATACTGAAGACGCATTTTGCACATATCAAGCTCATCGTATGCTTTGATTACATATTCAATTTCAATCCATAATTTTGTGTATATCTACAAACAAAAAAATGTTTATTTTGTTTTTCTTTCCTCATCACTGAAACATACCTTTTGTTCTCTTTTCAAAGCATCCAAATATTTTAAATGTAAATCACCAATTTCAATTTCACTACGGACAGCTTCTAAATCATTTTTTGCGAATTTTATTCTTGCATAACAAAGTAAAACTGAAATAATTAGAATTTTAATGAATTAACGAGATAAAACAAAAAATTTATTTACACTTACGTCTTAAAGCAGTTTCATGAATTGATGGATTTGAGTCACCTTCTGCAATTTTTTTTTGTTTTCTCATAGCTTTTCTATATATTGTGCATTCGTATTCTAGAACTTGCTCTTTTATTTTGCATAAATCACATTTTTCTTTAAAAAAATCATCATTTTCATCATCCTCATCTTTATCTTCTCCCCATGATGATTCTTTATCAAGTCGTGTTTTTTTCGCGTTCTTAAAATAAAAACAAAAATATATTATTTTTCTTTCTTAAAAATTATATTGATTAAAAAAAAATATATATTATGTATTACATTTAAATGACAGTCAATAACTGAACGAATGGTTTTTCTCATTTCATTTTGAATTATAACAGGTAGCTGATTCAATGGTTTTATATTATTTATAAAACTATCAAATAGTCGAAACATTTCACAAATATTCTGTCGTTGCTTTATTATTTTATTGGTCCAACCGCCTAATGCATAATCAACACCATGAGTTGTTGAGAAATCAGCTAATAAAGTTGTTGATGGTAAATCAAATGTTAACAATCTTCGTTCATCATTTATTTTATTTAATAATTGTTGTGATGTATTAGTTTTTACTGTTTGTACTAAAATTTTGTGCCACCAATTACTAATATTATTATTTTTGAATTTCTTAATACATTCATTCACTTCGTTATTTGATGTTTTAACATTTGTTAGAGCTTTCAATAAATCATTATAGTATGTTTCTAAATATCTCCACTCAAGTTTTTTACATTGATTATTATATTCATTTAAATCAATTTGTAAATTTAATTCGGTTTTAGCTAACATTAAATTATGAAGAGCATGTATTTGAAGTAAACTATCAACACTGAAAATAATATAAATTTATTAAATTCAATTTGAAGTCCTTGAAAAAGATCTCTGCAACTGCTCCCCAATGTCTTGGACAGTTGCAGAGATAGTGAGTGAGGGTTTTTTCCTCATTGGCTTCCCTGCAACTACGACAATTGGTATTGAAGGGGATACATGGCCAGTGCCCTGTAATACATGCCGTGACCTTGGCAATGTCTCTTCGAATTCTGTTCATGAGGCTGTCAGTTCGCTGTTTGTTATAAGATAGCCATGTCTTTCTTGAGATTGCACACCCCGAAAGACCTTTCCAGCAGGTGTTAGCTATAGCTAGAAATGGGAAATGGAAAAATGCATCTCCCGATGGGGAAAAATCCCTGGAAATCTATAAGCAAAGGAATTCATCTTACCTTCAGCTAGCATTTCCAGAAAATTACTCAACCTTAGTAGGAAAGCTAAAAACCATTACAGGTTTCTTAACCGAACACTGTCCTCTAAATTACCATCTAAGCAGGATAGGACTACAGGAGGAAGACAAGTGCAGATTCTGCAAGGAGGCCAAAGAAACCTCAAAACACATTCTGTGTGCTGTACGGGCTGTACAAAAGATCTTTATTGGTCGAAGTGCAATTATAGCCCATTACACATCTATCTATCTATAGCTAGAAAGTGATTGAAGAGAACTCTCTTCACACAACGAAAAGGAAGGTGCACCTCCTTTGCCATAACTTCGGGCAATTCCGACCCCTGTTTCGCCAAAAGGTCGGCTCTCTCATTCCCCTCAATGTTAATCTCTTCTTCTCCTAAGTTAAAGTTAGATCTTATCTGCACTGTGTCAACAGTTTAGAGAAGATTTTCGCCAAGTTCAAGGCTTTGATCGCGGCTTGGCTGTCAGTGAAAATACCTATATTGTTGCCTGCTGTAGCAGTTTCTTTGCATAATTTGCAGCCCTCAAGGATAGCAAGTGTTTTTGTCTGGAAGACGCTTGCATGGTTTGGTAGTCGGTCTCGTTCGTCTTAGATCCATCCGTGAAGATTGCGATATCGCAATCCCCCATCCCCTCACCTCTTCCCCATTCACTTCTTGTTGGAAATATTATTTTAAGTTTTAGTTTTAGTTTTTTTAGGTAGTTTTTTCGCTGCATTTGACTGAACACGAGAATTTGAATACCACTCTCATGGCTCTTTTAAAGGACTACTCTTCAGAGTGCGGAAAATATCATTCACGAATGAAAAAAATTCAATTTTTCACCAATTTTATCATTCACGAATGATATTTAAATTACAAATTCTTATCACTCATAAAGAATGAAAAATATTTCTGTATACTAATTTTTTTCGTTCACGAATGTAAAGAAAAATTTCTTTTCATACCGTTCCTTTTCACGAGTGAAAAAGAATAGAAACGAATAGAAATGAAAAATTCATTATGTATTCTTTCTATCCTCTTTCTTAGAATTTACAACAACAAAAATGCATGTGTGTAAGTATCTTTTCTTCTGTGCATATTTTTCTAGTATATAATACGATTTGGTATCTTTTTTAAATCGAGCTATACCAATTCTTATCACGAATTTATCACTAGTGATAAATATCACGAATAATAATTATTTTTGATTCTCAATTTTTTTATGCTCACTCACGAATGAAAAGAAACGATATTGAGAACAAAACTATAAAATTCATGAGTGAGTGAAAAATAAAATTCTTTTTTTTTATCATTCGTGAGTGAAAAGAATTTTTTTCATTCTTACTACTCTGCTACTCTTGTGTTTAGTTCATCCGCTGTTTCAAATCTGTCCTTACTTTTGGTCAGATTGAGTTTACTTTTGAAGACTCGGCTGAAAACCTTCCAGTCGATTCTTCTTGGATCTCTGAAGGCTTCAGGTATTTCCGTTTTCAGATTTACACTGAACTGTATACAGGGTGTCCTGTTTGGTTTGCTTTGCATTGATACCAGTGATATCGGGGTAAATCCCAACGGTTTGGCCACTAGAGGGCGTTGAAGTTTATTTGCTCTTATTTCACTGTATACCCTATAACTTCTTACAAGGGCACTCAAAGATCACTTTGTGTTAAGAAAAAATGTAGAGGACCCTTTATCCTTTCAAACAGTACCCAACATGTCTCTATGCTCTGAACCCTACAAAAGGTTAACTTGTTAAAAGTGAAATTTTTTTGAATTTTTGTGTTTAACCCTGTTTTGCTCAAAAAAGGTTTAAATTAACCCTAATTTTTTATTGTAGAATATAAAAGTTTAATTGATTCTGCATAGATTTGTTATTTTTTTTTTTCAAAAATGTATAATTTTCGAGATACTGAGGAAGACTTCTTGAAAAAACTGAAAAAATAATCTGAAATTCATTGGTATTATTGTACATGGTTTCAATAGTGCTTTTATCATTGAAAATAGGTGCTAGATATGCTAATTTTCAAATGCAAATTTCACTGGTATCAATGCAAAGCAAACCAAACGGAACACCCTGTATACCCGAGGTCGGAAAACGAGTCTTTTCCCATACTCTCCAGTTATCTATTCTAAAATTTTCCCTATCTGTGTGTAATGTAACTTCCAACACCTCTTTCCACCCTGCATTGTTCTCCGTACTGGGGAAAATAAATATTAGCGTGTTATCTCTATTACACACAAGCAGATTAGATCTAATGATAAAATCGAAAAGGTATTCACCACAATTCAATTTAATAGTCGATAATATATTATTTAAATATTTACCATATTGGACCGGTATATTCTTCAGCAATCTCTAATACTGTTTCATAACAATTAATTGCTTCTTTATATTCAGCAAATACCATATGTACTGCAGCCATTCCTGAAATGTTTAATTAAAAAAAACTAAATAAATAAAGTATTAATATGTAATAATTATTTATTCAATATTTTCAATAAATTATTTTTAAAAGTACCGTTATAACATGAAACAATCGTTCTTAAAGATGTTTTACATAAATTTTGATTTTTATCAATTAAATGTTCGCTTAATTCACTTGGTGACAATAATCTTCTCTTAATGATATTTTGATGTGCTTTAAAATGTAATACTGGTGTTGAACAATTTTGCCGTAGTTTACGTAATGGCTCTAAAAGTATTTTAATTGTTTTCTTATCGAGATTTTGCAATGTATGTGTACGAACATATTTTCGTACTTTTTCTTCAAAAGAATTCAACAATGTATGTATTTCATCAGTGTAGAATAATTTTTCAATATCAGAAATTCTAGGAAAATGTTCAATATATGATTGTTCTGGTATATTTAATTCATTAACAACATCATTTTTACATGTACGCCACATAAACTTTGTTAATAATTCAATTAATAATTTTGGTTGTTCTTTATTTATATATGAATTTGTTAGTTTTTTCCATTCTTGATGTTCATAATATGGTTTTACTTCTAAAAATTCTAATAAACCACGTAAATCATCAATACATTTATGAATTGGTGTACCTGTAACAGCCCAACGATGTATAGCTAGAAAAATATTGAAAAGTTAGTATCGAAGCATACGGGAGGTGTGATGATATATGTGAGAAAAGGAACCCTGCATTGCACTAACCGGTAATTCACCGGTGAACTACCGGTTTACTAACTGGTATTACCAGTAGTTTCTTAGTTAAAAATAATATGTCATCAAGAAAAAATTACTTTATATACTATGATACTTCTTATCTACTTCAATATCGGTGTGTATATGCCATCTCTTTCTCACTACTTTTATATGGTAACTTTTAAGTATTTTACCAGGTAAACCACCGATATATTAACTAGAAAAATACTTGAAAGTTACTTATACTTTGTCCATTATGTTTTTGCACCACAGCGCTTATGGACATAGAGTACTTTCATTAATGCGTCGTCAACCTACGTCGACGACTCGAATGCACTGGAATTGTAATCAGAGTCGTCAACTGTGCATGCAAGCAGTTATTAGAATAAATGAACATGATTCGCCATCTTCAAATATGACGTCAAAATGTTTAAAAAATTTTAATAATTTTTAATTAATTTAAATCTTATTTTAAATTTAAAATCGAACTAAAGAAATATCAGAAAAAAAATGTACAACACTATTCGTTTTAATTGAAAATAAACATCGCAGTCGCCTGAAAACGATTGAGTAATTTCAGCCGACTGCGCTGCATGCTTGAATTAATGAACATGATACCATTCCACGACTGCACTGGAAAGTCATTTATGAACATGATTTTTACGCCGTCAGCGCCGTCGACGCATTCATGAAAGTACTGATATTTTGTCTTATTTCTTCTTTGAGTAATTACATAAATGTGTTTCGGATTTTCATCACCGACAGTGTTACCCTTTAGTTTAAATTGGCTATGTAAAATCGAATGAACTTTTTGATAAGTGTTACCGACTTTACCTTTTTTCAAAATTTATGAAATTTTGTATTTTGTAAAAATTGTTTGCTAATAATGAAAAATCATATTTATTTTTTATTAAATTTAATTTTTTACGAATCAAATTATTTTATGTATAACTGCATTATATCGTTTATTTGAAAGTTAATAAATTGTAAATTCCATATAAATTTTTAAAATACAAAAATGATTGTATTACTATAGCTTTACATTTTTATGCTTGAAAAAAAGTTCCGAAAACATAACGATATTGTAACAGAAATGCATGTAGGGTAGAGTTGCCTTTCGTCGACCACATCCTAAGTTCGACCACTGTAATAAAAACAGGTAAAAATAGTATAAAAAACTACCTTTTTTATTTATGACGATTTTATTAGTTGCCTGTAAAAGTATTTTATCCTTTTTGACTAAAAAATGCATATTCTAATTTTATTTTGAATTTCAAATTATCATTATTCTGAAGTGACTAGTGAGTCGTCAGCGCAGGTTAAAAAGTTTTTTTGTTAAAAAATTTATAGTGTTAGGAAATAGTGTTTTATAAGTGTAAAGAATATGTATATGCATACTTATGTATAAATTTATAATAATATGTAAAAAAATATTGTCGGCCTAGAGCCAAAGGAACGTACAGTACAGCCAAATAAGATTGGCGAAGGGGAAGTGTGCGCAGTAGGATCTGCGTATCCTTTCCACTTAAATTTCACTGTGATGTAAGCATCACATTTTACAAAAATCCCTTTTTAAAAGAGAAATTCTCATTTTGTTACTTTAGTAAGAATTTATTATATACATATATTTTCATTTTCTTATTCATAATAATTTCCTATTTTAAAAGGATACTTGTCATCACTGATCACTCATATTGTTTTTGTTATTCTATATTTTCTTCACTTTCCTTTAAATTTTTTTTCAGTAGTATGGCATTCGTCATACAAACAACATCGGATGGTAGGATGTTGTTATTTTTTTCAGCTAAAAAGAGGATATGACTTGTGTGTGCGATAGATGATCGCTAGTCATTATACTTACTGAGTGGAAGATTTAATCTTTATTTTCTTTTGCTGTTTTCTTCAAAAAAGGAGAAATGAAAGGATATTTTTAATATTTTTAAAATTTCCCCCACCTGCGCGACTTTTCGCCAATCTTATTTGGCTGTACTGTAACTGAAGTTTTAAAAATTTTGTAAGTGAACATGAAATTGTATTAGAATTTTGATCATTGAATTGTCTTCTACCATTTGGACAAGATAATAAAATGGAAAAGATCTGATACTGTTTTATTTTTAAAATGGTATAGATAAGAAACAAAAGATTTCAACATAAAGAATCAGAAAATATGAAAAACATAATTTTGGAAATTTTTCAGTTACGTTCCTTTGTCTCTCAGCCGACGATATGTAAAAAACATGTTTTCAAATAAAACATAATTTGTTGTAATTACATGTTCCATGATATCACATGCATACTGGTAAATGTATAAATGCAGTATATGTATTATGTTTTATTTGCAAATACTTTTTTTGCATTCTGTATAACGAAGCACCCTGTATAATATTGTACATATTTTTTAATTTATAAATTATTATTTTTACAATATAATATACAAATAAATGTAATTATACTTTTTTTTTTCAATTCATAATATATACATAATATATAAAATTTAAGTTTAAAACGGTACTACTACATATTAAGTAATATACATACTTAGTTATTACACAGTATTCAGTAACACTAATTTGCGATTATTTTCAATGTACGAGTATATACGTAATTCGCTTACGGATTTTGGTTACTCCCAATTTTTTGTCGTATAAACTCGACAATTCGGATTTTGGCTTAAGCCCAATTTATTTGGGTTTAATCCCAATTTTTTTATATGTATGTGTGAGGTAAAATGCAATATGGCGGATTCTAATTTTTATGGTGAAAGTGAAGCTGTCACATTCTTCTTCTTTTTTTATGTGGAAGAAGAATAATATGTATACTATAAGTGTATAAAAATATCAACATTTGCATGTACTTTTTTAATCCCAATTTTACCGTTTCCACGCTACTCCCAATTTAATCCAAAATTCGGATTATTTTTGTGCCGTATAAACTCTTTAAATGGCTCAGGCCTTTATTGTGATTTTCGTCAAATGATCGAATAGCGTTCGATTTCATATTTTGGTATTATGATTTTCGATTTTTTTCTTTTGTTCGATTAAATCGAACAGCTGTTTCGATCACATTTTTACTGACGAAACGCAATTTATAATGCGAAAAATATGAAAAAAAGATGGATATTTCAAAGAAAATGTAACTTTCAATGTTTTAAATGTAATAATAATACTAATTAAACGTGTTGTTATTAATTACTACATACATTAATTATTATTTTAATAGGAAAAATACGGTAATAAGAAGCAATTAGAAGAGCTTGTGAATATCATGAAAATTCTGACATAAATTAATTTTTCTCACAGAAATCCCCAAAATTGTTACAAAACAATAAAATACTTGCCTTACTAATAACATTTTTTTAAAGTCGAATTTAACGAATGTCGACTCTAAAAACTGAGTATGCATTGAACTTCTGTACACGAATACATACTTGAAAAATTGAAATCTTCAACATATTTTGTAAAATAGCATACTCAGTTTTTAAAGTCGACTTTTGCTAAATTCGACTTTAAAAAAATGTTATTAGTAACTTAAAACAATTTATTCAAATATCTTCAAATTTTAACAGCTGAAAAATCGTTTAACGAAGAAAATATTCACAATAATTCACGATAATGACGCTTGTAACCAATGTGTATGATGCAACGCTTTTTGGTTCGTTCGATTGAGTTACACAATACCGAAATTAAATTCAATCGAATCGAAGAAGATTCTTCGATCAACCTACGAATCGAAAATCACAATTTTTCAAGTATGTATTCGTGTACAGAACTTCAATACATACTCAGTTTTTAGAGTCGACATTTGTTAAATTCGACTTTAAAAAAATGTTATTAGTAAGGCAAGTATTTTATTGTTTTGTAACAATTTTGAGGATTTCTGTGAGAAAAATTAATTTATGTCAGATATTCACAAGCTCTTCTAATTGCTTTTTATTACCGTATTTTTCCTATTAAAATAATAATGTAGTAATTAATAAAAACACATTTAATTAGTATTATTATTACATTTAAAACATTGAAAGTTACATTTTCTTTGAAATATTCATCTTTTTTTCATATTTTTCGTATTACAAATTGCGTTTCGTCAGTAAAAAAGTGATCGAAACAGCTGCTCGATTTAATCGAACAAAAAGAAAAAAATCGAAAATCATAATACATACCAAAATACGAAATCGAACGCTGTTCGATCATTTGACGAAAATCACAATAAGGGCCTAATTTCAAAGTAGCTTACCGTAAAAAATACCCAATAAATAGAAAGTTTTGATTTATTCGTATTAGTAGACACCCACACATTCTCACTCAATTCTAAAATTTTGAAGAAGAAGAAAATTTTCTGTTAGGTCTGGGTAAGAGGAATCAAGTATAAAGTTGTGGATATACATACAGGGTGATTCAGTTAAGGTGTCCGACCCGGAAACTACGGATAGGTCTCGGCTAGGCGAACAAAAAATCGTATTGTTCAATCTCAACCGTCACGGTGTTAGAGGGGGAGAAGGTACTTTTTCCTTATTTTATCCTATAATTTTTATAAATAATAATTTCAGCTATATAATAAAATAAATAATAGGCAAATTTTTCAGAAACTTGACCTTGAACATAAAAATGTAGAATTTTTTAAATTTCTCATCAAATCCGACCACCCCGTTTAGTATTGCACAAGTTTCGTGAAACATCCTTTATACATGCATTTCTGTTACAAGATCGTTTTGTTTTCGGAACTTTTTTTCAAGAATAAAAATGTAAAGCAATGTATTTTAAAAATTCATATGGAATTTACAATTTATTAATTTTCAAATAAACGATATAATGCAGTTATACATAAAATAATTTGATTCGTAAAAAATTAAATTTAATAAAAAATAAATATTAAATACAAAATTTCATAAATTTTGAAAACAAAGGTAAAGTCGGTAACACTTATCAAAAAGTTCATTCGATTTTACATAGCCAATTTAAACTAAAGGGTAACACTGTCGGTGATGAAAATCCGAAACACATTTATGTAATTACTCAAAGAAGAAATAAGACAAAATATGTCCATAAGCGCTGTGGTGCAAAAACATAATGGACAAAGTATAGCTAATCTTGATTTTTATTTTTTTATTTTATTTCCCTTTATTTGTATAAACTGAGATTAAACTTTTGTTGTTAGGTTATAGTGGTTAAGTTTATATTTTGAATCTTTTTTAATACTTTTTATTTTTCGTTGAAAATATACATAAAAGATATAGCTTGAACCGTTGAACCAAAAGAGATGAAGTTTCGTATTGTACTAAGTTGGCAATTTTGGCATGCGCAGAAGGAAAGATACTCACACACATGCGTTTTTGTTGTTGTAAATTCTAATAAACAGCTAGGTTTCTTCTTTCATATATGTATACACAAGAAGATCACTACATCTTGTAAAACATGCGCAATGAACCTACAACTGAAATAATTCCAGCTATATTTAATGAAATGAAAAGCTGATACAGGGTGAACAAGTATGAAAAAAACAAGTTCACAAAAACCTATTATGGAGGTACAAAGGAATAGATTTATATTAATAAATTACCGCTTGAATTAAAAAATAAAATGAAAATTAATATACATATTTAAATTAATGAGTAAGAATAATTCGCTTTAATTTTTTTTATGTTAGTGAAGGATTTTAAAAATTGTAAATTTAAAAATACTAATTCTAAATGTAAAAAAGAAAAAATATGTAAAAATGTATTATAAAAAAAAAACAAAAGAAAATTTTTATTAATTACCTGGTAATTGTTTCACCATTTTGGCTGCATTATTTGTAACATTCTCAACCATTTGAGCTTCATCTAAACATACTCTCCACCATTCAATAAACAATAATGGTGAATCAACTCTTATATAGGTTTTTTGTGATCTTAAATTGTGAGATCTTTGTATATGATGATGTATCTCTTTTTGTAATACAGTATAATTTGTTATGATTATATCATATTTTGATAGAAGATCTGGATTAATCCATCCAGATTTTACAATACCATCATAAATTAAAATTTCTAGTGAATTTTTGGAACACTTTTTTATTTCATCATGCCATTGATTTGCAATTATTTGTGGTGAAATAATTATTGTTGCTTTACTTTTAATTAATTTCAGTTGCTGTGTTTCACTATTTATATGATTATTAGTCCAACATTCTGGACATATGTACAGCTTTTCATATTTTTTATTGTTAATTTTATCATCATATTTTGCAACGCAATTTTCATGTTGCAATTTATGACATTTTGTACATTCAATTACATTAGTTTTATTTGTTTTTCGACATACACAATATAATTGTTTGGTTTTATTTGGATCACTATTGTTTTTACGTATTTTCGTTAATGGTTCATCATCAGAACTTGAATACTCATCTTCTACATTTTCCTTAGTTTCGGGTATTTGCAAATTTTCTCTTTTGTTCAATAATATTAAACCTAATATTTCAATAGTTTTTCCAAGACCCATTTCATCGGCTAAAATGCCACCTGTGGAAGAACCTGGTAAGCCGGGATTAAACTCACGATTAATTAACCACCGTAATGATTTATATTGATATGGTCTCAATTCGACATTTAATAATGCATCAATTGCAAGATCTTTCGGTATTTCATCACAGTACGTATCCTTTTGATGTTCTTCTTTTATTTGGTTATAAATTTCATTCAAAAATGTTTTAAATTCGTCACTGGAATTGATACTGTCCATCGCAGTATAATAGTAAATAATAAATCCTGTATTGTTAAATTGAATTGAATGTAAATTGTAAATGCTTTTTGTTTTTAATAAAATACTTTCCAATATTGGAAAAATATTATATGTATAGTATAAATAAGTATGTATATTAAAATAAATTTTCTTTTGTACACGAACACGACACAGCCAGCATTAATAAAATCTCCTCACTAAATGATTAAATATGGGCTGGCTACTGAATGCCAATGGCGTTTTTTTGTTAAAAAATGGAGAAAAATCCAGGGACTTGCTTTGCTTGACCACGAAAGAAAAAACTAGTAGAAAATTTGGTTAAAAAAGGGATATAAGACTGTTTCGGAGTAGATTTTAAAAAGTATTTTCTTTCAAATAGTTTTATAAAAATACACAGAAAATGACAGTTGAAAAATAAATTAACAAAATAACAAAAAAACTAAGATGGAATGGAATTAGTGCTGTCGTTTGGGTTTTTTTTGACAACAACTTTTAGCAGAGCTAAAAACCGATTACATAATACTCCGGTAGGGTGGCATCACTGTAATAAACAGATGATTTACAAGAGAAATATGTACACCCAGCAGCAGCGAAAATTTAAAGTGCACAATAGCCAAAAAATAAAATAAAAAGGTGGAAAATATTGTGCCTTCTTACCTACTTGTAAGAGAAAAAATTGAAGTATAATTACACTACATAGTATAAATCCATTTTTCGAAAAAAATGAAGATAGCAAATCGATGTAAAATTAATTGAGCCTTCATTTTTTGCAATAAAAAATAAGGGTTAATTTAAGCCTTTTTTGAGTAAAGCAGGGTTAAAGTCAAAAAATCTGTGAAAAAATGACAAAATTATGGTTTTGAGGCCTTATAAATTCTGAATGGTCGCATACACAGCAGCAGGTAAGATGTTGATGGAAAGGCACAGGAGTCCTTCACAATTATGTAAAAAAGTTGGTGAGCCTAGCGTGCCCTTGTAAAAAGTTATAGGGTAAAATATGAAAAAAGTACCAAAAATCTTTAACCCCCTCTAACTCCTAAACCGTTGAGATTGCCCCCCCCCCACCAATACGATTTTTTGTTCCCCTCGCCGAGACCTATCCGTAGTTTCCCGGTCGGACACCGTAACGGAATCACCCTGTATATTGATGGTTTTAAATGACCATCAAACAAATGTATACCATTACATTTTATATGGAAATTTTGAAATTTTTTTTTCAAGAAACGATATCTCAGCATCCCGTGGACCAAAAACCCGTAAATTTTTTACTCTGATATTTGTTGAAGTGTCTTCTTTAAAACTGTTTTTAGTCCACGGGATGCTGAGATACAGCTCTTTGAAAAAAAAATTTCAAAATTTCCATATAAAATGTATGGTATACATTTGTTTACTAAGTAACCCTAGGGTTAAACAAATGTGAAATCCTATGGTGAGATTGGGTGAGTTTCTGTACTAGAAGGTGTACTTTTAAATTTGAATTTAAATTTCAAATTTAAAAAATCAGTTAATAAAACTCCAAGTTGAATGATTTTGGAAATTTTTTTTTGATGATTGTAATACAAAATGAAATGTTATTCAAACAAAGAATTGCTCTTTGATATGGAACCCTTTAAAAAGCAGTTTTTATGCTAATAAATTTTTAATTTAAAAAAAATTTTGAGACAGACCTAACCTCACTTCTAAACAAAGGTGAAATCCTATGGTAAGATTGGGTGAGTTCTTTTTAAATTGGGTGTACTTTTTAATTTGTATTTTTTTTAGTTAATAAAACTCTAAGTTGAATGTTTTTAAAAATTTTTTTTATTTGCTTTTTTAATTAAATTTTCAAAATCTTCTATTGTACCATATTCTTGATTGAATTTTATAATAATTCGATATATCATAACCGGAATCTTTAATTGGTGATTTAAAAATTGGTGAAAACCAAACACCTTTTATACCGATATCTTTAAATCTTAACCGATATCTCATTATACATACGTTATCATTTATTGTTTTTAATTTAATTCTTGTAATTACTTGGGATTAAATAATAATTTTAGGTTTTAATTAAACAATTATGTAATTAATAATGCATAAACCAGGCTACAATGAATTGTTTACATTATTGTATATGATGTTTTTTTTCATACGTTAAATTAATTGCAAATTGGTTTTGTAATATTTGTTGTAAAATAAATTCAATTTTTAATTGCAAAAAAAAGAGAAAAATTAAATTTAAATTGAAACTGAAAATATCAGAGATGAAAAACAATGGAAAAGTTAAATTTTTGATTTTGTAAATACAGTAAATTACATGTAGGTAGGGACGTCACGATACCACCGATACTATCGAGGTATCGATACTTTTGATCCGATACTACTATACTGAGTACTCGATACTGAGTCTCCGATACTTTTACCGGTATCGATACTTTTGGGCCGATACCCAATACCAGCAGTGCTGTTTTTAAAATAGTGGTACAATACAAAAGCTATATAAAATAAAAGGAGCCACCAAGAAACGAGAACAAGAACGTTGTAGACAACAACAAAGTTATTAATTTCGAAATTAATTCTTCCAAAAAAAAAAAACCTTATTTTCATGTAATTTTTTCTTTGTATAGTATCGGATTTTATGGTATCGGCCGATACTATCGGGTATCGATACTTTTGTCCCGATACTATCGAGGCGTCGATACCATAAATCCGATACCGATACCTAGTATCTATACTTTTTAAAATTTCGACGTCCCTACATGTAGGAAGCCAAACCCACACAAAACAACTCCCTACACAATAATGTTTATACATATAGGTGTCGATTATGAATTTCTATTCTATTTAATAGACTTTTTATCAGTTTTTAATATAAACAAAGCAGTCTTTGTATAAAATTTGATCGACTTTTTTCTACTGAACTACACAAATTTTTCTATTAGGTTGAATCAGTAGAAAAATTTGTGTAGTTCAGTAGAAAAAATTCGATCAAATTTTATACAAAGACTGCTTTGTTTATATTAAAAACTGATAAAAAGTCTATTAAATAGAATAGAAATTCATAATCGACACCATAGCTTTTAAAACAGAAATTGTTTTTGTAATTTCTTTTTCAATCTACAAAATTCATGATACATTCAGTTTGTAGCTGTCCTGATCCTTGCAAATTTAAAAAGCTTACTCTCAAAATTCTAGGATCCCTATATCCCTATATCGAAGAAAATGAACGATTTAGAGCAAAATGTAAAGCTTTATAGGAAAAGTGATTAGTCTTTCTTATATTGTTGTTGTTGTTGTTGTAATACGTTCCTTCAGTTTTGTTTTTCAAATATCTCTTGAAGGGTGTATACTAGACCCTTGATCTTCTTAAACGGAAATTGAAGAATTCTTCAA
Organism: Bombylius major; assembly: GCA_932526495.1. Classification (NCBI taxonomy): domain Eukaryota; kingdom Metazoa; phylum Arthropoda; class Insecta; order Diptera; family Bombyliidae; genus Bombylius; species Bombylius major. Next base: position 30,909,095 of record OW052046.1, on the reverse strand, counting down.
GCTTGCGAAATAAATTAGTCCCAATTAATTATCTAATGCTGTTCGGAAGTTATACAAAGTTTTGATCGTAGGTGAACAATTTTTCACAATCAAATGAAGTTTTTAAGCAAAATAATAATAATAATAAGATTTATTTTAAATTGTGTTAGTCTCGTATTTCGCGTAAGTCGCGTATTCTTCGTATTTCTACGAGACTTCGTAAATTTTTCCTTTTGTTTTGAGAATTACGAACTCTGCGTATATGTACGCAACTTTTTAGTCGCGTAGATAAACCTCGTAAATAAATTTTGTGTAAACCAAGATTTTGACAGCTTGTCATTTTTACCAACTGGAGTTTAATAAGTGAATTTGTGGTTATGTTTTGAGAAGATTGTTATACATATGTTATATTTTTGAAGAGTTAAGTTACAATTACGATTAGTGTTTTACGAGGTGCTTTCACGTCACTTTGACTTACGAGGTCGTAAAATTACGCGTTGCGTACTTTTACGATTTCAAATGAATACCCTCAATGAAATAATTAATGCACTATTTGGTTTTTTATTTTTAATTTTACGTTCTTTAAGCAAATTAAAAATAATTTGTAAGAAATTAAGAATTTTTTTTTAAGTTGTTAATTTTCGTCTTTAAAATGGGGTCAATCTCATATTCTTGAATTATGGCTAGAAGGCGTTTTGAATGTACAAAATCGAAAAAGTGATTTATCATGGAAATTTCATTATTAAAACATGAAAATTGTACTACGAATAAAATCCGTTCTCTACCAACGAATTTAATGGTTCGCATTCCATTTTAACAGAAAGGCTTACAACACTCTGACTTGACAGATGCGAGGTGTGTGGTATCAAAACAGCACGTTTAGTGCTATTAAGGTTTTCGGAAGTAATCCAAAAAACTACCACTTCAACCAACCAACCATTTCTCAATATGGTATCACTGACGAAAAGCTGTCAAATACTTTTTTATCGTTAAAGTGAAGTGGTACATTTTGTAATAAAAACTAAAAACAAAAATAAAATAGAAAAAAAATAAATGAAATTTTAAATATTTCACAATCATTTCAAAAATTAATAAAATCAATCGATTTTAAACTTAGTAATAGCCAGCACATGTTAAATGACAAGTGTTAAGCTGTTAAAAAAATTTTCAAATATTCAAAAAATGCTGTTGCTGCCAGATTAAATTTGCTCGAGCAGCATTTGCAATACTGTATAGAATCGATGAACCCAATGTGCCGTTTTACACAGCTCTTCTTTTTGCTTTTACACTAGTCAATGGGGTAATTTACACGAAACAGCAATTGCTGGACGAGTTCTTGGCGTTTTGCTTTGAACTTGCTGCGTGATGCACTCTTGCATTTACACGGTCGAGCAATCATCCATGCAGCAAAATGACAGCAAATGCTTCTTCTTTAAAATTTTCATCCATTTTCTTTTGTTCGAGTATTCTTCTTCATTAATCAAGTATTATTTTTAATACTGCTTTCACAAAGTCGAAGAAGAAATAAAGCAGAGTTGAAAAAATTACGAAAAAGGAATAGAGGAAATGGCAATTGCTCGATGAAATTTTTGGTACACAAGTGATGTGCTACCCCTCAATTTGCCTCACCCCGATCGCGTAGGAATCGTTGCTTGATGGTTGATGGATAGAGCAATTGACGTATCGTGTAAACTGCGTGAATGATCTATAAATAGACTGGATGGAACAACTGTAGGAAACACCATACTGTAAAAATGGGACAACATTTATATTGTTGTCTCACTCTTAGGGAATTCGACATGTTTCAATGAACGAAGAATGATTTAAACATTTGATATTTTTAAAAGATAGATGGAGGCACAATTTTCATTTAAATTAAAATTAAATGAACTGGATTTGAATTAAAATTAAATTTTAACTCGATAAAAATCAAATTGTCCTTAAATAAATCAGTAGCTTACTTGTAATTACGTTATTTTAATGGTAGATTTTTAAACGTTTTTAAATTTGAATATATTCAAATTTAACAGCTTTGACAATCAATGAGTGAAAATGAGATGGGTGATTGAATGAACGAAAATAATGCATATACATGTCTCACTCTTAGGGAATTACCGAAATTTGTCTTGAGCCCACATGAAACAACAAGTTGTACAGTCCATATTATTTATAAAGTCATTGACACTAGTCTTCTTTCTTTCTTCTCAATTCATTGTACATACACATTTGTGTATGGGGCCGATTATGAATTTCTATTCTATTTAATAGACTTTTTATCAATTTTTATTATTAGGTGAAATCAGCAGAAAAATTTGTATAGTTCAGTAGAAAAAAGTCGATCAAATTTTATACAAAGACTGCTTTGTTTATATTAAAAATTGATAAAAAGTCTATTAAATAGAATAGAAATTCATAATCGACACCTAATTAATTTTATTTATATTTATCACTATTTTATTGATTTAATAAATTTTATTAATTTTAATAATTTAATTAATTTTATTAATTTAATTAGTTTAATTTATATTTATCACTAATTACCAATTTAAATAATAATTAATAAATATTTTATTTATGCATATTTATTACCAATAACCTAAAATTCAGAAAATGTAAACAAACTTTATAACCTCTAAAATGAAAAATTCATCTATTGGATAATAGAATAACTTAAAACCGTTAGTGGTGAATTTTAGTGGTGAAATATATCAACTACGCCCAACTACGCTTGCTTTATACACCTGAATTGGAATGGCCAGTACCAGACCTGTCTTCTTTCAGCTTCAATAACCGGTATTTTTGAAGACAGAAGGCCAGTTGTAGTACGTTTTATCCATAAGTGGGGATAAAAAACCGGTTATTGAAGCTGAAAGAAGACAGGTCTGGTTCTGGCCAATAGGAGTAGTTGAGCGTAGATGGGAGTAGATTCATCTACGCTCTACGCCTGATTTTAAATCCCAATGGAACGCAAGTAATGAAAAAGGTAATTATGTATAGCTACAAAACGATTCAACACAAAAAAATAAAAATAATTTATCAATTAAATATTGTAATTGTTTATGACTAATTAACTTTAAAACATTTCGTCATTTTTAGATTTCGATTTTTCGATTTTTTTCGAAAATAAAAATACTCATAAGAAACTAAGAATAATTCAATAATTTCATATACATAGTATGAATGTTCAATTTTATAAAAATGTGTTTTATACGAACTGATGAAGTGATATGTGATCACATCAGTTGATTTCAGCTCCCTTATCCTCTTCTTGAGAATAGCCTCACTTTAGGTGTCCAGAAAACATGTTAAAAAATTAAATTACATAGGTATTTGAACAAATTTTATTAAATATCTGACATTACGAAACAAATAACCTTCAAACTTAAATTTATATGATACTTTCCCCCAAAACAGCTGATAAACTGATCTGAGCAAGTAAGCAAATAACATTTTTGCTCATTTGCTCACTAAGGAAGTGACATTTTTCGTAGCGACCTATATTGTCGAATAGAATTCATGTGTGCCAAAAAGAAATATTAGAATTATCACTTCCTCAGTTCCAATAAAACCCAGCTACTAATAAGCCCCATATTGCGGATTTCTTATTTGTCATCAGTAAGTATGAATATTGTGTGTTTGGTTATTTTAAATGCAATGGCTCTTAAAAAAAGAAATAGGATAATGTGGATAAAATGATAGTTTGAAAAACGAAGTAATTTCGGACATTTTAAATTATAAAAAGACTTGGAAAATACATACATCAATTATCAATATCTGATTTTGCTAATTTTTTAAGAATAAATACATATACATATGTACATTTAATTTTGTAGAATTATTAGCTAAGGTGACTTCGAAAATTGAAAAAAAAAGTACCAAAAACATTAATTTCATTTCACAAAGTGAACAAACACATGCATAATATGCAAAGAAAAATATATCGAAAATTGTTGAAAGCACGCAATATTTCAGTCAACCGCATGCATCGTCATTCAGCATGCGCAATCAGATGAATGTGCATATATGCATAATATAGTGTATAAGGACATCACTATTGCGTAATCTTATGAATATAAATTAATTCAGTGTATGGGGCCTATAAATACAAAGCAAAAGCTGTGTTTTGTACGAACTGATGAAGTGATATGTGATCACATCAGTTGAGTTCAGCTCCCTTATCCTCTTCTTGAGAATAGCCTCACTTTAGGTGTCAAGAAAACATGTTAAAAAATTTAATTACATATTTGAACAAATTTTACTAAATATCTGACATTACGAAACAAATCAAAAAGAAATTCAAAATACAAATTACAAATTCACGTAATAACCTTCAAACTTAAATTTATATGACAAATTTTACAGCTAAAATGAATTATTTAAAAAATAATGGCTATGAATTTTCAATTTTTAAATTCAAAAATATTTTGACTGTTACAATAAAGACTGTTACAAAATTTATTATAAAAATTGTCATATAACTACATTATTTTGATAATTATTTTATATTTGTACATATAATGAATATATGTATATGTATATAAATCAATCCGTTATCAGTTAATTCAGTAATTTATTTACGATGTAGGGCTACAGTATTTTATTAGGTTTAAAAAATAAGTACAAACATATAATATATAGCGAAAATAGTGTTACAATATCTAATTTTCGTATTTTTGGTTAAAGTTTCCTATGAAAATGATTGTGCATATTAAATAGAATAAGCAGTGCTTCAGTCTAAAAGTTTTCATACAATATACAATATAATATAATTGTTTACTGAGAGAGAGTAAGTTTTAAAATTTTCAATGAACAGAGCTAAAATTAATGATTTAAATTAAATTTTCGTTGATCTGGTAATGTTTAAAATTTTGTATTAAAATTTTAAAAAGCAAATTTCTATCAGTCGTTCAATGAGAGTGGTCGTGTACGAAGGTCGTTAGTAGGAGATTCATTTTGTTTTTCCATATTAAAGAAAAATAATTTCAAATTTTTTGAAAAATAAATAAAAAAAAGTTAAATAAATTAAATATATAGTGAGTGTTGTTTCAATAATTAAATTTTTTCAAATTACATACGAAAATCATTTTTTTAAAAAATTTATTTAAATTTCAAATCACAACGAATACCTCATTGAAAAATTGTTAGTGAAGAATTCTAAAAGAAGTTTGATTTCAGATATTTTTATTATTAATTTAATAATAATTTTTAAAATACAAAGTAAGAATAAAGAAAATATTTTAATTTTTTGGTTACGTTTTATAAATTTAATATTATAAAATATGTATTATTCATTTAAAATAATATTCTATTTTCCTAATAAAATTTCATAATTATTTTCTTCTTTTCTACAAACATCTACTAGGTCTCGGTATCTTTGTAATGATTAAAAAATTAATTTTTTGTAAAGGACATAGGACTTTTATTCATTTTTTTTCTTTTAATTTTCTAAAAGTAATTGGTTTTTTTTTTTTTTTTTATAAATATAAATTTTGTTTTGCTTGTTGATTACTTTTTATTTTCTATTACAAAAAATAAATGAGAAAAAAAAATTAAGAGAGAATTAAGTATTTGTGTGTATATTGTTTAATTTTCATCATTGCATTGCGATCATCACTAATTTCTATTGTTTTTTTTTAGCAAACGAATTATTTTATAGTTGTTTTTAAATGACTACTTATACATATGTATATACATTTAAGGTGACAAGATATAACAACATAATTCGATTTTTTGTCTAGGTTTTCACAGTGAAAATTTTGAATAAAGGAGCAAAAGGCAAAAAAAAAAAAAAATTACTCACTTCGAATTATATTGTTATTTCTTGCCGATATTCTCCTTGAATATTTTTCTAATTATTCGTTACTTTTTCAATACATAAGTATATCCAAAAAATATTAACAATAAATTTTTTTTATACATATTGTCAACTAAACTTCATACATTGAAAAAAAAAAATTAATTATCAATAATTATACTTACATTTTTCCTAATTTGGTTTGCATCATAAAATTAAATTTTCAATATAATTTTTATTTTGGGGTCGGTGTGTTAGTAAACAAAAATAAAATTGAAAAATTTCTTACTTGAAAAAAAAAAAAAAATAGAAAAAGAGAAGAAATTATTTAAGGTAGCAACACAAAAATAAATATAATCAAGAAAATGACAAAATAAAAATAAAATGAATAAATAAATAAATTTTATATAGAAAATGCGGAAAATTATAAGCCAGAAGAGTAAGTTGTTGGATAATCATCATCATCGTGAAAAGCTCCTGTTATTTAGTATTGTTTTTTTTTTCGTCATTTTATTGAAAAAAAAAAAAATTTTTTTTTCTTGTATTCCCGTATTCTATTGTAAAATACATGCAATTTTTTTTAAAGAAATATATATGTACATATAGGTACATACTATACATACATACGTACGTATACCTACTCAATAAAATAAAATATTCAGAGTAAACACAATAGAAACGACTAAGTTCGTGAGTATGTAGTTATGTATTTTATACATCAATTTCTTTTTAAAATACAATGATATTAAAATTATAAGCATTATTTTGAATTTGTAGGTTCACGAAAAAAACAAAATTAAATAGAAAAATTGCACTTCTTTCTTAAGCATTATTATTTTTGCATAATACATATTTGCCAAAATTAAGACACAAGAAAAAATAAATTTAAAATAGCGACAGACAAAATTAAGAAAACACACATAATATGTAGAAGCAAAAAAGAAAAAACACACATAAATAATATTTCTTTTTATTTTACATTTAATTTCTTCTTCTTCCACTACTTAATTATAATTTTTTTCTTTTCTAATATCGATTGTATATGGATATACCTACTGTAATATTGTAATTGAATTTCGCAATAATTATTGTACACATTTTTTTTCTTCTAATATTCGTTGATTACAACATGTAGATTTTTAATGTTACAAATTTTAAGAAAAAAAAAAAAAAAGAAGCTTTTTACAGGTAAAAATTAAATAATATTAACGGTTATTGTTTTTCATATACGCATTTGCGTTAAAATAAAATATGAATTTATATTGGAATATTTTCTTTATTCTTGTTTAATTAGAGAATAAAATAACAATTAAACAAAATAATTTAAGTACCTACATATTTATTTTATTTTATTCATTGGATTTTTGTTTTTCAAAAAAAAAGTTTTTCTGTCATTTATTTACCAAATTTTATGTTTTCATTCTTTTTTTTTGTCAAATAAAAACTGATTTTTATAACAGTAAAAAATTTAAATTAAGTACTTTTTTAAAAAATAACTTTCAAAATTTTTCAAAAAAAAAATTATACAATATATATTATATCAATAAATTTTATAGCAAACTAAAAAAAAAAAAAAACAACAAAAAATCAAACCAATATTAAATATTCAAAAAACAAAAAAATGTAAAAAACCAAACAAGTTCTTCAAAAGTCTTTTATATGAAAAAAAAAAAAAAACAGATAATCGTGATAAAATATTGAATACAAGTCCAAACAAATATCTCAAATCTTATATAAAGATTTTTCTTCCAGTATACAATTTCTGATATACTATGTAATTGCTTAAATTTAAATTTAAAAAATACAACAAAACCAAAAGTAAGTGTTATAGAAATTACAATTAATAGAAAAAAATAATAAATGAACTAAACTAACAAGAGCAAAAGAAAAACTATGGCGAAACAAAAAAAAAAAAAACAAAAAAAATTTAATTAATATCAAAATTCCTATAACACATGATTTCTGTTGTATTTTTTTTCTTAAATTTGAAATTTTGTTGTCGTAATGTACGTCTTCCTTAAAATTTTCTTTATTTAAATAACTATAAGCTACCTACTATAATTATGTACATATAATTTTGTTTTTCTTCAATTAAAACTTTTATTTAGATAGAAAAAAAAAGTCAAAATTAACTGAAAGGAATTTTTTTTTTGGATGAATGAAAAAGTAAAATATAGAATTTTCTTGAAATTAATTACAGTGCAATCGCGCTAAGATGAACTAAAAAAATGTTCGCCTGTGCTTATGTTAGGGATAATATTCATGTTATTGGATAAATGTTAATTAAGCATAAATCTCTCGCTTTTCAATGGAATTTTTATTGTACTAAAGTTATACTATATTATTTTTAAACTAATCAGTTATACTTTTTTGTTTTGTTTTTGGAAACACAATTTAAGAGAGTAGAATCTTAGCTGTTGCAAAATTGGGATGAAGTTCATGTTATAGAGCACGAGTTCATGTTACAGAATAGCCCATACAAAATATTGAGCTGTTCATGTTATTGGATTTTTCATGTTATCGAGGTTCATCTTAGCGCGATTGCACTGTACTATTTTTTTTTTTTAAATTTTCCCTTCAAATTTTTTTGTAAAATTATTTTCATAAGTTTTATTATTACCTATTTATTTTATTTCTTATAAATTTATACATAAACTATATGTATTTTTTTTTTCTTTCTAGTTCTTGTAATATTTGTTTGCTCAATAATATTAATAAACAGTGGTTTTGTAGAACTTAAATAATAATAATAACATTTAAAAAAAAACAACGTAATATAAAAAGAGCATTGTACTTTATTCGCTATTTAAAAAAAAAATAATAATATATTGAAAAACTTTACAAGTTACCTTATTATACATAAAACAACATAATAATATAAACTTAAAGAAAAAAGAAAAAATAGGAGTGTGTATTGGTGTTTTAAGTGTATTTTATATAAAAAAAAGTTGAAAAAAGAAAAAAAGAGAAAAATAGTAACAATATATAAGGTACATAATAATAATAAAAGTAAAAAACCACTTTTCTGTATTTTAAAATACACTACTGTGTACATATATTGCTGGCTAAACTACTTTAATATTATAACAAAACTGCTTCTGTCGCTGCTGTTCAATTCTTGAAAGTTTTTGAAAGTCACGCGTTACCTCAAGGCAGTCTTATGAAATCGGAGGCTTGGATAAATTCCTACAATGAGAAGGTTCGTTTTGAAATATATTATAAAGATATAGATATTTTTTTTTTTAACTTTTTTTTTTTATTTTTTTTTTTAAAGTATATATTTAGTATGTATGTACTTTACTTTATTTTAAGTTAACTTTATTTTATATACATATATGTAGGTATATTTTTTCTCTTTTTTTTTTTTTTTTATTTTATATATATTATATAGGCACATACTTACTTATATACTTGTTTATTTTATAATTGTAATTAAAGAATAATATGTAAAATTATTTTATTTTTATTTTTTTTTAATCTTTTAAAGAAAACAACAACAAAAATACATAGAAAAAAACCTATATGTATTCGGGTTTCAATTTTTTAATAGTAGGTACTATAATTATATTATTTTAAAAGTGAATGCTTTTTAAAATTATATACTTTTAGACACATGTAGGCCATTATTAAAAGAAAAAAATAATAATATAAGAAGAAAAAAAAAGATATACATAATTTAAAAAGTAGGTATTTCTGAATTACACAAGTAATTTTTTTTTTTTTTTGAATAACGTTTTCAATTAAATTTTTTTTATTTTTAAATAAACATGATACAGATAATATTTTTCTTATCCTATTGAAATGTTCTTTTATCTTATTACTTACTTTTATGAACCATTCTATATATAAATGTAAGTTTATAACACTATATGTACATATAAAATGTGTTTGTATTCAAGCGAATGGTTTGTATTCAAAATTATTTTAACTTCACCTTTAAGTTGATGAAATAATTAGCAATAAAGCAAAGATATTTAGTATTTTTTATTACATATAGATATAATGAATCGGTATGCAGATCTTTTATGATACGCTCGATAAAAAATTCGGTAATATTTCTCTAACACAATAAAAATGGACTGTAATACTTTCAAAAAACGAAAGCGATATTCCCTTATTCAATAAAATTCAATTTTTTGTTAAAATTAAATATAAAAAATATGTAGATATAAAGATATGTACACTACATATGTATATGTACATACATAAGTACATACGAGTATATGCCTCCCCAAAAAAAGTCTTTAGAAATCTACTGGCTAATTTTACAGAGAAAATTTAAAAGGATCGATGTATAAAATTATACTTTATTTAACAATTAAAGTCAGTACAGGCAAGATCAGTGATCAGATCTCAATTTCAATCGAGGGAAATCTTTTAAATTAAATATTATCAAGGCAAAAAACTCATCGGGTACTGCCTCCATAAGCACAACACTGATTTTAATTGTTAAATAAGGTATAGATCATTAATTCTTATTGAATCCTTTTTCAGCATTAAAAGATTTTTTATTGTGTTTCTCGAGAAGAAAATAAAAATTTTTCATATTAAAGTATATTTTACAAAGTTTGTTTTGTATCTTCCTTTCTTAATGTACATATATGTACATACCTTTGAAAACTAAACGAAGTTTAATATGGGTGGGAAAAGATTTTCTGTTTTAATCAATTCAAAAAATATAGTAAATTCTTGTTCTCGTGTGCTGAATGATTGAAAAAATAATGCCGCAACAGATATCACATTAAATTTCTTGTAATTAATTTATATATGACTACATATTATGTACATATAAGTATCCGAATATTGTGTCCTAATAAAATTTTTTTTTTTTAAAACATTTTTTTCTTCTTTACAATTTATTTACTTAAAATACATAATTGTAATTTCGAAATTCATTAATTTGTTTTTTTTTTTTGAAGCAAGTTATCGCATATAAAATTGTTATTAACTTTATTTTTATTAAAGTTATCTCAAGCTACATCTTAAACGAATTTTTTTTTTACTTAAATAAATTTTTATACATACATCATGTTATTATAGTTACTAAATAACACTAAATAATTTTCACCACATTTTGTAAATTTAATCAAAAAGAATTCGGATGAAAAAAAAAAACGAAGTAAAAATTAGTTTGGTTTGGTCTATCACTTTACTTTGTATGTTCTTATTAAAAAAAAAAATTCTCATACATACAATTTGTAAAAAAGCTTTAAAAATTTTTTTTAAAGAGGAATGTACATATATGTATGCATGTGATAAATTTATACATATATTTCGATATATGTATACATATAGAGATTTTTATACATTCAATTCTGTTGTCAAGGCATATAACCGCTTATAAATATACATATCGTTGGCCTAGTGCTTATTTGTTCAATAGACTATGCATCAAGTTTTGAGAAAAACGAAATTTTAGTTTGAAACAATAAAATTCCTTACAAAATAGAAAACAACAGAAATTATTTTTTGGGTAAATGGAAAAACACTGGGTTAGCTTCATCCTAGTTCATTTTTTAAATTTTCATTTCCATTTTTCTACAAGTTATTCATTAATATATAGAGAGATATACGTTTGGATATTGAATAAACTTCTATGAGCAACAAACACTTTTGTTTTTAGTTGTGGGATATAGAACAAAATTGTTGATATTGACATTTGTATACAACAACAAATTTAACTGATTTTGAAAAAACTGCCCTTAAATTATGATTCATTAATTATGAACGTATAAAGATAATGTAATAAAACAAAAGCCATGTTAGAGTGAACAGAATAAGCTTTCATTTAAGCTTAAAAAAAATAAAAAAATAAAAAAATAATAAGGGTTATTTTCGAGATATTCGACCTTGAACATAAAAATGACGAATTTTTTTTCAAAATTTTTTGGCTTTGAGTTACAATAACTTTTAAACCATTTAACATAAAACTTTGTAAAAGACATTAGCACGGAAAATATAAACAAAATTGGTTTTTAGCACAAAAAAGCAACTCTGTATCTCCCGAAAGGAGGCACCTAGAGCAATTCTGAGCACACCAATCAAAAAAAAAATTCGAAATTAGTATGTCTGCATTAATAGCTCAATTTCGGAAGAAGAAAAATGGTCTATTGAACAATTAAGGACTAGGCCGGTGATATGTATGTCTAGATTAGTTTAGATTTGTAATAGGCTATAATTGCACTTCGACCAATAAAGATCTTTTGTACAGCCCGTGCTTCTTATAGATTTAGGCTTTTTATAAATCCTAAAATTCTATATAAGGTGCACACCAGATTTTCTCTGGTTTGAGAAAAGGCTGATGCATGTAGCACATTCTTTTAGAGGCCCACGCCTCGCATTCACACAGAATGTGTTTTGAGGTTTCTTTGGCCTCCTTGCAGAATCTGAACTTGTCTTCCTCCTGTAGTCCTATCCTGCTTATATGTATGTCTAAAAATGCATCTTTACGGTAAAGAGTTTTGAAAGTTGAATATTCTATTTTTTGGAAAAAGAATTACATATTATTGACAACAAATTATTTTTATTAACAACTGTACTTGGACAAGGTATATTTTTATTGAATTAAGCGAAATTTAATGTGACTTACGCTATATTAAGAAACATAAGCTCAAAAACTCATTTTTGACTTAATTTAAATTTTTATGTTTGGCAACACATAAAAACAAAATGCATCATTGATTCATAAATCGTCTAGTCATATAGAATATATATGTATGTATGTATATAATATATACTTATTTACATTGAAATATGTGTAATAAAACAGTATGTAGTATACAAGAAATTAAAAAAAATCATAATAATAATAATATATAAAGAGCACCTACGCATTCAAAGATATGACGTTATTACTATATAATCAACATACCATATCTATTCCCGAATATGTACCTAGATAAATTATGTACATATATTTACTAAAACTATATACATAATATTATATCGTGTAGAGAAATTTTGTGTTAGGGAAGAATTTGTTGCAAAATATACTTTCTTCTTCTTCTCATATTCTATTGTTTTGTTATTTTTCTCTTGTACGTAATTTAAAATTTTTCTATCATTTCCTTGATCTATACAAGAATCCATCTACAAAAGCAAGACAAAAAAAAAAAAATTAGTGAAAACAATATAAAATAATTTCCTCCTCTATTTTCTCTTCTTATTTTGTAAATTTTTTTTTTACGTAGGAGGTTAGCTGACGTATTACCATTTTTAGCATATAGCCAAAAAGAATAGAACATAACTGAGAAAATACAAGAGAAAGAGTATTTTATAAAATATATATTTTTTTTCCAATATTTTTTTTTTAGTAGAAAATAGTTAAAGCACACATAGATACTCTATACATAATAGTTTTTATTTTTCATTGGAAAGCTGCCCATACATATCTGTAATACCTGTTCATCTTATAGTGAGTATTTTGTACATAATACTTATATTCTATTTATTTCTTAAGCAGATTTGAGAATGAAATGTCCAAGAAAGAAAAAAAAATAATAATAAAGAAATTGTTAAACGATAAAATTTAACTATAAAAACACTTAATTTTTTTTGTTTTTTGTTTTACAATAATTATTGTTTTCTCTCTTTATATAAATCTGAATTTATGTACGATAATTAATATAGAAATAGATACTTACATCTTCTATTAATTAAAAGGTATGCAACTACAACATTATATGAATGTACATAATATGTGCAATATATGAATGTCATCAAAAATCTCATTCAATTTTTTTAAAACTTTAACTGCGCATGTATCATTCATCATCATCATTATTATAACGTAAAGTACTTTCGAATACGTAAAACTTACACAGTATATTGTTGATATTCTCTTCAATTACATACAATTCAAGCAAGTTAAGTTTTTCTCAATACGTACACTATAAGCCTTTTTTTTTTTAAAAAAAAAAAAAAATAAAAATAAATTTTGCTGACGTTTTTATCTATAGTACATTTTACTTCACATTTGTGTAAAATATAATAGGTGTCGAAGAGTGAATCAAACATTAACAGTTTAATATTTTTCCTGATTTTCTGATAAATTATAAAAGTGTTATTATATAGATAAAAAAAAAAAAAAAGAAAAAAGTTATATACTATATCAAAAGTTATTTGAAGTATCTAATGTAATGATGTGTAATATATAAAGTAGTATAATATATTATACTCTATCTAATGTTTATGGTATGTATTACTAAAAATATATACATATATATATTATAAAATAGTTTTAAATATGTACATATGTACATTATAAAAGTATAAATTTTAGAAATCAATCATAACAGTTAGAAATTCAAATTGAATAAATCACATATTAGATACTTAAGGTTTTTTTTTCCTCGAAGAAAACCTTTTTTTTTTTTTAAATATTTCCGGTTAAAGATCAACAATTCAATCAAGAATTAGAATTATTATCTACCAATAAAGCATCTAATATAGTGGTATTAAAGTTTAGACTACATACATAGGTACATATGTATGTAATGTACATATATTTGTTTAGGGGATTTTCTATTTTTGAAATACGTACGGTTGATCGTTTCAGTATAACATATTATCTCAATATAGTACGAGTATAAAAATATCTTTAGAACAAATCAAATGTACTATACAGAATTTTATATGTATCTTTCTGTGTTTCGGTTTTTTTTTTATTCTTCACAATTTGCGTTATTTCATATACATACATATATGTAATTTGTATAATGCCATAAGTACTTAAAAATTATTTTGTCTGCGTTTAATTAAAGTTTTATTATGACACATGATAAATAATAATATGTTAAGAGAACAAAATAAATAAAAAACGAAAAAAGATATGGGTACTTTATACAATTACATACTTTGTTGAAAAATTAACAATAATAATATATTTATTATAAAATACATATTAAAAAAAAAAAGAAAAAAAATTATGGGTATCTCAACAATCATTGCCATCGTCATGTGTTAACTAACAAAAATATACCTACTACATAATATATGTACATACATATATGTACATATGTATGTATATACAATAGTTCCTATATATAAATGAGATAGAGATGTGAGTAATATGTATAATAAATATTTTATAATAAAAAATTTAAATTCACAAAGTATTAAGAGAGAAATTTTATAATAATTTTATAATGTATATAATGTATGTACATATACATAACATGTATGTGGCACCTAGTGTATATAGAATATATACTAGATATACTTGATTTATTAATTGAAGTCAGTACAGGCAAGATAGGCATACTTTTCTATACTCTTTTACATTTCGTTTGTATAAATCTGTCTCGTGTATGGGGTGATCAGATCTCAATTTCAATCGAGGGAAATCTTTTAAATTAAATATTACCAAGGGCAACAAACTCATCGGGTACTGCCTCCATAAGCACAATACTGACTTAAATTAATAAATGAAGTATATTATATGTATGTATATATGTAATATATTTTATATTTACATTATTATTATAATTTGTTGCTTGAACAAAATCATATTCCATATTGAATGAGAATTAAGAATGTTCCAGTAAGAAATTTTACACAGAAAATTTATCAAATAATTTAAAATGTGAAGATTTTTTGTACATATATGTAGTTATTTGAAAATATTAAAAATTTTATAATTATGAAGAAAAAATAAAAATGAAATTATGGGGTACTTTTTCATAACTGTTGATTCTAATTTGTATAAAAAAATATATATATGTATGTATGTATGTACGAGTATGTATATGTATAATATACATACGTAAATGTGTGAAGGCTATATATTCTTTAAAATAGAGAATATTTAACATTTTCATTTGCATTGAAATAAAAACTGTATATATACAAAAATAAATTGCATATCTGACTTAGTAGATCTTAATTTGAAAAAAATCAACTTGAAGAATAAAAAGAACCCATTTTAAAAGAAATGTGACATTTAAGAAAAATGACATTTGTTTTTTTAAAGAAGATTCACTTCCTTCCATTTAAGAAAAGAACTAATTTTTAATGATGACGTCAAATTGTAGAGTGAAAACGATCATTTGAGGTCATGTAACAAATACATACGTATGTAGATATACGACCATTGAAAAAATCACTGTTTTTAAAGAATCTGTTTGATTATGTTTTCATTGAAAAATAAAATTCAATATATTGCTGGTGTTATGGATCTGAATTTTACATATGTACATATATTGTTCAATTTTATTCTCTTCCTAATACTCATTTGTACTATTTATTATTATCTTAAATTCGAATTAATATATATACACTTAGTTTGATCAAATTTAAAATTTCTTCCTTTGTATCAACATATTGTTTTTTTTTTTATATGGAAGGAGAGAAAAAAAAAACAACAAAATAATAGGCGCATGTTCAAAAAAAGTAGCACATTCTATTTTCTATATACAGTTACGGCCACAAAAATAGCAGTGCCTGATGCGTGTCTCCTTTGATGACCACTATTTTTGTTATCAATATCAAAAAATAGTACATATAAGAAAAATAGTGGTCATCAAAGGAGACATTCATCATGCACTGCTATTTTTTTGGCCGTAACTGTATATTGTACGTATACATAAGATGGTTCAGTTCATGAAAAAATTTCGTGAATTATATTTTACATCGCAGATTTTGTTTACAATTTTCCGGCAAATTTTTGATGTATACTTCAGGTCCTGGTCAGTCGTAGTTGTCTTGCAAAAGAGATAAGATACAAAATATTAAAATATCCAGAATTCAGTTTAAAAAGAATATTGTTTTTTAATTGATTGATAAAATTAAACATAAACAGAAATATTTTGAATTACTGGATTAATTCAGTGAGAATTATAACATTTAATACATTGAATAAAAAAAAAAAAGAAAAAAAAAGCGAAATATATTTCTTTTTATACCAGAAACTGAAAAGTGAAAATAAATAATTGAACATAAAAGTTGGAAAAATTTGAAAAAATAAAAATTATTGTAACGTAAAAATGCGCATTTTATTAATTTTTAATGAATGAAAAACAACAAGTATATTTTCTTTTTTAGCTATATAGTTATTTTGATTAACTTAATTATATTATTGCGAAGAAAAACAGCAAAACAAAACAAAAAATAAATAAATAAATAAATAATAATAAATTATAATTTTGTTGTTTGACAAATTACAAAATTACAAATAGATAGGCACTATTGAGTGACCACCAATTACAATTAGTGAACTTTCGTGTATATTGTTCATCAAATTTATAGACAGTATCTAAATTTATAGGTATGTATGTATGTACATATATAAGTATATAGTATGTATTTTTATAATATTGTGTTTATCTAAAGTAATTACTTATAATCGGATTACAATCTAATTTTTTTTTTTTTTAAGTGAATTAGATTTGGAAGAGGAGAGTAAAAAAAAAAAAGAATTAAATAAAGTATTATTATTATTATCCAAACTCAACAAATATATTATATTAAAAAAATAGGGTTATTTCAATAAATAGAAAGATAAAATTCAAGCACCTTAATAAAATTTCTAATCAAATAAAATACAAAATTTTCAAGTGTACAAGTTCAATGTACATATACATACATATATGTATGTATATATTATATTGTTTCTATTGTTTCTTCTTTTCTTTGTTTTATTGCTAATATTTTTTTCTTACTTTTTTTTTTAATTGACGATAAATATATTAAATACTTTTTTTTAATAATTATATATAATATTTATTAACTATATAAACATCAATCTAAAGTTCACATTAATATCATATCTTTCGTCTACAAAAATTAAAGTGTTAAAAAATTAAAAGTTTTTAATTAAAATAAAAAAAATAAAAAAGGAAAGAAAGCTTGAGAATTTTAAATTAAATCAATTATTTTTAGAATTTTATTGGAAAATTTTTAGAAAATCATTAAGAAATTAACAGTTTGTATTTACATATTATGTACGAGTATGTGTTTTTTAACGTCATTCTAATTGTAGGTACCTACACGAATTTTATATTTAAATTTTGAAACTTTTATTTTCACATATACATACATATATGTATGTAATTATTATACAGACGTAACCGGTATGTATATTTAATTGTAACGCGAATAATATGAGGATACTTTTTTTTTTTTTTTTTTTTTTTTTGAATTTTTTGGGCATTATAAATTTCATTTTGTGACGATTTTTTCTACGTACCTACAAATGTTTATACCTTTTAACAATTTATATTATTATTCAAATTCGTGTAATTTTCTACTTTCTAAAATAATTTTAATTTTTATATAATACTCGTACAATAGAATTCAATTGTTTCAATCGACGTTTTCTGTTTTCTTTTTTAAATACCTAGAACCGGTAAACAACAAATCAATTTGAAAATAATAATAATAATAATTTTAATCATGAAAAATGAATAAATTTAAAAAAATACATAAATGCAAAACAGAAAAACAATAGAATTTGAGATAAAATATACCTATAAATATATATTTTTTTTAAAACAGAAATCATTCTAAAATTAACCTCCTAATAGGATAGAATCTGAAATTAAATTATGAGACAATATAATCATGAAATGAGATAATAATAAAGTCATGAAAATTTATTTGATCGATTTGAGATGAAAATTTTAATTTCATAAAACCTTGATTAAGTATGAAATAATCGAAGTAATCATACATATAAGATACAAAATGCATTAATATCAAACAAACAATATAACGTATAATAATTATAAATTCTAGCGCAATTTTTTTTTCTTTTATTTTTGACATTATAGAAAAATGCTTTCATTATTGTAATTTTATGACTGACATGACGTAGAATTTCGTCAATGCGTGGGAAAACATAATCATCGAAATAAAATGATTCTATAGAATAAAATTGATTATTTTAACAGTTTACAGACGCTAAAATGTTAATTTTATTTTTATTTTTAGAAATAAATTTTTTTCGTCCTGTTTTACATAAGATTGAAAGGTCTCATATACTTAAAACTCAAACAACCGTAAAAAAATATTCAAATATGTAAATTAGACAAAAGTTCTATGAATCGTATCATTCATTGCAACTGAATTGCCAATTTTAAAAATTATTCTACGAAAATTCTGAGAATAATGTCTAATTGATCGAACACTTACGCATTTACCCTATTTTATATTGCATAGGTATTTTAATTTTTTAACATTAATTTATAATCTACTTAAGTTTTTTTTTTGTTGCTTGTCATGTTTTATCAGTTCATTTTATTTTAAGATGCTTTTAAAAATATAATAATTACTCAATTGCACAAAACATATGCACATGAATGTATATACATATATTCAGTTATAAAAATTTAAAAAAATGACTATAGGTATATTAAAAATAAATAATTTAAGAAAAAAGAATTTTTTTTTTTCGATTATTACCTTATTTTATTAAATAATATTTACAATGAAATAAAACGGATAAGAAATATTACGTAAAAATAATATTTAAAAAAAGTACCTATATTTTATGTTATTTTTGTGTTTTTTTTTTTGTGACGACGTGTAAGCAATTTTAAATAATCGGTATTTCCGTTATATACAGTAAACATATAATAAATTTAAAAAAAAAATTTACATGTTAAATTGAGTTATGTTTTTTAGATTATTTTCAAAAAAATTAGGTATACATAGTAGCTTAAAATACTTGAATAATTTCATGTGTACATAAATTTTGTATTATGATTGAAAAAAAAACAATGTTTGTAGAAACAAAAACCAAAAAAAATATATATACATATCTACATACATGAATATATATACATATATGAAAAGAATGGATATATTTTAATACATTTATGCATGTATGTAGTTTCATAAGTAGTATACGAGTATGTATATAGTGTGTGACACGACACGACGTAGAATAATTTGAAAAGTACATTCCTTGTATCGAAAACTAAATAGTAGCTTATAAATAACAAGCTTTTTGTTTTAGAATGATACAAATACAATTTAAATGCAATAATTACCTAATATTTCTAATATTCAAACTGCTTTCTTCCATTTTTTTCTAAAACAACAAGTCTCTTGTGTCAAACAAATTAGATTTGAATGTTGCAGTATAATTTTTTTCACTGCCGTATTTGCAAGTTTTTGCATGACGTTGACGTGATGTTGACGTTTACGAACGAACGAATTGACGAAATTTATACTTTATTTAACAATTAAAGTCAGTACAGGCAAGATAGGCATACTTTTCTATACTCTTTTACATTTCGTTTGTATAAATCTGTCTCGTGTATGGGGTGATCAGATCTCAATTTCAATCGAGAGAAATCTTTTAAATTAAATATTACCAAGGCAAAAAACTCATCGGCTACTGCCTCCATAAGCACAATACTGATTTTAATTGTTAAATAAAGTATAGCAATACAACGTTTTAAGCTGAATATCGTCAACTCGCACTAACTATGGTGTATTATTGGGAAAAATTTATGATTTATTCTTCTTCATAAATTTGAGCAAAATTTGAAGTGATACTTACTAAGGTATTTAAACAGCATTTTGAAAGCGTATAAAAGGTTCATGATCCGCCAAAAATGTATATCCGTCATCCACCAATTATCCTCTTTTTTTCATTACTATCAGTAGACTTCATTTTTTTTACTACCTCTTATAGGACCACCCTGTATTTAGTAATATGACAGTGACTTTTTAAAAATATGTAATTCATATAGTAAACGAATTAAATTGCAATAGGGCAACTTTAGATTATCTTGCTGCATTTCCATTTTTTTTTTTTTTTGTTTTTTTTTTTTTCAAATTAAATATAATATCAAATCTCAATTTAAATTTATAATGAAATTGGTTATATAAAAGTCACTGGCTTTTATTAAGTAGATTTAATGTCAGCATTTGTGTAATACATACATATTATGTACATATAATTATGTACAATTGTACATGTATTTTTCAAATATGCGGTAAAAAAATTTTGAATTGTATTTGATATTATTATAAAGCTAAAAAAAAACAAATGTTTTGAATGATATGTTATAGTATTGAATGAAAACTTGTATGTGGGAATAAAAATATGTACCTATAAAAAAAAAAAATTAAAATAAAAAAAAGGGTATATCTTTTTATCACAAAGTAAAATTTATAGTGTTAGTAATTAGATATTATAATTTGTGAATTGAAAACATTCATATCAATAGAATAAGAAAATATAGGTATGTATGTAAATATAAATTCATTCTAAATTCAAAAGTAATCAGTATTTACATATAATATGTAGGTATGTACATATATTGATTTCTTTCAAATTTTGTATTTTCAAAGTAATTATTTTTTTTCAAAGATTGGAGTTTAAAATTGAGAAAATAATTCTACATACATACATACATATAAAAATTAAAAAAACGCTTTAAAGATATACATATATATATAAATGTTGTAGGTTGAACACAAATGAGAAACAAGCCGATTTGAAAATGTTTTTTTTTCTTTTTTTTTTTTATCATTTTTATATGAGATAAATCATTACTATATGTTATACATATTGTTGTTCATAAGTATTTTAAAAAATGTAAGTAAATTTTGTAGATAAATACACAAAAAAAAAAACAAAAAATTGTAATGAATATTTTCTAAATTTAAGAATTTTATCACCTATGTATGTACATACAGCATAATAATGAACATGTTTATAGATTTTGGAAAATATTTTTCGTATTTGATATTTTCAATAGACAAGCAAAAAAAGAAGATTACAGAGATAATGTATGTACATATATATAAGTATGTATATTCATTTGAAAAAATCAACACCCAAAAAAAAAAATCCAATTTTATTGAAATTAATCTACTCTTTGAAAAAATGAAATAAAGAAAAAAAAAACACAAAAATATTATCAATATATCATTAAAATTTTCTTAATTGTTAATTTAATTTTTGTAAAATTTAAAAAAATTTAAATAATCAGCTTTTTTTTAAAAAAAATTTTTTTTTTTTTAAATATATTATACATATGTACCTACATGTGTACATTCAACCTGTATTTCAATAAATGCATTTTATGAAAAAAGGTAAATGTTCTGAGTACGTAAGAGAAAACAAAGTTCAAATTTAAAAAAAAAAATGAAAGGTTTATGCTTACTTCAAATGAACAAATAAGAAACTAATAAATAAAATAAAATTGCAAAAAAAAAAAAAAAAATGTATAACAAAGATTGCAATTGTATAAACAATATGATGTGTACCTATATGAAAAATACATACCAACATGTATGAAAAAATGCATATGAAAAAGTGCATAATTTGTATGTATTTGTTGTTTTTCATGTAGGTATATATACTTATTAATAAATATAGACAATGAAGATTATAAAAACGTATATTTTTTTTTGTTTTATATGTACATATACTTACATATGTATATAAAATACACTGTTTATATACATACATATTTATGTATAATATGAAATATTAATTTGTGGTAGAATCATTATTAAAAATAATAAGAATAAAATAATAAAATGATGATATGATGATGTTGATGAAATAGTTTAACACAGTGAATGATAACTGATGATAAGAAAAGCGCGTGACACGTGCAAAGTCGAACAATATAATATACATACATAATATGTATGTATAGTTACCTATAAAATAATATGAACATACATATGTACGTTTAGTGTAGATGATTTTAAAGAAAGTACCTATAGTTAAAGATATAGATAAACTTAAAATGTTAATGTAATTTAATTAATTCAATTCAATTTGATTAATTATTTTTATGACAATTGATTATGACTAAAATTATAATTCACATATTACAAAGAATAAAAATAAAAATTACGTGTTCTAAAAGTACTTTTTTTTTAAAAAAAAATTGCACCTATTGTTTATTGCTGTTTTTTTTTTCTAATTGATAACTGAAAAATACGATTGTTAAAAACTATAATAAATTGCTTTTATTTTTTATTTTTTTTTTTTAAATATTTTTAATAATAAAGTTTTAATTTTTATGAAAGGTTATTACAATTTAAAAATCAAAGTAATTGCATTTTTATTTTTTATTTCTTTTTGCAATTTATTCAACTGTTTTATTTCATTTAACAACAAAATAATACGACTTATTGTTTTTTTTTTTTTTTGCCTTTGACGTTTTATTATTTATAACACACATGCATTTAATAATTTTACCATGACTTTTCACAAAACTTAACAATATGTGTAATTATTATGTTCAGGTAATTTTTTTTTTGAGCAAAAAAAAAGAAAAGAAAAACGAAATCGATATTGTCATCTTTAATTGCAATTATGCAAAATAATATATATGTACACACGTTTTCTTTCATATATATATTCATATACGTATATACATCTATTTAAAATATTTTTAGACATATAGCTATAATTCTTTTTTTATTTTACTATTATTTTTTTTATTCCTAATTTGTTGTGCAATGAAATCGTGAAAATGAAATTGCAAAAAAAAAAAAGTTGAAGTATAGAAAAAAAAATCAATAAAAAATGTGCAACTGAAACTATAGAAATTCTTTTATTATTATTTTAATTTTTACATATGTAGAATAGATACAGTAAAAAAAAATCAATAGGACATCAATGTTATTTTTGTTAGAAAACAAAAAGAAAGTGCAGAAAACAGGTTAAAATATAAAAATAAAATGATACAAATAAAAATGTATGTGTAAAAAGAGTTTAAAAAAAAAAAAAAAAAAAAGAAGAAGCAGTAATAAAACAATTTTTTATACATTCAAAAATATCTTATATTATGTACCTATATTAGAATTTTTCTCAGATACTTCAGTACTTGTATATTTCTTTAAAAAAAAAAAGTTTATCAAAAAAATTTTTTAAAAAAATCTTATAATACAAATTGAAATTCTAAATTTAAATTTATTTGATATAATTATGTATTATTAAACTTTGCCACATTTTTGATTCTTATTTTGAATTTTATGATTTATTTTATTCAACTTTTATTTTTTTTCTTTTAAATTTTTTTATCAATGTAAACAAGTTTGTATGTTAATTTTTTTTATTTTTTTATTTTTTTTTTTTTTTTCAAAAATTAATCAGTTCAGTAGAAATTTGATTAACCGGATTTTTAAATATATATCTGGACCACCGACCTTGTATTTTATTCATATACAGATAATTAAAAGATGAACTGTATACAAAACAAATGAATCAGTGAATTTAAAAATAAATAATTTTTTATTTTTTGAACAACAAGTACAGGATGTATAGAAAAGAAACTAATCAAATATTGAATTTAAAGTTTTATTTCTTCATATTGAATTGATATATGTATGTAGGTATCATAATTTTTTGCGATTAATCTGAAAATTTAGTAAAGATATGAAATATCTGTCTGTAGTTTTTATTTTTTTATTTCCTCATTCTGGTAAATTCAAACAAATTTTAAAAGCAAAAAAAAAAAAAAAATGCTATTCTAATTACACTTGAAATAATTACATTGACATCGAAATGTGCGTACAATACTCTTGAAAAACTAAAAATTTGTCACATGAGAGAATTACATACATAATATGTATATATACATTATATCTATTTTTTCGCGGTGTTATAGATATGTTTATTATTTATTGTACTTGTAAACAAATTATGTCTATTTATAAAAAAGAAAAATATCTAAGTATTTTCAAATAAAAAGAGAAAAAAAATTAGAATAAAAATGTTTAAAATAAAATATTTTATGTATTAATAATGCGGTATAAGTATACGTATATTTAGAAAATTTAAAAAATTAAATTATATATATATATATTATTTATGTGACGTATATACATATATATAGTATTAAGATTCACGTGTGTATGCGTTTTTATTACACATATATGAATCTATATGTATACAATATATACAAAATGTAACAGATTAGTATTGTTGACATTACAATATGGTAAATACTGAAAGTGAATAATTCACAATAAATACATGCTACAGATTTGCAATTATTAAATTTCAATTAAAATCTGTTAACTTGCAGATTTGCCTTTAAAATAAAAAAATCAAATTCGTCAAAATTTTTAACTAGTTCTTCACAATATAAATTTAAAAAAAAAAATAATAATAATATATGTAAGTAGATATGTATTCTTATAATGTTTTTTTTAAAAAAAGCTCACAATAATATTTAAGTTAGTTTAAAAATATTATTATGTATTTTTCTTTTAAAAATTAATCTGCATATAGATATTTTTTATTTGAGTTCACACATCATCATGTATCTATGCGATTTGTATCTATTTTTATTTCTATTTCATTTTTATTTTTTAATTAACAATATAAATGTGCATTAATTTACACTTACATATTTTAATTATCTTTTTTGTTTGACATTTTGTTTCCGTGTATTTATGTTTTTCTTTCGACAAATATACATATTATGTATGTATATACATTTTATTTGTTTCTCAAATTAAACTCAAAATGATTCAAAATTATTGTTTTGATTCTTAAAGATATTTTTAATGGTTTTTGTTATTTTTTAGTATGTAATTTACTTTTTTCAAATGAAATATTTAAAGCTTGTTGTTTTTCTTCTATAATTTATACCTTAATTTGTAATCAGAAAAAAAAAAATACATACAAGAAACTTATTTTATACCTATTTTCGATTAATATGAACAGAAAAACAAAATCTTCCAGTTTTTAGCACCAAAAGAAGAAGAAAAAAATTATTTCAACATAAAAAAAAATAAAAAAAATGAAGATATTATCAACTTGAAATTACAAGGTCATATTATATGTACAACAAGTTCAGATACATGTTATGTACACATATATAAATATTCATTATTATAAATTTATAATATATAATTTGATAATTTTTTCTTTCTTTGTGTGACGCTAAAAGTATTATTTTGAAATTAAAAAAGATTTATTTTTTTTTTCTTCTGGTATCTGCCTATTTTTAATATATATATTATGTACATTGTACATACCTATAATATATTCAGATATTTTGTAATATTTTATTACTATTAACGTTGATAATTCAATCTTCTTAGACTATTGGCGGCTATATTATTGAGTATGTACAGCTACATATATAGGAACATTAACAATATTACTTAAAAACAAAAATAACAACAACAACAAAAAAAGACTAAAATATAAAAACAACTTTTTTTTTCCATATAGGTTTTTAAATATCTCTAAGAATAAGATTTTGTTTTTTTGTTCAAATTAATGTGTATATATATATAATGTGTAGGGATAAGTATATCTAGTTTTTAGTATACGAGTATGTTATGATTTAAAATTATCAGGAGAGACTGTAGTTCAAAAGATAACTAACTAACTAAATTCGTGGTACATAATAAGTAACAACATAATTACATATGTATGTGTAATTTTAGAAGCATTACTGCTTTTCTTTGTACACATGAAAATTAAGTAGCTCTTGTTTTTTGTCTTTGTTTATTTTTTTTTTGTTTTATTTTTTTTAAATTTTAATATCGAATAATTAATATGAATAAACAATAATTATATTTACATTTCGATTTTGAAAAATTAAAAATCACCCAAAAACAGCTGTTGATTATGTATTATTTAAAAGTAAACAGTTTAACAAAATCGTTTCCATGGAAAAGGTGGAATTATTTTTTTTTATTTATTTTTAATTTATAATATAATTATCCTCTTGTTTAATTAATTATTTTTTTGTTTTTTGTATTTTTTTTTAATATACATATCAGAATGTCGTCATAGAGATTTATACATATATGTATTGTATCTTTATATTCAAAGGGAATTATGATGTACTCTCAAAAATATAAAAAAAAAAAAATAAATTATCAGACACAAACAAAGATTAATGGAAAAATTTTTCAATTGATAAGTTTTTTTGTTTATATTGAAGTCCTTGAACTTATTTGCTTTTAAATTCTATATATAATTTTATGAGCTTATTAATTTTTGAAAATTTGTTAGCAGATGTTACAAATCAACCGGCCTCTTGGTCTATTATTTTAGAAGATACCTAATATGTATAGCTTGTTCTTTGTTTTGGAAAAAAAAATTCACTATACTTTATTTAACAATTAAAGTCAGTACCAGGCAAGATAGGCATACTTTTCTATACTCTTTTACATTTCGTTTGTATAAATCTGTCTCGTGTGTGGGGTGATCAGATCTCAATTTCAATCGAGGGAAATCTTTTAAATTAAATATTACCAAGGCAAAAAACTCATCGGCTACTGCCTCCATAAGCACAATACTGACTTTAATTGTTAAATAAAGTATAATTAATATTTGATACTGTCGTCTACATAGGTCCTAGAGGACATATAATAAATACATATGTTAACCAGTTTATTTATTGGTTGATTTTTTTCTATAAATAATTTGCATAACTACTGCAAGGATTAAATAGAAAAACCTAAAAAAAAAATCTAATAAGAAGGACTTATTTTATTTTGTCCTTTTGTAGATTAAGAGACTAAAATCAATGAAAATTTTAATGAAAACATATTATTTTCTAATTTGTTTACATATTGTATTAAATTTTCTTATTTCGCATAAATTTTCTTTAATTTTTCTTTTTCATTTTTGATAGGAGAAATTGTTAAAATGGGTTTTCTTTTTTAAATTTAAGTTTTGTGACATTTATGAACCTTTTTTATCACGTAACTATGTACCTTATTAAATTTTTGTTTTTCAAATGAGAAAAAAGAAAATATTCAGATAACCAGTGGTAAATGAAATACAATATGTATGTAACGTAAATACATATTTAAATAATGAAAAAAAAAAAAACAACTTGATAAATTTTTTCTTTAGAGGCAAACAATAACTAAAAAGTATAGACGACATATTGATATATGAGAAAGAAGGTCACCTACTAT
This sequence comes from Bombylius major, assembly GCA_932526495.1. NCBI lineage: Eukaryota > Metazoa > Arthropoda > Insecta > Diptera > Bombyliidae > Bombylius > Bombylius major. The sequence continues at coordinate 30,881,455 of OW052046.1, read as the reverse complement.
ACGAGTATATATACATTACAAATATTTATGTGTATGTGTATACCCATATATAAAGTATACATATATGTATGTTTTTTTTTCCCAATTTCAATTAAAAAAATTTTTATTGCTATTTCTACAGAACAAAAAGTTACATTTTTTTTTTTTAATATGTATATATAAATATTTCGTTTATGATAATTAAAAAAAAAAAATAAACAAAAATTATGCTATACTAACGTAAATATTTTTGAATCATTTCATTTAAAAAAAAAAAAACGGGGTTTACTTATAAAACTTTTTTTCTTAGAAAAAAAAAAAAGTGATTTTAATTATTATTTTAATTAAATATCCTTCAAAGAAAAGGTTTATTTATTTATTTTTGTGTTCATTTTAAATTAATTATGAATTTCTATTTTGTTCATTTATAATCGCTGGTGGGTGACAAATCTATTTTTATTACTGTTTTATATACTAATGCACCCTCTAGCATCAAATTACTTACCTCTTTAAGCTTTTTAACACGATATGTTAAATCTTTCGAATTAACTTTTTCTTTAATCAAAAAATTCAAAAGTTCAAAGTTTTCTATTGTAATTGTATAATTGAATGAAATTAAAAATTGTATACTTTTATTTTTATATGGTTTGGTGATGAACATAAAGATGAAAAATGGAAGAAAATAAAAACAAGAAATTTTCTATAAATTTTAAAATATTTCAAAATATTTTAATTAAAAATCAAATAAAAAAATTGTGACAAAACAATGAGTTATAATTTTTTTTTTATTTGTATGCATCACATAATATGTTAATTAATTATTTACTCCATTTTTTTTTTAAATTTATATTTATACATACATATGTACATACTTATATGATAATTGTAATTGCGATTGTTCAATTGTTCAAATTGAAAACTTTATAATAAAAATTTATTGACACAATAAATATGAATTTAATAATCATCAGTTGTATAAATATATAAATTGATTGCCTCAGTTTACATATTCGTATATATTGTATATTGTATTTTTTTTTCTACAATTTTCATTTTTTATTGAATGTTTAAAAAAAAAAAAAAAAAACACTCCTAAATACTATAAAAAGTACTGTTGTTCATGTGAGAATTTTTTATTTTTTATTCAAATGAAATATGTAATACTTACATACTTAGTTCATATTTTGACTAAAAAAATTATAAAATTTATTTGCTTTTCTCTTTTTTCTGTTTATTTTTTTTTTTCTCTTTCTCTTTTTTCGTTTTCATAGGTAAAAAGAAATTAACGCACAAAATAACAATATTTAATACGAGATTAAATACAAAATAAAGAAAAAATAATATTATCATAAAAAAATAAAAAGAAAAAAAAAACTAATCCACAAACGTAATTAAGTAAGTACGAAATTATAGTTATAAAATACCACTTTTTTTGTTGTTCATGTTTGTAGTAAAATTTAAAAAACAAAAACAGAAGTTATATACATACATACTTTGTAACTAACATACGTTTCTTTAAGCTAAGTATAAATCCTTCCGATGATATTAAAATTTTGTAATAGTTTTTGATGACTGAGATTCTGAAATTTTTTATTTTATTGAATTCAATCAATATTTCATAAATCTTTGTACAAGTATTCGTTTTCAAGTTTGAATTTCTTTCTACTCTCTAATTTTATAGATTTGAAATTTACGTTATTCTTTTCAAAATTTCTTTTGATTCATACTTGAAAATCCTTGTAGCAGAACATGAATTACATACAGGACGACAAAAAAAAAAAAAAAAAGAAACCAAACAAAATTTTACAAATGTATTAAATTTTTATTTATTTTATTAAAAAAATTTTATACATACATATATTCCCGTAGGAGTAAGATATTTGAAATTTAGGTAAGGTGTCTCTTAAAGAGATTTACTACAAAACAAACTTTAAGTAGCCGAAATCCACCCACTACAATAAAAATCACAATAAAAGAGCCTTTTACGAATACAATTTTAACACTGCACTGTAACACTTAAATCTGAACAGTCCATATTATATGTATGTGTATATAAGCCTACCATAAATTGAGTATTTATTTAAAGTACATATTTGTTTTCTTTTTAATTTTCGACGTTTATTCTATTGATTCAAATAATTTTTTTTTTTTTCTTACTTAAATTATTTTTTCACACTAAATTATATTTATAAATTAATTTTTCCCAAAGGATTCAATTTGATTCAGTTGTTCTAGATTAATTCGAAAAATTTTAATGAATTTTCTAAGTTTACCCAGCATACATACATATTTTAAAATTTTTCAATTTTCCACAATGTGTGTGGTAAAGTTAATTTTATGATCATTTTTTTTTATCATCTTATGAAGTGAATATTAAAATAAATTTAAAATAAAAATAAATTAAGTTATGGAGATCACTTCAAAGAAAATTCTGGTAATATAAACATAATGTATGTAAGGAAATAAAATGCATGGAACATTATGTGTAAAATTATCAGATAAAATTTTAAAAGTAGGTATTTCGTAATTGTAAAATATTTTATGGATTTTAGAATAACACATGTTTAATCTGGAAAATATTAGTTTTATAACATTTTCAAAATAATAAATATGAAAGTATTCTTTTAAATTTACGCGGTAACTATTAATAATAGGAAAAAGAAAAAAATTATATGTGAATTTGAAAAATATATACTCTTACGCTATACATTAATATAGAACGTGCTCCAAATCGATACAATCACCTTATTATTGCTTATAAATTAATTGTAAATTCGATTTTATTTTTTTTTTAACCTTATACAAACAATTAGAAAAATTTAATTTGTCATAATAACAAATTATTGTTAAAAATAATTCATTAATTATTTTATTAGTGCTATTTCGAATGCCATTAAAGTTAGTACTACCTACATATTTAAGAAAATAATATTTTTATTTTCTTCATAAAATTGATTTTACCTTTATCAAATTATTATACAATTTATCAAAAATAAAATTATTTTAATAATTTTATCAAAAAATAATATTTTATTTCAGTCGTTTTTATTTTTATATTTTTTTAAAATTACAATCAATTTAAAATTTGTTTTTATTTAATTTAAATACAAAAATTAAAAATCACATATTGGAAAAAAGTAATAATAATAAATCGAAATTTTATTTTAAATACCTATTGTATATGAAATAAGTGCATATAATTATTACAGTTATATTTAAAATTTATTGTTCGCATATGTTATGCATACGTAAAATCCAATCAAAAAGAAAAATTTTTTTTTTTTCATATAAAAAATTAAATAATAAAAACTATACAATTTGAAGAAAGAAAAAAAAAATGTACACGAGTAAGAGTTTTCGTTTTAATTGTTTTTTTTGTTTTTGTTTTTTTTTTTGTTATAAATAAAATGATTCACAAGTAAAAAATAAAACGAATAATTACTCGATGTGCGGTTAATCTAAAATTATATAATATTTTAACTTTTAAGGTATTTCCTATTTTGGTAACGTTCACATAGGAAATAACTTTTTCTTTAACTTAAATTCTTTAGACACAAAAATACCTTAAAAAAGCACGTATAAGGTGTTTCATTTTGATTGTACATTAAATATTTTTAAATGATTGGTTTTATCAGAAATAAAATAGATAAAATCTATTTCGAAAAATTTAAATTTATCTTCAGTTCTTTATTCTTAGTAAATGAATTTTTAATAATTTAAAAATAAAAAAGAGCCTCATGCAAATGTAATATTTAAATTAATCATGATTTTTTATTTTTGCTTCAATGAACACCCTCTAAATATGTACAAGTGTGCAATACATAAACCATTTTTAATATTCAATTTTTTTTTTATTATTAATTTTTTAATTGATTTTTTTCTTTCTTCTTATTTTAAACTTTTGAAAGTCATTTCGAAACAAAATCAAAAATAAAACAAAAATTATCATCAGATTTTTTTTTTTTATTTTCATAAATTTTCCTTTCGAAAAAATTGCATTTAAAAAAAAAAAATGAATCAAGTAATACCGATATTTTTCTATTTATGTAAAAAAAAAAAAAAACATAGATTTTTCTGGTAATTGAAAACAAATGCTATAAAATATTATATAAAAATTATTCATTTGGAAAAAATTTGAATAGAAAAAAAAAATATTTTAATATCCATTCTAAATAATTGTTTTTGAATTTTTTCAAATAATTAACTTTTTCGTAATTAAATAAAATTTGAAACAAAAGAAAATAAAAAATAAAGAAAATACATAACTAAAACAATTTCAATAAACAATAAATTAATTAGAAAAAAAATTTTTCATGAGCACATAACGTGTATATGTATGTTTGTACATATATATATATATCATATATACACACATAGTGTGTGTGTGCTTGACGTTCGCAAATTATTGTATGTTAAATAAACTTTCAAATTATTAGATGTATTTGACAAGAATTTCAAATTTAAATCTAAAAGAAAATAAAAAAAATAAAAAATTAAGAAAAATTAGAAAATAAAAACGAAAACAAATAACAAATAAAAAATAATAATAATAATAAAGAAAAATAAATAAATAAATAAAGCTCACGTAAGAAATATAACATAAGAAAATATAAGAAAAGTATCATATCTTAAATGGTAAATTTATTTGTTAAATTGTTGAAATATACATAGGTACACATACGTACTACGTATATTCATTTTATTTTGTTAAGTGTTACAGTTCGGACATAAACATATTATTCGTGTTAAAAAATTTTCTTAAATATTTTATTCAAAAAAAAAAAAAAAAAAAAAAAAAAAAACTATTTTCAATTATTACGAATAACATTACAATTGAGTGAAGTATTTTTTCTTTGAAAAATATTTTAATGGCAATTACGTATATATATGTATATACTTAATGCCTAAACTAATTTACTATTGAACTTTAATGATAATTTTTCTGACTAAGTAATTACTTATGTATATTATTATAATTATTTTTTTCTTTTTTGTTTCTATTTGAATGTCATTTATTAAAAATATAAACGATAAACATTTTTTTTTTTTTGTAAAATCTAGCTAGAAGGGAAAAAAAAAAACAAAAATATATATGTATATATTTTTTTTTATCAGGTAAAAAGAAAAAGAATATTATTATTTTGTGTTGTGTATGAAAATTTGTCAGATTTTAAATTGATAAATTTGTTTTTGAAAAGTAAAAGCAATTATAAAATATTTAATATGTAAATGAATTATAAAACATGTTTCAAAACCATAATATTACACAATATTTTGTATAAATTTTTTTTTTGTATTTTTTGTTTGTTTGTTTGTTTGGGTGTTTATATTATTTTATTACCGCATATTATCGTGTGTGTATTTTTTTTTTTCTGTTTTTTTGTTTTTTTTGTTTGGTTTTTATTGTAAGTTTTTTGATATACATAAGTCCTCTACATGCCTTCGTGGCTTTATTATAGTTGATAAATATCTGCTGGAGAAGTAGTATTATAACGTGTGAATAACAATAATTAAATCTAGGTAAATATATATGTTAATACATAAATACATACATGAGTATGATAGTATATGAGTATGTATTATATTTTTTAATCAATTCAATTCTATTTTAAATAGGTATAATCATTTCCTAATTTTATTTTAGTGTAAATATTATTTTTAACCAATCATAGCCCTCTTTCCTCCCCTCCATATTATTATCATATTTTAGGTAATTTATAAATTAAACATTTTTTGTTTGTTGTTGTTATTGTTTTATGAATAAAAATTAATTTCAAAATGAAAATGAAATTTTTTTTTTAAATTGAAAGAACAAGAAAAAAAATCTAAAAGAAAAAAAAATCATGTGCAAAAAAAATAAATTTTTTTTCCCTTACATTTTCTTCCTGTTTCAAAAACTTTGAAAAATAATTTCAAAAACTAGAGATTTTTTCGACTTTTAAATATTAGTAAAGTTTTTTATATTTTACTGAAAAAGACAACAGAGAAATTGAAAATTTTTGCTTTATTTCCGTAACTTCCGTTCTATTTCATTTATTTTTATTTTTATTTTATCAGCTCTACAAGTTCCTTTTTCGCAAGTCGTTATCAAAAAAAAAAAAAAAAAAAAAATTAAATCTGAATAATAAATTAAAACAAAATCCAAAATAAATTTGCATTTTGTAATTATGTATGTATACACACATGAAAAAACAAATACAAAAAAAAAAAATAAAAAAAAAAACAAAAAAAAGATTAAAAAAAAAACAAAACTTTTTAATTTGACAACAAGCGAATTAAAATTAAACTAATATTGAAATGATATGTGTATTATTATTATCTCTGTATGTGTGCTACTTGTGCGGTTTAATTTATTTATTTATCGTTCATTTTATTTATTTATTTATTTTTATTTCTTTTTTTTTTTTGTATAAGTCATTTTCAAAATACATAAGTATATATGATTGCAAATTTACCATATGTAATTTATTTATTGTATCGTTAAATTTATATTTACAGAATAAATCCTGATTTGAATTTATTAAAATTATAATTTTAAAAATAAAGCAAAAGTTTTGAAATCATTTTCATATCATACATGCGATTTTCAAAAAAGTTAAATTATTTTTTTTTTATCTACTGCTATGTAGAAATTTTTTTTTATTACAAAAATTGCGAAAAAAAAATTAAAATTGAGCAAAAAATTCATAAATGAAATTTTTTTTAATTTGAAAAATGTTTAATAAGAGAAATTTAACTATGTACTAACATCCGTTTACATATTATGTATGTGATATAGATAGCTTAACAAAAGAAACAACAATAATAAAAACAACAACACAAGTTATTCAAAAATGAAAATTTTTAATCAATTAATTACTTATTACATACATACATATATATATAGATATATTTGTATATATGAATTAGAGAATAAAAACAAAAAAAAATTCATGATCCCTATCCAATAAAAATGCACGTTCATAATTTAAAAAATTATTTAAAATAAAATAAAATATAAAAAAAGAAAGAAAAATTTATGATTTATTATTAATTTTTGAAATTAAAACAATGCACATAAAATACACAAAAAAAAAAAAAAAACAAAATAAACAACATAAATTGTAAATAATTTTTTAAGGTCAATCTTCATTATATATTTATTTAATTAATTGACTGGTACTAAAATTTTACTTGTACACGATTATATATACTTATACATATACACACGAGGTATGTACGAGTACTTTAAGTATATAAAAACAAATGTTTTGTGACCAAGTAAAGAATATTAAAAAATAAAAAAATTATATTACAGAAAAAAAATATAATAAATTTTATTGGGTAATAAAATTGCTATTAAATAATATTATATATATGTAGGTACTTACTTTATTTACTATATTATTATTATTATTATTTTTATTTTTTTTTTTATTTTTGTTTTCATGTAAAATAATTATAATCGAAATTATTACATGATTATTGAGGTTAAATTTAATTGGAAGAAAAATAAAATGAAAATTTTACTCTAAAAAAAAACAAAGAAATAGGATTATCAGAAAATAAAAACAAATAAAACAAAAAAAAAAAATACAATTAATTACTTTATTTTTTTTCTTTTTGTTTTTATTTTTGTATTTAACTGAAAATTTTTTGAAAGCATATTGAATAATTTTTTTTTTTTGTCGGAATGGAAAATAAATTTATTTTAAAAATGTTATCGAACAAAATATTTGAATTTGAAGAAGAAGAAGAAAAAAAATTAATTATTATAATTTTTTTTTCCAAGTATTCATAAAAATTATTATGAATTAAAATCCTTTCATTGAAATTTTTTGTATAGGCTTTCATTAAAATCTGATGCAATGATAGAATGTTTCTACAATTTATGGCTTGTACATAAGAAAAAAAAAAAAAAACAATAGTGAAATTAAAAATAAATATTTCATAACATATAAGAATGTTATCTGCAGTAGCTTCTTTTTTTTTTTTTGTATTTAATTACATTATTTATCAATTATTTTAATTTGTTTGTTATTTTTTTGTACTTTCTGTAATCTAAATATTATTATAAGCTTTAAAAGATGAGCTATTTCACTTGACAAGAGTAATAAAATTAAATTAAAAAAAAAAAAAAAATAGCAACGTGGAAATTCAAGGGCAAAAAATAAAAAAATAAACATTAAGTTTGTTACTGGGTTAACCACCCCCCACATTATTGTCACTCATATACATACATGTATACGTACATATATAAATATGACTGAATTTATTATTTTTATTTTTATTTTTATTTATTATCGCAATTATTATATTTTACGAGAACACCGTTAATAAAATAAGGTAAAACACCATTAGCAGTAATTTTTTGGTAGTAAGAAAATAAATTTTACTTTTATTATTATTTTTTCCATTTCATTGTAAATATTTTTTAATATGGTAATAAAGCGTAGCAGTTTATTTAGGTTTTTTTTTTTTTTTAAATTATTTTTATGTATTATTATTTTTTAATATATTAGTATTTTTTTTTAAATATTGTTTGCTAGTGTTTCTTCAAATTTCGTGATCTAAAAAATTTTATTGTTTCATGATTAAGAAGAAAAAAAATAGGTGTTATGAAAAAAATAAATAATAATAATAATTATAAAATATAAAAATTAAAATAATAATACAAAAAACCAAAATAAATAAAATAAAATAAATAAATAATATTAAGTGAAATAAAAATTACACTTCGAAAGTAGAACATAGCCTTAGACTATTTTAGTTTTGCCAACGAAACGTCTTATGTATTGGCAACTCGTTTTTAAAATTACTTTTTCGTTAATAATAAAAACAAAGCAAACAAAAACAAAACAAAACAACAAAAAAAAAACAGCAACAATTTTTAATCATTGAATGTAGATTGTAGGTATACCTGTACAATTACACGTATGAATGTAAAATACTTTTAAAAAAATTTTGTACTACGTATATTATTAGCTTTTTTTGTTTTCTAAACAAAATATCTTTGGAATATAAATATAATTGATTTATATGGTGAAATGAACAAAAAACGTATTATACAAATTAAATATATTTGTATGTAACATATGTGTGCTATGTATTTATTATAGTTATCTAATCTATTTATTCAATCATGTGGAATTTAATTTGCAATTTTCATCAAATAAATAACAAAAATGCATAAATAATATTTTAAATGAAATAATTATGTTATACATATACATACATATGTATGTACATAAATCCATTGGTTTTTATTATTTCTCATTATGTATTATAAGTATACATATATGTATACATAAAACATATCAGTTATTTTGTTGCTACTTGAAATAATTAAATACCTTTTACATACACCTAATTGGAGTACGATATAAAAAATTTATGAAAAAACAGAAATTAAATTGTATTGAATTTTATTTGAATAACACATAAATTTCTTAATTATAATTTGTCAATACAGTGCACTCGCGCTAACTTGACCGAACTCGTGCAAAGGGTTGTTCAACTTAAGTGTACTTCACACTTAACGATTTATAATTTGATTTATCATTTGACTAATGTAATTTGTTGTTGTTACAAAAACAAATTACACTAGTTGTTTGATAAATCAAATAATAAATCGTTAAGTGTGAAGTACACTTTAGCAAATTTTTCAAATTATCGAATGGATTGTATATAACAGCCATTCTTTTCAAAGTGGATCCATTTACTGGCGCATTCCTTTCTCTTTGTCTTAAAAACCATTCATAGAGAGCACGTTCAGTTAATGGAAACTCAGGACGAGAAATTCTTTTCTTATTTCCAGGTCCACTGAAAGTATTAACAACCGACGTGGAAATATCATTCGATTTTTTTTTTTAATATTGAACACAGTTGATTTAGATACATTATACATTTTAGCCAAACTAGATAGACTGAAACCACAATTCAACTTTTCTATAATTTCACTTTTTTGCTTAAGCGTAAGAGAACTCAGTTTTTGACCTTTAATTAAACCCATTTAACTTTTATAAATTTAATAAATTACAAGAGAAAATTAACAAAAATCTCTAATTATTTAAAAACGACTACTAGAAAGTAGAAACTATGCTACAATCAACCACCCAAAAAAAGTAAAATAAAAAAAAAAAAAATCATACTGTATATGCATGTACAAGTACAAGTGTATACCAATAAAAAAAAAAAAAAAAAAAAAACAAAATTAAACATACATTAACATGATTTTTACAGTTTTTTCATGTTTAGAGTATGAAAAAGTTTAGAGTTCAAGTTACTGAGCATTGAGCAATCATTATTTTCAAGTTATAGAGCAGGCAATGCTAAATTTTTGAGAGGTCAAGTTACTGGATAGTTCAAGTTATCGGGGGTTCAAGTTAGCGCGAGTGCACTGTATTTTGTTCATTTTTCTTAATACTTAATTATTTCTCAATGATTTGGTAAACATATAATAATTTAATATCTCTTCTTCTTCATTCTCCAAAATTATTTTTTATTTATTTATTTATTAATTACTTTATTTTGTGTAATTTAAAATTTTTTTCACTCCCATTATTTATCGATTTTCATATATGAGCCGAGAGCCGTTCATAAGCCAAATTTATTAACTTCACAACAACAACAAAATTAATAAATAAAATAAAATTTAGAGACAAGTAATAATGTATATATAATAGTAAATATATAGTGGACAACATAATTTTCCAATTAATTAGTCTAGAACTTGATTATCATAGAAATTTATTTTGAGCATAAAAAACAAATAAAGAGTTAATCGAGTTTTTGGAAATATATTTAAGAGAAAAAAAATAAAAACAAAACAATTGGCTCAAAAAATGGAATTAATCGATTTGGCTTGTGAACAGCTCATATAATAATGTATGTACTCGTACACATATAATAACATACATTTGTAAAATTCTAATTTTTTTTTCTTTCGTATCAATTAAGTAATTAATTAGTGTGTTTGCACAGTGTGATATTGTATAATATCATTGAAACATATTTTTATTTAATAATATCATTATTATTATTTTGCAATTACATACTGAGAACTAAAACAATTAAAATAATTGAAATTTTACACATTAATTTTTTTTTTCCCCATAGAAAAAAAAAATAAAATAAAATTATTTAAAAGCTTTTTATGATTTTTAGTGTATGTATTTATGAACAACAAAGTTTAAATTGTAATTAAAGTTTATTGTAGTTGTATTGAATTTCTAATTGGAATTGATAAATTTTTTTTATTCTGTCAAAAATACAGTTATTATTTTTTCAAAATTGCATATATATTGAAAATGTTAGCGAAATTATTCAATTATTGGTGAATAAGTTAAATCAATTTTCTTTAGATGAATATGTTCTCCATTTTAATGTAATGTGTTTTATGTTAATGTTAATGTGATTTAAAATGTGCAATATCTAAATTATATCAAAATTTCTGAAAATTAAATAAATTTTTTGTATAATTATTGCTAAATTATGCATTTCGAATCAATTAAATCTACCATTTTTTTTTTTCGAGTAGATATTAGAAAGTAATTAAATTGTGCCAAATTATTATTACTTAATTTTTATTGTTGACATTTTTTATTTGAATTACCGAAAAAATACGCAAACTAAATGATGTCAGTTTAGATTTTATAATCGAAAAAGCAGCAAAAAAAAAAAAAAAAGATAGATACATATTTAAAAAAAAAAAAAATAAAACAAAAATTTACCATATGCAACGATGATGAACATTCTACATTCACCTATTATAGACATGCAACAGCCTCATTGCATATTTATAAAGTGTTACTTCATTGGGTTCATATCGAAGTGATTAACTAATATCAGATTTATGTAGATTTATTTTATTTTATTTTATATACATATACATATGTATATATTATATATATTTCTTTTTCAAGAGTTTTTTTTTCCCAATTTTTATTTTATTTTATGGAGATATATTATAATTGTCGTTTTTTTTTTTTCGTTCGTGAATGTAGTAACGTTGACATTTAAAAAAAAAAAAAAATAAGCATGTTTTTTTGTCGTTTTTCTTTCTTTTTAGAAATAAACTTTAACGTTTTTTAATGTTAGTTATTTTTTTTCTTATTATAGTTATTTGTATCTTTCCTTTATGCACATAAAGTAACAAATGTTTTATTTTTCTTCTTTTTTTTGGCTCGCTTTTGTTTCTATTTTTCTTAGATTTTTTTCTTTGTTTTTATTTTATTTTTTTTGGTTGATAGACTTTGGCCTTCATCAACGTTACACATTCCACAAAATTACTTTGCGTACAAAATCACCTAGATTTTGTTTTATTATTGTTTTCATCACATTTTTTCATATTTTTTTATATACCTACATAGCTATATATACAATTTAATTTTAATTATATGTACATACCAAAAAGTACTTTTATAATACCTATGTACATACTTTTTATTTTCTTCAAGCAATTAGAATTATTTAATTTATCTTATAAATATACGATAATTATTTCATTATTGTATTTCGAAATTCACATTTTCGAAAAAAAAAAAAGAGAAGACAAAAAAAAAAAAACCAGAACTAAATGAATAATTTATGCAATAGAAATTTAATAATAATTACCACATTATCAACATTTACAAACCATTCAAGAAAAATTTGATAACAAAAAAAAAAAAAAAACAAAAAGAAGAACAAATTTTTTAATAAAAAAAATTTGTTATGTATTTGTGTAACCCTCTATCTTTATGTGTTGAAAAAAGCAGAAGAAAAAAAAATTAGAAAGAAAATTAGAAGGGGTATTTTCCCTTATTCACTAAAAATTTTTATTTGTCAATTAACCCATAATAAGAGACAGATATCATTAATTAATTTGTTATTTACAAATTATCGGTTACTGTAATAATAATGGAATTTGTGGTTTTACTTAATTAAAAAAATATATAGGTACATACATATATATGTATATTTTAAACCACAGTTAAAGAAAAAAACAAACCATTTGATTAATTTTACTATCAATTAATGTCGATTAAAAATAAAACAAAAGTAATGGCTTGACTGAATTAATATATATATTTTTTTTTCTGAAAAGGAAAACCTATTACTTATAAAAACACAACAAATAATTTTCATATTTTAACCACAGTTTTTTTTAGATTAGAGAGTAAAAATAACAAAAATAATATCATATCATGAAAAAATACCCTTATAAAATGTATATTTTGGTGATTAAATATGTTTGAGAATATGTATGTATATAATGCAAAATATGTAGCTTAAATAATTGTTTTATTGTTTTTAGAACTAGAACAAACATAAAAGATATAACTTGATAGTTGTTTTTTTTTTCATTTCATTTGTTAATTTTTTTTCTATTGTTTATGATTTTAAAATAAATAAATATATGTATTTCAACCCTTGAAACATTTCTGTAGATTTTATTGTGTAAGGGGAAAAAAAACGCTTATGGAACAAAAAATTACACTTTTGGTAATTTTTTTCTCTTTTTTTTTTCTTATTATTTCAGGTATGATAAAGTACAATAATTGTGATATATAATTTTGGAAAAAAACAATGAATGATTATTGATTTGTTCTTTACAATAAAATATTTGTAAGTAATGTTTGTTTGTTTGTTTTTATATTTTTTCAAAGTTTTTTTTTTAACAGATTTTTAATTTTAACTCATACATTTTGTTTTTCCAAATCAAATTTATTAACCCTAGGATTGCTTGATCGTATACAAAAGTATACACGCGAACTTTGACCCATAATAAAATACGATCCCTTTGAGCTGGGACTTTGAAACCTTAGAAGGTTCTTTCTATAGACCTCAATTTTCAAAATTTAGTTCAAAATCGGTAGAACAAAATATCTTTTTTTATGCAAAAACACAAATTTGGCCGTGAGTATACAAATGTATACCATACATTTTATATGGAAATTTTGAAATTTTTCAAAAAAAGATATCTCAGCATCCCGTGAACCAAAAACCGTTATTCTTCGACCTAATTATTTGCTAAAGTGTTCTCTTTGATTATCTCGTACAATTTTTTTCTAGTATTTTTACTTTTTGAGATAAAGTGCAAAACATGATAAAGAGTCGAAAATTTTTCATACATTTTTGAGACCAAACAAAAATTTTACTAAAATTTCAACTTCAAAGATCTGTATCTCAGCATCCCGTAAACTGAAAACTAATATTTTTATACTAAAACATTTATTAAAGTGTTTTTTTAGTATTGTTCTTTACAGTATTTTTGTAGTTTTTTTTAATTTTCAAGATAAAGTGCATAATAACATGAAAAACGTGAAAGTTCCATACATGCTTGTACATTCATAAAAGCAAACATCTATTGTTGACTTTGAAGTTCTATATCTCAGCATCCTCTAAACCAAAAATTAATATTTTTGGATTAAAATATTTGTTGAATATTGCTTAAAAGCTATCTTATACAGTAATTCTGTAAGTGCCATAGTTTTCAACCAAAAGGACAAAATACGCGAAAAACCATTAAGAAGTTTAACATTTTCAACCTTATTTTCTATTTTATCTCGAAAACTAGAAAAAGTATGAAACTGCAACAGCAACAACATTAAAAAGAACACTTTAATTAAGATTTCAATATAAAAATAATAGTTTTTGGTTCACGGGATGCTGAGATCCAGACTTTCAAAGTCAACTTTGGGTCTTAATTATAGTCGAATTTGTAAATGTATTAAAAGTTAACGTTTTTTTACCCTATTTTGCACTTTATCTCGAAAAATAAAAGAAAAACAAGAAAACTTTACAAGACAGTTTTAAAGAGAACACTTCAATAAATATTAAGGTTTTCAAGAGTTACGGTTTTTGGTCCACGGGATGCTGAGATATATTTTTTAAAAAAAAAAAATTTCAAAATTTCCATGTAAAATGTATGGTATACATTTGTATACTCACGGCCAAATTTGTGACATTCTCGATCAAGCAATCCTAGAGTTAATAAAATATTAAAATTATTTAATCGAAATGTGTATTAAATTTTTTAATTCAATTGAAAATTGCTTTCATGAAAACAAAAAACAAAAAACAAAGAAAAATAAAATAAAATCAATCTATAAATTTAAAAAATTGGAGCAAAATTTAAATTTTACATGTATTTTGTAAACCTATATTTTTTTAAAAATATTTTTTGTAGAAAAAAAAAGCCTTTTATATAATACACACATTCGATTTGGAAAAAAAGTTTATTCAACCGTAGCAAAATATTTCATATACATATGTACCTACCTATAGTTTTTTGTTTTGAAAGAAAAAAAAAAAGAGAAAAAAAAGTCATTGAGAAAAGTTTATAGACCTTTAAATGAAAAAGAAAAAAAAACTACATATATGTATGTATTAAATAATATTATATATGTACATACTCGTATAGTAGGCATTTTAGTATAAGATATTTAAAAATAGATGTAAATTTTATAATAACATGGTTAATTTCAATTCATAGATACCTATATGACTTTTTTTTTTCAAGTTTCTTTTCATAATATCGCGGATAATCATATAGCGCAATTTTTTTTCTTCTTCTTTTTTTAAAAACAGAAATGAATATAATTATTTTTGTAATAAAATACAATTACTTTACACATATATGATATTATTTGTTATGTATTTCACATAATTATTAATGAGACATCTTCCGCTTTCACTTTAATAAAATGTTGTAAAGCAAAATTTATATTATGTATATAGAAATAGCAACAACAACAAAAAAAAAATATGTATAACAGTTTAATGGAGTGCGAGTTTTTAGGGTGTATGCGACCAATTTCGATGTTTTTATTTTGTAAATGATGTTTTGAAGTTTAACAAATTTATAAAATTAGTTTTTTGTTTTACGAAAGTTGACATAAAATTGTTAAGATTTTAGAGAAGTCTAAACTAGAATCGAACAGTATAGTAATTTGGGCTACTTTCATACGAAAAAATAACTATAGATGATTTTAATTTGGTATATCTACCTTATTTATTCAAAATTATGTGCGTAAAATAGCGAATGTAATGAAAAAGATCGAGAGAAAAAAATAAACTAAGGCCTGTTCCAGAAAGTATTAACGCATTTTTAAATAATTTTTTTGTGGAAACTACTCAATCGATTTTTACCAAATTTTACATACGGGCATCATTAGTAAAAATGTCGTCGAATAGATTAGAAGTTGGAAAAAAAATTATTGAGAATTATTAAGAAAATCAGAACAAGTTTTTACGTGTGATTGCAAGAGAAGTAGGTACAAGCGAAGGGACTGTCCGGTACACAATCAAAAAGCTGAAGGAACATCATTCGATTGCTGACAGGCCGAAAACAGGATAGAGGTGCTACAGACCTAAATTCTGAGGAAGGTGTTTTAAGGTCTATTGAAAACAATCCCAGTATCTCTGTACGGGACCTCCTAAAAAACATGGAATAAGTGCGACAACAGTTCAGAGGCTAAAGGAGAGAAATGATCTAAAGAGTTACAGAAAACAAAAAAAAACCCCCAAAAGGATAATAGAACAACAATAGAAAGCAATCAGGAAGCCAGAAAACTGTACAATTGATGAAATGAGCGGCCAGTGTTTGGTAATGGATGAAGAGTCGTATTTCAAGTCTAATTTTTCAACATTACTTGGAGTACAATTTTATACTGTTTCGGACAGGTTAAATGTTTCTGAAGAAGAAAGGACCATTTTTATTGAAAAATTCGGCCCTAAAGTTTTGATGTGGCAGGCAATCTGTCAATGTGATCTGCGGTTCCAGTCTTTTTTCGCAGAAGGTACAATAAATACAAAAATTCTTATTTTTTTAAGAAGGTATGAGAACAGGACTATGTTTTGGCCTGATTTAGCTACTCGCCATTATTAAGGGACAACCATGAGTTGGTATGAGAGAAAGCAGGTACAAATTGTACCAAAAGACTGCAATCCACCAAATGTGCCAGAACTACGGCCAATCGAAAGGTATTGAGCCCAAGTGAAAAATATCCTGAGAAAAGGTGGAAAGCATGCAAAATCGAAAGAAGAATTTGTTACTTTGTGAAAGGAAGGTAGTCAAAATTTATAAAACAGCAATGTTCAAAATTTAATGTCTCAAGTTAAACATAAGTTAAGATAGTTTCAAAATAAAAAATTTTTAAATTATGGAAATTGAATAGTAAAAAATAAACACTTCAAGAATTCCAAAAAGTATCCACTTGTCTTTTTATTCCAATTTATATGGTTTTTACAGGCAAATAAAAATGCGTTAATACTTTTTGGAACAGGCCTTAAATTAAAATGAATGAAATAAAACAATGTAAAAGATATAATGTATCTGATTATTAGCTATATTTATACAATTTTTTACGTTGCTTATTTTTTTTATTTATTTATTTATTTTATTTTTTTTTTAATTCTTTCAATTTGGCATTGACATTGTTACGAACTTGTAATATTTATGGAGTAAGTATTATGAAATAATTAAAACGTTACATTGCATTGATAAGAATTGAAGAAAGTTTACGTAAGAAAAGTGTGTATGATTGGAATGAATATATGTGGTGTAGTCAAGACGACGATACGATATATCTATATTACATTCAAGTACATTTTATTTATAAATATATACCTATACCATATGTATGAAGAAATATAATATTCATGTTTTTGTTTTTAAAAAATGAAATATTGTATAAGTTTGTATAGAGCTGTGGGCGATGCAGTTGGAATAAATTTCTATATAGTTAATTTGAAAACAAATTTTAATGCTTCATTTGATAACCGGGTATAACAGGTATTTAAAGTGAATTCTTTAGGAAACCTTTGAATATGTTACAATTAAATTGAAGATTTAAATTCATGTGAAACACCTCATGTTGTTTAAAACTTGGATGTATTTTTATTTATTGTGCAACTTGTGCACAAGTTTTAATACAATTGAATGATATTTTTCTTGTTTTTTTCTGGTTAGAATTGAAAGAAAAACAATGGCTCATTTTTCAAAGAATTTAATTGGATGGTGTAGCCTGAGATACAATTTTTTTTTTTAAATAAAAATTTTAAAATCTTCCACATTGCTTATTGTATGAGATGCATTTATTTTTGTTGTGTGTGTATGTAACAGTTGTACAAGAAAGGGTTATAAATTTGTTGTTAATCTGAATGTTATATAAATTTGTTTTATAACTATTCTACAGATAATTTTATAAAGGTCAAATTGAAGGACTTTTTAAAATGATTTTCAAGGAGTTATAATAAAAAAAGGATTATGACTTTGAGAATGAAAATATTCATCTAAATAAATAAAAATGAAAATATGTATTTTCATTTATTGAAAACAATCACATCGACATTAAATAAGTCTTATATATGTACCTATAGAGTTCATAAAAAAAAAAATATATATATATATATACATATATGATTTAAATCTTTAAATCTATCTGATACATGTATGTTTGTTTACATTATATCTTAAATTATAGATACTCTTTTACCTACGTACGTGATATAAAACAGTTATTGAATTTCAAACTCTTAAATTGATCTATAGGTACATAACATGTATATTATACTATATATTATTGTATGACCTTTGTGTTTTGAACAGGAGGCCATTTTAAATTCCACTTTTAATTAAAAAGACCACGATCTAATCCATAAGTATCGATCAATTTAAATTTAAAAAATAAAAATATAAAAAAAAAGATTTGTTGTTTTTTTTTTTTTCAGTTGCGAAGCAATAAATTATTAGGTACATTTTTTTTAATTTGTTAAATTCACATATGAAATAATATGTGTGTACATATGTAAGGTATATATATATATATATATTGTATACTATTTCTATCTTTAAGTTATTTTATTCTTTTTTTTTTCTATTATTCTTTCTGTATTTGTATATTTTTTTAAAGTTTCTTTCTATTGCCTGGTTATATGAAGAAAAATTTACCTAATTTTTTTTATTGTACATACCTATACATATGTATATATTTTTTAAACATATAGATAATCGAAAAATAAAATCATAAATTTGTTGTAAATAGGTGTACACAAAGATTACTGTTTAAATTTTATATGTTTGTTCATGCATATTTACAATTATAATATTATCTTTACTATTTACTTTATAAAAAAAAAAAAGAAAGAAAGAAAAAGGAATAAATAAAAACTATTTTATATTTTACCATGCAATACTATTGTTGTTGCTATATATATATGTATATGTATTTTAAAACTTTTGTATATATTACATATGACAGACAATAACTGAAAGACCTTGATTTTGCATATTTTTCAATATATACATATGTACATGTTATACATTATATTATGATACATACGATCGGATTTTTTAAAAGTTAACTCTATAAAATCATATCAAATAAAATGTTATATTATTACCTTAAACTTCTCAAAACGAACATGAAATAAAACATATTATTATAATATACATAGTTAATAAAAAAAAATAAAAAAATTAAAAATAAACTGTTATTTTTGTAACATATATAAGCAAAACTATACATACATACCTATAATCATTTAATCGGATTTACAATTCGTATATATTGTTTTTTATATATTTACATACATACATTTTGTAATGTATATATATGATTTGACTGAATTTTCATTCAGTTTTTATCTTTTTTTGTCCAATTACGTATCCTTTTGAGGATTAACATAATTCCATTAAAAAATACATATGTTTATTTTATGTTTTAAAATATTAATTCATGTATATTTAGTTTTAATAGTCCTTTATTTCACAAAAATATATATTTTTTGTTTGTTTCGTTTTTAACACTTTTTTAAATTAAATTCATGAATATTTTTTTATATTCAAATTTCAAATAATAATAATTAATCAATATAGAACTTTTGTATAAAATATAATTTTATTTGGAAAATAAATTCTAAATATATTCTTGACTTTTTCAATTAACATTTTATGTGAATTTGTATAAGTTTTCATATACATAGGTACTCGTACATACATATATCGTACATTTCCAGTTATGAAAAGATTTCAAAAATAAAAGTAATTCCTTTCTTAGATGTTGAATTTTATATCTTTCAATTTAAACAACGCGAGTAATACATATATATGTTATTAGATACGGAAGTGATTTATTTTTTGAAAATGTATATTCTATATACATTATTTACATTATTTTTTGTTTGTTTTGTTGTTTTCAAATCTTAGATTACATAATAAGTTCCTGGATAATTTATCAATAGTAGTGACCTTGAGCCTAAAAATATGGTAATAAGTAAGATTACTTTTATTTATTTATTTATTTATTTTTTTTTTTAATATTTCAAATGTATATCTTATTAATGAAAAATTTTGAATAAGTTTATTTGAAAATCAAAATCAAAATCAAAAGTAAAATTTCTATCAAACGATTATCATTCTCTACATAAATTATATGTACATATCACATATGTCAGTTTTCTTAAATTTATAATTTTTTTTAAATGGCACATAAAAGGCACATATCTACATTAAAGATAATATGTATTTTAAAAAACAAACTAGTATATAATACCACACCCATTTTTAAATTATTTCTTCACTTGCAACTTGTAGTGAATGTTCTGTTTTTTTTTTTTTTTTAAATTCTATTATCATTATTTTTTATTTATTATGGATTTTTTTTTCTTCTTATTTTTCTGTTTTTTATCTTTTACATAACATTTTTATAGAATGTAATATCTCTCTCACATAATATGCAAGATTAAAAAATTGTGATGTGTATTGAAACGTTTACATTTCAAGTTATATATGTACATATACTTATATGTACGTATACAGATGTACATATGTACATGTAGTTAATAAAATAATTGATGATAGTTTTGCGGAATATTTCGAGATATTTACCTTTTGGTGAACGGTAATGACACATGTAAGACTGGTTATGACTACAAGATCACCATAATAAGAGACAAGATCGATCAATCGTTCAGTTTTATTTCTCTTATATTACAACCAAAAAAAAAAAATAAATAAATAAATAAGAAGAAGAAAAAAATCATAAGATATTACAAGATAATGCAATAATATGCAATTATTACAGTATACATATGTATATATAATTGCACTATTACAACTGTATTGGTGCAACACTATTTTTTTTTTTTTTAATTTTAAATTAATTTTTAATTTTTTACTTTTTTTGAGTACGTAATAAAAATAAATCTTTTTGTAGCATTAAATAATATACGTTTTTTAGTTAGATACAAATATGTATGTATGTATATGTATATAAGAGTATCTATGGTACCTATATCTATAATATATTATATAAATAAAAATCTAAACGCCATTCTAATATCATTTTGTATTTTTTTTCTCTTCTCATTGTTATTATTTTTAAATAATATAAAAACAACCTTTTGTTTATTTAATTTTCTTTTTTGTTATTGTTATTTAGTTGATTTACATACATACATATACATATACACTACCATTGAAAGATAAAGCGTTTATTGCACCTGAATCAATTATAATTCTGTAATACATATAGGTATGTATGTACTATATTCCATATATGGGCAGATTGTGTTAACTTTGGTAGATAGAATCAAAGTTTTTTGACATAATTTTTAAAAAATCATTCTGTAGCACTTTGAATGATAGCCCGTGCAACCAGTCGTGAAGTAACTTTGTCTAACTATATAACTAACTAACGTTATTCAAAGACCTACAAAGAAGCTTCACGTTCTTTATCGATATCTAAATCCTGCTCTGAAGAGAATTATCGCAGGCGAAATATAAAAATATTATGATATAGATCCTTAACGAAGATTAAAGGGGAATATAGAACAATAACGGGGAATAAAGATAAACATTAATGACGAAAAAATCTTTAAATAACTATATCGATTTACGCAGATATCGACGATAACGAAAACCGACGACAAAATCTATATTGATCGTTATCGATTTTCAAAGTATGTATTTCAAAGACGAACAACTTCACGAGCTTCACGCAAATCTTTATAGGTAATTCTTTATAGCTTGGTTGCACGGGAGATAATGAGCAAGGCTACGTTTCTACGTTTTATGGAAAGTTCATGAAACTTTTTTTGCCTGCCCTTTCCGAAATATTCTTATATAACTTCTTATCCTTTCGGAAAACACAATAATCAATTAGGATTTTGTTATAGGTTTTACCTTTATATTTATAAAAAAAAAATAAAAAATCA
Source organism: Bombylius major (assembly GCA_932526495.1). Classification (NCBI taxonomy): domain Eukaryota; kingdom Metazoa; phylum Arthropoda; class Insecta; order Diptera; family Bombyliidae; genus Bombylius; species Bombylius major. The sequence goes on along the minus strand of OW052046.1, from coordinate 30,859,294 downwards.
TGGATTTTTCTGAAAAAGTATAGGTATAGGTATATGTTCTATATTTTTATCACTATTCCAAATTTATTTCTCAAAATGAATTACTTTTTTTATTAGAGACAATAAATTGGCGACTTTATTTTACATAATCAAACAATTTATATATCTACCTATATTTTTCATTGGAAAAAAAAAAGAAGATAGATTTGAAATCATTTTCATTTCAAGCTATACCCCCTTCCTCCTTCATATGAGGTGATTTTATTGACTTGAAAAAAAAAAGCCTGTCACTAAATACCATTTTGCACATTCTAAAAAACAAAAAAAAGTGGGTAGCACCTAACAAATTTTAAAAACTAAAAAAAAAAAAAACATTATTGGTATCTTTGAATTCCAATTGAATATGTATATGTATTTCTTACTTTTTAATTTTAAATTCATTTTTTTTTCTTTTTTTTTTAAAACAATTTCTTGTTTTTGCAACAAATCGATTTCTTATAAAAATGATTAACAAAAATATTTCAAAAAATCAACATTCTGTTATCATTATTTTTTTTTTTCTTATAAATAATAAAAAAAAAAGAAGTTAAAAATAAGATAGAAAAAAACGGGATTTTATTTATATGTAATTATTATTCTTATTATGTATTATTAATATTCATTTTTTTTTTTATATACATCTATATATGATTTACGTATTGTTTTTGAAAAAGTCGTGATCACGTAAACACACTATGACATATAATCTATGATATATTCGTATTTATATATGTATATGTACATATGTACATAATATTACTTCATTATGGAGTATTTATATTTTATATTGCAACTCGATTCGATTTTTTGAAAGAAACATAACGTGTTTTGTGAGTTTTTCTTTATCTGGTGGTATTACCTCTACTTATGTATAATATATTATTACTATTTTTAAAGTGAAGTGCCAACATTTAAAACTAATAGATATTTAGGTTTTTCTCTGCAAAAAAATAAAAAAATAAAAATAAAATAAATAAATAAATAAAATAAAAAGTTATGTATGGAACATTTTATTAAAACAACTTCGTAACATATATAAAAAAAAAAAAAAACGAACCGGATTTATATTCAAATTTATTTTATTTTTGTTCTTTAACTTATATTTCTCAAGGTTGTTAACTATAGTTATCAATTACTTTTGTTTATTCTTGGAGGTATTTTTTTATTGAAAGTACTTCTTTTTTTTTTCTCTTATATATTTATTTATTTATATATATATATATATATACATATACATATATGTACATATTACATGTTATGTGTTTTTTTTATTCGCATTATTATGGTATCACTAGTTTTTTTTTAATGAAAAAAAAAAAAAAATCGAGTGATTTACTTGATTTTGTTTTTTGTTTTTTTTTCTTGTCTCAATTAATTGAGAAATAAATTGTTTCAATTTTATAATTATTAAATTCTTTTTGAAATAAATTAAATAATGAATGTAGTTATTCATTTAAAAATTGCATTTTATTTTTATTTGTAACTTTTTTTTTTACATTCGTTTTTCAGTCTTTGTTTCACACCCATTATAAATATAAAATTTTAATAAAATTTTTTTAAGCAATTTCTGTACACCATTTAGGTCGTTCAATTAAAAAAAAATAGTTTTTACATTAGATGGTGGTACAAAATAACAAGAATAATTACAAAAAAAGTCGATGATTTCTCAAATCATGTACATACTTTTTAAAAATTCAATTCCTATTCTCGATTTTAATGAAAAAAATTGCAAATATGATACAATGCGGAATCTCATCTAAAGTCGACCTTTATGCATTGCTAATATCTACCATATAATAAAGTTTAATGTAAAGTTCATTGAATTTAATTTATTCAAATAACAGTACATTTAGTAATTTTTGATTTTTTTTTTTAATTTGTTGAATTTTCAATTATTAAACAAATTAATTTTATTTTTATTATTTCCTTTTACTTTTTCTTTTTATAGAGCGGGACATTAAAAATAACCGATTCTTTTCGAAGGCCTTCGAGAATGGATAAATTTCAAATTGATGATGGTTTCCATTCAGATGGTGGTACAGAAACACCACCACCAAGTCCAAGTTCAGCAAGTTCTATAGCATCAACATCTGATCATGGTTCATTAGAAAGTGTTGATACTGGTAATGCACATCGTTTAGCTGTATTATCATTTGAACAGGTACGAAAATTGAATGATGTTATGAATGAAACAGTATCAATACATGGACGTGGAAATTTTCCAACATTAGAAGTTAAATTAAAAGACTTAGTAACATTAGTTAAAAAGAAATTAGAAAGTGATGTTCAATCTGGAGGAGCTGGAATGGTAGTCAAAGATATCCGATTAAACGGCGGCGCAGCTAGTCATGTTTTGGCATCTGAAGCTCAGCCATATAATGATCTAGATTTAATATTTGCAGTTGAATTTAGTTCAGGCCGTCATTTTGATCGTGTTAAATCAGCTGTGCTAAGTATATTATTGGATTTATTACCAGAGGGTGTTTCTAAAAGACGAATATTGCCATGTTCATTAAAAGAAGCATATGTAGGAAAAATGGTTAAAGTCAATAATAATAATGATGGTGATAGATGGAGTTTAATATCATTGGGAAATTCACCAGGCCATAAAAATGTTGAACTGAAATTTGTCGATACAATGCGTCGACAATTTGAATTCAGTGTTGATTCATTTCAAGTAGTACTTGATTCATTATTATTATTTTATGACTGTGCAAAATTACCAATATCTGAAAATTTCTATCCAACTGTTGTTGGTGAATCAGTTTATGGTGATTTTCAAGAAGCATTATATCATCTCCAAAAGAAATTGATCTCAACTAGGCAACCAGAAGAGATACGTGGTGGTGGATTATTAAAGTATTGTAATCTGTTAGTTAGAGGCTATCAGCCTGTTGATTCAAAACAAATAAAGACTTTGGAACGTTATATGTGTTCCAGATTTTTCATTGATTTCCCTGATATAACTACACAAACGGTTAAATTAGAAGCATATTTGAGAAATCATTTTTGGGGCGTTGATGAGGAACCATTACAATATCAGTACCTGATGCATTTAAGAGAAGTTGTTGAAACTTCAACAGTATGTTTAATGGGTCACGAACGACGTCAAACATTGCTTCTGATACAGAATTTGGCTATGCAAGTGTTATGCCGTGAACAACAGAAACATCAACATCAACAAGCGCAACATCAATCTCAGCAACAGCAGCAACAGTCAATGTCAATGGTTGTAAACCATCAACATCAACACATGCATCAACAGCAGCAACAATCACAAGTAAATGTCGTTCAACAACAGCAAACAATTGTGATGACAACACAACAACTTCAACAAACACAACAGCAACAGACTACAGCTCAACAAGTTCAAATCCAACCACCACCAGGTTTACTTTATGCCAATGGAGTTTATTATGCACCTGTGATTCCAACTACAATTTGCACTTGTAATTCAACATGGTTGAGCACATGATTAATAATTAGTATAGCTCCGAATTCACAATCTAGATTGGTCTGTAACGGACAACAGTCATCATTTTATCGAACTCAATCAACACTACCACCACCACCACCATCATCATCATTATTATATAAAAATTTTCTGGTACCAATAACTCCGCCATCATCGGGAAAATTTAAACCAGTAGAAACACCATCAACAAAAACAACAAAATCAACAAAATCAACGAAATCAGCAAAAACAACAAAAACAACACAAAAACCAATCAAAGTCCCAATTACTACATCATTACCGCAATCAAATAAACAATCATCGCAAAAATTACCATCTCCGTTGTCATCTTCTTCCTCACAGACTCCAGCTTCTTCAACATTACCTTGTTTTTGTCCTAGGATCAATTCACCTATCATTTATTATAATTATGGGCCTGATGCTGTTCTCGTTGTCAATGATACCACTATCGCTTAGTGTAACGTTTCCATCCAATTCATCTATAATATGATTGTACATCGCAGTACTTCATGTTAGATAACTATATTGTATCTTATGATTTTTTTTTTACTTTTAACAGTTACCAGTATCAATTGATCACAAAACAAAAGAGGAAGTAAAATCACTGAAGAAAAACTCTTAAGTGAAAAAAAAAAGTAGTAATAAAGTATTGTAGTATCATCAAAATTTATAACTTAAAAAAGATACTTTAAGTATATATACTTATCATTAAATTAAAAAATCAGCAGTGAATTCATATCCATTAAATCCACAACAAATAAACAATGTCTAGAAAAAAAAATAAAATCTCTAATACTTATGTACAAAAACAGATATAATAAAATCTGTGGCCAAAAGATACAACCGCACAACTTAAGATATAAATATACTTTTTACCTTATACATCAATCGTTAATCATTAGCACATCGTTAATAGCCCAAAACATTCATAAAAAAAAAAACAAAAAAAAACATAACATATATTATATGTATGTACATACATATATAATTTTCAGACAAAATTTCCTTCGACATGAAAACCTAAAGTAAATCTAGTTATGCGATTGTATCTTGTCGAGACATATTTTTTGCCAATTTTAAATTCAAATGAAATTGATTTTTTAGAAAAAAAAAAAAAATGAACTGGTTTGTTACAAATCAATTTAATAATAATTTATAATTGCAGTGGATGTGAACAAATAAAAATAATAAATAAAAATAAAAATAAAAAAGAATGAATTTAAATTTTCAACGAATAGTACTTGAAATTTGGCTGTAATTATATTATTACAAATAATAATTATTAAAAATATTTTCTACAGTTTTCCTTTATTATTATATTTTTTTGTTCTTTTTTTTTTTCTCCCCCTTTTGGAAAAATGCTTGCATAATTTGCCAGCCTAATTCTCAAACGAAAAAACGAAAGAAAAAAAAATGTACGTTAAAAGATTTTTCTGTTATGACATTAAAAAAGATTTTTTTTTTTTTTTACTTGAAAAGTTGCTCAATTTAATTACGAGTAATTATAGATACATGTGATATATTTAAAAAAAAAAAAATATGTACAAGATTTATGGTGTAACTGAAAAAAAATAAAATAAAGTTCTTGTTTTTTTTTCTCCTCAAATTCTGGGTTGACGGTATGTAAAAAATATTTGAAAAAAAAAAAAAAAAAACTAAATACGACTGTTTTTAAAGAATACTTCAAAATATGAAATTACAAAATCAAAAAATATATACATATATACCTACATATATAATATAAATATTCATTTCTTGAACATGTACAAAATATTAAAGCCAAAAAAAAAAAAAGAAGAACTAAATGAAAAAAAAAAAAATTTTAAAAAAGAGTAATTTCTTTTTCATATTTCCTGTTATGTAAATATACCTAAAGTCTGTTGTCTTTATTCATTTTTAAATAAAATCAAATTCATTAAAATAAAAAAAAAAAATATTTAAATGAAAAAAAAAAAAAAAAAACAAAAAAATATTTTCAATAATCAAATAGAGAAAAAAAAACACACACACAAAAAAATTGTGAATATTTAAAACATATAATTTTGAATGTAAATTTGATGAAAAAATAAAATAAAATAAAAATCTACTTAATCGAAAAATAAACAAAAAAAAAAAAAAAACATAAAAAAAATCATATATATTTACATTTTTATTTTTGTTATTATACATACGCATATAATATATACATACATAATAAATATACATACATAATAAATATACATACATATTTACTTAATTAAAATTTTTATATATATTTTTTTCTTTCTTAAAAAATAAGATATACAAACAAAAAATAAAAATAACTATATTTATAAAATTTAAGAAAAAAAAAAACAAACAAACAAACACAACAACAAAAGTAATTAAATTAAAGGTAAAAAAAAGGATAACGAAATAATTTTTTTTTTTTTTGTGAAACAAAATTTAATTGAAAAGAAGAAAAAACAGCAAAAAAAAAAATAAAAAAAGACTAACACATTTCCCATTAAAATATTTCAATATGCAAAATTTAATTACTTTTTTTTTTTTGTTCTGTAATAAAATATATGTGTACTTTATTTTACAATTTGTAGAAAAACATAAATAAAAACGTATAAATGTATATACCTATATGTAATTGATTATTAAAAAAAAAAAAATTTAAAAAAAAAAACAAATAAAAAAAATTTTTAATAATCATTAAAATAGTTTATACGTAAAATTTAGATTTTAAAAAAAAAAAAAATAAAATAAAATAAAATAAATAATTGCATATATGTATGTAATTGCAAGTAATTGTGTAAGTTAGAAAAAAATGAAAAAAGAAAGAATAAGAATGAAAATTTTACTAAAAAAATAAAAAAAAAAAAAAATATTTAAAAATAAAAAAGTGAAAAAATAAATAAAAAACGAAGGAAAAAAAAAATACACACACACAAATTAAGATACTTATAAAAGTGATAAAAAATAAGAATGAATTCTATTATGCATTAGGTTAATTGAAATATTAAAAAAAAAATAAATATATATATATATATACAATACATATAAAATGAATACATATATATATATTTAATTATATACACACATATATACGTATACATATATTTGAGAAGAATAACAACAACAACAACAAAATAAAAAGAAAAAAATTATTTTTTGGTATATTATACAATATTTAAAAAGAAAAAGGATACCCAAAAGTGGGATAGAAAAGTATGCAAAAAAAAAAAAATTTATTTAAAAAAGCAAAAAAAAAAAAAAGTATGATTAAGATAGATAGGCAAGTGAAATGAAATTTGAATTTTTGAAGAATATGTTTTTGAAAAGGAAAAAAAAATTAATTAAAAAAAAAAAGAAAAAAGAAAATTGAAAAACTAAAAAGGTTCCTTATATCAAATTCAGTGAAGAAAGAAAATGTGAAAGATAAGGGGGTGAAAAAATAATTGAAAATTGCTATGTTTGATACAATATACATACATATTATATACACATACGAGTATTTTGTTTGAAGAATGTGAAAAATAAAACGCCTTTAGAAGAGTTTCAGTTTTATATTAAATAAACGTCCTGTTTACTAATTACTATATAAATAAAAAAAATATATACATACATATATATCTACTAATTTAGAAGAAAGTGAAGATTATATAGTATTGAAGAAAAAAAAAAAAAAAAAAAAAAAAAAAAAAAAAACATAATAATTAAAAATAATCAACAAAAATATAAATAAAATAAATACATATACATATATGAAAGGTTTCTTAAACTCTTTATACACACAATATGTTCAGCTTGAAAAGTTTTTTTTGGAAGTTAGAAGAAAAAAATATGAATTTGTAGAAGAATGAAAAAAAAAAAAAAATAATAATACATATAATCTTGAATAATAAAAAAGAAAAACTGAAGAAAATGTGAATTTAAAAAAAAAAAAAAATGGTAAGTAAAACTTAAAATCAAATAAACAAGGGAAATCAAAAAAAATATATATATATACATATAATAATAATAATAAATAAAAAACCAAACAATGGATAAAATATGTACTTGAATTTGATAATAAAAACACCAACAAACAAAAATACATTACTCCATTGTTAATTAAATTAAATAATAATTATCATTACTTATTTTTTTTTAAATAATTAATTTTTCGTAATACATATATTTATAAAAGAAAAAAAAAAAGTGAAAAGAAAACAAGAAAATGAATACATGTGTTTTACACAAAAAAAATAAGTATGTAGTTAAGAGCAATATAAAAAATTAAATGAAAGAAAGTAATTAAAATTTTCATTGGTTTTTTTTCTTCTTTTTTTTTTTAAAATTTTTTTTTTCATAAATAATTTATTAATTTTTAATATTTTCATTATTCATTTATGTTTAATAAAAATTTTTAAAGTGTCTTTCCGTTGTAATAACTTCCAATGTTTGTTGTTGTTTTTATTTATAATTATATATGTACATATATATATGAATAAAAAATAAATTAAAAGTGTTTTTAAATTAAATTAAAATATAATTGAAATTTTACGAAATGTTAAAACAACAAAATTATAAAAATATTAAGAGAGAATATGAAGAAAATTTACAAGGAAAATAAGATGAAAAAGAAATAGGTAAATGAAGTTAACGTATTAAAGAAAAGAAGAAGTAAACAAAAATGTAAAATATACAAAGAAAGATTTAAAGAAAAATCTTTTTTTTTTTTTTTTTTTAAATATATAATATACATACATACCTAAATACATATTATATGTAAGATTTAAAAATACTTATGTATATATGTACAAGATAAAACAACAACAAAAAAAGAATACATATTATTAACATTAAAAATAATGGAATTTTCAAAAACATTAAAAAAAAAACTTAAAATAAAATAAAATGAAACAAAGAAATAATGATGATTTAAAGAAGAAGAATATTAAAAAAAAAAGTTTCTATATTTACTACATATACATATATACATATACTTATATTACTTTATAATAAAATAAAATCCAAAACATACATTATATATGCATATATACATTTAAAAAAAAATAAATTTAAAAAAATACATACCTACTTACATATGAATGTTTTAAAATCTACACATTATTATACTATATACATAGAATAGAATTATAAAAAAAAAACATAAAAAATTTAAAAGAAAAAAAAATACAAAACAAACAAAAAATTTAAATGAATGAATGTTATTTTAAAATTACATAAAACAAAATATTGAAGAAATGAAATTTTAAAAATCTGTTGCAAAAAAAAAAATAAAAATAAAAACTTATTCTATGAATTATGTGAATGATTATTGGCACATAAAAAATACAAAAAAAAAAAAAAAATAAAATAATTTATAAAATTTGAATCAAGAAAAATTTAAAAAAAAAAAAAGAAAAACAAAACAAAAAAATAATAATGAATTAATTTTAAAATATTTTATGAGAGAAATAATGATAAATATATAGTTTTGTTTGTATCTATATCATTTCAATGATTTTAATTAGTTATTAAATTATTAATTGAAATTTATAATTAATTATATTTTTATTTTTATTTTTTATTTTTTTTTTTTTTGTCATTATGTTATTTTTTATTATTATTCTTATTATTATAATTATTAAATAAATAAAAAGAATTTAAAAAAACACAAAAAAAAAACACATTTATTTGCTCCTTTTTTTTATGTTCTCTGCAACATGAAAGAAAAATTTAAAAAAAAAACAACATATTTTTTTTTAAAAGTTATTTTAATAAATAAGAAATTCTATATTATGTAAAAAAAAATTAAACAAGTTTGTAATGAAAGTTTAAATAAATAAATAAAAAATTTTTTTGTGTAAAATAAGAAAAAAAAAACAATAAAACAACAAAAAAAAATTGTAAACAAATATTTTTGTGTTTCATTTGAAAATCCTTGTTTTAAATTTCAGATTTTTCTTTATAATAAATAAAGACTTTTAAGACTAAAAAGTAACATATTTATTTTTCAACATAGTCACCCGAACTTCAACACACTTTTCATATCTATGTTTTAATGCTATCTATTCTACTATCCCATCGGAAAATCACGTCTCATCTTTGTCTTCAAAATATGAAAACGTTTTCCTTTCAGCTCTTTTTTCATGTTTTTGATTTTTTGAACAGAATCAAATAGGACCAAATCTGGAGAAAATACAGTAAATGGTTAAGCTGGACGAAGCCACATTTACATATATAGAAGCCATTTATTCGCAATAGCCATTCATTGTCGTTTGTTTTTCACCGTAAGTATTCTGGGCACTCATGGGTAACTGACCTTATTCATACCCAATTTTTTGTGCAAAATCTTCGACACACTTTCATTCGACTGTCCTGCAATATAAGATCCTTAGGCTTTTCAAACATTTCGTCGCTTCTTGTCTCTATTGGCCGTCCACTATGCGGATCATCTTTAAGCGACTCTCTTCCAAATTTAAAATGTCGCGACCACAACTTGACTGTTGAAAAAGAAGGAGCAGTGTCATCGTAAACACTCGTTTATTTCTGAAGAAGTTTTACCTTTTTTTGTTAGGAATTTAATTACTGCACGGTACTCAATTTTATCCATTTTTAAAATTTTCTCGAGGTGCACCACTTTACACCCGCTTATAATATTATGCAATGACAAATAGAGATTTGACATCTACGGTAACTTTTCATTACTTATAATCGAGCTATCAAAAAAAACATATATGTATAACACGATGAGAACATCACATATAGTCCTATATATGTTAAAAAGTCCTTAAAAATTTTCGTCCTCCCTCCGTGCATCAGCTCTCTGACAGTCAACGTTCCATCAAGGGCATCAAGATATATTTCTGTATTTAAATAAGTTGATTCACTTCGTCCGTCTTTTCACTTATTCAAATTTGCATAAATAACATAGGTACATGCAGTCAGTCATTTTCAAAAAAATCAGCCCACCAAATTTTCTTGTTTTTATTGGAAATTCTGAACACATATTCTTATTTGCAATTAAAAACTTTTGACCCAGAATAAAATATTTTCTGTTTGTGAAAAGAAAAAAAGAAAATTGAATTATTGCTAAAGCATGCAAATCACGCAAAATATTTCTACTACTTGCATGTTTGAAAAATAAGAAGAAGATACAAATGATTATAACTTTTGACGTGCACGCTGTTCATAATTGCAAGATTTCTGCCATAAATATTTGCTTTAGTTGCTGTCATGCATAAGTTGATGATCGTGCACGCAGATATGAATTCGTGAAAAAGGCCAGTATTTTGGATAACTTGAAAATATGAGGTCGAAAACTATATGATATTTTGCAAATATGACAAAAACAAATTTCAATAAAATAACTCTTTCTATTCGATATTTTTATTTTTGCATGCAAGTTTGAATAGACGAAAATACAATATTATCCAAAAGGTTCAGTATTTATAAAATTTGAATTTGATTACCTTTCAAAATGTTCTGTTTGTTCTATGTTCTAAATTATGTTAGATTGATGTGATTTGTTATTTGTAATTTGGTTTTTGGATTTATATAAAGAAATTAAACTATGTATTAATAAATGAAAGAAGGTATAAATGAAATAGAAAAATATAGTAGAGAATACAGACAGTTGCAACCAGTGCAACAGTCCTGATACGATCCTTGACTTCTTTAATAATTTACCTACATTCTGTCCTGTTCATAACAGTCTGTCTCCATCTCCGGATATTTAGATTTTCTATTTCTTTTTCAAAAAATCTATCCACATTGTTCTAGGTTTGCCTACGCTTCGTTTTCTTTCTGGGTTGCCATGGAATATTTTACATAACGAACTTTCTTTATTCATGCGTATCAAGTACGCTGCTACTCATTTTATCTTTTGTATATTGATGTTACAGATTCACCATCACCATGTAATTTTTGATTCTGTAAGATCCATCATCTTCTCTGACTGGTTCTAGAATTTTTCATAGTATTTTCCTTTCGAATATATCAATTTTTTTCTCATCACATTTTCGTATTGTCCACGTTTCTGCAGCACAGGTAAGTATTGATCTAATTATGGTTTTGTAGAGTCTGAGCCATATGAAGACTCAAACATTCTGTGCAAGAAGAAGTAGCAAATATTTGCAGCTCCAAGGTGTTCACGGATCTCATCATCAATCGTATCACTGTTATTTTCATAGATTCAAGATATTGGAAATATTGAATTACTTAAATCAAAATTCCAACAAATTTTTTATATAGATACCTTTTAGCTATACCTTAGAGCAAAATGTATTATCTTACCAACAAAGTACATATTTTGTATTGTGTAAATATCAAATAAATTGTATCTGTGTGCTGTCCAGTATTTAAAAGAACGACATTTCACATTTGTACATATGAATATTGTTAAGTGAAAGAAAAAATGTTGCATCATAATAGATTTCATTCTTATAGAATTTATTTTTTTTTCTTCTTTTATTTTCTTTTTTCAAGCAGGACATTTTATATTTCCATGACAATAATCAATAAGAGTGTGTTTTTCTCAATACTAAAAATGTAAAAAAAAATGTAAAAATTCGAGATATCATAGTCTTCATCATTTTTTATTTTTAATTTTTATTTTTTATAAAAAAAGATATATGTATGTATGTGTAGGATGAAACATCCCTTTTAACAGACATTCGAATTTCTCATAGCAACGGAAATTTTCATTTTTTCATTCGAATATATCGAGAGAAAAAACTACTTCAAGGTATTTTTTTTTAAAGAAATCTTTATTTTTTCAATTTGGCTATGCGTTTGCCAATATACTTATGTATTAGGTGTAAGGGAAAGTTCTTTGGTTTTTTTTCACTTTTTATTTAAAATTTAATCCAAAGTATGATTTCCTTTTCTTTTGTTAGTTAAAACTATTTGTCAACGTTCTTGCCGCTTATCTTATCCCCTAGACAAAGAAGTCCTGTCTTTTGGAGGCAAAATAGTCTTTCACTGCCATTTGGACACTCATAATTCGTGTACTCATTTTCATCAAAAAAGTTTTGCAGTGACGTGAAAAGGTGGTAGTTCGATGGTGCAATATCAGGAGAAGATGGGGCCTGAGGTAAAGTTTCCCAAACCAACTGTGCAATTTTTTGTGTGGGTTTTCTTGCCACATGCATTCTAGCGTTGTCGTAATAAAGAATTACACCCTTTCTGTTGGCCAAAGATGAACGTTTTTGATGAATTTCTGTATTCAAAACATCAAGTTGCGAACCATAACTCTTTTTTGTGTCTAGCAAGATTTGAAGAACATATGAGAATTCTATCCATTAAATTTTTCTCGCTTAATTCGTGCCGCACAAAACCGAAAGTTTAACACAAAACCGGAAATCTCGTATGTATGAGATTTGAGTATTCTTCACATCAATGTTTACGTAATAACTAAGAACGGCAAACGACAAGGCGTTCGATAGTTTAATTGGTAGAATAGTGCCCCGGAAAAGCAAAGATCTTGGGTTTGAATTCCAGTCGAGTCGAATGTCACTTTTTCTGTTCTTAGTCTACTATACGTAAACAATCTTTGGCATGTTTGAGCTGCCGCCTCTCCAAACACTTCACACAAGTGGTTTTCTGCCTCATCTGATCCGGATCAGATCACAAAGAAAACGCAGCTAATATTAGGTGCGCAAGTTGAAATTTGGCTTTTATTGGTTAAGTTGAGCTTTATTGAAAAAATACTTTTTACGAACACTAATAGTCGAAATATTCACCATTACTTTCTATGGTCTTTTGCCATTTATTGGGTAGCTGATTAATACCTTCGCGGTAGAAACTTGGTGGTTTTGATGCAAAATATTCATCGAGCCATTTTCGCACATCTTCAACATTGGTGAACCGCTGGTCTTTCAAATATGATGACATCGATCTGAATAGGTGGTAATCAGAAGGAGCCAGGTCTGGAGAATACGCCGCATGCTGGACAACTTCCCATCCTAAGGAGAAGATGAGTTCCTGGGTTGGTTTTGCTGTGTGTGGACGAGCGTTGTCATGCAGGAACATCACTTTACGCGTTCCTTGGCCCGTAAATGGTCTTTTTTCCTCCAGAGCATCGCTTAAGTTGATCAATTGTGCTTGGTAACGTTCACCTGTAACAGATTGACCAGGTTCCAGAAGCTCGTAGTATATGACCCCTTTCCAATCCCACCAGACACACAGTAACACTTTTTTGGCATGAATATTCGGTTTCGGAACCGCGAAATTTTGCGAACCAGTTCTTTACTGTTGAATGACTTACAGAATGTTCACCCAAAGTTGAATTAATCAATTCCATAGCTTGAGCAGCATTTTTTTTTCATTTGGAAGCAGAATAAAATGCAATGGCGTAAGTGTTGCTTATCGAAATCCATCTCTTATAAAATTGATAAACACGAAACACACGGAATCACAGCTTGTAAATGACTGAAACTTATGTCATTAAAACAGCAACGAATATGCTACATATACCCAAAATAACGGTGAATTTCATGTGTTTTAATGTGATTTTTAATACAACTAATTTCAGAGCCAAGTTTCAACTTGCACACCTAATATTTCAATAGCCATATGAACAAATAATATGACAATGCATTTGCAAAATACCATACATAAAGTCATATGACAAACCAAGTAGTGTTTAAGGACCGGCAACGCATAGTGTACACTGTACGTGTACAATGTACATATATGTTCAAAAATGGCAGAACTTTACCTTACACCTAATATATATATGTATGTACGTACATATTATGTTTTCAATTCTTATGTAGTAGGTAGGTATATTTCTTTAAATCGGAATTATACCTATCTGAAGAAAAAATAATAATAAAAGAGTATATAGCATATAAATTATAAACAATTTTAACAAGATAATACAACGACAAAAAAAAAACAACAACAAGTTTATATATTGTTTATATGTTTTAACAAGTGAATTAAATTGAATTAAAAAAAAAAACTTATAAAATTAAAAAAATAAAATTGAATTTATAAATTATTTTGTAGCAACTAGCAAGCGAAAGTTGATGGCATTGAACTGTAAAAAAAAATCAATAATACTTTATTGATAACAAAACGAACAAAATGCGATATACCTATGTACTATGATACTTTTTTTTATGAACAAAAAATATAAAAAAAAAATTATAGTAGGTATTATATAAAAAAAATTTCAATTATAATGAATATACATATATACATACATAAATTATAAATTTATTTTAAGTGTATGTATTGAAATTTTCATATATATTTTGTTAATTTACAGTTAAATCGTATTGATACTATAATATAGTACATACTACATAGGTACATATAGTGATGCTGGCTAGGCTAATGATAATTGTTAATTTTTAATAATTTCATAATTTTCATAGGTACCTATATGTATATCCAAATTATATTCGTCGACTACATACAACATATTATGTACATATTTACATAAAAACATTAAATTTTTAATTAACGAAAATTTCATCAAAAATTTTAAAATCTCAACAACACCAACAAAAAACAATTCTCTTTTTTTTTGTTTTGTTGTTGTTTAATTTAGAATGCTACTTTTGAAAAAGTTGAAATATATTAGCTACAAAAGTTTTTTTTTTTTAAATTTAATTTTATGCCTATTTTATAAATCATACATACATATATTTACATATCTCATATACCACACATACATATGTATATAAATTCAATTTGCATTATATCAACGACTCCCATAGTATCAAGACAGAATGCTCAATTTTATTTTATTGTTTATATGTGTTGGGCGTACCAAATTGACATGACAACTTATTGCTTTTAATCAATCATAACTAAGTTGTGATTAAAGTTACATGAAAATTATATTCTAATAAAATGTATAGAAGATCCTTTTATCCATAATATTTTTCATGTTTTTTCTTTGATTTACGTTGCTCATAGATATTTAATATATTCGGTGAAAATAAAGCTAAGGATCTTCTCTACATTTCATTTGAACATAATTTTCATGTAACTTTAATCACAACTTAGTTATGATTGATTAAAAGCAATAAGTTGTCATGTCAATTTGGTACGCCCAACACATACACAAAATGAGCATTCGCGAGCCTTGCTACTATGTATATGTATAGTCGTTGATTATACACATACATACATATGTACATATTATACGCAGTCCAGACGAGACTTTTTTATGTCAAGATTTATGTCTTGACATCGAATATGTCTCATCTAGACCGCTTATGTCTTGCAGACATAAATGGCAAGATATCGATGTCAAGACTTAAGTCTTTACTACGGTCTGCCTGACATGAAAAAAAAAAAATGGTGGTTTCAGATGTTTTGTGCAAATGTATCAGTTTTATCATATTTTTATCGAGAGAAAAAATTGTAAATGTGGAGTTTTTTAATAAATTTTAATAAATTTTTAAATTTACAAAGTTATTTCGACAAAATTTCACAGAAATATATTTCAAAAATTTTACACTTTATATCCACTTATTTGAAGACATGGCATGACATGAAAAAAATGGCGAGACATAAACAATGTCCTGACATAAGTCTTGACATAAAAAAGTCTCGTCTGGACGACGTATTATACATATACAATATGTTTGTATGATATATAGAACGAAATTACAAAACACACCAAACAGATTTTTGAGTGTGTGAGTTGCTTTATTTATTTTTTTTTAAATTTTTCATTTAAAAAAAACTGTTTTTTTTTTTTAAAGAAAAAAAAAACAAGTGACATTTCTATAGCGAAAGTATGCGACATTAAAACTGAAATATATTTATGCATAAAGCATTATTTTTTTCTTTTTTAATTCAATTTTAATTTAAAAGTTGTGAAAAGAATGAAAAAAAGAAATAAAATAAAAATAAAAAAGATAAGAAAATAAAAAAACAAAAGTATGTACATAGCTTTAGGTATGAAAATTAAATTGGTAAAAGAAAAAAACACATTATTTAATTATTTGAAAAAAAAAAAATGAAAAGTAATTGTTTTTATAATCTTCTTATTGAATTTCTACCTTTTTTTTTTCTTCTTAAAAAGTGTAACGCAATGTTTAAAAAAAAATTTATCTAAGTATAAAAAAAAAATGTATAATAAAAAATAAAAAATTAATTTGTTTATTTAAGTACTTTTATGTACTTCTGCTTTACATTTTATCGTAGATGTACCTTTTACATAAATAATGTAGGTACTTAAGTTTTTTAAAGATATCTATTTCTGTTTTTTTTTTTTTTTTTTTCAGATAATAAGGTAATTAAAAATGACAAAGAAATTAAGTAACTACTTATTATTAAATAGTAATTATGAAAAAAGGCAATTTTTTAAAAAAATTGTTTACTTCTTTATTTTAATTTTTTTTTCTCGTATTGTTTAAGTATTTTTTTAAATATTTTTTTTTTTAAATTAATTAATGTTAATTCTTTTAATTATTTAATTTGCTGTATTTTTAATATGAATTTTAAGAACATTTCTCGTTGTTTTTTGCTTGTTTTTTGTTTTTCTTATTCGTTTTGCTTTAAGATTTTAAATTTTGCATACAAATTATATGTCTGTTTAAATGGTGGCAACAACTCACATTAAATGTTTGTTTGTTTGTTTTTTTTCTTAATAAGCTTATTATTATGAAAATGTATAGCTATAACATTAAAGATTTTTTTGTTGTTGTTGTTGTTGTTTTTAATTAGATATTCTGACGGAAAGGGAAAAAAATCTGAATAAATAACAGAATTATAAATAAATTAATTAAATTGTATAATGAATTTTTTTTTATGTCTTTGATTTTGTCGTTAATATGTACATACATATATGTTTAGACGACAAATTATTAAGTTGAACGGTTTGAGTAATTAAGAAATATGTAATTAAAAAAACCGACTAAAAGAATAACTATATGTATGTATGTGTGTACTCAGTGTATTTTTAGTGGAATATTTTTAGAAAAACAAAATATACACATATACTATGTACATATACGTTCAGTTCTGGAAAGAATTGAGAAAATAGC
This sequence comes from Bombylius major, assembly GCA_932526495.1. Taxonomy (NCBI): domain Eukaryota; kingdom Metazoa; phylum Arthropoda; class Insecta; order Diptera; family Bombyliidae; genus Bombylius; species Bombylius major. The sequence continues at coordinate 30,841,834 of OW052046.1, read as the reverse complement.
CCTTTTTGAAAATATGTATGTTATGTATAGTACATATAGTACATACATAGTTACATGGAAGTCACAGAAAACTTTTGACATCATGAACATGATTTTTTTGAGTTGTGTTCTTGAAATTTAATCAATTCCTTCTTTAACGAGTTCTACGCAATTACTCTATCACTTTAAATTCTAATTCAAAATCAGTTGGACTTAAATATCCTTTTTTTTTCTTTAGAAAAAAAATAAAAAGTTGAAGAGAAAATTCGAATTCGACATTAAAAATCCTATCATCAGCATTCCGTGGACCAAAAGCTGTAACTTTTGTTAAAGATCACTAAAAATTTAACCTTGAAACATAATGAAAATATTTGAAAAATTTTTCAAAAAATGTTTTAAAAAAGAATAAAAATTCATATTTTAAAATTTCTGTTCTTAATTAAATGAAAGGCCACAAAAAAAAAATAAATCTGGATTATCATAGATTTCATTCTTCAAAATTTACATGGAGAAAAAAAAAACAATTTTTTTAAAAATGTAATATGCATTTTTGTTTTTGAGTTACCATGCATGTAATACCTTTGTATATCAACATAATGCCTCTTACCATTTTGTAATATCATATTTATGATTATGCATATATGAAAAAAAAAATTAATAAATAACTTCATAAGTCAAAAAACTTTGAACAAAAGAAAATTCATTTCAAAATCATGGTCATTATAATTTTTTTTTTTATAAAAAAAAAAAAAACAAAAACAAAAAAAGAAAATAATAATAAAAATATTTTTGTACTTTTAATGTGTAATTTTTGAATATTTTGAACACATAATTTTTTTTAATTGTTGAAGCAACCGACCGATGAAAAAATATGTATGTATGTATGTATTTCAATGATCCTTTGTTTGTAATTTATAATTATAATAAATAGGTATGTTCTTTTGGTTTTAAGGTGATATCACCGAAGCTTCGAAAAATTGATCACAGCTATAGAAGATAATTATATGACCAAGAATATTGTTGTAGTTATGTCAGTGCTGAATTTAGGCTTAGGCAAGTGAGGCATTTGCCTAGGGCGGCAAAATTTTAGGGGCGGCAAATTTTGCTAATATAAAAATAAATCTAAAAAAAACAAAAAAAAAACCTCTTTTTCATTGCTGTGAATAGACTCTATCTAACAAGCAAAAAAAAAAAAAAATAAAAAAAAACCTCACAACTTTCCTACCAAGGGCGCCATATGGGACAGTGCCTAGGGCGACATCACACTTAAATCCGCCACTGAGTTATGTACATACATATATGTAAGTATCGATAGTATATGGCTAGCAAAATTGATCACGTAAAAAACAAATCCAAGAAAAGGACAATTCTTCAAGTAAAATTGACTAGTTAAACAAATATTAAAGAACAAAAGTAATTAAGTTACTTTTTCATAATTTTGTTTTTGTGTAACAATATTTAACATGGTCAATTTTGCCAGCCATACCAATGATGAACATATAGATACATAATGTATGTATATGTATGTATAAATATATCATAGATAAAAAAGTTAACACACCTGTTTTTATTTTTTTTTTTCTACACATACCTATATGAACGGAAGCAATCTTCTATACATTATAAGTGAATTGTTTATTAAATAAAATACTTATTTGCTCTTTATTTAAATGATGTAAAAATTCAATTAGTCAGAGACGGAAGGAAGGTAACTGGCCGAATGGCCGATGGCATATTATAATGTCATCATCATCATAATATTTAAATAAAAAAATTTAAAAAAAAACAACATCATAGATAAACAATTTTATAATAATAATAATAATATAAATTAAGATACACAATGTACAAACATATATTATGTATGAATACATATGTATGTATGTATATACATTATACATGTATAAGAGTGTACTTAAATATCACTTGATAATTGATGATAAAATGTGAAAAATATTAAACTTGAAAGAAAATAAGAATAGAAAAATAAATTTAATTCCGGTGAATCATTTTTTTTCTTTTTTAAAAATATTTTTTTATTTTAATTACTTTGAAAATTAACAAAAAACAGTTTCTGTTTTTGTTGCTGCTGTTGTTGTTGGAACTATTTTTTTTTTTTATTAAAAACCTAAATCACGTATAGGTAGTAAGTAACCTTGTAGAGTTATTTTAAAATCAAAACAATACATAAAGAATGTTTTGTTGTTGTTTTTTTTTTTTTTTTTTGTATAGGTACGTGCGTGAATGTAGGTGCAAAAATTTATAAAAGTGAAAGTAGGTAGGTATGTATTTTAAAATTTGATTTTTGTAAAATAAATTAAAAATTCAGTTTATTAGAACAACACGAAATTGTAGCTGAATTCTAGTCTAGTACAAAATATTTATAACAGAAAAGAAAATTTGGTTTTTATGAAAAAAAAAAATAGTTTCGACCATTTGAAACTATGAAAGGATAAATTATAAAAACAAATTTTCTTCGAGTATACTAAAAAAAAAAAAGATATTTGTAAAATCTTTCCACAAAAAAAAAAAAAACCGTATTTATTTTTGTTCTGTAATTAATGCCCTTCTCACTTTTAAAATGTGACACAAATGTTAAAAAAAAATTGTCTAATATCTATTAAATTTTCTACACTTCTTTTTTTTTTTTTTTCACTGTTATCAATTTAATATTTTATTTTCTATTTCATTTATTAACTCATATACCTACATATTAATATACGTATACATAATATGTACATCATCATTATTTTGCAATCAATCAAATATATTTTCTACATCATTTTCATTTAATTTACTAACGACCTTACCAAAAAAATACAAATTAAATGTCGAATTTTTTTTCTTTCTCCAGTTACAACTTGAATAGTGTGTTCCGTTTTTAAGTTATATGTATTATAAAATCAAAATTTTTTCATCAACCAAAAACTTTATAAACAAAACAAAAAAAAACTTAAAAAACTTATGTTATTTTGGTATTAAGGCCGAATGTTTAATTTTCAGTTATCATTTTCTTAAAATAATAAAAAAAAAATTAAAAATAAACAAAATCAAGAAAAAGAAATAAAGAAAAAAAAACGGAAAATTATATTCAGTATAGACTGTGTACGTACATATGTACATAATATCTTGTTTCGTACGATAACCTTATATATTTGTTAATCATTAGGTAATTATTTTGATTTAAATTTATTGAGAAAAAAAAAACATTTCAAATATATCTACATCATACATATAAACACTACTCAATATCATTAAATATGCTTAAAATTATCGATAAATTTCAGTCAAAATAGCAAATATGTGCCAAAAAAAAAAAATTTTTTTTTTAAAAACAAGCAATTTTATAAGCCAACAGATTTTTTAACGTTTCAGTTGGAATGTTTAAAAAGTGGTATTTTAGGTAAAAAAAATTTTTTTGTAGAATTCTACAATTTGTAAATTAAGTATTTTTTTTTTGTGTAGGATCTGTTAAGAAGATCCTTTTAATCTTAAAAATGTTTGAATTTTTTTTTACTAAAGAATTAAAAGACCAGTTCTCAAGTTGTGAGTTTGTCAACCAAAATACAAAATTTTGTAAATTTTATAGATTAGACTCTTCACTTTTTTCCAGACTTAATAATACTTTGATCTATGAGAAGCTTTAAAGCTAAAAAAATTTAAAAAAAACATAACAGTAGATAATTTTTTTTTCTTAATGCAAATCATATTTCGATTTTTTGTTCTAAAATGAAACAAACAAAAAAAAATTATTTATTAACTAAAATTCAGTTTTCAGACGAGAGGTTCTACAGTTACTGAGGAAAAACCGTGTTGGTTGTTTCTTCCACAAACAATGTTTAATTCACATAATTTAAAATATGTTTTTGTTAATACATATGTATCACCCTGTTATACAAATGAATACATATATTTTATGTATGTAAATTTGTATAATATAAAAGAAGTTAAGAAAAAAAAATTGTAAACGAATTTTTTTTTTCTTCTTGTATTAAATCTAAAATAGTAAAGTAAAGTTGTACTAAGCGGAGCGGAGAGCTCAAGAAACGTGTCGACTTGTCAAGGTGTTCAGCATTCAAGACTTTTTTAACACCTAAGTACCAGTTACATTTGCGTGAAGAATTTTAAATATAATATTGGTTCAAATTTCGATATTATAATATATTAAGCCAAAAACTTAACAAACTAGTGTACTATTGAAAATTTAGAAAGAAATAACAAATATTTTTTTCGCATACATACAGAGATACATCGATACATTTTTTTTCATAATTTTTTTTTATGATTTGAATTTGATTCTTTCATACATAAGATATTAACTGACATTATTGTACATACATACATACATATGTATATGCTATGCTGTACTGTAGTGTATACCTATTACTTAAAAAAAAATTAAATCTTGGAGGTGGAAATTAAAAGAAAAAGAAATGACATTTTAAAGAAAAAAAAAAAAGTTTTAGTCAAAAACCGAAAGTGGGCGACACTCCTTTACCAACACCAATAATTCATTATTCAAATCAATAAAAACATTATTATTGAGATTTCTCACTGTCAGCAGTAAGTTGCAAATTTTCATTAATCCAATCCTTGACACATGATAAGAATAATGACCAAAGGATTTAGCCATACAGTATACCAAGTTCTATTACAATTACAAATCAGTGATATGAATGGAAATCTGGTTGACATTCCATTAGTGCCTCCTAATACAACTGATCCAACTTCTACCTTGATAATTAATATTTTTTGGATTTGAATTTCAAGATTTTAATATTCCAAAATTTTTAACGATCTTACTAATAAATTTATAGGTACCATTTAAAAATCTATCATACTATGTGAATAAATTTTTTTTTCTTTATAAAAAATTCAAATTATTTTAAAATATATGATCATGATTTTAAGACATTTTTTGTTTAAATGAACATAATTCTTTTTTTTGGAATAAATGTACATAGTAAATTTACACTAAATTTACGTAATCCAGTTTTTTTTTTCTTTCTTCTTTTAACAAAAAAAAAAGATTAAAAATAATAATTTTTAAAGACAGCAGAACGAAACCAAAAAACACAAAAAAAAATTATATATTTATGTACTCGCTTTTTAAAATGAAATCAAGGACATTTTCAAGATATTTGGAATATAATGTCAAATGTCAAGATTTAAAAGTTTCACAGGTATGATGAGCATATCGAATTGATGGCATACAAGGAAGTTTTATTCAAAAATATGTATTATAAACGTTCATAAACGGAAAAAATGTACATAGGTATTAAATACGAGAATCCCAGTAGAATACATAATTGATCCGAAATTAATTCTGAATAAATTCAATTGATTCCGAACCGATTGAACTTTGGATTACCAAACACATAAAGAATTCATTACTTTAACATTGGCATATATCATAGGCAGTAATCAATTGATTACCCATCTGCATTACCTGTAATGCATTCTGAATCAATTACATGGAATACATTCTGAATCGAATATATGAAATGTATTCTGAACCAATTACATGGAATGCATTCTGAATCGAATATTATGTAATGCGCATGTATTCTGAATCAATTGGATGGAATACATTCTAAATCGAATACATGTAATATATTTGAGGTTAATTTAAATCCAGTCAAATTAAATTTTAAAATTCATTTATTTAATAATCTGAAAATTCTTAATTTAACAATTTTTTCAACTTAAAAGTATGTACAAAAATTCATTTAAAATAATACAAGAAAAAATTATTTTAAAATTAAAAAACAAAGTAAAAAATTAATTAATTATAATTATTAATTCTCGATTTTTTATATGAAAAGAGCTGCGGACTTGCGGAGTGCTTTTATATAGTTCTCCCCATCGTATATGGTACGTATGCCTCTGAAAAAGTATTAAACTTAATACCTATTCAGAAAAATCAAAAATTTAACATTATTTTTAGTTATGTACATACTAACATACATATATATTTTTATCTAAAACTTTTTTTTAAAAATGTTTATTTATACTTTTCACTGACTATTATAAGTATTATTTATTATTTTTTAAATTTCTATTATTTCACTTTTTTTTTTTTTTCAAACAATCACATACCTATATAAAAACTTTTCATGAACTAAAAATGAGCAATGTGTTGTTAACTTAATAATTTTTACTATTATTAAGTTAATAATACGCAACTATTATTTCTCGATGGGAATCAAAAGTATAATTAATTGATTACTTTGTAATACATTCCGAATTGATTTCCTTAGAATCAAATCCATTTATTCTACTGGGATAGATCGTTATCTTCACAAACATACATATCATATACGCATAATTCAAAGTTATGAGGAATTGGTGAATACAATACAATATACAATATACATATGTATGTATGTATATAATGAACGCAGTCAGGAGGAAAAAAAACTTGAAAAACTTGGTTATTTGATTCCAATCAGGACAAATTAATTTTTTAATTTTAAAAAGAAAAAAAAAACGAAACAGAAAAATTTAATTTTAATTTTAAAGAAAAAAGTAAAACATTTTTTAGTTTTTTTCATATCTTGAAAAAGCTCCAATGAATTTTGCCAAACAACTTTTTTTTTCTTGAATGTTTTCCTTTTTTTCTTACTTTGTTATATAAAAATCATAAATAATTCAAAATACTCTCTTTTTTTTTCTTTTTTCAAACGCTTTGTTGCATAATAACCTTTGATATTACAAAAAAATTTAAAAAGTTGTTACTAGGTACATGCTAGTCTAAAGTGAGGTACACATTATCATTTAAACTGACAGTCGGCGACTGATAAAAAAAAAACTGAACAATCACAAAATCATTTTGTTAGCATCAGTTTTTCCATCAGTTACACAAACACATTATCATTTCAACTGACAGTTATGCAAAAAACTGTCAGTTTAAATGATAATGTGTACCTCACTTAAAAACCTTTCGCAACTTTTTTTTTGTTTTCTTAAAACACATACATACATACATTTGTAGGTATTATATTTGTTTCTGAATAAAAAATAAAAAATGTTGGATTTTTAATTATCTACTTTTTCAATATGCAAATTATCTATTGGAAAAAGACAGTTCATATAAATTCTGATTGACCTAATTTTATTTAAAAAAAAAAAAAAGAAACTCCAAAATAAGCAAAAGAGTTATAATGCATTGGAAAAAAAAAGAATTCATTCAAAAAAACGAGTAGAGCACAATTTGATTTTTTTTTTAAAAAAAAAAGTTATTTTCATTGCTAAAAAATTCCAAATAAAGAAGAAATTTGATTAATTATATTTGCGAATTTTTTTAAATAATTATCATTGTGCATATTCTCATACTCAAACATTATAATTGGGGAAAGAACAAAAAAAACCTAAAAATGCAATTTAATTTGACATAAAATTAAGTCACTTCATGTATGCTATAATAATATAATGATATAATCGATTATTATTATTATTATTATTATTATTCCGGATACACTTGTAGATACACACATTCAAGAGAGTGGGAGTAAAATTACGACATCATGTTGTTCAGTAATATAATTTACAGCAAACAGCAACAACAACAAAAATATACCCACTGAAAAACTGGAATCAACAAATAATATTGAATGTACAGTGAGATTACCTATGTATGTATGTACATATACACAAATATTTCACTTGCAGTTTAATTTGCTTTTTTTTTTTCATTAAAACAAATTAAAATCTTATCAAAGTAAGTATGTAGTTTAAAATTAAAAAAATATTGAAGAAATTCAAGTTTTAACACTTGACGCTTTCGGCATTATTAAGTATATTTCGGAAACAGATAAAAAATAAATTGAATTTCTTGTAAATGTTTTTTTTTTTCAACCACTTTAACCAACACCCATAAAGAGCAGTAAATATAATACAGGATCTATAGTCATTGCAAAAATTATTTAAAATATCGTAAAAACAAGAACAGGTCAGTTTTTTGATAGGCATCATATTTTCATATCTATATATACATACATATATGTATATGAACATTACATAATCGTCATATACACAGAAGTAACGGTAAAATTCTACATGAAAATTTTAAAGAATTTCATTTAAGCCCTTATAGCATCAGAAAAATGTTTTTTGTTGTTGTTGTATTTTTATACTTTCAGCTTTTAAAGTCCAATTACAGGTCGAATAAACAAGATAATTATTTTTCATTTTAAATCATCAGCCTTTTATTTTTGAATTAAAATGCAATTTTACTGTGTGTTTGTATGGTGAGTGCAGTTATATAGTTATAGGTGAATTTATTTAAACATACATACACATAACTATGTACATATACCTACATACATATGTATATTCAACATATTATTACAGTATATCTAGTATATAAACAAAAATATTCTTTTCGTACTTTCATTTTATTGCACATATTTATGTACGAGTATATCAGTATATGTATGTATATTATGTATGTTGATTTATAAAGTAAAATCAAGCTTTAATTCTTCTTATTATATTAACTTCCATACTTTAGATATTATGTATGTATACAAAAAAGCCTTCACTTTTTTATGCTGCAATTTAATAAAAGTAAGTAAGTAAGCAATAATGTAACAAACAAGTTTCAACGAAGAAGTAGAAGGTCAACCACCTATTGCAGTTTAAGTTGAAACAATTTTAGGAAATATGAAAATAAAAGTAGTAGTTAGCATGGCAAAAAAAAATAAAAATAAAAAAAAAGCAGTTAATATAAATTTTAGATAAAATATAAAGAGATCAAGTGATCTTACATACTTTTTTTTCATACATATTACATACATGAATAAATAATATACAACTTCAACTTCAACTTTATTAAATCAATTTTACAAAAAACCATTAAAAAAAATATTTTAATTATTATACATTTTTTTATCTAATCTACTTTACTGTTAGTAACAAAATATGGAAAAAAAAAACAAATAAGGTAGCTATTTCAGAAAGCTATTTTTATTATTATTTTGAAATACAGTGCAATGAATATGACTTATAAAATATGGAATTATCCTTGATATTTTTCAAAAAAGACACCTTCATAAAAAAGGAAGACGCAACAAACTTAAATTTTAGAATTTTCCTAAAGCTTATTTCCATATTCTTAAAATCTGTATGTCTGTATGCATCTCAAAAACAGGGCATACAGCTAAAACTTTTTGCATCTAACGAACTCAGTTCTGATATTTCAAGTTATGACAATTTTTTTATTTTAATTTTCTCAAACATAAAAGGCAATAAAATTAACATTATTGTTGTTGTTCTATAAAACCGAGTTTTCAGCAAATTTTATTATAAGCGTAAGTACACATTTATTTTTGCACCAAAAAAAAAAAATAATAAATTTCCATAGAAAATTTCAATTTTGAGTAGGAAATTTTCTAAAGGATCCATTAAAAATAAGATCTTTGATTCTTAAAAGGTGTTTTCTGACTCTAAAACAAATCACCAAAGTTAAATGATTGAATAATTTTGTAATTTCCAAATCAATAATTGAAAATTAAGTTACATTTGTTTCTAGGCTGCTTTTGAGGTGAAATTTCTATTGCCACAAGAGTGAAATACAACTATTTAATTACTTTTGTAACATAGTTTTTAAAAGATTGAGTTCTAAAAATTAATTCTGCTTTTAGAACAGCATAAATTGTGATTCTTAGGCTTTGTTTGTTTTTCTAATTCATTAACATGTACTTGTTATAGTAATAAATTTTAATGGTCAATTTGCCGGTGTTTTTTTTTTTTTTTTTAGAATTGTTTATTCAAAAAACAAATAACAGCTATACAAATTCTCCAGAAACTTTTTTTTACAATTTTTACAAATCTCTAAATCTAATTTCGATAAGAGAATAAAACTCCTCAATTAACAATAATTAGTGGTTGGAACTTACTGTTACTATATAGTCCCAAGCATGTAACTAGAACAAGAATTACCACATTAGTATCAACATTCAACTTTCACTTTAAAGATTGTGTATATAGCAAATAAAATAAAATACACAATTTCTTTTTTAAAACCAACAGTTTTTATTTGAAATAAATTCATAATTTCAAATAAAATATCGTTCTGATATAATCATTCAAAGGCATTCTTTGTTACAAAAAATTCATATATCATGAAAAAAGTCCATAAATTTAACAACAATCATTAAAATTAAATCAAATTACATACTTATTTAACTTATGTTAACAATTATTTTAAAATTACACCTTAATTAATCTAACTTTTAACTAGCGGAAGTCTTTAAACTATATCGGTGTACCTAAACGCTATACATACATACATATATATTGATGTAGGATTATACTTACACTAGGATTTTTAAATACATACCTAGGAACTTGGAACTAAGCTAACTTAGCCAATTATTTGTTATGTAATTTGAGAAATTACGGAATTTCGGTGAAAAAATACAACAAATTCGACTAGATCATAATTTCTTATCTTATCATTACGAACAGTATACTGTATACAACAAATATGTTATTCAACATTTTTGTATAGAAGTGATAACAATAATAAGAAGTTTCATAAAATCCATGGAAAATGCTACAAAAACAAATTAAAAATAATTTATTAATTGTGACTTGTTTAGATTTTGTAATTATTTAAATATTAAATTGTTTGTACATATACCCTTTTCATGTCATCTTGTAAACGAAGTTTTGTAAAGAAATTGAACATTATCATTATTTATTTTAGCCATCATGTCATCACCACACCATATTACCATATTTGCAGAATAAAATTTATTTTCCAATACCTACAGAAATATTTTCAGATAATTACCAGCTTTCCGTTACATCTTGAACCTGTTACAATAATTAATTAATTTTAATTATTTATTTAATTCAATTGTTATTTGTTGATTGTTGACTGTTGAGAAATGTCAAAAAAATTTTGATTTTTAAATTTGTCATATTATTTTTCAAAGTATAAACAGAATATAGCGTCGAAAATTTTGACAGTTGTCAAATACTTATTTCTATCAAAATACATGTTTCTATGGATAAAAAATTCGAAATTTTTCTTTTAAAAAGATTAAAATATAACATTTTTAGTTTTTAAAAGAATTTGATGAGGCTTTAACCAAATTAAAGTCCTATTTTTAATTCTTTTGAAATTATTGTATTTTTTTTTTAATTTACAGTTTGTCTGATGCCTAAGAATCCCATTGTAAATAAACTTTGATTATGAAAACTCTCATTTATGAAACCAAATTAATTGTTGTATAAGAAGAATTCGAAACCAAAAAAAAAAAAATATTGAATTCAAATTTTATTGTTCAATACAAAAGAAATAAGTGGCAGCCATTAACTTTATATTAATCTGGACTGTACATTTTTTGTTTCACGTGGGCTCACAACAAATTTCGTTAATTCCCTAAGAATGAGACATATACAGGGTGTCCCGTATGGTTTGCTTTTGCTTGATACCAGTGATAGGTCTCATCAAGACAAACAAAAAATCGTATCGGTGGGGGGGGGGGGGGGTAAATCCCAATGTTTTCGCCGCTAAAGGGCGTTGAAGTTTTTTTGCTCTTATTTCACGATGTACCCTATAACTTTTTACAGGGGCACTCAAAGGTCACTTTGTGTTAAGAAAAAATGTAGAGGATCCTTTGCCCTTTTCAACGATACCTTACTTGTTCCTCTATTCCTAACTGTTAGAAAGTGAGAAGCGTTTAAATTCAAAATTTTGCGAATTTTTCTCAAATTTCTGTGTTTAACACTGTTTTTTTCAAAAAAGGCTTAAATTAACCCTCATTTTTTATTGCAGAAAATAAATGCTGAATTGCATATTTGCAAAAACTTATGCATATTTCGAAAAAAATGAAGAAAGCAAATCGATGCACATATAGTCATATACACAATAACAAGTTTTTGAAGAATAATTTAAAATTCAAATACCTACATTGAAAAATTTGTGTATGTACAATTAATTGAAAAGAAAGAAAGAAGACGTGTAAAAGTAAAAAGAAGAGCTGTGTAAAACGGCACATTGATTGTCGAAGCTGTCAAATTTGAACATTTTAAAATTTAAAAATGTTGGAAAATCTCCCATTCAAATAACGTATTAACAAATAAGTTACTGATTTATTTAAGGAAAATTTGATTTTCATCGAATTTAAATTTAACTTTAATTCAAATTCAGTTAATTTAATTTTAATTTAAATGATAATTTTGCCCTTATCTATGGATTAAAAATATCAAATGTTTAAATAAATCTTCGTTGATTGAAACATGACGAATTACCTAGGAGTGAGATAACAATATAAATTTAGTCTTATTTTTACAGTATGGTGTTAAATAAAGAAGTTCTATCCAGTTATATATTGATATCATTGGTGGCAGGGCATTGTATTTTACACACATCTTCATTTTACATTTATTTTCCATCAATTTTATTACCTCTCTACCAGTGCTGTCGTTTGAAAATTCTCGAAAGGAGTAGAACTGACTAAAAAAGAGGAGTAGATTTTGAAAAATAGGAGTAAAATCATAAAAATTTGTTATTTAAAATTGTGCATGGACATAACCACATAACCATTGAAATTAAATTTTTTTTTTTAAATTTCATTTTTAATTACACTTTATTTAAGAAAAAAATTACATCTTCATAAGTTACAAAATATAAAAAAAAATAAATAAACAACAAAAACATATAAAAAAAATATAAAAAAAATTTATATTTTACAAGGAACTTCATGCTATTGAATAAACAAAAAATTTTAAAAAACCAAAGACCAAAAATAATAAAATAACAAATTCAAATCAAAATACATATTATGCTTTATAAAACATTCATGAGAAATCTATATATCAATTTTTTTGATAAAAAAGACGCGCTATAATAATAATAATAATAAATAAAAAATAATTTCAATCAAAGAACGAAACGACACGAGGTTATGTTTTGTTTGCTATACTTCATTTCGATTTCGGTCAAAAGCATAAAAAAGGCATCGAATTCAAATAGTGATATCATGCTATAGTTACTGAAATTGTGATTTGTGACTGATTCATAGAAAACAAAATAGAAAAGAATGAAAAATAAAGGAAAAGATTGTAATAATAGAGCAACATCCAGTATTCAAACAAAGAGTAGTAGATTTTGTAAAGGAGGAGTAGAGTAGTAAACGTATTGGAAGAGGACTAATAAAACTACTACTATAGTAGTGAAAACGGCAGCACTGCTCTCTACTCTACTCTACTCTACTCTCTAGCTCTAGTAAAGCAAATAAAAGCAAGAAGTAAAGTTGTAGTCACATAGTACTGAAATTTTATTTTTATTTTTTGTGGAAGTGATGTTTTATGTTCTTTTCTAAATTTTCTAAATAATTAAAAACAAATAAGAAAATTTCTAATATTATTTTAAAATATAAATTTAAAAAGTTTATAATAAAATAAAAAGAGAATTTTCAAACTAATTATTTAAAAAAAAATAAATATTTATTTTTTCATTTGAGTTTTTTATTTCTTGTTTTTACTTTTTTTTGTTGTTTTTGTTTTGAATAAAGTTCTTTTGGAACGATTAGATTCCAAATTCATTTATTTTTTAGAAAAAGTGGAAAGCATTTGTTGTCTTTGTAAGTATTTTTCTTCAAAATATAAAATAGTAAATTTAATCAAATTGATAGTTTTAAAATTTGATTAAAAAAAATATTAAAGTAAAAATACAGCTTGAAAAGAAAAATTTTCGAGGAATTTTCTTTTTAATATTGAATTTTTTTTTTCGTTTTTCATATTTTATTTTATCGAATGAAAAAAAAAGTTAATAAATAAATAGATTCTCATATTTACCTGTTTGTTATTTTTTGTCTTGATTTTTGGAACATTACTTAACTCATTAATGTAGAAAAAAAAATTTACCTATTTTTTATAATTATTAATATAATTGCCTTACTCTTTTTTTTGTTGCTACCAACCATCATCATCATCATTTCATTATACTTTACTTCATCAATTTGGTATTTTTAAGTATGTTTGTCATATGTATTTCCACAGGGTGAGGTGTATTATGAATTTCAAAGAATTTGGTATGAAGATGAAATCTCTAGGGCCTTACTTATAAACATTTTTTAGTTTTAAAACTAAAATAGTTTCGACTTGGAAATCAAAGTGTGCTTTAAAACTCTATTCAAAATTCGTTAAGTTATTATGTTATCTCTTCATTATATAAAGAATTTGAAAGCATACTCTGATTTTCAAGTCGAAACTATTTTAGTTTTAAAATTAAAAAATGTTTATAAGTAAGACCCACTAAATTTAAGTTGGAATGGAATATTTTTTGGCTTCCATGTTATTGAAAAAAAAAGCCTTATATATTTTTTTGTACTGTGTATCTCACAGTGCCACATTACGAAATCTACGAGATCTATTTACAATTCTATTTTTAATGTTTTTTCGTTTACTACAATACGCATCACCCTGTATATATTTACATGCATATATTATATAGATATTTATATATTTATATGACATGAGTAATCCCTATATATGTGCGTATATCTACTTATATCTCTATTTTATTTTTTCCCAATGCTTTTTGTGATGTCACATATTGTATACCTTGTATGTATGTATGCAGAACAGGTAAACAACATAAAAAAAAAAGTGTTATCTTGTTTCATGATAACAAACAATTTTTTTTAAATAACATTGTGTGATAGGACATTTAAAGGATTTTCTATGCTATTTGTGGTAATAAAAAGCATGTATTTAGATCAAAATGAAAAAAAAAAAAAAAAACAACAAAAAAACAAATATGTAGGTATTAGAAAAGTACATATAAGCTCAATAATGATTTTATAGTACAGTAGTACATTTATGTAGTAGGCAATGTGGAAAAAATTTGAAATGTATATTTGAAAATCTATAGGTCTATAGATAGAACATGTTATCCTAAAAAAGAATTTATTTTCTATTATATTATATAGCTTATAAATGAACTTGCATAATCTTTTTTTTTTTAATTTTTTTTTTATTATTTTTGTTTATTTACATATAGTTACCTAATTTCATATTTTTTATTAAAAAAAAAAAAAAAAAAAAAGAGAATCCAAAAACATACTTGGCGTTTGTACAAGGTTTTTATTTTGTATAATTTGTACAATTTAATTGAAAAATAAGAAAAACAAATTTTTTCTTTAAATTTTTAAAGTTATTGTTGATGTTTATTTTTATATTTTACTATTTTATTTTTAATAAATTCTAAATTTCACATGATTGTTATATTCTCACATTTTTATAGGGAAACATTTTTTAAAAATCTAAGGATTTTGTTATTACATTTTACACATTACATATGCTTATATTACATCCTTAAAATACAAGTACGTAAATAATTGTAAAATTAACTTTTTAAAATTGAAATACATGAATAGTAAGTAAATATGAATTATTAACATGAAGTGCATTAATTACTTTTTTTTTTATTTTTTATTTTTTTTAGAGTAATTTATTTTAAAATTCAAGGAAAAATATGAAATTTTGTTTTAAGTATTAGTTAAATATGTATATTCAAGGAGCCACATTAGCTGTTTCTTAAATTTTTACACTTTTTTTTTTTCTAAATAATTAAATGTAGGAATTTCTTTTTACTGCATTTTTATTATTCTTTTTCTATAATAAATTTCCCATATACATATTATGTATGTACATATGTATGTACTTTTTTACAAAAGAAAAACAAATTTACTATCTATACATATATACATATTATGTACTTGATGTCAATAGAATTTTACACAGTAACATTCTGTTAAAAATTGTAATATAAAACTATTGAAATAGTAATACCACTTTAACACTCCGATCTAAGTTAAATTTGACTACCTCCCATCTATGTTAAGTACGTTTTTGTGCACCTTTTTGTCCCTTGAAAAAAGTATGTTCCCGTAGGAGTAGGAAGTTGAAATTCATTCATTAACAAAAATTCACATATATAATTATTTTTTTAAAAATTTTATATGGGAAAAATGGAACTTGTCAACTTTGGGTTTTAATATCTCGAGCTCTGTTGCAATGATTTGGGTCAAATAAAAAGCACAAGACCAGAAAACACTTCAATTTAATCTTAAACTTGAAAAATACTGAAAAAGTGCAAAAATAAGGGTGGTCGCAGTAGAGGAGAAAAACGTTAATTTTTTTGAAAAATGACGTTTTTGTGCATTTTACCCTATAAGTTTGTTTAGAAGAGAACCCTTCAAGGAATATCCTGGCCAAATTTCAACTTCTTACTCTTACGGGAACACTTTTTCCAAAGGACAAAAAGGTGCACAAAAACGTGCTTAACATAGATGGAAGGAGTTTTCTTTGGATCCTTGTAGCTCGCTCCCTGTTGCAGGGATCTTTTTTGTTCAAAAGGAAATTTTGTAGGGAATGACGAGAAAAATGCCCTGCAGAAATTTCAAGTTATTCGGATCACAAGGTCCGGAGATATTCAAATTTGAAATGTGATTTTGTACGAAAACGTGCTAAACATATATATCGGAGTGTTAATTAATTTTAATTTATAAGATGTCAATACAGGATATTTAGATTACAATTACATATATTTAATTTGTTTTATATTTTAACAAATCAATTATAGAATTCGAGTCCCATTGAAAACATTTTTTATTCCATTTAAAAGAACATTTTTTAATTTTATAGAAATAAATTTAATTTATATATCCTTGCAACTACATATATAGCATAATGTGTATTATATGTATGAATTTTTTCAAATGCTTTCAATTAAATTATGCATTTATTCAGTTTATATTTATGTAGACCGAAATTTATTGTAAATAGAAAACTTTTGAGGTTTCTATTCAAAATTAATCTTTGTTTACATTCATTTTTTTTAAATTCTTAATTTTATTAAAATATCAACCAATATCAATAACACGTTCTTAACGTCACTATTAAAACTTGTAGATTTTTTAAAACGTCGAATAAAAAAAATCTAAAAAATAAATTTTAAATAATTTCAAAATACCTTGGAATGGAACATTTAATTGACATGATTTTTTTTTTTTTTTTTTTTTTTTAAATTGAAAATAAAATTCCAAAGATTCAGAATTTTTGTCGTGCATTTATCTTTTTAAAAGATATTTTAATCTAATGTATTTACCTTTTTTTAAGACTATTTTCCTTCAGATAGTTTTTATCCCTTTTTTTTTCTTTAATTTTATTGAATCATACATTTCTCTTTAATTTTCGTTCAGGCGGTGCCAGTCCCCAGAGTTTGAAAGTTACAAATTAAAACATTTCAGCTGTAAATGTTCATGTTTTCAACATATAACCGGTATAATTAATTATCGATTATAACATTTCAAAAATTGAAAGAAAAAAAAAACTAACTAGGGGAAGTACAAACAAAAAGTAATTGAAAGAATAATATTAAAAATCAGATAAGTATAAATGACATAGTATTTAACGTGTTAATATGCTAGTGTTGTGCAATAAAAAGAAATCCCTACATTATTCTTCATACACATTTTTTTTTTCTTCAAAGATAATCTGAACTTACAACAGAAAACAATAAAAAATAAAGTACTTTGGCGTTTCAAATAAATTAGGTAAAAATACTCTTCACAACGAATATATTTATTTTTAAAATTTTATATGTGTTCTGATTGTTTTCTTTGTTTTTATTTTTAATGAGTGTTATTATTTTAATTAAAAAAAAATTGATATTCAATATTTATAGTTTTTTCAATATGACATGAACATATGTAGTTTAATTTCATTTACGTAATCACGTTAATATTGCCTCATTGATTTTTTTCGATACCATTCTGTCCTGGTACATATATGTATATATTTTTTTAATCTTATTTATATTTATATACTTATGTATTTACTTTTTTTTCTTTTTTTTTTTTTTTGCAATAGCGATGATGTTGCTGATGATAATGAAAAATAATAATAACTCAATTGCTCCAATTATTGACAATGAGTTGACATTGAAATATAAATTATGTTTCACTGGAAATATTAAAAATAAAATTGCATATTTTGTATATTTTTCTAGTACCATGTTGTGTACGGGGAATTTATTTATTTATTAATGTGAAAAAATATTGTACATGTATCCCATACCACCTACATAATAGCATAGGCATGAATTATGCATTGATGAAGTCTTCTTTAGAAGTTTAAAAGTTCTATCGTCTGTATTTCATTTAATTTCTTTTTAACATGAAATGTCATTACTCATCAGAATGAAAAGTATATAATTAAATGCTCTTCTTGTTCTATTCCCCGGAAGAATTGATGAGATATTTTTTTTTTTAAATTAAATTTAGTAATGCAGAATTTTGAGAAATTTTTCCATTAAATTTTGGGAAAAACTATTGAATTTTCTTCTTTTTCGTTAAAAATCAGTTTTCAAATTTGAATATCTCTAAATTTTGTGATCCGATTGACTTGAAATTTGTTCTTGTCATTCTCTACAAATTCTCCTTTTGAACAAAATATCCCTACAACAGGGAGCGAGTTACAGGGCTCCAGAAAGAAAAGTTACGTCGATCAATGTTAAGGACATTTTTGTAGACATTTTAATCCCTTTAAAAAAGTATGTTTACAAAAATTTGGTATGGTATGAAGGGTTGTTTGCTTCGGGAGAAGCAATTCCACTCGGAGTCCTGAAGGCCCATTGTGAATGCCCTTTTAATTTTGATTTTGTTCGTGGGAGTTGGCTTATCCTGAAAACCATTTCGATTCCTGTACAAATCTATTCAAGTCTTTCAGTGCTATTTCTGCTAAGTCGTCCAAACCATAAAAGAACCTTACTCCTAAACAAGCGAGCCTTCGTTCTTTTAGAGCTGGACATTCGCAGAGTAAATGCGCTATTGACTCTATTTCTTCTTCATCTCTACAACTTCTGCAGAAATCGTTCGATGGTGCGCCGAGTTTATTGGCCATAGCCGCCCCTATTAGGCAGTGTCCAGTAATCACCACGACAAGTTTTCGAACTTGTTTTCATTGGAACGATAGTAGAGTTGCGGTCTTTTTTCTGTTTATTTCCGGCCACATGCTACGGGTTATGGAACAGCTACTTGTAGCCCTCCATTCACAAAAAAAAATTTTACATATCACTTTTTTAAAAAAAAAAAATGTTGTATGAGAAAAGACGATTTTTTTGCATTTTACCCTTTAACTTTTGCTCTAGTAGAAGGATGTCTTAAATTTGTTTGGAGAAGAACCCTTCAAGGAAAATCCTGTCAGAATTTTAAAAATTCTAGTCTCCTCCGTGAACATACTGTTTTAAAGGGACGAAAACCTCTACAAAAATTAACATTGATCAGCGTATGTAAAATTAATCATAGATGTTAATTAAAAGTATGCATTAGCTATTATTTATCTTCCATTTAATGACCTATTTTTCAAATTTTTAGTCAAATCAGAATTATCTGATTAGATTAAGATTAATTGGGCTATTTGCCCTTCGACCTAATGAGATCTTTTGTACCGAAAATTATCTGATTAAAATGACATAATAGCTTTTTAGTAATGCAGAATTTTGAGAAATTTTACCATTAACTTTAAGGAAAAATTATTGAATTTTCTTTTTTTTTTTAAATTAAAAGTATGCATTAGTTAATATCATCTTTATTCAAATCAGAATATTATCTGATTAAATTGGCATAATATCTTGAAAAATATGTATTAAAAACATGTTTGCAAACTATACGTACATAACTGTCGATTATGCCATTCATCTGCAATATAGAAAATAGAGATACTTTTTTTTTCCTCTTTTTTTTTTTTTAAATCGATTTTTGAAACCTTTTCACCTTAATATACTACATAAACATATATTGATAGATTTTTTTCTGTATTTCATTTGAAATGATGCTCAGTTTAATTTGTTTTTGCTTTTTGTTTATTTATTTGCACTTTTTTGAATTATTTTTATTTATTTATATGTTTTCTTTTCATGGGTATACAAACACAAAAACCTGATTTCATTTAATTTTGCTGATTTATGCTATGCAACGTTTTATCCGTATAAGCATGTTGTATAGGGATATCACAGGCATCATATAAAATACATCATCATATTATACTATGTATTTCACATTTGAAATTCATTAATAGAGAAAAAAAAATTCACATTAAATTACGCTACATTTATTTTGAATTTTCTTTTTAAAACACAACAACAAAAAATTGTGATAAAGCGAAAATATTTTTTAACAACATACAATTTTGTTTTAATTTCGAAATTTTACTTAAAATGATTTTGTGAAAGCAATTTTAATTTTATTTCGCTTCAATTTGAATTTAATTTTCGTATTTTTCTCAGATTTCATATTTTAACAATTTTATTGACTCATTTTGCACGTAAAATTTTTAAAATGAAAAATTTTGCTCAATTTAGAATACATATTTCAATATTTTTTTTTTTTAAAATAATTTTTTTTTCTCATTAAAATATGTACCTATAAAATTTCGCAATAAATTTAATTTGCCATTTTAAATTTATTGAATTTTTAAAAGAAGAAAAAAAGAAAAAAAAAATGAAATAAAACAGAAATAAAATCGTATGTATTGTTGTATCCTCTTTTTCCAGAGAAATGCGACTTGTCTTCAACTTAAATGAAAGTCTTAAGTCAACAAAAATTACATTTCAGGTGCATTTGTATTTAAAAAACAGAAATTTTGTAAATTAAAATTTCTGTGTTATCTTAATTTTTTTTTTTTACTGTTATAAAACTTTTGTTTTACTCTTTTATTTTTATTTATTTTATTTTTTAATTATATTCAATTTTACAGAAAACAAAATTGGAAACATTACCGGCTTGGGGTTCGAATGTTAACGATTCCAAATTACCCTCAACAAATTATTCTTTGATTGAAGGCCAAAGGCGTCGAAATACCCCATTTTGCCTTTCAAAAGAAATTAATAATCGTTTTATAATTTGGTAAATTGCAATTGTTTTTCTTTTTTGTTTTTACTTAAACAAAAACTTTAATCAATAATTTAATTGCAGGGAAGGTGATATAAGTACATTAGAAGTTGACGCCATCACAAATACAACTGATGAAACTTTAACAGAAAGAAATTTTATTTCAGAAAGAATTTTAGAACGAGCTGGACCGAAATTAAGAGAAGAGCTTGTTAATGAAATTTTAGGTAAATATTTATCTACATATATTATTTCTTGTTGTCACAGATGTCGAATACATTTTTTTTTTAATTTTATACACATAAAATTTTTTTTTTGTAGAGTATAAAACTGGTGAAGTTCATATAACAAACGGTTACAATTTACCCGCTAAATATATTTTACATACAGTGGGACCTGTTTATAGTGAACGATATAAAACAGCTGCCGAAAATACATTGCATTCCTGTTATAGGTAAAATTATTTTTAATTTTTTTTTTTTTCATTTTTCAATTTGTAATAATTCCTTACTTTTTTTTTTTTTTAAATAATAGAAACGTACTGTGTAAAGCAAAAGAACTGAAATTAAAAACAATTGCTTTGTGTATTATTAGTTCAACTCAACGAAATTTTCCGCCAGATTTAGGTGCTCACATAGCGTTACGTAAGTACTTAAGTACAATTGCCCTTATTAGAGAGTACCTACATAATTACTTGTTTTTAAAGGTACAATTCGACGTTTCCTAGAACAATCTAAATCGGAAATTGTGATATTGTGCATCGAACCGCACGAAAAAGGAATTTACGAAGTACTAGCTCCACTATATTTTCCTAGAAATAAGTTAGAAGAAAGTAGTGCACTTTGGCATTTACCAAAAGATATTGGAGGACAATTTGGTGAGCCACAATATCCAGATCGTCAAATACGTATTATTCGTAATCCACAACATTCAGTTATGATTGGTGGTAAGTTTGAAATGAAAAATAAAATATTTGCTGAAATTGAAAAAAAAAAAATCATTATAATTTAAAATTCAAATAATCTGTGTCAAGTCTTACTTATAATTCGACGTAATTTTCATTTCTGTAGAATGCATTTCATTCACGCATTTTTCAACGATAACGACAGTAAGAAAGTGAATTTTGTTGTTCAGTTTTAGACTTCAGTTTTGACTTCTAAAATTCATTAAATTTTCTAAAAAATATAAAAGAACAAAATATTTTGTATTACATAAATTTTTTAAAAAATATTCTCTAAAATTCCAAATATCTTTCACGATTTAGAAATTTCAATATGTGCATATGAGGCTCTGGTGGTCTGTGCAACTTCAAGAATTACTTGGCCATCCTATAGCAAATAGTGATATTGTCAAAATTACGATAGGGAAATAAGAAAATTGATTATGGTAGTTACCATAATAACCGAAAATAAATCTACCATATTCGATAATTTACCAGTTACCAAAAGTAATCAGTTACCATATTTGAATATTTACCTTTTCGGTAAAGATTAACTATTGTTACCACAGAGATCAAATTTTTTCAGCAGTTGATTTGGTTACTTAACCATATTGGTTAGCTTACCATATGGCAGCAATACCAAAATGGTACGTATCACAAGGCACTGACCAATAAGGGATCAAGCAGGGTGAATGGGTATCCTTTTGAACAGCAATTGCCGTAGCCACAGTCATATAAATGAGGAAAAGACCCCCACTCACTATCTCTGCAACTGTCCGGCACTTGCCAAAACAAAGTTCCAGACAATATGAAGCTTTCTAATGAAAAAGCAAAAAATTACGGTCAGAGACATGGTACATTTTCTAAATGAAACAACATGGTTATAAAGATATCCTACCGGTATGTTAAACGTCATTTCCTAGTATTATGCGAGGTTTAGTATCAAAACGGCACTCTCGGGTCTAATTGGGTCTTCGAAAATTTTCCGAGAACCGTCACGTCAACTAATCAACTAATATATTATGAGTAAATCAATAGTTATAGTGATGTCAAAGGACTTTTGCTATCTATTCAGCAGTTGTTACTAAAT
Organism: Bombylius major; assembly: GCA_932526495.1. Taxonomy (NCBI): domain Eukaryota; kingdom Metazoa; phylum Arthropoda; class Insecta; order Diptera; family Bombyliidae; genus Bombylius; species Bombylius major. Next base: position 30,818,913 of record OW052046.1, on the reverse strand, counting down.
TAATTTGATTTTATTTCAAAATTCAAATCCTGAAAAGTAGAAAAAGATCTTTAACTTTGTTCAAAAATATGTCAATAACCATTTTTGACCAGTGAAAGAACTAGAGGTTTTTTCTAAGTTACAGTAAACACTTGAAATGTATACTTTAGAGTATTAAGCTTGTTTAAAAACATTTCAAAAAATTCTTATTCAAGCAATGTTTATGTTAAATATAATATTTGTTATCTACACAAACATTTAAAAAATAATCTTAAAGATTTTTCCATTTTAAAAACAATGAAAATGATTAAAATATGATAAAACTTCAATGTACTTCAATGTCTATAAAATGTCATAGTCTTTTTTAAAAATTAGTTTGAAAAATGTATTCTGTGTGAATAAAAAAGAGAGATAAAAGTGTATTTTTAAACAATTACGATATCTCTAAAAATAAAAATTGATAAGTAGGTTCATTTTTTTATATATTTTTTTTAAATTTTCATTGTTCACCAATTATTTCTTTTTTTTTATTTATTAAATTGATTTTAAATAATGTTCTTTAAATGGATAATATGTACAATAACCGTTTTTGAAATTTAAAGGTTATTTTATAGAGGATATTTGAAGAAATAACTGTGATTTAATTTAGTGGTTTAAAAATATACAAGAAGTTTATTAATTATAATAAATCACATTAAAGATATTTATTGAAATGAGTGGAAAGTGTTAGTATTCTAGATTTGTGAAATATTCAAATTTTTATTTCAATTTAGTATTAAAAAAAAAAAAAATCATCAAATAATAAAAATCTGATCTTGAATGTTATTGAAAAAGATGAAAACACATTATGTTTTAGTATTTTTTGTTATCTCTCTTTTGAATCTGAAAAAAAAAAAAAAAACCAACTTGAAACCGTAATAATTTTTAACTAACAACTAAAAATATCTAATCCACTTTTTAAAAATACCATTTCAATATATTTTGATAAATCACTTACTTATGGGAATCTTTTAGAGAAAGATATTATATAAAAATTCAACAAAAAACTTGTAACGATATTTTAATTAACTTTTTTTTTTTCTAAATAAATTAAAATGCACTGAAATAAATTATATAAAAGAATAATAAAAGAAATTTTAAAATACTTTTTTTTCTTCTAAATTTGTCAAGCAAAATAAAATTTTGATTATTGAGATCACTTTTTTAATTGAAAAAAAAAAAAAAAATAATGTAATGTTTTCCGTTATGAAGTCACACTATCAATGTAATACATATTTGCACAAAATAATGCATGTACATATGAATGTATATACATAAAACGATACTAACGTATCTGACAATTTGAAAAATAATAAAAAATTATTTATGATTTTTTATTTTTTTTAATGCATACTTAATAATCCTTAACAATAGAATATTTAAATTCAAATTAAAAGTTCATATTATGCGTTACACGTTCCTAACATGTTTATAACATATGTATGATGGCTATTTAAAATGTTAATGTTTTTAAAATTACATTTTATTGCTAATTTTGTTTTTAAATTACATATTTTCAATGTACATAATATTTAATTCATTTTTTACAATGTATGTATGTATGTATTTGCAAATCTTGGTAATTAATTTTCAATTATGAAATTGTTGTTAGTTTTATTTTTTAATTTTTTTCTTTATAGTAGTTGAAAATAATAATATTCATAGAAGCTTCCATGAATATATAAGTATAATGAACTTTTATATAAATGTTTCTTTGTTCTTATTTAAATAAACTTAATGTTCTATACATTATCATTTTACCATCTAGATACATAAATTTTTATATAATAAATTTTAAATGTTAAATATTTAACTAAGAAATTAAAGATTACGTTTAATTTGAAATATAGCTTCTTTATACTATGAAGCTTATCTTTTAAATATCTTTTTTTATTTATTTACTTTTTTTTTTTTTTCTTCTTCTCTATCTTGAGATTATGATGACATACATACATGATACGCTATAATACACTCACTCATATTATTTATAATTTTTTCCAGATGTCTTTTAGATTAAGTAAAATGATAAAAAATTGTTGTGCATTTATTATTTACTAGGGCACAAAGAAGATATTTTGCAATAGTTTTTTTTTTGTTATTTTCATTTATGTATTTACAAAATTTAAAATTAGAGAAGAAAAAAAAAATAATTACTTGATTTTAAATATACGATTTGTGTTAGAGGTTCAATTCTAGTGATTTTTCTGCCAATACTTATTCAGTTTTTTTTTTTGTTGTTGCAAATATCTACAATAAGAGTGAATTTAAAAAAAAAAACATAAATTTTAATTATAATTTTTGTTGTTGTTGAGTTTTTCAAATTTTTTCATAAATGATAAACGATTCTTTTCAATTTTCATGTACGTGACTTACGAGTTCTCTATACAAATTTTTGCAATAAATTTATTATATTTTTTTATGATTTATTAAATTTGTTATTCTAAATTAAAATACTGTTTATTTTTTTTGTGTGTGTGTGTTTTTTTTTTCAGCTGATGATGAATCAGATACAAGTCCACACGATTTGAATGGTGGTATCTCAGACACAGAATATGATTCAAATGATATAAGAAGTAGTTTGACTCTTAATTCACATTTAAATATTGGACAACATTCATTTTCTCAAATGCAGGTTTGTTTGTTTGTTTTTTTTTTTTTTGTTTTCGTTTTTTTTTCCAATAATTTAATTTATTTTGAAAAAAAAAAAAAAATGTTTTAACTTAAAACATGTTTCCAAGAAAAAATAATGAACTTTAGATTGAAAAGAGAGATGGAAATAAGTAAAGCATATTTTTTTCTAAAATCTTTTCAAAGTTATAGTAGAAATTTTTTCCTCTTAGAGATTAGAGACAAATCACTTTCTTAGGGTCTGTTTAGCCGGTGAAGAAAAAGAAGAAAAAGTAGAAATTTTTTCTGAAGGTTTTTCTCAAAAATGAGGAAAAACAACTTCAATGTTTTATGTAAAAATCAATTAACCTTTAAATTCAACACAATTAAACCTATTTGTAAAACAATACCAATTTATTGATTGGATTTTTATTTTTATTTTTACCTTAATCGTTCCGGTGAAAAATCGAATTTATCTTTTGTATATATTTTTTAAAACTTTTTACCTATCAAAAATTCAATTAATGGTGTGTCCTCCCTCTATTATCCTTTCATTGAATGTCATTCTATAGAGACAATTTATCAATTTTTTTTAATGAAAACTTCAATCAAAATTTATATACATGCATATGTGATGTGTGTAAATTTGTATCATACACATATATGAACATAGTTACATGTTAATGTATGAACATTTATAAAGCATGGTTGACAAAAGTGTTCTTTCGATGACATGACGTGTCAAGGAAAATATTGAATTGACGTCAATAAAATTTTTAATATTCTACTGCTCCTTGTAACATATTTATATACATATGTACATAAATATATGTATGTATGTATGTATGTATGTATGTATGTATGTATATAGTTGTAATTTTTATTGTAAATAGCAATGCTCCATCATCAAAAAATTATTATCCATGACGGAATTGTTGTTCACATGTTTTCATATTCTCATATAAGTATGTATGTATATCGTATACATTATGTACATATTATGTGCTATCGCTATGTATGATGGAATAAAATAGAACATGGTGATATATCATAAAACAAGAATGTTCCTTTATTTAACTAATATGGTATATAATTACTAATCTATTTATATATTATGTACCTATGCATTATTAAAATTTTACCATTTTAGTAGAGGTAACATTTTTTTAATCTTTTTGATAAATTAAATTTTAATAATGTATCTATGTACATTTACAAGAATATTGTAAATGCACTTTCACACATTTTGTGCAGAATTAATCAATATTTATTATGTGTACGTGTACGTGTGTAATGTATAACAAGAGAAATAAAAATTATGATGGAGTAGAATGTTGATTATAACAAAATTGAATATACATACATACATACATATTATAAAAGGATTTCATTGAACAAATTATTTTGTTTATTCATGAGATACATTTAAAGGTTAATCTCAATATTGCATGTTGTTTTGCAAATTACTCATACTGTGTAGTGTGTACATTATATTGTATATTTTCAAAAAGCACACTGATGCAATTTGCAAAGCAAATGATTTTTATTACGCATAAATTTCAATTTCCATTTCCATGATCAATTGCACATCACTTCTACTTTGTTAGATTGAAAAATTTGTATAATCTAAAACTCGACAAAATTCAATTAAATTTTATTTGTTCTTATTAACTAAAAGTTAATTAGAAATTATTTTTTTTAACTATCGTGTCTTTAATGTAGAACAGAATAGTAAACTATTTGACAATTGAATGGTGATTGAGTATAAACAAGTTCTCCGTTCAAATGAATTCTGAAGCCGCTTTCAAAGATCTTATTATTTTGGAATTCCTAGAGCTTGATAGTTCTAGCCATAATGTATAGCTTTACAGATCTTCATGAAAAATTTTTTAAAATAATTGAGAATTTCCAATAGAAATAAGATAAGATAAGATGATCTGGGCTATTTTTGCTCTTCAACCTAACAACAAGATATTTTGTGCCGCCCGTGCTTCTCATAGATTTAGGCTTTTGGGGAAACGTTGATGCATGTGCCGCACTCTTTTATATGTCAACGCCTCGCATTCACACAGATTGTGTTTCGAGGTCTTTTTGGCCTCCTTGCAGAACCTGCATTTGTCATCCTTTTTTAGCCCTATCCTGCTTAAATGATAGTTAAGTGGGCCTGGTGAGAAAACCCGTGATGGTTCTTCTTAACTCATTCCTACTGAGGTTGAATAATTTTTTTGAGATATTAGCTGAAGGTTTAAAGAACTTCTTCGCTTGTTGGTTTCCGGGTATTTTTCCCAGTGTCCAATGGAAATAGTCTTTTAAGTTTTTTCATAATTCAAATTAAATTTTTTTTGAGAAAACCTATACTACAAAAATATCCTTGGAAAATATTGCATTTATAAAATATTAAAAAAAATTATTTTATTATATGAAAATACTGTATGATATACTTATTTTAAATTACAGGGAGATTTAGATAAACAACGTTTACTTGGTGACAGACCACGTGCTGGTGTTTATGAGAGTGTAATCGAAAACGGCCTCGAAGGAATAGAACAACAAGAAAGGTGAGTTAAAGTTGAAAAATTTAAATTTTTTTTTTTTTCTTTTACACATTGAGAATATTCAATTTTATATATGTCTTTTGAATTTCTTGTATGCTTGTAAAACTATAGTAAACGAATGTCATTTTAAACTTAATATGAAACAAAACAATAAAAGTAAAAATTTACTACATAAATACACATTTCAAGAATATTTTTCAAATTTACAAGGTTCCCGAAATTTAGACAGACTATTCAATTATGAATTCCTTTCATTTTCTTTTATAATAATTTATATTACATACAAAATGAAAAATCTGTTGAAATTTTTAACAATGATTTCAAAGTCGCATATTAAAATTCCATTAAATATTTAAATTAAAAAAACATAAAAAAAAAAAATTGATACTAATTCAATAAATGCAATTCTCACATTATAAATCTCATTCTTAAAATTATTATTCTTATATTTGCATTTTAAATACATCTTAATTTGTTTATTATTATTTACAATGAATTGAATATTTTTCCTAGAAAAAAAATATTTCACTATAGGAAAAATGTTAAATAATAATCGATTCATAAAATTCTATCATTCATTCATTTTTATTTATTTCATTTTTTTTTTTCACAAATTCTTTTTCATCTATATATTTTTGAATTACGTCAACAGAATAGATAATTAGGTCAATGATAGAAGAATTTTTAATAGTTAAAAAAAAAAAAATGCAAATTATTGTTTTTCTCACGTTATTTAAATTTTATGCTTTTATTTTATCTATCTAAAGAATTATTTGCTATATCTAAAGAAAAATGTATATACTCGTAAGTATGTACAGAAATAATATTAAAATGAAATTAAATCATTTTTTTTCTTCTTCTTTTTCTTTTCTTTCTTTTCATTAATTGAATTCAAATGAAAATGTAAAATAAGAATTATGAAAGTTAGTTAATAAAAAATAAAAATAAATAATAAATAATTTAATATTCATTTGAAAAATGAAAATGAATGAAAACTGGAAATAGGCAGGTATCTTTTTTATTATTATTATTATTATTTTTTTCTAACAAATTACATACTTTTTTTTTTTTTTTTCAAATTTAATGAATAGAATCACGAACAGAATTAATTAAGTTGAGAGTTATATGTTAAACAAAATCGGAAAATATTAGAAACAAAGTTTGTTGTCTTCTTTTTTTTATTATTTCATCAATAGATAATACGTTTTTTTTTCGTTTTTTTTTTTTTTTTCAAAAGCAAATAAAAATTTCATTTTCTGGGTAATTGAAAATATTCAATATCCGTCTATATTCTATATATCTTTTGATTGCCATGCATATAAATTCTATTTTTACTTCAAAATAAAATTCTGGCCATGTGAATGTATTTTTAACAGTTAAGTATATATTTAGTTTTTCCTTATTACTTTTTATGAATCAAAAGAAAATACCTGTGTAGTATATAGTAGGTATATTTTTTTAATCAAAATTGAATTTGAAAAAAAAAAAAAAAAAGAAAACTAACACCATCAAAGGTATGTCAGTTTAGTGAATTTTGCATGATTCTATGATGATTTTATTGTATTATTTATTACTTTAATAGTACGTATGTATGCCTTTTGATAAATACAAAATAAAGAAAAATAAATTAGGAAAGAAAATCAATTTTATGATAAAATCAATGGAATATTACAAAAAAAAAAAAGTGATAATCATGAATATTTTCGTCACTTTTGAGTTTTGACGCCCATTTATTATGATTTCATATAAAAGATAATCATCATAAATATGTACGTGATGTCATATGTAATCGCATGTTATTATATTTAGATACATATGTACATATGTATCTATCAGAACAGAAAAAGTTTATTTCCTTTTCTTTAGTGACGCACGAATATTTTTTATTTCTTCTCTTTTATTGTACATTGAGTACGATAGTCAATATTTAAATTTTTAGTGTTTTTCTTTATTTTTATATTAATCATATGTGTCTAAGCATATGATAATACCTTGTTATAATTAATTACATACTGGCTTATAGATTAATTTGGAAGAAAAAAAACAATATATCATCATTTACTATTTAGAACAATAAATGTATGTATTGGCACAGTGATAGAAAGTATGTCATCGATTTTGATTTTTGTTTCGAGTTTTGTGACATGTCTAATGAATTTTTAATAAAGTTCGTTCGATTGTTTTACTTTTGTTATTCAATATAACAAGGACAATACTTTACATTAATTATATTTTATATACAGGGTTAAGGGTGGTGAGTATTTGATCAAAATAAAAAAAATTAATAATATGTAATACTAGAGATAGGTCTTGAAGAAACTAACAGGAAGTCCTGTGAGAGTGGATGAGGATTGTTTTTTTTTTTTATTTATTTATTATTTATTTTTTTTTTTTTTTTGTAGGCTTTTGTCGATAGAGATTATCAAATTGATTTACTTTTCAATCTAATAAAATATACTCTTTGTTTTTCATCGATAAATAAGACAGGTACGATATGAACAAAGAACCTTTCAGCTCTTTTATAAACCCCTTTAAGTAGGTCTTATTCCTTGTTAATATATTAATTTTATGTTTTTAAATGAATATATGTGTCTATCAGTTGCAAAAGGGATCTTTTCCATATTTTAAAAAAATGAGTTATATACGTCATTTGAAAGGTCTTTTAAAAATCTACTTATTTACTTTACTTTTAAAAGAAAAAAAGATACCTTTTCCTCTGTATTTTTGATCGTCAAAATATGAGCTCAGTTGCAAAACAGTACATTTTGTCAAATTTCAGAAACAATTTTGCTTAATAACTCAAAATGACTTAACATGACAAAGACCCCTTTTGAAACTGATAGACACATATATTATATACTACTTATTTAGGCTGTGTTACAAAACGCACTATTAAGGCATGTGTACTCGTATAATACATATGTATGTACGTCAAAAAATGATGTTTAATTTCTACTAAGTATGTATAGGTATATTTTGTAAATTCAAGTATGAGAAAGAATTTTTCAGTTCTTTTTCAAAATATGTGCCATCTTTGAAAACGTCAAATGATTCGTCAATTGATGAAATTCAGCTTAAAACTTATCATCAATCGACAATCATTTGACGTTTTCGAAAATGCACTAATATCCTGCCGTTTCTTGTTCTGAAATGTCAAAATAAAGTATCAGCACGGACATGATTCATAAAGTAAGAGCTTGTGGAGTGTACATAATATAATATATGTAAAATATTTTGAGCTTGCTATTGCATTTTGGACTACTACAATCTTAACACAATTGGAATCATACATATATGACTTTCACTTTATTCCAACCCTAAGCTTACCTAAATACATATTTGAATCTATTTGTTTGTTTTTCGTCAAAGATTTTATTAATTCTTTTAAAGCAGTATTAAAAAGTGAAATTGTCTCATTTTTTTTATAAACAAATATCAAATACTGAAAAATCTATTTTTTCTCTACAAAGACTGTTTAAATTATATCAATCTTCCTAAAAAATATTGAGAAAAAAAAACGCGACAATTTCGTAATACGCTAGTTTCTTTAACGTAAATACGTAATTCTTAAACAAATTATTTAAATTATGAGAAAATTATTATTAAAAAAAAAAAAACAATAAATTATAATTAATTACATTACAAAATGAATTTTCTATTTTATATTTAAAAAAAAAAAAAAACAAAAAATACTTTATTTGTTTAAGTATATCTGCATTGCAGAATTTTATAAAATTTTATATTGCTGTTATTTATTTATTTTTTTATTATTATTATTTTTTCTTTTAATATTTTCTCTTTTATTCCTTATACCTCACTTTTTGTTGTTGTTGTTGTTGTTTATTATCACGTGCATACATATATACATCATAGAAAAACAACTTTTTATCCGTTATCTAGTTTTCTATCAAGTGTATGATATATATACTACATTTATTTAAATTTTATTTATATCATTTAATATTTAAAGAATAAAAAAAATTGTTTCTTTCTTGTATATATTTATATCACATGTACCTTGTATAATATACGGCATAAAGTCAGGTGAATTTTTTAATCAAAATGATATTTTTGTTGTTGTTGTTGCGTGTGATAAAAAAAACTATGAATATGTAATATTTACTAGTTGATTCTCTTGATCATGAAAGTGATTCATTTCATATTGTTATAATAATGTTAATATACCTGAAATTGTAATTATTTAATAATTTGCAATAATATGTAACATGTTTTTCCTTTTTTTTTTTTTGCTCAATTTATCCTAATGTCATTATTATTGTTAAATTCACATTTAAAAATGATTGTATAATATGTATATGAAAAATTATTTCATAAAAAATAAATAAACTATATAATTAAAGACTGAGGAAATAATCGTTATAATTATTTTATGCTTTAAAATAGCTAAAAACGTATTTTTTGTATCATAAATTAATTTAAATTAAATTAAATTTACGTATTAGAACTTTTTACTTAACGTTATTGTTATTAGTTTTTTTTTCAGGATAAATAGCCTTTTTTGATTATTTTTTTTAGTTTGTATTCTTAAAAAATTTGGGTGTTTTCGAAAATGCAACGATACAACCATATGGAATTCAGCTAAATTGTGCATCATAAATGTATTTCTGGATTTTCAAAGATACCCTTTATTTTTTTTTATAAATATCATGAAAATTTAGTTTATTTACTTGCTCAAAAATTTAATTCATTAATTGGAAAATTACTAAAATCTTCCAATTAAAGTTTGTTCTTGACAACTATCTCTATGATAAATTGTTTAAAATTTCACCAAAAAAAGAAAAAAAAAATTGTAACTTTTCTCCATAAATGGAAGAGAAATTAATAAAATCGATAAAATTTGTATAAATTATAAGTGAAAATAAAAATAACCAATAAATAATTAAAAAGCAAAAATAACAAAGTATTCATTTACACTTTAAACGTTATCACTATAAGTCAATTTCTGTGTGTATGGAAAACACATAAAACACAAATAGATATCTGTATATTATTTATTAAAATTATCATAAATTAATCATATTCATATGTTACATTTAATAGTTATTTTGTTGAATTAACACAGCAATAAATAACCATCATACAAAAATCGAATAATAAAAAATAAAATTTAAAACCTAAAAATAAAAACTAACTCACGATAAAAAGTCATTAAGAATAAAGAAATCTAATAACAAGACCCTTTACCTCTTATTATACTTATTTTAAATTGCATTAATGCAAAAATGACTCAGCTATATATTGTAGATTATATGCATGTACTATACTTATATTCGAAAATAACGAACTTTTATCAAAGTTTTTGAGGTAAAAATTAAACACACACATAAATGTAGCTACATATCCTATATGTACAATATATTTAATATATAGAATTATATTTTAATTATCTTACCACCCACCGCCATCACAGTTAAATTATATTTTGTAAATTATAATCAAACAAAAATATTATAATAGCACTTTTTGCAATACCAATATTTTATTTTTTCTTCAATACAAACAAAAAATTGCATTTTTTTCAAAAAAATAAAATAAACCAATTAATTTTTAAATTTTTTATTAACCAAGAAAACTTTCACGATTGTTTTCCTTGAAATAATTTTAATTTACAAAAAAAAAAAAAAAAAAAAAAAAAATGATATAGCTATAACAAAATAAAACGTTAAATAAATAAATTTTTATATTATATCATGGTTCGTTCATTGCTGCTAAAATCAATCAAGTTGAAACATATGTACATACATAAATGTGCATACACAGGATGGTACGAATTTTATATAACAATTAAGTAATACTAAATATAACTTTGTGATTATGCATGTATAGAAATAAAAGAAGTATAGGTTAATCACAATCGTCCTGTGTTTTAATGAGACGAAGTAGATCAGACACTTTTCGACAAGAAACTCTTCTCTTTCATTTTTCATTTAGAATATTAATCCTTCAAATATCTCTTTTGAGTCAAAAGTTATTAACATTCAAGGTTATGTATAATGCTTACATAATGGGTGGTCAGTGGTCACCCACTCATATGTTTTTGTATTGGTCTTGTAAAGGTTAATTTCCATTATCATTTTTGTAATCAAATATTCACTACTTTTTTTTTTTTTTTTTTTTTCAATGAAAAATGCAATTTAATTACGTAGGTAAATTTTATACCGAAATTATTAAGCTTGAAGTTTCATTTTTCTTGTAAATAATATTTTTTATGCAATTATCTAATCTTAGAGTGGAGGTGTATTTTTAATTTATATATAATATGTATATTCAAAAGCTTTGTTTCTTTTACATATTTTTTTTTGTTTTTAATTGATTGCATACAGTAGATAATACAATGTAATTAAAATGTTACACAGCTTAAGTGTCACATTATGCATTAAGAAAAGAAAAGAAAAATAAGATTTCTATTATACAAAAGAAAAAAAGAAAATCTTAGAAAATTGAGATGATAGGAAGCACCCTGTGATCCATATATACAGTTCCATATGCATGCATATTAATATTATTTAAAAATATATGTATATATGTATATAATATATACATATATTAATATATTAAAAACAGATTTTGTTATTAATTAAAAATTATACATTAGAAAACAAATCTCATAATGAAAAAAAAAAAAAATTGCAAAGATGCATGCATATGAATTTTACATTGGAGTGTGTAATGTGTAAAATATGAGACAAATATTTTATACTATTTTGCGCACGTAATATAATATACATAAATTAGAAAAATGAGATTATGTACATTTTAATTTAAAAGATGTATACGCAATAAGATTTTACGATTTTAAAAATAAAATTAACTTGATTCAAAAATTATCTGTTTATATACATATAAAGGAGCGGTTTCATTATAGAAGTCTATTGTTTTTTCTTTTATTTTTTATTTTTTAATTGAAAATTTCTATTATCCTTTCGAATTTTCTTATATAATTTATCCTTGTTATTTTCTTGTCCTTCATTTACTTGAATTTTTACATACATAATTCATTTTTTTATTCTAATGGTCTGATTAACTAATCAATAATGTATAAATTCACTGATTGTCTGTTTTGAGCAATCTCTAAAAATATCTCAAATTCGTCCGATTTGTTTTTTGTCTGTCTGAAAAGTTAAAGGATTAGAGGATTATGTAAATTAGCCTTTTATGGTCTTGGTATTTAACAATAAACTCAAAGTTATGAAGTAAAAAAAAAGGAAAATGTATTCAAGTAAAAAAAAAAAAATATATATATATATGTATATATAAAAAAAGTCAGATATTTAATCATGTATGATTTTTGGCGAAATTTAAAGCTACTGAACAGAATATTTTAATGCTCACAAAGATCATTACTTAGAACGGCTTTTAACATTGATTTCGATGAGTAAATTTTGCCACCTAGTAGAAAGAATTATTGAGAAAGATCCTTGTATGACATGTAATGTGGGATAGTTAAAGGAGTGGTAACAAATGTCATGGCCATAATGGGCACCCTGGTTAAATGAAATTGATTTTTTAATGGAGTCACTCCTTAATAGCTTTTTATTTTTTATTTTTCAATATTAATTGCAAACATGTGCAGTGTATCTATCAATATACATATCAATCATTTTGTAACTCATTTTATTTTATTAATATAAAAAAGAATTTTCAATGACATGCGATGTCCTTTTTTCTTACATATTTCTACTTTGTTTTTCTTTGTATATTCAAATTATAAATTCAAATTAAATGAAAGAGCTTTCAAAAATAAAATATATAAGCAATGTGACATTTTCCTTTCCAAATGAAAGCTTATATTAGACACTGTTTTCTTTTTTCATTCAATTTAACGTGTATTTTTCCACTTTGCCTTTTTTTTATGTGTTCTAATATAAAAATAAAAATTAGTAAAAAGGGGAAAATGTGAAGAGAAAAGTCGAGAAAAGCCTTGCGCAGAAATTTATAATACAATTTTCTTTATAATGTGTATACTTTCAAGTTTCATTTTTTGTTGTTTTTTCCACCTAATATGAATTTTTCACTATGTCGAAATAATACCTATTACAAAAACACAAATATCATTGATAAATAAGTATCTATAGATCTATAGCTATATGTATGTACCTGTAAGAAAATGATGCAAACAGATAGTGTATTTTTTTCTTCTTGATTTTTCAATTACATATCGCGTGTTTGTTTTCCCTTATACTGACTCTACTACATACATAGATACATACACAGATTTCATATATTTTATATATTTAATTCTTATATATACATATGTATATACATATATACGTATAACCGTGTATAAACAAAAAATAAACTGAATAACAAAAACCAGAGCAAAAGTTTTTAAGTAGCTTTTTCATGGCTGAGCATCAGTCTAGTAAATCAAGTTGCCGGATTCGGATTTTTTCCTTACGAGAGAACTAAGTAAAATTAACAAAAAAAAAAAATAAATGAATAAATAAAAATAATAATAAGAAAAACATTACATCTTATTTTCACATTTATTTTATCTAAAAAATAGAAAAAAAAAAAAACAAATCATAAACTTTAAAAAATAAATACAAAAAAAAAAATTATTTATTTTTGTGTTGCAGCTTAAATTCGCTTATACCAACTTTTAAATAATATAAAGATTTTAAATAATTTTTCCTACGTGATATTTTACCGTAATTTGTTTATTTTTTTAATAATAAATTATTATTATTATTATTTTTTTTTTTAACACAGTAGATACCTTTTTAAAAAGAAAATTACATACATATATTTTTTTAACATACCAATAATAATTTACTTTTGTTAAATATTTTTTTAATATGTGAAAATGATATTATGTACACAGTAGATAATTACTTTTACATATACATATATCGATAATTAATTGAAAAAAAAAAAATAACAAAAATTAGTCATTTTTTTTTATTTAAAAGAAGTGAAAATTATTCTGAGTGACAAAAAAGAACAATTTTGAATAAAACACAAAAACAAACAACAACAAAAATAAGTACATCGAATAAAAGACAACAATTTAATAAAATAACTGTAATTAATTTGTTTTTTTTTTTCACTTATAAAAAAATAAAAAAAAATTTAAAATATTTAATTATTGAAAAAGCGGGAAATTTCTATTACAAAACAAGTAAGAAGGGTGAAACAAAAAAAAAACTATTTCATAATAAAAATAATAACAGATTATTCAAAATAATCATATTTTTTTTTCTATAAAAAAGTAAAAAAACAAAAAAAAACTTAATAAGCCTTTAAAAAGTATTCATTTAAAAATAGTGTTCATTTGATATAATTTAGTATTTTTTGTATTTTTATTACATTCGTAACTCTTGCACAATATTCCTCTCACTCGTATAATAGTTTGGTATAATATTAATTTTTTCTTGTTTTGTCTTGCTGTCTTGTGCATTATATAATTTTGTCCGTTTTAATTAAATTACTTTTTTATAAGTGACACATAAGGTGAAATTGAACTCAATCGAAATCAAGCAAAAAAAAAAAAAAATAAGTTAAATTAACTCAAAAAACAAAACCAAAAAAAAAAAAAAAAAAAAAAAGTAATGACAATGATGGTCGAAGAGACAACTTGTGTGGATTTAGGGACTTGTACAATCGCATCTGAACAAAATGAAAATGGTGATATAATAAATGGTAATATTGATAATGGTAATCTACAGAATAAGATCAGTAACAACAGTAATGGTATTATCATAAGAGATCAGAATGTATCTGAAGAAGAACATGTTGAAACATTAGAAGAAAGGTAAAATAAATATAAATGAAAATAAAAGAAGTAAATTTGAAATTCAAGAGAAGCGCATAAATACAAATACATAATATTAAAATAGCAACAAAATTAAAACCATATGTTCTAAGGCGAATAAAAATTTAATTATAGACTCTAGATCATTTGATTTATTTGTGTTTGTTTTCTTTTGAGAAATTGTATGTTTAAATTTTCTTATAAAAAAACAAAAACAAAAAAAAAATTAAAACACAATAAAGAAGAAAGAAAAAAACACTATTAAGAATTTTTTTTTTGTTTTTTGCGAATTATTATACTGTAGAAATGTGTATTATTATTGCATGTCGAATATGATGCATAAAATAACGAAATTTTTCATTGAGTTTTGGTATTTTAACAATAAAACTTGCAAGATACATACATACTCGTATATACAATTTTATTATTTCCTTTATACTATGTATATGTATTTTTTAATTATTATTATTTTTCACATTTTGTATGTTTTTTTATCGTTTTTCAACTCATATACTTGAATTTTAATTTTTTAATTATTCTTAAATATTTATTTTGAACACGCTCATAACATTGAAAAAAAAAAAAAAAAAAACTAACACATTTTTTGTCTATTACAGAATTAAATTAGATTTTTTTTTAGAAGGTCAAACATTTTTATATTTTTGTATTTAAAAATATGATACATCAATTTTTTTTTTTTTTTTGAGAAATCATACTTTATTTGTTTTTCGAATCATTCGAAATCGAGTGCAAAGTCTATTGAACGAAAGGACCGGTGACACAAACTGTGAGGCATTAAATGAAGGACTTTATGTTATTTATTCCTTTTTCTTTTCCAAAAAAAAAAAAAAAAAAAAAAAAAAAAAAAAAAAAAAAAATCTGCTGTTAAAGATTAATCCAACAATTTTTGTTAGAAAATTAAAACTCATTACCCTAAAATAATCTGGATGAAGAATGTGGATGAAAATACGTGATACCTATAACCTATGTGCAAATAAATTTTTATGAGACGTAAAAAAAAAAAACATAAATACATGTGATGAGATTTCTTAAAAAGGAAATTAATTTTATAAAGCTTAAAGTTTTTTTTTCTTTCTTTTCAACAACAACAACAACAACAACAAAAACAATAAATACATAAAAAATAAAGCAACATTAAAAAACGTGTAAAGAATGAAACGTACATTTTTTTTTTTCAAATAAAATAATTTAAATAATTTTCAACTGAAAAAAAAATTTATTATTTAAATAAGAAAAAAAAAAAAGAAGAACATTATGTATAGAGAAAGTAAATTGACGTCATTAGAATTTGATTTATCATTCTTAATAGGAAATTTTCATTCTATAAAAATTTAAAAATAACCACAAAATATTCTACATAATTATTTTCGATATAGGATGTGAATTTTTTGAAAACTGAAATCACCATCAAATTGATTTTTATGTTGTTATTTTATTTTTTTATTTTTACATATACATATGTAAAACACTTATTTTTTATTATTAACGAATTTTATGTAGAAAAAATAAAATAGAAAAAATAAAAACATATTCAATAAAATTGTATGCACATGATAGATAGATACTGCGTAGAAATTTTCAAACAATGAATAAAAAAAAATCAAATTTTTAAAATGAATTGATTTATTTATCAACAAAAATTATATATTATTTATTCATTTATTCATTAATTTTTTTTTTTCGTTTTTGGAAATTGATAATTAAAAAAAAAAAAGAAATAGTTATAGTATCTACTAGAATATTTGAAGAATTTCAGTACCGTAAATTGGGGTGAGATTGGCCCTTTGCGAGTTTGACCCAACACAGTAAAAAGATAAAAAGATTGTAATTACAATATGCTCTATACTATTTTTCTTTTTGGATGTCAGTACAGGCAAGATAGGCATACTTTTCTATATTCTTTCACAAATTGTTTGAATAAATCTGTCTCGTGTGTGGGATGATCAGATCTCAATTTCAATCGAGGGAAATCTTTTAAATTAAATATTACCAACTCATCGGGTACTGCCTTCATAAGCACAATACTGACTTCCAAAAAGAAAAATACTATAGTCAATTGCAAGTTTGTCCGTTTTGCTTTTACTAATTTGTTCGTTGTACTTTTTTGTACTTCTGTTCATGTCTAAACCTATTTGATACATAACAGTATCAGTGTTAAGTTGAATTTAATTGTGATAGTTTAAAATTTGCTAGTAGAGAAGTATTCAAGATACCTCAAACATCGGTAGGGTAGGGTAGGTACAGTATGGGAAGACACAACTAGAGGTATCAATTTGAAGGAAATATAGTGCAGTATGCATTTAACGGATGAAAATGTCCATTTGAAATGTCTGCAATTAAATATAGTGGTAAAACACACAATGGGACAAAGTCACCCCAACCCCGAGGTTACTTTGGCCCAAGAGAACAAAACCTTCTGTAAGCAGCAGTAGCAATAAAATTTTATATATTTCCAGTTTATTATGTTGAGAAAAGCCAACTGAACTATATAAGTATGATTAAAAAATTATATCTTATTCGAATAAAAATAAAACTTATAGAGACACAAAGCCACGAAATAAAATTTTATAGGGCCAAACTCACCCCGTTTTACGGTACTTTCTTTAAATTTTATTTAAACACCCTTTTTTAGGCTTTATTTACAATATATTTTTTTGTATTGTGATTATTGACCTTTTATTACACGCGATTTTAGAACTTATTACAACTTTTTCTTTTCTTTTTTTCTCCCCATATAATTAATAAATAGTGAAATCATGAATTTATTAAACTAAAAATAGAATATGTATAACACAATTTGATAAAAGCAAATAATTTTAGGTATTTATTTTTAACTTTCAAACTATTTTTAACTTTGTACGAAGGTTATAGTTAGTTCATTCATTATATTTTTATCGTAATAAATGCATGATATCTATTTGAATGTTATTAATAAAAGTTACGTCAACTTTCTTTAGAAATTGATTTAGAAAAAGTAAACATTTCAGGCTCATTAGAAATACAAATACACATATAGTATGTACATACATATATGTGTATGTATACCTAAATAATTTTTTTTTTAAAAGATAATTTTCTAGATTTTACAATAATCAATTTTTAAAAAAGAAAATCGAAAATTAAATTAAAATTAATTTCTCATTTATTCTTCAATAATTTCATAATTCTATACAAAATGCGTTTTTGATTTTATTTGAAACTTTTTATTTTTATAATAAAATACACAAAAATTGTACACAATACAATACACGTGTCTTTACCTTTTTTTTTTTTTTTTTTCTGAAGTAATTAAAAATGGTTTTGAAATTTCTAATAAATAATTAAAATGTCAAATTACAAAAGTGACATGAGAAATCTTGTTTTATCTTTTGTCCATTTAAGATAATAAATTGAACAAAAACTTAGTTTTGATAAAAAAAAAAAAGGAAATTTTATGAAAAGAGAAAAGAAAACAAACATTTTTTTTAAAAATTAATTATATCCTTTTTTCTGATTTTCAATTATCCTTTTACTTTCAGATATGAGAGACTTTTACGTAAAGCAAGAACTGAAGATTTATCAGAAATTTCTGGTATAGGTTGCCTTTATCAGAGTGGTGTAGATCGATTAGGAAGACCAGTTGTTGTATTTTGTGGTAAATGGTTTCCAGCACAGGACATTAATTTGGATAAGGTAAAGAATTTTTTTTTTAAATTTATTTATTTTTTTTTTTTATTTTTTTTTTTTTTCAATTATATTAACAGAGGAAGTTTTTTCTAATTTGTTTTTTCTTTTTTCAATTATTTTCAGGCACTCTTATATCTCATATATTTGTTGGATCCAATTGTAAAAGGTGATTATGTTATTGCATACTTCCACACATTAACATCAACTAATAACTATCCATCGTTACATTGGTTACGTGAAGTTTACAGTGTACTTCCATATAAGTGAGTTTCAAATATTTTTCTCCTTAAATTTTTTTTTATATAAAGATTTTTTTTTTCTTTAATTTTTCAGATATAAGAAAAATTTAAAGGCTTTTTATATCGTACATCCTACATTTTGGACTAAAGTAAGTTGAATTGAAAAAAAAAAAAACAATAAAAATTAATAAATTAGATTTTGATCTAAACTATCATACAATAAATTCAAAGTTTGCCTCAGAATATAAAAAATTTTTTGTCTTATTACTTTTTGAATTTTTTATCTTGTGGAAGTCACAGGTTTTTTAAATATAGTGTAGAGTAGCGTAGGATTAATTAATTCATTACCAGGAATCAAGAAGAATAAAAGACTTTATTTTTTGCGTTTATGTTTAAATTGATAATTTATATAGTTTTTTATTATTTTTTTTAAATTCTTTATTTTTATTTTCAGATGATGACATGGTGGTTCACAACATTTATGGCACCAGCTATTAAAGCAAAAGTACATTCTTTGCCCGGTGTTGAACATTTGTATTCTGCAATATCGAAGGATCAGTTAGAAATCCCTGCATATATTACAGAATACGATATGGCTGTAAGTTTTAATTATTTATATGTATTATATTTAAATATTCCAGAAGAAATTCGATTTATCATTGAATGTCTTTTGTTATAATTCAATTAAATAAGCCATTTATTTTGAAAGTCTTAGTTTTCGAAACTAAATTATCCTTATCAAAAAATATTCTTACGACGAGGGGACTAACAAAAGTTCTCGCAAACATTGGGAGGGAATAATCCTTTTCGACTTTACACATTGGCGGAACGACTTCTTATTGTTAACAAAACGTAGTTATAAGTTGCTGCGTACACGTGGAAACGAGAAAGAGAAAATTAAATGAAACAAGTTCTGTGTAAATCCATCACCAAGTAAAGAAGAAATCATGTAACGGAATTTTGTTCGGTTTTCATTAGAAGTTAAGTTCAAAAGAAATATTCATAGAGTCTGTAACTGCATTTGGTGATAACGGACCGCCCATCCGCATCCTGTACGAGTGGTTTAAAAAATTTCAAACTACATAGTCTTTTTAGTATCAGAAACGAAGCCCGTGAAAGTCGTCCTAAGACCTCGACTGATGACACAAATGTTACTGCTGTGAAGAAAATACTTGATGAGGATCCACGAATGACGGAGAAAATAATTGCTTATGCACTGGGAATAAATGCCATGGCAATATCAAGAATATTAAATGACAGTCTACAATATAGCAACAAATGTGCACTGTGGGTTCCACGTCTATTGGGTAAAGAAGAAAAGGCAGCTCGTGTTCAATTCCCACAATTTTTCCTAGAAAAATTCAGAGAAGGTCAGTCGGCGAATTTTAATAATATTGTAACGGGTGATGAGACGCGGTTTAATAATAGCGAACCCGAAAGAAAACTCCAATCTTCTGTATGGAGTGAAAAAGGTCAACCTTCTCCAGTAAAAGCCTTAAGTAAAGTAAGCTGCTACACCTCTGGAAGCAGATCATACTGTTACCGCACACATATGAGAATATTTTACAAGGACGTCCCAAAAGTGAATTGCAGAGATATCTCCTTCACCACAACAATGCTTCTGCACATCAGATTTTATAGCTGAAATTGTCACCAATGAAATTTTCCCACCACAATATCCAAAAAATAAAACAATAAAACCTTTGCGTCGAAGAACATACGATAACGAAACCAGAGGTCATAAATGCAACTTATTTTATTAAAATAAAGAGAATTTTGAAGATTGTTTTAACAAGTGGATTTTTAGACTCAAAAAGAGTGTAGAATTAAGTTGTAATTATGTTGAAAGAAGTTGAAATAATAAAGTATTTGAAGCAGTATATGAAACTTTCATTTTTATTTTGTATTTTTGTGGAGAACTTTTGTTAACCCCTGTGTACTCAAGAAAAATTTATCAGCAAATCTTAAGCTTTTACAAACAAATTATATTAAATTTAGGTATGTACTTTCAAAATAAATGACTCTTATAAGACTTTGTTAACTTTTTTTAAAAATAACTTATTAATACAATTATTTCTTAGTAATAAAAAAGTGAAGTGAATAATTCTTATAGTTGAAAAAACCTGGAATATAAAAATTGTACTTAAATTTAAAAAAAAAAAAAATTCTTCTTTAACGTTTTTTTTCTAATTTTCCTTCTGTTTGTTTGTTTTTTTTTTCTTTTATTTTTAGACAAATGGTCTTCATTATTTCCAACCATATCCGCAAACATCATAAATTTTCGTTTTTATGTTTTCTTCTTTTTTTTTCTCTCTTTTTTAAATTAAATAAATATACATATTTTTTTTAAATTATTTTCTTTCAGTTTTTCTTTTTTAATTTAAAAATAAAGAAAAACAACAAGAAATATTCGAAATTGTTAATTTAAAAAAGAAGACGAAGAAGAAGAAAAGAAAAACAAATTAAATTGAAACAGGGCAGAAAAATTAAAATAAATAATTATTATTAATTATTATGATTAAGTTTTTATACATTATGTTACACCTGTTCCTTTTTTTTTTTTTCTTGTTTGTTTTTTGTTTTTACGCGTGAAGTATTCGTTCCATGTGAATGAAAATTGGTAGTAGTATAAGAAAAAAAAATTTTTTTTAATTTCTGACTGCGTATTTTAAAAAGGAACGGGTGTATTTTATTATTTAATTGTATTTTCTTGTTACGATATAATGATGTTGATTATAAAAAATGACATATTTGATTTGAAATAACAAACAAACAAAATAAAATTATTTTAAATTGTTAAACAATTAAAAAAAAAATTAATAAAAAAATATTTGAAAAAAAAAAAAAAATAACAAATTTAATAAATTAATAAAATTTTAATTAGTATTCTTTTTTTCTTTTCAATAATTGTTTTTTGTGATATTTTTTGTTGAAAATAAAAAATAAAATCGTTTATAGGAGAAAAAATATTTAGTTTCACATAAAAAAAAAAAAAAAAAAAAAACCAATAATTGAGAGAACATACTATAATTATTATTTATATGTTATATACACATAAATTTAATATGTATATACAATAGAAAAAATATATTATTTATATAATTAAGAAAGTTTAAAAAATGAAAGTATGTAAAACAAAAACATTTTTTTACTAGAATGCAAAAATATAACAAAATGGAATTGAAAAAAAAAAAAAAACACAAAATGTTTAGTTTTGAAATATTGCATACACAAAACACAATCTAAAGAAATTTTCTATTCATGGAATTTATTCCATTTCCATTAAAAAGGATAATTCAGCCATAATAAAAAATAAAAAAAAACAAATACAAGTAAACAAATAAATAAATAATAAAAAAAAATTTATCTATATATTGCTGTGTTAGATAAATAAATATAAATTAATTACTGAACATTAAACACTAAGTATATACAGAGAAAACAGAAAAACAAAAAAAAAAAAGACAAAGTATAACTATTTTTTAATCATTTTAAAAATCAATAAAACAACAACAACAAACATGATGTTATAGATACAACTTAAAAAAAAAAAGGAGAATAAATAAATAAAATTTTTAATGGAAAAAAAAAACAGGAAGAAATCATACATATAATATGCTGGGAACAAAAAGCAAAATACATAACATGAAAATCATATTTTCAGGAAAATAAAAAAATAATAATAATAATTATAATAGGTAAAATACAAAAAAAAAAAAAAAACAAGATAAATAAACAAATATTTTTAGAAAGAAAAAAAAATCCACAGATTGCTACTTATGTCATTAAAATCTTAATTTTTTTTTTTTTTAACTTAATTTGAATGCATATTTTTTCGGATGATTTCATTTAGGAATATATTTTTTTCACATATAAATTATCAATAAAATTTATTTTCTATTTTTTTTTTTTTACTTTCTCACTTTTTGTGCGGTTTAACTTCATGTACAATAAAAGTTTACTGATTTTCTCCCTTTCTTCAAAACATATTAAATATTTTAGTTTGCCATTTTGTTAGTTTCCATTTTTTTTTTTTAAATTGAATGTCCTTTAAAGATAAAAAAAATTTAGCTATATATATATATATACATATATAATATGTTAAAAAAACAGACACACTCTCAGGGATTGGTTAATTAAAAAATTTTTTTCTCAAATGATTAAATAGTTATTTTTTTTTTCTTTCTCGAAACTCATAAAAATACAATATTTATTACATATTTAATTGAGATTCTTAAAAAAAATTGAATTTTAATAAATTAATCAATTTTATGTGGAAAATATCATCCAAAAAAAAAAAAAGTATTATTTCTGAAACTAAACAGGTAAAGCAAGAGAAGAAGCATTTGTCTAAATACAATAAATTTTATTGTTCATCATTTACTTTTATAAAAAGTTAAGAAGAAATTCATAGATATTTTCGTAAATTAAAAAAAAAATAATAATAATTATAATTATAATAATAACTTAAAACAGTATATTAAAATTTAAAATTAATTATAGATTGTATTTAATTTTTTCGAAACGACTAAAATTTAGAAAAGAAAAACAAAATAAAATAAAATTTTTTGTTCGCGATTGAATTTTAAATTAGCAAAAATTTTGAATTATGAGATAAACATTTATTTTGAAATTTTTGTGTTTTTTTTTTATTAAAAATTTCGATACTTTTGTATTTTTGAATAATTAGTGTTTTTTTTTTCGATTCTGTATATTTTTTTTTTTTTGTTTGTTGCGTTTCATTTCTTCTATATTGTTCATTCATAAACGATTTAAGAGTTTCAGGGTTTCAAAAGGCAATTATAAAAATTTTCGATTAACATTTTGTTTAAACTATGAAAACACGAAAAGTTAGAAAATAGTACAGGTTGCCATCTTTGAAAATTAAAAGTGTTTTCTTTACAATTATTATTGTTATTAGAAATAATCGTCTCACAAGTAATAGGAAATTTTATCACAGGAATATTTATTAAATGTGTAATATTGTATTTTAAATATGGCTTTTTAACTAACTAAAATATAAAAAATAAATATAAAATAAAAACAAATGCATAAATTCTCGTGAACACGCGGTTAATTAAAAAATAATAATTCAAATAATAATAATAATTGTTATTTTCTTAGATTTAATTTAAAAAAAAAAAAAAAAAAAATTATAATAACATTTTTAACTACATATTTATTTCCTTTATCTTTTAATTTTTCAAAAATTCATTAAATTTTTTCGAATAATTTCTGTGATACGAATTTCATATTTTTCAAAAAAAAAAAAAAACAAAAAAAAAAAATTTCGTTTGGGGTTTTTAAAATCAATAATAATTACATAATTCATAATAAAATCACATAATGAAGAGTTTTAATGCATTTTATACACACAATAATTTTTTTTTGTTTGAAAAAAATTCACACATATACAAAACTATATATCCATACATACTTATATACAAAAATATTAACATATATACACACATTTGAAAAAAAAACAACAACAACAACAAAAAACATATGTTTTATATTTTCATTTTTTTAGAGTGAAAAAAAAATATATTGTTTAAATATTTAAAAAAAACTGAAAAATAGAAATTTAAAAAATATAACAAAAAAAAAAACAAATCTATAGAAATTCATATTTTAAAAAAATGAAAAAAAAAAAAGAAAAAAAAGAAAAGTTTATATAGAACGTTAAAAGTAAAATATTTAAAGAAAAAAAAAACAAAAAATGTAAATTGTTGTTGAATTTTAGATTTAAAAAAGAAAAATATAGTCAATTTATATATATATATGTATATACATAAAAAAATAACTGTTGCGAATTATTGAACAAAAACAAAAAAAAATTAAAAAAAAAATAAATAAATAAATAAAATACACAAACAAGATAAAAATAAATTATTTGAAATAAAAACATAAGCGGCTGAAAAAAAAAATTAATAACATTGTTGATAAATCAAAGTTTGTGATGAGAAACTTAAATAAATCAGGAGAAAAAAAAATATAATAGTTAAAAATGTGTGAAGATTTTAGAAGAGACAAAATTTGAAAAAAAAAAAAAAAAAAAACGTAGGAAAAATAAAGAAAATAATTGAAGAAAATTAAAAAAAAAATATATTTTAGTTTGAATAGAAAGAATAAAAAATATTTATATAAATATATTTAAAGCCTATTAAAGATTTATGTGTACGTAAAATTGTTAGACAAAAAAAAAAATTTTAAAAAAAAATGAAAAGAAAAATGTTACAACAACAACAAAAATTAAATATGTAATACCATCGTAAATAAAAAATTATAATTTAAAAAAAAAATTATACTATACTTTAAGAAAAATTTGAGGAAAAAAAAAATTTGAGATATTTTTACTTAATTAATTATGGTGCCAAGTAATACATACATGTAGGTACTTAGTTATTTTCTTAACAATAATATAAAATAAAAATAAAAATTTATAAAAAAAAAAACAATTATTATTGAGTAAAAAAAAAAAAACAATAGAACGAAAAAAAGAAAAAAAATATAAGTAACCATTATTAATTTATAAAACAAACAAACAAAAATTAGTAAAAAATAAAACAATATTTGATAAACAGGTATATTAAAAAGAAAAAAACAAAGAAATAAACAAGAATAAATAGAACATTTAACAAAAACAAAAAGTTATTCTACATAATATGAAAAATAATGTAAACAGAATATATATCTTTATAAAAACATTCAATAACAAATATAATATTCTATATAATTATAATTTGTACAGGATTTTTATTTGAAAAATTTTCCCTTAAAAAAAAAAAAACTTAAAATTCTTCTTAAATTGCTAAAAACTAATGGTATTTTGAAATATTGTATTTAGTTCAGAGGGGTGGTAGTACGTAACTTGATTCGAGTTGTTTCGTTCGACTTCAAAAGAACTCGAAACAAACATTGATTGGTAGTACGTAATTCGATCGACTTTGGATTTAAGTGTTACCGTGCAAATTTGTGTTCTGACCAAGTATTTTGTATTCAGCACCAGCTGAAAAGTACACATATGTTAATTGAAGGTTATGTTTTATGTTTATTTTAAAATTTTTTCAAGTTTTTAAAGTCGAAAAACCTTTAAATAATTATAAATGGTTTTTACTTACATTTTTAATACAATGCTTTTATTTAAACTTCACAACACGAACAGCTTAAATGACAGACGATAACAAAATTTTGTTCGACCGTTTTTCTGACAATTCGAGTTTATTTTGAACTCGAATCGACCTTACATACTACCAAACATGTTCAAACTCGAACGAAACAACTCGAATCAAGTTACGTTACGTACCACCCAACTATGTTTATCTAATCATCGAAATGCTACCAAAAAATCAAATTAGCACAAAGAATTCCGTTTTGATGTAGTCTAGAGCTATAGAATTCAAGGCACATACCTAAGTATTTCTTACATATTTATTGAAAATGTTTAAGGACAATGGATATATGTACATAATATGTATATTCTTTGAAAATCCAAAAATCTGTAGAAGTTCCGAAAATTCAATGAAAATATCTATGTTGGAGTGCACAACCTGAAGTTGTGATGAAATTTTTCAGATAGTCTAGAAACAACAAATTCTAATCAAGAATATACAGAGTGTTTCCGTTATCTCTGACCAAAAGGATACCATAGATAGGGCTCATCAAGACAAATAAAAAATCGTATTGAGGGGGGGGGGGAAATCCCAACGGTTTGGCCGCTAGAGGGCGTTGAATTTTTTTTGCTCTTATTTCATGGTGTACCCTATAACTTTTGACAGGGGCACTCAAGGGTCACATTGTGTTGAGAAAAAATGTAAAGGACCCTTTGCCCTTTTCAACGATAGCTTACATAGCTTACTTGTTCGTCTTCTTCTAACTGTTAAAAAGTTAGACGCCTTCAAAGTGTTTAACCCTGTCCTCAAAAAAGGCTTTAATTAACCCTAATTTTTTATTACTGAAACTGAAAGCTCAATTGATTCTGCATCGATTTGCTATCTTCAATTTTTGCAAAAAATGCATAATTTTCGAGATATTAATTAAGGAATACCTTTTGAAAAAACTGAAAAATAAGTCTGAAATTCATTGGATTATTATTGGACACGTGTTTTTATTGCAGTGTAAATTGAAAATAAGAGCTAGAAGTGCTAATTTTCAAATGCAAATATCTCATAAACTATACATTTTTCGAAAAAAATTATGAAATTAAATCGATGCAGAATCAATTGAGCCTTCTTTTTTTGCAATAAAAAATGAGGGTTAATTTAAGCCTTTTTTGAGCAAAGCAGGGTTAAACATAAAAAATAAGTAAAAATTCACAAAATTTTGATTTTGAGGGCGTATATCTTTTCAAAAGTTAGGAATAGAGGAACAATTAAGGCATCGTTAGAAAAGACAAAGGGTTCTTTATATTTTCTTCTAATACAAAGTGACCCTAGAGTGCCCCTGCAAAAAGTTATGGGGTGTTTGGTGCAAAAAATGCAAAAAAACTTCAACGCCCTCTATACGATTTTTTGTTTGTCTCGATGAGCCCTATCTATGGTATCCTTTTAGTCGGTGATAACGGAAACACCCTGTATAAGCTTACAGCAATCCTGCACAGTGCACACTCATTTATATTGTCTCCTTCAACAAATAATTTTAATTTTTTTTCTATACTGATAGCCTTCCTTCTGTATTTTTTACTATATAGATTCCAATTTAGACTTTATTTTGTGTTTAATGTCACTTCATGCCTGCAAGTAAATTATATATTTATTTAGCGGTAACTTATTTTATTATTTTTTTGTTTTTACGTAAATGAAATACAAAAATATACGTTATATAAATATTACGGAGTAATAAAATAAAATTAACATTTTATTATTTTCTATTCCAGTGTTTGTTTAATTGCGAAGCCCCTTTTTGATTAAAATTCATTTGTAATTTTTGTTATTATAGACTTTTGGTTGTTTTTTTTTTAGCCTTCGGCTGTTTTCAAAACTTCTTATGCCAAATCTGTGTAAAATTTAATATAAATGTTGTTCAAGTTCGAGTTGTTCTTTGATATTTAGTAGATATTTGTTGGTTTTTTGTGTTCTAGTGTAAATTTAATTTTAAGAGACGATTTTTTTCTGAAAATGCAAAGCTTTTATTATTCGATTTTATTGAGGTTTTTTTTTTTTTTTTGCAAAACGGTGACTTATTTTCATGAATAGATTTTTTTTTTCTATAGGAAATCGAGTAATGATGGAATTAGTAAAACATGTTGTTTAAAGTCTTTCTTACGCTAACGCTTACACTTATTAATATTAAATCTTATCTGCAAAAATATAGAAATTGGTTGGGTTAAGTTTGTATGGTGCGGCAGCTTGAAAATTTACGTCCAGCAGAAATTGGCTTTCATATTTATATTTTTTTTAGGACGAAATTTTCCTTCTTTCGTGTCCAGATTTTTTAACAATCGATTTTTTTTTCAAATTTAATGATATCTCTTTACTACACTGACACTATTGCAGTGCTAGCGCAAATAAAGGTAGAAGATACTGAATGGGGGAGGGTGAAGGTAGGAAGTGTTGATGGATGCTTCACTTGAACTTTTGTAGACTAAAAGAGGAGGAAGGACATTCCACAATTTTAGAATTCTATTAATGAAAGATTGACTATATTTTTGACTGTATATACGTTCAGAATGTGTGGCTCCAGGTAGAAGTCATAGGTTTTTTTGGAAAGTATAGTCACGGAGCAATATAATTTAGAAATTTATATAGTCATTGGTATAGTATTCCTGAAAGAAAAAAACGTATTTTAAAGGCATAGTATTGTAGATTTCGATAGAACATCTACCGTGGTAGTGTATCTGTAAAACAGAGCCAGAGACGTAACATTTCTGTGATGAATGGATTTTTTAAATTTTCACATTTTTTTTTTCTCCTCAATTATCGAAGTTCAGTTTACACTCGTTACTTATCACAATTAACTACAATTATTTATTCAATTAGATTCTTTTTTTTTTTTTAAAAAAAAAAAACATTTTTAATATAAAACAAAACACACTTTCTTTGAGGACATAAAATCAAAGTTTGCTTACTGGATGTGTTTGTTTACACTTTATAAAGTTAAAATATCTTTGAGAAATGTTTATTTTGCCGTTTAATAAAGATATCTATACATAATTGATTTGAATGTTAAATCAAGTATACAAATCAAAACTTAATAAAATGAAAGAAATAGATTTATATTAGGATTGGTAGCACGTGTCATTCAAACTTTTTTATTGTTATAAGAGAAATGACACATGGTCTTAAGTAAACAATAAAACGATATTATATATAACCCAAAATAAAGTATGACGACTTCAATACTATTTTCCTAATAATATGGAATGTCTATCTTTTGAAATAATATAGTAACTTTATTTGAAGTCCAAATGAAAAAAAAAAAAATAAATAAACTAAATACAATATGTATGTGAATATTGCAAAATAATAATTAATCAGTGTACATTTAACAGTTTGAAATTGTTTTGGTGTACAAATAAAATATTTATTTCATGCATGAAACTGTACAAAGGATCAGAGCTTAATTGAATTTAATTATCAATGTTCAATAAAACATTTTACACACTAACAACTATTTACCGTTAGGAAATATTTTTTTTGTATAATTTTCGACAGTAAAAATGTACAGCAAAAATCCTTTTCAAAGAATTTTATTTTTTTTATTTTTGGGTCAACATTTTTTTTTTTTTCAGAAATGATGAGTTGAATGTGTATTTTTCTTCTAGATTTTGATCTGATAAATTCAAAAAACGAATCGTTTTTTTTTTCTTCAATATAATAACTACATATGCATATCTGCCGTACAATGCAATGGCTAATCGAGGCAACTGCATTTTTGGTGATTTTGAGTTAATAACATTTTCAAATAAAATATTTGTTTATCTTCAAATTTATGAAAACCATGTGACTGTACGAAGTTTGGTTGTGCAGTAATAAAGGTTGGAAATTCAGAGCACTTGCATTTCCACGGAAATTATACGATTTATACAAAGGAAAAAAGAGGTATACGATCTTACGCTTTTTAACCATTGTAGTTTTGTTTGAAATATTTCAGCCAAACAAGGATATAATATAATCTTAAACCGAAAAACCATAGACATTATCAATTTATCATACATTTTCCAATGGTGTTTGAGTGTATATGATTTTACTCTAAATAGCCTTTAAGAAAACAAACGAAATTCTATGGTCGAAGAGTATAAGATCGTTTACCTCTTTTTTCCGTTGTAATCTCTTATAAATTTCTTCAACTTTACAATGATGAAATGAATTTCTCTTTAAAATCTCAGAAAATATTCGTATCTATTCAGAAAAAAATATGTACATATAACATATCTTTGAGTCTACTGAACATACGTCCTAATGAGATGAGCATATACATAATTTGTAACGTTCGAAATATGAATTATGAATGGTTGAAGTATCAAAAATTTCAACTGAGTTTTTTTCAAAACTAATAATATGTAGTTACCGCGATTAGCCATTGTACGGCAGATATGTACTTTGGAAGTTATGATCAGTTTTTTGTGATTAAGTTTTTGCCAAAATTTTCATTTCATACCTATTTTCACTTTTTTTTAAATTATTTAATATGTTCAAAAATGCTTTTAATTAAGACACAGATGTCAACAACGTTTCTTGCATAAAAGTTCATAATCATACATATAAGATGCAACAGTAAAAAAAAAATATAGGTATATTGCTTACCAAATCAAAATTTAATTGATACGTACACAAAATGTAAATAAATTTCATCATAACAGGACTAGGACCCTACAATTGAATTCTTCCTGTTCTTCATACCTGTGTTCACAAAAAATTTCTTTTAAAAATTTCTACACGTACAAAATGACACGACACACCCATCTGATGAGCTACGCCCATTCTGGAAAGTCATGGATCTCCTTATCCCTATAATTCAAAAACATAATAAATTGCCGTTTTGGTTGAATTTAAAAATGCACATGCGTTTCTTAATGTTGTTATTGTATTATTATTTATTATTATGATTATTATATAAAAACGGTAACTTTATAGTACCTATCTTAAAATTTTTCAAATAGGTACAACAAAAAATTTCATTCATCTTAAATGTAACCAAATAATAGTCATCCTTATGTTTTTCATTTGATTTAATACTATTTATTCGAAAATTTGCATCTCATAAATTTAAATCGTTTTATGCCATCATTTGTGAAAAAGAAAAAAAAAATATTTACATTGAAAAATACAATTTCCTTATTACAACGAAGTTTCCTACATTTATCGCTATACTTAGCATATTTTTAATATATCTTATTCTGCTTTTTCTATTATCTACTTTTTGAGATAATTCACATTACATTGTTCTATTTTAGAATTTTTTTTTTTGTTCAAATTTAATTTATTACATTCTTCTTCGTTTTTTTTTTCAAACGAAAATTTGAGCTAATAAATAGATAACTGTAACATCAACAAAGCGTATATATGTATGTACCTTGAAAATTACACCACCTTGAAGAATCACATAATATATACTTTTCATCTTAGATAATGATCATCGTTTATTTTGAATTTCAAAGGTAAAAAAAAAATCTTTTATGTATAGTGTGTGGGTGGTGGTTGGCGAACAATTTCCTGAATTTTATTTTAAATCCTAAAAGCAATCAAAAAATACATTAAATCAATAAAATTTTATTAAATAAAGTGCTTTATGAAAAATTTAGAAACATATTTATAAGAGAAAAAATTTTAAAATTCGCAAAAAAAAAAAACGATATAAAAAATAATACTTTTAGCACACCTACAAGGTGAATGAACCATAAATACAATATGTACATATACATATGTATGTATGTATGTATATTATATGTATGTATGTATATTTTAGGTGTTTTTTTTTTTATTACTTACTATTCATGCCTTTTTTTGTTTATTTATTATTTATTTTATCCTTTTGATCTGATAAATTTAAAAAATCGATAAAATGTTACAAAAAATTAAATGGAAATTTTGTAAAAAGCTGAAATCATTTATATTCTAAGTTTCATCAAGTCAAGCACAATAAATGAAATCGTTAGTAAATCATACAATTTTTAAGTTATTCTGCACAATTCTATAATATACAGAAATTTACCGTCGCTTTTTAAACG
This sequence comes from Bombylius major, assembly GCA_932526495.1. Taxonomy (NCBI): domain Eukaryota; kingdom Metazoa; phylum Arthropoda; class Insecta; order Diptera; family Bombyliidae; genus Bombylius; species Bombylius major. Next base: position 30,786,864 of record OW052046.1, on the reverse strand, counting down.
TCATACTTGTGAAATATTCTATACATATGTATGTATAAACTTACAACTACATATATAGACACCATGTAATACATGCAATTTAATGACATTAAAAACATCATATGAAATTTTTGTTTTCAAAAGGAAATGATCAAGTTGTATAAACTCTTTATTTCTTAGGTCCTTATAAGGACTTTCAGTGTACGTGACTTGATATGTTTGGATTCAATAAGTGAAAAAAATATACCCACAAAAAGAAAACCAAGCTATAAATAAATAAACAACAAACTTTTTTTTTTCTTTCTTTCTTTAATTTATTTAATTTAAATTTAATATATTCTAGTATTATAATAACAGATTTTTGTTATAGCCATACATACCAAACTATAAATATATCGTATTAATAAATTTCACATTTTATATACAATTTCAGCACTATAATCATTTCTTGTTTTTTTATTTTTTTTTATTTTTTTTTTTTTAAATAAAACCTAATATTTTTACATTATTCTATTCTTTTATGTCAGTTCATGTACCGTTTTATTACATCATTTATGTATGAACAATCTTCCATATTATCTTTATGAGATGTACATACATATATGATGGTAAGAATCTTGTGAATATTACGTCATATGAGTTTTAGAATACATTATTATTTTCAAATAATATGTACTTAATTATATACAAAATTTTTATGCTACATACATACAATATATCTGTTTTTATATACCTATATACAGATAACACTCAATTTCAAAATCCTTAAAATAAAATTTGATATCCTTTACATTTTGTTTCTGATTGATTTTACATTTGTTGAAATTATGAACATGTATAAAAGTCACAGTTCACAAATAATTTGAATTAATTATAATCATTGATCATTTTCTATCATATTCCGCATGGAAAGGAAATGTACGGCTTCTGGCAATGCACTTTGGTATAAAAAAATAAATTTTTGGCCAAAATTGATTTTTTTTTTTCAAAAGTCTAAAATATCCTGTAAAATTATACTGTATCATGTTAAAAACAATTCTTCCAGCAGTAATGAAGTCATGAAAGTTAATGATGTCATATGTATCGTCTTTGTGGCTTTATTGTTGAAAAGTCGACATTAAGTTTCAAAGTAAATATTTTCAAAGTGAAAAGTGGATAATACTTATTATTGTTTTGATGAAGGTAAGTTGGTGATGAATATAACGTTATGTATTTCAGTTAATAATGTTAAAATTTTAAAATGTTACAATACAATTCCTGCTATTAGAGTGTGTTTTAAAAATGAAGTTGAAATTTTCAATGTAAATTTCATAAGAAAACGAAAAACATAAACTTTTAAAAAATCACTAGCATATGCTATAGAGAAAGTAATGATAGATTAGATACATAATTAAAATCTTTTGATTCTTCTTTGTTAGTGGAATTTTATTTCTGTGTTTGCCCCTAACTGTCCCTCGAATTGATTTTGCTCGTCTAAAACGTAATTTCGATGACAAATTTACGGAAGAAAACGAGACTGGAACCAGTTTATATTTGAATTTTGGAGACTCTTGTTTTCAAAATATTAAAAATTTTGTCTTTTTTGTATCAATTTTTATATGTATCAATTTTAATTTTGACCAAAAATTCTGATTTTTACACCATAGTGCAGTGTGTTGAGCTTTTTCAAAAATTATTATTATTTTTTTTTTTAACAAAACGGCCGACATTATTAGAACGGAAGTGAAATTCATTTTTCTATACATATAATACTGAAATCTGAAATTAACACAAATGTGAACGTTCAAAGAATATAAAATCAATTGAAATTCCTTTTTTTTAAAAAATTACACATCATGTTTTTTATTGCGTTACACATTTTCTGAAGTGCTGGAGGACAGCCATCACTATCACATTTTAACACTACTATCAGAAATAAATAAAAATATAATTTACCACTTAATAATTAAAATAAAGAAGAAGAAAAAAACTATCAATATATTTTACAAAAAATGTTTAAAATAACATAAAATAAAATAAAAAATGTAATAATATCAATTACAAGTAATTCTAATTACTAACTAGCCGCACTCCAAATTTAATACATTTCTACACAGCTGTATTAAATACAGTTAAGCTATCACAGGTCAAGTGTCATTGATTCTGTTATATATCGCACCTTACTCCTACACATAATTTGGTGCATATTTCGATACAAACAGTAAAACTGGACATAAGGTCATTGTGAGTATTATAACGTATTTTTAGAAACAATAGATATCCCTGATTTCGGCCTGTACGTCTTAAAGGGTCAATTCAAAAGTCATTTGTAATCTCACATACGTTTTTTTTTTGTCGAAAGTGATTAGCGTTCAAATTTGTAAGCTTGTGATTTTTAACATACACATGTGGGTGATTCTCTATGTAATGAAGACTACATCGCACGAAAATAGAAAATGTACCTTTTTACTTTCTATTGAAATTTTCTGCTAACTGAATGCAACAAATATTTTGAAATGTACATATATGGTTTTATGGTAACAGGTATATTATTTGATTGGTATTCAATAGTATCTTGAATAGATTTGTATATTATTAAAACAAACAAAAATTCCTGGTGACACAGACTACAAAATTAAATGTAACGCAGGCTACAGGTAAAAATTTATTATGTATTCTAGCGAATTATTTGATTGTAAATTGATTGTATCATTTAGATATATTTGTTCTCTTATGTTTAAAAGAATTATCAAAATTAGATGTCTTGTCTACAATCAGTTATAACTTTTTTAAATTTTCAAATTTTTACTAGGAGGTTTCACTTCCCAGAGAATTGCCCATGCAATTTTTGGAAGACAATTATGATTATCACCAAAAATAAAAAATGTTTTAGTTTTATAAAATCATTTGTCTAGTTTGATTGTTATATATACTGTCTGCTCAAAATCGTAATGACATTTATCAATGTTTGTTTTCATAAATTTCAACAAATTTTGTAGTAGAAAATGTTATGAATTGTTCCAAGAAGAGTACATTTTTTAAGGAAATGTTATAATGCATAATATACTTTTGGCATTCATCAAACGATAATTGTTTTTTTTAAATCTCTTTGAAGTTTATTACTTTGTTGTTTTTGCTTTATTATATGTTAGTAATTAATCGTTCTGCGTGAAGGTATTGAAAAAACGGGGTATTTTCAAAAATATATCGTTGCTTTATTGTTTGCTATACCACTTCAGTAACAAACCTTCACGCACAAGAATAAAATTTAATCTTAACGTAATGATGTATCATGTATGATTGAATTCTTGATGCAGTCATTAACTTAAAACGTAACATACTCGTATGATAAATTTTTGTGTTAAGAAAAAATGATACAGCAACTATGCATTTTTGAAAGAAGTAAAGGATAGTGTTTGTGATAGAAATGGTCCATTAAAACGTATGGTATATTATGGTTGTTCTGATGTGATACATGAATATTATAAACTTAATTTAATTATTGAACGAATAGTTTTTATGAAAAAAGGATAATATTTTATTTTACGACGAAATGTTACTCAAAAGTTAAAAAACAAAACTACATGAGACTCTTTTTCTATTTTTTTTTTTTTTTTTTTTTTTTTTTTTTTTTTTTTTTTTTTTGTCAAACATGAAACAATAATATCGTCTATAATATCCTAAGACTTTAAAGCTCCATTTTTATTTCTAAATTATATGATAATATGTATTATTTAATGGGCTAAACTTCTATCTGTTGTTTACAAGCATTCGTCCTATGCGATAAATACAATCATATTACCTGGCGGCTACTTTTTTTTCGTTTTTGTGTTTCATTTTGTTTTGTTTTTTTTTTTTGTTTTTTTTATTCTCGAAAGCTTCAAAGTTATAAAAATAATTAATAAGTTTACAATTTCCTTTTTTCTTTTAAAAAAAGTGTTCATTTTCATTTTTTAATACATTTTTTTTTTCATGTATAATAGAAATTATTCGCCTTAATAAATATTGTCATTCAGATAATTTTTTTTTTTTGTTAATTGCTAATACTTTTTACTCCTCGCTTCTCGATTGCGTAGGCGGGCTACCATTTGGACTGCATTTTGGACTTATTCGTGAATTTATTGTTAAATTTTGAGGATATCCTAATATTCCACTTAAATTATTTAAACCCATATATTGCGATAATAACGTTTGAAAATTTGGAAATTTATAATGTGGTACTAAATTTTGATGAATTAAAGCTGGATTAAATTGTGAATGAATTGCTAAATTTGGTTGCCAAAACTCCGAAGATAAGGATGATGGATGTGTTTGTAAATTATGTGGTAATGTTAACGTTAACGGAAATTCCGGTAAACCTGTTTAGGAAAAATAAAATGAATCGAAAAACAATAAATAGGTACGTATACTTTACAATATTCAAATATTAAGGTTAAATTCTTATTTCATTATTTCATAAAAAAAAAATACCCAAAAGATTTTTTGTGCGTTCGGTAATTTTTAAATTTGTGTTATAAATTCAATTTATTTTCCTATTTCAATTTAATTGAAAAAAATAATAATAATAAATAAATAAATAAATAATGGCCCTAAACTGCTTCAAGACGCAGTTGACAGAGTCGATAACGGAACGAAAGTTTGGTTGAAAATTTTTCTATATTGATTACCCTGTTTATTAAAATACCATACTGTTTTTTGCCCATAAACTTTTAATCAAAAAAAATGTTTAATTTTTCAGAAAGCCACGCACGTGATCTACCGCAACGATTATGGTCTTTTTTTTTCGAGAAAATTTTTTAAAATACTTTCTAATCTGAAAATGGCATTTCCAACCGAATACACAGTGTAAACACTGATGGATTTAAAACATTACACTTCAAATATTCGAAACTACCTACAAATCAAATGCAACTTAATTAGGTTAATGTTTTTTTTTTTTTTTTGTTAAAAAAATATTGTTTATAGCTAACCCTGTTCTGGAATAAGATATCCATTTTTATCTTGGTTTAAAAATTTTTCCCGCTTTCGCCATTTCGCTCTTCGATTTTGAAACCACACCTGCAAATAAATACAAATTATTACATAAAATATTATTAAAAGGATAATTGAACAAACAAATTTAAAGTGTAAAAATCAAGGGAGAATAAAAATGCGTTTATACTTCAAACACAAAAACGTATTCAAATTTGAAGAGTTTTGAACTATATAAATATCAATTTCAGGTATACACACACATATTTTCTTAAGCCAATCATACACATTATAAAAATAAAAAAAATTATCGTAACAGTGAACATAATGATATCGCATATATAAGTATATTATACTTATGTACATTTTAAGCCTTGAGATATTGTCTTCTGACTTCGATGGAATGTGAAATACAGATTTTCCAGGTATGTACATACATATATGGTAAAATTAGCATCTTAATTAAGTTGAATTTGTGAATAAAACATGTTTAAAACAAAAACTTTTAGTAAAAACCTTAATCTGAAACATTAATTTTTGTCTTTTGTGACACACTACCGTAGAATTTCAATATAATTTTTTCCAGTAATCAGTGCAGGGCCGGAGCTTCTATTGGTGCAGATGGTTGAATGCAACCGGGCGCTGTATTTTATGGGCGCCATTGTTTAATAGCCTTATTTCACACATTTTCATTTTTTATTGTATTCTTTTAATATACAATAACGTCAATAACAAACAACAAAAGCTACAACTGTGTATGCACTTTGGTTCACTCTTAAAAGTGTCAACCTTCTTTCATATTTTTTATAACGTAATTTTATAAGTTGACGCAATTTCTCTTATCATAATTTTAATTCATAACTAACGCTAACACATTCAAATTTTAGATTTGGAATAAAAAAACTTCAACCAAAATAATGCGCCCACCGTCACAGAATAAAACCAAAGTTGAAACTTGAAAGTTGTACTTTATATTTTGGTTCACTTATATAAGAATCAACCATACTTTATATTGTGTGTAGTATATATACATATATAGATATATATTGCTACACTTACAATAATTTAACAATGTGAACTTCACTTTGGTTCACTTTTTGCAAATGAACCAAAGTAAAGTACAACTTTCAACTTTGGTTTTATTCTGTGACGCTGGACGCATTGTTTTGGTTGATATTTATTTATTGCATACAAAACCAAAATTTGAAATTCAGGGATGGAATTTTCAGTACTATATATAGTATAGATACTTCATTACTTTGAAGAAACTAAAAGTACCTAAGTACTATTTATTAATTTTCAGTATGTACCTTCAATATCAAAACTATTTTGTAAATTTTAGGAAATTTAGTAAAAACAAAGTGTAGAAATAGGTTATCTAATGATGTAGTTTTTTTTGCTCTTATTCAATTTAAAGATGTAATTAAAATATGTTCACCTTACTTTTTGTAAATATTTTTTTAATTTTTTTTCTAATAAATAAATAATCGAGGGCGCAATTTTCTAAAAATGCACCGGGCGCCGCAGCACCTAGCTCCGCCACTGAATCAGTGTATTGACTATTACTCCGTTATTTTCTTGCCCACATTATCTCAGTACTGCTGAAAATTATCAGTAAATATACTGAACCTATTTTACTTGGATTGTATCAAATATCATTTAAAATATTATATTAGAATTGTAATTCATAAAAAACAAACTTTTATTCATCTTTATTATATTTATCATCTTTACTTACATAAATTACCTTTTGAACAAAAAAAAAAAAGTTCTTCAAACTTTACCGTTGCTTCGTATATTACTTATACACATGTATGTATATCTACAATCTAAACCGTATATCCTTATAAGATACAAAGAAATTATAATATCCATAATATATTTTATAATGTTGGCAATATACATACATAATATTTTTATTTACCATGTTATATAGTCTTTAGTAATTAATTCTCAAGAGTTCTGATGATGTAGAAAAATATGGCCTAATTTTAAATAATATTTGAAATATAATACAATAAAATTAAGGAAGTGGTAATTAAATAAAATTTAAAAAAAAAAAATGAATTACATAATCATACATAAAAACAAAATGAATTCACTTAACTAATTTTCATTGTGTATTATAATTCGTATTTTGTGTACAGATTTAAAATTAATAGATATTATACGTGAGTATGTATGTAGATTGTAGATATACATATGATGTACATGCATATGCGTATAGCAAAATAATGTATCTAAAACTGAATTTCCCTGTTATTCATTTTGATTGAATAGAAATGGATTTAAAAACGAATCACTTAGTTGAATTGAAACTCTTATCTTTTCTAGCACTGAGCTAATTGACAATATGCCAATTATCTTGGTCAATTATCTCGAAGATTGGAAGCAATTTAACGCTACGCTTCAACTCAAAAATAAAAAAATAAAAAAAAAATTGTATTCGTGATATTTGAATGCATGAAGTACAATAAATACAATGCAGCATAATTACATGAAATTATAAATTTTTATAAAGGGTAGGATACAGTTTTCGAATCTGTAGTCTGTGAAACTGAAATAAATAATATAAGGAAATGTCTTTTTTTTTTTTATATATAATACATATATATAATAATGAAAGCATGCTGTTCTTTATATACATTACATATATATGCAGGGTGTTTTCAAATTTAATGTTGAAAAACTAATATGTATAAGGACATGTCATGGTCAATTTCACTATATATTTCATTGTTTTATAAGACAATCATAAAATCCGTATATTTTACAAATGAAAGAACAAAATAAGGAAATTTCAAATTATATACATATATTTTACAATTGAAAAATAAAATAAATAAAAAATACATGATTTATAAAAAGAAGCTTAATTTTTTTAATTTTTCCAACAAATTGCGTAAAATGAAAGCTAAATGAATAAAAGAAAAAAATACATACATACATATGTAGGTACTGGGAATAATAAAAAAATGTGAACGTATTTTATCTTATCATTTAAAAGCTCCTAGAAAAATTAGATTTGCTTGAGAAATATTTGAAATTCCTTTAAACAAAAAATAAATAAATAAAAACCAATCAATTAAAAATTCCATCAATGAATTATACGTCAAATTGAAAAAATAAAAAAATACTCATGAATGGTATACTATACATAATATTCAATTTTTGTCAAGATACATCAGATAAAAATTTAAAAAAATTATTGATTTATGTTAAATACGCACATGAAATGATCACCTATAAAAATTTAATAGATACATATTTACAAGTGTTTCCAATCTTACATAAAATTACATTATTTATTTTTTACCGACGCTCTTTTGTTTTAAAAAACATAAACAGTGAATTTTAAAAAACACCTTGTAGACAAATTTTTTTTTTTTTTTAATTTTGAGATTATTATGACGATTAACTACCCACCATTTACGATATAAAACTTGAAGAATTGAATAACGGAAATTATTACAATACTTGGTTCGATGACTGTTAATGTGGGATGAATGGACGAATAATGAAAATGTTAAGTAACAAAATTTTCATAGAACATCTCCCTTTTCAATAATGCTATTATAAGCATTTAACAATCTATAATATATAACAGTTTTAAATAAAATTTTAAATAATATCTAAAATTTAATCTTCATGATGGCAGATTTTCCATATTTCGAGGTTTTATTTGTGCAATCACAGGACCAAAAAAGAAAAAAATACACAAAAAATCATTTTGAAGAGAATTTTAAGAGAGATTAAATAAAAATAATAAAAAATGTTTAAAACAAAATTAGATTTATTGTTTATTTATTTTGTACTTTATTCAAAAACAAATGTTAATAATTCTAAAAAAATCTATGGTGCTTGAGTGTTTAATTTAAAAAATATATGTACATATATAAATAAAAACGCAAACGCCCCCCACAGTATGTTGCTATAAAAATTAAAAATAAGCAGTTGTTAAAGAAATTCAACGTAATCAATAATTATAATTTAAGTGTCATACAAAAATGATTAAGAGGTATAAAGTAAAATCAAGAATATGGCATACATATAAATAATTCTAAAAATTTCCAATAAAAAAATTCCAAATAAATTTGAATACTAAAAATTTCGAAAGAAAGCAAAAATATGTACATACATATTATGATGTACATACATATGTACATACTTAGAAAATTAAAAACTTGGTGTCAATGTAGTCTTTTACGCTAGAAAGTTGTGTGACCTTTTAATCCTTACAATGTAAAATTCAAAGTTGAACAACCAAATTTTTTGACTTTTTATACACAAAAAAAAAAAAAAAAATTCAATTAAAAGTATGTCAAAGTTAACAGTTCAAAGTCTGATTTTCTTGAGGATTACTACTTTATATTGCGTCTGTATCAGGATTATTTATTGAAATTTTTTCTATTTATAGGATAAATACCTCCTCCACATGACACAAAATTGATACATCATAATAATACAAAGCTCTGTCTACATATCTAGAAAACCTTTCATGATTTTTATGAATAAAATGTATAAATATGTATGTATGTATATATTTTTTTAATAAGGGCGTTTTTTTTCTACTTTTTTGAAAAGATTCAAGGCAATAAAAAAATTTTGTATTGATGAAATTAGAAGTCTAAATTCGAATAAAAAAATAAAAAAATAAAAAATAAAAATAAAATGTTACAAAAGATGTATTATACTCCCTATTATGATGTTTAAGTTAGGATTTTGTTTACTTATACATGAGAAAAAAAAAAGGCAACCCTTGAATAGAGAATATAAATAATAACACAAAAAGAACTAGTTGATTATTTCTGCCTGTTAAATCTTAAAACTCAAAATGCAATAAATCCAAAAATAATTGCTCTAATACACGCGTTTATGCAGAATATATACAAGCTCTTTACTTCAAATATATAATGTGTATTATACAAATTGATTATATTATGTATGTATATTTTTTTTTTAATACTTATTTCACTTTATTGTAAAGTATATTATAAAATTTTGTATAGGGCATTTTTTTATACATATTCAAATTTCAAATGTACACACAATAAAAGTTATGACGAACTCGTCAAAAGATATTTGTTTCTTTTTCATTCAAAAGCAGTATTAAGAGTATTACAATCGAATTTCATGTAAGTAGTAATGTACAATGTACATAAGTATGTATATCTATGTATGTATATACAGGGTGTCCTGTTTGGTTTGCTTAACCTTGATACTAGTGATAAGTCTCATCGAAACAAACAAAAAATCGTATCGGGGGGGGGGGGGGAATCCCAACGGTTTGGCCGCTAGAGGGCGTTGAAGTTTTTTTGCTCTTATTTCACGATGTACCCTATAACTTTTTACATGGGCACTTAAGGGTCACTTTTTGTTGAGAAAAAATGTAAAGGACCCTTTGCCCTTTTCAACGATAGCTTACTTGTTCGTCTTCTTCTAACTGTTAAAAAGTTACACGCATTTAAAATTTTTCCCAAATTTTTGTGTTTAACCCTGTCTTTCTCAAAAAAGGCTTAAATTAACCCCAGGTTTTTATTGCAGAAAATGAAAGCTCAATTGATTCTGCACCGATTTGGTATCATTATTTATTTCGAAAAATGGATAATAAGCAAACCAAACGGGACACCCTGTATATATATATTTTTTTTAGAATTAGTCACTCAGATAAATTTAAGCAATAGCAAAATGATTTTAATTAATTATGGCTAATTCAGATATTTTTAGCATCATACAGATCGAAATCATATAAACATCATCAGGAACTTTATTTTTTACCCTAAATACTTATGTATGCGTTATTAGATTTTAAAATGAAAATAAAATTTCTTAATTATGTGTGATAAACCTTGTAAGAATTGTCAACTTTGAAGGGTTATATGTCTGCTTGTTTTGTGTTGATTTATGTAAAATAAAAAGCTTCTTGAAAATATCTTTAAGAATTATGTGGTGAAAGTGTTTATAACGTTATAATATAGCTGATGGAAAAAGGGAGTTACCGGAAATAAAGTAATCTTTTATAAATCTAATTTTAAAATTGTGATAAACTGTTCCACACTTTATATGTTTTACCCCTCTTTTATTAATCTGCTTAAGTTCTCTCTTCTTCTTCATTATATTTCACGCTTCACTTTGTAATCTACATATATGCGCCAGCGATTGACAAAAATATAGTATAAAGATATCTGAACGTAAATATTTTATGATATATGGCTCATTATTAGAAAATATAAATAAATTAAAATAAATAAATAAAAACAGTTTTATTTTGAATTTGTACAATTAAATTAAATTTAGTTTTAAAATTTTAATATTTAAAAAAATGATAACATATAGGTATGTTCTTGCTCTTCATATTATGTAGTATAGCCTATCATAACTGTTTAGGATTAGAAATATGTACTCAGATTATTTGTTGATTTATTCCGCACACGATTTTTAAATTATTTTCATTTACTTTACATCAGCTAAAAATAAAAAAATAAAAAATAAAAAAGTAAATGATAAGCAAAAAAAAAAAAATCGAATATTTATGATACACTAACTAAAAAGCCAAAACGAAAGCAATCGACTTAAAAATCTTCAGATATTTGGCACGAAATTACTTAGTCCGTATTTCCAAAATTGAAACAAATTTTCAATTTTACCTATGGCTTTTAATTATTATCTTTATTCTTCTCTCTTTCAACAGAGTTTATCCCGTAGAACTATAGAAATTTAAAATTTGACAAAAATATTTCTTGAAAAATAAATTTTAATTGGTCTCTTCACCAGAATCAAAGTTACATGGAAAACAGGCAGTAAATTTGGCATTTAAAAAAAAATTTTTTTTACTATTTAATTCCTGTTCACCCGCATAATTTGATAAACGATAATTATCAATCAATTACTCGGTTTGACCGTTCTTTGATTCATAGTTTTTGTAATTGATTCAAATCGATACAATTTAACCCGAGATATAAACATTCAAAGTTGGGAAGTCCTGAGTTTTATTATACGAAATTCTAGAAAAATTGATGGTAGAAACTTTACAATTTACATAAATTTTCTTTTTTTTTTAGTAACTATATACTAACTACTTAATACTATTCTTTCTACAAAATTTCACATGATTCTAACTTAATTTAACGTAAGAGGCAAATTTAAAAAAAAAAAATTTTTACATACCTGTACTCTTGCTTCACTTAAATCTAATCGCATCGCTAAATCTTCTCTCGTGAAAACGTCAGGATATTGAGTTTTTTCGAATGCTCTTTCTAATTGATGAAGTTGAAAAGTTGTAAAGGTCGTCCTTGACCTATTGCCAAAGAAAAGAAACAAAAAACAACAATCATAAACACACATTCAAACAAATTATTGTAAAAATAATAAGTTGAAGAAAATGTGTACAATATCGTGAATATTTCAATCTAAAGGTTTTACCTTCTCACTTTCCTTGGTCTTTCCATATCAGGTTGGTCAGCTCCGTTCATTCCTCCCATATTCGACATCTCATCATCATTATCCCCATCCAAACCAGCATGTGTATTTAATGGTGATTCATTTCTTTGAGGTTTTGGTTCATTCTCTAGAAAATATAAATATTGTTAACGATGGTATTATTTTGATTTAAAAAAAATAAATATACATATATCCGTATGTACATGTATTATATATAACGTGTTTCTCCCTAATAAAGTAACCGTGAAGAAATATTTTTTAATTTAAATAACCGTATTAACACCACATAAAACTATTGTTCTATCAACATAAAGAGAGAAAGAAAAAAAAAACTGAAAAAAAAGGATACTGTCATATGAACCTTAAAAATTAAGACGTGAATTCACTTGACATCTGTTACAATATTTTAATTTTCACAATATAATATGTAATCATTTCAAAATTTTTTATAAAATCTTAAAAATAAATATAAATCTTTGTTAGAAATCATTAATTCAACTAATGAATTTTAATAATGTAACATTTTTTCTTCGAAAACTCGAAATGTCCTCGAGAAAACAACAAGCTGGGATAACGTCATAGAAAATTAAACTATACTGTACTTTTTTCTTAATAAAGAAAAAAAAAATCTATTGTATTATACTTGTTAATTTTTAATATAATATAATTACCTATATATACTATTTGTATGCATTTTACAAGATGAATTACAAAAACAAAAATTAATTTTAAGTCGAAATCATGAAGGTCAAAGAAGAATTTATTTCATACCACCCTTAATTTGTTTAAAAAAAAAAAAAAAAAAAAAAAATGGTTATATATGTATGTATTATAAAATATACTCTTTTCAATAATAAAATAAAATACATATATCATCTTCACAACTTTTATTAAAAATGCCCTTTAGAGATCATCATACAGGGAAAATTGCCTTTTAATTGAATCGTTTTATAAATTTCATATTATAAAATTACAAATATATATATTTTGTATATTGCATTAATATGAGAACCTCCACAGGATATTATTTTATAAAAATTTTCAGAATACATTTTTAAAACATTCGTATTATGAATTTTGTTCTAATGATATTCATGTGAATGAATTGAAAAGAAATTATAGTGATGTATAATATACTCGAATACACGCAGGATGTACCTTTATATTCAACATTTTCTTAATAACATTTGGTATCCTACTGAGTTATTGTTAATATTCCTGTACGTTAAACTCTAATTACAGTGGTGAAATCAATTATATTTAGCTTGCAATTTAAAATGAAAAAAAAAAACAGTAACAACAACAACAACGAATTATGATTAAGGATTCAAGATTGAAGATGAAATGCCACGAATTATGAGCATGATTGAATAAAAAAAAAATACATGTACCATTTACCTATTAGAAAATATATGTATTTAAAAAAAATTTGTTGTCTAATTTTATGTTTAAAAATCGTTAGAAAATCAAATTAATCCGAAGGATATTTGTCGAATAATCTAATATGAAGATACTTTAATCCATTTTCACATTTTAAATTTCAAATGCACAATTCGAATTGAATTCGGAGCTGTCTGTATACCGACAGGCAAGCACTGAAACAGCGATATTGTTTCAAAAACAACAAAAAAAAAAGGTTACAAAAAAATCAAAGGGCAATAATCTCTATAATAATAAAAAATGATCGTTTTCCGAATTTTTCATAAAATTTCAAATAGCATACGAGATACATATTTTTTTTTATTCGCAAATATTTGATAACTTTTTCATCTGTTTTAGAATTAGTTACTGAAACGGGGACATGATGTTTGTTTTATGATATCACCAAAATCACACAAAGTCTATCATTCGTATTATGAAATATGAAAATGGATATAAAGGAATATTTTTTCTTTTTAAATTTAATTTTTATGTCGGAGAAGTTTACGAGATTTCATGAAACACTTTCTCATCGTCAGCATGTTAAAAACCTCTTATTGAATAAAATAAAAAAATAAAATGTTGTAAAGGTAAGAATCAACCATGTAAAATAACTTTGTTCTAGTTTTTTTTTTTTTTTCATCATGTAACGGCTTGAATGTTTTTCCATAGGAATTTATGACATGCAATGATTTTTCTTAGCATATAAATATTTTCACGTTTTTTAGTTACATACTGTATTTCACATAATAAATACAACATACTATTTTTTTGTTTTTACAAATTCAAATACCACGGTCCTGGTCGTCCTAGTTTTTCAATGATTTCTTTTAAAGGTTAAATCCTTTTTCCGTCTTATTAAAGTCATAGTGTATTTTCAAAAGATAAGTTTTGGAAACATTTATGTAGAAAAAATTAATACATACATATATCTCAACATCAAACATTTCTACATCCGCATACTTCTTCAAAGGATATTTTAAAAGTGAAAGGTTGGGATAACACAATATTTCTTAGCAATATCCATAAGGGTTATTTTTAATACAACAGTGAATAAAAAATTTTCTCAGTTCATACGGGAAAATAAAGTCAATTACATTGTTATCATCTGACACTGAAAATATTGAAATAATTGAATATTACAATATAAGGTCACCTAGATTTTGAATGCTTCTCATAAAGAACACTTAGTATTTAAAAAGTTTTTATTTTGCAAATATGTTTCGCACGGCAATTAAATTTGAAATCGGCGAAACTCCATTTAATTTATTTTTTTTTTTTTAAAAAAAGACATTAAATTTAATATTTAAAAAAAAAAAATCTTCAAAATGTGTAAAACATTACAGCTAAAATTTCTAATGCATAATTATCTTTAAAAATTCAAGCTTATAAAAATTTATTGTGAGAGCCTAAACAGTATAAAAATTATTGTGCATATCTATCATTCAAAAGACTAATGAACATTTGATATTAAACTCAATTTATGTTCATTCAGCTTCAATAGCATTCTTATACTTCATTTAACTACGTGTGTGTATCTATATGTATATCGTATATGTGCAATACAAGTTCTATTCAAAGGAGCATATCATTGCAAAGAATTTCTTTTTAAAAAAAAAAATTCAAAACAAATTAATTTCTTTGAAGAATCCAAAAGGCAAATTTACATAAAGTAAAAAATATCCCTCATCCCTTCATATACATACATATACCTATATACATACTCGTTGCTTACCCTTACTATTAATGTTATTTAAAGTGTTAAGTGCTAATTAAAGCTCCTTATCCTCAAAAAAAAAAAAAAAAAAAAAAAAAAAACTAAACCTTTCGTTCTTTACCTTAATTATTTGTAAAAATTTCATTTGTAAGCTACTTAAAAAATATATTATAATTCTAACAAGAAAATAGGTAATTAAACAAGAGTTGACAGTTTAAAGAACTTATGGATCGTTCTGTAAGTCAAATTACGGTATATTTTTTAAAATTAGTATTTTATTCACACTTGTGAGAGTAAATCCCTCTAAGAAAGAGCAAAAATATTTAATTTATTTCGCTATTAAGAAAACGTAATTGTTTAAACCTTCATTTACATGTACGAGTATGTAACATGTTGTGTGGGCTTTCGCTTTAATGTTTTTTGTGTGAAAGTACACAAAGGAATTATTCAATTTTTCCTTATACACCGTTATTTAATAATGCTTTAACAATTCTTTACATGTTCAAAATTTATCGATTTCCAAAAATATCCTTGAAAAAAAAAAAAATAATATCCCAAATATTCGATAAACACTGTTTAAACTTTTATTGTTGCACTGTGAAAAACTCGGAAAATTAAACTATGCTTTTATTTCTTGTCACTACAGAAATTAAAAATAATAGATATCTAAATTATTTGAAACTAATTTACTGTTATTTGTGGGAATAACAAAGTTTATCTATGACTCTATCATATGTACATATATCATAATTTCATAAAATGGATCACTAAGATCACTGTTAACTTTGATCTTTCACCGCGTGTAGAGAAAATAAAATTTAGGTCAAATCACTTCACAAAGATTGTTATAACTATTTTTTTGTTTTGGAGCATAAATTATTTTAATAATAAACATATTTAAATTGAAATAAACCAGTCCATGATACAAACCGCTCTTGCGGACATCCAATTAGTATTTTTTTTTAGTTAAGCATAACAAAATTCAGTATTTCAATACAATTTCATTTCGGAATAATTTTGAGATTTACCGTTACATATTTTGTTTATATTTTTTTTCACAATTTTGTTAATTTTTTTTTTTTTTTAAATAACAGTGAGATGACTGATTCAACAGGATTAAATTGAAACAGTCACAGTATCATCAAAAACAAAAGATCAATTATTATTTGACAAAATTGACAGAATGTTGAAACAATATCATGTACATTTTTGCAACGATATTACCTATTCTCCTATTTTGATGGCCTAAAATTTGATCGATACTGTAAACAGCACGTGGTTTTGAAACTGATAAAGATCCTGGATCCTGGGATGATCGTAATGTAACAGGAATAGATGGTGAATGTGTTGTACTAGACATTATGATTGTCAATAATACTATATTTTATATTTTATTCAATATTGTTTATGATTACGTTTTGTTTATGTTTACGTTTTTCTTTATCACTTTTTTTTATTTTATTATTTTAAATTAAAAAATACACAAAAAATTTCATCACATAACACAAAAATTAAAATTATTGTCCTACACTTCAAAGATTAAAATGTAATTTTTTTTTAGAATACTTCTCATCGTAATATTTAAAATTTTATTCATTTTATATTTTCAAATTTTTTCTTTCTTTTTTTTTTCTCAAAAAAATAAATAAATAAATAATAACAATTTAATAACTAACTAATGACATTTATGTATGTATTTACTGTTTAGATAAGTACTTATAGAAATTGTAAAAAAATATAATCCTTTAAATTTGTTACAAATGACATCTTAGAAAAACGAATTTTTATTTCTCGTATTTTTTTTTTTTTTTTAAATAAAAACAGATTTCAAATCACTTGTAATGATTGTTCCAATGCATCTTTTCCGTCATCTGAGAACAATCATCGACTGAATAAAATATAAATCTAAGGGTTACATTATGCAAAATAGAAGGGATATTTGAAAAAAGCAAGAAAATAGTAAATGGGTGTGTTTTATATTTCACCCCATTGTATGTGTATGTGTGTCTGTGACAAGACTAAAACTACTACTCTTACAATTATTTATATTTTTTTTTTGGAAAATTTTTATATTCAGCCCGAGACGCACATGCGTTTGTCATACCAAATAAAAAATATTAAGTAAAAATGGACGAATTAGGGATGTTTTTCAGCCAATACGGTTTGCTAGATAGAAAATTTACTATTCGCATAAGAAAACGAAAATTTTTATTTGAAGATGATAGCAAAGGCCTTTTATTAAATACCACGTGCAGTGAAAAAAAAAAAAAAAAAACAACAACAATAATTAAATATAAACACATTTGTTTTACGTGGGTATATAACATTTTCTATTTATAAATATACGTTATAAGTGAGTGTGTTATTATTATAACATTTCATTTATTTATTTTTTTTTTAAATTTTTCTTTTTGCTTTTAATTCATTCAGATGTATAAACAAAAATTAAATGATTGATAATTTTCAAATTATAGCCTTTTGTAAAGTATGTTGTTTTTAAAATAAGGTGTTAGATCATGAATTCCCGAATATATCGGGTTATACATATGCTAAAAAATATGTCGAAATTGTGTAGTATGAAAAAATACAAATTGAATTTTTATATTTGAAAAAGTAATCAAAGATATTTTAAACTTTTTTAATAAATCTACCTCTAAAAGATAGATTTTGTGCAGTAATCTTATACACATTTTTTGGATTTGAGAAATTCTATGAAATTTTTATTTTGACTTAAGATACTAAAGTAAAAAAGTACATATAAAATTCAAAAATTATTGGAAACTAAGAAACAAACAATTTTTTAAATTTGGAATGAAAATTTGTATGTTTATAGAATCAATACGATTTTATAATCAACGGTCTTTCAAACGTTAAAATATTTTAATTTTTGCCAACAAATATTTTTATTTTGAAATTACTAGATCTCTCTTTACTTTACGGCCTAATAGAGTTGAACTTTATGATGAAATCTTCTTTTATTTTTTTTAACTTTAAAGTTTTCTCAAAGATTTGAAATTTTGTTTCGAAAGTATCTACACTAACAACATGCCAAAAACATAAAAGCTGCACTCACATTTTTTTCGAAAACTGGGTTTTATGACAGGATTTTCCCAATTATTTGTGAAGGATAATATATATGTACGTACTATATTGAAATGAATGGTTTCAACATCTATAATAAAAAAGATAATTTATTTATTGTTTTGTGGATGAAGTGTTAAGAACGTTAAGTTGGTGTTTTCATATGTTACATAAATAGTGAGTTTTAGAATTATTCAAAATGAAAAGAAGGTCCTCTTAAACAATTTTAACGTCGTCCATGCGAACATACATTCAAAAATACATATAAACTGGCCAAATCGAGTAAAACAAGGAAGTGGACGCAAAAGGTGCACTTCTGAACAGACAGACAAAGTTTTAAAACAACTTTGCCTAATAAATCGTTTTATATCTGCTTCATAACTGAAAAAAGTAATTCGTAAAGTTTAAATTTAGCGTGGATGTTAAAGTGAAATTAAAAAGTGAACTTTTACAAAAGTTAATTTAAACTTAGTTTGAAAATCGGAGGATAGAACTTAGCTCCTCGATGGTAACCACACTTCTGATTCTTGATTGATCTAGTGCATCGAATATTATGGTAATCCATAAAAACTGCATTTCTTGCAGAATTGGGTTCACCAAGGGTGACCTCGAACTGCATATCTATCAAGGCAGTTGCGCGCGTGACTATTCCGCTGATTATTGAAAATAATAACATCCGCGCTAATTTAATGGGAAAATGTCTATGCCATTTCCTTTATACTGGATATATATATATTTCATCACAAATTGGAAAAGCAACTTCGTCAACAATTTATGTAACAACTATTCAAAGACGATTAAATGAAACCGGTCTTCTCGTATTTCGAACTGTGAAAAAGCAAATACATAATTGGTAAAATTCCGTTATAAAACCCAGTTTTTGAATAACATGTAGGTACGGCTTTTTTTTGCATGTTAGTTATAGTGTAAGTACATAGTCAAGTGTAAAACGTATCATTGGATTGGAATTATGATTTTATTTTCTTGAAAATTTTTTGTCATAAATTTTTCGCATTGTGTTAAAATGTTTAAAATTGAAACTCTACTTTTACTACTTATGTTTTCTCTCTGGATCTGGAGATACAAAGTATACTTTTTCAAAATCTAAAAGCTCGAAAAAAAGATCGGAAAAATGCTTTTGGGAAAAATTTTACCATGAATAAATCGTTTTAAAATCGCTTTTTAATTGCTACTTCGAAAATTGGCAAGTCTTACTGAGTGATTAACATATAAAAATAAACCATCAGAAAGCCAAAGCTATTATATCGTGGTTAAACATACTTGAAATGCATTTTCAGATCTACTATGTATGTAAATACGGAAACAATATGAAATGAATTGTAGAAAACCTACAAAGAAGATAATGAAAAAATTACACAACAATTTTAAATCATTTTATTGACTTAACAAGTTGACATTTTTCCCTTTTTTTCCATGCCATATTTTTTTTATCATGTCAACAAGACGTACATATGTACATATGTATTTCAGTATTTGTAATATTAGTCAATTATTAAAAGGCAAATTGGACACCCTGTATATAATTTCAGTTTTATTATAAGCAATACCATTCTTTTGCATTTCATTGTATTCAAACATAATGTCTAAAAACAAAGGTAAAAGAATTTCCAATTAATACCTTTTTTTAATCATTTGAATGAAAAAAATATATAAAATAATTTAGAAACATTATTAATGCACCCACGATCAGAAATACTTTACAGTTTGAGAATTGAATGGAGAAAATATATAAATCAACAAGAATACTCAACTTTGATGATTTCATATTATTTACTTTGTTTTGAAATTCAGAAATATTACTTCAACAAAAACAAAACAAAAAAAAAAACAAAAAATTCAATAGTACTGATCCTTGTATGGCTATTTGGTTAGTGGATTACACTTTTGATTGTTAAAAAACTTAATGCTTTTTCAATTTACAATATAACAACAAATGAAATGAAAAATTCAAAAGTCAGTACATTCTATGTATGTATATGTATTTTATTTTTATTTTATTTTTTCATTTTGTCTATAAGGGTGGCTTAATAACAATAGGTACTACAGCTTATAACTCAATTACATAATTTCTCTCTATAGTATTATTTACCACTAAGTTTTGTGATATAAATGGAAATCTGATGACAAAATTATTAATTTTATTTTATTATTTATTTATTTATTTATTTTTTTCGTTCTGTTCACATAATAGAATATAATGACAATTTTCATCAATTTCGTGTAAATATACATATTAAGTGTATTTTATTTATTTATTGCTCTGATTATGAAATTTCTATTGTTGTCTATATGTACTACAGTATGAGTAGGATTATGATTTTAGTATTTTACAGTATAGAAAATGATATTTTTTTAGAAGATTGTAAAGAATTCATTATGTTTAAGTTCTTGATTGAGATTTGTTTTTGTATTCCTGATTATGTTGTACTTTTGAATAATAAAATAAAATTCTTCTTAAATATGGTTTAGCAAAATTGAAATGAACTGAAATTCATGTAGCATTTATGATATTTTGATATTATCTCTTTTGTTCTAATAAGACATTTAGTCAGTTTATAGCGGAAAAAATAATCCGATTTAAAACCGAATTTCAGATTAAATTGGGAGTAGCGTATAAACGTTAAAATTGGGAATTGGGATTAAAATAATACATGCAAATGTTGATATACGTATAGTATATATGTTCTTCTTCTTTCACATATTGTGGAGATTTCTTATCTGTCAGATTGTGTAGCTATTTAGCTAAATAAATTCCTTTTCTTTAAACACCTTCTTAAGAAGAAAAACAAAGAGAGAGAGCTTTACTTTTACCATAAAAATTATAATCCGCCATATTGCATTTTACCTTACACATACATATACAAAAATTGGGATTAAACCCAAATATATTGGACTTAAGCCAAAATTCGAATTAGCGAGTTTATAGCATATAAAATTGGGAGTAAACCAAAATCCGTATTAAAAGTGGATTACGTATAAACACGTTCATTGCAAAAAACAAAAACGACTACACAGGACCTCTAAATATGTACATGATTTTTTTTGTGCCTGAAACTATCTTAAAGTCTATAATTATAAGATGTTCTTGTTCATCAAACTAATGAAGAAAACAATTGATTACATGGTTGGTTGGTTGGTTCTTTGGATTATTTCCGAAAATCCAAATAGCACTAACCGTGCCGTATTAATACCACACATCGACACACCTCGCAGTTGTCGAGTCAAAGGGTTGTAATTGTAAACCCTTCTGGTATACATGTATAACTACAGTTTAAAGTGGAATGCAAACCACTAAATTCGTTGGTAGAGGACGAATTTTATTCGTATGACAGGGCTTGGTACTAATATTTCTTGTGGATTTTAATACTAAGTCGAAAAGTTTTTCTTTGAAAATAAAAAAAAAAACTATCTTTATCAGAATAAATTAAAAAGTTCGAAAAATCTTACTACAGGGATTATTTTTTATATTACCTCGATCATGATACTTTTGATTTTTTCATCCGAAAGTATCTTAATGAATTTTTTTATATAAACAAATACGGACATTCATTTTATTCAGAAAAACACAAATTGTAATATGTACTTAGATACTTTTATTCGTGTGTTTTTTGAAATACAGGTCATGAGCATTAGTATAGGATGTATTCTAAACGCCTACGGATGGAATAACCATGTGCAACCTATGAGCGGATTTTTCCGAACTCTTATGGAATGTGGCTATATACATATATATATATATATATATATATATATATATATTATTTTTCTACAAAATACAACTACAATCAAACTTAATTTGCCCCTAAACGAAATACAAATTTGAATATAATAACATTTTAAAAAGGTAAATAAATTTACCTTTTACAAAATATATTATGTATACAGACAAAGGAAAAAACAACTTAATAAGCATCATTAAGTCATTACATACTTTTATTTTAATAAAACTATGTATATATAATATATTATATTAGATTGTAGTGCATGCCTACACAAATATATCTATTATTTTTTTTTATTTCAATAATTCCAAGGTACATAGCTTAACTATTTTATTTGGCTTTTCTTGGGTAAATAGGATGTACAAAAATGAATTATACATACCTGCAAAAATAATATATTTTGTCATTCTAAATAAACAGGTAATTAAAGTTTCAATGATTTGGGATACATACAAAAAATATATACATACATACATATTGCACTAAATGGAATATTATGTTTCGGAAATATTAAATCAATGTTAGATTTACATTAACTTGAATGAATCAATATCTGTTTCATCATTATATGTATGTATGTATGTATATCTGATCTAAAATGTCAACATTTAAAATTCGACTACATCTTCGGAAATTTATTTATTTTTTTCTCAAAAAATGCAAATATATGTAATTCCACGTCACGTTTGAGGGTAGGTCAAAAGTCTTTTGAATAATATACATAATATAGGTAGATAAAAAAAAGGATGTGATGATTCTCCCTAAATAGGCATCCAGCTCTAAAATCTAATAATGTATTTCGTGTGTACTACATACATATGGAAAATATTAATTAAAAAACTTATTCTTTACAATTTACGATTAAAAAAACAAAACAATAGAAAGAATACACAAAAGACGAAGAAGAAGAAGAGAAGAAAAAATTGTATAAGTGAAGCAGTTATAATGATGAAAATGTTAAAATTGATTTATATATTTGTTTGTTGAAGTCAATTAAGTATTTTTCTTCTCGTTTGTACCTGTCTATTAAGTTACATCATTTATTCATCTAATTGCTATGAACGTAGCCAACCCTAATAAAGTAAGTGTCAAAACACAAATTGATTCAACCATAACCGATCAAATGACGTTATAAGTAATCCACTTATACTCTACATTTTCATTTCAGACGAAAAGTCGAAAAATTGCACACACTTTACTAGTATAAAATTAAGTGATTTTTCTTTGCATGACATGCGCTCCATAACTCCAACCTTATTGGATAAATATACAGATTGTACTTGGATAGGTCACTTTTTTTTTTTATTATTTTATTTTTTTTTATTTGCAATTTTTGTATCGTATATATAGAAATCAGGGTAGAAAAATTGCTTTTTAAATGAGATACAGTTTCCTAATGTGTGTATACTCGTATTGTATTATTATAGTATAGAAATATATTAAATGTATTTTCTTTTATTATCATTTTTTCTTTTTTGTTCAAATTAAATTGATTTATATTTATAAATGTTTTTATGTACAGTTTAACTCAAGATGTTTGTTATGTAGAAAATTATTGTCTTTGAATTCTATTTCCTTAGACAACGTGTTCAATTTAAAATGTATTATTATTGTCTTAACTAAGATAGCGAATTTTATAATAGAGACAATTATTAGCTCGTATGCTTAGCCAATTTGGTAAACTGAGAAATTTATGCAAATTTAAAATACTTTCTTTTGGAAGTCTGTAATTAAAAAAATTGCTTTTTCAATTGTTTTTATGCAAATTAACAAAAACAATACGTTGATGTTTTTTTTTTTTTTTTGTTTAAGAAATATGTACATATTTACAAAATATTATTTCAAGATGAGTTCACATTGAAGCAAATTAAAATTATAATGTTTAGATAAATTTCTAAACTAGCTGCTAAGTCCTCGATCTTTTCTCGATCGAGTTCACCGTAAAGAATTTGTTTAGAATATCAGTTTTTTTTTATCAAGAATATCTTAAATAGGTAATTTATACTATTTTTCCTTCTACACAATTATTCTACAGAACTTTATCAATTTCACAGATATTTAAAATTTTATAGATTCAGAATAATTATTGCCTAATATGTCCTCAAAACCATAACCGATATGTATTCCGTGAAAGTATACACATTCCTCAATCTTCATTTCTACACACTGTGAAAATTCGAACAAATTAAAATATAAAACAACTCTTCCCATCAACTTGTTTCTTGACTGTCGAACCCTTTTAGAATGACTTTCGAGTTGCTCCTCAACTGCAGTCAACTGCCAAAGGATATTGTTGTATATATTAAAGGTCAAACCATAAATATTGAAGTTTTCAAATACTATATTTGTATTTTTTTTAAGCATATATAGATATGTGCTGAAGCCTCAATGATTCCATTTCAACCCCCAACGTCCAGTACAATTATTGTCCTGAAACAGATTATTTATTTACATTGTCTTCAATTTATCAAAATTATCCTACTAAGATTGTTTGAAGTAAGAATTTATCAATGGTTGTTCAAATGTGTGTATCATCATCCCATCTTCGAAAATTTTCCTCTGATGCAAAATGTGAATGCTAAAAATTTCTATTCCATTCACTTTGAACGCTGTTGGTGTTTTCTGTCATATTATGCATACATACATATACATATGTATAAATACTTAATGTATGTACATATGTATGTATATCGTTACACAGTATCAGTTATGAAAATTAAAATAATAAAAAGATATTGAGATAATACGAGTATAAGTTAGAACTTCAATAGTTAATTGCAACCATTTATCATAAAATATATAATTGTAGATAATATAATCTAAAACAATTGCGTATAAATGAGAAATAACTTCTTTTTATCATATTCACTAAAAAAATTTTCCTTATACATATGATGATGGTTAAATGGCAACTGCTTTAGCAAATAATGACAATATATCTTTGCTGAAAAATCATTTGCAGACAGGCATCCAACAGAGAAAATTAATTAAAGCTTTGCATACAAAAACACAAATAAAAAAATATTTAAATCCTTCAACTTATGCTTTATAAATATGAAATTCAATAATGGTATGTAATTTTGAGATTATATGAAGTTTTATTCATTATTTCATATATGTATATATACTCATAAAAAGTTATGTATTTTATTTTATTTTTATTTTTTTGGAGGGTATAATAACGTATTCAAAATTGAAAAACACAAAAACGAAAAACAAATTAAAAAATATTTTTGACTTGTTTTCATTTTGATAAAATGATAACTAATAATGAAGCATTATACAAAAAAAAAAAAAAAAATGAATAAATGAAATATGTAAATGGCAAAGGTAACAATTGAAAAGTTTAAAATTATATTATTACATACATACATCACGTAATTTGTGAAAATTTGAAATTCCTAAACACTTAAGAATAATGTACAGAAAATATTTTTATTAATTTTCATTTTAGATTTCTTTTCATGTTCTTGATGATTTAAAATAAAAATCATATTTCCAATAAGAATATTGAACTTCTTAACATAAAAAAATTGTAAAATTTTAAGGGGTGGAAAAAAATTGCAATAGTTTTTACATGATATTTTATACGGACGGATTAGTCATACTTTAGAAAAGGGTAGTTCTTATTGAGTTGTGTGGATTACAAGAAAATGATTTTGTTGAAAATATGCATTTTGAGTGTTTAATGTGTTACGAGGTTTAGAACTCCCATCGTGTCGTTGTACAAAGACATGTTCTTAATAATTTTTATGATGTATATAGTGAACTTAAAATTGAAAATGTGGATTATACTATAAGAAATCAATTTTTAGAAATGTGATATTTTTATGATTTTCAAACAGGCACTGTGTTAAGTCTCATTTTAAGTAAGATTCGAAAAAAAATAAAGAAAAAAAAAATTACGAATTTGCAGACAACATTAATTTGAGGATCTGTTGAAATAGAGCCAAAATTATAATCTCTATATGATATACATTGCCAAACGAAGGAATGGCATTAAAAACAGACAACATGTTTTGTTTGATTCTAAAGATCTTTCATATCTTAGAAACCTTTTTTCTTCTCCAGTATCTATCACGATTCATGATATCCCCTATAATTCACTGGTGTTTTAATGTGTAATTTTTCTGAAAGATTCTGTTATTATCGCATCCACTTGAACTTGATAATAATTAAAAGGGGGTGATATGACATAATATTGTTTGTAGGCCGTTTTAAAATAAAATTTAAATTTAAATTATCACTCAATAATAATTCGAAACTAACTTTAAAATAATTCACCAAATTTATATATACATTTATGAAATATTAAGCAGGTTTTCTTAATATTTTTCATAATTCATTCTACTCTACCTATACCATGATTTTAAATGAACATGTTGTACAATTACGAGGCAAACAATTATCGGTCTAATGATTTTCGATACTGTTTAAAAGTGCACACATGTGTTTTTTTTTTCTACGGAAATCCATTAAATCGAATATGCTCTCGACATTATTACATATTACACAAAAAATATATTTTATAAGAAAATTGATTTTGAAAAACCTTTTATGCGTTCTTTTTTGCTTTACTTCTTTTTCTACAATTTTTTTGTTTTTTTGTTTTCAATAATAAATCTATAATTTTAAAACAAAAGGTATTTATAAAATCATTTAAAATACTACAGAAAAGTGTACATTAACGGTATTACATTGGTTGTTTAAAAAAATGACTGTTAAGGTACGTTTCCACTGCGGTGGCCGCACTGTGCGCGCACAAAAATTTGAAAGAAAAAAAAATTTAAACGCACTGTGACCGCACATGTTTCTCTATAGGTGTTTCCACAAAATAATATGTTTTTCATGTTTGTTAACATTGTTGGAAACATTGCTTGCACTGTGCGAGCACAGTGTCCGAACTTTATTATTGATGGGGACACATACTTCGTGTGCGCGCACAAGTTTCCTTGTTTCCCACATTGTGTGCGGAAACATAGCGTGCATATCATTTAAATACAGTGAAACTTCTCTTATGCGGACAGCCTTGGGACCAAAAAGTTTGTCCGTTTTAGAGAGGTTTCCGCTAGAAAGGGGTTATGCAAAATAACAGAAATTATAAGAAAGTGAAAGCTCTAAAATTTTTATAAAAGTTTATTTGTACGTATTATGTTCGATATAATTTATATTAATAAATTGTAAAATATACACATATAGTACATAATATATTGTTAATTTTTCAAGTACTCATCAATTTTTTTCTGACGTAAATTTTTGCCACTTGATATTACGTTCTCATAATGTTTTATCAATGTTCAATGCTTGATGATCACCAGTTTTCAAAGCGAAATCTTTCAAATTTCCTGACAAGATGTGTTTTAAACTGTCTTTAAATACTACTTAACTCATTAATAATTTTGACTGAACTAATAATTTCTTCTCATTTGATACCAAGCCTATGAAGAAATAATACATTTAAATATGCTAACTATTAATATTTACTGTTATGATTATAGCACTGAAAAAATTCTTCGAACTTAAATAGCAGATATTCTAACTTTTGATTTTGTTTTTACTTTTTTCCAAAACAACGTTGTTAGACAATGTCCGTTCAAGAGAGGATTTTCATACATATTTTTAGTCAAAAAGTGTCCGTTTTCCACATACAAGAGGTGTCTGTTTTATAGAGGTAAAGTACACATTTATGTCAATAGAAACCAACCATTTCCTTCCAGGTTGTCCGCATAAAAGAGGTGTCTATTAAGAGAGGTTTCACTGTATTTAATTTAGTTCAGTGGAAATTTATCAGTGTTTAAATAAAAAGTGAATTTGAAAATTTCTGGAGAAATTGTATAGGTAATGCTGCCTTTCTTTTAATGCACTATCTATAACTACGAGGAAGAAACAATCTCCACTTTGCTGAGTATGACCTTAATTAAAAGAAAGAGAAACTCCGACTAAACGATTTATGGATAGATTAAAAATAGATCCCCTTAGTGGATTTAGGAATTTCACACAGATGTCCTCAAAAGATTCCATATTATCGGTTGCTATTTTCAAATTCACAAATTAGCAAAATAATTTTCTCATTTGACCATAGTTAGAACTGCACTAAAAATGTAAATTCCTGCAAACTAATTAACTAAAATGAATAATGTTTCTACAACGTTTTCGAGATTGAATGGGAAATGTTGGGGCTTATTGTGATTTTCGATTCGTAGGTTGATCGAAGAATCTTCTTCGATTCGATTGAATTTAATTTCGGTATTGTGTAACTCAATCGAACGAACCAAAAAGCGTTGCATCATACACATTGGTTACAAGCAGGGATGCCAGATCTTAATGTTAGTTGGTCGCCCAAAATCAGGAAAGTAGTCGCCCGAATTCGTAGCTTTAATTTCTTTTAAACATTTTAAGTTCAATATAAAGTACTTAAAATATGTATTTATAACTCTAGGGATAGGGATTATAGGGAGAGCAAAATCGTGATTTTAAAACGCATTTATTCTTATTTAAAAAAATAAAAAAAACATTAACATTTCAATCACATAACAAAAAATATTGCAAAAATAAAAAACAAAACAAAAATTATCACTTCAAAAAATCAAATAAAATTAACAATAAACAAAATAAAATTTAATTCCATATAAATTTTTGTATTATGTAATATATGATAAAATACCTATTCCTATCCTATTATTCCACATTGAATTCGACAAAATCAAGAAACATGAAAGTAGCCTAAAACCGCAGAAAAAATTAATTTAATCGCCCAATAAGTCGCAAAATCAAAATTATTGTCGCAAATTTAAACAGAAAATCGCTCAATTTTCGAAAAGTCGCCCAATCTGGTATCCCTGCTCGCAACACTGATTTAGTTTAGGTGTAGACGATTATCATTTTTGTGCGGTCACTGTACGCGCACATGATTTCGGTGGAAACGCACCTTTAAAGTTTACTGTCTGTACTGCTGATTTTTTCTTCATGTGAAATTTGAAGCAGATTTTTTAACTCTTGCCAAAAATAAAGTTCCTTAATGTAGCTGATAGTATAGTATAGTTGTACTTTTCAGTGTGAATGTTTAATAGCTCGGAAAATTTATAAATTTATAATAATAAGAGGTAGTTTTCTTCTAGTAAAACAAGTATTGAAAAATCCTATGAAATGAAATACAAAAATATATATAGAGAAAAGTTGATTTTCGAAATTTAGCCAATAAAAATTTCGACATTTTAAAGACATCTTTTAGTATGGTATGGTATGGTAAATAAAAATACATATATGTATATACAATTCAGTTGAAATACAGTTTTTATTTAAGTTTATAGGTGTACATTTAAGTATTTTTTTATTTTAATACTAACTAAACTAAAAACTAATTGAACATAAAGTGCGTAAAAGTTTTACAAACATTTTAAACATTTCTTCACCAAAAATTTATATTAATTTTTTAATATATAATATTTTTATTATATTGAGAAATTTGAAATTCCAAAGAATCCATTATAACACATACATATGTATGTATGTATGTAATTATAGAAATTAATAAAGCTCTTGATTGTCTCAAAAAAATTAACAAAATATGAAATTTTCAAGTAATTCCTGACAAAATCATTAATGAATTCCTTCTAATACACTATAAGTTTTGTACTGATGAAGTTGGGGTCCTCCGTAACCATACAAAAGTTTGCCTCTTCCATTTTCATCGTAATAAGGAAATCGGTATTTTGGCCTGTAAGAGAAAAACAAACAAAATCAAACGATTATTATTTATAGCATACACTTTTCCTATTTCTTCGGTTTAAAATGTTCGTAGGGAAAAACTTCTGTTTAGCACGCGTGAGATATTGAAATGGGGCATTTTTCGAACGGTACTTATAGGACTTAGGAGTTTCGTCTTTAATATAACATGTGTCCTTATTGGAGCATACCATTTCACAGCCGAAAAGTACCGTTAAAAATTGTCATGTTGTACAAAAACCGTTTCGTTCGTTTTTTTTATTTGTAAGGTCTATATGAACATATGAGGTATCATTGTATAGAGGACAAAAAAAATCATTCATATGATACTAAAAAACATTATGTATTCGTCCTTTTTCAAGTTTCAGAGATATATCGTCATCAAAGAGAGTTGAAAAATTGATTTGAAAAAACACTAAATTTTGATTAAAATTTAAATTTCCATATCTCAATAACCACTAGACCAATAGAAATTAAATAAATTATTTTAGAAAGAAGAAGAACTTCTCTTTAAAATGCATTTTTAACTTCTACCCTGGAACATCCTGAAATGAAGAAATAACGGATTTTGTATAACATGTCAATTTTGTCACAACATTTTTAACTATATTTTTCGGCTGTAAAATAGAATTTGTGTCAATAAGGACATATATGTATGTCATATTAAAGAGGACATTCCAAAGCTAATATGAAAAGGTTTTATTTCAGAGTGCGGAAAATATCACTCACGAATGAAAAAAATTCAATTTTTCACCAATTCTATCATTCACGAATGATAATTATTTTTTACCACTTTTATCACTCACGAATGATATTTAAATTACAAATTCTTATCACTCATAAAGAATGAAAAATATAAATAATATAAAGTCTCAAGACAGCTACTTCATTTTTTAAAGTGAAAATAGTAGTTAAATTTTAAAAAGTGAAGTTTCAAAAAAAGTAATATAAATATTGAAAATAAATATTGTTGGAGAACAAATAAACATTTTGTGTCATTAAATTTATAATATACTATTTAGTATTATTAAGTATTTAATATAAACAAAAAAATAATAATTATTTTAAGAATAAAATTATAATTTATAAAAAAATGTATCATGTTGTTTTTATTTATTTTTTAAAGATTCTAGGAAATTTGACCCAAACTAAATTCTTTAAATATGAAAAATTAATCCAAAAATAGCGCAATGTAAAAAGAAATACCTTACTTTTATCACAAAATTTATTTTGTTTATAGTAACTGAAAAACATTATTTACAACATTACGAAAACGTTTGCAGCAACTGAAAAACATTACTTTCAAAAGTACGAAAACGTTTGCAGCAAAAGAAAAATGTTATTCTCAATTATTTAAAACATTTACTGCTGCAATTGTAGAACTTTACATGTAAAATCAAAGAAAGTTTGTGGCAAAATTGACTCGTTTCCATCAAAATATTACTAATTTGGGCTAACTAGGTATATTTTCAGGCAAATGATAAAACTTTTATCCTAAGTGTTGTTCATTTGAACATAAAGTTTAAATCAAATTATAAAACATTTTTAGGAAATATGTTTGTCACAAAAGAATGCCCCAAACGAAGTTTGTTTGCTTAATTTTTCGTTTGTGACAAACGTTTTTTTTCTTTCAGTGTGGTTCTTTTACACTCATTTGTTTTGTTACCAGTTTGCATAATATCTAATTACATACATATATGTATGTACATATGAACATACATATAAAATGTGTGATAATAACCTGAAGATTATTGATAACCAATAGGGTTATTATTATATTTACCACCTCTTATATATGAAATCTTGCTTATCTCAACAGTTAACACGTACATTTGTGGTATGAAGATGTGATTTTGTACATACATATTACTAAGTCCGTGATATACTCCACAGTAATGCATAATTGCTAAGTGATGAATATATTATATACAGGGTGTTTCACAGATCGTGTTATAAACTGAGCAGGGTGGTAGACCTCGGTGAGTAACGCAAAAAATCGTTTGTGAGGGGGGGGGGGGGTCTATTTTCAATATTTACCGAGATATTCAAGGTCAAAGACAACTTTTTTCGAAAAGTAACCAGTTTCAATTTATGCAACATATTTCAGCGTTCCCGCAATGCAGAGAGGTAAATGAAAATTATTTCTAAAGAGAACCTTCAGGTCTTTACAAAAATGTCTTTTACAAAGTTTTATGTTAAATGGATTAAAAGTTATTGTAAGTCAAAGTCTAAAAATTTTAAAAAAAATTCGTCATTTTTATGTTCAAGGTAGAAAATCCCGAAAATTTTCCTTATTATTTTTTTAATTTTTAAAGCTTAACTCTATTGTTACTCTCGGTAACTATTGAAAATAAACGGGGGGGTCCCCCCTTCCGATGCGATTTTTTTCTTTTCTCACCGAGATCTACCACCCTGCTCAGTTTGGCACACGATCTGTGAAACACCCTGTATATACATACATATGTACATACATAATTGTAATATATCACAAAATGCTATCAAAAAGAAAATTATTTTATAGCTCTTTTATGGTGTTATCACACACTCATACCTAAATATAGGTGGAACGTTCATGATATATTGTTTTAATTAACATACCTTTCAAAATACTGAAAATGTGGACCATTGGGTTGAATATTAGAGAGGGCAGTTTTCATTACATCACATAATGTAAGTAAAATCTAAAACAAACAAAAAAAAATAAATTATATTGTATAAATTCAACTATAGATATTTTTTTTCTTTTTGGATGTCAGTACAGGCAAGATAGGCATACTTTTCTATATTCTGTCACAAATTGTTTGAATAAATCTGTCTCGTGTGTGGGGTGATCAGATCTCAATTTCAGTCGAGGGAAATCTTCTAAATTAAATATTACCAAGGCAAAAAACTCATCGGGTACTGCCTCCATAAGCACAATACTGACTTCCAAAAAGAAAAATACTATAATAATTTAAAAAATCACTGCAGCGTATTGTGTTGTGACACAAATAACATTCATAAACCTAATTTTTCTCAACTTTAATGAATACAATGAAAATACACATTTCTAAATTACATACGTACATATTATCTACATATCTTGATATGTGTACACTGTGTCATATCAAAAAACATAAGCCATGTTTTCGTTTTAAAAATTAATTTGTAAGATTATTTTGTGATTTATATGTTAGTTTTTGTATTAAATCTTTCTGGAAAATTCAAGAAAATTTCCTATTACGAAAGACATAATTTTAGATTTCATAAATATTTCATTGAAAACTACAACGTTTATATTTTTATTTATTTTAAATTATCACTAACTTAAAATCTACTCAATTTTTTTTGTAAATTAAAAAAAAAATAATAATAATAATAACAAAAAAATAAAATTAAACTTACAATAGCTATGATTATGCTTGCTTTCTTCATTTTGAAAAAAAAAAAAATATATATATATGTAATGATAATCGAACTTTAATGCAGATTTACTAAAAAGTAACTAACTATTCCACAAGACACCATTAGTAATATACCTATCACGAAAGTTTGAATACTAAAAAATATACTAAAACTCTGCGGATAGTATGAATAAATAAAATTATCGTACATATTTATTACTTTCTCCATATTTTGACTACCACTCCAGGTAAAAAAATAACATACAAAATAACAACAAATAAACAAAAATAAAAAAACGCACAATAAATTCAAAGAAGAAACAAGTATGTCTTTTAACCCTTTGAACTTGAAAGACGACTCATAATTGCCATTAAATGTATTGCGATAACTCGATTATCGAGTGAGAGTCGCCCCACAAAGAATCGCTTCAGGTTTTGTTTCATGTTTTTGCACTTTAAATTGCAATAACCAATTATGGTACCTACATTCATATTATTGGGGTATAGATAGCCAGTAATAAAATTTAGAGAAAACGTAAAAAAAAAACATATCAAATTAAAATGCAATTTTCGTCAGAATGAAAGAATGAGAAAAATTGATTGTTATATCAAAAATAAATAAAAAATAAAGCCTCGAGTACAAAGGGTTAATAGTCATTGAATTGGGGGCCGTAAAAAAAATTACGTTACTGTCTGAAAACATCTTAGTATACCATTTAACATCAAACAGACAATTGTTGAAATAAATTTAATTTTAATTTAATTTAGGTGAAAGCAAATTTACAAATATGTATGTATGTATGTATGTAAATACTACTTCAAGCTTGTGTAGCATTAATGATGATTAGAATATAAAATGTTCTTAATAAATATAAATTTGTTGATAGAATCTCCAGTCTCCAGTTTCAATCGAAATGACACGGCCTTTGTATTCAAAGACATTTTATTTAAATGAGACATTTTAAAAAATGCAAATGCTGAAAGATTATAGAAATTTTACAAATTTGAAGGCCGACTGATTATAAATATAATTTCTCAATCCTCAATTTATTCACAATATCTGGTTAAAAACATACAACTACTGGTTTTAATCATTTTCTTTTTTTTTCCTCGAAAAATTAAAAAACCATTTATGTAAGATCAAAGATAATGCATTATTTAACACACATTTAAAATACCATAGTGCTTCAATGGTGATTGGTGAATGAGAAAATGAAAAAATATGAACATGAGTTGGATACGATTTGTCAGCTATACTTCCGAAAATATGAAAAACTTTTGGGGACTGATACGAAATTAATGCACATACATACATAAATGATATACCAAAATTAAAAATGTTTTTATACGTAGTACGTGACTTGAAGCACAAAATTAAAAACTTAAGAATTCAATCAACAACAAAAATTTCTGTTCAATAAATTTTTCTACTATTAAAATTTTTGATTTAAAATTCGTAAAGAAGAAAAAAAAACCACGGAAGTCGGAACCCAAATGAAAGTGGGGCAGATCCTTCAATATGGAGAATATTATCATAATATACACTAGGGTGTCCCTTATTTTTCAACTTTCAGATTCTCAGTGTCTCACCTCCTAAATTTTTTGTACTTGACGATGTGAAAATAACCTCAAAATTACCTGTGCCGCAAAAGGGTTATTTTTACCCAAGAAAATATACTAAAAATATAACAGTACTTTCATGAATGCGTCGTCAACTGTAATCAGAGTCGTCAACTGTGCATGCAAGCGTTATTAGAATAAATGAACATGATTCGCCATCTTCAAATATGACGTCACAATCTTTATAAAGTTTAATAATTTCTAATTAATTTAAATCTTATTTTAAATTTAAAATCGAACTAAAGAAATTTCAGGAAAAAAATGTACAACACTATTCGTTTTAATTGAAAATAAACATCGCATTAGCCTGAAAACGATTGAGTAATTTCAGCCGTCATAGCGCCGTCGACGCATTAATGAAAGTACTCTAAGTTCATATGTTAGCACGTTTTCGTCAAAAATCAGATTTCAAATTTGAATACCTCTGGACCTCGTGATTCAAAAACCTTGAGATTTCTGCAAGGCATTTTCCTTGTCATTCCCTACAAATTTTTCTTTTGAGCAATTTAAGAAATTTTGAAAAATTTATATGGAAAATTGGAAATATTTTTTTAAAAAATTTATATGGGAAAAGTGGGACTAGTGAAATTTGGGCTATTATATCTTGGGCTCTGTTGCACCGATTTCAATCAAATAAAAAGGACTATACTTTATCCACTAATTATTTGCACCACAGCGATTATGAAAAAGTTCATTTTTATCCAGTGTCATTACACTTAATACTTTTAATAGTAGTATACTAATCTACTCATACCATACCCCAATCTATTATATGTACAATGAAACGCTGGATAAAAGTGCCGGTGATGAAAATAAGAAACACATTTATGTAATTACTCAAAGAAGAAACAAGACAAAATATGTCCATAAGCGCTGTGGTGCAAATAATTAATCGATAAAGTATAGATGGAAAAACAATTAAATTTAATGCAATTATTTTTCGAAAAAGTAAATGATTTTTTAGAGCTTTTAAATTTTGTGGTTTTTTTCACATCGTCAAGTACAAAAAATTTAGGGGGTGAGAGGTTGGTTTAGAAAAAAATTTTTTTTTTGCTGTACATAATAAGGGACAGTCTAATGTACATACATATTTCAAAATAACTGCAAGAAGACAACATCCAGAAATCCAAAAAAAAAAAAAATGTTCTTCTGTCTCATCTGCTTACATTCCCATTCAAGGGAGTTTTTTTTTTTCAAATAACTTTTTTTTTTTTATATTCATATGTACTGTACAATAATAATAATCAAAATAAATAAGCAATGTGTGGTAAATTGAAATATTTATGGTCCTATGGTTTTGGTATGGTGCTGGGTTTATACAAATATCATACGTAAAATTTTTACAAGGTTGATTTTTTTTTAAATATTTCTCAATATTATATAGTACATATACATACATATATGTATGTATATAGTACGTATTTACATATAATTTACTCATTATGAATTTTGATACGAAGTTTTGTATGAAATGGTAAATTTCATTTCACTGGAGAAATGCTATTACTTCCTTTTTTTTTTTTTTGCATACGTTGCACGCAAATTTGCAATTGAAAACTAATTATACTATCTGTGATAAAGAGATATATCCATACGTATATGTACATATGTACTCGTCGTATAGAAAGGATACGTTCGGATATTTAAAATAAAATAAACATTTTCAATGAGAATAATTAGTAAATGTGAAACGGATTCAATTCAAAAATATTGAAAAGAGGATTAGTAATATTTTTTTCTTAGTATGTATGTATATTATTTGATTTTTAAATTTATGTTTTTTTTTCTTTTATTTTGTCATTTTCGAAGGACTGTTATTATACAGAATTAAATTTTAACGATGCTGTATGCATTCATTGACATTTTTTTGTTTTTTACAATGATGATATACTAATTAAAACAAAAAAAAAAAATTTGATTCACTTGGGAAAATGATGTTTGCTTCAAAAATAAATTAAGTAGGTATGTATGTATTTTTTTTTTCTTGTCGGATTTTTTTTTTAAGTTTTTACTAAAATTGAATTAAAAAAGAAAATATGTTTATAATTTATTTTTATAATTTTTTTTCTACAATTTGTGTAGGATTTTTTATTTACTCTCTTAACATTTAAATGTGTCTCGAATTAATCTTAAAATCTAAATCAATCATCTTAAGCATTTCATTCTTTATTTTTATCATTTTTTATTTTTCATTTTTAAATTCTTATTATTAATATACAATTACAGATTATGTATTTATTTACTTACTTTTTGTTTCGAATATTATAATTTACAATTTTTTATATTAATTTTTTTGTAATCAAATTATTGTTTGTATAATATTTCAATTACTACCTATTTTATTAACCACACGAAATTTTTTTGTTTTTTATTTTTATTTTGAAATCTATTTTGTTTTAATTACAGAAAAATGAAGTGAGGGAATAAAGAGTTCATTGGATATTTTTATATGTATGTATGTACAAAATATATAAATTAAAAATAAAATAATATTTAAAAAAAAAACATTTTTTGTGGATAAAAGTATAAAAATGTCTACTTTTATTCGATTTTTTGTGTGTGTTCATTTTTTTTTAAATCCAAAAAGCAATCAAAATTTGATTTATGTAGTTTTCTTTTTCATATGCTATATATGTATGTATGTAAATGTATATATATATATATATATATATATATATATATATATATATATATATATATATACATATTTATACATATATATATATACATATATATGTTTAGTAATACATATCATAGTACAAAGAAGACAAGTAAAATTACTTCTGCATAACGGTAAATAAAAAATGACATCCAATCATAACGTTATCAGTAATAAAAAAAGAAAAAAACTTCCTATAAGACGGAGAGAGACTTGTAGTATGTATGTACCTTAAAAATTTACATGATTTTATATGGAAAGAAAAATATATCTTTCTTCTTCATTTCTAAGAAAATAAAACTAAATTTCTACACAATTATATTGTACCTCCTTCAATTATATCAATGTCTGTATCACAATATATTTTACATAACTTTATATTCTCACCTACGAATGTTTTACGCATACACGTGAAAAATGATAATAAAAATGCCTCCCTCAGTTGCCTATCTGTATTGGTTCTATACTTTTTATAAAGTAAAGCGTAGTAATATTGAATCACTAATATTTATTTTGTTTATTATTATTTGTAAGGGGATAGTGAAGGAAATGTAATAAATACATATTGTTGAGTTTAAGTAAAAAGGTAATTGATAAATTATAATTAAAATGAATTTCCAGTAAATTTCCATATATTGGGTTTGAAATTACGTTTTTGCTTCCATTTTACCCAATATGGCAATAAGAGTATAGTTTACTCTATATATTGAATAACTATACGTACACTTGCATTTTACACATACATTGAAGTTTTTCAAAATTTCTTATCAAATTTTGTATGGAAAATTGAAATGTGATTTTACTAGTCTTCTCTATACTATGATAATATCTTAATATCTATACATATACATATACATATATATATTTTCATAAGTAATTTCTCTTAATGTGTTGATAATTAGTTTTTTTCTTTATTTAATTGTTTTTTTTTGTATCATACTTATTTTAATTTTTAAAAATCATATGCAATATTTACATTTTTTTTTCATCCTTTAAACTACTTTATTTACTTCTATATTTTTTTTAATTATTTTAATCGTCACTTATTAACTAATTCATAGTTATTATTATTTTCTATGTAATTACTAAAAAAAAAAAAAAATAATAATAATAATAAAATCAAAATTTTAAAGGAAAGAAAAATCATTATTTTTATTTTTCTTCACCATTTTTAAATTAACATTTTTAAGTATGTATTTGAATTTGATTTTTTTTTTTTTTTTTTTTTTTTGCTTAAAATGTATATTTAATTGTGTAATGTCCTATTTTTATTGTAAAAATTGTTTTTTGTTTTATTCATTCATTAAGTATTTACTAATGTTGTAATTTTTATTTGATTTTTGTGTGTTGTATAAATAAGGTATGTTTTGCATTAGCATAATCAGTTTAAGAAAAAAAAAAAAAAAAAAATTCAGTCAATGATAATAAAATTCAATATACCAATTTATTTTGTTTTTCAACATCTTAAATATTAATACAAATACAAATTACTAATATCTAAAAAGGGGATTTAATATTTTCCTAGAAAAATATAATAATAATTTGACATAATTTTATGTCTTGAAAATAAAAAAACAAATCAATTAAAATAAAATAAAATTCAAATTATTTTTCTTTTTGTATTCATCTCATGTATGAAACTCACACTACCCCACTGTAGTGGAGGGGCCCCCCTCCTTTAATTAATTGAAAGAACATAAAATTTAATTAAAAAAAAATTATGTATAGAAACATTCATTTCTTTTTAGCGGCTTCTTATGCACGTGCCTATGTTTGGAGTTTTTGTTGTTGTTGTTTTTTAAAGATAACATCTGTTTATATAATTCTTATTGATGAAGTAAAAATTAATTTAAAAAAAAATATATTTGGACTTATTAGTGACTTTTTATAATTACGTAAAGCTTTTAAAGGTTTTATCTACCACAAGAAACAAATTTTTAAGCCAAAGAAATCATCAAAATATGTATGTCATTATCACTCACAATCCAAAATTATAATGTATAAAATTTTATCAAATTTTGGTGTTTAGTTTTTTTTCATTTTCATTTAAATTGCAAATTAAAAAAAAAAAAAAAAAAAAAAAATTTAATGGACATTAAACACTATTTCTTGTTAAAAATAAAAATATTAATTTTTTCATGATAACATCATTGACATTAAGCCTGTAACCATTTTTGATGTTCCTTCAATTGCGAAATGATGTCTTTCACAATATGTTTTAAGATCAGATTCAAGTAATTGCCAATTTTTTATTCTGGCACATGATACATGAGCTCTTGATAAACATTCACGTTGTAAACAGCTAACCATTGCTCCATTTAACGAACAAATATCGCATTTATATATTGTGCTACTCCATACGGCTGCTTCTAAACCAATAATACGTGAACCAATCATATATACACCTGGTGCCCAAACAGCACAATCTTCATGTGTCCAAATTTCATACATATCATCAGAAACTTTTGACATTCCATAGAATATATCATCACTGTTGTCGACCATTGAAGATGATGATGATGACGAGCATGCTGTTGCTGCTGTTGATTCTGCTAATGCTGCTAATGCTGCGGCTGATGTTGATGGCATATCAGGATTAAAAGAATGTTGAAATTTTTGTGCACTTGATGATGATGTTGATTCTGTGATTATTCTTGTGGTTGTTATTACACCATTACCGCCACCTTTTTTCTTCTTCTTTGCCTAGAAAAAGCATTTGAAAAAAAAATTATATATCTTCTAGTTTTTTGACAAGTAAAACAAACTTAGTTTTTCAATAAATTTCACTTACATTTCTGCTCTCTCCACTTGTTGATGGTTGCGGTTGTTTTTGATGTTTCTGTTGTCCAATAGTTGCTTGTACCACTGGTATATTACATTTTTTTTGTATCATTTGAGCTTTAGTTCGTTTACTAATAAATTCATCTTGAAATGGATTTATTTGGCTCAATTCAAATTCATCACAATTTGTTGTCACAACATATGGTCCAAATAAATCACCTAAACCATTTCTATGTGGTCCTTTTTTACAAAAAACGCACATCCATGACGCATCAATTGTATCAGCATCATATTTAACACTTAATGTACTCACATGTAACCCACGTATTTTATTACGTTCCGTATTTGTGTGATGACTTTGAAGTGTTTTCTTAACTTTATTCTGTTTTTCAGTATCATCTTCTGTTATTGGTGCATTAATAATGTCCATTGAACCATCAGATTTCAATTTTACAAATGGTCCCCTGTATTTAAAGTCTATACTACCACTTGATATTGCAGTTTCGCAATCCTCTTCTTGTTGCTTTTGTTGTTGTTGTTGCGGTTGCTTTTTCTGTTGTTGTTGTTGTTGTTGTTGTTGTTGTTGTTGTTGTAGTAGTAGTTGTTGTTGTTGTTTATCTCTTGTTGATGATTTATCTTTTGTTACTTTTTCATTTTGCTGATGTGATAACTTTGATGTTGATGATTTTGATTTAGTGGTAGATCCTTTGTGATTAGATGATGAACCAGTAACGTTAGTATTCTTTTTTGGTGATGTTGATCCTGTTTTTCGTTTCTTTTTTGGAGGCGATATATCCAATGATGAAGATTTTTTGTGTGATATCGATGATGATATTTTTAATGTTGATGGAATATTATTTTTTATAGTGATTTTTTCCTCTTGAATTGAAGAATGTTGTGCTGCTGGTAATGTTATTGCTGCTGTGGTTGTAGTTACAGCTGTTGGTGTTATTTCTACTTCAATTTTGTTCGTTAATTCAGTCTGTAAAGGTTGTTCTAATTCTAAAACTGGATCATTTTGATCATCATTCGATACTCCTGATATAACATTCGAAGGTATACTGCACGGTCGTTCATCTTCAATTCCCGCAAACATTTCTTCTAATTTATCTTCAACCTATTTTTATTAAACACAAAAAAAAAAAAAATAAATAAATAAATAAAATAAATTCAAAATGTTGAAAAACTTCTCTATTGTAAAATGGATGAATTATTCATGAAATTAAAATATCACATGATATGAAATATCGATATAGACAAATTTTTGCCCATCACTAATTATGTGATACACTTACCTCTTCGAATCGTATTTCTTTAATATTTTCAGAATTATCTTGACTAGGAAGATGATTATTACTATTACTGGTACTGCTAACATAATTATTATCTGAAGAATTTGTGATTGATGTTGTTGTTGTGTCTGTAATTGGTGTACAAAGTATTTCTGTAAGATCTGTCAATTTATTACTATCACTTTGCTCTAAATCATCTTCTTCACCAATAATTGTTCGATTTTGTGCTTCTCTGTTTTGAACTAAATTATTTACACCCTCACAGTCGACTTCCATTGGTTCACTTTCATCATCATCATTATCATTACTGCTTGCTATCATTGCTGCAATCTTATCAATTGTCTCAATATCATCGGAATCACCTTTTAATTTACTGCTACTAATATTTGTTCCTGCTTGTTTATTTGAACTATTTTGTGAATAGCAGTTTTCTAATGGTGATTCTACCATATTTCTTCCATTTCTAGTCTCGTTATTATCTCCATCTTCTTCATCCCCTTCTATTGCTGTTGTTGTTGAGGGTACCGATGTGGCCGTGTTAGGTTTTGACGTTTTTTGGGATTTAGAAATTTCAATATCTGTCGATTGACTATTTCTGTGATTTTCTAAACGATTCAAATGACGATGATGAGAATGGTGAAGTTCTAAATTTTGATCATTTGACAAAGTTGTACCGCGATTTGATATAGTAGTAATATTATCTACAATAAC
This sequence comes from Bombylius major, assembly GCA_932526495.1. Classification (NCBI taxonomy): domain Eukaryota; kingdom Metazoa; phylum Arthropoda; class Insecta; order Diptera; family Bombyliidae; genus Bombylius; species Bombylius major. The sequence continues at coordinate 30,744,364 of OW052046.1, read as the reverse complement.
GCTTTTCATTTTATTATTTTCTGTTTCTTGACTAACAACAGACATTGGCATCAGCTTTGTTGGGGTGGTTGTTGTTATTGTCGGTGTCCAATCACCACCACCATCGCCTACATTTCCCCCACTGCCGCCACCACCTCCATCGCTGCTTTCATTATTCCTAACTTTAGTTCTTTCATTTTCAACCGGTCCTTCTATTTCTGTTCGAAGTTGTTGTGAACGGTGATGTAAATGATGAGGATGATGATGCTGATAATGATGTGGATAATGATGCTCAATAGCAGCAACGTTATTACTTTCAATTTTATTATTTGAAATAACAATATCTGTTGCATTTCCTGTTGTGTTATTATCTAAAGACGTTTGATATTTTTCGTTGTCTAATTTTAAACGATTTTCATTTTTATCTGAAGTGTTGATTGTGTTATTACTACTACTACTACTACTACTACTACTACTAACAGTTCCTGCAATACTAGTTCCGCATCCTCCGTCAGTAACATCTTTTTGGTAAAAGGACTTCACTGAATTAATACCACTACTTTTTACAATATTAGCAACAGCAACAATAGCATCATTTGCAGGTAAACTATCGTCACTATCATTTGGAACTCGTATTATTCGGTTTGGCTTTCGTCTTCTACGTGTTTTACTTGCATTTGAATCAACTGAATCATCATTGGATGTCGCATTTAATGGTGATGGTGCTGCCGAACATAAAAGTGAATTCTCATATTGAGGAGTCATTGTCTCAGCAGACGCAGCAACCGTTGAAGATACTGCTGCCGATGTTATTTGTTGTTGTGGTGGTTGGTGATGATGATGCAATTGCTGCTGATGATGTTGGTGATGTTGGTGTTGTTGTTGTTGATGATGATGATGTTGCTGCTGATGTAGTGATAGAGGTGAAATGTGATTATTTGCAGATGTTAAATCTAAGTTAACTCCTACTCCTAGATTCATAGATAATGGTACTGGACTGGTAGATTCCGGTGAAATCGGAGTATGATTTAGTAAGGAAGGAGCTCTTAGAGGAGATACTAAAATATCAGAAAAAAAAATTATTTCAATTGAATGTTAATAATATAACGTTTTACTTACATCTTCTTGGTGACGTTGGCATGACATGAAGCTTTGCAGTTTGATTAATTAATTCTACTGGTTGGTCGTTCATCATTGAAGAAATCTACCAATGATATAAAAAAACCCTTATTAAAAAAACTATTAGAAAAAATTAAAATGATAATTATATACATCATTAGGATCGCGAATTCCTGCTGCTAATGCTGCTGCTGCAGACATTTTTAGTAAATCATTATTAATTTGTCTAGCATCTCTAATATAAATACCACCTCCACCACCACCCCCTCCCCCTCCACCAACACTACCGCAATTCGATGATAAGTCACTACAGTTGATTCCATTTGATGTAGAAAATTTGTCCCGTACACTACCAGTAGTTTGTATAACACCATGACCAAGACCTACTCCAGAACTACGAGTAGAATATAAAGAATCATATATAATCAATCAACGTTTCAATTGAATTTATCATATTAAAATTTTACCTCTGTAAATTGTTTGCTATATGTGAAAGTTGTTTTCCATGCATTGTTGTAAAATCTGGAGAAGACGGAGAAACTAAATTTCTTGGTGATGCTGTTGATGATAATGAATTATTTCGTGATGATTGAATTGTTAAATCAACTGAACCGCTAAAAGCTGGTGGTGGACCCCGAACAAATGATGGTAATAAAGGATTTAATTCCAACTAAAATAAATTAAAATAATTTTAAAATAAATCGAAAATTGTGTATTAATGAAAAAAAAACTATAGCTTACATTTTTATGTTTAGCTGATATAAAACTATATAATGCTTCTGGAGGTGTAGGAGTATGCCATGTTAATGGAGATCGTACCAATGATCGTTCATTTGAAGACATATGAGCTACTTGAGGTTGTCTTGGAATGTAAGAAGGTATCTATAACATAAAAATGAATTTATTAAAATTTTAAAAATTAAATTAAATTGAAGACTGCAATAATAAATCAAATAGTATAAACTCACTTGCAATGGATTCCATGAAGAATTCGGTTGACTTAGATGATGCGGATTATGGCCAGACATGATTTGGCTTTATTATTAAAATTTTTTTGATAATAAACAAGCCACAACTTTGTTTCGTTGAAATTTTCAATTAATTGTTTTTCTTACTTTATTCTAAAAATAAGTGAAATAGAAATCATTATTATGAAAAATAAGAAATAATTTTGTAATTTATTTAATTTAGTTAGGAACATTAAGTTTATGATTTTAAAAATAAAAATGTATAAGATCAAACATTTTAAAATCTAAGTTATACATATATGTATGTACATACGAGTACATATATATACATAATGTATATATTTTTTCATATTATTTTCAAGTTTTGGTTAGAAGTATGTATTTTAAATTGAAATATGTTGGCAGGTATGTAATTTACATTTGAACAAATTAAATATATGATAAATAAAATTTCAAATATTATTTAAATATAAAAAAAAAATCCACCAAATTTATTAGTTATTTACATATTATATTTCTATTTCAGTTAAATATAATAATTATCTTTCCTTTTTCATTTAACTTTTTTTTTTTTATTTCAACTTTTATGCGCAATGAATTATTGGTTGGAGAAATGAATATAATAGGTATACAAAATGATGCCGATAATTACATATAGTTTAAAGTTATATATTAAAATTAAATTAAATGGATACTAACCATTTTTATTTGAATATTTTCAAAAACAAAAAAAAAAACAAACAATAAATATTTTTAGTTATTTCAAAATAAATGCCGCTACGTATCACCTTTTGTTTTATTGACATTAATCTTTCCACACCATGAATTTTAGAAATATGTACCTATTTTTTGTTGATAATAGATATTCATGAAATCAGATAGGTAATAAAAAAAAATGATACATATTTAAATAAAATTTTAAATAAAATGATGTAAGAACTGTTTTGTTTAAAAATAATAAAGGGCAAATAATATAAAAATATTTAGTTTTTTCTTATAAATTCAAAAGAAAAAACAATTACACGTTTAAAGATTTAGATACGTACGTACATATGTATGTATATAGACAATTAGATGTATCTGACTTTTTCTCTTTAAAATCAGATAAGAAACAAAATATGGGTAATACAAATTAAGGAATGCTTCTTTATACGCTTAAATATCACTTAATCTTTTTAGTTTTAGTATTTTACTACTTTAATATCTCAGTATAAACAATATTACACTTTATTTCTTTTATTTCATTTACTATTAATTAAAGATATAGCATATATTATGTACACTTAGTTTTATTAGATATACATGTATGTATGTATATACATATATTTATATATATATATACATATATGTATACCCTCTTATAGGTATGTCTTTTTAAAAAGCGAAATATTGTATTGTATTGATCTTAAATTGAAATAAAGGGAAAAAAACAGGTGATGTAGAGTATTGCGCGATCTATAAAAACATTTTTTTAACATGCATTACTTCTATACTAAGAAATCGACTTTTATTTTTTCAATTTTTTTAAAATATTATATTTATATGTGTGAATACTGTCAATGTATAAATTTTTACCTCTCGAATGTTAAAAAAAAGTATTATCTACTTCTTCCTTTTTTTTTTTTCCTTGACAACTTTTATTATTACCCTATACCCTATATCTTGATTTTTAAAACAGCACACATAATATCTAAACTAAGTATTACAAAAACATTGTATCAATATTTACAATTTTTTATAAAATTTACAATTATTCATATTACAATCCTAATTATGTACAATTTTTTTTTTATTTATAATTTAAAAAAAGGAATTTCTCCTCAATAATTCCACTTCACTCAAATAATATTACATATATATCTTTGGGACGACAATCGACAATGCCAAATCTATTTCCCATGGCCGCCACCGCCGATGAATATTTTTTTATTATGGAATCATCTACATCTACAATTCTACATATTCTATCTATCACACATTCATTTTAAGAACTGAAGCGACATCTTAAGTAAAAATGATTTATTAACACTTCAGTGATACCATATCATATATTAGATATCACTTCCTCAGTTCCAAAAAAACACCAAGTGAAATAAAAATTTATGTGGACTCTGCTTTTTTTTTAAAAAAACCAAAAATGAATCCACATATTTAAAGTACAATTTATAATAACAACAGTATATTTAAAATTTATAATTAAAAAGTGAATTTTTGCCGTTTAAATAACTGAAGAATCGAAAAATGTCATCTATCTGAACTAATTACTAATGGCACAAGTGACAACTGACAAGTGATGTTTTTCTCAGAACAAAATTTGAATTTGATGATTTATTTTGTAGAAAAATCACATGTAAAATATAACACAAACACAAAATCTGAAATAGAATAATAATTTTTAGTTTTAAAACAATTATTAAAACCTACCATATCAATTTTGTTTTGTAAATTTGTAGTATCGATCAACTTCGATTCTTTCCTCGATCTGTCGACATCATTGACTTTATATATATCTGGACTGTACAACTTTTTATTTCAAGTGGGCTCAAGACAAATTTCGTTAATTCCCTAAGAGTGAGACATATACAGGGTGTTTCCGTTATCTCCGACCAAAAGGATACCATAGATACGGCTCATCGAGACAAACAAAAAATCGTATCGGAGGGAGGGGAGAAATCCCAACGGTTTGGCCGCTAGAGGGCGTTGAAGTTTTTTTGCTCTTATTTCACGATGTACCCTATAACTTTTTACAGGGGCACTCTAGGGTCACTTTGTATTAAAAGAAAATATAGAGAACCCTTTGTTCTTTCTAATGATGCCCTAATTGTTCCTCTATTCTTAACTTTTAAAAAGATATACGCCCTCAAAATCAAAATTTTGTGAATTTTTACTCATTTTTTGTGTTTGATGTAGATGAGCCGTATCTATGGTATCCTTTTGGTCGGAGATAACGGAAACACCCTGTATATGCATTATTTTCGTTCATTCAATCATCCATCTCCCTTTCACTCATTGATTGTTAAAATTGTCAAATTTGAATATGTTCAAATTTAAAAACGTTGGAAAATCGCCCATTGAAATAACGTATTAACAAGTAAGTTACTGATTTATTTAAGGACAATTTGATTTTTATCGAATTTAAATTTAACTTTAATTCAAATTCAGTTAATTTATTTTTAATTTAAATGAAAATTGTGCCTTCATCTATCTATTAAAAATATCAAATGTTTAAATCAATCTTCGTCCATTGAGACATGGCGGATTACCAAAGAGTAACAATATAAATTTAATCCCATTTTTACAGTATGGACGGTGTTAAATAGAGAAGTTCTATCCAGTTGAATTAATATCATTGGTCGACATTCTATGAAGAAAACATTTTCTTCTGAGAATTTTGACAGTCGATGTCGAATAATGTATCAAATTGTCAGTTTGTCACATTTAAGATAATTTTTTTGTAATGAAAATTGTCAGTATTTTTGAATATGCATTATACAGTATTAATTAAATTTTAGTTTCCCGCCTTAAAATTCACATTATATTTGTACCTCATGGTGTGAAGCGTTACTTTGGAAAAAGTACTTAAAAAGAATAAACGTTTTTGTTTGCAATATGAGTGAAATAATGAGTGGTATACGACGTGGTGCCTTCATTGTATTCGAAGGATGTGATAAAAGTGGAAAAACTACACAAAGTAAAAGAATAGGTAATTATTTTAAGACTCAAAAAACTTTACAATGAAATTGAATCTACTGTATTCCTCTTTTCAGTAAGTTTTCTTGAAAATCAAGAAATACCCGTGAAGTATTTAAATTTTCCTGCTAGAGATACACCCATTGGAAATATAATCAATGCTTATTTAACACAAAAACAGGATCTTCCAAATGAAGGTATTCATTTATTATTCTCAGCCAATCGTTGGGAAATGCAAAATGATATGAAAAAGTTATTGGAAAGTGGAACAACATTGATTGTTGATCGATATTCATATTCTGGTATTGCTTATAGTGTTGCAAAAGGTAACAATTAACTTTTTGTATTCCTCAAATTTATAATATGTATGTACTCATTGTATGTAATGTAATTTTTCTTATGTCATTTTCAGGATTATCTTACAGTTGGTGTCAATCACCCGAAATCGGCCTTTTACGACCAGATAAAGTAATTTATTTGAAAGCTCAAACCAATGAATTATCTAAGCGTGGTGATTTTGGTGCAGAAAGGTATATGATCTAAAAAAAAAAGAAAGATATCTTTTAAAATTTTTTATTTTTTATTTTTAGATATGAAGTACCAGAATTTCAGAAAAAAGTTAAATCAGTTTTTGAGAAATTACGTGAAGAAGGAAAAGATTATTGGATAGAGATGGATGCTAGTAGAAACTTAAATGAAATCTGTGCAGATCTAAGTATTAAGATTTTAAAAATTATTGAAGATGTTCAAAGTAAATCACTTCAAACAATGTGGTAAAATAAAATAGATATTCAAAATTTATTTTTAGTTTAAGTTAATGCATGCCTTACAAAAATTTTTAAAATTTTATTATTAAAAATTTTAAATAATAATGTTATAAATTCTCTAAATTAATAAATTCTTTGAAATTCAATTTTCTGCTAAATTTTAAGGTATAATTGGATGCTTCATTTGCCTAATCGATTAATTCTTGGATTTTTCATATTCGAAGTAATTGAATGTGATGATAAGCTGTTAAACTACTAGATAAAAAATATTTTTTCAGTCTTCGAATCATTATTAATTTATAATCGGTGCTAATTTATTACTTTTTTAGACGTTTTTTATATGGAGTTAATCGATTTGGCAAGTAAAGCATCCATTTGAACCGTTTGATTTACAGTTTAACAGCAATCTCCTATTTCTACTTCTCAATATTTCTTCTATTTTACTATTTAAGACTCTGATTTACATAGAGTGAGAGCCAGTGCCTGGCAGTCGGCAGACCTTTGTTATGGTATAAAGACTAAAAATTTTTAAATGTACTATTTTTTGTCACTACTGTAGGTTTAAACGTTTGGGGGTTACAAATCTTGACTGAGGGTGACTGGCAAGTATCAGGTTCCAAAGGTGCCCAAAAACTGGGCTTACTTTATATAATGTTATTCAAACAACAATTCTATGACACTATTTAACAAAGGACGCAGTATAAGGTCAAATGGACAAAACTTCCTTTTAGTGAGCGTAAAAGCCTAGACACACCGAAATATAAAGTACGTACTTTGACTTTGTACTTTTCTTGGTAACACACCGGTTTTTGTACTTAATTTTGACGTTAAAATTTTTAAATTCAAATACTTACCAATTATTAAATTATAAATAATTAATTTTTTATTTCAAATATTTCACTAACTATCCCCAAATTCAAAAATTAATAAAAGTCCGTTACTGTAATACTAAAATTTGGTTTAAAAATTAAAAATGGTAGTCACCATAACCAAAAGTATATGTATCTGTCTTTATATTTTCTATATACAAGGTGTTTCACAGTTCGTGTGATAAACTGAGCAGGGTAGTAGATCTCGGTGAGAAATTAAAAAAAATCGTATGGGAGGGGGAAGGGGGTATATTTTCAATAGTTACCAAGATATTCGGTCAGACAATTTTTTTCGAAAAGTAACCAGTTTCACTTTTCGCAACATATTTCAGCATTCACGCAATATAGCGAGGTAAATGAAAATTATTTCTAAAGAGAACCTTCAGGTCTTTACAAAAATGTATTTTACAAAGTTTTATGTTATATGGATTAAAAGTTATTGTAAGTCAAAGTCTAAAAATTTTGAAAAAAATTCGTCATTTTTATGTTCAAGGTCGAAAATCTCTAAAATTTTCCTTATTATTTTTTTTAAATTTTTTTTAGCTTAAATGAAAGCTTATTTTATCTACTCTAACATGGCGTTTGTTTTATTACATTATACATATATATATTTAAGGGCAGTTTTTTTTCAAAATCAGTTAAATTTGTTGTTGTGAAGAATTATTCACTTGTCTTTTGGCATGTTTTATTTGACTCTCTGTGTTAATTAGTTTGTATTCCTGAAAGGGACTTGGTCTATCTAGGCTTTAAGCTATTGAAACTGAACTTTTTTTTAATGGTACCTTGAGGTGTCCTCTTTAACGTGACATGTGTTCTTATTGTCGCAAACTCCATTTTATAGCCAAAATGAACATGTTTTACGAAAGCCGTTATTTCTCGATTTCAGGATATTCCAGGAAAGCAGTTAACAATGTATTCTAAAGAGAACTTCTTCTTCTTTCTAACACTTTATTTCATTTCGATCGGATCAGTGGTTCTTAAGTGGGTGTGTAAACCTGGTGTGAATCGGCATCACTATGGTAAATGGCACACATATACAGGGTGTTTCCGTTATCGACGACCAAAAGGATACCATAGATAGGGCTCATCGAGACAAACAAAAAATCGTATTGGAGGGGGCAGGAAAATTTCAACCGTTTGGCCGCTAGAGGGCGTTGAAATTTGTTTGCTCTTATTTCACGATGTACCCCATAACTTTTTGCAGGGGCACTCTAGAGTCACTTTGTATCAAGAGGAAATATAGACAACCCTATGTCCTTTCTAACGATGCCTTAATTGTTTATCTATTCCTAACTTTTTTAAAGATATACACCCTCAAAATCAAGATTTTGTGAATTTTTACCTATTTTTTGTGTTTAACCCTGCTTTGCTCAAAAACCGTAATCAGATTTCATTTGTATTCATTTTCAATACATTTTATTTAAGTGTTTATACTTAGAGAAATTTAACTTCATATCTTATTTATAATATTTTTTTATTTTATTCTCACTCTACACCTATAGTAGCAGATTAATTTTTCACATCTTCATTTATTAGAGCAACATCATCAATTCTTTATTGTATTTAAAATTTCATAACTTTACAACTATTATTATTTGCTAAATTTATCCTTGAAAATAAAAACCGATATTCCATATATACTCTACTCTATATACATAAACACAAATTCCAATTATTCGGGGATTTATTACAACAAATTTAACCCTGCTTTGCTCAAAAAAGGCTTGAATTAACTCAAATTTTTTATTGCAGAAAAAGAATGCTCAATTGATTCTGCATCGATTTGTTATCTTCACTTTTTTCGAAAAATGCATAGTTTTCGAGATATTTGCATTTGCAAATTAGCATTCCGAGCACCTATTTTCAATTTGCACTGTAATAAAAGCACGTGTCCTATAAGATAATGAATTTCAGACTTATTTTTTCAGTATTTCCAAAAGATCTTCCTCAATATCTCGAAAATTAAAAGGTTAAATAGTCATGTTACTTTCGAGATAAGTAAGGCATTGAAGAATTTTTTTCACATTCGAAATACAAATTAAATTGCTAAAATTTTAAAAAGCGAAAATATAAAAACTAAAGTGAGGTACACCTTATCATTTAAACTGACAGTTTTTTGCATAAGTGTCAGTTAAAATGATATTGTGTATGTGTAACTGATGGAAAAACTGATGCTGACAAAATGATTTCGTGATTGTTCAGTTTTTTTCATCAGTCGCCGACTGTCAGTTTAAATGATAATGTGTACCTCACTTAAGTGTAAATGGAAATCGAACGAATTCCAAAAATCTAATTTTATCAATTAACACATTATTTAAAGTTATAATAACCTTCTGGAATATATATATATGTATATACATAATTTGAAACTGTGTATATAGTATGCACAAGAATTTAGCAGTTTCTTATACTTCTTAGCAGTTATACTACTATTAACAATTATGGAGTTTTGAAGGAAATATCTATCATACATATTTTGGTTTCAAATGCAAAATTGGAAATTTTAAAAACATTTTTTTTTTTTTAAGAAATTGATTGTTTTTTTAAAATTGTTTGACTGATAAAAAGTGTAAACGATAATTTTTTCATAAAACTTATAATTAATTTTCTATTATTTTTGAATAGGTTTACGAAAAACTATGTACATACATTGAACTTATTGAACACATTTAAATCATGTAAACGTCTATGATATCGGTATGAAATTTTCAAAAAATAAAATAAAATCAAAAATGAAGAAAATTAAATGAACAAGAATTGTTACATTTATACATATTCAGTATATTCCACTGCAATCATTCTGATTTTCTAGTTAAAATATTTAAAAAGTCAAATATTCACAGAGCGCATGATTCCGTAATCATCATTCATCATCCTCTAACCTCTTCTTATAACTATATATTTTGTGAGAGTTGTATTCATCTCAATTGTTTTCAAAACATCATCATCATCATCATCATCAGTTTACTACAAAAACATGTAAAAGTACATACTTTTTAAGGATTACTAGAAAAAAAAAACAATATGTATAGTTTAGAACTATAAAAATATACATATAATATGTACATATGGATGTACTTGATCCCACATACTACATTTTGAAATCTGGGAATATATGTATATAATATATTACATGATGTGTTACAATACATTGTGATATAAATATTTTTAAGTATCTTTTTTATTTTCTTTTTAATTTATTTTACTTTTTGGTATAATTCTGTATAGTTTGTTAGTTAGTTTAGTTATTATTCGTTGTTTGTTATAATCATACCATCACTGGGTTCAGTTCAGACTACAGTATCATTCAGCACAAACAGTGTATAAGTTTTGTTATTTACTCTGCTTCTGTTTCTTTTATTATTATTATTATTATTATTATTAAAAATATTGTCCTTCTTTTTAAAAGTAAATGTTGAAATTTATTTTAAGATTTTTTTTTTTTAATTTAATTTACGTGCTGCTGTTGATTTTTTTCTGTGATTTGTTGGGCTTTTTGTTTGTACGCATAAATATTTAGGATTTATTTATTTTTTTCCCCTATTTGATTTGATTTGATTTTTTAAACTGTACATATTTAGTAAAAATATAGAATGAAAAATTTATTTTTATTAATTTTTTTTTCCACATAGTTAAAAGTGAAATCAGTGAATTTTATTTAAAAAAAAATAATAATAATAATGAGAAAATTTTGTTGTTGTTGTGAAAAATTTTTCAAACTTGTTTGAAGGATCATTAATTTCGTATAAATTCCAAAAATATTATTTATTTCCAATTTTGTAGATTTATATTAATACTTCTACACCCTTTTCTCCTTGTTCTATTTCTTCTTTTCTATTTAATATTTAAATTTTAATTTCGTTTATTTTTAATTTAGAAATTTTGCTTCAGTGTAAAAAAGAAAAATAATAAAAAAAGTAAAATTCTGTAAAGTAAAATTGTGAAAAGTATCTTGAGAAATATTAAACTTTTTTTTTCCAATAATAATTGGTATTATTTTTTTATGTTAGAGCGTGCTTTTATTTTAAAAAAAAATCAAATTTAACGACTTGGAACGTTTTTAAAAATTAAAAGAAAAAATAAATAAAATAAGAAAAACAAAAAGCAGAAAAATAATACATTTTATTTTGAAAATTAACAATGAAATTATTATTGTTTTATTCGATTTGTTTAAGTGTCCTTACAGCAACAATTAAATCAACAAACGCAGGTAAATTTAAATTACATATTTTCCTTCAAATTAGATTTTACTAAAGTAATTTTTAGGAGACTTAGAGGGACATCTTCGATCAGCTAGCAATTAAGCAAATTGCGACTAGCAAATATGGCGGATTTGCGATTGCTAATTGCAATTACAAAAAATAACATCCTCGATTGTAATCGCAAGTCAACCATTTTTATTTTGTAAGCACTTTTACTTATGTGAATAATTTTTTACATACATAACCTATAAATTTCTATTATATTACGTTAAAAATTCGTTTTTTTTATTCAAATTTTTAAAATTTTAAAATTTTAAATCATAACCGAAATTATTTTGTTTATCATGAACTATTTTTTTTTTCAATTTTAATAATTTCTACAGTCTCATAATTGTGTATAAATTTATAAATTCATATACAATGGTCTCACTAACCAATTCTTTCCATTACAAGAAAAAAATATTCAAATTATATTGATAACATAAGAATTTGGGTTTGAGTTTCTACTTATTTATAAGAAATTTTAGGTTATGTGTTCTGTTAACTGAGTTTGCGACACCAACTTTGCGATCGCAAATTTTGACGGTTAATTTGCTTACTTGCGAGGGCAAAAACAATCGAGGATACCAATTCTATCATTTTCAGCAGGTCTTACTTGCTTGCTTGCTAGGCTGCTAGCCGATTGAAGATGTCCCCCTTAATTGTGAAAAAAATGCGTACATACATACTTATGTCGATTTTCAACAGCTTTAAAATTCAAATTTTTTATTTTTTTTTTTCACTTTTTTTTTTTTAAATTATTTTCCTAACTAAAAATAAATAAAAAATTTTCAAATTTAATTTAATTAGAAATCTCATTTATTTTCAAATGTTAAATTTTTTTTAAAATTCGATTTCAACTTTATTATTTACAAATAATACAAATGAATTTGAGAATTCATTGTTTACATAGAATTTTAGATTTATTATTTAGTGATAAACTCATTAGGCGTATTTTATCATTTTAATTGTTATTTTTTATTTTGTTTTTTTCTTGATTTCTTGTTTTTTGTTGTAAATGAAAGACATTATTTCTGTGGTCATATTCGCAAACCGCTTAAGTCGACATAAGCATCTTCAGACTTAAGCGGTTTGTGCTTGTGACCACAGATTTATTAAAATACTGTAACAAATTATGGAAACAAATTCAAAAGTTTTTTAGTCATTGAATCAGAAATACAATTTCAACCAGAGAGCTACTGGAAAGAAAAACATAATCAATTTAATTAAAATCAATATAAGGATATATGTACTGTAATCAGATTTCATTTATATTCATTTTCAATACATTTTATTTAAGTGTTTATACTTAGAGAAATTTAACTTCATATCTTATTTATATTTTTTTTTTTATTTTATTCTCACTCTACACCTATAGTAGCAGATTAATTTTTCACATCTTCATTTATTAGAGCAACATCATCAATTCTTTATTGTATTTAAAATTTCATAACTTTACAACCATTATTATTTGCTAAATGTATCCTTAAAAATAAAAACCGATATTCCATATATACTCTACTCTACATACATAAACACATAATCCAATTATTCGGAGATTTATTACAACAAATTTAATATTATCATTTTATAAGATATCAAACCACAGTACTCGTAGTTTTTTGAAAAATATACACCAACAGTAATAAATGATATACTTTTAGATTAAAATTTTCAAATAATGTCGGATTACATACTTGTACATATGTATGTACTATACAGTACAGTACAGTACGTACGTACGTATTACATATACCTAGGTATTTATATACATTATAGATAAGATTCTGTTTTTATAATTTATTTAACCAAAAACGATTTTACACAGTACACAATTACATACATATGTGTATTATTATTACATTACATTACTGCAGACTATAGTAATTGTAGCTTATCATATGTAAAAAATATCTGATTCAATTTATTTTCTTTTTTATTATTTATCTTGAAAATCATCCATCAATAAGAGTTGATTTATTTTCTTCCATCTAAACATTCATTCTTCGTTATGCGAGAAATGGAAAAAAATTCAGGGTGTCACGTTTGGTTTGCTTTTCCTTGATACCAGTGGTATAATTTTATGCATTTTTTGAAAAAAATGAAGATAGCAAATCGATGCAAAATCAATTGAGCTTTTATTTTCTGCAATAAAAAATTAGGATTAATTTAAGCCTTTTTTGAGAAAGACAGGGTTAAACACAAAAAATTGAGAAAAATTCACAAAATTTTGACTTTGAACGCGTCTCACTTTCTAACAGTTGGGAACAGAGGAACAAATAAGGTATCATTGAAAAGGGTAAAGCGTCTTCTACATTTTTTCTTAACACAAAGTGACCCTTGAGTACCCTTGTAAAAAGTTATAGGGTGTACAGTGAAATAAGAGCAAAAAACTTCAACGCCCTTTAGCGGCGAAACCATTGGGATTACCCCCCCCCCCCCCACTGATACGATTTTTTGTTTGTCTCGATGAGACCTACCACTGGTATTGGTATCAAGGAAAAGCAAACCAAACGGGCCACCCTGTATAAGAAAAGGAAAAAAAACAAATTAAAAATGAGAAAGCAAAAAAAATAACAATACGAATGGAGAAAAAAAAACAAGGAAAAAAAGGAAATCCATTAAAAAATGTTTTTTTGTACTTGTTTTTACGCTTGATATAGTAGATAAATACATTGCTGCTCCAGATATACATACATTATGTATGTACATAGTACATACCTACATATATTGTATTCGTCTTTTCTAAAATCATATTTTATCACTTATTACTACACACATGACACAGTACACTTATATACAACACATACATATGTACCTATTATATAAGTACATTTGATGTCTTGAAAGTTTTATCAGGATAATGAGAAGCAAAAAAAAAAAATAATAATCAAAAACAAGATACTGTGTACATATAGTTAGTAGTGTATAAAGCTAAGTATCTAATGTTAAATAGATTTCTTGTATACTTTTTAATAAAAAGATTTTATAGTATATGATGATAATCACGCAATTTACACGATACGTCAATTGCTCTATCCATCAACCATCAAGCAACGATTCCTACGCGATCGGGGTGAGGCAAATTGAGGGGTAGCACATCACTTGTGTACCAAAAATTTCATCGAGCAATTGCCATTTCCTCTATTCCTTTTTCGTAATTTTTTCAACTCTGCTTTATTTCTTCTTCGACTTTGTGAAAGCAGTATTAAAAATAATACTTGATTAATGAAGAAGAATACTCGAACAAAAGAAAATGGATGAAAATTTTAAAGAAGAAGCATTTGCTGTCATTTTGCTGCATGGATGATTGCTCGACCGTGTAAATGCAAGAGTACATCACGCAGCAAGTTCAAAGCAAAACGCCAAAAACTCGTCCAGCAATTGCTGTATCGTGTAAATTACCCCAATGATGACAATGATGAGGTAGATGATAGTGGTACATTGCATAGAAGAAAAAAAAATTATCTAAATGAAAATAACTGTCAAATTGTAATTTAGTGTTAAGAAACACAAAATGTATATTTCACATGGAATGGTATGTGTATCATGGCAATTTTGTATTTATATAAGGACTGTCCCAGAAAAAATTGACACTTGTTTTTCAGAATATTTAAGCGTTCCATATTACCTAATTCACATAAATAAAGGTATTTTATTTTCTATAAAAGGAAACCTACAAGAGCATGGTAGTCACTTGAAGGTTATTTATCAAAGAGAAGAGGCGAATTGTCAGATAAAAAAACAGAAGTGTAGAGACTAAATAATTTCCAAATATTTGAAGAATCCATATTTAAAATATTCTGTGTTAGCTAAAAAAGTCGGAACTTCTGTAATAACTGTCAAAAGAACTGTATTTAAATATAAAGGGGTAAGAAGGTAAAGAGGTTCTATAGACAAGCGCCAAAACTGTATAAACATACCTGTGCAAGTTTGAATTCTGTGTAATGGATGACAAAACATATTATGTCAAGGCAGATTTCAAAAAGTTACCTGGACATGATTATTACACAACTAAGGAAAAAGACAGAGTATCAGAAAAATTTAATACAAAAAAAAGTTTTAAAATTCCCTAAACAATATATGCTGTGGCAGGCTATTTGCACATGTGGGTTGAAAAGCGAAGAATATATAACAGAAGGGACCATTAACTCAAGGATTTAAATCAATACATAATAAAAGGGACCACTAACTCAAGGATTTACATCGATGAGTGCCTACAAATACGTTTACTGCCGTTTATTAATAGCCATGCTGGATCTGTGTTTTTTTGGCCTGACCTAGTGACATCTCATTATGCTGGAGTCGCCATGGAATCTTATGAAAGGAACAGATCAACATAGTATAAAAAGCAGCAAAACCACCAAACTGACCAAAACTTCGGACGATTGGGCTCTTATGAAAAAAAAAATCTTAAAAAAAACTAAAACAACTGCTAAACACTCCATCGATTAAAAAAAAATGGAAAAAAGTATATTCGGACATAGAAGAAGTCATTGTACAAAACTTGATACGAGGCCTGAACAAGAAAGTTAGAAATTTTTATTCTAAGAAAAACAATAAATGTTAATAATAAGTTTAATTTTAAGTAAATATATTATACTAACAGAAAAATAGAACTTTTTTCAAAATCAACTTAACTCTGTTTTTTTATACTAAAAAAACGAGGTGTCAATTTTTTCTGGGACAGTCCTTAATTATATCTTATTTAAAAAAGTGTATAATTTTTTACATCATATAAAATAGAATCAGGACTGTTTTTGGTATTTTATAGAGAATCTTTATGATAAGAGATAAGACAGAGTTTTCTTCATTTTATTTTTCTTCTTTTCAAGTACATACATATAAACTATCTTTTTTTGTTGTTATAGTTGTTGCTGTTATCATTATTATATCAAGGCAATAAAAAGAATCCTTACAAGGTGAATTTATATATTTTTTTTATGATCTTTCTTATGAGTTTATTATAATTAAAAATTCTTTTTTTTTTTATTTTTATTTTTTTTTTATATTCCAATAAAAGAAAAGCTTAAATTCAAATAAAATTTATTATTTAATTTAATTAATTAATAGTACTTAATTGGTAAATAAACAATTAAATATCTCTTTTAGGAGACTGGTTTTCAAGAATAAAATATATGTAGGTTAGGTACCCATTCTTTTTTCTTCTTTTTTATTTTTTAATTTTGGCTTTTTCGTATACATATTATTTGAAATTCTGTAAAACTTCAAAGAAATATTGCTACAATAATATTAGAAACAAGTACCTCACATTATAATTTCAAATTTTCAAATCATCATTAGAATCACAAATAGGTACATACATAAATACATCAGTTTCAAATAATGAGAAATTTGTTTAAAACGATATTTTATCTGCTTTTACTTTTTTCTCATTTTTTTTTAAAGCAATGATTACATTATGTATATGTATGTATATGTAAATGTATAATATGTCTTGTAAAAAGCCCTTCAATGAAGGATATATTATATGTACTATAAAATTTCGATATCCTAGCCTTGAAAAAATCATATTTAAAGTTGTATACAGAGTACATATATGTATACATATAATTAACCATATACGGTTCGTGGGTTGAATTATGCCCTGTAAAAAAAATCTACTTATATTCAGCATTCAAAAAAAATATTCCGTAAAGTAGGACATGCAATTTTTTAAAAAAAGTTTAAAGTTAATACACAAACTTAGCAAAACATATTAATAGATATGTACATAAGTATACATTGCAGGTACGAAAAAAAAGATGTGATCCATGAAATTAATGGAAAAAATAAACAGATATCTTTTGTATACATAAAAATAGTGATAGATTTAATAATATGAATTCTCTATACGGCGGAGTATTAAAATAAAATGTTCATTTTTTATACACATGAAAGTATCTGATGGAATGGATAATTATGTAGATAGGTATAGTATGGAAACAAGTACCTATTATACATATAAATATTATACTGAGGTCAAGGTGATAGGTGCAAGAAGGTAAAGGATAAATACGTAAAAATTATTTCTGATTATGTAGTTGATGTGATGACATTTTGATTAATTAAAACTGTTTATACTTGAATAATACAAAATTCAATTAATTACATTTATTTATTATTTGTTTTATTTTATACATACATTATGTATATACATACACTTAACTCTTAACCTTATAAAATAAAATCGTACATACAAAATATTGTACTTACCTAAAAAGTTGTATTTTTTTTTTTTTTAATTTATTCTTTTACTTTTCCTTTTTCACCTTTCATAGTTTTATTTTATAATTTACTTCTTATTTTTTTTCTCACAAATCCTTTTTTCTATTTTTTACAAAGATTATATTCATTCAATTGTTATTTCAGTACCATGTATAATGTATATACCTACATATGTATGTATATATATGTATGTTGTTTATTTTTATACTTCACAATTCTATTATTATTTTTATTTTTCGTTTTTAATCTCATAATTAAAATCATTTGTATAAAATTTCCGCTATTTTATTCATTTTTTTTCAGTGTGCTTGTGTGCCTTTGTGAATGTACATAAATTCTTCTTAATTTTTTTTTTATTATTTTTGAAAATAAAAAATTTTTATAAGTATATCTACATATTTTTAAAAATGTTGACTTTATGAATTCCGTTAATTTTATAGCGTCCTTTAGTTTTTTTTCTATGTCAGATTTTTTTTTCACCCTCTTTTACTATATTTTTTTTGTTGCTTTTCCGCAGAAAAAAATAAAAATATACCGAGAAAAAAACAACAAAAACAAACTCACTTTTTATAATTTTCAACAATTTTTGTAAGGATATGATGTAATTAAAAAAAAATTTCTTTAATAATTTTTTTTTTTTTTTTTTTTTTTAAGTGGAAAAGAAGTGGAAAAAATAATAATTTTTTTATGTTGACTCATTAGAAAAAAATTTTTTGTATATAGCTACACTTTAAAAGCAAAAAAAAATCATATTTTTATGTAAACAAAGTTATACAATACAGTTTTATTATTACTAAAATGTACTTTATATTAAATTTTACATAAAACTATATAATTACTCTAATCTATTACCTATTATGTTACTTTTTTTTTTGTTTTCAAAAACATCATCTAATAAAGTTCATTTTAATTAGAAAGTTTTGTATGATAATTTTCTTCTTTTATCTCAAAATATATGTATGTACAATACATAAATAAATTTAATGTTATTTATATTGTATTTATATAATTTTAGTTATACAAACCAAACTACCCACTCATACTCATCCACACTGCATACCGGCATACAACTTACAAAAGTACATTTAAACATTGAAGAAGAAAATCATATTTTTATGAAAAATGTAGAAGATAAGAATCTTGTATTCATGAGAAAAATATAAAAACCTGGATAAGGATTATTATTATTCTATTAGAAGAAACCTTAAGCCCTTATAAAGAAATATGTATTAGAAAAAAAATTAATTTTAAATACATATTTTTACAATATTATTTTGTGAATACATTTTATCTTTTATTATTTTATGAAATTTTTAAAACACAAAAGAAAAAAAAAATAACGACAACGACGAAACTACAATATATTCATTGGGGGTTTTTTTTTTAAATTTATTATTAATGAGAATTTTGTAGCTTATAATTAGTTGAAAAAAAAAGTCTTTATAAAAGAGATTTTCTTTTTTGTATTTTTAATGGAAAATAAATAAGGATTAAGTGTTTTTTAACTATGTATTTCATTGATATAGTTTTTTGATTGAGTTAAATTTATAATAAGAATTTTAATGATTTCAAAAGAATCAAAAGTTTTGTAAATTAATTTTTTTTCTTCTGTTTAATTTTTTTTTTTCTCGTTTTTATTTTAGTTTCATTTAATCCGGAATTGTATGATAAAATCACGGAACTATCTTATGATTTCGGCACAGAACAATCAAAGGATCACTATGACAAAAAAGAACATGAATCAGAATCCAGTCAAGAAGATGTTGAAGCATCATGTTATGTTGAAAATTATGTAGAATACAAACATGGACAAAAGGTAAAGATTTTCGATTTAAAAATTTAAAAGTATGGGAATTAAATTATTTGAAAGAAAAATCATGTTAGCTTAAAATATAAACAACAACAAAGTTTACAATAAAACGAATTATGGTCTTGTTTAAAGTTATGTAATTTATTAAAAACTTTTAATATTATCGAAATTATTTAAAAGCAAAACATGTGACAAATACAACTGAATCACCCTGTATGTTAACATTTTTTTTTTTAAATATTATTTAACGTTGCTTGTTATTTCAAGGATAATTTTATTTACTTTGCTTTTTTTTTTTTTTTTTTTTTTTTTTTTTTTTTTTTGTAAAATTTAAAGACACTGAAAATTTTATATTTAATTAATTCATCCTTTTTAACTGTTATTATTGTCGATGTATGTAGGTAAATATTATTTTTGATTAATATTTTAATTGTGTTAGGTATCACGTACAGATCCTTGTGTAACATGTGTATGTATGGATGGAGAAATATTTTGTTGGTGGAAAAAATGTGGTAATTTAAATTAATTTATTTTTTGCAACAATAAAAAAAATTAATTAAAGAAAATATTATAATTAAGAAAAACAAAAAAACAAAAAAAACTAAATATTTTTTATAGGTCATCAAAAATTATTAAACGAAAATAAAAAACATAAAAATAATAATAATAAATTATTATCGTCATTTTCAAATCATAAAAAACAAAAAATTAATAAAGAAAAACGTAGAAAAAAATTAAAATTATCAAGAAAAAATTTACGAAAATTCAATCATTCAATTAATCAAAATTATCAAAATGATAATGAAACACAATACTCAACAGATTCATCATCATCATCATTATCACAAGAATCTAATAATGATTCATTTTTATTGACTAAAATAAATAACAATAATAGAAATGCAACTGTTCTACCATTAATTAATTTAAAATTTAATAAATCATTATCATCATTCAAATTAAAGAAAACGAAAAAAAATAATAAAGAAAAAAATGATAAAATAAAATTATCACCAAAAATTATTAGAACTGAAAATAGTAAATCAGAAAATTATGATGATGTTGATGTTGATGGTAATGATGACGACAGTGATGATTATTTAGAAAATGAAGAATTAATTATTTCTGAAAGTAGTAAAACTCAACAGCGTGTTACAATTAAAACGAATGATAAAAAAGATAATGATAATAATATATCCTTACCAAAACAATATATAATTACAACATCTGATAATACTGAAGAAAATGATGATGTTCCAAATAAGAACGATATTTTGGAGAGACAGGATACAATATTAACTAGTGAAAATGTTTTATCAAAATTTGAAAATCCATATGCTATAACAGATAATATTGATTCAGTTATGAATAATAAGAAAAAAATTAAATTTATTAATACATCGGAAAATGAAAAAATGAATAAAATATCAACAATTATATCGCATTTAAATCTAAAACATACTGATGTTGCTGAGCAACAACAGCAAGAACAATCACAACAGAAAAATCTAAATGAAAATCAAATAAAATCAACAAAAATTGATAAAACTATCGAAGAACATTGCATTGTCATGGGTACGATTACAGAAAATTAAATCTGATGAATGAAATTTTTTTTTTTAAATTAATGTTTTGTCCTTTTTTTTTTTTTAATCAGGAAAATTATATAGAATTGGTACAGTTTTACCACAGGATACAGGAAATTGTTTACAATGTATTTGTATTGAGGGTGCAACAAAAGATGAACTACCAAGAGTAACATGCAGTCCACATAATTGTCCACCATTAATATTACCAGATTTATTTGATACCACAGGATATTAAAAATGAAAAAAAAAAAAAACACGCTAATTATTATTTTTTAAAAGGAAAAAAAAAATTGAAATTTTATTGTTATAAAATTTTCTCGTTTCTTTTTTAAAAATTCAATTACAATCATCGTGTGTGTTGAACAGTTAAAGCATTAATTTTGTTCTTTTTTTCCAGAAATTTAATTTGAATCAACAACAAAAATTACAAACACACAATATGATCAAGTTTCTTGACTGATTTTCTTTTAATGTACAAAATATACACCTACCTCGGATCTCCTAAAGTTTAAATATTCGAAATGTCTTTTTATCTTTCAAAATATGTAATTAATTTTAAAACAAATTATTTTGCAAAAACAAAATAAGAAGAGTAAAATAAAGTTAATAATACCTGTAAAATGTATTTTCAAATAATAACTACGCACAATTTTAAATTAAAAAAAAAAATTGACAATTCAAGGTATACGAGTTTAAAAAAAAAAACGGTTAATTATTTAAAAACGACACTTGTTTTTATTTTTTATCTTATTTTTTTTATTCTAACGATGAACATTTCATGGTTTTTTTTTATTTTCAATATAAAAAATTATTCAATTTTCATTTTTTCAATCGTTTTCAAAGTAACAAAAATCTTCGAAATCTTCCAATGAAAAAAAAAAAACCGATAACCAAATTATAAGGTTTTACAATAATTAAAATATTTATTTAATTGAAAATACATAAATTAGAAATCTAGTAAACATATACATATTATGATATTTAGGCTTTGCTTTACTTTTTTGGCGATTGCATTGCAGTATACTTGCAAAAATATCACCAAATTTTTAAGTAAATATTGATATTATAATTATGAATATGAAATCTATTTAGTCCTATTCTCAATAGTTTCTAAAAAAATATTTTCAAAGTAATACCAGAGTACAGAGAAGACAGAGTAGAATCACTTCTGCATAACGGTACACAAAAAATTGACATCCAATCATAATGAAGAACGCTATCAAAAATAGAAAAAAAAATTAAAAACAAAATTCATGTATCAGAAAAGAACACTGATATGACTAACCAAATATTTATATGAAGAAAATATACACCAATTCCCAGTTAACCTACAGGAATATATTTATATACCCTATGTATTCTTTTAGAACACTTTTATTCGGATATGTTTCGTTCAGCTACACTAAACATCGTGAGTATATACTCCTATCCGTATGTAAAAAATGTATTCTAAACATATTACCCGAATAAAAGTGTTCTAAAAGCATATATGGGGTATATATTCCTATAGTATAAATGGAATATGTTCAGAATACATTTCTTATTTATGGATAAGAACACATACTGTCGGTGCTTGCGAAACCTTAGAAAAGCACCCGAATAAAAGTGTTCTAAAAGAATACATAGGATATATGTTTCTAATGCATAAATGGAACTTGTTCAGAATACATTTTTTGTACATGGATAAAAGTGTTCTAAAAGAATACATAGGGTATATATTCCTGTAGTTTAACTGGGATGTTTTTTTTTTGTTATTTTCACAGATAAAGAATAGAGATATTGGATGATTGTTTTGATTTTTTTAGTTTAAAAATAAAACATATGGACTTTTATGTCAATAAAAAATGTACAGTGTTTTCCCCTATGATACTCTATATGTAAGAATAATTATGTATATATATAAAATTTAAATTTTTTATCTTTGTTGCTCCCTAATGATCTTTTGGACTATTTCTAGCAAAATGCACTTGCATTTTACACATACATTGAAGTTTTTCAAAATTTCTTATCAAATTTTGTATGGAAAATTGAAATGTGATTCTACTAGTCTTCTTTATACTATGATTGTACTCTGGTAAATGGTAATACAATTAATGATTTATGTATTATGTATTATTTATTTTATTTAATTTAAAGATAACTTTAATTGATCCTTTTACAAACCCTTTTACAAAAAAAAAAACAAAATGGATAATAATCCCGAATCCCGATCCCGAACCTTTAACTAATATTCATCAATCTTGTTGTTCTTACAATACTGAAAATATTCCATATATTTTATTGTCAATCGTCATAAAGTAAAGCAGTTCAAGTATTTAAATTGTATACATTAAAATAAAATGCCCATACAAATTATAATAATATAAAATCTGGTAAGAAAATATGTATAGATACAAGATACAAATTCTAGTTAGTCTCAAAAATCTGATACATACCTATATGTAATTAAAAAAAAAAAAAAGTAATTATTAAAAAATGTGCAATAAATTTTTTAGATTTTAAGAAAAATTCAATTCATTAAGGTATCCATACATACCAGTACGTTTAAGGTATATTGAACATATATTTTTTTTTTTTTTTTTTTTTTTGTAATCGAATCACAACAAATTGTTAGATACCAATTTAAAGACAAAACGTGGTACTTTTTTTAATTAAAAAGTTAACATTCTATTTATCTTTTTTATTTCTACTATACAGTTAACGTTTTTTTCTTCTTCTAACAAATATTTTCAAATTTATATACGATTATTTAAATGATTATTTTGAAAACACCATAAATGTGATTAGGATATAATTTTTTTTTAAAAAATATATATACATATAGTGCCTTACTTATAAACATTTTTTAGTTTTAAAACTAAAATAGTTTCGATTTGGAAATCAAAGTGTGCTTTGAAACTCTATACAAAAATGTTAAGTTAATATGTTATCTCTTCATTTTATAAAGAATTTAAAAGCATACTCTGATGAACAAGTCGAAACTATTTTAGTTTTAAATTTATAAAATGTTTATAAGTAAGGCCCATAGTATGTATTGGGAAAGACAAGAAACAATTATCTTGTTTATGCACAAAGGTTAAAACGTATTAACGATAAAACGTTTTAAACATCGTTTTGAGATAATACAATTTGATTGGTGTTCATGCGTAATACAACATTTCGTTCTCACTCAAAACGTTGAACACCTGCGTGTGTAATAACAATTATAGCTTGTCCCAAAAGAGTTGAAGTTTCGTATTGTACTACGTTGGCATGCGCAGAAGAAAAGATACTTACACACATGCATTTTTGTTGTTGTGAATTCTAACAAACAGGTTTCTTCTTTCGTATATGTATACACAAGAAGATCACTACGCCATGTAAAACATGCGCAATGAACCTTCAACTGAAATAATTTCAGCTATTACTTTAAACGAAGTAAGTGTATTATGCATGCATACTTTAAAAGCGCATTGAAATTTTAAATGCGGATTTAATAGTGTATTAACTCAAAACGTCGTAGAATTTTAATGCGTTTTGAAATTTGGTTTATGCATCCGTATTTAGTCAAGACGAAGTGAGTTAATGCGAATTAATGCGTCGCATAAACAAGATAAAATGTTATTTACAATATAGTAAGTATCATATATTGAAAAGAACAAATAAATAAATATATTCGAAGAGAAAAAAAAATGTAAGACAATAAAATAAAATGTATTTCATTAAAAAAAAAAAAAAATTAATAATAATAATAATAATAGGTAATAGTATAGGGTAGGGATTTCAATCAAACTAATTATCTGAAATCCTAAATAAAAAAAACTATGTACATAGGTATACCATTTTTTCTTTTCTTTTTTTTTTTCAATTTTCAGTTGTATTTTTTAAGAGAAGAAGATTTATCAAGCCGTTAACATAGCAATGCAATATAAAAAATCATCATATAAAATTTTATATGTAAAAAATTAAATAATTATTATGATTATCATTACAATTTAGACAAAAATTGGTTACCATTCATCAGTGCAAGGAAGATAAAAGGAAATTGTAACTAAAAATATCATTTTTAAAGGCCTAACCAAATTTGGCTTGAAGCCACTCAAGTCAAAAGTGTGATTAAGTTATTTTAAATCAAGCAAACCATAATAGGCTGCAGTCAGCTCAAGTCAAATTGAACGAAAATTTTGAATTTTCGTTGACTTTAGTTCATTCTTTTAGTATATTCTTCAAGTGGTACTACATTTTCAGAAGTGACTGTTAAAAATGAGAAATGAGAGAGATAATTGTGATTTTAATTAAAAATTATAATTTTTCTTTAATATTTATTCGGTGAAAATAAAGCTAAGGATCTTCTCTACATTTCATTTCAACATAATTTTCATGTAACTTTAATCACAACTTAGTTATAATTGATTAAAAACAATAAATTGTAATGTTAATTTGGTACTTCCAACACATACACAAAATGAGCATTCAGGCTTGGTACTATAGGAGTCGTTGCTTGAAGCCAAATTTGGTTAGGCCTTTAAGAATAACAATTAAATATGCTAAAAGATAACTTTTCCTTTCTACAAAATATCTAAGTAAGGAAAAAGAAAAAAACAACGTTGAAAGGCGTCATTATATAAGCAAAAATATCTGAAAAAAATACAATATGATATCATATATTAATATTATAAATACTCAAAAAACTAATAGAAATTATTAATATTAATATAATCAATAATCAATAATTTGAAAAAATAAATATTATATATATACATTGTGATGTATTAGTGATAGAAATTATGTGTAGAAATTATAATTTAATTTACTTCATAAAAAAAAATCTAAATTAAAAATAACATTATTAATACAACTACGTTTAATTTGAAAATTAGAGGTTGTGAAAAAACATGAATTTGTGTAAATAAAAGGAAAAACATCTAAAAATCATAAAAATTTTGTTTAATTTTTATCACCAAGTACCTACATTTTAGGTAGTTGTAACAAATTTCGCAAACTAGTTTAAAAACCTCTGTTTTACAACTGCTCAAATTACAATACATCTGAAGGTGTATTAGCTTCACAGGAACATACTTTTCTAAAGAATCAAAAAATGTTACATTTTGTTACTTAAAATTGATTTGAGGGTATAAAATTTGAAATAGAACGAAGTGTTAACTTGCACTTGGTAATGTTAAAAATTATAAAACAAGAAAAAAATTCTAACGAAAAACTAAAAGTCGTTTCTATGTAAAATCAAACCAAAATTTCACTTTCTTCAGTAAAAGTGTTGAAAAGAATAGGTATAGGTATGTATATGTGTAAAAAAATTCTTTGTTTTTATAGGCAGCTGACCTGATATCGGCATTTATTTTTAGTATATTATTACAAATACAATACACATTTTTATTTATTTTTAATTACTTCACAATGTCTTCTGCGTTGCCTGAAATGTCCTCATAGATTTTAATTGCTTATTATAAAAGATCAATTATATGGGTTTTCTATTAAATACTTTTTTAAAGGACATGTGTTACCACAAAACTATAAAAGTGACAATTCCTAAATATCTAACAATTCACAGAATTCTTAAAGGAAATATTAAGAATGTATTAATAAATTATGTACGTCTTCTGCGTTACCGCTTTTTTTATAGAAAAATTTTAATACATAAGGTCAAAAAAATATTCGCTACCTACCTATATAGTTTTAAAAGTGAAGGTAAATTGTAATAAATGTGGAAGTATCAAGTCTCTACACCTTTCTTATACAACAGAGAATCGACCCAAAACAAAAATACACACAGGCTCAAGAAAATAATTTAACACGTACAGTGTATAATAAATACATTTGTATGTAAAAACACTACACACAAAAATTTTAGTCCTCATGTCCAACCACTTGAGGACAAGGAGAAATCGCTAAAATGACAAAAGTTAATGCTGATTTGAAATGTAACTGTCAGTAACGGCAAGTGGTCTGTCTTATGATGTAATTCTATAGTCATTATTGCTACTACATATACTACTCCTTTCAATTTTATACTATGTACTATTTTTTTTTAATTTTTAATTTCTTTAAAAAGTTATAACAAAGTTGATACTAGTATACACTAGTACTTATGGTCTGAATCCGCCTCCGAAACTAGTACCATTCTGTTTGTGCTCTTGTTGCCTGTTGGTGCGCTTCTGCTGAGCGCGTATGAGGCGCCCAGGAAGTGGAAGGACCACCAGAGAACAAGACTGTCGGGGAGTAAGAGATTATGGACTCATCCTCCGCTAACGCTTGATCTACAGGTGGAAGAACTTCCAGACCAACTTTTATTTTACCGATCTCCAAGCCCACTATCAACAATCATCCTCAGGCGCGCCTAACGAGAGGTAGATGATTTTTTGTTAGATCACAAAGCCCGTCAGCCACCATTGGAAGGTTGACTCTTGGATTTCAAATAAAATAAAATTGTGAGCATAATTGAATCAGATGTACCTGACCGTCCTAACTCCTAACCACAAAATCAAAATCTAGACCGATTCAATTGTGCAATACAGTTGATCGATCTAGTAATCAAAACCTAATAAAAATAAGTCATTATCTATACATACCTTTTCAGTTTTTTTCTCAATAAATATACACATATAATAAAACAAATTGTCCTTTTTTTTGCTTTTTTTTTCAATATTAAATTCTTTAACTAAAATTAAGTTCTTCACCACAAACTAAACCCATTTGTATTCATGGCCATATAGGTATATAAAGAAAAAAAAAAGATTCAAATTAATTCACTTTTTTTTTTCTTGTATCACATTTTTACCTCATTAAACGTCATTTCAAAAATGAAATCTGAAAATTGAAATAAAATCACCAAAGGACCAAAGTGGAAATTTGAAATTTTTTTTGCTAAATGGACCAACTTCATTGTATAATTTTGAATTTTGAAACCAGAGCCAACTTCACTTACACAGCACATATAAATCGTGGTTGATTTTCATGGTGATCAGTAGTACCTAACCGAATTTTTTTTTTTTGAAAAAAAGTTCGTTATGAAAAAAATTATTATTAAAAAAAAATAAGTATATAATATAATTAAGATTGTAAAATACACTAAGGAAAAAACAATTAATACTGATACTGATAGAATAATAGATCTAATTATTATAGCAGGAGAGAAGATATATGAAATTAATATTATTGGAGCAATTTTTTGTCATGTTATTAGAATCCTATTACTGTTGGAAATCAGAAATGGAAAGGAGCAGCTCCACTTTTTAAAAGCAAAGAATAAAACAAAATTGAATTGGGTAGAGTATGTCTAATGTTAGGGGTTGAATAATAAAATTTCACTTTATTATTAAAATAATTTTAGCTGACGGTTGTAATACACTTACACTCGTTTCTTAATTTTTACAAAATTCCTACGATATGGTATAATTTTCAATACTTGTGCCTGTGACTGAAGCCCTTATTATGTAAGTCGATTCGAGGTAGACTTATAGCCAGTTTCACAGTTGAAGCTTAAGCCAAAGTTTAGCTAAGCTTTTGTATATAGCTTAAGCTTCAGATAAAGACTACTAGCAATGATTATAGATTAACACAATAGATATTCCGCGTAGTACATTTGTATTTTCACTCTATTTCATTAAAGGCTCCTAAACGAAACCTTCTTGTCTGTCCTATCTGGCGAGCAAAAATAAAACTAACGTTTTGAAATTCAAACTTAAAAAAAATGATCGAGTGATTTTTTTTATTATCCATTCGCTCATGCTCTTGTTACTTTTTTTTTTTTTTGTGTATAACCAAATCAAACCAGTTTCCAGTATAATTTTGTGTATACCTATATTTATATAATATATAACAATTTATATAAATAGGTACATACATATTTTTGCATGTACACAAATGCGTGTTTACCGTCTGTGCACATTTCATTTAATATTTGTTTTTTTTTCTTCTTTTTTTAAAATTTGTTTCATCGGTTAGTATAATATTTTTTATTTTTTCATCCATAGAATATCAATATGTATGTACATACATTATGTATGTAAATCAATTATCTTGTTTATGCACAAAGGTTAAAACGTATTAACGATAAAACGTTTTAAACATCGTTTTGAGATAATACATTTTGATTGGTGTTTATGCGTAATACAACATTTCGTTCTCACTCAAAACGTTGAACACCTGCGTGTGTAATAACAACTACTTAAAACGAAGTAAGTGTTTATGCACATTTTAAAAACGAAATGAAATTTTAAATGCGAATTTAATAGTGTATTAACTCAAAACGACATAGAGCTTTAATGCGTTTTGAAATTTTGTTTATGCATCCGTATTAAGTCAAGACGGAGTGAGTTAATGCGAAGTAACGCTTCGCATAAACAAGATAAATGACCATAGAAACTAATAAGACTTGGCTTTAGTACAAATCTATGAAAATAATTTTTTATTCAAAAATTCGTCTCGCATCCCAGTGAGAGCTTTTATTTTTCAAATCTAAAGCTTTGTTAGCTTAGAACAAAACCATTATAAACTTCATTTGTAATGACGAATACAATAACAAAACTTTGACGTTACATATTTATTTTTTGACAGTATTTTATGACGTCATACATTATTATGATTGCTTTGATCATGTTTTTCCAAATTTCTGTTAAAAATTTTCATTTTTTACAAATGTATAACAAAAATTAATAATGATTACATTGTTGCCGTTAGTTATATTTTTGAATTTTTTTTTATTTGATCAAAAATATATATTTGCTTTGAAAAAATTTTTCTTTGCAATATAGAATTTTTTTTTTCATTCATTCAAAAATTAATAATGATTACATTGTTGCCGTTAGTTATATTTTTGAATTTTTTTTTATTTGATCAAAAATATATATTTGCTTTGAAAAAATTTTTCTTTGCAATATAGAATTTTTTTTTTCATTCATTCAAAAATTAATAATGATTACATTGTTGCCGTTATTTATATTTTTGAATTTTTTTTTATTTGATCAAAAATATATATTTGCTTTGAAAAAATTTTTCTTTGCAATATAGAATTTTTTTTTTCATTCATTCAAAATTAATAATGATTACATTGTTGCCGTTATTTATATTTTTAAATTTTTTTTTACTTGATCAAAAATATATATGTATGTATTTGCTTTGAAAACATTTTTTTTTTGAAATATAGAATATTACAGTATGACCTCTTTAATCCGGACCTCGAAAATCCGAATTATCCAGTAATCCGAATCGATTTTCTGGATACACGTAAGTATTCTGTAGTCCGAAATAATGCCCTCAAGTATTCTATAATCCGGATCATATTTGTTAGATATATTTATTGTGAAGTGAAATTACGAATGTGGAATATGGTCGTTGTGAAGTACCGTAATTCTGTCTGGTTTTTTTTTTTTTCGTGAATAAAACTATTTGATACATACTTCATTGAAGTGCAAAACAATTGTTTCCAATTTAAAGAAAAAGGTTTTTGTGAATATTCTCAGTCTATAATTACAGAATTTTTCATTTAATTAAAAAATTCTAAACATAAATTGTATATTTGTATATATGCATTATTAATGGATAAAGTTAAAAATATCACAAAACGGGATATTGCCAGACAGATAACAGTTAGGTATATATAGAAAATATAAAAAAAAAGAAAAAAAAGCAATGTTTCTTTAATTTTACATCAATTCGGATTATAGAAAACATTCAATTCGAATTATAGAATACATAATAGAGATTTTTTAATTGTTCGGACTATTGGAAATTCGGATTTTAGAGTATACGGATTATTGGAACATCACTGTATCGCCCATTCCATGCATGACGGACGGGACATTGTACGAGTTTATGCCTGCTTCGATACGGATTTTGGTTTAATCCCAATTTTTTGTCGTATAAACTCGATAATTCGGATTTTGTCTTAAGCCCAATTTATTTGGGTTTAATCCCAATTTTTTTATATGTATGTGTGAGGTAATATGCAATATGGCGGATTCTAATTTTTATGGTGAAAGTAAAGCTGTCACGTTCTTCTTCTTTTTTTTATGTGGAAGAAGAATAATATGTACCTGTAGCACAAACAATATAATAATACAGATATAAAAACTGTTGTACAAAATGTTGCATATGAATTTTGGTTAACTGACAACGATCAACTGACAAATGTGATATGATTAGCAAAGACATAAACCTATCATGATGTTATATAATAAAATAATTAATAAACTGACAAAGTTTTCAGGTTTTTGTTTCCTTTTCCTTTAGGTGCAATAATTGTTAACCGACAACAACAAAAATATGTGACAAGCAAATAAAAGACATTATTATTGTATGTAGGTATATTGTGTACATAAATATTGTATTTTACTTTTGCTGACGCACAAGTAACTGTTCAGTTCAACCGACATTGTATGGTTTAAAGAATTAGGTATTTTAGATTTATGTACAGTAGAATCTCGATAATTTTACCTAATTAAAACTACCCTCGTTGAAATTACGAGGTAGTAGAAATTATTGAATACAAAATTTAAACTAAATATGTACATATGTATGTATGGAAGTAAAACGCACACATGAAATTAAAAAAAGATTAGGTGTCGATTATGAATTTCTATTCTATTTAATAGACTTTTTATCAGTTTTTAATATAAACCAAGCAGTCTTTGTATAAAATTTGATCGACTTTTTTTCTACTGAACTATACAAATTATTCTACTGATTCAACTTAATAGAAAAATTTGTATAGTTCAGTAGAAAAAAGTCGATCAAATTTTATACAAAGACTGCTTTGTTTATATTAAAAACTGATAAAAAGTCTATTGAATAGAATAGAAATTCATAATCGACACCTTAGTTTATTTATTTCTCAATTTTTAATTAACACAACAAAAAAATCAAAAATAAAGCCTTTCACAAATCAAATCAAATTTAGATTTTTTGCGATTTAACATGTTCAAATATGTATTTTATGTGTAAATTCATGTATAAATTATGGCTGTTGAAATTATAGAGTAAGCAAAATTTCTTTCGCTGTAAATATAGGAAATTATCAGGTAGTAAAATTATCGAGATTCTACTGTATTCGCTTTTTTGATAATTGGATGCCCCACTTTCTAAACCTATGTTTATAACAAATCATAAACAATTACCTTGTTTATGCGACACATTAATTCGCATTAACTCACTCCGTCTTGACTAAATACGGATGCATAAACCAAATTTCAATGCGCATTTAAAGTGTGCATATACATTTTATTCGTTTTAAGTAATTGTTATTACACTACACACGCAGATGGTTAACGTTTTGAGTGAGAACGAAATGTTGTATTACGCATAAACACTAATTAAAATGTATTATCTCAAAACGATGCTTAAAACGTTTTAGAGTTAATACGTTTTAATCTTTGTGCATAAACAAGGTAAATGTCAGCTACAAGTTAGAAATGGAAAAAATCAAAAAATCATGATGAAATGAAAAGTAGAAACATAAATAAAAAAAACTCAAAGTTCGGTAATGTTGTTGTTGTTTTAAGTTTTTAAAAAAACTATAGTTAAGACGCAAACATAAAAATTGTTTGTTCTTCTTCTTTATTACCACTGGAATAACATTTCAGTTCATTTACAATACCCATCTGTATTATTATATTATTTGTGCCTGTAGGTACTATAAGTGTATAAAAATATCAACGTTTGCATGTACTTTTTTAATCCCAATTTTACCGTTTCTACGCTACTCCCAATTTAATCCAAAATTCGGATTATTTTTTCACCGTATAAACTGTTAAATTGAAGAACATTTTTTTAGAAATAAGAGAACAAAAAAATGTTCTTTAAGTACATATGTACATAGTAAAATAATTAATACATAGGTTAGAAATGAACAATAGACAAAAAAACGTGGTAATATATTATAATATAAAAGAATCGGAAGATATAAATAATATTTTAATAAATTATTTATTAAATTCCAAATTAGGAATAAACACCTCAGATAAAGAAATTGAAATTATCTAGAAGTTAAAAAAATTACAAAAAATAAAAAGCAATACAATCAGAAAACAAACGGGTTTTAAAATATTATAGAAATTGCAAGAAAATTAAAATGGAATTGGGCAGGTCATATAAGTAGAATGAAGGACCTGGACTAGAGATGGAAGAAAACTACTGGGGAATAAATACAACAAAAGGAATAGAGACCATCAAATAAAAGACTACCACCTAAAAATTTACCATTAAACAGGAGGTGTGAAGTTATATACTTCGAAGAAAAATACTGTTGAATTTATGAGTGTACAAACGAGTATCATTTCATGTCCCGTCCGTCATAGTCACTTATCGCCCTACATATAGAATTAAAACCAGAATTCTTGGAAAACATCTTCTTTTTCGGTTTGACAGGTCTTTGGGTGGATCATTATTTTTTACATTTAACTGAAATACATTTGAACTATATAAAGGTAAAAAAGAAGAAAGATTCAAAAAAATGTTCTTCAATGTCCCGTCCGTCATGCATGGAATGGGCGAGATATATATTTATATATGTATGTATTTAGTATCTAGAGGTTATAATAAAAGAATAGAAAAAAAAAATTCTATATTGCAAAGAAAAATTTTTTCAAAGCAAATATATATTTTTGATCAAATAAAATAAAATTCAAAAATATAAATAACGGCAACAATGTAATCATTATTAATTTTTGTTATACATTTGTAAAAAATGAAAATTTTTAACAGAAATTTGGAAAAACATGATCAAAGCAATCATAATAATGTATGACGTCATAAAATACTGTCAAAAAATAAATATGTAACGTCAAAGTTTTGTTATTGTATTCGTCATTACAAATGAAGTTTATAATGGTTTTGTTCTAAGCTAACAAAGCTTTAGATTTGAAAAATAAAAGCTCTCACTGGGATGCGAGACGAATTTTTGAATAAAAAATTATTTTCATAGATTTGTACTAAAGCCAAGTCTTATTAGTTTCTATGGTCATTGATGTAAATATATTGTATTGTATAGGAATATGAATTAGAATTTGTTTTTTGATTATTGAATACATGATAATTGATAATATGAAAAATTTATCCAATTATTTTTATTTTTTTTATAGTTTTTGAAGCTATGAGAAATTTTACTGAAATCCAGAATCCAGATCCCGCTTTTTTTTGTTTTTATTTTATGTAACTATATATTTTTTTTTTGATTGAAAAAGGGAATTAAGATATTTTGTTTTCAATTCAAGTATGTACCTATAATTAACAACATTACAATACACATTTAAATACATTTTATTTACCCATATTTATATTTCAAAATGTTACATAATGTGAGGTACATAGTTAGATATGATATGTTGGACTCTACAAATTTCGATCAATTAGGTGTACCTATAAAATTTTATTAAAACCTTACAGCCGGGAGATGATCACAGTCATTATTAGAAAATTAGAAAATCGCTACAGCTTGCAAAGTGTTAACATTATAATGTACGTGCATTATAATATACAGTAGCGGTCATGAAAGTCGCCTAACTAATAATTTCTAAAAACTTTTCTCGATACTATCTTTAAATTTTGGTACGGATGGATGATGGTTTATTTTTTAACTAAGTATGTGTGTTTTTTCAAGGTATTTTTTATAAGAAAAGAAAAACCATACATGATTCTGTAATACAGCTTAATAAATAAATTATTTTTAGAAAAATGAAAATTATTTGAGTCATGCGTTTTTTCCGCTACTGTATAAACTACAATCAGCATATACAAAAATACATACTTGTATATGCTAAATGGGAAAAATACAAAATTGAGAAAAAAACAGTGACTTCAAGTTTACAATAAATTTTGAATTTAGGTACGAAGCAACAACAAAATTCAAATACGGTATTGTAAAGAAATTGTAAATTTGGTTGGGTACTTGAAAAATGAAAAATAAAAACAACAATTATTTTTTTATGTGTGTTGTTTTTGTTTATATTAATTATAAATTTCAATATGGTACAACACCAACAAAAAAAATTGTATGATGATGTCATGCACATTTACTCCCTCCTCATTTTCCATATAAAATTGTCTAATTACAGTTTTGAGGATTTTTGTGTATGTAAATTTTTTTTAATTGCAAAAACGGTCATAACGTATTTTTAAATCTAATGTTCTAAGCGATTCCTTCTTGTCTGTCCGCTCTATGAACAGATTTAGAACTAAAAATTTATTTTTCAACAGCTTTTCTGTTCTGGAATATCTACTTCTTATTAATTATCTTTGCTACTAGATTTCACAGTTTTTTTTTTACAGCTTAACTAAACCTAGTTTAACAAAAAAAAAATATCTGCAGCTGCTTTGTTTCTGAAATTTATTATGTCAATATAAAAAGTGTCATGCGTATTTTATTATTTATAAAAAAATATTACATAGTAAAAAATATAAAAATGTCGTACGAAATCTTAATAAGCACGCAAGTTTAAAAATGTTTGGTATAGATGAGGATCTTTGTGACCTTCTCAAATAAGGTTCTCGTTCTATATCTTCTAATAATTTTAGAAAAATCTCTTTCGTCAATCTAAAATTTTTCCTTAATCTGAAATATTTATGACAAACTTTAATAATAATAAGTATTTGTTATACTGAAAACAGAAAATTTACATAATTGCATCCATATCCAGAGGATTTGAATTTACTCTCAAGCGCCTTCTTTTCCGAATTGTTGACAAAATCGCAGCTCGACGATCTTCATTAATTTCATTTTTAAAAACATCAAACCAAATAAAAAAACTCATGATTTTATATTTTGTCTGTTTTTTATTTTATAAATTTAGATGTAAAAAATAGCAAAATATATAGACTATTCACTTGAAAATATTGAAAATTAGTTATAAACACAACAAAAACAAACGTAATTTGACAGCTGTCTATACTTTATTTAACAATTAAAGTCAGTACAGGCAAGATAGGCATACTTTTCTATACTCTTTTACATTTCGTTTGTATAAATCTGTCTCGTGTGTGGGGTGATCAGATCTCAATTTCAATCGAAGGAAATCTTTTAAATTAAATATTACCAAGGCAAAAAACTCATCGGGTACTGCCTCCATAAGCACAATACTGACTTGAATTGATATATAAAGTATAGTAGAAAATTTTTCCTTTCAAACGGTAACTCTTTTTTAAAAAGTCTATAGGCTTACATTACATAATACCATGACTTCTTTCAATAGACTTGAAAAAGACGAGTCGATTCTATTCGCATCAATCACATCGACTTACATAATAAGGGCCTGAGATATATAGTTCAGGATCTGCTGGTGGTATTAATTTTAAAATACGAAATAAAAATGTGTTGCAGGAAATATTACTTAACATTATGTTAACAAATTTTTAAGAGATTTATTTTGACGACAAAATTTTGAATGCTGTAGAGGGAATAAATCCTGCTTATCTAGCCGAAAGTGCCACACAACTTTTTGTTATAATGCCATATTTAGTTCAAAAAGATGAAATTGAAGATATAGACGCCGAATGGCGAATTATGAGAAATCAAAAAATAGTTTCAAAACAATTGGATTTAGAGGCATTTTGGTCTTCTATATTTGAATTAAAAAATATCATGAATGACAGAATGTTTCCAAAACTACGCGAATTAGTAAGTACTATAATGTTCCTTCCTCATAGTAGCGCAGCGGCTGAGAGGGTATTTTCTCAACTTGCGTTAATTAAAGACAGAAAACGAAACTGTTACATACAATTACAGTTAATGCTATAATGGCTGTAAGGGAGCTTCTAAATAAAAATGGTGCAGCTGACTGGGTACCGTCCAAAAATGTATTAAAGAGATATAAGAATTAATTATCTATCATATTCATATATAAATCGATTGAATTTTTTTGTGTTATTTAATTTTAAATATATTTTGTTTATTTATTTTATAATTTTCTAAATCAAAGATTTTTGATTATGTGCTTCTTCAGAAATGCATCGCTGCTTTGGTGATGCTAATGGTTTTCTGTTCGTGATGCGTAAACACTACTTTATTGCTATGACAATGCAATCTTTTAAGTTGGCGATGCAATGCTATTACATGACAGCTGAATATTACAAGGAATTTTGAATATTCGATGCTTATTTGAATATGTGACAACACATAAAAGTTGCGTTGCATTTTTGAATTTGTGACGAACATCAGCATTGCATCAACCGTGCAGCGATACGTTTTTGAAAATACAATATATTATTTTAAAGCAATATTTAATATTTGAATTTATTTTTCTTTTGTTGTTTTTTGATAATTTTTTATTTCTGTTTTCAATAAATAATTGGAACAAAAAAAAGTAGTATCATGTCATTATTTATTATAAAAATTATAAAAATTTATTTAAAATACGTACCTAGACATTTTATGTATCAACCCTTGATATGAGAAGCTTTGGGTCCTATTAAATGACTTTATATACAGGGTGTTTCCGTTATCCACGACCAAAAGGATACCATAGATAGGGCTCATCGAGACAAACAAAAAATCGTATCGGTGGGGGGGGGGGGGAAATCCCAACGGTCTCGCCGCTGGAGGGCGTTGAAGATTTTTTGCTCTTATTTCACGATGTACCCTATAACTTTTTACAGGGGCACTCAAAGGTCACTTTGTGTTGAAAAAAAATGTAAAAACCCTTTGCCCTTTTCAACGATACCTTACTTGTTCCTCTTCTTCTAACTGTTGAAAAGTTACACGCATTCAAAATCAAAATATTGTGAATTTTTCCCAAATTTTTGTGTTTAACCCTGTCTTTCTCAAAAAAGGCTTAAATTAACCCTCACTTTTTATTGCAGAAAATGAAGGCTCAATTGATTCTGCACCGATTTGCTATACTCATTTTTTTCAAAAAATGCATAATTTTTGAGATATTTGCATTTGAAAATTAGCACTTCTAGCTCCTATTTTCAATTTACACTGCAATAAAAACACGTGTCCAATAATCTAATGAATTTCAGACTTATTTTTTCAGTTTTTTCAAAAGGTGTTCCTTAATATCTCGAAAATTATGCATTTTTTGCAAAACTTGAAGGTAGCAAATCGATGTAGAATCAATTGAGCCTTCTTTTTCTGAAATAAAAAATGAGGGTTAATTTAAGCCTTTTTTGAGTAAAGCAGGGTTAAACACAAAAAATGGGTGAAAATTCACAAAATTTTGATTTTAAACGACCCTAACTTTTTAACAGTTAGGAAAAGAGGAACAAGTAAGGTATCGTTGAAAAGGGCAAAGGGTCTTCTACATTTTTTCTTAATACAAGGTGACCCTAGAATGCCCCTGCAAAAAGTTATGGGGTGTTTAGTGGAAGAAGTGCGAAAAAACTTCAACGCCCTCTAGCGGCCAAACCGTTGGGATTTCTTCCCCCTCTCCAATACGATTTTTGTTTGTCTCGATGAGCCCTATCTATGGTATCCTGTTGGTCGTGGATAACGGAAACACCCTGTATAATATGGATTGTACAACTTCTTGTTTCATGTGGGCTCAAAACAAATTTCGTTAATTCCCTAAGAATGAGACATATATATGCATTATTTTCGTTCATTCAATTACCCATCTCACTTTCACTCATCGATTGTCAAAGCTGTCAAATTTGAATATATTGACATTTAAAAACGTTGAAAAATCCCCCATTGAAAAAACGTAATTACAAGTAAGCT
The DNA here is from genome assembly GCA_932526495.1 of Bombylius major. Classification (NCBI taxonomy): domain Eukaryota; kingdom Metazoa; phylum Arthropoda; class Insecta; order Diptera; family Bombyliidae; genus Bombylius; species Bombylius major. The sequence goes on along the minus strand of OW052046.1, from coordinate 30,705,460 downwards.
ACTGATTATTTAAGGACAATTTGATTTATATCGAGTTAAAATTCAATTTTAATTCAAATCCAGTTAATTTCATTTTAATTTAAATAAAAATTGTGCCTCCATCTATCTTTTAAAAATATCAAATGTTTAAATCATTCTTTGCTCATTGAAACATGACGAATTTCCTAAGAGTGAGACAACAATATAAATGTTGTCCCATTTTTACAGTATGGTGTTTCCTACAGTTGTTCCATCCAGTCTATTTATATAATTGGTCCTATTGTAAAATTTGGCTTATCTTATAATACTTTCTGTGAATGGTTTGGTTACAATCGTAATTACTAATTCGTAACATTTGTGGCAACGCTGCACGGCATGTGGTCAACTGTCAAATGTTTGTTTTCATCATCGAAAAAAGTGATCTCAAATCTTCAATCTTCATCAACAAGGTAAACAAGCTCATGTTCTGGATATTGGTACAGGTATTCTTTCAATGATGGCCGTGGCCGTGGCATCTGGTGCTGAGACGGTAACTGCTTTGAAGCATTTCTTCCAGTGGCCGATTGTGCTGAGAAAATTATTGAAATGAATGGTATGTCAAATAAAATAAAATTAATTAAAAAACGTTCAACTGATATAAAAATTGGTCCAAATAATGATATGAAACATAAGGCAAATATTTTAGTAACAGAAGTTTTTGATACTGAATTAATTGGTGAAGGTGCTATCGGAATTTTTAATCATGCTCATGAACAATTATTAACTGAAGATTCAATTGTTATACCACAATCATCAACTTGTTATGTACAAATAATTGAAAGTCCATTAGCAATAACATGGAATAAACCAAAATTATTGGCAAATTTGGATGGTGAAGTTCTATTAAAACCACATCCAGAAATAAATGAATGTCATGGTGAATGTGCTGTACATGATATACAATTAAGTCAAATTTCATTAAAACAATTTAATTCACTTGTTGAACCATTTCCAATATTTCAATTTGATTGGAATTCAAAACAGAAAATAGAAAAACGACGAATAAATCAACTAAAATTAAAAGCGAATAAAAATGGTACTGCACATATATATTGTATTCTTCTGGTGGGATTTAAAAATGGATCCAGATAAAGAAATTGTATTAAGTTGTGCTCCATATTGGGCACATCCAGATTTTAAAGAGCTATCAGAAAATTATAACTGATAAGCCAATACAAAAGTGTATACCATGGAGAGATCATTGGATGCAAGCGTTATATTATCTACCAAAATCAATAAATTTGAATAAAGATCAAGAATTTTATTTAAGTGGAAATCATGATGAATATTCACTTTGGTTTGATGCATGGTTACCATCATCAACTTTAGATAATAAAGAAGAGATTAAAAATATTGAACGATTAAAATGTACTTGCTCTTTACATTTAGTTTATTCAAGAAGTCGTATTGGTCAAATGAATAATCATTTACGAAATAAAAAATATCTTTCAATTATTGAAGATGTTATTGATAAAAATTCAAATGTTTTATGTTTAAGTGATGGTTCATTAATTTGTTTATCAACAGCTGCATTAAATGCAAAATCAGTTATTTGTCTAGAACCTCATACATTATCATATAATGTTATGCAATCATATATTAATTATAATAAATTAAATAATATAAAATTAATTAAATCACTTATGAAGAAATAACACATATTATTGGTGAACCAAATTTTATAACATCAATTTTACCATGGGATAATTTTTATTTTGGTACATTAATAAATAAAATTAAAAATAAATTAAATTCAACAAATAATGTTCAAGTATGTATTACCAATAAATGGAAATATATGGGCTATAGCCTATACCTGTTGAATTTTTAGATTTACATAAAATTCGATCACCATTAAATAAATGTGAAGGTTTTAATTTATCATATTTTGATAAATTTGTTGATGTAAGTTTTTAATACATATTTAATTAAATTATGTAGATACTATTTTTGTTATCATTTTTCAATTAATTTATAGAAATCATCAGAATTATCTGATGCTTATGTATGTTGAAGCACAACCATTATGGGAATATCCTTGTAAGGTATTAGGTGAAAAGCAACAAATTTTACAAGTTGATTTTAAGAAATTCGATAAAAATATTGAGAAGTCCGGTTCAATGAATATTAATTTGTAAATACATCATAATTGCAAATTGTTCTTATTGCATATGGTCTATTATATTTTAAGAATTTTCAAATATGAAAACTTAAAGTATGTACGTCTAAAAATTGAAATTTTGAGATGTAAAAATCTTAATTTTGTAAATTTTTAAAGATTTCGATTTTATATTTAATATTTTAAGAATACCAATTTTATTTGTGTTAGAATGAAATATGTACATATAATCGGGGTAAATTTTTATACATACTTTAAGAACCTCAGACATTAAGAATGACTTAATTTAATTAAATTAAAATAAAATTTTCGAATTTAACAGTAAAGGAAATTGTAATGGCATAGCACTTTGGGTTGATTGGGATCTAAATGGAAGTCGTAAAGATAAATATATTGTTTCAACAGGACCAACACAACCAATTGAATTAGGAAAATATGTATCTTGGAATATGTATACAAGACAAGAAGTACATTTATTTCCTATACCAAAGAATGTTACAGAAGAAAATAATATTAAATGGGAAATTATTTTTAAGCCAAAAGAAGGAGATTTACGATTTAAATTTGAAATTATTTAAATAAAAAAGAAAATTCCAGAGAAAGGTAATTTTTATTTTTATTTTTTTTTGTGTGTGCCATAGACATGTGCGTTACCGAATGCCTAAAAAAAGGCTTCAATAAAGCCACAGTCTATAGTATTTTTATTTATGGAAGTCAGTATTGTGCTTATGGAGGCAGTACCCGATGAGTTTTTTGCCTTGGTAATATTTAATTTAAAAGATTTCCGTCAATTGAAATTGAGATCTGATCACCCCACACACGAGACAGATTTATACAAACGAAATGTGAAAGAGTATAGAAAAGTATGCCTATCTTGCCTGTACTGACTTCCATTAATAAAAATACTATACATAATTTCAGACAGTCAGGCAGCGCTGAAAGCCCTCAACGCTCACAAAATTGAGTCGAAGCTAGTATTGGAATGTCTTAAGACTGTTATAACACTCGCCAGAACAAACAAAAACACAAGAACAAACAATTTCTAAATTTTAATGAGTACGATTACGGTTTTAAAATGCACATAATTTTATTAGTAAAAAGTAGTTATATTGAACAATGTTGCAGATTATAAAAGTGAAAAGTATACTTTTCCATTTTTAATTTCATGTTCGAGGTATTTCATCTTCCATTTTTGTTAATTTTATATTTCGATCGGTTTGAGATTCAAATTTTTGTTGATTAAAATCATCATTTTTTAAACGTTTTCGTAAATCCAAAGCTTGAATATCAGTCATTAAAGAATGTTGTTTATTATTTAAATCATTTTCAATTCGTTTTGTATGCTCTTCAAGTGCATTATAATTTGTTTTTGCACAATTAATTTTATTATTAAGTGCTTCTCTAATTTTTTTTAGTCCATTAACTTCTTTGCATAGACCATTATTATAAGGTTCATCAAGAACTAATTCTTTACCAGAACGTTGAGCACGATTTTCTAAACGAGTTTCAGCTAATTTGAAATAATCAGTTTTATCACAAAGCGATTTTTCTAATGTTTTTATCTCATTTAAACATTTTTCCATTTCTTCGATCATCTGCAATTAAAAAAAAATTATTAAATAAGCAGATAAATTAGTAATTTTTTGTGTTACTTTTAATTTTTGCCATTCCAATTCATTTCTTGCTCTTTGCGTTTCAAATATACGTTTTCTAATTGTATATTCAGTTCTTTCTTGTTGACCATCAAGAACATTACGAGCTTTTTCCCTGGATACAAATAATGATTCTCTTATTGCATACGTATCAGCTAATTCATTTTCACCCAATTTTTTTAGTATGTTCCAGCCAGGATTCATAAGTTATTCCACTGTAAGTTAAAAAAAGAGGGATATTTAATAAATTACCGTTAATTGTAACGAATAAAAATAACAAACTTCTTAGGAATTCTTGTAGAATCTGGTTTAAATGTGATATTAGCACTAAATTTATTAAGTTCTAATTGTGATATATCAATTGTTTCGGCTTCTTTTTTATTGACAATCTCTAAACCAAGCTTAAATTTTACATTTTCTAGACGATTTAATTTTTTCCAAGCAGATTGACATTGATCCCTTAGAAGTTTTTGATTATTTTCAATAACACATAATTCACGTTTTAATTCTGTATCAGCATCATCATGTGTTAATTCAGCTCAAAGACGGCAATCACGTTGTGTTAAACATTCTGAAACTACAAGTAATGGTGTAGCTAATGATTCTAATTCTCTTTCTGTGGCTGACTTTTCATCACGTAATAATTTCATTTCATTTTCAATACGTTCTAAAAGTTTTTCAATTGTTATTCTCCAACGATTTATTTCAGATACTCTAAAAATTGAAATTATTAATTTTATAATATATTTTAATTATCCCCCCAATATCTGAATTTTAGCTTACCGATTAGCTAATAATGTATTTTTGTTGTATGTATCCCATTCTGATTGAATTCTTGTCTCATTACGTAAAGTTCTTGATGAATGCCTTAAATCAAAAGTACATTGCCTTTGTGAATCTGCAAGATTTTTTAATATTGTTAAACGACCATGCCAATCTGATAAACCTAAATGTTGCATAGGCTTTTCCAAAGTAATTACAGAATGATTTGGCATAATTATTTAATTATGTATTGTGAAATGAATGAAAAAAAAAATGATTATAAATAATATTTAGTTAAATAATTTAAATAGAAAAATTAAATTTTACGTGTATTTTTTTTATGTATTTGAAAGAATTAGTTTACAATTAAATTAAAAATTACTAATGAATTTTATATAATGGAAATTTCTTATTAGGAAAAAACAAAAGGATTGTCTTTTTTTTATGCTTGAGAGTATTTTATTTAAAATTGAAATTAATTAGATTTTTGTACGTTCAGAGAAATTCAATAAATTTTTCACATTCACATTCTATTTAAAATTTGAAAAAAGTAACGGATTTGTGGGTGATTTTCGATGATTTTGATTTTTGAGTTTTCGCTGTGATATATTCTCATTTTGTATTTATTTGAAAATGAATTTCGAATAAATGAAAAAAGTAAATTTACATTTTCCCCATTGATTTTTCCTCATTTAGGAATATTTATTCTAAAAAAATTATTAATTTTCTAAAAATCCAAAAAATAGAAAAAAAAACAAATTTTAATTTGAATTTGCCGTATTTAGCTTTGTACAAATTTTGTCCAACTTCATTAGAGATCAAATAATAAGCACTGGCAAAATAATAAAATCAAAAAAGAAACATTTTTTTTTGATTGGGCGATAGGATAGAACCTCAACCTATAGTACCAAGAGAGAATGCTCATTTTGTATATGTGTTGGGCGTACCAAATTAACATGACAACTTATTGCTTTTAGTCAGTTATAATTAAGTCGTGATTAAAGTTACATAAAAATTATGTTCTAATGAAATGTAGAAAAGATCCTAAACTTTATTTTCACCGAATATATTAAATATCTATGAGCAACATAAATCAAAGAAAAAACGTGATAAATATTAAGTAACATAAAACTGAAAAGCATTTTTTCCTAAAATCTCCCAAATTACTACAAATATCAAATTATAATGTTCTACAAATTTGTAGATTTTTATTAAATAAACATTTTTCCCAAAATTGTTATATCATAGAATTAATAGAAATTAAGTTATTTGTACTATAGGTGTCGTTGGTAAAACCCATCATTTGTACTACTCTAAGAATTATTGGAACGACAGCACTGCACATCGCGTGAAGACAACTGACTGAACTGATTTATTTTATTCAGTTGTCGCCATTTGTTTTTATGAAAAATAACAGTACTTTCATGAATGCGTCGACGACGCTGACGGCGTAAAAATCATGTTCATAAATGACTTTCCAGTGCAGTCGTGGAATGGTATCATGTTCATTAATTCAAGCATGCAGCGCAGTCGGCTGGAATTACTCAGTCGTTTTCAGGCGACTGCGGTGTATATTTTCAATTAAAACGAATAGTGTTGTACATTTTTTTCCTGACATTTATTTAGTTTGATTTTTAATTTAAAATAAGATTTAAATTAATTAAAAATTATTAAATTTTATAAAGATTGTGACGTCATATTTAAAGATGGCGAATCATGTTCATTTATTCTAATAACTGCTTGCATGCACAGTTGACGACTCTGATTACAATTCCAGTGCATTCGAGTCGTCGACGAAGGTTGACGACGCATTAATGAAAGTACCGTAAAAAACCGAAGTGAAAAATATAAATTCGTTGCTCAGCCGATGTCCACTCAAAGTAGTAAATCGTAAATGTTGTTTGATTCGTGTCAGCGGGAAGATGAGTAGTGGCCCAAACCAGTCTTCTTTCAGCTTAATAACCGGTTAAGTGGGGATAAAAAACCGGTTGTTTAAGCTGAAAGAAGACTGATTTGTTTTGGGCCAAATGAGTATAAAAGAAAATGATTAAATTTCAGGATTGCCGTAGCTATTGGAAGTATTGCCTTGATTTATAAAAAATTAATTTATGAAATGATATTAAATATTTTTTATATTTATTTTAAAATTTAAATTTATTATTTTTAATAGTATGTAATTGTTAATTTTATGTTTTATATTGAATAAAATTTTTATTTAATGTTTGATATATAAAATTGCAACAAATTTACAGAAACCGAAAGGCGAGTAGTCAATAGAGAGGAAAAAGAAAAAATAAATAAAATTTCCCAAAATTACCCTTTTTTTGTAAAATCGAGGAAAAATTTTTTTTTTTGATTTGGCAGCCCTTGATAAAATTTTATTAAAAGATTTCTCTCGATTGAAATTAAGATCTGATCACCCCACACACGAGACAGATTTATACAAACGAAATGTAAAAGAGTATAGAAAAGTATGCCCATCTTGCCTGTACTGACTTTAATTGATAAATAAAGTAGATATAGGTTGTTCGTCTCATTACCTAGGAAAAATTTCACCTTGAATAATAGAAGCCCTTTTTACGCCTTCTTACAACTTTTGCTCTGAAAAATCAAAATTATAAAATAAAAAAAAGACAGGAAAGTTTAAATTTTCATTAAAATTCACTTTCTCTATTTAATGCCACATTAGTTACAACTTTTTCTTGTTCCATTATGTGAGTCAAAACCTGTTCAAAAACAAAATTTGAGTTTTCATGACAATATTTCTGTCATGCATGTACCTACCTAATTTTAAGTGGAATGCGAACCACTAAATTTGTTAGTAGAGAAAGAACTTACTCTTATGACAAAGGCTAAGACTGATATTATTGTGTAGTTGGTTTTATGTGCTTGCTTATCAAGTTAGATCATTAAGGAACTACTTCACCAAACTACTTCAGTACCGGGCGAAAACGTATACCAAATCAAATCAATTGGTACTCACTCAAAGCTGAGTGAACTTGAGCGAATTCGAATCCTTCGCCTTCCTAGTCCTCCACAACTTCAGAAGTCAGCGCTCTACTCCTTCGGCCACTAGCCGCTCTTGCTATTATTACAATTGTGATTTCAAATGGAATTTCAGGTATTTCAAAGTAATATTTCATAGTTTTTTTTTACCATTTATTTTTTATTTATCATATTTTGTATATAAAATTTTATAATATAATACATATTTTTTATAATTTGATCATATCTTTTAAAAATATCTCTAAAAAATATAATATTTCAAATGAATACTCTCTAGGTTCGATGAATACTATAAATTGTTACTATTGTTAGTAATGAAAAAACAAACAAAAAACTTATATAAAAAAGTACACAAAAATATAAAATACGACAAAAAAAAAATTAAGAAAAAATATTAGTAAAGCGTTAAACTGGTACGAGAATACTTTTTTTTTATTATTTAGATTTTCTTTTAATGTCATTATTGAAGGTGTTAGTATTCTCATTTTAGGGTACTATAATTATTATTTTTTTAATAATATATTTACTCAATAAAATTTAAATTAATTTTCAAATATTTAATACAGTAAATTTCTTTAAAGAATACATTATATTTCATACATTCGAACTCAAATAGAATTTTAATAAAATTTTCCTTTTATTTCTGAAGAATAAATCGAAAATATTTCAAATAACTCATTTTTTATGAATTTAAACACAACAAAAGAATTAAAATAGAAAAAAATGATTCCTCATAATTTAGCAAAAAAAAAAAAAAAAAAAAGTATTTTTTTTTTCCTAAAAAAAGAGAATTCACTAAAAAAAAGAATGAAAAAGATTAAAAAAAGGAGGAAACTAAATAAATTGTGAATTTTCCATGTATTTTATGTCCGTCAAGAATAATTTTCTTTGTTTTTTGTTTGTTTTAGAAAGAAGATGACGATGACATTGATGTTGATGTTGAATTCCATGCACGTAATAATGTTAAAGCTTTATTAAAATGAGCTGACCATTCATCACGTTCTTGTTTTGTATCAGCCGATAATAAATATCGTACAATTGTTTTTTTACCTTTTGGTACAATTATTAATGATTCAACATCATTATCTTTAGCTGATCTTTCACATTCTAATAACAATGTATTTAATCTTGCGCATATATCTCTTGGTGCTGTTGTAATTTTTGTTGAACAACATGTATGTAAATCAATTGAACCCATTGGTGTTTTCTTTTTTTCATCATCAGGATATTTCCAATAACTTATTACATGACCATTTAAATAACACCAACGTCGATGCCACGCACCAAAACCAGATATATCTTCGAACATTGTTAAAAAACCTTTGTAAACAACATTAACTGATAATTCACAATTTATTTTCATTTGAACGATTCCTTTTAAAGGACTTACACCAGATACCTAATAAATAAAATTCAAATACATTTCAAAAGTAAAAAACATTAGAGGAGAAAAAAAAAGATCAATTAATTCTTACTGGTGTCAAAGTCCATGTATCTCTTTGTATTTCACGCAGGGAGAATATAGCATAACCATATTGCACCAATGCTGGTGTCCTTATAACATTTGGTCCGGCTGGAGATTGAACTCTAGGCATAATTAACATTGAATCGCTTGATCCATGACCTTTCTTTTTTGGTGTTTTTTTCTTATTTAAATTTATATGATATTTAACTTCATGTGGTAAAACTTCTCTTTGTGCAGTCATTCCATAAATTTCAAGTGTAATCTGAATGGAAAAAAAATTCTTGTATTTAAAGTACATAGCGAAAAGAAAATTTAAAATTTAAGATTATCCCATTACTTTGAAGTCAGCATAAACATTATTAAGTGTTAAAATATCTGGAAATTTAACAGATACTAATCCAGGTAATGTTGGTACAGTTTTTGTGGCTAATACAATTTCACCATATTTTAATAGACAAACCAAATGATGTCCAGATATTGTATCAGTTGATAATTTTTTAATATAATCATCTTTTAATGGTACAGTAATTTCTTTAACTGATAAACGTCCTTTTTCTTTTGGTGAACCGATTGGTCTTAATGTATCTTCAATTTTTAAACGTTGAATTTCATCCAATGCACTTTGACGACGATGTGCTATTTAAAAAAATCGTTAAAATAATATTTGAAATGAAAACGATAACAATTTTATTTTTTGTCGTTTAGACAAAAAACTTACTTGCAACAAGTAAATGCCTTTCACCTTCTACAGCTTCAGTTGAACCAGAAAATTCAATTGTTGACGCACATAAATTTAATGCTTGACTTGTTTGTGCCATAATTTGTTGTTGCTTAACAACTTCAACCAATAAACGTTTTATTTTCTCTTGTACTAAATGCTGTTCTTCACGATGATCATTTGACGATGTTGAACTTGAATCATCATGTTCATAATTATCATTATCATTATTATCATTTGGATAATATTGTTGTTGTGATGTTGTTGCTTGTTCACGATAAACTTTTCTTACTGGGGTTGAATTATTGCTCTTTAAAAAAAAAAAAAAATAGGAAAACATTTTAGAACAGAACAGAAAATAAATTATATATCGAGTTTTTACATTCGAAGATTGTTGACGCCTGTAAAAACTAACAGTATGCACCAATGTAACAACATTATTATCATCAGAATTTACAGTTAATTCAGATTTGACTGGTGTACGATGATTAAGATTTTGTTGTGGTTGTTGTTGCTGCTGTAAATACTTTTTTTGATAGCAAAAACTGTTTGAACTTGTCGTACCATTATTCTAGAAAGGAAAAAAATATTAACAATTACATCATAAATATTATGTGAATAAGAATGTTATTTACTATTTACTTTATTTTTGCTTTTTGTAGGTGCTGAATATTCCATTTCGTCATCTTCTTCAGTTTCTTCATCTTCATCTAATGCTTCATCTAAATAATCTTCAAGTCCATTAGTAGATGCGATTGATGTTGCAGCTGAACTATTATTTATTGACACATTTCCAGTACCATGATGATAATTCTATAACAAGAAATAATAGTGAATTACTCATAACTTACATAATATTAGGATTTTTCTCTTGCACAAAAACTCACCACTTTTGATTCTTGTACATTATTTGAATGTACCAAATGCATTATTTCTCGTCCTAAGCTAATATTACAAGTTCCAACATCATCATCCCTATCAGACTCCATATAACTAAAAAAAAATTTCATATTATTTCATGTTTCTAGTTTTGTTATTTTTTGTTTTCTTTTTGTTATTTCTAAACAAAGTATTATATACAGAAAAAAAAAGTAAATAATTTTTATCTTTTGAAAGAAAAACAAATTAATTTATGATAACACGAATATATTTTTTATTAAATTTTCCTAAATAATGAACAAATAAAATGTTATTTTTAAATTTTAGTGTATCAAACATTCATGAAATTGAAACGCAAGAATAGTTAGTTATTTTTGTTGAAGCATAACAGAATAAGATGAAAAAAAGGTGAAAATTTAGTAAGCGCATTGATAATTTTTTTATCAATATGTTTATTTTTTGGTTGTAATGTAAAAAAATGAATTTTATTCAACGCAAAGAAAAAACAATAAACATTCAATAAATTTACCACACCTTTCATCGTTTTCATCACTTTCTTCAGGTTCATCAGTTGCATGTATGGCATCATCATCAAATTTATTATGACCTTCATCTTCATCAATTGATGGTATCGACATTGTTGCTGTAGTACAATTTCCATTGTCAGATTCAATCGATTCTAAATCATAAAGCGAAGGATAAAGACGTTCTGTCTTACTGTTCTTGGCATTGTTTGAAGGATTCACTTTTATACGTTTTGCATCATCAGATGAATTTTTCATCGATGAATCAGTCTTTTCTGAAATCACTACACCAGCTAGAAAAAAATAAATAATTCTGAACAGAATTTCAATAAATACAAAATAAATGTCTTACGGCTTCTTCTTTTATTTTTAAGAAAAGTGCATTTAGCATCAACATGTTCATGTTTTTGACGTGCATTACTTCCACCACTAGCACTACAATCAAAAAATGGCATTGGCGGAGGAGTTGGTGGTGGACGCATCATTTCCTTGTTATCATCAAATACTTCATGTTGTTGGCATTGCTGTGTTTCTCCAGCATCTTGATTTTTACGAACGAAACGATTTGCGAGAACATTCATTTCCTCTTGAAGTTGTTTTGTCCTTTTCGCTTTAATTTGAGCTTCACTGATTGTTGATGGCTCAGCAAATAATGCAGCTACTTTATCCTTTAGCTTGACTTGATTAACAGGAAAATCTATTTTAGAGATTTAGTAATAAAATTTAAAAAAATATATTTGAGTATATTTGAATATTTCCAACACACCTTTTATATCACTGCTACTCTGTGTACCAAATTTTTTTGGCTCAACACCAACAACAGTAGCCTTATTTCCAGTTACGTTTTTAATTGATTTAGATTGCATTGGTGTTCGAGGAATTGCAAATGTTGTTTTCGGTAATGGCACTTTACCTTTGTTCCTTTCAAATAGCATCATTCTTTCCTTCAACGACATTTCAGCTGGATCTTTTTCTTTAGGTCCTGATTTTTTTGGTTGAGTTTCAAATACGGCTGATTTACTTGACACTAGGCCAGGTTTAATTTCTGGAGTCTTAATATCAGGAATACTTTGATTGCTACTGATCTCGGATAGTATTTGCTGTTGGCTGTGAACTTGTGCCGTAATATGTTTAGTATTGGCATTGCTACCAGTAATATTCTTTTTAACATAATCATAGGAAAGTTTCATTGTAGAAGATTCTCTTCTTTGAAAACCTTGTGCTTCTAGCGAGTCAATCACAGACTTATCCCATTTCAATTGTTTAGTGTTCTTGGATGAGTCACAACACTGATTAGGTTTCGGCTCTTGTAATGGTTTATTTCCTGAACTAGAGCTTAATTGCTTTTGATGTGTATCACATGGTTGTTGCTTTTTATGTTCAACACATTTATAATCCGGATGAGAAGTATCATCTTCCCAACTTTTGATTGAGTCTGCTAATGCAGCTAATTTACCAAGATTTCGTTTTGGTTTAGCGCCTAAAACATTTTCAGCTTGTTTTTCTGTATTTTCTTCATAAAAGTTATTTTCAGTTCTATGAATTGGTGATGAAAGATCTCCAACATCTGAATATAATGCACATAGCCTTTGTAATCTATTTCGTGAGCTGTCACGTATTGGTTTATCAGAAATTTTTTCTTCACTATCAGATTGTGGTTCTTCTTCTTCTTCAATACCTACTTGAACCTTATGAAAATAAATTTGAAATTTTATCAGAATAAATGGCATATAAAATTTTTTCTTCTCTTTTTTGAAAATAAATATTATCATAACTGAAACATTATAAATACCTCAACATTAGGTTTTGTTGTAATATTAATTTCAATACCAACATCAAGATTCTCTTTATCTACTGAGAATTGTCGTTGTATTTTAGATGGTGATGTAGGCTTTGCTTCGTTTGAAAATGAACCTATTTTTTCAAATTTGCCTAGTACCATGTCTGGAGCATTACTGATACCGTGTATTTTACTTCTCTGTTCGGCTTTCTCTAAAATTTTCTGAATATACATTTTTATTTAATTATTTTCATTATTTCAACATGTAAATTCTTTAAAACCAATAATTTAAATTCCCATTCTACACTTTACAGACTTTTTATCGGCGAAGCGCAAAAGAACATTGCTGCATAATATGTCTGTTTTACCCAAAGTTTTATTTATTCAAAATTTTAAATTCAATAATAAAATAAGTAAAAATATTATTATAATATCTTTAAAATTTTCAAACATGTTTTTGACAAATTTATTTATTAGAATTTCTTCGAAAGAGATCAAAAAATATAGAATTGAAAAAGTAACATTTCTCACCTTCGTAAATGGATCCATTTTTTCTTTGAAATTATTTTATATTTAATTTTATTATTGAAATATTCAAAATAATATCACAAATGTCTTGCTTTTTTAAATGCACAATATTTTTCAAATACGTATAAGTATAATAAATCAAAATCGCAAATTCAAAGTAAATTAAAACAATGCACAAAACTAGAAGCGAGCTGACAGTCACAAAAATTAAATTTAAAATTAACTGTTAAAAATTTAAAACAAAAAATATCGTCTCTGATACTAAAATTCAAAAAAGCCAGTATTCTGTATTTCGAAAATGTCAGATTGTAGTCAAAAAATGTCAAGCTTAATAAGCAACACACACACAGATTCGCAATGTACAGGGGCGGAATTATGTACTTCAATATCGAGCAAAATTTATCTTCGACTGTCAAATTGGTATTAGCTGCGTTCCATTTTGGTATTTTTATCTACTCCGGAGTAGTTGAGACTTGAGAGTACTTCATCACCAGTAATAAATGGAACGGTCAATTCAATTCAAGAGTAATTCTTAACCTTCAAATCTGTGTAAATTGTTCTCTTCTTTGTTATAAAAATGGATTTTTAGTTTAGTAAAAATGTACATACATATACATACGTATGTATTTGTTGAGGTAAGAAAATCAAAAAAGCCATTTTTTCATAATTGTTGCATGTTTTATTTTACTTCAACAATTTTATAAATAATCTTCAATAAATTTTGTATCATATTTTAGCATTATTTAATTTAAATATAATGCATACTATCAAGATCAAATATGTTATGTATTGTTAAATATTTGTTCTATCGGCTGTGTATTTCGAGGTGAATCATCATGATCACTGTCTTCGCTACTTTCTTTTAGTTTGATCAACATTAACAATGAAAAAAATATTATCCTCCTTAATTTAAAATCCATAAAATTTATGTGACTTACGTTCTCACTGTCTATTTCAGGTTCTTGACAAAAAACGAGATTTATTTAATAAATTTATCTTCTTTACTATATGTATTTAATGTAAAAAAATTCAAAAACAAAACGGAAAAAAACAAAGTACATAACCCTAAAAAAGTCAAATCCATCTTTTGGAAGTTTTAAAAATTAAAAATACTCTGATGGTAAAAATCGACATAACTACTCCTGAGTAGGATGATCAACTGCTGCACCAAAGTATGAGATGGTGCAGTTGGGACGACTTGGGAGCAGTGCTGTCTTTCGTACTACTATAGTAATTATTTACTACTTTTTGAGTTGTCATTACTATACTACTACTTTCAATTTTATACTACTAATTTTTTCAAACAATATGGTATATTTTCAATACTTGTGAGTTGTGCCTGTGACTGTGATATGATTTAAGATCTCCTGGTGGTATTACTTTTAAAATACGAAATAAAAATGGATTGCAGGAAATATTACTTAACATTATGTTAACAAATTTTTAAAAGATTTATTTTGACGACAAAATTTTGAAAGCTGTAGAGGGAATAAATCCTGCTTATCTAGCCGAAAGTGCCACACAACTTTTTGTTATAATGCCACATTTAGTTCAGAAAGATGAAATTGAAGAGATAGATGCCGAATGGCGAATTATGAGAATTCAAACAATAGTTTCAAAACAATTAGATTTAGAGGCATTTTGGTCTTCTATATATTTGAATTAAAAAAAGTCATGAATGACTGAATGTTTCCAAAACTACGCGAATTAGTCAGTACATACTATAATGTTCCTTTCTCATAGTAGCGCAGCGGCTGAGAGGGTATTTTCTCAACTTGCGTTAATTAAAGACAGAAAACGAAACTGTTTACATACAATTACAGTTAATGCTATATTGGCTGTAAGGGAGCATCTAAATAAAAATGATGCAGCTGACTGGGTACCGTCCAAAAATGCATTAAAGAGATATAAGAATTAATTATAATTCATATATAAATCGATTGAATTTTTTTGTGTTATTTTATAATTTTCTAAATCAAAGAATTTTGAATATTTGCTGAAATAAGTCTGAAATTCATTGGATTATAGGACGCGTGTTTTTATTGCAGTGTAAATTGAAAATAGGAGCTAGAAATGCTAATTTCCAAATTCAAATATCTTGAAAATTATGCATTTTTCGAAAACAATGAACATAGCAAATCGGCGCAAAATTAATTGAGCATTCTTTTTTTGCAATAAAAACTTTGGATTAATTTAGGCCTTTTTCGAGAAAGACAGGGTTAAACACAAAAATTTGGGAAAAATTCACAAAATTTTGATTTTGAATGCGTGTAACTTTTTAACAGTTAGAAGAAGAGGAACAAGTAAGGTATCGTTGAAAAGGGCAAAGGGTTTTTACATTTTTTTTTCAACACAAAGTGACATTTTAGTGACCCTGTAAAAAGTTATAGGGTACATCGTGAAATAAGAGCAAAAAATCTTCAACGCCCTCCAGCGGCGAGACCGTTGGGATTTCCCCCCCCCCCCCCCACCGATACGATTTTTTGTTTGTCTCGACGAGACCTAACACTGGTATCAAGGTTAAGCAAACTCTGTATATGTATATGTGAATTTTTGCTATATATTTAGAAAAATATGTTATCTTTTGCAATGCGTGGACGGTTTATCATTACAAATTCTTATTTTAAATATATATTCTAATAAATGTAAAGTGCCACAAAAAATAGCATTTTTCTTAACGTTTTCGTTCAGGAGATGTATAAAAGCAATAAAAAATATTTTTTATCTTAAAATTTCAAAAAAAAAGCATTTTAATTCAGTTCATAATGAAGGGCTCGTTACTGTCTCTTTTAAGGGGCTGTTTGCTGATCTTTACGAATTTCGAGTTATTTTCCTAATTTTAATAATTTTATTGAAATAAAAACATTTTTTTTGTGTTAAATTGAAAATTTATTTTACTCTTTATTATTTAATAAATACTTTAAGCGTGGTATAAGGAGAAGGTTAAAAATTTTCCTTAAGAGCCAAATTTAGTGAAATGGCCTGCAAAGTGACCGCCTACAGCCTACATTTCTCAACCGATTTTAATGAAATTTCGAATATAGATAGGTGCAAGGGAATTGTGGTGCTTAAGCGAAACACATTTTTAAATTTTGATCCTTAAATTTTTTTATATTCGATTTACCAAGGTACAGACAAAACAAAAATTCACTCAACTTTTCACACATTTTTCATGTATTAAAACGTTTAGATATTGTGATTTCTTTTTATAAGATTTAAATTTAACCTTTTCCAAAAAGTTTAAAATAAATTTCAAGGAAATTGGTTACGTAGTTTAATTATTATAAATAAAACAAATTGTTAATTTTTCATAAAATTTTATTATCAATTTTTCTAATCACAGGATTTTTTTTGCATACCTTCAGGCTGGAATAAGAATGACACAGATAGTATAAACTCTATAAATGCGATGCAATAAAAATTGCGATTGTAGGGTAGTATGTGTGATGATAAAAAGTACGTAAGCAGCATGTAAAACTTTTGTTGTTTACTTAGGCTGCACATTGTATTGTATATAAATATACGAAAAAATTTTTATGTAAAATTCAAAAATTTTGAGTTATTTTATTTTTTTAAATTTTTACATGGAAGGATATGTGACTTTCTAACTTTGAACTATTATATATCAGGCTGTATTGCATCGATTTGAGTCAAATAAAGTGTAATAAGTCAGAACTTAGTTCAAGAATTAAAATGTTTACTTTTTTCAAGGATCAAGGTATGAACCAAGGAGGGCCCTAATGAGGTGAAAAAAAAGTTGTTTGTCGAAGGGAGTTTTGTAGAGGTGTTGTAGGTGTTTTTATTTCGAATGTTTGCTACCGGAAATTATATGTAGATCCCCAAAATACAATCTGTTTTTTAATTTACCTTTTCATCTAATTGAATTCCGTTTATATTGCATAAGTATAATTTTTTATATGATATGATATTATATTCATACAGTTTGTTCAAAATAATTGTGTTGTCAGTTTTACAAAGTGCATAGCGTTTATTTAAAAATTATTTAGCAAATTAGTCAAAAATTAGGCAACAGCAAAGATTTCATAAAAGAATGAAAACTATTCAACGTAGGTAAAATTGTACGTACTGTGTGGAAAATAATGATTGGCCAGTACCAGACCTGTCTTCTTTCAGCTTCAATAACCGGTTTTTTCTGAAGACAGAAGGCGAGTTGTAGTACATTTTATCCAAAAGTGGGGAAGCTGAAAGAAGACAGGTCTGGTACTGGCCATTGAGAAGAAACAATAACAACTTCAGCATAGCATAGCATAACAGCTGCTGTATGCTAGCTGTAGCCTGTAGAACAAAAGAAAAGATGTACACATTTTACCATGCAATATGATCGCTACCCAGTTAACTTAGAACATATTTTTGATATATTAAGTTTGTATTCTTAGAGCACGAGAACATATTCTGTTGACATTAAGACTAAATGGTGAACTGGGTTTGAAATTTTTTCAAATCATGTACACCAACACTTAGAAGAAATTTATTTGCTTGTGTTGATGAAGACACAAATACATTTCAGACGATGTTGTTGTTGTTTTCGAAAAAATTTTTCACTAAATTTGGCTCTTAAGAGGGCTCGTTACTGGGTGTTCTACCCTATACAGTATACATATACAATATGGGAAACATAAATGTATAATAAATTAATAATATATAAACTCTTCGAAGTAACATGTTTCATTTATTGATTTTTTAAAGTCATCGATGTTGTCATCGAAAGAATCAGCTATGGTCAGTTATAGTCATTGATAAAAGCATCTATGTTGTCATCAATGAGGGCGTTGCTGGGATGTGATGTAAAGGTACGTCTTCACTTATACACTTTTCGAGTGGAAATGTAGCTATCCAGTAAATGTAGACAAGTGTATAAATATAAACTGCAAAATGTAACCGTACACTTAGTGGAGTGTTATATTTTTTGTGAAATCCTCCACTTAAAAGTGTATATGTCTAAACACAATTCTAAAGAAGTGGAGATAAATGTAGACAAGTGGAAAAGTGGACAGAATCTGACAGTTCACTTTTAGGTGTATGACTACATTTTGGTTTGTTTTCAACAGCAGTTCTTGTGTTTTAATGAGTAAAAAAATTGCAAAAATTAAACAAAAAAAATGTCTACAATGTGGTCAAAAGAAATGACAATTAAATAATTAGAATTATTGGAAAATGAAAATATATTATGGAACGTTACATCCCCATATTACAAAGATAAAACCAACCCAACACTTTCTTTTTTGTCTTTGTATCTGTTTTTTTCTAATTCTTTTGCGAAGTAAAATCGCAATTAGTTCATATGCAGCGATTTTTGTTAAAGATAATGACATTTTGTTCAACTATTATTTTCTTACTTATTTAACTTCTCTAAACAAACACACGCGACAAAATCACAAAGTGTATTATAAATTTTATTTGACCACTTTAATTTATAAATGTAAACACATACTCCACTTTAATGTATACACTCGAAAAAGTGGAGGTCAAAATATGGAGACCTACACTTTTTTTCGAATTCAAAAATTTGAATTTAACGGATAAATTAAACCTCTATTGTAGCACAGCAAAAAATATGGAGGTGTGATTTTATATTTTATTCACATCGATAAAAAAATTGTAGCCAAACAAATAATTTTTGGTTTTATTTACTCCATTTCAAAAGATAAAACTCAAATTATACCAGAAAAAGCATTATTTTGGAATTATATATTTGGACAAAATTTTACTCCAAATTTGTGAAATTTTATTGAAATATGTACATATTATGTTCAGTAATTACACCATTTGGTGTAATGAAAATGAAAAGACTAAATTCGGTCGAAATAAAATATTAATTTTGTATAATTTAAAACAACTCCATAGGGTTATTTACAAAAACTCAAACTTGATTAAATTTGTGAACTCATTTTGGTTTATCCAAAAAGATAAAAATAATTGTTATCCAAAAGGACGGACCTTATTCAACACCGGTTTAGATTGAAATTCAATCCATTTTTTTTCCTGTGAGTATATCGCCCATTCCACGCGAGCTGTTACATCAAACCTAACAATTTTTTTTCGGTTTTTTCTAAATAAATAGGGTAAATAGGTTCACCAGGTATATATTTCACTACGGTACGTTTGTGTTTTAACTAAAGCTTGTTTTAAAAAACAACCAGGTACATAAACATAACACACACATAACACCGACCTTAATTAGGTTTTCGGGGACTATTTTTGAGTTGAAATGACTAGTTACCAAATGCATTTAATGTAAAATAGTACAGTGTTGTTTTAGCTTCACAATGTGCATTATCAAAAAAATTTAAAAAAAATTAATTTCAGTGTTCAATTTTATCATTTTCATCATTTTTTATTAAGAGAATTTCGGAGTTTTCAATGGTCCCGTCCGTCATGTCCCATCCGTCATACGACATGGCAAACATAATTTATTATATCTTAGCTTGTGCGAGTTGGAGAAATAACAAATTTTTGTCGTAGTTTGCTAAGACTACCACCTAAAAATTTACTATGAAACAGGAGGTGTGAAGCTATATACTTCGAAGAAAAATAGTGTTGAATTTATGACTGTGAAAACGAGTGTCATTTCATGTCCCGTCCGTCATAGTCACTTATGGCCCTAGAAAATTAAAACTATAATTCTTGGAAAACATCTTCTTTTTCGGTTTGATAGGTTTTTGAGTGGACCATTATTTTTTACATTTTACATTTGAACTATGTGAACGTAAAAATAAAAAAGATTCAAAAAATTTTTCTTCAATGTCCCGTCCGTCATGCATGGAATGGGCGATATATATTCTCTTTGTATTTGATAATGCAAGTTAAATAATAGATTCGATTTGTTACGGATATATTTTTGTAATAAATTTGTGTTAGGGTTAAACAGGTTAAACTCGTATCGAAAAAGCCAAAGACGAAAATCACTGTGGAACTAGTATATGTAGTAACTTTAAAGTTTTAACCGAGATGACGGGTTAGTTGAACTTAAGGTTAAACGTGCACTGTGAAATCGGGTAAAAAAGTAAAATTCATTTTCAATATTAGTTTGTAGTGATGCTACCCGAAAGACAAAAATTAATAGTAGATTTGGTAGAAAAACGGAGTAAATTCCAAGTAGATTCCAAAAAAAATTTTCCCTAAAATACGAGTAATTTATTTTTAAAAAAATATAGAAAATAATGAGTTTACAGATTTTTCTCAAAATTTCAAAATATCTCTGCATTTCAATAATCAAAAGTGTGAATAAAAATCGTTTGAATTTATAAAAAAAATTGAAACGGAGTAGATTTAATCAATTTAACAGTTTATACGATGAAAAAATAATACGGATTTTGGATTAAATTGGGAGTAGCGTAGAAACGGTAAAATTGGGATTAAAAAAGTACATGCAAACGTTGATATTTTTATATACTTATAGTATACATATTATTCTTCTTCCACATAAAAAATAGAAGAAGAACGTGACAGCTTCACTTTCACCATACAAATTAGAATCCGCCATATTGCATTCTACGTCACACACATATAAAAAAATTGGGATTAAACCCAAATAATTTGGGCTTAAGCCAAAATCCGAATTATCGAGTTTATACGACAAAAAATTGGGAGTAAACCAATATCCGTATTAAATTCGGAGCAGGCATAAACACGTAGAATTACAAGGTCAAAGTCAGCAAAGTCAAAATGGAGAAGGACTTGTACTTCGAGCCTCGAGGAAATAACTGAAAGTCTATTTTTTTTTCAAGTATACTTATGCAAAATTTATTTCGTAAAAAATTATTTTTTCAACATCCATTTCATGTTTATGTAAAAAAAACTTAAATAATACAACAAAATAATTTAATTCAGATTAAATATAGTTAAATTTTTGTTTATGAAAAGCTCTTATTGATATTGCACATTTTTTTTTTTTTTGTTCACGGAAGACCAATTATCTGTAACACAAATTTATTACAAAAATACATCCGTAACGAATTTAACTTGCATTATCAACTTTTGGTGTATTGTCTCCAGCCACTGTTGTTGGTATTGTTTTTGGAGCTGGTCCAGTCTGTGTGATTGGTACAACTCTTTCACCAGTTGGTGGTGGAAGTGATCTTCTTGGTGCTATTACAGTTAAAACGCCATCAGATGATAAAGTTGATGTAACATCATTTGGATTGATATCAGCTAAATAAGTGAACAAAAAAAATTTCTATTACGTTTTATTTGAATAATAAATATAAAATGTTTGTTTCTTTTTTTTTTTTTATTCTTCTTTTTCAAAATATAATTTTTACCTGGAAGAACATATCGTCTTGTAAATTGTCGTGATATAAAACCATGTTCATCTTGTTTTTCTTCATGTTTACCTTCAACAATAATTGAATTATCAGTTGTTTTAACTGTAATTTCATTTGGTGTAAATTGTTGAACATCCAAGATCACTTGAAATTTATCTTTTTCAATATTTACTGTTGAACCAGAATCTTGTCTTTGTAAATCAACATTTCTCCATGGTCTAACATAACCGCTACGTAAAACTGATGGTGTTGTATTCCAAAACGATGATAAAAGGTCATCTCGTCTATTGTTCAAAATTTCAGAACAAAAAAAAAAAACTAAATGTATAAAGCACAAATCACTAAATTTATAATTTCACAAACAAACCTTAACCCACGACCGAAATGTTGATCAAGTAATCTTGATGATCTAACTGGTAGATCGAAATCATCCCACCAATCACGAAACATCATTGGAACTAAAGACATCTAAAAATTATTAATTTTTACAAAATAATGATAAATAACAAAATTCAAAAATTTAAAAAAAAAATTATTAGATTGTTTTGTTTTTCCAATCTGTATATTCAAAAATTTGGGTAAAAACATTTCAAAAAGTATCATGCACGATTTTTTTTTTTCAAGTTTTCTTCCTTTGTCTAATTATTTTAGTTAGGTATTAAAAAAAAAATTACAATCAAATTTTATTTTCATTATTTACCTTTTTATATTTTTTGTAAATTTGCTCAAAAATAAACAAAAATCTTCACTTATTTTCACTTTAATTGTTATTCGTTTGAATTTCTTTAAATTCTGAATTAGAATTTTCAAAATTCAACAATTTATATATTCGAAAAATTGGTTTATTCTAAAAATACGTATAATTACTGTATAAAAATAGAATTACATGAGAAATATTGAGTCATATAGTATACCGGTGGTATCTCATCGCATCATCATCATCATCATTTTATCATAATTATCATTTTAGTATAAACGACATGATCATCATCATATATGTACATACAGTATGTATTATATGTTTAAAAAAGGATTATTCAATAATATTTTTACACCTACGGAAAATATCATAGAAAGAAAAACAAAAATTTTATTCAAATATTGAAAATTGAAATTTTTTTTTCTTTTTCGTTTCGAATTCTTAAAAAATAATTCCATACGTTATCTTCATAATTTAGAATCATATACATACATATCTATTTGTTTAAAAAAGATTTAAAAAAAATAATAATAAAGATAAAAAAAATTATAAATATTTAGCCTTAAGAATTTTTCAAATTTTTCAGGTGATTCTCAGAGTAATTTTTTGTTTGTTTTAGAATTAACACATGAATTAAAATTCTAAATTTCAAAAAAAAATTTTCAACTAGCATAATATGTACATTTTTCTAGAACAATAACTTATTTATTAATTTTATGTACCTATATATACATATATATGTATAAATTTCATTTAAAGAAAAACATTAGATTATTAATCATAATAAATAAATAAATATAATGAATAATAATAATAATCATATACTTATAAACCCCAAAAAAAGGGAGGAATGAACGAAATAATATTATGACAAGTTTTTTTTTTCAACTGATGACGTTGCGTTTCTAAAAATATAATATACATATTTATTGTTTTTTTTTTTTTTTGCTTATGAGAAAATTTTCTATTAAAACACTTATTTAAGAAGAAAAAAATAATAATAATGAATATGAACAACTAATTTTAGGAATGCTTTTAGTTATCCTACGCATTTGATTTTTTTTTTTTTTTTTGTATATAAAATTTAGTTTATAATTAATTCATGATTTATCGAATTTGTTTATAAAAAAGTATAACGATCATTAGAGAAAATTTATGAATATTTTGTTAAATAATTTGTGTAATCTTTGTGGATTACCATTTTTGTATAATTTTCATTTTCTATTTGAAATAGGTATTTGTACTCAAGTAAATTTTTGTTGACTATGTTTTTAAAATACATATACATAAATTTACTTATTATACTATTACTTTACTTTTTTTTTAAAAAAAAAAACTTTTAAAAGAAAAAGAATAATGATTTTCTCTTTATTTTTCTTTAATGAAGAATAGTTCAACCCCATGGTGCAGTGCATTACAGATTTTTAAATTTTATCAATATTTTAGCGCCTTAAAAGCACATATGTACAATGTACATATTTACTTTCACTTCTATTTTTAATCATTTTTTTTTCTCTTGCATATCAATTTTTTTTTTCTTTTTTGTAGATTTATCAAAACACACAAGATGAAAAAACTTAATAAATTTGATTTTTTAAATTTCAAGGTAACAAACATTTTTTTTTAATACACATCCAAAATTCTATTGAAACAAAGAAATTTTCTTTTAAATAAATTTTTGACATGAAATTAAAAAAAAAAAACAAGAACATACATACACACATTACGAATACATATACATAAAAGAATTTGTATGCAGGCGGCAACCTAGCTGTAAATGAAATTTTAAAAGAATCATTTCGAAATATGTAATAATTTTAAAAAAACATTTTTTTTTATTATTTTAAAAATAGAAAGTAAAAAATGCTGATGAACTTTTTATGTTTTTCGGTGTTTTCATGTTTTTGTTTTTATTTACTTGTTGAAAAATTTCATGAAAAAATTTGTAAGTTCAAAAGTAAAAAAAAAAACATGTATACCTCGAACCAAAAAAGTAGAGGTAATCTCCCGTGCAACCTGTCGTGAAGTAACTTTGTCCAACTATATAGATGTTTATAGATATTGCACGATTTTCAAAGACATACAAAGAAGCTTCACGTTCTTTATAGATCTTTATAGATATCTAAATCCTGCTCTCAGGAGAATTATTTTGCAGAGAGAGAAGAGAATTATAAAAATATTATGATATAGATCTACATTTATATCGATATTATCGATCCTTAACGAAGATTAAAGGGGAATATAGTACAATAAAGGAGAATAAAGAATAGATATCGACGATAACGAGATTTAAAGACAAAATCTATATTGATCGTTATCGATTTTCAAAGTATTTCAAAGACGGACAACGATCTATAAAGAATCGTTATCGGTCTTTAAACGAACATTTTATATTTACAATAAGCTCTATAGTCGGTTCAGTGATGAATGGTGCAAGGTGCAATGCAAAGAGGATGGCTCGCTTTACACACGAAGGTCCGTGGTTCGAATCTCAAGAGTGAATTTTTCAAATTGAATTGTTTTTATATAGTATAAATAAATATAAAAAAAAGTAAGAAAAAAAATGAAAAAAATTAAAAAAAAAAATTTTATGATCTTTATCTTTTATAGCTGACGTCGAATTTCGTGATTAAAATCGATGTCGATCTTAATCAAAACCTTGGTTTTTTTTTATAAAGAGCTTCACGCAAATCTTTATAGTTCTTTATAGCTAGCTATATAGCTTGGTTGCACGGGCTCGCGCATGTCTTACAGCCAAATCACACCAGGTAGTAATGCGCTAGTTGTAACAATTTTTTTCCAACTTGGTATAATAAGAATAGTCTAAAATAATTTTAGCTGACGGTTGTAATACACTCACAATCGTTACAACTCGGTCGTGCACCATCAGGTGTATTTTGAGCAGTTGTAAAAACCGGTTTCAAACTAGTTTGCGACGGTTGTAATCCTACCTAATGTGTACTTGGTGTTACATGTGTAGATGATCTTCTTGTGTATACATATGTATGTATGTATACGAAAGAAGAAACCTCTTTCTTAGAATTTACAACAACAAAAATGCATGTGTGCAAGATACTGCATTTTCGAGAACGTCAGATGATCGTTTTAAACTGAATATCGTCAATTGACGATCATTTGATGTTCTCGAACATGCACATACTTACTTACATCTTTTCTTCTGCGCATAGTTTTCTAGTATAAGTATAATACGATTCCTCAACTCTTTTGGTTCAAGGTACATATAACAAAAAATATGGTTGCTATTTTTGTATTTTTTTTTTATTTATCCTAAATTAGGTTAATATGTATAAAGATACTTAACATAAGTCGAGGTCATATTGGCTAATATGTTTGCTAGAAAATCAAAAGAACAAAAGTAAAAAGTTATTTTCTATAAAATTTCCGGCTTTTCAAAATTGAATTAATTAAAATAATGTAGAAAATTTAGATTAAATTCCACATATATGTATAACTGTATATAAAATATTTTTATAGCAGTTTCTACATATATGTAATTGAAATAAAAAAATTATTTCTTCAATGACACTGCAATTCGATTATGTGAGTTATTTCACTCCAAGATTACAAAAAAAAAAAAAAAAAACACACACACACCCTATTGGAAAGAATTACGCAGCGAAAAAAATTAAAAATTTTATTACAAGTAATATGATGCATGAATCTAATTTTGGATATTATTATATCTTAATTTTTTGTCGATTACATTAAGAGATAATTCACATATTTTTGAATGTGTCGAGATTTTTATTCAATTAAAATTTCAGATAAAATAAACATTGGAAACTGTGCTGTGTGCTAAATAAAAAACCATAAATTATTCAATTGACATGAATCATATTTTTTTTTTCTTTAAAATTTTTTCTTTTTTACTATAATTTTCTGAATTTCATATTTATTACACAAAATTGCATTTTATTTTTAAATTTTTCAAAAATATCATACAATTTCAAAACTGTCATACTAACAATAAGTATATGTAAACAGAAATCTTTTCTATTTTCATCTCTTAAACATTGAAATTGAAAATTATTCAGATAACTTTAGGGAAAAAATAAAAAAAAAACATTTCAAAATAGAATAATATTAAATTTTAAATACATTTTCTTTTATAGGAAAAAATAAAAATATTAAAACCTATAAATTAAAGAACAAATTTCTTTCAATTTTGTTCGTTAAAAAATCAACGTTATCCTTATTTGTAAAATTTTGAAATAATAAATTTTTAACGAAACGGAACATTCTTCGTAATTATTTTTTTTTAATTGATTATATACTCATAGATACATAAAAATTACAAAATAAAATGTATATGAAATTACCCTGAATCCTGACAATTTTATTTGAAGGATACACAGTTTTTTCATTATAAAAAATACAAATTTTAAATGTATCATATTTGTGAGTTGTATAAACGTCATTGTTTTTTTATTGTTGATTGTTGAATTATTGCAAAATAATTAAGGTAAAATAAAATACATTACTATTGAAACGGCAAAAACAATAATAATAAAATAACAATTTTAAATAATTACACCAGAAAGAAAATTACCATTTTTGTTTGAATAAGTGTAAAAAAAAAGTATTATTAAATTGAAAACTACCAAAATATTGTGTATATAAATTACATAAATAAAAATAAAAAATGAAAAAGCAAGTAAGTGTATAGGTATATTGAAATATATTTTTTTCAACCACTGATTATATGAAAAGACCCATTAAAACAATAAATAAAATTAAAGTGAAAAGTAAAAATTGATGACTTAAAATTTCACAATTTTTTGGTGTTTTTCTTTCAATTTTTTATAGATTTTCATCACTTTTATTACATTTTCACTCATAATAAATATAATAAATTCTAGAATAGTAAAACGTAGTTATTCTGATCAAAGTGTTAGAGGTTATTTAACAGAGGTAAATTTTTATTAAGAAAAAAATTAATTATTTACCCTACAACTAATTAAATTTTATTTAAAACAAAATAAATAAATAAATAAAGCGTACTTGTTGGTGGAATGAAGTATGTAAGGAAGAATTTCAACAATTATTTCGCTGTAAATGCCCACAATGGTCGTATTGCAGGTGTGTAAAAGAACATACATATACATAGATTAAGAAATTTTTTCCATGATTTTCTCATAATATAATAATTATTACTTCATTTCCTTGTTTTTTTTTTTTTTCGTTCTACAGATCACCTGGAAGGTATTATAACGCATATTGCTCAATGACAAATACTGGTTATATTTGGACTCAGCCAACATGGGATTGGGGACCCTGAATACGGCTTGTTACAAAACATAATAAACAAGAATCACCCCAACAACAACAGCAGCAGCAACAACAACAAACGCAATATAAAATACCAGAAACGGAAAATATTAATGACAATTCCCTGAAATGAAAAATAAAATTACAAAGAAAAAAAAAACACATATATAAGTAAAATTTTAATAAAATTTTTAATTTGTGTAAATTTTTAGGCACAAAATCAAAAAAAAAAACTGTACAATTATTTTATGGCTTTTTCTTCAAACATAGATAAGAAGAGCTCTGTTGTATTTTTTTAAATGGGATGCTTCATTTGCCAAATCGATAAACTCCATTTTTGAGGTTTTTTAAGTTTTAGTTCCAGAACCCGATTAATTCTTGGATTTTTTATATTCGAAGTAATTGGATGTGATGATAAACCGTTAAACTACTAAATTACCATACAAATATTTTTTCGGTCTACGAATCATAATTAATTTATTATAGCAGCTAATATATTACTTTTTTAGACGTTTTTTATACGGAATTAATCGATTTGGCATCGATGAGTGAGGCATCGAAATTTCATTTAAATCGAAATCATAATCTACGCACTTATATACATATATATGTATTTACCCCACAGATATATGCTCTGAAGATAAACTGGAAAAGGTGACATTAGAAAAATACACCTACATAATACAGCAGTAAATTCAATTTTGAAAATTATTTATTTCAGAAAAAAAGTAATGATATGATTTATACGTATAATTCATGTCATAAAAAATATTTTAACATAAGACAAAAAAATTAATAAATAAATAATAATAATAATAAATACCTAAATAATATATTAAAATTAATCAATTTGAATATAATTGTTAAATAATAATCTAAATATCTAAAAAATAGAAAAATCAGTTAATAATAAACATTATTCTAAATTTTGAATAATGAGAAAGTTATTGAGTAATTTTTTCATTTTTGTTCCAATTTATTTTACATTATTTTTTTTTTTTTGTTCTACACATTGTAAACTATAAATTCATATGTTGCAGGAATAATACATACATTCATACATTATGTGTACATTGTATTTTTACATACAGGGTGTTTCCGTTATCCACGACCAACAGGATACCATAGATAGGGCTGCTTTATTTAAAAAAGGCTTAAATTAACCCTCATTTTTTATTTCAGAAAAAGAAGGGTCAATTGATTCGGCATCGATTTGCAATCTTCAAATTTTGCAAAAACTCATAGTTTTCGAGATATTTGCATTTGAAAATTAGCACTTCTAGCTTCTATTTTCAGTTTACAGTGCAATAAAAACACGTGTCCAATAATCTAATGAATTTCAGACTTATTTTTTCAGTTTTTTCAAAAGGTATTCCTTAATATCTCGAAAATTATGCATTTTTTGCAAAACTTGAAGATAGCAAATCGATGCAGAATCAATTGAGCCTTCTTTTTCTGAAATAAAAAATGAGGGTTAATTTAAGCCTTTTTTGAGTAAAGCAGGGTTAAACACAAAAAATGGGTAAAAATTCACAAAATTTTGATTTTAAACGACTCTAAATTTTTAACAGTTAAGAAAAGAGGAACAAGTAAGGTATCGTTGAAAAGGGCAAAGGGTCTTCTATATTTTTTCTTAAAAAAATGTGACCCTAGAGTGCCCCTGCAAAAAGTTATGGGGTGTTTAGTGGAAGAAGTGCGAAAAAACTTTAACGCCCTCTAGCGGCCAAACCGTTGGGATTCCCCCCCCCCTCCAATACGATTTTTTGTTTGTCTCGATGAGCCCTATCTATGGTATCCTGTTGGTCGTGGATAACGGAAACACCCTGTATATGTATATATTATAGTCTGTGATTTTAATAAAATTAACTGCCTTATTCTACATCAAGTCATAACTTGTGACCAGTCATAAGTCTATTCACCAAACTAGTTTATGACCGTCATAATCAAGTTCAAAGTTGGGTTCAAAATGCTAGTAGTAAAGCTAATAGGTCAGCAAAACAGTTAAAAGAATTTTATGGTCATAACTTGACTATGACGGTCATAAAATAGTTTGGTGAATAGACTTATGACTGTCACAAGTTATGACTTGATGTAGAATAAGGCAGTAAATCATAAATAAAATTTTTTAAAACAAACATAATTTTCTTTATAAAAGTTATTTATAGGAATACATAATAATAAATAGAATTTGTGAGAAAAAATAACTTTGTTTTTTTTTTTAACTTTTTGATAATTTATTTAAGATTTTTTTTTATTGCATCATAATAAACAACTATACATATGTATAGTTAACTAATGTGCTACATAAAAAAAAAGGGAAATTTGATTAATATGTACATCATCAGTAGAGTAATTTTGGCGGTAAATTGTAAAAAAAAGAAGAAAAAATAAGCACAATCATTAACAACATATTTTGTAATATTGGAAAAATCAATGAAAACTCTTGACGTCATTAGATGATACGATTGCGCGATAATAAAAATTATTTGCAAAAAACAACGAATTTTTCACATTTCTGGGTTACCATTTCTATTTTAACATTTTCCAAAAACTTAATGCTTTATTTTCAAGAAAAAAAAAAAAAAGAACAATTTTAAAATTTCGATTTCTTTTGAGTTCAGATTTAGAAAAACAAATTTATTCGGAATAGTTCAGGTTCGATTGATTTTGAAGTAGCTGGATTGCAGCTTTAAATAGTGGTATAAATCGACCCTGAATAATTTAAAGTGAATTCACTACTTTAAAAGTTTTATTTGCCTAAAACTGTGATCTCATTTAATTTTTTCAATTCTATAACGTCCAGAAAACATTTTCACAAAATTTTATTGGAACTAAATACTCGTATGTAGTTATTTTTTCAAAGTCAATTTATTATTTTCATAGTTATAGCTTGTAAGCACAGCAAGCACATAAAATATTCGGCATTTTTATTTTCGTAATTTAATTTTATCATTATTTTGCGCACATATTTATATTATTTTTATCTGGTAACCCTTTATTGTAGCGTTAAAAAATAAACCTTATTTTACTTTTATTACTTTTAATCATACATATGTGATTATTCGAACGAATATTAACATTCAATAAATTTAAAATAATAAAAAAGAAAATCATAGAAAAATAATAATAAACTAACTTGTCTGAACATTCTTTTGTTTTCTTTCAATAGTCTAATATGTTATTAATTTTTTCAAATTTTTTAAATTTCTAATTTAAGTTTTATACTGTTTTGTTTAGTATTTTTTTATCGATCAATAGTATTGACTTTAACATCTTCTATTGCAGTATTCTATCATTTAAAAAAAATTTTATTTTTAGTGTAAATTTTGTTTCGCAATTTCTTTGCAAATCTAATTAGAAGTGAACTGAAATTCAAAACTATCAATTGAAAAATTGATTTTAATTTAAAGAAAACGAATAAAAAGGACATTTTTTTAAAAATTAATATGATGATTCTTTTTGTCAAAAAGTGTTTAATATTTTGGACATTATTACAAGTGGTTTTTGCAATACCGCAAATTCCAGCAGTAGCATTAAATGAACGTTTCTATGATGATGTTAGAGCACTTCTTTCACAAAAACTTCATGAACCAGTTTCAATACTAGTAAGTAAATTATTTTGATACATATAAAAAATAAATTAAAGAAAATTTAATTCATATGTATTTAAATTTAGAATTCAGGAAATAATAATTTACAACCAATTAATATTCCAACACCAGTACTTGTTGAAAATTGGCCAGAAATTAAAATTGATTTTGGTCAAATAACAGCTGTTTCAATTGATCCATATGGTAGACCAGTTATATTTCATCGTTCTGATAGAATTTGGAATGATAGGTACAAATTTCACTTATTAAAAAATTATCTTAAATTTTGAAAAATTTTGTAAAAATAAAAAAATAAAAGAAATGATAACTTTTTTCTATAGAACTTTTAATGATACCAATCATTATCAACATATTGGTAATGGACCAATCAAAGAAAAAACAATTTTTATTTTAAATCCAAAAACTGGTGCTGTTGAAGATGGTTGGGGTGAATCAATTTTTTATCTTCCACATGGAATGACAATTGATGTACATGGAAATTATTGGATGACTGATGTTGCAATGCATCAAGTTTTTAAGGTAAAGAAAAAAAATTTTAAAAAAATAAATAAATAAATATTTTATTAACTTTTTTTGTTTTACTTTTTTCTAGTTTAAACCATATCATAACATTCCGTTAATTGTTCTTGGAAAAAGATTTCAACCTGGTTCATCATTGAATCATTTATGTAAGCCAACTGCTGTTGCTGTTGCTACCACAGGAGAAGTAATTATGAATTTTTTTCAATACATATTAATTTTTGAGTTTTTTTTGTAAATTTAAGTTTAGAATATTGAAGTAAATTTTTCTTAGAAATAACTTCCATGCCTACATTGAAAGTTCAAGTACAATAATTCATATTGAACTGATTTTCTTTTTTAATTGCTAAATTTAATTAGTTTTTTGTATCTGATGGATATTGCAATGAACGAATTCTCAAGTATAATGCGGCTGGCCGTTTACTTAGGACGATACCTCAACCACCAGGTAGTTTATATTTTTTATTTTTTATTAAATAATGAATCATTAAAAATTATAAATAAAATTTGAAAAAGAAAAAAAATATTTAAAAAAACAAAACAAATAAAAAATAATTTATTTTTAAATAATTTTTACTGTTTAATTCCTATGTTGAGTAATGGCTTTTTATTGTGGTGAAGAAAAAAAAAACTCTTTTTGGCTACAATTCAAGAAAATTAAATAATAAATAAAAAAGTCATTAATAAGGTATTCGTGATGATGTTCATGTTTTTTTTTTTATTTTAAATTTCGTATTAAATTTGATATTTAAAATAAATTCATATAGGTAAATAATAATTTTTTTTTCTCTGTTTAAGAATTTCTATCTTTACAAGTACCACATGGCATTACATTACTTGAACATTTAGATTTATTATGCATTGCTGATCGTGAAAATATGAGAGTTGTGTGTCCAAAGTGAGTGCATATATCTGTATTTGTTGTTGTTGTTTTTTCTTAAAATTTTTGCAAAACATTTTATAAATTGAATTTATGTTTTTATGTTTTTGTAGAGCTGGTCTTAAATCATCATATGGAGAAGGTCAACCAGCAGCAACAATTCAAGAACCAGATTTAGGGCGTGTTTTTGATGTAGCTGCATATGGTAGTCAATTTATAATTCATTTTTTTTTTTTTTTAATTTAAATAAATTAAATTCTAGGTGATATTGTTTATGCAATTAATGGTCCAACATCACCAATATTTCCTGTACGAGGTTTTACAATTGATCCAAGATCAGAAAATATTTTAGATCATTGGGGTGAATTTACAAATCCTCATTCAGTAGCTGTTTGTGTTAATGGTTCAGCATTATATGTATCTGAAATTGGTCCAAATCGTATTTGGAAATTTGTACTTGTTTAAACAAAAAAAAAAAATACATAATTCAAAATATTTGAAAAAAAAAGTAAATATGAAAATAGAATTAAAATATAAAAAAAAAATAGAAACAAAAAGTCGGGTAAAATAAAGTAAAACATTTTAAAACAACAAATATTTATGATAAAAATACAAAAAAAAAAATATATACATAATATAATATATACTCGTATATAATATATATATATATTTATCTAAAACAAAATACATCATTTAAATGTTAAATTTAACTATCAGTTAAATTTTTAAATTAAGATTGAATTGAATTTTTATTTTAATTTTTTAATGTTCAGCAGCTTGACCTGAATGTGAATTACATACATATATAACGATTAATTTTCAGAACTATACTATTTTTACTTTTGGAAGTCAGTACAGGCAAGATAGGCATACTTTTATATATTATTTTACATTGCGTTTGAATAAATCTGTCTCGTGTGTGGGGTGATCAGATCTCAATTTCAATCGAGGGGAATCTTTTAAATTAAATGCTACCAAGGGCAACAAACTCATCGGGTACTGCCTCCATAAGCACAATACTGACTTCCAAAAAAAAAATAGTATAAAATTATTTTCTGTCATTTTCAATTTGGCTTCATTTCCACAATTAAAATGAAAAAGACAAAAAATAATTTTCATTTGAAAATTGACAATCAAACAGATTACAAAAATGTTTATATGTATTTTTTTTTTTCTTCAAGAAATCAATTTAATTGAAAATCACACCAAGTATCTTTTAGTTATGTTACTTTTAAAGAAGAAAAAATCACACCATATCTGTATTTTCCAGACTATAAAAAAAAAAAAAAAAACATATTGCCATAGTATAAAGAAGACTAGTAAAATCACATTTCAATTTTTTTGAAATTAAGTTTTTGCTTCCATTTTACCCAATATGGCAATAAGAGTATGGTTTACTCTATATTTTGAATAACTACGTATATAGAAAATTTAAATTTTTTATCTTTGTTCCTCCCTAATGATTTATCTTTTGGACTATTTCTAGCAAAATACACTTGCATTTTACACATACATTGAAGTTTTTCAAAATTTCTTATCAAATTTTGTATGGAAAATTGAAATGTGATTTTACTAGTCTTCTTTATACTATGATATTGCATAATAGCTAAATGTGATGCTTAAAAAGTAGAAATAGAAAAAAAAAACTATTATAAAAAGCTTTAAAAACATGAATCATGTGAACAAATCTATAGAAATTATAAATTAATCAGAATAAATCTCTCAGATTTATATATTTACATAACATTAGCTAATTTTTATGTTTTAAGAAATAAATATGTATACAAATTATATATACATTTGATCATTCGAAAAGAAAAGAGTATTCAATATTTAAAAATAAAAAATTCATTATAGATACATACATATGTATATGATGTATGGTATTTTAAATACAGGAGTAAAAAAAGACAGTGTGAAAATAAGGGAAATTTTTTGTTAATTCACTTAAGAAATAGTTATGTAAATATTTAAAAAAAAAAGTTCTATAACGCTTTAATTCCAGTCTTCTATTTTATTATTAAATTCTATCATTATTTTTAAACATATATAATGATAAAAATAATATTTTTAAAGTTCAAAGCAAATAGAAAAAAAAGTATATTTATTTAAAAAAAAAAAACCTGTAGAAAAAATAGAAACCAATAAAAAATTTAATTTTTGTTACAGAATCCAATAGAAACTGGAAAATTCATTTTCTTTTTCTTCAAGTTCTAAAATCTGTTTAACCCAATTGTTTGATCTTATACAAAAGTATACATTCTTATTTTGAGCCTTAAATTAAACACGATCTTATTGAGCTTATGACCTTGAAATTTCATCGATTCCTCCATTGAAGAATTCGAAGTTACCAATTAATTTTTCTAAAGTCCAGCTCAAAGTCGGTAAAACAAAATATGTATCTTTTTTTTTCAGAAAATGTATAAAGAACATTTTGAAGAGAACACTAACAAATTGTTGAGTCAAAGAATTACGGGGACTTATTGTGAGAGTCTATTCTATATAGACTTCAAGAAGTCGATTTTGACTTTTGGTATTATGAAAGTCTATTTTGAAAGTAATTTTTCTATTATGTAGACTTGAAAAGTCTATCATATTTTTGTGGTAAAAATTAAGTTTGGGGTTATACAATATACTGAATATACTCATGTGGTTTGTGAATTGTGAATCGTATATAAAAATAATTGTTGTATGATTTTCTTCAAAAAAAGAGAACAAAATTTATTAAGAAAACAAATTTTTATTATAAAATAAAATTTTATTATTCAATTCATTGGAAAATGTCATATCATACATACCAAAAATTGTATTAGATAAAGATTCTTATTTTTGGAGAAAAATAATAAAATATTTGTAATGGATTTTAAAATAATAAAATTTCTGTGTATTTCTTATAATATTAATTTTATATTTTTCCACAAATAATCAAAAATTCACTTTTAAAAAACAAAAATAAAAACAAACGGTAACTCTATCTTACAAAGTCTACTGAGTTCAATGACTTTATATATAATATGGACTGTACAACTTCTTGTTTTATGTGGGCTCAAGACAAATTTCGTTAATTCCCTAAGAATGAGACATACATATATATGCATTATTTTCGTTCATTCAATTGCCCATCTCACTTTCACTCATCGATTGTCAAAGCTGTCAAATTTGAATATATTCAAAATTAAAAACGTTGAAAAATCTCCCATTGAAATAACGTAATTACAAGTAAGCTACTGGGGGTCGATTCTGTT
Source organism: Bombylius major (assembly GCA_932526495.1). Classification (NCBI taxonomy): domain Eukaryota; kingdom Metazoa; phylum Arthropoda; class Insecta; order Diptera; family Bombyliidae; genus Bombylius; species Bombylius major. Next base: position 30,669,480 of record OW052046.1, on the reverse strand, counting down.
TCGGTGAAGTGAAAACATGAAAAAAAAGTTTGCACTTGACGTTTCACACACTGTTTTCACTTTTTCACTGCACAGTACCCAAATAAGCGATTCTTGTTGCGTTCGTGCAAACATAGTGCTGAATGAGGCGCTGATTTAAATTTTTTCACCGACGTGATATGAGAACTGTCAAATCAAGTAAAAAAAAGTTGTGTTTTTGTATTGTTTATTGTAAAAACTTATATAAAATCAATGTTTAATTTAGTAAATACTAGCTAGTAAGCAAATTTTGGAATAGTTATAGTTTTGCTACCAACATTATGTTGGAATAGTTTAAGTTTTGCTTCCAATGCCAAATTTTACAACCATTTTTCAGGGGCATCAATGCAGTTTTCAAAATTGAAATTTTTCAGATTAAAAGCCTTCAACACAACGAACATTTTGCCATCATTAACTCAATTTTTTCAAAAAGTGGAATAGATCAACTTTTGCTTTTAATAGTCTCATTTATACTATTAAATCTAATTTTATTAATTCTAACTCTTTTTTTAATGTAAACTTAATTTCTACTTTTCCATTTCTTTTATTTTTTTCTTTTTATTATTAATAAATAAAAATTTTAATGACAAATTTTTTTTACACTGATACTTTTCACGGTGCAAAAAATATTTTCATATGAAAACTTTTTGACATATTTTTGCACGTTTACACTGTATTAGAATCGGAATTAGCAGTGTAAGCGTGTAAACTGTTTACACGTTTTCACTTCACCGAAACAGAATCGACCCCCTGATTTATTTAAGGACAATTTTATTTTTATCGAGTTAAAATTTAATTTTAATTCAAATCCAGTTAATTTAAGTTTAATTTAATTGGTGACATTGTCATGAATTTGATTTTGATATTTTGGAATTCGATACATTGTGGTCGATACGTAGTTACGGCATTTTGGAATACACCCGTACTCGTCCACGATGCAATTTTTCTTGCGCGCAACATGATAAAATTGCATGAAATGGACATTGCACTGTGTAAACTATTAAGCAAGATGCAATATTGCAGAGAAAACGCCATCTTTGAGAAATATTTCACTTGCACGCAACATGAAATTGTTGCGTAGTGTAAACACTTATCAGCGCAATATTTCATGCAAGAAATATTTACGAATTCGATCATGAAATACTTCACGCAAGATATATTGCAATAGAATCAGCTGATTGTCATTATTTAATTGTGATTGAAGAAGTAAACTGGATTTGGTACGTTCATTCATTTTTTTTATCATTTAATTCTTCTTTAATTATAAAAAAGATGTTTATAATTATTTTTAGGGTTTAAAATGGAATCACCAAAAATCTACTGGAATAAAAATCAAGTTAAAAATTTGTTAGAATTATTCTGTTCTCTACGTAAAATCCAGGGTTTAAGCCAAAATTTTCTTTTTTTCCTTTTATTTTTTTTTCTGTTAATTAATAAAGTTAATAATATCGCAATTACTTTAACTTTATTTTTCGATGACATTTTTAGCTACGAAACCTTAAACTTTTTTTCAATTTGAAAATGACAGTGCAAGAAAATTAATATTCACGCAAGAAAAATTTCATACTGCTGTGTATGCAATGGTGCAATAAAAATTTCTTGCAAACATATTTTTTTCTTGCGTGAAAGAAATATTGCACATTTTTCGTGCAATTCTTGCTGTTGTGTAAGAGAGTATGCAAGTTTTCTTGCGTGCAAGATATATTTCGCGCAAGAAAAATTGCATCGTGGACGAGTACCTTTACACAATACCAAAAAATTCTTCAATAGACTTGGAAAAAGTCGAGTCTATTCTATCTTGATAGACTCTCACAATAAGCCCCACAATTTTTCGAAAAGAAAACAAAATATTCAAAATTCCCATACAAAGTGTATGATAGTGTCAGTTTTTAAACAGAAACGGTTAATCAATCCACTAAGTTTTTGCACCACACAGTTAATGAATGTCTCGTTTCCTCTCGCAGAAACCGCAATAGCTATGTCTCTGTTTCGATCAATTTTTTTTTGAAACATATCTATTTTGGTTTCTGTGAGGAAACGAGACATTCATTAACTGTGTGGTGCAAAAACTTAGTGGATGAAGTATAGTGTTAAATTGAACTTGAAATGCTTCTATTATCGATTTTGAAACTTTGTGCATTTTTTAAAACGTCAAATGATCGTCAATTGATTAAATTCAGCTTAAAACTTTGAATTACTAATTTTCATCAATTGACGATCATTTAATGTTTTCGAAGATGCACTTTTACACAATTTCAAACCTTAGAAAACTAGAAAAAATTCAAGTAAATTTTGGTGACTGGTGCACAGCATATAGGAACCATGTCGTCATATGGCTAAATGGAAATAATACATTCAATTTTACAATTAAAAAATAAAAATAAAACAAATTGCGTTTTTTATAAAATTTATTTTTAATAAAAATGTCTTTATTTAATAGCAAAAATAATTGTATAAAAAAATGGCTTTTTTTTTCAATGTTTAAAAGGAGATTTCTTATAATTTCAAAATACTAACGTCACTAAATTATTAACTGGGTGGGTTTCATTTTGATTTTTATTTCGATCAGTAACAATTTTCGACCTAACATTTTTTTTTTCACAAATGTCAATGTTAGGTTGTGTTATAATTCGTTTTTTTTTTTTCAATTTTCTTTTAATTTCATGATTAAAAAAAATTATTGTAATATTTCTTATCTTTTCTATCATAAAAAAAACTATGATTTTAATTTTATCATTGAATTGAAATTAAACTGGAATGTAAGTTTAAGGAATGACACTGAATTTTAAAAAACAAAACAAACAAAAAAATAATACATACATTAAAATAGAAATTAAACTAAACACAACCATTTAAAAGAGAATTATTAAAAATTAACATGAAATGAAAAGAATTTATGCAAGTACATACATTTCCATGAAATCGATAAAATTGAAGAAAGAAAAAAATAATCAATAAAAAAATCTAAAAAAAAAGTTAAAATTTTTTTTAAAAAATCATAAAAATAACATGAATAAAAAAAATGTTTAAAAAACATTAACTATCAACTATCAAATATGAAATAACGAAATTTATAATTTCTTATCTTTGTAGAAATTTCTCTTATAATTATTACGAAAAAAAAAAACTTTAAGGCACAGTAAATTTACACGATGACAAATTGCACAATATTGCTTCTGTTTTTTCTTTTCTTAAATTTCGTTTGTCTTATTTTTTAATATTATTATTATTACTTTTTTCGTTCGTTTGTTTTATTTTTCGTCTATTATTGAGCTCATTTAGCACATCCACAGTCTTACGAATTCAATAACTTCATTTAATCCATTTATCCAATAATTAAGATCTGTTTGATTATCAGTTGATAAAAAATATGTTTCTAATTTACGATCATTATCATCATTTTTATCATTATCATCATGATCATCATAATTAATATTTGAAATTTGTATTGAAAATGATTTTGGTCTTGCACATACTTCACGATTTGCAATCTCAATTGGATATGATATACATTTTATTAAATTTATAATTAATATTGGTTCTTTAATATTACAATCTTGTGGATAATCCCAAAATAATAATTTTAATGTATCTAATTGACACCATCTTTGATTCCAATTATGTCTTTTATTATTATCTTCAACATTTAAAAAACCTTTTAATTCGAATTTTTTAAATACTAATTCAATATTAGCTGTTATTTTAACTTCTTTACATAAATTTGTTGTACGTGTCATTGTTGTTAATGGTACAATACATGTACTAAATGAATTTAAATGAATTCTATTTTTATTATTATTTAAATTTTCATTTTCATTTTGTATTGATGATACGATTTGATAATTATTATAATCTTTATGAATTTGATATGGTGCAAAATTTGGTGCAATTATTACAAATGAGCCTTGTAAACGAAATCTTGAAATTAATTCATCACCAGAATCTGATGAATTATTATTCGTTATCTGTGAAATAAGAAAAAAAAAATGAGTATTAAAATTAATTTCAAGTAATGAAATAAAAATTCCAAAAACAGAAAGTGAAAAATATGATAAATGCAAATCATTTAGAATATGCTGGAGTGATGCGAAGAGTGGCCGAAGCGTTAGAGTACTGGCTTATATGCAGGCTAAAGGTCTTGAGTTCGAATCCGCCTAAGTTCACTTAGCTTTGAATGAATACCAATTCATTCGGTACTGAAGTATTTGGTAACTAAGCTTACTAACCATAATAAGTACACAGAACCAACTACAAAAATATCAGTACCAGGCCCTATCATACGAATAAATTCGCAATTCCACATAAACTGTAGGTGCATGTTATATGACGAAAAAACGATCTAGAGAACTCAAAGTAACTTGAGTAGGCCATTAGTCAATTTGAGCTGTAGTGCCATCGAAAAAGTAGAATGAGTCGATGCCAATCTCCAACAAAGGACTTTAAATTCACAAAATCATTTCAAAAATGTATTTATCATATTTCAATTTTAAACTGTTATTATTTTTAATTATTTTTAAATGAAACATTCACCTCTATTGTAGATTCCGATCGAAAGTTTATTCCGTTCAAATCAATCCTTTCGAACGAATTTCGAAAGAGTTGTGAAATCCGTTTGGAAATATTTGTTTAATTGGATAAGTTCGAAAAATAGTTGACACATAAAATGTGCATCTTCGAAAATGTCAGATGATTGTCAATTGATGAAATTCAGCAATTGAAAGTTTTAAACTGAATTTCATTAATTGACGATCATTTGACGTTTTCGAAGATCCACAATCACTGTTGAATATTTTAGATTACTATAATTGGAACAAAACCAAAATTCGAAAAAATTTCGAATGCCATCAGCTAACTATTCGAACGGAATTACCAATGTAGTAACGTATTCGATCGAACATTTTCCTATTCGATCAGAATTCACAACAGAAAGATGATTATTTGTACGATTATTCCTTACCTTACGTTGTGGACGTTTTGGTGGTTGTTGTATTTGTGTTTGTGTAGCATTAAAATTACATAATTTTCTCAAACGTAAAACATATATATAACATCTAATACCAAAATTTGATTCCAAATTATCAAAAAATATATTACAATTCGAAAATATAACAATATTATTACGTTTTTCAACAGATTGTGTTGATTTTATAACATTTCCACTAACAAATACTCCAATATAAAAATAATTAAAGAACATATCATGATTACCATCTAAATTAATTGGTATTTCAAAACTGTCAATATGTATTTGACATTTTGAATTATTTCTTGATGATGATGAATTCGGTGCAGATGATGATGGAACTGGAGGAATTGATAATATTGATGGTGGTGGTTGATATTTTCTTAAATCTTGTAATTCACGTTTTAATGATGCATACAATAATAAACGTTCAGCTTCAACTAATTCTGTTGAACTTTCAAATTGTGGCATTTGCCTGCAAATGCTAACAGCTTTTTCAATGCGATGTGCTACAGATTTTTTACGATGATTATTATTATCGCAATTATCATTATCATTATCATCATCATCTGAACTATCAGAACCATCAGTATTACTACCACCATAATTTTCATTTAATATTTCACTTGCATATAATTTACTTATACATAAATCAGATTGTTCCCAAATTTTATCAATTATTCTCTGACTATCGTTACGTTTTAATAGATTTTTTACATTTGTTAATTTTTTTGTACCTTTACGAAATGATAATTTCAAACGATCACGTAAATTTCGACGTTTTGATATTGTTTTACTTGTATCATTGTTATTATTATTATTATTGTTATTGTTATTATTATTATGAGTTGAAAAATTATTTTCTGATTCAACATTACGTTTTTCATAATCAATATTATTATTAAATAATAAATTTTCATATTTACTTCGTGGTAATGGGCAACTAGTACATCGAAATGATTTATCTGATATCTGTGATATATTTTCTCCTAATTTTGATTTGAAAATTTTTAACTGAAAAGAAAAAAAAATTGAAGAGAAAAAAACAAAACCATGTAAGTAAAAATTATGTTCTAGAAGAAAAAAAATTTAATTTTATACCTTTATCAAATTTATTCAACGTGAAAAAACACTGATTCGAAAAAAAAAATATAAACGAATTGAACATTAATTGATACTTTAACAATTTTATGAAAAATTTTGCTTTTTTTTTAAATTAATTAATTAACTTAATCGCGTTAAAAACCTTTTGGAAACTAGAAATCAAGAAGCAAAACAAAAAACGATTAACTAAAAATTGTAAGTACATCATTTTTATTAAATTCAAAACTAAAATAATCTTGTTAATAAAAATAATATTAAATAACGGTGTTCACGTTGAAAAAAAATCGTTCTTAAAATTTCAAATAGTTTCAAAATAAGCAAATATAAAATTTCTGGCACTTCTTCAATGCATTTTTCATTTTGCACATTGAAGTTTTTTTTTATCTCCTTAATAAATAAATAAATAAATTTCACATGCATAAAATTAACTTAGAGCCACGCTCAACTAAATAGAAACACTTGAGTAGAAAAGTTTTTTTTCTTCTGTTCCCTGATATTTATTGATTTCTATAACGGCTCTCTGTGAAAATTAGAAGAGTTCACCCTGGACTCAAGATCTCTTTTTTGTGCGTAATTTTTCTTGGACCTCTACTTCTTCTTCTTCTTCTTTTTTTTCAGATTTTCTAACGCTGTTCACGATAAAACACCTGGCGCAATTTATTTTCAATTTTGCTTTTTGATCATAGTTTGACCCGTGATACCATATGTGACCAATATCTTCACCTTGGCCCGTTTTATGCATGCACAAATGACCTATTTGCACTGGAAATTGGAAATTGTTGTCTGATTGCAGTCTAACTTAGTCAACAAAGCAACTTCTGAAAAGTATTTGTTTATTTGCAATCATTTGCTTTGTAAGCTTTAATTTATGAAGCTAATGCTTTTGCAACTTGCACTGGAAAAAATAAATGAACATGGCGTTTGCGTCATTTGCGCAATTTGCGTATTAATGAAAAGGGCCCTTGTTTTTGGATCACACTTTATACTTTGTGAAATTTCAAAAATATTTTCAAGTACGTTATAAGTTATAAGTACTAAATTAGTATATTTTGAAGTAATACGCCGTCCAGACGAGACTTTTTTATGTCAAGACTTATGTATGTCCATTATCCGGACATTGTTTATGTCTTGCCATTTTTTTCATGTCTGGGCATTTCATGTTTTCATACCAAATTTCAAAATAGTCGGGAATACTATAAAAGTTGGAAAAACTAAGATAAAATTTTTCTACTCGGGCGTTTCTATTTAGTTGAACGTAGCTATATATTGATGCAATGAATGTTAATTAAATTACAATTAAAATAAATAAGTTTTAATTAAATCTAAAGATGAATAATTATTCTATACTTTTTTAACTAAAAATTAGAGCCAACACAAATCAAAAACAGAATAATTTCATCAAGACTTTTGATTTTTGATTAAGTGTCTTGTTTAACTAAATTAAAATTTTTAAATTTTAAATTAACTTAATATAAATAATTACACATTTATTTTTCAAGCTATAAAATACTACAAAAAAAAAAAATAAATAAATAAATAAAATTTTCGAAATACCTATAACACAAGTATTAAAATAACATATTGGAATTTAATTTGAACATGATATATGATGTTAGTATTTTAATGAAGATGCATGTTGAAGGTTTAGCTACTTTTTCTTATTTTTATTTTTTGTTTTTCTTTTATTTTTACAAACCTCATGGATTTTACGTGGTTGCTTATCACCACCAGCTTCATCTAAGTCAATGCAATATGAATTCTGATCAAATTCTGGTCTATGAGATGCTGTTTCATCAGGTTCATCATAACTTACTACATCATCATGTTCTTGATGATCATGTTGACCACTTGTACCTTGACATAATATTGGATTCGATGAATTCGGTGATCCTCCAGTCTAATAAAAAAGAATTAAGTAAAAATTTAAAAAATATATTTTACAAAAAAAAAAAAAAAAAAGGAGAAAATAAAAATTACCTTCGATGTAACTTGATTTTTATGACATTGATGGCCAAATTGTTGACTTTGTTGTTGTGGTAAATTTTGAGTATCATTCTCATTTCTCGATGAACTTGGTACTTGACAATGATGATGCTCTAAATTTGATATTTGTCTAGTTGTATGTTGTTCAACATGATCATTTTTAAGTACTTTTTGAACTTGAGCATAAATTGCATTTGGGTCATCACTGATAACGTGATTTTTAACTCTCTGTTGCTGTTGTTGTTGTTGATCTTCAATTTCTGAATAAATTGGTTCAGAATGAATATCAGCTCGTGCAGATATTTGTTGTGTTTTATTTAAAGAAGAAAATGTTTCACATGGATCTTCATGAATTGTATCTGTTTCTAGTGATTCTGCTGTTTCTGTATTTTGATATAATTTCTGAACTGGTAATTCATCATCATTTGTTTCAATTTTTGAACGAAGACTTGCTAGAATATCATTCATTGCTGCTATTCGAAAATCACTATTTATAAAATCTGAATCATATGATTTGTAACTTTCCAATGGTGGTGATTGTTTATCATTTATTGATAGTTTATTACTGCTGCTACCACTACCACCACCGCTACCAAAATTTTTAAATGCTTTACGTGGTGAAAATTTCAATTTACGTTGAGATGTTCGATCAGGTTTTTTAGGTGAATCAATTTTACGTGAAAAATCAAAATTATCAACTGAAGATAATACTGATGATGATGGTTGTGTTGACATTATTGGAATTTGTTGCTGTTTTTGTTGTGGTTCTTGTACAAATGAATCATTTTGATCTGTTCCAATCGAAGGATAAATTGATGATTTTTGTGTAAAATGTTTGAAAATTGTTGTATTCGGTGCTGATATTGTAATGTTTGGAATTGTTGATGTTGATTTCAAACTCATCAATTCACTTTCAAATGTTTGTGTTGCAACTGTTTTATGATCATCATTATCGTTATCATTACTACTGCCGCCTCCATTGTTATTTATATTATTGAAATTTTTATTTGCATCACCGAAAACAAATCTAACAAATTTTTTTTTAGAATTTTCAAAGAAATTTCGTGTATTTTGTGTTGCTCTTTTTCGAAATGTTGTTGTCTTAATAACTTTATCTTTTTCTTTATTTTGTGTAAATGGTATGCTTGCATTTTGTTCTAAACTTTTTTCAAAACAACCTTCATCATCTTCTATTCTTTTTAAATTTGTTGATATTTTATTCGATAATTTGTCTTTAATGAATGATTTATTACCACCAAGCATACTCTGTGATAGAATTTGTGTTTTAACTGGTGTACTTTTACTTTCCATACTTGATGCAAAATTATTAAATTCTTCTTCGATAACAGCAGTACCAGTTGCTGAAGTTGTACATTTTGCATCAACAGATTCACGACGCAATTTTACATTATCAACTGTATCAATATCTCTTTTTGGTGGAATCGTCCAACCCATTTGTTGTTGTAAATTCTTTTGTGGTTCAGGTTGAGTTTTAATTGTATGAAAATCTTTTTCTTTACCACGAGCTTCATAATGTATCATATTAACGATGTGTGGAGGAACCCAACCAATATTTGGATTTGTACCATTTTCTGTACAAGAACAGGACATTTTAACACTAGCATCATCCTTATCTAAAACGCTAATATAACCTCCATTATCACTATTTGGTGATATAATCGTTGTATTAGGTGATGATAGTTCACTTAATGTTGGACAGCTTGGTGAAGCTTTCTGATAATTTGTGTGTGCAATGTCTTCAGTTATAATCTCTTTTTCAGATGGTAGAGCTTCACGTAACTTTGTATAAGGATTTTTCTTGTGTTTTTCATCATCATCATCATCATCAATTTTATGGAATTCTTGTTGTTGTTTTTCTTTAAGACAATTAATACCATCTAAATATTTTATATTAATTGGATTAGATGTTTTTTCATGTACAACTATTGGACTTGTTGTTGTATCAGTAGTAGCTGTAAATTTTGTGCTTCGTGATGAATTTGAGAATCGTCGTCTTGGTGGTTTTCTTGGTGGATCTTGGGAGCTTTTTAGTTTCAATGCTGCGTCACTTCCAATTCGTTTTAAAAGTAAACGTCCACCTCCGCTACCTCGACTGCTTGACCTCGAATAGTCTGAATCCTTACGGAATTTAAAGGTAAAAACAAATCAATTAATATTTTGAAAAAAAAAAATTTATTTTAAAAAAGAAACAATAAAGTAACAAATCGTCTGTACAAAACATATAAATGTAAAATTCTTATTTTTATCATGATTTCGTAGAAATTTCATAAATAATAAATTATGATCTTATGAAAAAATGGTTCGAGTAAAATTTAAAAATTTAACTTACTCTTCCTAAGTAACTATCTGTTTGTGTTTTCTTGTCTGCAAATTTAGGAATTTTTGTTGTAACTGATGTTGGCTTTTTTTCTTTGCAGAACATTTCAAATTTTCCACTAGTTGTTCGTTGATTACCTTCACCAGATGATTCAATACAGCTCACATCACCATCAATACCATGATTTTGTTTAGTCATACTATGTCGTGTGCATTTAATTTTATCACGATTTATCCGAACTTCAGATATTACAACATTTTTATGAATCTCTTGAATAATTCGGACTAATGGTGCATTTGGATCAGAATCGAATGTTTCACGTAATCGACTTTTTACAATGGATGGTGATGAATTCAAATGAGGTTTCAAGATACGATGAGATTTAACAATTGTATTATTTCTAGGATGGCTACCAGAGCTATTTATTGTTTGTTCGATTATATTACTCTCACCATCTTGTGAAGTACTTGAAATTGTCATTGGTGGTGATATATTTTGTGTTTTAGCTGCTAAACGTGATATAAATTTATTTCGGCTAGCTGTTATAGAAGCAGCAGTGGCAGTTCCAATTCCAGAAACAGTTGGATTGTTATTGTTAACTGTTGGTTGTTGTTGATGATGATGTTTTCTTGGTTTATGTCGAAATTTAGGATTTGTTTTATTATTATTCGTTGTAAAACGTACTTCATCACTATCACTTGTAAAACAATAGCAAAAACCATTTTGACATGGTTTATTCAATTTCTCATGTTTACGATTACATAAATTTTGTATAACAATTTGATCATCATTTTCATGATCAATTCGAAACTCATGTGGGCATAATTCATAATATGTTGTTTCACTATCTTGATAATTAGAACTTGGTGTTGCGCTTGTTTCACGATATGTACTTACACTAATTGGACTTTTTGAATTTTCTATTCTTTCACTAATACCGCCATTATCATTATCATTACCATTCGTTTTTGGAATTAATGAAGAATTTGTAGCAGAAGATCCAGCAGATCCTGTTTCATTGGCTAATTGATGTAAAGCGCCAATTTCTTCTGTAAGAGGCTTCTTTATTTTCATGTCGTGTGCATTTATTTTACTGTATAATATGTCATGTACAATAATGTACACATAAGTAATAGGTAGATATGTACATATATAGTTACAACCAATATGAATAAAATTAGAAGCGTCGTCTTACTTACATTAGAAAATTTATTCTAGTTTTATTTCCACCGTAATGACCCAAATACCATGAAATACTTTACAATTTATATACCATTTAAATAAAATTCACAAGAAAAACAGTTTTTTTTTTTTAAATAAAATAGTTTCTTTATGTAGAAATAAAAAAAAATAAACAATATCGTGCAAATAAAGAGTAGGAAGCTAAAACAAGTTTACAAAAACAAAAAACGAAAAAATTCAAAATTGTTGCTGACTTTGCAACAGTAAGCATCAGTAAGGATAAGATAAGAACTAATAAGAACCGAATAGTGAATACCGATGTTCTTTTTCTTTTTCCTTTTTCTTTCTTTTCATCTAAGCTATTTTTGTGACGCCAATCAGTGATGCCAAGTCAGCGTTTTTGTTGCTGTTTTCAGCGCTTTTTACTTTATCATAGCACCTGAAAATTATTATTAGTTGATCGAATTACATTTCACACACTTTACATTTCATGAATTTAGAAAACATAAAAATCTGCTGCAATCATTTATATTTTTCAAATGTTCAGTTCAGGAAGAAAGAAAAAAAACATGTAATTTTACTCATGAATGATAAATTTGAACCTTCTTCTCCTATCAGCCTACCCCATCACCACTTCTATCTTTTGGGATTAGATTTATATTTCTTAGATTTCAGCGCCTAAGATGACCCCTCTGCCGCTGATTTCAGCGCTCATCCTCATCCAAAATTTGGCAACACTGACGCCAATTTAGAATTTATATTGAAAAACAACAACACTGCTGTAATAAAAAATTTTGTATATTGAGGATTCAATTTATTACATGTACAGTACTATATAAAAGTATACTATGTAGTATGAATTTTATATACATACCTATTTTTTTTTTCTTTTTTTGCTGAATAAACAAAAAATTAGAATAATAGAATTTTTAATAAATTCGTTTTAATTTTGTAAACTAACTTACAATGTAAATTGTAAATTCAAAATTCATAAAAAAATTATGCCTAAAGATTGCCATTTTGACAGCAACAGCAAATACTATTTTTATTCGAGAACTAGGACCTCGCAGCAATAGCATTGCAAATGATGCTTTAGCAAAATGTAAAATCAAACTTCGCAACATTTTTTGAATTTTTTGGAATATTTGAATAATTTTTTTAACAGCTGTCACTTAGTTTTCATTTAACAAGTTTCTAAAGTTTCGTTTGTTTTTATAATTTGATTTTATTAAAAGTGTGTAAGTAGCATTGAGAACAAATTTGTGAAAAAAATGGTGTTCTTGTAAGTTTGAGGAGTTTAGACGGGAATACAATGTGTAGCTCAATGATATAAATAGACTGGATGGAACAATTGTAGGAGTAGGAAACATTATACTGTAAAAATGGGACAACATTTATATTGTTGTCTCACTCTTAGGGAGTTCGTCATGTTTCAATGAACGAAGAATGATTTAAACATTTGATATTTTTAAAAGATAGATGGAGGCACAATTTTCATTTAAATTGAAATAAAATTAACTGGATTTGAATTAAATCTTAATTTTAACTCGATAAAAATAAAATTGTCCTTAAATAAATCAGTAGCTTACTTGTAATTACGTTATTTCAATGGGAGATTTATTAACGTTTTTAATTTTGAATATATTCAAATTTGACAGCTTTGACAATCAATGAGTGAAAGTGAGATGGGTAATTGAATGAACGAAAATAATGCATATATATGTATGTCTCATTCTTAGGGAATTAACGAAATTTGTCTTGAGCCCACATGAAACAAGAAGTTGTACAGTCCATATTATATATAAAGTCATTGGTGTAGCTGTAGTATGAGGTACATTGTAGAGTACTACGACCAGTGCTGTCGTTCGTACTACTATAGTAGTTTTTTACTACTTTTTGAGTTGTCATACTACTATACTACTCCTTTTAATTTTATACTACTATTTTTTTCAAATTTTTAATTTCTTTAAAAAGTTATAACAAAGTTGATACTAGTATACACTAGTACTAATGGTCTGAATCCGCCTCCGGAACTAGTACCATTCTGTTTGTGCTCTTGTTGCCTGTTGGTGCGCTTCTGCTGAGCGCGTATGAGGCGCCCAGGAAGTGGAAGGACCACCAAAGCAGTGAACAAGACTGTCGGTAAGTAAGAGATTATGGACTCATCCTCCGCTAACGCTTGATCTACAGGTGGAAGAACTTCCAGACCAACTTTTATTTTACCGATCTCCAAGCCCACTATCAACAATCATCCTCAGGCGCGCCTAACGAGAGGTAGATGATTTTTTGTTAGATCACAAAGCCCCTCAGCCACCATTGGAAGAAGGTTGACTCTTGGATTTCAAATAAAATAAAATTGTGAGCATAATTGAATCAGATGTACATATAAGATATAATATATATTACTACATACACCTGACCGTCCTAACTCCTAACCACAAAATCAAAATCTAGACCGATTCAATTGTGCAATACAGTACAGTTGATCGATCTAGTAATCAAAACCTAATAAAAATAAGTCATTATCTATCTATACATACCTTTTCAGTTTTTTTCTCAATAAATATACACATATAATAAAACAAATTGTCCTTTTTTTTGCTTTTTTTTCAATATTAAATTCTTTAACTAAAATTAAGTTCTTCACCACAAACTAAACCCATTTGTATTCATGGCCATATAGGTATATAAAGAAAAAAAAAGATTCAAATTAATTCACTTTTTTTTTCTTGTATCACATTTTTACCTCATTAAACGTCATTTCAAAAATGAAATCTGAAATAAAATCACCAAAGGACCAAAGTGGAAATTTGAAATTTTTTTTGCTAAATGGACCAACTTCATTGCATAATTTTGAATTTTGAAACCAGAGCCAACTTCACTTACACAGCACATATAAATCGTGGTTGATTTTCATGGTGATCAGTAGTACCTAACCGAATTTTTTTTTTTTGAAAAAAAGTTCGTTATGAAAAAAATTATTATTAAAAAAAAATAAGTATATAATATAATTAAGATTGTAAAATACACTAAGGAAAAAACAATTAATACTGATACTGATAGAATAATAGATCTAATTATTATAGCAGGAGAGAAGATATATGAAATTAATATTATTGGAGCAATTTTTTGTCATGTTATTAGAATCCTATTACTGTTGGAAATCAGAAATGGAAAGGAGCAGCTCCACTTTTTAAAAGCAAAGAATAAAACATAATTGAATTGGGTAGACTGTAGAGTATGTCTAATGTTAGGTTGAGTTGAATAATAAAATTTCACTTTATTGTTAAAATAATTTTAGCTGACGGTTGTAATACACTTACACTCGTTTCTTAATTTTTACAAAATTCCTACGATATGGTATATTTTAAATACTTGTGCCGAGGTGAAGATACTAACACATATATACAAAAACAATGTTTTTGAAGAATTTAAAATTTAAATACATTGAAAAATTTGTGTATGTACAATGAATTGAGAAGAAAGAAAGAAGACGCGTGTAAAAGTAAAAAGAAGAGCTATGTAAAACGGCACATTCGTTGTAAAAGCATGTAGGTAAAGGTTTACAGAAGTTGTTATAACCACCAATGTTTATACACTATGACTATTTGTTGTTTACATTTTGTAAATGCATTAATACATTTTTAAATGAAAATGAAAAATAATGAAAATCATAAGGTAGGTATTTCGTATTTATTCTATTTAATTTATATATTTATGTAAATTGTAATTGCATTAAAAAAATCATATATTTTAATAAATTCACTATTTCTGTACTAAGAGTGTGTGTGGAATCGAATAAATTTTTACTACAGTAGTAAATTTTGACATTAGATTTTGTGAATTTAACTGTCAAAATTTACTCTGGCTCTGGGGCTAGTATAAATTTTGACAGTTTGATAGTAAAATAATGTAAAGTCAAAATATCGAAACAAGTACACAATTTTGTAGCTTTTAAAATTTACTCCATTACGCACAGCAAATGTGAAAATTTTTTTTTACCACGGTAAATTTTATTCTACCACAAAATCTAATGTCAAAATTTACTACTGTAGTAAAAATTTACTCGATTCCACACACACTCTAAAACTTAAAAACGACAGAAGTTAGCAGAAAACTTAAACGATAACGAAATCGAAAATAGGACCTGCTAAGTTAACGAAAAATTAGTAGATTTTTCTGTTAATTTTTGGTACAGGAAATCAGAATGTGTACCAATTTTTGTCTTAGCAGTTTTTTAACGAGCTGTCAAAATTTTGTATGAAAGTTAGCAGAATGTCAAATTAGCAGAAACTGCTAACTGCTACAGAATAAACACCAATAGCTCCCAATAATTTTGTGAACCTGAGAAGTAGGAAAAAGTGGAATTTCATAAAATTTGTTGAACAAAATAATTAAAATTTGTGACAAAGAATAAATATTTGGCATATGATTTTAATTTTAATTCGAATTTAAATAGAAAATGGCTGAGATTGTGGGATACAGGCAGGAGCTTCTGCTTCCAGCGTATGAAGAATTTAAAAGGAGTAAATTGGCTACAGATTCTGACATAAGGTAAAAATAAGTTTTATTTTAATTGTTAAATGAACATACATAGATTTTTTTTTTACATCTTCCTTATCTATTTAATTCAACTTTTCAAAGCCCAATTACAATAATTTTCAACCTTAGCCTTCATCCCATCCCATCATGTAATTTATGTGGTATAGCTCCACAAGAATTCCATTCAGAATTTTCATCAAATATGAGGATACTGATTCCTCTTTGTAGAAATCTAGAAATTTCTGTGGTATAAAATTTTAGGTATAGTTTTGTAGAAGATGATTGAAAATTGGTCTCAGAATATTTTAGGATACCAATTCTCAAGAAATTGTTTTAAAAAAATCGTTAAAAAAACACTGAAACATTGGTCAAAACTGTTGATATCCCATATGCACATTCCCATGCACATTTTTTATGAGAAAATATTTTTCAGTATTGAAATTTCAGGATATATTTTTCCTCAAATCTTTCGTTTATCATTAAGGGAAAAAAATTACTCGAGTTTTTAATTGAAACGCTGGCTTTTTTGTTTATTTTAAAATTTCAGAGATATAAAAAAAAGACGTGATGAATTTGAATATAATTTAACTAGAGAAGAAAAAACAATAAAAACATATGGTGAATATATTGTTTACGAAAAAAATCTTTTAAAATTGTTGAAAAAACGCGAAAAGAAATTAAGATCAGACAGTCATGAAAAGCAAATGGAATCAATAGAAATTTTTATTAGAAATCATATAAAGAGTCTTTTTAATCAAGCATTACAAACATTCTATACAGAACCAAGATTATGGGATAGTTATATAAAAACTTTAATAGAATTTGGAGATTTTGCTGAAGTATCAGATTCTTATGAAAAAATGTTACAGGTAATTTTTGAAAAGAAAATCTAAGAATTTTATTATAAACTAATTTTTTATTTTTATTTAAATATTTTGTTAAAAAAATAGTATCACGGTGATAAACCTGGAACATGGTTAGATGCAATTGAATGGGAAAGTCGAGATGTTACTAATATATCAAAAGTACGTGAATTGTTATTACGTGCAATACAAAAACATCCAACAAATGCCGACATAAATGCAACATTTTTAAAAATCTTACTTATTGAAACTGAAAAAATGAGTACAGATTTGGTTTTAGAAAATAATACAGCATCAGAAAGAGTATGTAAAATTTTTAATAAATTGTTCTGTATTTTATTTAATAAGATTTTTTTCTAATTTACATTTTTTTTTCTATTTTTCATTTAAAAAAAATAAAATAAAGGACCTTGGTTTGAGACGTATTGAAGTAATTTACGCAAGTTCAAAAGAAAAAATAAACGATTTGAATTATTTAGTAAAAGTTTTACACTATTTAGAAAAATATGCATACACAAAAAAAATTCAAAGGCTTGTGACTAAAGATATGATGGATTCATTTCCGAAATCAGAAGAGACATGGCATGCATTTGCTTTACGTGAATTAAAAGGTCTTAATGTTGCTGACGAATTAAATGAAAAAGGTCAAGGTAAAAATTTACATAAAATTGTATATAATTAAAAATGAATATTGAATTTATTAAAAATTCAACAGAATCAAGAGATGATGAAGTAGAAATAATCGAAGAGGATGGATCAAGATCGATACCAGCCCCAAGTCGAGTGACAATTAATAAAGAAATTGATGTTAAATTAGGTTTAGAACCAGTTAAGCCTGGTGTAACACGAACATTGAAAAAAAGAATTGAATTATGCTGTAATGTTTATGAAGCAGCAGTTAAAACTGTAAAAATAAATTTTATTTATTTTTGGCTTTTTTTCTTTCTCTCTTCTAATTTTTTTTTGTATATTCTTTTTTCCAAAGTTGAAAACTGTAACAATGTGGGAATTATATATTCAAACAATGCTTGAATTAAATCGTGACACATCAACACAAAAATCATTAAAAAAGCAAAAATTATATAATGCATTTGATGGCGCATATAAATCTGATTCATTATCAGAAAAAAATTTTGAAGTTTATATTAGTTTATTAAGAGAAACACAAACAAGAAATGAAGTAATTGAAGAGGTAAATGGAACATTTTGTAAAAATTTTTTGTGGTGGTGGTGGGTTTTTTCATCTTATTTTATTTTAATTTCTTATTTAATTATTCAAAGGTAATGAAAAAAGCAACAACAATTTATCCATGTTCAACAGATTTATGGAAATTACGTATGGAATGTTATGCAATAGAAGATGATCCAATAAAAGTTTATGATACATTTACTGAAGGTATAAATGTTCTTGAAAAGAGGGGCTATGAATTATGGCAAATGTTAATACGTTATTATTTAACAAGATCTGATTTAAATCATAAATTGAAAGACATATATCGTGATGCTATAAAAATTACTGATATAGAAGATTTTTTAGAATTTCGTGTAAAATTCTTAGAATGGACATTATTAACAGAAAATATTGATAAAACACGACAATTATATGACGAAATGACAGAATTAATACCAAAATATTATCAATTACATGAAACGATGGCATTATTTGAATCAAATCAGGTAAAAAAATCAAATGCGCATGTTCACTGGATTCCTTCGACACACTCACCTCCACTAAACGGTGAAAACCCCAAAGCAGTAAATCCGAGTACCAGCCATAGTACCCCGGTGACACTGCTTGGTTCTAAACTTTTTGTCACCACTCACCAGACAAAGTGATAAAAAAAAACAATAAAAAGAAAAAGGTACAGCAAAGCCAAGTTCATTCTAGCGAAGATCGCGAAAGACTAAAATGAATATCTGGCGTTTATCGAAGAATACGAGAAACGTCAAAGCGAAATTAAAAAAGTCTTTCCAAAGAAACAGGAGGCCCTAAAACGAAAGCAATCTCAGGGTGAGATGGCACAAAAGACAGAGAGAAGGAAGCTGAATCGGAGCAAAAATCTCAGAGATGGTTATAGAGTATATGATTGAGAGTAAGGAAAAAGCGGTTCTGTGATATGATGAACAGGGGCCTTACCATGAGAATCAATTTCGTTTGTTAATTTACGATAGTGAAGTTACGAACGAAAAGGAAAATGCTACTATGAGAAACAATAATCGTTTCAATTTCGAAGTTCCATTTTTGTTCTAAATTTCAATTGAGTTTTGTTTATTTTCAATTTGTAATGACATTTGTAGACATTTTAACCGTGATATTTTTCAATTTTTAAGGTTTTCAAAATTATAGTGTTAAAAAGTACATACTTCAAACTAATAAATAAAATAATGGACTCAATAGCACATTATGATAATGGAGAAAGTAGTGACAGTGATGATTTAAAAAAAAAAAACAAGCTGCGGCTGATTTATTACTTTTTTAACTAAAAAAAACAATAATACATTTGGCTTGTGTTTTAAGATCTTTCTTTGTTCCTTTAAAATTTATATTAAAAAAAAAACATCAATAGCTTTTTGCAAGAAATGTGCAAGCATTTGAATAAAATTTTACTTATGTATATTGTTTTTTAATTTTTTATTATAACTATGAAAAATTGAAAAAATCACCTAACTATTATAATAAATACATCAAGCCAAACTACCAAATACAAAAAAAAACGTCAAATGAGTAGACGTAGAAATTACGGAAATTGCGGTTCTTTTTCGATATAGTTTCTTATAGTAAAGTGTTTATTCGTTAATTTTAACAACTTCGTAAGTGATAGTAGGAATAACAGAAAGGCCTGTTAGGAACGAAATCGATTTTCATGGTAAAGCTGTAGTTCTCAAAGGATTTTCTTTGCGAGTGTGTTGCTAAGGTTAGTGACGCCTGAACAGGGCCTAAAGCTCGAGCTAATCCCCACAAAGGAGAGTGGTGGAGAATGACTATTTTTCCGACCACAGATACATACTCTTCAACGTGAATTTCAAAATAGAAGCTTATGAGCCCTTTAAAAACCAGAAAAGAATCAACTGGAAGATTTTCAGTAAAAGCAAACTCAGTCTGACTGAGAATAAAGACAAGGAGCCTTACCATGAGAATCGATTTCGTTCGTAACACAGGCGTTTCTATGTTATTCCCACTATCACTTACGATGTTGACAACGTTGTTTTTATCACGGTTAAAACGTCTACAAATTATATTACAAATTGAAAATAAACGAAACTAAATTGAAATTTGGAACAAAAATGGAACTTCGAAATTGAAACGACTATCGTTTCTCATAGTAGCATTTTCCTTTTCGTTCGTAACTTCACTATCGTAAATTAACGAACGAAATCGATTCTCATGGTAAGGCCCAAGGAAAAGATTTTGTTCAGACAGGAATTTAAGAGTTAAATTCCCCTCAAGAGAAAGTGGAGGCGAGGGAAGGAAATGAGAGACTTTGATATAATAATCTTTACGGGTGGATCCAAGATGAAAGATGGTGAGGAAGCAAGAGTCTTCTCAACCGAAATCAACTCCTTTTTATCCATCCGACCGCCGAACTTTGCAAGTGTTTTTCAGGCTGAAACATTTGCAATCTTTGAAACCTGCAAGCAAGTTGTCAAATCTCAAGAATGACATGGCGTTCCTATAATAATCAACGCACAGAATGACATCAACAAATCCCGAAGAGACATTGCTAGGGTCACGGCATGCTCACAGGGCACTGGCCAAAGACATCTCCAATATCAGAGATATTTCTTATCAGAGACGTTTCTTAAACGATACAAGATGGTTATAAGGAACTCCTGCCCTGTTGTCAAACTAAGTTTACGCGAGGTGTGGTATCAAAACGGCACTCTTAGTACTAATTGGGTCTTCGGAAGGAATCCGAGAACCACCACGTCAACCAACCAACCAATCATTACAATTTTTAATAATTTATTTTATTAAATTTTTTTTAGATGGAACCAAATTTCGATAGATGGCGTAAATGTTATGAAAATATGATACATTACTTTGGTGAAGATCAAACCGATGTTTGGATAAATTACATAAAATTTGAAAGAGATGATGGTGATTGTAAAAATATGTTAGTTTTACATGAAAGAGCTAAAAGAAAATTGAATACATCATTATTGAGTAAATTTTTATCAGAATACACCTTTTTAAGCACAGGATTAATGTAGAATTTGAAAATATGTATCTATCTATATATTATTTAAAAGACTGAAAACTGAAGATTATTAGCCTTTTAATTAAATTCAATGAATACATTGTGTGCCAACTTTAGCCAATTGTTGAAGAAAATGCAGCAGTTCAGACGTTAAACAAAGATTTTTTTAAAGCATAACGCATGTAAAACAAATTTAAATGTTGATGCTTTCAAATAAATTATATATAAAGTTTCAAACTTACAAGAATATCATTTTGTTTACAAATGGTCCCTAAGATAACATGCTTTTTTGGAAGAAAAAGGTGTAATTTCTGCACTTTTATGTTTTTTTATATGTAAAATTAATTGTTTAACGTGAAGTGAATTTCATGTAATTTGTCAATTATTTTGAAAATATTTCATATTTCATTACGGCATCTTGAAAGAGATTTTAATTTATAAAGTCTAGAAATTTGACGATAAACATGAAAATTATGTTGGCAGAAGGTTCAAGTTCAAATTTATTATTTTAGAGGAAATATAGTTAAAAAATTGTAATATTTCCCTTGTTTTTTTTTCTCCAATAAATTTAAAATCGAAAAAAATTAAAATTTTAATATCTTCGTTGTTTTTTTTCTCTAATAAATTTTAATATATACAGATAATTTCCAGGATGATCCCTATGATAATTAGCTGTGTTCCATTTGTCTAAGTATTTGCGAATTGCGAGTTTAGATTCTATTCGTCGCGTCGACAGAACGATGTCCAATACTTTCATGAATGCGTCGACAGCGCTGTCGGCGTAAAAATCATGTTCATAAATTAATTTCCAGTGCAATCGTGGAATGGTATCATGTTCATTAATTCAAGCGTGCAGCGCAGTCTGCTGAAATTACTCAATCTTTTTCAGGCGACTGCGATGTTTATTTTCAATTAAAACGAATAGTGTTGTACATTTTTTTCTGATATTTCTTTAGTTCGATTTTAAATTTAAAATAAGATTTAAATTAATTAAAAATTATTAAATTTTATAAACATTTTGACGTCATATTTGAAGATGGCGAATCATGTTCATTTATTTTAATAACTGCTTGCATGCACAGTTGACGACTCTGATTACAATTACAGTGCATTCGAGTCGTCGACGTAGGTTGACGACGTATTAATGAAAGTACCCGTCAGTTTTGCTAAACTGAAGCTAAGGTCCCACATCGCTACTTTTACTGCGCAGTTTTTAGGTTGCAGAAGCAAAAACTGCTAACTCTGTTCACACATAGTGGATGCAACCCGCTACTTTTACTGCGCGCAACCTGGTAGCAGCAACTTCTTGCAAAGAAAACTGCGAAGGTGTTCACACATAACTCGTAGTTTTTGCTGCGCGCAACCTTTGTTGCAGTATTTTACTGTTTAGCTTATTCATTATTGTTTAGTTTCTTATGAATTTTCAACCAGTTCAGATAATATGTATTTTTTCTTCAATTAAAGATAATAATTTGTACACTAATTCTTTCGGCCAATTGTACTTAGCCATTTCCTAAATTTATAATAAATTAGTTTAAACAAAATTTATTTTTGTTAAATAATAATTTACATATTTTGAAATACTTACCATAAAAAATAATAAAATTTGAATCACTAGACTACACTACACTTATCAAAATTTCTCAATACTATAATTCACGACAATAACAAACGAAAAGTTGCAGACGCAGCCGCAGCAAAGTTTCAACCAAATCAATATTTTTTTGCTGCGTTTGCAACTCATTGTTTAGCTCTTCACACATCGCTACTTTTGAAACTGCAAATTGCAACCGCAGCCTGACTGCAGGCGCAGTTTTCAAGGTTTCTACGTTGATCACACATCGCTACTTGCTGCCAACAACGCAGTTTTTTGTGCTGCGCAGCACCAAAAGTATCGATGTGGGAACGTAGCTTAATGCTGCTACTAATATTGTAATTGGCATTTGGCAATGGCAAGTGGATGCCGATTGCCGGATGGAGTTACAGTGGTGCCAATGGTGCCATGCCAAACATAGCCAAAAGTGAGTAGATTTACTTACTTTTTGGTATTTTTACTTACCATTACTTATTATACTTATACTTAACTATACTATTTTTCTTTTTGGATGTCAGAGTCAGAGTCAGTACAGTACAGGCAAGATAGGCATACTTTTCTATATTCTTTCACAAATTGTTTGAATAAATCTGTCTCGTGTGTGGGGTGATCAGATCTCAATTTCAATCGAGAAAAATCTTTTAAATTAAATATTACCAAGGGAAACAAACTCATCGGGTACTGCCTCCACAAGCACAATACTGACTTCCAAAAAGAAAAATACTATAAGTCCTTTGCCCTTTGGTAATTTTACTTACTTTCTACTTACTTCTTATTAGTGAAACTATTTTTTTAATACATATTTCTATTTTTTATTTCTTGTTATAAAATGAAGTTAAAAGCTAATGAAACTGTACTGAAATTTTGTCTTTTTACAACGATTTGGCATCACTGAGTTACGCCGAAATAATAATTGAATAAAAATAAAAAGTAAAGGAAGCTATCATATCATTCATTCGAAACATTTGGCTCAAATTTCAATGGAAATGAATAACTCATGGTATATTTGTTCAATATGTGATTTAGAAACTAACAATATTAATCAACTTGAAGTACATGTGCGAAGTACGCATTTTGAAGAGGAAGCATTTTCCTGTTTATATTGTGAAAAAAAAGTTATGATATTCAGTGAATTAATTGATCATACAAATGAATATCATTCAGAATTTGAATACAAATATGGTTGTAGATATTGCAGCTGGAAAACATATACATATATTGAATTAATTGAACATGAAGTTTTACATTATAAATGTTTCGATGATGATGATGATGAAAAACCATTCGATTGTTTAAATTGTAGTGAAACATTTAAAACATTCAATTTATTAATATTACATAAAAATTCTAAGTGTGGAGATCGTATATTCATTTGTAATGGATGTGATAAAAGTTTTTCATTTTATAAAGAATTTTTAATACATCAAAGAATTCATGAAAATTTGGAAGTATATCAATGTCGATGTTGTGTTAAATTATTTGATAAAATTAAAAAATTTACAAATCATTTGAAATTAAAACATGAAAGAGATTTAAATCATGAAGAGTTAATTAACATTGAAAATGCATTAATACATGATAATTTTGAATATATAAAAAATAATCAAGATTCTTTTGTTTTTAATGAATCTAAATTAGTTAAAGGTAAGATTCTTATTTGATTTCTTTTTAGAACTTAATTGGAACACTACCATTAACTTTTTATATAATTTTTCTTCTTTTTTTTTTCAGATATCAGTGAAGTGAAGAACACAAATGAAACTATTTTGAAAAAATATGATTTATATAGAAATTATACATGTTTAGTTTGTTCAATATCATTTGTTCAAGAAAAAACATTAAAAATTCATATTCAACGTAATCATGGAAATCAAACGTTTTCAAAAGATTTAGATAATATAAATTCAGATAATAAATACATGAATACAAATGCTCCGTTACAAGTTCATTTTAAAAAAGTAAATTATTGTTCTGTATGTAGTGAAACATTTAATTCACCATTAGAATTGAGAAAACATATACAAAATCATTATAACGGTAAAAAACCGTATAAATGTTTTGTATGCCATTTGAATTTTACAAGATCAACAACACTTAATGAACATTATTTATCGGCACATAAATACACCATATATAAGTGTAAATATTGTTTAGAATTATTTAATACAAAATATCTATTAAATGAACATTTAAAAGAACATGAATTTCAGAGAACAAATAATAATGATTATTATAATGTAGAAAATTCACTATTTAAATGTCCAGTTTGTTGTATACCATTTACAAATAATAAATCATTAGAATTACATGGTATTCTACATAGTAAAGATATAACATATAATTGTCATATATGTAATAAAGAATTTATCAATTTAAATGATAAATTTAAACATATAGAAATGCATGATAAAACTACAATATATAATTGTAGCATTTGTAAATATTCATTAAATTCGAAATTATTATTAATTGAACATATTAAAGTTCATAATAATAATGGTTTTCACAATAAATGTCCAATGTGTTATAGAACATTTAATTTTAAAAGAAATCTAATAACACATATACATAAACATATTAATGAAAAATTATATATATGTAATAAATGTAAAAAACAATTTACAACAAATAATCATTTAAATGATCATATAAATATTTCACATTCAAAACTAAGTAAAAATGCAAAAAATTTACTTCAAATAAATTTATCATCAAAATCATATAATACAAATGATATAATTTTACATCAATGTAATATATGTAACAGGAAATTTTTAAAATTATCAAATTTAAAAACACATTCAATTAGTCATTCTGGTATTAAACCATATGAATGTATATTATGTGATAAAAAATATACAAGAAGTAATCGGATTAAAATTCATTTATTATTGAATCATAATGTTAAAAGGTTTGTAAATTATTTTATTTGCTAATTTTTAAATTTAATTAAATATTTAAAAAAAAACATTTCTTCTTTTTCAACAGCGTCGATTGGCAGAAATATGTAACTAAAGTCGAGTATATTTGAAATTTTAATTTTGCATTTTTAAAATTAGGAATAAGAAAGTCTAGAAAATACAACAACAAATTAGTTCAATTGATGAAATTCAACAATTGAAAGTTTTAAGCTGAATTTCATCAAATAAAAATCATTTGACGTTTTCGAAGATGCACTACTTTTTATTATCTAGTTACTAGTTTATTCTAAGATTACTATATAAACAAAGTGGATCAATGAATACAAAATCAAGGCTGTAGCATCAAATGGAGAGAAAATATATTTTTAAATATGTAGTCGTAGTGTATATGGATTTATATGAATAGAATTTAAAATTTAAGAATTTCTTGAAGTAAAAAGAATGTTTTATCAATTAAACAATGTCTATAATTTGACGTTTTTTATTTACAACTCATTTATTTAGAAAATTCAATTTATACCAATCAGTTTGTTACAAAATAATAAAAATTGAGAATTACCTTCATCTTCTTTTTTTTTTAAATTAATTTTTTCATTTTTCTAAATATTTATAACAAAACTCATGTTTTATTCAGGATTATATGGTTTAATTAAATATTCAGAAAATTTTTTGACGCTTTCAATGCCACGAACTTCCTTCTCTAAAAGTGGTAATTTAACAACATGAAAGTCTTCATATAAATCAGCAATTTGATCTAAATATTTTGACTGGATCTGTTTTGAAAAATCAAGCAAATAATTGAATATATATTATATAGGTATATGTATATATTTTTTCCAAAGATAATTTAATGAAATTACAAAAAAAAAACATTACTTTGTAACGTGACGCACACATTGAACATGGTTCCTGAAATGGCTTCTTGAATAAAAGTTGATTTACAATAATATTATGTGTATCAATGCCACATTTTGTTAGCTCTTGAACAAGACGTTCTGTTTCATAAAGTGATAGGAATTCGGCAATACACACGCATACGAATGTTGTTTGATCCTTTAAAATAAATTTTAAAAAAAATTTTATTTTTTATTTCAAATCTTTTATTCTTAATTTTTTTTCCATTCTTACCGGATTACGAAATTGATCATTAACTTGTCTTATCACATTCAATATATCGTCTAATTTAGCTGTTAATACATCTGCATTAAAATCTTGCATTCCAAATAATCCACCAAATTGTGATATGAATGGAGCAATTTTCATTTTTATTCTCAATAATTTACCTAAACCTTTTTCTACAACCTATTAAAAATTTTTATTAATAAATATTTATAAAAAGAAACAAAGATTTTTCACCTGTGGGAATGACAAGAGCCTTAAAGTATGACCAGTTGGAGCAGTATCAAACACAACTACAGAGAAATTCATCGCTTTAACCAATCTGATAGTTAAAAATAATTAAATAAAAATTTGTCAACAACAAAATATATAAATATTTCATACTTCATAACTTCTGCATAACTCATTGCCTCATCAATTCCAGGTAATGCACCTACAATTTCATGTAAGACACCTTTACTCAATTTAACTGCTTCACTTTCACCTTCAAAATATTCATCTGGTAATTCATTTAAACCAGCATTTGGATCAATTTCCATAGCGTATAAATTATCAAAACCATTGACCTAATAAATTAAAAAAAGATGAAAAAAACAACAAAATAAAACTTTTTTTAAAACAAAAACAAGAACATACTTTTGTTGGTACTTTTGTAAATTTTTGATCGAATGCATCTGATATATTGTGCGCCGGGTCAGTTGATATGATTAATACAGATTCTCTAACTTTAGATAATTGTACAGCTAAGCTACAACTGTGACACAATAAATGTAATTTTTAAAATTAGTGTACAAATTAAATTACGTACTTACGAATGAATTCTAAATTATAATTTTTATTTGTTTTTAAATAATTAAACCTTATTTTTTTGATACTAACCTACATGTAGTTTTACCAACGCCACCTTTTCCACCAACAAATACCCATTTCAGGGAATCCTGATCAATAATATTTTTTAAGCTTGGTTCTAATGGTTCAATTTCCATATCACCCATATTTTTTTTACAATATGAATATTTTAAAGTTCAAAAAAACAAATTATAGAAAAAAGAAAATATATTGAATAAAAT
Source organism: Bombylius major (assembly GCA_932526495.1). Lineage (NCBI taxonomy): Eukaryota > Metazoa > Arthropoda > Insecta > Diptera > Bombyliidae > Bombylius > Bombylius major. Next base: position 30,641,584 of record OW052046.1, on the reverse strand, counting down.
ATATTTCTATATAATATTTGTTAAATAAAAATCACTGCCAACTATTGCTTTTTGGAACTACTTAAGACCTAAGTAGAAGTACCTAATAAAAATAAACCTTCTCAACCAAAAATAAATTCAACTAAAAAAATGCTGTCATTGTCATCATTCATCATCACTAATTTCATGGCATGCTATAAAATAAAATTTAAATCTATACAAACTTAAAATCGATACTTTTTAATTGATAGGGATGAGACAAAACTATAAAGTGTGAATATTTTCAATTAGAAGCACTTTCCGAGGAAAGTATTTGGACGTTTTATAAATATGTATAGAAGAAAATGTAGCCAAATTCCGGGGAAGGTATAAAATACAAATTACAAACTCACGTCATAACCCCAAACTTTAATTCCATATGATACTTTTCTATTAAAACCAGAGTAAGAAGAATGAAAAAAATTCTTTTCACTCACGAATGATAAAAAAAAAAAGAATTTTATTTTTCACTCACTCATGAATTTTATAATTTTGTTCTCAATATCGTTTCTTTTCATTCGTGAGTGAGCATAAAAAAATTGAGAATCCAAAATAATTATCATTCGTGATATTTATCACTAGTGATAAATTCGTGATAAGAATTGGTATAGCTCGATTTAAAAAAGATACCAAATCGTATTATATACTAGAAAAATATGCGCAGAAGAAAAGATACTTACACTGCACACATGCATTTTTGTTGTTGTAAATTCTAAGAAAGAGGATAAAAAGAATACATAATGAATTTTTCATTTCTATTCGTTTCAATTCTTTTTCATTCGTGAAAAGGAACGATATGGAATGAAATTTTTCTTTACATTCGTGAATGAAAAAAATTAGTATACAGAAATATTTTTCATTCTTTATGAGTGATAAGAATTTGTAATTTAAATATCATTCGTGAATGATAAAAATGGTAAAAAATATTTATCATTCGTGAATGATAAAAATGGTAAAAAATATTTATCAATCGTGAATGATAAAATTGGTGAAAAATTGAATTTTTTTCATTCGTGAATGATATTTTCCGCACTCTGATTAATAGTCTAGACACACCGAGTTGGTAACCAATTCGTTTAGTGGTTATGTGAGATAACTAAAAAAAATCAAGTAGTTTCCAGTACTGTATTTTAGTTACAAACTACACCAAAAAACGTGTGGTTACCGAGATAACTAACGTCAAACAATCAAACAGTATGTCGAACCTGCATCAAACTGTCGAACTTCTTGTCAAACTTCCTTTGTTTATATAAAAATACTTTAAAAACAAAATGTAAATTCAATTTTAAATTTTATATGACCGTTTTTCTTCTTTTTTCCAAAAATAACTAATTAAGAGATACTTAAAACTCTGAATCTTCTTTGATAAACTTATTTTTTCTCTCTTACTTTCTACATATTTCTATATGCAACTATTAAAAATCAGAAAAAACGTCAAAAATAACTATTGAAACCGGTGTGTCATGAAATTAGTTTCAAATTAGTTACAAACTAAACGGTTTATATCGCTGTGTGTCTAGGCTATAAAACAGCTGGTAAATTGATGCTAAGCAAGTGTGTAAATAAAATGTTTGCTCATTTGCTTACTGAAGAAGTTAGATTTTTTGTAGCGACCTCTACTATCGACTTAAAAAAATTAGTACCAGAAAAAAGCGCATATTAAGTGAGGAAGTGAAAAATTTTAGAAATATCACTTCCTCAGTTCCAATAAAACACAGCTAGTGTGAAAAAAGAAAGAAGGATACATACTCGTATAAAACAAAAAACGGATTTTATAGAGAATCATTTTTTTTAAAATGTATTAAATTAAAATATGTAAATAGTTTTTGCAAAAAAAATAATTGGTTATGCGTTTTACTTGTTATTTACAGGGTAGATTTTTTTTATTCAATTAGAGGTCGATTTTTCCACTTAAACGTAAAAAAAACGTACTGATAATATCTTTCGTGCAAATAAGAGAAGTAGCACTGAGAAGTATTATTTTTCGTTTTTTAAGAATTTATTCGTAATGCTTCTTGTTACCTTTCCAGGAAGTAAATAGAATTGCCTTCCTACAAATGACATGTCTATATAAAAAAAGATAATTATATGGGATATAAAGAAATAGGCCTTCTCCAAAGAAGATTCTGCATGCATGGTAGAATACTTCCATTAATCTTATTGTTAATTGATAAGTTTAAATTAAATTCCTGTGTTTTGCAAGCATGCATTTCGAAAAAAATATTAGTGATGAAGAAATAAGTGAAATTTTAAATACATATAATAATTAACGAGTCGAACAAAACAAATTAAATCACATTCTGATTTTTTTTTTAAATTTTCGATGGTTAGAATTTTTTTACAAGATTTAAGCTGACTTTTCATATCTTAGAATTAATTGAACCACACTTAAAAAGCCGTACAACTTGGTAAATTGTCTGTAAAGTGTGAAGAATATTTGTTAATAAAACACGATACATTCAATTTTGTTTAATTTTTCTATATCACAACTTCTGTAATTCATTTTTCAAAAACAACTGTCGTCCTATTTTGAAAAATTTTCGAGTATCGAAAAAATGATAAAAATCGCAAAGGAATTGTCATATGAAAACAATTAAATTTTAAATACTTAAGAAGAGCTTAAGTTTTTACTGTAAAACGTTTTCAAAAAAGTGTGAATCTCACTTAACTTATCCTATGTTTGAGTGTTGACTGTAAAACTAACAGACCTATACTTTATTTAACAATTAAAGTCAGTAAAGGCAAGATAGGCATACTTTTCTATACTCTTTTACATTTCGTTTGTATAAATCTGTCTCATGTGTGGGGGTGATCAGATCTCAATTTCAATCGAGAAAAATCTTTTAAATTAAATATTACCAAGGGCAACAAACTCATCGGGTACTGCCTCCACAAGCACAATACTGACTTTAATTGTTAAATAGAGTATACAGAAATGTAATACTTACCACGTATACATGATGAGATCCAAAGATCCAGCGATTGAAAGATCGAATTTCGATCTGCGTATTTCAGTAACCAGGATCGAAAGATCGAGTTCAGTTTTGATTCAAACGTGGTTCAAAATATAGAAATTATAACCTTGAATTTTTTACTTTTCCTAATATTTGAATGTAAACTTAAATATTAGGGCAAGTTTAGAGTTTCTTCATGTCCCCAAATATTTCTTTTTGTCATTTTATTTATGTTTTCAATTTTGTTTAAATGAAACAAATAAAAGTTTTTACACATTTCGATAAACAACATAGCCTAAAACAATTTTGATCTTTCAATCTTTCAATCCGTGTCTGTACGGTTACATTTCGACTCGATCCAGGTGAAAGAGCTGGATCGGATCGGTTGGATCCCATTTGGACTCGATCTCCATCTACATGTTTTTTAAGGGGATTTAGACAGGATTAAATTAAAATTCAATCCGTCATGTATACGTAGTAACAAATTCAAGTTCTGCCCAAGTCTACCCCTACTCAATGACCTTATATATAATATGGACTGTACAACTTCTTGTTTTATGTGGGCTCAAGACAAATTTCGTTAATTCCCTAAGAATGAGACATACATATATATGCATTATTTTCGTTCATTCAATTGCCCATCTCACTTTCACTCATCGATTGTCAAAGCTGTCAAATTTGAATATATTCAAAATTAAAAACGTTGAAAAATCTCCCATTGAAATAACGTAATTACAAGTAAGCTATTGATTTATTTAGGGACAATTTGATTTTTATCGAGTTAAAATTTAATTTTAATTCAAATCCAGTTAATTTTATTTCAATTTAAATGAAAATTGTGCCTCCATCTATCTATTAAAAATATCAAATGTTTAAATCATTCTTCGTTCATTGAAACATGACGAATTCCCTAAGAGTGAGACAACAATATAAATGTTGTCCCATTTTTACAGTATGGTGTTTCCTACAGTTGTTCCATCCAGTCTATTTATATCATTGCCCCTACTGCTTTTAAACGTAATCAGCTGATTTTTGTTTTTTACCTGTAGCTGTACATGGCTTTGGCCATTGCAAATAGAATAGGAAGGTCAAGGTATGCTGAAAAGCAATATGGCGGAGATTTTTTTTTGTTTTTTAGTGACATTACATTACAATAAGTTGATGACGCAGCTGCGACGAAAAAGTTTTTGTTTACATTTTGTTTATATGTTGTTTTCATAGTGGCTAATGGTTAACTAATTATTTTATAAATAAAGTGACTTATAAATAAATTAAAAAACTATAATTGACTATATATTTGAAAAAAAATAAATAAATACCTATTAAAATGGTTAAATGTGTGGTGATGTCCTGTAAAAATTATACAGAAAAAACAAAAGAAAAAGATAAATTTTTCAGATTTCCATCTGAAAAAAATGGGAAACCAGTAAAATGTATTGAATACATGAGAAATAATTGTTATTATTATTATTGTTAATATTAATATTATAATAAATATTTAAATGTTTATTTTTTTTTTCATATAAATTTAAAAGTACCTATCTAAATTGATCTTGAAAAAATAAAAGTTGTAAAAATATGTACATAATACATACCACAAAATAGTGAATTAATAAATGATAAAAATGATTGTATAAAACCTATAAAGTCAACAATAAATAATAATAATAATATAATTGGTGATGATGGTGGTTCAAGTACATTTAAAGATTCTGATTATAATTATGAAGAATCATCAAGAATCATATACATACATTTAACAGATTTAAATATGTTTTCTCCACATTTTCCAAAAAGTTAAAATTGCTTGTATTATTCATGCTTAAAAACATGTGATAAAAGATTGTCATAGTCAAAGTTGTGTATATATACATTAGTTACAAAAGCACCAAAAAGAAATGTTAGCATTTTAAAATTATAAACCCTTCAGGTAAATAATTAATACCTAATGCACTTTAATAATTTGTTAATATTAATTAATTATACAAGTATTATAATAATAAATTATTATTAAAGTACAGTAGTATAAGTATTTGTGTTATTATTAGTAAGAATTGCAATATTTTTATTATAAAAATCATTCTGTATTAATGAAATAAACAAATAATCATATAATTATTGTGAACGTACAACAGTTTATATTTCTAAAAATTCAAAAATTCGTCGCAGCTACGTCATCTGTAACCGATATTTTTATTTTAGGTTAAAACCCCCTTTTCAGCATACCTTTCTATTCTATTTACCATGGCTTTGGCTGTACTTTAAAAATTTTTTAATAAAAAATACATATTCACAATTAAAGGTAATAAAATAATGTTGATATTTCAAATTAATTTAATTTAAATTAATAATCAATCACCTTTGTTTTAACGTATTTTTTTTATATGTGTATACCTGAATAATGTATTTTTCAAAAATGTTATTAATAAGACCATTCATCCGGAATTGTTCATCAACAAAACAAATAAATACAAAGATTTTTAAAGAAATTACTCAAAATGTTAATCCATTTTCAAAAATTCAAATATCGTCGACAATGAGTTTAATTGTAAAGCCTTATGATTTATTTGATTGTCCTGATGCAAATATTTTACGTGTTTCATTTATTGGTGATCCTTCTTATTTGAAAAACGCTGATGATATATCTGTTTCTTCAATATTTTCCAATTTTAATATACAAAATAATAAAAATGATGATGTCATTATAACAAATATAATAAATAATCAGGAAATTAATAAGAATTTCCAATGCATTTTAGAAGTTCCAGTTAAATCTGAACTTGATATAAATGTGGAAAATAATATTAAAATTCACGATATGCATGGTGATAAAATAAATGTTGTAACAAAAAATTATGGTGATATTATAACGAAAAATTTACGTTCAATTTTAATTAATTTACATTCAATAAATGGTGGAAATATTAATTGTAAAGGTTTATTATTAGCACAAAAAATCTTTATTAAAACTCAACAAAATGGGGTAAATATATTATTTCAATATTAAAATAATAAAATTCATTTTTTTTTTTGTCATTTTCTCTTTACAGAATATACATTTAGATAAACTTCAAGGTGATTATTTAGAATGTGAAACAAAAAATGGAGCAATAAATACAAATTCATGTTATGTTGATCATTCAAAATTTATAACAAAAAATGGAAACTTAATATTAAATAATGTTCATAAAAATTCTGAAATATTTTTATTAGAAAAAGGAAGCTTAACAATGGGTAAATATGATTCTTTTTAAAAATAATTTGAGACTGTTTTCAAAAATTTAAGTTTGTTTGAGCAACGAACGACTACTACTAGTACTATAGTACCAAGACAGAATGCTCATTTTGTGTATGTATGTGTTGGACGTACCAAATTAAGGCCCATATTTACAAAAGCACTTGCGATCGCAAATCGCCACTTACCATCGCAAGTACGTGATTTGGTATTTACAAAAATTTTACAATCGCAAATTTGACATACTGCTGTGGTAAAAATGTCAAATTTGCGATCACTGTTAACATGAATTTGCGATCGCAAAAGTTGCGATTAGTACATTCCACTGTAAAATGACAACTTATTGCTTTTAATCAATTATAACTAAGTTCTGATTAATGTTACTTTGTTAATTACTGGTTACTTTGTTCTAATAAAATGTAGAGAAGATCCTTAGCTTTATTTTTACCGAATATATTAAATATCTATGAGCAACGTAAATCAAATTTTTTTATTCATTTGTTTATTTCTTCTTTCAAAAATATTATTCATAAACAAAAAAAAATTCTTCAAGTGGTACTACATCTTCAGAGGTGGCTGTTAAAAATGAGAAATGAGAGAGATAATTGTGATTTTAATTAAAAATTTTCATTTTTCTTTAATAACTCAATTTCTATTAATTTTATGATATAACAATATTTGGGAAAAATGTTTATTTAATAAAAATCCACAAATTTGTAGAACATTATAATTTAATACTTTTAGTAATTTGGGAGATTTAAGAAAAAATTGATTTTCAGTTTTATGTTACTAAATATTTATCACGTTTTTTCTTTGATTTACGTTGCTCATAGATATTTGATATATTCTATGAAAATAAAGCTAAGGATCTTCTCTACATTTCATTTGAACATAATTTTCATGTAACTTTAATAACAAGTATATAATTGATTAAAAACAATATGTTGTCATGTTAATTTGGTACGCCCAACACATATAAACAATAAAATAAAATTGAGCGTTCTGGCTTGGTACTATATGGTACTATAGCAAAACCATCAAAATAATAATAATTTTTATACTTCACTCCTTTATAGTTTAATAAAATAAAAACACAAAAAAATATTTCACAAATATGTAGCACAATTTATTTTCACTTCAATTCATTTGTTTTGTTGAACATTTCATAAAAATTTTTCAAGTGTTGACGTCACGAAAGAAAGAGACAGTTGCCCACCATATACCGGAATATCATACCTTTAGTATTCTATTTATCTTGGGTTTGAGACTTGAGTCATCATCTTGAATGTATGCATGCATGATGATCTCAAATTAATAAAATTCAGTAATTCAAAGTTTTAAACAGAATTTCATCAATTGACGATCATTTGACGTTTTCGAAGATGCACTTGCTTTCTTTCCCCCCTTGATCACATGCATTTTTTTTTTTAAACGATCTTACATGTACTTTTTCTTTCAAATGAAATTATGTACATACACAATTATATATTTTTCTTTTTCAGTCGGCATTCATGGGAATATTAACATTGTAGGCAACGAAACAAATATGAATTTACATTTTGATGAATTAATTGGAAATAATTCAATTATATTGAATGATAATGAAATAATGAAGATTTATATATCAGATTTAATTGAAAAATCATGTAATATTGAAATTTATGCTAAAAATATTCATTTGGATAAATCAATTGAACATTTAAATAATTATTTAAAAAATCAACAAAACTTTCATAATAAAATTGAAAATAATAATAATAATAAATTATTAATAACAACCAAAGGATCATTATTATTAGGAAAAAAATCATGGGCTGATAATATTAAGATGTCATTATTAAATAATAAATCATTTAAATAAATTATTAATTACATAAAATGTTTTCTTTTATTTAAGATTTACAGAAATATAATGATGAACACGGTGTGTGTTTGTTGAAATGAAAATCTAAGAAATTACAAATTAAAGGAAAATTTTGTTTGTAAATGAAAGAGAAAAAAAAATTAATTATTATAATTTTAATTAAAATCATTATTAACATAAACTATTACTTCGGAAACTATGTTTCAACCATTATTGTTTTGTTTTTTAATATATTGTATATAAATAAAATTATAATTTAAATAATAATTTTTTTTCTTCTATTGATATTGTTCATAGATAATATACAGTACAGCCATTTAAGATTGGCGAAAAGTTGCGCAGGTGGAAGAAATTTTGAAAATACATATTAAAAATCAAAGAATATAGATATAGTATAGTATATACACTTTGTTAAAAATATCCTTACATTTCCCCTTTTTTGAAGAAAACTGCAAAAGCAAATAAAGATGAAATCTTCCACTCAGTAAGTATAATGACTAGCAATCATCTATTGCACTCGCGCACACAAGGCATATCCTCTTTTTGGTTGAAAAAAATAACAACATCCTATAGTACGATTCAAAAAAAATGGCACAGTTTCGCGCATGTCTTACATGTGTTAGTGATCTTCTTGTGTATACATATACGAAGGAAGAAACCTCTTTCTTAGAATTTACAAAAACAAAAATGCATGTGTTTAAGTATCTTTTCTTCTGCGCATGTTTCTCTAGTATAATACGAAATGCCATCTTTTTTAAATCGTTCTATACCATCCGATGTTTTTTGTATGAGTAACGCCATTCTATACTACTGAAGAAAAATTAAAAGGAAAGTGAAGAAAATACAGAATAACAAAAACAATATGAGTGATCTGATCAGTGATGATAAGTATCCTTTTAAAATAGGAAATTATTATGAATAAGAAAATGAAAATATATGTGTATGAAAATGTTTCAAGGAATAATTTAATTTGTTTGTAAGTAATTTACATCACAAGCTAAGCAGAACTATGGATACAAAGGAAATAGCGCTAAGTGCGTTTATTGACATTGAGAAAGCTTTTGACAACACCTCATTCGACTCTATTGAGAGGGCTGCCCTATCCAAAGGATGTTAACTCCCAACAATTAACTGGATCAAAGCAATGCTCAATCAAAGAGAAATAGAAGCTACGATAGGAGACAAATCAATGAAAATTAAAGCCACAAAAGGATGCCCTCAAGGAGGGGTTTTATCACATTTATTATGGTCTATGGTCATTGATGACCTCCTATATAAGCTTGGCTCTCTAGGATTTGAGGCACAGGGATAATAATAGCTAGGGGCATGGACGATCTTTATTAACAAATGGTGTCTTGAGGAAGGACTTTCTATAAATCCTCATAAGACGACCATCGTACCCTTCACAAAAAGAAGGAAAACCAACTTAAAGGAACCTTCTTTAAAAGGCACACGAATAAATTTCTCAAGTGAGGTCAAATATCTAGGAGTTATACTTGATAGCAAACTCACTTGGAATAAACAAATAAACAACTCCATTAATAAAGCTACCCTCGCTTTATGGAATTGTAACAGACTTTTTGGCAAAACATGGGGCCTTAAACCGAAAATGGTGTATTGGTCATATACGGCCATCATAAGACCCATAATCACATATGCTTCAGCCATATGGTGGCCAAAAACAAATCAAATAACAATTCGAAACAGACCCAACAAAATACAAAGACTAGCGTGTCTTATGCAGCACTAGAAGCCATGCTCAGTTTGCCACCTCTTAATATACAAATTAAGAAAGAAGCACTCAACTGGGCCCTAAAATTTCAGAGAACTAGGAAACTAAAACCAGGTGATCTGACACATAACCTTAAGATCCTTGAGGAATTCAAGGACTTCCAAATCAGTCAAGTGACTGACGAAATGGAGGCAACATTGAACTTTGAGAAACCGTTCAAAGTACTGTTTTCAGATCGTGAATCTTGGCACAAAAACAAATTAACCTTTGAAAAAGGAGTCTCATTATGGTATACAGATGGCTCAAAAACCGAGTTGGGAGTGGGAGCAGGGGTAGCAGGCCCAAAAAGAAGCCTCTTCAAATCCCTAGGTAAATACCCATCGGTCTTTCAAGCTGAAATCTATGCCATAGAAATGTGCGCTACCGAATGCTTAAAAAAAGGCTTCAATAAAGCCACAGTCTATATAATTTCAGACAGCCAGGCAGCGATAAAAGCCCTCAACGCTCATAAAATTGAGTCGAGGCTAGTACTGGAATGTCTTAAGACTGTAACAAAACTCGCCAGAACAAACAAAGTTTACTTTATGTGAGTTCCGGGACACGAGGGAATTAAAGGCAACGAGCTGGCGGACTCCCTAGCCAAAAAAGGCGCCAGCTCTAAGTTTGTAGGTCCAGAACCCTTCTGTAGACTGCCTAAAAGCTACACCAAGGGTTCTATAAGGGAATGGGAGATGGAAAGATGCATCTCCTACTGGGAGAAGATTCCCGGTAACAAACAAGCGAAGGAGTTTATTAAACCTTCGAAAAATATTGCTAGGAAACTGATCAGCCTCAATAGGAACGAGTTAAGGACAATCACGGGACTTATTACTGGACACTGTCCACTCAACTATCACCTGAGCATGATAGGGCTCAAAGAGGATGACAAATGCAGGTTCTGCAAAGAGGCCAAAGAGACCTCAAAACACATTCTATGTGAATGCGAGGCGTTGGTCTCAAAAAGAGTGCGATACTTGCACCAATTTTTCCTCAAGCTTGAGGAAGTTTGGTGCGCACCTTCGAATAGAATATTAAGATTTGTTTAAAGCCTAAATCTATGAGAAGCACAGGCTGTACAAAAGATCTGCAAAGGTCGAAGTGCGACAATAGCCCTGTTTTCAATCTTAATCTTAATCTTAAGTAATTTACATATAAGTAAACAACAATCTTGCTGAATATGAGCGTATTTAATTGTAAGATGATGTAAATAATAAACCCCTAACTAAAGTAACAAAATGCGAATTTCCCTTTCCAAGAAGGATTTTTGTAAAATTTGATGCTTACATCAAAGTGAAATTTTAGTGAAAAGGGTAGACAGATTCTACTGCGCATACTTCCCCTAAGCCAATCTTAATCGGCTGTACTGAACATTTTTTTTTTCTATTGATTCTCTTAAATTTTATTTATATATTTTTTCTCTCTCTTTAGATTCCCTTCCTCATTATTTTTCTTTTTTAATTAACTTAAATGTCATTTTTTTTTCAATCATAATTTTTCGCTATTTAATTTTTGTCTTTTGTTTTAATTATTTATTGATTGTACTATTTTATTTCTAAAATAATAACTATTTTTGTATTTAATTATTTCTATTTTATATTAATAATTTAAAATAATTATGAGTTTTTAATCATGCTAAAAAAAAAAAATATATTAAAAAAAAAAAATAATAAATAAAAAAACAAACTGTAGAAAAGATTATTAAGAAAATTCTAAGCGTTAAATAATAATTAATTATTTTTTAATTAAAAACAAAATGTATGTTAAAAAAAAAAATTTTTTTTTTATTCAAGAAAAAATAACGCTTAAAATTTCAATTAATAAGAAAAAACAAAAAAAAAAATAGGTAGTTAAAGAAAATTAAATAAAATAATTATTTTTATAGTGGTACTTTGTGAAATTTAGTTTTTTTTTTTTTTTTTTTTTTTTTTTAATAAAATAATTACATATGTTGTAATTATGTATTTTTTTAAATATTTTGTATTTTTTTTTTTTTTTTTTTTTTTGGCTTTTTCTTTCGTTCATATTTTATGTAATTTTTTTTCTCTTCTTCGACTTTTTTTTAATTCAAATTTTCTAATTTTAAATGCATAACGGTAATGCATTGAATAAATACAAAATGCTTAATACATAATTTTTGTATAATACCTATATAATATATATGTATAGTATATATATTACTTATTATTTTGTATTATTTTTTATTTTTTATTTTTTGTAATTAAATAAATTATAAATGTTTACAAATTGCACAAAATTTTATTGTTATTACTGTTGTTTCAATTTTACTTAATTTTTTTTTATTTATAATTTTCTTAATTTTAAAATTCTTTTCTACAGGTTGTATAAATAGTTCTATTTTTTCTTTAATATAATTAGACTCTGAAAACTCAAAATTGATTTTTTAAATTTATTTTTTTTTTTCATTTAATTTTTTTGTTCTTTTTTCTTTTTTTTTATGAACTTATCTTATTTCTATTTAATTTAATTTTTTTTTTAAACTTTATTTTCCTTTTTTAATTAGATAAATTTAAATTTTTATATATTTTTTCCTCTTGATTTTGTCTTTTGGATTAAGATTTTAAATTTGTTTTTACTTTATATTTCTTCCTTTTAAATCTGCACTAATTAATAATAGGCAATCGATATTTTGTTTTCATGTTTTCTTCTTTCTGGAATATGTTAGATGTAAAAATGTGTTAAAGTTTATTTTTTTTTTAAATTTATTTTGTTTAAATTATATAAGTGAAGGAAAAATCAAATTTTTTTTTAAATATTTACAGAAAGAAAAAAAATATAATTGCTTTATTTATTTATCATAATCACTTTTGTCCTACTTTTTTTTTTTTTTTACTAATTAATTAAAATTCTTTTAAACTGTAATCTCCTAACAAATTAATTAAAAACTAATGAAAATTGGTTACATTTTCTTAATTTCGCCGTAATTTTTATTTTCTCTAAAGATTGTTGATAACACTAGGGAACACAGGTAAGACAACAATGATAAACATTACATATTTTCAATGTTCCTTGGTCACTATTCACATAAGTGAACATGAAAGTTTCAAACAAGCTTGATTTTTATTTAATTTGTTTTGAAAATTTAACATATGTACTGAAAACTACATCTAACCAATAAGTATATTTTTTTTATCACGTAGCCCACTAAAAATTTCTTAAGTTTTATTAATTGAATCACTCAACTAAACTCTATTAATATCCACAAAAATAAAACAAATTAGTAAATAGTTCGCAGTTATCTCCTGCGTTACCATCAAATTTCCACAAATTTCAGGTACATATATCTTTTAGTCTACCGAATCCTTTTGTTAATAGTTCTATTATAAAATAAATATAAAAAAATATTACGAACATTTTTTGAGAATAAAGGTTTTTAACAAAGTTAGCAACAGTTTAAAATTTGCTCTATTGTGAGTCACCAATGGAATGGCCAAAATTTATAGACTTGCAACATTTCGGCCTATAATTTTTTGTTAAGCAAGGTTAATGAATTTAAAAATAAATAATGTTTGTCGTGTTGTCAACAAAAGTTCAAATTTGTTCCCTAGTGTGATTAAAGATGTACGAAGATTTTAAGAGAATTTTTTTGCAATAACTAGAAGGCCTTGAAGTTCAATCAGTATTCAAATATTAAATATCTATGTATATTATTTCTTTTTGTTACATAATTAATTTTTCTATGTTTCTATTGTACATCTTCAATTAAACACCCCTTCTAATATCGATCTGACGACCCTTTATTTATGTTAATTAATTTTTCGGTGATACTGTAATAAGTTTATGAGGCGTTACTGGTGATATCTGGAAAATAAAAAAGATAATAAATAAAAATAAATTCGAAATATGTAATTGAAAGTACAAGTAAATTTTTAATTGCAATTAAAAAATATTTTTTTGAAATTTTCAGAATTTGAATTATGGAAGGTGATTGATAATAAATTTATTTCAGTTATGTTATAACTGAACTCCAGTTATGTTATAACTGAACTCCAGTTATAACTCTACCGCTTCGTCCACTGCCCGCCATATCATATTATATACTCTGGAAATAATGCCAACAGGAAATCACTTTTAGTATCTGACAGAAGAGTAAGAGCTCGATTTGAATGCAAGTTACGTAATACATATTACAGTAATACAGCACCCACTGAAGTCGCAGATGAAGAAATATAAAATCAATTCTATGAAATTCTGGTGCATACGCTATATAAAACATGTAAATATGATATTATAATAATATTCGGAGATTTTAATGCAAAGATTAGAGCTTTCTTTGAAGACTTAAGTTTAGTAATGGGCAAACATGCTTCAAAAAGCGAGGAAAATAATAACAATATAGAATGTGTAGAATGATCGATTTATCGGAGGCTCAAAATTCAGGCACAAGTATGTATACCTACCAATCCCCAGAAATACCCAACAATAGATTATCCAACAAATTAGCTAAACTGACTAGTAATGCAGCAGAAAGAAATATTTCTGTGAACAACTGTTGTTAATGTTATACCATAAATGCTATCAAAAAGTAAAATTAATATTGCATCCTAAATAAAAGCTATATGTACATATGTACATATGTATTTTTACCATTCTACTATATTTTATTGGCAAGTCGTCAATTGCAGCACGGACATTATTTTCAAGCTGAGTCGTTTTCGCCTTCTAAGACAGTGCTAAATCCTGTTGAAATATCCAATCAATGCCAGTGAAAAGAGTGTCATTTAATGGCCATACTACGTTCTCCAAGTTATCCACCCTGTTCATAGTTACCCTTTGTTTTGAGTCCTGTCTCACAAAAATGCAGTCTGTTACACCTTGATATAAGGCCCCTCATCATAACATCACGGATGCCGGATGATGACCATTTTCAACCATTGGAATAAGTTGAGAGAAGGCTTCTCGGGAGCTATGAGTGTATACACGATCCCTTTGTTTATTAAACTTTTCGTCGATTGGAAAATTTGTTATCCGAGAACAAAATTTTATCAATGTCATTTTTCGCGTGTGTGCGAAAAGTCCTTCCGCTCCAGCTTTTCTTTTTTTTTTTTTTTAGTCTCCGTTAATCATTGACCGGTTTGTCGGTTGTATATGCACGTACATTCATGATCTTTTTGAAATATAGCTGAAATTATTTCAGTTGAAGGTTCATTGCGCATGTTTTACATGTCGTAGTGATCTTCTTGTGTATACATATACGAAAGAAGAAATCTGTTTATTAGAATTTAAAACAACAAAAACGCATGTGTGTAAGTATCTTTTCTTCCGCGCATGCCAACGTAGTACAAAGTACAAACAATACTAAATTTCATCTTTTTTGGTTCAAGCTATACAGGGTGTTCCGTTTCTACGTACATTAATTGGTACCACGATATTCGCTGGACTATTTCATGAAAAAAATTGTACTAGCGAAACTTTCGATCGTGTCTATTTTCGCCGCTAGAGGGCGTTTAAAATTATGAGTTTTATGCAAGATGTATTACTTATTGTATGTAATAATCCCATTTTCAAGAAAAAGAGCCATAAATTTGAAATTTATGATTTTTTTTTCCTAAAATTTTCTCAATTAATTGGGCTCCTGAAAAAAAAAATTCACTAACGAAAATTTTTTTTTTATTTATTTAGAAAGCTAATATTATGTATAATAAAACAAAAAAAATTTCAGTTCAATACCGCTATCCGTTATCATGTAATTAAGGATCATAGGTGTGCGAAAAGGGTCAAAAGTGTATCTTTTTTGAATTATAAACGATTTTTTGTGATTTATGGCTCTTTTTCTTGAAAATGGGATTATTACATACAATAAGTAATACACCAAATGAAAGGTAATTTTAATAGCCATTCATAATAAAAAGAAAAATTTTGATACATATGTACAGATTTTTGCATTCTGCTGTTCTCATTCCACCGGTGCGATAGACAAACCTTCGTGTAATTTTTAAAGGTTTCAGAGTTTCAAAAATTTCACTTGAACTTTTTCAGCATTTGTGCAGAGCTATAACAGCAACAGGATTTCCTTTAACTTCCCACTCCACTTGACTCTTCAAGAGCTAGACATAAAATGATTATTTTACAATAATCTAGGCTTGAGAAACCATAAAGACTCACTCTTCAAATATTTCTTACGGGTAGAGAAGAGCGCTTAAAAATTTGGGGCAGTATTTATTGATTTTGTTAAATGGGAAAAATTCTGCCAAATCACACCCACATTGTTTACACGAATAAAGGACAACTTCTTGAAAAAACTTCTTTACAAATTGGAAAAAAAAATTAATGAACTTGATACAGGTGTATTCTTTTTTTGTTTGTTTTCTGATATATGACATTACTGCACGGAGTATTAACGCCACAATCTAAGTGGACACAAAGACGTGTAACCAAGCACACTATTAAAGATTCAAAAGACGCTTTCACATTAATAGTTGATAAAGTCCTTAATTAGGAGAGAGAGAAATGCTTGAAAAATAAAATATCTCTGCAGCTTTTATGATTAGTGGTTGGTGAAGAATTTAACTATACAAGTTTTTATGTATCAGTGGACAACATTAAGTATAAATTTAAATCATATTTAGAATGCATTGAATTTTATTTTAAACTTGTATATGTATGTTCTTAACATCTGCTATCCTGTGCCATGTATTTCTGTATGGACATTTATACAAAAAATTTTCTTCAATGTAAATGAAGGAAAAAAATTTCCAGTGGTTGATTCTTTTATTAATGATATAAAGAGTTTGATAAACATGTAAATGTAATTTTATTTTTTTTTTTGGTATGCAATTTTTTTCTTTTTGCACAATTCACAACGTTTACCCAAGGAGTTGGTAAAATGTACCAATTTCCACTGCAAAATTTACCTTATATATTATAGGTGGAAGGTTTCGTTAGGATTAGCAAATTCTGGATCAATTTGGGAAATTCACCTGATTAGAATCGCACGTGTCCGGCTACGAGAGGTTTCACTGTATACGCAAAATTTGCTTAGTTTCTTGTGTAAATTTCTTCCGCAAACTTATGTTAATTTACACAAATTCTTAGTTAAAATATTTTGTTTTTGTTTTGCCTAGCAATTTAAGGCATCCTGCTTAAGGAATTAGTGGTTGGATAATGCCTTTAGTCCTTAACTACGATAGACATGATTCAAGGCAATTTTTCACAGTTTTTTTTGGATGTATGGCTCAACTAGGTACATACATCAACAATTCAATACTAAATTCACTATCAAATAAAATTTAAAAATTTACATATTTAATTTAACATTTTTTCTTTGTGTAAACGTAAATGAATTTCCCAAATGATTTCAATGAGAAACCATAAACACATAGAATATTTATATTTGATTCACTTTCACGCAATCATGGGGGTAATTATATTATAAAAACAGAAATTTCAAATTTTATGAGTGAAACATATTCAGAAATCCGGGTTTGTTTCGTGGTAAATCTCGATTTGGCTTTCTTGAAATAAAGTTGTTAGTAATGTTACGAAATAAACTCAAAATTTTGAAAATGTTTCATGCGTGCATGTATGAGCTTCGTTCAAAATTCAACATTATTAAGCAACACACCATATGGTGAATCCATCTTTGGTTGCATGGTTGTGTTTATTGGTGTTCTAGTGTTTCGGCGAATAAAAAGACAAGTTGATGATGGTATGTGTGGAACAGTAATGGCAATTGAGGTTGTAATGATGTGTTCACCATTGTATTTGTGTATTTACGGTTAAGTGGTGATTTTTGAAATATAGAAATGTGATTTTGGTAAAAAGTTTTTGTAATGTGTTTGTTGAATTTTGAAACGAGCGCCCCACTTTCATTTTAAAAAAAAATCTTTTTCTCTTTAAAAGATTAAACTGGGTGGAGTCTATCCAATGACATTAGGTTTATTTCAATCACTTTTAAATGTTTCATATTCTTACTTCGCTTTATTGCGTAGAGTTTATACGTAAGCCACACATTATGACAGAAAAAAAGAGAGTTCATGGCCATTCAAGCATAAGATAATATCCATGTCAACTTTACGGGCGGTGGTCGAAAATTGAAATTATTCATGTTTAATTTTTTAAAACTTAATAAAAATATTTTTATGGTAAAATAAATTTGAATTTTGAAAAACTTACCCAAATTGATCGACTTCCCAAATATGAATCATCTTCTTCAATTAAACCATGATGATGATTCTGTTGATCAATATATATTAATGTATCTTTACTGCATGAATTATTTGTATTTCGTAGCATTGATAATGTATCGCATGTATCTCTCAATTTATAGTTTGAACTTGATGTTGATGAAAAGGAATGACGTAATTTAAGATTATTATGAAAATCTGTAGAAGCTGTTGTTGTTGCTGCTGCTGCTGACACTGATGATGTTGATGCTGTTGTATCATCACCTTCATCATCAATATGCATCATCATCATATTTGTTGTTTTTATTGAAAATGATGATGCAGTAATTGTATCTTTAATATTATTTGTTGAATTACTGTTATAAATAATTGATTTATTTTTAACATTATCTTCATCAATATTTTCATTATTAATTTTTTGTTTAATTTGTTTATCTACTTTAACACTTGATACGAAAGAATCATTATTTATATTTGATATATCAGTATCATCGATAAAATTATTAATTTCATTTTTATTAGGCCAAATATCTTTAATTAAATTCGTATTATTAAATTCATTGTTTCGTTCTTCATTTTTATTATGAATTAATGATAAATTCGGATGACCAATAGTTGAAATTTTATCATGTAATCCATTAGTATTTTTAGCTAATGGTGATGATGATGATGTAGTTGAAGGTTTTTTTTCATCAATACTAACAACTTTTCGATTCATTTTTGATGTATTATTATTTGTTGTTGTTAAATTACAATGAGTATATTTCAATTTATTTGCAATTGAAATAATTTCATTTTTATGATCATCATCATTATCATCATTTTCATTATTTATATTTATAAAATCATCTTCGATTCCTTCAACATCTACAAATTCATCTTCGTCGGTTTTCTCTATAAATATAGCCTCTGTTATAGGTTTTATTTGTTGTTTTAAATTATATTTTTCATTATTTTCATTAATTGTTTGCTGTTGTGATGTTAAATTATTTTTATAACTTTTATTGTTTTCTAATGTTATTTTCGTTTTTTTGTTATTTTCATCGTTATTTTTACAATCAATTGGTTTTTCATAATTTTCATATGAATTCGATGATTTAATAGCTAATTTTGCTGTTGTAGAAATATTATTATCTATTATATCATTTATACCATCACCGCCATTTGTAATATTTATAGCTGATGATTGAGGTAATGGTGATGGTATAGGAATTCTTGATACCCAATGATCGCCAGATGTTGAACTTGCTCCCGAACACTCTGCACTATCAACTTTTCGTCTTTGATAAAATAATATGTAAGCTTCATTGTTAACAATTTCATCTTGTACTTCTTCGGTTGGTACATGTGTAACACGTTGATCATCAAATTTATACCATTGATGATCATATGGATTTTTACATGCTGCTGTATAATGACCAGTTTCTAATGTTTCACCTTGATGATAACAAACTGCATACAAATCATAACGATTATCTTTTAATTCTTTATCTTTATATTTATTATGTTCTCGATGTGGTTTTCTCCATGGGCTTCCGCTCACCAATAGACGGCTATTATTACTGTTATTACTATTATTGCCACCACCATTGTTACTAACAGTTCCACCACCACCACCAGAATCTTCTTTATTAAGTGAATCGTTTGATTTTGTTGAACCACGTGCTAAATGTGGTGACATATCAAAGGCATTTAATGGAAATTTAACCATTGTTGTAAGTTTAGCTGCATCCGGACCTTTACCATTCTGCTGTCGAAATCTCTTGAAATGTATCACTAGTATATCAGGAAGTGACCATAAGCCAAGTGTCTTAACAACTGGTAAATACTGTTGACAATTTGGACATCTCCATGCATCTTCGGCACTTAATGTTTCTGCTTTTGTATAATGTTCTAAGCATTGTTCTAACGTAAGTGGAGCATGATTTGCAGTAGAGTCCTAAAAAAATAAAAGAAAAGTATGATCAGTCGCGTTGTAGTTGAGACCGTTTTATTTTTGTATACCTTTAATCTTGAAACGCTTTCATGCTCTACAATGGGATCATTCAAATCTAAGAAAAAATCTTCTGGATTTTCCCATTCAAGTAATAATTTAATATGAGGTGGACCAGCATCTGATGATAACACTGATAATGCCATATCAATTATTTCAGTAAATAATGGATGTTCAACTTGTTCAAGATAAGTGTCAGGATCGGCTGATGGATCCTGTAATCGAATCTCGAACATATCAGTTAACGGTGTTTTATAAGCAAATATTTCTGGTTTCAAAACTGCTGACATTTCTTTTAATAATTTCTTTTGTAGCTCAACATAAGAACAATCACGATTTACTTGAACACAAAAAGGTGTACCAAAACGACAAACAGTACCATTTTTAAGTTTTCGAACATTAGCAATTATTAACATTAATTCAGATGATGATGTTCCATCTTTCATTTCTGGTATTTCAACACAATAAATTGAATTGATACCATCTAATGTTAATAATGGTTGTGTGTCATAGAATACTCTTGAGAAACCATTTTCATTTATATCAACTAATACCATACGATTTGATTTAATACCAGTATCAGCTTGTAATTGTTCACGTAATACAATTATTGGTGAGCCAGATGGTACAGTTAAACCTAATTTAACTTGACGTGGATGTTGTGTAACATATAATACAGTTACAAATATTATTTGTTGTGATAATTGTGGTAATTGAACTGATATACAATGAAATGGATCAAATGTATTACTTTGTTTATGACATCTTGGACATGTTAATGATGAACGAAATTGCGCTTGAAAAACTGCTTGTACAAAAGAATTATTACAACGTATATGATTTGCTAATGTTTCTGCAGCAATTACTTCATCTGGTCGACCATAATTATTCTGTTGAAAAATTGAAAAATAAAAAAAAAAAACAGATTTATTTTTTAATTTTCAATATGAAAATTTCCAAACAAAAATTTTCGTCGTTTTTCTTTTTTTCCAGGAAAAAAAAAATCAATTCTTTAAATCCCTTAACATAATCATCGTTAAGAATGTCATTCTTTTTCATAGTAATCAATTCCACCATCACGTTTTTCTTGCGTTTATTATTGATTTAAAAAAATAATTTTAAATTTAAAAAAAAAAAAAACTAAAGAAAAAAAAAAAAAGAAAGACAGAATAAATTGCATAACAAGGCATCAAACTTGAAGAACATGTGTGCTTACCACGTTGATAGTGTTGGTGGTTTGTAATAATGATGGAAATCCTCTTCATGTCTTATTATCTCTGACATAAATACTTAAAGACTTTATCGTTTTTAATTTTTTTTCAAGTGATTTCAATAAAGTGTTGTTTTTTTTTCTTCTATCATACAATAACAAAAAGTAAAATTTGTGTTTGAAGAATAATGAAAAAAAAAGAAGAAATATGTAAAATGTTATTACATATAAAGTACATAATAAATTCTCTCTACTTTTATAAACCATTATGCTATATCTACTGTATATAAACTGTAGATTCAATTTGTGTTTGTATGAAAAATTTCCACAAAAAATATTGAAGGTCGAGGTAATGGAAAAAAAAAAAAGTTTTTCTTCTTTTATTTTTTATTTTCTAAAGTATAGGGGAGAAAGGTCATAATAAGATTAATGATGATTTAATAATTGTCTTCTACCTTTCTTATTTTTTTCTTCAATATTTTCCCCCATTTTAAATATGTAGATATTAAATTTCAGAAAAAAAATTATTTGTTTTTGTTTTAACGGTAAATAAATTGATTTAATGATTATTTTTCTTTAAAGTTTACCTTGAATGTTTTATAACGTCTTTTAGTTGCTGTATTTAAATCTTCATGAACTTTATCAAGAAGCCAAAGTAAAAATTCCTGTGCATCATGTTGAGTAGAGTTTTGAAATTGTGACCCGTAACGATCTACAACAGCCTGTTGATGACAATTTAAAAAATATAATGTATATTTTAAAATTATCTAACATACCCATACTTATTAAAATAAAAGTGCATAAAAGTCCATATTATAAAATTAAAAATAGGTACCTTAAAACTTGTGCTATGATCACTTTCATTTTTGCATGTCCATAAAGCTTTTAAAACATTTGCTAATTGTTCAGTTAATTCACCTTTTGTGCCAAATTTTCTAGAATTCAATTTATTTCTTCGTTTCAAATCAGCCTTTAATATGAGAAAAGAAAAATAAACGTAATTAAAGTAATCTTATACATAATATTTTCTTATCATGTTAAAATAGAGAAGAAGAAGAAAAAACTAAATATGATATAAGTACATATTCATGTAATGAATCATTATTAAATAAACGGATACACTTTTTTCTTACAGAAAAAAATATCTCATGAAAATTATTTCTTGAAATTAGAGATTCTATTTTGAGTTCTATTTAGTATGTTTTAAAGACTGGCTGGTCCTGATAAGAAATCGAACTTCGTAGTAGGTAAGTATGTATTAAATAAAAACAATAAGAATAAAATATACATAAGTATATGTATGTTATTTTAAACGAGTAATTTTATTTTTCTTCTTTTCTTTCATTTTTATTTTTTTGTTGTACATACTTATTAAATAAACGTATTTTATCTTTAACAGTGGGTGCAATATTGTTTTGAATAAAATCACGAATATCAAATGTCAGCATTTTGTGTTTATAACGAGGGGATATATTATTAAGTATGTATTAGCAAATGAAACTGAAAAAAAAAAATAAATAAATAAATAAAAAAAATTTTGTCGGATTTGTTTTTGGTTTTTATATTTTCATTTTATTTTTCCATATTTTCTGTTCCTCTGGAATCAATTTTCAGAAATAAATATTTAATGATGTCATTCTGTTACCAACCAATAAAATAAATATAATATAAAATCTCTGAATAATTATGTATTGTATTTTGTTCTAGGTTAATGTCAGCCTTATCTTAAAGTGCTAAATAAGAAAATTGAAAAAATTTTCTTTTTAAAGAAATTTAATAAGTAAAATAAAAATAACGTCATAGTACCCACTTGTGTATTTGATTAACTTATATGAAAATCATTTTCTTTCATGTTATCATGTCATTGCTATTTGTTATCACTATTTTTGTTATGTATTTAGAAAAAAATAAAATGTTATTAAATTAAATTCAACTACCTATTTATTGTATATAATCATATCATTATGAAAATTTACCATATTATAATAATGTAGGTATAAATTAAAATTTTTAAACACTTGCTGTTTTTTTTTTTTTTTCATTTTGAAAAAAAACTCTTTAAAACTGTTATCAATATTATTGTATTCAAAAACTTATTTGAAAAAAAAAAAAACATTAATATATATTAGATTATTTACCTTATATTGATCAAGAACGAAATATTCAGCTAAAATATCAGTATGGCTGAGGCACTGTAAAACAGCATTCATAAAACATGTATTTCCATGATTTTTAAGACCTGTTACTCCAGGTGTTTGATCTGGTGGCCATTGATAGCCACCAATTGGAGGAACACGATCTGAAACATTTGTTGAGGTCGATGTTGAATGTTTATTAACCTATTAATGATAAATGTAAATTTAAATAAAAAAAAAAATCTTTAAGTTTTTATAAAAAATTTTTTTTCTTTAAATTTTTCAAATAGAAAGTTTTTTCATATTAGAATTTTATAATTTCAATTATGTAAAAATTTAGAAATAAGTATAACAGCTAGATAACAGAAGTTTAATTTAAAATGTACCTAAATAATACCTACATATTCTAAAAAGTTGATAGGTATAATCATCATTTTTTAGACATTTTTTTTATAGGTACTTACATACTAATTTTATCATTTCTTATTTATTTTTCTATTTTTAAAGGGAAGGAAAAATCCATGTGATTTTAATATTTTTATGTAAACATATTTGTTTTGCTAATCAATTAATATTAAAATATATACATATTTTAGCAAAAAATGATAAAAAACTAGCAAAAGTTAGTTAGTACCTATTTTGTTTTTGTTGTTAATGTATGAAATTTTTGAAATTTTTTTTAATTAACACAATTAATGAATGACATAATAATATTCAGAGCGGAAATATTAAGCTAAATAGAAAATTTAAAAAAAAACAACAGACTTTAAAATATAAATTAAAAAACAACAACAACAAAAAGAAGAATAAGAGAAAGAGAAAAAAAAAGTAAATTAGTAAATATATACATATATGTACATATGTACATAAAAATGTAAGTACATATATACATATTATTATTGTGGCCTACAGTCCAAACACTAGTTACTTACTATACTATAGGCACACGTCATGTACTCTTTTTTTAATGTTTATTAACTACTAGATATGTACTAGCACGATTGTATGAATGTAATAATAATATAACAGTAGATCATATTAAATAGTAGTACATATTAGCTTTTACAACTATTGGAAATTTGTCCCCAAGGTAAAACTAATTGAAGTCAATTGGCCGTATAATCTTAAAAACTTTCGTAATTTCTAACATGAAAATCTCTATGTTAGAGATAACTAATATTATATTGTACACATATGGGAAAAAAATGTATTGAAATGAAATGTGTATTATCTTGTCTAAAAGAATAATATATTACATGATATGTATATATAGGAAGTTTATAAAACTTTTAAAAAAATGCTACCTACATTTAAAAAAAAAAGAAAGAAATTAATACAAAACATTAAGATTTAGGGGAAAATAAAATCACTTTAAAAACTTACACCAATACTGACGGAAGTAACATGTTGTGCAATTCTTGATAGAAATTTTCTAAATGATGATCTTCTTAAAATTTTATTATTATTATTATTATTTGTAATTTGTTGTACATTATTATCGGTTCTTATTGATGATCGACTACTTTTATCATCATTACACTTAGTATTTTCATCTTTTTTTGTAACATATTCATTATCATCATTTGTTTTATATTTACGAGACCATCGAAAAGGATTTCTTGTTATTGAAAATGACCGATGTATTTTTTTGGCGGAGTTTTTTTCATTATTTGTTATAACTGAAGACGATTCATCTCCTGTCATACTCGAAATATTCCCACCGACTTTATAAACACGTTTGTTATTACATATAATCGGTATATTTGCACTCATATTATGATTTAATTTTTTTTAATAAAAAAAAAATCAATTTTTATTTATTTGTAAGATACTTTGAAAATAAAATTCTGCACAAAAAAAAAAATAAAAAAACAATAAATAAAATTTCCAAAAACACTAAATAAACCAAAATTGTAGGTGTAATGCACGAAACGAAACACAGCTACGGAGCTAGCCAACCAACAAATCAAACCAAGCGACTTTGAAGTTTGACTTGTCAAAACGCCATTATTACCTACCTATAATTTTTCTGAACAGTGATGTCAATTTTCTTTTTAAAAAGAAAATTGGACATTTTCTATTTATACGAATTTCCTAAATCTCTTTAAAAATTTCCTCTATGCTTATTTTATGAAAATACATTTAAAGCCGAAATGTAACTGAAAATTATTCAATATGTGTTTCTATTTTAATAATCAATTTCTTAAGGCACATACAATTAATATTTTTTTTCTTAAAGTTTTATTAAGATTTAAAAATGAAGTACCAATTGAAAAGTAAAAGAATTTACATATTTTAAATCTGATAGCACTGTTTTCAATGTAATTTTAACCCCTAATGACAGAAATGACAATCATTGACGTTTAAAAAAATTATACGTGTCAAATCTTGATTGAGTTAATAATGATTGAAATTCAACCCTAGTTCCCTTAAATTAAATAATTTGTATCCGACCTACTAAAAGAGGAATGAGAGAGAATAATAGAAAAATTTAAATTATTTTGAAACTTTCTGTATCTACTATATCAGTCGAGCTGCGATACAAGATCTGAAGAGTCCAATCACGACATCCAAAATTTCCAGGAATGTAAAAGTACACTTAAAGCTATTATTAAACGCAATAAACTTAAGTTTTTGTGGGTTTCAAGTCACCATGGTATAGAGGGTAATGAAAACTCTGACGCTCTTGCGAAGGAAGGTTAATTTATGTATGGAGACTGGAATTAACGCCAACGATAGGTATTACATCTCGATCAGTGAATGGAACACCAGTCACATCGAAAAACTCCATGCAGAAAGGTGGGCTGCCATATTTGTAACGCTTTGTAAAAAGTATGAGGAAAAGATGGCTAGATTTTTCCTAAACCTTAGTAGGAGGGACTGCGGTGGGCTCATCACAGGGCATAACACATGTAACCAACCACTTGGCAGTCATGAAAGTGATCAGGGAACCAACGTGCGATGCCTGCCAGGATGACGTGGAGACAACAGACCATCTCTGCTGTTGCCCGGCCTTTTATATATCTAGGATAAAAGCTACGTACATGGAACTCTGATGCAATAAGAATGGAAAACATCTGTTCTCAACCCTTAGACAAAATCCTCGCGTTTATTAGGAAAAGGGGTGCTGAGTACAATGGACTCCACTGTATGAGTGCTCGTGGGTGCCTGCATGCCCCCCAACTACACAAACAACAACAATCTACTATATCTGTATTTGTATACATACAGTCCAGTGTAGTATTACGTCAGATTGAGTTAAATCTTATAGAATGCAGTGTAAACAAAGTATACTGTATTAGTAATATAACGGCTAATGGATTTGAATTATTTTACTGGAATACATAAGGATTAGACTAGAAGAATATCTACTCAATAACATCCGATTTATGACTACCATGGCCATCAAACTCAGACCTTCAATTAAAATAAGTGTTACATTTTCTTACTAATTTAGGGCCACAGTCCACGTTATATACGTATTATAAAAGTGAATAAATTGATTTGATTTAAAACCATGTATTATATATAGAAGGAAAAGTTTTATATTATTATTTTTTAAACTGTAAGGATTTATATAAATAAATTTGAATAAATCAAATCAATTTATTCACTTTCATAATATAACCTCAACATAGGTACAGTAGTCACACTTCAATTTTTTCTCTTACAAGAACGTAAGAAGGCACAATATTTTTCACCTTTTTACGTTATTTTTTGGCTATTGTACACTTTAAAAATTATAACACTGTTAATTTATTGTATTTTAAAACTTTTATAAACCATATTTTATTTAAAAAACCAAAAATATTTAACTAAAACACATTTTCTTTACATCACTACTTGTTCTACCAGCAGTGTTGTTTTGAAAAATTGACACTTCTGTCGTGTTTGATTGCGTTAGTGCAGAAAGCCACAGCACGGCTTTGTATTATAGATGGTTTTGCTATAGTACCATATAGTCAACGACTCCTATAGTACCAAGCCTTAATGCTCAATTTTATTTTGTTGTTTATATGTGTTGGAAGTACCAAATTAACATGACAACTTATTGCTTTTAGTCAATCATAACTAAGTTGTGATTAAAGTTACATGAAAATTATGTTCTAATGAAATGTAGAGAAGATCCTTAGCTTTATTTTCACCGAATATATTAAATATCTATGAGCAACATAAATCAAAGAAAAAAACGTGATAAATATTAAGTAACATAAAACTGAAAATCAATTTTTCCTTAAATATCCCAAATTACTAAAAGTATTAAATTATAATGTTCTACAAATTTGTGGATTTTTATTAAATAAACATTTTTCCCAAACATTGTTATATCATAAAATTAATAGAAATTAAGTTATTAAAGAAAAATGATAATTTTTTATTAAAATCACAATTATCTCTCTCATTTCTCATTTTTAACAGCCACCTCTGAAGATGTAGTACCACTTGAAGAATTTTCTTTTGTTTATGAATAATATTTTTGAAAGAAGAAATAAACAAATGAATAAAAAAAATCTTCAAGTGGTACTACATCTTCAGAGGTGGCTGTTAAAAATGAGAAATGAGAGAGATAATTGTGATTTTAATAAAAAATTATCATTTTTCTTTAATAACTTAATTTCTATTAATTTTATGATATAACAATGTTTGGGAAAAATGTTTATTTAATAAAAATCCACAAATTTGTAGAACATTATAATTTAATATTTTTAGTAATTTGGGAGATTTAAGAAAAAATTGATTTTCAGTTTTATGTTACTAAATATTTATCACGTTTTTTCTTTGATTTACGTTGCTCATAGATATTTAATATATTCTGTGAAAATAAAGCTAAGGATCTTCTCTACATTTCATTAGAACATAATTTTCATGTAACTTTAATCACAACTTAGTTATGATTGACTAAAAGCAATAAGTTGTCATGATAATTTGGTACTTCCAACCAGGGATGTTACGAAGCGTACAATTGTACCATTTTTGGTACAATTAGGGACCAACGAGTACAAAGGTACAACGGACGATATTTAGGTACATAATGATAAATAATTAAATAATAATAAATTAATAAGTGTTAAAGGACTATGGACCCTATTATGATTTTCGATCAAAATTCAATCAAATCGAATGAATATTCACAATATTTCGTGTCATTCTCAAACAAATGCTAATATACGCTATATGAATTTCATTTAAAATATCTAGTAATCTATGCATTTTAATGTTTTATTCGATTGCTACCAAAAATTATTTCGATATCTCTTTTCTGATCGAATGAAATTGTTAAACAAAAATTAAAAAGCACAGATTACTAGATATTTTAAATGAAATTCATATAGCGTATATTAGAATTTGTTTGAGAATGACACGAAATAATTGTGAATATTCATTCGATTGATTGAATTTTGATCGAGAATCATAATAGGGCCCTGTGTTTTTTTTGCTGATCTAGAGATCAGATAGAGTTTTACATGCAAATCTTAAATTCTTTATATTTATATGATTTATTATTCTTGTTTTTATTCTTTTTATTTATGTTGTTTACTTTTACGTTTTTATTTAGGTTTATATTCTTTTTTGTAATGGAAATAATGTTTTTTTTTTGTTAATTTTATTTTGTTGAGTTATTAAATAAATGAATTAGACTGAATTTGTTAAATGAATTTATTTCTTATACATATTGAGATTTGGTTCAAGTAAGCTACGTGTAGTATAGATGGAGTTGTAGATATATATGTTTTTATTAAATTAATCGTGGTACAAATGGAAGCTAAAAGGTACATTTTTAATAAATGAAAAGGTACAATTTCATATAAGCTCATATCATCCCTGCTTCCAGCACATACACAAAATGAGCATTAAGGGGGACATCTTCGATCGGCTAGCAAGCAAGCAAGCAAGGTAAATAGAATACAATAGGTATGATTGAGCCAGTATACTCTCTTTTCTCAATATGTGACGTCACTCAGTGAAATTTTTAAGTCATGGTATATAGAAAAGTATATGGTATTATGGTCATAAATTTAATTTAAGGAATTCAATTTAAAAGTAAAAATACATATTTTAATATATTATGTTGAAATTTTTTTATATTTTCTATTTATTTTTCTATTTACATGCCAGTTTTCATTTGGAAAATTAAAATATTTCACTTTTATTGTTTTTTTTTTTTTATTAGTGTAATTTTTACAACTTTCTACTGCACAATTAACCATTATATTATTTTTAAAATTTATATTTAGAGAAAAATAATATTGTATAACAAAAACAAACTACTCGCACTACCATTAACCATAAACACATATAGCCTTTTAAATAATTTCACTGAGTGACGTATAAAAACTGCTGACAAAGAGAGAGAAGTTTCGTTTCATACTGGCTCAATCATACCTATTGTATTCTATTTACCTTGGCAAGCAAGTAAGACTTGCTAGCTGAAATGATAGAATTGGTATCCTCGATTGTTTTTGCTCTCGCAAGTAAGCAAATTAACCGTCAAAATTTGCGATCGCAAAGTTGGTGTCGCAAACTCAGTTAACAGAACACATAACCTCAAATTTCTTATAAATAAGTAGAAACTCAAACCTAAATACTTATGTTATCAATATAATTTGAAAATTTTTTTCTTGTAATGGATAGAATCGGTTAGTGAGACCATTGTATATGAATTTATAAATTTATACACAATTATGAGACTGTATAAGTTTGAAAATTGAAAAAAAATAGTTCATAATAAACAAAATAATTTCGGTTATGATTTAAAATTTTAAAATTTAAAAAATTTGAATAAAAAAAACGAATTTTTAACGTAATATAATAGAAAATTATAGGTTATGTATGTAAAAACTTATTCAGCAAAAGTGCTTACAAAATAAAAATGGTTAACTTGCGATTACAATCGAGGATGTGATTTTTTGTAATCGCAATTAGCAATCGCAAATCCGCCATATTTGCTAGTCGCAATTTGCTTAATTGCTAGCTGATCGAAGATGTCCCCCTAAGTCTTGGTACTATAGGAGTCGTTGATATAGTACCAAGCCAGAATGCTCAATTTTATTTTATTGTTTATATGTGTTGGGCGTACCAAATTAACATGACAACATATTGTTTTTAATCAATTATAACTAACTTGTTATTAAAGTTACATGAAAATTATGTTCAAATGAAATGTAGAGAAGATCCTTAGCTTTATTTTCACAGAATATATTAAATATCTATGAGCAACGTAAATCAAAGAAAAAACATGATAAATATTAAGTAACATAAAACTGAGAATCAATTTTTCTTTAAATCTCCCAAATTACTAAAAATATCAAATTGCAATGTGCTACAAATTTGTAGATTTTTATCAAATAAACATTTTTCCCAAATATTGTTATACCTATCATAAAATTAATAAAAATTGAGTTATTAAAGAAAAATGAAAATTTTTAATTAAAACCACAATTATCTCTCTCATTTCTCATTTACTTCAAAATGCTAAAAGTTGGATGTTGTTGATGAATTTTATTGTTATCAAAATAACAACAGCGAAGCAATTATAAGATGTAATAACAGACGAATGGGAAAGGTTCCACAAAATTTTGTTAAAAACTTTGTGGAATCAATACCAAGACGACCGCGGAGGCATTTTTGAAAGTAAAGGGATATCATACCAAATATTAAATAAAGTGAATACCGCTCTTTTCACTCAATTAATACAATATTCCGTTATTAATTGATAACATATCCCATAACTTTTTCACAGGTAGTTCTTGGCTTATTGATAACTTTATGGATTTTGAAAGCAATTTAAGTTAAAATATCCAGTTTTTTTTGTTTTAATTTGTTTAAGAATGAAATGTACCTATTGTAATTAGTTTATTAATAATAAAATAAGAAGTTTGTTCGAAAATTTTCTCCCTTTTTCTCAAATATTTAAAAAATTAAGTTTGTCCCATGATATATTCACAGCACTGTATGTAGCTTGGATTTTTCTCAGCGAGCCGACACCGAAAAAGATTGTACTCTATACACACCTAAGGATGGAAAAAGTCTAGACATTGAAATTATGATTACTTTACTAAGGATGTTCTTCACACACAAAAAAAGTGAATTTTGAGGCTTGAAGCCTGGACACACCGAAATATAAAGTACGTACTTTGTCTTTGTACTTTATTTTGATGACACACCGATTTTTGTACTTAATTTTGAGGTTCAAATTTTTAAATTTAAATACTTACCAATTATTAAATTATGAGTAATTAATTTTTTATTTTAAATATTCCACTAACTATCCCTAAATTCGAAAATAATAAAAATCCGTTACTGTTATATGGAAATTTGGTTTAAAAATAAAAAATGGTAGCCACCATAACCAAAAGTATATCTGTCTCTATATTTCTACATATGTATATAGAAAAGAGATAAATATATTTTTGGTTATTATGGCTGCTACCATGGTTATTTTTTATTTTAAAATTTTTTTAAATTTTGCATTTTCTTCTTTAAATATATTACTTCACACATTATTTGTTTTCTAGTGCAAGGCTCAACACAAATTTTATCTCTATTATTGACAACTAATGGCGCTGAAGATCCTACCTTAACACCTAAACACCAACTACACACCAAGTAGCATTACAACCGTCGCAAACTAGTTTAAAACCGGTTTTTACAACTGCTCAAAATACACCTGCTGGTGGCACGACCGAGTTGTAACGATTGTGAGTGTATTACAACCGTCAGCTAAAATTATTTTAGACTATTCTTATTATACCAAGTTGGAAAAAAATTGTTACAACTAGCGCATTACTACCTGGTGTAATTTGGCTGAAAGTACATAAATTTTTGTGCTTAGCTAAAGGTACGTCTTCACTTATACACTTTTCGAGTGGAAATGTAGCTATCCACTAAATGTAGACAAGTGTATAAATATAAACTGCAAAATGTAACCGTACGCTTAGTGGAGTGTTACATTTTCTGTGAAATCATCTACTTAAAAGTGTATATGTCTAAACACAATTCTAAAAAAGTGGAATTAAATGTAACCAAGTGGAAAAGTGGACAGAATCAGATAGTTCACTTTTAGGTGTATGACTACATTTTGGTTTGTTTTCAACAGTAGTTCTTGTGTTTTAGTTAGTGAAAAAAGTGAAAAAATTAAACAAAGATGCGGTCTGGATGCGGTCAAAAGAAATGAAAGAATTAAAATTGATAGAATTATTGGAAAATGAAAATGTATTATGGAATGTTACAGTCCCCATATTACAAGGATAAAAATTTAAAAAAAATATATAATTAAAAAAAAAAAATTAAAAAAAAAAATTATAATAAAAAAAATAAAATCAATAAAATGCAGCGATTTCTATTAAAGATAATGACATTTTATTTGATTATCAGTTTCTTTACTTATTTAACTCCTCTGAATAAACACACGCGACAAAATCTGAAAGTGTATTATAAATTTTACTTGACCACTTTAATTTATGAGTGTAAACACATACTCCACTTTAATGTATACACTTGAAAAAGTGGAGGTCAAAATATGGAGACCTACACTTTTTTTCGAATGTAGTACTTCATTACTGTACAAATCTAAACTGACTCTCCACCTTTGTGGAGTTCTACACCTAATTTCATACACTAAAGTGTATAAGTGAAGACGTACCTTAAAGTACATAAATGTATTAGGAAATTCGATGAATTCGTACTTTGTGCTTTATTTTTGTACTCAAGTACAGGGTTTTTCAATAGGAATGATACGATGTGAAAATGTAATAAAACATTAGCTATTTGAGATACAAACAATATTTTTACTTTTTTTAAAAGTACAATCGATTACATTGTGTTTTGAATGTAACATCATTTAAGTCACCCCCTCTGCCTCGCTGACAGGAATGAATACGGTGAACCCAATTTTGAATAATTTTCTGCAATAAATCTGGTCTTATTTCGTAAATACAGCGTTCGATATTCAGTTTTAATGTTTCAATTGTTTCTTGTCTGTTCGGGTAAACAATTGATTTTAAGGCTGTTTCCGGAAACATGCACTTAACACTAAACACTTAACACTTGACACTTGACACTACCTGACTTCGGAGTTTAATTTGTTGTCCGGAATGTACTAAATTTGTTTTATTGACATTGAAGTTGGTCTACTGTTTCACTTACTACTGTTTTTAAAATCAGATTATCTGTTTCATCACTTATTATTATATTATTATTTTGCATTAAAATGCTTAAAACAGTCTTTTCAAAAGTTTTTTTATATATTCTTCTATTATTTTCCATTTTTAAGCAATTCCACATAGTTATAAATAAAACTTCACAACACTAAATCAAGTTTAGTGTACTGGATATAACACTTGATTTTTGACAGCAAAACAAGTGTTAGTATCAAGTATTAGTATTACTTTCCGGACATTTCGGAGTTACTTTCGGAGAAAATTTAGTGTTAAGTGCAAGTGTTTAGTGTTAAGTGCATGTTTCCGGATACAGCCATAGCCCCACAAAAATAAATTTCTTAACTATACGACGAATAGAGCAAGCTCAGATGGTCGCTTATGTGGACTATAATTTTCTCGAAGTGCTCGTTGAGTGTTTATAAAGGAACATTTATTTTCGTAAAACTTTTGAATAATTTCCAGACGTTGTTGAAGCGTATACTTTACCATGATGAATTGTAAGAGCATACTGAACATATATGCGAAATTTGACGTTTCTAAAGTTTTTAATGTTGCCACTATGTCAAAATAAAAACATATCATTCTTAATGAAAAACCCTGCACGTACTTTAGCTTGGTCTGTCTAGGCTTTTAGCTGCTGGTACTTTTATAGGAGGTTGCTTTAAAGCTCATCACATTTCTAAGATCTCTAAAAGATGTATGTAAAACTGAATCAAAATTTTCATACTTCAGAATCTCTCAAATTTGAGGACCGAGATCGACTCTATATGGTACTGGTCGAATTACAGATGCTAAATCAGGGTATACCCGGCTTTTTTTTTTCTCAATTTATCATACTGTGTCAAGCAAAAGTAACAATCTTTTACATGGTTTTTAGGCTTCCACCATATCATTGGAATATTGAAAGGCAGTATACGTCCATTTTTGTTAATCTACTTAAGTGTATTAGTCGAAGAAGAATTTCAGGTAAAATATGGTACTCAAGATTTATCCTCATTTTTCTTTGCGTTTCTAAACGCTGGATAATTGGGCATTTTTGACTATTTAGAGTCACGTTATCATCACAAACGTAGCAAAAATATGTGGCATTTTGAAAATAGTGATTTTGATGCTGAAAATCTATTGGAAATAGCATTAAGCATTATTAATAAATTGTCACTATGTAAAAATTTAACGTGGGAAAACTACGAAATATTTTTAAATTTCAAAACAAGATGATGATTATTGAGCTTATTCGTAAATATGCTATAAATTAAAAACAAGAGCTAACTATTATTTTTAGTTCAATAATCAGATTAAGCGTGCCTAGGGCGGGTCTTTACATATGAATTATGAGCAGACAGAGCAGCTGAACAGGGCGACAAAATTAGAGAGGCGCCATTAGAACAATGTACATAATATTAAAATTTTATATACATTTTTATTTTTGTGCGAACCAATTCTTTGGTCACATGTTCAAACTATTTAAGTCGACATAAGCATCTTCAGACTTAAGCGGTT
Source organism: Bombylius major (assembly GCA_932526495.1). Lineage (NCBI taxonomy): Eukaryota > Metazoa > Arthropoda > Insecta > Diptera > Bombyliidae > Bombylius > Bombylius major. The sequence continues at coordinate 30,606,600 of OW052046.1, read as the reverse complement.
AGTGCTTGTGACCGCAGAATTATGTACAATAGTTACATATGCACATAAGTCTCGTGTGAATGCCACAAAAACAACAATGTATAGCGAACTGTTCAAAATAAAATCTTACTCCTATAGTATAAAAACAAACAACAACAAAAATGCTATACACACAGTATTACCATATGTTCAATTTCAAATCTTGCACAGTCTCTGCTTTATCATCCTATGTGTTTCGTATGGGCGCTACAAAAACAACAATGTACCTATAGCAAACTGTTCAAAATAAAATCTTGCTCCTATAGTATGTTTGCTTTTATGAATGTAGAAAAATGTATGAAACATTCACATTTTTCATGTTGTTTTGTATTTTATCTTGAAAACTAAAAAAAAAAGAACAATACTATAAAGGACAATAATAAAGAGAACACTTTGATAAATGTTTTTGTATAAAAATATTAGTTTTCAGTTTGCGGGATGCTGAGATACAGATCTTTGAAGTTGAAATTTGCGTCAAATTTGTGTTTGGTCTTGAAAATGTATAGGCATTTTTCGTCTCTTTACCTTGTTTTTTCATTTATCTCAAAACGTAAAACTAGTAGAAAAAAATCAAACAAGTTAATCAAAGAGGACACTTCAACAAATAATTAGGTATAAAAATTACCGTTTTTGGTGTACGGGATGCTGATATATCGTTTCTTGAAAAAAAATTTTAAAATTTCCATATAAATTGTATGGTATGTATACAGGGTGATTCCGTTACGGTGTCCGACCGGGAAACTACGGATAGGTCTTGGCGAGGGGAACAAAAAATCGTATTGGTGGGGGGGGGGGGAGAAATCTCAACGGTTTCGGAGTTAGAGGGGGTTAAAGATTTTTGGTACTTTTTTCATATTTTACCCTATAACTTTTCACAAGGGCACGCTAGGCTCACCAACTCTTTTACATAATTGTGAAGGACTCCTGTGCCTTTCCATCAACATCTTACCTTCTGCTGTGTATCCGACCATTCAGAAGTTATAAGGCCTCAAAACCATAATTTTGTCATTTTTTCACAGATTTTTGGACTTTAACCCTGCTTTACTCAAAAAAGGCTTAAATTAACTCTCATTTTTTATTGCAGAAAATGAAGGCTCAATTAATTCTACATCGATTTGCTATCTGCATTTTTTTCAAAACTTATAACTTCTGAATGGTCGGATACACAGCAGAAGGTAAGATGTTGATGGAAAGGCACAGGAGTCCTTCACAATTATGTAAAAGAGTTGGTGAGCCTAGCGTGCCCTTGTGAAAAGTTATAGGGTAAAATATGAAAAAAGTACCAAAAATCTTTAACCCCCTCTAACTCCGAAACCGTTGAGATTTCTCCCCCCCCACCAATACGATTTTTTTTCCCCTCGCCGAGACCTATCCGTAGTTTCCCGGTCGGACACCGTAACGGAATCACCCTGTATATGTATTCGTATACCCACGGCCAATTTTGTGTTTTTGCACAAAAAAGGATATTTTGTTCTACCAATTTTGAGCTAGGACCTTGAATCGAATTTGGGTGTATAGGGAGGACCCTTCAATGGAGGAATTGGTGAAGTTTCAAGGTCCTAGCTCAAAAAGATCATATTCAAATTAAGGGTCAAAGTCCGAGTGTATACATTTGTATACCAGACCAGGCAATCCTAGGGTTAAAAGTCTACCTCAAGGGTGGTTTGGAAATGGCTTGAATATTTTAATATTCATTAAAAATTTGAACAAAATAAGGGCGAAATTTTGTTCTTCGAACAGGGCGAAAAATTAGGTTGGACCGGCCCTGTAGGAAAAGTAACTTTGTATGTAATTTGATGTTGGACAGTGCTATTTAATCCTTGAGCTCTGACTTCTTTGTGTATATTTTATTTGAAGGTAAATAAGAATGTGGAACAATTCCTTTGCTTTGTTTAATTATTGTATGTATAATAATAATTTTCAAGTACATTTTTGAAAAAAAAATTTTATAAAATTTTTTAATTCTTCAATACAAACAAATGTTTACTAGGATTCATAAGTATGTGAAATTTGCTATGTAATACTACTGCAGATGGTCTCATGGTGTAGCGGTTATCACGTCTGCCTTACACGCAGAAGGTCTCCAGTTCGATCCTGGGTGGGACCATACTTTTTTAAACAAATTTTTTCCAAATTTTCAAAGGTATAATGTCTAATTTAAGACAAAATAGTCTCGTTTTAAAACTATTTTGATGATTTTTCTGAAACTAGTATTGCGTCTTTCAAGTTTTTATAATACGCTTGAAATCCTTAAACAACATTTTTTAAGAAAAGTTAATTGCAGATTCAAAAACATTAATTGTTTAAAAAAGCTCTTAATTTTTAAACATAACATAATATTATACATACATACATACATATATGTATATGTGGCAACAAAGAATAACAACATACATAGGTCAATTATTAAGGATATGTACATATATACATAGAGTTGCCATAAATACTGTAACAAATTTTTAAAAACTCGCACTTTTCCTGTGAGAAATATTTGAAGAGTGAGTCTTCTTTTATCTTACATATTTTTAAGCCTAAATTATTGTAAAATAATCATTTTATGTCTAGCTCTTGGAAGAGTCAAGTAGAGTGGGAAGTTAAAGGAAATCCTGTTGCTGTTATAGTTCTACACAAATGCTGAAAAAGTTCAAATGAAATTTTTGAAACCTTTAAAAATTACACGAAGGTTTGTCTATCGCACCATAAAACGGTGAAATGAGAACAGCAGAATGCAAAAATGTGGCCGCCCAGGAATACTCCGAACTGCTGCTGCTGTGAAAGAAGCTCGCGAACGAATACGAAGAAATCCGCTTCGTAAGCAAAAAATGATATCCAGGGATCTAAATATAGCTTGAACCAAAAGAGATGAAATTTCGTATTGTTTGTACTACGTTGGCATGCGCGGAAGAAAAGATACTTACACACATGCGTTTTTGTTGTTTTAAATTCTAATAAACAGATTTCTTCTTTCGTATATGTGTACACAAGAAGATCACTACGACATGTAAAACATGCGCAATGAACCTTCAACTGAAATAATTTCAGCTATATTTCAAAAAGATCATGTATGTACGTGTATATACCACCGACAAACCGGTCAATGATTAACGGAGACTAAAAAAAAATAGAAAAGCTTTAGCGGAAGGACTTTTCGCACACACGCGAAAAATGACATTGATAAAATTTTGTTCTCGGATAACAAATTTTCCAATCGACGAAAAGTTTAATAAACAAAGGGATCGTGTAAACGCTCATAGCTCCCGAGAAGCCTCCTCCCAGCTGATTTCTATGGTTGAAAAGGGTCATCATCCGGCATCCGTGATGTTATGATGAGGGGTCTTATATCGAGGTGTAACAGACTGCATTTTTGTGAGACAGGTGTCAAAACAAAGGGTAACTATGAACAGGGTGGACACCCTGGAGAACGTAGTAGGGCCATTAAATGACACTCTTTTCACTGGCGTTGATTGGATATTTCAACAGGATTTAGCATCGTCTTACAAAGCAAAAATGACTCAGCAGTGGCTTGAAAATAACGTACATATCACGGTTCCTAAGTGCAGAAGATTGGCCGCTTGGAAGTCCAGACCTGAACCCATTAGAGTATAAATTATTGTCTGAACTAGAGAGCAGCTTTGAAACGTGTTGTCCGTGGTGCAATTGACGATTGGCTAAGAAGTGTACGACCAGAAGGAGGTTGTTTTGAATAATTTTTGCACCGTATTGTTGTAATTATTGTAGTAAATAAAATACATACATATAATAAAATGATAAAAATATTTTTTTAAATTTAGGACGTAATATTAATTCGTCAGTATTTATTTGTAACAGTATTTATGCACGACGAGGTATTTTACTTAAAAATATTATTGTAAAGTTTATTTTCAAACACATATTCTATACTCACAAAATGCAATGTATAGTTCCTGATAATGAGCTTTTTTCATCATACTTGTCGTTGATAAACGTCCTTCAGGTTTTATATTGTTTTGTTTTTTGTATGATGAGAAAAGTACTGAAAAGTTTGGAACAGGAATATGTTATTTTTTTAAAAATTTAATTTGAAATGAGACTAAAGATTTTTTTAAAAAAATTTCAACAATTTTAATTGAATTTGAAAAAAAGCATTATTAATTCGTATTTCAAATTTATTGCTGTATCTGAGTTTTTAAACCATTTAAATCTGTTGAAGTGTTGCAAAATCATAACGATAAAAGAAAAGTTCAAAGTGTAAACACATCAAATAACAATTTATCCTTGAACTGATATTGTGTGTCGCAATACTAAAAAACCAATTTGTTTTTGGTCCTTAATTATGAAAGCTAAGTAATTTTGAAATTCTTTAAAAAAAAGCTTATAGTCATAGGTCACACCAATTGCAACCTTTTTCAAATTAAGAATATATGTATGTATCTATGTACATAATTTGTAGTTGTACATACATATAATCAAAAAAATGCAGAATGGTAAAATTAGATATTAGATGCTTTGGTATGATTGGATATACAAGTATGTAGTTCATTATAAGATTTAAGCTTTTTAGTCCCGTATGCTGGATGATTGGTATGGAATGGATTAAATAGAACAGAGATTCCTTTTTCATTTCATTAGTATAGTTTGGTTATGGATATTAATTTGTGTATCTAGATTTTCTGGATATAGTATGTATTTTTGTCTCAATCTCCTTTAGCTGCTGTTTGCTGACTTCGTTGGATAACAAACTTAAAAATTTTGTTGAATTTGCTGTAATGCCTGTGTGAACGTGTCGTGAGTTCATCGTTGTTGAAACCAGAAATGAATGCTTATTGTATTGCTATTGCTTTATGCTTGCTAGTACTGTTGTCTCATAAATGATGGAATAACATTCAGTATTTCAGAATTCAATTCAGTTTGGTATTTGGTAAATTTAGTTGATTGAGTACGTTGCTCGAGTTCGTTAATAGGTAGTTAGTTGGTAAGAAAAGGTAATAATAGTTTGCTGCCAGGTGCGATTGCTGGTTATCTCTAACTGTTATTGGAAAAAAAAAAGAGTTTTTTTCCCCCTGAGATATTTAAGTGAATTTTTAAGAGGTGAACTGGAAGTTTAAGAAAAAAATGTAGAAGAAAAAGTAATCAAAACAATTTATTTATATAAAAAAAATCAATTGGTGTTATAATCAAGTGAAATTTAAAAATTTTAAAAATTACAATTTATTGAAACAATATTTTTGCTATCTTATATATGTATGTATGTGTTTTAAAAATATGAAATATTATCAAATGTTATTACTATAAATTTTAATTGTGAATTTTGAAATAAAAAATAAAAAAAGAACATAATTATTGATAATTTTTATTATTATCTATACTTTAAACATTTAAAATGTAATCAAATTTTACCTTTGTTCTTTTTTAATTTATCATTTTTTTTAATGAAATATTTAAAAAATATAATATATAAGACAGAAGATGAAACATTTCACAATAATGTGAAATTTTTTAAAATGAAATTTTATTTACATTTTTAAATGTATGTATATTTTTCAACATCAGCAACAACAATAAAAAAATTTTTTTAAATTAAATTGTCGTCCTTTATATTGAATTGAAGAAAGCATAAATAAATTAAAAAAAAAAAAAAAGAAATAAAGAAAATCTGGAAAAAAGGAGGAAAATATAAAAGTAACGGAAAAGGAAAAGAACGTTCTAATTTGAATTGAAAAATGGCATTAGCTAAACGGATAAAATGTTTTAAATATCTTGTTTACAGTTATGTTGTTCTTTTGACTGTAAGTATAAAAAAATTTACATATAATTACTTAAATTTTTGTACGAGTAGGTACATATAATAGGTATATTCCTTTTAATGTTTAATTTATACATATTTGCGAAAATGCATGAGAAATATTTAAGATATATTAAAAAGACCTTATACGTTTGTGTATATGTGAAAAATGTATATCCTTTTTCATACATATTTTTTATTTCATCTATTTTGTTTTTTCTTATAATTTTCAAAACACCATAATATTGATGAGATTTATTATTTTGCAACCATTTTGTTCAATAATAATTATTAATTGGGAAAAAAACTTATGAAAAAAGATAAAAATGTGATATTTAATAGTGATGTCAATCTTATACGTATAAATCATCATTTCTAAAGAATTTTTCTCTATAAAGATCTCATCTCGCTTATCTAGTTTAAATATGAAGGTACAACAATTTACTATATATGAAGTATCAATTATGAGCATAATGGAAAACTAGTTATGCAGGGTCCATCATTGCTATTACTTTTGCAGGTGTAAAGTAAAAAAAAAAAATAATAATAATAATAAAATTAAAAAAAAAAAAAACAGAAAGCTATAACAAGATTTTAAAATTTAATTGTTTTTCAAGTTGTCATCAAAATTTTATCACAAAAATTTTTCAAAGTAAAATCAACAAAATGAAATTAATTGGAAGGATTTAAAGATTTAGGGAGTTTATAAATTATATAATTGAAATTATTTAAAGTATTAAAATTAAAAATTCATATATCCTTGTAGAAAATACAAAAACAACAAAAAATCGAATTTCTTAAAAAGTAGGAGTATAAATTAGGAAACAATTTACTAAATTTAAATACGCAGAAAAAATATTATGTATACATACTATATTTGTTTTTTTTTAAATTTATTTATATGTTTATACGAGTATGTATGTACATATGTATGTATGTATACTTGAAAATACGAACACATATAATATATACATATATGTATATTCAAATCCAGAAATGTAGAAAATTTCATCTTAAAGAATAGAGAAAGTTATGTAATAGAAGAGAAAATTTGTAAAGTGACCTTGACCGCCAGTTGCGCAGGTTTGCTTGACAAAAAGTAATCAGTGGTCCAAGGATCCCAGTCTCTTAAAAACAGCAGCATCAGTAGCATATATAATATACATATATATATGTAAATGTAAATATATATACACATACTTATATTTATATGTATATATTCATGTACATATGAATACGCATAGATACAAAATTATATTACTACATATATTATATATGTAGGTACACAATGAAAAAAATATGAAAGGTATTATATACAAAACAAGGATATACATAGAATGCACTTATGTACTTTAGAAATATGTAGATATATACATATATGGAATATTTTTAAATATTAAAGGTCAATTGAAATTTTTAAATTTAGAACAAAAAAAAACCAATATTAACGTATACTTAATATCCTTGCAACATTTTTGGTTTTTGTTTAATTTGTTTCTGTTTTTCTGCATGAGCATATACATATATGATTGGCATAAAAAGAAAAAAAAAAGAAAAATCTGGTGAAATGATTTTATTTTAATATCAACATCAACATAATTAAAATTCGAAATATCTGTAGGTGTTTTGAATTTTTTTTTGTTTGTTTGTTTGGAAAAGGTAATTTTATTTTACATTCAAAGACGTTCCTTCTAATAAGTACTAGATTTTTTAAGAGAAGTTTGTGCAAAGACAAAAAAAAAAAAAATAAATTCAATAATAGGATTAAAATATTGCGTTTAAATGAAATGAAATGAAACCCACGGAGCTTTCCCTTTTCTTTTTTTTGTCGAATAAAATTCAAGTAGGAAAATTTCCTAAATATTATTTTATTGACCTATTATTTACATACATACATTACATACATATGTATTATTTTTGACGTTTTATCATTCCACCTTTATTTTTGATTAAAAATAACATTTTTTAAAAATATTTTCGAATTTACAAGAAAAACTAATGATTGGTGGGTGATACCATGGCAATGTTTTTTTTTTATTTTAAAATTTTATCTTACGAAAAATAAAATTTACATGTTTTTTCATGTCTAAATTTTTTTTTTTCTAAAGAAAAATTTTTGTTTAGCTTGAAAATGTTTTGATTCATCATCGCCTTTATTTGAATAGCTCACCTCAATTAAATTAGTATGTATGTCTGTATATACATACAATTTTTTTAAAGTATAGTTAAAAAAAAGAAAGAAAAAAAAAATACCTGTCTTTTAAAATAATCTTGATCACCAGATAGAGATACATTCAGTTCATTAAACTAAAGTTTTTATACAATTTTACTATATATAATACACCTTTTTATTATTATGTATTATTATTATTATTTATTTTTTTGTGACAATACTTTGTATGCTTTTCTTCTCTTTCTTTTTTTTTTTTTTTTGTAAAATGACGAATTGTATGGTCAAAATAAAATTTTAAATTAAATTTGAGGTTGATTTACAATAATTTAGTTAGTTTGGAAGTGCTATTTTTATTTATTTTGTTATTTTTTTATTATGTAGATATTATTTTCAATAGCCCCAAGTTTGTAAAGTTTTTTTTATTATGAGTAACGTTTAAAAATGGTACAATTAATTCTAGAATGTTGAAGAATTCAGTTAGGTGTTTGTTCATTCAAAGTTGTATTACTTTGTGTAAAGTTTGTAAAATCATTAAAATTGTAAAAGTTTTATATTTAGTAGAGGAGCCATTCCAATTTATTTATCAACCTATACAGTATATACATTCATTATAAATATACCTACATACATATTTTCTTTATGTTATTCCGTCATTAAAATAAATAAAAAAGAGAAAAAAAAAAAAAAGGGACATATTATGTTTGATAGATATAATTTCAATTTGTTTCAAATAATTTGGTTAGAAAGTTTAAACAAATTATTTAACAATTTATTAGAATCGAATTTATCAATAATAAAAAATCTGTTAGATATTTAATCATATTTTTTATGTAGAATATGTAGATATACCGTCATAATTACCTTTATATGGAATAAACACGTTATTTGTATAATGTAAAATAAATCTCATGTAAATTAAATTGTATATACGTGTACCAGAGATGATATATATGTAGTAAGATACATAGATGAATGAATGGGAATTTTTTTTACAAAGCTTCATACCTTTATTTTTTTTTTAAAATGTTTTTTGTAATATGAAACTTAGGTGTCTATTGCGGTCATCGATTCGACAGTCGATCGAAGAACTCTTTTCGATTCGATTGAATTTACTTTTGGTATTGTGTAACGCAATCGAATAGGTCTAAAAGCATTGCCTGATGTGAATTTAAATTGCATATTAATTTTCTAAATTATTGTGAATGATTTGTTTTGACATTTCATGAACTCATATAAATATTGATATTGTATAAATGTTTGATTTTAATTTTTTCATAATTTTTTAAAATAATAAAATAATATTAAATATTGTTCTAAATAGAAAAGAAAAAACAAATAACATTTCAGTTTAGTTGAAAAAAAAAACAAGTAATATTTATTAATTTCTTATACTAGAACTAAATTAAAATTAATAAATAATAATAATTATACTTACATCATTTTAAAACCAAAAAATGAACAACAATTAACAAAAAAGACTTTTTAACCAAAAGATACACCACGAAAATAAAACAACTACTGTCAATCGAATAACATTCGTGAAGAAAAATACAATCGAAACGGGTTCGACTGTAATCGAACTTGCTTCGACTGCAATCGATATTCGCAATACCAAATTTTTCGATTGACATTTCATCGATCATTTGTGATATTCGCAATAGGCACCATAAACTATGCAGATACTTATGTATATGAATACCTTACCTTGTGTAATATATATTCAAGTTTATACGTACATACATACATATGTACAGATGTATATTAATACTAATTATATATGAAGTTGAACTGACTGGACTGGAAGAGTAGGAATTGAAAAGTTTAAAAAACTTGATGAAATGATCAAGAAAGAGACAAAAATGATGATCGTGTAAAAGGTGTATGATTATTTCTTTGTTAGCTTACCTGTATAAAATGGTAAATTGTGTTAAATCAACAACCATGCACAATTTAAAGTTAGAAAAAAAAAACTCCAATAAGAATAATATAAAAGTAAAATTCAAAATAAAAAAAAAAGCAAGAAATAAAATTGTAGATATTTAATATAATAATATGTAGGTACATATGTATGTATAAATATATGTACATATATTGTGTAGTTGATTTAGTAATTGTATATGAAAAAAAAAAAAAATCAAATAGGTATACATTATAGGTTATACTGGTTTCTTTTTCGTTTTTGCTATTGTTATTATTCTCATACGTACATATATCGTTAAAACAAAAATTTAATATGCAAGTATCTATTATTTATATGCGATGATGATCGTAGAACTCGTTTGCCTTGTTTATATTTTGATATATAAAAAAAAAAAAAAATATTATACATATTAAAAGTTAAAAAAAAAAACAAAAATTTATTCTAAGAATTTGGTGAAGCGAGAAATTCTTTGATAATAATACGTCTATTCAAAGCCACAAATTTAATTTTTCTTTTTTTAAAAAAAAAAAAAAAATTGTCATGATTTGGGTAACCACGTTTTTGAACACCTAATAAGATTGTATGTTCGTGCAAAAAAGTATAGATTGATAATGATAAATTAATATTTGAAGGTGTCATTGTAATTTGGTTTAGAAAATTAAAAGAAAATAAATGAAAAAATAATTAGTATAGTAGTGAATTTTATATTTAATTCTAAAAATCAAAATTCAGTCATCAATTCAGGTATTTCAGTCATATTAATATGTAGATTTTCTTTTATTGTGAATTTATATTTCATATTTGGATGCAAGGATTTATATTATTAAAAAAAAATGTTATTATCCTACAATAATTTGAATTTTCTAAGTATTATACTAAGTTTATCAAGAATAAATTCAAATATGTGCGTAGAATTTTTTTAACAACGTTGTAATTGAACGGACTTCTTCAATCGCATTAATAAGATAAATAGAAAGGACGAAAAACTTGGTTATCTATTCATGAAAATTTTGTTTATAAATTTGTAGTTTTTGAATGTTTTAATAAAATAACGTTCATAGATATTTTCATCTTATTTATTTATTTATTTATTTTTTTTTTTTTTTGATTTTGTTTATTATAAAAAATAAATCTAAATCTAAATTTAAATTTTTATATCTGATTAAAATAAAACACATATTTATTCATGTAGAATATTTTCAAAATTGAATTTTGTTAATCGAAAATTTCATTATTATTATTATCAATATACATATCTATAAAATCAATAAATTTTGATTAGAATAATTTTCATATAAATATACATAATTAATTTTATAAACAAAAGTCAGAAATATATAGTTGAGTCAATAAAATATATTTTACAAAATAAAACAAACAAAGAATTTACTCGTATATGTATTTATATAAATATACTCGTGTGTATACATTTGTAAATATGTATATGTACACATTATTTTACATATGTATGAAAATCATAGAATTTCATAAAAGCTTATAATTTTATTATAAATTTTCAAATGTATAAATAAATTTTAATACAATATTCAAATACATAATTGTAAATTTATGCGACACATTATTGCACTTTAGCGTATTATATATTATCATACAAAATTAAATAGGTACATATTATGTGTATGTACTATAATTTCATATGAAATACAATATCTATATCATAATCATTATCGATTCATCATCATATATGTACATATAGGTAATTAAAGTTAAAACAATTAAAAAAAAATAAATAAATAAAGCGATGATTGTACCTGTAGTAATTCAAATAATATGATTTGGATATTTTTAATTTATATATTTTATACATAAGTACATACTTGATTTATTTTTTGAACCAAATTTTTTGAATTTTAAATCAATAAATTCGATTTAATCTCTTGAGGAAGATTTACAAAACTTTAAAATTCGCAAATATGTACATATTTCCATCCATTACAAATGAATTTGTAATTTGAAATATAGATTCTTTATCGAAATTTATTAGGAATTAGTGGAAAATATTTTTTACAAACAGTATAGCTAGTAAAACTTTTATATGACTAAAAAAAAGTGCTAAAAAAATCGAGAATTTGCATATTCAAAATTCACAACTATTTTAAATTTAAATTTAAATTTTTCTATTTTTAAATCTATAAGCGCTTACTCAAATTATTCAAAAGCAAAAACCAATTAAAAATAAAAGTGATTATTATACACATAATTTTCTTATGATTGTTTATAATAAGCTTTTATGCTTTCATAGAGATATAATTTATGATGAACAAATTAAAACGATCATTTATCACATGAATATAATATATTATGTATCTTTTTTTTTTTTTTCGTTTTTCGTTTTAAATGCTCCACTAATAACACATACATATTTAATTTAGATTGATTCATTTCATCAGATTGTAATATATCTGATCCTTATTTTTGCTTATATTTACAGTTTACACAAGTTTTTTATAATATTATCTTTTGTGTTTTTGCAAATTTTAAATAAATATGTATATAACTCTGGTATGTATATATTCGATGAATGATAACGTTGCAAGAAATATATATATGAATAAAAATTATGAATTATGTATTTTTTTTTCTATTCCATTTAAATTTTCTGAATATATACCTATATATACATATAAAGTATGTATTAGTCATTTTCTATGTATGTGTGTGGTATAATATACTTAATTATAATTTTGTGCGATAAAAATCAAATCAAATTTCAATATCATACAGTCTACACACATATAAATGTATTTATTTTATGAATTTTATTTAAAATAAACAATGTTTTATTTTTCTCTTTTTTTTACTTCACACAACAGAGAATGATACTTTCGCTACATTCAAAAGTTATTTTTTTAAAACTTGATCTATTAAGTCGTACATATTTTTTTAGCCCTTCCTTTCAATGTATCGTGTTAGTGTACAAATTAAGATAATTTTATTTCTCATATAAATTTTTATGTCATCTTCTAAAATTCTCATTTGTTTCTTAATAATAAAAAAAAAAGTTATTTTGTATATGGTAATCAGCCGTGATCAATTATATTCATGAGCAGAATATAATAGAATTTTATTTAAGATTCGAATTTTTTTTTTTATAGTAGACATTATTATGCTTTAAACAGATTTAAGATACAAACGTACATATGTACATATGTATATTATAAACACTTTTAAATTTAAAAAAAAAAAAAATTGTACCTATGTATGTACATAGAGGCTACGATATTATATATTTTTATTTCACAAAGATTGCACACACAAATAAAGACTTCAACAATTTTGTTTTTCTGATATGTTTTAAAAAAAAAAAAGTATCACAACTTTTAGCTTTGTACGGTTTTGTACTATATATACTAGCGTATATGTACATATGTATGTACATATATAAAAATTTATTATTGTTTTAAAGCTTATGTTTATTATTATTACTTTTTTTAATATAAATAAATAAAATAAAATAATATCGAAGAACAAAGAACCTATTGAAATACAAAAATTCAAATGAGAAAAAGAAAAAAGAATTATTAAATTTAATGTATTTGTAGATAAATAAAAAATAATACCGAAATATTATTTTTATTTTATTTTGTTGTTGTTATTGTTGGGTGGTATTTTAAAATATAGATTCATGACAGGTATTCAATTTCAAGTTATGAATTTTGTTGTTTATTTTTTTTTTTTTATTAGTAAAAATTTTGTTATTTTATTTCGTTATTTTGTTTTGTTTTGGTTTTTTATGGATGTATCTATATATATTTTTTTCATTAATTAAAGAAAAGAATTATAAAACTTTAAACGATTGTTTCATTATTTGCTGCATTTCCAAATTCACAGTTTTGTTCTTATACATATCTGTTAGAAAACTTTTCTTTGAGGTTAATGCTTTATACTGATAGTGCCCGTGCAACCAGTCGTGAAGTAACTTTGTCCAACTACTCGTATATAGATGTTTATAGGTATTGCACGATATTTAACGTTATTCGAAGACATACAAAGAAGCTTTACGTTCTTTATCGATATCTAAATCCTGCTCTCAAGAGAATTATTGCAGACGAAATATAAAAATATTATGATATAGATCTATATCGATCTTTAACGAAGATTAAAGGGGAATATATAACAATAATGGGGAATAAAGATAAACATTGCTCTCGATTAATGACAAAAAAAACCTTTAAATATCTAACTCGATTTACGCAGATATCGACGATAACGAAAGCCAACGACAAAATCTATATTGATCGTTATCGATTTTCAAAGTATTTCATAGACGGACAACGATCTATAAAGAATCGTCAAGAATCGTTATCGGTCTTTAAACGAACAATTTATATTTACAATAAGCTCTATGGCCGGTGCAGTGATGAATGGTGCAATGCAAAGAGGATGGCTTTACACACGAAGGTCCGTGGTTCGAATCTCAAGAGTAAATTGTTCAAATTGAATTGTCTTTCATATATGTAATATAAATAAATAAAAAAAAAAGCAAGAAAAAAAAAAAGAAAAAAAGATTCCTATAACACTCTATACAGATGTTGAAACAAAATTCGATAAAGCTCTTCATCGAAATATTTTATAGCTGACGTCGAATTTCGTGAATAAAATCGATGTCGATCTTAATCAAAACCTTGGTTTTTTCTATGAAGAGCTTCACGCAAATCTTTATAATTCTTAATTCTTTATAGCTAACTTTATAGCTTGGTTGCACGGGTGATATGTAATTTTTCAATTTTTGAGTATAAATGCAATTATTTTTTACGTTTTTCGTATTTCACTATTTAGCAAATTTTTAGCAGGAAAAGTTGAAAATTTAGCAGGATTTAGCAGGAAATTTTGAAGAGTCTGGCAGGATTTGGTGAAAATGAGTTGGCAGCCCTGATTGTACTACGTTGGCATCCGCAGAAGAAAAGATACACACACATGCGTTTTTGTTGTTGTAAATTCTAATAAACAGGTGTCTTCTTTCGTGTACACAAGAAGATCACTACATATATAATTATATTAATTGTATATTAATTGTTCCTTTAAATACACTTCACTTATATAAATTTTAAGTCGAATAATAACTTTTTTTTTATTATCATTAGAAAAAAAGAAAAAAACTACTGTTTATGACACACAAAATTTCACCCTTCTATTTTTTTTTGAAAAGGAAAATTATGTAAGGATTCTGCAAATTTGAATCAATATACCTATTTCGCAGCAGTTAAATTGAAGTTTACACCGTGAAAAAAACTCGAATTCATGTTTGTTATTTTTTCAAGAGTTGCTTCATTATATTACTGGTAATTGAAATATAGTACGAACATTTGTATCTACATAATTAATGTTACGAAATTTGTCTGGTTGTAAAAAAAATTGTTTAAAAGCAAAAACATTCTTATATAGGTAGTTTTTATTATTCAAATATACATTTTTTGCTGTGTATTTATTTATACGTACGTGTCAAATGATGTTAGTAGTGAAGTAAAACCTTATATAACACTGATGCTTTTTTTTTTTGTTGAGAAAACGAAGACTTCATTTTTCTTAAAAAAATAAATGTAATTCAAGAAGGGTAAATTTAATGTGACAAAGCAACAACAGGGATATAAAAGTATTCTGATGACGCAGTAAATATGAAACATTGACTAATTTTAACCATACATAGTGTATGTATCTGATAAATTTAAGATAAATATTGTACATTATGTTTTATATGGTAAATTTACTTAAAACCACCCTCACACTTATTATATTCTATTGAGAAAAACAATACTCAAACTATTAAAAACGAAAAATACGTAAGTCTGACGGTGAGGATGTATTATACTAAAATTGGATTTTTAGTTTTCCTTTTTGTATTTTTTATTTTTATTTTTTCACAAATATTATATTTTGCAATCAACTTAGGTACCTATATATTGTTTTTTTTACAAGTTAAGAAATTTAAGGATAAAGTACAAACATTTCAAATATCATATTGTGTGTGAGAGCGTAGAATAAGAGGTTTTATAACATAAGTACATACGAGTATAGCCAACAGAAAAAAAAGGGAGAAAACAACCCCCAATAATATACCAATTTTAAAGTTATGTATATATACAGGGTGTTTCCGTTATCTCCGACCAAAAGGACATAGGTCTTATCGGAACAAACAAAAAATCGTATTGGAGGGGGGGGGGGGAAATCCCAACGGTTTGGCCGCTAGAAGGCGTTGAAGTTTTTTTGCATCATTAGAAAGGACAAAGGGTTCTGCAAAAAGTTATGGGGTGTTTGGTGGAAAAAGTGCAAAAAAACTTCAACGCCTTCTAGTGGCCAAACCGTTGAGTTCTCCCCCCCCCCCCTCCAATACGATTTTTTGTTTGTTTCGATGAGACCTATCTATGGTGTCCTTTTAGTCGGAGATAACGGAAACACCCTGTATATGTATGTACTATAGTGTCGTATAGAATTTCAGACAAAAGTGCAGACATACATAATACGCAGTAAATTTTTGTAAGAAAATTAAAGGGAACATGTCAATTATCTTGTTTATGCACAACAGTTAAAACGTTTTAACGCTAAAACGTTTTAAACATCGTTTTGAGATAATACACTTTGATTGGTGTTTATGCATAGTATAACATTTCGTTCCCACTCAAGACGTTTTAAGTAATGTCATTTGTTGTTCTGGTGTTGTTGTTCATACAGTGTTACCACATATATTTTTTTTATTCACTGTCATTCAAGTGAACTAACTGTGTTATTTTTTAAATCCAGTTAAATTTTTTATTATTCGTGCGATGCGATGGAGCAATATCAAGTTATCCTTAATGTTCCATTGTTAATTTTGTTGAAAAAAATAAGAATAAGAAGAATATTAAGCTTTTGCAATATTTTTACACGGAAAGACGAAGCCTTTATCAAAATTATATAAAAAAGAGAAAACTTTTACGGTATAATTTTATTACTCAGTTAGATGTACCTACAAAGTTTTTTAATGTTACTGTACCACGATTCACATCAATTTGCAAGAAATCTAGAACTGAAGATTTTTGGAAAAATTTTGTTTTGGGATTTGGTACAGATGTAGAGTTTTTTGAAATGTTTCGAATGAAAAAAAATACATTTTTCATGATCTGTGAAAAATTAAAATCTCATTTGGAACCTTCACCAAACTTCATTACCACACCTGTTTCTATAGAAAAAAAAGTTGCTATTACATTGTATAAATTAGCAAGTTGTGCTGAATATCGTGTTGTAGGTGATGTTTTTGGTGTACACAAAAGCTCAGTACATAAATATTTGTACCAGGTGGTGAGAGCAAAAAAATTAATTAATATAATACTTTATAAATAAATTTATTGTACTTAATTTAAAGCCGCACGCACTTTGAACACTTATACTTGTTTATTTGTAAAGAAACACTTGATAATAAAAATAACCGCCCATCAAATGTCATTTGAAATTTTAAAGTGACGTTACTAACACTAAAGTTTATATTGATTTTTAGTGTGTTACCAACACTATTTTGAAATGTCAAATATGACAATTCACTTAAAACGAAGTAAGTGTTTATGCACATTTTAAAAACGAAATGAAATTTTAAATGCGGATTTAATAGTGTATTAACTCAAAACGACGTAGAGCTTTAATGCGTTTTGAAATTTTGTTTATGCATCCGTATTAAGTCAAGACGGAGTGAGTTAATGCGAAGTAACGCTTAGCATAAACAAGATAAATGATATGAAAACAATATATTATATAAAGTCATTGGAACATGTATTAAAGATGATTCAAGGTACCTTTAACTTTATCGAAATTTAGTTATGTATTTTTCGTTAAATAAAAATTACAAAAATACGTTTTCAAATTTGAGGATAAAGGATATCAGTTAAGTTAAAAGGAATTTCAACTATGAAAACAAACTATAATATGGATTAAAAAATAATGAATTCTTTTTATCACATCCTTTTTATAAAATTTCTATAATTGAGAAAATTTTATATACCTATGTTTATATGCATTTTTTTTATATTGTATGTTTTATTTAACCATGTGATGGTATTTAATTAAATCTGTCTTTCGTTACGATAATCTTTTTTTTTTTATTAACATTATTTGCTATTAATATTCATGTTTTTGTTAAAATAAATCTGATGCTCATCTAAGAAGGATTAATCCTTTGAATTTTTCAAATATCACGAAAAGATATTATAACAAAATAGACTAGTAGACATTATCACACATCATATGAACATATTGTCATCCAGCCAGAATAGAATTGAATTAGGTTTGTAGATTTTTATATATTTTTTTAAAATTTTTTTTACGACTATGACGAATGATTTTAATGATGATGGCAATGGTATGATGCTACTGTTGATGATGATGATGATGGTGTCTTTGTATAAATGTTATCTTGTCATAATAAATTTTTGTATCATCATATTATGTGTATATACTATGTAGTATGTAATACTATTTATATATAGAATTTAAAAATAGGTATGTGAACATAATTATGTAGGATTTATAGTAAAAGTATCTATAATAGAAAAATACTCAATTTCATAATAAGTACTATATTATGTAGAACTAAAACTAATATATGTCTCTGTTGTATGTTGATCGTTTCATTTTATATGTGTAACAAAACCAGATGACGTGTATGTATTGTATTAAGAATAGAATTAATATTCAACTTGTTACTTATTTGATTTTATTTTTTATTTATTTTTTATTTCTTGTCCAACATTTTCGCACTGCCTCATTTTATTTTTTGCTTCAGAGAAAATCCAATCATAATTTGTTGTCCAATGAAATGTGTTTTGAATGATTATTATACTACTACTATTATTATTTTAAAAAAAAGTGTAACGACAAAAAAGGAATACTATGAATATAACATGACGATGATGAGTGAATGTGAATGTAAATGTCGACAATTTATTCACTATTTTTTTTTCTTCGCTTTTTTTAAATAGAGAGAAAAAAAAGTAATTTTTTTTCCATGTAGTACTTATTGTACGTGGCCTGTTAAGTTGTCACATCTCAAGTAAAAGACATCGTATAATCATCATCATCATGAATTCTTTTCACGTGCAACATATATAAGTTGTATATTTATGTTATACAGACATGTATACATAGTTCCATATATATGTATTCTGTATGCAATACCACCACCCTTAGCAATAGAACACCACATATGTACATATAATAAAGTAAAAATCCTAGTTTTTAAAATATGATGTCGAAAAAAAAAAAAAAAAGAGGAAAACAGGACACAAGAACAACAATCCTAGATATCTAAAAAAATATCTCTCACACTATATATTATTTCATACAGCGTACAAACTTCCCATATATCCTATTTATTTTCTATATAATTTTTTTCGAGGGCATACAGATTAAAAAAGCTAACTAACTAGTTTTACATATACAGGGTGTTTCCGTTATCACCGACCAAAAGGATACCATAGATAGGTCTCATCGAGAAAAACAAAAAATCGTATCGGAGGGGGGGAGGAAATCCCAACGGTTTGGTCGCTAGAGGGCGTTGAAGTTTTTTTTGCTCTTATTACACGATGTACCCCATAACTTTTTACAGGGGCACTCAAGGGTCACTTTGTGTTGAAAAAAATATAGAGGCGACCTTTTGCCCTTTGTAACAATATTTTACTTGTGCCTCTTTTCTTAACTGTTAAAAAGTTAGACTCGTTTAAAATCAAAATTTTTTGAATTTTTTTCAAATTTTTGTGTTCAACTCTGTCTTTCTCAAAAAAAACTTAAATTAACCGTAATTTTTTATTGCAGAAAATAAAAGCTCAATTGATTCTGCATCGATTTGCTATCTTCATTTTTTTCAAAAAATGCATATTTTTCGAGATATTAAAGAATACTTTTTGAAAAAACTGAAAAAATAAGTCTGAAATTCATTAGATTATTGGACACGTGTTTTTATTGCAGTGTAAATTGAAAATAGGAGCAAGAAGTGCTAATTTACAAATGCAAAAATCTCGATTACAATTTTGCAAAGTGTAAATGAGCCTAGTGTTCCCCTGTAAAAAGTTATAGGGTATAACAAGAAAAAAGTACCAAAAATCTTTCCCCCTCTCTAACTCTGTAACGGTTGAGATTAACCCCCCACCACCCATACGAATTTTTGTTCGCCTCCTATCCATAGTATCCCGGTCGGACACCGTAACGGAATCACCCTGTATATGTACATACATAGTTCGTATCTACAATAGTTTATCATTCATTCATTCAGTAGTTCTTTTGGTAGATTTCTCATGAAGACACCATCCATTACTGTATCAGTACCTATTAAGTAGTATACCAAAAATTTTCTAGTTCGTGAATAAAATGATTTTCCACAAATTTCTTTTATTTGTTCTTTGTTTTTTTTTTTTAGATTCGTACTTGCACTGAAAATTTTATTTTGTTTGAATTTAAGATTCAGCTCTTTTATATATTCTTTCAAATTTTTTTTACTTGTTTTGTTTTAAAAATGTTCTCTTGTATTTTGCGATGTTTTTATTTTAAAAAAAAGTAAGAAAAAAAATGCTTAAATTAAGTAAAAAAAAAAATTTTGGTTTATTATTGCTTTAATTTTTTTTTCCAAACATTTTTTAAAATTTTCCTCATGAAACTATTTGTTTTAGTTTTTTTTTTTTCTTAAAATTTTATTTAATTGCTTATAATAACGTTTGCTTTTAAAAAATGTATGTGCATTTTTTTCATGACGTTATATGAATGGTTCAAGTTCCGCCTTGACTACTCCTTCAGGTTAATAGTTGAATGTGGGCTTCTATTTAAAAAAAATTAAAAAAATAAAATAAAACCTATTATGAAACTTTTAGATGCTTTATTTTTATTAAAAATTAAAATTACTACTGCATAATTTCAAGAAATTATTGTTTTTTCTCCCTTTTCTTCCTTATTTTTTTTTTTGTTCTTAATAATTCACGAGTAATTAAATAATGAGAAAAGCATTAATATTTTATTAATTCTCTTGAAAAATAATAATTTACTATATATGTATATATTACAAAATATAGAAAATAAATTTTGTCTATATATTAAAAATTAGGCATGAATAAAAAATCAATATTAATATACTTTTTCTGAGAAAAAGAAAAATTGAAAGGAAAATAATGTCATTGAACTATGATCATCATTATCATCATTTGCACATACATATTATGTACATTATGATATTTTCATCATGTCGTGATTGTAATTCATATGAAAAATGAAGAAGGATAAAAATAAACTTATTCAATGAAATCATAATATGTATTTTTATTCAATTTGTGTATATCATTTATGTGCTATTGCTTTATTGCATAATAACAAATAATAATAAATATACAACACGTATAATGTTACATGATATTCGAGATTTATAAATGATGTAATCTTGTATGTTATATTATAATATGTATTTACAACAGGACATTCTTGAATTATTTTTTTTTAATTTAAATTTATTTTATATACATACATATATTTTATTTTTGTTGTTTGTATTTTGTTTTTCTCATACATCAGCTATTTAGAAGGACATAAGTATTATATGCATTTTATCGTATATTATATATACTTTAAGCGTAGTGTCTTGAATCTTAATATTATATTTTATTTTTTTGAAAGCACTTTATGTATTTAAAAATGATTGTTCAAGAATAATGTATACTACATATAATATATGTATTGTATATAGTATAATTTGTTTACATACAAAATACATATTCTTTTCTTGTACGTAAGGATGATAAATTATCGAACTGTGTACATACATATATGATAAATTCTTATATATATACATTTAAGGGAAAATAAAATCTTATACATATATGTACATATATTATATAGTTAAGAAAAATTTCTTAATACAGGGGAGCATCAACATCATCGTCGCATCGTCATCAACATTTATTATTCAAATCATATAGTTATAGTCATCGTCACTATTGTCTTTGTCAACATAAAACGTTCATGAAAGATGAAAGTCAGTTTATATTAGTCAAGTTTTATATTAGTTGTACTCACTTTAGATATTTCAACTAACTAGAAATCAGGATATACAATCAGGATATAATGTTTTTTCTATATACATATATATATATATACTATATGTATACGTATTTCAATACATATATACGAGTACAATGTACATAATATAAATGTTACCGGTTAGCCTTTCAATCTTTCGTATAAACTATAATGTTTAAGAAGACATTCTATTTTGTATACATTTTTCGACCGTTAAAAATACATTATTGTACGTACTATCTTTTGTATATACATATATGTATATAAAATCGTACGTGATGTATGAATCTTTCACTTTAATTTTCATCTCACATGTGTCCCATATATGCATACATATATGTATATGTATAGTTTTTAGTACATATATGTACATATATTGGTATAAAAGTCTTCCTGGATAAAGTTTGAAATGTATTTTATCGAGATGACCCAATTAAATGTCATATTAAAGAGACGTGTATATACGAGTATGTGTTAGTTAGATGTTTTCATTATCTGTAAAAGAAACAAAAATTGAAAGATCATTCGAATTTTTTCAAATAATTTTTTAAAGATATTCTTAAAAGAAAATAACGAACCTTAAAGATTTTGGATGTGTACATATGTATAAGTTCTATCAAGGATAAGAAGCGTTATTTATTTTTCCACTTTTTTTTTTCTGATGAAAATATTTTCAATAAAAATGTCAACGTTTGATTTGTAAATGCTTTCTTGTTTTTATTTTTTTTAGTTGTCTTTCTTATGTATCATATCATAACACAAACACACTTGAATAAATTTGTAAAAAAATTGCATATAAATTAAAATGATTCGTTTATATACAAATGGTATTTTTTTCCACTATCGCTGTTTTTTTTTTTTTTTTGTCTTTTTCAGTTGAGTTTAAAAGGATTGTAAAGTAGTGTTTTCAATTTAATAATACAAAAGATAAAATACATACATAATACATATATAATGTACTCTATTTTATTGGTGTTTTTTTTTTCTTGCTTTTTTTTTTGTGATGTAGAATTTTTTGCCAGACACCATTTGCTAATTATAATAAAAAAAATGATACGTTTTTTATTCATTTTATTTTTGTTTAATTTTAAAGTTTTTAAATATGAGGAAAATAAAATTATCTATACAGAAAAAAAAATGTATATGTTCAAAATGTTAAAATGTCGGGTTCTCTATAGAATCATTATCCTTCCGGAATAATTTTCATCATCCTTAAAGCATAGTACTTAGATCGACCTGAATTCAGTTTCTTATTTTTACTATTTATTTCTAGACGGAAAAATTTTGTGTAGAGTGACGTAGAAATATTTGGAGAAACGTAAATTAAACGACATTGTTTAAATTTAAATTTTAAAATTAAAAAACTATCCATAAAAAATGAAGCAGGTGTTGTTTTTCAAATTGTTGTTGACAAGAACTGTCAAATTTACCACATCGCTTGAACGGAATAAATGTCTGTACATTTATTTTGTTTCAATGGTTGCGGAAAATTAGTGGAGATTGATCGACAGCGCCATCTCTTGAAAACTTTTAGAAATTTTAGCAAAGACAATTTAAACTTACTTATTTTTCGTCTCGAACTCAGTACTGCAAAACGAAAAAAGAACGGAATATTTTCTTGACGGAATTCAGTCACCTTTTTTTACATGTATTTTGAATAGGAAACTGAATTCAGGTCGATCTGAGTACTATGCTTTAAACAGGATATTATGATTATGAGATCAAGTCATTATTGTGAATATATAAATAATATTTTACCATTTATGAGGATTATATTAGCCACATGTACATCAGAATTATAATGTGCTCATTCTCTGTATATGTTATGTATCTTTTGTATAATAATGTAGATACATACAATAATTGTATGTACAAGGAAAAAAAATGTTGCATTACGTATAAAATAACAATGTTTTCATTGTAATTTAAATTCTGTCACATTTCATTTATATTCCAATTATTTTCGTGTCGTCCTTTTTACATTTTATTAAGTGAAATTTTCAAACGAAAAAAAAAAAATAAATAAAATAAAATAAAAAGCTAGGAAAGGAATAAAAATAATAAAAGTTAACAAGAAAAGTAATAATAATGGTTCATGTTGTTAAAAATATTAGCAACATAAGACAATCAAAATAGCATTTTGCATTTTCCTTATTTTTTTTTTCTTATAGGAAAAAAAAGGAAGAAAAAACAAATGCAAAACCATAAGAATATAAACGAACATAGTTTATCCATCATGAAAAGTATGTACATACTCGTATATACATATGTAGATATTATATTAACTGGAAAACGTATGGATTAATATGTGCTGATGAATGAATATAATGAATGCAATACAAATTCATATGTATATTGAGTATGTACATATTCATATACATACATATGTATGAATGTAATATCTATTCCAGTTCATTTACCTCAAAAACCCGATCTAATTTTGTTTTTGCGATTCTCTACTACTTTACTAACTTTATTGGCCGACCTAAATTTTGCACAAAATTTTCGTACTATACACGAACATGAACTATGGAACTGGAACTCTAAATGTATCTCCACTATATTGTGTATTATTTATATCTATCATGGGTGGAGTATCCGATCCAATGCAATATAGAATATTATATATAATTATATTTGTTGGACTTTATACCAGTACAATATATTTTTGATGGCATATTCCACAATAATAGCCTTCTATAGATTGTTGTACATAAAACTACAATTTCGTATATGACCTTTTTTAAAAATTTTTCTCTGGTACCTATATATGTATGTATATGTATATTATGTATACATATAGGAAATTTGTAGGCCTGTAGAGGTTAAATAATAGGTAAATATTTCAGAGAAAGTAGCTACTACTAAATTGTAGTTGAATAGGGTACTCTTCACTATTCCAATAGTAGTATTTTTTTGTTTTTCTGTTTTTGTGTTTATTGTAAACCACAGAAAGATTATGGCCTCTTCCCTTTGTTTGATGATGTCTTTTCATCCTCTTCCACTTTTAGAATAGGTAAAATTTAAAAATATCTACTTCTAGTTTTATATGGACGAAATTCGCTAAAACTAATTTTCATGATTTTAAAAAAGAAAATGGAAAAAATTTTGTGAAAAATACAACACAAAAATTCATACATAAAATATATCTATAGAATGAAATTGAATATATATAGCAATGTGAAATATTTTCTATCGATTCAACATCTGGGTTAAACAAATTCCTTGCAATTTCCTTTTTCGTTCATAACTGTTTAATGTGTACATAAACATACATGTGCTTGTGCATATTGTAGAAAACTAGTAAATGTATGAAAATTTGTACACACATCATAAGTCCTTTATTAGAGGTGCATTTATTCATATATTATGTATAATATACCTACATATGTACATATATTTTTCTTTAACAAAAAAAGTACCTTAGAAATATACAATATTATTGGCTTATTATATATAAGAATTTATATGTATAAAGCATATTTTCATATTATAACTGAACTTTATATAATATGTATATATGTATATAAAGAAAAAACTTTTTCATGTTTATTCATCCTTTTTAAAAGAGAGAAGAAACTATAAGGATCATAAACCACATTGCATATATAATCACAAACTACTGCACATAATAAAAAGCTCTCTTTTCTCTTCAATGCAGCAATTTTTACTATATGTTCTATGTATGTATGTATGTATTTATGTACATATAGTTTTATATAAAATAATTGGGAAATTGTTGTTAAAAATTTAAATCTAAAAACTTCATTTTCCTATAGACACATACATATATGTACTTTTACACAAAGACACACTGCAAAAAAAACAAACAAAAAAAAAACATAAAAAAGAGTTTAAATAATTTCCTCAGAGATTTTAATTTATTTTGAAAAGTTCATCAGGAAACGAGAAAATGATTGCTAATTGTGTTAAATCTTCTATGTATATAAATTTAATTCTTTCTAATAAATAAAAAAGAAAAAAGAGTTTATCATTCTCTTACGAAAAAGATTAATTAAGAAGATAGTTAAAAGAAAAAAAACAAAAAAACAAAAAAATATTTTCAAGATGTTTTTTTTTTTCCTTTTTAAAATATAATAGGTATGTATTACAAAAAAGTTTTTATTCAATTCAAAAATTTATCCACTAATTATTTGAAGAAGATACCTTTGATTTTTTTTAAAGTACATACATAGGTACATTTTTTTTTTCATGAGAATTTTAGCACAGAGTAGATACTAACTAAGATAGAATATTATATTGTCATTGATTTTAGTCTGTGAATGATGTGATAAGAAAAGGAAAATAACTTTTTCCTCCTCTTGAAAGAAAAAAAAAATGATAATAACAAATAACTAGGTTATTGCTATTTTCTAAATAATTGTGTTTGAAAAATTATTTCAGTATAATTGACAATTAATTAAATTTAAAAAGAAAATAAAAATTAAAAGTTCAGGCGTTCAGGTCAATAGATATTTTAGCTTTATGCTAAGTTCATATAAGAAAAAATAAGAAAATATGTATAGATTATGTTTCATTATTCTTTTTTTCATTAAATTTAAAATTTTACTCTATTAAATTAAAATCACAAAAGAAAATAGGATAAATTTAAGAAAAAAGAGGAATCATCACGATGTTTATTATAATTTTCTTTTAGTATTTTAAAATAAATAGGTGTAAATTTTATAAAAAAATATATAGATATAGATCCATCTAAAAAATATATAAATTTCATAAATTTCAACTTTATAAAAATCTATAATATAAGTATAACTCCTAGTAAGGAGTGTAAAATTTACACTATACTTTTATAAATTTTATATACACATAAAGTAAAAATGATAAATAAATTTATAGAGTTCTTTTATAAACAATTAGTGCAAAACTTATAATCTTATTTATAAACAATTTTTACACTATTGTCTATATGAAAATAATAAATTTAATTTATAATTTTTAATTTATGTGTATAAAATTTATAAAAGCAGAGTAAAATTTTATATTCCTAGTACCTTAGTAACTACATTTTTATAAAGTTGAAATTTATGAAATTTATATATTTTTTAGATGGACCTATATGTATATATTTTTTTATAAAATATACACATGAGTTTTATCAAAAGTTGGTGGAAATTTATTACCGATATTTCTCATGAATTTAGCCAAGACATATAATGAAAGAAAACTCTCTTTTTTTGATCAAAAATCATTTATTTTAAATATATTTTATAATGATATAGGTACCTATATTATCATTAATACATATTACCTAATTTACAACTTAAATTTAAAAAATTATTCCATTATCACATCAAATTTCTAACAAATTAACACTCTCTATATTTTCTTTATCATTGGTTTAATTTTAATTAACAATTTTATCACTTTTGCTTTAATTTTTTAAAATAAAAAAAGAATTATTATAAAATTACAAGAAATAATTTAACCCTTAAAGGCACCGTGTAGCTAATTGGCTACAAACTCTATTTGTTTTAATAATATCGTGTGTAAATTATTTTTGACTTTAAGAACTTTGTTGATAAAAGTATACATAGTTTTCTCATTGAAGAAGTCAAGCTTATGGTGAAATTGTGAATAGTTTTTACACCACAACACATTTTAGTTAGTCTTCCGTCGGACATGGTCGAGGTTGTGTCTTCGTATTTTGTATTATGAAATTTATAAGTTTATTTTTGTTTTTTCTAACTAAAAAAATTACTAGTGAAGGAAGAAAGGTACTTAATTTATTTTACAGTTAAATATTAGTGTAAAACATTAGTTTTTTAGGTATTTTTTTGCATAATTTCATTTGTAGATAAATCGCTACATTGAGCCATAGCAACATATTTTTACCAACAATGGAAAATAATAAAAATACATATGAAAAGCCTTTAAGTGATAAAGAAATTGAGGATCTTCTTAACAATGATGACTATTGGCAGCTAAGTGATGATGATATCGAAACTTCGGATGATGAGGATGATCCAGAAAGCCTTTTCGACATCGAAAATTTGCCTATTTTATTTGCAAACGATGAAGAAAATGAAAATGGAAATATTGA
The DNA here is from genome assembly GCA_932526495.1 of Bombylius major. Taxonomy (NCBI): domain Eukaryota; kingdom Metazoa; phylum Arthropoda; class Insecta; order Diptera; family Bombyliidae; genus Bombylius; species Bombylius major. The sequence goes on along the minus strand of OW052046.1, from coordinate 30,578,624 downwards.
TAATGCAGATGCTCAACAATCTGTAGCTTTTAATGAACCAATGCAGAAGCCTTTAGATCCATTTCAAGCTGAGAATAGCAACAACAGTAAATCTTTACGTTGGAAGAAAAAAAATCTTATAATCAATGATGACTGTTTAACATTTGAAAAATATTCTCTGCCATCTGATGTCATGAATTTGGAAACGCCGTTACAATTTTTTCGATATTTTCTAACAGACGAGTGCCTACATGAAATTGTTTTTCAAAGTAATCTTTTTGCCTTCCAACAGAATATTAACAATAGTACATCATTAACGAAAGCAGATCTTCAAAAATTTGTTGGGATAACCCTTTACATGTCCTTGATGACAGGACCAAGCACAAGATCTTATTGGAGCAATCACTTGGGATATGAAAAAATTACAAGCTGTATGTCTTACAATAGTTATCGAACAATAAAACGAATCCTACATTTTAATGATAACCAGAAAATGCCTGGAAAAAATGAAGAAGCTTTTGACAGGCTTTACAAGTTGAGGCCGTTTATTGACAACTTGAATTCAAGATTTGCAACAATTCCCTTCGAGAGAGATTTATCAATTGATGAACAGCTTTGTTCAACTAAAGCAAGATCTTATTTGAAACAGTATTTGCCGAATAAGCCAAAAAAATGGGGCTATAAGCTGTTTATCATTAGCAGTGTTTCTGGTTTTGCATACAAATTTGAAATTTATTCAGGTCAAGAAAATCTTCAAAAATTCAGATTGCCCGAAGAACCTGACTTAGGTGCAAGTGCAAATATTGTAATCAGGTAATATTTTTAAGTATTCAAATAAAGTAAAATCTAAATTATACAAACTTTTTTCAGACTCATACGTAATGTTCCTACTAACAAAAATCACCGGATCTTTTTTGATAATTATTACACCAATGTGAATTTAACAGTTTATTTGGCAAAACGGGGGATTTTTTCTCTTGGAACAGTTAGACGAAATCGTCTTCCGAACTGTAAATTGCCTACAGATAGTGATTTAAAAAGATCAGTTCGTGGAACATCTGTGGAATTTGTAGCCACAGTTGATAATATTGAAATTACATCTGTTGCATGGAAAGACAATAAAGTTGTTAATTTTCTTTCGAACTACTGTGGAATTTTACCAAAAGAAATAATCCAGCGGTTTGATCGTAAGACAAAAAAAACCATTTCTATAGAGTGTCCAACTGTTGTGAAGCAATACAATCGACATATGGGAGGAGTTGATCTGTTGGACAGCTATATCGGCCGCTCAAAAATAAAAATAAAGTCCAAAAAGTGGTATATTAGACTCTTCTACCATCTTCTTGATTTAACAGCAGTAAACGCTTTTATTTTATATAAAAAGGTTAACGAAGAAAAGTCTATTAAATCCAAATATACCTTAGCTGAGTTTAAGGCAGAAATCGCATATTGTTTAGTTAACAGTGATTCGAAAAATACACGGGGAAGGCCAACGAATAATCTTGAAAATGAATTCGAGAAAAAGAAAAAAAGGGGTCCAATGGCACACGTTCCTCCGAAAGATATTCGACAAGATCAATTAAACCATTGGCCAATGCATTTGGATACAAAACAAAGGTGCAAATATCCTTCCTGTAAAGGATTTTCGGTAACAAAATGCAGCAAATGCGGGGTTTCTTTATGTTTAAATAAAACTAAAAATTGTTTCATTAAATTTCATAATGAATAGATTAACCATAAATAATTATTAATTTAATTAACTCATGTGCCTAGTTCTTTTCTCTTGTTATTTTTTCATTGTTTTTGTTTTGTTTTTTTTTTGTTTTTGTTTTTTGAAATACATAGCTATCGTTTAATTTTTTTAAATAATTTTTAATTTTGAATAATGAATTGTTAATTTTTTGTTTTATAAAAAATTAAATAAAATAAAAATTTTAATACATGTATTATATTTTTTTATTGAATAAAACATTTTTGTTTAAAAAAAAAAAAAATCTTTTATTGCATGATGTAGACAATTAGCTACAAAGGATAAATTGCCGATTATTCAGGACACGAAACAATTTCGTCTTTTGCCTTGAACAAAACTTGTTTCTTTTACTAAGCCCTATCATAAAACAATTATTGTATTAGAAAATAAAAAATCGTGCCTTTAAGGGTTAAAAAAATGTCCAAATTAAATTAATAACTTCACTCTGACTACTACATGTTTTTCTAGAAAAAACGATTTTTCTTTGTTCGACTGAATTTTTACTTTCACCATTTAAAAATAACAAGTTATGTTCCACTTTTATGTAGACATTACCTGTAAACAATGATCTCTCAATACTCAAAAAAGGATTAAAATTATAAAAATAGAACATTTGATAAGTTGAAATGATAAATGAACTTATAAATTCTATATAGTATTCATATTAACTTTGTTTTTATATATAAAATGAGTAAAAATTAAACTTTTTCTGTGTAAAAAGATCTATACTTTTAAATTTTATAAATTTGATAAAATTTTTTAATAAAAAGTATGTTATAAAATACTGTGTGTAAATATTTTATAAAATTTACCCCTCAATTTTTAACCGTGAAGAATACATTACAATACATACTACTTTCATTTAAGTATTTCTTATTATGTTATTTTTTTTTCAACATAAGTATTTTCTTTTAATCTGTTTTAAATTATTGTACCATATAACAAATTGATAAATAAGTAATTAAGAATACTAATACTATTTGATTTTATGATCGTGTATGCTACATACTCGTATGTAAATGTATGTTTAAGTCGAAAATTTTAAATGAAAAAAAAAATGTACATAAAAGGAAATGTTACATTAAAAAATATATAAAAACCAAGCAATTCCATTAAAAGCGTTGAAGAGTTATTTTTTTATAATGACAACATCTGGTTAATTTTGAGAATACTATTTTTGGAATATCATTATAATTATTATGAATAAGAAACAACTTCTAATAGTCGCTTATGTTATTTTTGTTAGAATTTTTGTTTGTTTAAAATAATAAAAAAAAAACAACATATCTTCGTCTTCGTCATCATCCACATCATCAACATAATAATATAACCGTATGGTGGTCGTGTATTGTCATTGCCATTACTTATATGAATCAAAAGATATTTTAAAGAGTTCGAATTAATATTAAATAATATAAGTATATGTATATAACTAAATATTATATTAAAAATTTTACAAGTAATTTCTATTATGTACGTACAATAATTCAAAAGTGCTCATGGAAAAAAAAATCATTAATTTTTCTTTAATTTTCTTCTTGAAACAGTACTATTTTTTTTTTTTTTCATTTCCAACATTTTTAGTTTGAATTTTTAGTTTTTCTCTTCGTCATTTGTTTGCACCACATATATATACATATGTATGTCTTTTCTTATGTATCATACAAAAATTCGAGTTTTTGTTTTTAAATTTTATTTTATTTATTTATTTTTTGTTATTCGTATTTTGAAATCCGATGACTGCAATTTAACTTCCGTTGAAATATTAAATATGTGGCGCAATGTAAAAAAGCTATATACCAGATGAGATGACTCTTGTTTAGAAACATGCTACGTATTATGCTGCATGTAGATTTGAATAAGATACAAAAAAATACATAATATGTACATATTATACTGTGTGACTATATAAAGAAAGAAAAACTGTAATAAAAAAACTTGGTTTTTTAGCTGTTTTATTTTTCCAATTCAGATTTTTCTTTTTCCTTTTTTTTTTCTTCTTTTTTTTGTTTTTCTATTTTTCTTGTTGTCTATAAGAAAAACACGGGAAAAAAAACACACACACACTTGAGAATCAATTGAAATTTTATGCATTTCAATAGTATGTAATTTCATTCTGACAAGAAAAAGAAACAGAAAAATATAACGCCAGATTCAAAGGTTCTTGTGTAATGTAATAAAAATTAAAACAAAAAAGAGAAAAAATTGAATAAAGTACATAAATTTACTTAAAAAGTTTTAAGTTTTTTTATTCAATTTATTTTTTCACAAAGAAAAAAAAATTTTATATACAAAACTTTTCATTATTTTTTAAATAACCTTTTTTTTTTCTTGGTAGACCAAACATGCAATTCATGTTTTATTAACTTTTAAGTTTTTTTTTTTTTCGTAATTCCAACTCATCGGTTAGTCGATTAAATTTCAAATTTGATTGTACATAAAATTTATTTATTTCTTATAAACTAAATATGTATATGAAGAATTTTTCTAATACAAAGGAGAATAATTGTAAAAAAATAAATGGCATTGAATGTCTTAAATCTTGTGTTTTTTTTTGTTTTTTCAAAAGAAAAAAATAAAATGATAAATAAGCCCTCAAATAGCATAGTACACAAAGTAAATGTACATTTCTATGGTTTACAACTTTTTTACAAGAATACAGAAACAAAATTCTTTTGATACACTATTATGGTAAAATAATAATGATCCTATCAATGGAATTTCCTTGTGCATATATGTAATATGTATGTACATACATATGTGCATCACAAGGAAGTAAAACAAATCTATAAGAAAGAGAGAAAAAACAACAACAGTAAGTTCATAAAAATTTATAAGAAAAAAAAAAAATTTTTTTTTAAATTTTCAGCATAAAATTCCGTTTTGGGAATGATCCAAATATTGATGCAATACAAAATGTATGAGAATGTAAAGTTTGATACATGACACTTTTTCTTTTTCAATTTATTTGAAAATTAAAGAAAACAAAATTCTGAAAAAGAAATTGTTGAAAATTGAATATTTTGAAAGTTTAATGACTCGTATTTTTCTGTTATCATTAAATTATTGTATCCATATGTAAATCGACTATAAAAAAAAAACACATTTCTTTTTCGCTTTTCAATTTCAATACAAATCAATATTTGTTGCTATGTTTTTTTTTTCTATTTTACTTTCATGTTCAAGATTAGATTTTTAAAGTTTATGTTTTAAAAACATAAAAATTTTATGAATATCTATACAATTTCCTGTACAGACACTTAATGCAAATTTTTTTCTCTTTTTTTCTTACTCGGTAAATAATTTGAAAAATAAAATTTAATCAAATGTACGATATACATATTTCGTTGGATCGTGCAATACACAAAAACAAAATATTCACCACCCGTTTACGTGGGAAATTCTCATTAAAGTTATTGTAAACTTTTCCATCATTTTTTTCATTGTTAATTGAAAGTGAATATTGCATAAAAAAAAGACATTATCATTTGAAGAAAAAAAAAAAAAAATCTATATTTAAAAAATATAAAAATAGATCAAGAAAAAATTGAGTGCATATTCATTAATAAGAATACAATATTATTTAAAAAAATTGATGTGTATTACATGCTCTGATTATTATGAACTTGTACACAAAAAAATTACCATCAAGAGAGAGTAAAAAAAAAAAAAACAGCAAGATACATACTATAATATTATAGATAGGTACATAATGTATAATAAAAACGTGTCACGAACAATAGAGATTCATCATAAAAAAAAAGTATCATAGGTATGTATATTTATTCTCTAAGGAATTTTCCTGATATATTTGTTTTTTTTTTTTGTTCAACCCACACACTACATATATAATTATTGCTATACTCTCACTTTCTTTTTTGTATTAATTTTGTATCCAGGAGAGAGAAAAAAAAACTGTACATGTCATTTTTTTATATTCAAATTATGATTAGTATCCTTACAACAGATCCTTCAATTATCAAACAAAAAGCGACAGTTATTTACAAGAGCTATTTTTATTAAGCTTCTTCTATTGTTGTTTAAAATTGAAAAAAAATAATTAAAAAATATACTTTTCTCAATTTTTGAAATCTTTTTATAGAACACATCTCAGACCTCCTTCATTCTATCACATCATACTTTTTTTTTTCTTGTACCTATTTTTTATATTTATACTTTACCGACGTAATCTTCATCTTCATCATCATCATCATCATCTTCATCAACATTACCAACAACTTTTAGGCAGGTACCATACCAACATACCATCATCATATCATCATTCTTTCTGGCGTAGTATACCACCTCCTTTATTCACTCACATATTTATCACTAATAAAATAGAATTAGGAAGTCTTAAAGTGCACTTTAACCGCAACTACATTCTCATGTTCCTGTGACATAAATTCATCCTTTATACTATTATGAAGAGTAATAAAACTGCGCATGGTGTTTGGTTGTATACATACATAAATAATATAACATTTATATGCACTCTATGACGCAATACGATGTATGTACCTTTTTTTGTTTTTGTTTTTTTATTCTTTACCTTTGAACTTACTGAATATAATTTTCAAGCAACTTTGACTCTTTCATTGCATTTCACATCTATTTTTATTTTTCTGTTTTTTTTATTTATTTATTTTTTTTTTTTTTTTGCACTTAACTTTGCATCGTTATTGTACAATCCTGATATCCTGGGGTTTCGGGTAAACCTCAAGAACCATTCAAATCTCACACTTTTTATCGATTTACACAAAAGAGCGAAAAAGCTTCTTTTTTTTTTTTACTACAGAAGTTGAAATCATGAAACAAAAGGCAATGTAACTGCAACAATTATCTTGTTTATGCGACGTATTAATTCGCATTAACTTACTCCGTCTTGACTAAATACGGATGCATAAACCAAATTTCAAAACGTATTAAAGTTCTACGACGTTTTGAGTTAATACACTATTAAATCCGCATTTAAAATTTCAATGCGCTTTTAAAGTATGCATAATACACTTACTTTGTTTTAAGTAATTGTTATTACACACGCAGGTGTTCAACGTTTTGAGTGAGAACGAAATGTTTTATTACGCATAAACACCAATCAAAATGTATTATCTCAAAACGATGTTTAAAACGTTTTATCGTTGATACGTTTTAACCTTTGTGCATAAACAAAATAAATGACATGTAGTATCCCAGCTGGAAAAGTCAGAAGGCCTTCTGTAGGAAGGCATGTAGAAGGTTTGAAAATACATATAAAGTAAATTTTAATAAAATTCCTGGGAAGGTATAGGTAAATGATGGTATTAGAAGTTTTAAAAATTTTTCTAACTCAAAAAAAATCTGTTGAATATGACTCGACAGAAACCAAAATAACTAAATTCTTTGGAAGGTTAATACGATGCTATAGCTGAAATTATTTCAGTTGAAGGTTCATTGCGCATGTTTTACATGTCGTAGTGATCTTCTTGTGTATACATATACGAAAGAAGAAACCTGTTTATCAGAATTTACAACAACAAAAACGCATGTGTGTAAGTATCTTTTCTTCTGCGCATGCCAACGTAGTACAATACGAAACTTCAACTCTTTTGGGACAAGCTATATTAGAAGTTTTAAAAATATTTCCCAATCCAAAAAATATCTGTTGAGTATTCACCGACCGAAGTCGAAACAATGAAATTCTTTGGAAGGCATAAATGATGCAATTAGAAGAAATAAAAATTTATCGTTGTAAATACCGTTATACACGTGCCGATTGTATCGAATGTTTTAAGAAACATTATGAAATTCATTTATTCTTTGATGAGTTGTTAAAAAGTGCAGATATAGTGTCTATTTCAATAAGTGTAAATTAAGATTTTAAAAAATTAAAAAAGTCTAAAAATTTAATTAAAATTCATAAATTTTATTTATTACAATCAAATACAATAGAAGTTTTTTTTTATTGAATTACAAGAGCTTTTATAAGGTAAGTTTTAACAAAGAAAAATCTCAATGAAGAAGCCCAAAAAATAAACTAAAATGAAATTGTAAGTTTCAAAAACAAGTGCATACTAAATTATCTCTATATCTCAATGTATATAATTGAAATTATTTTTGTTTTATTTACTTTCAAATTGCAAACATCAAACAGCCATCTTATTTTAAAAATCAATTGGGATGCACAGTGGGGAATTTTACTCAAAAAATGAACTAAATTGTCATAATACGAAAGTATGAGTAGGGATTTTTCAGTTTGTATTTATTATTTAGAGTATCCTGGAGTATGTAAATTCAAATTTATAAATTGCCCCTGTGTACTTACAAAGGATATATGAGCCTTCAAACTGCGTAGTTAGTTCGTTTTTTGAAAAAGTCGTTAGAAAATATGTCATAATCAGTACCTACCTACTAAAAATATTATGATATATTTTTGAAAAATTATGAATAGGAAATAATTAGTCACATTTTAATACCTTTACAATCCTGTAATAGTTAAATCATAAAAAATTTTTCTTCTCTAAGAGCTGTTTGGAAGGTTTCTTTTTACCTCCTATAGAAGGTAATGAGATGAAAACGAAGAAAAACCGAATATATACCTTCCCATCCTAGGACATGCCCATGTAAAACAGATATTATGTGGGATACAGAAAGGAAGGCTTCTGACTTTCAAAAGAAGGCTTCTGCATGCATGGTGGAAGACTTCCATCTCCAACTGGGATGTTTTTATATGTATGTATGTATTATATGTCAGTCTCTGAAATTAAACTATGTACATACATATAAATATATAATGCATAAAATTACATACATATATATGTATGAATAACAAATTCATTGCTTTACACCAATACTCATCGTATTTAATAGTATATTCCCAGTTGGAAATGAAAGCCTTCCACCATGCATGCAGAAGCCTTCTTTGGAAAGTCAGAAGCCTTCCTTTCCGTATCCCACATATCTTTTTTACATAGGTATGTCCTAGGCTTGGAAGACATAAGTTCGGATTTTCTTCGTATTCTTCTCATTTGCTTCCTGGGAAAGTAAAAAGAAACCTTCTGAAGAAGTAAAACAAAATACTTCAACATGCTTCCAAAAGAAACCTTCCAAACACATTCTGAAGAAGCAAAGGAGAATACTTCTACATGCTTCCTAAAGAAACCTTCCAAACACATTCTGAAGAAGCAAAGGAGAATACTTCTACATGCTTCCTAAAGAAACCTTCCAAACACATTCTGAAGAAGCAAAGGAGAATACTTCTACATGCTTCCTAAAGAAACCTTCCAAACACATTCTGAAGAAGTAAATATGAAATATCCTTGCTATATTTGCTTTACCAAGATTTTGGAGTATTTTATTAAATATGTACTTATTATTAAAAATAATATAAAATGCTGCGAAATTTTCGTTAAGCTAATATATAGATAGGTATATATTCTATAAATGTGAAGAAAATGGTGTTATTTTAAACAAAGTGATTTTTCTATAAAACAATTATTTTTATTTACAAAAAAAAAAAGAAAAAAAAAACAATATTTAAAAAAAAAAACATTTCAGTTCGACAAAAATAATTGAAAAAAATTAATACAACAATAAATCACAATTCAAACAAAATATAAACAAAAAACAAAATAAAGTAAAAAAAAAAACAATTCAATATGTACATACATATATTAATTTTAATCTTTAATTAGTGGATTTTTATTTAAATGTTTTTTTGTAAAATCTATTTCTGATCAAGTGCAGCCCTTTCTTCATTTGCTCTTTATGTTTAACAAACCTAAAAGGTTTCTGTTTAAACAGCTTCTTAACAACATAAAAGTTCATTATTTTAAAAAAATGAAAGCAAAATTAAATAAAATTTCTTATGAAACTAAATCAAAATTGAAAATAACTTACCTTATAAAAGCTCTTGTAATTCAATTATAAAAAAACTTCTATTGTATTTGATTGTAATAAATAAAATTTATGAATTTTAATTAAATTTTTAGACTTTTTTAATTTTTTAAAATCTTAATTTACACTTTTTGAAATAGACACTATATCTGCACTTTTTAACAACTCATCAAAGAATAAATGAATTTCATAATAAGGGGATTCACTCTTTGGTGCAAATAGGTATTGCATCGTTGCATTCGGTGTATCGTAGCACGAATTTACAACGATACAACAAAAATTCGTGCTACGATACACCGAATGCAACGATGCAATACCTATTTGCACCAAAGAGTGAATCCCCTTAATGTTTCTTAAAACATTCGATACAATCGGCACGTGTATAACGGTATTTACAACGATAAATTTTTATTTCTTCTAATTGCATCATTTATGCCTTCCAAAGAATTTCATTGTTTCGACTTCGGTCGGTGAATACTCAACAGATATTTTTTGGATTGGGAAATATTTTTAAAACTTCTAATACCATCATTTACCTATACCTTCCCAGGAATTTTATTAAAATTTACTTTATATGTATTTTCAAACCTTCTACATGCCTTCCTACAGAAGGCCTTCTGACTTTTCCAGCTGGGTTATTATACAAGTATAGATATGTACCTATATGCAAAATATATAAAACTAAATTTTTGTCATTCATGTGTATCTTTTCATTTAAAATTTCAATGCAAATATTGTTTTGTCTCATTTTATTCGGATTCTTTGCTGTTGTTTTTTTTTTTTTTTTTTGATTAAAGAATATAAAAAAAATCTGAATTCTCATTGCAATATAGTAAAAGGAAAAACAAAAAAAAAAAGTATATGCAGCAAAGTTTTCTTTTAGAGATTCAAAGTCAAAAAGAGACAATAAAGTAATTCAGTTTATTAGAATAAAAAAATTAAAAAAAAACAGCAGCAGAAAAAATTATAAAAATTCAAAATTAAAAGGATATAAAGGGAAAAAAAAAGTCTTGTTTATTTAAGTTTGAAAAATAATGGTATTTTTATAGCAATCCACAAACTGGTGTTTGATGCCATTTGTGTAAATATTTGCATATTTAGAAAAATATAGTACTACAGAATATGTGTAAAACGTATGTATTTCCCTTTTTTTTTTAAATACCGGGCGGCCTAATGAAGCTTTCCTGTAATAAATGGAAGGAAGGATATTTTACATATGAATTTTACTATATTTCATGTATACGTACTTATATAGCACATCACTGTTGAATATATATAATTCTATAATTACACATCATCACACAAATTTACATTATATGTACATATTTTGTTAGAAAACTTTTACTATTTGTATGATACTTAAGTATATTCAATTTTTATGAATTGAAAATCGAACAAAGACAATAAATTAAAAAAAAAAAACATTTTATTCTTGTGCATTATAATTACTTTTGTACACACACAATATGGGTGAGCATTAAAACATTTCAGAGGTCTACAACTAAATTTACCTGGAGAAATACATTTTGTAAGATACATACATATGTCACATACAAACAATTCAAATGGAAGAAAAAGTTTAAAATACACGTGAATTCATAGTTTGGAACGAAAAAGTTTTATGACCGGAAAAGAGTGTCGGTTGCTGCAGGCTTTTTGCTATTTTGTTTTTACGGTCACAATATAGCTTTTTTTTTTTTTTTTTTTTTAAATGGGTAATAGCGTAGAAGAGTGTAATAATGAAATAAAAAATACATAGGTACAGTACAGCCGGTTAAGATTGGCTTAGGGGAAGTATGCGCAGTAGAATCTGTCTACCCTTTCCACTGAAATTTCACTGTGATGTAAGCATCACATTTTACAAAAATCCTTTTTGAAAAGAGAAATTCGCATTTTGTTCCTTAGGTAGGAATTTATTATTTACACGATCTTACATATATTTTCGTTTTCTTATTCATAAGAATTTCCTATTTTAAAAGGATACTTATCATCATCACTGATCACTCATATTTGTTTTTGTTATCCTGTATTTTCTTTACTTATCTTTATTCTTTATTTGAATTTTTCTTCAGTAGTATGGCGTTCGTCATACAAACAACATCGGATGGAAGGATGTTGTTATTTTTTTCAGCTAAAAAGAGGATATGACCATAGTGTATAGTGTAAGTTCTTCTTTATACTCTGGATATGACTTGTGTGTGCGATAGATGATCGCTAGTCATTATGCTTACTGAGTGGAAGATTTAATCTTTATTTTCTTTTGCAGTTTTCTTCAAAAAAGGAGAAATGAAAGGATATTTTTAATATTTTCAAAATTTCTCCCACCAGCGCAACTTTACGCCAATCTTAACTGTCTGTACTGTACATACTATAGTCTTTTCATTGTGTATAATATTTCATATATAAAATATAATATGATCTATAATGTTATTAAGTTTCTGAGAAAGAAAAAATTAAAAAAAAAAAAAACAAAAGAAGAGTTATTTTAGTTTGAAAAACTTATGAAAAATTGACATATAAAACAATACTGAAATATAACGTGCAATTTTCACTATGTCATTTTGAAAATAATGTATAAAATATATTCGTATAATAGTACGAACGAGTAAAAAATATTAAACTTTAAAGCCTGAGCCCAATGGTAACGACAACGACAACTACAACGTGACGTTCAATTAGAATCAATAGAACGACTGTTGTTCTCGCCCATGACAACGTTGTCGTTCACTTAGATTTACTTCTAATTTTGTCGGTGTCGAAAAGCAGTTGTCGTTGTCGTTATCATTGGGCGCAAGGTTTTATAATGATTTTAGAAGGACTTTGAACTCATGCATGAATTCTATTTACGTATACTTATATGTATGTATGTACATATATTAAAAAAAAAAAAAAGAAAAAAAATAGATGTTATATCAAGAAAAATTAACTTTATCCATTGTTTATTTTTTAATGACACATCATAAAAAATGAAATTATATGCACACTGTACATATATTAAATAATCTCTGATGAATATATAAAAATTGATTAAATTTGTATACAATACTTGAACTAATAACATATTTAATTTTGCGTATAATTTTATTATTAATGTAATTGTATAAGATTATAATAAAATTATTATTACATGTTATGTGTTGAAATAAAATTAGAAAAACAAAATAAAATTGAAAATAATTGATGAGACTTGACTAGTACAGCAAATGGTTAAGTTTGATGCTTGTTAGGACACATTTATATGTATGTACATATACATACAATATGTACATTTATGTATTTCTTGTCAATTTATTGAAATTCTTCTATTTTGTTTTTAAACTGCTTTAATGAATGACTGAGCCACTGTAAAACAACGGCTTTGAGGCTAATTTGTGGTTTTCATATCCTTAAATCTATAGAGTTCCGAAAACATTTTTTAAAGACTATATCATAGTATAAAGAAGACAAGTAAAATTACTTCTGCATAACGGTAAATTAAAAATGACATCCAATCATAATGAAGAACGTTATCAGAAATAAAAAAACAAAAAAACTTTCTATAAGACGGAGAAAGATTTGTAGTACCTTAAAAATTTACATGATTTTATATGGAAAGAAAAATATATCTTTCTTCTTCATTTCTAAGAAAAAAAATTTCTACACAATTATATTGTACCTTCCTCAGTTATGTCAATGTAGTGTATCACAATATTTTTACACAACTTTATATTCTCCCCTATGCATGTTTTACGCATACACGTGAAAAATGAGAATAAAAATGCCTCCCTAAGTTGCCTATCTGTATTGGTTTTATAGTTTTTATAAGGTAAAGCGTAGTAATATTGAATCACTAGTATTTATTTTGTTTATTATTATATTTGTAAGGGGATAGTGAAGGAAATGTAATAGATACATATTGTTGATTTTAAGTAAAAAGTTAATTAATAAATTATAATTTAAATAAATTTCCAGTAAATTTCCATATATTGGGTTTGAAATTACGTTTTTGCTTCCATTTTACCCAATATGGCAATAAAAGTATGGTTTACTCTATATATTGAATAACTACGTATATAGAAAATTTAAATTTTTTATCTTTGTTGCTCCCTAATGATTTATCTTTTGGACTATTTCTAGCAAAATACACATTCATTGAAGTTTTTTAAAATTTCTTATCAAATTTTGTATGGAAAATTGAAATGTGATTTTACTAGTCTTCTTTATACTATGACTATATCATCAAGTGTAAAACACGTGATATTTTTCATTTAATTTTTTTTCCATTTAACAAAATTATTTAGTATACGAGTACATACTTTCCATTCTGAGATAATAACATAAAATGTTCTCAAATCTTTTTACAATTATTTACAAAAATAACTTTGATTTAAAAAAATGGATTAAGTATTCAAGAAATAAATTTATTCACGTTAAATTCTATGAAATAATGTCATTATATGCTAATTTTTTTTTTCTTCCACATGAAAATTCTGAATTAAAATGCATAAAGTTTAACAAAAATTACATGTATGTTTTCGTTTAAATATAAAATTGCATTCATTAATTTTTAATCCTTTTAATGAAATTTACTTTCTTTATACAAAAAAAGGATAAATATACATAATGTTTGTATTCACACACTTTTTTAAAATATTTATTTGACATAGGTATTTGATGTTGATGTACATTATATGAAGAACATTAATGTGTTACATATACGTATACCAATTTTTTAAAATTTTCGATATATTCAAATATATAGCTTTAAGAAGAATCTATAAATAGAAGAAAGGAAAAAAAAATGATGATGTAATGAAGGTCGAATCGAAAAATATGTACAATACATATATGTAATATGTATATATAGTATGTATGTATGTATACGCTATCAGTACTACAAAGTAGTATAGTATTATTAATCTAACAAGTTTTATTACAACATTTTTGTTCCTTTAACGTACTTGTACAATATTATACATACATACTATGTATTATATACAAAAATTATTACTACTTTTTTTTCTACACATTTATGTACATTTCATCAGTTACACACAAATTATACACGTACTCTACATACATATAACTGATGATGATGATGATGCTATAGCTACTGCTGCTGTAAACTTTATCTGTGTCAAGGCCTTAATTTAGCCCATTTTTTATTATTATGTTTTTCTACTTTTTTTCTTTCAGTATTTTTAATCCTTTCGTAAGAGGCACATAATATAAAAACTTGTGATATAAATTTTTTAATTTTTTTTCTACATACAAAATGCATTTATATGTGAATGGTATACAACAATATATATGTATCATCAGAAACATTGTATGTACATATGTATTTATTTAATTACGAGTATGTATATTGTATATACCTATGTATTTATATATTGTATATATGTATATTTAGATATATATTAATATAATATTTATATTAATATCCTTTTCAAATGCTTCTAGCTAAAAATAAATGTATAAACTTAAAATTTTTTTTATGTTATTTTTCTTATTTTTCAATTTTTTTTATTATTATAGAAATATATAGCTACATATCATATATGCATGTGTGCATATATTTTTTTCAATTTAAAATATATACAAACCACTGAAATAAATAGACTGGATGAAACAACTGTAGTAAACACACTGATATAAATAGACTGGATGAAACAACTGTAGTAAATATGGGACTAAATTTATATTATTGTCTCACTCTTAGGGAATCCGGAATTGATTTAAACATTTGATATTTTTAATAGATAGATGGAGGCACAATTTTCATTTAAATTAAAATGAAATTAACTGGATTTGAATTAAAATTAAATTTAAATTCGATAAAAATCAAATTGTCCCTAAATAAATCATTACATTACTTGTAATTGCGTTATTTCAATGGGGGATTTTCCAAACGTTTTTAAATTTGAATATATTCAAATTTGACAGTTTTGACAATCAATGAGTGAAAGTGAGATGGGTAATTGAATAAACGAAAATAATGCATATATATGTCTCACTCTTAGGGAATTAACGAAATTTGTCTTGAGCTTACATGAAATAAAAATTTGTATATGTAGTCAAAATAATATGAGTTGAAGGTTCATTGCGCATGTTTTACAAGACGTAGTGATCTTCTTGTGTATACATATACGAAAGAAGAAACCTGTTTATCAGAATTTACAACAACAAAAACGCATGTGTGTAAGTATCTTTTCTTCTGCGCATGCCAACGTAGTACAATACGAAACTTCAACTCTTTTGGGACAAGCTATACAGTCCATATTATATAATTATAAAGTCATTGATACAAACACAATCAATCACTCACTCACTGCACTTACCCTCATTTGGTATCTATATTTTTTTTTTCTCTTAAAACTTCAAAAAAAAAAAAAAAAAAAAAAAAGTATAAGTATATACATTTATGTATATAGTTAAGAAACTTTGAAGGATTTGTTCGATTTTCAATTCATAAAAATTCAATGTAAATAGTAAAAGTTTTCTAACAAAATATTTAACTATTCAATACATTCTAAGAGTGTGTGTACACTGTACACACACATTTTTTATTTTATTATTTTCTAAATATTTTAAAAAACATGTGCATTTATCATCTATATTTATTTATCATATAAATATATAACATATGTGAAAAATAAAAATTAATAAATAAAATACCACATATGTACCTACATAATATAGAATTACATACCTACATAATATGTACATAAATATTACATTATGTTGGATAATCAAAACATCCGAGAGAGAATACTATTCAAAGCCGTGAATTATTGTCATTGCAAATTTAGATGTGTAGTGTGACATTTGTTGATTTTTTTATAATATAAACATATATGGTGCATTCACT
The DNA here is from genome assembly GCA_932526495.1 of Bombylius major. Taxonomy (NCBI): domain Eukaryota; kingdom Metazoa; phylum Arthropoda; class Insecta; order Diptera; family Bombyliidae; genus Bombylius; species Bombylius major. The sequence goes on along the minus strand of OW052046.1, from coordinate 30,562,170 downwards.
ATCATTATGTAATTGATTAATTAATTTTTTAAATTTGTAATTAATTGAATAAAAAATCGATAAGTAAGAAAATCTGTATGTGAGATCTAGAAACGATAGTTAAATAAATAACTAATGCCCAAAAACTAGGGAATTTCCTAAGAATTCTTTCAACATTAGAATTTATTAAGAAATATTTTATTTTATTAAAACTACATAAAATTACTTCTTGATTTCAAATGAAATAAAAATATACATACATATATGAAAATTTTCATGTTAGCTTTTTTATTATTTTCCATTTTCTTGAAAAAAATAAGACCATTTTTATCATATTTTCCTCAAAAATTAACTTTTTAAAGTAAAATTCGCATTTTGGCTTTACATCTGTGATTAATGTTATCTTACTTCACGGCTTTGAATATTATTCTCTCTCGGAGGTTTTGTGTATAATGTATGTATCGAATGTGTTAAATATATACATATACATTTATATAAACACATATATATTGTAACTTTTAATTGTACAAGTACAAGATAAAATAAGGACTGGAACGAAAAGTATTGCACCCGAAGTAAAATAATTGAAAAAATAGTTTTTGGTATAAAAACAAAATTTATTGAACATTTTTATATTGTTTTAATACTAAAGATTCTACGTATACATAAATTACGTTTATATTTTATTTTTTTTAATAAAGTGCCTAACTTTTGACTTTATTCTTCTCATACTGTTCTGCAAAGTTGAGTTTTCCGCCCTTTTTAAATTCTTTACCTATTTTTTTCTGAAATTTTCTAACGAAGTCGATGATTTTTTGTCATTTCGAAGTTTTCTTTTCACAATTGCTCAGAATTTTTCGAACGGACGAAGTTGAGGGCAATTAGGTGGGTTCATCTACTTTAGTACAAAATTCACTATTCCGTTATCAAGGAGTTCTAGAACGTCTCTAGAATAATGACAACTAGCTAGTTCCAGGCAAATCTGGCCAAAACAATGTAGAGGTAGAGTGCTTTCTCAAAAAAGATAATAATCTTTTCTTCAAGCACTCTTTGATGTATAAGTCAGCATTGTTCGTTCTTTATGTAATAAATGACTTGGTTCTTTTGACACACTTTCAGATGGCATTCCAAACGAGAAATTTTTTCCAAATTTTTCCACTGGTATAGATTTCAATTCATTACTAGCCTTTTTCGTCTTCATTTTTGTGTAAAACTTTGGTCCAGAAAATGTCTTAAAATCCGTTTTTACATAGGTTTCATCATCCATCACAATGCAATCTTCGAACCCAGTTAAAATTTGGTAATAAAATTTTCGGCTTCTCCTAAAAACAAATTTTTCTTGTTTTTCTATACGTTTTAGTATTTTTTGTTTTCTGCAGGTCTTAGAGTGATGACTTTTTTTTACTCGCTAAACCGTGGTGTTTGACATACCTGCGGTTTAGCCATATCTCTAATGAACAGAGTAGGACAATTCTGCAGCTGCCGCAGTACCTTCTGCTCAACATCTTTCTTTGAAATACCTTGCGGGCTGCCACTTTTAGGTTTTTCCGCGACTGTTCCTTTTTTAATAAACCGCTCGATAGTTCTGCGAACCGTCCATACTGATGTTTCGACAATTGCGGCTAAATCGTTTGTATTTATATAAATATTTTCAACAAACTGGGCAATTATTTCTCACCTAACATTTTGTTGCGAACGTACCATTTCCAAACGAGATACATATATTAATTTCAAAAACCTTTTAAAACTGATAAATATACAGTCCAAGACACGTTAATTTATATCGTCCGGTTGCTTAACAGGTATCGTTAATTAACAGCAGAATTTTGGAAGAGATGCAATACTTTTCGTTCCAGTCCTTATACATATTGTAGGTAGTTGCAGGTATTTAATCTGCTTTGAGAAAATCTTTTATTTTTCAATTAGATATACATATGTATGTATTTCAAAAGAATAAAACAGGAAAATGTTTTATATTTTATTAAAAACTTAAGTACCTATAAATATGAATAAAAACTAAAGATACATACATACATTTTAAAATTTTTAAAAACATTTAAAAAAAAAGTTAAATAAATAATGCACTTGCTTTAAAAGTTTTTTTTTTTTTTACCACAAAATTTCTACTTAATACATAGGATAAAGCATCCCTCAAGATATCAATTTTCATAAATTTTCAAATTATGTGTTTGAATGGAAAAAAAAAAGAGAGGAAAAGAAGATGAAATGTTATAAAAATAACAAATACCATTAACAACAAGACATCAAGAAACAACAAAAATTATTATTTCTAATATTAACCAATAAATGAGTGATATGGATCTTGTATCTTGTATTAGTATTTAGAATGAAGAACATTAAAATCATTTGTAATAATGCATTACTGCCATCATCATCGTCATCATCATCATCACCACACCATTATTATTATTGCATAGATAAAAGATATTTTTGGTTTATTCTCACATCATACATATATAAATGGAAAATATCTTTTTTGTTTTTTCAATTTTTAAATCGTGTAAATGAATTCACGATGAGAGGTGTTTAAATTATTAGAATTAGCTATTCAATATATATCTAATCTATGTATACATATAATGATGATGATGAATGCATGCGTATATATTTCATTATAAATGATTGTAAATAAATTCCCCTACAAATTTACATATATGTACATACATATAACATATACATATTGTATATGGAACATATTTAACATAATTTTTATATCCAATATATTTTTAGTATTTACAATAAAATATATTTATGTATAATATCTACATCTCATATTAATCTGTTACATAATTCTTTTTGTTTTTTTTTTATTGTTTTGTTTACTTTGTGTTGTATGTTTTTTTTTTTGAAAATCGTTTTTATATATCAACTGTTGATATGATCCATGCATGTCGGATTTTACCATAAATTATGCGATTTATGTATATATCGTATTTACAAAAGTTTTGCATTTCATTTACAATCTGTTCAGGATGTGGAAAAATTAAAAATATATTATTATAACATGCAGTTGAAAAAAAAAAAAACACACACACACACAAAAACCAGTGTTTGTTTTACCGTTGTTTTATACAAGAATTTTTCATTTTATTGAAGAAATTTGTCAAATATTAAAAATTAAAAATTCTTTTTGTTTCTTTATTAGATTTTATTTCGCTATCAACTTGCACCCCTAAATATTTTAAGTTTCATAATTAAAAATTGAATTATTTATGTACATATATGTATGTATGTATGTAATATGTATGTATATCCTTGAAGTATTATTTTGTTCAACATGACATAATCTCTTGACCGGAAATTATTATAGTAAAATAAATCGCAAAAGAAAAATGGCTTTTTATAGGTTCATTTAAATTTAAAAAAATTAGATACAGTATTTTATTTTTAGAAAATATGATAAAATACAAGTAACAAGTCAAATATCCTTATTTTTTTATGTATATATAAAAAAAAAAAAGAGAAACTTTTTTGAATTATACTTAGCACGTTATCGTATAGAGGGTGTTTTTTTTCTACGTACCAAGAGTGGTACCACGGTATTCCCTGGACTATTTCATGAAAAAAATTGTACTTAAGTGAAGCTTTCGATCGTGTCTATTACCCTTTTAACACACCTATGATCTTTAATCACATAATAACGGATAGCGCTATTGAACTGAAATTTTTTTTGTTTTATTATGCACAATATTAGCTTTCAAAATAAATAAAAAAATATTTTCGGTAGTGAATTTTTTTTTTTCAGGAGCCCAATTTGTTGAGAAAATTTTTGAAAAAAAAAATCATAAATTTCAAGTTTATGACCTCTTTTCTTGAAAGTGAAATTATTACATAAAGGTGATTAAGGATCATATAGGTGTGCTAAAAGGGTCAAAAATGTTATTTAAACGAAGTTTTGACATACAAATTCGTTTGGAATTCAAAAAAAATACATAATTTTATTAGCCATTTATAATAAAAAGAAAAATTTCGATACATGGGGTTACAGGCGATTTTGTATTGAAAGGTCTTGCATAAAACTCATCATTTTGAACGCCCTCTAGCGGCGAAAATAGACACGATCGAAAGTTTCACTAGTACATTCGTGGTACCACTCTTGGTACGTAAAAAAAAAACACCCTGTATTTTGCCTCAGGGATTAGAAATTTATACTTTACTGGTACTGTTCCAGAAAATAAAATTATATTTCGTCATCATTAAAAATAAAATATTATTTTTTTTTTTTGCAAGTTTTAAAAACATAAAATTGTAATAACTAATTTCATAATTATGCTAGTTAAATAAATGTGATGAGATGGTTACATATAGGACGTATACATACATACCTATATACATATATTACACAAATTTTAATGTGCCAAGTTTTTAAATTTTTTTATCATCATGGAAAATTTTTCAAAAAAATTTCAAATTTTGACCATTTTTTTCTTTATTTTTGAATATTATTATTATTTTCCGATAATGAAAAAGGAATTGGGGAATTCATTTGTTTTTTTTTTCTTCCAATGAAATATTGTAAAGCTCTACGAAAATTTTCCTTTATTACATTTTCTTTTGCGATTCAGTTATGGTGTTATAGAAAATGAATAGAAAATTAAACCAACGATAAAAAAGCAACTGATAATCAATTTCATGTTCTTTATTGAAAACACGATACACAATGAAGCATGAGTACATAATATATTTGTATGGAATTGGAATAATGCGGAATGATATCAACAAAAGCTACATACAACTGCTGCATTAGTTTCCTAGTTTGTATATACATATGTAGGTATTTCACAAGAAGTAAATATTGATGTTCCTGATACGTACCGTATTGTTGTTGGTAGTGTGAGAAAAATGTATTTCCTTTTTGGTGTTTTTCTTTTTTTTTGCTTCTATTATTTTTTTTTTCTTAACGGGAAAGGGCTACATTTTAAAAATAGGTTACCTCATTATCAAAACCATCATTAAATTGTACGATAATATCTACCATATTATATAGCAGGTGAGTAAAAATGATGTGATGTTAGGGAATGAATAGATAACACAAAAAACGTTTAGTATAGTGGAGGTGAATTTGAAATAAAGAACACAAAAACGAAGAGTTAATGGGTACCTATATAGTGTTGGGACTTGGGGGTAGTTTGAATTTGTTTTGTGACTGAATTAAATGTTTTCAGGACAAAAATGAATGAGAAACGTTTTGTAGTTTTTTGAGGCATTCATAAAACTAAACTAACTTGGAATATTGCATGCAATGCAAACTCGACATATTAAGGAATTTGAAAAAAAAAATAATAATAATAATAACAGGATTTCTAACTTTTCAAAAATGTTTTCAAAATGTCACAAATTTCAATTTAATTTTTATTTTTTTTACATATACATATATGAGTGAATATTTTTTTTATCCGGTATTTTTTTTTTCCTGGTTAATATTTACTCCTTTATATCAATCTACATACATACTTACATACGTATCATTCAGATGTATAGATGTAAAAATGATTTTATTCCTGGTTTTTATTATTTTATTTTTGTGATATATGTACATATGTACACACAAACAATGAGTATATGTATATGTATGTATATAGTACGTTATGTGTATGTTTTTCGAAATTTTTTATATACGAGCGATAGCCGCATATTATAGGCCGGTAGCATAACATTTGTGCGCAATGGTTAATGTGTTCTACTGTCCTATATGTCTGCAAATTCTGCAATTTGCAGCAAAAAAAAAAAAAAAAAAGGAAAAAAAAGGAAAACCCTTTTTTTTTTACTTTGTCTATGTACATATTAAAATACATTTTTATGTATACAATCAACTTATGATATCAGATTTCCATTTTTTTTTTTCATTAAATAGTTGGTGTATTTTATTTAAATTATGAAAAAATATATATAAAAGCTGCAGCAACATGGTAATGGAAAAAAAAAAGGAAATCTAAATAAATAAAATGTGTTGTTTATGTTATTTTTTTTCTTGCTGTGTTTTGTTTTGTCCGTTTTATTTAAAGTTTTTATTAGACCTCACAAAGTCTACTGAATGCAATTTTATTATTATTATTATTGTCATTGTATTTCTTCAATTTTAGTTTTCCTTAATTCTTTACTCTCATAATAATAATATTAACTGGAAAATTATTTTAAAATGCAGTGGCGGCTCGTGAAGAAATCACTTGGTGGGGCTGCTTAACACTCGAATCAATGTTAACACGTTTTTCTCAAAAATTTGTTTTTTTAATTTGAAAATATCCGAACTCTACTATCCGACTGATTTGAAATTTTTGGAAGGTATTTTGTTTATTATTCTCTACAAAACTTCTTTGACGCGAAAAAGATCCTATCAATAGGATGCGAGTTATAGTGTACCAAAAAAAAAATACGCGCATCAATGCTTAGGTTCCGAAAGTTGTGCAGAAAAAAACGTTTTTTGTGAAGACAGCTTATTTGGACTTCTGTTCTGTTTTCAACACTTTTAAATATTTAAAAAGCTGTATGTTTTTTTTATTTAAGAATTGATTTTAAAAAAGGATCTTAGCAAAATATAAAAATTAACAGTTTCTTAGATAAAAATTCGTTTTTTAATTTTGTTTTTAACTTTATTTTAAAACTTAAAATAGTTGTGTCAATCTAAAGTTACGTTTAAATCCTTTTAAAAAAAAAAAAAATTTATTAAGAGAAAAATAATATTGAAGATTTTTTAAGGAAATATGTATGTATTATTTCCTCAATTTACGGTTGGAAATTTGCATTATGTATTCTTGAAAGCATAATAAATACACATGTGAAATGTTTCCTTGAATAGTGCTTCTTATTTGACTTAAATTGATACAACATAACATAGCCCAAGATATACATAATATCTCAAAGTTGGCTAGTCGCATTCCTTCCATATAAAAATTTAAAAAAAAATGCAATAATAAAATTTATACAAAAAAAAAAAAAACAAGCAACAAAATCTAAACATTATGTTGTATTGGAAAAAATTAGATGAGAACGAACATTATGTTGTACTGATAGAAAAGAAGAAATGTACCTACTTATTTGTTGGTTTACAATATTGGGCAATCAACCAACTGCCCCGTAGTATAAAATCAAAAATGATCATACGACATACATACTATTGTATAGATGAAACGAAAAAAAAAACGAATATGTATTATTAGAACATTTACGTACATGGTAAAAATTTTTTATGTAAAAGATTAATTCATCACTAAGCTGTAACAAAATTCATGGAAAATTGATTTAAAATTTTTATAAAATTAAATAAATTGTTACAAAACTAATATTTTCTCATTGTAAAATATGAATTTTATAAATGATGTAAAATTATTAATTAATATTGAAAAAAAAATTAATTATAAAAAATAATATAATAATACTCGTAATAAAATAAATATCATGAATGAATAAAAACATTATGAATATCTATTGTTTCTAAAATTTATAACAATTTTTACAAAAATAATTTTAAAATGAAAAATTTATTATGAGAGAAATATTTTTAACCATGTAAAATCCTATTAGAAAAAAATTAAGAGAAAAATTTATGTTGTATTGTTATTTGGTATGATAAAACATTTTCTCACTTTAGGGGCAGAATTGAAAATGCCCTACGAACACAAATTTTTTTGAACCAATTTTTTTTTTTTTTTTTTTTTTTTTTTTTTTTTTCGATTATTATTTCTATTATTATTATTGTTATTATATTTTGTTTTTTACAATATTTTTATAACGAAGAAATAAAGAAGGCTACACATTATTTTTATTAGTAATTTATATTGTTCTTATCGTTTATTGTGAACGAATTTTTACACACACATACATACACAAACATATACATATGTATGTACATATCGTGTACAAATTGTTTCTTGTATCCTTGCTTTTTTTCCCTCGTCCAACAAAAAATAGATTCTCTATAGAAAAATGAAATGAAAACATATTTTGAAAACTCTATATTACAGATTATATTGTGAAAAAAAAATAGGTACAAAATAATATTAAATGATGTAAAAATAAAAATAAAAACAACAAAAAATTGACCATACATAAAAATTATGGCTGTTCTTTATGTCTACAACACAAAAAAGAATTACATATACATATTTTAATTGTCTTCTATACGAAAGAACCAATAAATAAATTTATACATTAGGTACCTATTATTTTCTATTTTATTTTAATTTTATTTTTTTATTAAATTTAATTAAATGTATTTTTATAATTCAGTATGAAAAATAAGTTTTTGTTTTAGTTCTTGCTTTTTAAAGCTAAAACAAAAATAACCATTAAGAATCCTTGTCAAAGTACTTAATTCATATTGATTTTTAAAAAATCAGAGGGTTAAAATTCAGCAGGAGAAAATCATATAAAACTAAAAAAAAAACATCCATCAACTAATAATTCAAAAAAAAAAAAAAAAAAAAAAAAAAAAAAAAAAGAGATATTACAGACAATACGAATTTTATACATAATGCGCAAATTCTTCGTGTTTATTAAGAAGAAAAAAAAACGGAAAAAATTATGTGTAGAAAGAAGGATAATAAAATAATATAAAATAATACATAAATTTTTCAACAAATACTCTACACATATACCACTTAATTCATGTAGTATTAAGACGTTATAATATAATAAGTTTAATGTTATCTAAAATAAAAAATTCCTTTTTGTTTTCTTTTTCTGTTGAAAAATGTTTTTAAGCTTCTAAAAATTATATAGCATAACACATTTATTTCATTTCATGATACGTTCGTAAAATAATAGGGAAAATATAACACACATATATGTATATATATATATAGATATATACGTACAAATATTGTATTTATAAAACAATTTAATTTTCATTCTCTCTGATTATCCTTTTTAACTCTATATCTATATTACTGTTAGAAAGTGTCCTTATTTTTCATCTTTACTTAACTAACTCCCTCGAAAAAAATAGAAGCAAATGCGCATTTAAGAAAATTGCATTGACGTCATAGTCCTTAATATGAAAAAAATACACAACAACAGTAAGAAATGGAAAAAATAAAAGAGAAAAAAAATAATGATTCCTGTTATCAGTAGAATATAGCAGAAGAATACAGGAAATAAAATTTCTGCGTAATAAGCACACTATAGTGAGTATTATGTATTTATTGTTTGAAATATTTTTTTTTGTTTCCTTTTTATTTTTTTGAAATTTTATTATAAAATAGATAATATATTATAATATACCTAAAAATGTTTATTTAAATATATGTACAATTTATTTTGTATTGTACATTATATACATATGTATATATAATAATTCATGTTTATGTGTGTGTCTGTTTACTGTATATCAGATAATATATAATAGGACGTGTACAAGGATACATTTGATTCTACAAAATTAAAATGCTTCTGAATATTTTATTTAAAAGTTTTTTTTTGTTTTTTTGTAAGTTTAATATTCTGAATTTCAATTAATTTTAAAAAGGTACAAAAGCTATGTACATATATTATAACTTGAAGCACTTTTTCATTTCATTTTAATTGCTATTTAAAAAAAAAAAATAAATAAATAAAAAATTTTAGAATAGAAAAAAAAAACTTTCACTGATAAATTTCAAATTGAAAAACATGAAATTATTGTTGGTTTTTTTTTCTAGGATTCTGTACAAATAATACTACGAATTGACCTCGATTGAAGCGTAAATTTCATAGAAACTATTAATGCATATACGTATATAAATGTACTATACCTATACTTTAAGGAAAATAAATTATAAAATGTACAATAGTTGTACAATACGAAAATTTATGAGATTAAAAATTATTATTAAAAAAAAAAAACATTATGGAGGCAGTAAATTTTTAAATAAATTCTATTTAAAATGAATTTTCACTCCATGTGCATTGAATATTGCATAAAATATAAAATATATATATACATATATAATTCAAAATGGATTAATATAATTTTTATTATTGATGTCCTTGGTATTATTTTTGTTGCTATTTCTACCATGAGAGATGCTTTTTTTCTCATATAAATTCAGATTCAGAAATACAGTTAGCAAAACCCATTTACCCATATTTTTTTCCGTATTTTTTCTAATATACTTTTTTTTTTTTTGGAAAAGCTTTTCTTTTACATATAACAATTTTATTGTACATATATGTATATGGATATGTATGTGTAATTATGTATATATATAATGTGATGACATTGGAATTGGGCTGTAAGGATTTTTTTTTACTCATGTGTTTTTCTGCTTTTGCTGCCGTTGCTGCGCTGCTGACGCAATTTCTGTTACTGTTCAGTTCAGTTTCAGTATTGTTGGCGATGATGACGATTGTGATTGTAAGGATGATGAGAATGATTATAATGATAATACAAGCAAAATAAAACTCATATTCACCACACCATCCACCAGAAACAACAGCAACAACAAACAAAATGAGGATAGTAAAATTTATACTACATGTATTGTAAAAAAAGTATTTTTTTGCTGTCGCGCACAGTCTAGTTTTTTAGCACTACAATAATAATTATGAATTTTGTAAGTGATAACTGCTGCTTGCTGCTATATTGATTTTCCTCCTGTTGTTGCTGCCGATACTAATATTTTGTCTCCTTAATCCTTTCTCTCATTTCGTATCTGCTGTTTCTACATCTTTGGTACAGCCTTCTGCCTTATACACCCCCAGTTATGATGTTTGCTGATTGCTTCAGGGAATTTTCCCAGGATAGTATAGAGAAAAGAGAAAAAAAAAGTATACAAATGCCAACAACAACAAAAAATAAAATAAAGTAAAGGAAAAAAAAAGAAGAAAAATCATTTCAATTCAAGGTCAAGGCTAACCTAACAATTCATACACGCTCTTTTTCTGCTATGTGATATTTACGACAGATGAAAAACAGCCTTATATTATGAATGTTTGTATAATATGACTGGTATACGAATATGTTATATGTGTACTCGTGTGTATAGTTATATAAATTTTTTTATCCTTATAGTCTCCTTCACCTTTTTCGTCAGGATATATGATATTATGTATAAGGATTCATGAATTGTATCTTGGTATAACTATACTTCGAGCAATAAAAAAAAAAGTGAGTAACAAAATTAAATACGAAAGGCTTTTATTCTATAATATGTACGAATTAGATACAATATGTACATTGTACATATATAAGTATATAAATACTAAATACTTAGAATATAGTATATTAATTAATAAAACATGTATGTATACTGTTATGGTTAGATATGATAAACTATATAGCTATATGCAAATATACGGATAAGATGAAAAGGTTGAGAAAATATTAAACATTATTTTTCAATTTATGTATATTTGTCGTTTTTAAACTTATTTGACGTAGATTCATACATATTTAGAAAAAAGGATATGTAGAAGGATTTATGTACATATAACACTGAAACAGGCTGATGTAGATTTTTAATATCCTATACAAAAGTATGTTCTAATATAGATATTTTATAGATAAAGATGAAGGATAAAGAAGTTGAAAATTGTGATGAAACTGAGATATTTGTATATACACAATACAAACTTATATACATTTTTTGACATATTTTGATTCACTTTGGTTGAAAAGAAAACTAGAGACAAACAAAATGAAATAAAATTTTCTATTTGACTTTCTAGTCTTTTTACAAATGTACATGCATGTATAAATACAATTATATGTAATAGAAAAAACAGGACATCATATACATACATAATATATAAGTATACATACAACACAATATAAGGAATACAAAATTGTTGGAAGCAAAAGTCCTTGTCACTTGCATAAAAGAAAAAATTTTGAATATTAAATAGAAAGCCTATTACAATTGCATTGCATATATGTATGTTTATTTATTATGTATGTATGTATAATGTATATGCATAATATTATTTCACTTGTATGTATGTGCTACATAATATATGATGTACAATGTTTGTACATATAAAATATATTATTTTATCTTATTTGAATTTGACAAGCAGACATAAATGTAGAAAATGCATTTTGACTATTTTTTATACTGATATATTATATATGTACATATGTGTTATATTAAATTTTTACATATTCATGTGTACTTATTTTCTTGTTTAAAAAAAATGATATTTTTTTTTCCAAATTCAAAACGTACAAACCCTACAAAAGAATTATAATGTGTTGTACAAGAATTATAAGATTTATGCAATTTCTTTGTACAATGAAATGCATTTTTTTTTTTTTTATTATGTATTTTCAATGTTGAATTTCTATGGGGAAAAAACAAATTAAAAAATAAATATAAAACACAATTGAAAATACGAATCAAAAGAAGAAGAATAATAATAAGAAGAAAATGATGAAAAACTATTGTTGACACAATTCTCATCTGACATTGATCTGGTGGCAATATTTTTTTAAAAAAAATTCAAGAAAAAAAAAAAATACACAGATTTCAATTTTCATTCTTATTTTATTTTTTTAAATTCTTTTTATATGCATTTTGTATTCGAAGCAACAAAGTTTTTGTATTTAATAATGATAATGAACAATGATGCAAAAAAAAAAAAAAAGAATTGCATGAAGAAAATTGAAATAAAAACATATAGGTACATAACAAATAAAGAAAGAGAGGGAGAAAAAAAAACGAAATCAAGAAATCAATTTGTCATTGAAATCCTTTAGAGGAGAAAAAAACAAATAAATTAAATTGTTTTTTGTTTATTTTTAAAATGAAAATGTGTAATACTTTGGTCCTATTCAAGAAAAATAGAGAAATTGAAAAGGATGTTTTTTTCTTTGTTGTTTTGCTATTATGGGTAATAATTAATATCACAAAAAAAAAAAAAAAAAAACAATTTAATTCTATTACTTTCTTGTATTTTTACGCAGAAAATTTTTTTGAATTAATTTTGTATATTTAATTTAATTTTGTACTTTTTCTTCTTAATTAATTATTCTCTAAAAGGTTATTATCACTAGAGATGAAAAAAGCAAAAATCCGATTTTTTCTAAATAGTTTTTTTTTTCGTTTTTTTCATATTTTTCCGGATTTTTTCATAAAAAGCTGCTTTTTAAATGCTTTTTTCACAAATGAAAAATACATTCACCCGTTGCTTTTTATCGGTTTTTTTCCAAAAAAGCGGAAAAAAACAGGAAAAAAACATTTGTTTTTTTCATAATCATAGGAAAAAGATATATACATACATTCATTTGAACGGTTTTTTTCAATTTTTTGAAGTAAGTAGGTAAATTTATGATATATAATGAAATTTGGGTGTACAGGGTGTTTCACACATCTTGTGCCAAACTGAAATGGGTGGTAGATCTCTGTGAGAAACGAAAAAAATCGTATGGGAGGGGGGGGGGGGTCTATTCTCAATGGTTACCGAGATATTCAAGGACAATTTTTTTCGTCCTTGAACATAAAAATTACGAATTTTTTCCAAAATTTTTTGACTTTGAGTTAGAATAACTTTATAACCAATTAACATAAAACTTTGTAAAAGACATTTTTTGAAAGGTCTGAAGGTTCTCTATGGAAATAATTTTCATTTACCTCTCTACATTGAGCGAACCCTGAATTATGTTGCTAAAAGTAGAACTGGTTCCTTTTCGAAAAAAATTGTCCTTGAATATCTCGGTAACCATTGAGAATAGACCCCCTCCCCCCCCCCCCCCCCCCCCTCCCATACGATTTTTTTCGTTTCTCACAGAGATCTACCACCCATTTCAGTTTGGCACAAGATGTGTGAAACACCCTGTACACCCAAATTTCATTAAATATCATAAATTTACCTACTTACTTCAAAAAATTGAAAAAAACCGTTCAAATGAATGTATGTATATCTTTTTCCTATGATTATGAAAAAAACAAATGTTTTTTTCCTGTTTTTTTTCCGCTTTTTTGGAAAAAAACCGATAAAAAGCAACGGGTGAATGTATTTTTCATTTGTGAAAAAAGCATTTAAAAAGCAGGAAATCCAACGAAATTGTTTTTTTCATGGGTTTTTTCATCTCTAATTATCACAAACTTTATGTAGATTTATTTTTTATGAAAAAAAAAAAAAAAGAAAATACACATAATTATGTATTATGTTTTTATGAATTTATTTAGGTTACTTGAATTCCTTTTTGGAATTTTTTTCAATTATGTATTTCTCTAATCTTTCTCTAATATTACAAAAAAAAAAGATCCTTTGTTAAAGTTTTAATCAACAATTTTTTTTTTTTTTTTTTTTTTTTTTTTTTTTTTTTTTGTAATATAAAAAGAGCTTGACTTGTATTTATAACATTGAAATTGTTTTCAAGAAGAATACTTACATATTCTTATTTTTTTTTTTGTTTTATATTATTTTTTAGATAACTGGAGCTGCTCAAATAGTTTTAGGAGCCGCATTATTATGGGGTCATGTAGGATATTTTGCAATTGTGCAAAATAAATTTTGGGCACCATCAACAATACTATTGGCACTTGGACCGTTCACTTTTATATTATGTTGGATGGGTTGTCAGGCAACAAATCAAAAGAAACGATGTTTATTAGGAATGGTAAATTATTGATATATGTAATGCAAATAAAAAAGATTAAAGAAAAAAAAATTGAAAAAAATATTAAACAAAAATTTCGAATTTTTTTTTTAGTACAAAAAGGATTAATATTATTTTTAAAAAATATTTTTTTTTTTTTTTTTTTTTTTTTTTTTTTTTTTTTTAATATTTTCATTAATTCTTCTGATGATGATGGTCGTTTCGTATTGATAAATACTTAAAAAAACAAAAAACAAAAAAAAACAGTTTAGTGCTCTACTTGTTGCAGAGATTTGTGTGCAATTTATTATTTGTGGATGGGCTTTGGCAATGCGTGAGAGTCTTCCAACATCTGTGGAAGTATATGTGGATGATTCATTTGTGGAATTTCTAGATAAGTTTACAAGAACCAAAGCTGATAGTTTGTTTGATAGACATTTGTGGAATAGAATGCAATCGCAAGTATATATCTGAAATAAAAAATAAAAACAAAAATTTGCTGATTTTAAAAAATATATACATATATAATATGATGCACTTTAAAAACGCAATGTTTTTTTATTTTACATTTTTCCTTTATTTTTTTTCCTCTTTAAAATGAAATTGAGAATAAAAAATATTAAAATAAAAATCATTTTCTAATTATCATTTTTTTTTTTTTTTTACATAATTAATTTAAAATTACATATGTACATATGTATTGTATATGTACTATATATTGTTCCTCATGAGATATCTTTAATAAAAATGTCATTCATTATTATATAATACCTTTTATTGTAATATCATTCTTATTATTATTATTATTATTTAAAAAAAAAGGATTAAATATAAATATAAATTTTTTTTTCTCTTGTTTTTTGTTTTGTTCTTCCTTTTTACTTGTTTTTCTCCATTTTTTTTTTTTCTTTTTTTTTTTTGGTTTTATTGTGTATGAAAAATTCCTTTCAGTTACAATGTTGTGGAGTTAATGGTCCTATTGATTATAGTCGTCTGGCATTACCATGGTCATGCTGTTCAAGACCACAACATGCATATGAATCTGCTTGTGACACACATTATAAAAGAGGTTGTCTAGCAGTATTGTCAGATCAAATCCGTGAAAGACTGTTATTTGCATGTTTTGCTTCTACTGGGATAGCCATCATCCAGGTAAAAATATAATTACAAAGTTTTCATCTTTTTTTTTCTTTTTTTTTAATTCAATTACACTTACTATAAAACAACATATCTAATTTTATTGAAAATCTTCTATAGAATAAAAACACAAATTTTCATTTTTACTCTTTTACTGATTTTATTAACAAAATTTAATTGGCAATTTAAATTATGTATGTTGAAACTTACATTTTTTTTTTGTTTGTTTGCGATGTAAATTCTCATCTAACTATAAATTTATTTTTTCTTTTGATAAAAATTTTTTTGTTTTATTCATCATTTTTTCTTTGTGTTAATTAAATTGTCTCGTATATGGAAAATTTTTGAATTTTCCATTAGGAAATTAATATCATAAATTAAATTGTTTGTTTGTGTTTGTAATGAGAGAGTATAGCAATAATAAAATGTACAGGAAAATATTTGTTACCAAAAAAAAAAAAAAAATGAACAGAATGTTTCTATTTGAAAAAAAAAAAAAAAAAAAAATGCTTTTGTGCAACATCATAGTTTGAATGTCCGAAGTTACGATACGTGTATTGTATTTTATTTTTGAATTGATCGACTCACATCGATATACATAATACATATACATATGTATGTTTATAAATTGTATATACACTCGTATAATTTAATATTTTAAATGAAATTATTGTACCATTGTAGAATTCTTGTAATATGATACTAAATTGCATTTTGCAACATTTGAAAATGTGTGACTGATGGAAGCTAAATAAATAAAATATTGATGTGTGAATAATGGATCCGTATTTTACAATATGTTACATATTGGTAGCAATTTAAATTTTATCGTTTCACATCACAATTGAATTATTATTATGAGAATTATTTTGTTTTTTTAATGCTTGACGAAATAATACTGAAGCAAAAAACAACTAAATAATCAATTTTATTCGTTTCATTCTATTACGGATCATTGAATGAACTCTATTTAATTTTATGTGTCTTGAATTTCATGTAAATTCTACTCTTTTAGTCCTGGAATAATTATTTCAACGATTACCTTTATTTTAATATCAACATGAAATAAATCCAGTAACTTCACACTCATGGAAAAGTCAAATTTTCAAATCTTTAAATATAAAATAACCATTAATTTTTTTTTTTTTTCAAATTGAAAATAGGTCATTTTTCTTCTCATCACAAAAATTTTCGTTTTCTTTAGTTTAAATGAAAATTAAATGAATTTTTTAATGAAACGCGAAATTAATAAAAGTTAATCGAAGAGGGGGGGGGGGGGGGGAAAAAAAAAAAAGAGTTATAAATTATCGAATGATTCTTTTGTTTTCATTTGAATGAAAAAAATGTTAAATATATTTTCGCAATGAGCTTATTAATTTAAAAATTTAAAGAAAAGATCTTCTATAGATTTTCTTATTTGTTTATAATTAAAACTTTTAGTAATTGTGTGGATATTGCCTTTTTTTTAAATAAATTTTGTTTTTAGTTTTGTTTCGAATGGGAATTATATTTTACTGTGATTTTATATTTTACGTTATTAAATTCTACAATAGAATTCAATTTTGTTCAAAATAAAATAATTAAATTAAAAATAAATTTCATTGAAATAAAATTGATTAAAGTTTTTGACTGTTGACTCTTAATTCATGAATTTTATTTATGAAATAAAAAAAAACCAAGAGTCAAAAGTCTATTTGTAAAAGTTATAAAAATAAAAATCTCCAAAATTTTCAATTAATCTTTTACCTGTAATTTAATATATGTATGTATATGTATATAAAAGAATATGTAGTTACATTTTTTTTCTTTTTTACTATTTTGATTCGAAAACAATTGAAAATGTAAAACAAACAAAAAAATGTTATGAAATAAAAAAGAGAAAATATAAATAAAAAATTCGAATTTATAATTTCTTTGTTTTGTGGTAATCGAAAAAATTTTGTAAAGAGGCAGGGAGTTTTTTTTTTGTTTTGTTTTATTTTTCTTTTTCATTTATTGTTGTGTTTGTATAGTTTTTTAACTACAGAATTTAAATAAAAACACTTAAGCTGGTTGTTTTTGTTATTTCAATAAATCAATAATATTAAAATTTAAATTGTGAAAGCACTTATTTTTCTCTTTCCATTATGTACGAGTATACCTACAGGGGTTACAGGTATTTTTATTTCAATACTCCTTTTATTCTTATTTTTATTGAGAATAAAAAAAATAATATAAATTTAAAAGAATTCCGAAGAAAAGCAAAAAAAAAAACATTTTTCTATTTATTTATTATTTATTGATTTATTTTTCCTTTCTTTTTTTTTTTTTTTAATTATTATAGAGCATTGGAGTTTTCTGTGCCATCCAACTAACTGTACTTCTTGGAAGAGCTGCTGCCGGTGAGGACATAAATTCAGTTGCAAAACGACAACAAGAATTGCTTCCATTATCTATTCAGGAAAAAGGACGACGAGATCTGCCATCACCTATGACTCTTACGCCGACCGCGCCAGGTCATCGAATCTTGAAGACTGCTCCTCCACCGCCACCACCTACAATGCCGAAATGACAAACAATTAGTTTTTAAAAATGATGATTATGATGAAAAACCATCACCATAAAATCCACAAAAAAATAAAAAAATATTTAAAGAAAAAATATTAAAAAAAAAAATACAAAAAAATACAAAAAAAAAAAAACAAAAAAAAAACTAAAAAATATATTACTATATGAAAAGAAATTTAAAAAATATAAAAAAAAAAAACAATACAAACAAACAAAAATAATTAAGATTAGAGAAAACCCACAAAAGTTACATTAAAATTACCACAACAACAAAATTTGAAAAAAAAAAAAAACAAAATATTTAAAAAATTTGAAAAAAAAAAATTTAAAGAAGTTATATTTTAAAAATTTTTGTGGAAAAAAAAATAATTGAAGAATAAAAAAATCATTTTCAATTAATAACAATGATGATTGCAGCATTACACCTGATCAATGTGATGTGAGAAATAAAATTGTCATTAAACGTAAGTTTAAAATAAGTTTATCATGTATGATGTACTCAACCATGTAGAAGCTAAGGATAATAATGATGATGATGATGATGATGAGGATGAGGATGACGATGAGGATGATTATGATGATGTTGATGATGATGTTAATGATGATGTTGATGATGATGTTGATGATGATGTTGATGATGAGATGATATCCCCATGATGATGAAGACGATGAGCATGAAAAAGAAAAAAGACTAACACACAGAAGATCAGGAAAAGGCTGCCTATTGTAGTTTGTGATAGTTGAAAATTTATTAAAAACTATATTGATGAAAAAAAAAAAATAATCAAATGTTGGCTTTTGAAATTGCTAATGCAATTTGGTCATCTTGTTTTATTTATATAAAAAAATTTAAAATTAAAAAGGAAAAAAAATATTGTAGTGTTTGAAAACAAAAACTATTACAAAAAAAAAAAAAAAAAAAAAAAAAAAAAAATTAAAAAAAAAAATAAGTAAAAAAAATATTCCAAAAATTTCCAAACGATGTATTTTTCTAAAATTAAAATTAATTAAGAAAAATGTTCATAAATCATTTTTATTTATTTATTCGCCAATAAGAGGCACAAAAAAAAAAATGAAATGTTTTTTGACAGTTAGAGTTTTCCAACTACATATATATATTATATATTTAAATAATGTTAAGAAAAAAAAAATTTAAAACTAAAAGAAATACATACTTAAATTTAAAAAAAAAAATAATTAAAAAATAAAAAAAAAGAAATAAATTGGAAAAAAAAAACAAAGTAAAAAAAAAATATTGTAGCTAGTTAACGACACTCTTGTAGTTTTTAGTTTCACTTGACCAATTCCATCATTATATTATACTACTTACCAACATTTAAACAAAAATAAAAATAAAAATGATATGAAAAGAAAATAAAAACATATGAATTCAATTAAAATTACATTTAAAAGAAACATTTAAAGAAAAAATTTAAAAAACAGTTACATATTTCAAAAAAAACTATATGAAGAAAAAAAAAGTATTTATGAAAAACAAAACTGTTAAGCAAAATTTTTGAAATTATCAAAAACCGTTCAAAATTGAAAATAAAAATTTAAAAAAAAAAAAAAACAAACAAGAAAAGGAAATTAAAAGTAAAAAAGAAAGAAAGAAAGTAAAAAACATGTTTTTAAGTTTAATGCAGGGTTCGATATGAACTAAAAAGAAAAATTAAAGAATGAAAGAAAATGAAATTAAATAAACAAAAAAAAAAAAACAAAAACAAAAAAAAAAGGATAACATACTTACAAATTTTTACTTATTCTGTGTAGAAAGGCTCTCTCTTTATTTTTATGTTTTATTATTTTTTTTTACGTGGAATATATTTTTTTATTTTTCTTTTTTCTCGTCATTCGATGTATTTTTACTATTTACGATTTTAAAGTCAATTAAAAATTCTGAAAAATAATTAATTTGTGTTTTATTTTTGAAATTATTTTTTTATATTTTTTTTTTAATTAAGTGAAATGAAATAAAGTAAATAATATTTTTCTATAGTTAATTCTTTTTTTCTTATTCATTTTATTTCTCAAATTTTTCTTTTCTTATTGTAAGTTAATATTTTTTTTTTTTTTTGAAAATCCATTTTAAAGAGACAAAAAAAACAAAATATTATATTTTAAAAATAAAATAATAAAAAAAATATATATATAATAATTATGGTGAACTTAAAGAATTTTTTTTTGTTGTGCTTTGTTGCAGAGTGGAAATATTATGATGAATAAATTGAAGTAAGAAGGAAAAAGAAATGGTAAAAAATGACTATGAGCCAGAATACATTGGTTGTAATGCGCTAGTTGTAGCAATTTTTTTCCTACTTGGTATAATAAGAATAGTCTAAAATAATTTTAGCTGACGGTTGCAATACACTCACGCTCGTTACAACTTGGTCGTGCCACCATCAGGTGTATTTTCAGGAGTTGTTAAAACCGGTTATAAACTCGTTTGCGACGGTATCAGCAGTCCAAGTCTATTCTCAGCCTATACTATGAAGGAATTTTGGTTTCAAAAAGTTTACATTAAGTTTGAAAAAGGATTAAACTTATACAAAAGCTTTTTATTTGTGGAAAACAGATTTTTTTAAAGCTTATTTTAATAATATATTTTGCAGAGTATGGGTGAAAATACATTGGTTGTGATGCGCTAGTTGTAACAATTTTTTTCCTACTTGGTATAATAAGAATAGTCTAAAATAATTTTAGCTGACGGTTGTAATACACTCACGCTCGTTACAACTTGGTCGTGCCACCATCAAGTGTATTTTCAGGAGTTGTTAAAACCGGTTATAAACTCGTTTGCGACGGTATCAGCAGTCTAGGTCTATTTTACCTCTATGTCAGTAGTTATAAGCCATAATCAACTCTTTATCCTACCATTTATTTTTAAGGATATACCTATGCCTTTTGCAAAAATTTATTATTAAACACCGAAAAAAGGATGTAAGAAAGGACTATTTACTATTTGGTACATTAAATAAAATAAAATAAATCGTTTTTATAGTTCGTAAGTTAGTATCTGGTTCTTAAAGCTCCAACGAGGTACCATGTTGATTTTTTAATTTTTTTTTTTTTATTAAGAGAATAAAACATAATATTTTTTCTAAACGCATAGAATGGCAAATTTTTATTTGTATGTATTTGTTTTTATTCAAGGAAATCTAAATATTCTTTATATTTCCGTTTTTCTATTCTTTTTTTTTTTTGTTCTTACAAAACATTAATTAATTTTACAATTTAAAAATTTAAAAATTACTCAATAAAAACTATAAAAATTATTTTTTACATTACAAATGGAATTTAAAAATAATGCTAAAATTTTGTTTTTCAAATTTTTTCTACATTTTAATTCAATTATTTTATTTCGTTATTAAATCTAACATCTTAATTTTCAATTATCTTAGTATTCAATTATCTTATACAAATTATTTATTTTGCATATGAGAATAGAAATTTTTATAAATTAAATCTGTTTTTCCTATTATATATATTTGTCATAATGAAACACAAAAACGCCAATGTTATCTACAAATAAATGTTAAGGACTTCAAATGAATTTTTTGATTTAAAAAAAAAAAAATGATTTCAACTTCCTCGTCCAAAATTTTCAGTTTCACAATTTGCGATAGTTTGTTTTTCCTTTTTTGTCTGAGCTTATTTTTCAATAGTCTATCACTTTAGTTTGAAAAAAAAAATCAAATAGATATAGCAAGTCATTGGAGTGTGTGTGTGTATGTACATATAAAAAACAAAGACAAATATATATATATTTATAAATTTTTTAAATTGGAACATTTTACTTTAAAATTTTTTATTATATTCATATATACAATTGCATAAAACTAACTAACTATACAATTAATTCCAAATATATCATGTATTTATAAAATATATAAAAATAATATGTATTATCATATTCGTATAATAAATGCAAAAAATTTTAAAGAAAATATATAGATATATAAAAAAAAATCCGAATGATAAGTTCGTTATTCTTATTATTTTTTTTTTTCAAAAAGTATTGCTTTACGATGCAAAAGATGTCAAATTATCATGTACTTTATGCTTAACATTTTTAAATATTGACAAAACCATCTATCCCTTC
Source organism: Bombylius major (assembly GCA_932526495.1). NCBI lineage: Eukaryota > Metazoa > Arthropoda > Insecta > Diptera > Bombyliidae > Bombylius > Bombylius major. The sequence continues at coordinate 30,539,869 of OW052046.1, read as the reverse complement.
GACTGGCTCAAAATTAGAGAGAAAAAAAAAATGTCTAAAAATCACAAAATTACAAGCCAACAAGCAAATTTAAGTACAATAATTTTTTTCTCACTTCAATTAAAAATTACTTAAAATAATTTCATAATTGTTTTTACATATAATGAGAAAAATTATTTTAAAATTTTTGAATATTTTTATTTCTCAAATTTCCTAACGTAAAAAGTTAAAAAAGATGAAGTTAATGTGGAGTAAACAGTGGCGGATTTAAGTTGGACTGCGCCCTAGTCCCTGACCGATATGACGCCCTTGGTAACGTAGTTGTGAGGTTTTTTTTTTTTGCTTGTTAGATAAAGATTTTTACATTCATAGGTGCCAAAGAGTAGACGTTTTCTTTTTTTTTTTTGTCAACGTACTCCTTGTTTCTGTCTTGTACCTTTTTTATAGCTTCGTACTACTACTACGCGATAACTACAATAACATCCAATTTACCGCCCTAGGCCCGGGCCTCACCGGCCCAAGCCTAAATCCAGCACTGGGAGTAAAAGGTAAGGACCAAGGACATTTTTAGTTTTAAAAGGAAGAAAATAAAAAAAAAAATACTTAAAAAGTAAATCCAGTAGAAAAAGGAATAAGAAGATTAAATTTTTGTCATGGTCAAAAGGAACAAATATTTCACATTTGACATCCTGTTTTGTCACTTAAATTCATAAATTTATGTTTTTTTTTGTTTCTAATGGCTGTGTTTTCAGTGGAACTGAGGAAGTGAGATGTTCTCACTTCAGTTTATGCTGAAAAATTCAACATTACGAAACAATTCAAGAAGAAACATAAAATACTTTTTCACCAAAAACAACTGGTAAACTTATCTGAGCAAGTGAGCAAATGAAAATCAGTACGAACAAAACGCGTTTATCAAGTGAAGAAGTGAAAAATCTCTGAATTATCAGTTCCTCAGTTCTAATAATATACAGCTAATATTAATAAAATAACAGAATATGTATACCCTGTATAATTCTGAAACATGAAAATATAATTATGATTAAAATAAGAAAATTATAATGAAAATAGTTTTTGTAGTATTGTATAAACATATCCGTGATACAAACTACAATTACATTATATCTGTAATCTGTATCCGTTATATCACAGACGATAATATCTATACAGATGGTGCAAACTTTGTATTATAATGTTTTCATTAAAATTTTAGGCGGATTTTCGAAAAATCCACTTTTCAAAGCAAATATAGGAAAGCTTTTAAGAAAGAAATCAGAAAATTTAATAATTTTTTAATAGAAATATGCTTCCATTTGTACGATCTGTATAGATATTACCGTCTGTGGTTATAGTGAGTTTAAGTAACAAATACAGAATTTGAATGGAAAAAAAAAATATGAGTTACAAAAAATACTGTTACAAAGTACATTTACCGCATCGACTTTGTGCTTAAAAATTAAAAATAAAAAAGAAAAAAAAATTATCTTCGATTAAAATATCAAAATAAAAAAAAAAAAGTAAGAAAAACTTGGAAATTAATTAAGAAATCTCATTTTTGTTTTCTTCTATTTTATAAGAAATTTCTTCTTTGAATTTGTATTTCAAGCATTTTCTCTTGTATTTGTAAACTTTTTCTAACATATTCTTCAATTATTGATAATTTCTTTTTCTCGATTGCGTTCGCTTCAGATAATAATTTATTTGAAAATTGACTATCTTCACGAGCATCTTTATTTAATTTTTTGATTTCATTTAAAATTTCAACATTGAAATTACGTTTTCTTGTCTTTTTTAATTTTAAAAAACTACCACCATCTAATTTTGATCGATGATAATTACGTGACGTTGAAGCAGTACAATTTGTTCGACTAGGTGTAGCTGATGTTGCTGTTGATGGTGCAGATGATGATGCTATTGGTGTTGTTGTTTCTAATGCTGCAGGATGATCAATATTATTATTATTTATTCCAGATACATTTGTTGTTGTATTATGATTTTGAGAAATTGGACTTTGACTTCGAGATTCAGATGCATAATCCGATGGTGTAGTTAAATTATCTTGAGCTGATGGTTGATTTATATCGTTGTCCTTTAAAAAAATAGAATAATAAAATTTAATTAAAATTAAAATATGGAATAAAAAAAGGTTATATTTTACCATAACATATTCTTCTTCTTCTTCCCTTTTAATATTAAGATTATCATATGATCCTAAAGGCCCAAATTGATTGAATGTTGGAAATTGTCCCAAATGACCAAACTGAGTTAAAGCTCCGAATTTTCCAAGTTGACCTAAAGAGTCCAATTGAGGAATACCTGACAAAATGATTTTGAAAATTGATGAATAAACGATATCAAAGAAATTCATAAGAAAATCTTACCTGTTTCTATTTTAGACAATTTAGGAGAAGAAGAACCAAGTTGACCTGATATATCTAAATGAAAAATACGTAATGAAGTTATTGAAGATTTTAAGAATTAATGAGAAACTTAATACATAATTGAAGGAAACATAAAGACAATCTTACCTGTTTCTATTTTAGGCGTTTTAGGAGAAGAAGGTCCTATAGGAAGAAAAAAATAAAAATTTTACAATTTACTGACGTTGTCACATAAAGAAGAAATAGGGTGGAAAAGAACAATTTGTTTGAATTTTTTTTATAACACCTGCAATACATCCATTTGATTGAATCGGTTCATCTTTATTCGTTTCTGGTTTAGCATCATCTTTGTAGAGATGACCAATTAGTTCATGTACTTCGTCATACACTGGCCAACTTGATGGTTTACCATCTGACTGATAAATTAATCTTCTTTCATGCCTATTTTGGACATAAAAATAAACATAAGAATTTATTTAAAAATTTATAGAATGACAAAAAAAGTTATTAAACCTATATTTTTGAGTCATGTTATGTGTTTTAACCTGCACATCACGACATGTTAATGACAAACCAAATTTATTTAATTCATCGGCAATTTTTTGATAAACAACTGAAGTACGTTTTGATTTTTTCAATTCTGTATAATACTGCCGCCAATATTTAACAAATGCTTTTTCAGTTTCAACATTCCAATTTGATCTTTTTCGTCTTTTTACTGCCGGTGTAACTAAACCTTGATCAATTGATGAATTTAAATTTGATAAAATTATGCTCGGATCAACTGGAATAACATGTGATTCACCTATAGTTAAGGAATTTATATTCATTGCTGAACTTGAACTCAAATCCATGGGATCCATATCATTTGTTTTCCCAGAATTACCATTATCATCGCCATTTGAATTAGATCCACTCGATTCAATTTTATTTAATGCTAGATCAAGTCTTTTTACATTATTATTAGTCACTGTAGTAATTTTTGAATTTGATGTTAAAGCTTTAATTGCTGCTTCTTGTATCTCTTGTAGTTGATAGTTCGTTGTAACTGTAACTGGCGGATAAAAAAATGAATTTGAAACTGATGGATTAGGAGAATTTTCTGAAGATGATGATGTTGTTGTCATTACAAATTCAGGAGAAACTTTTATTTTAGAATCTGTTATTGTAGTGGACGATGATGATAATGTTGAAGTCTTTGTATTTTCTTTAATTTTTGCTGCAAAATCCATAATTGAATTAATTTTTGCTTTCATATTATTATTCATGGCTCCAATTTTTAATTTCTCTTCATCATTTTGTAATAGTTTCATCATGGCATCATTTTTTTCTAATGAAGAGGAACATGTTTCAAATTTTATTTTCTCACTATTATCGGTTTCTGGTTTTAAACGAAATTTTATTAATTGTTTTTTAATATCTTCATGGTTTTCATTCATGCTATTCAATTGATTCGAATCTGATTTTTTATCTGATGATGGTGTGGTATTACAAGCTGATTCATTCAGATTCTCTTTATCTTTAATTGGTTGATTATCATCATCACTATTGAATTCTTTGTTCTGTTTAACAGAATCATTTACCACATTATCATCATCACTCACATTTTGTTTAGAATCATGTGAATTCTCTATGGCCGATGCTGTTGCAGATACGGATGCAACGTTGACGCTATCCTTATTTAAATAACTTCCCGTAACAGCTGCGAATATAGCAGCAATGGAACTATTAGCCGTAGTCATTATTTATTTAGTTTCTTATTTTTATGTATTTAAAATAAATTTATTATATGTACTTTTATCAACATGAATTATATTTGTGACTTAAAAAAATCCACTAAATTTTATTCTTGTTTGGTAAACAACTTCGTCCGTGGCAGACATTTCAAATTTGTCGTAATCGCACTGTACTGTACTGTGTAAGTTATAGCGAATTAGCGAATTGTCAGTTTAATTTTCTACAGAATTTAATTGATTTTCAACTTTAAATTTTATTTAAAAAAAAAAAAAAACAAATTCACACACACACATGACACAACCACAAAATAAATATCTTTTTTAGGATAAATTATCAGTCTATTGACTTTGTTTATGCCAAAGTTCGAATAGTTTAAATTAAATTTTAAACTTGTTACGAGAGCAACATTTAAAGATTAATTAAACATTTTAAAACCATAAATTCTATATTATTTGACTAGAAAATTTTTAAAAAACCCTTTTTTTAAAATTCAAAAGACTTGAAAAACTTAGAAAATGGAACAAAACAATGTTATCGCCAGTTTTATGTAAAATCTCATTATAATTCATCACTTCTGAATCATTTTAACAGTTTATACGGTGAAAAAATAATCCCAATTTTGTATTAAATTGGGAGTAGCGTAGAAACGGTAAAATTGGGATTAAAAAAGTACATGCAAACGTTGATATTTTTATACACTTATAGTATACATATTATTCTTCTTCCACATAAAAAAAAAGAAGAAGAACATGACAGCTTCACTTTCACCATAAAAATTAGAATTCTCCGCCTTATTGCATTTCACCTCACACATACATATAAAAAAATTGGGATTAAACCCAAATAAATTGGGCTTAAGCCAAAATCCGAATTATCGAGTTTATACGAAAAAAATTGGGAGTAAACCAAAATCCAAATTAAATTCGGAGCAGGCATAAACACGTAGATTGAAACTTGGAATAAACGCAGTCAACATTGAGCTGTCAGAGTCAGACTGTCAGTCTCAGTCAGTCATTTATGATTTGGCCCACGTGTTTGTGTTAAGAATTCTTAATTGAACCAATCGAGTATATTTTGTAGTATTTTTTATTTTCTCATATTTATTTAATAACAATAAATCCTAATTCATTGAAAAATGGGTAAAGCTAAGCCGAAAGTTTCAACAAAAAATAAAAAAGTAACAATTGAAGAGCAGATAAGTGAAGGAAAAGTAGCAAAATCAAAAAATCGTCAAAAGATTCGACTACGTGCTGAAGAGGATTCTGTCCTGGATAGTAAAACATCGAAGAAAATTTTATCAGAAGCTAGAAAACAACATTTAGAAATAAATGAAACATCTTTAACTACGAGTACAAAGTCATCACCATCATCATCATCATTTCGATTCAAAAATAAAACAACTAACTTGAGATCAGATACAAAATCAGACTCAGAATCTGATTATGATTTCAATGAAAATAGTGAACAAGATGTTAAGGAAGAAGATTTTTATGATGATATTGAAGTAAACGAAGAAGATGCAAAAGCATTTGAATTATTTCAAAATATCGAAAGCAGTGGTAGAAGATTCAAGAAATTAAGTGATATTATTATGGAAAAAATAGCTGAAAAACAGGCTGATATGCAAACTAAATTATCTGATGATGGCAATTCAATTAAAATTGAAGAAGTTGATTCAAGAGTACGTGAAATGTATGAAGGTGTACGTGATGTTATGAGACGTTATAGAAGTGGTAAAGTACCGAAAGCATTCAAAATTATACCAAAATTACGAAATTGGGAACAAATTTTATATATAACAGAACCATTTAATTGGAGTGCAGCAGCAATGTATCAAGCTACAAGGACATTCTGTTCTGTATTATCACAATATATGGCACAACGTTTTTATAATTTAGTTCTATTACCTAGAGTACGTGATGATTTATGTGAATATAAAAAATTAAATATGCAATTATATAATTCATTACGTAAAGCATTATTTAAACCATCGGCATTTATGAAAGGCATAATATTACCACTTCTTGAATCTGGTGATTGTACATTACGTGAAGCAATTATATTTGGTAGTGTAATTGCAAAAAATTCAATACCAGTTTTACATTCATCAGCATGTTTATTAAAAATATGTGAAATGGAATATTCACCAGCAAATTCAATATTTATAAAAATCATCTTAGATAAACGTTATGCATTACCATATCGTGTTATTGATGCAGCAATTGCACATTTTTTACGTTTTGAACATGATAAAAGAGAAATGCCAGTATTATGGCATCAAAGTCTTCTTACATTTGTTCAACGTTATAAAAACGATATATCATCTGAACAAAAAGAAGCATTATTTTCTTTACTTCGTAAACAATCACATCCAAAAATTACTCCAGAAATACGAAGGGAATTACAAGCAGCTAGATGTCGTGATATTGAAATGATGGAACCACATCCGACTGATTTAGAATATGAAAGAAATCGTTGTAATTCATCAAGTAGTGTGGAGGATGATGAAGATATGTAATAACGAGTATATTGTTATGAGTACTATTTAGGTTAAAAATAAAAAAAGATTATATACATAAAAAAAAATTTTAATTTTTTTAAATTTTTTTTCCCTAAAAGTAAGAAAAATATAACGAATTAAGTTTCTTGTTGTTGCCTATTCGATGGTCTTGCTGGTGTTGAAATAAGACCCAATAATTGACAATCAGCCTCTAGGATAGTTAAATCTTTTGATGAACCTAAAAATCTTGTTGATAATTCTAATTCTTTGATACGCAATCGAACTTTGGCTCCTCTGACATAATCACTGGTTTGTTTTAATTAGAAAAAAAAAAACAAACTATTTTATTTCATAAATATTACACTTAAGAAAATTTACCTTCCATTACGCATAGGTCGTGTACAAACACAGTGAAATTTCCATCCGAAGTCTATGTATAAATCGTCATCAACAACATGAAATATTTTCCCTGCAACAACTTTATCTTTCGGATCTCCTAACTGAAATTGATAAACCAAATATTAATTTAAATTTTAAATAAATAATTCAAACTACTTACATCAATGAATTTCGAATTCTTCAATAATGATTTAAATGTTTTCGGTGTTTCATTTTTATCCGGTTTTGAATCTTTAATATTTTCATGTTTTTCAAATGCTTTAGCAAATCCACTTTTATTTACTGTAGTCTCATTACTTGGTTCTTTTTCTGTTGCAGATATTGTAGAGCAATTGCTATGAATTATAAATCTTGATGTAGCTGCTGGTATTACAATTTTAATTGTTTTAAATAAATTCGAATTAATTTTCAGGGCTGATGACATCTTGATTTTAGTTATCTGTAAAACAATACAGATATAATTTTAGTCTTTACTGATATAAATTTGTAAATTGCAAAGATACTTACTTAATTTTAGTTTGATTTTTTTATTTTTTTTAGTGATTCTTCATATTAACTGGTTTCCTTTAAAAAATAAATATTTTCAATAAGTTAATATGTATTTGTATATACTATACTATATAGTATATAACATACGCATAACCTCTTTTTATATTTTACTCAAGTTGTCATTGTACAGGTTTATGCGTAATTCGCTTTTAATACGGATTTTGGTTTACTCCCAATTTTTTGTGGTATAAACTTGCTAATTCGGATTTTGGCTTAAGCCCAATTTATTTGGGTAAAATGCAATATGGCGGATTATAATTTTTATGGTGGAAGTGAAGCTGTCACGTTCTTCTTCTTCTTTTTATGCGGAAGAAGAAGAATATGTATACTATAAGTGTATAAAAGTATCAACGTTTGCTTGTATTATTTTATTCCCAATTTACGGTTTATAGCGTACTCCCAATTTAATCCAAAATTCAGTTTTAATTCGGATTAATTTTCGTCGTATAAACTCTTAATTGATAAGTTGTCATTGTTGTCAAGTTGAAATGTCAACTTTTTTTCGATTCTTGAAAACAATTATTATTGATTTGGTGTTGCTTGCACGAATCGAGTCATGGAAAAGAAATTAATCGGACGCAAGAACGCGTTACGCGTACGAAACGGATGCATATGTATTATTTGATGTTAATTGTTTATTATTTGTTCGCTTTCATACCGCATATTTGTCGTATCTTCATGAAAACAAGATAGGAATACAGGTGAATCGCGATATAGTGAACCCAAAAAAACAAGGCATGTTCACTGCATCAAGCCGATTCAGGGGGCCTCGGTTTAGTGAACATTTAGAATTGCAAAAAGTATTTGTGCGTCACTGTCATATAACAAAAGAAAAAATGTGTGTTTAAGAAAAAACTTGATTTGTTTATGTAATATTATATAAGTGAATTTGTTCTAATAAACACAAATGAAAATATGAGTGACAATGACCAATAGACAAATAGACAATATTTTTTTCTTATTAGTTTACAGCAAGATTTATAGACAAGTACAGACATTTTAAAACTTGCATAAAAAAATAAATTGGTAACGAAAAATGGCATTTTCTTTAAATTGTTCATTCTACCGAGTGTTAGACATTTTTAGCAGTTCACTCTATAGAGTAGTCAATAGAAAATTCTAGACGTTCACTCTACTGAGTGTTCACTATACAAAGAGATCACTCTAGCACGATTCACCTGTATATCATATATGTAACATATTTTCGGGAAAATCTTTATAAAATATCCCAAATTTTTTTCATAGGGATATATGATATACCCGATATACCCCTTTTCAAGATACATAATACATATAACATATTGCTAAATGAAAAAAGATGATGCATAAAGTTAAAAAAAAAAAAAAAATAAAAAAAGAGGTTTATAAAAACGACAGAGTAGAATCACTTCATACAAAATGTTGCTAAAATTTTTAGAAAAATATAATAGTATATCGATTATCGATGGCTTATAGGCAATTGGCCGTAGCTCGTAACACACATTTGGAAAACTTTACAGGAGCAATATAAAACTTATTTATTTGATAATTATTCAGATGACATAATTATTTTTCTGTATAATCTTGAAGTAAAAAGCCATTACTCAATTGAAATGGAATCATTTTAAAAATATTTTTTTACGCATAAAGCGTACAGAATCAATTAACATCGAAATGTAAAAATCACCGAAAATGTGGCTTAAGGCCAATTGCCTATAAGCCATCGATATGTAAAATACACTCACAGTTGGGCTGAAAATAGTCCACAATACACAAAATAAATCTTGAATGAGCAAGAGAGCCAACGAATACCCTATGGCCTATAGTTCTATTGTAACCAAAACCATCTATAATACAAGCCATGAACTGGTGTTTTGTATGTATTAGAAGTGCCATGTTTTGTTTTGACATTTTGGTTTCTTATGGTTTCTTAATAAGAGTGCAGAAAAAGTAGTCTAAAGAAATAGTGTTTTAGTTGTATATTTTTGGTTTTTTTAATAAAATATGGTTTACAAAAGTTTTAAAATATAATAAATTAACAGTGTTATAATTTTTAAAGTGCACAATAGTCAAAAAATTAAATAAAAAGTTGGAAAATATTGTGCGTTCTTGACACTTCTGTCGTGTTTGATTGTATTGGCTTTGTATTATAGATGTGTATTAGTTGTATTATAGTTCATGTTAATTTGTATTCTTCTTCTTCAGTTTTATTTTATTATACTTTACTTTCACACGTACGTGCCTTTTCTTCTTCTTCGTATGTAAATTATTACCAAAACCTACTATAATATTATTATTATACTATCATTATTATAGTAGGTTTTTTATTACCCACTTTTTTTTTTAGGTGTATTTGTACCATGTAAATTTTGTTTACCACATTGTTTGTATAGGGGATAAATGACAAATATTGATCTACCTAAGTAATTTATTTTAAATTTTGTTTCAGTTAGTGAAGTTAAATTAATAAAAAATATTAAAAAATTAAGATTTTAAAGATTGTACTGGACTTAATATTTAAAATTTTCATAAGTGAAGAAGTTAGGTACAATTTTTGGTTTGTATTGCTTTATTTTCTTATTCGAAAATACTACACATATGTATATTTTTATTTTATTCCAATAATTTTTAGCAAACCTCTATACCCTAAATTCTCGAACATTAGAGTAGTTGTGTCTATCAGTTGCAAAACGGATTTTTCCATATTTTGAAAAAAATGAGTTATATACGTCATTTGAAACGTCTTTTAAAAATCTACTTATTTACTTTACTTTTAAAAGAAAAAAAATACCTTTTCCTCTGTATTTTGATCGTCAAAATATGAGCTCAGTTGCAAAACAGTACATTTTGTCAAATTTCAGAAACAATTTTGCTTAATAATAATAACTCAAAATGACTTAACATGACAAACACCCCTTTTGCAACTGATAGACACAGTTGTAGTTTCTTATCAAATTTTGTATGGAAAATTGAAATGTGATTTTACTAGTCTTCTTTATACTATGGTATAGGGTAGGATGTGATATATCACACCCCAGTCCCCAACTACAAAATTTTTTAAGCCATCGAAATATGGACTTTGGGGTTCACCTATCTTCTCTACTTCTATGTTCTTTGGTTTAATTAAAAAAATTAAAATGATTAAAAAGTGGGATTTCTCTTTCCTACTATGTAGTGCGTATTTATTATAAAAGTACCTTGGTAATGTGACATACTAAAATAACCAATAATGCAATAATATATCCATTAATCATCATATTGTTAGAAAAGATTAATTAATTATTTATTTTATCTTGGAAAAAAACAAAAAAAAATTATATTTCAAGTTATTTTTGTAATTATAAATAACATTATATTAACACTTTAACACACATCACACGTAACATTAAAAATACAATTAAATTCATCATCATAGAGTTGAAACTAAATCGCAAGGACTTATTGGAATTCTTGATCTGTAAAGTATTTTTTTTTTTTTTTTAAATATATTAAATAAGAAAATTTTTACATTTCGGTGGTTTATTTTAATTAAATTTAATTTACTATAACATGTGAAAAAAAGGCTTAATTTTTTAACAATCAGCAAATATTGTAAATTAAATGGTAACTAAAAAATTTATTATAAAAATTTTCCTATTAACTATTAAATCAAAATATTAAATATACATAATAATTCTACTGCTTTACTATACTTTTCAATAATAATCTGACGCCTACAAATTATATTCTTATAAGATTCTGCGTACCAAAGGTACCTACATGATTGTAGTGCGCCAAAGCATATTTTCATTAATTAATTGAAAAAAAATCATAATGATTCTACTAATCATAAAAAAAAAAACGGACGTAATCAAAATATTTAGATAAGATCCTTTATGATAATTTGGTCATAATAAGGTCCGGTCCATTTATTTTATGACATTATGTACAATACATTATTTAAATTATAAATACATCATGTAGATAAAAATATGTATTTATATATTGTCCTTTTTATACTGTACGTACAAACATAACTACCCCTATATTTTCAAGACATATTCTTATTCATAATACAGCAAATTAATTTTTGAAATATGTATCTAGAATTTAGAACTATTAAATAAGAAAAGTATTAAAAGAAATTAAAAAAATCTATTTTTAAATACTCAAATTTTATTGATCAATTAATATACTTATATATATGTATGTAGGTAAGGTATGTGTATACATATATATCTTTATTTCAGTTTTTTTTTTTTAATATTTTTATTTTTCTACTAACATGTAATTTTGTTTAATAATTATAATATTTTGAACTACAAAAAATTTTAATTTAAATATACTTCTAAGTTCAGAAAACTGATTTTTTTTTAACAAATTATTAAAATTATTTGGTATTATTTATTACTTTCAAAAGAAAAACACAGAAAAAAAGAAAAAAAAAAAAAAACAAACAAAAAACAAAATACAATATTATTTAATTAATTTTTAATAAAAAATTACACAAATAATAATAAAAACAACTACAAACTAGTGGATGGAAATGGAACTACATAAGTTTTTTATTTTGCATTTTTTTTTTTAATTTTTGTTAATTACCTACAATAATATTCATAGTAATCGAAGTTAACAGAAAAATATATATATGTATGTATATGTATATATTATATAGTTTAAGGATGTTTAAGCACATAGAAAATTTTTTTTCTTCTTTAAAGTAGTAAACATAAAATACATTTTTATGATGATTCGGATGAAATTATTGTAACAGTTTAGGAATTTGAAAAAAATTAGGTATGTATATTTATGTCCTTTGGTATTCTATTTATTTTTTAATTACAACTAATGTATTATGTTTAATATATGAATATACCACATAAACATATATATATATATATACATATATGTATGTATATATATTTGTTTTTCTTAAAATTTTTATAATATAACGGAAAATTAAAATTATTCTTGTATAAAGAAGAAAAAAATTTAAAAAAAATGTTGTTTAATTCACAAGATAATTATGAGCTATAATAATAATCTTTGTTCGTCACAGGGACACAGATGTAATTTAATTTATAATGTGTAGAATAGATTTTAATTATATGTTTTGGAGTATGTCTCTATAATGATAATCATAAATTTTATAATATAGTTTTACAGCTACATCATATTTATTGTATAATTCAAAGACTAATTAGTAATAAAGGAAATAAATTTAGTTTTTTTTTTTTTTTTTAAATTTTATGAAATGTATTTTATAAAGCTATATAGTTTTTAATTGAGACCTGGGCTATTGAAAATTATTTATAAATTTGATTTGAAATGAATTATTTTTCTTCTCTTTTATTCAGCTATTGAAATCTAAAAATATAGTCTTTATTATGGATCCTTATCGCTGATGATAAGTATATAATATATAGTATATAGTAGATGATGGTTTAGTATGAGATGATTAAATATGTACATACATACATATTATGTATTAAATTTTATTTACTTACATATTCTTTATAGCGATAGAAAATACATACTTTATATTATGCAGTAATCTAGTATTATGAATATGTTTATTCAAATTCTAATATATTTAACATAAATTCAAATATTTTTTTCCTGTTTTCCATTTTCTCTACATATACAAAAATTAATGCGATCTAATATAGGTTTTTTTTTTTTAATGAACTTTTAATTCAACATTTAAGATTAACATTTCAAAATGAATAATTAAGCATTGAGAATTTTTTCTTTATGATATGAATTATATAAAATGTAATTAAAAGAAAGAAAGAAAAAAAACAAATAAAAATGATCTCTAATTTTATGAAAAAATTGAAAATGATTAAAGTGAAATAATGAAAATTATAACAAGATACAATTCTAAATTTTCTGGTTTTTAATAATTCGTATGTATTATATATAATATGTATGTAATATGTATGTACTAATTTTATACTATAGTTTTGTATAGTTTAAATATAGCATGTATTAAATAATTTATTTTTCATGATAGATACTCTAAACTTTTTGTTTTGTTTGTCTTGTATTGTTTAACCATATAATAATGTGTATTTATTTTCTTTTTATATAAACTATTTTTATTGTAGTAAAAAAAAAAAAAATAAGTATCCACGAAACATTAGTTTTATTATTTTATTGATGTTTTTTATCTTTTTGTTTTAAAATTTATTATATAAATTTATACGAAGTTTCAGTTTTTCTTGAATTATTTTAGTTTTTAGTTGTTTTTCCTTTCTATTATTTCATAGTATAAATTATTCAGTAATTTTATTTTTATTTCAATAATATAGGTTCATGGTCATTTCAGCTTCAACTATAAATCTAAAAGCTTATATTGACTATAATTTTCTATGAGAAAAAACGTAATAATTATGAGATTTCTGAATTATACAAGAGTATTTTGTAATTTTAATCATTTTAGCATAAAACCAAAAATAAATAATATCTTTTTTTTTTTTTTTTTTTTTAATTAGAAAAATTCACAAGGTCTGAAAAGTGTTGTTTATCATTCTTAAAATTTTTAAATTTTTAAATTTTAATTTTAATTCTGTTAAAATTTTTTCAAATTACAAAAATAATTTACTGAATAATTTATTCTATCTTCACATAAAAAATTGAAATTATAAATATTTTTTTTTTTTGTGTTTTTTGTTTTTTAAAAAAAATTATTTTTATTTAGAAAATATAAATCAATAGTAATACTGTTTAAATTTCATATAAACAACCTTAATTAAATTAACTAATTAATTTAATAAATATTATGTCTAAGATATATATAAAATGATTTTAATTTACTAATTTTTCTTTACTTTTTATTTTTTCTTATTTATTTTTAAATTTTATGTATAAAGTATTAAAAATACTTAATTGCATCTTTTTCCCTTACTTATTAAATAGATAATTTTTTTTTTTTTTAATTTATTGCATTTAAGAAAAAAATTAAAAAGTTATATAGTATGTAATTATTTTTGTTTTCTGGTCTAAAATAACAAATTAAAAAATTAATAAACATATTTTAAAAAACATAAATATTATTTTTTTTTCTTAATTAAAAGAAAAATAATAATAATAATAATAAGAATAACTAACAACAATACATGATACAAAAAGATATTGTATGCACTTAATAAATTTGTAGATACTTAAATATATAGTACAGAATATTCTCACACGTTCTTCATTGATATAATTCACAAAAAATAAAAAAAAATAAAATAACATAAATATGAATATAAGAAAACAAAAAAAAAAAATTCTAAATTACAAATAGGTACATCCTTAAATTTTCTACCATTTTTAATTCTTATTTTTCTTCTTTTTTGTATTATATCGTCAGCTATAGAAAATACAACAATTTGTAATTGTTAATTTGAAGTATCATCATTGAGGCCACATAATTCGACACTTTGATCTTCTAGGCTTCGTTTTAAATCTTCAATTGTATTCAATATCAATTGATGTTTAGTTGTATTTATCATAATTTGTGTTGTTGATCCTGTTGTTATTCTTGATGATAAACCTGTTGTTGTTGTTGTTGTTGCTGCTGCTGCTATAGAATCATCATTATCATCAACATCATCATCATGACCGTTATTATTCTTTATCATCATCATCATTAATTCTTGACTGTTTGCCATTGAAGTACGATTCATTTCTGGATTGGATCCTTTCATAGCTTGTCTTTCCTTACGTAAATTTGATATTTTATCTAATAATGCTTGTTTTGGTATCTCTATATAGAAGAATAGAATGAAATGAATAAAGATAATTAGTGTAAATTTTTTTTTCTTTTTTCAATTAAAAATAAAATAAAAAAATTACCTGATTCTAAATCTAAACTTTTCTTTAATCTTTCAAATGATGAACTACCTCTATAAATTTTTCTTTTTAATGGTTCACTTTGTGGGCAATAACTAATGTTTATTGAATTCCTATTGCCCATATCAATTGAACGAAATGAAATTAATGAAGGTTTTTTTGTGTCAATGTAATTACGATTTGTGTAATCCAATTCATCATACAATGACATTTTTTCCAATGCCAAGACTACATTTTTATTACTTAAATCATCTTTTAAATCACGAATCTTTTGTCGTACTTTCATTGAAATAACATCATTAAATTCATTATTTTTATTATTGTGATTATCTGTTATAGGATTTTCTGATGAATCAAATTTTTGATATTGAATACGACGTAATGTTGAAGATGCTGTTGTTGGTGATGCAATTGATGATCTTTTACTTTGATCATCATCCGTATCTGAATCAGAATCAATTCTAATACGTGGTGATTGACTACGTACACGTCGACGAATCGATGGAGAATTTGATTGACTTCTCAATGAATAATTATGACTATTATTAAATTGTACTTGAGATGAAGAAGAAATTTTCTGATGTCCAATATCTGATAAACTATTCTTTCGTGTTGGTGTTAATTCACATAATGGTGGTGGTGTAGATGATGGAACATTTTGATTTATAAAATTTGTTATATGTGTTTTACGTGGACTAAATCTTCCACATTTTGGACTATTCGGTGCTGAATTTGTTTCATATTTAATCATTTCTAAACGTTTATTTATAACTGATGGCGGATTTATATTATCACCATTTAATGATGATGATGAATCAATTGATTTTGATGTTTGTTTTGCAATTTCACGTTTAATATCAGCTTCACAATTTCGTAAAATTTCAACTCTTTTATTTGCTGGAGGATTACATATTCTTCGAGGACTATTTGAAATATTTGTTGTTTCTCTAAAATATAAAAAGAAATCAAATAATCAAAAAAAAAAAAGAGACATTCGAAAACAATACCTTAAAGCAGTATTTCCCGTTTTCATTGACACTAAAATTGTTTCAGCTTCATGTATTAATTGTTTATATTTCACATCTGCCTCTAGATCGGCCTTTAAAAGAGCTTTTTCACTTTCAGCAATTGCAATAAATCGTCCTCGTATTGCATGAACTTCAGTAAATGTTAGGGAACTAGATCGATTTGTAAGAGGTGATATTTTTGGAGTTCTATAAAAAAAAAGTGAAAAAAAAACAGTAGAAAATTTTTAACAACAAAAAAAAAAAAACAAAATTATGATTAATTACTTTTTATTATCTGCAGATTGATTACGTCTCAATGAAACTGGAGTACCACCTAAACTACGTGATTCACGATTATAATGTATTGGTGAATTACAACGATCTTTATTTTCTATACTTTTTTTACGTGTTTTTAATAAACGTTTTTTCCTTTTTGAATTATTTAAATCTTCATTCTGTTTACGACTACGACGTTTACGTGATGTTCGACGTTCTAATTGATAATTAAAATAGGAACAACTTCCACTATTTTTATATGAATCTTTTTCAATAATTTCTTGTATTGAACCGGTATCAATAAAATCAATATCTAATAATTCATCTGTATCACATTCATCACCAGCATCTTGTCCTGTATCTAAATCTGATGGACAATCTGTTGGATCCGAATCACTGAAATTATTTAAAATTTATACATTTTTACATATTGAAATTAATTGTTATTCACAAGTATCCTTTTGTCTTAAATACAATGATAAATTCATATTAGTCATATTCATTAATTCAATTAATATAAAATGTCCTTTTAAACAATGTTTTAAACCCTTCTCTATAATTACAATGTTTTTGTCATATCTATATATATCTGTACTGTATGGTACGTACAATTTAACAAAATATTTGATCTAAGATTATGCTTTCCTATTTTTGTTTATTTTCTTTTTACAAATTAGGGGATTATAATAAAAAGGACATGTCATATAACATTTAAATCCTTGGATACAATATTCATTTTGTCTGTGATTTTATGATTTTCGAACCATAAAATCGAAAAAAAAAATAATAAATGTAAAAAAAAAATATTTAAATCAGTTAAAGAAGATAAATAATATAAAAAAAGGTGAATGCTCCTTTTTCTGTTACTATTTTTTTTCTTCTTTTATTCTAAAGATTCATATTCAAAATTCAAACTTAATTTAAAATTCTATATTCGTTCGGTTAATTTGCATAATTTTCATTTTTATTTTTATAGAGTGGATATGTGAAAATTTTATTCAATAAATTTTATGTTAAGATAGATCATAAGAAGGTGTAATGTATGTTCAAGTATATAACTTGTATGTAAATCAGTAATTTAACGGAAGCGAACAGACATACTAAAATAACTAGAATCGAATGAGATCTAAATTCTATTAAACGCAAACATATTTAATTTTTTTTTTTTTTTATGAAAGCGTATAATAATACGATAAAAAATTCTATCCTTTTAAATTGTTACTCTACATAATAAATTATAATGAAAATTCTTACCTTAAAATATCAGTCTCTTTTTCATATACATAACTTTCATCAAATTTACCCATCATTTCATTCAGTGTAGCATCCTCATCGCTATCCTGTTGATGTAAGGAGTGTGTGACATGAATTTCTGATTTCGTAGATACTTCTGAAATAATTTTTTTTCTTCGAATTGTACTAGGGGAGAATGTCCTTTGTTGAATATCAACTTCTGTAGATGAACTTGTTGTATCAGATTCTGATGTTTTTTCATTTTTTCTAAATAAAAAAAAAAACCCAAGAAAAAAAAAATGTTAAATGTTTAATAATTTATTTATTTTTAGTATTTATTCTATATCTATATAAGTATTTTTATAGTTTTTGTATTTTTTACTCAACTCATTCTTATCGCTGATTCCAGCATCACTACTCGATTTAATACCAGATGATGATGAACTAGCATCAATTTCAATTTTCTTTGTTAAAAATATTGAATTTCCCGTCGATGACGCCTCCGCAGTTGAATACCATGGATTCGTACGTATTCGACATCTTTGCCGTGGTGATGGTGCTATAAATATTACATACATATTTTGTTTTATTTAAAACATCAATAAAATAAAATGAAAATTTACATTCGAATCCTTTAAAATTTTGAAGAACAATATTTTGTTGTTGTATTGTTTGATTTCCTTGAGATTGTAAAGTTTTCGTTTTTAAAAATGCAGGATCCGGAATTCCAAAACCAGGAATTTTATTTTGTGTTAAATCAAATGATTCTGTTCTTCGATGATTATTATTATTATTATTAGGCTGAAACAATAAAAAACAAAACAAATAAGGGAAAATGTTATTTAAAAGAAAAAGTAAAATAAATGATAATACCAAAGGTTCCTGTGGGGACATCTCTTCAATTTTATTAAGACCAAATTTATAACGATTCGTTTCGATTGCAAGTGTATTAACCGTTTTAGGAAAATAATGAGTACCAGTTCGAATATTTATGTAATATTCTGGTGGCGCATATGTGGCTCCTAAAAGAAAGAATTTTTTTTTTAAATTTTATTTGAAATTTGTAATTTTATTTTATGACGAAAATTAATAATAAAATAATAACCTGGTGATGTTCCATCAGTTGAATATCCTGTTGAATAGGCACTTTCTGGTGATGATAAACTATTAATGACATGTGCTAAAGGATGATTATTCGGTTGTGTACCGCCACCACCCACCATTGAATTATTATTATAACGATTTGTTCTGATAATATTACGATTTTGTTCATTTCCATTTCGTAATTGAATTTGTCCACCAGAATGATGTAGATGGTGATGTAATTGCTGATGAATATTATATGATTGCACATTATTAATGCAATTAGTTGATTTTGATGAATTTTTTTGTCCAGATATACTACTACTACTGCTATTATTATTATTATTATTATTATTACTATTATTGTTATTATTATTTGAAATCATTGCAGTTTCATCAAATTCATCGGGATTATATTTAAATTGATGAACATTTGCATTTAAATTATCATAGGAATCAATTGAAGATTTGAATTGTTCAAAACTACTTTTTTTCGATGGTAAAATTTTTCCATATCGATTTTCATCATTTTGTTGATGCTGTTGTTGTTGTGATGTTTTCTTTTGCTGAATTTTATCATAATTTTGATATATTTTTTGGTGTTGTAAATTTTGTTGTGATGATGTACCCTGTTTTTTAATAGTTAAATTCTGATTTTTATTATTGTTTTGCACATGAATATCATAATGGCATTGTTTATTTGTGCCTATACCATTATTATTATTTATTAAACATTTCATTGAATTATCATTAGTTTTGTATGTTTGATT
Organism: Bombylius major; assembly: GCA_932526495.1. NCBI lineage: Eukaryota > Metazoa > Arthropoda > Insecta > Diptera > Bombyliidae > Bombylius > Bombylius major. The sequence continues at coordinate 30,520,155 of OW052046.1, read as the reverse complement.
GGCACAAGATTGATTACATTGACTAGAATGAACATGTGATTGATGCTGATGCTGTTGAATATTATGATTATTATAAGGATTATTCATTTTAATATTAGTAGATTGTTGCTGTTGTTGTATTTTTTGATTAGATATATTTATATAATTGGTATCTTGTGTAGATGATAATTTTGAGGAACTTTTACGAAGCATTATGTTAGGTGATAATGTTTTTGTCTTTTTTTTAATTAAAGATGATGAATTTGTTGATGATGATGATGTTCCAGATGGTAAAATACCGGATTGATTTGTTGATAGTGATGATGATGATGATAATGTATGAGCTTTTACGCTATGCATATACATGAAATGATCCGATTTTGGTGACATTGCATTTTCATGTTTTGGTGATTGCCAACCAAAACGGCTTGTTGTCTATTTTATAAAGAAAATAATTATAAATTATAAGAAATCATAAACAATGTATATGTTATCATAGAGATTTTTTTTTTTCATGTTTAGAAAAAAATTAAAAATTTTAATTATTAATTTTCAACTTTTTTTTTATTTTTGAATATTTAAAAATAAAACTAAGAAAAAATAATTAAAATTTTAAAATAAAAATCTTGCTTCAAAATAATAGAAAATTAAATTAAGCTTAAAATTTTCATGTACATATTTTTTCATGTATATGCTCATTTATGTTGTATGAAAAAGAAAACAGTATTAAAATGCATGTGCTTATACAAAGAAAAAAAAACAAATTTATATTTTTTTCTGATATAATATTGCTTTTGTACAATTTGATGCATTTGTTAAGAGAGAGTAGAAAAGCATATGTACATACGTATGCAAAATTTTTTTTTCAGTTCTTTTTTAGTTGGTTTTGTTTATTTTTAATATACATATAAATATATTGAATAATTATTTTAACTTTTTTTTGTTGTAGCAAACATTTTGAACAAGTTAAATTTTGATTCTTTTAAAACAACTAAAACTGATTACTGCAAAATAATATTTTAAAAAATTCACTATATTAAAAATGAACTTTATATTTTCAAATCCAATAGCAATTCAAATTTAATAAGTAGATTTTTTCATTTCAAGTAGATTTTACAGATTTTTTGTTGTTTTTGCAATCATTCTACTTTATTACATAACCAAGTTAAATTTTCAGTCTATTGCAAAAACCAAAAATTTGATTTATATAGAAAAATCAAATCATATGTATATATGTATGTACGTTTTTTCAGTTAATGTCGACAAGCCCTAAAAATGATGTATACATACATACATAATTGCAAAATGAATTGTTCATCCCTTTTTTAACGTACGAATTTTTCAAACGCATTCTATACGCAAACGAATAATCGAGAAAATGGAAAAGCCTAAAAAAATAAATATCTTCGTAAAATTAAAGATCTCACAAAGAAATTACATTTTATTTTTTTCTGTTATTGTTATTTCTTTTGTTTTCCTTTTTTAAATGTAATCTTTCGTATATAATTTATTTTTTTATTAAAAAAAAAATAAATAAATAAATAAAATAGAAAATAAACGAAACTATTACAATTCAAGATAACACATTCATGAGGAAAACTTTGAAATTACATCATTAGAATTTGTATCTATCTTTCTTTATGGTGTTAGAGATACATGTTTTTTTTTTTGTTCTACTTTTTATATTTTAGTGTTAGTCATTCAGCATATAATATTCTTTTAGATAATAAGAAGAGAAAAAAAAAATGTAACAATATTTCCTTATTACATTACGTAGTTATCGTAAATTTTATGGTGTACTGCGAAAGCTTTTTTTCTTCTCGGATGTGTAAACAGAATAAAAATAACGATTCAGGACATTCCGAGAGCAGAAAAAAAACGAAACAAATATATATAGGTACAAGTAGATAAAATGAAGTGACAAGAAAAATGTTAAAGTAAAAAAAGAAGAACAAAATATATACATATACCTACTTATTTTTTTAGAAAAAAAAATAAACTTACATGGTTTTGAATTGGCGAAACTTCGCTACGTCTAGCAGGACTTGAAATTGAGTTTGTTGTAATAGCAGATGATGTTGTTGGTCCTGATGATGTTGCTGTTGTTGCTGCTGTTGTCGATGTAATATTGCTATTATCATTTTGAATAATAGATACCATCCCTTTATGCCCATTGTGGGTATTATTTGTTGTACTCAAATTATTACTATACGAAAATACAAAAAATAATAATAAGAAATGAGATAAAGTTTCTAGTTTATCATCAGAAACTATTATCGTTACAATTTAGGAATAACAAAATAAAAGTAAAAAAAAAATAATAAATTATGAAAATGTTAAGTTTTGAAAAAGTTGAAATTTTGAATTCAAATTTTAAAACTGCCACAAAAAGGAGCATTTCTATTGAAAATTAAAAAATATAATTCTTATTTCAGTTTTATTTTTTAAATTATTTTTTTTTTTTTTTCATTTAAAAAATATTAGTAACGTGAAATATATAATTTATTATTTTATTTGTAATTAAAATAGTACAAGGCTGATAAATTGATGATACGATGCGTTAGTGCGTATATACGTATGGAAATAAAAATTAATCGAAATAGGTATAATGTCAAAAGATTTGATTTTTTACCGCTTTTGGTCAATTCTCTACAAAATGAAACCAAGTCGAAAAAACTAAAGTTTATTAAAAAAAAAAAAGGATGGTGTAATTGTTTACTTCATTAATCAAATTTTATTTTAGAAGACAAATAAGAAAGATCAGTCACATTTACTTGTTATTTGTGAGGTTTTTAAAACTGAGAGTTAAGAACACCAATTTTCCTTATAAATATTTGTAAAAAAGCAATTCAATTATATAGAAAAAAAACATGATATTATCCAATGAGTCAAATATGTGTGAAAATACAACATCTAGGCATCCCCTTTAAAAATCTATTAAAATATTATTCTTTATTTCAATACGTATATTTGAATATATTACGTATGCAGTTCAATACGTAGTGTGCGTTACCACAAAAATGGAAAAAGTTTTATAGCTTGAAAACTAAAAGACGAATTTCAATACTATTATAAATTTTATTTGAACTCTATTAAAGGAACAAAACTGTAAAATATCTTTTTCATCTAACTAATTAAAATTTTTATTTTTCAAAATTAAATATTGTAGTGTGCGTTACTGCGTTACCACTTTTTTCTTCATCACCATTATTGTGAAACTTCAAGTCTTCGCCAGAAACTGCCTCAAACATATGAATAGATTTAATACCACGTATCTGTGCTTCAGCACTTCAAAATTCTCCAGATCTTGGAATTTCATCTTCTGGTATGTAAATAACACCAATATTTGGGAGGACTTTCTTATCGACATTTGTCTTTTTTAGCCATTCTTTCCCTGTTTTTTTGCCTATAGCTTTCCACCTGTTTGTGTCTATAATTCCTCATTTTTTCTGCGGTGTTGACTTTCTCCATTTATAACTGAACTGTAGACATACATAAATAGCATTGTATAAAATAAAAATTTAGGAATTTTTGCTAATTTCTTTTTAAACTTACCAAATAACTGATTAATGTTAGAGAAAACAATATATTCGTATATGGAGCCACCAAATTATAATTTTATAATTCGTTAAAAAACAATTTTTTTTCAAAAATATGATATTTTTATACAAATTTATCACTATTTAAATTAAATTGCACTATCGTTTAACAAACACTTTTTTCAAATAAAAAGTAAAAGTGAAGTTTTGCTATTTATATGCATGCTTTTACTTCAAATCCTTTCAAATATTGGAATAAATTGATCCTTTGAATTTACCACATAGAGAATTTAAAAAAAACATGTGTTTTAAGTTTTTAATTACTTTTTAAGAAAATTTTTTTACAATTTGTTCATATTTATAACTACGGGTAGTGTGCGTTACCTGCTATTTGTAGTGTGCGTTACTAGGAATACCATTACAATTTATTATCTAGATCGAACAGATGTGAGGACTACCTAAATAATTACGGGGAATTTTTAAGTACTTGTCCCATACTATAGTTTAAAAAATTTTTAATTGAAAATTTTCAATAGAATTCGCAGAATTTTTGTTATCAATGTTGAAGATGCAAAAATTGAATTTTGTGCGAGTAATTGCGTTACGTAGTGTTATTTTCAAATTATACTAATGATACTCTACAGAAACAAATAATATTTTGTGGTAGTAACCTACTAATAGTTTTGTATTAAATGTATAATAAAAGGTACGATATACTCTTGAAATAATTTTTCTTTTTTTAAATTTGCGTTACCAGAGAATTGACCTTTTGCTCTATTATTTATTTAACTTTAGGCAACTCTGTTCATGTCATATATGAATCCCATTTTGATTAATGAATATTTTTCTTTATCAAGCAACCTTTGTTGGTGCTGCACGTATAGGGAATTTTTTTTAAAATTTTAATTGAAATTTAATCTTTGATTTTCTTGAAAGTGAGTATTATAATTTCTTATCCTTATATAATTTTATAATCTAATTTTTAATTGAATTTATAATAATATATATTTTTTTTTTTAAATTTTTGTTTGTATTTCAAAGAATGAAAATACAACATTCGGAAAAAATGGATAAAGAAGATGAACAACACCCATATCCTGAATCCAGCTATTCTCCTCCAGTTACAAGAAGACCAACTACATCCTACAGAACATATCCACCCGAAAAATCACACTCATCTACTAAACCATCATCCTCAACCGATACAACACTGGACTACAATTTTTTCAACTGAAATTACCTAGTGAACATAACTTAACCGTAACTATTCATTCACAAAAAATCCATCAGAAGGCGGCAAAAATGAGGAACCCGAGAAGTAATAAACCAAATTATCGTCAATAAAAATATTACTAATTAATTATATTATTAATTATATTACTTAATTACATGACACTATATTTGTCAAATCTATCAAATCTATCTAAAAATTTTAAAAGTTTATAAATATTTATTCAATAAATGTAACAATTCATTGATGTTAAATAAATCAATGCATTCAAATCAAAATACCAACCTTGAATTTTTTTTATTAGTCCTTTTCTTTTTAATATGATTCTCCATCCATGATCGGATTTTCGATCCGAACATTATTTTTTCGTCTTTTTATTCACTTTGGTTATTTTGGCCTGGATTTCTTTGTTTTGATGTTTATAGAGAATTGATACTAGTTCTTTTTAAAATGGTGCAGTTTTTCATTTTTTTTTCCGTCGTTATTCAATTCAATATTTTTTTCCATTAATATTTAATTGATATCAAGTTTCATTAATAATTCAAGTATAAAATTATCTAATAAATTTGTTAAAGTGAAATGTGTGTGAAAAAAAAAACAAACTTCACATTAATTTTTATGGGTATCCTTTGTTCTTGTTTATCCTTTTTTTTATTCCGATATACATATATATATATATTTTCAATTTTTTCAATTTTATCTTAATAATTATGTTATTTTATTTTAATTATTGTAACTAATATTTCCTGTAATTATATTCCAGTTGATATTTATGGACGGATTATGGTTAGTTTAAAATTTTATTTTGCCAAAATTTTGATTCTGAAAATATATTTAAAAAAAAATAAATAAATAAATATTATGTGAAAAAGATGAATTTTTGTTTGAAAATTAAAGTGTTAGTTTTTTTTTTTAAATTAAAAAATAATTTTAAATTGTTATTAAAAAGGATAATAATCTAATAAATAAATGCATAAACAGAAATCTTTAATTTATGATTAAAATTTAATAAAAAATGAAAGAAATTATGTATGTATAATGTACTATATATACTGTACTATATATAAATTGTATAAATTGAACCATATGCCTATATACTCATAAATGTATATACATACTTATAAATTCAATTGAATTAATTGCTCATGTCATTACTTAAATCAATATTTCTTGAGATGGTGTAAAAATTGTTGTTGTAATTATGTAATAGCTCCTTAATAATAATCAATCAAGGTATCTACCTACATATATATTTTTATTACTTTTGTCATACACATTATTATTTACTCAATTTGTATACATACATTTCTCATTGTATATACGTATATACACACACAAATATATAAATGCTTCACTATGATTTATCTAAACTTTATTAATAAATGTACATATATATAGCTATTATGTATGTATGTAGTATATACATGTCGAACTACTACATAAATTGTTTTCATTTCGTGATTCAACAGGACAAAGTGAATAACATCCGCATCTTAGTTATATGTTAAGAGCCAAATTTAGTGAAATGGCCTGCAAAGTGACCGCCTACAGCATACATTTCTCAACCGATTTTAATGAAATTTCGAATATAGATAGGTGCAAGGGAATTGTGGTGCTTGAGCGAAACAGATTTTTGAAAAAGGCCTTTATTTCGAAAATACAAGGGTTCAAAGTGAGTCAGTTTTGCAATTTTGGGCCTTCAAAGTGACCACCTATACAGCCTACAATTTTGAACCGATTTTCATGAAATTTTGAATATAGATAGGTGGAAGGGAATTGTGGTGCTTAAGCGAAACAGATTTTTAAATTTTGATCCTTAAAATTTTTATATTCGATTTACGAAGGTACAGACAAAACAAAAATTCACTCAACTTTTCACACATTTTTCATGTATTAAAACGTTTAGATATTATGTTTTTTTCTTATAGGATTTAAATTTAACCTTTTCCAAAAAGTTTAAAATAAATTTCAAAGAAATTGGTTACGTAGTTTAATTATTATAAATAAAACAAATTGTTAATTTTTCATAAAATTTTATTACTAATTTTTCTTATCACAGGATTTTTTTTGCATACCTTTAGGATTGAATAAGAATTACACAGATAGTATAAACTCTATAAACGCGATGCAATAAAAAATGTGATTGTAGGGTAGTATGTGTGATGATAAAAAGTAACGTAAGCAGTGTAAATAAATAATGTAAAACTTATGTTGTTTACTTAGGCTGCACATTGTATTGTATATAAATATTATAAATATACGAAAAAATTTTTATGTAAAATTCAAAAATTTTGAGTTATTTTATTTTTTTAAATTTTTACATGGAAGGATATGTGACTTTCTAACTTTGAACTATTATATATCAGGCTGTATTGCATCGATTTGAGTCAAATAAAATGCAATAAGTCAGAAAACAGTTCAAGAATTAAAATGTTTACTTTTTTCAAGGATCAAGGTATGAACCAAGGAGGGCCCCATTGAGGTGAAAAAAAAGTTGTTTGTCGAAGGGAGTTTTGTAGAGGTGTTGTAGGTGTTTTTATTTCGAATGTTTGCTGCCGGAAATTATAGATCCCCAAAATACAATCTTTTTTAATTTACCTTTTCATCTAATTGAATTTCCGTTTATATTGCATGAGTATAATTTTTTATATGATATGATATTATATTCATACAGTTATATTCATCATTTTAATTGATGAAATATAAAACGTGCATTCATCACTTTTTTTTTTTTTATTGTTATTTACATATTTTTTATCCTTAATGTTTTTCCTTTATCCGGCTCTTAAGTTTTTCTCAACTTTAAGTGGCATTCTTTGTTTGTTGAAGATGTGATGAGGCTTTAATCTTTTACAATTTACAATACATTTTTATTTTCCTTTGTTTTTAGTTTTTCCTTCTCTTTTGAATTTCTCGTAATTCTTTTATTTATGTTTTTTGTTTTTCAACGAATATAAATATGTACATATATAGTGTAAGGAAAATTCCCTGCGGCGGTTCGTTTTAACTTTTCGACACGTCTTACTTTTTAAATAAATAAATTTTTAAATCAGTTTGAATGACAAAAATTAAAATAAAAAACTCAATTTGTTTGTGGAAAAATTAATTTTTGATAATGTGTTCAAATTATGATGAATTTATTTTGTATGTGTTTTAATGGTTACAAAAAAAAAAAAAAAAAAAAAAAAAAAAAAAAAAAGGGTAATTTGAACAATTTAAATTTCATAAAATTTCAAGAGTTTTCGCAAAGTGATTTGTTTTTCTTTATTAGAAAGTATTTTTTGTTGTTGTTTTATTTTTCGGTTTTTTTCGCCAATTTTATCATTAACTAATTTTTCTACATACATAAAAGTTTTAAAATTTCTTTGTTCTTTTGATATTTTTTTTATTCAATATCTGCTCTTTAAATGCAGTGTGAATGTCAACATATATGTATGTATGTAGAAAAAATACAAAAAAGAAGAAGAGAAAAACAGGTGTATGTATATCACCTGATGATTCTGGCTGAATGTACATATGTGTGAATTACATAATAACGTGAGAAATATGAGATATAGGTGAATGTGAATTGTTTTTTTGTCTAAAAATATTCTTCGGAAATTTCATTTTAAAATTAATGCTTTAATAATGACGATAAACATATTAAAATAAATTAAAAAAAAAAAGAAGGAAAATAATAGTATAAAATAATTACCATCGGGAAAATTGCCTTTTCTATTGTTAAAAGAATATAACACCGCATATTTAAAAAGAAAAGAAAATAAACAGAAGCAACTAAAAAAAGCAAAGGAAAACAATTTTAATTACCAAATGGAACACATCACTTCAGTGCAGTGAAATAATTTTTTTTTTTCTACTGTTATTTTCTGATTTTATTCAATATAAATTTTGTTGAAATGAATAGACAATTTGCATTTGATGAAAAAGTAGCAAATATATTATGTAAAATTTAAATACCACATATAGCTATGTATATATGAATGTAAATATTTTGTGTTATTATGTAGGCGGTATATGTACCTATATTACTTTGTTAGCTTGTGTACCACAAATACAACATTTTTCTTTGTTTCAAATTTTAACGTTTTCTAACACAAAGAACTTGAAAAAACATGATGAGTCTTTTCAAAACTTCATGGCACGAATGTGCAACTATGAAATTTGATATACATATTTGAAATTTGAATATATTAATTAATTATAAATACATATGTGCTATTAATTTTAAAAATTCGAAAAAATTGATTGATTAAAAAATTAAATCAATCATAGTTGCTCTATTTTACCTAAATAAATACTATTCAATAGCAAATATGTATACAAAAACCATGCAAAATTGAAAAAAAAAGCTTAAATGTTCAGAATATGAAAACTCTAGTTTTTATGTACCAACAATATCAAATGAAAATATGTGTGTATGTGCAGTACACAAACAGAAATATCAAGGTTTATTAAAAATAAAAGAAACAAACATTTTCATCATAATTTTCTACTATATTATAAAGAGATTAATTATATATGGAAAATAATTTAAAACTTCTGTGTACATTTAAAAATAGATACATCGTTATAAAGGAATTTTAGATAAAACACAATAATAATATGAGCTTTTTTCGTACACATTTATCTTGGTTTGTCGTACATTTCTGATGAAAATGTGGTAGTGCAAGCGGTAGGATGATGGGGTGGATTTTTATGTGTTTATATTTCACTTTTCATCATATGTTTATATTCATTCAACTGCATACACATTACATAATATAAATCTTTTTGAATTTACGTTCATTTTCTATGTGTATGTAAAAAAAAATTCAATTCATCCCCCCATTTTTTGTTTCTGTTTTGGTTTCAAGTTGATTTTTGATAAATTTATAGAAACACAAATATACTAGAGATAAAAGATACAACTAACAACGTCAGCATTCTAAAGTTCAGGGATTCAGGGATAAACATTTTATTGTAAGTATAGGTGTATTGAAAAACAGGATAGTTTGTAAAGAATATATAAAAGAGGTAATTTTCAATCTTTTAACCCCTAGAGGATGTCAAATTGGATTGTTCTTTGAATATATATTTTCTATACAAAATAATTTTTAAGCAACATTCAATAAATATTTCAATCCAAAAATATTAAATTTTGGTTTAGAAAATACTGAGATATTGATCTTCAAAGCCAAAACTATATGTTTGCCTTTATGAATTGTAGACCAATTCCAATGTAAGAAACATTCACGTTTTCGAAGTTGTTTTGTATTTTATTTTGAAACCTAGAAAAAATACAAATAAACTATAAAGGACAATCAATACTAAAGAGAACTCTTAATTAAGTATTTTAGCATAAAATCATTAGTTTTCAGTCCATGAAATGATGAGATATAAATCTTCGAAGGTCCTAGCTTAAAAGAGTCATATATATAAATTAAGGCTCAAATTCCGAGTTACACATCTGTACGGGTATGTGTATGTATATTAGAGTGTCCCTTATTATGTGCAGCAAAATACATTTTTTTTCTAAACTAACCTCTCACCCCCTAAATTTTTTGTATTTGACGATGTGAAAAAACCCCTACAATTTAAAAGCTCTAGAAAATCATTTACCCGTGCCACAAAACGGTTTTTTTTTTACCTGAGAAAATGTACTAAAAATATAAGTTCGTGATTAATAGATATTAGATGTATTGGGTTTTATTTTTTTGTTTTTTTTCAATTTACATTTATTTTCTGATTTTTTAACTAATTTATACAAAATTTAAAAAATCTATTCTTAATATTTCTTTTCTTGTGCGTGGAAACAGTCTTCTGTGCTCTTGTACCCACCTTGAAACTAATTCTTTTTGTGCATCATCTCTTACTAGTGCTCCATGATAATCGTAGTAATTTTAATTATTCTAATTTAATTTTAATTTTTATTTTTATGTTCTAAAATTGTTAGAATATTAATATTTGAAAAAATAGGAAACTAATTTAATAAATTAATTAAAGTGATTTAATATTGTGTTTTAAAAACAAAAGCAGGTAAAAATAAATTACAATTAATAGTTATAAGGATGAGTTAAATATAAACATGTTGACCTTTATAGGTACCTTAAAATTCAAAGTGATTGCGGCACGGGTAAACATAATTTTTTTAACCTGTTTTTTTGGTATTTTTATTTTTTTGAAAAAGGAAAAAAAATGAAGGGGTGAGACATTGAGAATCTGAAAGTTGAAAAAAATAAGGGACACCCTAATGTATATATACAAGTGTATACTATCAGGCAATTTCAGGGTTAGTACGTTACGCAGGCGTTAATTTACTCCATCGCATCGCTCGGCTGGTGAATTCGTACGTTTAAGTATATATTATCGTAGAAGTATGAAGCAGCTATAAACGCTCAAGATTTATCTTTTTTCTTTATTCATGTTTGTCCCAAAAAACATCACCTTGCATTCATATACTCATCTAAACATAATCACACATAATATAGTAGAATACAAAACAGACGAATATAATTATTCAAATTATATGTGTGTAAATTCATGTTAAAAAATGTATCGAATACTTATACAGATTGAAAATGTATGTAGTACCTATATATACATATATAAGTATATAGGTATATATAAATATTTAAAATAAAAAATGAATAAAATCGTCAAGGAAGGACATAAAATCCCTCTGATCCCTCTTTGAATTATGACTGTCTGCTGAGTTACCTTTCAGTTGTTACAACAAATGTATCCTTCCTTCCTGCTGTGATATGTTTTCACATATTATGTAAATAGTGTAAATATGTTTGCATATATACTCGCAAACATGTGCAAAAAAAAAAAAAAAAAACCGGCAAAAGTTCTTAAATAGATAAGAAAAAAAAAATACTTTTTTTTCTTTAATATTTATCCCTATTTTCATTTAACATTGATGTTATATTAAATATGTATGTATGTATATATTTTTTTTGTATAGAAGCATAAAAAGTCTTTTTGTGGGCCACTTTTTTTTTTTGAAAAGAGAAAAAAAAACAACAAAATATCCACATATTATATGTACGAGTAACATTAGTGTATGTGATTCCATTATATAGAAATACATATAATAATGATTATATGTGTTGCGAAAAAATATTATTAGTTAGAAGAGAAAGACCATTTATTATGTAATAAATGAGATTTTTTATATTATTTGATTGCACCTTGGAGATATAATGTCGATAAAAGTGTGTGGAAAACGACAACGAATAAAATTGGTACATGGGAATAAATATGTTGAAGTGATAATAATGAAAAAAGAGAAAAAAAAAAATCCTTTTTTATGTTTTATATTTTTATTTTCTTATTTTTCTGTTTTTTCGTACGTCCTTTATTTTTCTATTCATATATACGCAATATGATAGAAGGATAGTTATTTAAGTTATCAATTAATCAAAATCATACATTATGATTATGTAGAAGATGATAATGGAATGAAATAAAAAGAAAGTAAGTAGACTAGAAACAGCAAAAATAAAATGAAAAAGGAATGAATCTTAGGAGTTAAGCTCTTTTATAAATGATGTCTATAAGAATTAAATGTGTGGTATACATACGTCATACCAATTCAAAGGTAATTAAGTATTAAATTGATGTAATTATCATGGTAAAAAGCATAAGTAGAAATTTTAATTGATGGATCAATTAAATTAAAAGAAATAAGATGTTTTATTCATTATTAGATTTTTATCTGTTTAATATTAGCCTTCCCTTTCCATAACTTATCATCGGTAACCATAAGAAATTTATTTTCTGAGATACCAGTATAGTGCATCATAGAAGTGATCATACCTATAGATAAATTACTTTTATGATTACCTCTGTGAGGCGGTACCGGTAGTATTCAATGTGTTTGTTAACAAATCAAAAATTATAGTTCTCACATTCTAAGAATGAATTTCCTTTTAAGTTACCTAAAAATTCAATTTTCAAGAGGTAAAATCCTATCATCACTGTCATATTGTCTTTGACATTTAAAACAAATACAAAATTTATTCCCATTAAATTTAAAATAATGTCCGATGTTCCATTCAACTCAATGAGAAATTTTACACGAAACATAAAATATAAAGTTAAGATTAAAGTACTTTTATTTTTCTTCAACGCTTAAAAAAAATTCAATTTAATTTCAAAAAAGAAGAAAATTATTACAGACAAAAAATAACGTCGTAGGATTATTCTTCTTAAAAAAAAAAGCTTATTGAATTTAATTTTCCAAGAAAATATTATGTACCTACCTGCTTTAAAATTTCCACATCCTTTCTATGTATTTAGTTTTAAAGAGAAAAACATATAAAAGGTAAATATATATGTACGTACATATATTATATATATGAATAGATTGTGTGAAATACAACTACATATACTTATATGGTTTGTCGGCGGTTTGTTTGTTTTTGAACATTTTTATTTTATTCTGTATTTTTTTTTCCTTTCTTCTATCATTTTATTTTTTTGTTATTTTTTCTTCTAATTTTAAATATCACAAGGATGAAAATATCCTTTGGGTGATTTTTCTTTCACGCTTGACTGCATTTTAACGAAGCAAAAAGAACTCATAAAGCAAAATATGTTATCCTTGAAACGTGTAAATACATAGTATTTCATAATAGTTTTTTTCTTCTTCTCTTGTTTTTCACGTTTTATTTGAAAATAGTTTTCTTTTTCCAATCTTTAACTTTAGTAAAAGGTAAAAAAAAAAGTTGATGTCATTTGTTATAAGAGTTGCCTATAATTTTAATTTTATTTTTTTTCCTTTTTAGCAAAAAACAAAAAAAAAAAAAAGGATAAAATGTTATTTTCTTCTATCATTAAAATAAAATGACACAAATGATAATGATGATGAAGTTCTTATCACAATAAGGAGAAGAGGCCACCACTACCCAGATAGCACGGGACTGGAAGAACTGATGTGATGTTGGACTGATACTAAAGTATCAAAGTATTGATACCTTTTAGTTACCAAAACTGATGTTTTTATATGGACCATGTCCACATTTTGAGCATTCTGATTGGTTGAATTTGAAAAAGGGGAAATTTACTGTGATTCCTTGCATCAAATACATATGTTTCGATACTGTATTGATATTTTGTACTGATGCTGTACTGAAGAGTGGAATCAAAAACGTAATATTTCTTGCATTTTCGTTAACAAAATAATTGCAAACTTTAAATTCTACACTTTTCATATGTAATTTTTTAAATTTTTTGAATAACATATAAAAAGTGTATAATTTAAATTTTGCAATTATTTTGTTAACGAAAATGCACGAAATATTACTTTTTTGAACAATGAGGAATATTTTTATTTAAATAAACTACATATTTTGTTTTCTATTTTCTTACTTTTTATACTACTTATGTACTAAAAGCATCAAAGAAACATCAGTACTATATCAGTCGTACATTCTAAAATTTTCCCCTTAATAATACGATGGTAGGAATCAGAAAAGAATCAATTCTACATCAGTAACATTCATCATTTCGTTTTCTTAACATCACCATTTTGACTACCACCACCAAACTCATCTCTATATTGATGGTAGGAATCAAAATATCTTCATTAAATCAATAAATCATCATTAGAAAAGGGGAAAAATATTGAAGCCTAATTCATACCCGAGTATCGATACCAAAATGTTATCTGGTCTGGGTACCTACTGAAATGATGATGGCGTTGAACAATAACAAAAATGCAAGTAAGTTTACAATAATAACACACTGTATAGCCAGAACCCTTACCCAGGCTAGTCTTCTTTCAGCTTCAACAACAGGTTTTTTTGCTGAGCGAAGGCGAGGTGTAGTACATTTTATCCAAAAGTGGGGATAAAAAACCGGTTATTGAAGCTTAAAGAAGACTAGTCTGGTTCTGGCCTATAGTATTGTACAATTATAATTTATATATTATGTATTGAGGTAAAGTGTCATAATATATTAAATGACATTTAGTTGTTTCGACAAATTTTTCTCATATTATTTCTTTTATACTGAAATTTTACACTCACTGATTATATGTATTATATTTTCATTTTTTTTACTTTTTTTTCAGAAATTTTCTTGTCAAAGAAAAACTAATCATTTTTTTTTCTATTTTTTTTCTTTTTATGGATGATATGACGTCTATATAATTTGAAAAAATAAATAATATAAAATATTAAAATAATGGTTGTTCTTTTATATTTAAAGGTTCATGTCGAAAAAATGTGTAAAGAATATGAATAATACAAAATATAATAAAAATTGTATATAATAAGGAAAAAAAAATAAATAACGGGAATTTCCAGGTGAGTGCATAATGTAAAGCGCATTTTTGTATAAGAAAAAAAAAAATGTTTAGGTATAATGTTAGTATTTTTATTTTCTCTCGACATAAAAATATTTTATAAAAATAAATTTAAAAGCAAAAAATTAAAAAAATAAAAAATTTTTATAAAAATAAAATTTTCTACTTGAAGAAGTAGAAAAGTTTTCATCATATTTTATGCAAATTTACAAATCATAGACCAGAAAAATAATTTATTAATACATACTTACACATATATACAATAATTTGAAATTTTAATTTTGTCTTATTTTTTATTTTTTAAATAAATTCAAATTCTTTGAATTTTTTAATAAATTATGTTTAGAACTTTTTAAGTTTTTTATTTCACATTTAAAATTTGAAATCAGAATCAATAATAAAGTAGTAGTGTTTGAATGGCTTTTATTTATGCTAAAATCTTAATTCAACATATTTTTTTTTTAATATTATCTTATTCATGAATTAATGATATTGGCATTTGTACAAGGGAAAAACATTTTTTTTTCTTTCTTTTTAAAGCAAATTGCTATACATGCAAATATTTTTCTCAAAAGCATTTTTTACTAAAAATGACATACATATATATATATATATATATATATATATATATATATATATATATATATATATATATATATATGTAGAACCTTCAACAATAAAATGCTTTATATATTATGTACATACATATGTAAATTTAATTCACACAAAATATTCATGAAAAATTCATATATGTATGTACATATGTATGTATCAATGTATGTATGTAATAATAAAGAAAATTTTAGACTTCACCAAAAAAATAAAAAAAACGAGTTTCAAAGCACTTAAATTATTGTTTGCCTAAAAAGGGTAAAAACTTTTTGATTTTATTCAAGCGTTTTTAGAATTCCTTTCATTTTTTTCATCTATGTATGTACATAATATGTTACAACATTTCTTTCCTTTACAACATGTTTTTTTTTCTTCAAAATAACACACATGTAAAACATGAAAGTTTTTCATCTTCATCTTTTCTTCACAGCATCTCTTCTGATGTCTACTATCACCAGTTTTTTTTTTGTTGGAACACTTTTCAAGATGAACTTTTTTTTTCAATTTTCCATGAAGATTAAAATTTCTTAAGCTGTTTTCTCATTTAAAAGCAAACATTCTCTATAACAAACGATGTATGTTTGTTGAAAAAAAAAAATAAAGAAAATATACATTTGAATAATATATTGTACATATATGTACATACATATATATGTGTGTACATAATAGTACATAATTAAAGTAGTATAGTAGAGTGATTCAGAATTATTAAGACCTAAAAATTCTTAAAGGTAATGACAATTTTTGATAAGTTCAAGAAACATCATTTATTTTCATTTGGGTTTTTTTTTTTTCTCAAAGATTATTTTTCAGAGTTGTATTATAGATTTGTTAGGATCTGCTTCTTATTTTAAATCACCCTGATATTATTACTAACATGTTTTGTATCTATTTTTTTTATAGGTAATATCATTTGTTACTTCAACACTAAAATTTTAAGAAAAAAAAAAAAAAACAAATTTTTATTCATAAATCAGTAACACATATACAATCACCATAAAAATTTATATAAAGGGGAAAAAAAAGTCATAAACAAGAGGTCGTCATTGAAGAGCAATTGAGAACTCAAACGACAACGACATTGAGAAAAAAATTTCGTTCTTATTATAATACGAAAGTACTTAGTATGCATATAAGTTCAGAAAAAAAAACCTTTTTTTAAAGAGATACTTACCACAAGTACGGAAAAAAAGTACAAGAAAAAAGTAAAACAAAATACGGAAACGGAAGAAGTATAGTAAGGTTTACATAAGGTGCAAGTACTTGAAAATAGGATTTTTATAAAATGAGTTGCATAATAAAAGGTAAATATTGTACATATGTACATACGTACTATAGTACATATAAGTTTAAGCGATATATTAATTGATAAAATTTCATATACAAAAAGTAAGAAAATGAAAAATGAGGAAAAAAAAACTATTCTAGGATGTAAAACACAATAGTTCTAGACGAACAATGAACACAGCTACTTGAAAA
The DNA here is from genome assembly GCA_932526495.1 of Bombylius major. Lineage (NCBI taxonomy): Eukaryota > Metazoa > Arthropoda > Insecta > Diptera > Bombyliidae > Bombylius > Bombylius major. Next base: position 30,503,024 of record OW052046.1, on the reverse strand, counting down.
TTTTTCTCATAGAACCCTTTTAAATTTTTCATCTTAATGATATTTGTTTTCATGAAGTGGAAAATTATTACAAGAATGTGATTATTATTACTATTGAATTATAAATATTGGTAATGTACTACTAATACTACTTACTACTACTTGTATTTCAAGAGAAAATTTCATTTACTATGTATTTATAAAAAGAAAATTGTGAACAAGTTTTTAATTGGATAATAATTACAGTTATAATTTGTTTATAGCAGTAATTTTATGCAAAATTATCGTGATTATTTTATAAATTTTTAAGAAATTTCTCTAAGATATTGCATTATATTATCTCGTATAGATATTTTTTGTATTTTTAGTGTTCTTCTATTTAATTAATTAGAATCTTAAACAAAACGATTAAAAACCTGCAGGATCTGTAGAAAAAAAAAAGTATTTTAGTTAGATGAATTTTCATTTGTAATTATTTTATAAATTTTACTCATATTTTTTTTTCTTTTTATAATTTTTGGAAAAGAATGTTAGTAATTTATATTAAATTTCTCATGAAATCAATAAAAAATGCTGACAATATTTTTATAAAGAAAAAAAAACAACGAAGAAATTTAGAAAGTGATTTATGGAATTTCATTACTTTCTTCAAACAATTGAAAATTTTCTTAAGTGCATGCTAAAATTCACAATGAAGTTATATTACCAGAAACAAAATCATAATTGAATATTAAAAAAAGTATCTGTGTAACAGGCAAAAATATTGATTACAATGATTTACATAGAAATTATTTATGTATCTGTTTTAAAATTCTTTCTTTACTCGTATTTTCATATGAAGTTTTCTTTTATATTAAATTAAGAATCAAACGTTGTTTGATTTATGTTATTTTGTTGTTGCGAACAAGTATTTTTTCTGCTTTTAAAAATATAGGTATATTTACTGTGTAACATGCAACAAACAATTTAGATTTCTTGAACCTTCCACTGAGGTGACCGCACTGTGCGTGCACAAAAATTTGAAAACAGAAAAATTTTAAACGCACTGTGACCGCACATGTTTCTCTGGTGTTTCCACCAAATAATATTTTTTTCGTGTTTGTCAACATTGGTGGAAACATTGAGTGCACTGTGTGAGCGCAGTGTTCGAACTTTATTTTTGATTGGGACACATATTTCATGTGCGCATACAAACTTCCTTGTTTCCCACATTGTGTGCGGAAACACAGCATGCATATCATTTAAGTAGTTAATTTAGTTCAGTGCAAATTTATCAGTGTTTAAATAAACAGTGAATTTAAAAATGTCTGAAGAATGTTCTTTTAATGCATTACCTAATTACGAGGAAGAGATAATCTTCACGTTGTTGGGTACGACCTTATTTAAAAAAAGAGAAACTTAGACTAAACGATTTATGGATAATCTGAAAATAGATCCCCTTAGTGGATTTAGGAATTTTACACGGATGTCCTCCAAAGATTCCATATTATCGGTGAATTTCCAAATTCACAAATTAGCAAAATAATTTTCTCATTTCACCATAGTTAGAACTGCACTAAAAATGTAGATTCCTGCAAACCAATTAACTGAAATCAATAATGTTTCTACAGTGTTTTCCAGATTGAACGGGAAACACAAAAACTGTGACCGAACACAAGGAAAACATCAAAAATCCCGTTTCCACTAAAATAAGAGTGACCACACAGTGCAGTAACATGTTTCCCTGTTGTTTCTTAGTTTCTTTCTTTGTTTTCAAAATTGTCTCCACAGACGCAATGATATTTCTCTAGTCTGCGAGCACACTGACCACACAGTGCTCCAATACTGATTTAGGTGTAGACGATTATTTCATTTTTATGCGGTCACATGATTTCGGTGGAAACGCACCTTTACATGTAATTTCATTTAAAAATTATTTTAAGATTCGATAAGGTGTTCAGATGTGTTTTTTTTCTCTTCTGTTTTGTTTTTGCTTGATTTAATAATATTGTCGCATTAAAAAACTAGTTTTATTTATTTCTTTAACCCTAGGATTGCCTGATGAAATGTATACAAATGTATACACTTTGAATTTAAACCTTAATTTAAATATGATACTTTTAAGCTAGGACTTTGAAACTTCACTAATTTTTTCATCAAAGGGTTCTTTGTAACTATCTCAATTTAAAAAGTCCTAGCTCAAAAATATCGTTTTGTTTTTACGGCTGCATATATGTAAATATAAATGTATACCATACATGGAAATTTTGATATTTTTTTTCAAAAAGCTATATTTCAGCATTTCGTGGATCGAAAACTGTAATTCTTTGATTTAAATATTTATTAAAGTTTAGTCTTTGATTACTTTATGCGAGTGTTTTTTATTTTTATCTTTTAACATAAAGTGCAAAACAATGTAAAAAGACGTAAAATTTTCATACATTTACAATTCCAAAAATGAATTTGACTTGAATTTCAACTTCAAAGATCTGAGACTCTATTCTCGAAACCACTAGTAATTTTACGTACCTATACGTAAATTTACCATTTTCGAATGATTTTGACATATGGCTTATTCTCGAGATTCGTATACGTAAATATTCGAATGAAAACCATTCGAAAAGATACGAGTGCGTATTTGCAATCGTAACTACTTACGAGTACTAAGTTGATACTGTTAAAAATAAATATTATATGTACATTGTACATATCTCAGAACTCCGTAGATAGAAAACTAATGATTTTATGCTAAAATACTTAATTAAGAGTTCTCTTTAGTATTGATTGTCCTTTATAGTTTATTTGTATTTTTTCTAGGTTTCAAAATAAAATACAAAACAACTTCGAAAACGTGAATGTTTCATACATTGGAATTGGTCTACAATTCATAAAGGCAAACATATAGTTTTGGCTTTGAAGATCTAAATTTAATATTTTTGGTTTGAAATGTTTATTGAGTGTTGATAAAAATTATTTTGTACAGTAATTCTGTAAATATCACAGTTTTCAACAAAAAGAACGAAATAAACGAGGAAATATGAGGACGTTCAACATTTTTAACCCTGTGTTCCATTTTATATAAATATAAAATTACGGTGTAATTGATGTTTGAATTTGTAAATATGTATGAAAATTGTACGTTTTATTCTTTTTTTTGTACTTTATTTCAAAAATTGAAATAAACACAAGAAAACTGTAGAGTATATAGTTTGAAAGAGAACACTTTAATTAGTATTTGAGTGGAAAAATTATGATTTTTGGTTCACGATATGCTTTTTGAAAAACAAAAAAACAAAAGTTTCAAAATTCCCATGCAAAAATGTATGGTATACATTTTATATACGCTGACCGCTAGAACAAAGACGTTAGTCAATCCTAGGGTTAAAGAGTATATTTTTTTTGTACCTACAACTATTTATGATCACACATATTAAATTTTATTAATATGTTTCATAACAGAAAGTAGAAACAAAAAAACAAAAAAACAAAAAAAACAAGAACGTAAATTTTTTACTTTAGCATTTAATTTACTTAATATGTTTGATCAATTTGAATATACTCAGATCTAACATGTGTAATTATTTAAATGCTAAAAAAAAATTATTTAATCGAATGTGATGACATGTGTGTTGTATGTTGTATTCTTATGATGCATGAGTAGAAATCTTTGTAATGTGATAATTATGTGGGTATTTTGTAGATACTTATTACTTACTATAATAAAAATATTTTTAATAACAAAAAAAATAAGAAGTTTAGATTCAAAAAATAAGGCTTTTTTAAAGCAAACGTTTTTTCTTTTGTTTTTTCTTTCTATTTCTTTTTTAAAATTTTCAAAATTGAATATGAACCATGATCAATAATTTGAAAAGAAAAATTTAATATTTTAATTCTATTCCCCTTAAATAAATAATCTATTAAATTAATTGAAATCAATGCAAGATAAGCAAATAACGAAAGTCGCATTATTGAAATATTTATTCAAAATATAAATTGAAATAAAAATCAATACTTCAAGATAAATTAGTTATTTGATACTGAGACGGGACATGAAGATAAACATGATAGATAGTTTTTATGAAACCTATAAAACATGAACAAAATAAAATATTTCATGCCTTTTCATGCAGAATTTTGCACAAAATTTGGCATTTTTACAGAATATTTTCAAAATAGACTTCAATTTGAAAGTAAATGTGAAGTTAAATAAGATAATTAAAATCTATAATCATATAATGATACTGTTAATGACCTTTAAAATTTTCAACTTTATTATACTAATTGTTAAAATTAAAAAATTTTAAATCGCATACAATTTATTTAAAATCGAATTAATAAAATATAAATTCTAAATAGAACCCATATAACAAAAGTCTTTCTTTTTTTTTTTCCAGATTGAATTCAATCAACATGATTTATACTGCTAAGGATATTTAAATAAATAACTTTTGCTATATATATTATGTACAAAGATATAGATTGAAACCTCAAATCAAAGATATACATATATATACATACATATATGTATATGAAGGTGACGAATGAGGATGGTACATGGTAACTTGACTAAAATTAATGACTTACCATGATGTTTTTTTTGTTCAGATTTTTTTTTCTTTACTTTTATCTTTGTTGTATTTTTTGTGTTTGTTTTTTTTTTATTTTTGAAATTGAATTTTTTTATCTTGATTAATTGAAAAAATAACATAAACACTGTTTTTTATTTTATTATTTATTTGTATGTACTTTTTTTTTTTTTTTTTAAATTTCGTCCTGTTAATCAGTCCACTTCTTTTTTCATTTGTAACGAAAAATATTTTTTTAAGATACTTTTAACGTCTGTTAAAGTATAAAATTTTAAACTAATTATTTATTTTTTATGTGTTTTTTTTTCTAAACATTTTTTTAAAGATTGCGTAATTGATCGATACTTTCAATAATATTAATTCTTAGAATAGGTATGTAATTTTTTATTATTCTCTTTCTTCGAGATACGAATATAAAATTCAGTAGTTTTTATACACTATCTTTAATGTAAAAGATTTTTTTTCGGTTTTTATTCTCACTGTTTCGACACCATACTTAAAAACAAATAACACATAATATATAATATCTACAAACACAAACTAAAAAATATTTTTATGAGTTTTTTACATTAAGTCGTACTTGAATTATTCAATTTATTTTTTATTTATATATTTATAAATATAAAAAAAAAAAAAAAAAAAACTTACAAGAAGATACATCGCATCGTATAAAATTAATGATGATCATCAGTAACAATGTAATCTAACATTAGCACAACAATATACACATTGTATAAACAAAACAATACTTAATACAAAAAAAAGACTATTTAATCTCATTAATGAATACAAAATTATTGGCTTTGGCATCGAATTGTAATAATATGTTAGGCCATATCTTTAGAATTTTAACAGATTTTTTTTTTTCAAGTTTTTTCAGTACGTACGTAAATACTTAAAATAAAAGATATTTTGCTTGTTTTATTCAAAATTGTTATTTTATTAAAATTTTAAATTTATTTATTTATTTTTTTTTTTTGTATTTTAAACATTTTTTGTACATAAACTATAATATGTACTTACAAAGTTAATACCTATATAAAGATACATTTAAATTTTATGTAAAAAAATTTCAAATATATCTATTCAAAAACAATTAACATTTTTAACATAATAAAAAAACGTATTTATTAACATATTTTTTTCTCTCGTTTTGTCTTCATCATTAATAAGAAAATGAATATTTTCTATAAATGATCATTATCGTTATTTTGAATTCATATAGTAAAAAGTATCTGTTATTTAAGAATAATTTTTTTTTTTTACTTCTTTTTAAAATGCATATTAAATTTTTTATCAATATAGAAATTGCAAAATAAATGAGAATGAAAAATTATCATAAAAATTGATAATGAAATACAATAAATTACAATATTAATTATATGTTAGCTTAAAATTACAAACTTGTTTAATTTAACGTTTAAATTTTTTTTTATTGCAATGTTTTTTCTTTTTCAAATTTTAATTTTTTTTTTATTTTTATTAATTTTTAATATCAATTTATTATTACATTTTTTTTTTTTAAATAATTATTGTTCTTTTTATTTTACTTTCGATGTTGTTTATTAACATTTAACACTTAACCGGCTCACTTGGTATGTAACTGTTCACTGACTGATTTCATTGTTGACAAATATATTATATTTTATATAAATTGCCACTGTTTGATAGACAACAACAACCAATGATTGAAGAAGTATAATATACTTAATGGAAATTAAACGGAGAAGAAAACACAAAAAATAAAAAAAAATAAATAAATAAAACAGCAACGAAAATATGAAAAAAAAAAAAAATTCAAAAGATAGTGGTGTTAAAGCCGGTACATTTGTAATTTTATATCTTTTTTTTTTATATACATTATATGTATATACAACAATTTTATATCAATTTAGTAGTGATAATTCATGTGAAAATAATAAAAGCATATCATAAAAATGCTATAAAACCATAATATATTACTAATTTTTGTTTTTTTCTTCTTTTTTTTGTATAAAGATAATAAGAAGAAAAAAATTAATAAATATAAAACGAAAGGTATTCTATAAGAAATGTTTAAATAGAAATAATTCTTTCTTATTTAGCACCATACTTGGTAAATTGTATATGATATGATTGTCAAAAAAATATTTAATTTCCATGCCGATATTCTTAAAATTTTATACATCATTTCGATTTGTGTACTATGTAGAATATGTAAAAAATGCGCAAATGCAATATTTTTCATACAGAACATTTTGTATCTTATGTCTGTTATGAATACATATACATATAGTGTTTTTTCTTGTTCTAAAAGACTTTTTTTTAAAATTTTTTTATTTAACTAGATACTTTTCATTTTTGCACCGAAGAAATGTTACATATATGAAACAACAACAAAAAAATACTTTGCCAAGCATGCGTTGTAATGGACAGATAAACTACCAACAAATTTACTAAATCTCATAACCAGGAATTTCAAAATTCTGCATTTTTAAGATGAAAAATTTTGAATGAGTGTTGGTAACACATTATCATTTAAAAATGACAGTTTTTTACATAAGTGTCAGTTAAAATGATAATGTGTATGTGTAACTGATGGTAAAACTGATGCTGACAAAATGATTTCGTGGTTGTTCAGTTTTTTTCATCAGTCGCCGACTGTCAGTTTAAATGATAATGTGTACTTCACTTTAAGATACAGTCCAACATAAAAGGGGTATTTTTTATTAATTTAATTCTAAATCTATTTTATTTAATATTAACGTATTTTTTTTTTTATTAATTTCAGTAATGTTGAACTTATTAGTTGTGAATCTGATTTATAAATTTCAATGAAGTAACCATTAAAAAATACGGGAATATGTCGTTTCCATAAATTTCATTACACATCAAACCCAATTTTACATAAAACTATATTTAATTTTCCGCTAAAACAACTTCACTTTTTGAAAAAAAAAAAAAAAAAAGAAGATAGGAAATCGATGCATAATCAATTAAACATTATTTTTCTGCAATAAAAAATGAGGGTTAATTTAAGCCTTTTTTAAAAAAGACAGGGTTAAACACAAAAATTTGGGAAAAATTCACAAAATTTTGATTTTAAACGACTCTAACTTTTATTAGAGTGTACTTCTTCCAACAACTTGTAATTGAAAATAAATTTATTTTGTTGGTTTCAAATCCTAAAGTCTGGATGAAGTATAAAGGAATTTAATCATTATTCCAGTTTGCAAAAACTTGAAAATAATCGGGTATTTAGATTTGTTGTTATTGTAATATTTTTCAAGATGGCAACTCAAAATCGATTTAAAAAAATATGTTAAAAAAGGAAGAAAAAAAATTAAAATAGAGGAAAAGTGAAGTTTTATTTGCGGGATTGATGAAGAATAATAATTTGGGCAAAAATGTGAAATATGATATTTTCTTCTGTAGTTTTGTATATACATATGTACATAATTGCTGAAATTTTGGTGGAAACGATAAAATCTCCAAAAATACGAATACATTATACAGCGTTTGTGAATGAGTGGAAACAAATTCTGAAAGATGGCAGTTTTAGATAATATCCTCGTTCTTGAATGGTATACGTGTGAGTGAACGGTTATGCACACATGAAAAAGTTAAACTCACGAAATGTTCATTTTACTGGACAACATAGCTTTGTAACTAAGTTCCTATCCTATATTACGATATGATGATAATGTTGGTTGCTGGTATGCACTATTTATTTTTCTATAAAGGGACAATAATAAATATAAAATTTATAATATAGTATATGCATGTTCCCTATGTTATGAAATTTCTTTTTTGTTTTCATATATCACGTTATTTTAGATGAATAACACACGTTAATGCCAAACACAGGCAGACAATTTTGATAATTGGGTTAATTTTTTTTTTTCATTATTATTTTTGTTTTTTCATTTTTACTTTTTTATTTTTTTGTTCTTTTTTTTAGTTTAATCGACCCAAGTGCTTTGATTTTTTTTCTTAAGACTTTCACGTATACATAGCTATATAACGACTTAACGTATACGTTAAATAAAAATTGAGTTCTTGAAAATAAAAATATAAATCAAATAAATATTAAATAAAGGGAAAGTAATTTTATTGTTACAAATTTTTTTCTTTCTAATTTTTAAAATTTTTTTTCAGTTCTAATGTTCCATCAAATCTAATAAATAAAATACATTTAAATGCATTTTTAATTGTATCTTAATTTTATAATATTTTTTTATGTTGAGGTACATTATTCCTGTAAATACATGCGGAGAAAAACTAAAAATAAATAAACAATGTCAATTCGGTTTCAAAATTGATTTTTTTTTTTTTTTTTTTAAATTTCGAAAAATGAGACGAAAACAAAACATGCACTTTCTCGTCGAACAATAAAATCTTCAATACCTATGTATATGTACATAAATAAAGAAAACTACTTTTATGATAATTTTTTTCCGCTTATTGTAGCAGTATTTTAATTTATTTATTATCATTGGCATGGATTTTCGATGCTACACCAGGCACAAAATTTAAAAAAATTTCGGCAGCACCAAGACCAAGTACCAGGATGAAAAATTTTAATATACAATATTTTGAATAATATTAGAAAAAAGCTACTGACTCAAGATGAAAGGATAACAGCAGAAAAATTAATAAATAAATCACGTAATAAAAATCTTTATATCTTTGAAATGATACATAAAACATTCTATAGGTATGTATTTGTATATCTACCTAGAAAATTTATAATGATTTTGTATTCAAATTTATGCATTACTTTTTAGGGTTGACTGATGCTCATTCCTTATATATGTATGTATACGTATCTTAAAAAATTTGATTATATGAATAGAAACGATTTTCATCATTAGACTGATTCCTTTTAAAATTTGATTGATTTGAATATTTTTGAAGGATAAAATAAAGAAAAATCCAAAATAAAAAGAGGAGGAGGAGAAAAAGGAAGAAAATTATGGAGAAAAAAATATTGGTGGTTTTTTTTTTTTTTTTTCAAAGATTTATGTATGTATGTATATTTTTCGGTACTTTATTATTAGAATAAATTTTTAGATCAATTTAAATTTATTTGAAAAAAAATATATACATACATACATATATTAAAAGTACCGGATAAAAAAAATGAATGAAAATTTTGTTTTCTGTATTTTATATTTTATTTTAATTATTCAAATTTGAATATTTCTTTTTTATTTTTTTTAAATTTATTTATTTATTTTTTTTTAGTAAATTAAGTTTAGGGTTAAAGATATAAATTTAGTACTTATGCGGTTATTTTGTTTTAGAAAGTAAATTATCATTGATGTGTTTAATAAATTTTGTTTAAGGTTATCATTTTATGGACTTCTAAAATTTTTATGGTATCAATTTTTTAAATTTGAATATACATACTTTTAAAGACACATGAAATCAAGAAATAAAAAAAGTTGAAATAAAAATAAAAAAAAAATTTCACACATTTACAAAATAAAAATAAAGGATATATGTGTGGATTGTGAAGAAATAAAATAGAAAAAAACTGATTTTTTTCAACCCTTCCAATTAAAAATGTGAACATTATTTATTAAAAAACAAAAAAAAACAGTATTGGTTGGTTTAGAAAATACAATTAAGTAAATTGAAGATGACGCACAAAAAATATACATATGTATATTTTTAGCATTCAATAGAGGGGTAGAATATAATAAAATTAAGAAAAAAAAATTATAATAAAATCAGGACATCATAAATTTAAAATGATGTGAACAAAAATATTCTAAGGGGAAGAAAATTTGCTTACTTTTTTTTTCATTTCATTTTCATTTCGTCGTTAATAAACAAATTAAAAAGAAAAACTTCATTGCTTCAGTCACTCAAAGAAATATGAAAATGGTAATTTTTAAAGAAAAATTGTAATTTCAAAAGTTTGTTTTAAGTAATTTTAATTGAATTTACTACTAAAGTATAGAGTGGGCTTAACAGTCCGTATTTTAAAAATTGACATTTTTCCAAAAAAAAAAAAAAAAAAAATAGTAAATAAATAAAAAAATAAATACATAATAAAATAAAAATATAAATTAATTACCCATATATTGAATAAATAAAAAAGATTTGGGAAAAAAAAGTCCTTTTGCCAACGCAAAACAATTTGTCAAGATTTTTCTGACTTCAACAAATTTATTACTGTTGGAATATGAACGATAATAGTTTTTATTCTCTTTAATTCGATCTATAACATATTACATAATTATGGATATATAATGAATATGTATATTATTTTTATTATTGTAAATTTAAAATGCAGTTAGGTAGTATACAGGGCCGAATCTAATAATTTTGGAGCCCGGCGTACTTATAATTTTTTCAGACCTTTTTCATGAAAATTTAAAAAATACATACATTATATGATACTATATTATATATATGTATATAGGGGTGGCCAGGTACACTGACTTTGGGAGCCACATTTTAGAAAAAAATATTTGAAAGAGCTGTTTATTTATTTTAACAAAAACTGTGTATCTATAAGATGATTTTTTTCTAAAATTCGTTATGTTGACTATTTACAAGATTTTTCATGAGCAATTCACTTAAGATTCGTTAGAAGCTACCAATGTTATAAAATACGTACATATATCTTCTAAAAATGTATTAAATATAAATAAAACTAATATTTTGAAGTAAAGTAATATTTAATCACAATTTGAAATACTAGAAGGTATTTCATATAATTTTGGGAATTTTTTTCGACGATTTTCGAAATTCCCAAGAAAAAGGAAAAATTTTATGATCTAACAACACTGCTTGGAACCTGTCAAACGAAAAGTTAGCCGTGGACTTGTGGTTTAGTAGTATTTTTTTAAATTCTGTGAGTTAACTTGTATGAAAAGTAAAAGTAAATTGAAGTATTTTTTTAAGATTACCATCTTAAGTAAATGATCATGCTATCTGGAAAAATAAAATATGAAGAGGAAAACAGGAGATTTAAAGCGGAGTGGGAAGAAGAGTTTGTTTTCGTGGAGAAAAATGGGAAACCAATTTGTCTTTTATGTCAAGTGATATTGTCACAATTAAATGCCAGTAATCTTAAGCGACATCATCAATCAAATCACTGTTCTTTTAGCCAACAATTTCCTGCCGGTAGCGAGTTAAGACGAACTAAAATATTGTCTTTGAAAACAAATTTAAATAACCAAACCAAAGCTATGTCAATGTGTACTAAAGAAGCAGATGTAACTGTGACGAACTGTGCAGCACTGAGTCTGGCCTTAGACGAATCTACGGATATTGAACATAAACCACAATAAGCTGTATTTGTTCGTATAAAGGACACGACTCGAGGTGTAGATATAAAAAACGCTGTTGATGCTGTACTTGGAAAACATTCTGTACCAATAAAAAAGTTAGTCAGCATCGCAACTGACGGCGCCCCCATGAGAGGTCCTATTAAAGGACTTCTGGCTTTGTTAAATGCTGATGCACTGTATCCTAATTTTCTTGCTGTTCACTGCATTGTTCATAGAGAACACCTTGTAGCTAAATATTTTAAATATGACCATATTAAGTGCAAGACAGACGACAGCCTAAATTGGCCATTATCTCTCAATTGCCAATTTTCTGTTCCGTGTGTACACCTAATTCCCAATTATTCGAATATAATTGACAGTTTACTCAATGGACATAATCGTCAAAATATTTGAAGATAATTGAGTTAGAGCCATCTGGTGGGAAATAGTTTAGTAAGAATTACGGAAATTTTTGGTCTAGTAATCTATGATTTTAAAATTTTGTTTTAAAAATTTTATTCGAAAAGCAAAGATTACTAGATATTTTAAATAAAATAGTTGCAGTTTAGTTTTCATTTTTGAAAAAGTTATTACATATTTTATTAAAAATGGAAGACAAAAAAAAAACAAAAACAAAAAAGTGTGGAATAATCTAGAAACTTTAAAATTAATAGATTTGTGGAAAGAAAATGTTGGCGATTTGAAAAAAAGCAAAAAGAAATGCGCATATTAACCAAAAAATTGCCTACACTTCACATAATTTCACTTTGATTGCTACAATTTTTTTCGATTTCAGTTTCAATTGTTTCAATTACCAATTATACTTTATCGTCTGTCACACAATTTATAATTGAGAATTAAGCAAATTGAGAATTGACATAATTAACATTAACTTTTGTCGTCTGTCTTGCACTTTATGGTAGTAGTTTTAAAAATTGTTAATTACATACGCTCAAGTGCAAAAACTGACAGGCTCACAGACTGGCAGAAAATATTATTGATAGATTTAAAGACTTAAAAGCACTGAAACCATCATTTTCATTTTTAGAAAACCCTTTTCTTGTTGACGTTTTGAAGAATGGCTGTCCTGTCTCATCGCCAATTATTGAAAACATTACGGCTGTAGAACTGGAACTACTGGAACTTCAAGAAGATGAAGGACTGAAACAACTGAAGAAAACCAATGGTCTTTCAACTATTGAGTTTTGGAAACAGGTTCCTGAACATAAATACCCCAAGATCAAAGACTGTGCGCTGAGACTAATTTCAATTTTCGGAACCTCTTATTATTGTGAGTCTTTATACTCAACACTTAAATTCATTAAAAATAAGCATCGATCTACCTTAACGGATCAGCATTTATCTGAACTTGTGCGAACTGCCTTAACAAACCATCGACCAAACTTTCAGCAGCTAACTACTAAGACTGACAACACTCGTAAGGCATCCACAAGCAAATTTAACTTTTAAAAATGAAATTTGTATAATTTTTGATTTCTTTTAAATTTGTTTTTTATAATCAGTGCAATACTTTTATTTTCTTAAATTATGAACTTTATAAAAAAAATGAAATAAATTTTTTATTTTTTACTTTTAAACATTGAGTAGTTTTACTATATTTTATTTTATACATTTTTTGCATAAGAGCCGCACCATTCGCCTACGAGGGCCGGCCTATGGGGCTATGGCCACCCTTGCGGTATATACTATGCTATATCTATGTATGTTGCTATGTTTGCTATTGCATATTGCTTTTTGAAATATTTTTAAATATTAGTCTATCATTAAAAAATTATCTTATTATTTCGGATTTTTAGTTATTTAGAAACTAAATAATTTATTAACTTTGTTCCATTTGAAAAAAAATATTCGATTGTATGGTATATCTGGAGATTATCGGAAAAATATTCGTTTTCCGACCATAGGTACATTCTGTTCAGTGTGAATCTGAAAGCAGAAATACCTGAACCCTTCAGAAATCCAATAAGAATCGACTCCAAGGTTTTCAGCCGAATCTTCAGAAGCAAACTCAATCTGACCGAGAGTAAGGACCAGATGGCATATACCCAATCATGCTTAAGGAACTGCAGGATGTAGTGGTTCCGTGGTTAATGGTAACTTTTAAGTCATGTTTGTGGCTTGGGCATGTACCCTTGAATTGGAGAAGTGTAAGAGTAGTTTTCATACCAAAGGCTAGAGTGAGAGGGCACAGACCTCTATCTTGCCGGGACAGTGCTCTTACTATGATAATAAGCTACCGAATGCCATGTCGCTTACTGTTCTTAGTCACTATATTTTTGATGTTCAAATCTCCTACAAATTTTACTAGAAAATTTTTGAAAATAGAGCAACAGTTATTTTTGAAAAATAAATTACAGAAGTTGTGATATAAAAAAATTAAACAAAATTGAATGTATGTATGTATCGTGTTTTAGCACATTTTCTTTACACCTTACAGATTAATTTACCAAGTTGTATATGTTGTATAACTCTATGTCGACATTTTGCTGATGATCATAGAAAATTTGTAGCAAAAAAAATTCCATTTTCAACGTTCAAAATTCATTTACTTTACGTTGATTCGGAAAATTATATTTCGTCTATTTTATTTTTTCCACTTCCTATTTTGCTGACAAAGTAAAAAAGAGGAGAAAAACTTTTTTTATCCTTTCTTATTCAAAAACGAAAAAAAAGCAAATTTTTTAAAGATATTCTTTTGTCACTACTCACTGGTAAACGTTTTTAAGTATTTATTTCCATAAAACTTAAAAAGATTTGCAAAAAATGAGTCCTTATCACTTTATTCAAATTACACAAATATTTTAATCATGGTTAAATACTTGAATTTTTCAAATTTTTTCTGCTTTTCTTTTTAATAAAATATATTAACTAGTATTAAATATATAATTTTTTTCTATATTTTCCTTTTTTACTTGTATTTTTAACAATTTAAATAATATTATACAATATTTCCTTAAAAAATATCCTTGTTAACATAATTTAAAATTGCCATTATTACTTAAATATGTTTTGTTTTATTATAAACGATTGCCATTTTATTTGTTGTCATATAATATAATAAAAATAATAATGTAACTGGACTTATGTTTATACCATATCATATCATACATACAAATATCGTACGTTCAAAAATAATATAAAATATAAGAAGAAAAAGGAATCTATAGTATTTTTCTTTTTGGAAGTCAGTATTGTGCTTATGGAGGCAGTACCCGATGAGTTTTTTGCCTTGTTAATATTTAATTTAAAAGATTCACCTCGACTGAAATTGAGATCTGATCACCCCACACACGAGACAGATTTATTCAAACAATTTGTGAAAGAATATAGAAAAGTATGCCTATCTTGCCTGTACTGAAATCCAAAAAGAAAAATAGTATAGAAAAAAAATTTACATTTTAACATCTGTTGTGAATTTAGTAATTTTCTCATTCTTCATTCAGATAACTATGTTTATCTTTTTTTAAAACCCAAAAGGATAAAATACCATAAGAGAAAAACTTTTATGTGTAAAAATACTGTATAGAAAAATTATACCTATACCTACATACATTATTGTATCCTTAAAAAATATCTATAGGTATCTACATACATACATATGTACATATATACGATTATGTACATATACATAATATTTAAGTAAAATCACTCCCTCTCGAACTATAAATATTCGAAGAAATTATTATCTAATGTGAGCTTAGAGGATATGATGAGTTTGTATTTAGTTAGTTAGAATATTTATGTATGATGTGCAATTGTTTATATCGTTTTATTTGAATGTTTTGTGTATAGTAATCATTTTACTTTATATACCATACGTATATGGATACTGTGATATCTGTATGTACCACTTTTTTATTTTTTAAGTTAAGTAAAAGGAGAATTTCTAGTAACATGGAATCAAATGTTTGTGTGTAGAATTTAAATTTTATTTCATTTTTGAGATGTATAATAAAAGGAACAGGGAATTATCTTAAAAAATAGTCAGTTAGCAAAATATTCTCTTTTTTTTTTTCGTTTCTTATTTTTTTTACTGCTGAAACAAAACAGTTTTTATGCTCAATAATGACATTAGACTAAACAAAAAAAAAAGGGATTTAACTAAAAATAGAGGGTGAATTCATTATGTTTGTATGCTTACTTATATTGACTGCCACTTCTAGCAGTTAAACCATACTTAGTCTGTCAGTTACAATGAATGTAGGAAAAAATAAAAGCTGGAGGAAGAAAAAAAACACATACCTAAATAAAATAAAATAAAATTTTGTGGAACAAACATTTTGTATTAAGTGAAAGAAAACGTGAATAATTTAGCAATTTCTAATTTTTTTTTTAAGAAAAAAAGGAAAAAAATAAATAAATAAATTCACAGTTTGACTTCGTTAAATGTATTTTGTGTGTGATTGTTCTTTTTTTATATTTTATTTCATTTGGGATCGTGGGTACAAAAATTTTAGTATTTCCTCAATATTATTTTATTTTTTCTTCCTCCTATTTTTTTTTTTATTTTTTCATTTTTCTTTGTCTTTATTTTCCATTCATTTTTTTTCCCTAAAACAAGAAAACATATTAAAAGGATAAGAACTGCTATATGATGATGACGATTAATTTCTTTTAACCCACGTAATTATGAAAAAATTAAGAAGTCTTGATTTATTTTTATTAGCTGATGGATAATGTTTATTTTGTTGTTTTTGTGTAGAATATAATATACATATGTATATGTATATATTTTTTATTATGTACATCGAACGAAATGTACATATGTACATATATGTAGTATACAAACCCCATTATAAATAATTTTAATGTATAATGAAAATTATCTGATGTTATTTTTTTCTTCTAGCATATATTATAATTTCAAATTTTTGTTTGTCATGCAAGAAAAAATAAAGAAAGGAAAAATAAAAATGGAATATTGAACATTGTTCATAGAGCCCCAAAAAAGAAAATGATATGTAGGCCTTTTTTTTTTTGTTGGACGACATTTTTTTTTAAAGCTTTAATTAGTTTTTTTTGATTGAGTTCACGAATTTTTGCTAAATTTTTCTTGCTTAATGGATTACGATTTAAAAATGTTTCCCATCAGTGTGTGTATGTGTTTTTTTTTTTTAAATTCTGGTATTCTTTTTGTCTAGATTAATTAAATTCCAAAATAAGGTAAAATACAGTAAAATAAAAAAAAAGTATGGACCCAACAACGTGTAGGTAATGAGTAAAAGATTGTGTTGTATAATTTTTTTTTTCTGAATTCATATAAATCGCATTTATATAACACCGTCATTAGGCCAGCCCTATATATACATATAATATATTGTACTATGTATAAGATGTTTTATATAGGTACCAACATACATACATATATACGTCAGAATGTATTTTATATTGTTGACTTTTTAGATCCATTTAGCTGATTGTGAGTATTTCCTGGTTAATATTCTTTGTATATTATATAAAAGGGATGCTAAATTAATTTCTGTATGAAAACATGAATCTTTTTTCTTTCCTTTTGATGCTACCGCTCTGTTACTCTGTAATTTTAGTACATGTTTATCTCTAGATTGTTACTATGTGGAAAAAGACTTTTTAGCTTTTCAATTTAAAAAGAAAATAAAGCTAAAAGTACCTTTACACTACTTGATTTGTCATATCATTTTATGTATGTTATTTTACATATGTATTGTCATACGACTTCTCATAATGCTGATAATCCACTGAAATAAAAAAAAATTCAAATATTACGAAGTCAAATCAAATGTCATACGAAAATAGAAAAAATCTATTTTCATGATATGTCGAGTGTAAAGTCGTATGAGAAAGTTTCTCAATAAAATCAGACATTGTAAACGCTGTCAAACTTTTACCAGTGACATATAGTATGTAAAG
The DNA here is from genome assembly GCA_932526495.1 of Bombylius major. Lineage (NCBI taxonomy): Eukaryota > Metazoa > Arthropoda > Insecta > Diptera > Bombyliidae > Bombylius > Bombylius major. Next base: position 30,485,305 of record OW052046.1, on the reverse strand, counting down.
TGATATGAGAAATCAAGTAGTGTAAAGCTACTTTAAGTAGTTCAGTTGCCATGACATATGTACATACATTGAAATAATGATAACATATACAGGGTGTTTCACACATCGTGTGGCAAACTGAAATGGGTGGTAGATCTCGGTGAGAAACGAAAAAAATCGTATTTCTATTCTCATTGGTTACCGATATATTCAAGGTCAAAGACAATTTTTTTCGAAAAGTAACCAGTTCTACTTTTCGCAACATATTTCAGCATTCAATCAATGTAGAGAGATAAATTTATTTCCATAAAGAACCTTCAGACCTTTCAAAAAATGTCTTTTACAAAGTCTTGTGTAAAACGGTTTAAAAGTTATTGTAACTCAAAGTCAAAAAATTTTGAAAAAAATTCGTCATTTTTATGTTCAAGGTCAAATATCTCGGAAAAAACCCTTATTATTTTTTAAATTTTTTTAGTTTAAATGAAAGCTTATCTTGTTCACTCTAAACTTGGCTTTTGTTTTATTACATTATCTTTATCCGTTCATAATTTATGAATCATAATTTAAGGGTGGTTTTTTCAAAATTAGGTAAATTTGTTGTTCTAAAGAATTATTCAATTGCCTTTTGGTATGTTTTATTTGACTCTCTGTGTTAATTACTTTGTATTCCTGAAAAGGACTTATTCTAGTCCTGGTTAGGGGTTATTTTAGTCCTGAAAAGGACTTATTGTAGTCCTGATAAGAAGTTATTGTAGTTCTGAAAAGAGCTTATTGTAGTCCAGGAAAGGACTTTTTTGAAATTCTGGAAAGGAACCTGGTTACTTTTCGAAAAAAATTGTCTTTGACCTTGAATATATCGGTAACCAATGAGAATAGAAATACGATTTTTTTCGTTTCTCACCGAGATCTACCACCCATTTCAGTTTGCCACACGATGTGTGAAACACCCTGTATATGCATGTTAATTTTTTTCCTTCTTTCAATACTCAATTTGTCAATATTGAATTTATACTTTTTTTTTTCCTTGGAGAAAGAATGAAAGTATGCAAAAAATAATTGCAACTTTAACGAATACAATCTATATTTAATGCTTTGGGATTTAATGTAAAGTACATATGTATGTATAAACGAAAAAAATAGAAGCTATGACTACATATACACTTGAAATTCTATTTTGTCGTATTGAATAAATTGAAAAAATAAAAATAAAAATAAAATTTAATTTAAATTTGAATAATATCAATTTCAAATAAAACGAAATACGTAAACAGACGGATTTTCTTGAATTTTATCTTTTTATGTGCCTATGTATATGTTTTGTTTTCTTTTTTGTGATGATTAAAGTAGATTGTAGGTTGTATAGGTAGGTAATTATTAAGTATCAATAATATTGTAAAAAAAAGCTTATATATTAATTGGTAGCTTTATAAATTTTTCTTTTTGATGTTATAATTGGAAAGTTGCAAATTATGTATGTCGTAAATAGGTATTTTTCTGAAAATTGAAAAAAAAAAAAAACAATAATAATAATAATAATAATAATAATAATGTAAAAATAAACAAATTTATTTATGTATTCCTGTAATATAAAAATCTTGAACGTATGCAAAACACACAAAAAATTCAATGATTTAAAAACCTCATATTTTGTGATAAAAAATATACTTTATTCATGTTAAAAATACATTACATACATACATATATCTTCATATATGCAAAAATTAATATAAAATTTTCCATGACCTTAATACATAAAATATATTGAAAAAATAAATGTATAATGATAATAAAATATAAAAAAAATATTAATATGCTTTTTAAATTGAATATAAGTACAAAGGATATCAAATCAAGATTATTAATAAGTATTGAAATAAAAAATATAAATATATGTATATATGAATGTAGATGTTTAATATGTTTAATAATTCAATGTTTTTTTTTATTCAAAAGCATTATATGTATTGATAAAATGAAATGAAAAGAATAATATACAGGGTGTTTCCGTTATCCAGGACCAACAGGATACCATAGATAGGGCTCATCGAGACAAACAAAAAATCGTATTGGAGGGGGGGGGGGGGAAATCCCAACAGTTTGGCCGCTAGAGGGCGTTGAAGTTTTTTTGCACTTTTTCCATTAAACACCCCATAACTTTTTGCAGGGGCACTCTAGGGTCACTTTGTATTAGAAGAAAATATAGAGAACCCTTTGCCCTTTTCAACGATATCTTACTTGTTCCTCTTTTCCTAACTGTTAAAAAGTTAGAGTCGTTTAAAATCAAAATTTTGTGAATTTTTACCAATTTTTTGTGTTTAACCCTGCTTTACACAAAAAAGGCTTAAATTAACCCTAATTTTTTATTTCAGAAAAAGAAGGCTCAATTGATTCTGCATCGATTTGCTATCTTTAATTTTTACAAAAAATGTATAATTTTCGAGATATTAAGGAATACCTTTTCAAAAAACTGAAAAAATAAGTCTGAAATTCATTGGATTTTATTGGACACGTGTTTTTATTGCACTGTAAATTGAAAATAGAAGCTAGAAGTGCTAATTTTCAAATGCAAATATCTCGAAAACTATTAGTTTTTTGCAAAAATTGAAGATAGCAAATCGATGCAGAATCAATTGAGCCTTCTTTTTCTGAAATAAAAAATGAGGGTTAATTTCAGCCTTTTTTGAGTAAAGCAGGGTTAAACACAAAAAATTGGTAAAAATTCTCAAAATTTTGATTTTAAACTACTCTAACTTTTTAACAGTTAGGAAAAGAGGAACAAGTAAGATATCGTTGAAAAGGGCAAAGGGTCCTCTATATTTTCTTCTAATACAAAGTGACCCTAGAGTGCCCCTGCAAAAAGTTATGGGGTGTTTAATGGAAAAAGTGCAAAAAAACTTCAACGCCCTCTAGCGGCCAAACTGTTGGGATTTCCCCCCCCCCCCCCCCTCCAATACGATTTTTTGTTTGTCTCGATGAGCCCTATCTATGGTATCCTGTTGGTCCTGGATAACGGAAACACCCTGTATAAAAAAGAAAAAGAAAAAAAAACTAAATGATAAGAATGATTTCCAATAAAAGAATAAAAAATATAAAATTTAGAATAAATTTATGTAGATATAATTTTTGAATTGTGAATTGTGTAACTACAATTCAAGTACAATATGTGAAATACACATTGTAAATGCATTAAAATAATAAAAACTCAACTAAGTATGTATATATGTATGTATATAATATACATATGCATATGTACATATTTATGTACAATAAAATGTATGCATACATATATTGATTGCATATATTATGTATTCTTCATTTTTATTCACTATTTAAAACCAATTCAATTGAACTTATATACAGGAGTTTTTATTTTTATTTTTTTTAAAATAATAATAACGGAAATGCATTCTGCATATCAAAGGTAATTTACATACACATACACTACACATATTTATTTATATTTATACCACATATAAATGGATACACATACACATATAAAGTGACAACTTGTATACATACATACATACACTATGTAAAAAAAGTATTGGCACCTAAGCATTTTCAGTAAATAAACTCGATTTTAAAGAGTACTATGCAAGATATCAAAATTATGATTTATGGTATGTAATGCTCTCTTTATCACCTTTAATTTAATATACAATATTATAGTAAATTAATAATTACAACAACAAAAATAAATAATATTATTCAAATAACTAGTAAACTAACGCAAAAAAAGTATTGGCACCTATTATTATAATTTCGGTTATCACGTATGTACCGTTATTAAAATTGAAAAAGCTGCATTATTTTTTTATTATGAGTCTATTATTAAGTCCTGTTATCATTTGATATAATTATTTGTAGAAAATTTTTTAAAATGGCGCCTAAAAACAAAGAAATTAGTGTTGTTATTCGGAATTTGGTTAATTCTTTAAAAAATCATGGAAAATCTTATAAAAACATAAGTGATATTGTTCGAAAATGAAATCAAGTGTTAGGAATATAATAAAACATTTCCAAAAATCCAAAATAATCAAATTTTTCTAACGTTTTGGACGACCTATAGCATTAAATGTTAGGGAAAAGAGGTGAATTCTTAATCAGATCCGTATTAATCTGTAAACTAGCGCTCCATTTTTGAAAATTAAAGTTAAAAAAATGTTTGATAAGAAAGTATCTGATCAACCTATTATAGATATTTAAAAAAAAAAAAATCAATGGCAGAATGGCATGCAAAAGGCCATATATCAGTAGGAAGAATAGGAAAGAACGGTTGAATTTTGCTACTCAGTACATTTATAAGCATATATCGCTTTGAAATGATGTAATTCTCGTCAATGAGGCAAAAATTAATTACTGTGGATCAGATGGAGTATGTCCTGTTTAAAAAGAAAAAAAAAGGGGCTTTTAAAAACAAAAATATAATACCAACAGTAAAACATACAGGTGGAGTTGCTATGTTATGTGGCTGTATGGCAGCTAATAGAGTATAGAGGGTCCATTTTATCAGCGATGTTACAACTTTTTTCAAAATATCTATAATAGGATGATCAGATACTTTCTTATCAAACATTTTTTTAACTTTAATTTTCAAAAATGGAGCGCTAGTTTACAGATTAATACGGATCTGATTAAGAATTCACCTCTTTTCCCTAACATTTAATGCTATAGGTCGTCCAAAACGTTAGAAAAATTTGATTATTTTGGATTTTTGGAAATGTTTTATTATATTCCTAACACTTGATTTCATTTTCGAACAATATCACTTATGTTTTTATAAGATTTTCCATGATTTTTTAAAGAATTAACCAAATTCCGAATAACAACACTAATTTCTTTGTTTTTAGGCGCCATTTTAAAAAATTTTCTACAAATAATTATATCAAATGATAACAGGACTTAATAATAGACTCATAATAAAAAAATAATGCAGCTTTTTCAATTTTAATAACGGTACATACGTGATAACCGAAATTATAATAATAGGTGCCAATACTTTTTTTGCGTTAGTTTACTAGTTATTTGAATAATATTATTTATTTTTGTTGTTGTAATTATTAATTTACTATAATATTGTATATTAAATTAAAGGTGATAAAGAGAGCATTACATACCATAAATCATAATTTTGATATCTTGCATAGTACTCTTTAAAATCGAGTTTATTTACTGAAAATGCTTAGGTGCCAATACTTTTTTTACATAGTGTATATACCAATAATCAAACAATGCATGATAGAAAAGCACAATAATAATAAAAAAACATTTATTTAAAATAAAAAAAAGGAAAATTCTAAAAGTTTGCTAACAGCAGATAGTATAGATACATTGTTTAAAAATCACAATATACAATATTTTTTTTTTGGTATCATATTTTTTAATAATACATATATAGGTACATATGTTTATTTATTATCTATAGTACATATTTTTCTTTTTGGAAGTCAGTATTGTGCTTATGGAGGCAGTACCCGATGAGTATTTTGCCTTGGTTATATTTAATTTAAAAGATTTCCCTCGACTGAAATTGAGATCTGATCACCCCACACACGAGACAGATTTATTCAAACAATTTGTGACAGAATATAGAAAAGTATGCCTATCATGCCTGTACTGACATCTAAAAAGAAAAATAGTATAGTATGGTATACCTATATTCACAATTTTTCTTGGTTTTTTTTTTTAATGTATGGAAAAAGTGGTGTAATAGAAATTGAAAATGTATTGTTTGGAATTTTTTTTTTTTGTAAACTTTCCAAAAGAAAGAACTCAATATAAAAAAGAAGATAAATATATATACCTATGCATACATATATGTACAACTCATATGTATGTATAAGAGTATCTGTTGTGAATTGATATTATAGTTAAATTAACAATCATTGTTTATTTAAACTTTTCAATAAAAGTCAGTTTTATCTTTTATTAAAAAGTTTTATATTATTTGCGTTTTCTTTTGTAGTCGAGAAAATATTTTAAATTTTAATAATTTTTGCCGTGTAATATCTATAGGATTTTTTTTTTTTTTCAAGGAAAAAAAATCTTACAGTTTATTTGTTTTGAAGAGAAAAATGTATAGATAAATTTGTACTGAATGAAAGTCATTGGATTTTTATTGAATATTTTCTTACTTTAGACTATTGAGTATTTTGCTACAACAAAATAAGGTTTCACACTCCGATCTATGTATGTTTAATTTTACATACGCCGATCAATGTTGAAGACATTTTTGTAGTCCTTTTCGTTCCTTTAAAAAATTATGTTCCTGTAAAAGTAGGGAATTGAAATTTGGCCAGGATGTTCCATGAAAGGTTCTATTTGGAACAAACTTTAAACGAAAAAAATCCATGCACTTCCTACTCCTCCGGTAACATAATTTTTTAAAGAGACGAAAAGGGACTACAAACATTGGTCTTTAACATTGATTGGCGTAACTTTTTTGTTTGTAGCCTTGTAGCTCGCTCCCTGTTGCAGGGATATTTTTTGTATAAAAAAGACTTTTGTACAGAATGAGTACCCTGCAAAAAATTTCAAGTTATTCGGACCACAGGGTTCAAAGATATTCAAATTTGAAAACTGATTTTTGACGAAATTGTGCCAGAATTGACTCGAGTGTTAATGTATAGTTGAAAATTTAGATTTTTCTTGCAATCTGAAAATAAAGATTCGCCAATCAATAAATTTCATAAAAGATTCTAATTTTATTTTTAATAACAAATTAATTTTTTCACTTAAAAATTTTTTGTATATGTCGATTTTTTCTTCAAAAAAATGTTTTTTATTTAATAATAATATTAAAAACTGTTTCATTTTTATTGAACATTGATTGAATAAAGTGCTTCAAATTCTATAAAAATAATTTTTTTTTTGTGTTCAGTAAATCATAGACTGCTTTACATGTACCTAATCTAACTCTCAGACTGCATTGAAAAAAATAATCGAAATGTTTTTCGGTATAATCAGTTTAAAAATAATTCATTCAAATATAATTGACATGAAAAAAGAATCCTAATTTAAGAAAATAAATACTTTTTTTATTATAAGTTATGTGTAAATTTTTTCAGATTTATCTTATTTTCAAACAGTTTATTTTTATTATGAAACTCGATAAAAATAATAATGAACGTGTTACAATATCGAAGGATATTTTTTATATATACCTACATATGTATAAATACATATATTCGGATATTTGATTGTACTTTTAGATTTTTATTGAAAGTTAATATAAAAAATGTATCAGAAATTCTTTTTTATGTGTTTCCACCCATTTTTAATCATAAAATTTCATTACAAGTTACAATTTCCATGAAACAGAAAACCTTCAACACATTTTCTAAAACTTTATTACATACTTTAGAATATCCTGAATTACAAATATCCCTGTGAATGTGAACAAACAAATAAAAAACAATATGTTTGCTTCTCTCTAGAACATAATTATGTAATCATTTTTCTGGTTTTTTCATTATTCCTATATATTTATACACATATACAAAACCAACAAGAAATAGTTTATTATTATTTTTGTTGTTTTCTTACCTTCATACTAAAAAATTCATATTAAATCCACAAAAAAAAAAAAAAAAAAAAAAAATACAAATTCATAAATTTTTGAAGAATTACATTTAGAAAAGCTCAATATAATCATTAAATACCCTTCTAGAATTCATTATATTGTTCATATAATTTACAACTATGCCAACTCAGGTGTTTTCATAATTATTAAAACGACAATGGGGGATATCATAATACAAAAAAAATAAAAAATAAAAGAACACGAAGAAAAAGGTACAAAACGACTATTACCACAGTTAGGTAAATATATTCATAAGCTAGGATAAAAAAGGAGATAAAAATGATGATGATATATAAAAAGACGAGAAAGGAATGAGAAGAAGAAGATACATAACGTACAGTCGTATATACAGTACATACAGTGCATAGATTGAAAGATACATATTAGTTCACAAAAACAAAATATATTTTTGTGTATTTTAAATTGAAAAAGAAAAAAAACAAGTAAACGTATAACAAATCGCCCACTCTATAAAAAGTTATGAAGCTTTATTATTATAATAATAACAATTTTTCCCATGAAAGGATTTTATGTGGCTTCTTTAACAAATATAAACAAAAATTTTGAATGAATTTCAAATACATTTACATCTTTAAGTACATTCATAAGCATATATATTTCATACATATGTATATTAGATGTGGATTCTGTACAACAAATACAATAAAAACGACAACGAGAAGAACAAAAAAAAAAGAAAGTAAGAATATTTTTACAATTGAAAAATATCCTGTGGAAAAATTTTTAGAATTACATAATTTTTTCACTTTATATTTTTTCTTCTTTTGTGCAAATACAATTATTATTATTTACAAAAAACAAAAAAAAATTTAAAACAAAATATTTCTTAATTAAAAAACATTTTTTCTTAAATCATTTTCTTAAAAATTATAAGTATATGAATAGCCGGGAATTACACATCGAATAATTCATTTATGTGTATTGGTGTATAAAAAATTAATTTTGTGCTTCAGCACATTTCACTTTTTTTTTTTTTTTTTTTCGTTTCCGGTTCTTGAGAAAAGTTTATTTGTTTTTGTAAGAAAATATAATTTTTCAATTTACAACAATATTGCAAAAGAAAATTTTTTAAAATATGAAATTAAAGATTTTCTGTATTAACATTCTTTTTTTTTTAATGATTGCAAAAATATTATAACCTTAAAAAATTAAATTTTATGATTTAGGTACTTTCTTAACATTTATTTTTTGTGAGTATGTACTATGTATATATGTATGTAGTAATTTTTAAATAATGAAAATCACATGCATGATTTCCAATGAATTTCCAATTTTCAATGAAAAATATGAGATATTTCAAATAAAAATAATAAAAAAAATAATAAACATAAATACTACACATATAAAGCAAAAAAGCATACTTTCCTTTTATACTGACCTTGGGATGTTATGTATGAAATCTGAAAATGTTCACAATTTTATTTACACAAAGAAATTTTTTAATTTATAAAAATAAAGAGATATAAAAATCATTGGAAATTATTTATTTTTCTAATTTCATATTTGATTTGTTTGATTTTTTTTTATTTTATTTTTAAAAAAAAATTTTCAACTTATGTAATAGTAGTATAACTTAAATTACAATTTCAATAAAAACGGAAATAAATTCACTACTATTTTTATTATTATTTTTTTTTTATTATGTATTTTTTAATACGAATTTTTTTTTTTTTTTTCAATTTAAAAGCCGAAAAAACGTAAATCCTAAAATTTAAAAAAATAACAAAAGGAAAACAAAAAAGAAAAACTATACAATTACAACACACGATAAATTTGTATTTAATATACAGATTTAAAAAATTTGGTTACTAAGATAGCGTTCACATATATATTTGTCAAAAAACGCCCGTATCTTAAACGACACTGATAACATCCCTTAATGAAAAATCAAGTTAAATTTTTAAGAATATTCTTTGAAATATTTTTACACCCTTGACATTCTCGAATGTATGTATATACTACATATATTTATATTATGTTTGTGTATGTAGTAGTAGTGTGTAGTACACCGATGATTATTATTTATCATAATTTTTTGTGCACATACATGAATATACTTACTTATGTATTTCTGGATGTATCTGGATGCTTTTATTTTTTGGGCATGCGTATTAAAAAACGAATGATAAGGATAATAAGGATGACAGTACATCAAATCTGTGTGGAATATAAGAAAAAAAAAGTGTACATATAAGAAATATTGAAAATCATCGAATACATTATTTCTTTTTTCAAATAATAAAAATTTTTTATAAGTGTAAGAGAGATTAATCACAGGGACAAAACTAAAAAAGGAATTTAATTATTTTTTGCTTTTGGTATATGTACGTATACACTACTATTTTTTTTTTTTTTTCAATCAAAAATTTTAAGGGTTTATAAAATATTTCTTAACTTTGTCTTTTTTGATTTTTGGAGAAAAAAAAAAAACAAAAAATAAAAAGGATTGAAAATATAAAAAAAAAAAATTATCAAAAATGAACAGATTTATGAAAATTGTTGTTTTTTCATTGTACATTATTGTTTTTACATTCATTGTGACGCATGACTTGTTGCTCAAATACGTTCACCGGGTATTATTTAATGAAAAATGGTTTGATGGTAGAACAAGGTACGTAATAAAACTTTGTTTTTTTTTTCATCCTAATTTATTTTTTGCAAATTTAAAATATTAATTAAATTAAGTAAATTTCAAAAGTTGAATTTTTTTAATCATCTTGGTTTTTTTTATGGACAAAAAAAAAATGAAATACCTACAACTTATTTTCTCTATCGAGAAAACAAATGAAAAAGTAAAATAGTTGTTGTTCTTTGAAAATATTATTGAAAAGTTTTTTTAATTGTGAAATTATTTATATTCATTATTTGTAAATTTTGTTTAATTATTAATAATGAATATTTTAATATTCAACCAAAATGAATAATAAAAATAAAAATTCAACAGAAAAAATTGAAAAAAAAAATAATTTTTTTCTTCTTCATAAAATTAACATAAATTAGACAGAGTAGATTTTAAATTATACCTGTTAAAATCATGAATGTGGTTTTAAGAAAAATTAAATTAAATTACAAATAGAAAAATAAAGTGTGAACAAAAAATCTAATTAGAAAGTTAAAAAGAGTAAAATAATTTATATCTCAATTTATTTTAATGTTATTGCTAATGATAATGATAATGGTGATGGTAATTGTTCATTGTTTTTTTTTCCTAATTTTTTCTTTGTTTTTATATAATTTGAAGTGTTATTGCATTTCATTTAAATTTTAGAATGATTTGTCTAATTTAGATTTTATGGTGGCTATTGTATGAGAAAAATTTCTAAAAAATAATTTCAATTAAATGTAATTTAGAATTTAGAATGAACATTGAAACACTTAAACAAAAATAATAAATAACATACAATTTTTGAAAATTAAGCAAAAAATAAAAAGAAATGGTTTTTTTCATCGTATGTTTTTTTATTATTTGTATTTTTATATTTTGCATGCTTAATTTAAAGAAATAAATTGTATAAAAAAAAAGCAGAAACAAAAATTAGCAAAATACTAATTATACATATGTATATGTACATTAGACTGCCCCTTATTTGTTCTACAAAAAAAATTTTTTTTTTGAAACTCGCCTCCTACCCCTCAATTTTTTTACTTGTTACAAAATAATTAAAATCCTAAAATTTCATAACTTTTGGAAGGGTTCTTTTTACCTATGAAAATGTACTAAAAATATAAGTTCGTATGTTATAGCACGTTTTCGTGAAAAATCAGATTTCACATTTGAATATCTCTGGACCTCGTGATCCGAAAATCTTGAAATTTCTTCAGGACGTTCTTCTTGTCATTCCCTATAAATTTTTTTTCGGACAAAAAAGATCCCTGCAACAGGGAGCGAGCTACAAGCACCAAAGAAAAATACCCCTCCCATCTATGTTTTTTTAGACCTTTTCGTCCCTTTGAAAAAGTATGTTAACGTAGGAGTAGGAAGTTGAAATATGGTCAGGATATTTCTTGGAGGGTTCGCAGTAGAAGGGAAAAATCGTTAATTTCTCGGAAAATGACGATTTTATGCATTTTACCCTATAACTTTTGCCCTAGTTAACAAATTTAATAACACTCCTATGTTAAATTCTACTACCTCCCATATATGTATGTTGTAAAATTTTTGAAGACCTTTTCGTGCCTTTAAAAAAATATGTTCCCAGAGTAGTAGGAAGTTGAAATTTGGGCCGTATATTTCTTCAAAGGTTCTCTTCCGCACAAACGAAACGAATGAAAAAAAATCATTAACTAGGGCAAAAGGATAGGGTAAACTGCACAAAATCGTCATAAAAAAAATCGCAGTGAAATCGGTACGGGTAAATGATGTTAAATTTACCTGTTTTTTGGTATTTCTACTTTAAATTGAAGAACGAAAAAAATTAAGGGAAAAATTAAGAAAAATAAGGGACACTCTAACGTACATATATCAATGACACTCCTCCACTTGACTTGACATAATCATTTTGGCGTACGATTTTATTTGAAATAAAAAAAAAACATAAGAAGAATTATATTATTGCTATCATAAAGTTGAACATACTTGAAAATTTTTTTTATAATATGTCATTTGAAATCATAAATTATTCAAAAATATTTCTTTTTTTTTTCAGTCTAAATTTTATTAATTTTTGGCGTGTTTTTTTTTTTTTCATGTGATATTTCATATCTAATAGATTTCATAGTGTTTCACAACGCTTCTTTTTTTTTCATTTTTCATTTTATATTATTATGTGGCATTGAGAACTTTACTAAAATTTCACCACGTGAATTAAATAAATTAAAAAATAATTGAAGAATTTGTTATTTTAATTGTTTATTTACTCACGAAGTTTCAATTTAAAATTCAATCTTAAAGATTTAGAACAGAAAAATCCTAATAAATCATTTTCAAACCCTAAAACAGAATAAACAAAAAAAATATGAAAAATCGAAAGGAAATCTTTCTTTAATTTAATTTTCTCAACCTTGAATAATATTCTAGTGAAACTTTTGAAAAAAATTAAAAAAAAAAAAATACTAAAAACCAATCAACCAACATATTGTCTAGAATTTTAGTGAAATTTTTATAGTCTAGAAAAATTTAAATACATTTTATTTCTATTTCTTTTGTAGATTATTATTATTCTTAACTAAAGCCTTAAAGTACTTCTCAGTACAATGTTAATTTTGAAAAAAAAAAAAAAAACAAATTAAGTTAAATTGTGATTATTTTATGATTTCATAAATCAATTTGCTGTAAATTTTATGTTTCACATAAATTTTAAAAAATAAAAAAAAAATTTAAAATCATAAAAAAATGATGATAATTTCTTTTTTCTACGTTAAAATCTTACTCTTATTAAAATTCTTTGAAAAACATCAAAGAGTTAAACTTAAGGGGAAAAAAACAGACAACATATTGTATTTTTAATATTTTAATACTTAGTATTAATTTTTAATTTTTACAAATAAAAAAAAATCATTTCATGATAAATGACTATTTTTTTTCTACTTCTTGAAAAAAAAAAAAAAAAAAAAAAATTAAATATATTTTTAATGGGCGCCGAATACTTTGGTATATGTAGTTTTCAATTAATGTTAGGCGCACAGCAACAAAAAAACATAAAAAAAAACATTCGCCTTCAGTTTTTTTGAAAATTTCAATTTTTCTTATACAATATATACTTTTTTTTTCTTTTCCTGTTCTATTTCAGATTTTTGTCATAACATCTATTTTTAATTTTTTCATGAAAAGAATAAAATTGAAAATGATAATAACAAATTTTTTAAAAGTAAAAAAAAAAGCACAAGAAAAAATCGCATTCAATAACCTGATGTGACTTTTAAGATTTATAAATAAAAATTGTGAAAAAAAATGTAAAAAAAATTAAAAAAAAAAAAATTAAGTTCTTTTTTTTTGTTGTTGTTGTCTTAAGTTCAAAAGATTTATGATTATGAACAACAACAAAAAATTTATAAATGATTTTTTCAACGAAATAAAAATTTAAAAAAATAATAATTCTATTTCTTTTCATACAAAAGAGAATTATACTTTTAGTAGACACAAAAAAAACAACAATTTTTGGAAAAACATCCTACAAACTAATAAAAAATGAAATTAGTTTTTAACTTTTAATGATATAATTTAAAAAATAAAAAAAAAAATCATTTTTGAATGCCAAAAAAATTAAATATTTTTTATCTTTAGGTATACTTAGTTTTTTGTTGTTGTCCGTTTTGCATCATTTATTACATAAAACAAAGACAATAAAAAAAACAAATGTCAGAAAATATATTAACAAAAAAAATTGCTAATAAATTCTATAAAATTTCGTATACACAATGTTTTTTTTTTTATTTTCCTACATTTGTTACGAAAAAAATATAAAAGCACTACACACAGAAAATATGCATAGAATTCAATATATTATGATCAATAATAGAAAATACCAATGATATTTGTCAGCGCGTTCTTATGGCATAACCCCAGACTAATATAGGTATATATGTATATACTTTTAAAATAATATAAAAAATAATAAACAGCATTTATATACTAAATAATCTAATCTTCAAAATAATTCTCATATAATATAATCCCATGGAGCACGTTTAAATTTCTTAGGAAATTTTCAAATTCTAAAATATTGTGTTAATGTTTTGAATATAATTTTCAAATTCAATCTGTAATAAAAAACGGGTATCCCACAACCGCAACATATACACATTATATTATTATTATTATGTGATTTGTGTGTGTGTGTGTGTGTGTGTTTTTTTTAAAAATATTTTTTTACAATTTTATTTTTACAATATTTTGAAAAATTTCATATTGTGTTCATAAAAATGTTTTTTTAATATATTTTTCTTTAATTCGTTGCACACATATTATGAATATTCATCTCTTTCTTAATGTCGTCTTTATTTTCATCATCAATATCAGAATATCTTCTTTTTTTTCTTTTTTTTCTTCTATATTTCTTGTATTTAAAATTCAATAATAAATATAGAATATGTACCACAACCTGAGGAATGTAATGACGACACATATGGTAAATGAATTTTTTCTTAGATACTCTCTATTAACATGATACATAGATAGATTGTATGTTAGCATCATGATGCTAGAATTAAAAAAATAAAACATGTTTTAATATGGCAATACGATGATTTTCAATGTTTTCTTTTTTTTTTTTTTTTCCTTAATTTTTCTTTTAATTCTTTTTTTATTTTTTTTTATTCTCATTTTATTTTTTATTTTCCTCAATATACACGAGATTGTTGTATAGAAAAACATTTTTTTCTTTCTGTTACATATATATTATAAAATGCTGTGGTATACAGTGTATAAGTTTCAGTATTATTTAAAAATTTTTCACAGTTTTTAGTTCGATGATTCTTCAAATAGACGACGAAGACGATAGTGAAAAATACGTGAGATCATAAACGATTAAAACATAAGAAAGGTAGTGATGAGAATATATAAGATTTAAGAAGTCTAGGTAAAAATTTAAAAAAAATATATATATATATATATTATATATATATATATATCGATTTGCTAAGATTTGAATGTAAAAAAAGACGAATTAGACGAAAAAACAACAACACAAAACAAAAATAATAATTAAAAAAGAGTATTTTTATAGCAAATAAAAACTATCTTTTAAGATATTTAAGAAGTAAATACCAAAACAAACAAAAAAGAAAAATTAAATTAAATAAAACTTTTTCTTCAAGTCAGAGAATATAAACTTTCTCTTTCAATATTGAATTGTATAAAGATGAGGATTTATTGTGAAAAATTATTTTCGATTACTACGAGTTCTTAATATAATAACGAAAAAAAAAATTGTTTTTTTTTTCTGTTTAGTTATTTGTTGTTGTTGTTGCTGGTTTTTTTCTTCTTTCAAAATAAATTGATTGAATTGATGAAGATATTAATGTGTGGTAATATGTAACATATTTTGATTATGTTTTTTTTTTTTTTTTTGTATTATTTGTTGATATAATTTTATAAAAGTAGCAAACAAAAAAAAAAAAAGATACAAAATCTTCTTATGTGTGAAAAAAATATTTTTTTGTTACAAATAAATGTGAAATAATTCCCGGGAAAATATAAATATTATGTTATTTTTGTTGTATATTTAAATGTGCAAAAATTATAATTTTATTTTATTAACACACTTTGATATTTTATATAAAAATGATGATGGTGATGTGTCGTCAACATACATTAGTTTTGTTAAAAATATTTTTGTGAAAATTACAAAAATGTAGCAGGAATTAGAGCGCATATTGAATGCATCTATAAACATACATATAAGAGAAAAGACAAATAAAATAAATAAATAAGTAAAACAACGATTAAAAACATTGTTCAATGATTTTTATTCAAAATAATTAATTTTAATTACTACAATTAATATGAATTTGCTTTTTCATAATTAAAATAAAAAATTTATAGTTAACGAATGCATAAAATAAGAAGACAAAGTTCAAAGTTTTCTTTAAACAAAAATTATTTCTTTTTTTAGTTATTCACCTTTAAATACGAGTATAATTAATTATTTTTTCTTCTAAATATTTATTATTTGTATAGCCCTGTAATTTAATACAAATTAAATTCATGAAATTATTTTTTGTTTTCTTTATGTACGAAGAATTAAAAAAAAAATAATTAACTGAATTTATAATTTAAAATTAGATTTCATTCTTTAAAGAAAAGCTTATTTCAACCATAATCACATTTATAAAATTCCGTGTTTGTATTTTGAGAAGAAAAAAAAAATCTCTATTCATTAGTATAATTCAAGAAAAATAATAATAAATAATTCAATTCATTCAATAGAAAAACTTTTATTATCCTTGTGCCACTAACTGCATTAAATTACATCATCACACAACAATTTCTCTTAAAAGAATTTCTATTATCCTTGTTTTACCATTGTTAATATTACTTATAGTAAAATCGATTTACTTAAAAGTTCTCTTCAGAATACAACAAGTTAATTAAAAACTAACTTTATTTTCAATTAAAAGTAATAATAAAAAAATAAAAAAAAATAAAATGAAAACAAAAAGAAGGAGCAATGCAATGAAATACAGATTTCATTTAAAATGAATAAACAACATCAAGTTCGTCAAAAGGAACATTTCCGATTTAATATACTCGTATTGGACAAAAATTATTACATACATACGTATACATATTATGTACTTCATTTTTTTATTATTAAGTAATATAAATAAAATTGCCTGTTAGATTACATTTATAAGATAGTATAAAATTACAACACAATAATCTTATTAGAATTTAGAAAAAATGATATAACGAGTTCATTTAATGTTGAACACAAAAATTCTACGGGAAATAAAAGACAAGTAAAAGTAATTAAATTAAAACATAGCGCATAGGAGTGGCATTAACCTACTATGTATATATATACCCACTAAAGAACAGGATACAGTGACCGTAATTCCTATAAACCGCACATAAAATTTTTGACAAAATGTTCTGTAACTCATGAAAGAATCATTCTACCGTACTCAAACTTTGCTAATATGTTCTGTAATAGTAAGCCGTTATTTTTTCATGACATGCGTCAATCAATTTGTGCTGAATTATTTTGTTTCTACTGATTGTTTGAAAAGTGTCGTTTTTCGATATCGAAATTCCTATAAACGCAGTTCAGTTATTTCAAGGTTTTTCAATTTATCTCTTTTTATTCACAAGTTTTCACTAACAAAAGTGAGTATTAGAAACAATTCAAACTTAATTATACGAAAATAAACAAAATTAAATTTTAAAAATTTGACACGTAGTGGTGTTACTGGCGAATCTAATTTTGCCAAAATTTGACGCGCACTTAGTCTTTTCGTTGTATCATTTTCCATAATTTGGTTTTTTTGTCTTGAAATTAGTTTTTATTTTCCTTTGGTTTTAGCCAGTGTTCCATAATTTTCGTCCAGTTTCAAAAAATTTTCGACCACGCTATCTGTTCGTCCCAATTTCCTTGCAATTTCGCTTTTTGGTACACCATTTCTAAACAAAATTTTTATTTTAATCTTCTCTTCTTATGTTAGAAATTTTCCTCGCCCCATTTTGATTTTAAATTACGTTAACTGCTTAGATTTAAAGTTAAATTTTGTTTTTTTCGCATAATTAAGTTTGAATTGTTTCAAATATGTATTCACTTTTGTTAGTGAAAACTTGTGAATAAAAAGAGATAACTTGAAAAACCTTGAAATAACTGAACTGCGTTTATAGGAATTTCGGTATCGAAAAACGACACTTTTCAAACAATCAGTAGAAACAAAATAATTCAGCACAAATTGATTGACGCATGTCATGAAAAAATAACGGCTTACTATAACCTATAACAGAACATATTAGCAAAGTTTAAGTACAGGTACAATACGGTAGAATGATTCTTTCATGAGTTATAGAACATTTTGTCAAAAATTTTATGTGCGTTTATAGGAATTACGGTCACTGTATTTATGTTCACGCGTTTTATACGCATTTTTTTTTCTTTGTTTTTTGGTTTTATTTGTAAAAACATGATAATACGGAAGTAGAAATTTTTTTTTTTACTTATATGAAACATAAATATGATTATATTCATATATTAGTTACATGTTATAAATATAAAGTGAAAAGACAAAGTTTTTTTTGTTTGTTTGTTTATTTGTTTGTTTTTTGCTTGCTTTTTTCTTATACTATTTATGATATTAATTATATTGTTACTTGTAATTAAAAGCTCTGACTTTAAAAAAAGATTTTGTAATTTAATTTGAAAAAGAAGATAAAGAGAAAGAAAATTAAGAATTTTAAAGTGAAAAGATAAATTATGCTCTAAAAAAAATACCCGTTAATTTAAATTTAAACCTTAAAACACATATCATTGGTTACGTATTTCAAAAGAAAAGAAAAAAAAAAGAGGATTCGTTTATCTATTTTTAATTGGAATTCATATGTGAAAATTTTTAAAACCAAAATATTTAAATAATTTGTGCATTTTAAAATATTTTCAACAAGTAATTTTTTTTTCTTTTCTGTTTGACATGTCGTTTAATAAAAAAATTCTTAAAATTTTAAATGACAAATTATTAAAATGAAAATGAAAAAAAAAAAAAAAGAAAACGAAAACAAAATAATAAATATGCATGAATAAACTAATATTCATGTTGATATCTGTTGTGTACGTATATTTTTTTAATTTCATATTTCTCATCTTTATTATAATTAATTGTATCATTAAATCTTAAATATTATTTGAAAAAAAAAATGCTTTCTTTTTTCATTTATTTGTATTTGTATTTTTTTTTTTTTTTAATTTTATTTTGTCATATTTGAAACAAATGATTGAAATGATAAACTTTATGTGTACATACATACATATGTACATACATATATGTGAGAATTTTAACCTTTTTTTTTCTCTCTTTTATCCACTTGTCCTATCTTTAAGTCTTTTGTATGGTTCTATATAATATTTAAAATATTTCTTAAATTATTGTTACGAATTTTTTTCTTCTATTACTTTATTATTAAATTTTTGAATAGTGAGAACATATAAAAATACACAACACTTTCAAATGTATATTTTTTTAGACATACAAAATGTAAGTAAACAAAAAAATAAAAATAAAAATAAAATAAAAACCCTAATTGTTGTAACTAAGAATAGAAAAAAAAAACATTTTAAGTTTACATTTATAAGTATGTATATGTATACTCGTACATAGGTGGTATGTTAAGTATGTTTTAATACAGTTTACATTTTTAACAAAAACGAAAACAAGAATAAAATAAATTTAATAAAAGAAGAAAAAAAAGAAAATTTTATTCTTTTGTTTATTTTAAATAATCTAGCAAAGTACATATCACCTATAAAATATGTACACTGAATTTCTTCTTTTTATCTTAAAAGTTCTTTAAAATTAAGCAAAGTTAAAATCATAAACACAATAAAATAAATAAAAATAAAATAAACACGAAAAAAAAAACAACATAAAAAAAAATATGGAGGAAAATTCTAAATGAAGTAGAAGAAAAATAATGAAAATTATTTTCTTCTACCTCGAAAAGAAAAGTCTGTCATTTTAAGATTAAACTGACGAGCATTTTGGACGATTCAAATTCTTTAAAATGTTTTTTTTTTTTTAAATCTTTTGTTCTTTCAGATTTTTTTTTTTAAACAATTGTACAATTGATATACTTGTATATACATATGAGTATACATATGAGTAGGTAGATAACAATTTTCTTGGCAGTCTATGTCATTTAATCAACGCAAAATGCCAAAAAGCTGAGAACAAAAATAAATTGTGAAAATGAATATATAGTGAATAATACAAAAAAAAAGTTCAAAATGAAATAATATATGTAGAAACCACAAAAAAAAAAAAAAAATAAATAAAAATTAAAAAGAAAAAACAAAAACAATACATAACAAAAAGTACATTAAATTTGCAAAAAAATAAAAAATAAATAAATAAAATTCAATTTAAAATATTTTTTTATAAAATTTAATGTACATACACTATACTGACTTTTTTTTATTATTATTTTTATTTTTTTTTTTGAAAAATAATCTTAAGAAAATAATTCAACTGTAAATGAGAAATTTATCTCAATAAATAATTATTGCAATAGCGTAATTGATGATGTGATAGTGATCTGGTGAGATAATATTGTGATCCTGTTGTATTTTGAACACTTTTTTTTATTTTTTTATTGTGATCAAAAAATAGACAGATAAAAAGTAAAAGTGAGAAAAATAAGCAACTAAAAAAAAAAATTAAACAAAATAAAGAAAAAAAAAAAGTATATAAAATTTTATTTAGGTAAATGTTTTTTTTTTCTTGTTTTTATCGACGAAAGGAAAAGTTATAGTTAATGTGTCAAAAGTAAAAGAGATAAATTTTATATGTTAAATTGAGGTTACAATCAGAACTATTAAAGTTCCTGCTCTATGATCTGTTAAACATATAATTAAGATCATAAATTTTTTTTTTTTTTTTTAAATTTAAATTTGAAAATTTTTCAATCAAATTTTAATTGAATGAACAAATTTAATTTGAAGTAATAAGAAAAAAAAAAACTAAAAATTTTAAAACAAGATACATTTTTTTTTTTCGTAGTGCTCAATATAAGTTTTCAAATATAAAAATTCCTTTTTTTTTTGTCGTTGTTGTTATTTTTGTTTGTTTTTTGTGTAACAATTGAGAAAATTAGAAAGTATTTTAAAGATCATGTCAACTGCTTCAAGTATTGGACGTGAAGAACGAAAACCATTATTGGATGCATATTTGTTCGAAAGACGGATACTATTCGGTAGTACTATATTGGTTGGTGTTGCATTAATATTTTGGATAGTTGCCATTTCAACAGATCATTGGTACATGATTTCATCATCAAATGGTAAATTTATATATGGTACATACCATACATATTATGTACATGTACAACTAATTCTAAGTTAATTTTTTTTTTTTTTTGATTTTGTTGTTTGTATTTTTCCTTAATTGTTATAATTTCCGCTTTAAAATTTTAATTTAATTTCACAAATAAAAATAAAATAATAATGAAAATCTTACTATTTTATGTGTTTTATGCTTTAAATATTATTTCCTTTATATACTAAAAATAAGAATTTATTATTCTTATGTAAAAAAATAGAAAGAAAAAAAAAACCTTGGAAAATATTCACATTATAGTCTGAGGAAAAAAATTTTCAAATTAACAGAATTTAATTTACACAATATACTAGTATGCTAGCCACATTTAAAAATTGAATCATATAGAAAAATACACTTTTAGGGTGATTGAAAAAATAATCCTTTTTTTTTCATCTGTCAATTTAATGACATATTGCATTATTTATGGATTTTTTAAAAGTGAGATATTGATAAAAAAAAAACGATTGGTTAACCGTAGAAAATTAATTATAAATGTATGAATGCAAAATCTAATGAAAAGTAAATAATTCAATTAATTTTGTGAAATATAACAATTTAATTTCATTACGATGTCAATGCGTGAACATATTATATACTCGTATTTATGATTCTTTTTTTTTTTTAAATGTAAAAATGAAAGGAAAAAAAAAGACAATTTTCACGCTTATGTGACTTTGTTACATGATGTACGTGATTTAAACTAATTAGTCAAATGAAATCAGCGCATAAAAAAAAAATTCTACAAATTAAAAAAATTGAATAAATGTTCATTTTAATTTAGTGGTTGTCTTTTTGATTGACATTTTATTGATAGATGAATTTTGAAAAAAAAAAAAAAGATTTTTGAATATTATTAAAAACAATAGAGAAAAAAAAACAAACTTTAACAACATTAAATTACATATTTTTGTTAGCTTTTCAAATGAATTTAATTATTGTTTTTTTAAAAAAATATACGACTTATAGTCCTTTCCTTTTTACAAGAAATATCTATAAGAAAATAACAGACTTTATCTACGAGTTTTTTGATTCCTTATCCTTTAATTTATTTGTATAGTTGACATTTTAGATTTTTTTTTTTCATTTTATAAAAACTTGAAAAGAAATATTATACTTATAAATTTCCATTTTTGTGTGTGTATGTTTTTTTTTTGTTTGTTTTTTTAGGAGTCTATATGATAAATGAAAGACGTTTCTTTTTGCATTCAAATGCTGGATTGTGGAGGATATGTCGTGTATCTTCAGTACCAACAGCATTACCAAATTCAACAGTTGGTAGAAATTTTACATTTTTTCAAAAGAAAACCATACAAGAGGTTAAAGATAGAATAAGTAAAGAATCATATATTAATGAATTTTTGGATAAAGAACGTACATTTCCATTACAAAATTTTGATGATGGTGCTAAACGTAAAATGTTTGCATATTGGATATTAGATTTTAAAGAATTTGAAAAATTTCGACGTGCACATACTGATTTAGTATTACGTAAAGATCGTGCTAATCAAACACAAAATGTAAATGGAATACAAATGATTCAAACAACACCATTAGATAAATTACGTGAAAAATTAAATAATCAAGTTGTTGATATAATTGCGAATAATAGTATTTTTTATGTGGTTATACCGCAACAATTAAAAAATGCATTATTTGATGGTTGGGAAAAAAAACAAGATGTAATATTTTTATTGGGTGCATATGCAAAAGATCTTGGTATATCACCACGAATAATAAATCAAGATAAACAGAATGTAATATTAATACCACCATATCCACCGAAAACATTGAAAAAAGGTTCTGAATTGACAAGTGGTTATAAATATGAACTTGAAAGTAAGTCTTTTCAATTATTATATTTAACCATGTTAAATCTATATTTAATTAGGATTTAATAAAAAAATAAAAAATAAAATTACTATAATTCTAGAAAGATGTCGGTATATTGATATGTTTCCATCGGATGTTGAAATGCAAAGTGATTTATCTGTTGATGAACAAATTCTTGGTAAATAATTTAAAGAACAACAATTTTAAATTAAATAATTTAACCATTTTTTGTTTGTTTGTTTTCTTCTTTAAAATTTATCATTTTAATATAGATTACATTAGAACACAGGCATCATTCGCTTGTATTACAGTTATTATAATGTGTATGGGATGTGTTTTTTCAGGATATACATTCTTAAATCCAAGATATATGTTTAAGCGTTTAGCTGGTGGTATTCATTTTATATCAGCTGCAACAACATTAGTTGTTATCCAAGTTTTAATTGCATCAGTAGATTATAGAGAAAATCACTTACAATATGCTTATCCAGAAGGAGCTGAACGAACGTATGTTTGAAAAAAGAAAATTCAAAAAATTAATGTGTATACATAATTTCACTTTTTTTTTTTTTTTTTTTTTTTTTACAGATATGGATACGGGGTATACATAGCATGGTTCGTTTTTGTTTCAAATTTATTCGCTGCAATTATGTTTGTTTGGTATTCTAAAAAGAAGAAGGGTAACAAAGCACCAACAGATGAAATTGCTATGGCCGATGAAGCAATCAATATTGGAAGATGAACAATTTAAATGAAATAATTTTCAACATAAATTTCAAATACTTTACAAAAATAACTATTAAAAATACATTTTATTCATGTATTCATCAAAAGAAAAATCAATTAAGAAAATTTTAAGATAAAAAAAAAAACAACAAAATTTAAAAAATCTTGTAAATACTCTTTTAATTTTTTTTTTCTTTCCACATTACATATTTTCATATCACCTAATTGTCTCACATTGTTAATACATCAATTTAAAATTATATTTTTCATTTTATAATTCATTAATTAATCTTTTCCTAAAAATTTGCATTTTAATCAAATAATTTCAATGCCTATATATTCTCTGTATCATTATTATTATTATTATTATTATTTTTTTTTTTTTTGGAAAATTTAAATAATTTAAGGATAAACGTTTCTATATTGAGAAAAATCAAATAATAATATGAATTACAATTAAAATCAAAATATAAAGTTACATGAATATATATATATATATATATATACATATATATATATGTATTTACATAATCATATACGTACATACATTACATATTTCCAATTCTTCGAGTTTAACAATTTTTTAATACTTTCCCAATAAATGTCAAATCCTGTTCAATTTCAGTTTCTCATTTTAGGACAGCTGTATATAACATGAATGATTTGAATTTTTTTCTTTTTTTTTGGTAATTAAAATTAAAAAAAGCTCATTTTTATCTAATTAATAATTGAGATTCCGGAAAAGGGTAATATACATATGTACTCGTACATACATAATATACATATACATTATATACATTACATAAAATCTTTCTTGTTCTTGTATAGAGAATTCATATTTTTATTTTTGAAAAAAATATGAAAAATATTAGTAAAATATTTGTTTATACATTTTATATTTTTTTAATTTTTAATAATATTTAAAAAAAAAAAAAAGTTGCTTATAATTATTTTTTAATATAAATATGTACATATATACATATTATGTCGAAAAAAAACATTAGAAAAGATTATAAAAATATAATAATTAAAAGTCTGAATTCTCTACTGTATCCTACTAATTTTATAATAAAACAAATGGAATATATATATATATATATATATAAATCTAATTACAATTTACATACACATACTCGTAAATATTTTATTAAATTTGAATTTAAATTTCTGATATTTTTTTAATAAAAATAAAATATTAAATGCACTAGCATAATTATATATATAGTACATTATATACTCTATACAAGGTGATCCAGATTAAGTGTCCGACCCGGAAACTATGGATAGGTCTCGCGGAGACAAACAAAAAATTGTATATTAGGGGGAGAGGCAATCTCAACCGTTACCGAGTTAAATGGGAGAAATGATTCTTGGTACTTTTTCCTTGTTTTACCCTTTTTTACAGGGACACGCTGTACCTCTTACCGTTCAGAAGTTATAAGGCCTCAAAACCAAAATTTTGTCATTTTTCTCGAGATATTTGCACTTGAAAATTAGCATTTCTAGCACTTATTTTCAATTCACACTGTAATAAAAGCACTATTGAAACCATGAAGTACCAATGACTTTTCAAAGACTTTATTATAGAAAGTATAATTTGGTCATTTCCTCTTTAAAAAAATGGAAAAAAAAACTCCCCGAGTTTCGTTGTTTCCGGGTGGGACACCTAAATTGAATCACTCTGTATATGTATATAAAAGAAGAAGAAATAAAAATATGCAAATTTGAAAATTCTTACTATAAAACAACAAATAAATTATTAAAGTTACAAAATAAATGTTTAATGTGAAATAAATACAATAATTAAATTTTGTTTTTACTTAAAAAAAAAAAGAAATTGGCATTTAAAAAGCTTTCAAAGCACAAAATAAGCATTCTTCTTATGAAGATGAAGAAATGAAAATTAAGTTAAAAAAAATTAAAATTTTCCTAAAGCTTTTTGATTGAAAAATAACAAGTAAGTATTTATCTCTTTGACGCGAGAAAATGGTTTAGATTTTGAATAAAATTTTGTGTGTAAATATTTTACGAGAGAGCTTTAATCATAAGTTGGATTTCACTTTTAAAATTCCTGATAGCGTATGGCGATGGAACAAAAGTTTTATTTATGTTTATAAATCCTTTGAATGATTTTGTTTTTTAATTTGTGACAATTGCAATGTTTGTATAAAAAAATAAAAATTATGAATTTCATTTTGTTCACAAGTAACTGTGAAACCCGTGAAACCGTGAAATCATTTCTCACTTTAGGAAGGTTGAGCTTAAACGCCAATATTAAAAGAACATAGCAATTATGAAATTTTCCCCGAATGGGTTCGGGTATTTAAAAATTGAAAGAAAAATATAGAGAAAATATTTTGAAAGCTTTTTGATTTTCCGTTAAGAAAACGCAATGGACCTTACTTATAAACATTTTTTAATTTTAAAACTAAAATAGTTTCGACCTGTACGAGTAAATCAGAGTATGCTTTCAAATTCTTTATAAAATGAAGAGATAACATTTTAACTTAACTTATTTTGTATAGAGTTTCAAAGCACACTTTGATTTCCAAGTCGAAACTATTTTAGTTTTAAAACTAAAAAATGTTTATTAGTAAGGCCCAATATATTAAAAAATAAAAAATAAATTTTTCAATTCTCAAACGCACTACGTATATAGTAAATCTATATATAGAAATGAAGATACATTGGGTGAAAATTTTTCAAAATTAGTCTAGGATATTTATTCTTACAAACTTTTTGCCCGCTTAAAATGTAGAAGTTTTTCTAAAAATTTAAAAAAATATATAAGCCAAAGTATTATATACTTTTTGAAATTATTCAAGTATAGGAAAATCGTTTCATAGATGGAAATAGTGTTATATTTTTTTCATTTAAATTACCGTTTGTTTTTTTAAATTTAAGTTCTAATTTTTATTTGAACCGTTATTAACTTTCGTCTTCTGAGATTTTCAATTTTACATTTCGCTTTTGGTATGCCTTTGTTTTTTGTTTACAAATTTTTTGAACAAAAATAAAGGATTCAAAATGATTTGGAAGTGGCAAATAAACAATTAAATTAATGCATAATATTTTAAAAATCATTAATTGAAACACTTTATAGTTTAAAATATGTACATGTACATTTCTATTATATATTTTTGCTTTTATTTTAAACTTAACATGAGTTATAATATAATTTGAAAAAAGAAATATACATATACAGGGTGTTCCGTTTGGTTTGCTTAGAAATGATACCAGTGATAGGTCTCATCGAGACAAACAAAAAATCGTATTGGAGGAGGGAGGGAAATCCCAACGGTTTGGCCGCTAGAGGGCGTTGAAGTTTTTTTGCTCTTATTTCACGATGTACCCTATAACTTTTTGTAAGGGCACTCAAGGGTCTTTTTGTGTTTAGAAAAAATGTAGAGAACCCCTTGCCTTTTTAACGATACCTTACTCAGTCCTCTATGTCTAACTGTTAAAAAGTTAGGCGCGTTCAAAATCAAAATTTTGTGAATTTTTTCCAAATTTTTGTGTTTCACCCTGTTTTTCTCAAAAAAGGCTTAAATTAACTCTCATGCAGAAAAAGAAGGCTCAATTGATTCTGCATCGATTTGATATCTTCATTTGTTTCGAAAAATGTATAGTTTACGAGATATTGTGGAAGACCCTTTGAAAAAACTGAAAAAATAAGTCTGAAATTCATTAGATTATTGAACATGTGCTTTTATTACAGTGTAAATTGAAAACAGGTGCTCGGAATGCTAATTTTCAAATGCAATATACAAAAAGTTATGGGGTGTTTGGTGGAAAAAGTGCAAAAAAACTTCAACGCCCTCTAGCGGCCAAACCGTTGGGATTTCCCTCCCCCCTCCAATACCATTTTTTGTTTGTCTCGATGAGACCTATCTATGGTATCCTTTTGGTCGGAGATAACGGAAACACCCTGTATATGCAGTATATTATGTACATATTTATAAAATTATAAATGTATTACTAAATAATAATTTATAGTAAATTTTTCCTGAATTAGATAATTCTAAAAATAGAATTATTGTTCATGCTTTGATTATATTGAAATGAATTTGTGAATGAATTTCGAAATTTTCAAATAATCTGACAAGTAAATGATATTTTTGATTGTATTTGTATATATGCATATGTAATAGAATATTTTAATTGTCTTTCATTATTTTTAACGTATGTATTTCAATTTAAAAATATACAAATAGAAAAAGTTCATTTTAAATGTGTTTAAATTAATTATTTAAGTGGAAAATTAAGTAAAGTATAGATAATATCGAATACAATAACAATTAAAAAAAAATTATTGCAGCAAAAACATTATTGCTCAAATCGGAAATTTCTCATAATGAAATTTTTTATTTTGTTTTTGTTGTAGTTTTTATTATTATGTTTGTTTTTTTTTTTATTACAGAATATTCATTTAAAATTTTCATTAATTACTACTACCACACAATTAATAATAAATGTGATGTACATACATGTATGTACATCACGTGTACATTTGTATGTATATACGTGCATTTTTCAAATAACTTGTTAAATAATATCCTTTTTAAAATTACATACATACAGTGAGCGAAATTCAATTAGATCCACCTTCTTTTTCTTCGTTTTAAAACAAACCGTTACCTGTTTTTTTCAAAGGATTACTTGTTTAGCAAGATATTAGTGCCACATGGCTATTAACTTAGTTGCAAAAATTCCCGTTTTAAAAATTTTTAGCAGTCGTAATTAGTAAAAATTGAGTTTTCACGCACATAAAATGCGAAATTCAATTAGATCCACTCATTTTAAAAGTATCATAGTTGCAAATAACGTTTAATATTATATTAAATTTTGGTGTAGTTATTTAAATTGATGTTCTAAGTCTTGTTTTATTTTAAAATTTTTTAAAGGTCCAGACACTAGTTTTGCATAGTATAGCAATTGGTAAGTGTAATATCCTTAACTCTGAAAAACGTGCAAAAATTGAAGCCAAGGGTTGATAAATAAAATGTCTAGGTACGTATTTCAAATAAATTTTTATAATAAATAATGACATGATACTACTTTTTTTTTGTTCCAATTATTTATTTAAAACAGAAATAAAAAATTATCAAAAAACAACAAAAGAAAACTAAATTCAAACATAAAATATTGCTTTAAAATAATATAGTGTATTTTTAGAAATGCATCGCTGCACAGTTGATGCAATGCTGATGCTCGTCACATATTCAAAAAAGTATTCAAAATTCCTTGTAATATTCAGCTGTCGTGTAATAGCATTGCATCGCCAACTTAAAACATTGCATTGTCATAGCAACAAAGTAGTGTTTACGCATCACGAACAGAAGACCATTAGCATCACCAAAGCAGTGATGCATTTTTGAAGAAGCACATAATCAAAATTCTTCGATTTAGAAAATTCTAATATAAATAAACAAAAGATATTTAAAATTAAATAACACAAAAAAATTCAGTAGATTTATATATGAATATGATAGATAATTAATTCTTATATTTCTTTAATGCATTTTTGGACGGTACCCAGTCAGCTGCATCATTTTTATTTAGAAGCTTCTTTACAGCCATTATCGTATTAACTGTACTTGTATGTAAACAGTTTCGTTTTCTGTCTTTAATTAACGCAAGTTGGAAAAATACCCTCTCAGCCGATGCGCTACTATAAGGAAGGCACATTATAGTACTGACTAATTCGCGTAGTTTTGAAAACATTCTGTCATTCATGACATTTTTTTATTCAAATATAGAAGACCAAAATGCCTCTAAATCTAATTGTTTTGAAACTATTGTATGATTTCTCATAATTCGCCATTCGGCCGGCATCTATCTCTTCAATTTCATCTTTCTGAACTAAATGTGGCATTATAACAAAAAGTTGTGTGGCACTTTTCGGCTAGATAAGCAGCATTTCAAAATTTTGTCGCTGAAATTAAATCTCTTCAAAATTTGTTAACATAATGTTAAGTAATATTTCCTGCAACACATTTTTATTTCTAGTGGATCTAATTGTATTTCGCTCACTGTATGTACGTGTATAAACGAGTATACGGTATTGTCATTTAATATATCATTGGATGAATATAATTGAATTATCTGGATTGTGTAAAGAGGATATCATATATGCATGTATGTAAGCATTCATATAAAGAGTACTTGTACGTCAAACATATGTATTTACATATATCCATGATAATAATGACGGTGATGACGACGAAGATGATGAAATGACGAATATTGAACGTATAAATAACTAGATTAAATTGAGAAAAAAAATTTTTAAATGATATAAATGCAATTTGTTTGACTTTAATAATTTTTTTTTTAAATTAATAATTCAATTTCAAGGACATATCGATATGCAGCTTTTTAATTCATATACAAAGAAAAATTTAAGAAAATCATTTTATATCCTTGAAGATCATTATTGTAATATGTAATATGTTAAATATTTCATATTGTTTTTTTTTATTATAGCATAATATTCTATTAAACATATACTGTTATTCATAGATAAATAACCACATATCCTTCAAAAACCAAAAAAAAAAAAATAAAAAAATAATAATAATAATAAATAAATAAAGGAAAACGCACATACATACATTTATTATTATATGTATGCTCGTTTATTGTTATGTGTTTATTTCACCAAATTGTAATATTTGATAAAGGCTAATGGATTATATGGATAATATAAAGTCAGCCACCTGCTAACGTAAGTATCAAATACCTCAGTACTAAATAATGTGTTTAAAAGAAAAAAATAATAATTACTAGGTATATAAAAACATGACATATTCATAATTGGTACCGGTCACAATAATTCGAATCGTTCTAAAAATAAAACATACAGAAATACAAATTTATATATGAAGAAATACTATGATTTTATACAACAACAACAATAACAACAATATATAGAAAATATGTATTTTCTCCTGAAAAAAGCTTGCAGCTATACATATCAGTCAATGTCCCTAGTAATGGACTGAAAATGAAAAATGAAAAACAAAAATACAAACAAAAAGTGAGAAGTAAAAAAAAAAAAAGGGAGAAAAAAACATTGAACTCGTACGCACTGCCATTCATTAAAAATTGCTTAGGTATATTATATGTACGAGTAGGTATGTAGGAAACATTTTGTGTTATATTTTTCCCATATATACATATTTCTATTTTCATATATGTAGGACTTTCTTTCTTTATTTTTCTCACAACACATAGCCATACCCACTTAATTTTTCTCAATAGTAAAAGAAAATTCTTTCAAACATACATATACGATACATACATACGTATGTATGTATTTCATTCGCTTTTTTATAGTAATTTTACGCATGTATAATATTTTCATATTCCCACAATTTTCACCAAAAGAAAACAAAATATAGTACCTATATAAAGCTTTCACTCTCTTTCTCTTTATTCTTGTAATTCACAAATTACAAATCCATCCCAGTTGAAAAAATAAAAAGGTCTTTCTAAAAAAGACATCAAAATATGTCTCCCATTTTTAATTATAAGAAAGACCTGTTAGAAAATATTTTTATGAAGCATTAAAGAGATTTATTTTTACGTGTAAATAAATTAAATAGATTTATTATGAAATCGGAATGATAATTCATTGTGTATTTATATACATACATACTTACATATGTAACGACATATGTATGTATAGTATTGTGTAAAGATCGTATACTGTTTGTTGTTTATATTATTAAAATCAAGTGATTCGTTTGGTACTAATATTTTTGTAGTTACTTATGGTCAGTAAGCAGAGCCTCAAAACAACTTTAGTACCAACCTCTGCCGCTTCGTCTACTGCCCGTGAGTATTAATAATTTTTTAACAAATACTTTACATATTAATTTTATTTGTTTATAGTGTATCATATTAATTCAGGAGACTTTAAAAAATCTTCATTTCAAATTTTTAACGTCTTTTCGTTCTGTTTTTTTATAGATGCTGTCAAAATAGAAACTTTCGAGTATATGGAAAACATTATTAACCTCTTTTTCCAACTGGGATGCTACATACAGTACACACACACAACACATTACACACAAAAAACAAAATAGGAAGAAAATTTGTAATACAACATACGAATTACACAGTAAAATTTTTCTCAATTAAACTCTTGAATTTTCCAAGATTTTCTTTTCCATTTTTTACGTAAATATATACATATATAGTATGTCTGTGTATGTTAGTTGATTTTTTATCATTATTTTATTTTACATACATTCATTATACATATATAAAAGCCCACCTAAAGCTAATATTTTAAATACATGTATGTTGGAGAATTTACAAAAAAAGCTTTATCCATTACTAAAGCCAATATTTATACCTAAAGCCAATACCTACAAACATGTATAGGTACATATGTAAATATAATTCATAAAGATAGTTTTTCATTTGGAAATATTAAAAAAGAACAACAACAAAAAGTAAGAAGGAATACAAGAAGAAGAAAAAAACAACAGAAGAGAATATGAAAACACGACGACGCCATATTGCATTGGTTTCGCCCTAAACGCACGGCCGATCCGACGAAAAACGGTGGGCGCCCGCGGAAAAGTGTTAAAAAAAATTATTATTATTTATTTTTTTTAAAAAAAAAATAATAATAATGAATGAAAAGTGTTTTCATTTAATATAGTATAGTATTTTAAAAGTTGTTATAAAATTTAACTTTAAATTTATAAAAAAAAAAAATTTCAAAAAAAATAAAAAAAATAAAATAATAAAATATTATCTTAAGTGGAAATTTGAAATTTGAAAAAAAAAAAGATAGAAAGAGAAAAGAAAAAAAAAAACATTAATATAACGAGCGCCTGAGAAAAATGTGGAAAATAAAAAAAAAAAATGAAATTAACGATAAATCGTGTGATCGCGATGAAAATTGTAATGAGCAAGTGTTCCAATTAAAAAATAATAATAATAATAAGTACTAAGTACCTATAAATGAAAGAATTTAAAGAAAATTTAATTTTCATTCTGTGAAATTCTTGCTTAAAATAAATATATCATAATACCTACATATTTTCACATTAAGAGAATACAGAAGGAAAAAAAAAAAAAGATGTATCGAACGAAAATACTATTTTAATTTGAAGAAAAAAATATATAAATGATAAAATAAAATTTAAATAAGAAAATTCTTTTTCGTTTTTCTTTTCATTAATGTGATGAAAATTTCTTTTACAAATGATTAAGCAAATAAAATAAGAAAAAAAAAAAAAATAGTGATAAACATATTAACATTAGCTATTGATAATATGAAAGTTTGTTGATTTTTTTCTCTTTTTGATTTTTTTTTGTTTTTTTTTTTGCTGGTTCACTAATTTTCTCCTGGTTTTCTTCTGATTTTTTTTTTTTTTGTCTTTTATCTGAAATTACAAGGCGTTTTCTTTTTATTTATTTACATATTTTATTCCATTTTTTATTATTATTAAATTACTTTTTTTTTTGTACATACATACATACATATATGTTACATGCATACATATATTCTGAGTGTGTAAAAATTTAATTCAACATAATTGAAATAATTTTACAATTAAATGAAATAAATAAATAATAATATGTATATTAGTTAGACAAAAAAGAAGAAGAAAAAAAAAAAGAAAATAATAATAAATGAATATTTTCAGCTGAGTTAATATATTTTATGTATGCATATGTATGTATGTATATATATGTATACATATGGACATCTGATATTACAAGAGAAATATAATCAAAAAAAATAAATAAATAAGGAAAAAAGAACATAATGAGGAAGAGAAACGAAAAATAATAATAAGCAAATGAATAAGTTCAAATGAAAAAAAAAAACATTTTGTATTAATATATGTACATGAATAAAATAATAATAATAATAATAATAATAATAAAAGCAATCTACATACATATATATCTATAATATCACATATGTACATATATATGTATATAAATATTAATTGTTAAAGGCAAACAGTATGGTATAGCAACAACACATGAATATATAGATTTGAAGAAAAAAAGTTTAAAAAAAATAATTATAAATAAATAAAATATATACATACATATATATATATGTACAGATAAATAATAAGGGAGGAATGATAAATTAGAAAGAAAAAAAATTATTTGATTGTATAGGGAAAAGTGATCCATCACACAACGATTAACATCTCCGAATAGGTTAAGTGTGAGTGTTCGTTCTCATTAAAATAATTCATAGTTTATTAGAACAAAAAAAAAAAAAAGCAATATATTATATATTTTTATTATTTTTTTGTTTTTATTGTTTTTTTGTTTAATTTTTTTTTCGCAAGAAAACTTTTTTACCTTTCTTGCTTTTTTTTTTTGTGTAATATGAATTGCACATTAGGAGTAATTAATAAATGTGTACATACTTATATGTACATAAAAATTTTATAAATGTACCTACATATACATGCATAGATACATTCATATATGTATATGTATATTTTATTATAAAAATATATAGGACATTGTAATTTGTACTTGATTTTTTCCCTTTAAAATCATAAGAGAAAACACTCAATTTGAAATTAGCAAGGTTTTCCCTGCTAACATTTGAAGAACGGTTTTTTTTCTTTCTTTTCTTTTAAAAAAAAAAGGGTATTCAGGATGAGAATAAAAATTTTATTTTTAAAAAATTCAAGAGATATTTTTTTTTTGGTTTTCTATATTCAAATTTCTAAAAATAAAAGCTACTGCTATATTTTTTTCGTTTTATGTAGAAAAAAAAATTATAAAATTAAGGGACAATAATTTCCTTTTTTTTCTACTAAATTACTTGTATAATTACTCGTATTTTCCCATAAGATTTCATCATATCATATAAATTATTATATTTCATATTATAAGTATGTACAATGTACATACATGTGTATGTATACATTAGATATTATGAACTTGTGTATATTATGAAAACATTATTACAAATTTACACATGATATGTATGTACAAAAATTCTAAATATGAAAATTCTTTTATATATGTACATACCTGAATATGTACACCAAATGTATTGCTTTCATTATATATACCTACATACATTATAAGAAATAATATTAAAAGTTTCATTTGCTTTAATCTTGTCGTGCTCTCATTACTTTGCGGTTTTTATTTCGAGTATACATACACATTAAAATAAATGTACATATACGTATATGTAGGTACACACATCGCAAAAATATCAAACTTTTATATATAATTATATATTCATTTCATACATACATATATATACATTTATGTATGTATGTTTGTATAAATTATGTATACATTCATAAAAGAGAAATTTAAAGTTTAGAAAAATCGGAAAGGCAAAAGGAAAATCAAGGAAAAACTTTTGTGAGTTTGCGTGCATATTGTTATTATTTTATTTTTTTCTTCTTTATTATATCGTTGTTGTGTTGTTGTTGTTGTTGTTTATGTTATTATTGTTGTTGTTGTTTTAATATACATTTTATGCGTATGTCAGATCAAAAATCATCATATAAAAATAGTTTATAAGGTTTATCAACATTTATTACAAATTAAATCCACCAGAAATGAGTAAATAATTTTGTATAAAAAAAATATCTAATGAAAAAAAAACAACAAAAACAACAAAAATCCAAAAAGTAATTCTGAAAAATTATTTTTTTCCATTTTAAATACATAATTTAAATTTTCATTAAAAAAAAAAAAAAAAACTAGTAAATTAATTCTATGTATTTACAAAATTTTGAAAATGTCACAAATTTTTTTAAACCCCCCCCCCCCCCCCCCCCTCCTTTTAAAAATTACACTGATGATAAATATTTTATTTTTAAATACATATTTTCAAAATTATTTGTGATTTTACTCAGGACCATCTTATGAATTATCATAGCAAAAGGAAGAAACAATATACATAGGTACATAAATAATATACATTACCTATAATATGTATCTATCGAAATCTTACGAAAAAAAATGTATTGACCCCCTATAAAACCAGTATTTTATGAGTATCCCCTTTTATTTTTTATCTATGTACATATGTATTATACATTTATTTTATATTTGTGGCTTTTAAATATTTTTTCAAGTATATACGAGTGTACTAAATTTATGGTACATTTTTTTTATGTATATCAGAGGATATTTTTGATAAAAAGCAGGGATATTTTTGTTTGTATGATTTAATAATGATTTGATGAAAATTTATTGTTTATATTTTTCTTATTTCAAATTTCAAAATATTAAAAAAAAAAATCAACAACAACAACAACAACGAAAAAACAGTATTATAGAGAAAATATAAATAAAAGAAGAAAAAAAAACAAAATAACCAAAAGCATAAAGTATAAGGAAACTTTAAATTTCACATAATTCTACATGTAACTATAGGTACATAATAAAATTGTATATATGTATCTATACATATGTATTACCATAGATATAGATATGTACTATAAGTCTATATTATACATATATATATACATATATACATATTTCTTTTATGTTCATATGTACCTACATTGTACACATGTACAGTACACAAGAACCAAAGAATATCCATCGTCAACTACAATTTAGTAATGATAATAAGGAAATAGTCGTTCATTAAATTTCTTCACAAAATATACATACATTTTAACATTTTTATATATTATATTTTTTCATTTATTTATTTAATTTTTTTTTTTCTTCAATATAAGCAAGGATATATATAAAAGGTGTTTGGCTTTTAATATTCTTGAACATCGTGTTATCATGTTAGAGTGAAATGTTGTTTAAAAATAAATCAAATAAAAAAAAAATTTATTTTATATACTGAAATTAAAACCGCAAATAAACAAAATAACAATTTGATTTTAGAGTAGAAATTTGTAAATTTTGTGTTTTTTTTTTAAAAAAAAAAAAATTTTATATAGAAGTTAAATAAAATTAATTTAATTAATTAAAAATTATTTCGTATTTTTGTGAATAAATATAAAATGAATAATTTTTTTTTTTTATGTAAGATTTTTTTTCTTGGTTAATTTTTTTTTTTTTTAAATTTTGAGTTGAATTTATTTTTGATTATTAATAAATTAAAAAATAACAAACAAAATTTCAAATTATTTTTTTTTTGAAATTTTTAGTAACAGTAAAATATTTAAAAAAAAGAACATTTAAACATTAATAATAAATTTAAAATAATAATTTAAAAAAATACTAAAATAAAATATAAAAATATATAAAACACTATGTATATAAAAAAAAGATTCCATAAAATTTTAATAAATTTAAAAAATTTTAGTATATCTTGAAATTATTGAAAAATCTTGTTTATTTGTTTGTTATTTTATTTTTGAAATTTTGTGTGTCACAAGTGAAAGTTGTTTAATCCATCAAAAATAAAATATATATATATATATATATGTATACATATGTATATATATATATATGTATTATATACATATATATATATATAATATAATATAATATAATTTATAATTGGAAATAAAATTCTAGAAAAGAGAAAAATAAGTAATAAAATTTTTCACCAAGAAAAAAAAAACTTACTTAGTATTATCATTATTACTTGCATCTGTGATAAACAAAAATGTAACAAATCATCAAATTTACCAAAAAATTCCATATATACTTATATACATACATGTATATTTTAATTGACATGCAATAAAAATTTAAAAATTACAAAAAAGTTTAATTTAAAAAAAAAATAAATAAATAAATAAAAATAAAAAAGTAAATTAATGCATAACACTGAATGACATAATTAAAGTGAATTTTTTTTTTTAAACGAAAATACAGTTAGTGAACCCAAAACCAATAAATATTAAAAACAAATAAACAAATTAAAATATAATATAGAACAATTGAAATATAGAATTTTGTGAATCACAATGCCAAGTTAAAGTAAGTATAAAAATGTATCTTGAAACAAAAAAAAAAAAAGTTTAAAAAAAAAAAAATCTTCATGCACTTAAATAAATATAATTTTTTTTCTTCATGCATTTTATTCAACACTTGTTGATTACATACATACATAAGTACATATGTATGAATAATAATCGCAAATAAAATCCAGTGTGCAAAAATATATTTTTTGTCTCTGAATGAGTAAACTTTTATTAGCATTGAAAAAATTCTAAAATTGAATTTGCTCTTTTTTTTCTTTTTGGAAAAAAATGCAATTATGAAAATATTTAAAATTTTCTTATTTAATGTATATGTATGTACATAATATGTAATGTGCAATTTTATTTTACCTTGAACCCTAGAACTAACTAATCGCCATTGTTCAAAATTTGGCGATGTGTATACAAATGTATACCATACATTTACTATGGAAATTTTGAATTTTACTTTTTAAAAAGCTACATTTCAGCATTCCATGGATCAGAAACCGTAATTTGTTGACTCAAGTCAAATATTATTTATTAAAATTATCTTTTTTTAAATCGTTTTTATAGTTTTTTTTTTTTTGTAATCCTTTGACTTTTCAAGATAAAGTGCAGAAAAAAGTATAAAACGTACAATATTCATACATATTTTAAAATCCAGACAATTATTATTTATTATTGCACCTAAACATTCTGATGTTAACCAAAAACGAATACTTTTATATTGAAATCTTTATTGAAGTGTTTTCTTAAGAATTTTTTTTCATCACAGTTTTTTTTTTTTTTTTCTAGTTTTCGTGATAAAATGAAAACAAATGTTGAATTGTTGAACGTTGATTTTTTTTTTGTATTTCGTTCTTTTGATTGAAAACGGTGAATTACTGCACCAGATCATTTTCAAGCAACACTTCAAGAAATATATTAATTCAAAAATATTGCCTTTATGAATGTTTACCAATGTATGAAACATTCAAATTTTTGATGTTATTTTGTATTTTATCTAAAAAAAAATAAAGAAAAAACTGTGAAGGACATATATATAGAGAACATTTTAATAAATATTTTGGTATAAAAGGATTAGTTTTCAGTCTACGGAATTCTGAGATACAGATCTTTGAAGTTGAAATTCAAGTCAAATTCATGTTTGGACTTATAATACTTAGTATGAAAATTTTACGTCTTTTTACCTTGTTTTTCACTTTATCGCAAAAAGTAGAAATAGTACGAAAAATTGTACAGAACAATCAAAGAGGATAATTTAATAAATATTTGGGTTGAAAAATTACGGTTGTTGGATGCTGAAATATAGCTTTTTAAAAAGAAAAATTCAAAATTTCCATAGTAAATGTACAATCCAAATCCAAAATAATTCGACAAGTTGGTTTTCAAATCATGTATTTTTATATTTTGAGGCCCTATAACTTCTGAACGGTAAGGGGTACAGCGCCATGTAAAATGTTGCCTAGCCCCTCTAAAGAGTTATAGGGAAAAACAAGGAAAAAGTGCCAAATATCTTTCCGCCCTCCAACTCCGTAACGGTTGAGATTGCCCTCTCCTCTTTACATACGATTTTTTGTTTGTTGAAGGGGAGAGGGCAATCTCAACCGTTACGAAGTTAGAGGGGGGAACGATATTTGGCACTTTTCCTTGTTTTGCCCTATAACTTTTTACAGGGGCACGATAGGTTCATCTACCCTTTTGGAAAATTGTAGAGGAGCCCTGTTCAGAAGTTATAGGGCCTCAAAATATAAAAATACATGATTTAAAAACCAACTGGCCGAACTACATATTTTGCATTTGGGTGGTATATGGTATTAATTTTTATGTTGCCAAGGCATAAACGCTAAAGTTAAAAATGAGATTTTGAGCTTCTGTTATTCCAATAGCGTAAGTCACGTTAAATTTGGCTTAATTTATTAAAAATATACCTTGTCAAGTGCAGTTGTGATAAAAAATAGTAATTCTTTTTTTAAAAAATGTAATTCAATTTTCAAAAGTTTTTACCATAAAGATACATTTTTAGACATAAGCGTTTATGCCTTGTCAAATAGATTTATACACGCACCACCAGTTTTGTGTTGTTTTTTTTTATGGGAAAATGATATATTGTCAAATATTATGATATTATTCAAGTAATATGTAAAATTTTCTACCATTTTTAAAACATTTTAATCTATAGGATTGCACTAAAGATCCAATTGGACAGATATAGACCTAAGGCCAATTACTATAATACACACATATCAAGATTCTTTTTAATGTCCTTTTGACTATGTATGATGTCCGCTATATATTCTATTTTCATCTAAACTCTTGCAGATTGATGTCTTTTAAGCTTGAATAATTCAGTTAATTAACAATTTTAAAAGTAATCTTTTCTGAAGAAAAAAAAAATTATAATTAGAACTTTTTTAATTTGAAATTAATCCGGTTATTTTTTTTTTTCTTTGTACCAAATCAAATCTATGGGGGTTTTCTACCAATCATTAAATTTTATATTTCATGCAATTTTTATTAAAAACAAAAAAAAATACATTAAAATCATCTTAAATATTCTGATTTCATAATGCTGTTATGACACGGTATTAATATTATTGGAAATTTTAAGTACTTAAAGAAAGAGACAACAGATTTGAGAAACAGAGACACACTATCAAAATCAGCTGACATTTTGTTAAAGTTGTGTTGCCGGTATCTCTGTTTAAAGTAAATCACAATTATATAATTTAGTAAATGAATATTCGTGATTATTATTTCTTTTCTATTCATTTTGTTTGTACTCAGTGAAAAAAATTAGAAATAAATAATTAGACACGTCACACTCTTTTAAATAGAATATTAAACTATATGAAAAATGTCTAAACACGATGGCAACATAAAAATAATATTAATGTTCAAATTTCATGATTAATTTCATGATTAATGGGAGGATATTGGAATTTGGAGAATTGGGAAAGTTATTTTTTAACATTTTCAGTATTAATACTGAAATTGTTGTTAATTCATATCTCTCTTTCTTTCTAGTTGCTTTTTTCGTAAAACATACTTGTTATCTCTTTTTAATAACGAAATTAATCATGAAATTAATACCTTATCATACAGCTATAAGCAACATCTCTCTTCATAAATTTTCTATAAAACTAAGTCCATGCTATTATTATTATTCCAACCCATTCTCTCTACCAACGAATTTAGTGGTTCGCATTCCACTTTAAAATTTAGGTGCATATATTACAGAAAAATTGTCAAAGAAACCATAAGTAAATATGATGAAGGTGCTTTGTTCCGTTGAAGAATAACAAGCACAGGAAAAAAAATTATTATTATTCGGGATTACAAAAAAAAAAAAAAAAGTACTTTTTATAGTTTTATAATAAATAATAAGCAGCAACAACAAAAAAACAACAACTGAAAACTAATAACAATATACTCACTCTGAATTTTTTAGTTTATTTTTTTTCTTCTTTTCTTTCTTGCTTTAAATTGCATTATGCAACATAAATCAATTTAAAGCAATTACAAAAATTAAGTTTTGAACTATATTAACCTGATTTTCATATTTTCTTCATGTTTTTCTTCTTCTTCTTCTTTTATTATTTCTTTCATTTTAATAAGATACAAGAATCTAAAGGTACTTCTTATTGTATTATTTGAAGGAAAAAAAATTATGAAGAAACAATTTCCAAGTTGAACTTTTTTTTTAAATATCTTGTATTTTCTTAAAAAATTTTCATAATAAAAACAAGCATAATACAAGAGTAGTTTTTTTTTTTTTTTTCGTATACTCAACTACTCACATTATTGAATTTTTTTTTACAAATAAAAAAAGTACAATAGAAATTACAAAAATAAAATCTAATTTTAAAGTTTTTATTTATTTATTTTTTTGAATTATTTTTTTGTTTATGTTTTTAATGAAGATTTAAGATTTAATAAAAATATGGAAAAATTTATTCATGATGGATCTTATTCTTCTTAAGACAATCATTAAAATAATACCTATATCTATTATCTACAGCACAATAATGCATATTATAACATGTAGGTATGAACATACAGTAAAAATATTTATTAAATTCTTTTAAAAATTATTAAAAAATAGAAATTCATTTAATACACATGTTCCAATGACCAAATAGATTCTTTACTATGATTCCACGACCGGAATATTCAGGTACTGATATGATTCACGGACTCTGAGAACTTGAACAAACAATGGAATTTTTTTCACAATAATTTCCAAAGAATTAAAAAAGTTTTTCCTTAAAGGAAATTCATCTTTACTTATAATCGAAGCTATAAACAGAAATCCAATAGCGCTAAAAAATTATTCTGAGAAGTATTCATTTCTTTATTCTCAAGAAATTTTCATGTACCTATGTATTTTTTTTTTCTTTTTTTTATTTTCTAATTATAGATTATATTCTTTTTAAAGATCTTCTTAATTTTGACAAAAAAAAAAAAAAAAAAAAAAAAAGTGTATGCATCGAAATTTCTTGATAGATATTTTACTATAATCCTTAAAAAAAATGTATTCGAATATTTTTCAGAAGATTTAATTTCAGATGCTATATTAATACCCGGTTATTGGAACATGTCTTGTCTTGTATAAATATATTGGACAAAGTATATATGTATCGAAATTCAACGTAAATTTCATTATACATTATTAAATTCGAATACATAATACATAATATAATTAACTATAAATTACCTTTGTTAAATATTTTAGTACAAGATAAGATAAAATTACATTGAATAGAAAAATCAAATTAAGAAAAGAAAAAAATAAATAAGAATAAAAAAAACCCATCTCTATCTTTTTTATTGTTACATTATAATTATTCAAAGAAATTTCGATGTAATTATTATCGAAATATTTTTATTTTCATGCTTGTAATGGCTTTTGATTATCCTATACTCGTACATACATATATACATATTATTCAGATTTTTATTTTATATTATTACAATATTACTATTTTATTTTTCTTCCTTCTTTGTTGTTGTTATATTTTTGTCTGCTGTCATTCTTATTGTATGATTGTTAAACTTTTAAATATTTAATAAAATAACCTATTTAAGCAATTATAAACATTTAAATATACATACATACATACGTATTTACTCGTATGTGCTATATAGATAAAATTTCCAGATTATATATTTCAGAGCATACATATTAATAATTTTACCTTCGGCCTTTTTTTTCCTGTTCTTTTTTTTTTTGTTTATTTCTTTGAACAAAATCAATTAATTTAGAAAAATAAATAATTAATGAGCTGGAATTTTATTGTTGTTCTGTATTATTATTATTTTTTTTTTTATTGTTTAGTATTGAGATTTTTGTATAATTAATTTATAAAAATAAATTAAATGAAATTTTATTGTAAATATCAAAAGGATTAAATTTCTACAGACTTTTAATTTTTATATGGGTTTTTGTTTTGTTTGAAACTTTTATAGTCCCCCCACTCCCCATCGCGTTCAGTAACATATTTTTCGACAAATTTTTTGTTTTTAAATGAAATAGAAATTATTTGGAAAAAAAAGAGAAGTGAAACCATTTTTAAATATGTATTATATCGCATGAAATTTCATTTTCCTTTTCAATGTAAATATATACAGGTACTGTATACATATGTACATATATATATATATATATATATATATATATATTTATGTTTGTATATATGTATATATTTTTTGTTGTTGTATGAATAAAGTTTCATTTACAAATGTCAAAGGTTACCCACTGATAAAGTGAAATTCTTATTAATTAACCTTAGAGTATGTACTTCATTAGAAGAAAAATATACTCGTATGTTGGGAAGAGTAACTACATATGTACATATATAGGAATCTTTTAGAATAAATTTTTTCATATTGTCTTTTAGTATATCAGGTTGCATTTGAATGTCTTTTTTTTTTTTTTTCTAATTTTCCACCTACTTATTATTTCCTAATTAAAATTGATTGACATACCATTTTTTAATAGACCTATTTTTTCAAATCACTCAGAAAATTTTCTTCACAAAAAAAAATAAAGGAGAGAAAAAAATGATTACAATAGAATATGATGAATAGACAGTCTTTTATAAGGTTTTTTTTTTAATGAAAAAAGAAAAAAATAAAACAAAAATAATAGTTGAAATTAATTACAAAAAATTTAAAATCACATTTAAAAAAAAAAACGATATTCTCTCTTTTTTTCTATTTTTCAATTGGTAAATTATCTTATGAATTATGCATTTTTATTCATATTAAGGTTATTCATATTAATTATTCAAGGTTTTGTGAAAAATAATATATTTATTTTATATGCTGGAGTGTAGAAAAATTAACAAATAACAAGAATTAAAGTAAGCAAATTTTATAGTGATTGCAGCTTACAATTGACATTTTTTTTCTCTACAGATTGTATAATTGTAATTTTAATACAAAAATTTATATAAAAATGTCGAAAAATACAATTTTGAATATAAAATTAAATGATATAATATGTATATTCTATTTATATTACAGAAATAAACTCAATATTGCAACAACAACGATAAACCTAACATATCAATTTTTTAATTGATATATTTTTGTACACATGTAAATAAAATACTATTTAAAATAAAATCTTTAGTAAATTATTGTTCTCTCTCATTTAAACTCAATAATCCTTAATATGAGTAATATAAATATATATAGAAAATGTATATACATTTTACTTCAACATAAAAATTATACAATTTTAAATCTTTCCTTCATAATTGTAATATTTGCATTTTTTCAAAAAACAAAAAACAAAAATTCGCAATATTTGCTCGTCAAACTAAATAGAAATTATTCAAAAGTAATTTTTAAGTCTTTTTATTTTTATATTTTGTATATTTATTTACCGATTTTATATATGTATGTATATTCTTGTCATTAATATAATGTATTTGTCAATCTTTCAATCATATCAAATTATATGCATACATATACACATGTCATATGTATATATTGTAAATATATTCTGAGAAATTCCCTTTTTTATTCTATTAGGTTGATAGATGATTATTTTTGGAATATTACTTTTTAAATATTTAAAATCCTTTTACATAAATAAGTGTGACAAATTTTCGTGAAATTTTATTCGTAAATGTATGTGATTTTATATAAAATTTTCGATTTATGATTATTTTTACAGTATATAAATATATATAT
Source organism: Bombylius major (assembly GCA_932526495.1). Classification (NCBI taxonomy): domain Eukaryota; kingdom Metazoa; phylum Arthropoda; class Insecta; order Diptera; family Bombyliidae; genus Bombylius; species Bombylius major. Next base: position 30,440,578 of record OW052046.1, on the reverse strand, counting down.
ATATATATATATGTATATATATATGTATATGCACTTAAGTATTTTATGTATGCGTGGATAAAATAATAATTTATCAGTAATTTACTATAATTTCCTGTCTTTAACATCCGGTCTAATGGATAAAAATGTACATATGTATGTGTGTATGTGTGTATTTATGGTCCTTTAATTTTTCTTATGTCATATTTTATATTATATATACCTACATAATTTATAAATATACAGTAAATATATAATATATACATACATATATTCAATTCTTATATATATTTTATAATTGTATGTATGTATATATATTTATGTATACATTTAAGTGTATAACACATTTCATATAGGCATTTTCCTGATATCCTTTAAATATTGCCGTGCTTCAATAATAAATTGTATATACATATGTATGTATGTATACGAGTATATATACATACTTCTTTTTCTATATACATACATATATGTACATATTTTTTTCGCAATATAAAATACATTGTATATATTTATCAATAAAATATGCATGCTATATAAATTTGAATAATTTTCTGTATATATATGTATATATTATCATAAAATAAGATAAAAGTACATGTACAATAGTAGTATAGTCACATACAATTTCATTTGATTACCCGTATTACAAAATGAAAAGGAACAATTTTTACACTTTTTTAAAATACATACTCATACACTTAAATATTTTATATAGCTAGGCATACTATTTTTTTTCCATTTTTATCACATTTTGATTTACAAATTTTTCTTTTTTTTTTTTTTTTATTCCATTAAATTAACAAAACAAAAAAATTCCCCTTCTACTTCATTTTTTTTTTTATTTATTTTTTTTTTGTCAAAATTAAGAAGATCTTTAAAAAGAATATAATCTATAATTAGAAAATAAAAAAAAGAAGAAAAAAAATACATACATGAAAATTTCTTGAGAATTATTCTTCTATCTTCTTACATGGTACCTATATATTTTTTTATGATAAAATATTTTATCAAATTAGAAAAAGAAAAAGAAAAAAAATAAGAAGAAAAATAAAAAAAAGTCTGAAAATGTTCTTTCATGTTGTAAAATTAATTATAATTTGAATTTAAATTTAAATTATGTAGGAGTAAATAATATAAACGTTAGATAGATGATAAAAAAATAATAATAAAATAAAAAAAGGTGTAAGTATATATTCATTAAAATTCATGCATATATATTCAATTATATAACAATAATATAATATGAGAAGAGAAATAAAAACCCTTTAATTTAATTGCAGTTCATATATACATACAAGCAACATATATACATATAACATATACACACATGTCATAAGTGTACATGTGTATTTATATATTCTCTTCTAAATTATATGAAAATTAATTGAATACTTTTTACCAACATAAAAAACATATTTCCAAAGTTGTTTTTTTTTCTCTCTAAATAAAATAACATATTTTAATATTTTGTGATAACGAAAAAAAAAATTATTTTGATTTTTTTTTTCTTTTTTTTTTTTAAATATAATACATACTATATGTATTATGTATATATATATTTATATGTATGTTTATATGTAAATATTTTTGTGTGTTAATGAAATATATGATGTTGATCTAATGAATAAAACAAAAGGTATAAAATATAATACATATATGTATATGTATACATATATGTATATGTGCATATAACATTATAATTAAAGAAAATTTTATACACTATAGTACATGAAATGAAATAATGCACAATACATATAATACATTAATGCTATGCACAATATACATAAATTGTTTTACACGGTAGGTCATCAAAATAACTAAATTGATTACATAGATTGTTATTAATCCGTGTATATTATATAGATTTAAAAGAACATTTTATATAATAATATAAGCTTAAATCCATTCATTCATACACACAAATATATATATGTATATATATGCTCATACGAGTTTAAGTATGAAACGAAAAGAAAAAAAAATGTATTTTTAATAAATCATTTCATAAATACAATTAAAAGCAACAAATCAATGTAAATTTTATTAAAATATGTACATTATTTTTTTTTTTCCAATTGATTAGCCAAATAATATTTTAATAAATGGAATTTAATTTTAAAAAAAAATGTGAATAAATTTAAGGATGAGAGATAGGTAAATGTTTATTATAAAGGTAGTTCTATATTTGTATTGTATATATACATATGTATGTATATATGTACATATGCATACATATATACATTATAAAATTGCATTTTATATTAGTATGCATAATGTATACATGAAATAATTGATTTAATTAACTTATAACAATATCTCATTTAAATTACCAAATTGTTTAGATAGCTTATTTATTTATTTTTTTTTTTCGTATGTTTTTGATGATATGACAAAAATCTATAATATAACATATATGTACATACTTAAAAATCATTCAATAATTATAATTATCTGTTTTATTTTTCAAAAAAAAAAAATTTAATTGACCATAAATACACACACACATACACACACACACACACTACATATGAACCTATAAGAGTTGCATTTTTTGTTAAAAATATGAAAATAATTCATTATTATTATTATTATTAAACTTACAGCCTTTCAACACTTAATCAAGGTTATTTAAGGCAAATAATTCATTAATATAGGCTAAATTAATTTCGTATAAAAAAGAGATTAAAAAAAAATTGATAAACACATTAAATTGATTTGTAAATTTTCGATATTTATGTACATATGTATTTTTTTATTATTAGTTTAAAATAAGATAAAATTCATTAGCGGTGTTTTTGATGTGATTTATCTATTCAATCATCCTAATATTTATTTTTTTTCACAATAATACAACAAAAAAATTTAATTTGTTTTGAAAAAAAAAAAAAATGTGTTCTGTTGAATGTCCTTTTTATATAATTTTTTTCCTTTATCAAACAAAAAACACCTACATAATATTGAAGGTGTATTTTACATGACCTTTCATATATGTATACATATCTACATTCTACGTACCTGCATATACATATATGTTTTTTTAAAGGAATTTTTATTTATGAATTATGAAACAGTTAAATTTAATGATGTATGAAATTAGAATTTTTCTTTTTTGCTTTACATACGAGCAAGCACATACGTATGAATGTATGAATACATGATATATTCTTTAACAAAATACGATTTTAAATTTTTGAAAAATTCAAAAAATTACATGAAAGATTTTCTTCATGCTAAAAATTTAATACGTAAATTTTGAATAAAACAAAAAAAATGTGGAAAACTAAAATTGAAAATTAATTTCGTTATGTAAAAAAAATTAACAAACAAATTTCTATAACATGGTTTATTTTTCAGATTTAATATAAAATTTAAAAAAAAAAAACTAAGAGAGATGATTAAAATATCCACTTTTATGAAAATAAATTAAAATTGAATAAAAATAAATATATTTAAAAATATGCAAACAGACCATTATTCTACATAAATATTTTTTTATACAAAAAATCTCACAAATATTCTCTATAAAATTTTTTGTACATTCAACTCTAACTTGGCGTCTTTTATTTATTTAACACTCCGATCTATTAATGATTTTACATACGTGGATCTTTGTAGAAATTTTCATCCTTTTAAAAAAATATGTTCCCCAAGAAATGGAAAGTTAAAATTTCGTCATTTTTCGAAAAATTACCGTTTTTTTCCTTCTACTGCGACCTCTTTTATGTTTACACTTTTCTTAAAGTGCCTCTTATTTAAACTATATCCGTGCAATAGAGCGCGAGATATAAAAGCTCAAAGTTGAAAATCTTCATTTTTCCCATACAAAATTTTTGTATTTTAACTTTTTACTAACATTGTGTAACTTTTTTCTTTGGAACTCTGTAACTCGCTCCCTGTTGCACTTGCAGGTATCTTTTTTTGTTTAAAAGAGAAAACCGAGAAAAATATTTTGTAGAAATTTTAAGTTATTCGGATCACAGCGTCCAAAGATATTCAAATTTGAAAACTGATTTTTGACGAAATTGTGCCAGAATTGAGTCGAGTGTTAATTTTTTTTTTTTTTTTGTAATTTCTATTTTTTTTCTTTTTTTTTCAAATTTTATTGTTATATGTATACATATTTCTACATACATACATAATTATATATTTAATAATGGATTTGCGTTTACATTGCATGCTAAAAACCTGAAATAATATAAGGACACGCAATATATATAATTCACTTTGCAGCACTAAAAATACATTTATACATCACATTATATACGGTATACATATATGTATATTGTATGTACATACATATGTACATCTTAAATATATGCATAGTTGAAGAAATTTATAAACAATCAACATATTTTTTCTGTGCAAACAGTATGTTGAATTATGTATTATTATAGTTAATTTTTTATTCTTATGAAAATATTGAGAAAAAAAATTAGAAAGAAAAAAAGCTAAAAGTACAAACGAAAATGAAACCACATAAAATAAAGTTTAACATATGAAAAAAAAATATAATCAATAAAATTATACATACAATTTGAAGTTAACAAAATGAAAAAGAACAAAAATATATACATACATATATCCTATATACATACATATATACTTAAGTTTGTATATATCGCATTTACAAAAAGTATAGCTAAATAAATTACATATTCACAAAACAGGGTGCTGTTATTCATACATGCATACATATATGTAAATAATATACATATAGATAGATAATAATAATAATCATGGTTAATATATTATGTATGTATATACATATGTATTATAATATCTATTGGGAAAATTAATAAAGAAAATGAATTCAGAAAAATATAATATGTATATTTATATTTAAAAAACTGAAAAAAAAAAAACAAATTGCATATGATGAAAGTCCTGCAAATAGATATTTTGATGGTTTTTTAATATATTTTTATTTAAACAGAAGAAGAAGAATTGTAAAAATAATGCATTTATCTAAATGAGTTTTATAAAACAAACATAATATTTTGTTTTTCTTGGATTTATTCAAAAAAAAAAAAAACAAAACAAACAAAAATATAAAATATTTTTTATTCAATATATTTTATTTCAAATATATTTTAAATGAATGAACTAATTTTAAAATTTCAACATATAGTGTATCCGCAATATATACTTATATGCATATATGTATGTTTTATTATCATATGTAAAAGAAAAATTAAATATTTTTCATATAATATTTAATATTGCATTTTTTATGTTATTTATTTTTATTTTTTATATTCACTTTTTTTCTTTTCACAACATAATAAAATTCTTTTCGAAAATATTATTTTCTCTTGTTTTTGTTATTATTATTATTATTATTATTATTATTTTTTTTTTTTGCTAAGTTTTAAATATAAAAAAACAAATTGTAAATATGAAATTTTTATTTTTATTATGTATATTGTGTAGAATTTTCTATTTTCCATTTTACACCACAAAAATTCAAATAAAATAAAATATTTTTTGCTCTTTAAATATAATTCCACTACAAGAATTTATTATTCATTTTCGAATTTATATTTTCTTATTTATTTTTTCACGGAGGTACCCTATATTTTTTGATAAGTAAAAAATAAATTAAATAATTTAGAGAATAAAAATAAAGAAAAAAAGAGAAGGAGAAGAAGAAAAAAGGATATTAAAAATAAATAATGTGATATAGATTTGAACTCAACAATTTAAGGTCATATAGATTTTTTTTTTTTTTTTTTTTGGTTACAAATGTTAGAAGTTATATATTTCACGATTCGTCATTCATTTTTATTTTATTCATTCGAAATAAAATCAAATTGGCAATTTTTAATAATTTTAATACATATAAATAAATATAAGCTTTATAATCTGGGTCAGTAATTTTACCACAATTTAATTATGGAAAAAATAAAAAATTCGCGATATGTAAAATTGTATAATAACATTTTGCATTTTCTGGATAGGCTAGAAGGATAAATAAAAAAAAATAAAAAATTAGAAGAGAAAAAATTCAAAGTTGAAAATAATTTTTTTATAGTGTTTGAAATTTTTTTTATACATACATACATATTTAAAATTAAATGATTTTTTCGTAAATAATTGAGTTTTTTTTTTTCATTCTTCACACTTTGTTTTTTTTAGATATTTTCTGTCGAAGGAAATGGCGTTAAGGATCAATTGGGGGACTAAAGTCACCCCGACCATAATTATTGAAAAGGATTTATAGAATATATAGGATAGTGCGATTGAATTTTGTAAGTAGATTTAATACAATATAATTTTGTGCATTATTTTACGTATTTTAAATTTTTAGTTTGTTTGTTATATTTGAGTGATTTTTAATTCTTTTGATTTTTTTTTTTTTTTTTTTTTTTTTTTTTTTTTTTTGGAAAACAGGATGTCCTGCAGCGTTTCAGAACTGCCGGCGGGTTGTCGCCTGCGTGGCATGGGTTCTGCAGCGCAAGGTGGCAGTAGTGTTCCACTAACTGCACCACTTACAAGCAGCAGTGGAGGTAGTGGTAGCGGTGCAACTGGTGCTATTCAAAGTAGTGGAGTTAGTGGAACAAATACTTTACAAGAATCTTCAGGTGCGGGACCTTTACAACGACCCCAATCACAAAAACCTTGTTGTTTCTGTTGGTGTTGTTGTTGTTCATGTTCATGGTGAGTTTCTCTTAATTTTTTTGTAAATTACAAAACTAATTAACTAATTTATATAATTTTATTTTTCATTTCATATTTTCACGATACATAGGGCTAAATGGTAAGTTTTTTTTCACAATTTTTCAATTAATATTATTTACCAAATCATTTCTTAGAATTTTAAATGAACTTAAAGTTTATATGAAGTTAGAATATATGTATATTTTTTTTTAATAAGAACTTGAGAAAATAAAGGATTTTAAGAATTAAAAAACAATTTAAAGTAAAGTTCGTTCAAATTTTTTCTTCGTGCTGAATTTAAAAAAAAAAAAATCAGTCCTAAAAGAATACTTCTATCAGTAAAAAAAATACTGATAGGTTTTTTGATAATCTTAAACATACGATATCCATAATGTGAAAATTATATCTTAAAAGCTTCTGAAATATCCTCGAAAGTTGATAATTTTTCTTTATGTAGGACAAGTGAGAAAAACGATTTTATCTCGAAAGTATGTATGGATAATTTTTTTCATGCACTATGATGTAAATTGTATATTTTATGGGACATCTGTGCAAAAATTTTAAAAAAAAGGAAAGCCATAAAATAAAAAAATTTCAAACAATGGAATTTTTTGAAAGAAAATTTTTCCTGTTTTATTAAGAATTATATATTTTATGTATATAAAAAATATATTCTCTATAAAAACATTTTGAATGTATGTAATTGTTTAATTTGATTTATAAATACATCGAATGTATGTATTCTTTGTTGACAATAATTTCTTTACATTCTAAAGTGCCCTTTATATGTATGTAGATCAATTGTCAATAAAAATTATTTTGATAAGTACATACACATTTATGTATGTAAATCATTGTCTGTTAATTATTTATTAAAAATTTTTGTCGTATGGGAAAATCAGTTATAAAAAAAAAAGGTTTCTAATTTATTGTTAATTTTCACTTTTATTTCATCCGAAAATTTAATATTTCCAATTATCCATTTAATTTTCTAATTTTCCTTTTTTTTTTTTTACTTTTTTCAGTAGATTTAAAAAAACTAAGAACCTTATTTATTAAAAAGATTTTTTTTTTCATAAAAATTTATTCTCCTACAAATTTTTGTTGTTGTTTATATACATACATATTTAATATTATAAAATTCCCAGTTTTTTCTATTCACAAAATGAGAAACTAAGCAAAAACAAAAATACATAGAAAAATAATGGGAATTAAAATTTTATAATTGACAAAAACATAAAAAAAAAAAAATAAATAAAAAATAAAAAACAAAAACATTTAAATATAATGTATGTATATTTATTATTTGTATGTATATACATATGTACATATATTATTTTTCTTTTTAACTATCATATTAAAGCTCTTCTGTATACATACATAATATTCTTGAAAAGTATATAATATAATATATATCTTATACATTTCATATGTATGAATTATTAAAGCTTTTTTATCACTCTCCCATTGATATTAGATTCTGAAAAAGAAACCAAAGACAAAATTAAATTCAAAAATTTCCAAAATTCCCATAATTTTATGCAAAAAATTCTCACAATCTTTTACTCTCGAAGAAGAAATATTACAGAAAATTAGAAAAGAAAAAAATAAGTATCTAATATTACACCTAATACAAAAAAAAATTTTTTTTTTTCACTTTAGTTTAAATTTTCCATAAAACTTTTCCAATCGAATACACATAATATATGTATGTGTACTTTAATTTGTAACTATATATATGTATAATATATGATGTGCCCTATATATAGTACATAATATAGGTACTCTTACAGTATCTATAATGAAAAAATGTTCTTCTTGTACATTTTAGATATATTGCACATGTCTTCTCTTTACCAGGGTTTTCTTATTACTATTCAATTTCTTCTTATTATTTTATTTTATTTTTTTCTCCATTTCAAATACTACATATATATATGTATGTATATACATTTTTTTATCTTTTGTTGGAAAGAAAATAAAAAGGAAAAAAATTATATTTATACATATTATGTAGCGAGCGATATACATATTATACCTATACTACGTCAATATATAATTTTATTCTTCTCCAGAAAAGAAAATTTTTCAAGGAAAAAAAAGGAAAAGAGCACAAATATTCTTTTTGTCATGTTATGCTATTGAAAAGCAAAAATACAAAAAATTGAACAAAATAGAATTTTTTTCTAAATGAATTAATGTGGGTGTTAGCTGTTACTTATATGCATATATATGTACATACATATGTAATATGTATGTATTTTATACATTTTATATATACATATATTACATATGATCTGTATAAAATATACCTAAATATGCATATAAAATAATACTCCTACAACATACGAGTATATCTACGTACTGTAAATATCTACATACATACATATACGAGTACTGGTTTTATTCATCCATCAGTAACTAGGATGATATATTGTAGTACATTTAGCTTTAGAAAATTTTGTTATCATTGATATGTTAGAAAGAAGAAGAATTTTTTTTATTTTTTTATTCTAAATAGGATATAATTTTTTCCGTATTTTTTGTGTAAAGTTAATTTTAGATGAGAATAATTCACATTTTCTCTTATGTTTGTTTGTCTGTTCATTTACATATGATACATATGGTACATATACTACATTTTTGTGTAGATACTATACCTGTTTGGTGTTTTCTGTTTTCGTATGCATTAAACTTTTTGCATATATATAAATTTACATTACAATTTATATAAATTTATAAATTATTTAAAATATGTATGTACAATATGTACAATTATACATATACATATGATGAGTAACACCTAATGAATGGATTTTAATATATTATTTTGTTTAACGTTATGTATAATCAATGACTATGTAAAATTACTATAAGACTTTTTATCCCAGTACATCGAAATAACAAAATTAAAAACAGCAAAACGGCCTCCAATCTTAAAGCTGTTTTAACATTTTTAACACAATCATTCTCATGTTTCAAGCATTACAATATACAAATCATATGGAAACAGCTTTTCCTTTTCTCCATATATTCCGTATACTGTATACATACCATTTGATTCAATATAAAAATAATTTTAACCAATTTGTATGAGAAATTTAAAATATAGGATTTGAGGGTATATTTCAAGTATTTCAAGAAGAAAAAGTATACAAGTAGCTAATTTGCATATGATCAAATTTGTAAATTCTGCTGATAATTTACATATCAAATTTATTAATTTACATATCAAATTTGATCGTTTATCAGGTCAAATATAATGTTGATATCATAATGATAATAATTTTATTGAAAAAAAATAATTTTATTGAAAAACTCGATCAAAAAATCTTAATTTTCTAACATTAAAAATTCAAGTTATACACAAATTGCTCTACAATATAAGAGGATAAGGAATTGTTGTATTTTTTTTTTTTGTGATTCTAAAGTATTTCAAATTCAGTATATGTACATATATACATGTATATTTAATGTATATTTTAAATGGGAATTTTATAGTATTTGTTTTGTTTTTATTTTTTAATATATCACATTTGATATACAAAAATATACAAAATTGAGTACATATATGAATGAGAATTGGGAATGTAAATATGTATGTATGTAGGTATACATATTTATATGAGAAGTTAAAGTAAACGATTCCTTTTCTTTTTGTTAAAATTAAATATAGGATCTGATGATAGTTATAAAAAAACATTCATGATCATTTACATACATTATAAGATTGCTAATTTGCATATTACCACATTTAAAATTCCTGAGAATAATGATTTTTATATAAAATTTATTAATTTGCATATCATTTATCAGATTGAATATAAAAATGATACTTTTAGAAAATAATTTTATTCTTAAATTCGATCAAAAATCCTAAATTATATTACCTCCTCTGTGTGGTATAATTAAGTATTTTCAAGGCTTTTAAAATTATTTATGTAATACACAACTTAATTTCATTTATATATATAGTTTTATCAAATTTAATACATTTTTCACGTATTTATTGTAGATATATGTATGTATAAATAAATAAATAAATATATGTATGTATGTATAAATAAATAATTGTAATATAAAATATGGATAAGGAGTTTGATACATAGAATAAAGTGCTATTTATAGTAACTGTCTATTTTGATTGAAATTTTATAATATGTATATGTATGTATTTAAAATTTAATTCAATTTAAAATGATTTTTATTGTTTCAATTTAAATTTTCGATTGATTTAATACCAGGATATACCCATTATACAAGAACGTTAGGGTTATTCAAAAGCTGAAGATCAGAAGATGTTAAAAAGTATTATAGATACATATTTCTGTAAATAGAATAAAAAGATCTATACTATCTACATAATATGTAGTGTAGGTATAAATATGTATGTGAAACCATTGCTTGCTTTCATCAAAGATGTATACATATATGAACGTAGATGAATATAATAAAAATAAGAAAATTATATGTATTGACTGACAGCTTCTAAAATTGCACAATAATGCAATATGTATTTTCATTGTTAAAAATCATGGAAAATATATATGTACAATATATTTTTTTTATCATCACACATGATCAATTTCAACCTTTCTGTTTTGAAAATACATAATATTCACGAACAAAAAGAATGAAAATTCTGCTTTTAATTTTATTATCAATTTCATTAAAATTTTAAATTTCACATATAAAAGAGATTATTTAAACAAACACAAAAATCCTTTTAAACAAAATAAAATAAAATTATTCTTTTGAAAATTGGTAAAAAACATTTTTTTTTTCCTACTACATATATAGTTCGAACACAGATTACAGATTACTTTCACATGAAAATGTTATCTTAACATTCCATATGGAACAAAATATGTGTATTAAATATAAAATTTGAATATTGTTTAAAATTTAAATTTTAAAGTAATAATCCTTTTTATAATTTGTTGATAAATATAACAAAAATAATAGAAAAATATACACAATATACCGAGAACATTTATATCCTTTTATGTGTTAAAATTCAAAAAAAAAAAAAAAAAAAAAAAAAAAAGATTAATATCCTTTTTGACGAAATATAATAATCTTGGGTTTATAATATTCAAAAAATAGTTTTTGTATTAAAAACAAAAACTACGCATACTCGTACATATTTTTCTATTCTGTAGAAAATTAATTTTCATGCATATAATACAATACCTACTCGATATCGGTTTTACTTCACAAAAACGAAAAAAAAAAATAATAATAATAATTCATTCACTTGAGCTTCACATTCATGTACACAATTTTCAATTTTAATTTATTAGTAATAATAACTTTAAAACAAAAATCAGTAAAGCTTTTCGAAATATGTATACCTATATTTATGTATACCATATATGAATGGCATACACATACATATGTGTAGTTCAATTAATACGAGGTATACAAAATTCATATTTATAAATAAATTTGTAAAATGCTTTTCAAGATTTTCCAATTGAAGTTTTTGTGGTTTTTTTTTTTTCCAATTTATTCGAATTTTTATGAAATGAAATTCTATAGCACAAAATTTTTCGATTTATCAATGTAGGGTACTCGTATGTTTATAATTAAATGATATGTACAGTGAATGTGTATATTACCTATGCATACACTAGTATATACCTTTTCATATTTTTGTTTTAAATTTTTATTTTGTTTTTTTTTTTAATTATTTTTTTCATTACTCGAAATTTTATTTTCAATGAATTTTTGTTCTAACTCCCTCATCATAAACGTATGTACTCTCTCTTAAACATTATGGAGAGGGAGGAAAATTACCCACAATAAATTAATTTAATTTTCTTCCCTTTGTATTGTACGTGAGATTTATTGTGAATTTGAAAAATTATATTTTAGGATTTCTGTTTTTTTTTTTTCACCTTGCTGTCCGTTTATTAATTTCTTTTTCATTTTTATTGTTTTCTTTTATTATGTATTATGTATTATTTTTTTTTTTTTTAATTTTGAAGTTCTTCAATTTAATGATATTGTTTTTTACTTGTATACATACATATTTGGTTTTTTCTCAATATTCAATTAAAAATAAAAGGAATTTAAATTCGATTTAAATGTGTAATTTCTAAGATGGAAAAAATAAAAACAAAGTGGAAAATTATGAAAATAATTTCGAAATAGTTTTATGTGAAAAACACTTGTGTTATAAGTACATTTTTTTTCTTCTTTTGTTTGAATTTTTTTTTTTTGTTAAAAGGAAGAAAGAAGAAAAAATAATATGAACATTCATCAAAAAACTATTCCGGTGGTTAATTAAATTTTCTAATAAACGCATACTTAAAATTTCAATACGACTTTTATTTTTATTCGATGGAAAAATATCCATTCTATAATTTCATAGAAAAATTTCAATATTTTATAGTTATGTATTTGGAAAAATTTATTGTTTGTATTACATTTCTTGTATAGATGTACTTACATACATATGTTCATACATACATAGTACATATACATATATACATATACGAATATACATATACAGAAATATATATCTACATAAAGAATCTATTCAATTTCTATTTCGATAAATATAAAATTATATTTTTCCGCTTATTTGAAACGAATTAATTTGTATGTTTCCTCAATTTTGAAATTATTAAGTAATTTTCTAAAAATTAATTCTTTTTGAAAATGAAAAAAAAAATTTGTATTACGAAAATTTAGTATTCCACATATGTGAAGTGTATAATGTGCATACATGTGTAGTACAATTTACAAGATTAGACAGTTTGTTAGAAATGTAATTATTGTATAATACAAGGTGCATTACAAACAAATAATTAATTTTGTGAAGTTTATTTAACAAAACTATGAACATTTTTAAGACAATTGTTTCTTTAAAGATTATGTAAAATAAAAATCAGCAAAAAATATGATTCAAAAATAATTTCTTCATCTTCGAGCAGAATCTTTAATAAACGGAATTTTCAAAGAAATTTTTTTTTTATTTATTTATTTTTATTAATTGACATATCGTCGGCCTAATTAGCAAACCTCGTAAGTCTGATTTTTTCAAAAATTACGTTTTTGATTTTATTCGGTGAATTATAAGTTTACGCAGCTTTTTGAAATATCAAGCCTTCCTATTACTTTCTATTTATTGAGTAATTTAAAAAAAAAGGAATGCTTGTTTGTATGTACGAATGTATATGTCTAAAATAATCAGTTTTTTCTGTCTACTGTAAAATTTACAAAAATTCACTTACGAGGTTTGCGAGTTAGGCCGACGATATGTATATTTTAATTTGTTGTTGTTTATTATTTTTTAAAGTTAATTTAAATTTTCAAATATAAAATCTTCAAATTCTTTCTTAATAATAAATTAATTAAGAATTTTATGTGAAGTAAATGGTAATGAAAAAACAATAACAAAAAATATACATATAAACAAAAAAAATTTATTACCCATTACAAACATACAAACACGTACAAATAAATTTTAAAAAGTAAAAATTCCGTATCTTTATTGTGTTACAATAAAAAAAAAAAAATATTTAATTTTCTAGATGAATTACTGAAATGATGATGATTTAAAAATAAAATAATAAATAAAAGAAAATTTAAAAATAAGTGCATTAAAAATTAAAAAAGAATAAAATAATAAAAATTTTATCTTTAATATAAAATTTTTCTTTATTTTATTTATATTTCTTAAATAACCACAAAAATTTTTCAGTTGAAAAGATAAATATCATAATTTAGAATTTTCTTTATGGAATTTTTTTTTAATCTTTTTTCAAATTTAATTAACAAAATTTAATGCACATAAATAAACTCAACAAAATTCTTTATTTTAAAATGAAATAGAATTTATGAAAATTTTACAAATTTTTAATAATTAAAATTTCCACATAAAAATGGAATATCATTGAATCCAAAAACAATAATTTATTACAACATTACAATTTTTTTTTTTTATAGATTTTTTAAATACGATCATCATTTTTTTTTTCTCAATTTTTAGAAATTTATTTTTTTTTCTTTCTCATAAAAAAAGAAATTAATCAATAATATTTGCTAGCATGTACATAAGAATTTCAATTACACGAGTTTTAATAAAAAAAATTAAAAAAAAAACAAATACATAATGTGGTCTATTATCGTATTGTTTTATTTTACTTTTTTTTTTTTTTTATTTAAAAGAAATTCGAAAATAAATCTGAAAAATTGAATTATTATTAATCAGCTATTTAAAAAAAAAAAACAACAACAATAATATTTTTTCGTTAGTTTTACAAATTAAACAATCTTAATGAAAACATTTTCTGTTTCTCACAAGGAAGTTAATTATTTTTGTAATAAATCAATTATTTGATATTTGTACAGACTACAGGGCGTTCACGTTACAAAGGAATAATTTTTCTACGATGTATGAACACAATCATCGAAATACCAATGGTTTTTAAAATCATTTTCTATTTTTTTTTATTTAGTGAAAACTAATAAATCGTTTAAAGTCCTTTTAAAAAAAAAATGAAAAAAAAAATCAATATCAAAAGAACTCAAATTCTATTTATGAAAAACAAAACATACTGATACTGTATAATTACCGTGCACATGATAAAACATATGTATGTATGTATATATGATACATGTTATTTGCCATAATTATATGTATATATGTACATATTTTAAGTACATATAGTATACGTATCTATCTACAAATAAGTATATTTTATTATAAAATAAAACATACGTTAAATTTCATTTAATTGTGTATTACACTTTGTTTTAATTTTCATTGTAATAATTGTGAAATATTCTCTATAGTTCAATTATATTTTTATTTTATTGTTAAAATATTCATTATATTTATGTATATACATTTTATTTTTAATATGTATAATTTTTTTCTGTTTTCGTTTTTAAAATATAAAATTCAAATGTGAAAATAAAAAATTTAAAAAGAAAAAAACAACAATAAAATTGTGTTGGAAAAATTTAAAAAAAAAAAAAAAGAAAATTATTAAAGAATGGAACTTCTTATTGAAAATGTTTTACAATTCAATTCATAAATTGCATCATATGAATAATGAAATTTTTTATTAATAATAATTTATTGAAAAATTAAAATTTAGAAGAAAAACAAATATGTTAAAATATGAATAAAAAACATTTAATTAATTTTTCTTTTATTAAACCAAAATTAAATTTCAAAAAATAAAATAAAAACAACCAATCAATGTGAGAAAAATAAATTTGAAAAATATTACATATATGTACTTTTTTTCACCTATACTACACAAAAAAATAATTAATAAAATATAACATAAGTGGAAAAAAAGGAAACATACAACAACAACAACAACAAAAATACATAATAAAAATATAACACATATTTTATTATTGATATGTCTGAACGATGGAAAAATGTTGTTTCAAAAGTTAAGCAGGGGTATGTTTACACAATATGTACATATATGTACTACATACATACAAATATACTCAATAATTGATAAATTTATAAATTTACTGATTTAAATGCACCAAAAAAAAAAACAAAAAAAACAATTTGCTTATATAAAAATAATTATTAACGTACATATGTATATATGTATATGTAATTATTATCTAATTATAATCCTGAAGAACAAAAATATATATACATATGTATATATAAATTAATATTGAAAATTATGGTAAAATTTATTTGTACATGGTGTAACAAAATAATAATTAAATTAAATAATGAACAAAATTAATTCCGTATGAAAAGGATCATTACTGCGAATCTTTGAATTGAAAAGAATCGGTTTCGTATAACAATTTAAATACATACTTTTAAATTTTCATACTTTGGATCACAAAAATTGTGATTGGATAATCTGTTGAAGAAAATGACATTATTAATAAGAGATAATTATACACTTTTTTCAAAATATTCCAAAATATACTATTCTTTCTATTTCTCTTTTTTTTTATTTTTTTCATTTTTATTTCTCAAGTAAAATATTCTTTGAAAAAAAAAAAATAATTTATATATCGTAATTATTTTCCTATTATAATCCTAATGTATAAAATAAAAATTTGTAAAAAATAAAATTCAATATTTTAATTTATTATTGCATAAAATGAATATTATATAAGAAGTGAATTTTCAATTAAAAAAGAAAATTGTGTTGCCCTTTAAAAACAGAAACATGTATCAACTATATATACCTACTCGCGTATACATATTTAACCTTTACACAGGTAATCATAATGATTATATCGCGTTACTAAGCGAATTATACTATACACGTGCAATTGATTAAAATCAAAAAATGTAAAAAAAAATAATAATTATGAAATACTATTGAAAATATCAATATGTAGATATAATTAATCAATGATAGAAAATGAAATATCCTTGAATTGATAAAAAAAAAAGGCAGTCAACAGAAAACTAAAATTAAAAAAACAAAAAACACAAATAATAAAAAATACTTAAAAAGAAAAACAAAAAAAAAAACATCAAAACAATTTATATAAATTTTACAATTTCATAACAACTATACTTTTTTTTTTGCATCGTTGATTGGCAACCGCGTTATATCTTTCTTTTTCAATTTATTTTTTCATAATACATAATTTCAAATTTCCAGGAAAAACATATTAAAAAAAAATTATGAAATGCATTTTTATGTTAAATGATAGGAAATACGAAAAAAAAAAAAAACATAATGAAAACTATCAGAAATTTTTAAAATTAAGTACGAACGAACTTATTTTTTATTCATCTTAGAAAAAAGGATATAATCTATTTCAATATAAATGCATACATATACGAGTATATATATGTATGTACATACTTAGTTGTTTTTCTTTAAATTTCAATGTTATATTAGTTTTTTTTTTTTTGTTCTAATTTCTATTCCGATTCGATGTGTGTATATGAAATTCTTATCATTTAAAAAAAAAAAAAAGTTAATTTATTTAATATTTTAATGCACTACCGCCCCCCCCTTACTTTTATTTTCTTCTTCATCTATTGCTCACATTTCTTAATATTGTATATTCCTTATATTCCTTATTTCATTTTTAATTTACTACACATAAAAATCGTGTTCACGCGTATTTTATATACATACTCGTTATACATACAGGTATACATAATATGTACAATGTACATACTTCGTATATTTCAATTTTATAAAGAAAACGTGTTCATGCATTTTATGATTATAATTTCAATGTCACAAAAACAAATCTTCTTGCATAATTTTCATCTGTTTTTTTTTCTTCTTTTTTTTCTCGATGTTATAAAGAAAATTATTTTGTTTTTATATAATGTGTTTTGCTTTAGGACTTACGTAAAAATGATTAAGTAACTACATACATATATATAATTTATTATTTTGCAATATCTTATTCAGATAAAATTATAGATTGAATTTAATAATTAGAAAAATAATGTTATTATCAAATGTAAACATATTTTGACATTGAAAAATGAGATAAAATCTGTTATATATTCAATATGAACGATTTTTATTGAAAAAATTATTTGAATAAGGATTATCAAATAAGAAATTTAATTAAATTAATAGGAAATTTTCTAATTATATTGAGATTTTCGAATCTTTGTCTTTCTTTTTTTAAGGAAAAAAAATCCTTTTAATTAAATAAATAAATTTTTGGTTTGGTTCTTTTTTTTTTGTTCTAGTTTGGCAATAAAAAACGCAGAAGATAATGGACCAACAAAAAGAGATCCAGCGAGTTCGGATCTGTTATGTGAAGGAGAACAGTAAGATATAATTATTATTATTATTTATTTTTTATTTTTTTTAACTTATTTTTTCGATATTCTAGAAGTTTATATTTTTAAACATGAATTTGTTCCAATTTTTTTAAATTATTATTCAAATTTTCAGACCAACTTTAGAAGAAATTCGAGGATGGGGAAAAAGTTTCGATAAACTTATGAGAAGTCCAGGTAATTATGAAAAAATCCCATTGAAATAAAAATTGTATAAATGTGTCTATCAGTTGCAAAACGGATCTTTTCCATATTTTGAAAAAAATGAGTTATATACGTCATTTGAAAGGTCTTTTAAAAATCTACTTATTTACTTTACTTTTAAAAGAAAAAAAAATACCTTTTCCTCTGTATTTTGATCGTCAAAATATGAGCTCAGTTGCAAAACAGTACATTTTGTCAAATTTCAGAAACAATTTTGCTTAATAATAATAACTCAAAATGACTTAACATGACAAACACCCCTTTTGCAACTGATAGACACAAATATCTTTTTTTTTTAATTTTATTTTTCACTGAATTTCATTTGATTCTTTTTTGTTTGTTTGTTTTTTTTTTTTTTAAATTTGAAATTTTGTTAGGAGGTCGCAAAGTATTCCGTGATTTTCTTCGTTGCGAATACAGTGAAGAAAATATATTATTTTGGCTCGCATGTGAAGAATTAAAAAAAGAAACGAATCCAGAAGCAATTGAAGAAAAAGCAAGATTTATATATGAAGATTATATATCGATATTATCACCAAAAGAAGTATCATTAGATTCAAGAGTTAGGGAAATTGTCAATCGAAATATGGTAGAACCAACACCGCATACATTCGATGAGGCTCAACTACAAATTTATACATTAATGCATCGTGATTCTTATCCAAGGTGAATATTTAAAAAAAAAAAAAAGTATAAACAAAATCAAATATTTTAATACTTTTTTTCTTTTTTTAAACAATATACAATTATGTACATAAATTAATTAATATAAAAAAATTAATGCGCGAAGTTTAACAGAATTTTAATTTAATGTTTGCTTATTTTTCTTTTTCTTTTTATATTTTTTTCTTTTTTTTCATTTATATACTTTTCAAGGTTTATAAATTCTCAACTATTCAAATCACTTGCCCAACTGCCAGAAGGCGTATCAGTGTCGGGATCACAAACAGATAGTCCAACTTAGAAAAAATAAGGCCTTGGAATTTATGGTTAGAAAAAATAAATAATAATAAATGTCTTTTAAAATAAGGTAAAACAAAAAACAATATTTAATAATGATAAAAATTTTTTTTTTTTTTTCAAAATGATAAAATTTAAAAAAAAAATGGATTACAAAAAAAATATATCATAGCTTATTAAAGCTATTTTCATTATAAATAAGAACAAAACTTAAAACAAATAGGTACTAAAAATTTAAAGAAACAATATAAAATTAAATAAAAGAAAAACAAATAACAATATAGTGAGAAACATTTAGCAAATAACAAATAAATAAAATCCAAAAAAAAAAAATTTATTGTGATGGTGTTATAAGTAAATTTACATTTAAAAAAAAAAATAATAAAACAAAAAAAAAACAACAAAATATAATGAAAAATACGTGATGACCAGGTGACATTAGTTCATTTAAAATAATAATTGTATTAGACATGGAAAATAACTCTCTTAATAACAGAAAATTTCAAAAGGAGAAAATACTAATAAAATTTTACTTTAAAATAATAATTATAATTCAAATATAAATAAAAACAAAACAAAATTTCATCTTAAATAAATCAAATAAATTCTAATTAAACAAACAATAAAAACAAACATAATTACGATTATAAAAATTTCGAAACAAAAAAAAAATATTATGAAGAATAATAAGTAACGAAACAAAAAAACAAAACAACAAGCACATTATAAAAAATGGATAATCTAGTCGTATAATAAAGTTTTAAAAAAAAAATATATATTATTATATGCATAGTTATTTTTTTTTAAAAAAAAGTAAGCAGAATTAAAAAAAATTTTTTTTTATTAATTGATTTTAAAAAAAATTTTAATTTTTATTGTTTTTTTTTTTCAAACTTCTACTACAACGGAAAACCTAAATATTGCACGAAAAGTGTTTTAAATTGAATTTGTAACGAAATTTAAAAAAAAAAATTATGGCCTCTTCGAAATATTGAAAAGAAAAAAAAATTTATTTGAATATCTTCGAATTTTTATTTTTGTTTATTTTTTCTTTAAATTTTTTGTTTTTGTTATAATTAAAAAAAAAAAATTGTATTTAGAAAAGAAAAATATATGAAATGTGAAATTAAAAAATAATCGAAAATTAATAATTTAATTTTATTTTCTGTCTTTTTGAAATATTTTTCCAGTTTTTTAGTCATAAAATAAAATCAACATTAATGAATATGAAAATAAAAGCAAAAAAGTAAGAAGAAAAGTAATATTTAAGTAATAAATTCACAACATAAAAAAAAAAAAAATAAAAAATATTATAAGGCCTACGTCGTGATTGTCAGTCATCAAATTAATCTTATAAATAAATACATACATTTAAAAATATAGATAATAAACTATAAGTATTTAATAAATAAAATACTATTTAATTTAAAAAACAAAACAAAAAAATAAATAAATAAGTGAGAGAAAATATTTTAAATTAAAAGGTATAAGGTGAAATAAGAAACACGAAAACAAACAATTACTTAGAATGAAAAAACGTCATGCGTGAATTAAACGAAATTGATTATTTTATTATTATTTTTTTCCAATTTTATTTATTGTTTATTTTTTTTTTTCACACTTACATAAAACTTATAACCCCATGAAACAAACAGAAAAACAGAATTTGAAGAAAATAAATATGTAATACAAAAAAAAACAAAAAACGGAAATAAAAATAAAAATTGTAATAACTTTGAGTAAAAAAAATATATATATATATGTATATTCGAATTCGAAGCAAGAAAAAAAAATGAAAACATAAATGTACCTACCCATATAATTATAGTTTTTTATAATATTTTTACCGTACCCTACTATCTTTCTAGCTATTTATAATGAAAAAAAAAATAAATAAATAAAATATGTATTACCAAAAATCTAAAAAAACAAAACTAAACAAACTGAAAAGTAAAAAGTAAGTTTTAAAAACAAAACAAAAAACATGATTACAACTAAAAATTTCTGCAAATTTTCTTTTTATGGGAGCAATTTAGATATGTAAATAACAGACAATCTTTTATAGTATATGGTAGGTTCGGAAGAAAAAAAATGTGAGAAGAAAAATGTTTTATTTTTTGTTTTTATTTAAAAATAAAAAATATTTAAAAAGTATATAATATACTTAATGAATATGAAGAAAAAAAAAATTTAAGTAAGTAAAAAACAAATCTAATGCTCTAGCGAATTAAAAAGAAAAGGTGCAGAATTTTTATCTATAATTATTTATTTTTATTTATTTAATTTTTTTTTTTGAAAATTGAAAATATTCATTTAAGAACATTTTCATTAAAGTATTCTCTAGAATAAAAAATCTTTGTTGTATATTTGAATATTTTCTCTGAGAAATTTCGTTTTTCTTTCTTTTAAAACAATTTCAATTAATTCACAATGAAACTAAAACAACAACAACAACAACAAAAAACTTATACAAATTTATTAAATGTAAGTAACAGAAAAAAAAACATAAAATACTTAATACTTATAAGAAGATTAGGATCTACAAAATTTAAGAATAAAATTAAACTTATATTATAAATAAAAATAAATAAAAACAAGCAACAACAACAATAAAATAAAACGTATAATGATTTAAAACATAAGAATAAAAAATTAAAATTAAATATATATTAATATATGAAAATAATTAAATTTAAAAAAAACTATATAAAAATAGTTTTAAAAAACTTTAAAAAAAAATTTCCTTCATATAAAAAAACAAAAATTAATAAATAATTAAACTTAAATAAAAAACCAAAAGAGAGCGGTAAGAGTATTTAAAAAAAATTCCTTTTCTATTTAATTCAATTTTAATATTATTGAGAGATAATTTTAAAAAAGACACAAACAAAAAACAAAATGTTTAAAAGATAAATCTAACAAAAAAAAAAAAAATTAAAATAAATTAAAAACAAAAATTTAAGAAAAATTCATAACACAACTCATATTTTCGATATTTACGATAATACTTAGTCTACATACATAAATTACAATTTGTTATTCGAAATAATCAAAAGGAGAAATAAAAATAAAACTTATAAGAGTTATAAGCAAAAAAACAAAATACATATTAAATAAAAGTAAACAAAAATACAAAGTTTCATTTTTAAATTTATTTCATTTTTTTTTTTTTCGTTTGCAATAAAATTTTTCATTGTCATTTATTCAAGATAAAAAAGATCCCTTTGTTCTTAACCAATAAAACAAAAAAACAAAAAAATTAACAGTATTGAAATAAATAGCAAAATGTATCAACAAAAAAATAAATCATTTAAAAAATAAAAAAAAAATAAAGAAAAAATATTTATAAAATTATTTTCCTTACCATTTTTTTTTTTTTTTGCAAAAACAAAAATAAGTATAAAAAATTTTAAGTAAAGGATCATAAATAACCATAAATAAAATATATGTATTAAAATATTTAAAAAAAAAAAATAATAATAATAATAATAAAAATTTTTACATAATATAAAATTTTCCATTCATTACAAAATTTAAACAAACAAAAAAACACAAAAACAAAATTTAAAAAAAAAAATTAAAATGCATTCAAAACATACATAAGTATATACATACATATATATCTATATTCATCCATATTCGTTTATTAACACGAACATAAATTTCACTAAAACAATTTTTTTAAAAAAACTATTAGAGACTTAGAAATAAAAAAGAATTAAATTAAAAATAAAATAAATAAATAATAAATATTACAAACAAAAAAAAAAAAAAAATGAATAATTATGGTTAATTAATTTAAGTTTAATTTCAAAATTTAAAAAAATTATATAAAGTATAAAAGAGTTACAAAAAAAAAAAAAAAAATTATTAAAAATTTAACAAGAAAACAAAAAATACATACATAGCTACCTACATATTTGCTTATAAAAAAAAAAATGAAAAATACACCTAATAGTAAATCGCTGCCACTTTTAATAAATTTATTTAATGCTTTATTAGAAATTAAAAATTTTCATTATTTTTAACCTTTGTATTTGTGAGAGAAATAAAATAAAAAAAAAAAAAGAAGGAAAAAAATAACAATATGAAAAAAATACATTAGAAATTATTTATTAATTAATTATTTGTGATTTATAATGATGAAATTATTAATATTGAAATTTTGTTAAATCAGAAATTTTAAATTTTCGAAAATGATCCTTCAGAAAGGAAAACTTTCTAAACTTTAAATTTTTTTTAATTAATTTTCGAATTAATTGTTTTTCTTTGTCAACATTTTATTTAAAAATGCCGACGCAATTCTATGAATTTGCATGTAAAGCAGATAGACGTGTCTTTGTAATCGATTTCTACTGTATTTTTCCTTCACAAAATAAAATACAATGTATATGATACAATGCGATGTATATTCAGCAATAAAATTTTCTCAAAGAAGAAGAAGAAGAAGAAGAAGAAGAAAAAAGAAAATAATTAAGTATCTACAAAATATTTCGTTAAAATTATGTGTTGAATTTCCAATATTTCTTTTTTTAAATTGTTGAAAATAAAAGAATAATAATTGTGTTTATTATTAATAAATTTTAATGTGGAATTTGATATGTTAAATTAATTAAAAGGATAATTATAATAATTCAATATTTATCTATATATAGCTTCACCAACAGAAGAAAATTTCAAAATTAGTATCGCAATAGTTCGAAAATAATGTTCAAAATTTATGATATTATCTTAAAAAGGAATGCATTTTTTCTTTTTGAATATAAATTTATTATTGAATCTAAAAAAAAACCCCTAAAATTTCATTAAAATTGAATAGTTTTTTTGAATTGTGATATCAAAATACCAAAAAAAAAAAAAAAATAAATAAATAAATAAAAATAAAAAAAAAAAAATTATTTTGTGAAATACATGCGGTCACTGCCAACAATTATGTTAATTACTAATTTTATTAGCGAAAAGTAAATTTTTTTGAAAAGAAATAAAGAACATATACCTACTATAAATGTTGTAATTAAATTTGTGTTTGTATTCTTTTTTAAAAATTTGAAAAAAGAAAAAAATGCAAAAAAAAAAATCTTCAAAATAATTTTTTTGTATACGAATAATTTGGTGAATTTTAATTCAAAATTAATTATGATACACACAACATATGTATCTTCACTTAATTAATTAATAAATTTTCTATAAATATTTTAATGATTTGTTTTTTTTTTTTGTTTTTCCTTTAATTTTAATTAATGTGAGAAAAGTGCATAGACAATAATTTTGTGTGATTTCTTCAATTTTTTTTTTTTTTTTTTTTGTTTGTCTAAAAACGTTTTCCATCGTTATTTCTTATTAAAACAATCAAATTCAACATTTTTAAATTATTGTGAATTTAAAAAATTTATAATTAATATAATTTTTCAATAGGTATGTTATATGGATATTAATTATATTATACCTATAAATAAAAAAGTGAATTATGTATCTTCTTATATTATTATGTTGTGTACATGTTTTCTTAAATGTGTTTGTGTTGTATGTTAAATTTACCAAATTAAAATTGACATCCAAAATTTTATATAATTGAATTCGAAGAAAGAAAAATTTTGAATTTTTCTTTAATTTTTTCTAAATTAGAAAGTTAGGGTTATTTTTATTTTTATTTTTTTTATTATTATTTTTTTTTTTTAAAAAAACATGAAATATTCTGTTAGTATTTCATCAGTTCTAATATTGTTATAATTCCAAATAAATTAAAAAAACACACACACACATGTACAACATAATTTAATTTTCTCTTTAAGTTTTTTGTTATGAACAAAATAATTTAAAAAAAAAACAACAACAAATTAACCAATCAAACCGTCAAAGAATCAAATACATTATCAGTAAGTACATGAATTTTAACGAAATATTTTGTATAAAACATGAAACAAACAAAAAAATTCAAAAATCATGCATATACATATGTATAAAAACAAATATATACGTGCATATATGTATGTATGTAAATGAACATATTCAGCAATAAAAAAAAATAAAAAAATTATGTGAAAGAAAAATTAATTAATTAATAAACTAAATTAAAAATATTATTATTATTATTATTATTACTATTATTGTATTGAATAATGTGTATTTCAAATTAAAAATTAATTCACAGTTAACAATCACAATCACAACATCACAATAATTATAACTAAAACAAAAATACATTAGGGTAAATGTGGGTATTCTTATGGCCACCAAACTAAAAAATTTAGATTCAACTGCATTTTTTAGATAAATAAGTAGACATGATTATGGGTTTTATTAATTAAAATTGAAAATTGATTGATTTTCTTACTAATTCTATTATTAAATCCGTTGTTTTTGACATATTTTTACTTTAAAAAAGTATTTCTGGAGTTGAAGTCAAAAAACGGCATTGTATCTAATCTTGGCCACCCATGTTTGTGATCTTGGCCACTATTGCTGGTAATCTTGGCCACCCCAAGTTTTTTAACGATTAAAAGTTATTGTCAATGGTTTTTGACGGTTTTTAAATAAAACACTAATGTTTTAACGTTATGGATAATAATTTTCTATTTGGTCGAACCAACTCTCTATGTCGCTCCTTGAAACATTTGCGCTAATAGATGTAACACTTTCTGGTGTTCTGAAAGTGATTTTCGGATGTCTTTTTATATAACCATCATACCACGCTCTTCCCGGTTTATTATTTTTGAACGCTGTTATTTTGTTTGACGTGTTCAAGAAATCTTGCATCGCACATAAAAGGTCTTCTTTCTTACGAGGGAAACTTTTTCTTTGGAGTTCGATGAGCCATTTCGCCAAAATTTCCTCTTCTTCAAAAGTAAGAATTGATGTTGGACCTCTTTTTATGGTTTCTTCGAATTTTGTCAATCCGAACTGCAATGTTGATCGAGGAACTTTGTAAATTATAGCAGCTCTTTTTTGGGATAAATTTCCAAATTTTACACTTTCTACAGCTTTCTTTAAATTCTCCTCGTTGTATTTTTCGTTATTCATTTTTTTTTTTTGCTACATTAAAATTTATATTATATATTAAAAATTCTACAACAAAATTTGCAAAGCGCTTTGTTTGATTAGGTTGAAACAAAAAATTTTATAAAATTTACATTTTATGGTACATTTTATAATTATTTGTAATAATTTTTTATTTTAAGTAAAAACAAATACGATTTTAAGGTATTAAAATATTTTTTAAGATATTCACTTCATATTAAAATGTGTATTAAATAATACATCCTTAAATATACTTCACAAGGTTTTTTTTAATATTATTTACCATAACAAATTTTTTAAACGAAATTTACAAAGCGAGTTTTTTTTTAAATTACATTTTATCGCAGAGTTCACTTAAAATTTCTGTGTTAAAATGTAATAAATGAAAAGTGGCCAACATTAGAAACATATTGTTTTTGATCTTGGCCACATGGTGCCAAGATTAGATGACTTTGTGAATTTTGGTATGTATTCTTGGCCACATTAAAAAAAGAGGTATTTTTTTCAAAATATAAAAAAATTTTAAAATAATTCCTAAATTTAATGTATAAACTTCAATTATTAGAAGCAAAATGTATAATCAACTATTTTTTTACTTTTTAAATCGCTTAACTAAATACTTCGCCGCGTCACTTAACTAAAACAATATTTTCACTAATGAAATCACCCTAAATTTATAACGATCTCTTTAAAATACAAAATTTAAATGATCCTTTAAAAAGAATCAGGATTATGTACCGTACTTACCAACACAATTACCATGTATATACCCTCTCTTAAATCGACATAAAAGATATGTCGATTTAAAATTGGTTTTATTCTGAACCCATCTCTATGTGTTTATACCCTTTGTAACAACCATAAGAATCGTTTGAACCGGTTATTTAAATCGGTTTATTATATATCGATTTAAACTTTAATTCGATTTAAAAAAGCGTTTATACCATGGGTCTATTTTGTGTCGACACATTTTATGTCGATTTAAGTGAGGGTATATACATGGTAAATATTATAGTGGTTATAACGATTCGAAGTTAGGTGGCCAAGAATACTAGCTATGCCAAGATTACCAGCATTTACCCTATGTACATATACATATATATGATAAATCTGTGAGAAAAATGTTTGGCATTTATATTTGAAAAAACAAATAAGAAATATTTAAAAAAGTATTATTATTAAATTGCATACATTTGAATTAAACTATAATAGAAAAAAAAAATTTCATTTGATTTAAGTTAAAGCGGTTTCATACCAAAAATTTGAAAAAAAAAACCCAAAAGCATTTACTATAATTAAAACAAAAAAAACAACAAAAAATTTAATTTAAAAAAAAAAATGACATTTAAAAATCGGCCTATAAAATCGTGGTTAAATAATTCAGTGTATTTGAAAAAAAAAATAATAAAATAATAATAATAATTAAATAAATGAATTTAAAATATACATAAGTGAATAATTGATTAACTTGAATGTTTTATTGAAAGTAAACACCCAAAATTTACACACATATACATGCATATACATATATATATTTTACATAATTTTTTTTTTAATTAAATCTTTTAAAAATTAATTATTATTATTATAATAATAAGTATGTATAAACGCTGTGCATAATTAAAATTGAATGTTTTTATTACTTAATATACTCTTATGTGATGAATACACACACACACACACACACATACACATACACACACACAAAGGTAATTAGTTATAAATTATTATAAAAATTAAATTTATTTAAATTAATAAGAAAAATGTTGAGTAATTTATTAGAACTAACATATGAATAACAATCCGAGAAATTTATTCTCAAAAGGATCAAAAAAATCAAAGGTGAATAAATGCTGAAAAAAGAAAGAACATTTTTTTTCTGTTGTGCTTTTTGTAGTTGAAAAGATCAAGATAACCTATGAAAAATAATTTCTAATAATTTTAATTATCAGTTTGTACTTTTTTTTTTTTGTAATTAATCAACTGGAGTGTTGTTTCTTTTTTTTTAATTGAAAAATAAAGGCAGTTAGTTCCTGAGTGTCGGTTTTTAATTGAAATTTTTCATCAATTTTTTTTTTTTTTAAATTAGTATAGACAGAACGGTGGTATGCCTGCTTTAATATTAAATTAATTATTGATAATTTTGCAACAACAAAAAAAATAAAAATAAAATAAAATTATAAAAAAGTAAATTTATTTTAATTGAAAATGTGTTTTTCTTAAGAATAAAATTTAAAAGAGAAAAAAAAAAATATTTGATGATAAAAATTGATATGAAATAATTTAAAAGAAAACAAAAAATAAGAAGAAAAAAGAATATGGTGGCAGTGATCGAAGTTGTGTAAATAAAATTGAAAGACGAAAAAGAAAAAATGAAGTTTAATGTTTTCATTTAGCAAAAAAATATTTTCAATAAAATAATCTGATATTGAATTAAATTTGTGACTTTTAATGAATAGCAAAAAAACATTTTCTCTAAACAAAAATAACAAAATAATGACATAGTGTGAAAAATTGCTATGTGAAAACCAAAAAAAAAGGTCTTAATCGGTTCATATTACAAACTAGAATAAACACAGACATATACACACAAAAAAATATTTATTGAAAATGGCCTATTTAAAGTATGTGTTAATTTTTAATAACATATTGAACAGAAAAATTCAATACAGAACAAACAAACAAAAAAACATTAAAAAAAAAAAAACAAGTCAAAACTAAATAAAGATTTTTGCTTTAGCATTTTAACGATTTTAAATGACCCCTCTCAATATTTTTAATAAAATTAAAGAATCTATGTGAAAAAAAAATAAATAAATACTAAATAAACTATATTAATGTGAAAGGATACATAATATAGAAAATTTATTTATTTAAATTAAAATTTTGACATACATACATAGGTATACTTGATATACCGTAATAATAAAAAAAAATTAAAATAATAAATAAGTGAATTAAACGAGAATAGTAATAAACTCGTGAAAATACAATTTGTTTCAAATCAACGATAATGAAACTACTACATATTTCTAATTTTTATTTATTTAGTATTATTTTTTCTATAATTTATTTATTTTTTTTAATTTTGATTTTTTTCATAAATGTGTTTAAATTATATTTATTTATTTTTTTTGCTTGGATTGTTATTTTGAAAGAAAAAAAAATTTACACAAGCAATTTAAAATAGTTTTTATATAAATTTTATTGTGAAAATAAAAATAAAATAAAAATTTTTAAGGATTTTACTTAATTATAAATGTGTTCAAAATGCAAGAAAAATAAATTTGAATAGAATTTTATTATTCGATGTAAATTAAGAATTTAATGTGAAATTTATATTTAAAAAAAAAAAAAACAACAAACAAACAAATATAAAAATAATTACTCCTTTTTTTTTTAAACTTTTTAGCTCTATTTATCTTTTCCAAAACAAAACAAGAAAATAACATGCATTTATCACATTTTGAATAATTTTATAATTTTCAATATATAAAAATAAAATGTCTAAAACTTAAGATTTATTATGTAAAATTTAGAAATAGATTTCAAACAAAAACTTTATTTAATTCAGTTTTTCTAAAATTTTATTAAATTTATTTGATTGTATTTTTTTTTTTTCAATATATTAAAAAAAATACAAAAATTTTACATACATAAAAAATGAATAATCAAAATTTCAATTGCTACTTACACACATTCATGAATAAGAAAAAAATTAATTTTCTACAAAATGCACGCATCATCAAATTCAAAAATACTGTTTTGAGCTAAATCAAAATCAACAATTAAAAAACGCAAAATAATTACAAAAAGAAAATAAATACGTAAATAAATAAATACAAAATACACACACATTGATTTTTACTGTTTTTAAAATTTATATTTTATTTTCCTACAATTTGTCTATAGTTAGTTTGAAACAAAAAATAGCAAAAAATTTATTATTAAAATATTTAACATGCACTCACTATATTTCTAAATTTTTAAATAAATACATATATAAATAAAAATAAATAAAATAAAAATAATTTAACTACAAATCATAACTAATATAGTTGAATAATTGCTCTGATATAATTATATACATACATGTACTGACAAAAAAAAAAAAAAAAAATGTAATAAAATAATCCTTAAATATCTGCATTATCACAACCCAAAGAAAAACATTAAATAAAAAATAAACAACAACAACAACAAAAATTCATTGAAATAAATTTAAAATACAAATAAGTAACAAAGAAGAAAAAAAATAAATTTTCTATTTCATTTTTGCACAAAACCAAATTTACATTTTCAATAAACAAATTACTGTATTTTTTTTTTTTTTTTTTTTTTTTTTTTTTTTTTTTTTTAGAAATTTATTTTGTGAAATTTTCGATTTTTATTCAGTTTTTTTTTTATTTTTTCTAATTTCTTTACAATTATTATTCACTTAAAAAATAAACAAATAGGAATAAAAATTAAAAAATAAAAAAGGAAAAAAATAAAGAAAACAACAATACATATGTATATACATATGCACATACAAAAAAAAAACAAAAAAACAAAAATTTATTCTAGTCTTGATTATTGTTATTCAATTATACTATTTTCATTTAAAAAGAGGGAAAAAAAAGTAATAATATAAAAAAAAAAAAAAATTTAACAAAATTGATTAAAAAAAAATATTACTTTTCCATTTCAATAGCTCATTATTAATTAATTTAGAAAATATAATTTAAATTTAAAACAAAACAATATAAATTCAATTGAAAAAAAAACACATAAAAAACAAACAAACAAAAACAAGAAATGTGGTTTAAGTTTGTAATATTGTTGGCTATATTCTAGTTGTAAGACTCCTTTTTAATATATTTAAAAAAAAATAAATAAAAAGAAAAAACAAAACAAAACAATGATGATAAGTAAAAAAATAATTAATAAATAATTTAAAATAAAATAACTATGATAAATATTATCAAGAATTAAAATGAGAACTAAAACAAACAAACAAAAATGAAAAAAAAAAATTATTATAATAATACAAAAAAAAAAAAAAGTTTCTTATCGTATCTTCGTAGACGACAAAAAAAAAATTTAAATAAAATAAAAATAAAAAAAAAAAACTTAAGTGTTACATCCGAAAAATGAAAGAATAGAATTAAAATTGTATATTAAAATACATTGTTTTATTTATATGTAGTATTTATCCAAATATCACTTCCTCTATTAATTCAATTCATGTTATTTTTGTTAGTATGGGTCACTCACTGCCTTGGAACTTAAATAAAATTTGAATCATGAATTCCTTCAGATGTTGTGTGACTGAGGGGATGCAGCCATCCACGAGCAATCATACAAGAAAATCCATTATATACTCAGCACTCTGTCTCTAGTAAAGTCTTCTCGTTTTCCTAATAAACAGAAGGAGTCTTCCATTTTCATTACATCGAATTCCATGTACGTATAGAAACCTTCTCTTTGAGAACGCCAGGCAAAAGCAGAGATTGTGGTCTGTTGTGTCCGGTTCCAATCTCCATATAGATTTAAATTAACCTTAAATTAAACCTTAAATTACCAAGTTTGAAAAAAATTGTTACAACTAGCGCATTACCACCTGGTGTGACTTGGCTGATTTAGACTACTTTTTACACAGTTTTTAAATGAGTGGATAAATTTAGACCAACCAGCTCAGCATACTAAGTGAACCAAGAAACTTAAGTGAACAAATTTTTTCAATGGTTGATTTGGTTACTTAGTCGGTTCACAGTATGATCAAAATGAAAAAATATGGACATTATCGGATTGAATTATCAACGACAATTTGTATAAAATGATAAAGCGTTTGGAATCTTTGTGTTTACAATCTTAGTTATAGTGGAAGTGTTGAAAGGAGAACATAAAAAAAAAATCAGATTAAAGAGAAATTTGTATAATGAATTCTCCTGAAATACTTGGTCTAACAGCGTCAGCCATTAGTGTTCTTGTAGCCAGAATAATAAAGCAACCCAAAAAATATACAAAAAATAGAAAAAAAGGCGGGGCGCGACCAGTGGGTTATCCGGCCAAGTAAATACAAATACAAAAACCATACTTATTTTGTATATTCCACTTCACTCTATCATTTTGATCATAGTGTAAACCGACTTTTACTATATTGGTTAGCTTACCATATGATAGCAGTACCAAAATAATACATACCTTTGGTGAATTTTCAAATTTACCCATTCTTATTACTCTTGCACTTGATCACCTGAACATTTTGAAGAATTCGTTTTAGAAAGATTTAAAAAAAGGTAAAGTGTGGAATTATAAAAAAGAATATAACACGAGAACTACCTTAAAATGCCTTAGATTTTCCAAGAAATGCAGGGTAACAATAATTTTCACCTCTAACATTTAATAACCATATGAAAAATCCATTGATTTTAACTATCAGAATTTCAGACTGGTTCAAACCTTGTATGAATTTCAAATTCGTAATTCCTTTAAAATCCAAAAAAAAAAAAAAAAAAACGGTTGAAACACTGAATTGGTTTCTTATTTTCAAAAGTGAATTATCAGAAGGTAAATTTTATTTTGATTAAGAAAATAATAATTTATTTGGAATGTGTTTTGTTTTTTCTTTATTATTTCATTCTTTTTAATAACAATAATAATTGTTTTTTTTCTTCTTTTTTTCTACTATTTTTATATATAATGTAATTTACTTATTTACATATAATATAAGAACTTTATACAACATTTAATAAATTTTTCTTTTATAAACCAGTTTTAAATACATATTATATTCTTTTGTTTTTTTCTTCTATTCTGAAAAATTTATTTAATTTTTTTTTTTTTTTTAAACATTATTTTTCATGTAGTTTTTTTATCCCTTAATTCGCTTTAAAATTAATTTTTTATGGGTCTTTTTTAAGAATTTAGTAAATTTTGCATTACCTAATACATTTTGTTGTTGTTGTTGTCTTTATTACAATTGTATAGAAGGATCATATTTAACAATTTTATATTGATTTTGATTTTACAATGATTTAATTGAACCGGTTAGAAGTTATTGGGGAATGAATCGGTCCGGTCGGTGGCTTGCTTTATAATTTTATTTTTTTCTTCTTTTTCTAATTCTTTTTATTCATCAGTTATTGTAGAATTGTATTTTTTTTTGTATATGTATATTGAAAATTGTATGTTTATTTTAAGCTTTGTATCATGATTTAAAATTTAATTATTATTCAAATTTGAAAGAATTATAAAATACACATTCATGGCGGTTTTTTTGTTTTTTTGTTTCAGATTAAATCTATTTAATAAATACACTAAAGCGAATTTTATCTATTGGTATAATTAAAATTCACATCATATATTCCTTTTTTTGGTGTTGTTATTTGTTGTTATTTTATTTTATTTTATTTAAAAAAAAAAAAAAAAAAAAAAAAACATATACATATAATAAAATGAAGAGAAAAAATTGTATATTGCCTTATTTTATTATAAAATCAACTTTTTTTTTCATTTTTGTTTGTGAATACATAGATACTTCTTGCCTATAATTTTTTTTTTTTTTTTAGTTTGTGTATAGTAATTTTAATTACATATAAAATTATAACAACATCAATTTTTTTTTTCCTTATTGTATTTCGCTTTATTATTTTATTTTGTTTTATTGTTTTTTATTGCATTTCAAACTTTTCTTTTTTTTTTTTTCTTGTTTCTTAATTTTATAAATGAACCAACGAATTTTAAAATAATAATTATTATAATTCCAAAAAAATTACTACTGCGTGTATCTTTTTTTTTTTCTTTCTAAAATGTTTCAATTTAAAAATTAACAAAATAAAACAAAATACATATTATTTAAACATACATAAAATTATTTTGACCGTAAATTACACAAAACAAACAAAAAAAAGGAAAAACAATTTAAAAACTGAATAAAAAGACAATCATTATCTCTAATATATCTTAAACATATTAAAAGAGGAGAAGAATAAAACAGAAAAAAAATAAACAAATTAAAATTAATTTATCGAAAAATCATCAACGAAGACTTAAAAACTCCGGAATAAATTTGAACAATGATAATTTATTGAAACGTTTTGTTTGTTTTTTTTTTTTCGTTTATGTTTCGTTTATAAATTTCATTTTATACATTTTAAATTTATTTAAATCCGGAGTTTTTACATTATTGCTCTTATTTCAATTTCTAATTTTTATATAATTATTATATTATTAATCTTCTAATTTTCAATTTTTTGTTTTTTTTTAAATTTTTGTTTTGAAATCTTTGCGGTATATTTACAATTAAATTTGAAAGTAAGAAAGTTTACAATTAAATGAATATCACGTTTTTCTAGTATTCTTCATTGTGTTTTTTTCCTCTTTTTGTAAAAGTACAAATTTTATACAATAATATATTTATACATATATAATAATTTTTTTTTTAATTTTTATTTTTTTAAGTAAAATCGAACAAGAAAATACTGTGTAACAACTTTTTTTCTTTAATTAGCTTTTTTCATTTATATTTCTTTTTTAATTTAATTTTTTTTTTTTTTAACATAAAATTTTGAAGAAAGTTATAATTAATTTTGTGGCATTCTTTTTCACTTTTAAATTTGTATCGTTTTCTTGTGATTTTTTATAGTAATAAAGATTTATTTTTATTTTTTATTTTTGTATAATGATAAAATAATGAAGGAAAATATATATATGTATGAGAGAAAAAAAAAACGCAAGCATATTTTTCCTTCTTTCTAAATAAAACATAAGAAACGTTAAAATGTACTGAAAGACGGAAAAAATGAGTAAATATGAATGAACAATTTCACTATAATAAGTTGTGTGTTTGTTTATTGTTTTGTTTCTTTTTTTCTCTATTATATAAATTTTACTTTATTTTTCTTTTTAATTTTACTTTAAGCTTTTTGTTCGATCATATCGATATTAAGCTTATAATAAACATAAGGATAATACTCAGCTTGGCCGAAACCTAATCCAGGAATATCAACATTCTGTAATAATATTTTGAAGAACACAATCAGGATAATGTGATAAATGAAAATTATTTTAAGAATTCTGTTCGAAATTGAAGTTCTGATATATCATAGAAATATGATTATAAAACAAAAACTACTTACATCTCCCCCAGATCCTCCAGTTGCTGATGATGCTGAACCATCTAAGTGACCGTATAATTGCATAAGACAATCACGTAATCTTTTTGTGCTTTTTTTATTTGGATGAATAAGAATTGCTTGGAAGTTAACTGGTAGTCCGTATCTAAAAAAAAAAATAAATAAATAAATGTTTTTTTATAGAAAATTCTTATTTATCGAAAGTAAAATGTGTTTTTTTTTTTTACCTTAGAACGGATTCAACAAAAACACGAAGTGCTTTTACATGTATCCAAGCACAGAAACATTCACTAAAATTGATTTTCAACCATCTTACAAGTGGTCCCTTTTTATAAATAAAAATTAAAACAATTATATTTTCATTTTTTTCACAAATCCTACTTTTAAAAAAAAGTAGTAGAAGTATATTTACTTACAAATTGCTTTTTCTTATCAGTAACTAATTTTGTTATTTCATTTTTACCAGCTGCCAATTCTTCTTCATTATAAACAAAATCACGTACAACAAATTTCTTTTCACGTGCATGTAATTTAAATTCTTCAACAACTTTTTTAAATAATGTTACATTGAATAACATATAATCTTGATCTTGTGTTATCAATGTTGATGATCTTGGTACAATCATGGCTGTTATCTTTTCATATCCATTTATCCAATCATTAGCTAATGCTCTACAAAAAATATATATATTTGAAAATATAAAAAACTATTATTAAAAACGAATTAAAAAATTATTTTAAAAAAGTTTCTCACTTTGGTACAATAACCAACAATGTTGTTAAGTATTCAGAGTCTAAAATGAAATGCTCTTTTTTGACTAGATCAGCTAAACTGCGTGTCAATAAACTTCCTCTGATAAATGAAAAAGAAAAAAAAAATATATTAAAATAAATAAGAAAATTTAAAATATAAAAGATTTTATTTATTAGAAACTCCTTCAGGTGAAAAACTGGATTAAACTGAAAAATTAAAAATAAAAATAAAAAAAATTCAACCTTAAGAGAAAAATAAAACAGACAAATACAATCAGTCATTCATCTAAAGAAGCGTTTTTAAAACTTTGTTTAATTTCTCTTATGCCCGCTTTTTCAGTTTAAATTTAAGCTTCGTTTAACTTTAATATTGGATTTAAACTGACTATTAAAACAAAGTGGTGTTTCTCAGTTGTTAGTTTAATCACAGTCGATAGTTTAACTGGAGTATAACTTAAACTATTGTGCATATGATAACATAAAAATAATATTAAATTTTAATATGTAGATATATTTATGTATATCATATTTATTTATTTATTTATTATTATTATTTTATTATATGTATTAATAAATAATTTTATAATAAATTGATCCCATTAAAGAAGATTTAACTGATAACGAACATGTTTCTTTCTTCTATTATTATTATTTATTCGTACCGACCAACAGTATGCACTTCTTTTTTAACTTATTTTTTTTAGTTTTTTTTAAAAAATCACACTCAAGTTTAATGATAACTGCATTTTAATTTGGTAATTTAATCTACTCCGGAGTAGTTGAGAGTACTTGTTGGGAGTAAGACGAACTACTCTGGAGTAGATGAAATTATCAAATTGAAACGCAACTAATAATTCTTATGAATTTGACGTTTACAGTCGTCTACAAAATTAATGAAAAATTATAAACCCGAGTTTTGTTAAACGTTCATTTAAGTTTTACTATGAAACACAAGCAGCTTAAAAACTTCGTTTAAACTTGCTTGTAAGTTTAACTAAACTGAAGTTTAAACATGAACTGACAAACATTAATGTTACATTTTTTTTCTAAATAAATTTATTTTCATTATGTTTCTAAATTTAACATACGTTTGCCTCTTTTCCAAATTTTGTAAATTCCCTTTTAAATTATTGTATGCAGTTGATTTTGTTTTAACATCAGCATCAATTTGACCAACTTGTTTTGAAATAATATCAGCGATATTACGTAATGATTGCTTAATTGGATATTTGGCCATATCCCATTGGAAACGTGTAATATAGGTGGGAAGATCAGCTGTAAAAATTTTCATAAAATATTCCATTATTATTCATACTACATAAGTATACACTTGTTTTTTTTTTTAAATTAAATTTTTAAAAATGTGTTTGTGTTTTCTTTTTTCCTCTTTTAAATGAAAAACAAAAAATTTATTAAATAATTTAAACAACAAAAATTCAAACAAATTATTATTTTAATTTTCCTCTAAGAGAAAATAAAATACAAATTATAAAAATAAATTAAAATTTCACACATATAATTTGCATTGAAAAAAAAACACTACATTTTTACAACATGTTTTTCTACATTTAATTTCCAATTAACACTTAAAAAAAAAACAAAAAAACAAAAAAACTATAAAGAAAAATATAATGAAAAAAAAAATGTTGGATAATGTCCAACCAACTATGATAAAACCATAATTAATTTCAATTTCATTTTTAGAACGACTAAAAATTTTCTCAATATAACGGGGAAAAATATTCTAAAAAACTAATTTCGACTTTGGACATTATCCTTTACACCAAATTGAGCAAATTATTCAATTGAAATAAAAAAGGAATTTAAAAAAAAAAAAAAACATTTGTTTGTAAGCCATTAAAAAAAGATTTTGTGCATTAGTGTGTGCAAAATAAAAATATAAAATTATTGATTTTTTTTTTTTTTGTTTTTTAAATTTTTCTCTTTTAACACAAATTTTCTAAATTATTCTACAATACCAATTTAAGCGAATCAAATCAATTAATTCCTAATGTCAAACGAATAGAATCAAAATAAAAGCAACTCAGCTATTTGAAATTAAAATTTTAACAGAAATACCCAAAAGAAAAAAAATTAAGATAAAAATTTAAAATAATTAGTACGTTTTTTAAATAGCTAGCCCGAAGAAAAGACAAAAATATAAGAAAAGAAAAAAATCAACAAAAAAAAAAATAAATGAATTTTTCGAGCACAGTTTAAGATTTCTTTTTTTTTTTTTTTTTTTTTTTTGAAATTTTGTAATTAAAGTTTTTTCAATTAATTTTTTTCTATTTAGTTTTTTTTTTAGTTTGTATTTTAATTTGGATTGAAACGGATGGGACTTGTTCGGTAATCCAGTAGAATTATGTAATATTAAAATGGTATGTATAATAATTAATTGAGTTTTAAGGATTGCTAAGGAATTATGAATTTGATTTTATTTTTAATTTTTTTTTTTCCATAAATTGTAAATTTTTTTTTACATAGCTGAAAAAAAAAAAGAGATTAAAAAACTAATATAAATATACAAAATATTTTCAAAGTAAAATTTCTTTTTCTAAAATATGTAGTTAGCAAAAAAAAAAAAAAAAAAGAAAAAAATTAAATACAACTAAAATGAGAATTTATTAAATACAAATATCAAAAATCCTTACGATAAAAAATCACTTTTCATTTTTCTTTAATTTAAAAAACATTATGATATTTTTATTTAATTTTAATCCAAATATTTGGCAATTTAATTAAAAACAAAAATTTTTAGTAAAATTAAATAACGTAGAAATTTAAAACGAAAAAATGATAACAAATAAATGAAATGAAATATTATAATTAAAAAATAAATAAATGAAATAAAACGATTTATTCAACAACATAAAAAAAAATATCAATAAATAAACAAACAAAAAAGTGCAAAAGCTAATTTGAATTTTTTTTTCTTTATTTATTTATTTATTTTTTTTAATTCCACTTTTTAGCACTTACTTTCCTATTTTCAAACCTTTGTTGTTTATTTGTTTTTTTATGGTAATAACAATAATCTAAAATTGATTAAAAAAATTTTTTTTTTTTTTTTTGCAAAGAAGCGCGTAATTATTAATTATATATTTTTTTTAAATAATTATTCTGCAGAATATCAAAATAAAGTATCCGAGCCAACATATTTTTTTTTCAAGAAAGAAGAAAAACAAATGTGAATTATTAGTTCTTAGCGTAATGAAATGAATGTTGAATGTGAATGATAATGTTAAATGTAAAGGATAAAATATTTAATAATAATAATAATTTTATTGTCATTATAAAAGTGTGAAATGTATCTTTGTTTGATATTTTGTTCTCGTTGTTTGATAATAATTAATGTTTTAAAAGATAATTTAACGATAATTTAAGATTATAAAAATATACCCTTTAGTACATCAATCAAATTTTAAGGGCCAATAATAATTCACTCTTTTAAAAAAAAAAAAAAATGTGATTCTAATGTCCTACAAATCAAAACGGCACTCTCAATTATAATTGGGTCTTCGAAAGATTTCGAAAACCGCCACTCCACGTTAACCATGTGTCTTACAAATTTAATTAATTTCATTAATCATTTTTTTATGTATTTTACTTTAATTTTTTGTTTTTTTATCACCAAATAAAACTTTGATTTACCCTTGTAGTTAAATGTATAATTCTTTCTAATTCTCTTTATTTTATTTATAGAAATTCTATATAAAGATAATTTTTTTTTTTCTTGTACACAAAGGAAAGATACTATTTTCAAGAGTACCTATAATGAACTTGTATATTTTATTATTTTAAAAATTATGAGCCACAACATAGTGTTAAAGTTAGATTGTTTGAAATCTAAAAGTAAGATTTTAAGATACTTCTAAAGAAAAATAACAAAACAAAAAAAAAATATGTAAATTTTTCTTCTTCATTTAAAAAACATTAAAAAAAAAAAACATTGAAGAGTTATAGAAAAAAAAAAAACAATAAAAATCTATAAAAATTCTTACACAGACACATAGTATTTACTTTACAGGTAAAAAAATATTATTCGTACAAACATAATACACATTTTGGATTTTTTTTTTTTTTTTTTTTTTTTTTTTAATTAACGGATACACGACATATACAATTTTCACACTTACGTACACAAACATTTACATCACTAACAATTAATAATATTTTTTAAAAAAAAAAGATTTTTTTTTTTAAATAAAATAATAGAATAATAAAAATTCTGAAATATCTTTCAATAGTAAAAATTAGCGCAAATACCTAATTAAAGATCTAAGGATTGACAAGAAAAAAAAAAGAAAAAAAAATGAGAGATGATTCAAAATAAATTTTACTAATTAAATTTAATGAACTTTTTTTAGTAGTTATTTTTCCCAATTACATATACTGAAAGTTAACTATATTAAAAAATAATAATAAAATAGAAAATATAATTAAATACGAAAATAAACTAGATTTGTTTTCTTTGCTGTAAAAAAAAAATGAATAATAAATATGAAATAACAGAAAATGTTAAGAAAAGAAACAACAACAATAATCAGATTAAAATCAAATTAAATTATAATTATTAACGAAATGTGATGATGAATTAAGTTATATCGTTATTTACAATATTTAACCCAAAAATAATAATAATAAAATAATTTTAAATATATGTATATATACGTGTTTTGCAGTGAAAGACAAAAATTTTTTTTTGTTATATTATTTGCATATTTTTTTTTTTCAACTTTTTTTTTTTTTTTAATTTATACATTTTGCAAAAATTTGACGTTTATAAAAATAAGAAGCACCCAATAGCTCGCATATATATGTATGTATATATATAATATATATATATACATATTGTATATAAAATATATAATAAAGAAACCAAGACGTGAAACATAATTAAATTAAATCAATTTTTAAGAAAAGAAAAATTTTATTTTAAATTTTTTGCAACAAAAAAAAAAAAAAAAAAAAAAAAAAAAAAGATTCATTGAGTTACATTACACCAGGAACTACCAGGATCTAACCTGGACTAAGTGGCATAGGTGGAGGTTCTCCTACTCCGTCACCATTCATATCACCATCAGGGCTAGATCTGCCTTGACTACTTCCACAACAACTAACTGGTGATAATCTATGTGTTGAATAATTTCCCATCGTATTAATTTGACTTGAAGATCGACTTCTATAACACAACAATTTTTTTTACCCACAACAATTTTTTTTTTTATATTTACATATATAATTATCATTTTTTTTTTAACATTCTGTATACATAACTTTTTTTTCTTTTTATTAATTGTGAGTGTAAAAATGTGATTGATTCATTTTATTTATATAATTAATTTTCTTTAAAAATGCCGATTTAATTTAATTTAATTTTTTTTTTTTTTTTTTTTTTTCAATTTCAAATTTGAAAATGAGAATGATCAACTGAATGATGAAAAGAGGAAAATAAAATTTAAAAAAAAAATGATGAAAAATGAATGTGATAGATAAATTATTCTCATATTCACATTATAAACTGTGATTTTATTGACACATTTGAAAGATACGAAAATATAATAATCTCAATGACAAAAAAAAAAAAAAAATTAAATGGAAGTTAATTTTATGTTTAGAATAAAATTGGTCTTGAATTTTCACATCGAAAAGAAAAAGTATTTTTTTTTTTTACTTCAAATATGAGAAAAATAAAATTTTTCAAGATTTATTTAATTTCTTTAAAAAAATTTCTTTTCTTCTTCTTTTATTTTTAATCTCAATAAACTTTATGATCATTCACAGATTTGATTCATGATGAATTTTCAATTAATTTACCTGCTTTTTGAATTTGAATTTTTATGTTTATGAAACCACCAATCAAATGTGTCATTATAATCACTATTTGTAGGACTTTCATCATTATCATTATCACAGACATTTGAATTATCACGTTCACAATCACGTTCATCTGAACCAGTCGAATTTGAAAAACTTCCATGGCATGGAGAACATGTATTATTTCTGCTGTTGGAATGATTTGATGATGATTTGCCAGTCAATTCCGTTTTAGACGAAGATGATGTATTGTTGTTCTCAGATGGACCCGGACCTTCATGTATATATTCACATCATAATCATTTTTTTTTTTAACAATAAGATCACATTTTTTTTTTAAATTTTGATTTTGAAAATTTCTTCAATTTTTTTTATTATCGAATAGGTAATGTTTTAGATATTGAAACACAATTTAATATATTTAAGAAAAAAAATACATAAACAAAATTACTTGAAATTATTTGAAAATATATTTTTTACTCGATAACAATTTTAGTGATAATTGCTCATTAATTTTTTATGTTGATTTATTGTGTTTTTCAATTTCTTTTTTTTTTTCTTTTTTCGTTTAATAAGAACAAAACTCTAAAAAAAAAATGTCGATAAAAAATACATAAAAACAAAATAACAATAACCAATAACAAAAAAAAAAACATTAAAAAAAATAATAATAATAAATAAAATAAAAACACCAACAACCAAAAAGTTAAATTTAAAAAAAAAATAAATAAATAAATAAATTAAAAAGAAAACTAAAAGGTGAATTAGGAAAAAAAAATTCATTAAAAATAAAATGAACTTAATTGAAAAGAAACAAATAAATTAAGAAAAAAAAAAGAAGAATAAAAAGAATCCAGAAAATAAATTTTTGATGGTCTAAGCATATAAAAAGCTTCATATAAGACATATGTATGATTTCACACTACAAAATTTATTTAAGAAGAAAAAAAATATAGAAATTTTGTACATTAAATATAATGTAAATACAATTTAGAAATATACATATAATAGGTATGTATGTGTGTAGAAACCAATTATTGAATTGAAATTGTACATTATTATGACAACACGCAAACTTTATTTATAAACTACTTACTAATAGAATGTGAAAAGATACAAAAAACAAAAAAAAATTAATAAATAAATAAACAACAATATACAAATACATATATGTATTATTTCATGTGAAATGTAATTTTTTATTTCTTGTTGTTGTTTTTTCTCTGTTTGAAATATAATATGTATAAGTAATTTACCTTTAATTGTTACAAAA
Source organism: Bombylius major (assembly GCA_932526495.1). Taxonomy (NCBI): domain Eukaryota; kingdom Metazoa; phylum Arthropoda; class Insecta; order Diptera; family Bombyliidae; genus Bombylius; species Bombylius major. The sequence continues at coordinate 30,397,020 of OW052046.1, read as the reverse complement.
AAAAAATAAATAAATAAAATAACTATTAAACGTTATACATTAAATTAATTGAATTCCTTTATAATATTTCGTTTTTTGTTTTGTTTTTTTGTTAAACTAAAAAAATTCTACTAAACTGCATATGTATAGGTATGTTATTTTTGTTTTTTTTTTTTTGTTTTACTGTTTCTATTTAAATTTGTGCAATTTTTGTGCAAATATAAATATTGTCTGGTCTTAATATGCTATAATAATATGTAATTTCATATTGTCTAACAATTAAAATTTATTAATTTATTGTTAATTATACATTTCAAATAAAATTAATTATGAGTTAAAAGATAAAATAAGCATTCAACATATTGAGTACCAAGTAAATTATATAGATATTTACAATTAAAATTTAGTATTTTTTGTTACTCTTTCAACATATTTTTTAGATAAATATCTATATGGATAAATATATATATAAAAATATAGATATAGATATATATATATATATATTTCTTTTTTGCTTTACGTTATGGTATTCATTATGCTCTTTTCTAATTGTATAATTATTGAATTTGTTAAATGCTTCTACATTATATTTATTTTATTATTATTTTTCAATACAAGTATCTACTAACTTTTTTTTAACAAAGAAAAAAAAAAATAAAAGACAAAATTCATTTGAATAATTGGAAATGCAATCATTTAAAAATTCGAAAAAATGAATAATACTTAAAAAAAGTATTCAATTCGCGTCCCATGAATTTTGTCTTTATTTAATTTTTTTTTTTACTAATAAAAAAAAATTCAAGGCAAACATAAGTTTAAGAAAATGAATTAATTTAAATTTCCTTCCAATTTGTTTTTATTTTTCATTGAAAAAATACATAATTCAAATTTATATTTAAATTATTTTTCAGCCTAAAAAAATAAAATAAAGGAATCAAATTTTATACATCAAACACATGAGATGCATGAATTCAAAATATGTATAAGATTTAAAATACTATTATAATAATTTTGTATGTAAATGTTGAGCCGTTTGCTTTAAAATAGACTAAATTATTTTATTTTTATTTTTAATTTTGTAAAAAATGTATTTTTTAATCCCTTGTACTCTTTCACTCTCGAAAAGAGAAAAAAAAATACTGACCTCTTTACAGAATGTTTGAAACTTTCATTTTCATAGAGAAAATAAGAATTTATTCGACAAAGATATGAAACATTTTCGTTCTTAGAACAAAACATTCTCTTTTTGTCACCATATAAAGTATTTGAATGCAAAAAATTAAATGATTAAAATCAAACTTAAATGAAAACAATCGATTTTTTTTGCTTTGCTTTTTCTTAATTAATTTTTGATTAATGCACACGGCTCAAAAAAAAAAAAAAAATGCGCATCACACATAATAAATTTTTCGAAATATCAAAATTTTTACAAAAATAAATTTTGCTTTAGCTCATTTACAGTTTTTTTTTTATTATTCAATTATCGGAAAAATCATTAAACTATTTTTTCTCATCTTGCTGCCACAACGAAGCGCATAAAATAAAAATGAGTGAATTATTAAAGCATTTTTATTAAATGATTTTCATTTTTTTTTTCTTTGTATGTATTTTAAGTTTATATATTTTTTTATTTTTTTTTCCAAATAAATTATTTTTACAGATTATTAAAAGTATGTATTTAGAAAAAATCTACAATAAATACTCAAAAAAAATACTACAAAAAAAAACTTGACTTTTTACTTTTAAAATACACTTCCTTTTTTTCTTTGTACATTTGATAAATACAATATACAATATTTTCTTTGAAGGGAAAAAATATTATTTAAAAAAAATAAATATATAAATAAAATAAATTTCAACACAACAAAAATTTGAATTATAAAAAAAAAATACATAATAATAATGAAGAAAAGGACAAATACTGAGCAATTAAAAACGAAACGGTGATGCAACACAAAAATTGAAACTTAAGAAACAAAAATATTAATAATAATAACTTAAATTCATTTTCAGCTATCAGCTATATTTTTGACAAAAAAATTAATAATTCAAATTTGTTATTCATTAAAATATTTTAACAAAAATAGCTGTTAGAATTTTTGATTTTACATGAGAAATAGAAGAAAAAAAATTTTTTAGAAAAACAAAATTAAATTTTATATTTTCATCGTGCATACTACTAACTAAATTTTTTTTTTAATGTTTTTCTTATTTTGTAATCTATTTTTTGCAAATCAAGAATAAAAAAAAAACTATTGAAGAATGTTGGTAGATTTAAAAAAAAAAACATATAGATATGCGAGAATATGTAATGTGTGTGATTTTTTTTTTTTATTTAAAAAATAAATAAATAAATAATAAGTAAATAATAAAAATAATAAATCAAGTGAATGTACTAAACAACAAAGATTTAAAATATCAATTTTGCATATTTTATTTTATATTTTATTGATTTTTAATACCAAATCATGATTCTATATTTATCACAATGAATCTTTTGTTGTCTAGTATAAATTTTAACACATAAAAATAAATAACAAAAAATAAAAAACTATTATTATTTATAAACATGATTTTCTTCTTTTTCTTTTTTTTTTTCCATGTTTATAGAGTTTATAAATCTATACAACAAAATTAAAAACATTTTTCTTCTGTTCTATAATAACACATAAATCGAAAAACAAACAAACAAAATATTTTTAAGTAAAATATAAAAATAAATAAAAAACCACTGATGATATAATAAAAAAGCAATTGCCTTCATTTCTAAGAGAATAAAAAATTTAAAAGAATTGAAGTATGAGAGCAAAAGTGATGAAACATAAGTAAAAACTAAAAAAATCAAAATAATGAAATTGAAATAATAATTGAAGAAAGAAAAAAAAAAAAAAAAAAAAAAATAATAACTAAAAAAATAAAAAATAAAATAAATAAATAAAAATCTATTTAAAAAATAAAATTCCCGTTTTATTTTTTAACTTTTTTTTCTTCTATATATATATATTTTTTTTTTCAATTAAAAAACTTTAATAAAAAAAAATTGAAATAAAATGTAGTGTGTTTAGATTTGTTTTAAAGGGGGTGGGGGAAACATTTTGTATTGTTGTGTTTGTTTTCTAAAGTAAAATTGATAAATTAATTTTATACGTTTTTTTTTTTTTAATGTTTTATAAGAATAAAAAAGGTCTCTGAAAAATATAATTTGTTTTATATTAATAAAAAAGCATAATTTAGCTTTCTGTTTTTTTTTTCTTTTCAATTAATAAAATGTTTAATAAAATTAGTTTTTAAATTTACATTCAATATTGTGTACATAAATTTTTTTTTTTTCATTCAATTCACTTTTTTTTTTCTCTTAATTTTTTTTAATTTTGCTAACAAGAAAATTTCTTTTCAATTAAATATGTAATTTAGTTCAAAATTTTTCAACAAATTTATGTACACATTTATTAAAAAATTTTGTTTTAAATATAAGTCAATTATTTTTTTTTTCTTTTTCTTTTTTTTTAAATTAAATTTATTTCCAAAACATATAAAGAAAAAATGTTTTGAAAAATTAAAAAAAAAAAAAAAAAAAAAAAAAAAAAAAAATTAAAGTTTCAATAGAAAGGAAAAAAATAAGAAGGAATATAAAAATAAAATTTAAAAATGAAATTCAAAAACAAAACGAAACAAAATAAAAAAATAGAGATATATTTATGCTAAATTAGCATTCCAAACTACTCAAATGCTTGAACAATAAAAAATTTCTCTGAATCGCACTTTTTTTTTTTTTATATTACATAATCAAAGAAATTTCAATTTCCTTTCTCTCAAATATTCAAAAATTCTTTTTTCATTGCACAGTTTTTCATTTGTAATATCCAAAAAAAGAATTTTTAAATTTATAAAAAAAAATTTTTTCAAGACAAAAATAAACAAATTAAAGTTTCCAATCGAAAATTTGTCGCATATAATTCCGTTGGAGTAATTTCTTAATTGTTTATACTTTATAAAAAACAAAACAAAAAAATAAATAAATATGTAATTAAATAAATTTTGAAAAGAAATAGAAAACAAACAAAATAAAAAAAAAACGAACAAGGTAAGAAATTCATAATATAATTAAAATAGGGATTTAAGTGGAATTTAAGTAAATTTCAAATATAAAAATAAAATTATTTTTGAATATAATATTGTTTTTTTTTTTTTAAATTTATAAATACCTTATATAATTATCTCTTGTTTACTTTTTAATTGATTTTTTTTTTGTTTTGTTCAAATTTTACTTACTATTGTTGGCCAATAAATTCTCATGAAGTTTATCACGTTGATCTTCTAAAACTTCACCCAAATATGTGGCAACTTTACGTGTTATTTGTTCCACATAATTGTCCAATTTACCAAGATCATCAGATAACCCAACAAGCTGATCCAACGTACCAACCTAAATTATTTGAAAAGAAAAATATATATATATTGAAAAAAAAATAAATCAGAAATTTCGAACATTTATAAAAAACAATTTAAAATTTTTATGAATAAGAAAATTTCCTATCAAAATAAGAAAAAATTAAAATAAAATTAAAATAATATGTAGGTACTTACTTTTAAATCAGGAATATGGAATTTATAATTGGCACATAAATTTTGAGTTTTACATGTTAGATTATTCATAGTTTCCCATGTTTGTTGACATGTTTTATCACCAGGTGCAGATATAAGCCAATATTCGGTCATTTTTGCAAATTAATATAAATATTATACCTTTTCAATCTTCCTTATGAAATTCACCTAAATCAAATACATAAATGAAAATTTCATTTTATCAAAATTAACAGAATTTTTCAAATAACATTCTATAATTAAAAATATTTGAAAATTTATCTTAAATAGAGCATATCAGGAAAATCAATTAAATAAAAACAATTTTGCAACTTTATTGTTTCTTTTTTTGGTAACTTCAAAATCTTTGAAAATTTTGTAAAAATTACATAAGTTATGTATTTTAAATTGATTCTATTGTTACACAATTTATGTTTTTTTTTCTCTCTCCAAGATTACTTTTAATAAATTAAAACTACAAATTCTCGGATTTGAAATAGATGCTTACAATTCTCGAGAAAGAAAATTTAATTTTATAAGCGTTATATTAACTATTCAACTTGGTCTATAACACAAAATAAATTTTCCAAGTTAAATTAATTTTAAGAAACACAAACTTTACACATACCATTGTTATATACAATATTTTATATTGTATTACTCAATTACTTTGTAAATCAAATGAATACTTTAGAAGTCATATTTGAACTGAATTCATTTAATAAATTTCAATTTTTTCTTAGTTGTTTTTTTTTTTTATCTTTTTATATTATCACGCATGTTTGCATTTCAATTACTGGACAAAAGCCAATAACCCTTTTATACTTTTATTTTTTATTTTTTTTTTAAATATTTCAAATTTAAAAACAGTTTTTCGGTATTACTTTTCTAACTGATGATAGAAATTTTTATCTAAATAAATGACAAAATTTATACATGTACCTATATATAATAAATATATGTACATACATATATATACATTTTTTTTTGTTTTTTTGTTTTGAAATTCAGAAAAATTTGATAAATTCTGCATCGATTTATATATTTCAAGTTAGTTTTATGTTTGTTTTGAATTCGTTTTCTATATTTCCTTGATTCACTAAAAACATGAGGGGAAAAAATCGTTTAATATGAAAATTTTCTAAAATGAAAAATAAATTAGAAAACAATTTTCTTTTAAAATAAAAATTCTCATAAATTTTTAAATAAATCCAAAATCAATAAAGCACGGATAAACACAACTTAAGTGTTTTTTTTTTCTTTTAAATTTTTAATTTTTAAAACAAAACACACAATTTTTATATTATTCTTTTTTAATATGGAATCCCTATAACTCTATATTCAACAATTCAAAATGTAATTGACTGTTCAATATTATATTTAAGTGAGAAAAAAATTACGTTATATTTTTTTTTCTCTAAATAGAAAATAAAAATAAAGCTACACAGGTGGTATACTACATTTTTATAGAACTTTATTATTGAAAATGAATATTTTAATAAAAAATATAATTTTGTGAGTTTTTTATTTCTGTTCTGAAAATTCCATGTGTGCAAGTAAAAAAAAATATATGTATGTATGTGTTAATAAGAAAAATTACTTGAATAAAAAATATAATGAATGAAAATTTTTTGTTATTCGTTATTAACGAAAGGTGTGATTTTTTTAAATATTTTTCTGTTTTATTTTTATTTTTACCTTGATTTTAAATATTTATTTCAAATTACTACAATTTAGAATGAGATAAGGCACGTTCATATTATTTGTTTTGAAATTATGATTCACAATATACTGCGACTTCGAAAACGTCAGATGATCGTCAATTGACGAAATTCAGCAATACAACGTCTTAAGCTGAATATCGTCAATTGACGATCATTTGACGTTCTCGAACTCGCACATACTGTGGTAGAAGTGTGCAGCAGTAAAAACATACTTTTATTAAACTACTGAGAATTTCATAACAGTTCACAGTGGTCCAACGTAGTACAAAAGGCTGGCCAAAATTAAATTTTTTATGTCAAAGAATGGGGTAAATGGTGTTTGGGTTTGAAAGATAACACTCCAAGGATCATAAAACTGCAGCAGGATATAAAAATCGGGCGCACAATTCAATATAATCACTCCTTGTTTGAAGCGTAAAGTGTTAAGTGCTAATTAGCATACGTTTAAAACAAAAATTTGTATATTTTTCATTTTTGTGTAGTTAAAAAAAAAAGTGTTTATAAAAAGGTAATAATTATATCTTCGAAAGATACAGGTAAGTAGAAAAAAAAATGTATTTTAGTTTTTAACATTCTATGAAGGATAGGTATATAATTGAAGAAAAACTTGTAATAGTCAAATTTTTCTCAAAAAATTATATATACCTATTTATCCTGAGTTTTGAAAAAGAATTTCGCCACATTACGCCTTCATTTTTACATAATTATATTTGAAGGTAGGTATGTATACTAGAAAATTTAAAAAAAATTGGCTGCCCGTTTTTGCCCCTTTTTTTTAACGGAAAAAATTTATTTTTTGCACCTGGGTTTGGGTTCCATTACATTGGATTTTTATTAATACATAATGTCAATTATTTTTAATGTTTAAAAATTTTTTTGGGCTGTATTTGGGTTTTTTAACAAATTAAGATAAAATATAAATAAAATACAATACAAAAAATTAATTTTATTTAAACAATTTATTGTTTATCTATTTTTTTTTTCTAATTTACAGGTTTTGAAGATGAAATATATAATAGAGCACCATAGGTTCACTACCATCATCATCAAATGCCGGCAGACCAAATCCATATATGTATAGATTTTTCCACTTTATTGAAACAATGGAAATATCTAAATAATATTATCAATAAAACTTCAAAAATACTTTGAAAAATAAACGCTTTTTTATAGAATTTTATTTGGTCTAAGCTTTTTTTAAAGGTTTTGTTTTTGCATTTCTGCGGTTAATGCTCGTTAAAAGGTCATATCTCAAAGGAGAGGAAAGTTAGACCTTTGGTTTATAAGGCAAAATTTTACTACGTAGTGTGGGCATTAAAATTGTAGAGCATATGTTATCAATCAAATTTACCGTTATTTATAGCGACGCCATTTTATTCAAAGAAAACAGGAAAATTTACTGAATTTTTCACTTTGAGACTTAACAACTTTTGAACAAATAGGGGTAGAAAAGTAAAATGGGCATCAATGTAAAGGGCAGAATATTCTCTATTAATTTCTTAAACAACTAATTCCCCTTTGTCTTACGGTTCTCAACAAACGGGTGTTTTATGAAAACTGAGCCAACAACATTCAGCGCCCTCTAGCGGCCAAACTGTTAAGATTGACTCTCCCCTCCCATACAATATTTTGTTAGTCTTGATGAGTTCTATCGTTCTGTATATTTTTTACCATCAGATATGAAACACCCTGTTTATATGTCTATAACACCCTGTAATTATTTTACATGAAAATTGAAAATTTGGTGTTTTTGTTTATTATTAAGTTTAATTCCATTCTAAATACAAAAATTTTATCAAAAATAATTTTTTTCGAAGATATATAATTTTGACCACAAAAACACCCTTTTTGGACCACTGTGGCAGTTGTAGAATTTTTCAATTAAAATATGAATTGTTTGTAAATAAAATTTATGAGGAAGAAATTTTTTACGTTATTCATGATTATTATTTTTATATTATATAAATTTTAATATAATTCAGGTATTTTCATATACAGGGTGTTTTGTTTCTACGTACCAAGAGTGGTACCACGATATTCCCTGAACTATTTCATAAAAAAAATTGTATTAGTGAAATTTTGAATTTTTTTTTCAGAAGCCCAATTAATTGAGAAAATTTTTGGAAAAAAAAATCATAAATTCAAGTTTATGACCTCTTTTCTTGAAAGTGAAATTATTACATACAATAAGTAATACACCAAATGAAAGGTAATTTTGATAGCCATTCATAACTAAAAGAAAAATTTCGATACATGGGGTGCAAAAAAAGTTTGCGATTTTGTGTTGAAAGGTCTTGCATAAAACTCATAATTTTGAAAACCCTTTATCGGCGAAAATAGACATGGTAGAAAGTTTTACTAGTACAATTTTTTACATGAAATAGTCCAGAGAATATCATGGTACCACTCTTGGTACGTAGAAACAAAACACCCTGTATACAAACTTTATATGTATCCAGTACATTTCTTTAAAAAATTTCTTGTACATAAAATATCTAATCGATGATTTTTATTTTCTATTAATTAATCTGTTAAGTAATTTTTTTTTTCGACAGAAATTTAAAGAATGACTTATTATTTAGTTTAATAAATTGAATATTATTTTATTCAAAATAATTTAACTGTTGTGATGCTATTTTTAAACATCATAAATGCTAATTTTTCTCCGACTTTAAGACGTCTAAATTACACCTGGAACCTGGAATATTAATGTATTGATTTAATTACATATCAAAATATTTGTTTTTCTCACTTTTTCTTTCTTCTTCATCTTCTCTATTTAGAAGGACATTTCAAAGTTTTAATAATATGTACCTATGAATAATTTAATTTAATAACAGAGAACAGAGAAAAAAATTTTACTTATTACTTTAAAAATGATATATTGCAAAATTCTTAATTAATAACTTTAGATCATTCAACTCCTTTTTAAAATATTTAAAAGAAAAATTACCAATTTTTTTTTTAAATAGAAAAAAAAAAAATGAAAAGATGAAGAAAAACAAAAACAGTCAGCTGTTTTATTTGATTTCTAAATAAAATTATGTTACCTATGTGACAGTCACATGACAATGCTCTTGTGATGCAAAATTTTACAAAATTGATCAAAATTATCTTTATAAATTCATTTAAATTAAAGATTATGTTGTTTATTAATTACAATTTTTAGTTAAACTTAACTATTAGAATAATAAAATTAATAACAGTAATTATTTGTTAATTTTATACGTAATTACTGGTGATAAAGAGAAAAATAAAGTGTAACAGAAACTACATACAATAAAAATTCTAATATTGTTTTACGCAAAAGTCGTCTAACTATCTGGGAGGTATAAAATGTACTTATAAATTTTTTGTATGTAGAGATACTTTTTTTTTCTAGTCATATGAATTTTCTCTGCACAATTGGTTTTTATTTTTTTTTTGCTAATCAATCACAAAAATCTTCAATTATTTCAATTTATTATAAATTCGAATTGTTTTTTTATTTCAATTGAAATAATTCAAACTAACGAGAAAAATAAAAGGTGAAAGAATAAGTAAAATTCGTCTTAAAACTTTTTTCATCTTATTTGAAATTCATTTATTTATTTGCACATTATTTAGAAATTATCAAATATTTCACTTACTGTGTTTTATTTGAAATCTTTTTATGCAAATTTTATATTTTTTATTTAAAATTATTGTTTAATTCACTACTTTTTAAATTAAAAAAAAAATAATATCGTTCAAATCAAACTATTGAAACTCTTGTTGGGCAAAATCAATCAACCAGTTCCAACACAAGACAAAAATTCACGTGATGTAAAATGCGCACCCTGTCGGCGGTTAATCTTAATTTTATAATTCAAATATTTTTTTTTATCGTTTTTGCTTTTATTTAAAGAGTTTATACGGCACAAAAATAATCCGTATTTTGGCTTAAATTGGGAGTACGCTATAAACGATAAATTGGGATTAAAATAATACATGCAAACGTTGGTACTTTTATACACGTAAAGTATATAATTATATTCTTTCACACAAAAAAAAGAAGAACAACGTGACAGTTTCTATCTCACCATAAAAATTAGAATCCGCCATATTGAATTTTACCTCACACATACATATACAAAAATTGAAATTAAACCCAAATAAATTGGGCTTAAGCCAAAATCCGAATTAGCGAGATTATACCACATAAAATTGGGAGTAAACCAAAATCTGTATTAAAAGCGAATTACGCATAAACCTGTACATATTGCTTTTTTTTTGAAAGTTTCTAATGTCAAATGTTTAAAAGGGTGTGTTCAAATGTTTCACTTTTTCATTAAATATAAAACATAACGAAATAATAATATGTCGTCATTTTATCGTTAAATTAATCAAAACGTATAATTTTCACGTACATAATATACCTACATACATATATTTCAATACGAAACTTAGCATTTTTTTGTTCTTAGATTTAAAATTTTGCTAAAACCATTAGTAAAAAATCAGCAGAATTCAAAGAGAAAAGATGTTACAAAATAAAATACAAAAAGTAACACTGAATGTACGGAAACTGGAAACGACAAAATTGCTTTACATACTTTATTGGAATAAAACTGAGGAAGTGAGAATTCTGATTGTGAAACTTTTCATTTCATCACATTAAGCTAGCCTGATTCTCTGTTCGACAATAGAGGTCGGTGCGAAAATTCTCACTTGCTTAGTGAACAAGTGAGCCAAAATTTTAATTACAGTAGATACAGCTAAATAAGATTGGCAAAGGGGAAGTATGCGCAGTAGGATCTGCGTATCCTTTCCACTGAAATTTCACTGTGATGTAAGCATCACATTTTGCAAAAATCCTTCTTGAAAAGAGAAATTCGTATTTTGTTCCTTAGGTAGGAATTTATTATTTACATGATCTTACATATATTTTCATTTTCTTATTCATAAGAATTTTCTATTTTAAAAGGATACTTTCACTGATCACTTATATTGTTTTTGTTATTCTGTATTTTCTTCACTATCCTTTAAATTTTTTCTTCAGTAGTATGGCATTGGCATTCGTCATACAAAGAACATCGGATGGAAGGGTGTTGTTATTTTTTTCAGCTAAAAAGAGGATATGCCTTGTGTGTGCGATAGATGATCACTAGTCATTATACTTACTGAGTGGAAGATTTAATCTTTATTTTCTTTTGCTTTTTTCTTCAAAAAAGGGGAAATGAAAGGAATAAGGATATTTTGAATATTTTCAAAATTTCTCCCACCTGCGCAACTTTTTGCCAATCTTATTTAGCTGTACTGTACATACTAATTTGCTCAGTATCAGTTTTCCAGCTATTTTGGTAACTTTTTAACATGTTTTCTTTTATAGGGCCCATAGACGGTCAACTACCTACGGTCAACCTAAAACCTACAGACACTCCAACCATATCGTCAACTTGAATGCCAATCTCATTTTTTTAAAAGATTTGTTAGGTAAACAGGTATCGGAAGCTGAAGTTTTTACTAGTGGAATAGGAATTATAAATTTCAAATGAAGTTGACTATTGTCAGCAATATTTTGCTACAGATACAACAACCAAGTTTTACAACCGTTCATAAAAATCAAAAAATTTTGATTTTAGTCCAACCAGTTGGTCCAACTTGATTTAGGTTGTCAACCTGCCCACACACAGTCAATGTACGAGTATATATGTAATTCGCTTTTAATACGGATTTTTGTTTACTCCCAATTTTATCTGCTATAAACTCGATAATTCGGATTTTGACTTCTTAAGCCCAATTTATTTCGGTTTAATCCACTGATATAAATAGACTGGATGAACTACAGGACCATACTGTAAAAATGGGACAACATTTATATTGTTGTCTCACTCGTAGGGAATTCGTCATGTTTCAATGAACGAAGAATGATTTAAACATTTGATATTTTTAAAAGATAGATGGAGGCACAATTTTCATTTAAATTAAAATGAAACTAACTTGATTTGAATTAAAATTAAATTTTAACTCGATAAAAATCAAATTGTCCCTAAATAAATCAGTAGCTTACTTGTAATTACGTTATTTCAATGGGAGATTTTCCAACGTTTTTAAATTTGAATATGTATATTCAAATTTGACAGCTTCGACAATCAATGAGTGAAAGTGAGATGGGTAATTGAATGAACGTAAATAATGCATATGCATGTCTCATTCTTAGGGAATTAACGAAATTTGGTTTGAGCCCACATGAGACAAGTAGTTGTACAGTCCATATTATATATACCTAGTCATTGGTTTTTCCCAATTTTTTTATATTTGAGGTAAAATGCAATATGGCGGATTCTAATTTTTATGGTGAGTCAAGCTGTCACGTTCTTCTTCTTTTTTTTATGTGGAAGAAGAATAATATGTATATATATATGTATGTATATAATGTGTATAAAGTATCAACTTGCATGCATTTTTTTAATTCCAATTTACCGTTTCCACGTTACTCCCAATTTAATCCAAAATTCGGATTATTTTTTTCCCATATAAACTCTTTAAATATTGACTTCAACTTGCAATGTTGGCAACCTGGTTGTCAACCAAGTTGACCCTGACCGTCTATGGGCCCTACTCACTTAAAGCGATCCTATTTTCAAGAAGATCAAGAGAAAAAAAATTACATTGGAACACTAAAACTTTAAAATAAATTTTAAATAAAATATATTGATTCCACACTGTGGACATAAAAATAAATGTGTTGTAAAGCAAAGTAAATAATTAATTATTAAATACCTATTTTCTAATTTTTTTTTTGAAGGTAAAATTGTTGGCGTAATCAAATACTGATCCAAGATTACATGATGTTGTGAAATGTTTACCAGTGTCCCGTTTCTATAACTTGGGTAGAAAATTTTCTACTAGTTGTATTTTCTAAACATGTATTTTCTATTTCAAATTCAATTAGTCAAATTCCACTGTTTCTGTATGAGTGATTGAAAATTTTTTGGTGAGATAGAAGAGGAATTATGGAAATTGAACAATAAATTCAATTGTCAATTCAAAAAAGAGACAATCAACTTTGAAAAACAAAAACAAAATAAAAATTAAAAATAAAATTTAATTAAAAATTTACTTATTTGTTTACTCATTTTACTTTTTTCTGTATTTTAAATATTTTTTCTTGGTATTACATTCTTTTAATCAATACAAAACACAAAATTTCATCGGTTGAAATCTTTTTCACAAGCTAAATAGCTGTTTGGGGGACATCTTCGATCGGCTAGCAAGCAAGCAAGTAAGACTTGCTAGCTGAAATGATAGAATTGGTATCCTCGATTGTTTTTGCTCTCGCAAGTAAGCAAATTAACCGTCAAAATTTGCGATCGCAAAGTTGGTGTCGCAAACTCAGTTAACAGAACACATAACCTCAAATTTCTTATAAATAAGTAGAAACTCAAACCCAAATACTTATGTTATCAATATAATTTGAATATTTTTTTCTTGTAAGGGATAGAATTGGTTAGTGAGACCATTGTATATGAATTTATAAATTTATACACAATTATGAGACTGTAGAAGTTTGAAAATTGAAAAAAAAATAGTTCATAATAAACAAAATAATTTCGGTTATGATTTAAAATTTTAAAATTTCAAAAATTTGAATAAAAAAAACGAATTTTTAACGTAATATAATAGAAAATTATAGGTTATGTATGTAAAAACTTATTCAGCAAAAGTGCTTACAAAATAAAAATGGTTAGCTTGCGATTACAATCGAGGATGTGATTTTTTGTAATCGCAATTAGCAATCGCAAATCCGCCATATTTGCTAGTCGCAATTTGCTTAATTGCTAGCTGATCGAAGATGTCTCCCTAAAAGAAATTCTATCGATAGAAAATATTCCATCGTTCAAAAACCATACAGAAACATTTGAGAATTGAAAATTTCACATTGGTGAATTCCATTTTCTACTGTTTCTTTTCTACTACTACTTTTCTTTTCTTATAGAAACACTTCGTTAGAAAATTACGTCAATTTGACGTCAAATTGAATATTTTCTACTGTGAAATCTATTTTCTATCCTTACAGAAACGGGACACAGAATTTGATTTTATATATACAAAAGATATCTTTGCATATGAAATTTCAGAGTACTGAAAAATAGATGATACTCCCTACGATATAGTCCCCTTTTTCATGGATATTTTTCTAACTTATGAATTTTGGATTAATTTAGATTTTTTTTAATATGTATTTTAAAAAATCCTTTTAGCAAATTTTTATTTAAATTCCACTGTTCTACTCCTATAAAAATTCATATTTTTATATGAGAAAAACACTATGTATTATACATTTATAATATTTTCTATCTTTTTTTTCTAATATTCGTTGTTTTGAAAAATTTACAGATTTGTGTTAAATTAAAATTTTTTCAACACACAAATTATTTTTACCGCAATGTATATTTGAGGTTCTAAGTGTTAAAAACATTCTAAAATTTTATCTAAATTTTCTACTTAAACCATTTTTTGATTTTAGTTATCTCATTTAACTTATTATAATTTTTTTTTTTTTTTAATTTCGAATATAAAACACAATCATTTTCACATCACTACAATATTTAAATTATTTTAATTAAAATTAATTGTGTTCAAAATTATACTAATACTCATATGAGCTTTCAAAAAATGTTCATCATTTATTTTTTTTAAATCCCCTTTCATTAATTATTACATAATATACTACAAAACAAAAACTGAATTAGAATTTATCATATTTGAAGAAAGTAACACTAGCAAAAATTTTTAAAAATTTCTACAAAATCATACTTTTAAGTTATATATTAATTTTTTTTTTTTAAGTGTGTGACAAAAATCACAATAATTATAATCTTTTGTTGCAAAAAGACGAAATTCAATATATTATTATTCTATTTTCATTCATTAAAAAATTCATTTTATATATTGTATAAAATTCTCTAAAATTCATTTTACTCTGTTACATCATTATTTTAATTAATCAATATAGTATTTATTTATATTATTACTTATTTTCAATTTAATTATTACATATATAAATTTTTCTATTTCTTGGAATTTTTAAGAGTACATACATAATTTTTTTAGGTTGCATTTTTTTTACATTCTTAGTGGCATTACTTTCAAAATATGGAAATTTTAGATAAATTAACCCTAAAAAACAAAACAACGAAAATTATTTCAAATTCATCAAATACATAATTCAAATTTAATTTAAATATGTAATAATTATTGTTTTGCCATTTAAAGTTGTTTTATTGCATTTTATGTTTAAAATTAAAAAAAAAAAATCTAGCTTTGGAAGTTCCGTTATTCATTTTTTAATCCTTTTCTAAAAATCTATCATTAAATTTTTTTGATTTAATTAAAAAACTAAAATATAAAGTAAAAGGGAACATATTTTGAAATAATAAAATGATAAAGTGGTTGTTAAAATCTAACTGTAAAGATCATCATCACCATTATCACCTGGCGGATTAGCCGGTTGATTAGAACCTGAACCTTGTGAAGATGATCCCGGATTTGTTGGGAATCTGAAACAAATAACATTATAGTTTTTATATTTTTTTAATGTTAGGCAAAAAAAAAACGTAATCAAGAGTAATTACCTGAAATTAGAGCCAAATCCACGGGATTGTTGTAATGTTTGGGCAAACATTTCATATTTTCTAATGTCATTATCAGAAACTGAACGGCGTGCAAATTTCATAGCTTCTTCGAAATGAGCACGTGTTATTTCAGGAACAGGATCAGATTCATCCATCTAATAAATGAAAAACAAAAATTACACACAAAAAACAAGAAAATAAATTCCTTTTTTTCTCAATACTTACATCCATTGTACTACTTTGTTTTTCAGTACGTTCACGTTCACGTTTAATTTCAGCTTCAATTGCTTGTCGTATAGCTAATTTACATGCTCTTTGACAGATCTCAGTTAAATCAGCTCCAGAAAAACCTTGTGTTACTTTTGCAATGTAATTGAGATCAACTTCTTCAGCAATTGGTGATTTTCTTAAATTTGCTTTTAAAATTGCTTCACGTGATTTTTCATCGGGTAATGGTATATAAATCAATTGATCTAAACGTCCTGGACGTAATATAGCTGGATCAATAATATCAGGACGATTTGTTGCACCAATTATGAATACATTCTTTTTCGCACCCATACCATCCATTTCAGTTAAAATTTGATTTATAACACGATCTGCAGCTCCACCAGCATCACCTACATTACCACCACGAGATTTTGCAATACTATCCAATTCATCAAAGAACAATACACATGGTGATGCCGATCTAGCTTTATCAAATATATCACGTACATTTGCCTCAGATTCACCAAACCACATTGTTAATAATTCTGGTCCTTTAATAGATATAAAATTTGCTTGACATTCATTGGCAATAGCTTTAGCCAATAATGTTTTACCACAACCTGGTGGACCATAGAATAATACACCACGACTTGGTTGCATACCAAATTTAAGAAATTTGTCTGGATGTTCAACTGGATATTGTACTAATTCTTGTAATTCTTTTTTAACATTCTCAAGACCACCAACATCGGACCATGATACAGATGGCACTTCAACAACTGTTTCACGTAATGCAGATGGTGATGATTTTGTCATTGCATAACGGAAATTATCCATTGTAACTGCTAATGAGTTTAATACTTCAGCATCAATTTTATCATCATCTAAATCAATCAAATCCATTTTTTCACGGATCTGTTGTAATGCCGCTTCTGAACACAATGATGCTAAATCAGCACCAACATGACCATGAGTTTCAGCAGCGATCTGTTCTAAGTCAACGTCATCAGCTAAACGCATGTTTTTAGTGTGAATACGTAAAACTTCAAGACGTCCAGTTGCATCTGGAATGCCAATATCAATTTCACGATCGAAACGACCGAATCGACGTAACGCTGGATCAATCGAATTTGGCCGATTTGTGGCTGCCATTACAATTAAATGTGAACTCTTCTTCATGCCATCCATTAGGGTTAGTAATTGTGAAACGATACGACGTTCAACTTCACCATGCGTTTTTTCACGTTTCGGTGCAATTGCATCAATTTCATCAATAAAAATGATAGCTGGTGAATTCTTTTCAGCTTCTTCAAATGCTTTACGTAAATTCGATTCAGATTCACCAGCTAATTTTGACATAATTTCCGGACCGTTAATCAAAAAGAAGAAGGCTCCAGTTTCATTTGCAACAGCACGTGCTATAAGTGTTTTACCAGTTCCTGGAGGTCCATACATAAGAATACCTCGAGGTGGTTTAACACCAATTGCTTTAAACAGTGATGGATGACGTAATGGTAATTCCACCATTTCTTTAATTTGAGCTAATTGTTTACGACAACCTCCAATATCATCATAACCAACAGCATTTAGGGATTCCTCTTCCTCCTGAAAAATTTAAGAAAAAGCTCATGGAGAGAGTTATACTTAAAGTCAGGGATGCCAATTTAGTCGTTTCCGCGGCTAAAATATATGTTTAAATTTTCAATTATCAGTTATTTCAAAAATATAACAACTTAACAAAATTTCGAGTATTGAAGATTTTCAAGTATTGAATCGATATTAATCACATTACATAAATCACATTGCTTTTCCCATCCTTTTCTATACTATTAAAAGTTACACGACTGATTTTGATAACGTTCCTTTTTTTTTGTTAAGTTTTTTTTTATTTTATTCATTTTTTGTGAATCTTTTATTTTGTTTTTAAATTAATATATCAATTAAAATAAAGTGAATTAATGAATTTATTTTCATTATTTTATATTTTTATAAAAAAAACCTTTTGCTTCCTTAACATTTTTACTCCTTATATAATCAACAATATGCAAGACAAACACCACAAGTTCAAAAATTCAACATTCAACATTATTGAAGTAATTTTTCTCCGGCTAAACCGGCCAGATTTAGCCGGTTTCTGAAATTTTTATTGGCATCTCTGCTTAAAGTTTGAAAAAAAGTACTCACTTCTCTTTTTATTGGATCACCGTCGCAAAATATTACAGTATCAGGTGCAACAATACAATATGGTTCAGGATCAGTTAGAACAACTTTAAATTCAACTGAACGCATAGCTCCACGCACAATAAACACATCATTCATATGAATTGGTCTATAAGCTTCTAAGAAATATGGTTTTAAGTAAACTTCAAATAAGTTTCTGTGAAAACAAAACAACAACAAAATAATTACATGTACAATGAAATTACAAAAAACAAAAAAAACAAAATCTTAAAACTTATTTACCCTGTTAAATCTTCAACGGTATCATCGATTGGAAGAATTCTTACTCGTTTACCGTATTGGACATCAGGGCATGCTTGAATTGAGACAACATCAGATAAGTGCACACATAAATTATTTCTTACCTAAAAATTTTCAAAGATTTATTTAAAAGGGAAAAAATCTTCTTATATTTTAAATTACTTACAACACGATTCATACGAATTTTTTCATCTGGACAATTTTCATCCGATAAAACTATGCAAACAGTTTCTTTACGTCTTTTACCTTTAAGTAAAACTGTATCTCCACGAAATAGAGATAATTCATCCATTTTTGTCTGTAAAAATAATTTAATTTTTAAATTTCAATAATAATCACTGAAGAAAAAAAGTACCTGGGACAATGAAACTACAGAGTTATCATCATTTGTTGCTTCTTCAACAATAAGACGATTTGGACGATCCTTCTTTTTTAGGATTGCAGTTGACAAATCTTCAGGACTAAAAAATTTGAAAAAAAAAATTAATTAATTTTGAATATGTAAATATGTACCTACATTGTCAAACACATTCAAAATATAAATCAAATTGCTGAGAAGGTAAATACCTGAATTTAGAGTATAATTTATGAGTTAATTTCACCTTGAACAGAAACACTTATTCATCAACAAAATAATAAAATTATACAAAATTTTCTATATTTATCAAAAATTATTATTTTTCTTTGTTCATGACAAAAAAATATTTCTAGTGATGGAAAAAATGAAACTTTTTCCCTTAAGCGTAATGTAAATACTTATTAGAAGGGTTATGGCAAAAAAAATTTAGTTATCTAAAAATTTTTTTTTAAAATTTAAACTTAATATTATATGTATAAATAATTCATATAGTTTATAAATTAAAAATTGCCATAATTACAATTTTAAAAATCATATTACATATTTTTAATAAAAATAAAAAAGTGTAACGTTAAAAAAAATGATGACAATGAGTAACTTTTCTAACGTGACAAGCAAAATTGAAGGTGAATAATTGTGTGAATTGTGTCGGCTAAATTTCAAAAATCATAATTATAAATTATTAAAAATCAAGTATATAATAATTTTTTAAATTTATTAAAATACAAAATATAATTACTTACTTTTTTGGATCTACCATCTTGTTATAATAGATATTATTTTTAAAAAAGAATTAATAAAATTTTTATAATTAAACGGAACTCCGATTTCCAATATGAAAGTACCCCTAGTATATAAATTATAAGACACTAATTTATCCACATACATATATTTATATATACATAGTAAGTAATAAAGCTGATGTCTTTAGGATTCGATTCTAGCTAAAAGCTATATACACACTAGTCACTAGATGAACCGAATGATGTATTAAACGATCTTTAATTGAAAAAATATATCAAAATTGTACATTTTTTTAGACTAAATAAATTCAAATTCACCGTGATTTTTCTTAAAATAGTATATATCTTTTTTAAAATTTTAATTAAAATGAATAAGGTGAAGAATTTTTTTCTTTAAAAAAAGTCTTTTAACTAGAATTGACACCTAAGTCTTACTTCCACTCCACGTGCCGGTGCTACCATATAGACATAAATAAAATTTCAGCATTGTGAAATCTACTACTATAATTTTATCTAAATAATAGTATTAAATAATTTTAGGATAGTCAATAGCATGGTAAATAGAATAGGAAGGTATGCTGAAAAGGGGGTTTTAACCTAAAATAAAAATGTCAGTTACAGATGACGTAGTTACGAAGAAATTTTGAATTTTTAGAAATAAAAACTGTTGTACGTTCACAATAATTATATATGTATACATTTTTTGTTTGCAATTCTTCAAATTTTTCTCATTTTCTGTTCAGTCAGATTGTTTTCAATTAATTAATTAATTGTATAAAATTTATACAAATATTTTTCTCATCATTTTTGTGAAATGTCGAAATTATACATTTTTTGCTACCTAAAATATTTAAGTTTTAAAATAAGGTATTTATATACATTTTATCAGAATCACATCCTCATATCCCATACTTTATAAGCTTATATTATAAAAAATCTAAAAATAAAATATGTATTTGTTTTAATTGTGTAAATTTTTTTTCTTTTTCATTTAATTTTATCGTTTTTATTGTACCATCACGACCGCTTGTCTTCAAATACAAACAATCATTTATATCATCTGAATAATTAATTTGCATTAAATGTGTCACACCAAAATGATTATGAAGATTTTTTAAAGTATATTTCAATTCCACAATATTATTTTTTAATGAATATAAATAAACATGTCCTTGACGGTTACATATTAAAAACCAACGATTTTTTATAATTTCTGCCGTTGTAAACCATTTTTCTTTAATTGATGATGGTAATTGAAAATTAATATGATACAATGGATTTTCAATATTTTCATATCATCATCATCACATAATAATATTTCTTTAGTTTCATCACATATAAAAATTAATTAAATTTTAAATTTTCATAAATTAAAAGTTTCTTATAACCGCCAATTAAAATTAAACAATTATTTTCATTTGTTACAAATGTTTCTAAAATTGTACAATTTTTCAATTGAATATCTTCTTTTATTTCCCAATTAAATGTTTTTATATAAATGTAATCTGTTGTAATCCCAACAAAATTTTGTGAATTTTCGCAATTTTTAAATTGATAACATTTAAATTTTGTGAAATTATTAATATTGAATGAATTTATCACTGTTGGAATTTCTTGATATAATTTAACTTTTAAGTTATTATCATCATCATCACCATTCACGCTGAATGATTTGAAAATTTTTTCTAACTGGATAATGATTGGTAATTTTTTTATCATTTATGGTCCAGATAATCATTTCACCAAATGCGTTTCCTACAAAATACAAAATGAAATTAATTTAATATGAAAAAAATTCCAAAAAGAATTCCCTAATTACCTCCAAAAATTGTTAAATTTGAATTTGATTCCATTAAATGCGAACAATACATTGTGGATTTATCAATACATGAATATTTTTCTAAAATTTTAAATGCGTTTTCATGAAAACAATATTCAACAATTAAAAGGATACTATGAGCTGTTAATAGATAAAATTTTACAATTTCTGGGTTTGTATTTTTATTTAAAAACAGCCCATTACTAATCCAATCCGTATTTTCGAACAGGAAAGTAGTTTAAATTCTTCGTTGATATTTTTTACTACTCACACAATTATGAGAGATCAAAGAAAATTCTTTTGCTCCATACGTTAAAAGAACATTATGATCTGTTTCATATTCTAGACCATGGATTTTTTCTTTGAATTTACAATGTAATTTTTCACGTTGAACTTCATTCGGCTCATTCTTTGGGGAGTCTGATGATGATGTATTCAAATAGCTATTGTGCACCACATGAAGTTCATTTCCGATTGCTGTAGAAAAAAAGGAACTGATTAGAAAAAATAACTATCATAAGTATGTATAACAATTTGAAGATTTATGAAAAAACTGTACATGAACCCTTAAGGAGTTTAAAAGGTTTTAAGGAGTTCGTTTTTGCAGAGGTGTATTTAGCAGTCTGTCTTTTAATAAATAATCTTCCTCCACAAAATGATTTGAACACACGGCCCAATTATTTTTCATATACTTAAAACATTTTACTGGTTTCACACCACAGGCCCGAATCCACTTCTCAAACATATTTTTTTCAGATGGAAATCTGAAAAATTTAACTTTTTCTTTTGTTTTTCTTTTCCTGTATAATTTTTACAGGACATCACCACACATTTAACCATTTTAATAGATTTTTTTTTTTCAATAATATATAGTCAATTATAGTTTTTAAATATATTTAAATTCACTTTATTTATAAAATAATACAATTTTATCACTAGCCACTATGCAAACTACATATAAAAAAAAATGTAAACAAAAACTTTTTCTTCGCAGCTACGTCATCAACTTATTGTAATGTCACTAAAAAACGAAAAAAAATCTCCGCCATATTGCTTTTCAGCATACCTTCCTATTCTATTTACCAATTACCATGGTCAATAGTGTCAATAACGATGACGTTTGACATTATATGACAGTTATAGAGCATGTTTACATTATCCTTTATTTAAAGCTATGTTCACTTTCACTAATAAATTTAAATATTAACGTTTTTCATTCTATTTTCTGTACAAAAACAAAACAAAGTACAATAAAATAATTAATAAATGTGCAGTTATGCATGTCCTCTATATCAAAAAAAAAATATCATATCACTAAATATCAAACTGCAAATATTGATAAAAATATCAAGGAAATTTTAAATTTAATATCGATATATTGATATTTATTGATATTTTGAACATCCCTACCTCTATTGTATTTGCTGTACATAAACAACATACAAAATGTTCAACTAAAAGCAGATTATAAAACCTATGCAGACGACACGGTATTAATCTATTCGGGTAGAAATACAGAAGAATTGCAGTCAACTATTAATGATGATCTGGCAAAATTCAAGAATTGGGTAGATAGCTCACATTGAATTCTGAAAAAACAAAAATAATGTTCTTCAAAACAAGAAACAAAAAGGATATAAAACCACAAATTATTATAGATAACACGATAATAGAACGAGTAGCAGAAATTATGTACATATTTATACTTTATTTAACAATTAAAGTCAGTATTGTGCTTATGGAGGCAGTACCCGATGAGTTTTTTGCCTTGGTAATATTTAATTTAAAAGATTTCTCTCGATTGAAATTGAGATCTGATCACCCCACACACGAGATAGATTTATACAAACGAAATGTAAAAGAGTATAGAAAAGTATGCCTATCTTGCCTGTACTGACTTTAATTGTTAAATAAAGTATGTATAGGTATAATCATTGACGAGAAGTTGACTTGATCATCTCATGTTGTCAAGCTCATTAAAAAAGTGACTCCAATAACTGGTGCAGTTAAACGCAGTAATTACAATGATAAAAAAATAGCTAACATCATTTATAAACCATGCATTCTTCCGCATATTAAGTATTTAATTACAGTTTGGTCCCAAACTACAGCTAACAATATTCAAAGAGTTAAAAAAATTCTACATAAATCACTTAAGAACTTATATTAATTATCATTGGAGCACAAGTTCGAGAAAAGTTTTTGAAGAAACAAATAATATCCAGCTTCATGATATTATTCATGTTGAAAATTGCAAACTGATTCACAAAATCGTTAAACGAGAAATAAAATTCAACACTTCTCTCAAGAAAAATAAAGACTTACATACCTATGACACAAGAATAGCTAATCTTATTCATATTGAGAAATTTAGGACAGTGAAAGCCAAAATTGGAATATCAAGGGAAGCAACAGCAAGCTACAATCAACTTCCACAGAGGATTAAGGATATATCAAATTTGAAGAGCTTCTCCAAAAATCTCATAATACATGTACATACATAAAAATAAAAAGTGAAAATATTAATAATTTAACATTCTACTTAATGTATAATATATTAAAATAATACAAATTACACAATTTGTAAAATTTGTTAAAATCTCAACAGATCTTTGTACTGCTCCTACACCAGCTATTCGCTGTTTGAGCAGACATTACAATGGCCCCTATTCCGAGAGTCGTTTCGATCGACAATCGACTATCGACTTCTCAGTCGAGGCGAAAAAAAATTCGTATTCTGTAAACAGATCGCCTCGACTTAAAAATGTTACCATGTTGTCAAAATAAAATATTTTTGAAAAAATTAAGGAAGTTGATCATTGTTGTGGTTTAATTTTTTTTAAAAAGTGAGTTTTTTAAAATTTCAAAAATGAAATTTTTTATTGAATATGAAGAAGAAAGAGTTGAAAGAATTAGAAACAAAATTCTTTATTTATTTGAAACTTTCACCCTGTAAATTAATATAAATATATAACTAGAATATAAAAAATTTGTTTATATGTTCTTACATTTTAATACCTCCGAAACAACACAACACACAACAAAACAAAAATGTAAGCTCACTGATTAGGTGATTGTCAAAAGCTACTCCACTAATATAAGTCGATATATCGACTCAAATCGAATCTCGTGATAGCAAAAATTGATACTGAGTCGACAAAGAAGTCGATTGTCGATCGAAACGACTCTCGGAATAGGGGCATATAGTATTTTAAGATTGTATATTCATAAATTCATATATACTAGATCTAAGATAACTTAGGCTAGTATAATTATAAATATTTGTAAATTGTAAATAAATTGTAAATTGTTAATTGTAAATAAATAAATAAATAAATAAAAATAAAGAAAATATTTTAAATGAATTTTTTTATATTCTTGAAAATTTTTGTAAAATAGAAAACTGATTAAAATAAAATCAAGTTTATGACATATTTTCTTGCTTTCTTTTAAATTTTCAACATATCAAACCATGAAAACAAAATATGTATAATAGATCTCAATGTACATATTTATTATTATGAAACGGAGACGTAGACACTAATTGGGTGAAAATACATTGGTTGTAATGCGCTAGTTGTAACAATTTTTTTCCTACTTGGTATAATAAGAATAGTCTAAAATAATTTTAGCTGACGGTTGTAATACACTCACGCTCGTTACAACTTGGTCGTGCCACCATCAAGTGTATTTTCAGGAGTTGTTAAAACCGGTTATAAACTCGTTTGCGAAGGTCTCAGCAGTCCCAGTCTATTTTACCCCATTGTCAGCAATTGAATTTTAAATAAAATGATAGCTCTGCTAAAAAGGATTCAAATTTTAAGATTTTAGGAAAAAGAATTAAAACAAATGAATATGTGATAAATTTCGTCAATATGTATGAATTGTTTTGTAATGTGAAGAAATTAACTTGAATTTATATTATGGGATCAGGAAAAATCATCGCCAGCAATTCTTCGCCTCAACAATTGATCGCCACAACAATTCACCGCCAGCAAAATTCTTCGCCAGTGTATTTTATCGTCATATTACGAAATTTTTTTAGGAAAAATTAATTTTGTTGATTATGTGTATAATTATAACATATTGTATTAAAACATAAAATCTTTGTTTATATGTATATTTTGTATTCAAGAATTTTTTTTTTTGTTTTTTTTTTTTTAATTTCAATATTGATTTGCATGTTATTCTATGACTGAAATATGTATCTACATACAAAGTATACGTACTAATTTCAGTCATAGAATAACAGGGCGTGGGATCTGAAAATGTAGTACCACTTGAAGAATTTTTTTATTCATTTGTTTATTTTTTCTTTCAAAAATATTATTCATAAACAAACAAAAATTTTTCAAGTGGTGCTACATTTTCGATGGTGGCTGTTAAAAATGAGAAATGAAGCATACTAAAATATTTTTGACTTGAAAATAAGAGTTTGATTAGATTAAACTTTAGTAAAGAAAAATTAATATTTTATTTGTTTTAGACCAAATTTGAGGATCGAATATCATAAAAAGTAAAATCTTAAAACTTTCATTAGCGATGTAATATTGCATTGTCATGCAGTTCTGAGCTATGTTGAAAGTTTCAAGTCTCTATCTCATCAAAAAGTTGGTTAAAAATTGAAAATCAATTTCCAAATTTGTACCGAACAGACAGACAAGAAACCAAGCTAATAAAAACATTTTAATTTTAAAAATGGACTAGTACAAAAAAATACAAAGGCAATGTGAATATTGTATTATATTTTTGATATTTTCCCATAATGCTTTTTTAAAGGCGGGATAAAATGAATTTATTTGTATTTTGGTTGTTGTTTGAATTATAGTATAGTACGATTTAAAAAAGATGGCATTTCGTATTATACTAGAGAAACATGCGCAGAAGAAATGATACTTACACACATGCATTTTTGTTTTTGTAAATTCTAAGAAAGAGGTTTCTTCCTTCGTATATGTATACACAAGAAGATCACTAACACATGTAAGATATGCGCGAACCTGTGCCATCTTTTTTGATTCGTTCTATACAAGCTGATACAGGATATTTTTGATAAAATTAGTGGATATTTTTTTTTCAAAGTGAATTTGTGATTTATATACATATGTAATAATATATGTAGAATGTAGATACATACGTATATATACATATTTTTTGAAAATAATACAAATTTTTTTTTTAATATAAATAATAATAAACTATACTATTTTTCTTTTTGGAAGAGTTTGTGCTAACTTCACGTATAATTGTTTGTAGGAAATTCTTAAAATCATACCTCTGCCAACCCTAAAAAAGGTACTTTTTAAATATTAAAATATGCCAACGGGGTGTTTCAAATTCTACAGAAATCATTTCAACATTTTTTTGTTAAAAAAAAATTCTAAAAAGGCAGTTTCTGTATGATTTCACATTCCTGTATATTTTTATTTGATAATAAATTAACTTAAATTGGAAATATTATAAAAGTTTCCAATTTTTAATGAGATATTTCAACTTTTGTTTGCTAATTTTTAATTTCTAAGAATGAATCATCCTGTACCTTTAAAGTTTTTATTTTTTTTTATTATGGCAAAAAAAAGTACATCCTCCCGTTCGATGTTGTATATCACATCGCGTGAAGACAACTGATTTTATTTATTCAGTTGTCGCCTACTTTCATCAACACCGTAGATATTTCTGATCTCTTATACTGAAATTTCCATTAATTTTATATGAATTTCGATTTCAATACTTTGTTATTGGTTTTTTATTGTTATTCTTAATTTATTTTCGTTTCACTAAAGTATTTTTATTGTAAAAATCCAAGTGTTTCAAGTAAATTAAGTAAGTAAAAGTGGGTGAATTAAAGTGATTTTAAAGCTAATAATGTATTCAAGTAGAAAATTTTGTTGTATATACTATTAATTTTATCTTTATTTTAAATTTCCCATAAATTTCCCACAATTACCTGCTTTTTTGTAAAATTAAAAAATAAAAAAAATTTCATCTGGCAGCCCTTGGTAATTTTTAATTTATATTTTCCTAGATTGAAATTGAGATTTGAGATCTGATCACCCCACACACGAGACAGATTTATTCAAACAATTTGTGAAAGAATATAGAAAAGTATGCCTATCTTGCCTGTACTGACTTCCAAAAAGAAAAATAATATAGGATTTTGTTTTATTATCAATTATCATTGATTATGGATCTTTTTATTAATATCATTAAAATTTTTGATATTGATACTGATAGTGATGATAGTGATGAAGTGGAAAATTTAAGAAGACCATACACTTTACGAGGTCGAGTAAATCATTTTAGTTATTGGGATGACATCGAATTTTTTGCACGTTTTCGTTTGCAAAAACGTACATTTATGTTGTTATTCAATAAAATTGAGCATCAGTTGTTAATAAGTTGGAATAAGTAAGTAAAATTAATTGATCGATTATATTCATGATAATTTATATTTTGTAATATGATGTGATACATTTTGCCAAACAAAAATAAGTTGGTAATGAATCGACAATCACAATAGAGAAAAAAATTGTAAGCACATTTATGTCTGAAAAATATCTTAACATAAAAAATTATTTCTATATTTATTTTAAGGACAAGAGAATGATCGCCATTAAATCAACTATTATTAGCATTGAGGTTTTATGCAACCGGTAGTATTCTATGAGTGAGTGGAGACTTTTTTGGTGTTGGAGTATCTACATCCTCCCGAATAATTAAAAAAGTATCAATAATTATTGCTTCCCTTCGTCCAGAATCAATAAAAATGCCAAGAAACTTGACAGAAATTCGAGTGATACAACAAGGATTTTACTCTATATGCACAGATTTCCTAGAGTAATTGGATGTATTGATTGTACTCATATAAGAATACAATCTCCAGGAGGAGATTCTGCTGAAAACTTCAGAAATAGAAAGGGATATTTTTCACTGAATGTACAAGTTGTGTGTGATCATAATTTGAAAGCAATTGATATTGTTGCAAGGTGGCCAGGATCTGCTCACGATTCTACAATATTCAGTCATAGTAGTTTTCTGTATGTTCTTTATTTTTATCAAAAACGAAAAGAAAGAATATTTAAAAAAAAAATGTATAATGTATGTATGTATATATATATATGTATAATTGTTTATATTGTATAATATGTATAAAAATTAATTGATATTTTTACCTTCAATATCGTTATCAAATCTGGATTTTAATCCTATCATTGATAAACTGGATACAGCCAATAACTTCTCTTCATATGGCTGCAAATTATTGGATTCACACGGACCACCACCTGTTTTGTTAAGAGATAATCTTAACGTAGAGCACTTCTTTCGTAATTCTTTTTTTAAATTATCATATTTAGCTCTAATTGTTTTAGAGCTCCTTGGAAAGCTTCCTAAAGAGGCGTTGAATTCATCTGTAATTTTCTCCCACGCACTATTTTTTTTCTTTCTTAGAAGTGCTATCGGTTTTTTTTATTTTCTATAATCTCTTTTTTTCTTAAACAAATTTCTATTGAAAGTTCTATTTCACTTTTTGTGAAATTCACTGCTATTTTTTTTTCTAAAAATTCCACTTTTTTTCATACTTTTAACTTATTATTAAATTATTTTATTTTAACTTTAACAACTCCACTGTTCACTGGTAATAATAAAAATAATCAACGATTACTTAACGCCACACTTGAAAATTTGAAATTATTCAAAATTAACTATGAAGTTGGCTTCATTAAGCATTTAACCACTCAAAATTAATCATGAAGTTGACCTCATTTAGTATTCGGAAATTCGGAAACAACATTTTCAGGGCTGTGATTAGTATTTCTAACTCGATGATAACTTATCTGAGGGTCTATTCTGTTTCGTCGAAAAAATGAGAATGAGAAAAACTTCGCATTTCATTTCTCATTCCAATTTCTCATTTTATTTTTTCATTTTTCTCATTAAAGCGATTCTGTTTTGCATAATGAAACATTGTTGCTGAGTTTCCAGCTGAATGGAATTATATTGGAATTCTCATTTGATTTTGGAATTTTGACATTTGACAGCAGGTTATACTATTTACATTCTTAGATATGTACCTATATTATTTACTTCATTACTTGATCGGTTTGTAAAAATGTAATACATTAACTACATTTTTGTACTTGAAATAATACTTGAAATATTTGAATACTTAAAAATTTAATTATAGAAAATGTAGTTAATAAATTACAAAAATATGAAATATATCACATTACTTGCATTCAAAATTATTTTAATAAAAATAAAAATTGTTATTTTGTTTTATTTATGTATTTGGTCAATTCTTTGTAAATTGAAAACAAAATCTTCACTTTCTTCAGTAAAAGTGACAATTATTAAATACTTAACAATTTACAGAATTCTTAAAGGGAATATTAAGAATGTATTAATAAGGTTGTGTACGAGTCTTTTGCGTTAACGCCTTTTTTCAGATAAATTTAAAACAAAAGGTCAAAAAAATGGAATGTTCTATAAGCATATGTAGTTTCAAAAGTGAAGGTAAATTGTAATAAATGTAGAAGTATCAAGTCTCTACACTTTCATTATCCGAAAATTTTTTAATAAAATTTCTCACAAAAATGTCTTCTGCGTTACCAGAGAATCTACCTAATTCATCTTTCTTTATTTTTTTTTTTTTTATTGAAATGTTTTTCATCGAAGTTAAAAATTTAATAATTATTCTAGAGAAAAAAAATACTGAATATGAATTTTTTGATATTTGAAAATAAAATTCAGAGAACATTCAATATTTTTTTTCTAATTTTATTATCCAACAATTTTTAGTTAAATTTCTCATAAAAAATGTCTTCTTCGTTACCAAATCGACTATTTTTTTAAATTATTAATTTAAAAATGCACTTCAAACACTGTTTTCAGAATTCTCATACGCTGATATAGTGATGAAACTTTTTTTCTCATATGAAAATAATTTGACAGTTTTTGTCATTTTCTCATTGAATTAGAATCGGAACACTGGGAAAAACTTTGGAAATTTCTCATTCTCATTTTTTCGACGAAACAGAATAGACCCTCTGTGCTTTGGATGAAAAAAACCAACTTAGCATTTATTGGTGGTTTAACTTTATCTAAAAATTCATAATTACCAACCATGAATAAATTGGACATAAGAACTATGAAGAAACTATACTATTTTTCTTTTTGGAAGTCAGTTCAGGCAAGATAGGCATACTTTTCTATATTCTTTCACAAATTTTTTGAATAAATCTGTCTCGTGTGTAGGGTGATCAGATCTCAATTTCAATCGAGGGAAATCTTTTAAATTAAATATTACCAAAGGCAACAAACTCAGCGAGTACTGCTCCCATAAGCACAATACTGAAACTGATCAGTTCTCAAATCTCAATTTCAATTCAATCTAGGAAAATATTTTAAATTGAAAATTACCAAGGGCTGCCATATGAAATTTTTTTTATTTTTTAATTTTACAAAAAAGCAGGAAATTTATGGCAAATTTAAAATAAAGATAAAATTAATAATATATGCAACAAAATTTTCCACTTGAATACATTATTAGCTTTAAAATCACTTTAATTCACCCACTTTTACTTACCTAATTTACTTGAAACACTTGGATTTTTACAATAAAAATACTTTAGTGAAACGAAAATAAATTAAGAATAACAATAAAAAAACCAATAACAAAGTATTGAAATCGAAATATCTACGGTGTTGATGAAAGTAGTTTTAATCAAGGATTTTTATGTTTTCATTTAACGATAAATTGATTTTGCCTTGTAATTACTGAGTTATTGAATTTTTACTTTTTGCTTTTTTTTTTTGTATTTCGATAACATAATCTAAAATATATCTTTTGTTTTTTGATATTATTTTGATATTTAATATTCTAATTGTATTATCCAATTAAATAAAATTTATTTCTAACTATTATTGTTTTTTTTTTTTTCACAATTTACACAATTTATATGTATAAAGATCCAAAAGCATTACGTTTTGTTTTTAAATAATGATAAAAATATTGTTTGTTTAGGAAATTTGGAAAAAATTCAAATTTAAATAATAATGAGAAGTATTCATGCTTGAAAAACGTAACGAAATTACAAACAAGTACGTACATAAATAAAACAAAATATCATAGATGAAAAAGGATAATTTAAAAAATACGAGTATATTATTATTATACTTATGTATGCATACATTTAATTCAAAATCAAATTTATATTGAAAACAATTTTATAAATGAAACATTAAAAAAATTTTTATTAAATAGCAAATAACGATTACGTAGGAATATTAAAAATAATAAATTTTAATTTTACAATAAAATTAAAAATACTGAATATCATTATTATCATAAATTAATTTTTTATTAATCAAGGCAATACTTTCAATAGCTACGGCAATCCTGAAATTTAATCATTTTCTTTTATACTCATGAGTCATGACTCTCTTTCCGTTGACACCAGCTAATCAATCAATCAAACAACATTTACGATTTACCTACTTTGTTTGAGTGTAAATCGGCTGCGCATTGCGCAACGAATTTATATTTTTTACTTCGGATTTTTATTTTTCATAAAAACAAATGGCGACAACTGAATAAAATAAATCAGTTCAGTTGTCTTCACGCGGACGCGATGTGACAGACAACATCGAACGGGAGGATGTACTACTTTTTTCCATAATAAAAAAAAATAAAAACTTTAAAAGTACAGGATGATTCGTTCTTAGAAATTAAAAATTAGCAAACAAAAGTTGAAATATCTCATTAAAAATTGGAAACTTTTATAATATTTCCAATTTAAGTTAATTTATTATCAAATAAAAATATACAGGAATGTGAAATCATACAGAAACTGCCTTTTTAGAATTTTTCTTAACAAAAAAATGTTGAAATGATTTCTGTACAATTTGAAACACCCCGTTAGCATATTTTAATATTTAAAAAGTACCTTTTTTAGGGTTGGCAGAGGTATGAATTTAAGAATTTCCTACAAACAATTATACGTGAAGTTAACACAAACTCATTGGGTACTGCCTCCATAAGCACAATACTGACTTCCAAAAAGAAAAATAGTATAGGCACAAGATATCTTGACCTGAAGAAACTAGGCATTGTGTTTTCTTTATATAAAAGCCGTTCTCCATAAAACCAAAGAATATTAAAGAAAGAATATGCACTTCATACATGAAACTGAAAATTGCGTCTTATTTTATGCAATACGTAGACATTTTTCATAAAAATTGTTAGAAATATTCCAAATTATAAAATATATTCTACCAAGCGAGATGCAAAATTCCACATGTTCGTGGCCCGTGGGAACACAACTAACTCTAATGTTCGAGAATTTATGGTATAGCGGTTTGCTAAAAATTATTGGAATAAAATAAAAATATACATATATGTGTGGTATTTTCGAATAAGAAAATAAAGCAACACAAACCAAACACTGTACCTAACTTCTTTACTTTTAAATATTATTCCTTTATATTATTCTTTACGCTATGATAAAACTGAATACAATTTTTCAAATATTCAAAATAGCTTCAATTTAGCTCTCCTAAAAACTAGTGAAATTCGACTTGAGCTATTATAGCTTTTTGTCACAGAATTTATTATTCAATTACTTCATTTATTTGTTTTCTAGTTCGATTGTTCGATGATACTTAGTATCTACTTCATTTGCGGGAACACTTCATTCAATATCATAAAATTCAAATACAAACAAAAAAATTCACTTCTAATCAAATAAAGTAGTTTTTTAATATTTTAAAGAATGATATAATAATAATATGTAGGTACTTTAAAATATAAAATGGAAAAATAATAATTGTATATCATAATATTACGTTACATTAATTGTACTTTGTAGACTTTAGTGGTCCTGTATACATATTTTTGAAATACATACGAATATTAAGTTTTAATGATTTGCATATGATCAAGTCTAATTTACATAAGATACATAATATGTATGTATGGTATATGGATGTGATGTGTTCAAAAAGTAACCGGATGAATAATAGCAAAAACTATATATGTACTACATAGCAGAGAATAATAACCCGAAAAAAACAACAATAACCATTTATTTCAGCTTTAACATTCCGATCTACATATATTTAATTTTACATACATACATTTTTACGATCAATGCTAAGGATATTTTTGTAGACATTTCGTCCCTTAAAAAAATTATGTTCCTGGAGGAATATGAAGCTGAAAATTAATGAGGATGTTATGTTCCTTGAAGGGTTCTCTTCGGAACAAACTTTAAACTAAAAATACATCAACTAGGGCAAAAACTATTGGGTAAAATCAACGACTATACTATTATATATATAGTACCAAGACAGAATGCTCAATTTTATTTTATTATTGTTTATATGTGTTGGGCGTACCAAATTAACATGTTTTTAGTCAATTATAACTGTTGTGATTAAAATTACATAAAAATTATGTTCTAATGAAATGTAGAGAAGATCCTAAGCTTTATTTTCACCGAATATATTAAATATCTATGAGCAACGTAAATCAAAGACAAAACGTAATAAATATTAAGTAACATAAAACTGAGAATCAATTTTTCATTAAATCTCCCAAATTACTAAAAATATCAAATTAAAATGTTCTACAAATTTGTAGATTTTTATTAAATAAACATTTTTCCCAAACATTTTTATATCATAAAATTAATAGAAATTAAGTTATTGAAGAAAAATGATAATTTTTAATAAATATCATAATTACCTCTCTCATTCTCTTTCAGTTTCAGTACATTTTTAATAGATGTGAAATAAGAAACAAAAGAAATAATTGTGATATTTATTAAAAATTATCATTTTTCTTCAATAACTTAATTTCTAATTTCTATTAATTTAACTTTAATAAACTCTACTATGTATGATTAAAATAAATTTTCTACGATTTTCGAAATTAAAATCTGAGTATTAAATTTTATCACTTAGTAGGTCCTAAAATTATTACTTTCCATTTCTAAGTCAGAAATCTAAATCTTATCGATCCTCGTGAAAAATGCAAAATACAATTAAGATGTTTTCCTGAAAGAAAAAATACTTTTGCATATTTTTTTTTAAGTTTTTAAAAAAAGTTGAAAAATGTTACTTCATTGTCATACCTAATATGTACAATATATTAAAGAACGTGAAGGTATATAAAATATACTCGTGTATCGGTGTATATTTATAATGAAATGTATTTGTAATATTCTTACGTCTGTAAAATAATTAAAGGACATCATGGTAAGAAAAAAAAAAGTGTAAATAATATGTAATGATGCATATAAGAACAAACACAATTATCATAATCATCATAATCATTATTATTTTATTACAGTTTCACTGCGACAAAAGTATATATATGTATAATATGATAATTTTAAGTATCTCACACTTTACGCATATTTCATATACATATTTGTATATTTTTCCACATCCTTGAATTGAATTTATCCTGTATATTTACACTTAACCTACGCATGTAATATGTGAAATGAAATAGTAATTTCAAAATAATATGGAAAAAAAAAATTAAATTATTATTTACGATAGCAAAATTACAGGCAAATGAATCGTTGTATCTTGTAATTTACCACCAATAGTGAATTTATATGTTAACACTTCTTATTTAACCCTATATATTATCTAATAAATATACGCGAAATAATAATACTTTTATATGTACATAAGTATATACATATATATGCGATACATCAATGTTAAATTAAAAAGTAATGAAAAATAAGAGAAAAAAAATCAAGAAAATGTATATTCTTTATGTATTTATGTACGCATATACATGTGCTTATATGTTTTTTCTTATACATAATATTTTTAATATAAAAGCAATATTTTTCTATAAAAATGAAACTATTCCATTGAAAAATTTCAACAGGATAATACGAAAAATATTATTTATTTTGTTAAAATACGTATTGTGTATTATAGTGTGTGTTAAATTGTGAAGCTATAAGCCTATAACAGTGGGAAAAGGCAAGTACAAAATTACAAAAGAAAAAAAACCGTTTTAAAAATTTAAATTAAGAAAAAAGAAAATTGCAATAATTACGCATTCATATTTAAAATACATATTTTTAAATTTAATAATATATAAATGATTAAGAAGCAAAAATTCATCTAATTAATTTGTGTTAATTATATTATCAATTAAATGTGAATTTAAAATTTGATTTATTATATACTTTTAGGTATATACATATGTATGTATATTAAAAATAAACATACATACATGTAACGAATTAAAAATTAAGATTGTTTTAAAAAGGATTATAAAATTTGAATAGGAAATTAAAACTTAAATAGGTTTTTTTTTTTCTTTTTTGAATATTCAGAATAGCTTAAAATGACGAAAAATATCTATATACAAACTTCATCAAGAAAATATATTTGTACATTTTTAATTTGAGAAAGTGTTATGTTAATTATTATTGTCTTATAACTAAATAAAATCTAGTAGAAGAACTTTAAAATGTTTGTCAACTTTAGTTAATTTCAAACTTAAAATTTAAACATTTTTTATTTGTTCCTTCATCCTATTTAACAAGAAAATACACATTAATTTAGATTTTTTTTTTGTGAAGAGATTCAATTTGTTCTAAATACATTTTTTTTTTCAATTTCATTCAACTTTTTATCCACAATGTAAAACCTACATTTACTATATACTATCTATTATTCCATATGCACAATTTATCACATTAATTATGTGTTTAATAAAATTCATTAAATCTACTTATATAAAAGTATATTATATAGGTACATAAGTTAAAGTACTATATACTCGTACAAATATACTGTGTACCTTAAAATTTATTATACGTACATTGTAAATATAGACCTATATGTACTCTGTAGGTATGTATATATTACTTATTCAAAAAAAAATACTAACATTTAAAATTTAAAACAAAAAACATTCAATAATGACTAATATTTCAGTAAAACTATTAAATAATGTATGTATAGCTATATTCGTACAACCAATATAATACAATAAAATATGTAATACAAATCTATATACGTATTTATATAAATACATTTTTTTTACTATTTTTTTTTTTTTAAATCAGAAACCACATAAGTACAACATGTAGTGTATAAAAATAGTTTTTCCATGGTTAAAATTAGATTTCATATTTATTACTTACCAATGTTTTTCTAAGATAAATATCTTAGAAAATATGTATATAATATTATTTGAAAAAGAAACATACATACATATTTTTTTAACCCTTAACTTCATAAATGCTATAAAAACTGTAAATTTATTAAATACAAATTTTAATTTTACTATGTAGGTTAGGTACATATTATTGTGTTCTTCGAAATTTAAAATAATTTCAACAAAGATGTAGGGTATTCTTTTATTTTTTTTCTTTTTATTCTTTTCAAAATAACGTATACTCTATTCACTAAGTTTTCTCACTGCAGGTCTTATGGAAAAGTTAATTTTTATACAGTGTCATTACACTTAATACTTTTAATAGTATTATACTAAGCTACTCATACCATACCCCATCTATTATATGTGCAATGAGACGCTGGGGCTGGATAACAGTGCCGGTGATGAGAATCAGAAACACATTTATGTAATTACTCAAAGAAGAAACAAGACAAAATATGTCCATAAGACCTGCAGTGAAAGAACTTAGTGAATAGAGTATAGTTCCTAGTCACATGCACATCCCCTACGGCCTACATTCTAAGCTATGTATAAAAACAAATGTAATGATAAATACTTATATTTTGAAATACCTATGTACAATAGATTCTTATTATTTCATAAATATTTATTTTCAAATTACATATACTTTTTTTATGAACCTAAGAGTTAAAAATAAAAAAAAAATTGAAAATGATAGGAAAATTTTTTTTTTGAACAAGCAATGGTACACCATAATATGTAGGTAATATGTATGTACATATCCATATGCAAATTAACATGAAATAAGTAAACTTTTTTTTCATAGTTTTTATTATTATTGTTTATTTTTTCCAAATAAAACACATAATACATCAAATATATAATGAAATCAAACAAAACAGAAAAAAAAATCAAATAAAAAAAAAAATAAACTATAGAGTTTGTATTGTGGTTAACAATCACACAGAGTCCAAGTTATAAAAAGAAAAATCTAAAAGTCGGCTTTTTCTTCTTCTTTTTTTTTAGATGTTGTGGTCTTGAATGGCTGCATTTTATCGTATTTCCATTGTGGCGACAAGAATTTTATTTATATACCATTTATTAATTCATATCCAATTTTTTGTTTTTTTTTGTTTTATAACAACTTTATTGAAAAATTATTCAAATAAATTATATATTAATCATTTTAATGTTTTTATCGTCTAATAAATTATTTTGTTTAGAAAGATAAAAAAAAAAGATTTTTTTCTATATTAAATTTGAATTATTTCAACCTTGAAATATAAAAGGTTATATTGAAAGGTACCTGAAAATTAATTTTTATTATTTAAAATTATGTACTGATAGAC
This sequence comes from Bombylius major, assembly GCA_932526495.1. Taxonomy (NCBI): domain Eukaryota; kingdom Metazoa; phylum Arthropoda; class Insecta; order Diptera; family Bombyliidae; genus Bombylius; species Bombylius major. Next base: position 30,358,996 of record OW052046.1, on the reverse strand, counting down.
AAAAATAAACACTTCATAATTAATATTTGCATGCAAATGCAATAGTTTAATAATAACTTTAAAATATCGCAGGATAAACAATACAAAAACGTTTTTTTTTTTTTTTTTTTTTTTTGAGAGGACATTTTATTTTTAAATTTTTCATGCAAATGTTATTCAAAAAGTTATAAGGAAAAAATTTCGTATAAAAAAAAGAAAGGAAAACGAACATAAAAATTTATAAATTTTTTGATTTAAATATTGCCCAACGTTGCTGTTCTGTTGAGAGATACATACATACATACATACATGTATGTATGTATATATGTATTATTAAATTTCCTCCATAGCAATTTTAAAAATTTATGTCTCAGACTGTTTTTATTGATTTGTTCTTCTAACAATGGAATTTTTTTAAATGTACTGAAATTCAAACTACATAATATAAGATTGAATTTGAAAAAAAAATAGAAAATAATAATTTCGATATTAAAAATAAAAATTATTTTGCATTACCTAGGTATGTATATGATTTTTAGATCTTTTGATTCGCGGATTTATTAGAGTTCATTTAAATTTGTTAACTGATTATATACATATCTATAATGTCAATGAATTATTATACGATTAAGAACAACAATTAAATATGTATGTACCTATATGAAATTATAACACAGTACATTAAATCATGTATTTTTAAGACTTTACACGCGAACAAAATTATCTGTATAATATGACATCAGTTTATATGGGTTCAATATACAGGGTGATTCCGTTACGGTGTCCGACCGGGAAACTACGGATAGGTCTCGGCGAGGGTAACAAAAAATCGTGGTGGGGGGGGGAATCTCAACGGTTTCGGAGTTAGAGGGGGTTAAAGATTTTCGGTACTTTTTTCATATTTTATCCTATAACTTTTTACAAGGGCATGCTAGGCTCACCAACTTTTTTACATAATTGTGAAGGACCATTATGCCTTTCCATCAACATCTTACCTGCTGCTGTGTCTCCGACCATTCAGAAGTTATAAGGCCTCAAAACCATAATTTTGTCATTTTTCACAGATTTTTGGACTTTAACCCTAATTTGCTCGAAAAATACTCCATATTTGCACTTGAAAACTAGCATTCCAAGCACCTATTTTCAATTTACACTGTAACAAAAGCACGTGTCCAATAATATAATGAATTTCAGACTAATATTTTCAGATTTTTTAAGAGGTCTTCATCAATATCTCGAAAACTATGCATTTTTTGAAAAAAATGAAGATAGCAAATCGATGTAGAATCAATTGAGCCTTCATTTCCTGCAATCAAAAATATGGAGCATTTTTCGAGCAAATTAGAATTTAAAGTCCAAAAATCTGTGAAAAAATGACAAAATTATAGTTTTGAGGCCTTATAACTTCTGAATGGTCGAAGACACAGCAGCAGGTAAGATGTTGATGGAAAGGCACAGGGGTCCTTCACAATTATGTAAAAAAGTTGGTGAGCCTAGCGTGCCCTTGTAAAAAGTTATAGGGTAAAATATGAAAAAAGTACCAAAAATCTTTAACCCCCTCTAACTCCTAAACCGTTGAGATTTCCCCCCCCCCCCACCAATACGATTTTTTCTTCCCCTCGCCGAGACCTATCCGTAGTTTCCCGGTCGGACACCGTAACGGAATCACCCTGTATATATTTTTTTATATATTATATAGGTATGTATGTATGTACATACCTATACTATTTTTATTTTTGGAAGTCAGTTTCAGTATTGTGCTTATGGGGGCAGTACTCGCTGAGTTTGTTGCCTTTGGTAATATTTAATTTAAAAGATTTCCCTCGATTGAAATTGAGATCTGATCACCCCACACACGAGACAGATTTATTCAAACGCAATGTAAATGAATATAGAAAAGTATGCCTATCTTGCCTGTACTGACTTCCAAAAGTAAAAATAGTATAGGTATAATAAAGTAAAAATAAATGCAAGCTAATGAAAAAAATATTTTTACATACCTTTGTATGTATTGTACATATGTAAATGTGAAATTGAAGTATATAGAATATTTATGTAGACGTACTATGTATATGATTAATATTTTTTTTTTTTTACCTGTAAACAAACAAGACTGATATTTATTTTTTTGGACAAATTTCAATGTGTAATACCAATTTTTATGTATGAAAGAAAAAATTCAATATAGGTACCTTATTATTCAAATTTAAAATAATGTTAAGTAATGGTATTTTTTTTATATAGGTATCTAAAAATTTAATAAATTTAGCAAAAAAAAAACAAACAAACAAAATTGAAAATCATACGTTGATCAAGTCTATAATTAACATTCATATTTTATGATAATATTATATTTAAATTTATAACCGTGAAAAAATATCTATAATATGTATTAAGTACATTTAATGTATAAATATTTTGCACAGACATATAGTATGTACTATGTAGGTATGTAAATATGTATAATAATTATTATTATATATAATTGTATATTAATATTATTTTTTTCTTTTTAATATAAAATATAAATTTAAAAATTTATAAATATATTTTTTATATACATACATAATATACATATGTATTACATATATACAAAGATATTACACCAAATATGTATGTATATAATATGCAAAAAAAAAATTAATAATAATAATAATAAGAAGAAGAAGAAGAGAAAAAAAAATTGCATGCATCGCCTCAAGCTTAATTTGCAGCAGGATGTATCTTGTTAATGTTTAAGTGTAATCACATTATGCTTCGATACCTGTTTTTACCATGTCTGACGGTGAATAACCAGACAAAGTGGCGACTAAATTAATACTTGGGCATGCAGAACAATAAACGAAAATTGGTTGAGCATCTTATTTGTAATGTATTTATCATATACAAATATCTACATATTTATAGATACACTTTTTTTTTACACAATTTATATTTATAATATAAAATTTTGCATATAATGTACATAATAAATTTACACTTGCAATTATTTATTTATACAGGGTGAGAAAATTTAACTGAATCCATTGTTTTTTTTCTTTTTTTTAATGGCATTATGTATAACATTTTACATTCTTTTATAAATGTAAAGGTATTTATTTTCACTATTAGCAATAACTTTGAAAATCAATTACCTTGTTTATGCACAAAGGTTAAAACGTTTCAACGATAAAACGTTTTAAACATCGTTTTGAGATAATACATTTTAATTGGTATTTATGCGTAATACAATACATTTCGTTCTCACTCAAAACGTTAAACACCTGCGTGTGTAATGACAATACACTTAAAACGAAGAAGTGTATATGCACACTTTAAATGCGCATTGAAATTTTAAATGCGGATTTAAAAGTGTATTTACTCAAAACGTCGTAGAGTTTTAATGCGTTTTGAAATTTGGTTTATGCATCCGTATTTAGTCAAGGCGGAGTGAGTTATTGCGAATTAACGCTACGCATATACGAGGTAAATGTAATGGAGAAATTAGCTCTACAAAATACAAATAGCTAACGAGGATGACCTAAGAAGGATGGTTTATTCTGTTATACAAGTAAAATATTGTTTATTGAATTTTCATTATTATTTCAAAGGATACAGATATTCATTTTATTTGTATATATACATACATAATATGTATGTATGTACATATACATACCCAGCAGGAAATGGGAATAGATGAGCTATAGGTTACAGCATAGATGAAATTTAACATGGCGATGTCATTGAAAAGTAATGCATCCTCCTATAGATTACCAGGAGTGCGTTCAGAAACGTTACTATGGTTAACTATAGTTAACTATGGTTACTTTGAACCGTTCAGAAAGGTCGTGGTATAGTAAAACATAACCACCAACATAACTTTCAAGCGTTCAGAAAGACCCATAGTATGGTTAATTTTTAACCATCTGTAGTTAAAAACTTACCACACTCGAGAGCATGGTAAGTCATAGTTAACGATAGTTATCAGCTGACTCGTATACTAAGTGACAGCCGTATATAAGGTGAAAAGTGAATTTCTTCAGTAAAATTGAAATTTTTTTGGAAATAACGTAAATTTAGGAAATAAAATACATAATGGAATTTAATTTCTACCAATATTAAAATAAAATTTAAATGTCCTTTGACAATTTTTGACAGCTGATAATTGTAACCACGGTGGTAACTATATGAGCGTTCAGAAACTAGTTAAATCCAACATAACTTCGATAGTCAAGTAACATAACCACAGTTAAACTTTACTATACCATTACTATGGTTATAGTAACGTTTCTGAACGCACTCCAGGTAAGCGATGAAATAAGCAATGTTCAAATCATCGAAGATTTCTTCGAAAAAATATATACATATATACATATACATATATATTATACAGTCATGGTCATAGTAGGGCAGTGGTAGAATAAAATGGGATACAAATTTCTGCGATACTTTCTCTTTGCAGGAGTTCTTTTCTTGTTAACATTTTTGTTATAAAACACATATGTGTACATATTCTTAATTCACTTAATTTAAAATTTAAATTTTTGACAAAAGAACTTTTAAAAGAGAAAGTATCGCAATAACTTTTTGTTGTATGATATGATCGAAGCCCCCTTGAAAAATTAAGAATAATGTAAAAATAAAACAAAATTGAAATAAACAAAAAATAAATTTTTATTTAATTTTTTTTTTTTACAAAATATACCTATTTATATTTTAATTTTTTCTTCAATAAATGTAATAATTTCAAATAATAATTTCACTCACTGCACTCACTATAAATTTATAACTTGAAAATAATGTTCACGTTTTACTAGACTAGACTAAACTAAAATATGAATACAAAACGCAAAACGTAATACGAAAATTTTATGAAGTCGTGAAAATGACGCATAATTTCATAACAAATGTTCAATATAAATATGCTACACATTACACATTCGTTTACCTGGTAATGTATCTTTTCATCGATGTCCATTTCATCGAAGAATTCATCGATTACCAATGTAATGCATCGCCTATTTTCCTCCTGGGTAATATTGTTATAAAAATCTTACTACACCCTATTTATTACTTCATACATTTATGAATGTATGTACTATATTCATTAAAATGTGTTCAAATTAAAAGATGTTAAAGTAAATGAATATATTATGTACATTGTACATATTTAGATACAAATGTATCTAAATGTAACATGTTTTGTAAATTATATTTATTAAATCTATGAATGAATTATAAATGAAAGTTAAATTAATTCAAAATATCACATATTCATTAAATATATTATAAATATATACATCCATAACTATATGCTTGTTAGATAAAATCTACAATATATTGTAGTAAGTATAAAGATGTTAAACATAAGCTCAATTATAATTTACCATGTTATTTAAATATTAATTAAGAGACAAAATTGCATCTAATTTTTTGTTTTTTGCTCTTTCGCTTTTTAAATAAATTTGAAGAAAAAAGATAAATACAAATTTTATTTATAATTTAATATATGTATGTATATATGTACATTGACATATATATACATATGTATCTATGTGTATCATTATTCATATCTTTTCTACAAAAGAAATTAGTATGCATATATTTTTGTTCAAAATTTTCCAACAAATTTACCCCTTTACATATTATATGGATTAATATACTTATAAACAAACATTGTATGAAATTACAAAAAGTCTATAATGTTTCTAAAAAAAAAAATTATGAAAAAGTTAAAACATGTTCAGTGACAGATTTAGGCTTAGACCCGTTAGGCTTGGGCCTAGCGGGCGGCAAAATTTGTATCTAGCAAAAAAAAAAACCTCACACTTATACTACTATGGAGCCATATCGGACGGGGGGATTAGGGCGCATTCAAACTTAAATCCGCCACTGCAAAATGCTTAAGAATTCACTAAGAAAATTTTATAATTTTCTTAAAAAAAAACTTTTTATAACTTTTATAACTCCTTTCCACTTTCTATGCAAATATGTATATTCAATTGTATTGGACATAAAAAAAAGTAAAACACATAAATTTCCAAATTTCATAGTTTTTAGATACGTGTCATTTTAGATACATAATTAACATGTATGTAGATAGTATAGTACTATATTTTCATTTTAAAAATTAATAATTTTTCTTTTTTTAATTTCCAAGTTTTCATGAAATATCAAGAATTAGAAAAAAATTAAAAACAATCAGTTAAAGGAATAGTTTTTCTTTAAGCAAAAAAATAATTGTATGCGATAAAGTATATAAAGAAAGTATACAATTTAGTACTTATATACATATTATACGCACAAATATTTAAAAAGTGTACAGTGTACGCATTCTTTAGTGTTGAAAAAAAAAAGCGAAGAAAAATAAAAACTACAATAAAAAGTAAAACTCCTTCTATAATCACATATTTATAAGACTAGTTACATATATAAATTTTGTTATGAAAATGATAGAGAAAAGCAATGTTGCTTTTGTGGTATTTAGATCAAGTTAAATTGCAATCAACTTGAATACGATGTGTGTTGTTGTTCATAATATGCATATGTAATTATAAACTAATCTGTATTCAATATACGAAAATATAAAATTTAATTTTTTTTTTTCTTGATATACAAACAAGCATACTTAACTATAATATACCTATAATGTATAATATGAATATGAAATAAATGTTTTCGGTTTAACATTGTAAACAATTTTAATATATTTTTAAATAAAATATATAACAGATTTTTCACACACCTATAGCTACCTATATGTATGATGTATGAAGCAAAAAAAAAACATAATTTGAATGTTCATTAGGCATAAAATTTAAAGTTTAAAATTTTTAAAATTATAAAAACAACAAGTTACATTAGTCATAAAAAAAGTCATATGATGAATCATATAGTGTTAAGCCACCTTTAATAATCCAAATTATTGTTATGATTGTCCTTTTATTTTAGGCCGGTCTGTTTTTTTTTTTAAAAAAAAGCCACACAATTTTTTCTAAAATTTTTATCAAAAGCTCATTTTTTCTTTCAATGTTATAAAAAAAAACAAATTTTTTTCACATTCTGGTAACACTGAAGAAAAAACAAATTATGTACATAAGTACCTACTTATTTTAGATAAATAAAGATAAAATTTAAAATTAAAATAAAAATAAAAAAAGGAAAAGAAAACTAAATAGAATACGAAAAAAACCATATAATGTATGTATGTATGTACCTATGTATATAAAATTGAAAATTTTTTTTAAAATGTTTCAAATTCCAAAAGTAAATTCTCATTAATATCAAGTGATATCAAACATTTATTCTCGTTACACAGACACGATATTATGATACATATTTACGTTGTATACATTATTTACTATACCAGCAGCATATTCAGCTTCTTTATCTTTTGATAAATTGTCTTAATTTTTTTAAACGTAATTTTTTTTTTAATTTATCACTTACTCATGCTCTCACCTCACCTCACATAATTAAACATATGCGTTATGTTTAAATTATTATAAGTAACATGTTAAACTGTAAATAAATAAAAGAAAAAAAAGGAAAAACTCAATTTTGTGTCCTGCATTAAAATTTTCGTATCTTTTTTTTTTAATATAAAACTTTACTTAACATATTATGTGTATTAAACATATGTATATAGCAGTGTATAGAGAACAGTGTAGTGTAGGGTCACTTCATATAAAATGTTGCTATACTTTATCCACTAATTATTTGCACCACAGCGCTTATGGACATATTTTGTCTTGTTTCTTCTTTGAGTAATTACATAAATGTGTTTCTGATTTTCATCACCGGCACTTCTATCCAGCGTCTCATTGCACATATAATAGATTGGGGTATGGTATGAGTAGTTTAGTATCCCAAGCAACTTTTTTGGTAGTACAAGTTACTATCGATTTGGTAACAAAAATTATTTTTCGTTATATTTACGTAATTCTAACATTTTTACTAACTTTCTTGTAACTGTGATAAGTATGGTAACATTCATGATAAAGTTACGTACTTTTTACTCAAAAGTAAACCAAGTTACAAAAATATTGTTTCTACGTAACATTCACAAAAATGTCATTCTTGTAACAAAACTCATTTTTTAGTAACTTATGCAGCAGTAACGTTGTTATCAGCTTTGTTACTTTGATGTTGATGTTGTTTAGGTTACGTAGTTTTAATGTTAGTTCAATTTCGTGATCACATTTATATTAAATTTACTATATTGTAAATTAAATGTGTTTTAAACCTTTGCGACATCAAACTTAATCATTTGTATTTTGATCATGGCGTGCATAATGGCGTTCAAAATGAAAGCAATATATTACTTGTTTTTTTATTATAAATACTGTATGAATTTCTTGATTTTGGCATAAAAACGGAATGAAAATTACTAAAATCGATAAATTAACAATTTTGGGAAAAATTTTTTATGAAAATAATTTTTTTTTTTTTTTGCAAAATAGATATTATGAATATTATTTTGAATAATTTTAATTTTATGAAAGGGGCATTCATTTTTAAGAATTATTTTCATTATGTTTGCCAGTAAAGTAGACTCCGTTTTAATTTTATATGTTAAACTGGTTCAAAAATGTCCATTATTAAAATAATAATTTGAAATTAAAGAATAGCTACGTTTTTGAGAATTTATACGTATATGTTATTAGTCATATTAAAGACATTTACTTCGTATGTAATAAATGCAGAATACTTTTTACTAATTCATTATCATTTATACATGTTGTAACGCAAAATACAAATATAATATTTGTTTTCTCATTCTTTCCTTTTGGAATAGTATACCTACACATTCTTACTGCTAATCTTTAGTATTCGTATTTACGTAAATGTAACGTTAATGTAATGTAACACTCCCATATCACCTACTTGTAACAATGATTAAAAATACAAGACGTTTTCTCACAGTTACGTACAAAGTTTCGTAACATTTAAGCAACTATGACATTTAAGCAAAGTTACGAAACAAAGTATATTTTACGTAAAAAATGTAAAAAATGTTGCTTGGGATACTACTATTAAAAGTATTAAGTGTAATGACACTAGATAAAAATGAACTTTTCCATAAGCGCTGTGGTGCAAATAATTAGTGGATAAAGTATAGAAATTGTAGAAAAATATAATAGTATAATATGTAAAATACACTCACAGTTGGGCTGAAAATAGTCCACATAATAAATCTTGAATGAGGAAAAGAAACAACGAATTCCCTATCGTTGTATATACCAAACTTACATATCATATCATTTTATTGACATAAAAATCCATATGTTTTATTTTTAAACAAAAAAAATCAAAACAATCATCCAATATATGTAGGTATTTTTTACCTGTGAAAATAACAAAAGAAACATATTTACTAACACATACTCACCTATGCGGTACCACTTTTATTACATCTTACAAAAACAAAGTGGGGACATGTTGCTATGAATAAGACCCAGTAAACAATTCCTATCTTCCACAATTAGAATACGTTTCGCCTCAGAAGATATCTCTATCTTCTGCGATATCGTATTCTTCTCGCGGACGTTACGTCCATCGTAAGCAGATGGTTATCGTCGGCGAAACGCCAAGAAGATAAATAGAAGATACGAGTAGAAGATAGGAATGCGAATCGCTAGGAAGATAAAAAGACGAATTGAAAAAGTATCGCGGAGGAGTATTGCTTTTCTAACAGTGAAGCGTTACGTATTCTTATCCCCAAGACGATTCACATTCTTATCGCTAGTACGAGAGGAATTCTTTATTTCAATTACAAGAAATTTTTTTCATATACGAAAGGATTGATTGAAGAAAAACAAGAAATTTGAAAATAAATTTATGAATTTTATTTTTAAACTTAGAAAACTAATATTAATAAAACTAAACTTAATAATACAAAAAAAAAAAAGAAACAAGAAAAATATATAATGTTGATACTGGCACCACTGGTGTTTTAGCTGTAAGAAATAACTGATATTTAAAAACATATTTCCATTATTAAATAATAATAAAAATAATTATACAAACCGGAATTAATTTGAAGAAAGTCATTGTAGGTGAGGACTTAACTTTGTGTTTCGTAATCTATTCCATGACATGGAGGGGATGTCATTTTCCTATGTGACATGGATAAATTGTTTTACAAAAAGAAACTACTTTTTATCCTATTAAGTAATATATTTATATGATATAAATAATTATAAATTTTCCACTTACCTTGAATTTATATTTACCTCGTTTTAAAATTCTAAAAGTTTTTTAATTTTAAATTTCACTTTTTAAAAAACATACTTAAAAAAACACACTTAAAAAAACACTTTGCACTATAAACTTAAACTTCAACAATTTAAAACGAAATAACCAAATTTTATATTATTTTTAAAAAATAGTAAGTATCTATATGTTGTCCCTTACTTGTCGTTCTGAAGAGAAAAGGAAGATATATTCATCGTCGTTTTATCGTTAAGAAGATAAAACAGTAACATATTTATCGTCTTTCTAACATACCTGCGATACTACATTATTGCTTTTTTATCTGAAGGAAGATAGAAGGAAGATACATATCTTCCGCTTCTTCTTATTATCAGCAAAACGAATTGAATTTTTATCGCTTTTTTTTCGTCCTTATGATATCGCGTCAGCAATAGAAATACGATAAAAAGACGATAAAAATTTCGCGTGGAAGATATCGCTTTCCTTTCTTCCGGAAGATTATCTTCCAAATTGCATACTGGGGAATAAGGAATAAGAAGATTACTAACACATTTACACCTGATAGGGCCATCTAATACGTATTATATATGTAGTTGGAATAGGGATAGGTATATTTTTTCTTCATATAAAAATTTGGTTAGTCATATGAGTGTTCTTTTCTGACACATGGAATTTTTTTTAAAATTTTTTTTTATATTTTTGATTGCGTTCTTCATTATGGCCCCTATTCTGCTATTCGTATCACTTTTTGATCACTATCACGAGATGTATCACTTAAATTCAAAAGAGGTATTACAGTATTCATGTGATACTATAATATGAAATTCTAAATAAAAACGTTAACACTGTTAGTTGACGTTTAATTCGTTTGAATATTTTTATTTATTCAAAGTTTAAGTGTGATTTAAAAATAAAATTTACTAAAGTTTTAAACTGTTTTCTGTTAGGAATTTTCTTGCTTTTGTGAAAAAAGTTTATATTATCATAAAAAGAAGTAAAATTTAGTCTGAATGTATCTTTTTTTTCTTATCTTTTGTTCAAACTCATCATCTTCACTTTGATTTTTTCCGTGATTAAATAATCACCTGAAACAGATAAAATGACAGTTCTATGTGAATACCAGAATAGCACAAATAATCGATTTTGTGATATTCACCACTTGTCGATGTTTATCACTTAAATCGAATACGGTAATACCATATACGTAAGATCACATCACATAACAAGTGATACGACTATCAGAATAAGGGCCTATGATTGGATGTAATTTTTGTGTGTACCGTTATGTGACTATACTCTGCTTCTCTGTACTCTGATATATAGTATGTACAATGTACATATGTATATGTATACAGAAACATTAAATTTTGTGTAGGTTACAATGTGCAACCCATGATACTACAACTAAAGGTAGAGCATGAACTTGACAGCTGATTTTGATGACGTCAGAGTGAGAACTGATGAATTTAGAATATAATTGGGAGTACACCATAAATTTATAACTAAACTAATGTAATGAGTATGTGGAAATAGGATTGTAAAATAAGAAGAGAAACTTCAATTAGTAATTTTATTTATTTTTCTCAAAACACACTTCTTATTTTTTTCTACATTTTTGTTTTCTTCCCTAATAAAAAAATAAATCCTACTTCGGAAAAATAGCCTGCCAAATTCTCTAAGGCATCAATTTCCATATCATTTAATTCTGCATCTATATTTAGATCTTCAATAACGTCCTCATCACACACAAGGTTTTCAAACAATTCTTCCGTTAACATTGGTTCTTCCGTTTCTTCGTCATTTTCAATATTAGAAGAAGAAAATATAGTCTGGTTTCTCCCTATGTCAACAAAAAGCGTTTACGAAATTTAATTAAATACATGTAACGCTAAATACTACAAATTAATTAACTAGCTACATACACAAATTTATTTGAAGGATGAGACATCACAAACATTGGGATTTTTTCTAAAAGACGCACCACGTTCACAAACATTTAAATTACAAAACTATATAATTTACCTAATATATATGATCTTAAACGATAAATAAATTGTAGCGCTAAAGGATGATCATGAAATCCTCCTTTAGCACGAATTGAACTAAAAAAACATTCTAAATTGTCTTGGTTTAAACGACTTGTAATTAAAAAATCTATGTTGTAATTTTGTTTTAAATAATTGAATAAAGCTCTTAGGAAATTATTTGTAATAAGTACTCCTTTTTGAAATGGAAGTAAGACTTTTCGTCTTGGTGTTCTCAGATTAAACATTATTCCGTCCATTTTATGGAGTATATTATTTTGTGTATCTAATGAGAGTCCATACGCTTTCATCCGCTCTCTGCTGTCTATATGAATAGTTTTAGAATTAAGTACATCGAACCAGTCGTTAACTATTTTATGAACTCTGCGCATTCAATTGCATTATTACTTGACAATTCACCAAGTTGATAAATACGTCTAATTGCAGATGAAACTGTATTTAAAAATAGTTGAGACGCTAACTCTACCTTTTGCCTTGCAGGTCCTTTCGCTTCGAAATGTGCGTTGGTGATTTTATTCATTATTCTCAAATTACTATTCTCAAGAGAACCAAATGCTTCTTTTACTGGATTTATAGTAATAAATTTTTTATTAATAATAAATCCATCATCAAGAAAATGGTTTCTTATTAACTTTATAAGGTGTGGTGCGTCTGCGAAAACAAAAACTTTTTTGTTATTGTTTGCTGGATTTATAAACCAGGTTTTCATTACGCCAATGAAAAGTTCTCGCCACAGCTTCTGATTCGAACTACCCATGTCGGATACTAAGGCTACCACGGTCCAACCAATTTTATCTAATTCGATGATTATGTTATCAATAATTTCTTTTTTTATGGAACAATCAAAATCATAAAAAATTGGTTGTTTCCATTTTTCAAATAAACCCCTTACCATGGCAACCTGAACACTTTTTGCAGAACTTATCACCGTATCATTTCTTCTGTCATATTCATAATTGATTTTGATACTCATCTCATCAAATGAAAGCACACACAACCTTTGTTTCTCCGTGAAATTATTATGTTTCATTAATTTTAATACGGGTTCGAGAATACCTGGTTTAATAATGATTTTTCTTGCCAAATTTCGAAGGACAGTCAAACATGGAAGTGGATATCCTTTTTTATAAAGATATCTGTAACTGCGAGGTCCAGATGAATATAAACAAATGGCTGAAGATATATCGTCCAACTTCCACTTCAAGGGACGTCCTGGATTTTCTAACCTTCTCAGTTGGCCTTCGGTAAATATCTTTTTAAATGAATTTTTCATTTGTTCATTCATTTCTTCCATTTTTTTTACTTTTGACTCCAAGTTTGCATAGTTTTCTTTCATATCGTTTAATTCTTGCCGTAAAGAATATATTTCAATCATGTTTGAACAAATTAAATCTCTACTACAAAAGCGTCAATAAAAATTTAAAACAACAAAAAAAATTAAAATGAAACAATTTAAAAATGTAGAAATATTCTCACTCAGTTTGAGTTGCTTTCTCTTCATATTCCAAAACTGAATGTATGCTAGATGTTTCGTTTTGTATTTCAGTTAAATTTTCAGAAATATCTTGACTTACTTCTAGATTTTGTACTCTGAAATATTATTAGTCCTAAATTTACAATAAATAATAAAATAAAAAAATCTTACTGGATTTCCGAAGTTAAATCTTCAACTAGCTTTTTCCGGTTTCTTTTTTCAATTCGGATTTTTCTGTTATTGATTTTATGTGGTGCTAATAATAAAGTTGGTATTGCGGACTTATTTAATTTTCTTTATCTTTTTGTATTCAAAAGCTGACATTTTAATGAGTAGGTAACAGTCTTCTGTGAAATGTAAGGAACAAATTCGTGCGTATTTAATATTTATATTTTTTTTCCACACACTTCAATCCACTGTTTTTGTTTGTCTTTATCACTTGGAAATATATGAAAATTCAAGTTTTCGTTTTTTCTTTTTGTGTTGCTTTTGCAACCACTTACACAGCACCACACCATTTTAAAGTTTTTATTTGATTGTCGACAATCAATCGACAAAAGATCTTTTTGTTTAAAAAAAAAAAAACTACTAAAATACACAAATTATTGTATAATTTTAAAAATATTCAAAAGATTTTAAATCACTTCGAAACAACTAAAAGTACTCAAATACCAAATGGTACTCACTACTACATCACTGTGACAGCAAAAACAACAAAAATGGCGATTCAAGAAGAAGAAGGTGTTCTACCTTTAGTTGTAGTATCATGGTGCAACCAAAGTGTAGATACTTAAGGTACGTATACACGACAGGAGACTTTGGTCTCTAGAGACCACTTTCTAGGTTTCTAGAGACCAAAGTCTCCAAAGTGTATACACGGTAAGTAGCTTTTGTTACAAGAGACCTAAAACTAGATCTCCGGAGACCTCAAAGAAAGTCTCCTGTATTTTGGTCTCTTAAGTGTATACACGACTTAAATTTAGGTCTCTGGTTCAGGTCTCTTATTTATATCTCTGGAGATTTGACGTTTTCATTAATGATGGCGTGTGCGTGATTCTTTTTTAAAGAATTTTGTTTGCTTTTCTTTTAATTTGTATAACAAAGCAGAATAACCAGAATAATTTTAAAGTAGTGCATAGTTGTAAAGGTCGTATACTATTTATGAAATTTAATAGATAATATTAAATTGAAAAAAAGAAAACCATCAGTTGCATATAAAGTTAATGATTAATTTTGGAATTTGAAAGAGGTACTTTCAATGATATCGAATCGTTGGCTAGGGTTTTGTTTAAAATATTTTTTGATCGAAAATTTATAGATAATATTTTATCGAAAACAACATCAGATGATATAAATAATTTCAGATATTTTCGCATTTAAAAAATATATTTAAAACTTACCTTCAAAAATAAATATAAAATAACAAATATAAATAAAATCACATACAATACTCAGACAAAAACAAACAATTTGTGAGACAAACATCAAAAATGGTCTCCGGAGACCGAGAGACAAAATATCAAAACGTTTTAATAACCAGAGACCAGTAATGGAGACCATCGTTTAGCTGTTTACATGACAAGAGACCAAAAGTTTCCAGAGACCTACGAAGACCACTGCACTGGTCTCCTCGAAATTTGCAGGTCTCTTGAGTGTATACACGAAGTCTCCAGTCTCTAGATACCACTTTTTGGTCTCTAGAGACCAAAGTCTCCTGTCGTGTATACGTACCTTTACACTATGGTCTATGGTGCAACGTACTTACATTTGTAACATGATAGCACAGAAGATGTAATAGAATTGGTAATTTTATATAGTCATTGATGATAGTAAGTAAATGTAATATGCAGACGCGGCTCTACCTTAAGGGCTAATGGGGCTAAGCCCCACCAAGAAATTCAGCCTAAATTGCATAATTTCATTAAATTAAATTTAAAACTAATTTTAAAAAAAAATTTGAAAAAAATTCAAAGTAATTTGTTGTAAATTGCTTTTCAAAGTACATGCAATATAGAAAGAGAATTGATAATAGAATATATATTTATATACATATGTATATGTATAACTATGTACATACAACAAACATGGTTAAACAAATTTTAAATTATCTTGTATAGACTATATCTATAGTCTATAGGTATTGATAGGTTTTACGTTTAAATTTTTTTTGTATAATAAGACCATACTGATATGATACATGCTGATACTCTATGGGGCTATTTAACAATAGCCCTATAAAAGAGTAATATTTCATACATTTCGTGTATGAATCATTCTCTCTCTTTATTCATATTTGTTCAGAAGAAATTTGTGTTCGTTTCGTAGGGCTATTTTAGTTTAGTTTAGCCCCTATTAAAGTGAGAAAATATTCTAATACAAAAATAACAATACAACACAAATTTTTCTCTTAATTTTTTTTCTCATAGGATTTTACATAGTTAAAAATGTATCTCTTATAATAAATTTTTGTTTAAAAATTATTTTTGGAAAAATTGTTATAAATTTTGAAAACAATAAATATTCATATTTTTTTTATTTATTCGTAATATTTATTTTATAACTATTGTAATATAATTATTATACAATATTGTATGATCATTTTATACTACGGGGCTGTTGGATTGATAGCCCAATGCAGTGGCGGATTTAAGTGTGATGCCGCCCTAGGCAGTGTCCCCATATGGCGCCCTTGGTAGCAAAGTTGTGAGGTTGTTTTTTTTTTTTTTTTGCTTGTTAGGTAGAAGTTTATTAGGTCTATTCACAGCAAAGTTGTGAGGTTTTTTTTTTTTTTTTGCTTGATATTAGCAAAATTTGCCGCCCTAGGCAAATGCCTCACTTGCCTAAGCCTAAATCCAGCACTGGCCCAATGTTGTAAACCAACAAATAAAGTACATTTCTTCTTTCCTATCAACATAACATAATGTTCGTCCTCATCTAATTTTTTCAATAAAACATAATGTTTAAAATTTGTTGCTTGTTTTTTTTTGTATACATTTTATTATTGCATTTTTTTTCAAGATATTATATCTTGGGCTATGTTATATCAATCAGTCAAATAAGAAGCACTATGCAAGGAAACATTTCACCTATGTATTTATTAGGCTTTCAAAAATACATAATGCAAATTTCCAACCGTAAATTGAGGAAATAATACATATTTTCTTTAAAAAATCTTAATAAATTTTTTTTTTAAAAAGGATTAAGGCGTAACTTTTGATTAACACAACTTTTTCAAGTTTTAAAATAAAGTTAAAAACAAAATTAAAAAACGAATTTTTGTCTAAGAAACTGTTAATTCTTATATTTTGCTAAAATCATTTTTTAAGATCAATTTTATAATAAAAAAAAACATGTAGCTTCTTAAATATTTAAAAGTGTTAAAAACAGAACAGAAGTATAAATAAACTGTCTTCACAAAAAACGTTTTTTCTGCACAAATTTCGGAACCTAAGCATTGATGCGCGTAATTTTTTTGGTACACTTCAACTCGCATCATATTGACAGGATTTTTTCGTGTCAGCGAAGTTTTGTAGACAATAATAAGAAAAATACTTTGCAAAAATTTCAAACCAATCGGATAGTAGAGTCTGGATATTTTCAAATTAAAAAAACAAATTTTTGAGAAAAACGTGTTAAAACTGATTCAAGTGTTAACATCCTTGAAACTTTAAGCAGCCCCACCAATTGATTTCTTCACGAGCCGCCACTGGTAATATGTATCTTATATATAATATCTTCTAAGATATAAATAAATTTTTATTTAAATATTCTACAAATTTAATCACGAAAAAAAAAAGATTAATGCCCTGAAGAAAAATTTTTAGTGAGTGTATTTTTAAAGTTTTTTTTTTTCATTTACTTAATTTTATTTAATTTTCTTTTCTTATATTTTTGTTCATTACTACCTGTAAAATACATATAAACACAAACTAGACAGTTTGGCTACACATCGTTCGATAAAATTCCTCAATCGAATGAAAATTGCAAAGAAAACAACAAAAAATTAAAATAAAAAATACAGAATTAAACTGGTACCTAAAAACGGATTCAATCTTTCAATCAATAAATTGTACGACATATAAAGTACATATGTACTTATATATTTTTTTTTAAATAGAAATTTGTAGTTATAATATTTTTGTATATATGTATGTATAGTGTATACGTATAATGTGAAAATATAGATGCTTTAAATATGCACATTACATACATATAAGATATACTAATAAATTTATGCGCATTTTTTACAGGGTGTATTTTAGTAAAATAGCATCATGTTTTTAACTTTTTGATTTTTTGGCACCCTAATTTTAAACTGTTATTAATTAGTATTTAAATTATTTTATATTTTTTTTTTATAAGAACTCAAGTTTGTGATATGATTTCAAGTTTGATAACTTCTCGTAAAATACATTAGATTATCCTGTAAATTTGAATCATCTTAATTAAAAGAAAACAAAACCAAAATCAGTTTTTTAATTAAATCACTAAATAAAGCGTATATAAAGATATTTTAAATTTATTGTTATTGTTATTTGAATTTTAATGCATTTAAAAAAAAAAAAGGAAAAATATCAAGAAGAAAATACATATTAAAAATTTATCTAACGCATTGTACATCAGAGAATGATTTTATCGTTCGTTCTACGCTATTGCAAATTTTATTGTGTGAACCAAAGTCTGTTATAAATATGAACCTAATTTCTTTCCCATTAAAATTTTAAATTTTATATACATACTTACGTATACATATTAATTTTTTTGCGTAAAAAACATCCTGTTTAAAAATTTTTTTATCATTTTTAAAATTTTTTTTTACAACGTTATTCAATTATTATAGTCGAGGTTTAAAATTTGAGGTAAAAAATTTATTATAATAAGACTTACCTACTACATAGATTGGGTGTTCAGTGTTAAGTGTATACAAGTATGGAAAGTGAATGAATAAATTTAAAAATTTAATTAAAATGTTTAATAAACAAGTATTATAAGATAACGCGGGAAAATTTAGTTTTTTATTATATTTTTTTTTTCTTCAGTACATTTTTTGTTGTATTCAAAGAAAGTATGAACAAAAAGTAAATATGTATGTATAGTATGTACCTTAAAACTTTTACTCTGTCTGATTAAATATAGTACCTACATATGTATGTACATATTAAAATTACTTTGTATGATTCACATAAATACGCACATATGTATTTATGTATTTAATATATGTACGTACATATATGAATATTATTATTCACATGAAATGAAAAGGACATTTTTTTTTCAATTAAAACATTTTAGATTAGTTTTTGTATTACGAAATGTAAACAGAAATGTTTTCTTTTTTCTCATATTTAAAAGAACTTTTGAAAATTTTCGATAAAAAATTATTACCATTTTTTATATCTCGCCGGCGTCTGATATGGGATTAATTAAAATTATTTTAAATGATATAATTTTTTTGTTTTTTTTTATTTATCTTTTATTAATTTGCTTAAAGTTAAAAATTTTCTTAAATAAAAAAATTTCTCTATTTCTTTATTTTCTATTCTATTAGAACATTCATACAGATTTATTATATTATAATAATTTCAATATAAGATACAAACATAATATTATAAAATGTATCTTTTTTTATTATTACTTTTTTTTCTTCTCAGTTTTATTGAGGGGATACATTCAATTTGTATTTGAAAACAAGAAGACCTCATATTATATTTATTTATTTATTTATTTTTTTTTCATTCTCATCAATGTATCTGAAAAAATGAATCTATATATACATTAGACAATATACAATAGTACATATTTAAATTTTAAATAAATCTAAGCATATATTAAGTACATACTAAATCATTTCATGTTTTATATACTCTGTATATGGTGGTTAGTATGTATAATATTTATTATTTACTTTTTGTAAAAACTTTCAATGATAACTCATATCTTGTACGTACCGCATCATATTAAATTTTTTTTTTTTTTAAATAAAAATTTACAGTGTGTGTACATTATAAAAAAAAATTTTTAATATAAATTTTATTTACGATATTTTATTGTACATTACATTAATACAACAACAACAACAAAAAACGAATATAGAATATATACATGTATGTTTGCATGTAAATTTGTTAGCGGTATAAATATGCATTATAATATATGTATAATACATAATATATGCGATATGTACATACATATATTCTATTCAATAAGTGTATACAAATTTTTTTACATAAATATACATATATAAAAATATTATTTCATTCATATTTATTATTATTATCATCATCATTTTTTTGTTGTTGTTGTGTACACATATTTCATACAGTTATTATTATTTTTTTTCAAATTATTTTATATTGAGGTAGATGGACGCGACAATTTTGATTAAATCAGTATGTTCATGACTTCGGTGAAAATTCAGTGTGAAATATCATTTAAAAAAAAGTATATTATAAATTACAAAATAAAATGAAAATTTATACAACTTCTATTCTATTTTAATATTGTTTTTAAATTGTTTAAATTTAAGATAAAATAAAATTGAAAAAAAAAAAAAAACATTGTGAATTAAAAATTCGTTATACCTACTGTAGTTTTTTTTTTTATAAGAAAAAAGTTCGAATAGAGAAAAAAATATTATAATTACATATTATTATCTATTTATTTTTCTTAAAAAAAGTTATTTTGTGTTTTATATTATATATAATGAAAATGTGAAAATAGAAAATGATAAAAACAAAGCACTTGAAAAAAAATATATATAAAGTATCGTTATTATTTAATTATTTATTTTGTCAAAGGAAAACATCCTGAATAATTTATGATTGCCGTGTGAAAGCGACATTAATAGTTATTATATTATTATGTACATTGGAAAAAACGTGCGACTCATATCCATATTATTCTCTTTCTTTATTCAATATTAATATGTACCTACATACATATCTGTATATAATATTTCAATAACGAAACGAGAAAAGAGTATAAAAAACAAGTGCAAAAACATATAACAATACATTTTATAATATTCATAATATTAGTTGTACATATGTATATATAAATACTCTAAATTTTTATATATGATTTATTATATGAGTGAAAAAAAAGAAGAGAATATGTATATTTTTAACCCTATGGTTACATCTTCTAAACTTATAAACATACATACATATGTACTACATATATGAATATATGAATATAATTTTTATAGAGATTTAAAGTGTATCTTTTTTTTTTCTTCAAATTTATGTATGTATTAGTTTTTTTTGTGACAAGTGCTATCTTTGAATAATTTATCATTTATTTTAATTTTTTTTTTTTTTTATAAATTTTTAACAGTTACAAAATGAAAAAAATTAATATGACCAAAATATCGTTAATATATATAATATTTAACAGAAATAGAATAATAATTTGAATGATGTGAAAATAATAATTAATCATTCAAAATTAGGTCGTATAAAGATTTTAGAAAAATTCATACCAAATGGAGAGAATACGATCATTTCGAGAATATGAAAATCTAAAATATATTTCATTATATTAATGAAATAATATTTTTTACATATAGTTAGTGTTTTTTTTTTTTTTTTTTTTTATAGTTATAAGTTTAATAAGAAATTTAAAAAAAAAAAAATTAAGTCAGAATGACTTAGAAAAATTGAATTGTAATTAATTTCTAATTAAAAAAATATTATAAAATCTAAAAAAAAAAAAAAGTAAAAATAAAATAGTCAAAATGATTTATGTGATTTAAAAGATATTATTAAAATTATCACCGTCATCATCATCGTCAACAAAACCATATGATTGAAATGATTTTTACATAAAATTGAATGTAGAAAAGTTATCGTAATTTTTTTTTTTTTAATTTTTTTTATTATACATACTAGAATTTTACATAAATAATTATTTAGAAATAATATTAGAATTGTTTTTCGTTTTCAATAAGGTAAGAGTTTTACATACATATACATATATATATTTTGTTATTTTTTTAAAATTCTATCCAAACTAAAATTCAAAATGATTTTTTGATCATTAACTAATTTCGATTAATCAAAATTATTTACATTTTATCAAAAAAAATTCTTAAACTATTCACTTTATCTTAAATTTCAATTCAAAAGATTTTTATTTAAAAAAGAAAGGAAAAAACAATCTTGTATATTGAAATAATTTTAAGAAATTGTGATTTCTTTGGTATGAACAGTTAATTTGCCACTAATTATGTTAATCAATCAAGAAATTATATACCTATACATATGTATAATTGATTATATCGTGTATGTTGAAAAAAAATTATTATACATACATATATTAATCATGTATGATGTATATACCTACACAGTTTTTTATTTTTTTATTTTATCTTATAAAAATAAAAAATTATATACTTTTCCATAAAAATGTAAAAGATTCCATAATTATTGAATTATTTATTACACAATATATATAGTTATTACAATTCAATGTGTATACATATATACATATATATTCTAATGAATTAATTGTATGTATTTTTCCATAAACAAAGTAGGAGTATTAATTAATGTTAGTAAGAGATTTTTATTAAATGTTCACACGTGAAATTCACCTTATTTATCATGAGATACTCATGTTATATTCAATTTTTCCTATTATAGGATTATGTAATAATTATAGTGATCTAGAAATGATTAACAATTAATGCATACAATTTTTGCATATTAGACGCCTTATAATCTTATTGGAAAATTTATTAATTCACATATACTGGATCAATTACAATAATTAAATAACAATTAATTTAATTTAAATTTAGATCGAATTATTTATTTATTTATTTATTTTTTTTTTAAGTTATTTTAAATAGAAACAATTCCATAATACAATAGATAGAACGAACAATATGAAATGTACATATGGTACAGACATACCTATATACATAATAAATTTGCCTGTATATTTCCTCTTTCTTACAATAAATAAATTTTTTTTTTCATTCGATTATTTATTTTATAATTATAGTAAAAAATTTATTGACGTAGCTATTTAATAAATGAAATGGTTTTTATGTATTTTACTCTCAAACTAGAAAAATGTACATATTTTGCTTCTTGAAGTTTCTGTAACATGGAATTATATTTAATTAGTTGACTTTGAAAATATTTTAAATTTAAATAATTACAAGAAAAAAGTAAAATAAAAAAATTCTAGCATAAAAAATGAATGATTGTTCCTAAAGGATTCTCTGAAACTCAAGTTCATTATATAAAGAGAATGGATTCCAATTATTCTCCGTATTGTATGGATGGGGAAGACTACTTTATATGTATGAAAATAATGGTGCTTATTATAATTTTCGATTCGTAGGTTGATCGAAGAATCTTCTTCGATTCGACTGAATTTAATCTCGCTATTTATTATGTAACTCAATCGATCGAACAAACGTCATTATCGTGAATTATTGTGAATATTTTCTTCTTTAAACTTATTTTCAGCTGTTAAAATTTGAAGATACATGTATGTATTTGAATAAATTGTTTTGTTACTAATAACATTTTTTTTAAAGTCGGATTTAGCAAAAGTTGACTTTAAAAACTGAGTATGCTATTTTACAAAATATGTTGAAGATTTTATTTTTACAAGTATGTGTACAAAATTTCAACGCATAGTCAGTTTTTAGAGTCGACATTTGTTAAATTCGACTTTAAAAAAATGTTTTATTGTTTTAGAACAATTTTTGGGATTTCTGTGAGAAAAATTAATTTATGTCAAAATTTTCATGATATTCACAAGCTCTTCTAATTGTTTCTTATTATCTGTATTTTTCCTATTAAAATAATAAATAATGTATGAAGTAATTAATAAAAACACATTTAATTAGTACATATTATTATTACATTTAAAACATTGAAAGTTACATTTTCTTTTAAATATCTATCTTTTTTTTAAATTTTTCGTATTTCAAATTGCGTTTCGCAGTAAAAAAGTGATCGAAACAGCTGTTTGATTTAATCGAACAAAAAGAAAAAAATCGAAAATGATAATACCAAAATATGAAATCGAACACTGTTCGATCATTAGACGAAAATCACAATAAGCACCAATGTTTAAAAAAATCAAGGTTTACTCAAAAGAAAACAGGAAAAAAATGAAAAAAAATTAAAAATTTATTATTGATTGATTTTTCATAAAAATTATTGAAATTTCTTAAAAAGAAAACAAAAACCCACCTACATATGTTAACAATTTTTTTTTTATCAACATACCTAATTAATTAAATTGACGTAGTAGTATCTTGTTCTGTCTATACCTCTATACATTGAATTTTTTTTTCAATACATATCCTTTTTTTATGCCGTTTCAGAGAAAAAACGAAAACGTTAAATATGACTAACACAAATTTTATACAATTTTGTTGTTAATTTCTTTTTTCTTCTTGTCGGTAGTATTTTTTCTTTCGAATAATAGTATAATATAATGTATAATTGTATATCTGCGTATGCACATATGTATGTATAATAAAACGTTTGTAAATCTCATACAAGATAGAAGTGTTTTAATAAGCAAAAAAATGATACAATCTAATATTTAGAATTGAATTATTAAAATTATAGACATGATGTAAATTAATTTTTGCTAAAGTACAATGTACAAGTTTTAAATGAATTTTTATCTATTATTGTGTAATATAATACATTGCATGAGATTCAATAATGCATATTAATTATAAGTTTAATTCGAGAAACAAACAAATTTACAATATTTTAAAATAATAATGAAAAAAAAAATCTAATTCAAATGTATTTAAATTGAATTGGATTAAACAAAATTACATGTACATTATATGTATATGAGACGTTCAAAAGCAAAAGTTGATCTTTTCAACTTTTTGAAAAATTGAGTTAATATTCGAACGGGCCTTACTAATAAACATTTTTTAGTTTTAAAACTAAAATATTTTCGGCTTGAGAATCAGAGTGTGCTTTGAAACTCTATACAAAATATGTTAAGTTAATATTTTAAAAAGAATTTTATAAAGAATTTGAAAGCATACTCTGATTCTCAAGCCGAAACTATTTTAGTTTTAAAACTAAAAAATGTTTATTAGTAAGGCCCGTTGTGTTGAGGGCTTTTAATATGAAAAATTTCAATTTTGAAAACTGCACTGATGCCCCTGAAAAATGATTGTAAAATTTGGCATTGGGTGCAAAACTTCTTTATTCCTATACAGGGTGTTCCGTTTCTACGTACATTAATTGGTACCACGATATTCGCTGGACTATTTCATGAAAATAATTGTACTAGCGAAACTTTCGATCGTGTCTATTTTCGCCGCTAGAGGGCGTTCAAAATTATGAGTTTTATGCAAGACCTCTCAACACAAAATCACCTGTAACTTTTTTGCACCCTATGTATCAAAATTTTTCTTTTCATTATGAATGGCTATTAAAATTACCTTTCATTTGGTGTATTACTTATTGTATGTAATAATTTCACTTTCAAGAAAAGAGGTCATAAACTTGAAATTTATGATTTTTTTTTCCTAAAATTTTCTCAATTAATTGGGCTCCTGAAAAAAAAATAAACTAACAAAAATTTTTTTTTATTTATTTAGAAAGCTAATATTATGTATAATAAAACAAAAAAAATTTCAGTTCAATTCAAAATTTTCGCTTCAAAGCAAAATGTGTCGAGAATTTGCTTGAGCTATTTTTTTTATACATTTTATATCTTAAAATAAAAGTTTATTCTATTCTCTTTTGTATTTGCCTTTGACTGCATTCAAAAATCTTCAACTGCTTCTCAGTTATTGCACAATAAATATAAGTGTACCTCTTTCCAATTTACATATGTAACATACTCATAAAAAATCAGAGTGAGTGCTGTTTGTGATAAAATGAAACTACTGAATTTTAATAACACAATTAACAATGTACAGTATTAACAAATTTGAATTTTATGTTAGATATTATTCAAGCTTACTTTTCTCTTAAAATAAATATTTTAAATTGTATACCTCAAATCAAAACTCAATAACTGGCGACAAATAGGCACGAGTTTTGCTTTATTTAACAATAGAACTTGAAAGCGTAAGACAACATTTTTGATGTCTCAAAATGTTGAAAATTTTGTTTTGAAATAGAATCTCATGCATATGTTTACAATATTATAAGTGTTATCGAACAATTGAAAAAAAATCTTTTTTCTTGGTAAGACATTTGTTGCAAAACTACGTTATTCCACTTCAACAAGATGCAGAACTAAACTTTTCCAAAATTTGTTTACTAAATTAAGCATTGATTTTTAAAAAGTCATGTTTGAATTAAATTCATAAGCTTAGGGTTTTCATATAAAGTAAAAAATTTGTTCAAGTTGCATTTAAATTAAAAGTTATACGTTTTTCTCAAAACAAACTGAAATGGAATAAGTCAACTTTTGATTTTGAACGTCTCATATACACTATATATATACATACATTATATATTTACGTATATGATTTTTCCATTATGGAATTATACTTTAAATACATGTAATTGAATTTCCATTAATGAATCATTCATAAAATTGAATATTCACTCCTGGTGAATGGCATAATATCTTTCTGTGATACATTCGTATTATATAAGTATTCCTAAAATATAAATTCTACAATATATGTTGTACATTTGTATAATGTGTAGATAATTTTTTTTATTATTACTAAATAATCGTTTTTTAATGTAAAACATTTAAATTTTCTTATATCAAGAAAAAATTATTATTAATGCAAATATTTTCTAGCTAGAATTATTTTTTGTTACATCGTAAATATAATCCTTAATAATTAATGCTCAATAGTATCTCCATGATTATGTACATATGTATGTATGTATGTACTATACATACCTTTTCCGTTACCTTATCATTTCTGAGCTACCAGGTAATTTTGAAGTATTGTTTTTTTTTCTAATAAGACTATATTATAATGATGATGATTATGACCGAGCAATTTAAATTTCATATTTAATTTGACAATAGAAAATTAAATCTTGAAAGAAAAAAAAAACGAATACAAGAAAACTTAGTTATAAATTATAAAAACGAAAAGAGAAAAAAAACCTACACGATACATAATAGGTATGTTCTTTGTAATTAATTGCATTATAATTTTAATTAGCATAATTTGTAGTATACAATTAATAAATTACATTTTTTCCCTCACTCTCTCTCTCTCTCTCTTTTTACTCTCGATACATTCAATGTGCCCATAATATATATGTACATACATTTGCGTTTATATTTAATTTAAAACAAATTTATAATTACATACTTTGTTTCAATTGATTTACATCATCACAATTTTGTTACATTACCATTTATCTTAAAATGATCTTAATCATATAAAATGTATTTTATAAATCTGTTATCATTCAGTTTTCGTTGCACGTTAGTTTCACGCACGCAAGACACGTATATTATTATTATTATTATTATTATTTTTTTTTTGTAATATAAAATCGCTTTAAAATGATCTGGTATAGGTATAATGTACAAAAATAAAAAAAAAATTAAAAAGTTAAGTTAATAAGATTGAAATACATTCTATTAAACAACTACAAAATTTATATACATACATAATAATATGTAATTGGTGTCATCATTGTACTACGGATATCATTGAAATTCAGCATCACATATGTATACGTATGTATCATCTTCATAAATGATCATTTATACAATACCTATATGTATGTTTTTTTTCTATATCTATCTATTTTTTGTTTTAAATAATTTTTTGTACAAAAGATACAAAGCAATGTTACAATAAAAATCGGTACAATATAACATATTTTTTTTTTTTTTTTTTTTTTTTAAAGAAAATTGTTAACGCCACATCATGAGGCGTTAAGAGCTAAAACTAAATGTAATTCATGAAATTCAAAATTTCAATTTCAATTATCAAAAAAGTCCAGATGAATATTAAAGTTTGGTCCTGAAATATTCTAAGAGACAGAAATTCATTTTGATTGTTTAAACTTCAGAACAAGAAGAATTCAAATTAAAATGTTTACGAGTAAAAATAAAACATTATCATTTAGGCTGGTTTCGCACTCAGTGCCTCATACAATCTGCATATGTACTACATGTATATTATACATATTATATTATATTTACACACTGATTGTGAGAAATGTGATAACTTTTTTTTTTTTATTAATAATTTTTGTACTATGATTATAGTACTTATAGTAGTATCTAGTTTATAATAATGTGGTACAACACCCAACACCAGATGTGTGTTTTAGTTATATAGAGAGTGGAGTGTTTCATCTTCGAAAGTATCTTATTTTATGAAAAGTAAGAAAAAATTACAACTTTTTTTTTTTTTTTAATCTTTATATTATAGATGAAAGTATCTTTTTTGAAAACAAAACGAACATCTTAACTTTTTAAATTACATAGGTACTTTTGCCTGTTCATTCAAGAAAAAAAAATTCTGCTTAATACTTGTTGATGATTTGTTATTACCGTTGTTGTTGTAGTTGTTGCTGTTGAATATAAAAGTGTTGCTTGAGAATTTATTTAGTACATATAAAAATAATATCTGTATCTTAGTTAGTTAGAGCTGCTAATGCTGCTCGAATTCGACGTTGCTTCTGTTGCTGCTGCTGCTGCTAACTACTGCTTGCTTGGTGCTATAGAATTGTGATTATAATTTGTATATTTAAAAAAAATATATACATATACCTATATATATATATATATATATATATATATATATATATATATATATATATGTGTATATATATATATAAATAGTATAGTAAATTTAGTATATATTGTGGAACATGAGACTTGGAAATGTGGAGAAGAAGAAAAAAATAATAATAAGAAAGAAAAAAGCAACACAGAGATTTTTATTTTATTTTATTTCTCTGGTGGGGATTCTGTTAAAATACATCGCTTCAGTAATTTTTAGTTTAGTCCTTAAATATAAAGCATTGAGTTAATATCGGTTTCAATATATTAAAACATAACTGTTATTTTTTTTTTAATTCGTTATTTATTTTAAAAACATAACAAAACATTTTAAAAACGACAGAAATAAGATAAAAAATTAATTAATGTGTAAATTTTTAAATTAAATGAAACAAAATTAAATGCGTTCAGTTATATCAATTCAATGTAATATTTAAAAAAAAAAATTTTTTTTTTTTGTTTTGTTTACATTTATAATAAAAAAGAATTTTATAAATTTAAAAATTTTATGTGATTTATTTTAATATACATAAATTTAAAAAAAAAAAAATGTTTTTATATTTCTTTGCACATTTTTTTTTTTAAATTAAAAGTTGAATAATTTTTATTTGACTTGAAATTTTTAAAAATCGAAAGTTATTCTTAAAAGTTTCGACCGGAAACAGTCTCAATGTACCTACATAGGTATAATTCGACTGCCCATTCACGAAAAATTTAAAAATTAAAAAATGATTTTACATTTTACCATTAAAAAATAATATCTTGGAAAAATATCGTTAAAATTTAAATAATTGAAAAGGAAATGTTTCGTGATTTTTTTTTTTAAAACGTGCAAATTGAATTGCAACGTGCAACGTGCAAAAATAATTCAAAAATTGTTTTTCATCGTTTTGGAAATATTGTTAAAAATTCAGATATTGAATAACAACATACATATAACCAAAAACATAAAAATAGGAGTCACAATACATTTGTGTACAAAAAAAACTTAAAAAAAAATATATGTATATATGTATATATATGTATATATTTTTGGCTTTGTATTAATTTTCATTGAGTTTTTGTTTCGATGAAAACAAAAATTAAAATTATTCAATTTTTTATTTGAAATTTATTTAAAAATTTATAATTAATAATTCTTTTCTTCACTATTTTTGTTCTTGACAAATTTTTTTCAAAATATGTATTTAATTGAAATAAAATAAACATACATGAAAAAAAAAGAAATATAAAAATTAATTAATTTTTTTTTTAAATTTATAAAATCAAAATAATAAAAAAAGTGACAGAACGTTAAACATAACACTACCGGAAATATTTTTTTCTTTAGTATAAAATTTATACTACAAAGAAATATTTCCGACAATTTTATGTTTATACATATACGTGGTACCTACATACATATATCGTAATTATAAAACATTTTTATAATTTGGAAAGATTTTTTTTTTTTTGTAATATAAAAATTTGTTGTAACAATATAATAACGATATTTTTTACTTTATAATACTTATATTTTTTTTTAAAGAATATTAAATATACATATGCGAGTATATGTGTGTGTAAAAAAAAAAATTTAAAAATGTATTTCATATATTTTTTTTGTCATTTTATATATATACATGATTTAAATTAGTGTGATTTAAAATATTGTATTTTATATACATATAATTTTTTATGCATTACCAAAAAAAAAAAAAATGTGACAATACATCAAATATATTTCATAGAATTGTGAAAAAAAAACATTCAACCGGAAAATAATAATAATAAAAAAAAAAAAAATTCTTTGGCGCCAAAAAAAAAACAGCACATATCTCTATACTGTACATACATAATATATAATTTTTAATTTTTGTTATTCTTTTAATTTTTTGGTAGATCGTGAGAGTTTTACATTTTGAATATTAAATTGGAAAAAGGAATATATAACAATTAAGATTTTAAATTATAATTTTATTAAATTTTTTAATTCAGTGAGTGTAATTTATAATTAAAATAATGTTGAAAATTGTTTGTGACAAAATGTCCGTAATAAAGTAGTTTTCACTTAATTTTTACGTTTTTTTTTTGTTTTTTTTTTTTTTTTTTTTTTGTGCTGGAGAAAATCATAATTTATGTTCAATGGAGTTGTTTTAAAATATACATATATATATATATACATATATATATATATTTATCTTTTTCAACAAAATTAACGTATCTATACAGTCTAAATATATACACTTTTAAAATTTAAAAATAAAAACAAACAAAATAAACTTTGCCTAAAGAGAAAAACAAAAAAAAAAAAAGACTTAAAAAAAAACTTCAACAGCAGAAATATTTTTTTGTTTATTTGTACTTATTTTTTTTTTAAATTATCTTAAAATTTACAGTATAAAAATTTAAGTATTATATATGTATAAT
The DNA here is from genome assembly GCA_932526495.1 of Bombylius major. Classification (NCBI taxonomy): domain Eukaryota; kingdom Metazoa; phylum Arthropoda; class Insecta; order Diptera; family Bombyliidae; genus Bombylius; species Bombylius major. The sequence continues at coordinate 30,328,171 of OW052046.1, read as the reverse complement.
AAAATATAAAATAAAAGTTAAAAAAAAAAAAAAAAAAATTAAATAAATTAAACAAAAATCAAAAGAAAGTTTAAGTGCAGATAATATTTATTGATTGAATTCGAAATCTACTGTAAAATATATACAATTTTTTAAATTTGATTTGTGCTAAATGTAAGTTCTTATATATTATGTATTTTATTACCTTTAATTTTAAATTTATACATAGGTATATAGGATATATAGGTATAGTTACACTAATTTCTGCAAAATTTTCCTTTTTTATACTTCTGAATCAATTTAAACAGTTTTATGTTTTTTTTTTCTTTTTTTTTTTTTTTTGCACAATTTATTTTATTGAATAGTGAATTTTTTCTCTTTATATTTTGCGTAGTTTTTTCTAAAAATTTATTTATAATTTCAAAATAAATTAAAATACACTATTGTTTTATAATTGCATCATATAAAAAGCATATACATCATACATATGTACACACAATATCCCACAATAATATTAAAAAAAAAAATTCTACTTTGTATGTATATAAATTTTAATAATATGTCTATCCTAACATACAGACACATTAATCATTAACATTTTAAACTTTAAATCTTGAGAAACCACGAAAATTAAGAGTCAAATAAATAATATTTTTTGTTAATGTCTCGAACATTTTAATAATTTTATACATATGTATACATATATTGAATTTTATGTATACGTAGATAAATTTAATGTATACATATGTGTAAATACTTAAGATTTTTTTTTCTTCTCTCTTTTTTATTTAAATACAATGTGATGCGATTGTTAATTGGTACATGTAAAATTGTTTGCGAATTTATTAGTCATTAAAAAAAAAAAAAAAAATATGGCAAGAATTCTAAACAGACATAGATAGGGTGATTGAATCTTAGGACTAGATTACGTTTGGTTTAAACAAAATAAAAATCAGAGGTTGTTAAACTAAATTTAAAAAAAAACTATTCACAAAGTTTACCATTCTTAGAATTTATTAAAAAAATTCTTTCGAAATTCTTAGAATTAATATTTAATAAGTTTCTAAACAGTTTTTATTTTTTTCAAATACGATAGAATTGAACACATTTCAATAACGAAATATATTATTTAAGAGGTAAATTTAAATGAACACCGCTTTAACAAAACTTTGTTCATTTAGTATTTTTATCCCATACTACTCACCCCCTACAAGTTTTTTTCTCTTCATAAACACGTGAATGAAATTAAACATGCATGTACTAGTTAGTATATTTTTATAAGTAGGTAAATACCTATATACTATATATATATACATATGTATATACATATATAGATATATATATATATATATTTTTTTTTTTGTTTTAAAAATTTATTGACAAAAAAAAATCATTCTTTTGAATTTAACTCTTTCACATTTTAAAATTGAAATGTAATTTCAAAATTGTATTACATCATTTATGTTTAATTTAATTTAATACGCGAATTATTTGTAAGGTAATTTTCTTTTGAAATTTTTCTATCTGCAAATTTGAACAAACATTAAATTGCAACTTCATTGAAAATGATATCACTTGAAAAATATGACTAGAAAAAGAAAAAAACAAACAAACAAACATACAAAAAAAAAAATAGTGTTAAATGACTAAATAAAATTTAAAGAAAAAAAAAATACATTTTTTGTGTAAACCGAAAAATTTTGAATTACGATAAAACATAATATAGAGAAGTATGTATAAAGTTTGTTTTTTTTTTTTCCAACATACAATACACATTAAAAATTAACATACAGATACATTTTTCATATACCTATATCTATTGAATGTATGTATTAATAAATAATGGATCATTTATACACATATATGTACTTTATTTTTTATTCCTCATATTCTAAATTCCATTTACAATAGATAGATATATACAAACAAATTCCATATTTATTTAACTTTTTTTTTTTTAATTTAAAAAATACATTTACATTACGTCATATAAATTTTTTTTTTTTGTGATAAAATAGTTGCATAGTCATTATAAATCAAACTTCATACATATTTTTTTTCTTTTCTTTTTTTGATCAAAAAATATTTTGTACTATCTATTTCCTGCACACAAAAAAAAAAAAAAAAAAAAAAAAAAACGCACACATTCATAACAAATTAAATGAAATTTAATGAAAAAAAAGAGAAATTTAAAAATGGAATGTCTTTTTCATTTAAATCTTGTACATACACACATTATAATTATTTAGTTATTTTATGAATTTGTCTATCAAAATTTTTAAGAAAAAAAAAATCATTGTTTAAGGAAAAAGCAGAAAATTTAATTTATATGTATTTAAATTTAAAATTATAGAAACTTTTGAATGGAAGATAGTCAAAAAAATATCTTAAAGATTTTTCGAACTTTTACTGGAAAAAAATATATGAAGTGTACGCAAGTGTATCGATTAATTTGATTGAATTATCGAAAACCCCTTCTAAAAAATATCATAAATGTTTGTGCTTGGTTTTTTTACTTAAAATAAATATTACTGGAAATTTACCGTTTATCTTGAACATATTAAAAGTATTGACTTTTTTTTAAATAACAATATAAAACATATTGAAAGTTAAAAAAGAATCTTTTATTAAGATAATGATTTAATTATTTTGTCTTTCTATTAATAAGCTAAATAATTATTACATACTTTTGTAGAGAAATAAAAAAAAAATTCAAAGTATTGACCTTGCATTTATATTATTTTTTATTTATATTGTAATTGCTTTTTATAGAATTTAAGATGAAAATTTATTTAATAAAAAAAAAATATGTAATAATAAAAAAATAAAAACTGAATTGTTTATTAATTCCGTCATATTTCTATTTAAAAGGTTAATTTCCTTTTTTCATTTTACATAATAATTGATTTGTTATTTCATTACATTATTTTTTTTTTTCTTCTCTTCATTCAATAATATTTTTCTAATATGTACTTGTTATAATAAGAAAGATTAGAGAAAAAAACCACCTTACACATTTAATTTGCATGTTGAAAACTATACATTCGACGCGCATTATTTGTATAATTTGTTTCGTACAAAAAAAAAAAAAAAAAAAAAAACAATTCAAATGAAAACTATATCTAACTAAATGAACCAAAAAGAAAAAATAAAAACAATAAAAAGAAATAAAATCAACATACCTACCTAATTATAATTTGTGCAAATGCTAAATAATAATAATATTATAAAGAAAAAAGGAAATACAGAAATGATGAAAAATGAAAAGGAAGGAAATGACATTCTAATGAAGAAAAAAAAATATGTATAAAATGTTTACGGAAATTTCAGGAGGAATAGCATATAATTTTTCTTAAAATTAACTTGTTTTATTTGTAATATCTCTCAATATTTTATGATTTTACAATTTTCATTAAAGAAAAATAAATAAAATAAGAAGAAAAAAAAATTTACATATACTAAATTGATTTTGTATTGTCGACATTGGACAATTTTATGTTGTGTTTTTTTTTTTTTTTTTTTTTAATAAAAAACGATATATTTTTGTAAACTTGAATAATAAAGTTGTAAACAATGAAAAAAAAAAATGATTGTTAACTATCATTTAACTGCCGGATATTTTCATTTCATCAAACATTGAAAATTTTTTGAAAAATCAATTTGCATATCTAGTTTTCAAATTAAAAAGAAAGAAATGATATAATTTTCAAATGGGATCTTTGTAAAATAATTATTTTAGAACTGACTTTAATTAATTCTAATTATACGAAAACATTATGAATGTCCTTAAAAATTCTGATTTGATGTGTAAAATATTTCCCAAGCAAAAAAAAAAAAAAAATCTTTAAAAAGTTAAAAATACAATTTCGCTTCTTAATTTGAAAAAAAAAAAAAAATGAGATTTAAATGTTAAAACCAGATTAAAAAACCAAAAATTTGTTATTATATTTTTTGTTGCAAAATTTGAATTTAAAACAGAAAAATGAGAAAATAAAAAAACAAATTTAAAGAAAAGAAAGGAAAAGAAAAAAAACACGAAATCTAAGAATTTTTAGCAATTTAACAAAACTGTTATAGCACAGAATAACATCATAACAAGAAGTTTAATACTAAGTATGTATCTCAGACATGATTAAGATGATGATGATGATATTGGCTGTTCTTGATGGTTATACGTTATACTATATTATATGTATTAGTTATGTTACTGCTTTTTGCTTCTTTTTATTTATTTATTTTTTTTGTGAGTTTCTCTAACTTTAGTTTTGTGTTTTTTTTTTTTTTAAATTTTTCCTTCTTCAAAAGTAGTTAAATAAAATATTTTGTAGATTTAACCCTTTACTTTTGAAATTGACTTCATCATATACTATGCATGTTCTCAGGCAAGACTTCACAAGATCAAATCAACTTAACACAAAAATATGAACAGAATTTCATTTTTATTTTATATTTTTTGTTTGTCGTGGTTTTTTTTTTTACTTTTTTGTATCTTAATGTCTCATTCATCACATCTCTTGTACAACATAAAAGAATCACATAATTCTGCGAAATCGTCCAACTAACATAGAAACAAAAGTTTCTTATAATAATAACAATTTTTTTTCCTTTAACAATCAATTTTTTTTTATATTTCTTAACTTTTTTATTTAATTTCATTTTTGTTTTTTTCTACTGCAATATAAAATACCTTGTGTTCTCATTTTTTTTTTTTAAACTTCTTATTCTTCTTCTTTTTTTGTCGTTTCAAAAATTGTGTGTATTGTTTTCGTTACTGTTGGACTTAAAATATTATTTTAATTGTTTTACTTCTTAGAATTCCCTTGTTAATATACGTTTTTGTTTTGTTATTTTCATCATGATTAGATGATTGACGTACATAAATTACAGTTAAATATACAACATGACGTGTATTTCTAAAAATAGATATTATCTAAAAGGTTTCTCATTTAATAGATACAAATATTTTTTAAATACAAAAAAAAAATACATTATACAAAAAAATAAAATAAAGGTAAAGGTAAATACTACTTTTTAATTATAATGTACAATTTTATATCCATTGTTTAAATGCATTTTACTTTCCATTTTCTTTGGAAAAAAAATAAGAATGTAATAATACAGTGATAAAAATGCAACATTTCAATTTTTTTTTTTTTTTCAAATTACTAAGATACAATTAAAGATTAAAAAAATTTCCGATAAATTTTTGCAATTACATACATATAATATTTATGTAATAAACATTTTTTTTTATAATTACTAGACAAAAGGTTTTTTTTTTCAATTACATAAAAACTTGGATCATAGATTCTTGATCGTTTTTTTTTTTCATTTGTTTTTTCGAAATCCTCAAATTAAAAAAAAAAAATTAAGGAAAATAATGTACTGTATTTATACAACAATATATCTGATGTTTTCTAGAACAAATAATTACCATATTTGTGTTATTTGTTTTTCTTTTTAAATCTTCTTTTTTTAATCTATTTTCTTAAGATACTTTTAACATTCTCAATAAAATATGTACATATGTACTTATATTTTTAAGGTCGAATATGCTTAGCTAGACATACTGTCTACAATGAGCAAAGACATCGTTTGCATACATAATTATCGAAAAAACGCATCATAGAAACGCTGTTTGGAATTGATAATAAGATGTTAAAAATATAAGAAGTTAATGACGTACATTTTTTTATCATTATAATATACATACATACATATAACAGTGTACATATATGTATATATGTATGTTATACATGTTTTCTTAAAGTAAATTCACTTGTATCATAGATTTCTATACATGATGATGTACTTTAGCCTAGAATGCAGGATGAAACAAAAGTTGTTTTTTTTCGACTGATTGAATCCAAAATTTATATTTTTAACATAACAGAAGTTTAGTATATATACAGGATGTTTCACAGTTCGTGTGCCAAACTGAGCAGGGTGGTAGATTTCGATGAGAAACGAAAAAAATCGTATGGGAAGAGGGGGGTCTATTTTCAATAGTTATACCGAGATATTCAAGGTCAAAGACAATTTTTTTCGAAAAGTAACCAGTTTCACTTTTCGCAACATATTTCAGCGTTCGCTCAATGCAATGTAGAGAAGTAAATGAAAATTATTTCTAAAGAGAACCTTCAGGCCTTTCAAAAAATGTCTTTTATAAAGTTTTATGTTGAATGGTTTTAAAGTTATTTTAACTCAAAGTCAAAAAATTTCGTCATTTTTATGTTCAAGGTCGAATATCTCGAAAAAAAACCTCAGTTTGGCACACGAACTGTGAAACACCATGGATGTATATATTTTGTTTTTAACAAATCGTTTGAAATAAAAGAAAGATAAACTGTGGAAATACGCATTTAAATACGAATAACAAACAAATTTAAAGATTTCTTTCATTAAAAAACATCCTTTTTTTTTAGAAATTATCATCTTGTAATAAAAAAATCATTTTATATGCAACATACGTAAAAATACATGTGCCCTAAATTATTATATGTGCATATTTTAAAGCGCATTATTTTATAGAAAAAACTCATTGTTAATCGATCTTTAAGCAAACTTTGTTTTTTTTCTCTTCTTTTTTAATTTTTCATTAAAAAAATTATTATACTTGATTTATTAATTGAAGTCAGTATTGTGCTTATGGAGGCAGTACCCGATTAGGTTTTTGCCTTGGTAATATTTAATTTAAAAAATTTCCCTCGATTAAAATTGAGATCTGATCACCCCATACACGAGACAGATTTATACAAACGAAATGTAAAAGAGTATAGAAAAGTATGCCTATCTTGCCTGTTGGTTGGTTGGTTGGTTGGTTAACGTGGCGGTCCGAAGACCCAATTAGCACTAACCGTGCCGTTTTGATACCACAGTTTTCTCAGTTGTCAGTCAAAGGGTTGTAAGCCCTTCTATCATACATGCACCTACAGTTTTAAAGTGGAATGCGAACCACTAAATTTGACAACGAATTTTATTCGTATGACAGGGCTTGGTACTAATATTTCTTCTAGTTTTTGTGGACTTAGCTTATGATCTCGAAGCAAAGCCACCAAACTAATTAGTACCGAGCACTTATACCCAACTCAAAGTGAATTGGTACTCATTCAAAGCTGAGTGAACTCAGGCGGACTCGAACCCGAGACCTTCAGCATCAGAAGCCATCGTCCACTGCCCGCCACTTGTCTGACTGACTACTGACTTCAATTAATAAATCAAGTATAGTTTTAATTTTGTTTTTTTCTTCTTCCTTAAGTCATTGCAAATGCTTATACTCTATTTAACAATTAAAGTCAGTATTGTGCTTATGAAGGCAGTACCCGTTGAGTTTTTTGCCTTGGTAATATTTAATTTAAAAGATTTTTCTCGATTGAAATTGAGATCTGATCACCCCACACACGAGACAGATTTATACAAACGAAATGTAAAAGAGTATAGAAAAGTATGCCTATCTTGCCTGTACTGACTTTAATTGTTAAATAAAGTATAGGATAATTCAATATTTCTGTTCTTCATCCATACAAACGATTTTTGAATACAAATTTTTATTTCTTTTTATAAAAATATCTTTATGATTTTTAACAGAACATTCAAATACATATATGTACAAAACTCTATTTGCTTAAATTTTATTCTGAATAGAATATTTTGTGTATTATTATCTACATATTTATATGTATGTGGTACCGCACTGGAATTAATACAGCTTTTTTTTTTTTTCATTTTATTTTCAAATTGTTTTATTTATGATGTGATAGAGAATTTAAATTTTTTATAATCATTTTTCCGAAGAATATTTCGTATTAATTGTTTTAGATTTTCATTTTTACACATATGAAAATAATTTTATTAATTGCCTTTTGTTAAAATTGATTTTTTTTTTATTTTGCTTATTTTAAATTGAAATTATCTCTAGTTTTAATTATTGTGTTTTGCTTTTATTAAATATTTGTGTTTGTTATTAATACAATAATGTCATCAATTTAAAAGTAAATGATGATTAAATTACGTTTGATTGATAAATCGAACATATAACATTTTAATTTAATATTATGTATTTTATTATATGTATGTATTTTTTCTGACATATTGCGGCGGCTAGGCTAATATACATATTATTGGTGTATAGTAATAGTAGCTATCTATGTATATTCATTTTGTTATGAATTACCTATAACAAAAATGCAAAAGATAATAAAATCTTGAAACTTTTTATTTTTAAAAATGTAACTGTTTTTCTATGAAACAATTAGAAATTTTACTTTCAAAAAAGCTAGATTAATGTTAGGTTTGTTTTTCATAAATAAAGGATCAGATGGATATTTATAATTTATATCACACAGCATAAATTTACTTCTCTGAAAATTGTTATTTAACAAAATTGCTAATAATAATAAAATTAATTAACTAGATTTTTTTTTCTATTTTCTTATTAAAATTTCGTATGTTAAAAATTTACATTATTCAAATTAATATCAAAATTTTTTTATTTTACAGCACATTTTAAATTTGAAAAAAAAAAATAAAAAAAATATTCAAGAAAAAAAACTTACTGTCCTATTATTATAAATTACACGATCTACTGAACTAAATTTTAGTTCATTGCTTTTTTTTTCTGTTTGTTTGTTTTTAGATTTTTTTTTCCACACAAAAATATCACTCATTGAAAAAAACGCTATTATTTTAGTGAAATTTTTCAAATTTTATTCTTTTATAATCTTTGTGTTTATTATTTATTTTCTCAAGATTATGATCTGTTTAATTTTTAAACAAAAATTATTATTCAAAGTAAAATGTTAAGAATTTAACGGATCGATCTATACTTTAAAAAATATTTATAAATATCTGTCCTATACGGGTAGCATTAAAAAAAAAAGGGAAAATAAGATTAAAACTAAATTGAATCGTGAATCCATGTACATAATTAAATAATATTAAATAGCAACAAAATAAATATAGCTTTTTATAAGCTATAATACATTGAAAAAATTTTATGTTTTTTTTTCTTCTTCTCTCTCTTTTTTTTTTTTTTTTTTATTGTACAACATTTGCCTTTTAATTGTTTTCTAAAACTACCTATATAAAATTAAAGACTAGAAAAACAACAATAAGAAAAAGTTTCTAAATGAAATTTTAATTTTGTATTTCAATTAAATTTAAAATAGAAAATGAAAAACAATTGAAAAAAAAATAAAAACACATTACAAAAAAAAAAAAAAAATAAAATAAAAAAAAGAAGAAAATTTAACAATATAAACATTAAATGAAAGAAGAATTTTAATTATTTAAAAATGTTCTAATTTTAAATATGATTAAATTCATTTAAAATGTGAAAGTACATAATTATGTATACAAAAAAATTTTGTTTTTTTTTTTTTTGTTTATTTACATAATATTGATGTTAGAGGATGTCAGTCTCGTGACACATTATTGTGTATATCCGGAATTTCTATATTGTAAACAAATTTTTTTTGTTTCTGGGAAAAATGTTTTTCTTTGAAAATAAACCGAAATAAAAAAAAGTGGCAGATTTTTTTTTTTTAAAGAAAAAAATTTCATTCTTTTCTAGAACGTTTCTTTTTTTTTTTTCTAAAGAATAAAAAATAACAAAATTAGGCCTTAAATTTAATAACAATCATGTTAAATTATTTTTTATTTTATTTTATTTTTCAAATAAATCAAAAAAATACTTATAAATTTCTCAAAACACCTTCAATCAACTCAGTGTATAATATAATATAAAAAAAATTCTACATATATATATTTATAATACATTTTCATTATCATATTGCTCCTTAGACACACATAATTTAAAAAAAAAAATAATAATAAAAAGCAACAGGACGAAGAAAACCCCGAATCTGTTTTTATTTTGAATCGAACATGAATGGGAATTCTCCAAGAGATAAAAATAAATATGAAAATTTTCTATATTTATCATATTATTATATATTTCAATACATATACATTTTATACATTTTTACATGTAAGTATATGTAAATATATAAAAAATTGAACTCACATTACATATCTGTGCATATGTATATATACATTTTTAAATTTTTAACATATTCGCATAAAAGCGGCATGGCATCTCTATTATCATCATCATCATGATCTTCATGGTCGGTCTAAGATTCAAGTCCAATTTAAAACTCAAAATGCATGTGTGTACATATTTATGCATATGAATACACATATATGTGAGTGAATATAAATATAAAATTTTATATATAAATTTTTATTAAAAGTATACCGTCACATTTGTACTTATTTTTAAATCGATAAGAAGATATGAAATAAAACTGTCCACATTCAAAATTTAATTGGTTTCAAATAGCAAATTTATTACTATATGATTTGCTTCCTGATGTATAAATGTATGTAATAAAAATAAAAATAATTACATATATTCATTTAATATTATATTGTAGGAGAAAATATCCAATGAGGAATCATGTATCAGTAATAAACCACCCCACCTGATATTTTATCTTTTGTGAAAAAAAAAAAAAAAAGAAAAAAAATTAAAAAATAAGTGATTTATTGAAAAATGTCCTTAACCAGAATATTTACAATGAATGTAAATATTTTATTCTCCTTTTTTTTTTTTGAAAAAATAGTATAATATGTATTTGTGTTGCTATGGGATTAAGAAGTTGAAATTTTATCAAGTTATTCCTTAGAGAATACACAAGAATAAAAAAATGTTAAAAAAAGCAAGTTCTCCCAAAAAGAGGAGGTTCATTATTGAATTATTTTCCCTATGATGCATTTTAAACATTCACGTATTATTATCACATATACGAATTACGATTATTATTATTTGAAGTTTTAGTGTTTTACATTTTTATACTGAAAAATATTTAAAAAAAAAAAAATACACTGCTTAATTGGACTAATAACTCTGTACAAAAAGAAGAAGAAAAAACAAAAGTAATAATACATTTACATACATACTTCTATAGGAAATAATTATAGAAAAATACAACTTCTGTATAAAGAGTTAATGTGATACCTATTTATAAAAATGTTACAATTTTAAATTATTATATTAATTATAGATATACATATGTACATACATACATCTACACCTATTATTTATAAAAGTTTATAAATGGGTGTATGTTTTTTTTTTTTTTTTCAAATATTGAATTGAATATTATTTCGTTTTTGTTCATAATATTAAATTATCGTGAATTAAGATCCACAATTTTTTTTCTTATATAGATAAAATGTATTTTTTCAAGAATAAATAAAAAAATGTAATAAAATCAAATACAATCGATAATATTATGTAATATTGTTATATAAATAACATGTCAGATATAATGTGATAAATATTATTATGGATGAGTTAAAAAAGATTTTAGTAATAGCGAAACTTCATATCATATATTTTCTTATATCAGTAAAACAAAATAAAAATTAGTCTATCTATACTAATAAAATAATAATAATATTAATAATAATAATAGTATTTACATATGTATCTATATACATAGTTAATAATAGGAGCACTATAGCGTGTATAATCTATAAAAATAAATTCTAAAACAATGTCAATGTTGCAAACAAATAAATTTAGATAATATTATGTACTCGTATATGTAAAAAAATTTAAAAAAAAAATGAAAAATATGTACCTACGTACATATGTGTACATATGTACATATATGTATAAACATCACGCACATTCACATATCATATTGTTTCAATTAATGAATAATAATTTTGTTATGATAAACAATAAATTGTTGGAATTTTTAAATTTTCCATATGACGTAAATTCATTTAAATTATTATTTTAAAATTATTATTTATTATATATGTGAATTTAATATACGTATGCAACATGCATGTATAGCTATATGAGAATAAACATGCAACATACATACATTACATATGTATATAATTTAAATGACACACCTCTTAGAGAATATATAATATGTATGTACATTGTACGTATACACTATACATTTATAAAGTAATATACACAGTAATACAAATGGAAATGTGGTATTATACTTAAGTAGAAGCACATAGTATATTATATTGTCATTGGTAAAAGTATGTAGAGAGTAAAATAGTTTGTTTGGCTTTTATACCTATATGTACAATATATGTACAATTGTACATACTACAATATATACAGATTTGTAACGTTATTGTTATAATTAATTGAAATTTTCATTTTATAATTATTATACTTCAACTATAATATTTTTTTTCATTTAATACAATTCAATCTTTAAATTATGTACTTATGTACCATTTATTTATGCTATAGATAAATATGTTTTAATATAAGACATAAAATTCAAGATAGATTTTAAAAGACTGAATGAAATATATTTTAGAAAAATAATCCAAAATTTAATTAAAACACTAAGATAATTATTTTATCATTATTTTTCTTTTTTTCAAATTTCCTACTGCATTAAACCACTTATAAACTGTGAAAGTTTTTTCCTTGATGGGAACTTTCTGCAAGAAAATATACTCCTATATAGAAAATTCCATTTGTAACGGATGTTAATGACATCCTGACTCTTAAATATTGAAAAACTCGTACAGCAATTGAATTCTGATTATACTTTCATGTTCTTAATATGCCTTTTAGTAAGGCGGCCTAAGTTCACTCAGCTTTGAATGAGTACACTTTGAGTTGGGTATGTGCTCGGTACTAAATAGTTTGGTGGCTCTGCTTAGAGACCATAAGCTTAGTCCACAAAAAACTACAAGAAATATTAGTACCAAGCCCTGTCATGCGAATAAAAATTCGTTCTCTACCAACGAATTCAGTGGTTCGCATTGCACTTTAAACTGTAGGTGCATGTATGACAGAAGGGCTTACAACCCTTTGACTGACAACTGAGAGGTGTGTCAGTGTGTGGTATCAAAACGACACAGTTAGTGCTAATTGGGTCTTCGGAAATAATCTAAAGAACCGCCACGTCAACCAACCAACCATGCCAGAATCGTCATTTTAGTAGCATAACGGGTGTGACGCTGACGATTTCGAATTTCACGGATTTTCGTATATTTGACTAAATATCCTAAAATTTTCATATGAACAATTTCAAAAATTATTTTTAATCATACATACTGTAGACACTTGAAAGAATTTTTTGAAAAAATATAACAAGGAACGAGGAACAATGCAATACTTTTTTCATAATTTAAAAAAAGAAATGTAACGGGTGTGACATTTTTTGTAACGGGCGTGACAGCGAAACGAGTTTCTACTCGTGGCAAAAATTTTCTTTTTAATACTGTTCTCCATAGTGATATCGTAAATAATTTAACACTAGATACACCAAAAATTCATATATACTCGTACCTATCCAAACCAGCTTCATTCATATGAATTTTAAGGAAAAAAGTGGTCGATTTGTGTGGAACTCCCCATATATGACTTAAAACAATAAAAAAAGGTGTTTATTGTGATTTTCGTCAAATGATCGAACAGTGTTCGATTTCATATTTTGGTATTATCATTTTCGATTTTTTTCTTTTTGTTCGATTAAATCGAACAGCTGTTTCGATCATTTTTTTACTGACGAAACGCAATTTGAAATACGAAAAATTTTAAAAAAAGATGGATATTTAAAAGAAAATGTAACTTTCAATGTTTTAAATGTAATAATAATATGTACTAATTAAATGTGTTTTTATTAATTACTTCATACATTATTTATTATTTTAATAGGAAAAATACAGATAATAAGAAACAATTAGAAGAGCTTGTGAATATCATAGAAATTTTGACATAAATTAATTTTTCTCACATAAATCCCAAAAATTGTTCTAAAACAATAAAATACTTGCCTTACAAATAACATTTTTTTAAAGTCGAATTTAACAAATGTCGACTCTAAAAACTGACTATGCGTTGAAATTTTGTACACATACTTGTAAAATAAAATCTTCAACATATTTTGTAAAATAGCATACTCAGTTTTTAAAGTCGACTTATTTGTTAAACCCGACTTTAAAAAAATGTTATTAGTAACTTAAAACAATTTATTCAAATATGTATCTTCAAATTTTAACAGCTGAAAAATTGTTCAAAGAAAATATACACAATAATTCACGATAATGACGTTTGTTCGATCGATTGAGTTACATAATACCGAAATTAAATTCAGTCGAATCGAAGAAGATTCTTTGATCAACCTACGAATCGAAAATCACAATAAGCACCAAAATTTAATAATTAAGAAAGACAAAAAAATTTTTTTAGAATTTTATAGCTTAAAACTTCCCTTTTTTTCAAAAATAAATGAAAATACATATGTAAATCTATTGCAGTATAATTCTCATGGTGTTGAAATAATAAATCATTTTATGTATATACATATACATTTAAATATACATATTTTATTTCAAATTTTAAACATTGGGTTCTTATTACTCGTATTTATTTTTTCATTTTATTAGCATATATCGTCGGTTTGCAATAAAAGTGGCACAACTCAAAATAGAAATTTTTCACAATGGAATTTTTGAAATAATGTTTCAATTCAATATTGTATAATAATATATATGTAATATATTGTGTTCAATTTAACAACTTATGTTATTAGTAGAGTATAATGTTAACCAAAAAAATATTAGACTGTTTAACCAGATACAATGCCTCTTTTTCTTTTGCATCCTCGAAAATTCACGTTTTTGAGTTGTGCCACTTTTCTTGCAAACCGACGAATATGATTAAAAATCAGCCGTACAAACACTAGTTTAATTGATGTTAAATGTCATGTTATAATCATAAATCTAATTTAATTTGTACTTATGTTGTTATGTATTTATTTTTATTCTTATTTTTTTGTTTATTTTTGATTTTTGCTTTCTTATATAATTTTCATTATATTTTATATAGTTCGTATTTACTTGATGTTTCGTGTTTTAAAATCTTAATAAAACTCCTAGACATTCTGGCGCTCTTTCATAATACATTTATAAAATATTGTACATATGATAGTATAAATGTAATCGTATCTAATAAATTAACTTACTAGATTTAATATACTTATATAATACATATCTTTTTTTTTTTTTTTTTTTTCAAATTAATAAATTTTTAACTCATATACGTATTGTAATATTGTTTAAAAAAAAAATTTAAATATTTAAATATCTTAGATAAATATATATATATTCATACTGATAATAAATCATGCACATACATATGTACCATATCGCCCATTCCACGCGAGCTGTTACATCAAACCTAACAATTTTTTTTTAGTTTTTTTAAAATAAATAGGGTAAATAGGTTCACCAGGTATACATATATTTCACTAATGTACGTTTGTTTTGTTACTAAAGCTTGTTTTAAAAAAAAAAAAAAACAGGTACATAAACATAACACACACATAACACCGACCTTAAGTATAGGTTTTTGGGAGTTATTTTTGAGCTGAAATAACTAGTTACCAAATGCATTTTATGACAAATAGTACAGTGTTGTTTTAGCTTCACAATGTGCATTATCAAAAAGAAAAATAAACTATTTGAAAAAAATTAATTTCAGTGTTTAATTTTATCATTTTCATTTTATTTATTAAAAGAATTTGTTACTTTTCAATGATCCCGTCCGTCATACGACATGGCAAACATAATTTGCTATATCTTAAGTGTACTTCACACTTAACGACTTATCTTATGATTTATCATTTGACTAGTGTAATTTGTTTTTGTAACAACAACAAATTACATTAGTCAAATGATAAATCATAAGATAGATCGTCAAGTGTGAAGTACACTTTAGCTTGTGCGAGATGGAGAAATAACAAATTTCTGTCTTAGTTTGCTAAGACTACCACCTAAAAATTTACCATGAAACAGGAGGTGTGAAATTATATACTTTAAAGAAAAAAATGTTGAAGTTATGACTGTATAAGTGTATAATAATGTGTCATTTCATGTCCCGTCATAGCCACTTATCGCCTTATAAAACTAAAACAAGAATTCTTGGAAAACATCTTCCTTTTCGGTTTGGTAGGTTTTTGGGTGGATCATTATTATTTACATAAGAAAAGAAAGAAAAAGAAAAAAGATTCAAATAATTTTCTTCAATGTTCCGTTCGTCATGCATGGAATGGGCGATATACATAAAAAATATACATACATATGTATGTATAATAATTGATTGTAGAGAAGAAAAAAAAATCTTTTAAAAGAACACAATCGACAATGACCTAATTAATCATTTACGCCGCTCTTAAATTTCAAACATTATAACTTGTCTAATAAATCTAATATTTTTCTTTGATTTTGAATTGTACATATTCATGTACATATGTATGTACATAGCTGATAAAGCGTCCATATACATTAGATTTATGATTTTATTGAATAAAAATGAGTACATAGGAATATGATTTTTTTTTTTTTTTTTTTTTTTTTTTTTTAATAAAATTCTAAATCTTAATTTTTAATTCAGAAATGCATTAATTTTATGTGCACTACATTTATATTGTTTTTGATAATAATAAGTTAATTTTTTTTTTAAGATCTTCAATCAATAATATCTTGAATATCATCATCATATCAAAATTGCATTGCACATTTATTATACGTAGGTCACTCTATAAGTTTTGAGATACAGAATATTAGCAATACTTACAATTGGCTACCATGCATAAATAGGAACGTTAGTCTTTGGTAACATGTGTTTTGTATTCAGTTCTTATTTTAACATGTTACAAGTACAGTTATAAATAATTATTCAAAGTGAACAATTGAATTGTCATGTGAGCATTACCGTGCTATGATTTATTATGATTTTAAAGTCGGTTTAAGTGAGCATGAGTGCATCGGACGACTGCAACAAGCATTTGGCGAAAAAGCTCCATCCAGGGCGAGTGTGTTTAGTTTAGATGGTATGCCGAATTCAAAAGAGGCCGTAATTCATTAAGTGGTGAAGCACGTCCGGGAAGACCGTGTTCAAGCGTCACCCATGAGAACATTGCAAAAGTTCAGAGACTAATTTAAGAAGATCCGCGATGCACATACCAAATGATAGAGGAAACACTCGGCGTAGGATCCGCAACGGTACATACTATCTTACACGAACACCTTCATCTAAAAGAAGGTTGTAATGAGATGGGTACCATATTACTGATTTTCAAAAATCAGTACGAATAGACGTTTTAAAGAGCGACTGACTAGAGGCACTCCACTTGTGCAAAATTAGAATGCAGAAGTGCTTTGATGTTGGAAGGAAGTATTTTGAACATCAATAAAGTTTGTTTTTCAAAATCGTTAGTAGTTTTTCTGTATCTCAAAACTTATAGAGTGACCTACGTATACAGGGTGTTTCCGTTATCACCGACCAAAAGCATCCAAAAGTATATCAGTGATAGGTCTCATCGAGACAAACAAAAAATCATATCAGAGGGGGGGTGGGAAATCCCAACGGTTTCGCCGCTAGAGAGCGTTGAAGTTTTTTTGCTCTTATTTCACGATGTACCCTATAACTTTTTACAAAGGGTAACATTGTGTTAAGAAAAAATGTAGAGGACCCTTTGCCCTTTTCAACAATACCTTACTTGTTTCTCTTTTCTTAACTGTTAAAAAGTTAGACTCGTTTAAAATCAAAATTTTGTGAATTTTTTTCAAATTTTTGTGTTTAACTCTGTATTTCTCAAAAAGGGCTTAAATTAACACGGATTTTTTATTGCAGAAAATGAAAGCTATATTGATTTTGCATTAATTTGCTATGTTCATTTTTTTTTAAAGAATGCATAATTTTCGAGATATTAAAGATTACTTTTATATATGTATATATTTTTTATATGTATATTTTTATGCCGTTATTAATGTTTATGAACTTTATTTAAACACACATTAATAAAATATTATTATTATTACTTTTAATGATGAACTTTAACAAACAACTTGTGTGTTCCAGCTGTTTAACAATCATAAATATCATTACAATATACGAGTATACATATAATATATTACAGAGTAATAAAATAAAAATCTATATGTATTATAATAAATCTATGTATTATATTATTTAAAGTACCATATGGCATATATTGTGTATATGAGCAACAGAACTTCAATTTTTACCCTAATCACTGATTTTATGTAAACTAATTTATATTTTACTTAATTTAAACACATTTAAAATGTTATACCTACATATACATACATACCTACATATTTTAAAAAACAAAGAAGTTGAAAAAGATTTTAAATGTGAGTTAAATTTTTGTAACATAATCGTAATTCGTAAGTCGTAAAAATATTTAAAAAAAAAACTATTTAAATACGAGTACAATTGCACTTCCTTTTGAAAATATTTTATCGAATTTTCAAAATAAAATTATTGATTGGGAAAGTTTTCTTATTATTAAATACATATGTATGTAGGTATTATTTATTTTTCTTCCGTTTTTATTTTAATTTTAATTTTTTTCATATATTTTTCATATATCAACAAAAAAAAATAGTTAAATTTTAAAAATATACGCAATAAATTTTGTATTTTTTTTTTTTATATATTTTATAATTTAAAATGCATGACATATATGTATGTACATTGTACATATATGTATGAATGTATGTATATACCTATTTGTATATTTTTTATTTAATGAAAAATGTCGTATTTATCGAACGTAATAAATATTAAACAATTTATTTAAAAATAACGTACATAGAACGTTCGCGGTTCGACATACAAATACGTACAAAAATATTTATTTTATATTTTATACATATTCGATTTTTTTTGTTTTTGAAATTAGCATATACATAATATGTATGTACACTCTGCGACACATGATTGTAGGCAGCCTGAAATTTTTTTGTTTGCTGAGTAATGTTCGATTTTTAGAAAACGCATCTTTATCCTTTTATAAAACTGGGAATTCCTAATTATTTTGTGGTATTGCCAGATGCATTTTATGCGTCGTGGAATTTTTGTTAATTTTTATTTAAAAATTGCTTGAAAAACGCGCGACACTTGATTGTAGGCACAGTATTATTTTGTTAAAAATATGATTAAGACCATCTTTTTAGTAAAATTTTCTGAAAGTTCAATTAAAATGAATTGTTATTGGATAAGAAAAAAACATTCGAATATTTAGAAATGGTTAGTGGAGAAAGATTAACACTGGAGAAAATTGGAAAAATAAACGCACTGAAGGAAAATGGATACTCGGATAGAGCAATTGCGATAGGAATCGATAGAAACGCTGGTGTAGTTAACAAACTTCCTAAAGACCCCAAAAATTTCGGAAAAAAGCAAAAGAAAGATCTAAAGCAGTAAAAACGGCATCTGAAAGGCGTCAAATTTGTCAAAAACAGATTGAACAGAAGCTTGAACATCTGATATTACTCCACAATGTCGTCGCATGAAGAAAAAGCCAATATTGACCACAAGACATAAATAAGAAAGACTTTATTTATTCGGACGCACATAACATGAGATATTGATTGGAAAATTGTAATTTTCACGGACGAAAAACGCTTCAGTTTGGATAGGCCTGATGGATACGCGTTCTAAGAGAGGTTTTTAACGCGTCGACACCACAGAGAAGGAGGCGTTTTGATTTAGGGAGCAATTTTATACAATGACCTGTTCATATTGCTTTTGTTAGTGAACAACAAACAGCTAATAATTATATAGAAGTTCTAAATGATGCTAAATTTAAAATTATTTAAATAATAGAAGGTCAAGAATGGATTTTCCAACACTACTCCGCAGCAAACTATACAGAAGGAGTATTTACTCAATGGTTCAAGCGTTAAAATATCACGGTTCTAGACTGGCCTTCAATATCTCCAAATCTAAATATTATTAAAAATGTGTGGAAATGCAAAATTTATGGCTTAAAAACGCAGTTTGAAACCGAAGAGGAGTTGCAGACGGCAATAAGAACAGTATGGAGTGATTTATCATTAGATATTTCAAGAAAATTGTATAATTCTCCACTTAGTAAGATTTTGAAAGTAACTGATCAAAATGGTGGAAGAAAACATTATTGAATTGATAAATAAAATATTTTTACTTAATAAATTTGTCTCTTTTTACAACTCTTATTATCTCTTATAGTATGATTTAAAAAAGATGGCATTTCGTATTATACTAGAGAAACATGCGCAGAAGAAAAGATACTTACACACATGCATTTTTGTTTTTGTAAATTCTAAGAAAGAGGTTTCTTCCTTCGTATATGTATACACAAGAAGATCACTAACACATGTTAGACATGCGCGAAACTGTGTCATCTTTTTTGAATCGTACTATAGAATGAATCGTTAAACGTCTCATATTCGCGGTGCCTACAATCAAGTGTCGCGCGTTTTTCAAGCAATTTTTAAATAAAAATTAACAAAAATTCCACGACGCATAAAATGCATCTGGCAATACCACAAAATAATTAGGAATTCCCAGTTTTATAAAAGGATAAAGATGCATTTTCTAAAAATCGAACATTACTCAGCAAACAAAAAAATTTCAGGCTGCCTACAATCATGTGTCGCGGAGTGTAATTTTCTAATGTTATTTGATTTTATTTATTTGAATAATAACTATTTTTTTTAAAAATCAACTAATAAAATATATTTACACATACATGCAAATCATGTGGTACAATTAAAGTACATATGTACAGAACTCACTTTTAAGATATGTTGAATTCATGAAAAGAAAAATAAATTAATAATATTAATATGTAAATACATAATATGATTTCATTTTAATTTAAAATGCATCAAATTGATATTATTGATGATTTGTTATTGAACCCTTGTTAGAAATTTACTATTATTGGAATGTCAATTAGTTATGGCATTTTAATTAAAAATTATCATATACATATGAACTATATTTAGATAAATATATATATATGTATTTGGAATTTTGGAATTTGTACTCTTTTTTAAAGTTTTTATTTTTTATTTTATTTCATTTCATTTTTATTGCAGTCGTATGGTACTTACATATTTTTAAATTCTTTAATTTTTTTTTCAATTTTTATTCAAAACGAAGTACGATACTGACTGAATTTATCTAAATTTCTTTTTTTCACAAATGGAATAAATCTTTTTTTAGACAATTAGATGTTTTTTTTTCTACAAATTGTTTTTTTTTTAACAAAAGACAAAAACTATTTCCGATATCTCCAAGTATGTATAACTTGTAACAAAGTTCTTAAAACAAATTATTTACACATATACAAACATAAATAATATATATGTGTATACATAAATATATTTATATCGTATGTATATCTAATTTTTAAAAAGAAATCTAAAATAGTAGCATAATCAAATTATCAAGAAAGATATTTTGTCGGAAGCAATTTCATAATATTTAAATAAAAATAATAATGGAAATAACATATTTTATATTATTATACAACAAAATATGTATGTACATACATATGTAATGTTCATAATCGTATGTATATTTAAGTATAATATATATGAAGATCAAAGAATTTGTACATATGTATATATGTATGTTAGTTTTATATTTTTGGTAATGAATGAAAATCAAAAATTTTGTAAAAATAATAGTTAGGTAAATTTAAATTAAAGAAAATAAATTAGCGTACTTAAAATTTTAATTCTAATTTTTACTATAGGACACATAACTACATAAGGTACTTTATGCTAGTAGAATGAAACTTTCCTCCTTTAAAAAACATTTTCTTGACTTCTTATAGAATATGCATTTAAACGATAAATGCAACGGGTTAACTTTATTTTGCATTAACAATGCATATTTCATATAAATGAAAAAAAAAAAAAAAATAAATAAATAAGACAAGAAATCATACTTGACATTTACCTTAACTACATATTTAAATATTTTTAAAACTTGTATTTAAAAAAAAAAAAAAAACATTTTCTCCTTATTTAATTTAATTTCATAATATGTATTTTGATTTTTTTTTCTTTTCAATTTTCCCCTTTGTATAATTGTTTGTGTTTTTTGTTTTTCAATGTTAATTATTTTCGATTATAAAATAAATTGGTAATCCAGTTTAGTTTCAGTTTAATCCAGTTGTTTCCAATTTATTCTGTATTCATTACATACAGATATACCTATTACATAAAAATATTAATACATTAAATCGAAAATACAGAATAATTCGATTTAAAAAAAAAAAAAGGGGAAAAAAAGTGGAAAAACTTCCATTTATTCATTCATTGTTTAAAATTTGAAAAATCTTCCAAAAAAATAGTGAAAAATATATTTTTCTCTTTATGAAAAATATATTTTTCTCTTTATGAAAAATAAATGACAAAAATGTTATATAAACTTTCCCTCAATTAAATTTTTTTTATATTGAAAATTAATTAGAAATTTTTTTGAAATACTCGTACATATCTTTTTTTTTTTTTTTTTTTGAAATTTAAGATAAAATTGATTCAAAGTTCAAATTTATGTTACATATAATTTTTATTTTTTATTTTATAATGCATTTAAGGTCAATGCACATACGACAATAATTTACATACATACATACTTTGTATTCACACATAACAATCTAATATTACACCTTACAATATGATCATACAATATACATAATACATATTTTTCATATATAATATGTACATATGTACAATGTACATATATAATATATATACATTATCTAAATTGTGGGAACGGAAACTGTATTTCAAGACGATAAATAGTTTGTGATTGCATATTCTCTTATTATATACATATTTTTCTACATAGTATACATATATACAGGGTGAATCATAATAATAATAAAAATTAAGTGTATTTTTTGTTTGTTAAAAAATAGAAAAAAAAAAATCTACATAGTCTACATTGTAAAAAAAACTTTCATGATACCTCATTATTGTTTTAATTTGAAATCTAAGTCTTAAAATTTCCTTCTTTTTTTTTCTAAACTTAAAACTTAAAAAAAAAAATGAATGTGAGTTTTTCATTTTATATACATATAAATCACCTATATATTTCCTATAACAGATCATCCCACCCATTACTACATTTTACAAAACGTTGTTAATTGTTGATAAACAAACCTTTGATTTTATGAAAAATTTTATTATAAATTTATAAGAAAAATAAAAACAATTATTTCATTTTTTTCATGTACATAAATTTATCAAAATTCATGTTATACACGCAATGAATTAAAATAATAAAACTTAGTACCTACTTCAAAAAAAAAAAAAGCATTTTGTGTAGATACATTTCATTATTTCAATATTCTGTATTTAACACTTTACTATAATGATTATCATAATACTGGTCTGCAGCAGTTACTCTCTCTGTGTCTTCTATTTGTTGCATTTTTATATTTATATGTAAAAATTTTCTTTAATAAAATAAAAAACAACACAAAATCTCATTTTTATAAGTACGAGTAGTATTCGTGAATAAATATGTATAGATAAAATGCAGTAAATATTCATATTTTCATATAAAAATGTATCTTAATATAAATGTATGTTTTGCATCATTTAGATAACTATAAAATATGTGACGACATTACTTGTTTTGTTGCTATAATATTGCATTTATATATACATATATATTTATATATATATATATATGTTTCTTTTTTTTTGTTAAATTGCGTTACATTACATCAAACAGTAGTACGTAAATGCGCTTACAATTACATGCATTTATACAATATATATATTATTATATAGAATGCATATCATAATATACTCGTACATATGTATATATATATATATATATTAATACAATTCAACAGACAGCTTGGTACCAAAATGATCACGATAGAGAATCTATTAGTTTTGCACTTGAATTTTCTTCTTCTTTTTATTTTTTTTTATTTTTATTCAGAGTATTTTAAAAGAGTGTTGTAATAGCAGCATCATTAACATGGGATCATCAGAATGTACATTGAATGTAATTGTAATATGCTATATATATAGTACATGTTATACATACATATGTACATATGTATATGTATGTATATACAAAATACACAACATATTAAAAATTTTTATATACATAAATTATTTTGTTATCATTTTATTTAAAACAAAAAAAAAAACTACATGTTGCTTAAAAATAGCTAAAAACATTACGAGGGAAAAAAAATATAAGATACACATATTTAAATCATGAGAAAATATATTCTATTTATTTCCATTTTGATAAAATGCATTTAAAGATAAAGGATCAGCTTTTGAAAGATACAAAAAAAAAAGAGGTAAAACAAACTATAAAATCTAAAAATTTTCACCATTTACTTAAAAAGAAAAAAAAATGTAAAAAGAAATCTGCCTAGTTTTCAATTTTCAATTATAATAAATCCAATTCAGAAGTGATTTTTTGAAACAATTTTATGAATCTATTCACATCTAAACATTTTTTTCGAAATACTCCAAGCATTTTTTTTTTTTTCAAATTCCAATTTTCAAAAGCAACATTTGTGATTTAAACTATAATGGTAATACAATACCACTACTTTTTTTTATATATGATAATATGATACATATATGTATGTATATTATATTTTTGGTGCAAACACTGACTGTAATAATAATCAAAACACGTGTATGTTTTTTGTTTTGTTTTTAAATTAGTAGTATAAAAAGTAATTAAAAAAAAACAATCTGAAAAGAAAAGGGGAAAATTAATTCATCTAATTCAATTTTATTTTTTTTATTTGTCAAAATGAAACGTATTTAGAATAAAAATAAAATATCTATATCAGATACAAGTAATTTAACACCATCGAAACAAAATCATATTATGTATTATGTACAATCTATATTTTAGGTATATAGATAGCCTCATTTAATAAAATACCTCATTCAAATATATACATTTATGTGAGTATATTTATGCATATATGTATGTATATATATGTATATATTTTTGTTTTAAAAATACTTGCATAAATTATATTAAAATAAGATTTTTTTTTTCTTACATGCATTGCATTGGTATGTTTCTGAAAGTTATAGAGTTTTCCATAATACAATATTATAATCTTTGATACCTGCTCTAGCTATATTATACGTATTAAGATACATATTATATAGATATTTATAGTGTGATTTTCACTATACCGAACCAATTATTGGAGGTAAGAATTATTTTTATGCATAGTGCATAAGTGAGAAAAATTAATGTTTTTTTTCTTCTTTTGTATGTAAATCATAGGTGTACAATTTGTAGTATGAACCGCGATTAAATGAAAGAAAAAAAAAACAAAAACATTCAAGCAACTAAGGTGTGTAGTTAATATGTTAACGAATATGTCGTTACAAACTAATTGTACATAATAATAACTGAAGGTAGATTGTAACAGTCACCATATTTGCAATATTGCAACGGCAATAATAATTATTATTTTAATCAAGAAATCTAATCAAAAGCAACATTTTCTTTTTGAAGTAATATGTAACAATCAAATATGTATGTATTCACTTTGAAAGATGCATTTTTGCCGAATGAACGTAATGGTTAAAAATTACTATAGTAAATTTTTCATGCGAACAAAAAAAACATTTTTTTTTCTTTTAACAAAAAACCATAAAATCTATATTTAGAACACTGTAATCAAAAAAATTTTATTTCAGATTTTCTTTCTTTTTGTCGAAACTCACCTCCCTTCCACCTTATATCTAAGAAAAATCCTTAAATTCTGGCACAAGAATTTTCCATATTTTATAGGCATAAAAACTAAAAAAATTTTGATACTCTAAATTATCAGCATCATCGACACTTCACAGAATTTTCCAATGCTTAAACTTAAGGCTCTATGCTGGATTTCTTCAGAAGTCTCCGCTAGCTGGATATCACCTAAGTGTAGGTGACACCTAGCTAGAGGTTTGGATTTCTTCATTAAAAAATTCTGCTAACTAGCTGTCAGCTAAATTTCTGATTCCCAACCCTGAAAGCATGAAATTTTAATCGAGACTCTATAGTATTTTTATTTTTGGAAGTCAGTATTGTGCTTATGGAGGCAGTACCCGATGAGTATTTTTGCCTTGGTAATATTTAATTTTAAAGATTTCCCTCGATTGAAATTGAGATCTGATCACCCCACACACGAGACAGATTTATTCAAAAAATTTGTGAAAGAATATAGAAAAGTATGCCTATCTTGACTGTACTGACTTCCAAAAATAAAAATACTATAAAGTTTTTTAATGTCAAATTGATGTCAGCTGTTATTTTTTGAGTTGTAACTTATCATTTGAAAAGCTTTCAAGCTGTAACGTATTATTTGAATTCATTGTAATCCTAGTGTTTAAAAAAGAAATTTGTGTACATAGATTTATTAATTAATGAAAAATTTTATGCTAGATATTTTTCATGCTTCCATAAGTTCCATTTCTCTTAAAATAAATTTTATAAGATGCCTCATATCAAAACTCAGGTGGCAGATAAGTGCTAACTGCTAACTAATCAGAGATGAAGAAATGCAATGCAAATCTCTTTATAATATTTCTGCTAAAGTTAGGGACAAGAAAGTTGAGACTGAAGAAATCCAGCATAATAGAAAAATTAAATTAAAAAATAGAAAAATTAAAACACAAAAAAAAAATGGAAATCATTTTTGAAACATGATTTTACCTTCTTTATCTCATTGTTTTTTTTTTAATTGAATGAAATTGAAAAGTTTTTCAGAAGAAGAATAAAAATTAAGAAAAAAAAAAAAAAAGCACAGAGAAAAAAATTAAAAGAAAACTTAATGCGCCGGTATTTGATATGCGGTACGCGCTATTAAAACAAGTTCAGTATCTTGATGAAAAGTAATCTTTTTACCGCGTTTTCTACATACATAAATAATATACATGATTACCTGTAGTACGACATTATTATATTTTTAATGATATTATAAATATATCAAAATATACACAAATTGTGTTTATGTATATATAAATATACACATAATATGTTGTGTTTTTTATTTGCCATGCCGAGACAGAATGGCTAGCTTTGCATGCAATTACCTTAAGGCTATATTTATTATATTAAAAAATAATACAGCTCGATTGAAACTTTAAAATAAAAATAACTAAAAAATTTAAAAAAAAATTAAAAATAAAAAGCCATACAATACAACAATTTTATTTTTATACTAACTTTAATTCAGTGGACGATACAAACTGAACCAAACAGACCAATGGTCATATACGAGGGCGGTTTGAAAAGTTCTCGGCCCGACCAAGAAAACAAAGAAAAGAAAGTTAAATAAATGTTTTATTTTTCGGCATACTCTCCCCTTGTCTCAATGCGCTTCTATGCCGCTCTTATAGGCCGATTCCTCCAACTCTTCAAAAAACTGTGGAAAACTTTCTTCCAGCCAGGTGTTTTTTCAATTTAGGGAACAGAAAATAGTCCGATGGTGCTAAATAAGGCGAATATGGGGGATGGTTTAATACTTCAAAACGGAGTTCATGGAGCTAGCCATTGCAACAACTGACAACAAGTGACTTTTTTGTTCGACTTTTTGTTCCGGAAGAAAAGCATATTCGCCCGAATAAAAAATCGTAAAAAATAATTACGCAACCTATCACAATGACACTTGACATACGATTAAATAAAGAATCAAGCTACCGATAAGTATAAATTTATTTACATACTACTTTCAAATCTCGGTTAGGCCGAGAACTTTTCAAATCGCCCTTGTAGTAAATTAAATATCTACAACACCTTTCTGATGCTAATCTGTTAATACCTTTTGATATATCTTTTATACTATAGGTAATAGCACTACTCCATCAGACCAGACTACTGTAACATATATATTACGAAATGTATCTGCTGTATACATACATACATATATATACGTATATTATAGTTGCTTTTTCTTTTTTCAATATTACAATCTTCATAAACATATAAGTATACAATAATGTAATACCTGTTATGTTATAATAATAATCAACGATATAAACACTTACTGCTATAATGCAGTTCAAGATTTGCAAGATGCAATAATATGTTGAAGCACATATAGAAATGTATATATGTATATATTTTTTCTTAAACAGAAAAAAATAATAAAACTCGTCACAGTATAATGCAGTTAGTTAACAGGTGTGCACGCACGTCTAAACATTATTTATGATATATTTACATATTTTCTGTGTGTGCGTGTGGTAAAAAATATATAAAAATTTATGTATTCAAAAGTATAACATATAGGTACAGGGTGTTTCCGTTATCACCGACCAAAAGGATACCGTGGATAGGTCTCATCGAGACAAACAAAAAATCATATCGGAGAAGGGGTGGGAAATCCCAACGGTTTCGCCGCTAGAGGGCGTTGAAGTTTTTTTTGCTCTCATTTCACTGTACACCCTATAACTTTTTACAGGGGCACTCAAGGGTCACTGTGTTGCGAAAAAAATTAGGGGACCCTTTGCCTTTTTCAATTATATCTTATTGGTTCCTCTAATCTTAACTGTTAAAAAGTGAGACGCGTTCAAAGTCAAAATTTTGTAAATTTTTTTCAAATTTTGGTGTTTAACCCTGTCTTTCTCAAAAAAGACTTAAATTAACCGCAATTTTTTATTGCAGAAAATGAAAGCTATATTGATTTTGCATTGATTTGCTATGTTCATTTTTTTCAAAGAAATTTTCGAGAATTATGCATTTTCTGAAAAAAATGAAAATAGCAAATCGATGCACAATCAACCGAGCTTTCATTTTCTGTAATAAAAAATTGGGGTTAATTTAAGTCTTTTTGAGAAAGACAGGGTTAAACACCAAAATTTGAAAAAAATTTACATAATTTTGACTTTGAACGCGTCTCACTTTTTAACAGTTAAGATTAGAGGAACCAATAAGATATAATTGAAAAAGGCAAAGGGTCCCCTAATTTTTTTCGCAACACAAAGTGACCCTTGAGTGCCCCTGTAAAAAGTTATAGGGTGTACAGTGAAATGAGAGCAAAAAAAACTTCAACGCCCTCTAGCGGCGAAACTGTTGGCATTTCCCCCCCCCCCCCACCGATACGATTTTTTATTTGTCTCGATGAGACCTATCCACGGTATCCTTTTGGTCGGAGATAACGGAAACACCCTGTATAGTACTCGTATAAATTTAAAATCAAAAAATAAAATAAAATATGAAACGAAAAAAAAATATACAGTTACCTATGTATATAGGTAGTTCGTATGAAATTCTGTTATGTGTATACTATACATGTATGAAAAATTCAGATATATATATGATCAAAATGCAATTATTATATGTACATATGTATATATGTATAACAGCTTTATACTTCATCTTCCAATTTGCACTACTTTATATCCTTGACTTAGCCAGAAAAAAAAAATTATCCATATACGAGAACATATTTAATAATAAACTGGCTACTAAGGACTTCTTTATTTATCGTATATTTTTAAAACTTTATTACTTTTGAAAAATGGAAGGCATCGGTTACTAATAAAATAATTTAAGATTACAGGGTGATGTATGGTACATATACAGTGCTGTGAATAAGTATAGGGATTTACAAAATTGTCATTTTTTTATAGTTATAGTATCTACTCAAACAATAATAATTTTTGTTTTTGTGTATTGTCTTACAACAACAACGAATTCACAAAATATAAATTCTAAATGTAGATAACGGTACTTGAAATAATAATGGTTTTTGCGTATTTGTGCTGTTTCTTGGTTGAAAGAGTACGGAATTTCTATTTTGAAGTGGCCAGCACTAAGCCCGCACTTAAATCCTATTAAAAACTTATGGGATATCCTGGCAAGAGATGTTTATGATAAGGAAAAACAAGAAATAATGAATGTTTAGGAGTTAAAAATGCAGAATATTGTCGTCTTGGGAGAAAATTTCAGCTGAAACTCTCCAGAGCTTAGTAGACAGCATGCCACATCGCCTTGTAGAAATAATCAAAAAGAAGGGAAAGAAAATTAATTATTGAAGCTAAAAAATCCAAAAGTAGGTATTTTATTTGACTTTATAAAGTTTTTTTCCAAAAAACTAATTGAATCCCTATACTTATTCACAGGTCAAAACAGCACAAATACGCGAAAATCATTTTTATCTCAAGTACCGTTATCTACAGTCAGGATTTCTATTTCTTAAATTCGTTATTATTGTAAGACAATATACAAAAATAAAAATTATTATTGTTGGATTTTGATAGTTTTTAAATCCTTATACTTATTCACAGCACTGCTATATGTATGTATGGGATCCGGAAAATTCATCGCCAGCAATTCATCGCCTCAACAATTCATCGCCAGCAATTCACCTCCAGCAATTCACCTCCAGCAATTCTTCGTCAGTGTATTTTATCGTCATGTTACAAAAAATTTTTAGGAAAATTTAATTTTGTTGATTATGTGTAATTATAAAATATTGTATTAAAACATAAAATCTTTGTTTATACATACATATGTATATTTTGTATTCAAGAAATCATTTTTTTTTGTTTTTTTAAATTTCAATATTGATTTGCATGTTATTCTATGACTGAAATTAGTACGTATACTTTGTATGTAGATATATATTTATTTCGTATTCCCTTCAAGAAATTTTTTTTAATTAGTAGATATACTTTGATAGATATACACACATATATATTTATTGTTCAGTGAAAGTGTTGAAAAGAATAACTAAATATATAAAAAGTTTGTTTTTATAGGCAGTTTACCTAATATTGATATTGGCAAAAAGATTCTATATAGGAAGAGGTAGCATGTAGTATAAAAATGTGTATACCACAAATTCGAATCTACTTAGATGGGGAGGGAAAACGTGCGGTTAGAACAATGTAATTCATAACTTGGGGTACTGATACCCCATTTGCATTTTCATATTCCATGCTCAAAAACTAATTCAATTTAAAAGTTTAAGAAATACATAATTAATTGTGTTGATTGTGTATACTTAATATGTAAACTCTTTGTTTATATATTTTGTAAAATATTCACATGAAATGTGGAATGTGCTTGTTCTTGGCGATTCTTGAGTTAGCTTTTGAGCATGGAATATGAAAATGCAATTCCAATAAAACTGTATTCTACAAAATCTACCTATTTAAAAAAGGTAACGCAGAAGACAAAAGAAAGTAACGCAGAAGTTATTATGAAGTAATTAAAAAAAAAATTAAAATGTAAACGTAAACGTAAACGTAAAAGACATTTTCTTGAAACTATATGGCACATTTCTATTTGTTGACCTTATTTTTTGAATTGATCTAAAAAAAAGGCGGTAACGCAAAAAACTCGTACACAACCTTATTAATATTAAAAAAGTATTCAATAGAAAATCAATTTAATTGATTTTTTACAATAAGCAATAAAAATTTATGAGGACATTCTAGGTAACGCAGAAGACAACAGAAGGTAACGTAGAAAATATTATGAAGTACCTAATTAAAAAAAATTAAAATGTATATTGTATTTGTAATAAAATGATAAAAACCAATACCAATATTAGGTAAACTGCCTATAAAAACATTTAGTATAGTATAGTATAGTATAGTATATTTAGTTATTCTTTTCAACACTTTCACTGAACAATAAATATATATATCTATTAAAGTATATCTACTAATTAAAAAAAATTTCTTGAAGGGAATACGAAATAAATATATATCTACATACAAAGTATACGTACTAATTTCAGTCATAGAATAACATGCAAATCAATATTGAAATTTAAAAAAACAAAACAAAAAAATGATTTCTTGAATACAAAATATACATATGTATGTATAAACAAAGATTTTATGTTTTAATACAATATGTTATAATTACACATAATCAACAAAATTAAATTTTCCTAAAAATTTTTCGTAACATGACGATAAAATACACTGACGAAGAATTGCTGGAGGTGAATTGCTGGCGAACAATTGCTGGCGATAAATTTTCCTAGACCCGTATGTACATATATGTTTAAAATTTGAAATAAAATATGTAATATCTATAACCTATTTAAAGTGATTTATTATTTCACCACCATGAGAATTATACTGTAATAGATTTAGATTTTTTTATTTATTTTTGAAAAAAAGGGAAGTTTTCAACTATAAAATTCTAAAAAATTGACTCTAAAATAAAATATAACGTAATTTAAAAAAAAAAATATTTTTTTTTTGTCTTTCTAAATTATTCAATTTATTTTATTGTTTTAAGTCAGATATGGGGAATTCCACACAAATCGACCACTTTTTACCTTAAAATTCATATGAATGAATGAAGCTGATTTGGATAGGTACGAGTATATACGAATTTTTGGTGTATCTAGTGTTAAATTATTTACGATATCACTATGGAGAACAGTATTAAAAAGAAAATTTTTGCCACGAGTAGAAACTCGTTTCGCTGTCACGCCCGTTACAAAAAATGTCACACCCGTTACATTTCTTTTTTTAAATTATGAAAAAAGTATTGCATTGTTCCTCGTTCCTTGTTATATTTTTTCAAAAAATTCTTTCAAGTGTCTACAGTATGTATAATTAAAAATAATTTTTGAAATTGTTTATATGAAAATTTTAGGATATTTAGTCAAATATACGGAAATCCGTGAAATTCGAAATCGTCAGCGTCACACCCGTTATGCTATGTATATAAACACACGCGTGTATAAAATATGCATATATACAAAATACATATTATTACTGTTTATAACCATATCATTTTTAAAAAAGAAATTACAGTTTCTACATAATTTCACACACCATTTTAAAATTTAATTTAAAAAAAAGTCGTTTCAATTTTGAAAAAGAAAATTAATTTAAAAAATTCACTTTGAAACCACCAAATTTCAACTACTTATATCTAAAAAAAAATGTTTTTTAAAAATATATCATCACTATTGTATGTCTTCACATTGGTCTTTTATAATATTTTTTCGTTTTTTTTTTCGTTATTGTTGTATAATATGTAGATGAAAATTCCATAGTATGGGGGTTGTAAACCATCATATACTGGTTTTTTGTTATTAAATAAAATAATTGAAATTTTTTTTTTAAATCAACTTTTCTTTTTCATTTACTTAAATGTAAACCCACATAAACGCCTAATTTCAGGGACTATGCAAATCATAAAATAAACTCTTATCTTGATGTTTTTTTTTTAAATAGGTTTCACGGTAATGGAATATCTTTTTCGAAAACAAAAACAAAACGAAAATAATTTTTCTGATTTATTTACTTACATTCATCAATATGCAACAGAAAAAAAAAAGAAAACTACATATGCATAAAATGTTAGTATGTACATAAGTATAATATATTATTCTTTTGCAATTTCTGCAATACTGTATCATCCGATTTATCACAATTACATTTTGCTAAATGCTTATACTTTTGAGTTTATTTTATTTAAAATGCGTAATTATAATCTAAAAATAACTTTTAAAATCCGAATAGAGTGCATTTTTGAACTGTTACTACATTTTCATTTTACACGAATCCAAACATTCGATATTACATATTATGTATATACATACATACATACATAGATAGATATATTTTTTTTAAATTTCATATAATATCAATATCTATATACTACATACTACATACAGAATGCGTATCTATAATTTTACCTACAGCATAGAAATATTTCTTAACGTTGTTACTTTTGATATCTGCCGCATCAAGTCAAGATCTATGCATAAGTAGAGGATAATTATTCTCTATATGTTTCCTTGATAAAATTTTATATTTAATTAAAGTGCATATATGTATACATTATAACTGCTGCTATGTGTGAACAAGAGTGGTGTGTGAAATGTTATTGCATTGATTTACTACGTTAGCTACTTACTTACTATACGTTTATAGTTTTTATTTTAGTTTCATTTTTACTTTGATTTATTTAACTTTTTTTTTTTAATTGTATGTTTTATTGAACCATGCTCAAGTTAATTGAGAACAAAAAAAAAAAGAAGAAAAAAAACAATGTATACATTCATATATGAAAAAATGAACATGCATACCTATATAGCACAAATCAATCATTTATTAATAAAATTGTAAAAGGTAAGTAATTTATCGGAGCAAATTCATGTAATTATAAGAACTATAAAAATATCGTTACACGTACATATGTACATAGTACATATAATATAAAATTAATAATTAAGAGCGCTCGAACTTTAAATTCAAATAAAAAAAGTTGTGTATGAGATATTATTTATTTTTATTTTTTATATGAAAGAGTATTCGATGCCATTATGTATAGAATATGATATAGTTCAAATGACCGCCGCGGCTTCGCTGGACGGCGCGTATACGAGAGGTCCAATTTTCGACGACTCGACCGCAAAAATTGGCCACGATTTCATTGATGGCGCTGGTTATGTTGACTTTTAAGACATCAATCGTCTGACCTTATTCTCATAGACTAGTGACTTAACGTAGCCCTACATAAAAAAAGTCCAATGGCGTTAAATCTCACGATCTCGGTAGCAACTCAACAGGACGATTGTGTGAAAACCAGTAGCTCACAGAACGTAGCTCGAACTGAGCACTCATTTTAATAGTAAAATTTAATGACTTCCGCGCGTTTCTCAACACTGTAATACTTCCATGATAATTTGGCAAGTATTAATTATTATAACCTCCAAATTTGACAGCTGTAGCTTAACCAACATGGCCGATATACACTCTCAAAGTTCGAGCGTCCCTATTGAAAAACCCTATATATATGTATATGTGTGTTGTATATGTATATCAATATCTATAATGTATGTAGAAAACATGTGTTGTATTTACTTCATATAGGTATACATTTAAAAAAAAAATGTGAATTACATATTTACACATGAATTAGTTTTGCTTATCATTTTCGCATAAAATTGCGTCAGCAATTAATCTACATATTTTTTTTTTAAATTATAGGCCCCATTCCTGTATATAAAATTTTAACAGAAATGTATCTGCAATTTTAGTTTTTTTTTTTTTAGATAAAAAAAATTATGTATGTTTTACACGTCATAATAATGTTGTAATATGAATAGATATTGTGAAATTGAAATCAAATCAATACTTTTTTTTCAACATTTTGAAGGTCAAATACAAATACAAAAAATACTAGTGCAACACCCACAAGGTACACAGAGTCATATTCAATTACATATACATATTTAAAAAACTTACAAAACAGTGCAGTGCAGTGGGTGGAATCATGGGATGTATTTAAAGGATAAAAAGGAGATTTTTTTTCTATTTTTTATTTTTTTTAAATTTTTTTATTTTTCAAAGTTAATAAATATAGACTAGACTAAAATTATTTTATTTTTATCAAGATTCCGTTAAATTAAATTCTTCTACTAGTAATTTTTCTCTTGATTGATGGAAATTTGTTCAGAATTTAAAAATGTGAAATTTTTATATCTACATAATTGAAATATTTTAATAGTTAAACAACAAAAACAATCATTCATTTTTAAATGAAAAGATATTGCACACACATTTTTTATAACATAAGTAATTACATATTTTATTATTATTATTATGTAAACATTGTACTAAAATGTACATAATATATACATACATACTTATGTTTGTGCATCAATGATAATAAAAGTCACTCATAAATCATCAATAAAGTTACTATATACCTACCTCTTTATGATAAAAAATAAAAAAACAAGAAGAAATAGTCGAATAAAGTCATTTTGCTAATAAAATGGTACATCAATAAAGAAAAACATAATTTTTCATGTTATGCTGTAAAAATTATAAATAAAACTAATTTTTTTTATCTTCCACACTTTATAAACGCACTTAAAGTATATATTGTATGTATTGTATATGTACTTATACATACTCATAAACATATGTACCTATGTATGTAAATTGTACCTACATATATATTTTGTACTTACAATAATCTCCTTAATCATCATTTTGAACGAATAACATGTACAAAACTATAAAATTTTAAAAATAAGCATAAAAATATTTTTGTTTTGTTTTTGGATTTTTTTTTCTTCAAAAAAAAAAAAAAGGAAAAAAAACTACCAGCATGAAGAAAAAAAAATCATGTATGTAGGTATATCATGTGTGCAAATAAATCATAAAAATGATATTAAAGTATGTACTATGTTGTAAATGTAATTAACTTAATAATTATTAAGTTTAACAGAACACAATTAATGATTATTATTATCAATTACCATTTGCGTAATTTAAGAGTAAAAAAAACCTTAAACATAATTGATAATAACACACACACACACAAAATTATTAAATTATTAATGTACTTATACACAACATTTAGGTATCATAAAAATTGTGTGTTTTAATTATTCATTAATTAATATATAATCAATATTAATAATAATAATAATACTAATTTTTTATGTCATGTAATAAAATACAAGTACAAGAAAATAAAACGGAGAATATTCTTTTAAATTAAATTTTGTACATTATACGTATGTATGTATGTACAATGTACATCATCGAGAAAAATTATTATTATTTTCATTTTTTTTTTCTTCTTGCAATTGTTTATATAATATACATAAGTACATACATATACAATTAGTAGGTGGTATCACGTGCCGTTACAAATATGTACATAATAAATAAATAAATAATTTTGCATTTATTTATTTTTTTTTTTGTCGTTTGTTTTAGAAATAGATAATGTATTATAGTATTTAAAAACGAAAAAACAGAAGAAGAAAAAATTCATCTTAGAAATTTCGTAATTAAATTCGGAAAATTTAAAAAAAAACACATATACTGTATATGTATGTATATACATTCATGTATTATTTAATTAAATGATCATTAATTATTTTATTAATATGCGGATAATGAGTTAAATATAAAAAAAAAATGAAAGTGATAACAAAAATAGGAAATATTGTGTCATTTAAAATTGTAACCAAGTTCAATTGAATATTAATATAAATAAAAATAAATAATAAAATTCAAGTGAAAATCGCTTAAAAATGGAAAAAATAACGAAATACTATATGCAGTAGTGCGCACAATAATATTTAAAAAAAATACATTTTAATTATAGAGATTATTTATAATTTCCGTTTTCCTTTTTTTTACACATACATAAGTACTATCTTTAATTTTTTTCTCAATTTATTTATTTTTTTTTTTTTTTTTGTCGTCTTCCACAATTTATTTTCAATTTATAATGACGATGATAATTTTTACACTCTAACATCATCATTTAGCTATATGAAGAAAGATTTTGTCATTTCTTGCCATTCAAAAATTTTTTTCTTTCATTTTTTTATTTTTATTTTATTCATTTTTTTTTTTATTTTATTTATCTTATTGTTTTTTTTTTTTTTTTTATATAAATCAATCAACGATAATTCAAAAAAACAGCATAAGAAGAAAAAAATTTCAATTTTTCTTATAACATCACATACATAATTTAAATTTAAAAGAACAAAATAACCACACCAAGAAAAAAAGTAATAAAAATATAATTTTTTCTTTTCTTTTTTTTTTTCAAATTTTTTTTTCACAGATGTGTTCCCGCAACTTGAAGATCTCGGTGGTGCTGATTTTAGTATTGGTCCCAATTATTGCAACCCTGCCACATCACGGTGTTTCAAAAAGGAGTACATTTTTCGATTTAGAATGTAAGGGAATTTATAATAAATCAATATTTTTCCGGCTCGATCGCATATGTGAAGACTGCTATCAATTATATAGAGAAACACAAATTCATCGATTATGCAAGTAAGTTTTCTTTTTTAAAAGTAACAAAGAAATGAGGAAAAAAATAACAATATAAAAGAAAATTATTTAATTATCTTTAATTTAAAAAAAGTGAATTTTTCAGGTAAAGCTAATTGTGTTCATTGCGGAATTTCGTTTCCCATTTAAAATACATGTAAAAAAAATGTGGCGGAATTCCGTCAAGAAAATATTCCGTTCACTTTTTGTTTTGCAGTACTGAGTTCGAGAAGGAAAATAAATTTAAATTGTCTTTGCTAACATTTTTAAATAATGTTCAAGAGATGGCGTTGACGATCAGTCTCCACCAATTTACCGTCGCCATGAAACAAAATAAATGTACAGACATTTATTCCGCGTGGTAAATTTGACAGTTGTAAAAAAAAAATAAATACAAAAAAAAGTCGAAAAGTATCTACGTGAAAATATAATATTGAATACAAAAAAAAAATGTCAAACTATTTTCAAATTTAAATTTAGGTGCTTATTGTGATTTTCGTCAAATGATCGAACAGTGTTCGATTTCATAAATCGAACAGCTGTTTCGATCACTTTTTTACTAACAAAACGCAATTTGAAATACGAAAAATTTAAAAAAAAGATGGATATTTCAAAGAAAATGTAACTTTCAATGTTTTAAATGTAATAATAATACTGATAAATTGTGTTTTTATTAATTACTACATACATTATTTATTATTTTAATAGGAAAAATACAGGTTATAAGAAACAATTAGAAGAGCTTGTGAATATCATGAAAATTTTGACATAAATTAATTTTTCTCACATAAATCCCAAAAATTGTTCTAAAACAATAAAATACTTGCCTTACAAATAACATTTTTTTAAAGTCGAATTTAACAGATGTCGACTCTAAAAACTGAGTATGCATTGAAGTTCTGTACACGAATACATACTTGTAAAAATAAAATCTTCAACATATTTTGTAAAATATCATACTCAGTTTTTAAAGTCGACTTTTGTTAAACCCGACTTTAAAAAAATGTTATTAGTAACTTAAAACAATTTATTCAAATATGTATCTTCAAATTTTAACAGCTGAAAAATTGTTCAGAGAAAATATACACAATAATTCACGATAATGACGATTGTATCCAATGTGTATGATGCAACGATTTTTGGTTCTTTCGATTGAGTTACATAATACCGAAATTAAATTCAGTCGAATCGAAGAAGATTCTTCGATCAACCTACGAATATAAATCACAATAAGCACCTTAATTTACGTTTCTCCAAATATTCTACGTCACTCCACACAAAATTTTTTCGTGTAGAAATAAATAGCAAAACATGAAAAATTTTTTCGCGATGAATACAATACGGAGCTTAAATTGGAAAAATAAACTTTCAAAAAGCTCATATTTTAGATATATGTAGGGAAACATCTTCGATCAGCTAGCAATTGAGCAAATCGCGACTAGCAAATATGGCGGATTTGCGATTGCTAATTGCGATTACAAAAAATCACATCCTCGATTGTAATCGCAAGTCAACCATTTTTATTTTGTAAGCACTTTTGCTTTTTTAAAGTTATTTTGGATATTAATATAAATTTTGTTACGTGAAATTAGTTTTTATGCTTGTATTTGACAGTACGTTCTGTTACAAATATAATCACGGAAAAAAAATTTGAAAATATAGTACTGTTATTTGTGTAGTACTCATTAAGTACAATCTCTTCAAAAAACATGCATTTTTAATGCGTCACTTGATTACGGCCAGTATTGAAATTGTCTCAAAAAAAGAAAAATTTGAATGAAAAACAACTTTTTTTGTGTTATTTATATGAGATTTATTAATTTTTTATTATTTTCAATTAATTGTAGTAATGATTACTGCCTCCGTTGTGACGAATTGTTTCGAAAATTCGTGATACCATCAAATTGATTTTTGCTGCTGATAATGAGTACTACACAAATAACAGTACTATATTTTCAAATTTTTTTTCCGTGATTATATTTGTAACAGAACGTACTGTCAAATACAAGCATAAAAACTAATTTCACGTAACAAAATTTATAGTAATATCCAAAATAACTTTAAAAAATCAGTGGCCGTAATCAAGTGACGCGAAGTGTATTACGTTAAAAATTCGTTTTTTTTATTTAAATTTTTGAAATTTTAAAATTTTAAATCATAACCTATTATTTTGTTTATCATGAACTATTTTTTTTTCAATTTCAATAATTTCTACAGTCTCATAATTGTGTATAAATTTATAAATTCATATACAATGGTCTCATTAACCAATTCTATCCATTACAAGAAAAAAATATTCAAGTTATATTGATAACATAAGTATTTGGGTTTGAGTTTCTACTTATTTATAAGAAATTTTAGGTTATGTCTCTGTTAACTGAGTTTGCGACATCAACTTTGCGATCGCAAATTTTGACGGTTAATTATAGCAGTTCATTTAACTGCTTTTATTGTGCTTGAAAGTTGTTAAAATTTTCAATTGTTAGTTGATGTTTTATTTGGGTATATAAATTTGGTTTTCTTTTTTTTGGGCAAC
Organism: Bombylius major; assembly: GCA_932526495.1. Lineage (NCBI taxonomy): Eukaryota > Metazoa > Arthropoda > Insecta > Diptera > Bombyliidae > Bombylius > Bombylius major. The sequence goes on along the minus strand of OW052046.1, from coordinate 30,287,997 downwards.
TCATATTTTAAAATATGTAAATTAATTTCCACATCCAAATTCACAATTATATATGTAGGTACATATATTATGTTGTGTGTTCTATATTATAATAAATATACATACTTAGGTATATGTATTTCAAAAAAATTGAAATTAACGTTCTTGCAATTAATTATCCTGTTTTACATAAAATGAATTCTAAATGAAGATTTATATATTTTTTTAATTATGAAAATTATTTTGAATTTATTAAAAACTTCGTTTTGTTAATCAGAACTTTTAATTTTAAACTTTACTGAATTTATTCTTATATCATATTTTACATTTCCTTTTTCCTTTTTTTATTTAATTTTTTATTAATTAACTATTATTTACTATATAATACATCTGGAACAGAGAATCTAAATCAAAAAAAATCACTTGTCAAAAATTGAGGGTTATGTTTGCTATTAAGATGAATTCAGACAAGTGCTGAATGAACAAAAATGGCCGACTTGCAATTCAATCGAGGATGTGATTTATACCAGTCGCCATATTTGCTAATTCTTATTTTTAAGTTACTCAACCAACACATGTGGGTTTTTCCAATTTCTTTTAAATGTAACTACCAAGCAATGCAATTACCATCCAGGTATAAACTTGTCCTACTTATTCTTATACTATACATTATAATACTATAAATACTTTTCTCATATTTTGTTTAAATAATGTTCCTATTTTGGATTTTCCTAATTACTTAATATTTTAGACAAGGAGATGTGAACTACCTAATCTATGTTTTATTTACACAGGTGTTACATTCGTTTTCATTTCTTCTATTTTATTTTATTTTATACTAACTATCTTCAGACATATTAAATATTTTTTTATAATGCATGCTTGTAGCTCGGCCATGCTACTATTTGCTTGTCCTCGAGGTGTTTTTTTTTGTTGGAGATGTTTTCTTCATCAGAATGGTCATCAGAATCTTGAGGATTTTCTATAAAGCCTGGGTATATCGCCGCTACAAATACTAGTGTAAAATTTTTTAGACCTAGCTGACCCAGGTAAATCTTGTATCACATATCTGTCGTGCTGTAATATCTTAGTTATGATGTAAGGTCCTTTATACTTTGGTAACAGTTTTCCCTGTTAGTTAGCGCTCCGCCTGGCCGTTTTCCCTTGGAGTCGCTGTAGCATTCAGAATTCTCTTAATGCCTAACGTTTTACAGTATTTTGTGAACTTTTCACTGGTAAAACAATTACCACGATCACATACCAAACGTTTTGGTACACCAAATGTTTCAATTATGTCATCAAATATTTTGATGACTGAACCAACTTTGGTATTTGGTACTTCTTTCAGAAAGATGAATTTTGTGAAACCATCTATCACTAAAAGTAGGTAAGTATTCCCTTTTGTACTATTTGCAAAAGGATCCAAATGATCTAAATGCAACGTATGCATTGGAACATCAACCTTCTCTATTAAGTGTAAATATCCTGGGGACTTTCCCGCAGGCACTTTGTTATACAGACACCCTAAGCATCTATCAATGTAATTTTTAACATATTTCCTCATAGAGGAAAACCAATATTTTTTTTGAAATATACTCTATAGTTTTCTCTAAAGAAAAGTGGCCAATATTATCATGATGATTCATAACTATTTCTTTCCTGAATGCCTTATAGAATACCAAAAAAAGTGACAACTATCACTTTTTCGATATTTATCACCGAATTCGCAAGTGGTAATACCACACTAGTAAAATCGCTTCCTATTACAAGTGATGCGCATCTCAGAATAAGGGTTATTATTTTAAAATCAATACCAATGAGATAGTGTCTATAATGTTTCAACGAACATATCACTGCTAGAGTCTATAACTCATATGAGTGATACTTTCCTTCTTCACTAGTGGTTGTACGACTGCAATAAGATATTGGCTTTAATTGCTTGTTCTTTTTCTCTTGAAGTAAAATACCTGCTATTCCGATCTTTGAAGCATCCGTATGAAGTTCTGTACGTGCATTGTTGTCATACAAAGCAAGAACAGGATATTCTGATAATTTTCTTTTCAAAATATCAAATGAATTAGTTTGATCTTGTCCTCACGTATATTCTACGTTTTTCTTCAATAAACTTGTTAAAGGAGAGGCTATAGATGCAAACTTGTAAATAAACTTTCTAAAATAGCTAGCAAGCCCTAAAAATTGTCGTATTTCGTGAACATTTCTTGGTTGTGGAAAATTTATTAAAGCTTTAATTTTATTTATATTTGGTTGGATACCTTGAAAACTAATTTTATATCCCAAATATTCAACTTGCTTCTTGAAAGAAAAAAACATTTTTTAAATTTTAAAGTTAACCTAGTTTTTCTTCAACAGCTTAAAATCTTTTCTAAAGAATCAAAACCTTGAGCTAAACTTTCAGTCGACAGAAGAACATCATCCGTATACGAAAGTGCTATTGTAAATCGCAAAGAACCTAAATCAGCATTAATAGTTCTTTGAAACACTGCTGAAGCATTGAGCTAGTCCAAACGGCATTCGTAAAAATTCGTAGTAATGTTGATGGTCTTATAATCTAATTTTCATTTAATTCATTAACAATTTTTCTGACTTCTTCTTTTTCAGAAAATGGCACTCGGTAAGCTTTGTATGAAACTGGCTTATCTTCAATTAAATTAATTTTAATTTTACATGTTTCTGTTTTTCCCAATTCGTTTAAATTTTGTGCAAAACAGTGTCTAAATTTATTTAATAATTCAAGTAACTTTAGTTTATTATTTTCTTCTGTTACTATCAATTTGATTCTCTATGTCACTTAAAACGAATGGTTTTAAATTTGTAAATTCAGTAATACCGTCGTATAAGAATCATTGTCACTTTCCTTTATTTCATCGGATAATATTCCTCTAGCTATTACCTGATTTTTCCTAAATTGAATTGGTGATAATGATACATTTGCAACCGACACCCAACCTCTGTTGGCATTGGTTACACATCTGGATATCCAGTACTAATGAGTACATAGATCTGTACCAAATAATGATTTGGTACAGATCTATGTTGTATTTCTATATACACATCATTATTTGATTCACTTTCTATATTTACAAAAGAAACACTATTTAGTGGTATAAGCACAGCTTCTTTTGCCCATAAAACAATTTTTGCCGGCGGTAAATTTTCGATTTGAGGTAAACTCACTATTTCTTTGTTGAACAATCGTATTTTATTGTCATTTATTACAACACTAATATTTTCATTATTTAGATAATGTTTGACCAATCAAAACCGCAACTTTTTGTACATAATTGGAAACAACTAATGCTTCTATTAGAGCTTCTGCTAAATCTACTTTAAGATTTAACTTTCTCGATAACTTGTGTTTTAGCACCACCATAACCCGTAATAAACATATCACACGGTACATACTATGTTTAAATTTAATTGTTTTGCGTCTCTATTCCTTACAACATCCTGTATCTATATAACCATGTAAAGTTTTATTATTGATAACACAGTCTATAAAATAACATTGATTGTTTTTTGAATTTATACTGTTATTACATTTTGCTGTTACATTTTTATGTTTATAACATTTATTTTCTGAACGTCCTAGTCGATGACAATTTTTACACTCTAATTTAGGCTTTTTGCACTCACTATAAATATGCCCCTTTTCATTACACTTAAAGCACTTAAACTTTGGATTTTCATTTTTATTTTCAAAATGATGGGTTTTAAAAACCTTTTTTTTCACTGCTTCTATGTCTTTTTGTTTGTTTCTTCTCACGCAAAACTGAACTTTCATCATAAAATCTTTCTTTAACATTAATTGTTGTCAAAAACTCACAATACAATTCCTCTGGTGTATTATAACGACCTGTTCTTGCACCTGTTTAAATGGTTGAATCACGAACACCGTCAATAATACACGATACTGTATCTTTCCCAGTAATTTTACATATTTTCAACAGACTTATCTTTGCAAAATAGTATTCCGTCATACTTTCATTTTTCTCTTTACAACGATTGACAAGTTTACGTAAGGACAATGCAAAATCATGATGCTCTGGAAAAGATTTCTCTATCGAATTTTTCCATTCATCCCATGATCTTTTATATTCATTCAAATTCTCATACCACACTTTTGCAAGACCAGCTAGTCGATTTTGCATGTGATAAATTCTTGCCCTTTCATCCCAGTCATTTATGGCCGCTAATTGATCAATTTTATCAAGCCATTTGAATGCACTGAGACTCGGGTTTCCAGTTCAAATTCTGGAATGCAATCACTTTTTATTATGTATCTCACTTTTCTTTCCATTTCTTTTAGGTGATCGCGAATACGAACGGCGTTTAGAGGTTTTGCATTGATTCGTACATTCTGGTGGCTTAGAATCACGGCGACCGCGAGTAGCACCAATTTTTCTGCGCTTTGTTCGCGTAACACTTACTTTTCGAGATCTATGAGACTTTCTCTCATTGTCAGATCTACACTCTTATTATTGTCACTCATATTTTTTAAATATGTACATATACATATACACTTCTGAACTGAAAACTAAAGTCTGAATTCTTTTAATTTTTAAAAAATAATTATTTATTCCATAAAATATTTTATTTACTAAAATTAGAACAATCCTTTCTTCACTTGAATCATTACTAGAATGCATCATTGCATTCCTTGTTACCTTTTCTTTACCTAATTCTTATTTTTAAGTTACCCAACCAACACATGTGGGTTTTTCCAATTTATTTTAAATGTAACTACCAAGCAATGCAATTACCATCCAGGTATAAACTTGTCCTACCTATTCTTATACTATATATACATTATAATATATGTATTACCTAATACTTTTCTCATGTTTTGTTTAAATAATGTTCCTATTTTGGATTTTCCTAATTACTTAATATTTTAGACAAAGAGATGTGAATTACCTAATCTATGTTTTATTTACACAGGTGTTACATTCGTTTTCATTTCTTCTATTTTATTTTATTTTATTTTATACTAACTATCTTCAGACATATTATACTAAATATTTTCTAATAACTAAAATGCATGCTTATACAACTTTTAATAAAATTTTCTTAAATATATATATGTATCTATACTTTATTCAACAATTAAAGTCAGTATTGTGCTTATGAAGGCAGTACCCGATGAGTTTGTTTGTTGCCCTTGGTAATATTTAATTTAAAAGATTCTCCTTGATTGAAATTGAGATCTGATCACCCCACTCACGAGACAGATTTATACAAACGAAATTTAAAAGAGTATAGAAAAGTATGCCTATCTTGCCTGTACTGACTTTAATTGTTAAATAAAGTATATGTACATATACATACATACATGTTTTGTTTTTTTAAATGACATTTAAATTCTGTGTACAACATTTAGAATGTCGTAAACTTTCTTAACGTCTATTTCATTTCTTTTTCATAAACGTATCTTATAAGATCATCGACTTTCTCCTTTAGTTTTTTTCTTTAATTAATAGTCTAGACACATCGCGATATTTAACTAAACCGTTTAGTTTGAAACTATTTCGAAACCAATTTCATGACACACCGGTTTCAGTAGTTATTTTTGACGTTTATTCTGATTTTTAACTCTTTTTTTTATTTTTTTTCGACATCTATGTGAAGATTAAGAAATTGAAATCTAAATTATTTCAATGAAAATAAATATAAATTCAAAAAATAATTTATCTTTTTTTTTAAAATATTTGTATTTCACTAATCACTATGGTGACAAACTGATATTGACAAGTAATACATAAACAGAAGGAAGTTTGACAAGAAGTTCGACAGTTTGATGCAGGTTCGACATACTGTTTGATTGTTTGACGTTAGTTATCTCGGTAACCACACGTTTTTTGGTGTAGTTTGTAACTAAAATACAGTACTGGAAACTACTTGATTTTTTTTAGTTATCTCACATAACCACTAAACGAATTGGTTACCAACTCGGTGTGTCTACACTATAAAGTAAAAATTTTACGGTTTAAGGTCTATGACAAATAAAATTATGAATTTTTCCTTGACTTAGATAAAAATGCTCCATTTTGAAAAGTAAAACTCATATATAAAAGTGAAAAATAAAATCAAACTTAAGTTAATTACACTAAAAAGAAAACTTTACAAATAAATGAAAAAAAGAACCATCCATTTAACATTAAAAATTTTCAAAATTAATCATTTTCGATAATTCTTCCTGTTTAAAGTTTCAAGAAAAAAAAACATTATTGAAGTCATTATTCTTTCTAAAAACGTGTAAAATGTTGTATATGTTCATAAACTTTCTTATATCTTAAAAAATGAAAAAAAAGCTTTTTAACCTTTTAAACAATTTTTTATAGAAATATATAAATAAACATACAAAAAAAATACAAAACACAATGTTGCTGTGTTATTTCAATTTTCATATATGTATGTAAGTTTAAAATAGATGATAAATATATTTTCTAGACGGTTTCAATTAAATTAAAAACAAAAAAACAAAAAATATGTGTCGCTGGCCGCCAAATTGCAAAATTTTCATAATGTATCCGCATCGAAAAAAAAACAAAACAAAAAGCAAAAAAACAATGTTTCTTTTATTGTACACATTTTATAATATCTCAGTCATTTGACATCATCATTTTAGTCTCAGTCTCGGATATTATATTTTATTTTATTTTTTCCAATTTTTATTTTTTTATTTCATGACTTTTAATTTTCTCCTTTTTTTTGTACTAATCATCATCCGTCTTATATGGTTTGTATATACAACAATATGTACAACAATACACAGACATCTATCTATATGCATAAATATTATTTTTATTTTAAAATTTTTCGAATAAATCTTTTAAATTAATGATGATTATAAATTTTTGTACAATTTTTTAAAGTAAAATTTCGTTTTTCTATTTAACAAGAAAAGATACATTGTTTAAAAAAAAAATTTATGCAAAAAAAGAAATATTACGTATTGTATTAAACCAGATTGCTTTTTCTTTGAGTATTTTATTAATTTATTACAACAATTTTACAGTACCTAATGCATGAATATTCTCACCATTATCTCATACATACTGTACTCACTACTAGGAATGTCGATATATTCAAAGTATATCGATATATTCTATCGATATCTATCGAATGTGAACTTATCGATATGGAAAAATATCGGCTAAAATGTAACGATATGTTATATCGATATCGAAAAAAATTTCTCAAAAAGAAACAAGAAACAAGATTTTTTTTTAAACATATTTCTTTTATTAAAAAAATAAAAATAAAATTGTACAAAAAATTCAAAAATTGATGAGCTGAACAACGTTTAACTATAATACTTCTAGTATGTATTTAATTTTAAAAAGCATGTACAACAAAACAACAGTACATAGCCATACACGCTTGATTTTGATTTGACTATTTGACATTAATATTTGACACTTTTGTAGGTGTCATATAAAGAGTTTATGCGGCAAAAAAATAATCCGAATATTAGATTAAATTGGGAGTACGCTATAAATGGTAAATTGGGATTAAAAAAGTACATGCAAACGTTGATATTTTTATACACTTATAGTGTATACATATTATTCTTCTTCCACATACAAAAAAGACGAAGAACGTGACAGCTTCACTTTCACCATAAAAATTAGAATCCGTTATATTGCATTTTACCTCACACATACCTACATATAAAAAAATTGGGACTAAACCCAAATAAATTGGGCTTAAGCCAAAATCCGAATTATCGTGTTTATACCACAAAAAATTGGGAGTAAACCAAAATCCGTATTAAAAGTGGAACTCGCATAAACCTCTACATAGTGATAGATAAGGTAAGGCATAAATAATTTTTGTTTCAAAATGAGATTGGGTTTAATGTCTATTGTATAATGTCTATGACGTCATGGAAAGGTCGTGATAAAAAACGCAACAAATTTTGCACTAACTATTATATTAAAATTAATTATTTCAATACAGTAATGATGATTTAAAATTATTTTTATTTTAATAAAACTTTCAATTTTTAAAATTATTATAATTTCAAATTTCCCTTAAAAATTCTGTGACGTAACGTACAGATACGATATACTCAAAAATCATATCGTATCGACGATATATCGAATTATAATTATCGCGATAATTATCGATAATATTCATCCGATATATCGATATAAAAGCATATCGATAAAATATCGACATTCCTACTCACTACTCATACATATAATACAGTGATGTGCAATATTATTTGTGCAGAGCAATTTTTTTATACAAAGTCGTATTTGATTTGGTATATCTTCCATAAAAATAAATATATCGGCTTCAAAATTTCTCTAATAATAGCTTAGACAGTTTTTTTCTTTTTTTCTAAACACAAAGTGACCCTTGAGTGCCCTTGTAAAAAGTTATAGGGTACATCGTGAAATAAGAGCAAAAAAACATCAACGCCCTCTAGCGGCCAAACCGTTGGGATTTCACCCCTCCCCCTCCGATAAGATTTTTTGCTTGTCTCGACGAGACCTATCACTGGTATCAATTCTAAGCAAACCAAACCGAACATCCTGTATTTACACTTTTTTATACTGTACAAATAATTTTGCACGACAAAATCATTGCACAAATAATTTTGCACATTTAACTTTTGTTTTTGTACCGTTAACTTTAAGTGATATTTTTTTTTTGAATTGTGAATTTGTGGAGAACTGTCTAAGCTATTATTAGAGAAATTTTGAAGCCGATATATTTATTTTTATGGAAGATATACCAAATCAAATACGACTTTGTATAAAAAAATTGCTCTGCACAAATAATATTGCACATCACTGTATGTGTGGTATTTCCTCTATATAAGATATTTTTACAATAACGTGAGATATTTAAATACGAAATTTTTCTTTTTAATAATTTTTCAGATATTATTATTTCTTTTTTAATTTTATTTATTATCATTTTCATAATATCGTTTTTTTTTATTTCTCTTTTTCAAAAAGATTGTCAAAAATAAAGAATTTTTCTATTCAAAATGAGACTGAAAAAAAAAGTGATTTTTTACGGTTCAAAAATTTCAATTTAAAATAAATACATATAGTAAATTTCATATTTTGACGGTCAAAGCTACGGTACGAATGATCATGATTATACATATGTATTATTCAGTTAAAAAACATAAAAATACATATGTATGTACATATACGAGTATATACGGATACGAGTCACTACAGAAAGAAACAATTTTTTTTAAATTTTTACATTTATCAAAATAGAATCTAAAAATTTTTAAAATAAAATCAGAATCGTTCAAAAGCACGCGCCATTTATCCTTGAATTTATTTAATTAATCTATTTTTTTTCTGTATTTTTTTTTTAAATATGTAATATGAATCAAAATTTTGGTAAAAATAAAATTGTGTTAATATTATTTTTATAATTTATCATGCATTTAATATATGTACATATGGTACTATGTATTTTTAGACTAAATGTTTTTTTTTTCTTCTTTATTTTTACATTATTTATGTGTTGATTTTTTTCCATTCTTCTATTTATCATGTTGTCATCAATCTTTTAATTGTGACGTTCAAAATTACCGCCTGCTACGTATTATTCAAAAATTTGACCATGTCGCGTCATTTTAATAGGACCTAAAAATATTGTACAGTACAGCAGTTATTAAGATTGACAAAGGGGAAGTATGCGCATTAGGATCTGCGTAACCTTTCCACTGAAATTTCACTGTGATGTAAGCATCACATTTTACAAAAATCCTTCTTCAAAAGAGAAATTCCCATTTTTTTCCTTAGATCGACCTGAATTCAGTTTCTTATTTTTACTATTTATTTCTACACGGAAAAATTTTGTGTATAGTGACGTAGAAATATTTGGAGAAACGTAAATTAAACGACATTTTTGTTTAAATTTTTAAAAATTAAAAAAGCATCCATAAAAAATGAAGCGGGTGTTGTTTTTCAAATTGTTGTTGACAACAACTGTCAAATTTACCACATCGCTTGAACGGAATAAATGTCTGTACATTTATTTTGTTTCAATGGTTGCGGAAAAGTAGTGGAGAGTGATCGTCAGAGCCACCTCTTGAAAAGTTTTAGAAATTTTAGCAAAGACAATTTAAACTTATTTTCCGTCTCGAACTCAGTACTGCAAAACAAAAAGGGAACGGAATATTTTCTTGACGGAATTCAGTCACCTTTTTTTACATGTATTTTGAATAGGAAACTGAATTCAGGTCGATCTGAGTACTATGCTTTAGGTAGGAATTTATTATTTACACGATCTTATAGTACTGAAAGATAGCGGGTATATGGTGGGTATGAATATCCGGTTATGAATACCCGGGTATTGACAATACTCGCATAGGTGACACACATAACCCGGGTATCGTACGTATATATATTATATGGTTGGAATTTGTGTGAAATTGAAATTTTAAATGAATTTATAATAATTTTATTAGTTTTTTAATTTATCATCATTATATTAATAATTATTATTATTATAATTGATATTTTATTTGTAATAATATTTATTATAACGATTTTTTCAAATTTTAGTCTTCTTCTTCTTCTTTTCATCACATTCACATTCTTACACATTTGACGTTTTTTTTTCATATGAAGTTAGCTCCAATTTGCCTTTATATTCTAAAATTTCCCATTTCAAGTTCACAACACTGTCAATACTCGGCTGTTTTATGTGGGTATAGTCAGTATAGGATACTCGCTTCATACTCGATTGCTTTCGATGTATACCAGGATATCCAATGAATACCCGCTGACACATATCGGGTTTAATGCGGGTATAGTGAATACCCGGATATTCATACCCACCATATTCCCGATATCTGTCTTTACTATTACATATATTTTCATTTTCTTATTCATACGAATTTCCTATTTTAAAAGGATACTTATCATCACTAATCACTCATATTGTTTTTGTTATTCTGTATTTTCTTCACTATCGTTTAAATTTTTTTTTCAGTAGTATGGCATTTGTCATACAAAGAACATCGGATGGAAGGATGTTGCTATTTTTTTCAGCTAAAAAAAAGATATGCGTTGTAATGCGATAGATGATCGCTAGTCAATATTATACTTACTAAGTGGAAGATTTAGGTTACGCGCAGACAGAAAGCGGAGCTGAACTGAACTGAACTGAACTTATCAGCTTAGAATGCAACAATTAAACACGCAATGTATTGGAAGCAATACTATTCTCAGCTTATGTGCGCACACCAACTGCGTAACTGAACTTATCGGCGCTGATTTTTCGGCTGCTGATTTCTGCAATTGCTTGTTGTTTGTTTCGATTAGAAGATTCGGTTGCTGATTGTAAAAAGTAAAATGTACAGTGAGAGTAAAAATGGAAGAATTAATTACCTTCACTTAATTTCACTACGCTTTCTATGTGCGCAGTCGAATATATTTTTGCTGAACTGATCGGTACTTATAAGTTCAGTTCAGTTCAGTTCAGTCAGCTCCGCTTTCTGTCTGCGCGTAACCTTAATCTTTATTATCTTTTGCTGTTTCTTCAAAAAAAAGGAAATGAAGGGATATTTTTATATTTTCGAAATTTCTCCCACGCGCAACTTTTTGCCAATCTTAAATAGCTCTGCCGTACGAAGGACAATCGCGTCAATTACATTTTCACTCATTTTGAGTTAAATATATTTATGATATAATATATAGTTATATATATGAACTGAAGGAAAAATTCTCTATTAAAAAATATATAAAAAATATTTCTATATATTATATATTATATATATAATTTAATTTTTCCACTAGTTCATATGTATAACTATATATTATATCATAAATATATCTAAGTCAAAATGAGTGAAAATGTAATTGACGCGATTGTCCTTTGTACGGCAGAGCTGTACTGTACCTTTAACTATTTACTCAAAAATATATATATTTTTTTTTCAATTAAATTTTACACTCATAAGAATATAATATACAAATACAAAATTTAAAAAATGGTTTTCTGTCGTTGTTTTCGAAGAAGAAAAATCAATTTTTCATATTTTATTTTCTTTTTGTTGTCATTCTGTTCCATTTCCATCGTTGCTTTTTTTTCAGAAATCACTAAAATGTGATTAAAAGAATTAGCTTTTTTTTTTTAAATATTAAGGGGATTCACTCTTTGGTGCAAATAGGTATTGCATCGTAGCATTCGGTGTATCGTAGCACGAATTTGCTACGATACAACAACAATTCGTGCTACGATACACCGAATGCTACGATGCAATACCTATTTGCACCAAAGAGTGAATCCCCTTATTATGTTTATACAGAAATATACATTGAAAAAGTTACCTAACAATTACTGTTTTGCGCCTTTAGAAACTTTCATATTAATGGAGATAACTGAGTTTAAAATTTGGAAATGTCACCTTTTGTCAGAAAAAATTTGGAAATGTCACCATTGTCACCTTTTGTCAGAAAATCTTCGAACATGTTACAAGAGGTATATTCGTTCGGATTTTTTTATAAGACAATAGTATAGACATTATCCTTACAATTATTATTTTTGATGGTTTGAAGTAAGTCCGACCCATAGACATAAATTAATGATTAATATTAAATGTATAGTGGAATATCACTTTTTGTTATAACTACATAAAAATTAGTATAAAAGAGTGGAAATGTTCCTTTTTGTTCGAAAACCGACATTTAGACTCCGTTTTTCTAGGGGAATTCTGACTATTTGATACGCCAAATTCAACTACAATGTGCAGTTCATAGATTTACGTACGATTCTGCAAAAAAAAGCAAAAATTCAAAAAGTGGAAATGTTACCTTTTGTTTGAACACTCCTCATTTATTAAAGAGTTTATATCATTTGGAAAAACTAAATAGTGAAAAAAAACATAGAAGTTGTGGCACAAAAAGTATAAATTTAAACCGAATTACTAGAAGGTATTTTAATGTTACTTTTATTCTCATGAAAAACAACCACTCTGATCAATTTTTTATAAAAACAAGAATGAATGTACAAGTTTACGAATATTTATTAAATTTATATTAATATCAATACATAATTTATTAATATATTAATATTCCACGCGCTATTTCTTTCAACCTTATTAAAATATTTCCTATTCGATTTGTCGTACAAAAGCTGTCTTTTTTGCACCGTGCAATCAATTCTTCTTTTTTAGTATCAGTGAAAATACTTTCCATTTTTGATTTTCAATTCGCAAAACTTTATACTTTTGTTTATACACAAAAATTAACCTAACCTCACTTAATGCTCAAGTCAAAGAAGTCAGAGAAGTCAAATATGGTTACCATGCTAACTTGAGTAACTTTCGATGACTTGACTTGAGTGGCTTGAAGCCAAATTTGGTTAGGCCTTAACAAAAACAATATGAGTGATCAGTGATGATAAGTATCCCTTTAAAATAGGAAATTATTATGAATAAGAAAATGAAAATATATGTATATAATAAATTCCTACTAAAGTAACAAAATGGGAATTTCTCTTTTAAAGAAGGATTTTTGTAAAATGTGATGCTTACATCACAGTGAAATTTCAGTGGAAAGGATACGCAGATCCTACTGCGCATACTTCTCCTTCGCTTCTCCTTTTGTTACAAGTAAAGTTATAAATAATTATGCAAAGTGAACAATTGAATTGTCACGTGAGCATTACCGTGCTATGATTTATTATGATTTTAAAGTCGGTTTAAGTGAGCATGAGTGCATCGGACGACTGCAACAAGCATTTATAATTGATATTTTATTTGTAATAATATTTATTATAACGATTTTTTCAAATTTTAGTCTTCTTCTTCTTCTTTTCATCACATTCACATTCTTACACATTTGACGTTTTTTTTTCATATGAAGTTAGCTCCAATTTGCCTTTATATTCTAAAATTTCCCATTTCAAGTTCACAACACTGTCAATACTCGGCTGTTTTATGTGGGTATAGTCAGTATAGGATACTCGCTTCATACTCGATTGCTTTCGATGTATACCAGGATATCCAATGAATACCCGCTGACACATATCGGGTTTAATGCGGGTATAGTGAATACCCGGATATTCATACCCACCATATTCCCGATATCTGTCTTTACTATTACATATATTTTCATTTTCTTATTCATACGAATTTCCTATTTTAAAAGGATACTTATCATCACTAATCACTCATATTGTTTTTGTTATTCTGTATTTTCTTCACTATCGTTTAAATTTTTTTTTCAGTAGTATGGCATTTGTCATACAAAGAACATCGGATGGAAGGATGTTGCTATTTTTTTCAGCTAAAAAAAAGATATGCGTTGTAATGCGATAGATGATCGCTAGTCAATATTATACTTACTAAGTGGAAGATTTAGGTTACGCGCAGACAGAAAGCGGAGCTGAACTGAACTGAACTGAACTTATCAGCTTAGAATGCAACAATTAAACACGCAATGTATTGGAAGCAATACTATTCTCAGCTTATGTGCGCACACCAACTGCGTAACTGAACTTATCGGCGCTGATTTTTCGGCTGCTGATTTCTGCAATTGCTTGTTGTTTGTTTCGATTAGAAGATTCGGTTGCTGATTGTAAAAAGTAAAATGTACAGTGAGAGTAAAAATGGAAGAATTAATTACCTTCACTTAATTTCACTACGCTTTCTATGTGCGCAGTCGAATATATTTTTGCTGAACTGATCGGTACTTATAAGTTCAGTTCAGTTCAGTTCAGTCAGCTCCGCTTTCTGTCTGCGCGTAACCTTAATCTTTATTATCTTTTGCTGTTTCTTCAAAAAAAAGGAAATGAAGGGATATTTTTATATTTTCGAAATTTCTCCCACGCGCAACTTTTTGCCAATCTTAAATAGCTCTGCCGTACGAAGGACAATCGCGTCAATTACATTTTCACTCATTTTGAGTTAAATATATTTATGATATAATATATAGTTATATATATGAACTGAAGGTTTTTTGTTACAAGTAAAGTTATAAATAATTATGCAAAGTGAACAATTGAATTGTCACGTGAGCATTACCGTGCTATGATTTATTATGATTTTAAAGTCGGTTTAAGTGAGCATGAGTGCATCGGACGACTGCAACAAGCATTTCGAAAAGAAGCTCCATCCAGGGCGAGTGTGTTTAGATGGTATGCCGAACTCAAAAGAGGCCGTAATGAGATGGGTACCACATTATCTTACTGATTTTCAAAAGTCAGTACGAATTGACGTTTTAAAGAGCGACTGAATAGAGGCACTCCACTTGTGGAAAATTAGAATGCAGAAGTGCTTTGATGTTGGAAGGGAGTATTTTGAACGTCAATAAAAATTGTTTTTCAAAATAATTAGTAGTTTTTCTGTATCTCAAAACTTATAGAGTGACCTACGTATTATATGTAATAAAGTGAATAAATTGATTTGATTTAATAAAATTTAATTAATAATAAAACACAATATATTTTATTATATTATATTATATTTATTATAATTTATAATAATTCTGATACATATATGTATTTATATAAATAATTAAAGTTTAAAGAATAATAATATAAATTTTTTTCTTCTATACCTATATATTGACATGTGACTAATGAGTACATTGCCTATGGTGAGGTTATATGTATTATAAAAGTGAATAAATTGAAATGAAATGTAAAGACAAATATATGACAAAAATAAATAAAGTGAAGGAAATACAGAACAAATTGATTTATTTTAATAAAATTTTATTTATAAGTTTATATTAATTGTTAAATTATTGAATCAAATCAATTTCTCACATCATAACACAACCACAAAAATTTATATAAAAGAAGTCTATGAAAAAGTAAATATGTAATTGGGTACATAATCTTTATTGTGTAATGAAGGCAAATAGACACTTAATTTGTGATAACTAATAAACTAAATTCTTTTAAATCAAATCAATTTATTCACTTTATTACATTATATATAACCTCACCATAGATAGGTATGTACTATGTAGTCATACTTTAATTTTTCTGTTACAAGTAGGTAAGAACGCACAATATTTTCCACCTTTTTATTTAATTTTTTGACTATTGTGCACTTTAAAAATTATAACACTGTTAATTTATTATATTTTAAAACTTTTATAAACCATATTTTATTAAAAAAACCAAAAATATTTAACTAAAACACTTTTCTTTACACCACTCTTTGTACTACCAGCAGTATTGTTTTGAAAAATTGACACCTCTGTCGTGTTTGATTGTGTTATTTCAGAAAGCACAGCTCGGCTTGTTATATAGATGGTTTTGGTTTTAACTATACGCATTTATGTATTTAATTTTCTCAAACACATATATACACATTTTTTTGTATGGTGATTAAATATATTATTGGTCTTTTGCATTGAAAAATGCATAAAGGTAAAGGATGAAGGGTAATAAGAAAAAAGGATTTTTTTTTATTATTATTATTTGTAATACTTTCAATTGTTTTTTATATATGTCGTCATTATATCCTATCAAACAATCCTATTGGCTATACGTAAAGCAGACAAATTGATATTATACTATTGCCTATTAGAGATGATTTTGTTGAAATTTTTGTTTGCTAAGAATTATGATTTCCTATTACAAAAACGATTTTTAGTCCTGTAAAATTTAGGATTTTTGATTGAATTTATGAATAAAATTATTTTCTAAAATTATCATTTTAAAATTCGACCTGATAAACCATATGCAAATTAATGAATTCTATATAAAAATCATCAAAAATTATAAATGTGGTAATATGCAAATTAGCAGTCTTATGTATGTACATGATCATGAATTTTTTTTTTTATTAAACTATCGTCAGATCCTGTATTAAATTTTACAAAAAAAAAAGAAAAGGAATCGTTCACATTTAACTTCTCATATATACATACATATGTGTACCTACATACTTATGTACATTCCCAATCCCCATTCCTACATATACTGAATTTTGTATATTATTTTGTATATCAATCAATATGTGGATATTATTATTAAAAAGTTAAAAATAAATCTAGCTTTTAAAAATACTATGAAATTCCCATTTAAAATACATTATTATACATGTGTATGTACACTGAATTTGAAATCCTTTAGAATCACTGATTACAACAATTCCTTATCCTCTTATATTGTAGAGCAATTTGTATATAACTTGAACTTCTTTGAATTGTGATTGCCTGGGGTCGGATTCAGTAACTTGGAGAGTTGTGGAATAAGGGAATAGAGACCAATTCGTTTTCCACTTCCATAACTCTCCAAGTCTCAGACTGCTATTCTTTAATTTTTTGAGAGAGTTGGGGAAAATAATCGACATTGGGAAATGTACTTATTCGAGTCTCGAATTTTCGAATAGTATTTCAAACAAATGAAATTGGGAAAACCGTCTTTTGTTTACTTCGTTTACTATATTTTGTTCGTGCTTCGTGCAAAAATAATTTTTTTTGTGTAATGTTTTTGATAGCTTATAAAATTAGTTTGATAAAATTCTACAAAATTAAAAAATAAAATAAAACATCAAGTTTTAAAGTTCAATAAATAATCAATATGTTTCTTTTTCAAATGTTTCCTATATGTATAAAATTAAAATTCATTTTGTTTTTTTTTTTTTTAATTACATATTAAAATTTACTTTAAATCAAGCCAATAACGCTTCCATTGAACACTTGTTTTATTTGATCCTCCAAGACCATTTAGTATTTTGGTAAGTTCATCCTATTTCTGCCGTATTAACCCCACTCCATTAATAGATTCAAATCTAAAAGAATGAATATGTAAATATATAGAATGTAATTCTTATTATAGTTTACTAAAAAAATTCAAACCTTTCATGGGCGAAATCTATATTATTTTCCATGTATTGCACAAGTGCCTCCTTTTGTTTGTTGTTTTGTTTAATTTTTAAAACAATATGATCATATAAATAATTTAATTTAATTTTATTATTAATAAAAATATTTTAAATAACTAATAAACGTAAATAATATTACTTATTACTCACTTTGGTTGACTGCATTTTTTACTCACACTTCACTACAACAACACGCGCAAACAACTGACTGACTCAATAAATAATGATTTTCCACTACTCCATCGAACATTTAAGATTGAGTTTCAATGCACGCGTTTCGCGCGTTGCGTTTGGTGCGTTAAATGACAGCTAGTAGAAATAAGCTTTTCTTATGAGAGCTGACTAAATGGTCAGCGCACACAACGCGCATAACGCTCCAAAAGTTGAACAATTTTCTACTTTTTGGTGCGTTATGCGCGTTGCCAGTGTTGCTGGCATTATTTTTTGATATTAAGTGACAATGACAGCTGAAATATAATTTTTGTTATTTAACAACACTGTATAAATTCCAAAAGCATATAAAGTTGGTCTTACACTATCAAAAAAAACTTACAACGTGTTTCATTTATATATACTAAAGCAAAAAAAACTTTTATTAAATGTTCAATACAAATTAAATAAAAAAATATTCCTTTAATAATATATCATAATTTCTTTCTAGCTTAAATAAATTTATTTATATAATATTAAAATGAAAAAATTAGAAGTTTCTTTATAAAAAAAAATTGGATAGTGTAATACCAACTTTATGTCTTAATTGAATATTTCAACGCGACAAACGCTTTCATTGGGTCAGCAACGCCGTCAACGCTATAAACGCGCAAGTGGTTGTCATTTAACGCACCAAACGCTCCAAACGCAACGCACCAAACGCGTCCATTGGAACTCCACCTTTAACTGAGAGTTGGTATTGAGAGTTTCAAAACTCTCCACCGTCATTTTTCACTTACAGAATTCCATTCGGAGAATTATATGTCAAAATTTCTCTCTTTTCCCTTATTCCACAACTCTCCAAGTTACTGAATCCGACCCCTGGTCAGGGTTGCCGGACAAAAAAATATTTTGGGACCAAATGGTCCATTTTTTAAAACATACGAGTTGACTCAAGAATAAATATATATTTTTAATAAACGAGTAAATATGTACATAATATTAACATCAAACTATTTTATGAAGTCAAATTAAAGTACAGAATAAAACAGTTAAATTATTTTTATTTATTTAATTTTTCTTTTTCAAATTATACAAAATAATTTCTATTATCCAGTCTCATAAATTATAATTCGCAAAAACATACTAAGTAAAAAACTAAACAAGAGAAAAATATATACAATAACATAACAAAAAAGAACAAAAACGTAACAAAAAAATAATAATAAACAATAAAACAAAAGTGAAAAATATTTTTATCATTTCTTTTGTTTACAATTCTTTGCAAAACATCATGTCATTTATTGTTTTCATTTAAAGTCCATTCAAAGTGAGTGAGTCAAATATTAAATGACATTAAGAATAAGAACATTTTCACCACAAACTAAATTTGCAACATTTTTAGCTCTCAAAAATATTTAAGCACAGAAAATTGAACTATAATGAAAATTCATGTAAACTATTACAAAAAAGGACCAAAATAGTAAAATTTTTATAAAATGGGATCATAGGACCAACGTCGATCATTTTTTCAAAAAAAGGACCAGTTTGGTCCAAATGGACCATCGCGGCAATTATTTTTAGTACATTTTTCTTAGGTAAAAAGAACCCTTTTGCGACACGGATAAATGATTTTCTAGAGCTTTTAAATTTTAAGGTTTTTTTACATCGTCAAGTACAAAAAATTTAGGGGGTGAGAGGTTGGTTTAGAAAAAAATTTGTTATGCTGTACATAATAAGGGACAGTCTAATATTGAACATATTGAATTCTATATAGATTTAAAATATCGAATTTTTTTATTGAAAAATGTTAACAATAAATTTATCCGTTATTTTGCATTTGTGTTTTTTTTCTTGTATTTTCTTCTTGTACACAACAATTTAATGTTGTTGCATTTTAGCAATCTCATGGTATTGACAACCATTCCCCAACCAATGCAGAGTTGTCAGCAGTTGCTGCAAAGGACTTAAACAATTTTTTCGTCTACTCTGATGTTTCAAATTTGCTCCAAACTTTGAAAGTATCTACATATTCTATTTGAACACGCGTTAAACAAAAATCTTCCATTGTTTCCAACTCCAATGAGTAATTAATTCTTTTTTTACCTTCACGATTTTGAAACTCTTCAGATTCTTCGTATAACCTTTCAAAACGAAACATTTTTTTGCCAATACAAAAAAAATACTTAAAAATGCTTAAAAAAATACACTTGAAGTTTAAAAAAAAAAACACGTTACCGGTGACACTCGAAATGTTTTTGAAAAGAGAATTTTTTCTTATCAATATTCTGCTTAATTTATCAATTTAATTATTGATAAGTAATAAGAAAATACTGTTGGTGCAACAAGACAGTGAAAAAATGATTAAAATTGCTAAACTTATCACTTTGCAAATGAATACTTATCACTTACTCAAATTGTGTTTGGTGCAACAGTAATCTGAAAAATTTCCCAGTTATCACTTTTCAAAGTTGTACTGAGGACTTTTCAATTCGCTTATCTATTTTAAACTTATTGAAATTCTTGAAAAGTTGATAAGTAATAAGTGATAAGTCGTTGGTGCAATAGGGCCCTGATAAACGATCAAAGTTGATATATGTAAATTATCAGCACAATTTATAAATGTGATCATATGCAAATTAGCTACTTGTATACTTCTTCTTCTTGAAATACTTGAAATATACATATACCCTCAATCCTATATTTCCAATTTCTCATATAAATTTTTTTACTGAACCAAATGGTATGTATACAGTATACGGAATATATGGAGAAAAGGAAAAGCTGTTTCCATATGATTCTGTATATTGTAATTTGTAATGCTTGAAACATGAGAATGATTGTGTTAAAAATATTAAAATTTCTCAAATTTTTTTAAAAATTTTGTATGGTATGGAAAATAGATAGAAAAGAGAATGGTGGCTATTCTAGAGAAATTCTTTAGTTAGCGAATTTTTCTGCTAAAAAAGTTAGCAGATTAAAAATTCGTATTCTGGTCACTAATATTTTTCGAAATCTTTATGAAGCTGTCAACAGAGATTCGAAATCTGCTAACAAATGTCACTTTAAAGAAATTTTTTGCCATTCTACACTAGGTAGTTAAACCAGTTTTTTTGCGTTTGTTTTTAGAATGTTGGTATAATTTTTTCCCAGCTCTGTATACTAAGAATTACTAAAATAATTTTATCATGAAGATAATACACTCCATGTAGTTCAAATTTGTTGTGTTAACTATAGATTTAATTTGATTCGTTGTAAAAGCATGTAGGTAAAACTGTTTACAGAAGTTGTTATAACCACCAATGTTTATACACTATTTGTTGTTTACATTTTGTAAATGCATAAATACATTTTTAAATGAAAATGAAAAATAATGAAAATCATAAGGTAGGTATTTCGTATTTATTCTATTTAATTTATATATTTATGTAATTGCATTAAAAAAATCATACATGTTAATAAATTCACTATTTCTGTACTAAAACTTAAAAATAACAGAAGTTAGCAGAAAACTTAAACGATAACGAAATCGAAAATAGGACCTCCTAAGTTAACGAAAAATTAGCAGATTTTTCTGTTAATTTTTGGTACCAAAATACCAATTTTTGTCTTAGCAGGTTTTTTTACGAGCTGTCAAAATTTTGTATGAAAGTTAGCAGAATGTCAAATTAGCAGAAACCTTCAGAATAGCTCCCAATATATTTTAAAACTATAGTATTTTTCTTTTTGGAAGTCAGTATTGTGCTTATGGAGGCAGTACCCGATGAGTTTTTTGCCTTGGTAATATTTAATTTAAAAGATTTCTCTCGATTGAAATTGAGATCTGATCACCCCACACACGAGACAGATTTATTCAAAGAATTTGTGAAAAAATATAGAAAAGTATGCCTATCTTGCCTGTACTGACATCCAAAAAGAAAAATAGTATAGAGAAATTTAGAAAAAATCCTGAGTAAGAAAGAGCTTAAAACAGCTTTAAGATTGGAGGCCAACTTTGGAGATTGGAGGCCGTTTGGTTGTGACTATTTCGATGTACTGGGATAATAAGTCATAGTTATTTTATATTGTCATTGGTACAAGTGTTCTCTGGTTATCACTTTTTGAAAGAAAAAATTGAATTGTGGATACACAAGTTAAATGGAACTTCATACATACATATATGTATGTACGTTACGTACATATTTAAAAAACAAAACTATCTAATCAAATAAAAAAATAATCAAGTTCAATGTGTGCCTAGTATGTTTGTACCTACATGTACGTTGGAAAAAAAATATACATACACTACATTTTCTCCACAAAATGCTTATTATATGGTATTATATGTGTACATTGAACAATATACATACATATTATAGTTAAATACCTATCTGATGTATACCTACATATATGATGTATAATATACAATGATGTACATATGTCTGTATGTATGTTAATAATTCAAGAAAGATACTAAAAAGCTAAAAAGCATAATTTATTATTATCATGATATAATATACATATTTAATTTCAAAAATATATGTACATAATTATATGTATTTTTATAATATGTTGAATAGTTACTTTTGTGTTGTAGCCATAATGTCTGGCGATGTTATGACCTCTTCCGAATTCCATTTCAAATATGTATAGTATGTGATAGGTTTTTTTTTTGTTCAAAACAAGCAAAAGGGAAAAAAATTCATGTAAATTTTAAGTAACAACATTTAATCATTATTAAGTTGAAATATAACATCAATTAAAATGAAATGTACATATCTGCCGTACAAAGGACAATCGCGTCAATTACATTTTCACTCATTTTGACTTAGATATATTTATGATATAATATATAGTTATACATATGAACTAGTGGAAAAATTAAATTATATATATAATATATAATATATAGACATATTTTTTAATAGAGAATTTTTCCTTCAGTTCATATATATAACTATATATTATATCATAAATATATTTAACTCAAAATGAGTGAAAATGTAATTGACGCGATTGTCCTTTGTACGGCAGATATGAAGTCATATATACAACATATTTTTATTGACGGTACATACATACATACATACATATGTATGAGTAAAGAGAAAAAAATGCGTGTTGCTCAAATGTTGATAAAGTATATTTTATTAGTTTTAATACGACAAAAAAAAAAAGAGAAAATATAATTATACTTAGGTATCTGCAGACAGATTTTAAATGTAAAATATAAGAAAATCTTTAAAAAGTAGGTATGTAAAATGGAGTAGATAGGTATATACATACATACGAAAGTGTTTTTTTTTTTTGTTTTATGATAAATAAAGGTCGATTCACACATTTCAGGTCAGTCTCAGTTTAGTTTCCGTTCCGATTATTCGGTTAATTTAATATTATTGTATGGAGTTCAAATGTACCATACATATGTATACACACATGTCCGTTTACTGCCTTATTCTACATCAAGTCATAACTTGTGACCAGTCATAAGTCTATTCACCAAACTAGTTTTATGACCGTCATAGTCAAGTTATGACCATAAAATTCTTTTAACTGTTTTGCTGACCTATTAGCTTTGCTACTAGCATTTTGAACCCAACTTTGAACTTGATTATGACGGTCATAAACTAGTTTGGTGAATAGACTTATGACTGGTCACAAGTTATGACTTGATGTAGAATAAGGCAGTTAGTCTCAGTTCAGTCACCGTTTTTTGTACATTGTTGTGGTAGGTTGTATTTTTTTATGTGAGCAAAATGTCTATAGTGACGAAAAATTAATTGAAAAAGTACGGGAAAATACTGTGTCGTACGATTTATCGAATAAAAAATATATGGATAGCAAATTTAAAAATATATGACATCACTATTCTGACGAATATTGCCATGGAACGGATCCTATATCTGACATAAATTTTGCTTAGAAGTAAATCAAACGAGTACTTGGACATTCTAAAATATGTGAAAAACTTCGTTTCGTCATCTAGAAGTTCTTTATATAAGGTGAAAAATTCCCCTTCAACTTCTCGTTTCCTCCAAGCTTTATGAACCTATAATCTTTTTTTTTATGTCTACTCATGTCTTCTTCATCCAAAAAAATTGCAATCATACACAACTCTTTTATTATAAATTTATCCATTTGTTAACTCACAACTTTACACTAGTGATGGGGAGAATAGTTACTTTCAAGTAACGAGTAGTTACTAGTTACTTTGTTAGTAACTAACTAGTTACTTTAGTTAGTTACTAGTTTCTGAGAATAACTACTTTTGATTTCGAGTAACTAGTTAGTTACTATACTCTTTCGAACAAATTTCTGCACTGCAGGTCTTATGGAGAAGTTCATTTTTATCCAGTGTCATTACACTTAATACTTTTAATAGTAGTATACTAAGCTACTTATACCATACCCCAATCTATTACATATGCAATGAGACGCTGGATAAAAGTGCCGGTGATGAAAATCAGAAACATATTTATGTAATTACTCAAAGAAGAAACAAGACAAAATATGTCCATAAGACCTGCAGTGAAGAAATTTGTTGGATAGAGTATAGTAACTAACTATAATATTTTCAAGTAACTAGTTAGTTACTTCCCGTGCAGTAACTAGTTAGTTAGTTACTTTCTGCCCACCACTACTTTATACAATATTGTAACTCACACTTTTTCAACTGATGATAAAATACAACTGATACATACAATTGAACTGATATGTGTGAATATAAATGGACTGAAACTGAACTGTGACTGACGTGACGGAACGGAAACTGAACTGAGACTGACCCGAAATGTGTGAATCGACCTTAACTTTTGTAGTTTTAACTTGAAAATTGATTATTAGATCGATCAGATTCTCCGATTCTAATTTCTTAGAAAATATTTCTCGAAATTAATGTTGTTGTTTTGTTTTCGTTTTTTTGTTTTGTTTTTTTTTTTTTCAAGACAAAAAGAAACAAACATTAATATTGCGCTTACAGCGATTTTAAAGGGATTTTGATGAAAATTAAAATTAAAATAAATTATACGTGTATCCAAATATGAAGTTGAATTTTGAAAAATGTTACTTTTTAAATTTAAAATATCATCAGATATTTCGGATAATGTACAAAATTAAAAAGGACTTAATTAATTCTATAGACTTTTTAAGATTATTTTAAAATAAATTCAATCGAAAAAGAAAAAACCTAATCTGATTTTGTGAATATTTACAACAATTTAAAAATATGTAATAGCTATTTTTATAATTGCATATACTAAGTATATACATATGTATGTACATATTTACTTAATAATGATAAAATTTTATTAACAATTATTTTTAAATTAAAAGATTATTTTAGAAAATAAATTTTAGATATCAGTTTCATCTGTTTTTTTTTTGCGTATTTATAATTTTAAAAAAAAAGGAAAAAAAAATAAAAGTTTTTAATTATGTATTTATAACAATTTTTATCAGTTTTAAAAATAAATTTAAATGCGAAATTATATATGTATGTATATGTATGTATATGCGTATATATGTATATACATATGTATGTATTAATATGTGTCAGATTATGTAAATAATTACTAGTATACCTATGAATTATAAATCATTATAAAAATACACGATGGATAAATATGATCTAATTAAAATTTAAATCTTTTTATTTATTCACATAAAAGATACAAATATGTATTATAGATATTAAAATATCATATATGTATATACATACAATATAGTATATGTATTTAAATAAATAAATAAATATAATAAATAAATCCTGTTGCTCTGACTATATAGTATACATACATATGTATGTATATATGTACATTGTACATATATAATATGTGATGATATTTTGATTATAAGAAAAAAAATTCAAGAAAATAATAATGATTTAACGGTATCCAACCTATAGTAAGTGAGTGTAAATATGTACAAAAATGTATGTTGTCTACGAATAAAAAACATTTTTTTTTCTTCTTCCTTTTTTTATTATTATTGACATATTTTCGTCGTATTACTTACCTATTGTGTGGGTGGGGGGATGTGAATTAGGCATCCACAAGCACTCATACAGGAGAGTCCATTATACTTATTTACCTATTACCTGTGTTATTATTGTTTCTATACAAACATATATGTATGTACATACAAAAATTTCATTTTTTATATAAATTTCATTTAAAAATTGTATAAGATACACTTACAATTTTGTTTCTTCTTTCGTAATTTCCTTTTTTTATCTTATTTGATCTTGATAGTATTCGTGTTTTTCGATTTTTTTTTCCTTCATATTTTTTGTTTTCTAATAAAACTTTATTTTCATGATAAAAATGTATTACTTTAAAAAAATGTAAAGTTTTGCATATTTATCACCGTACTCATCAACCACTTATTTGACTTATTGTTGATCATGTTGTACAAGAACAAAGAAAAAAATGATTTAAAAAATAAGTGGTACGCTGTTCTTTCTTAGACAAAAGCGTTACTTTTAACCGTAAGCTAGTATAAAATTATTTTAATTGGAACCAAAAAATTAATTCTTATTAAAATTCTTATTGAAAAAAAATACATATATTAGATCATAAATTGGTAGATACGGCAGTTATAACAGAGATATACATATATAGTAATTATACATTTCAATTTTCTGTTATATTATCTTATGGAGTTTTAAAATAGTAGATATACATACATATGTATATATTTAATGACTTTTTTTTATTGATAAAAAAATCTTGAAATCAGATCGTAAAGAGTAAATAACCATGATACATCATACAATACAATAATATTATAAAGATAATTACGTATTGTAATGAAAAAAAAAAATGTAAAGAGTAATTGTTTATTTTATCTGCTTGTTGTTTTTTTTTCTGTACAACTTCTATACGAATAATTATTTTTTCATGTACGTACGATATTGTATTGTATCCGTACATCTAAATCACAAATAATATAATAATATTATTATATTGTTTGTGGCTAAATCATATATTTAAAATGAATGAATGTACATAAAAAAATAACAATAATTTTAGAATATTAATTAAATTGTTTGACACATTAATTACAAATGAATCATTGATAATGATTTAGGAGAAAAATCTGTATTCTTTAGCGAAAAATACGTACACAGTACGTATATATGTATATTATGTATTCACATATGAACATATATGTAATATACTTACATATACATACTATACATAAGATTTTAGATATAAAATTGGCCTTTCTACCCTTTCTTAGTTGTTGCTATCATGTGATTGATAAATTTTTTTTTATTAAATCTAGTTAAAATTAAGAAAAATTACATTTTAATTTATTTTTTATGATTAATTGTTTAAAATAAATTAACAACACAAACAAACACACATACATATGTATGTAATTTGAAAATATGCACATATTTAAAAAACAATTCTTATTATGTATTTTTAAAACAATTAATATCAGCAAAATCAAAAAAATTACCATTTTTATTTAATTTTATTTTAATTACTTCATTAATTAAATTTTTTTTAATTACCAATTTTATATATTTATTATAATATATTTTTATTTTTTTAAAAAAAACATTTAACTAAAAAATTTAAAAAAAAAACAAACAACAATTATTTTACAGGCAAAGATGCTTCACAACAGATTATTTTAAAGGATGTGTGGATGCGCTTCATCTAAGTGATGAAATTGAATTACTTAAAAATTATGTTAAAATTATAAACGGTGCAGTGCCTCCTCCAACACCTTCATCATCATAATTTAATTTTTGTTTTATTTAAATAATTTAATTTAATTTTTTTTTTTTTTTTTTATAAAAGTAAAATAATTATTACAATTAATTCTCTTTATTTATTTATGCATTATATATTTAAAAAAAATCAATAGCGTAAATTATCGTTGTAGCATGCAAAAAAAAATTATATAAAACTTATAAAAAATAAAAATTATATATATGTATAAATATATTCAAAAAAAAAAAACGCATAAATGTTTTGAAAGTAATTAAATTAAATAAGCAAAAAAATAATAATTAATTCAAAAAAAAAAAACATAATATATCCTATATATGGTATACTTTATCCATGATCATCATATTTATTTTACAATTTAAAAAAATAAACAAATTCATAAAAACTAAAAAAAAAAATAATTATTAAAAAAAATACAATAAATAAAATTTTAATTTAAAAAAAAATATACATATACATATATACATATTGAGAAAAAAAGAAATAAAAATAAAAATAATTTAAAACTTGTTGATATTGATTTATTGACCATTATTGATTATAATGTTGTTGTTATATGAGTAAATAATTTATTTATTTTCATATATTGTCGTTAAGTAATTTAACAAATTTAAATTTAAATATATAAAAAAAACTCAAGCTTAAATTAATTTAAAATAAAAAGTTAAACAAAAAAAAAAATAAAAAAATAAAATATAAATAAAAAATTGCATTTGTCAAGTAACAGTGAATACAAAACAAAACAGGGTTAATTAAAAAAAAGCGCATCCAAACATATCACACACAGCATAAAACAACGCTTTATCATCTACAATTCTACATAGAACAACCAAGAACAAAAAAAAATAATAATAATTTATATAATCTCGTATAAAATTAGTATAAAAGGATAAAAGGATTTATTTTCCGTTCGTCCATTTATTTTATATATTTGGTTTTATTATTTCGTGGTATGTTCCATTTTTATTTTTATTTAATTTATTTAATTTATTTTTTTTTTTTTTTTTGGATTTTGAATTTTAAGTCTTTTTTTTTATTTCAAAATAATTTAAAATTTTTGAAACTTTTTTGCATAAAACAATCCATTTTTTTTTTTCTGAATTTTTGTTATTCTTTAAAAAAAACTCAATTTTGAAAAATATTTTTTAAATAAAAAAAAGCAACAAAATTTGATTTTTGGAAAAAGGCTAATTTTTTGACGAGAAAAAAAAATTCAAGAAAATATAATACATTAATTTTTTCTCTTTCTTCTTGTTTTCTTATTTTTCTTTTAGACAAGACTGTTTTGGAACGGAATTCTTTATGGCATGTGTTGAAGCATTACATTTGGAAGAAGAAATGGATAAATTTTTAGATTTTCGTGATATCATAGGCAAAAAGAAATAAGCTTTTTTTATTATTATAAAAAAATATATATAAACAATTTATATATACAATATATTTTATACACACATATATATATTTACATTTTTTTGTGTCTTTTTTAAAAATTTTTTTTTTATTCATTTATTTTCAAATAATACATGCCTTTTTGCATATAAAATAAAATATTTAGATATTTGTGTACTCTGATTAAATATATTTTAAAAATAAACGAAAACATCTATTCCAAAATATTCAAAAAAATTTAAAAAAAAATCATACAGAAAACATTACAAAGAAAATAAAAATTTAAACTAGAAATAGAAAAATAATGAAGAGATCATTCAAATAAAATATTATTTATTAATACACACATATTACATATATACTCGTATATGTATGTATATTCTAAATTCAAAAATATATACATATATATTTATATATATATATATACATATAATAATAAATAAAACTAAAAAAAATATTATGATTGCAAAATTAAATTATTATATCTATTGAAAATAAAAATTTAAAAAAAATTGATATATGTATTAGAAATTTAATTTTAGAATTATGTAAATGTTTCATTCTTAATTAGTTATATATTTCATTTTTAATGTCTGTTTATTTTTATTTTATTTTTTTAATTATAATTTTTTTTTTAAATTTTTCATTTATAAATTAAATTAAATTAAAAAAAAAACTACAACAACAATAACTAATCAACCAAACAAACAAATTAAACAATTTCCTTTTCGGTTTAATTTTTTTCTTGTTTTGTTGTTCTAGCTATTTATTTTTTTATTATTTTTTATTTAAAAAACTACAAAACTACTTTTTATTATTATTGTGCTTTTTCCTTCACTAGATTAGTATTTTTTTTTTTATTTTTATTAATGCATACATATACAAAAATTAAATTGAGAAAAAGGAAAAAAATAAAATAAAAAAGGACAAATCCGAACATTTACACACATACATCATGTAAACCTATATTGTAATTCTTTTTACATATACATATAAATATACATGGATATACATTTATATAAGTGTATATATACATATATGCATATGTACCTATATACATACACAGTTTTTTTTTAATTAAATTTTTTTTTTGTTATAATTATTTAACACATTTTTTATTTTATTTTATTTTGATTTTTTTTTTTGATCTAGTCGTTAAATTATATACACACTCCTAGATAAACCTTAGTTATTATATTATTTTAGTATATACATATGTATGTATGTATTGAAAGAAATTTAAAGTTTTTTTTAGTTTATTAAGGTATCTTTTTTTTTATTTTTTTTTTATTTTACAATTTTTTTTTTTTAAATGTAGAAATTTTTTGTATACAATAGAGAAAAGAAAATAATTCCTAAAAAATATATACATTTTTTTTAAAATCATAGTTGCAAATAAGAAAACAAATATATAAAATACATACCTATGTACACTTTTTTTTTTTCTCTTTATAAAGTCCAGTGAAGTGAATTTCTTTTTCCTATTTTGTATAATGTTAAAAAAAATACACAAATAAAAAAAATTAAAAAAATTTGTTTTCTAAGTATACTCGTATGCACTTGTGTTATTTCTTTCGCTGTTTTATTTTTTTTTTTTATAATTTTTTCTCTTTTAATCTGTTATTTTAACAAAACAAACGAATAAATTTATATACCTACATATATAATATTTTACATTCCGTATAATCAGGAATTTATTAAAAAAAAAAAAAAAAAAAAAAAAAAAAAAAACGTAAATAAATAACACAAAAACAAATAAACTACTTACATAAATGATACATAATATTAAATTCAAAGAATTTTATACAAAAATTTCATTATCATCATAAATACCACATATTTTATAAAATATTTAAAAACAAAAAACAAAAAAAAAATACAATAAATTATAAATAATGAAAAAAAAAACTTAATGTAATTTTTCAAAATAAAATGCAGCTAATAGCCAATAATTCTTACAATATCTTTTTTACATCAGAATGTTTTTGTATTCAATATATACGTACTTTTGAGTATTTATATTTGCTTTAAATTAAAAAAAAAAAAAAAGAATTTGTAAAAGTTTTCTATATATGTATTTCAAATTTTTATTTACAAGATCTTAAACACTTAAGTATTAAATTTTTTTTAATTAAAAAAAAAAATTGTAAATATTTCTGTTAACATTAATACGGGGAAAATATAACACACATTATGAGCAGAATATCTATTATGTTTTATTATTTAAAGACACAATAACTTTTTGTTTTGGAGAGAATTGTAAAAGATTAAAGGCTCTACCTAGGAGTTTTTTAAATGTTTTTCTGCATACTTTACGATTTATTTATACATAACCTCATTTATTTCAAAATTTACTTGCTCCAACTGTTCAACTGTTAAATTCAAAGCTACAATAATAAGTGAATGTGATTGTGATCGAGACCAACTTTTAATAAGAATCGAAGCTACTATTAAAAAATCATCATCATCACCAGCACTACAGCCTTTTATTGATTTCCTCCAGTGTAAGCTTCCATTCCCCTCTGTTTCTAACTAGACCCAGCAAACGAAACGATAAGAAAACGATAAGAATTCCTATTGCTACGCCTACGGCAAGAATTAACTATTGCCGCAATAAACGTTCTCTGATAGAAAGCGATAAGTTTTACTTGGAAAAAGGTTGACGGATACTCTTATAGCTGTATTTTATAATATTCGTATTGCTACGGCGATAAGAGTTCCAGTAGAATGAATTAAACGAAGGCGATAAGAGCAAATGACAAGAATTCTGCAAGAAATGCAAGAATAATGCAATAGTTATTGTACTGCATTATCTTCATTTTAGGCATTATTTACCAAGATTAAGGGCTTGATATTTAATCAAAATTTGAAAAAAAAACTTGCAAATATTCAATATAATGAATTATACTTCTCAATACTTGCAATTTTGTTCGTAATTTTGATTAATAAAAAAACACTTTTTATATAATTATAGAAATGTACATAATAAAAAAAATAAAATAAAAACATTAAATTTGCTTTTAACTTTTAATTTAAATAAGTAACCACTTGAAAATAAACTTCCGTACTATACAACACCAATTTTTATATGAAATAAATCCGATATTTAAACTAGAGCCGAGAACAATTTTTTTTGTTAAAAACAAATTAAAGCACTTTTGCCGTTTGCTAGATAACTCTTATAACATGCAATAAATTTTAATTATATTGCCATTTTCTCGCTCATTCGCATATCATGCAATAGAGAACAAACTTTTTAGCTTATTGCCTAATTATTGCCAGCTCGTACAAGCTTGCTTTTTTATCGCTTCTTCGTGTGCTATTGCCATATCGTTTGCTTGGTTACATCAACAACTATAGTACCAAGACTGAACCCAGCAAACGAAACGATAAGAAAACGATAAGAATTCCTATTGCCACGGCAAGAATTAACTATTGCCGCAATAAACGTTCTCTGATAGAAAGCGATAAGTTTCACTTGGAAAAAGGTTGACGGATACTCTTATAGCTGCATCTTATAATATTCGTATTGCTACGGCGATAAGAGTTCCAGTAGAATTAACTAAACGAAGGCGATAAGAGCAAATGACAAGAATTCTGCAAGAGATGCAAGAATAATGCAATAGTTGTTATACTGCATTATCTTCATTTTAGGCATTATTTACCAAGATTAAGGGCCTTGATATTTAATCAAAATTTGCAAAAAACTTGCAAATTTTCAATATAATGAATTATATTGCTCAATACTTACAATTTTGTTTAATAAAAACACTTTTTATATATACAAATATACATATTAGAAAAAAATAAAATAAAAACATTAAATTTGCTTTTAACTTTTAATTTAAATAAGTAACCACTTGAAAATAAACTTCCGTACTATACAACACCAATTTTAATATGAAATAAATCCGATATTTAAACTATAGCCGAGAACAATATTTTTTGTTAAAAACAAATTATAGTGATTTTGCCGTTTGCTAGATAACTCTTATAACATGCAATAAATTTATAATGTATTGCCATTTTCTCGCTCATTCGCATATCATGCAATAGAGAACAAATTTTTTAGCTTATTGCCTAATTATTGCCAGCTCGTACAAGCTTGCTTTTTTATTGCTTCTTCGTGTGCTATTGCCATATCGTTTGCTGGGAATGCTCAATTTTATTTTATTGTTTATATGTGTTGGAACTGGAAGTACCAAATTAACATTACAATTTATTGTTTTTAATCAATTATAACTAAGTTGTGATTGAAGTTACATGAAAATTATGTTCAAATGAAATGTAGAGAAGATCCTTGGCTTTATTTTCACCGAATATATTAAATATCTATGAGCAACGTAAATCAAAGAAAAAACGTGATAAATATTTAGTAACATAAAACTGAAAATCAATTTTTCCTTAAATCTCCCAAATTACTAAAAATATTAAATTATAATGTTCTACAAATTTGTGGATTTTTATTAAATAAACATTTTTCCCAAACATTGTTATATCATAAAATTAATAGAAATTAAGTTATTAAAGAAAAATGATAATTTTTAATTAAAATCACAATTATCTCTCTCATTTCTCATTTTTAACAGTCACCTCTGAAAATGTGGTACCACTTGAGGAATTTTTTTATTCATTTGTTTATTTCTTCTTTTAAAAATATTATTCATAAACAAAACAAAATTTTTCAAGTGGTACTACATTTTCAGAAGTGACTGTTAAAAATGAGAAATGAGAGAGATAATTGTGATTTTAATTAAAAATTATCTTTTTTCTTCAATAACTCAATTTCTGTTAATTTTATGACATAACAATGTTTGGGAAAAATATTTATTTAATAAAAATCCACAAATTTGTAGAACATTAAAATTTGATATTTTTAGTGATTTGGGAGATTTCAGGGAAAATTGATTCTCAGTTTTATGTTAATATTTATCACGTTTTTTCTTTGATTTACGTTGCTCATAGATATTTAATATATTCGGTGAAAATAAAGCTAAGGATCTTCTCTACATTTCATTTGAACATAATTTTCATGTAATTTTAATCACAACTTAGTTATGATTGATTAAAAGCAATAAGTTGTCATGTCAATTTGGTACTTCCAACACATATAAACAATAAAATAAAATTGAGCATTAAGTCTTGGTACTATAGGAGTCGTTGATAGGAGTCGTTGGTTGCATTCACATAAACTCATACATTTATTATTGTAAAATTCTTGATTTTTTACAAAAATTTAGGGGCCCATTATGAATTTCTATTCTATTTAATAGACTTTTTATCAGTTTTTAATATAAACAAAACAGGCTTTGTATAAAATTTAATCGACTTTTTTCTACTGAACTATAAAAATTTTTCTATTAGGTGGAATCAGTAGAAAAATTTTTATAGTTCAGTAGAAAAAAGTCGATCAAATTTTATACAAAGCCCGCTTTGTTTATATTAAAAACTGATAAAAAGTCTATTAAATAGAATAGAAATTCATAATCGGCCCCTATTTTGAAGGTGTCAAAAATGAAATAAATGTTGATTAAAACGGATTACTGTGACAAAGATTTACTCTTGAGTGCTTCAGCTATGCTACTTATATCAATTGCTCTTAAAAAAGAAAAAAATACAAAAGCGAAAGCGTATTTGGAGCCATAAGTGGCTTTTGCGAAAAAATGTTCAAGAAAGAGGAGCAGCGGCACTTTTTTTTAAAGAATTAAGATTTAAAACCCTTTTTTGCAAAAATTATTGCAGAATGTTTGAGCTCTTCAACACTTTATTATAAAAAATTAGGCCGAAAATCAAACATTAAAACACTCATTTAACCTCATTTTTATTTATCTCTCAAGATTGAACCATACATTTATAAATTTTATAAAATATTTACACACAGTACTTAATAATATTCTTTTTATTAAAAAATTTTATCAAATTTAAAAGTATAGAACTTTTTAACACAGAAAAAGTTTAATTTTTATTCATATTATATATCAAAACAAAGTTAATAAGATTTTTATATAGAATTTATAAGTTCATTTATCATTTTTATAAATCTGGAAAATATTTTTTCAAAACTTCAACTTATCAAATGTTCTATAAACAACTGAAAATCTATTTTATAAATTCTCTTTTTATAATTTTAATTCTTTTTTGAGTATTGAGAGATCATTGTTTACAGGTAATGTCTACATATAAGTGAAATATGTTCTAACTTGTTATTTTTAAATGGTGAGAGTAAAAATTCAATCGAACAAAGAAAAATCGTTTTTTCTAGAAAAACTTGTAGTAGTCAAAGTGGAGTTATTAATTAAATTTGGATAAAAAAGTGATAAAATTTGTTAATTAAAATTAAACTAATAATGAAGATAATACAGAGTTTTAATTTGTTAAAAAAGTCATAAAATTGTTAATTAAAATTCAAATAATGATTAAGATAATGCAAATAGTGGTAGTTTGTTAGAAAAGAAGTGAAGAAATAAGCAACGCACGCACCTATGTGATGTGATAATAAAATTAAAATATTTTTTAAATTTAAGTTTGCAACAATTAATGTAAGAGTGGTAAATTATGTAATAATTTATAATTTTTTTTATTATTTATAATTTTTACTTTATGTGTATATAAAATTTATAAAAGTGGAGTGTAAATTTTATACTCCTACTTAGTAGAGTAAATGTGGGTATTCTTGGCCACCAAACTAAGAAGTTCAGATTAAATTGCATTTTTTAGATAAATAAGTAGACATGATTATGGGTTTTATTAATTAATACTGAAAATTGATTGATTTTCTTACTAATTCTATTATTAAATCCGTTGTTTTTGATATATTTTTACTTTAAAAAAGTATTTCTGGAGTTGAAGTCAAAAAGCGGCATTGTATCTAATCTTGGCCACCCATGTTTGTGATCTTGGCCACTATATTGCTGGCCACCCCAAGTTTTTTAACGATTAAAAGTTATTGTCAATGGTTTTTGACGGTTTTTAAATAAAAC
This sequence comes from Bombylius major, assembly GCA_932526495.1. Lineage (NCBI taxonomy): Eukaryota > Metazoa > Arthropoda > Insecta > Diptera > Bombyliidae > Bombylius > Bombylius major. Next base: position 30,251,926 of record OW052046.1, on the reverse strand, counting down.
ACTAATGTTTTAACGTTATGAATAATAATTTTCTATTTGGTCGAACCAACTCTCTATGTTGCTCCTTGAAACATTTGCGCTAGTAGATGTAACACTTTCTGGTGTTCTGAAAGTGATTTTCGGATGTCTTTTTATATAACCATCATACCACGCTCTTCCCGGTTTATTATTTTTGAACGCTGTTATTTTGTTTGATGTGTTCAAGAAATCTTGCATCGCACATAAAAGGTCTTCTTTCTTACGAGGGAAACTTTTTCTTTGGAGTTCGATGAGCCATTTCGCCAAAATTTCCACTTCTTCAAAAGTAAGAATTGATGTTGGACCTCTTTTTATGGTTTCTTCGAATTTTGTCAATCCGAACTGCAATGTTGATCGAGGAACTTTGTAAATTATAGCAGCTATTTTTTGAGATAAATTTCCAAATTTTACACTTTCTTCAGCTTTCTACTTTCTATTAAAAATTCTACAACAAAATTTGTGAAGCGCTTTGTTTGATTAGGTTGAAACAAAAAATTTTATAAAATTTACATTTTATGGTACATTTTATAATTATTTGTAATAATTTTTTATTTTAAGTAAAAACAAATACCATTTTAAGGTATTAAAATATTTTTTAAGATATTCACTTCATATTAAAATGTGTATTAAATAATACATCCTTAAATATACTTCACAAGGTTTTTTTAATATTATTTACCATAACAAATTTTTTAAACGAAATTTACAAAGCGCTTCAATTAATTTTTAAGGAGTTTTTTTTTTAAATTACATTTTATCGCAGAGTTCACTTAAAATTTCTGTGTTAAAATGTAAATGAAAAGTGGCCAACATTAGAAACATATTGTTTTTGATCTTGGCCACATGGTGCCAAGATTAGATAACTTTTTGAATTTTGGTATGTATTCTTGGCCACATTAAAAAAACAGGTATTTTTTTCAAAATATAAAAAAATTTTAAAATAATTCTTAAATTTAATGTATAAACTTCAATTATTAGAAGCAAAATGTATAATCAACTCTTTTTTTACTTTTTAAATCGCTTAACTACTTCGCCGCGTCACTTAACTAAAACAATATTTTCACTAATGAAATCACCCTAAATTTATAACGATCTCTTTCAAATACAAAAATTAAATGATCCTTTAAAAAGAATCAGGATTATGTATCACTATGTGATAGAAAACTTGATTTTACACACACTACCGTACTTATCAATACAATATTATAGTGGTTATAAAGATTTAAAGTTAGATGGCCAAGAATACCAGCTATGCCAAGATTACCAGCATTTACCCTATATATTATAGATTTTTTAATCAAATTAATTTATTCACTTTAAAATATAACCTCACCATAGGTATGTAGTCATACTTCAATTTTTTCTCTTACAAGTAGGTAAGAACGCACAATATTTTCCACCTTTTTATTTAATTTTTTGACTATTGTGCACTTTAAAAATTATAACACTGTTAATTTATTATATTTTAAAACTTTTATAAACCATATTTTATTTAAAAAACCAAAAATATTCAACTAAAACACTATTTCTTTACACTAATATTCCACCACTCGTATTAAGAAACCATAAGAAACTAAAATGTCAAAACAAAACATGACACACTTCTAACTACTACATACAAAACTACACAGCTCGGCTTGTGATATAGATGGTTTTGATCATACTTCATAATACTACAAAGTGTTTGTATAGAGCAACACAAATATATAGAATTATAGATATAGCTATGCTATATATATAAAGTATATATCAATCAGCGCAGAGAAAGATCAACGCTCATGACCAGTAATGCCATATTTGGTACGTTCGTACCATTTCGGGTACGTTTTCACAAAAAACTTATTTTTTGGTACGTTGGTACGTTTTTTTTGGATTTTGGTACGTTTTACTATTCAAGTAAAGCTGTGTTCTTACATACCAGTTTGAATTAGTTTTTCACGTTTTTTTAGTTGAAAATGTCAACAAAAAACTTACTCAAACTAGCACGTAAGATAAGAACATAGCCTAGATAAGGTGTACCAGCGAATAAATTTATTATAAGTATAATATCGATTATCGATAGATCTATGATTATGGCTTTGATCTATATCGTCACTATTTGTCATTTTCAATTGGTAATTGTGCTGTGTAATCTAAGTAATCTCAAGAAGAGAATTATTTTTTTTATTATACTTTTTTGTTTTTCATTTTCTTTATACTTTTTTTAAATAATTTTTGTTATGTATTTTATATTAAATAAAAATTCTATGAATAAATTTGTCTTTATATTCATGGTAACATTTTGGTACGCACCAAAAAATGAGTGGGTACGTTTGGTACGTTGGAGCTTCTGAAATGGGTACGAAACAATTCAGGATAAGTGGCATCACTGCTCATGACTTGATGTAAAAGAGAAATGAGATGTACCACAACATTTTAAAATGTTTTGTTGTTTGCAAGCGCAGAAATTTTTCAGCACCATCAAATGTATAGGAAATGTATTATAGAATAAAACTTGACGGTTATTGGTTTATTGCTTTTTTTAATACATTACACAGTGGGAAATTTTACCCAAAAAATGCACTTTATTCATTTATGGTCCGATTTTGATGAAACTTCGTAGGTTTGTCTATTGTATGGAAAGAAAATTGTGTTTTAATTTTTTTTTAAATCCGTTGAGTAGAAGTGGCTTATTGACATAGGTGAAATTTGAACTAAATGTAATATGCAGAAATAACTTTTTACTCTATAAAAAAGCAATATTGAGTTGAAAAATAATTTTCTATTTTGCAAATAACTTTCATTTTGAAAGATAAAGCCATACAATTTATATAGAAAATTGACTGAGCTTTCTTCCTGTGGAATAAAAAGTAAAGGTTATCAAGGGCTTTTCTCGGGCAAAGCAGGGTTAAACACAAAAAATTGACAAAAAAATACAAAATTTCAATTTTGAAGGCATATACATATCTTTTCAAGAGTTAATAATAGAAAACAAGTAAAGTATCGTTGGAAAGTACAAAGGGTCCTCTACATTTTTTCTAATACAAAGGAAGCCTCTAGAGTGCTTTTATAAAAAGTTATAGGGTGTTTTGTAAAAAAAGTGCAAAAAATATGTCAACGCCCTCTAGCGGCCAAACGGTTAAGATTGACGCTCCCCTCCCATACGATTTTTTGTTTGTCTTGATGAGCCCTCTCTATTGCATTATATTTGTAGGTGATTTTTGCCGTGTTTTTTTTTTTTAGATTGAAGCTTAAATTGTTTTGTGGGTCGCCCTGCGTGCGAAGATGTTGAAGCCGTTGAATGTTACAAAATAGTAGGCACTTTTATATAAGAATTTAACCATTTTTGATAATTGGACAAAATTCTTTCGTGTTTATAGTGATTTTGTCTAAGTAATTCAAAATATGTACCTACAATAAACAATATTTTTTTTCACATCTTCTTTATTTTTTTCACTTGTCATTATTGTTGTCTAAAGTTTGTATTATGAAATCTACACAAATTTCACAGGCTTCTGAATTATTATTATTTCCAAAAAACTTCTCGATTTCTCACTAACATTTAACTATATTCTTTTAACTTTTCACAAATTTTTTACAATAATTTTAAAATATATTTACTTTAAAGTCGCGTTGATTCACTTTGATCTTGCAATTTCAAAATTTTAAAATGCGTTATAATTATTTAAAATTAAAGCTTTATACTCGTATAGTGAAAATATTAGACTAAGAAGTATAAAAATCGATGGAGGAGGGAAAACTACATAAAATTGTATAATAATTACTTCACATATACTTACAATGTACTTAAAACTTAAGTACTTTGAATTTTGAAATAAGATGACGCATTTTTTTTACAAAAAAAAGGTACGCAGAACCCTATCTTCAGCTACTTAAGGACGAATTATGTCCAATGGCGGAAATATGCGGATGAGATTTTTTTTTTATTATATAACATAGATGTCCTTTGTATTGAATCTGAAGAGATCTTGGATGGACAAGGATTTGTTTTTTTTAAAAGCCTTTTGATATATTAACATATGTTAAAATTGGAGCTACAGGTATATATATGAATATTTTTTCCTACTAAAAATTTTTTATGATTTAACCATTACATGATTAGAAAGGTAATAAAGTAGTAAAATATTTTCTATTCATTATTTTTTAAAAACATATCATAATATTTTTAGAAGGTACTGATTATGACATATTTTCTAACGACTTTTTCAAAAAACGAACTAACTACGCAGTTTGAGGGCTCATATATATTTTCTGAGTACACAGGGGCAATTTATAAATTTGAATTTATATACTCCAGGATACTCTAAATAATAAATACAAGCTGAAATATTGTTGGTGATTCAGACAATTCGTAGAAATCGTCCAATAAACTTCTTATCAAAATTGCCTCTTTGCATGCCTCTGACAGTGCTACAGCTTCTGTAGATGATAAAGCAACACATGTTTGCTTCTTACATGTCCAACTTACGGCTCCACCATTGACAAAGAAAATATATCCAGTATTTGATTTGTGATCTTCTTTATCATCTGCCCAACTTGCGTCAGCATAACCATGAAAGCTTTCATGATTTTTCTTACCAAGTGTTAGTACCATGTGTTGTGTGTGTTTTAAGTATTTTAGTACATTCTTTAGCTCAGCCCAATCTTCTTTCGATGGTGAAGTTTTTTTTCTACACTTGCACTGGTGAGTGGTGGCTATATCAGGTCTGGTATTTAACTGCTTTTAATGCTACATCAGACACGTTTTTACCTGAACCCTGTTGACGTTGATATTCTTCATTCAACTTCAATTTTACCAAACTCAAAGTTAGATCTTCTTGTTTTCTAGACTCTAGAGCAGTAACGAGAGTGTCATAATATTTGGGTAAACTACTAAGTAGCATTGCTATAACCGAATTATCTGACATTTGCTCACCAAGTGCATCTATCTTATCAAACAGAGTCGTCATTTGTTCAATGTGATCTTACATATTATTTTCCATCTCATCAAATTTCAAATTGCAAATCTTTCTCATTAACTGTACCTTATTGCTTAAAGTTGATTTTTCATGATGTTGCTTTAAATTATTTCAAGCCTCAGCTGCTGTTTTGGGTTTAGGTTCATATTTAAAAATGGACCCGCAGAAAATTACAAGAGAATAATATTTGGTTACTTCGTTTAGTTTCTCTTTTTTTCTATTTAATTTTATATGCAAAATGCAAGGTGTTCACATTTTAAAGTGAACATTAGGAAAATCATAGTACACCATATAAAGCAATAATATATTTCTCTTTTCAAACTCGTTTTTTCATACATCAGTCAGGTTCATATTTAAAAGTGAACTGTAGTAGAAAATTATGAAAAAATATTTTTTTCACTTTTCGTTTCCTTTCTCTCTTATATCCTTCAAATAATAATGCATTGTGTTCATATTTTGAAATGAACGTTGTTCTTTTCCTTAATATTTGTTAACTTTTTTATTTGAAGAAAATTAAATTTAATAAATTCAATTTCAATTAATTCAATTTGTTTATTAGAGAATATTTCATATTGTGTGTGTGTTGTGATAAAAAATTTGCTTGAGTTGAAGCTGGACGGTAAGAAATAAATAGACCGTTTTTCTCGGGGTAAAAAAAAAAGAAATTTTCGAATTCTAAACGGATTATTTTATTTTTCTTTCTATTGTTTACAGAATTTTCTTTGTGTATACTACTTTATATCGGTTAACGCTCTGACAGCGATACCTCTTACGTGGAGTGGAAACTCATGTTTTAAATTATTTTGAATAAAAACAAAATATTACTTTAATTTCTTTTAAAAATCTGAACATCCGGAAAAAAACTACTGCCTCCGCCACTGATTAGAAGGTGCACACTAGATTTCTTCACGGTTAAGAAAAAGCTGATGCCAATGTCTCACATTCACACAGATTGCGTTTTGAGTTTCCTTTGGCCTCTTTGTAGTTTTTCCCATCGGAAAATGCATTTTTCCATTTCCCATTTCTTAATACATATTATTTTTTATTTATCTTCTGGGCAGTCTGCAGAAGGGTTCCGTTCCAAAGAAGTCAGAGTTGGCACCCTTTTATACTCATGTCTCAGGACTCACATTAGGTGTACTTTATTTACCTAGCAAGTGTTTTGACAGTTTTCATTTCAGACAGTCCAAAACTAACCTAAACTTTGGCTTTATTAAAGCCTTTCTTTAGGCACTAATGCTGGATTTCTTCAGAAGTCTCAACTAGCTGGGTATCACCTAAGTGTAGGTGACACCTAGCTAGAGGTTTGGATTTCTTCATTAAAAAATTCTGCTAACTAGCTGTCAGCTACATTTCTAATTCCCAAACCTGAAAGCATGAAATTTTAATCGAGACTCTAAAGCTTTTTAATGTCAAATTGATGTCAGCTGTTATTTTTTAAGTATTTTTCAAGTTGTAACGTATTATTTGAATAGCTTTCAAGCTGTAACTTATTATTTTGTATTAATTTGATACAAAATAAATCAAATTAATTCAATTTTTGTATTTTTATTATCAATTCATTGTAATCCTAGTACATATTTAAAAAAGAAATGTATGTACATATATTTATTAATTAATGAGAATTTTATGCTAGATATTTTTCATGCTTCCTTTTCTCTTAAAATAAATTTTATAAGATGCCTCATATTAAAACTCAATAACTGGCGACAAATATTCACGATATTTTCTTTGTTTAACAACAGAATTTGAATTGAATTGAATTCGACAACATCTGGCGTCTCAAAATGTTGGAAATTTTGTTTTGAATTTGAATCTCATGCACACGTTTACAATGATGAGTGTTATCAAACAATTGAAGTAACAATTAAAAAATTGTATTAGCACCTTCTGCATATAAATATTGATAGAAAAGGAGTACCTTATACTAATTGTGAGATCTTTTGAATGAATGTACGTATGTTCGTAGGTACATTCGTAAAAAAGGCAGTACCTTGTACTTAATTGTTAAACGATTGGTTGTAGATTATCCGTTTCTTCAAATTATTTCAACAACTCCTTATCACCATCTTTTGTGATTATCTATATTTTTATTTTTTCGGTTATCCTTGCTTTATCAAATTTTGAAAAGGAGAAGGCCATACAGATGATCAGTTTCTTTTAATTTTCGTTAACTATATTGGAAAATATCAAATTCAATTCTTCGCGAATCTTCTAACTATTAGGTTTGTATTTTAATTAAATAATTAAAAAGTAGTGATAAAAATTTAACAGTGTATAATACATTAATATTGTAAAATGAGTGATAAAAGATCGCAAAATTTTACAAAACAAGAAACAGAACTATTAGTAAATATTGTATCTGAATATAAAAATATAATAGAAAATAAAAAATATGATGCCACTACGTGGCAAAAAAAAAAAACGAAGCGTGGGAAGAAATTGCATGTAAATTCAATGCAACTAGTGAATCAAAAAAACGAATTTCATCATAGGCATGTATTTCATCTCTTGATATAAAGACGCAATTACTGCTGATACTTTTTTTATCGTTCTACATGATGTAGAAACACTTACACCAGAGAAATCTCCACAAACGCGATGGAAACTTGCAGTTGCATAGAATCTTAAGGTTAATAATAACTGGTTCATTGGTGATAAGAACCGCGATCTATTAAAATACATATAATATCAAAGTATAATAACCACATAAATGTAATTACATTGTTATGTTATAAAATACTTACTTATTCCATAATACAGGTAAATAGTGTTCAATTTTACTCAATAAAATTAAAAATGTTTGTTTTTTTAATCTAAATCGATAGAAAAAATCAACATCGTCCCAAAACTCAAAATGATTTGTTCTTGGTCTCAATAAATATGGCCTTCTTTCAGGTTCATCATCTTCATCAAAATCTACCACGTTACTATTAAACAAAATGGAATCGAATAATATGTCATCCATGTCAATATAACTTTTATTTTAAATCACTAAAAAACTTTATTAAACACTTCATTCATTATTAATACCTACAGTCAGGTACAAATTTTTACCATATCTGCCGTACAAAGGACAATCGCGTCAATTACATTTTCACTCATTTTGAGTTAAATATATTTATGATATAATATATAGTTATATATATGAACTGAAGGAAAAATTCTCTATTAAAAAATATGTCTATATATTATATATTATATATATAATTTAATTTTTTCACTAGTTCATATGTATAACTATATATTATATCATAAATATATCTAAGTCAAAATGAGTGAAAATGTAATTGACGCGATTGTCCTTTGTACGGTAGATATGTGAAGCAAAGAGAAAACCCTTTTAATGATATTTAATAAAATTATTAACAACTCTTTTTAACAAAAGACAATGGGCCTTACTTATAAACATTTTTTAATTTTAAAACTAAAATAGTTTTGTCATAAATTTTTTTTATTACAATTATTATTATTTATTAGTGTGTTTCTGGTTTTATTCAAATATTCAAGTTCTTAAGAAAATAATTTTAAAATACAAAAATAAAAATGATAAAAGAAAAAAATCCGATACTTTTTATAGAAACACATAGCTTCTTTTTTTTGCTTTTTTTAAAAATACATCTTTTACTTTCCTTTGTTTAATCTTTCATCCAATTACAACGCTGTTCCATTAATTAATTAAATTAAATATTCTTTTTTTTAAATTTATTTATTTAAATGATATATTCAATTGTTATACTTTCGTTAATTTTTTTTATTTTTAAGGTCCTTTTTTCAATTGATAATCGATGAATTATTTTGTTTTTAATTTAAATTTAATTAATTTTTTTTTTAAATTTTCTGTACACAGAATGCGTTACTATCTACTTAGGTAACACCTAAATAAATAATCAGTACTTCATCTGCCACCTAAACTTAGGTGGCAGCTAAGTGCTAATCAGAGGTGAAGAAATGCAAATCTCTTTATTATCTTACTGCTAAAGTTAGGGACAAGAAAGTTGAGACTGAAGAAATCCAGCATATGTAAGTAGCATACGTCATACTTAGCAAAAATTTCAGCTCGAAAAACTGATGGGTATTTTCCTGGAGATATATGTAAGCTTCTTTTTGGGCCTATTACCTCTGCTATCGACCCATTTCTTTTTTTTGAGCCATTTATACACCATACACAGGCACCGTTATAGAAGGTAATTTTGTTGTTGCACTAGGAATTCCTATCTAGAAACAAAACTTTTCATAGCTTTTCAAAGCTATATACTGTTTCTATTTCGTCAGTCACTTGAATGATTTGGTGGTCCCTAAATTCTTCAAAAATTTAAGGGTTGTGAGATTTTCCGGTTTAAGTTTTTTATTTCTTTGAAATTTTAAAGCTCAATTTAGTGCCTCTTTTTTAATATTTATATATAAAAGGAGACAGATTGAGCATGACTTCTAAATTTCTAATGTTGCCATTACGTAGAATTGGTTGAACTACTGCTACTGTGGTTTTCAAAACTCTTGTAATACTAAATCTACACGGTTGAAAATTTAGGTGTAAATTTTATAAAAAAATATATAAATTTTATAAATTTCAACTTTATAAAAATCTATAACATATACTAGGAGTATAAAATTTACACTCCACTTTTATAAATTTTATATACACATAAAGTAAAAATTATAAATAATAAAAAAAATTATAAATTATTACATAATTTACCACTCTTACATTAATTGTTGCAAACTTAAATTTAAAAAATATTTTAATTTTATTATCACATCACATAGGTGCGTGCGTTGCTTATTTCTTCACTTCTTTTCTAACAAATTACCACTATTTGCATTATCTTAATCATTATTTGAATTTTAATTAACAATTTTATGACTTTTTTAACAAATTAAAACTCTGTATTATCTTCATTATTAGTTTAATTTTAATTAACAAATTTTATCACTTTTTTATCCAATTTAATTAATAACTCCACTTTGACTACTACAAGTTTTTCTAGAAAAAACGATTTTTCTTTGTTCGATTGAATTTTTACTCTCACCATTTAAAAATAACAAGTTAGAACATATTTCACTTATATGTAGACATTACCTGTAAACAATGATCTCTCAATACTCAAAAAAGAATTAAAATTATAAAAAGAGAATTTATAAAATAGATTTTCAGTTGTTTATAGAACATTTGATAAGTTGAAGTTTTGAAAAAATATTTTCCAGATTTATAAAAATGATAAATGAACTTATAAATTCTATATAAAAATCTTATTAACTTTGTTTTGATATTTAAAATGAATAAAAATTAAACTTTTTCTGTGTTAAAAAGTTCTATACTTTTGAATTTTATAAATTTTATAAAATTTTTTATTAGAAAGTACGTTATAAAATTTTATAAAATTTACTCCTCAATTTTTAACCGTGTAGTCTTTATGTTTTGTTGAGTCTATTCTGGACTGTCTTTTGATTTGTCTTTGGCCACCAGATGGCTTATGCATATGTTACCATGGGTCTTATGATGGCTGTAAAGACCAATACACATACATTTTTAGCCTTAGTCCCCATGTTTTGTGCGTTACAATTCGAAAGAGCTAATGTGGCTCTTTCTATGGAATTATTATTACATGTTTGTTCCAAGTGAGCTTGCTATCCAGAATGACTCCCAAATACTTTTCTTCACTTGAAAAATTAATTTGTGGTCCTTTAAGAGAAGGTTTCTTCAAGTTCACTTTCCCTGTTCTCGTGAAAGGAACTATAGGGGCCCTTATTCTGATATTCGTATCATTATTATGTGATGTGAACTTACAAATATGGTATTACCATGTATATAGATATCTCGAGATTTTATGAAAATTTCAGCAAAATTGTACACAATAATGCTAAGTTTACATAACAGATTGAAACGTAGATTTTGTTGCATTTCTTTCTTCTATTCTTCAGAGTATATATCGCTTTCACATTCATACCTCGGAGTGAGATTGCAGAGTCAGCGTCAGCTTAGGCTCTACTTCTACTTTTCAATCTGGATGTTCGAAAAATTAGTTCCCACTGGTTAAAAAAAATTTCGTTCCACTTGGAACTTATTTTTTATTAAAATCACAATTATCTCTCTCATTTCTCATTTTTAACAGTCACTTCTGAAAATGTAGTACCACTTGAAAAATTTTGTTTTGTTTATGAATAATATTTTTAAAAGAAGAAATAAACAAATGAATAAAAAAATTCCTCAAGTGGTACCACATTTTCAGAGGTGACTGTTAAAAATGAGAAATGAGAGAGATAATTGTGATTTTAATTAAAAATTATCATTTTTCTTTAATAACTTAATTTCTATTAATTTTATGATATAACAATGTTTGGGAAAAATGTTTATTTAATAAAAATCCACAAATTTATAGAACATTATAATTTAATATTTTTAGTAATTTGGGAGATTTAAGGAAAAATTGATTTTCAGTTTTATGTTACTAAATATTTATCACGTTTTTTCTTTGATTTACGTTGCTCATAGATATTTAATATATTCGGTGAAAATAAAGCCAAGGATCTTCTCTACATTTCATTTGAACATAATTTTCATGTAACTTCAATCACAACTTAGTTATAATTGATTAAAAACAATAAATTGTAATGTTAATTTGGTACTTCCAACACATATAAACAACAAAATAAAATTGAGCATTAAGTCTTGGTACTATAGGAGTCGTTGGCCCTACTAACCATCGATCATCAGTTTTTCAATTTTTCGAGGGGTCGAGTACGGACGAAGCAAACGGTTAAGTTGTATTTGTTAAATTATGGATGTATTAGTGTTATGTACAAAAAATTATTATAAATTATTTTTTTATTCATGATCTTCTCGATTTCTTTCTTGGTTTGTTCATCAGAACAATCATCAGTAATAAAAACTTCAATGTTTTCAATGATGTTCTCGATTTCTTTCTTGGTTTTTTCATCAAAACAGTCATCAGTAATAAAAATTCAAATGTTTTTAATACATTGTAGAGTTTCGTAGCATACTTAGTTTTTAAAGTTGACATTTGTTAAAATTCTATTAATAAGGCCAAAATTGAAAATAAAATAAAATCATTCGAAGTGAATAGCGATTGTGTGAAGTACATAAAGTAAAATTGTAAAAAAATTTTAACAGGATTTACCCAGGATCAAGCTGATTAAGTGTACAAAAAAGTAAGGTATTTATATTTTCACTTTACGAAAACATACATAAATGCAGATTTGATTTTAATAAGTATTATATATAAGTATATAATTTTTCTTTATTGCAGGAGAAATATTCAGCGAAATGAGGAAGAAAAAAAATAATAATTGCAATCGTAATATGTTATATTAGTAATAGGAATAAGAAAAATAATTTAAAATGTAAAGGAAATGTAAAAGGACATAATAAATTTAATTTGAGTTAATAAAACTTCTTTCATTTATTCCTAGACTATGATGAAAAAAATCAACCCTTATCAGTGCGTTTCCTAATGAAAATCATAATGATTATCATTAAAAAACTCATCAGTGAAAACATCGATGAGTTTCCGAATGATAATCATCATGATACTCAAGAAAATGCTCATGGACCTCATTACTATGTACATTTAAAGTATATAAACGAGTTTTTTCCCGACGGTGGAATAAAAATCATCATGATTTTCATCGAGACGTTCATGATGAGCTCATCGATGAAGTCATCATGATGTGGTTACTAGGGAGGTACACTTATATCACAGATGGTAATATCTATACAGAATCAGATAGCACAAATAAAAGCATATTTTAATTAAAAAATTAGGTTTTCTGATTTCTTTTTTAAGAGCTTTAAAAAGCTTTCCTCTCTTTGTTTGAGTACAGCATAGTATAGCTTGTCCCAAAAGAGTTAAAGTTTCGTATTGTACTACGTTGGCTTGGCATGCGCAGAAGAAAAGATACTTACTACACACATGCATTTTTGTTGTTGTGAATTCTAACAAACAGGTTTCTTCTTTCGTATATGTATACACAAGAAGATCACTACGCCATGTAAAACATGCGCAATGAACCTTCAACTGAAATAATTTCAACTATAAACTATAAAAAAAATATTAATAATGATTGCATTGTTGCTATGTGATATTGAGGAAGACCCTTTGAAAAAACTGAAAATAAGTCTGAAATTCATTAGATTATTGAACATGTGCTTTTATTACAGTGTAAATTGAAAACAGGTGCTCGGAATGCTAATTTTCAAATGCAAATATCTCGTAAACTATACATTTTTCGAAAAAAATGAAGATATCAAATCGATGCAGAATCAATTGAGCCTTCTTTTTCTGCAATAAAAAATGAGGGTTAATTTAAGCTTTTTTTGAGAAAAACAGGGTGAAACACAAAAATTTGGAAAAAATTCACAAAATTTTGATTTTGAACGCGCCTAACTTTTTAATAGTTAGACATAGAGGAATGAGTAAGGTATCTTTAAAAAGGGCAAAGGGTTCTCTACATTTTTTCTAAACACAAAAAGACCCTTGAGTGCCCTTACAAAAAGTTATAGGGTACATCGTGAAATAAGAGCAAAAAAACTTCAACGCCCTCTAGCGGCGAAACCGTTGGGATTTCCCCCCTCCTCCGATACGATTTTTTGTTTGTCTTGATGAGACCTATCTATGGTATCAAGGTTAAGCAAACCAAACGGAACACCCTGCATATCATATACATATCTTAGTTTTTGTAGTTTGGGAGAAAAATATTAGTTCAAAATAGCCGAATATTTTTTTATTAAATTTTATTATGTCGAGATATTCAACTTTGAAAACGGATTTTTGGCGAAAACGGTTTAAAATATAATGAAATGTTGAATATCTAATTTTAGTTTGAATTTTATTTTTAATTAATTTTCTCACACAGAAAAACAATATACATTTGTATGTATTACATTCCTAGCACAAAAAAACATAATATCATTTGTTTATTTATTTGTAAAATGAAAAATTACTGCGAAAGAAAAAAAGGAACTTTGGAACAAATAAAATATGTGGATGCTTTTCGAATATGGTTGAAGAATATCCTAGAACTGCTTTAATTGTTTGAATAAGGCCTTTAAAACAATAAATTTTGGAAAAATTATTTTTATTTTGAACGTCATTTAGAACTAGAAGCTGAGAACATTCTTCTAGAAATTTTCTGACATTGTTGTTTCGAGTTTCGACTTAGTCCTCGCTTATAAAGGCTTCGGTGATAAGGAGATTTAGAATTCAAACAATCAAAACATTTATTCAAAAAGTCTAAAAATTTTGCTGTTGGTATAGCTTTTTCTGCTCCATTATTTGAAAATAAGTTTTTATCGTAAGCTGTAGAAATTGCGGCGCTACAGGTATGGCTAAACACTTGGGTAGCATAGGAGACTCTCATTTTGGGTATATGTGTTTAGAGGTTAATATCGTTCCCATTTTTGTCTATTATTTTTTTCTAAATGGTAGATTTCCTCTATACACTTCCAAGAGACGGTTCCATTGTTTGTGTTTATATCTTTTTTTCTCTAATTGATATTTCATCGAAAATTAGTATACACTCTTTTAAAACATTTGTCCATTCAGGCACACTGCTCGCCAAATAGCTCAAACTTTCCTGGTAAAATCCTGGTGTCATATTCTTAAATAATGACCAACGATACAAGGACACATATGATGGAATTGACAAATTCAGTTTTTCCTTCATGAATCTATAGCACGATCCCGATTTGTAGTTAATTGTCTGAGCTAATTTTTTTTCTTCATCTGTCCATGGAGAGTTATTCTGGCGTTTTTTAATTAACATTTTTGCTAGAACTTTTCCTTAAGTGCTCACATGTTCTAAGGTATCGATTTCGTGTAGAATTTTCTTTTCAGGAATTTTTTGCTTTTCTTGTTTAATACTTTTCTTTTTAAGACGAAACTTTTGTGCAGACATATTTTTGGAATGAGTTTTTAATTTGGACTTAATAATTCTATATTTTCTTAAAACAGTGGAGTAATGTTTCCTGTAATATTGAACTGCCTTTACAGACTTTTTGCACGCCTCACATTTACCAATGATTGATAAATCTTCTTCCTTGTATTCATAAGGATCCATTTTTGCAAATTCTTCAAGTGTAAGATCATCATTTCTTTTATTCGAATACGTTTTTCCAGAGAAATTTACCACTATTGCTGAACTTTCTAACGAAATTCTGTTAGAATTTTCCATGGAATTACCTTGATTTTCTTCAACAATAGGAGATAAATTTAAGGAAGGAATAACATTTTTTCTTTTTCGGTTATTAAAAGTACCAACAGCAAAATGTTTTTCACATAGGTATGCATTTTTAGCTTTTGGTGGTGTAGAAAGACCCAAAATATTCATCCATTTTTCAAAAGAATCTGTATTTCTAGGAGGAAACTTTAAAAATTTCATTGATGGAAATTTTCTTTTAGTATTTCAAAAAATGCATAGTTTTCAAGATATTGAGGAAGACCTCTTAAAAAATCTGAAAATATTAGTCTGAAATTCATTATATTATTGGACACGTGCTTTTATTACAGTGTAAATTGAAAATAGGTGCTTGGAATGCTAGTTTTCAAGTGCAAATATCTTGAAAACTATGCATTTTTTGAAAAAAATGAAGATAACAAATCGATGTAGAATTAATTGAGCCTTCATTTTCTGCAATAAAAAATAAGGGTTAATTTAAGCCTTTTTTGAGTAAAGCAGGGTTAAATTCCAAAAATCTGTGAAAAAATGACAAAATTATAGTTTTGAGGCCTTATAACTTCTGAATGGTCGAATACACAGCAGCAGGTAAGATGTTGATAGAAAGGCACAGGAGTCCTTCACAATTATGTAAAAGAGTTGGTGAGCCTAGCGTGCCCTTGTAAAAAGTTATAGGGTAAAATATGAAAAAAGTACCAAAAATCTTCAACCCCCTCTAACTCCTAAACCGTTGAGATTCCCCCCCACCCCACCAATACGATTTTTTGTTCCCCTCGCCGAGACCTATCCGTAGTTTCCCGCTTGGACACCGTAACGGAATCACCCTGTATAGATATATGTATATTCAACAATTCTGAATATAGGTAGTTATGAAAATAACTGATTTGTGTCAACAAAAGGAATAAGAAGATACGTTTTGAAAATTACAAACAAAATTTGTAATAATTGAAAATAGTTATGAAAATAGCTGATACTCCTACAAAAAATTAGAAATTAAAAAAATCTCAAAAATATATTTTTATTACGAGTGGTGAAAAAAGTTGCTTCGCTATTGAACACTAAACAAAAATTAAATTTTGCTTTGCTGATAAATTTTTAGAATTGCATAAGCACAATGCACGAGTTTATGCCTGATTCGCTTTTAATACGGAATTTGGTTTACTCCCAAATTTTTGTGGTATAAACTCGATAATTCGGATTTTGGCTTAAGCCCAATTTATTTGGGTTTAATCCCAATTTTTTTATATGTATGTGTGAGGTGAAATGCAATAAGGCGGAGAATTCTAATTTTTATGGTGAAAGTGAAGCTGTCACGTTCTTCTTCTTTTTTTTATGTGGAAGAAGAATAATATGTATACTATAAGTGTATAAAAATATCAACGTTTGCATGTACTTTTTTAATCCCAATTTTACCGTTTCTACGCTACTCCCAATTTAATCCAAAATTGGGATTATTTTTTCACCGTATAAACTGTTAAAATGATGAATGAATGTGCCTACCTACCTACTTGGTAAAAAACCTAAAAAAAATTACAGTTGCTGTAACAAAAACAATATACATATTGATTATTGCAGCTGTGACTGGACTGTAGCATTTTTTTTACATTAGAAAGCAACAACAAATGCGTATCAATGTTAAATCATATGTCCGATGAATAATAAAAAAAAAACAATGGTTTCGAAAACTTTCGAAATTTATTTTAAATTTTAAAATGTTCTTTATCGAAAATAAAGTAACGAATAAAAATTAAAAGCTTATGGGATGCATCACTGATAGTCGATGCGAGGAAAATTATTTCTTGCTTTAGTACGTGTTGAAAAATCTATATGTAAGTATTTAAGTTTCTTTGGTGATACGAATATCAGAATAGGACCCTGGTTGTTCTGTGAAGACTTATGGATGAGCCTTCCTCATGAAACCAGTTGTTAATAATAGTTAGGGTTCGATGTGGTTGCATGCAGATTGTTTCATCGTTCATGCCTATAGGTATCTGCATATACAGAGTTGAGCCTGTATAGAAGGTCGTCAGTGACCATGGACCATAGCAAAGGTGATTGTTAAAGGCTCGCATTCATTATTTTCGGCTGCCCTTCCAATTGATAAGAACGAGCGAGGTTATAATCAAATGCTCTCTCAATGCTATGAATGCGCTTAGCAACCTTTCCCTACTTGATACTACTTAACTACTTGATAACTAAATTGTGCCATGTGTAATTAATAATCTTTTATTTTGAAATATAAAATATAAAAAAATAAATATAGCTAAAGTAAATTCTCGACATATTTTGCTTCAAAGCGAAAATTTTATAATTTCGCAAATTTTGCAATTGAACTTTGAATGCTAATAATTTTTGAATGGTTTGTCGTAGGGCGATTAAATTCACACTGCTGTAAGAGCAATTAGTTCCCTTTGATTAAGTGTCAACAATTTTCGAATATTTGACATGGTTCAATATAGTTATATATAATAGCCGTAACAGAAACTTGCCTAGTTAAAAATTTTCACACGCTCGTATCGGGGAGGGGGTGAACATAAACCCTACCTTGCCATATAATTTATTTCCTTTCTAAACCTACTTATGTTTTATAGACCACTTGTAAAACACACAGTTTTCTATAGAGGGAGTTATTAAGCTTTAACGGAATAGTAAAACTTTTGCTACTAACATCATGTAGGAATAAGGAAGTTTTGAAATCAAATAAATAAATAAATTAATATGTATTTTATTCAACATTTTCTCAATATTTTAGAAAATAAAAAATAATTTCATTTTTTGTTTGTCGCTCTGGATTTTGTCGTTTCTGGATTTTGTCGTTTCTAGATTTTGTCGTTTCTGGATTTTGTCGTTTCTGGATTTTTTCGTTTCTGAATTTTGTCGTTTCTGAATTTTGTCGTTTCTGGATTTTGTCTTTCTGGATTTTTTAAAAAGTTCTGAATTTTGTCGTTTCTGGATTTTGAAAATCTGGATTTTGTATGGATCCCAATTAATTCATTATTTTCGGCTGCCCTTCCAATTGATAAGAACGAGCGAGGTTATAATCAATTGCTCTCTCGATGCTATGAATGCGCTTAGCAACCTTTCCCTACTTGATACTACTTAACTTCTTGATAACTAAATTGTTCCATATTTTGAAATGTTAGATTTAAAGAAAAAAAACTTATTTGGAAAACCTAGAAAAACTATGAAAGCGTTGGAAGTTTTCTTAGGGATAAAAATTGAAATTTTGTCTTATTTTTTTATTTTTTTTTTTTTTTTTGCTTGCTAACCTTCAAACAGTCTTTTGTGAACATTTCTATTTAGAAGGCAATAAATTCTTTCAGTTCGTTTTTCCTATTTTAAAAATTTACCCATAAAAAAATTTTTTCAAAGTGAAATCAAACAACGTAAATTTTTTTCTATACTATTTTATTATTTTTCATTGATTATAGTTTTATTAGATCTTGTATAACTTGAAAAATATTTACAACAAGCATATACCTGAATAATACATAAATTCTTTATAATAATCAATGATCAATGATGAAACAATACGATTTCGAAATAATAATAATACTCTAATAATAATCATATTTTCTAATTGTGGCCAATAAGATTAATATTTTGTAGATTTCGTTAAAAATTTAAAGTAAATATGAATTTTAATAATTGTTTTCTTGTTAGTCCCAATACACATTACACTTTATTTGCCCTACACAATCATAAATCACGAAAATGACGTATGTACGTTTATATTGTAACTTATTTGCTTGACATCCTTTTTTTTCATTTTCTTTTTTACTTGATAAGATAAATTAATAATATAGATTATGTATGTTTTACCGCCATGTAGAACTCCTAAAACTGTAGAACTTCTTTCTATTTTCACTTCTAAATGTAACCGATTTTTACAAGTTTTTACGTTTCACATAGGGCAAATAAATTGATGTGTAAATTTTGTCTTGAATTTACATATTATCAATACAATCTTGAGTATGCTCCATTAAAATATCAACATCTTTAAATTTTTTCAAACAAAGTGGACATGTATAATCAACATTTTCATCGTTTACTTTTTCAGTCTCCTAAATTTCAAATTATACAAAAGTATTTTATATACGAAAAAACAATATACAAAATTTAACATACTCACTTTTTTCATATAAGTTTTACGATTTGAAGAGCTTGTAGAAGTTCCACAACTTGTAGAAGGTAAATTCTTATACATTTCTCGGTCGAATCTAAATTTTAATAAAAATTTATTTTAAAATCAAAATATGTAATTTAAAAAAAAAAAAAAACAGAAAAGGTAAAAAATTGAATTTTATACCTAGCTTGTGTCTCTTCGATTAATTGTTGATTACGTTTTTGTAACATTTTTAAATCCATTGTCAATTGATCTTTTTCACCAGCTAATTTTTGTCTACTATCACGTTCCATTTCAAAATCTTTACGATATACATCTAATTGCATGCGTAACAATTGAATTTCTTGTTTCATTTCATTTTTATCTATTTCATATTTTTCAATAAATTCCGTTTTTTCACAATCTTTACTTTTTAATATATTTATATCGGCTTGCTGTTTCTTTAGAAGTTCTTCAGCTGCTACATAATTAACTTTTAATGTTGTTATTTCATCAATATATAATTGTTGCTATTTATTCAAAAGAGTAAAAAATTTATAAAGAAAAATTAAAGACAAAAATGAATGTAGTCAATTAAAAAAGAAAAAAAAATCATTTGAAAATTTATTTTCACCTTATTTTTTAAATCAAAATTTTCTGCAACACATTCTGTTAATTTTCGTTCAATATCTTTTATGATTTTATTGTGCTCCAATAGGGGTATAAAATCACATTCAATTGAATTTTTATTATCTTCATTATCTCGTTTAACAAATTCAAATGAATTCTATTTATTAAAAAAAATATTAATTAATATAATAAAAAATTAAATCAATTATAAATTACACATTTATATTTTTAATTTTCTTGTTATTATTCTTACATGTTGTTGTTCTAATTTACAGATTTGTGCACTTAAATTTGATACTAATGACACTTTTTCTGAAAGAATTTTTCTTAATTCATCATTATCACTTCTTAATGTGTCATCATTTAATCTTACAATTTCAATTTTGTCTTCCAATTCTAAAAAATAAATTAAGAAAAAAAAATTTGATAATTAAATTAATAAATTAATTCAAATAATCCAATTTAATAATATTATACACTACCTTTTCTCAATTTTAAATTTTCTTCTCGCAACTTTGAAATTAACAAAAAGGGAAAAGAAAAAAAAAAACAATTGATGATTAATTTATTCAGTTAATAGTAACATTTTTTTTTAAATTTTTAAACATACTTCCTCGATAAATCTTTTACACTCTTCCATTTCTTTAGTTTGATTATCTTTGTACGCTTTCATTTCATTCTTCCATTTTTGTATACTTTCAATATATTGTCGCATTTCAATATTTGTTGTACGTAGATTTTCTAATAAAATTAATCAAACATTTTTTTTATTTTTTTTGTTTGTTTTAGTTCGAACATACATTATATGGAAAAAAAGAAAGAGTAATATAAAATAAAAAATAAATTTATTCACCTTTTAATTCCTTATATTCCATCATCAAATTTTGTAATTTTATTATATCACTGGCCTGAGTTTCTGATGAATATAAACTTGGAAAATGTGAGAAAACATTCTCCTAATAAAAATTAAATATTATTTATTTTATTCATTTCTAATTAATTTTTTAATTTTTTATTATTATAAATGAGACGTTCAAAAGCAAAAGTTGATCTTTTCTACTTTTTGCAAAAATTGAGTTAATGATGGCAAAGTGTTCGTTGGGTTGAGTGTTTTAATCTGAAAATTTTAATTTTGAAAACTGCATTGATGCCCCTGAAAAATGGTTGTAAAATTTGGCATTGGGTGCAAAACTTCCTTATTCCTACATGATGTTAGTAGCAAAAGTTTTACTATTCCGTTAAAGCTTAATAACTCCCTCTATAGAAAACCGTGTGTTTTACAAGTGGTCTATAAAACATAAGTAGGTTTAGAAAGGAAATAAATTATATGGCAAGGTAGGGTTTATGTTCACCCCCTCCCCGATACGAGCGTGTGAAAATTTTTAACTAGGCAAGTTTCTGTTACGGCTATTATATATAACTATATTGAACCATGTCAAATATTCGAAAATTGTTGACACTTAATCAAAGGGAACTAATTGCTCTTACAGCAGTGTGAATTTAATCGCCCTACGACAAACCATTCAAAAATTATTAGCATTCAAAGTTCAATTGCAAAATTTGCGAAATTATAAAATTTTCGCTTTGAAGCAAAATATGTCGAGAATTTACTTTAGCTATATTTATTTTTTTATATTTTATATTTCAAAATAAAAGATTATTAATTACACATGGCACAATTTAGTTATCAAGTAGTTAAGTAGTATCAAGTAGGGAAAGGTTGCTAAGCGCATTCATAGCATTGAGAGAGCATTTGATTATAACCTCGCTCGTTCTTATCAATTGGAAGGGCAGCCGAAAATAATGAATGCGAGCCTTTAACAATCACCTTTGCTATGGTCCATGGTCACTGACGACCTTCTATACAGGCTCAACTCTGTATATGCAGATACCTATATCTGCATGCAACCACATCGAACCCTAACTATTATTAACAGCTGGTTTCATGAGGAAGGCTCATCGATAAGTCCCCAAGTGGTACTACATTTTTAGAGGTGACTGTTAAAAATGAGAAATGAGAGAGATAATTGTGATTTTAATTAAAAATTATCATTTTTCTTTAATAACTCAATTTCTATTAATTTTATGATATAACAATGTTTGGGAAAAATGTTTATTTAATAAAAATCCAAAAATTTTGTAGAACATTATAATTTAATACTTTTAGTAATTTGGGATATTTAAGGAAAAATTGATTTTCAGTTTTATGTTACTTAATATTTATCACGTTTTTTTCTTTGATTTATGTTGCTCATAGATATTTAATATATTTGGTGAAAATAAAGCTAAGGATCTTCTCTACATTTCATTTGAACATAATTTTCATGTAACTTTAATCACAACTTAGTTATAATTGATTAAAAACAATAAATTGTAATGTCAATTTGGTACTTTCAACACATACACAAAATGAGCATTCAGTCTTGGTCAAAACCCTCTATATCACAAGCCTAGCTCTGGCTTTCTGCACTAACACAATCAAACACGATAAAAGTGTTGAAACGTCAAAACATTCAGTACTGGTAGTACAAATATTAGTGTAAAGAAATAGTGTTTTAATTAAATATTTTTGGTTTTTTTAATAAAATATGGTTTATAAAAGTTTTAAAATATAATAAATTAACAGTGTTATAATTTTTAAAGTGCACAATAGTCAAAAAATTAAATAAAAAGGTGGAAAATATTGTGCGTTCTTACCTACTTGTAACAGAAAAAATTGAAGTATGACTATACCAGCTATGGTGAGGTTTATAATATATGTAATAAAGTGAATAAATTGATTTGATTTAATAAAATTTAATTTATTAGTTATCACAAATTAAGTGTCTATTTGCCTTCATTACACAATAAAGATTATGTACCCAATTATTTACTTTTTCATAGACTTCTTTTATATAAATTTTTGAGGTTATGTTATGATGTGAGAAATTGATTTGATTCAATAATTTAACAATTATTATAAACTTATAAATAAAATTTTATTAAATCAAATCAATTTATTCACTTTATTACATACATGTATTATAACCTCACCATAGCTGGTATAGTCATACTTCAATTTTTTCTCTTACAAGTAGGTAAGAACGCACAATATTTTCCACCTTTTTATTTAATTTTTTGACTATTGTGCACTTTAAAAATTATAACACTGTTAATTTATTATATTTTAAAACTTTTATAAACCATATTTTATTAAAAAAACCAAAAATATTTACCTAAATCATTTCTTCCTCACACCTATTTCAGTACTCAATCTAAGAAATCAACTAAAATGTAAAATATCAAAACAAAACATGGCACTTCTAACTAATAAATACAAAACTCCAGTTCGAGGCTTTTATTGTAGTAGGTTTTGTACTATAGGAGTCGTTGTATAAGTGTACCTCTTTCCAATTTACACACTCATAAAAAATCATAGTGTGCTGTTTGTGATGAAATGAAACTACTGAATTTTAATAACTCAATTAACAATCTATTAACAAATTTGAATTTTTAAACAAACTGAAATGGAATAAGTCAACTTTTGCTTTTGAACGTCTTAAATGTATCTTATTTTCTATTTGAGACTAGCATCAATTTGTTAATAACAAAACAAAGAAATATGTATGTATGTATGTACGTAAAGAACACATTTTTAACAACAAAAATTATAAAAAATAAAGTAGAAAATTTAATGAAATTGACTATACATTAAGGTAAGTCCCCTTTTTCATAGTTGAAAATGTGAGAGAGGCACAAAATCCCCGGGCTATATAATCCCCAAAACACGAAATCCCCAGACATAAAATCCCCGAAAACAAAATCCCCATAAGTCAGAAAAATGCATGAAAATCCAGAATACTTTTTTTCTAATACAACAATTTTTTGAAAGAGATACATAGATGAAAGAGATCCAGAACAACAAAATCTAGAAAAACAAAATCCAGAAACCCTAAAAATTTAGAAACGACGAAATCCAGAAACGTCAAAATCCAGAAATGACTGACTTATGGGGATTTTGTGTTTGGGGATTTCGTGGCCAACCCTGAAAATGTCTATGTATGTATAAACTATAAATCAATCATATAATACATAAAAATAACTACTAAAAATATAAAATTCAATATTTTTTTCTTAATTTAATTGTTTATTATTCAATATGACGCATACCTACTTATTAATATGTATTATCAAAATTGAAGAAAATTGTTAAATCAATGTGGATTATCTTTCAAAAAAAAAAAATAATAATAAAAAAAATAAATGAATAAATAAGTGTGAAAAAGAGATACACAAAGAATTTAAACTCCTTCCATAAAATAATTAAAAACTCAAATATTAATCAAATTATTCACAATTTAATATTTTCGTCTCTGTTCAAACATACAAAAAATAATGTATTAATCTTGATTAACATGGCAATTAAAATATATTGAAAGATGTAATTGTAAAACCGATGTAATCAATCAAATCCATTTAAATACCTCAATTAAGAAAAACCTCTTAATTTTGTTTTAATGACATTTAAAATAATTACTTTTTGACCAATAGGTAGTATTTTGAAAATATGTATGTAAGTAGTAAGTACATAATGTATGCACTAAATCACTTTTCTAATTTATTTTTTAAAAATAAAATTTAAAAATACATAGCTTAATTAAAAATTCACAAGAAATAATAAATACAGGGTGGACCATCTTGGACTGACTGAGTCAAAATTATTGAATTTTATTATTTTTCCTGACAATCTATTGTTACCAAATTTTAATTCTGAATTTTGATCTCAAGGTGTTTCCATATAAGATTCAATTGGTACAAGAATTATTACCACCGCGAGAGCAACAATGGAGATTCTTCAATAGCTTTTCGGTGACCGAATTTTTTTCGAAAAATGTACATTACGCTTGGCCTCCTCGTTCCTGATTTCTTTTTGTGAGACTACTTAAAAGAACGGATTTATACGAATTTAACCTTGCGCCCAATGATAACGACAACTGCTTTCCGACACTGACAAAATTAGAAATAAATCTAAGTGAAAGACAACGTTCAAACACAATTCAGTAGCTTAAGCAAACTATTTGTGGTGAAATAGCAAATTTAGAGCCCGAAACGTTGCGTGCCGTAATGCAAAGTGCATTGGAAAGAGCCATTAATTGTCAGGAAGAAAATGGAGATCATTTAAATATTATTTTCGACATATAATCGAAAAAAAAAAAAAAATTCAAGAAATTACACTTTCATTTAAACATAAAAATTATAATAAAAGTTTAAAACTACAAAAGTTAGCCCACCCTGTAGAATCTTACCTTGATTTCATTCATGCTGACTTCTCCAAGAATAAAACTTGCTGCAAGTGAATTATTTCCAGATTGTTTATTTTCAGAATTTATTGTTTGTGATATTGATGAATCTTTATTGTTTTTTGAAAGAAGCGATACATTTGATTTGGTCATATTTTCATTGTTTGATGATGCATTTAATGAATTTTTTGTTTCTGGGATATCAATCATAGAATGTGCTACAATAGCAGACTCAAATTCAGATTTCATTAATTTATTTTTGTTTCCATTAATAACAGTATTTGTTTTTATTGTTGACTGAGTTAATAAACTGAAAGCTCCATCGGAATTCGTAGATAATACAGATGATATTAGATCATTTTTGTTTAAATTATTTTCTTGTAATGATGGTGTTTTATTGATACCATGGGTAATTGTTTTTGGAATATCATTTGTTTCGTCGGATTTATTAATATTATTACAGGATTCCATAGATGGTGATGTATCTAATATTACAAATGATTCCTCTTCAGACATTTTGTGTGCCTATAAAAACAAAAATTGTTATTCAAAAAAAATTAATCATAAAAATGTCTACAATAAAAATATGTATAACTCATAAAATCAGACAGCTTAATGACTCACCGTTTGGAAATTTTGATAAGATAAAAAAGTGCAGCTTTTTTTTGTTTTAGAAGTGAAATAATGCGTAAATTCAACACGGAGAACAATACACAAAACAAACCAATGCAATTCAATTCGACGGTGCTTCTAGTTTTTACGTTTCTAGTTTCTACAAGTTACAACAATCACAATGAAATGAACAAATTACAAATAATTTGACATTTTGACGGCTGGCAGGGCGTAGCGCAGTACAGCCGCAGTGCTGCCAAATCGTTTTTTGCTTACTAAGTAGATTTTAAAAAATTTAGTAAGTAGATTGTATGGGAGTTTCTTTAAAAAGTAAGTAGATTTAGTTTTGCCTAAATACGACCCATAAACAACAAAAATACGTTAATTTTGGCTTTATCTGTTATTTATTTGTTAATTCAAAATTGAGGAAATCATTTTCAAGTAAAATAATTCGAATTTATACCAGTAATCAGGTAAAACTAGCAAACTAAATTCTATATATTTAACCATTCACCACTCACACATTAGGTGGTTGTTACAACCGTCGCAATCCAGTTTAAAAACCTCTTTTTATAACTGCTCAAATTACATCTGAAGATGGCACGACCAGTTTTAATGAGAGTGAGTACCTATACTACAACCGTGAACCTAAAATTATTTTAGATGATTCTTATTATACCAAGTTGGAAAAAAAACTATAACATTATTGTTACAACCCTCGTTAAATAACTGGTTTAACCACCTAGTGTCGGAGTAGTCATTGATTTGACATTTCACCTGTTGTAATTTTTATTCAGGGTTAAGCAAAAGTTGATAAAATGTTCTAGAGTAGGGGTGTAAATAAGAAGTAAGTAGAAAGTAAGTAGAATTACCAAAGAGTAATTAGAATGGACTAAAGTGTAAGTAGATAAGTAAAAAGACCAAGAAGTAAGTAGATCTACTTACTTTTGGCTATGTTTGGCACCACTGAGTACAGGCAGGCAATGCCAATCTTGCCATTTAAACAGTTTATACGGTAAAAAATTATCCGAATTAAAACCGTATTTTGGATTAAATTGGGAGTACGCTATAAACGGTAAATTGGAATTAAAATAATACATGCAAACGTTGATACTTTTATACACTTATAGTATACATATTATTCTTCTTCCACATAAAAAAAAGAAGAAGAACGTGACAGCTTCACTTTCACCATAACAATTAGAATCCGCCTCAGTGTTGCATTTTTTAGCACATTTGTGCTTTTTTCAGCACTTTTCTTCAGTATAAGCACTTTCAGTACTTTGAATCGAATTTGAGCACTTTTCACTAAAATACTGTTTTTGTAATAAATTTTTCGTAAAATGAACACGAAATTCAATTTTTCTGGCAATAGGGCAATATTCATCGTAACGTTGAAGATGTCAGTGTCAATCTAAAATTATATTTCACTTTTTTCTAGCCTGGTAACCATGATACAAAGAATATACAGAAAGAATTAGTAGCTGCTAACTATGAGGTAAATTACATCAGGTAGTAATGCGCTAGTTGTAACAATTTTCTTCCAACTTGGTATAATAAGAATACTGAATAGTCTAAAATAATTTTAGCTGACGGTTGTAATACACTCACATTCGTTACAACTTGGTCGTGCCACCATCAGATGTATTTTGAGCAGTTGTAAAAACCGGTTTTAAACTAGTTTGCGACGGTTGTAATCCTACCTAAAGTCTACCGTACAAAGGACAATCGCGTCAATTACATTTTCACTCATTTTGACTTAGATATATTTATGATATAATATATAGTTATACATATGAACTAGTGAAAAAATTAAATTATATATATAATATATAATATATAGACATATTTTTTAATAGAGAATTTTTCCTTCGGTTCATATATATAACTATATATTATATCATAAATATATTTAACTCAAAATGAGTGAAAATGTAATTGACGCGATTGTCCTTTGTACGGCAGAAGTGTACTTGGTAGTTGGTGTATCATATTTAGCCTGGCTAGTTTTATTTTTTGTACTGACTGTTTTGAGTTTTGAGTTTGACTTGACGTTAAAAAAGGGCGTAAGCCGCAACAACAGCAAGTGTGGAACGGTTTTTTTTCAAAATAAACTTATAAAAACATTACAAAGAAATCGGCTTCATGTTAGTACTTGCTCGGCTATACTAAGTACCAAAGATTTTCTTAAAAGTTCAGATGATACTTGTTGCACCTGGATATCAGGAAGTGAAATTTTGAAAAAGAATTTTAAAAAATGATAATTTCTTAATTTTTTTCATGTATGTATATCCAATATGTATAATTCTTGTATAAAAAGAAATGAATTTTGTTTTGTTTTTTGTTTTTTTTTTTAAATCTTTATTTGAAGTTTAAATAAATAAAATATTTAAAAACGATATGTAATATTTTTAATCAACATATTTGAATTGAATGTATATTAGTTATACATTCAAACCTTTTATAACTCAACGATATTTTAGTTGAAAATTTTGTGAGCACATTATGGAGCAAATTAGCACTTTATGATATGAAAATTCAGCACTTTTTGAAAATTTCAAAATGCAACACTGATCCGCCTTATTGCATTTCACCTCACACAAACATATAAAAAAATTGGGATTAAACCCATATAAATTGGGCTTAAGCCAAAATCCGAATTATTGAGTTTATATCACATAAAATTGGGAGTAAACCAAAATCCGTATAAAAAGCGAATCACGCATAAGCCTGTACAATCACATTTCAATTTTGCATACAAAATTTGATAAGAAATTTTGAAAAACTTCAATGTATGTGTAAAATGCAATTGTATTTTGCTAGAAATAGTCCAAAAGATAAATCATTAGGGAGCAACAAAGATAAAAAATTTAAATTTCTATATACGTAGTTATTCAATATATAGAGTAAACCATAATCTTATTGCCATTTTGGGTAAAATGCAAGCAAAAACGTAATGTCAAACCTAATATATGGAAATTTACTGGAAATTTATTTAAATTATAATTTATTAATTAACTTTTTATTAAATTATTATTTAACTTTTATCTATTACATTTCCTTCACTATCCCCTTACAAATAATAATAAACAAAATAAATACTAGTGATTCAATATTACTACGCTTTACCTTATAAAAAAGTATAGAACCAATACAGATAGGCATCTGAAGGAGGCATTTTTATTCTCATTTTTTACGTGTATGCGTAAAACATGCGTAGGGGAGAATATAATAAGTTATGTAAAATATATTGTGATACACACATTGATATAACTGAGGGAGGTACAATATACTTAATTGTGTAGAAATTTAGTTTTTTTTTCTTAGAAATGAAGAAGAAAGATATGTTTTTTTACCATATAAAATCATTTAAGGTACATACTACAAGTCCTTTTCCGTCTTATAGGAAGTTTTTTTTCTTTTTTTATTTCTGATAACGGTCTTCATTATGGTTGGATGTCATTTTTTATTTACCGTTTTGCAGAAGTAATTTTACTATACTTTATTTAACAATTAAAGTCAGTACAGGCAAGATAGGCATACTTTTCTATACTCTTTTACATTTCGTTTGTATAAATCTGTCTCGTGTGTGGGGTGATCAGATCTCAATTTCAATCGAGGAGAATCTTTTAAATTAAATATTACCAAGGGCAACAATCTCATCGGGTACTGCTTCCATAAGCACAACACTGACTTTAATTGTTAAATAAAGTATAGTCTTCTTTATACTATGACCAAACTGATTTCTATTTGACGAGGTAAAGATACTAACACATATACACAAAAACAACCCTACTAACCATATCGATCATCAGTTTTTCAATTTTTCGAGGGGTCGAGTACGGACGAAGCAAACGGTAAAGTTGTATTTGTTAAATTATGGATGTATTAGTGTTATGTACAAAAAATTATTATATAATATTTTTTTATTCATGATCTTCTCGATTACTTTCTTGATTTGTTCATCAGAACAATCATCAGTAATAAAAACTTCAATGTTTTCAATGATGTTCTCGATTACTTTCTTGGTTTTTTCATCAGATTAGTCATCAGTAATAAAAATTTAAATGTTTTTAATACTTTGTAGAGTTTCATAGTATACTTAGTTTTTAAAGTTGACATTTGTTAAAATTCTATTAATAAGGCCAAAATTGAAAATAAAATAAAATCATTCGAAGTGAATAGCGATTGTGTGAAGTACATAAAGTAAAATTGTAAAAAATTTTTAACAGGATTTACCCAGGATCAAGCTGATTAAGTGTACAAAAAAGTAAGGTATTTATATTTTCACTTTACGAAAACATAAATGCAGATTTGATTTTAATAAGTATACCTATAATTTTTCTATATTGCAGGAGAAATATCCAGCCAAATGAGGAAGAAAAAAATAATAATTACAATCGTAATATGTAATATTAGTAATAGGAATAAGAAAAATAATTTAAAATGTAAAGGAAATGTAAAAGGACATAATAAATTTAATTTGAGTTAATAAAAAAATAACTTCTTTCATTTATTCCTAGACTATGATGAAAAAAATCAACCCTTATTTAATATCAGTACGTTTCCTAATGAAAATCATGATGATTATCATTAAAAAACTCATCAGTGAAAACATCGATGAGTTTCCTAATGATAATCATCATGATACTCATCAGTGAAAACATCGATGAGTTTCCGAATGATAATCATCATGATACTCATGGAAATGCTCAAGAGCTAATCACTATGTACATTAATTGAAGTATATAAATGAGTTTTTTCCTGACGGTAGAATAAAAATTATCATGATTTTCATCGAGACATTCATGATGAACTCATCGATGCAACCATCATGATGTGGTTACTAGGGAAGTTTTTGAAGAATTTAAAATTCAAATACATTGAAAAATTTGTGTATGTACAATGAATTGCCCTACTAGAAATTAGTGATTATTTCATTAATGAGCTCATCATGAGCACTTAGATGAACTTCTTACTGAGTTTTATTCTAAGCACGGGAAAAAACTCATTATATACTTGTAACATAGTAAAAATTCGACTGAGTACTCATGTCATACTCATTAGAAAACTCATCGAATAATTTTGATGGTAAAAGGATAAGGAATTTTAAAATTTTAGCTGTGTACTTTTTTTTGCATTTGAGAGAATATATAAAGCAAAATAATAGTTCCCCCTTGCAGGGAAAGGGAAACACCACTATTGATGAGTGATTTCTAGTAGGGTGAGAAGAAAGAAAGAAGACGAGTGCTTTCATAAATGCGTCGACGACGCTGACGGCGTAAAAATCATGTTCATAAATGACTTTCCAGTGCAGTCGTGGAATGGTATCATGTTCATTAATTCAAGCATACAGCGCAGTCGGCTGAAATTACTCAATCGTTTTCAGGCGACTGCGATGTTTATTTTCAATTAAAACGAATAGTGTTGTACATTTTTTTTCTGATATTTCTTTAGTTCGATTTTAAATTTAAAATAAAATTTAAATTAATTAAAAATTATTAAATTTTATAAAGATTGTGACGTCATATTTGAAGATGGCGAATCATGTTCATTTATTCTAATAACTGCTTGCATGCACAGTTGACGACTCTGATTACAATTCCAGTGCATTCGAGTCGTCGACGTAGGTTGACGACGCATTAATGAAAGTACCGGACTAGTGTAAAAGTAAAAAGAAGAGCTGTGTAAAACGGCACATGAAATACAATTTAACAACAGCAGCAGCAGTGTGCAGAGCAGCAGCGAAACTAGAATAACCGAATCAATAGCTGAGTTTTATTGGAACTAAGGAATTGTGAATTCTGAGATTTTTCACTTCCTTATGCTTTTATGACACGGTTTTAATACTATTGGAAATTTTAAGTACTTAAAGAAAGAGATAACAGATTTGAGAAACAGAGACACACTATCAAAATCAGCTGAGATTTTCTTAAAGTTGTGTTGCCGGTATCTCTGTTTAAAGTAAATGGCAATTAAATAATTTAGTAAATGAATTTTCGTGATTATTATTTCTTTTCTATTCATTTTGTTTGCACTCACTGAAAAAAATTAGAAATGAATAATTAGACACGTCACACTCGTTTAAATATAATATCAAACTATGAAAAATGTCTAAACACGATGGCAACACAAAATTAATATTAATGTTCAAATTTCATGATTAATGGAAGGATATTGGAATTTGGAGAATTGGGAGAGTTATTTTTTGACATTTTCAGTATTAATACTGAAATATTGTTAGTTCATATCTCTCTTTCTTTCTAGTTGCTTTTTCCGTAAAACATACTTGTTATCTCTTTTTAATAACGAAATTAATCATGAAATTAATACTGTATCATACAGCCATTACGTGATAATCAAAGCACATTTTATCAGCACTTATTTTTACTATTCGAGAATAGAAATCGGTGCGAAAAATTGGACTTAAAATTTTATTTGCTCACTTGCTCATTATCAGTTTACCAGTGTTTTGGTTTGAAAGTATCATATGGAATTGAAGTTTTGTATTTTTTGATTTGTTTTGTAATTAAAAATTTTTGACATGTTTTTTTAGACACTAAAGGTGAGCCTATTTTCAAGAAAAATACAAGTGAGCTGAGAAAAATTGATGTGGGCACATCTCACTCTCAGTTCCAATAAAACACAGCTAATAAAAACACAGTGTGATTTTTCGTACCAACCTCTATTGTTGAAAAAAAACGCTCTAATTATGTGAGATTTGAGAAGTGAAAAATCTCAGGTATCTATTGCGGTCATCGATTCGACATCGACAGTCGATCGAATAACTCTGTTCGATTCGATTGAATTTAATTTTGGTATTGTTTAACGCAATCGAATAGGCCTAAAAGCATTGCTTCATGTGAATTTAAATTGCATATTAATTTTCTAAATTATTGTGAATGATTTGTTTTGACATTTCATGAACTCATATAAATATTGATATTGTATAAATGTTAGATTTTAATTTTTTTATATTTTTTTAAAATAATAAAATAATATTAAATATTGTTCTAAGTAGAAAAGAAAAAACAAATAACATTTCATAAAAGGTATAAATTAAAATAAACATTTTAGTTTAGTTGAAAAAAAACAAGTAATATTTATTAATTTCTTATACTAGAACTAAATTAAAATTAATAAATAATAATTATAATTACATCATTTTAAAACCAAAAAATTAACAACTTACAAAAAAGACTTTTTAACCAAAAGATACACCACGAAAATAAAACTACTGTCAATCGAATAACATTCGTGAAGAAAAATACAATCGAAACGGGTGCGACTGTAATCGAACTTGCTTCGACTGCAATCGATATTAGCAATATCAAAATTGACATTTCATCGATCGATTGATGATATTTGCAATAGGCACTTCAGAATTCTCACTTTCTTAGTTATAATAGAACACAGCAAATGCCTTTGAATATCAATGAACTATCCACAAAATTGCAATGTTTGTGAAAACATAACATTATTTTGGCGCGTTTGGTGGACTGGAAAGTTTGGAAACATGATGGTTTTTAACCATTTCATTTACATGGTAAACCAAATCATAACCACTCGATTCGAGTTAGTTACGTACTTAACCAAGAAGCAGCTTGGTTAACCACGATATCTGTCAGTACTATTTTCAGCAATTCACAAAATTATATTAGTTAAATTCAATATGTCTCGACAAATGTAATTTTACCTCTCTGTCTGTTGGTACCCCTTCTAGATTAGTTTTAAAAGACAGTAGAAATTACTGTCTGAATATTATGTATTTCAAGTACCGTACAAAATAATTCTAGAGAAAATAAGATAAGGCGAAAATAAAACCATAAAAATAAGAGATAAATGTTTAATTAAGTAAATCAGATATAATACAACTTATTTCTATTGTTATCCTTACTTACAAATAATGACGTAATATACAAGGTGGCCCACATAAGACTGAATTATTTAAAAAATTCATAACTTTTGTATTTTTTTTTCTTTCTGATTTTCGTTTTTGCATGTTATAAAGCATTTTTTGGAGATTTAGGATGGCTACATATAGTGTACAACAACGTGTGAAAATTATTGAATTTTTCTATTCTTCTGAAAAATCGATTATTTTAACTCAACGAAAATACTGCCAGCAATCTTATAATGAGCGATGAAGCTTATTTTCATTTAAATGGTTATGTAAATAAGCAAAATTGCAGATTCTAGGGCACCAAAAATCCTAGGGCATTACATAAGCGTCAATCGCATCCTTCCAGATGCACTGTTTGGTGCGGTGTTATGGCCGACAGGAGGAGAAAATCCGGAAGGTTAGCCAGAAACCATCACCGGGGCAGTGTATAGGACTATGACAACTTTTTGCGTCCAGCTGTGGAGACTAATCCCAACATATGGTTCCAGCAAGATAGAGCCATACTGCACATACACCTTCTTCGTCAACTTTTTGGTGAACGAATAATTTCAAAAAATTCAGATTTTTCTGGGCCTCCACGTTCGCCAGATTTAACGGCTGACTTCTTTTTGTGGGGCTATTTGAAGGGACTGGTTTATGTGAACAAGCCTCAGACAATCCAGCAAACTTAAAAGAAACATTCAAGCAGAAAAAGGAAATTTTCTTTACGTTTAGTAATGGAAAATGTTCTTGAAAGAGCCAATATGGTGCAAGAAGAGAATTGAGGGCATTTGAGGGATATAATATTTCATATTTAGGTGTAAAAAATTTCCAAGAATTATATTTTCATAAAAAGTAGAAAAAATGGAAAAATAATAATAATTGCAAAAGTTATTTGGGTTTTATATCGTTCAGTCTTATGTTGGCCACCCTGTACATACCCATTTTAAAGTTTTAAAAAACAATTCCGAAAAAATGCACTCTGGACAAATGGCATTTTTCTTATATGTTGGTACCGTCTTCTCTATTATTTGTACCACTATACCAACAAAGAAAAACAATGCATTTATCTAGACAGTGTATTTTTACCTACAAATCAATACGCTAGATAGTTTTTTATGATCAATACTAATTATTAGTATTTATGTTTGTGCTTGTGTTTATCTGTACGATGTCTCACCGGTGAAGATTTCCGATAATGTGGTGATAAGTCACGTTTACTACTTTTTTCTGGCGTCTTTTTTGATCTTACAGGTGATAAATATTTTAATTTTAGCCTATCACTTGATGGTGACCTAATGAAAAAAAAAATTATAATACACAAGAAGTTCATAGAAAAACCAGCAATTAATTACCTCTTTTTTCGCGGTGGAGATCCAACATCATATTTCGATCTCGATGAAGGTGGTGATGGTCTATCAGCACGACTAAAACGCTTTGGTGATTCAGATGAGCTTTTACCACGTCCACGTTTTGATCTTGAACGCGGTGGCGGAGAGATGGAATTACGATTCGAACGTTTTGATGACGGATACGGTGAACGTGATCTACGTGATTTTGTTCTTGGACTACGACCTGAATATGGAGACTGTGATTTTTTGGAGCGTTTCGATTTTCGAGATGTGGCTCTTTAGAAAAAACAAAAAATTTAAAAAAAAGTTACTTTAAATAAGTTCTAGAAATCGAGAAATGAATTACATCTCTGGTGGACTTGGGCTTCTTTTAGATGTTTCTTTCTTTGTAGGCTTTTCAGATGAAGGCTCTGAATTTTTATGCTTTAAATCCTTTAAATTATATTGAAAATATTTCTAAATTATCTTGTTATTATTTAATATATTTTTTAATAAAATTACCTTTTTCAATAATTTCCGTCGATAATGTTCTATTTGCTGTGGTATAGACCAACCAGGACGTAATTCTCGCTGTCCAGATTCTAATTCATCTTGATATTGTATTATTTTCAATTCAATTTCACGTAGTATACTCCTTTTTACCTCACTTAAATCCCTAAAAAAATTTAATTTTAATTAGCTTTTTTAATGTTTTTACATTTTAACTAATATTCAATTTCAAATTTCACTTTAAATGTTCCTGATTAATATCTTCACTGCTAGTCGTTTCTTCAGAATCGAAAAATTTTGGTGGTTCAGGTGCAATTGGATCTAAAGTATCCCATTTACTTGTCGTAACTGCTTGTGCTTCAATCTTAAACAAATAAATAAAAAACAAAATGTTTTTAAATCATTTTTTCATTTATAAACGTGAATTTACTTACTTGTTCTGGATCAACAGTTTCCCATTTTGATGGAATGAATCCACCAGGTTTATTGTTTCCATTATCATTAATTAACAATAATTTACCGTCAGTTAATTTATCTAATGGAACACCGTCAATATCTTCATCCACTAAAAAAAATATTTAGTTGAAAATTATTTATAACATTCAAATTCAAACTTACATGGAATTCCATCTATGTCATCATCATAATCCATATCTTTACTTGAATCTTGACTTCGTATTTTACTATCCTTGATTATTGACGATGCTTCTGAAATACCACGTAATAAGGCACTTTTTAATAGTGTAGCACCATCAAGTGGGACACCATCTAAATCTTCATCATCTCTTTCATCACCAGATAATGGTGTTCCATCAATATCAGAAGTAGAAGTGTTAGCAACAGTTGTTGTT
The DNA here is from genome assembly GCA_932526495.1 of Bombylius major. Classification (NCBI taxonomy): domain Eukaryota; kingdom Metazoa; phylum Arthropoda; class Insecta; order Diptera; family Bombyliidae; genus Bombylius; species Bombylius major. The sequence goes on along the minus strand of OW052046.1, from coordinate 30,215,556 downwards.
AAAATTGCACTAACTTTTTTTTCATTGTTCTACAGAATATGAATTTTTAAATTTAAATTTTCCGATTGAAAAAAAGGAATATAACTCACCATAGGCAAACCAAGAAATATATTTTTTAATTTATTTAGGAAATCTTTTGGATAAACCGCCCAATCTTCCCATGCAGAAAAAACTTGCATAACACGCACTTTAAAACCTTCAGCTTTTAAACGACTTTCCATTGACATATAATAATTATGTAAATTTTCAAATATTTCTACTAGATTCTTTTCAACCCTAAACAGAATATAAAAATACAAATAATGTGATATATTGATATGATGAATCTCCTTATACGTATTTTTTTGAATTTACTTACGCTTTACGGAAGAAACTTGCATTTGATACTTTTACAGTGCAATTATGTAAAATATCTGATATTAAATAAAGTCTAGCAATTTTTTTGCTAACTAACGTATCTAAATTAGATAATGATTCTAAAATACATTCACAAATTTCATCAGCTGCTTCAGCATGTTCAATACAAAATATCATTGCATCACCAATGCGGCATCTTTCTGGTGTTAAATGACGAATTAAATCTTCTAAACGATCTCTTTGACTAAAATTGAAAAATTTATTAAATATGTAACAAGCAAAAAATTAGTGAAAAAAAAATCTATCGATTCTAAATAAGAAATTTTATTTAAAAAAAGGAAAAACAAATGACTTAGAATCGAGGTAAAAATTTATTGTACTAACGCATTTGAAAGAGCTCCTTTATTTGCGTCTGGTGCATCAGCATCAACAATCAGTTCTTGAGGCATGCCTTGTGTATAAAAATTAACAGACGGTGGCTTCCAAATTGGTCCTCCTATATTTTTTATTCAATTAAAAATAAAATTATATGTATGTCATCTTATCGCAATAACAAAAACAAACAAAAAAATTGAATATTACCTTTAAACATTCGAAATTCTTTTTCTTTCCATTCAGAGGGTGTATCACCTTGTAATAAGGAAAACAATTTCCATCGATAATAAATATGTGCTGGACTCTCGTTCTCAAATAAAAAACTTTTTTTTTTTTAACGAACAAATTAAAAATGATACATTTTTGCATTCAATTTTGATGAAAAAAAAAATAATAATAATTTAAATATACCTAAACAACGGATTATCAATTTCGCGGCTCATTACTAAGGCTTCGAACATTGGACCTTCTCTTATTACAAATTCAATCATACGATGAATCAACGCCAAAAGTGATCTACTTAAAATACTATATAGTAGTAAAAGATAATATTAAAATATAAATAAAATCAGAAAATATTCTTACTTTTCTGTGGGAGCAACAACTTTCACAACGGATTTATAAAGAACCTGTAAAAACTATTAAATTAGAAAAATTGAAAAATTACAAAATAAGCATATAAACCTTCTCCATAAGTTCTTTCTTTTCAGGATCATCATAATATTCTTTGTAATTACCCTTCGGTAACTATTTTTGCCAAAAATTGAACAAAAGATTAATAAAAAATGATTGGAAATAATAAATAAATTGAATTTAGAATAAACTATTGCATACCGCATTAACTTCATTTGGTGGTGGCTGAGCATTGAATGGTAAGCCAGATGGAGGTGGAGGTAGTGTGTATTCCAATAATGTTGGAGGAATGTAAATTGGATGATTTAAAATTGGTACTGATTTGCCCCAGCCTAATCGCATCTCGTAACCCAAAATATCACGTCCATTTAAATTACGTAATGCTCTTTCAGCATCTTTACGACTCATGTATGCAACAAAACCACAATTTCTTCCACGTGATCTCTCTTCCTCAGATCGTGGCCACATTATTTTAATACTTGCTAATGGACCATAACGACCAAAAAGTTCCATTAGCTGTTGTTCAGATATCTATATAATAATTGATTGGTAATAAATGGAAAACTAAAATAAATTTAGCAGAATTCACCTTTGGACTTAGATTTCCTAAATACAGATTTGTTGTATTCGGATCACCATTATCAAATGACCCGCTCTCTGATGTTTCCTTTGTTGTTTCTGTATCTTGTGAAACAGTTTGTCTAGCCATGGTTTTGTATTTATGTCTTTCTTCACGTTCTTCTTGAATTCTATTTACAAAATTTAAATTTTTATATTACCATTTTGTTTCACAAATAATTCAAAATCAACCTACTGTCGCAATTCTTCTTTAAATAATTCCAAATTACTTTTCTTTTTCTCTTGGCCTCTCTTTTTTAAACTAATTGCTTCTTTTTTTGATTCTGATGTCAAAAGTTTTGCATATTCTTGCGCTTTATCCGATGAAGATTTTTCTTCTATAAGCCTAACACTTGGTTTATAAAGTTTACCCTTTTCCCTATAATCCTCTTCTGAAATTTCAATGAAAATAAGGAAAACATTGAAACACATAATAATAGACTAAAGTATGTAATGTATAAAATGTAACTTACTTCTGGACCCTGCATCGTAGGTTCCAGCCTTAACCCATACTTTTGATGAGGCATTTGGAGCCTCTTGAAAAGTTTCAACAAATTCTTTGAATGCCTATCAATTAACAATAATATGAAATAAAATTTTATTCAATTATAACAGTTTATGTTTACATGTGCAGCCGCTTCTTCTTCTTCCCGCTTCCTTTGTTCCTCAAGTTCCTTTCGAGTTAATGGACGTTTACCCATTGCTCCGATAGCAAAAGCCTGTAACTTTTGCTCATTAATTTTCTACAGCAAATATAAATATATTGAATAATAAATTATTATTTTTAACAAAGTCTTATCATATGTATGTATGCACACACCTTCATTTCTTTTTAAAATTTATTATATTTGTTAAATTTGAAACAAAACTATCACTTCTCCCATCGCATGCACAATTCACTTCACAATTCACATTCACTTACAGTACATTTTCACAACACAACCACAAATATACAGTATAAACTTAATTGACGTTATACGTTATTTAACCCATAAACTAACTCATAGTTCATACCTGCTCATACCATATATTTGAACCTATTACCACCTGGTAAAGTGGTAAAGTGGTAAATAGAATATGCTGAAAAGGTAAGCTGAAAAAGACTTCATAACCTAAAAGGCAAAATGTCAGATGAAAACGACGCGTTTGTCTACAACGAATTTTTGAATTTTAAAGGTTGAAATTTAAAAAATATTGTACGTCAACAATAATTATATGAAAAATTTATTTATTACATTTATACAAAAAAAAATTTATTTTAAAAAATATGACAATTGTCACTAAGTAACATATATTAAAATCAGGTCAATAATGGGAGCTATTCTGTAGGTTTCTGCTAATTTGACATTCTGCTAACTTTCATATAAAATTTTGACAGCTCGTAAAAAAACCTGCTAAGACAAAAATTGGTATTCTGGTACCAAAAATTAACAGAAAAATCTGCTAATTTTTCGTTAACTTAGCAGGTCCTATTTTCGATTTCGTTATCGTTTAAGTTTTCTGCTAACTTCTTTCATTTTTAAGTTTTAGTACAGAAATAGAGAATTTATTAAAATGTATGGTTTTTTTAATGTAATTACATAAATATATAAATTAAATAGAATAAATACGAAATAACTACCTTATGATTTTCATTATTTTTCATTTTCATTTAAAAATGTATTTATGCATTTACAAAATGTAAACAACAAATAGTGTGTAAACATTGGTGGTTATAACAACTTCTGTAAACAGGTTTACCTACATGCTTTTACAAGGAATCACATTAAATCTATAGATAACACGACAAATTTGAACTAGAATGGAGTGTATTATCTTCGTGATAAAATTATTTTAGTAATTCTTAGTATACAGGGCTCGGAAAAAATTATACCAACATTCTAAAAACAAACGCAAAAAAACTGGTTTAACTACCTAGTGTAGAATGGCAAAAATTTCTTTAAAGTGACATTTGTTAGCAGATTTCGAATCTCTGTTGACAGCTTCATAAAGATTTCGAAAAATATTAGTGACCAGAATACGAATTTTTAAGAATCTGCTAACTTTTTTAGCAGAAAAATTCGCTAACTAAAGAATTTCTCTAGAATAGCCACCAATATTTTTATATTTTTTATATAGACAGTTTATAGCGGAAAAAATAATCCGAATTAAAACCGAGTTTCGATTAAATTGGGAGTACGCTATAAACGGTAAATGGGGATTAAAATAATACATGCAAACGTTGATACTTTTATACACTTAAAGTGGAGTTTCAATGCACGCGTTTGGAGCGTTGCGTTTGGTGCGTTTGGTGCGTTAAATGACAACTACTTGCGCGTTTGGAGCGTTGACGGCGTTGCTGACCCAATGAAAGCGTTTGTCGCGTTGAAATATCCAATTAAGACATTAAGTTGGTACGTAGGTCACTCTATAAGTTTTGAGATACAGAATATCAGCAATACTTACAATTGGCTACCATGCATAAATAGGAACGTTAGTCTTTGGTAACACGTGTTTTGTATTCAGTTCTTGTTTTAACTTGTTAAAAGTAAAGTTATAAATAATTATTCAAAGTGAAAAATTGAATTGTCACGTGAGCATTACCGTGCTATGATTTATTATGATTTTAAAGTCGGTTTAAGTGAGCATGAGTGCATCGGACGACTGCAACAAGCATTTCGAAAAGAAGCTCCATCCAGGGCGAGTGTGTTTAGATGGTATGCCGAACTCAAAAGAGGCCGTAGTTCATCGAGTGATGAAGCACGTCCGGGAAGACCGTGTTCAAGCGTCACCCATGAGAACATTGCAAAAGTTCAGAGACTAATTTAAGAAGATCCGCGATGCACATACCAAATGATAGGAAACACTCGGCGTAGGATCCGCAACGGTACATACTATCTTACACGAACACCTTCATCTAAAAGAAGGTTGTAATGAGATGGGTACCACATTATATTACTGATTTTCAAAAGTCAGTACGAATAGACGTTTTAAAGAGCGACTGATTAGAGGCACAGGCACTCCACTTGTGCAAAATTAGAATGCAGAAGTGCTTTGATGTTGGAAGGAAGTATTTTGAACATCAATAAAGTTTGTTTTTCAAAATCATTAGTAGTTTTTCTGTATCTCAAAACTTATAGAGTGACCTACGTATTACACTATCCAATTTTTTTTATAAAAAAACTTCTAATTCTTATATTCTAGTATTATATAAATAAATTTATTTAAGCTAGAAAGAAATTATAATATATTATTAAAGGAATATATTTTGATTTAATTTGTATTGAACATTTAATAAAAGTTTTTTTTGCTTTAGAATATTTAAATGAAACACGTTGTAAGTTTTTTTTGATAGTGTAAGACCAACTTTATATGCTTTTGAAATTTATACAGTGTTGTTAAATAACAAAAATTATATTTCACCTGTCATTGTCACTTATATCAAAAAATAATGCCAGCAACACTGGCAACGCGCATAACGCACCGAAAAGTAGAAAACTGCAGTACTTTCATTAATGCGTCGACGGCGCTGACGGCGTGAAAATCATGTTCATAAATGACTTTCCAGTGCAATCGTGGAATGGTATCATGTTCATTAATTCAAGCATGCAGCGCAGTCGGCTGAAATTACTCAATCGTTTTCAAGCGACTGTGATGTTTATTTTCAATTAAAACGAATAGTGTTGTACATTTTTTTCTGAAATTTCTTTAGTTCGATTTTAAATTTAAAATAAGATTTAAATTAATTAAAAATTATTAAATTTTATAAAAATTTTGACGTCATATTTGAAGATGGCGAATCATGTTCATTTATTCTAATAACTGCTTGCATGCACAGTTGACGACTCTGATTACAATTCCAGTGCATTCGAGTCGTCGACGTAGGTTGACGACGGATTAATGAAAGTACCGTTGTTCAACTTTTGGAGCGTTATGCGCGTTGTGTGCGCTGACCATTTAGTCAGCTCTCATAAGAAAAGCTTATTTCTACTGGCTGTCATTTAACGCACCAAACGCAACGCTCCAAACGCGTGCATTGAAACTCCACCTTTACAGTGGAATTTACTAATCGCAACTTTTGCGATCGCAAATTCATGTTAACAGTGATCGCAATTTTGACATTTTTACCACAGCAGCAAAAAGTATCAAGTATTAAAAGAGATTCCTTCACGAGGAACGTCAAAATTCATAGTTTTTACATTTTTATAAAAATTTATCTGAGAAAGCTCAAAAACTGGTCTGAGAAAGCTCTGGTCTGAAGCTCTGTCGAATTGAATAGAATGAATGAGGACTGATGAATGTGTTTGTAAATTGCTTTATGATCATTATGAAAAAATAAGAAAAAACAAAACCATTGTATAGCTTGTCCCAAAAGAGTTGAAGTTTCGTATTGTACTACGTTGGCATGCGCAGAAGAAAAGATACTTACACACATGCGTTTTTGTTGTTGTAAATTCTAATAAACAGGTTTCCAGTACTTTCATGAATGCGTCGACGACGCTGACGGCGTAAAAATCATGTTCATAAATGACTTTCCAGTGCAGTCGTGGAATGGTATCATGTTCATTAATTCGAACATGCAGCGCAGTCGGCTGGAATTACTCAGTCGTTTTCAGGCGACTGCGATGTATATTTTCAATTAAAACGAATAAATAAGATTTAAATTAATTAAAAATTATTAAATTTTATAAAGATTGTGACGTCATATTTAAAGATGGCGAATCATGTTCATTTATTCTAATAACTGCTTGCATGCACAGTTGACGACTCTGATTACAATTCCAGTGCATTCGAGTCGTCGACGAAGGTTGACGACGCATTTATGAAAGTACCGTTCTTCTTTCGTATATGTATACACAAGAAGATCACTACGCCATGTAAAACATGCGCAATGAACCTTCAACTGAAATAATTTCAGCTATAAATGGAACTATACATATTTATATGTTGTTATACATATTATATGTATACATTATGCTTAAAACAAAAGATTTTAGGTGTTGTGTTTTTTTTCTTTATAGTTTTGTGTCATTATTTTGCAGCTGAAATAAATGGTATTTGTTGTTGGTATTTTTTGGCTTGATTTTTTCTTTGCTTTTATGTTTTTTCTTTTTTCAAGCATTTTTTATTTGTTTGCTTATTTCGATCCTATTCTTGACCTACCTCTACAAATCTGTTTTACATTTTAACAGTTTATACGGTGAAAAAATAATTCGAATTTTGGATTAAATTGGGAGTAGCGTAGAAACGGTGAAATTAAGATTAAAAAAGTACACGCAAACGTTGATATTTTTATACACTTATAGTATACATATTATTCTTCTTCCACATAAAAAATAGAAGAAGAACGTGACAGCTTCACTTTCACCATAAAAATTAGAATCCGCCATATTGCATTTTACCTCACACATACATATAAAAAAATTGGGATTAAACCCAAATAAATTGGGCTTAAGCCAAAATCCGAATTATCGAGTTTATACGACAAAAAATTGGGAGTAAACCAAAATCCGTATTAAATTCGGAGCAGCCATAAACACGTATATTGATATTTAATTTTATGGAATTATTAAATGAATTTATAATTATAATATTTTTCATTGGTCAGTAAAATTTGATAATATAAAAAGATAATTTTGAAGGGGCCTTTTTAAAACTATCTTTTACGTTTTTTTGTGTTTTTTGTTTGTTTTCAAGATAAATTTCAAAACAAGACAAGAAATATAAAAACATTTAAATTAACACTTCATTCTATTTTTGATCGTTTTCGTCAAAAAATCCGATTTCAAAGGTGAATACCTCGGGACCCTGTGAAGGCATTGACTTAAAATTTCTGCACAATATTCTGCTTTTCATTCTCTACAAAACTCCCCAAGACACCAAAAAGATCACTGCAACAGGGCGCAAGTTATACGGCGCCAAATATAAAACTTCCTCTCATCAATTTTTAGAAACAAAATGTAATATTTTTGACTCCTTATGAAAAATGTGTGACTTGTCAAATTTGAACTCTTATATCTCAAGCATTGTTGTACCGATTTAAATCAAATATAATGCACTAGGTACAAAACCGTTCAAGAATTGATCAAGGATCAACGTATGAACTAAAAAGGGCCCCATATGAAGGGAAAAAATGTTTTTTGTTAAAAAATAACTTGTTTTGTATATTACCATATGACTTTTGCCCTAGAGAACGGATTTACACCGTTTGCAGTTTATGCAATGTTGGATCCTTCAAGGAATATCCTGGTCATATATCTTTTTATATTATCAAATTTTACTGACCAATGTAAAATATTATAATTATAAATTAATTTAATAATTCCATAAAATTAAATATCAATGTAAAACAGATTTGTAGAGGTAGGTCAAGAATACGATCGAAATAAGCAAACAAAAATAAAAAATGCTTGAAAAAAGAAAAAAACATAAAAGCAAAGAAAAAATCAAGCCAAAAAATACCAACAACAAATACCATTTATTTCAGCTGCAAAAAAATGACACAAAACTATAAAGAAAAAAAACACAACACCTAAAATCATTTGTTTTAAGCATAATGTATACATATAATATGTATAACAACATATAAATATGTATAGTTTCATTTACAATGGTTTTGTTTTTTCTTATTTTTTCATAATGATCATAAAGCAATATATGTACATTAAAAATCGCGAAAAGGGAGAAGATATATAATATATTTTAATGCTTTTTGTGTATATAGAATAGAAACACACAAATAATGTAAAACAGCTGTTTTCGCTTGCGTGTGTGCATTCAATCTTCAGAACATAACGTAAAACAAAATTAACTATTGAAAGCTTTTTCTTTTTCATAAAAAAGACAAATGTGATACCTCTTTCTCTGCCCGCACAGGGCCAGTTTACGGTTTACGCATCTCTGTTATATCTTTATACTTTTTGCAGCAGTATGTCAAATTGTAAAAATTTTGTAAATACCAAATCACGTAAAAGAAGAAGAACGTGACAACTTTACTCTCACAATAAAAATTAGAATCCGCCATATTCAAAACCTACTACAATAAAAGCCTCGAACTGGAGTTTTGTATTTTTTAGTTAAAAGTGCCATGTTTTGTTTTGACATTTTAGTTTCTTATGGTTTCTTAATAAGAGTGGTGGAATATTAGTGTAAAGAAATAGTGTTTTAGTTGAATATTAATTTATTAGTTATCACAAATTAAGTGTCTATTTGCTTTCATTACACAATAAAAATTATACCCAATTATTTACTTTTTCATAGACTTCTTTTATATAAATTTTTGAGGTTATGTTATGATGTGAGAAATTGATTTAATTCAATAATTTAATAATTAAATAAACTTATAAATAAAATTTTATTAAATTAAATGAATTTGTTCTTTTTTTCCTTCACTTTATTTATTTTTTTCATATATTGTGTTTTATTATAAATTAAATTTGACTAAATCAAATCAATTTATTCACTTAGAGTGTGTGTGGAATCGAGAAAATTTTTACTACAGTAGTAAATTTTGACATTAGATTTTGTGGTAGAATAAAATTTACCGTGGTAAAAAAAAATTTTCACATTTGCTGTACGTAATGGAGTAAATTTTAAAAGCTACAAAATTGTGTACTTGTTTCGATATTTTGACTTTACATTATTTTACTATCAAACTGTCAAAATTTATACTAGCCCCAGAGCCAGAGTAAATTTTGACAGTTAAATTCACCACGTTTTATGTCAAAATTTACTACTGTAGTAAAAATTTACTCGATTCCACGCACACTCTTAATTACATATAATATAACCTCACCATAGTTATAGTCATACTTCAATTTTTTCTCTTACAAGAAGGTAAGAACGCACAATACTTTCCACCTTTTTATTTAATTTTTTGACTATTGTGCACTTTAAAAATTATAACACTGTTAATTTATTATATTTTAAAACTTTTATAAACCATATTTTATTTAAAAAACCAAAAATATTCAACTAAAACACTATTTCTTTACACTAATAATTCACCACTCTTATTAAGAAACCATAAGAAACTAAAATGTCAAAACAAAACATGGCACTTTTAACTAATAAATACAAAACTCCAGTTCGAGGCTTTCATTGTAGTAGGTTTTGAATATATAATGCAATCGAATATGTATGTGAATTTTGTATGATAGAAAAATTAATATTTTTAATCTCCTTGTTTTCTAAAATATTCTGCTTTTATTTTTATATTGATATTAATTTTGCACATTTTGCTTCTTTCATCATTTTTCCTTTTTTTTTCCTTTTTTATAAAATGAGAAAAATGACTAACTAGGTACCTGGGTAAATAAAATATTAATTCATTTGTTTTGGAAATATGTATATGATATGTACTATAATTTTCAAAACATTTGAATAACAAATTAAACCAGAAGAAGAAAAAACTTAACTAAAAATATTGTTATAAGTACAAATTTTACTTTGTAATGAATTTTTCCCTAAATTGTGTTATTTAAAAAGAATGAATGTAGGTGTAAATTTTCAACTTTAGGAAAAATTAGTTTTTATACAAGCATTTTTTAAATTATTAATAGTTTTAACTCTGTAATATTCAGGTATGTGTATTAAAAAAATACTATTAAAATATTTTACAGTATTTTCTGATAAGGTTTTTTTTTTGAAACCCTTCACTTAAATGACAAATTTTTCATATAAATTATTTTACATAGGTATACATAAAATTTGTAAAATATTTTCAAAGTAAAATATAATAGAAAGAGATATTATTTGTTGCCAAATAAAATTTTTATCCCATGTATTTTGAAGCCCAACCAGAATAACTCGTCATAAAACTGGCAACAATGATTTTCAATATATTCATTCAATGAAAAAGAAGTATACTATTTTTCTTTTTGGATGTCAGTACAGGCAAGATAGGCATACTTTTCTATATTTTTTCACAAATTCTTTGAATAAATCTGTCTCGTGTGTGGGGTGATCAGATCTCAATTTTAGTCGAGGGAAATATTTTAAATTAAATATTACCAAGGCAAAAAACTCAACGGGTACTGCCTCAATAAGCACAATACTGACTTACAAAAAGAAAAATAGTATAATATAAATGTCGTAGGTAGTATTCACCTTTGGACTTAGATTTCCTAAATACAGATTTGTTGTATTCGGGTCGCCATTATCAAATGACCCGCTCTCTGATGTTTTCTTTGTTATTTGTGTACCTTGTTGTATTGATTTGCCCCAGCCTATTTGCATTTTGTTACCCAAAATATCAAATCCATTTAATTCACCTAATGCTTTTTCAGCATCTTTACGACTCATGTATGCAACAAAACCACAATTTGTACCCCGTGATTTCTCTTCCGCAGTTCGTGGCCACATTATTTTAATACTTGCTAATGGACCATAAGGACCAAAAAGTTTCATTAGCTGTTGTCCAGATATCTGTATAATAATTGATTGGTAATAAATGGAAAACTAAAATAAATTTCGCAGAATTCACCGTTGGACTTAGATTTCTTAAATACAGATTTGTTGTATTCGGATCACCAAAATCAAATAACCCGCTCTCTGATGTTACCTTTGTTGTTTCTGTATCTTGTGAAACAGTTTGTCCAGCTATGGTTTGATATTTATGTCGTTTTTCACGTTCTTCTTGAATTCTATTTACAAAATTTAAATATTTATGTTTCTATTTTGTTTAACAAATATATTCAAAATCAACCTACTGTCGGAATTCTTCTTTTAATAATTCCAAATTACTTTTCTTTTTCTCTTGGCCTCTCTTTTTTAAACTAATTGCTTCTATTTTTGATTCTGATGTCAAAAGTTTTGCATATTCTTGCGCTTTATCCGATGAAGATTTTTCTTCTATAAGCCTAACACTTGGTTTATAAAGTTTACCCTTTTCCCTATAATCCTCTTCTGAAATTTCAATGAAAATAAGGAAAACATTGAAACACATAATAATAGACTAAAGTATGTAATGTATAAAATGTAACTTACTTCTGGACCCTGCATCGTATGTTCCAGCCTTAACCCATACTTTTGATAAGGCATTTGGAGCCTCTTGAAAATTTTCAACATATTCTTTAAATGCCTATCAATTAACAGTAGCATTAAATAAAATTTTATCTAATTATAACAATGTGTAATATTCACATTTGCAGTCGCTTCATCGTCTTGCCGCTTTTTTTGTTTCTCAAGCTCCTTCCGAGTTAATGGACATGCTCCGATAGCAAAAGCCTTTAACTTTTGCTCACTAATTTTCTATAGCAAATATAAATAATAAATTTCTAATTTTTAAAAAAGTCATATCATATGTATGTATGCACACACCTTCATTTCTTTTTAAAATTATTTATGTCTGTTAAATATTTATTATAACCACCACCTCTCCGCTCTGCTCGCCGGTCAAAACATCAACAACATAATCAACAAGTCAGTAGTCACTAGTCACCACAAGTCACAACAGAATGATAGTGAATAGTAAAAAATGATAATAAAGGCCTGAACTAAACCAGTGTTCACACTTTACCACAATTGTGGTAGATTTACCACTTTTTTTCAAAATTTTGTAATCTACCACAACCACCACTATTAAGTTCAAATCTACCACATTTTTGAAAACTGTATAAGCTATTATATTTTGTAAACAAATGAATAATAATAATAAAATATATGAATCACCAATAAATTTAATAAAATTTTATAGAAATTTCAAGTTCCTTAATGGGGAATTTATTTGTTAATTTTTATTATTTATCGTTACTTTTTATTACAAATAAATGAATTAATTTTATTTTCAAAAAAATCAGCTTATTTCTGTACATTTTTTAGTTCGAAACCGTTTCCTGAGTTAGTTTGGTTGTGGACTCTAATCTACCACTTAAATATCCTAATCTACCACATTTTTCAGGACTCATCTACCACGTTTGCTGAGAAAGAAGTGTGAACACTGAACTGAACTGATTACTGAATGAGCGGGTTTATACGGTCACTTTTTTCAATGGCATTGTCGCCCATTCCGCTTTGTTAAATTACGAAAAAGTCGTACGTACGTTTACACAGTCACTTTTTTACCATAGCTCAAATTCTCTTCATTCTCTTCTATACCGATTTCTTGTTAGGTAAGATGAAACGACAATATATGTTGTGTATGTTTCATCTCCATATATAAAGATAGATATGAGCTGTGTCACTACAAATATAAAATGAAAAGGAGATGCGATAATATAAAAAAAAATTCAAAATTACGAATATAGCACAAAAGGGAACCGGCGTGCTCGAAGAAAAAGTTCGATTATCCCGTGAGTGACTTCCCACCACATACTTGTTACTTCTTTCCTATTTAACAAAGCGGAATGGGCGTCAATGCCATTGAAAAAAGTGACCGTATAAACCCGCTCAATATGATTAACCATCATGGTAAAAGGAACACTATTAGGGTAATATCAATCGGAAGTGTCAGGCGCCATTAAAACGTAAGAAAGATCGTATGGCAATACAAAAGTAGATATATGGACGATCTGAGAAATGAAATACAAAAGTATATGGAAATTTTACAATTTATTTTTCAAAATAAGATATCTCAGCATCCTCTGAACCAAAAACTAATATTTTTGGATTAAAATATTTGTTGAAGTGTTGCTTAAAATCTGTCTTGTTCGGTAATTCTGTAAGTGCCATAGTTTTCAATCACAAGGACAAAATACGCGAAAAACCATGAAGAAGTTCAACATTTTTAACCTTGTTTTCCATTTTATCTCAAAAACTAGAAAAAATAAAAGACTGCAATAGCAACAATATTAAAGAGAATACTTTAATAAAGATTTCAATATAAAAATAATAGTTTTGGTTCACGGAATGCTGAGATACAGACCTTCAAAGTTAACTTTAGGTCTTAATTATGTTTGAATTTGTAAATGTATGAAAATTCAACGTTTTTTAATCTCTTTTGCACTTTATCTCGAAAAATAAAAATTAAACAAGAAAACTGCAAAAGATAATACTAAAGAAAACACTTTGATAAATCTTTTAGTATAAAAATATTAGTTTTATGTCTACGGGATGCTGAGATACAGATCTTTGAAGTTTAAAATTAAGTCAAATTTGTGTTTGGTCTAGGAAATGTATGAAAATTTTCGACTCTTTACCTTGTTTTGCACTTTATCTCAAAAACTACAAATACTAGAAAAAAATCGTACGGCATAATCAAAGGGAACACTTCAACAAACAATTAGGTCAAATAATTACAGTTTTTGGTCCACGGGATGCTGAAATACTTTAAAATTACTAAATTATTTAATTATTCTCCATATGATAAAAATAATTATTACACACATACTCATATTCATGAGTCTTTTTTACGTCACGTTTCTTTTCTCATTCATTCTTTATAATACCTTAATAGTGTTCCTTTTACCATGATTAACCATTAACCGTCACCGTCGCCCAAGGTTAATATAATATTATATTAACCTTGACCGTCGCCCATGGTAAATAGAATAGGTAATAATATTCTATTTACCATGGCCGTCGCCGTTGAAATTGACGGTGACGGCTACGATCACGGGCAGTGCTGCCGTTTGAAAATTCTCGAAAGGAGTAGAACTGACTAAAAAAGAGGAGTAAAATCATAAAAATTTGTTATTTAAAATTGTGCATGGACATAACCACATAACCATTGAAATTAAATTTTTTTTTTTAATTTAATTTTTAATTACACTTTATTTAAAAAAAAAATTACATCTTCATAAGTTACAAAATATAAAAAAAAAATAAATAAATAACAAAAACATATAAAAAAAACTTTAAAAAAATTTATATTTTACAAGGAACTTCATGCTATTGAATAAACAAAAATTTTAAAAAACCAAAGACCAAAAATAATAAAATAACAAATTCAAATCAAAATACATATGCTTTATAAAACATTCATGAGAAATCTATATCAATTTTTTTGATAAAAAAGACGCACTAATAATTTCAATCAAAGAACGAAACGACACGAGGTTACTTCATTTCGATTTCGCACAAAAGCATAAAAAAGGCATCGAATTCAAATAGTGATATCATGCTACAGTTACTGAAATTGTGATTTGTGACTGATTCATAGAAAACAAAATAGAAAAGAATGAAAAATAAAGGAAAAGATTGTAATAATAGAGCAACATCCAGTATTCAAACAAAGAGTAGTAGATTTTGTAAAGGAGGAGTAGAGTAGTAAACGTATTGGAAGAGGACTAAAGGTGGAGTTATAATGGACATAGATTGACACATGCCACGACATATGTTGAATTCGAATCAATAATAATAAATGCGACCACTCATAATAGACATATGTCAGAACAAAATTTTTTTTTAACTTTCGTTAAACATTCGTCAAACATAACAAGTGCTATTCAAATCGCACCCGACATATGTTAACTGCACATAATTAACATATGTTGCAATTTTGACGTTTTCCCATGTTAACATTCGTTATTTTTTCTAGGTCGACTCGACACATGTCCTTTATGCTGTTATGATACGGTATTAATTTCATGATTAATTTCGTTATTAAAAAGAGATAACAAGTATGCTTTACGGAAAAAGCAACTAGAAAGAAAGAGAGATATGACTAACACTTATTTCAGTATTAATACTGAAAATGTCAAAAAATAACTCTCCCAATTCTCCAAATTCCAATATCCTTCCATTAATCATGAAATTAATCATGAAATTTGAACATTAATATTATTTTTGTGTTGCCATCGTATTTAGACATTTTTCATAGTTTAATATTATATATAAACGAGTGTGACGTGTCTAATTATTTATTTCTAATTTTTTTCAGTGAGTGCAAACAAAATGAATAGAAAAGAAATAATAATCACGAACATTCATTTACTAAATTATTTAATTGCCATTCACTTAAAACAGAGATACCGTCAACACAACTTTAAGAAAACGTCAGCTGATTTTGATAGTGTGTCTCTGTTTCTCAAATCTGTTGTCTCTTTCTTTAAGTACTTAAAATTTCCAATAGTATTAATACCGTATCATAACAGCTTTATAACTCCACCTTAAAACTACTACTATAGTAGTAAAAACGGCAGTACTGGTCACGGGTCAACATTAGTGATGTCGAAAACAGCTAATTTCAGTTAGCAGCTAAAGCTGCTAATGCTAATTTCAATTAGCAGCTAAAATTAGCAGTAACTGCTAATTTTGAATCAGAATATAACAAATATATATTTATTATGTAACATGCTGCTAACTTCTAAATGCATTTTTTTTTTAATTGCTTCTTGTTTCGTTGCTTTTACACTTGAAACACATGAAACCAAATTTTTCTTATACTTATCTAAAGTAAAAAAATAAGGTATAAAATATTTTTATGAATTTGAAAAGTCTTATTCATAAAATTATTTCAAATAAAAAGGATAATCTGGGCTTTCCAATCCAAGTATCCTTTTTGTTTTTAAACACCCATAAAAACAACATACAGGTCATATAGTCAAATTTCATTCAATTTTAAATAATTGATATCATTCTAATTTCAAAATATGTAACGTTGCAGATTTGTAGGTACAAATTTACTTATAAAAAAAAAAATACTAGCATTTACCAATTAGCATACCCAAATTTTTGTACTATACCTAGACTCACCTGTCCTACATATTACTTATGCAGGTATAAATTTACAATTACAGGAGTTGATGCATCAGCATCACCCAATTCCCATCAATAAAAAAAAAAGATATTAGTATTAGAAATAGCAGTTTCTGCAAGCAAGCAAAGCAAGTTATAGTACGATTCAAAAAAGATGGCACAGGTCGCGCATGTCTTACATGTGTTAGTAATCTTTTTGTGTATACATATACAAAGGAGGAAACCTCTTTCTTAGAATTTACAAAAACAAAAATGCATGTGTGTAAGTATCTTTTCTTCTGCGCATGTTTCTCTAGTATAATACGAAATGCCATCTTTTTTAAATCGTACTATAGTAGTTAGCAACTAGCAGCATGTTACATATATTTGTTTCATTTAGTGATGACATAAACTGTGATTTTCAAAGAACAGAGCAAACTGTGATTGCTCTTTTCAAATCACAGTTATTGAAACCTGTGATTTAATCACAGACTGCTATTTTATATTTTATAGTGATTGCTCTTTTTCTGTGACTGAGATTTGTGAATACTCTGTATAATTCACTAATCAGTAATCACTATTCACTACTATACTAGTATACTAATTTGAAATAGTGATAGATATAATAGCAGATGAGCAGACTGCGATTTTATTTCTCTTTCTTTTTTTTTTTATTCTTTTAGAATTTTTTTTAACCAGAACATGTTTGGTACGTATACATGCGATATTCATTTATCTTCGAAATTACTTTTGACTCGAAATTTAAATTTTGCGGGCAATATTATTATAAACAGATGATACACATATGTATGTACTACAAAAATTTCTGTCTGCTTTTTATTTCAAACCAGGTTCGAATCAAATACAATCCGACTAACGTATGTATACTTATATATTTCAAAAATCGCAGTCACTGCTCTGCTCTTTATATCTAAGAGTGTGTGTGGAATCGAGTAAATTTTTACTACAGTAGTAAATTTTGACATTAGATTTTGTGGTAGAATAAAATTTACCGTGGTAAAAAAAAATTTTCACATTTGCTGTGCGTAATTGAGTAAATTTTAAAAGCTACAAAATTGTGTACTTGTTTCGATATTTTGACTTTACATTATTTTACTATCAAACTGTCAAAATTTATACTAGCCCCAGAGCCAGAGTAAATTTTGACAGTTAAATTCACCACGTTTTATGTCAAAATTTACTACTGTAGTAAAAATTTACTCGATTCCACACACACTCTAAGTATACATACTTTTTAAAAATAAAATCACAATAGCAGCCATGAGCATGAATCGCATCGCAATCACAACCATGAATCACAATCACTGCTCTTTTTTTAAAGAGCAGTCGACTGTGATTGCTCTTTTAACATCATCATAGAGCGCGTATACTCCGCATAACCAAACCGGTCTAGTACTATTTTGGTACGACTAAACCATTTTAGTACTGCCTGTATATACCGTAGGTGCAAATAACGAAAAAAGAAAGAAAAAAATACTTGTCAAACTCAAATATTTCATTAATTGTTAATTGATTTAATAATTTCTATTTGTGTATAGTGTAAATTATCAATAATTTTTTCCTTTTGTGCAAAATTAATTGGAAATAAACAAAGAAAGGAGGACCAAATTAGTTGGTTCGCACCAAAATGGTCGGCCTAAAATGGTTCGGTACCATGCGTATATACCGGGACCAAAACAGTACTAGTACCGGTAGTACAGATACTTACACACACGCATTTTTGTTGTTGTAAATTCTAAGAAAGAGGTTTCTTCCTTCGTATATGTATACACAAGAATATATGTAAGTATATGTAAGACATGCGCGATATTCGCCAACTCATATTATTTTGACTATAAGACAACTGAACTGATTTCTTTTATTCAGTTGCCGCCATTTGGTTTTATGAAAAATAAAAAATCGAAGTAAAAAATATAAATTCGTTGCGCAGCCGATGTCCACTCAAAGTAGTAAATGTACGAGTTTATGCCTGATTCGCTTTTATAATAATACGGATTTTGGTTTACTCCCAATTTTTTGTCGTATAAACTCGATAATTCGGATTTTGGCTTAAGCCCAATATACATATTTGGGTTTAATCCCAATTTTTTTATATGTATGTGTGAGGTAAAATTCAATATGGCGGATTCTAATTTTTATGGTGAAAGTGAAGCTGTCACGTTCTTCTTCTATTTTTTATGTGGAAGAAGAATAATATGTATAGGCTAATTCCATGGAAATGTATACCTGATAAAAATTTTCAAAAGTGAAAAATCCAAAATTTTTATTTCTTGCACCATTTGGGAGTCTCTAAATGTTTTCAAAATGTAGATTTTAATCTTCAAATTATTCAGGTATCCTAAATAAGGACCAAATAGCTGATTTGTATTTTGAGTGACGTGAAAAAATATATGAAAAAAGTGAGATGTAATGTAAGTCACAAATGTTGTGTAGTGTAAGTCACGAAGGAAATATGTAATAAAATACTCAAGAAATGGAAAATTTATTTTATGTTTAATATTTTAGAAAAATTAATCCTTTCCCTACATATTTTTACTTATGTTTCAACACAAAGCTAAAAAACGAAGAAGAAAACGAGATTTGAAAAAGAGACTATGAAATGACTTCCTTTCGTGTAGTGTAAGTCACGATCGTAACAAAATAAGTGAAATTTCCAAATTCCTTCAATTTGATTTAAAATATATATGTTTTTAAATTCTAGCACTCTTTTGCTTTAATTATGTAAAAACATGTGGTTTTCGTTTGTCTTTTTCTATTCGAAATATGTAGTTTTATAAGTAAACTATTGTCAAATGTAGTGTAAGTCACGCGTGGAATTGACCTATACTATAAGTGTATAAAAATATCAACGTTTGTTTGTACTTTTTTAATCCCAATTTTACCGTTTCTACGCTACTCCCAATTTAATCCAAAATTGGGATTATTTTTGTGCCGTATAAACTCTTTAAATGTTGTTTGATTCGTGTCAGCGGGAAGATGAGTATAAAAGAAAATTAATAAATTTCAGGATTGCCGTAGCTATTGGAAGTATTGCCTTGATAAATAAAAAATTAATTTATAATAATAATGATATTCAGTATTTTTAATTTTATTGTAAAATTTAAATCTATTATTTTTAATATTCCTACGTAATTGTTATTTCATATTTTATTTTTAATAAATTTTTTTTTTATTTGATTTTGAATTAAATGTCTGCATACATTAAATTATCCTTTTTCATCTACGATATTTTGTTTCATTTATGTACGTACTTGTTTGTAATTTCGTTACATTTTTCAAGACCGAATACTTCGTATTATTATTTAAATTTGAATTTTTTCGAAATTCTTAATCAAACAATATTTTTATCATTATTTTAAAAAAAACGTAATTTGCTTTTGGATCTTTATATACAAAAATTGTATAAATTGTGAAAAAAAACAATAGTTAGAAATAAATTTTATTTATTGAGATAATACAATTAGAATACTGAATATCAAAATAATATCAAACGACAAAAGATATATTTTATTAAGTGTACTTAACACTTAACGATTTATCATTTGATTTATCATTTGACTATTGAAATTTGTTGTTGTTGTTTGTTATATTATCGAAATAACAAAAAAATAGCAAAAAGTAAAAATTCAATAACTCAGTAGTTACAAGGCAAAATCAATCTATCGTTAAATGAGAACATAAAAATCCTTTATTAAAACTACTTTCATCAACACCGTAAATATTTTTGATCTCTTATAGAAAAATTTCCATTAATTTTGTATGAATTTTCGATTTAAATACTTAATTGTTATTGGTTTTTTATTGTTATTCTTAATTTATTTTCGTTTCAAGTAAATTAAGTAAGTAAAAGTGGCTGAATTAAAGTGATTTTAAAGCTAATAATGTATTCAAGTAAATAATTTTGTTGTATATATTATTAATTTTATTTTTATTTTAAATTTTCCACAATTACCTGCTTTTTTGTAAAATTGAAAAAAAATAAAAAATTTCATCTGGCAGCCTTTGGTAATTTTTAATTTAAAAATTTCTCTCGATTGAGATTTGTGATCTGATCACCCCACCCCACACACGAGACAGATTTATTCAAACAATTTGTGAAAGAATATAAAAAAGTATGCCCATCTTGCCTGTACTGACTTTAATTGATAAATAAAGTATAGTATATTTGTCGAAATTCATATACAACCAGTGATGCCGTTTTTGGTACGTTCGTACCATTTAGGGTACGTTTTCACAAAAAACTTATTTTTTGGTTCGTTGGTACGTTTTTTTTGGATTTTGGTACGTTTTACTATTTAAGTAAAGCTGTGTTCTTACATACCAGTTTGAATTACTTTTTCACGTTTTTTTAGTTGAAAATGTCAACTTTACTTAGTAAATTTGACATTTCCGAACAAAAAACTTACTCAAACTGGCACGTAAGATAAGAACATAGCCTAGATAAGGTGTACCAGCGAATAAATTTATTATATAATATCGATAGATCTATGGCTTTACTATTTTCTACTCTAAAGGCGGAAACACAATGTGAAGTTGTAGTATGTAGTTGTAGCGTGAGTTTGTAGAAAGGAAGTAGAAAAATGTGGAGGCTATAATTTTAGCTAAGAATTTGAAGGATAAATATTTATAAACTGTGATTTGTGACTGATTTATTTTTATCATATTTGTTTATTTTAGTTATCTCAAGAAGAAAATTATTTTTTTTTTTATATATACTTTTTTGTTTTTTATTTTCTTTAGACTTTTCTTTTACAATTTTTGTTATATACTTTATGTTATACATAATAAAATTTTATGAATAAATTTGTTTTTTTATTCATGATACCATTTTGGTACGCACCAAAAAATAAGTGGGTACGTTTGGTACGTTGGAGCTTCCGAAATGGGTACGAAACAAGTCAGGCTAAGTGGCATCACTGTATACAACCCAATATTTTTAAATATTGTACAACTTTTTCGATAACCGATCGTTATATTATAATTATATATAGATACTTACATTTGCATTTTGCACATATGTGTGTATCCAGGAAAGTTGAAAATATTTATATGAAATACCTATCTAAAACAAAATATAATAGAAATAATTGAAAAATAAAAAATATACAAAAAAATTAAATTTAAAATATACTTACACATAATTTGACTTTATACAAATTTAAAATTTTCAAAAACTTGAATTTAAAAAAAACAAAAAATGAAGTGAATTTTTTTTTCAGGAGCCCAATTAATTGAGAAAATTTATGGAAAAAAAAATCATAAATTTCAAGTTTATGACCTCTTTTCTTGAAAGTGAAATTATAACATACAATAAGTGATACACCAAATGAAAGGTAATTTTAATAGCCATTCATAATAAAAAGTAAAATTTTGATACATAGGGTGCAAAAAAAGTTACAGGTGATTTTGTGTTGGGAGGTCTTGCATAAAACTCATAATTTTGAATGCCCTCTAACGGCGAAAATAGACACGATCGAAAGTTTCGCTAGTACAATTTTTTTCATGGAATAGTCCAGCAAATATCGTGGTACCCCTCTTGGTAGTTAGAAATAACACACCCTGTATATAGCTACAATTTTTTTTCTTTTGAAATAGGTAGGTATCAATAAATTTTATAAAATGTTTTTTTCTTCGTTGCTAGAAAAGAAACAAAATAGGTTTCCATTATTTTTTTAAATTTTTGAATAAAATTTAAATTTAAATGAAAACAATTGTGAATAATAATTTACTGAATTTTTTCAACATCCTATTTACATACATACATAAATATAGGTACATACAAAACATATATGTTATTTTTACACCTATGTATTCACATACAGCCAAACAAATAAAAATAAAAATGTATAATAAAAACAAATGTATGTACAAGTTTATTATTTATACAGGGTGTTTTGTTTCAAACTACCAAGAGTGGTACCATGATATTTGCTGGACTATTTCATGAAAAAACCTCACCATAGCTATAGGTATAGTCAACACGTCAATTTTTTCTCTTACAAGTAGGTAAGAAGGCACAATATTTTCCACCTTTTTATTTTATTTTTTGACTATTGTGCACTTTAAAAATTATAACACTGTTAATTTATTAGTATTTTAAAACTTTTATAAACCATATTTTATTTAAAAAACCAAAAATATTTAACTAAAACACATTTTCTTTACACCACTATTTGTACTACCAGCAGTGTTTTGGAAAATTGACACTTCTGTCGTGTTTGATTGTGTTAGTGCAGAAATACAGTTCACGGCTTTGTATTATAGATGGTTTTGCACGAGGCGCATGGTACATATGTAGGTTTTATTTTAAATAATATTCTAATTTAATTGTTATGTATTGTATATGTATATAGTAAAGTAAAATACATATTTTTCTTTGTATGCTTTCTGTTTTTCATTTAAAGTATTTCCATAAATTGATAGTAGGTAGTAACCGTATGTTTTGTAATAAATTCCGTTAATAAAATATTCTAGCTTTTGTTCCCTCAAAAAAAAAAATTTTTTTTTTAAATATTTTTGACCAATCAAACTTAATTATTGCATCAAAAATTCAATAAACCTATGTACATATTTTAAGTATGATAATTAAATTTTAAATTATCATATAGAAAACCATGTTCCAAAATACAATAAAAATTATCATGTCTGGATTTCCTGTTTATACGAGTACTATGTATACATATACTCGTATGTACATTATGTACTATGTGGATATTCAAATCAGTTTATGAAAAAAAAAAAAATACTTCAACTTATACTTATACTGGAATATGAATTGGTACAAATAAAAAACAAATTTCGGTTCTTTTTTGTTTTTTGAATAGTTTTTGATTTGTTATTTTCAATGATTTCATTTAATTGTTACGATCATTTTAATATATACAGGAAATAAGTGGTTTATTTAAAAAAAAAAGTGTGAACATTTTTTTTTTTTTTTTTTTTTAAAAGAAATAGGTACGATATGCATAAAATTATCATTGCGTTTTTCAAAACCCTTTTAAAAAAAACTTTATTACAAATATTTTATCGCAATTAAGGTAACAAATTAAAAATAAAAAAAATAAAAAGTTAAATTTAAATTCAAAGTAAAAGAAAAAAAAACAACAATTATAAACATTCGTACAAATAAATTTTTAGCGTGTAAATTATATTTATTTCAATTGCATACAGTAAATAATTTACAATATATTTTATAAATTTTGTATTTATTGGTCGAAATAAAAGAAAAATGCAAATAATTCTTGTTAAATATATTCAGTTATTTTGTGTTACACTATTTTTTAGTAATAATGTTAAATGCGATCAATTGTTATTGAAAAATGATAATGAAGATAGGCAACTTTATAGTTTAGCAAGTTGCACAGCAAGATGTTTAAAAAATGATAGAAATTTGGTATGTATATACATATAATTATAATATAGGTACATATTTCGAACTGATATTTTAAATGAATTTTCATATTTATCCGTATGTATTTTATTAATTTTTTTCTGATATCTTGTTCCTTGTTCTTTCTTTGCATTGTGATAATCAAAATGTGAAAAATACACTCGTATATAATAATATTCTAAATCAGAAAATATTTTTTATACATTTATTTTTGCCGGAAACATATTGTAGGTATTTCAGTATTTGTGTATGTATAAATGCATTTACTTTTACTTACTTACATACTTTATACTTATTGGCGCTACAGCCCGTCAAGAGCCTTGGCCTCCCTGCATTTACTTTTACTATAAGATTATTATCATGATCACCTATGATTAAAATATGTACATCAAATGTTTTAAAATTTAATAAAAAAAAAATAAATAAAAAAAATTTTAAAAAAAAGGAAAAGGAAGTTAAAGTACAAAAAAATTATCTGAAATACAAAACATTTTACATAATATATCTATCACAGTCAATTTTTGACTGATGCAAAAGAAAATTTTAAATTTACATACATAAATTCCTCTTCAGATAATTCAATTAAAATTATGATGCACATAATATGCAATTGAATTGATGTGTAGTCGTGAAGTTCTAAATCCCAAATAGCTTCATCAGAAACAAAAAAAATGTTAATATCCTTTGATTTTTATCAAATGAAATGAAAAAAAAAATACATAAACATATATACATATTATGTATTTATTTATTATTATTTTTTTTAAATTTTATCATTCAAATTATTTTTCAGACTCTTGAAGATTGTTATGAGAATTGCATAAAAATTCCAATGAATGAAACTAAACAGCTGAAACAAATTTATCGTAATTTAGAAGTTAAATTTATATGCAGAGATGATACAAGTTTTGTTATCGAAATTATAAATAAATATTTTAATAATATTAATTACTATAACATGAATAATTTGAATAAAAAAAATAATCACAATAATATTTCATATGATCAAAATTTTAAAAATGATTTATTGAATAATAACACAGAATTTCATTTGATGGAAGAAAAAGAAGAAGAAAAACAACAAGAAAATGAATCAAAAAATAAGATAAGAAATGTTACAAATGAATTAAATGATGAAACACAATTTCAGATTTATATTTTAAAAGTACATGAAGCAGATAAATCTCCAGTTGAAAAGAAAATATATTTGGTTAGTAAAAATTATTAAGTTAGTATGTATGTACATAATATACTCGTATAGTATGTATATGTACAGTCATGTGCAAAATAATAGCATTGTTGTAATTTTCTTTATGAAACGCAGTCCAGACGAGACTTTTTTATGTCAAGACTTATGTCTTGACATTGAATATGTCCCGTGTAGACCGCGTATGTCTTGTAGACATACATAGATGGCAAGACATCGATGTCAAGACTTATCTTTGCTACGAAGTCTTGCAGACATGAGCACACAAAATGGAGGTTTCATATGTTTTGTGCAAATGTGTCGATTTATCAGATTTTCATCGAGAGAAAAAATTGCAAATGTGAATTTTTTAATAAATTTAAATTAATTTTTAAATTTACAAAGTTATTTGGACAAAATTTCACAAAAATATATTTCAAAAATTTTACACTTTATATTCACTTATTTGAAATGGCAAGACATGAAATACCCAGACATGAAAAAATGGCAAGACATAAACAATGTCCGGACATAAGTCTTGACATAAAAAAGTCTCGTCTGGACGGCGTATGATTTTTAAAATTTTGTTACATTCTTATGGATGGATTCTTGTTGATGGAAAGATCTTTAGGGTCCTTTTTCTCAGTTATTTTTGAGTATGGCGTCTTTATATTTCAGTGGTAGTAGGTATACACTCATCATATACGACCACTACGCCAAAAATTATCAAAATCCGTTTCCCCAAGGCCGTGCAATCTCCTTTTAAGACTGATACACAGCTATTTTTTTGCACAAGGAAAAAATGACGAAACTAAAAATGTTCCGGTACTTCTATATATAATACCGTTATTAGAAAAATTTTATTACTCAGATTTGTTTAGTACCTACCTATCGCTCATATCGCCAACATCTATTTTTTTTGCTTCCGATATAAGAATGTAACAAAATTTTAAAAATCATAAAGAAAATTACAACACTGTTATTATTTTCCACATGACTGTATGTATCTACATACATATTATGTATATGAGCAAAGAAAAATTATTCCTTTATCTTATGCAGTGAACACATAAACGGGTTTTTCATTGTCGGTTGTCGGCGACGGCAAGCACCAAGCGGTTGGCGGTAACGGCTGTCAAAATAAAAACTCCGACTTATCTTATGATTTATCATTTGACTAGTGTAATTTGTTTTTGTAACAACATGATAATATAAAATAATAATATATAAAATGATAAATCGTTAAGTGTGAAGCACACTTAACTGAACACAATCATTTTGTTTTTTTTTACCGTCACCGACAAGATAATTGCCATCGCCGCCAACCGACAACGAAAATTGCGTTTAAGTGTTCACTGCATTATGTGTGTGCAATCAATTATCTGCTTGTTTAGAGATTTTAAGGGCCTTACTAATAGAAAATAAAATATTTATTTATTAAAAAATTAGGTTATAATTATAAAAAAACTTATACTAACTTATGTTAAACTGCAGCAAGGCAGGTCAGCAAATCAAAAAATAATTTTCAATTTATTTTTACATACAAATTCAGAGTGCTCAGTGGTTTTCAAGTTGTAGCTATAAATAAAATTCGTCTATTGGCTCGAAGAGTTTTTTTACAGATTTTTTTTTTTTATATTCAAAAATTAATATAATTTTTTTTTTAAATTTTCATATAGACAAATTCAAATTTAATAAGAATTGATAACTTGCAACCGAATACAAAATATTATGTTTCAGTAGTCGATGTTACTACAAGTAATGAATTTTGTTTAATTGCAAATGGAATTACATATAGGACATTAAAAAAAAAGTATATGCCAAAAGAAATATCAAATGTTGAAGTGAGTTATTTATCAGATAAAATGGTAAAAGATTCATTATCTGCACAAATATCATGGACACCAGCAGCAGGTGATTTGTAATAACTTTTTTTATTATACAGGGTGATTTCGTTACGGTGTTCGAGCCGGAAACTACGGATAGGTCTGGAAGGGGTAATCTTAACCATTACGGAGTTAGAGGGGAGGAGAGATTTTTGGTACTTTTTCCTTATTTTACTCTATAACATTTTACAGGGGCACGCTAGTTTCATTTACCCTTTTGTAAAATTGTAGAGGACTCCTGTTTCTTTCCATCAGCATCTTACATGTCGCTGTATATGTTACTGTTCAGAAGTTATAAGGCCAAAAGTTTGTGATTTCTTCAACCATTTTTTGACTTTAAACCTAATTTTCTCAAAAAGTGCTCGATATTAACCCTCATTCATCATCAGAATGTTCAACTGATTCTTCATCTATTTGCTATCTTCATTTTTTGCATTTTTCTCGAAAAAAATGAAGATAATCGTACCAAAAATCTTTCCCCTCCCATACGATTTTTTATTTGCCTCAACGAGACCTGTCCGTAGATTCCGGGTCGGACACCGTAACGGAATCACCCTGTATATAGAGTATTTAAAAATATAGAATATTGATGATTATTTTTCCTTCCGTTTTAGACCAAACATGCTATTATGATATCGTATGGTATTCACCAGAAATAATGAATAATTTCGATTTGGCACCATTCGAGATAAGAGATGTGAGTATAATTTTATTTCATCTTTAATAAAATACACCACTTTTATTTCTAAAATCTTCAATTATTTTTTGCTTTAAAACTCATTTATGTGATTGAATATTCATGAAAATATGAATCTTAATTTCTATCCTTATCTTAGGATTCAATACTTGAAGCTATCATTTTATAAAATTTGTATCGACAACGAAAAGAACATCTTTATGAACATTTCGCTTCAATTTTAATACTGATCCCTGATCCATCCAGTGAGCAATGTTCACTATTGTTTTTAGCTACATAATTAAGACTTTCAACAATCTAACAATCTTTGTTGTTTTGTGAAAAAGAATTTTCTGCTTCATCACCTATCATTATCTTTAGTAATGCTGTTTATAAATATAATAACTTTGTAGTTCGATTTTTTGGTTTTTTTTTTCAATTCTAGATTGAACAATTATATACGTATACTATAAAAAATTTATCTTTCGGTACAAGATATCAAGTTGCAGTACGTGGAAAAAATACGAAAGATTTATCAAAAGAAAGTGATTTAATATGGCATTCAATTAATACCCCAACATGCCTTGAATGGCATCAAGGAAAATGGACCTGTCGTAAGATTGTTTAAATAAAATAAATATAAAAAAAATGTCATTGTCACTTTCTTTTTTTTATGAATAGCACCATTAAAACCGGAAAATTTGAGTGCTTATGAAAAACGTGTATCACAAAATATCTATTCATTAAATATATCCTGGAATGAACCAAATTTTTTACCAAACTATTATCTACTTCGAATACGTGATCTAAACATGAATAGTTCGAAAACAGATGAAAAAACATTAAATATATCAAATGTAAGTTATTGAAAATGAGTTGATAAATTTTATGAAAATCTTAAAAATCAACATAACGGAAAATTACTTTTTTTTTAAATTTGGTTTTAAGAATTGTTCATCAATATTTTTATCAGAAATTACATTTTATGGTATTGAGTATGAAGTAAATTTAACAGCCGTTTCAGAAGGTGGTACATCTTCAGCTTCAATTATGGCACGAATATTTGATTATCCTCATATTCCATCAGGTATAGTTAGAAAATAAATCGTTATTTTTCAAATATCAAGGATTTTTTTCTTGTTTTTCAGATAAATTTATATATATTAAAATAATATTAGGTATTTGTGGAACAATTATTTTCATTGGTATTATGTTTGTTTTTGTCTTACTTATTCTTTTACATCGAACCAAAGCTAATCGTTTTAGATGTCTTAAGGTAAATCATCGAAAAAATTTTATAAACTTTTTTTCTATTTCTGTTATTATTTACTCTTTTTTAAAGAAATTAAAACGAAAAGGTCTTGTTGGTAGCAATTCTAATTTTTCAATATCAAGAAAAATGCATTTGAATGATTCAGGAGATACATTTGAAGTACATTATAGTTTACAAGAAAAAATTGTTATCAATGATGAAAAGGAAATTAAACGGGAAAATTTGAAATTATTCGAAATTTTAGGAGAAGGTGCTTTCGGTTTGGTACGTCGTGGTGAATTAACAATCAGTGATACAAAAGTAGTTGAAGTAGCTGTAAAAATGTTAAAAGGTAGAAAAGAACAATATTTTTTTTCTTCTCAAATGTACAAACTATGTGTTGTTTTTTCACTTTTAACAGATAAACCATTATCTGAGGATATTAAAGCTTTTCGTCGTGAAATTGATGTTATGAAATCAGTTGGTTGCCATCCGAATATTGTTGGAATTGTTGGACACTATACAAAAAGTGTTAAGGAGTATATGCTGTTAACCGAGTATTGTAACCTCGGAAATTTACAAAATTTTTTAAGGTACCTACTTTACTAAGAAAAAATTCAAATCTAAATAGTGTATTTGAATAATTAATATAATAATCTGATATTTTTTTTATTATTAAAATTCAAATAGATGTGAATGGAGATATTTAAATAAAATAGTACACCATGAAATAAGTGAACCTTCAAAAGACTTACAAATAAATAAAAAAGATAACAGTATTTTTAATTATAATAGTTCTTTGATTGATAAAAGGCGAATGCAATATAAAAATATCTCATGCAATGTAACAAATTCATATCCATTGAGACAATCATTTTCATTACCTTTATCATCTTTTCCAAATAATCAAAATATTCTATCGACAAGTTCATTTATATCATTAAAAACTGTTGATAATGAAAAAATTGATGAAATATCATATAATAAAAATAACAGTACAAATAATGATAATGTTACACAAAAAAATCTAGTTATTAATAACGGATATGAATTTGAAACATCATGTACAAATGCATGTAAATGTAGAGTTGATATTTTTATAAAAAATCAAAATAATCATCATAATGAAAATAATAACATGGAAACAATTGAAAAAAATCAAAATTTATCACATAGTGATAATAATATTCTAAAAGAAACTAACAGTGATACAATAAATATTTTTCATCAAAATAATGAAAATAGAATTTGTGAAATTGAAATAAAAAATTGTGATTGTGCTGAAATTAATAAAAATTGGCTACAAAAATGTATTAGTAGTAATGTTAAAACTAATTCATTAAATGGAGAATGTTATAATACAGAAATTTTAAGTGAAACAAATTTTCCAAAACAAACAACGATAATTAAAAATAAAATTTATTATGGATTAACAAGCAATGATAAGGAAGGATCACAAAAAATTACAATTACAACAGCAAGTGATATATCATCTACTCAATTAATTTCTCATCGTGATCCAATAACTAGCTATGATCTTTTATATATTGCAAAACAAATTGCATTAGGAATGGTAAGTGTAAGAATCAATTTGAAAAAGGCATACATACATATGTATGTATGTATTATACATACATGTACATTTTTTGGTTCCAGGAATTTTTGTCAAAAA
Source organism: Bombylius major (assembly GCA_932526495.1). Lineage (NCBI taxonomy): Eukaryota > Metazoa > Arthropoda > Insecta > Diptera > Bombyliidae > Bombylius > Bombylius major. The sequence goes on along the minus strand of OW052046.1, from coordinate 30,184,895 downwards.
ATAAGGTTGTTCATAGAGATTTAGCTGCACGTAATGTGTTGGTTTGTTCTAATCACGTTGTTAAAATTGCAGACTTCGGGTAAATATTACTGTTAATGTATATGTATTATTTCTTTTTATACCTTTATTATTTTTATTTTTCATTTATTTATTTTTTTATCAGTTTAAGCCGAGATATTTATCAAGAAAATATGTACAAAAAAACTGGAAATGGAAAACTACCAATTAAATGGCTCGCTCTAGAATCCTTGACTCATCAAATATATACAAGTCAAAGTGATGTGTAAGTACGATATAAATAAAAAACAATTTTCGCTTAAGGAAATTTAAAACTGTTAAAGTACCGTTATTTTTCTTTTAATATTATTTTATTAAAAATTAAAAACTTTTTTAGATGGTCGTATGGCATCCTTCTTTCTGAAATTGTAACACTTGGAGAAACACCTTATCCTTCAATTCCTAATCATCATATTTTAGATTTATTAAAATCTGGTTATCGTATGGAAAGACCAAAAACTTGTGACGATGAAATGTAAGTTATAAATTGTTTGCTTTGAATTTAAAAAAAATCATATTCATTTTTATTTTTTTGAAATAAAGTTACAATCTAATGTCATCATGTTGGCAAGCAAACCCAAGTAAGAGGCCATCGTTTACGCAAATCGTGAAAGTTGTTGATGAATTTCTAATGAATGAACCTGAAAAGCGCATTTTTAATTTAATCTCACCAACATATTGGAGTGAACAGTAAGTTTGTATACCTGTATGAGAAATTTCGAAATTTTCATACCTTCCAACATGTATTCTATAGGACACACTCACCATCAAATGAGCCATTTTACCTAACTCCAATTTGATGAATTCAAAATCAAGACTGATATGACAATTATTTTAAACGAATTATCGAAAATTTTAACAATTCAAAAATCAGTTTATTCTGGTGGTTTTAAAGCTAATTAATTTTTTTTTTAAATTTTTTAGTTTAAAATTTAGTGCCCAAACTATTGAAAGAAATATATACAAAATATTATATGTAATTTTAAGATAAATTTTTAATTTCAAACTTTAATTATTTATATAAATACATATATGTATCAGAATTATTATAAATTAAATTTTATTAAATCAAATCAATTTATTCACTTTATTACATATAATATAACCTCACCATAGGTATGTAGTCATACATACTTTAATTTTCTCTCTTAAAAGTAGGTAAGAAGGCACAATATTTTTCACCTTTTTATTTAACTTTTTGACTATTGTGCACTTTAAAAATTATAACACTGTTAATTTATTATATTTCAAAACTTTTATAAACCATATTTTATTTAAAAAGCCAAAAATATTTAACTAAAACACATTTTCTTTACATCACTATTTGTACTACCAGCATTGAATGTTTTGACGTTTCAACACTTTTATCGTGTTTGATTGTGTTAGTGCAGAAAGCCACAACTCGGCTTGTGATATAGAGGGTTTTGGATGAATACATATTTCGTTTGAAGTAAAGGTAGTAGCATTTCATTTTCCTTTTGTTCACATTATTTTGTATGCGACCTGGAATATATATGAAACTAAAATACCAACAAAATGTACATGCTGGGTCGCAACTCGCAATTCAAAGTACATGCAAAAGAACACATAGTTCGTGCTCTCTCTAACTTCTGCTTCTTTTTTTTCATGAAATCTCTTGTTTAACTTTTCTTATTCATTGATTGTTGTTGTTTTAAAATCATGAAAAAAAAAATTTTTTAAGGGGAAAAAAGTGTCTTTTATTGTTATAAATCTATATTCTTTGCTCATAACAATTCATATAAGCATATTATTACACATACATAATAATGATCGTATGGGTAATGTAAACAAAATTGCAACATATACAAAATTATCGAATTTCGAAATCAACGAAAAAATCAAAATTTTAAATTCAAAAATAATTGAAATAAAAAAATTTTTTTAATATAAAATGTTTTTAAAACGGACTCAAAAGTATAAAATAATTTTTCCTAGCCACATACACATTCTCAACCCCATACAGATAATCCTGAAAATTTGTGATTGCGAATTTTTAATAACTATAAAAATACTTGTAAGATTAAAAACGAAAAACGTGGGGCGCTATTCTTTACACTTCTTACTATTAACTTGCGCTATTCTTTACACTTCTTACTATTAACTTGCACTACTCTTTACACTTCTTACTATTTTATCTTGCGCCCCATGTTTTTCGTTTTTAATCTTACAAGTATTTTTATAGTTATTAAAAATTCGCAATCACAAATTTTCAGGATTATCTGTATGGGGTTGAGAATGTGTATGTGGCTAGGAAAAATTATTTTATACTTTTGAGTCCGTTTTAAAAACATTTTATATTAAAAAAATTTTTTTATTTCAATTATTTTTTGCTTTTTAGTCTTATGTGAAATTTGTCAATCGATTTTATTGATATTATTTTACATTAAAAAACAATATAAGTAAAACTAAAAAAGTTTTTTTAATTTTAAAAAACAAATATATTTGTATATATGTGTTGGAAGTACCAAATTGACATCACAACTTATTGCTTTTAATCAATCATAACTAAGTTGTGATTAAAATTACATGAAAATTATATTCTAATGAAATGTAGAGAAGATCCTTAGCTTTATTTTCACCGAATATATTAAATATCTATGAGCAACGTAAATCAAAGAAAAAACGTGATAAATATTAAGTAACATAAAACTGAGAATCAATTTTCCCTGAAATCTCCCAAATTACTACAAATATCAAATTACAATGTTCTACAAATACAAATTTGTAGATGTTTATTAAATAAACATTTTTCCCAAACATTGTTATATCATAAAATTAATAGAAATTAAGTTATTGAAGAAAAATGATAATTTTTTATTAAAATCACAATTATCTCTCTCATTTCTCATTTTAACAGCCACCTCTAAAAATGTAGTACCACTTTAAGAATTTTTTTATTCATTTGTTTATTTTTTCTTTCAAAAATATTATTCATAAACAAAAAAAAATTTTTCAAGTGGTACTACATTTTCAGAGGTGGCTGTTAAAAATGAGAAATGAAGCATACTAAAATATTTTTGACTTGAAAATCAGAGTTTGCTTAGATTAAATTTTAGTAAAGAAAAATTAATACTTTCTTTGTTTTAGACCAAATTTGAGGATCGAATATCATAAAAAGTAAAATCTTAAAACTTTCATTAGCGATGTAATATTGCATTGTCATGCAGGTCTGAGCTATGTTGAAAGTTTCAAGTCTCTATCTCATCAAAAAGTTGGTTAAAAATTAAAAATCAATTTCCAAATTTGTACCGAACAGACAGACAAGAAACCAAGCTAATAAAAACATTTTAATGAGCTTTACTATTGGAATTACCTGGTTGCACCATATTATTGCTTAGAAAACTAAAATTTTATAATATTAAAAAAAAATGTAAACTGGAATCTCTAATGCTTTTATATGCTTTTTGCCCTATTCATTCTAAAGGTACCTCTTCACTTATACACTTTTCGAGTGGAAATGTAGCTATCCACTAAATGTAGACAAGTGTATAAATATAAACTGCAAAATGTAACCGTACACTTAGTGGAGTGTTACATTTTTTGTGAAATCCTCCACTTAAAAGTGTATATGTCTAAACACAATTCTAAAGAAGTGGAGATAAATGTAGCGAAGTGGAAAAGTGGACAGAATCTGACAGTTCACTTTTTGGTGTATGACTACATTTTTGTTTGTTTTCAACAGCAGTTCTTGTGTTTTAGTGAATAGTGAGTAAAAAAAAGTGAAAAAATTAAACAAAGAAAATGTCTGGATGTGGTCAAAAGAAATGAAAGAATTAAAATTGATAGAATTATTGGAAAATGAAAATGATTATGGAATGTTACAGTCCTCATATTAAAGGATAAAAATTAAAAAAAAATAAAATTAAAAAAAAATAAAATTAAAAAAAAATATTAAAATCAATTCATATGCAGCGATTTCTGTTAAAGATAATGGCATTTTATTTAATTATTAGTTTCTTTACTTATTTAACTCCTCTGAATAAACACATGCGACAAAATCAGAAAGTGTATTATAAACTTTACTTGACCACTTTAATTTATGAGTGTAAAGACATACTCCACTTTAATGTATACACTCGAAAAAGTGGGAGGTCAAAATATGGAGTACTCCATTACTGTACAAGTCTAAACTGACTCTCCACTTTTGTGGAGTTCTACACCTATTTTCATACCCTAAAGTGTATAAGTGAAGACGTACCTTAATATGTCAATTCGAAAGAGCTTCAGAATAGAGCTTTCTCAGATAAATTTTGATAAAAATGTAAAAATTATGAATTTTATTCGTTCCTCATGAAGGAATCTCTTTTATATTTCAAGCCTCCTTGTATACTCTAGTGAATAAAATATGTGAGTAGTGGAATGATATATGTATAAGGTGTGTTCAGGGTTGCCAGCTCCTTCACCTGATGTGATAGCTAAAACGATGCTCAAAAATAGCTAAAATATAGCTAAGATATTTTTTTGTAGCTAAAAAATGTAGCTAACTAAAAAGTTGTGCTTAAAAACAACGGGTATAAGAAAAAACAAGAACATTTTTCAAAAGAAAGTTCACTTTATCAGACTTTTATCAGCAGCATTATCCAAAATATAATCTACTGAAAATTTTGACATCATTCTAAGAACTTTGCAATTGTCAGGTAATCGGTTTTTTAGTTCTGTTCTGTTATCAATAACTTCACAAAATTTATACAATTTTCACGGATACACTTTTCTTCTTCAATTGTAATTACTTTTTTGTCTTTTAACTCAGTTATTTTGTTTTCGAAATCAAATCCTAAATATGAGCAATGAATATATGGAACAAAATCTCCTTCTAAAAAGTCAATTTGACAGTCTGGATACAAAATCATTTTTACAAATGATTCTATTAAAAAGCACAAATCGTTTAGCAATATCACTGGATCCGATGAATTACTTTCAAATTTTTTATTTAATAATGTAACATCTTTCAAAACTGACCTTAAAAATAAAAGATATATGCAAAGTTGATTTCATTGGAATATTCTTTGTATAGCAATTCCGCTAAATGACAACTGTTATGTATTTTTTTTTAACTTGATTCGAAATAGAATTGTTAAAATATAGTAGATTATGGATTTGTTGAAACAGATTACAGACATAGCTAAAAATAGCTAAGTGCAAATTTTGTATAGCTAAAAAAATAGCTAAATAGCTAACTCTGAATTTTTGAAGCTAAATCAGATAAAAAATAGCTAAATTTAGCTACAAAATAGCTAAATTGGCAACGCTGGGTGTGTTCTTCCTAATTGAACCAAATTGAATCTGATCAATAAAAGAATTGAAATTGAAATTGAAATTTTTATTGAGACTTCATTATATACAGTGTCTTATAGGTAACTTATAACTACTTATATTATTACTAGGTTATTTATTGACTGGTTTTGAATCACCTTGTCACTCTTTTTAACAAAATAGGGTGAAAATAAATATTATTCACTAGTTGTACATTACAAGTTCTACTTAGAAAACATAATAAAAGGTTGAATTTGCTCCTGATTTAACAATTGAGAATGAATTTGAAATTATGATTAACAACTAAAACTAAAAATACAATTAAAATATTAAAAAAATAATAAAAAATAACAAAATAACAAAAAACAAAAAAGTAAACTATGTTACATATTTTACATTTCAAGAGAGGGAGAGAAATTATATCAAGATTATGTATTTGTGTCCATATACATATATGAGTATGTAACACAAATAAAACTCTGGGATGGATGTCAATATCTAATTTGTCAATGTAGTTGTGGCAATGTTTATGCCAGAAATCAGAACGATGAGTGAATTGCGTAATTTTCTCCGTCTCTTGAAGTTAAGGGCTATGGATCTTAAATTTACTTTAATTTTAAGGCACTATGTATGATGAGGATAACTATAAAATAGAATACATTTATATACGAAGATTATGGGTATGTACAAAAGTTATGGATATATAATATAGTGTATAAAATAGTATATTTTAGAATAATTACGCTAGTGAAAGGCCTTCTTTGCCAGCCAATCCTTTGCAGGAACATGTTGTAATAAGAGTTTTATTATTAGAGTCTAATAGGAACTCAGGTATTCAACCTCTGTGATTCATTGCTGAAGCCTTAATGTAGAAGTCCATTTCAAGTGGTTTGTGTGCACTGGGTTCAAATAGTGGTGTAGAATTTATATGACAAAGGTTTATGGGAGAGAGATAAGTGTTATCCAGGGTAGATGAATTTATATTGGAGTTATAAATTTCTTGGACAAAGTGACAAGGGTGGGTTCTCAATCTAGAGATTGTTTTCTTTGCTAGAGAAATCAGGTATGTCATCAGCGGAATAACTCCGGATGTTTGATAAAGGACTGAATTGGGGAACCATTTTTTGCTTTCTACTCGTCTGAATTTACCGGTTATGAATCTAAGAATTTTGCGTTCGAAGTTTTCTAGTTCTTTGGCAACCGTTGGGGAAATTGAGAACCATATTACGAAGGCGTAGGCTAGAATTGGGCGAATTGCTGCTTTGTAAATGAGCAGTTTAGTTTTAATATTTAGTACTTTGCTGTTTAGGAGGATTTTTAATCTTGACACAATTAGTTTGGCTTTGTTAAGTATTGATCTAGCATGTGGATTAAACAATAACCTTTCATGAAAATGTACGCCTAGGTATTTTATACTGTGTTTGTTGGGAATGGCAGAGTTGAACAATTTTAAGGTCATTTTTTTACTTTCTTTGACAGTGTCTTGGTGGCATTTTCCATATGCATTTCTTAGACATAAAATACCACTTTTTTCAGAGTTAACCTTGATACCCCAGGAGAGTAAATAATTTTCAATGTGAGGAATAAAATTTTGGATTTTATCTATGGCTTCGGAGGGCTTGATTCCGGAGGCAGTAATAAGAGTGTCGTCGGCATAGAATATCGGAAATATTTCTGAAGTATTTTGAGAGTTGAGTGAGTTATTAGGTAAGTCATGTAAAAAGATGTTAAAAAGGAGAGGAGCTAAAACAGAGCCTTGTGGGACGCCAGCGAAAATTGGAACTGAATTAGAGAGTGAGTTATTAATGCATATTGATAATGAGCGGTTATTAAGAAAATCAGTAATGATTCTGGTCAAGTGAATGGGGCAATTGGAGCGAATTAATTTGTATATGAGACCCTCTTTCCAAACTGAGTCAAAGGCTTTTTCTAAATCTAGGTCAAGGCAGACAGTGCAACGTTTTTTCCATAGATTTTTTATGGTCAGGTCGGTCAGAGTTAGCATGGCGTGGTCGGTACCATGAGCTTTTTTGAAGCCAAATTGATTCCAAGGGATTAGCTTATTTTCTTCAAGGAAGTTATTGATTTTTTCATTGATAAATCTTTCAAAGAGTTTGCTCACATTAGAAACCATTGAAATTGGGCGAAAATCGTTGATGTTGGAGGCGTTCATTTTCTTAGGTATAGGTATTAATTTGGCAATTTTCCATGAGTCGGGGAAGTATCCGATATTAAGACAATTGTTGAAGAGAATAGCTAGACATGTGTCTAAGAAAGGAGGGCATTTCCTAAGAATGAAGTTGGAAATTTTATCGAAACTAACGGATTTTTTGTTATTTAGTATGCTACGATAAGACTGTATATCTTTGTGGAGACAGAAGGTATCCTTTTCTTCGTAAGTTGGGTTGTCAGCTGGAAATTTCTTTGAAAAGTTGAAGAGAGGTAATGAATGGGTGAGAGAAAAGTTGTTAACAGTATCAATAACAACACGGTTTAATAGGGGGTCATAAGTTGGGTTTTTGGCTTGAAAAATATCCTTGTAAAAGGATTGAAAGGCTTCAAGTTTATCTTCAGTTGTGACTAGAGAAGTGGCTCTAATGGTGATAGGACTGATCAATAAAAGAGCATTTCAATAACAAAGATAAATGACAGTTGTGATTTTACCAACCCTAATAATTTTTATAATATGTTAACTGACTTACTGCTTTTAGTTTTATTTTGATGACTTGGCATCATGAAATTTAATTTGTAATTTATGTTCGTGAAGTGTAAAGTGATTTGAGTGCAGTAAGATTTATATAAACATATAAGCAACGAATTTTTAAAATAAACATGGTGCGGTGTAGTGTAAATATTAAAATAAAAACATCCGGAAAATTATAACGTACAATTGTGTTTAAATCTTGAGAAATACGAAATCCTTTTTAAAACTTTCTGACAATGCTGCTTGGACCAATCATTTTTAAAGAACACACCTTATAGTATAGACAGACATAGCTTGGTTAACCAACTCATTAACCAAAATAAGTGACAGACATAATGTCAGCTGGTTTATTTTGACATTTGTTTATTTAGATTTTTTTCTGTTAATAGCTGTATGACACGGTATTAATTTCATGATTAATTTCGTTATTAAAAAAGAGATAACAAATATGTTTTACGAAAAAGGCAACTAGAAAAAAAGAGATATGAACTAACAATAATTGCAGTATTAATACTGAAAATGTCAAAAAATAACTCTCCCAATTCTCCAAATTCCAATATCCTTCCATTAATCATGAAATTAATCATGAAATTTGAACATTAATATTATTTTTGTGTTGCCATCGTGTTTAGACACTTTTCATAGTTTGATATTATATTTAAACGAGTGTGACGTGTCTAATTATTTATTTCTAATTTTTTTCACTGAGTACAAACAAAATGAATAGAAAAGAAATAATAATCACGAATATTCATTTACTAAATTATATAATTGTCATTTACTTTAAACACAGATACCGGCAACACAACCTTAAGAAAATGTCAGCTGATTTTGATAGTGTGTCTCTGTTTCTCAAATCTGTTGTCTCTTTCTTTAAGTACTTAAAATTTCCAATAATATTAATACCGTGTCATACAGCCACAAGGTAAATAGAATAGGAAGGTATGCTGAAAAGGGGGTTTTAACCTAAAATAAAAATATCAGTTACAGATGACGTAGCTGCGACGACTTTTTGAATTTTTAGAAATAAAACTGTTGTATATGCTATTGTAAGTTTACAATAAGGGGATTCACTCTTTGGTGCAAATAGGTATTGCATCGTTGCATTCGGTGTATCGTAGCACGAATTGTTGTTGTATCGTTTGAAATTCGTGCTACGATACACCGAATGCAACGATGCAATACCTATTTGCACCAAAGAGTGAATCCCCTTAATAATTATATATGTATACATTTTTTGTTTGCAATTCTTCAAATTTTTTTCATTTTCTGTTCAGATTGTTTTCAAATAATTAATTGTATAAAATTTATACAAATATTTTTCTCATCATTTCTGTGAAATATCGAAAGTATACATTTTTTTGCTACCTAAAAATTTATATACATTTTATCAGAATCACATCCTCATATCCCATACTTTATAAGATCATATTATAAAAAATCTAAAAATAAAATATTTGTTTTAATTGTGTAAATTTTTTTCTTTTTCATTTAATTTTATCGTTTTTATTGTACCATCACGACCGCTTGTCTTCAAATACAAACAATCATTTATATCATCTGAATAATTAATTTGTATTAAATGTGTCACACCAAAATGATTATGAAGATTTTTTAAAGTATATTTCAATTCCACAATATTATTTTTTAAATGAATATAAATAAACATGTCCTTGACGGTTACATATTTAAAACCAACGATTTTTTATAATTTCTGCCGTTGTAAACCATTTTTCTTTAATTGATGATGGTAATCGAAAATTAATATGATACAATGGATTTTCAATATTTTCATATCAATTTATATAAATACAATTACCATTATCATCACATAATAATATTTCTTTAGTTTCATCACATATAAAAATTGATTTAATATAACTTTTTGTAATTTCAATTTGTTTAAATTTTAATTTTTTTGGTTTTTTACAACCATGTTCATAAATTAAAAGTTTCTTATAACCGCCAACTAAAATTAAACAATTATTTTCATTTGTTACAAATGTTTCTAAAATTGTACAATTTTTCAATTGAATATCTTCTTTTATTTCCCAATTAAATGTTTTTATATAAATGTATTTGTAAATCTGTTGTAATTCCAACAAAATTTTGTGAATTTTCGCAATTTTTAAATTGATAACATTTAAATTTTGTGAAATTATTAATATTGAATGAATTTATTACTGTTGGAATTTCTTGATATAATTTAACTTTTAAATTATTATCATCATCATCATCATCACCATTCACGCTGAATGATTTGAAAATTTTTTCTAATTCAAATTTAATTAAATTTCCGTCATTACTGGTTGTTAATAATGTTTTAGTTTTTTCATAATAATCAAAATTCCATAAAATTGCACCAAAATGATGTCGCCGCTTGAATATTAATTCACCATTTGAATTCCATACACATAAATTTGAATCTTCACCAGCAGAAATTGCAAACTGATGATTATCTAAAATAAATTCAAAAATTTAAGACTTAAAAAAGACTGGCTACGTTTCAGAATTCAACATTGAGTCCACACTAGGTATATGGTGCATTCACCTTGGTGAATTGATGATTATTGAAACATCGAAATGTAGTTTTGGTGGAAAGATTGTGCAAAGTGTTGTGTTAAATAAAATACAAAATGAAATTAATTTAATACGAAAAAAATTCCAAAAAGAATTCCCGAATTACCTCCAAAAATTGTTAAATTTGAATTTGATTCCATTAAATGCGAACAATACATTGTGGATTTATCAATACATGAATATTTTTCTAAAATTTTAAATGCGTTTTCATGAAAACAATATTCAACAATTAAAAGGACACTATGAGCTGTTAATGGATAAAATTTTACAATTTCTGGGTTTGTATTTTTATTTAAAAACAGCCCATTACTAATCCAATCCGTAATTTTCGAACAGGAAAGTAGTTTAAATTCTTCGTTGATATTTTTTCCTTCATATTTCTAAAAAAAGAGCCAAAAAGACAATTTTCCTAAGATTTTAAATCAAAATATTTTACTACTCACACAATTATGAGAGATCAAAGAAAATTCTTTTGCTCCATACGTTAAAAGAACATGATCTGTTTCATATTCTAGACCATGGATTTTTACTTTGAATTTACAATGTAATTTTTGTCTGAGTCTGATAATGATGTATTCAAATAGCTATTGTGCACCACATGAAGTTCATTTCCGATTGCTGTAGAAAAAAAGGAACTGATTAGCAAAAATAACTATCATAAGTATGTATAACAATTTGAAGATTTATAAAAAAAACTGTACATGAACCCTTAAGGAGTTTAAAAGGTTTTAAGGAGTTCGTTTTTGCAGAGGTGTATTTAGCAGTCTGTCTTTTAATAAATAATCTTCCTCCACAAAATGATTTGAACACACGGCCCAATTATTTTTCACATACTTAAAACATTTTACTGGTTTCACACCACAGGCCCGAATCCATTTCTCAAACATATTTTTTTCAGATGGAAATCTGAAAAATTTAACTTTTTCTTTTGTTTTTCCTGTATAATTTTTACAGGACATCACCACACATTTAACCATTTTAATAGATTTTTTTTTTCAATAATATATAGTCAATTATAGTTTTTAAATATATTTAAATTCACTTTATTTATAAAATAATACAACTTTAACACTAGCCACTATGCAAACTACATATAAAAAAAAATGTAAACAAAAACTTTTACGTCGCAGCTACGTCATCAACTTATTGTAATGTCACTAAAAAACGAAAAAAAATCTCCGCCATATTGCTTTTCAGCATACCTTCCTATTCTATTTACCATGATACAGCCATAAGAGTTTGTACGTTTTTTTTTTTTAATTTTCTAAATTTGAAGTAAATCATATGATAGCAAATGACAAGTAACTGGAATGTTTGACGTTTGTTCATTGGAAAGTACTTAGTTAACTCATAAACCATGCACATTTTGCTTGGTTAATGATGGTTTTTAACCATTTCATTTATATGGTAAATCACTCGATTCGAGTTGGTTACGTTCTTAACCAAGAAGCAGCTTGGTTAACCATAATGTCTGTCAGTACTATAAACCAAACCATAACCATAATAGCTTGGTTAACCACGATAGCTGTCAGTACTATTATAAATCATTTCACCATGATACATATGTATGAAAATTTTTTCGGATTGATTATGATTGCATCAGACTTTTTATGTACATATCTCAATGACCTAAACATATATGGACTGTACAACATCTTCTTTCATGTGGGCTCAAAACAAATTTCGTTAATTCCCTAAGAGTGAGACATATACAGGGTGTCCCGTTTTGTTTGCTTTAATTATACATTTTTTGAAAAAAATGAACATAGCAAATCGATGCAGAATCAATTGAGCTTCTATTTTCTGTAATAAAAATCAGGGTCAATTGAAGCCTTTTTTGAGAAAGACGGGGTTAAATACAAAAATTTGAAAAAAAATCACAAAATTTTGATTTCAAACGCGTCTAACTTTTTAACAGTTAAGAACAGCCCGTATAACCAAGCTATACAGATAGCGATAAAGTTATATAAAGATTTGCGTGAAGTTCGTTATAGAAAAAATCAAGTTGGTGTTGAAGATCGACATCGATTTTAATCACGAAATTCGACGTCAGCTATAAAAGATTTCGATAAAGATCTTTATCGGAATTTATAGACCATAAAAAATTTTGTTCTTTTTTTTTTTTTTTTTCATTTTTTTTCTTGCTTTTTTTTATATTTATTTATATTATATGAAAACAATTCAATTTGAAAAATTTACTCTTGAGATTCGAACCCACGGACCTTCGTGTGTAAAGCCATCCTCTTTGCATTGCACCATTCATCACTGTACCGACTATAGAGCTTATTGTAAATATAAATTGTTCGTTTAAAGACCGATAATGATTCTTGACGATTCTTTATAGATCGTTGTCCGTCTTTGAAATACTTTGAAAATCGATAACGATCAATATAGATTTTGTCTTTGCATCTCGTTATCGTCGATATCTGCGTAAATCGATATAGATATTTAAAGATTTTTTCGTGATTAATCGAGAGCAATGTTTATCTTTATTCCCCGTTAAGGATCGATATAGATCTATATCATAATATTTTTATAATTCTCTTCTCTCTCTGCAATATAATTCTCCTGAGAGCAGGATTTAGATATCTATAAAGATCTATAAAGAACGTGAAACTTCTTTGTATGTTTTTGAATAACGTTAAATATCGTGCAATATCTATAAACATCTATATAGTTGGACAAAGTTACTTCACGACTGGTTGTACGGGAGAGTAACAAGTTAGGTAAGAAAAAGGGCGAAGGGTCCTCTACAGTTTTTTTTAAAAACAAAGTGACCCTTGAGTGCTATTGTGGACATACCGTGAAATAAGAGAAAAAAAATTCAACGCCCTCTAGCGGCGACACCGTTGGGATTTGCCCCCGTCCTCACCGCTAATATTTTTTTGTTTGTCTCGTGAGACCTATCACTGGTATCAAGAAAAAACAAACCAAACGGTACACCCTGTATATGCATTATTTTCGTTCATTCAATTACCCATCTCACTTTCACTCATTGATTATCAAAGCTGTCAAATTTGAATATATTCAAATTTAAAAACGTTGGAAAATCCCCTATTGAAATAACGTAATTACAAGTAAGTTAATGATTTATTTAGGGACAATTTTATTTTTATCTAATTTAAATTTAATTTCAATTCAAGCCCAGTTAATTTGAATTTAATTTGAATGAAAATTGTGCCTCCATCTATCTATTAAAAATATCAAATGTTTAAATTAATCTTCATCTAATGAGACATGGCGGATTCCCTAAGAGTGAGACAACAATATAAATGTTGTCCCATTTTTACAGTATGGTGTTAGATAGGGAAGTTCTATCCAGGTATATATGATATCATTGGATTGCATTCATTTTATTTGTGCGAGTTCGAGAACGTCAAATGATCGTCAATTGACGATATTAAGCTTAAGACGTTGTATTGCTGAATTTCGTCAATTCGTTCGTTTATACTGCAACATTCAAATCTAATTTGTTTGACACAAGAGACTTGTTGTTTTAGAAAAAAATGGAAGAAAGCAGTTTGAATATTAGAAATATTAGCTAATTATTGCATTTAAATTGTATTTGTATCATTCTAAAACAAAAAACTTGTTATTTACTACAATACAAGTGGTAGCTTGGCTACTCTGATTGACGCAGCCATTGGCCACAACCAGACCTGTTTTCTTTCAGCTTCAATAACCGGTTTTTTTTTGTAGAGAGTAGGCGATTTGTAGTACATTTTATCCAAAAGTGGGGATAAAAAACCGGTTATTGAAGCTGAAAGAAGACAGGTCTGGTTCTGGCCTTTGCCAATGCTATTTCACTGAGTGAAAATTTTGATACGTTCTTGATCTAGCTTGCGTGATACGTGATAAGTGTGGAGTCTTGTGCAAATATAAATTTATGTTACTTTTTTCATCATATTTAAGTGGTTAAGTAAGTAATTGTAAAAGTATTGTTAAGTAAACAATATAAAAAAAAATCTTGAATATATATATTTTGTGTACAAAATTATGAAGACGGTCACTATTAAAAAGCAATTCTAATTTATTTCTCCCTTGTTTCGCTTCTAATGTGTATTTTTTATGTTTTGCGTTTTGATAAAAAATAACCTAGCAATATGAAAAGAAAATGTAAAAATCTACTTTTATATGATAAATCTAAATTGATTCCCATTCCCATCCCAATAGGTGTAATTATTCTAGTATTCTGATAACATACTTTAACGCGCATAAAGAAGCATCAACAACAATTTAATATCTAAATTCTAAATATAGAAGTAAAAAAGAAAAGAAAAAAAAAGTTACTCGTTAAAAGTTGTTGGTATATTAAACAGTTTATACGGTGGAAAAATAATCCGAATTTGGATTAAATTGGAAGTAACGTGTAAACGGTAAATTGGGATTAAAATAATGCATGCAAACGTTGATACTTTTATACACTTATAGTATACATATTCTTCTTCCACATAAAAAAAAAAAAAGAAGAACGTGAAGATTCACTTTCACCATAAAAATTAAAATCCGCCATATTGCATTTTACCTCACATATACATATAAAAAAATTGGGATTAAACCCAAATAAATTGGGCTTAAGCCAAAAACCCAATTAGCGAGTTTATAGCAGAAAAAATTGGGAGTAAACCAAAATCCGTATTAAAAGCGAATAACGCATAAACCTGTACAATGGTAGTGTGTTAGATTAGAAGAACTAGTGTTACAGTGTAGTGCCTAGTGAGTACTACGAGTAGTGAGTGTACTGTGTAGGTAGGCTTATTGAGTATGTAATATTAAGAGGAAATGAAATTCTTTGTGAAAAATCATATGCCAAATTAAAGTGAAAAAGGGAGTTAATATCAGAGACGTCTATAATCATATATTTTTTTCTTCAAATTAATGTTTTTAAACCTTTTAAATTGAATTTTAACAAACAAAAGAAAATTTTTTTTCTCAATACATTTGAATATTGGCCTAAATTCTAGGCTCTAGACAGGAAACTAAAGTTTGTCAGTACTTCTAGAGAACGTTAAAGGTTTATTTTATTTATTTATTTATTTTTTTTTTTTCAAATAATGATATATATTCTTTCTAATTTCTCCAAAAATTGACGATAACCTTTCTAACCTTCGATAACTGATGACATTGTTGATTCATTCTTAAATCTCTAAACTTAAATTTTTTTTCTAAATTTTCCCCCTAAATGTTTTTTAAAGACCGTCATTAATGTAGGTTATTCAATTATTATATACATATGTATACATATATTTTTTTCTTCTCAATTTCCAGGGATAATTGTGAATTTTTTTATCGTGTAATATCCATAATAATTTTATAAAAATGTCCACAGTTGATAAGGAAGAATTAGTTCAAAAGGCTAAACTTGCCGAACAATCTGAAAGGTATGTTTAATTGATAAACCTTATAAAGTATTTAAATCACTTTAAACAAAAAAATAATAATAATAAATTATTGGTGTTTATTAAATCGTATTGTATTTCTGTTAGATATGATGATATGGCACAAGCTATGAAGTCAGTTACGGAAACTGGTGTTGAATTGTCAAACGAAGAACGAAATCTTCTATCGGTTGCCTATAAAAATGTTGTTGGTGCACGCAGGTTTGTAAATTTAAATTTATATTTTGCTCATATCTTAAAATACATAGGTCCTTATTCTGATAGTCGTATCACTTGTTATGTGATGTGAACTTACAAATATGGTATTACCGTATTCGATTTAAGTGATAAACATCGAAAAGTGGTGAATATCACAAAATCGATTATTTGTGCTATTCTGGTATTCACATAGAACTGTCATTTTATCGGTTTCAGGTGATTATTTAATCACGGAAAAAATTAAAGTGAAGATGATGAGTTTAAACAAAAAGTAAGAAAAAAAAATACATTCAGACTAAATTTTACTTCTTTTTATGATAATATAAACTTTTTTCACAAAAGCAAGAAAATTCCTAACAGAAAGCAGTTTAAAACTTTAGTAAATGTTATTTTTAAATCATACTTAAACGTCTCTTAAACTTTGAATAAATAAAAATATTCAAACGAATTAAACGTCAACAAACAGTGTTAACGTTTTTATTTAGAATTTCATCACACCACTTATATTGTAGTATCATATGAATACTGTATAACTGTAATACCTTTTTTTAATTTAAGTGATACATCTCGTGACAGTGATCAAAAAGTGATACGAATAGCAGAATAGGGGCCATAATTTTTAATCGTGGTTCTTTAACAATCTGAGTATTCTTGGTACATGCAATGATTATATAAATTTAGCAACCTCTGTGGTACATGTATGTCATGAAAGAAATTAGTTTTGGCCTTTTTTGTTTTTAATATACTACTTACATGTGTATCACAAATCAAAAAGCTTGTTATGAACCACATACCTACTTAGTTTTTTTTTTTTCTATTTTCTTTTGTTTCTTAATTTACTTTTTTTTTAAATTAATCATTTTGAATTTCAAACATGTTCCAGATCATCGTGGAGAGTTATTTCCTCCATAGAACAAAAAACTGAAGCTTCAGCTAGAAAACAACAACTTGCAAGAGAATACAGAGAACGTGTAGAAAAAGAACTTAGGGAAATTTGTTATGAAGTCTTGGTTAAATATAATTTTTAATGTTTTTGATTAATGAATGTATTTAAAGAATAACTTTTAGGGCTTACTGGACAAATTTCTAATACCCAAAGCAAGTAATCCCGAAAGCAAGGTGTTCTATCTTAAAATGAAAGGAGATTATTACAGGTATTTAGCAGAAGTAGCGACAGGAGATGCAAGAAACAGTAAGTTTAATTCTGGTTAATATTTTTAATTTAATTTAATTTATTCATTCAATATTTGTAAAATAATTTAATCTACATATGTATTTGAAATTAATTGTAAAACCCATTGAAAAAAAAACAACAAAAAAACAAAAGAAACACTAATTAATAAATAAACGATTTAAACTAGGTGTAGTAGATGACTCTCAAGCAGCTTATCAGGACGCATTTGAAATTAGCAAGGGTAAAATGCAGCCAACACATCCAATCAGATTGGGCCTTGCACTTAATTTCTCAGTCTTCTATTATGAGATTCTAAATTCTCCAGATAAAGCTTGCCAGTTGGCCAAACAGGTCATTATAAATTCATTTTTTTTTTTAAACAAAAAGATAATGGAAAACAAACGCTGTTTGATCAATTTTTAATACTTTTTTTTTCTTTTTTTAATTTGAATTCAAATTTTTAAAAAAAAATACTCAATTTCCTTACCTACAACAAAAAGATCATTGCTGCATATTAGAGACATATTTGATGCATTGCCGCTGGCATGGTATTCTTTTGTATATCATTTTCAATTTTTACAATTGTCTTCGTTCAAAAATCAAAACTCATATGAATCTTTGTTTTTAGAAATCTCACAGTATTAATATTCTATGTATCAATTTCATTTGTCTATACCTTTCGAAGTTTTTCAAAAATATGCCATATGTTTAGAGAAATTAACTGTTATTTCATAGAAATTTTTGAATATTTTATCTTAAAAGTTTAATCATACAGGTAGCATGAATAATGTTAAAATCATAACGAATTAAGCAGAAAAATTTTATTAGAATTTTCACAACAGCTAATGTTAAATTTCGAAATTAACAAAAAATCAAAAATATAGAAATCTGAGCTGTTCTAATTAAATTCATTAAAAAATTTGATGTCTTTTAATTTAAATATTTCAAATGAAAACAATTTTTTTTCTGCTGAATATCGTCAAGATTTACGTATTTTTAAGGTCATCATCAATGTTACACATACACTAAAAAAAAAGATAAATGTGTGAAAGACTTAAATTGTTCATTCATCATAAAGTTTGTGTGCAACTTCGAAAACGTTAGATAATCATCAATTGACGAAATTTAGCTTAAAACGACTTGCTGAATTTCATCAATTTATGAGTATCTGACGTTTTCGAAGATACATCTTGCCTTAAAATTTTAACTACAAAATTATTCTCGTTCTCGTTAATAAACCAAAATTTTATGATTAACTTAACATACACTGCGGAGCAACAGGATAGGTATACACCTTATTTTTTTCAAAAATCCTTTGTTTAAGGAAGTGTATCAAAACAACTGTCACATATGTTAAATGGTGATGACCAACAAACTAACGGTATATATTTTTTATTGCGTTTCTATTTTGAAATTGTACGTAAATCGGGTTTTTTCCAAAAATTGATATGAAAAGGCGGTGCAACAAGATAGGTACACTAGTTGAATTTGAACTATTTGAAGTGTAAGTTTAAAGTAATAACTTCAATTGTGAAAATAGAGTAAATTTGAAACAATTTTAATTAAATGGGTGAAAAAAAATTTTTCACATTGGAGGGCATTGGCAGAATAAAGGCAATACAAGAAGAAGGCTATTCTAAGAGACAAATTGCAAAAAAAATTGGACGCAGCGCCAATGTAGTGTGCAGATTTTTGCGTGGTTCAGAAAACTATGGATGAAACTTTAAAAAAGGAGTAAAAACAGCTATTGCAGAGATATCTGCTAGTGTATGGATGGTGAGGAGGCTTCTACATGAAAGCCGAACCTTGCATCTTAAGCGAAAACCACCGCTCACCCAGGTGCACAAAAAAAAAAAACGAGTCGAATTTACTAGTCGTCATATGGCCTGGACCGTAGAATAGGAAAATATTATCTTTTCAGATGAAAATGATTCAACTTAGATGGTCCAAATGGCTATTCGTACTATTTCCATGATATCAGACGTAAAGAACTTATTTTATCTAGGCGCCATAGTCGGTAGGCTCTGTTAT
This sequence comes from Bombylius major, assembly GCA_932526495.1. Lineage (NCBI taxonomy): Eukaryota > Metazoa > Arthropoda > Insecta > Diptera > Bombyliidae > Bombylius > Bombylius major. The sequence goes on along the minus strand of OW052046.1, from coordinate 30,165,478 downwards.
GGTCTAGGGAGCCTTTGCCTATAACGGCCCCGTAATGTTAAAAAATTTTAGGAAGACGTCAAATAGCAGAAACTTATATTTCAACTTTACAAATGGCAGCAGCATGGGCGGATTAAGATGTTGAAAGCATGGACTGTGCATACCCGCACACGTTGTAAGAGACTGGTTTACTCAAGAAAACATCACCGTTTTCGAATGGCCCTCACGGTTACCGGACCTCAACATTATTGAAAATCTTTGGGGATGGTTTACTCAAAGAGTTTACAGAAATAGCAAGCAATACCAAAATATTGGAGCACTTAAACGATGAATTTCAATTGCTTGGGCGGAATTTCCTTCTGAAATTATCCAAAATCTTAATAACTCCTTACCAAACAGAATATTTCAGGTTATAATTAGAAATGGTCAGAAATTAATAAAATAATATAAAACATCTAAAAGTTGGAAAATGTGTTTAAATTTTCCTTGCTAAATTTTGTGCTCACAAGCAATAACCATCTTAAGTCTGAAAACGTTATTTTGAGTAAATGCTATTTAAAAGTTTGAATATCTTTCTGAAAAAAATTTCTAGAGTTATTTTTAAAAAAAAATTGTGGCTTAAAACTTTTCATAGCAAAAATGATTTTATAACGCCACTATTCTCAACCGTTGATTATTTCAGAAGAATCAAGCAAATAAGCCGTTATTGCATATGCAAGTCAATATCATAGCAACATAGGCGATAATGTTTTTTTATAATAACTTCCGTTAAAATTACGGTACAATAACGAAATTTTGTTTACATAAGCTGTTTTGTATGAAAAATATGCTGGTATACCTAACTCAAACTTTTCTTAAGTAGACTTAAGCGGTTATTGTTTGTGACCAAAGAATTATTTTTTCAACAAGGTTTTTATGATATTGCAAGTGTACCTATTATGTTGCACCGCCTTTTCATAGCAATTTTTGGGAAAAACGGCCCTTATTCTGAGATGCGAATCACTTGTGATATGAAGCGATTTTACTAGTGTGGTATTACCACTTGCGAATTAGGTGGTAAATATCGAAAAAGTGATAGTTGTAACTTTTTTTGGTATTCTGACATTCGTGTAAAGCTGTTTCTCCTCATGTTTTTGTGATAAATTCATCACGTAAAAATTATAGGTGATAGATTTGAAGATGGAATTAAACAAAAGGTATGTAGTAAAATATAATTAATTACATATATAATTTTGTATTGTTTTTTATTACTTTTTGAATAATCTTTTAAAATTAAATATAAATAATTTAAATAAAATTACAACAAAAAAACATATTTAGATTTTAGTTCATTTTATGAAGGAAAATCAAAATGTGGTTATCGCTAAAGGCATGAAATATGCAGAAAACACTTTTTTGTTGTTGTAATTTTTTTGCTGCAATACATGATGAAAAAAATTATTTAAAAAGTAATAAAAAACAATACAAAATTATATAATTAATTATATTTTACTACATAAATTTTGTTTGATTCCGTTTTCAAATCTATCATCTATAATTTTTACGTGATGAATGTATCACAAAAACATGAGAAGTAACAGCTTCACAAGAATGATCTATAGGATTAATTAAGTAAAAGAACTGAATAATTTTTTTTTTTTTTTTATTAAGTATAAGTCAAATAAATATAAGTATATAAATTTAAAATACAAAATAAACAATAAAGTTCATTATTTCTCTCCTTATTCTAACTCCAGTTTTATTATTTTCGTTTTCATTCAAATTTATTAAACGTCAAACGGAAATGTTACCCTTTGTAGTTCATAATTCTATCACTTCGTAGATACTATGAAATAATCGTATCACGTGAATCTCAGAATACCATTCTTGAATCGAAGTGATCACTACTAACGCTTCGTATCACAAGTGATGCGCACTTCAGAATAAGGGTCCCAATTCACGTACAATTTCAAAATAGAAACGCAATAAAAAATATATACCGCTAGTTGGTTGGTCATCAACATTTAACATGTGTGACAGTTGTTTTGATACACTTCTTTAAACAACAGGTTTTTGAAAAAAATAAGGTGTACCTATCCTGTTGCTCCGCAGTGTACATGTTACATTGGTGTAATCACTGAAAGAAAAAAAATTACTACCTTGTTTTCAATGTACGTCGCTAAAATAAAATATTTTAGAAATAAAAAAAAAATTCTTTTTTATTTTTTAATTTTTTGAACAAAAATAAGGAAGAAAATATTAATTTTTCCTTTAGTAATAAGAATAATAAAAAATTATGCGTACCATACAACATGTTTTCGAATTTGATGTGGTTCTTCAATGTTATTTTTGGAGAAGGGTTGCGTTTGAAAATTCAACATTGTTAAGTACCACACAATATGGTGGTTACAGGTTGTGTTTATTAGTATTTTAATCCGGTGATTATTGAAACATATAGAAGTAAGATTTTAATGGAAAGGTGAAACATGTTGAATATTAAAACGCAGCAAAGTTTTTGGATTTCAAATGAATAAAATCTTTGTAACATTGTAGACTTTTCATTATGAAAAAGGATATGTAAGTTTTAGAGTAAATTAAAGGAAAAAAAAACAAACTATTTCAGATCTCTTTAATTGAATTCTAAAATATTTTTCACATATTGTGTACATATTATGTTTTATTTATTTTAAATGATCAAATCTGATTTAGTGGTGGTGGAGGATTCACAAAAAGCTTATCAAGAGGCATTTGATATTGCTAAAACAAAAATGCAACCAACACATCCAATTCGTTTGGGTCTTGCACTAAATTTTTCAGTTTTCTATTATGAAATTATAAATTCTCCAGCTAGAGCCTGTCATTTGGCTAAACAGGTTACAACAATATTATATATATACATATATATATATTTTTTTTTCTTATTGTTTAAAAAAAAAAGGCTTTTGCATTTAAGTATGTTACTAATTTATAATTATTATTTTTTTCTAACAATTTTTAACCTGTCTAATATGTGAAAATGATGCATGAACAATTATTTTCTTACAATTAACCACCTGAAAATTCGAATTACCATAAAAAAATATATTTTCCACCTTTCATTGGACTCAAATAATGCAGCAAATCTTATTTTTAACTCAATTGTGTTAATGTAGGTAATTTTTTTTATTAGTATCCAAATTTTATTCGGCATGTTTATTACTAAAAAATAAAATTAAATTAACCATAAAATTTTATGCAATGTAAACTTTAAAGTTTAATTTGAACGTGTGATCAAAATTCAATTATAATATTACTTCGCAATATTAAATTTCATTGAAGTGTAATATACAAGTGCCTTTAACTATTTGATCAACATTTTTTTTTCTTCTAAAAATGGCGTGCTGTTTTTTTTGTATAAAAAAAAATTTTTTAATTAACTTTTTGTACAATTTATATTAATAAAATCGCGCTAAGATAAACCTCGATAACATGAACAGCTCTAAATTTTGTATGGGCTATTTTGTAACATGAACTCAGACTCTATAACATTAAATTTTGCAACAACTAAGATAAAATGCCCTCTTAGAGCGGGTTTATACGGTCACTTTTTTCAATGGCATTGACGCCCATTCCGCTTTGTTAAATAGGAAAGAAGTAACAAGTATGTGTTGGGAAGTCACTCACGGGATAATCGAACTTTTTCTTCGAGCACGCCGGTTCCCTTTTGTGCTATATTCGTAATTTTGAATTTTTTTTATATTATCGCATCTCCTTTTCATTTTATATTTGTAATGACACAGCTCATATCTATCTTTATATATGGAGATGAAACATACACAACATATATTGTCGTTTCATCTTACCTAACAAGAAATCGGTATAGAAGAGAATGAAGAGAATTTGAGCTATGGTAAAAAAGTGACTGTGTAAACGTACGTACGACTTTTTCGTAATTTAACAAAGCGGAATGGGCGACAATGCCATTGAAAAAAGTGACCGTATAAACCCGCTCTTAGATTATATTTCCAAAAGAAAGCAAAAAAATAGTATAACTGAAATTTTATAACTTTATTACAATAAAAATTCCATTGAAAAATGAGAGTTTTGAGCTTAATTTACGTTTATCCATTATAACAAGAATTATATCTAAAATGAACAAAGGCGAACATTAATTAGTTCATCTTAGCGCGATTGCATTGTATATATGAATACTTAAGTATATACATATAATTTTTTTTTTAAGAAAGATTTTTATAAATTTGTTTTTTTCCTCTTTTAAATTAATTTAATATAAAATAGGCATTCGATGATGCAATAGCTGAATTGGATACCCTCAATGAAGATTCATATAAAGATTCAACATTAATTATGCAATTATTAAGAGATAATCTAACACTTTGGACATCAGACGCACAAGGTGATGCAGATGAAACTCAAGAAGGTGGTGATAATTAACCAAATATATTATGTTTCATGACTGTAATAGAAATTTTCAAAAGTTCTTCTAAAAAAGTAGCGCACTGGATTGCCTTAACTTTACATAAAAATAATATTTGAAAGTACTCTTTTAAATGAGTTTAAATTAATAAACAAGTAATTAATTTAAAAAATATATTATTTTTTGTTCATAAAATCCCTTTCTTATATTTATAAGATTTTTATTGTAAAAAAAAAAAAAAAAAAAAAAAAAAAAAAACTTTTTTCTTTTAAATAAGTAATAGTTTGTTAAAAATAGTTAACAAGAAAAAAAAACGAAATATTATCTAGTAATGTTTTTATTTATACGAAGTATTCGTGCTGTTATCTTGAAAAAAAATTATGTTTTTAGATTAAGTTTTTTCTTTTTCATTATTTAAAATTTTTTATTTTTTATTTTTTTTAATTTTTTTATTTTTTTTTTTAAACCAAAGTTGTAGAAGTAGAAGATGTCCAAAGACAATATATCCCTATGGCACTCAAAATTTTTGATCTGGAGCGTGATATCACACCCCAGATCAAAAATTTTAAGTGCCATAGGGATATATGTATTGTCTTTGGATATCTTCTACTTCTACAACTTTGCTTTAACGCATAATAATACTCAATCGAAATAACACTGTTACACTATTACTCATCCACACATTATAAACATGTGTTTCAGTTTATTAAAACACGAAAATTCGAAAGAAGAAAAGAAAAATTAAAAGTGTCGCTTCTTTCTTAGGGGAACAATAACATTCTTAAAAATTCTAAGGTTACGCGCAGACAGAAAGCGGAGCTGAGCTGAACTGAACTGAACTGAACCGATCAGCTCAGCAAGAATATATTCGACTGCGCACATAGAAAGCGGAGCTTATTCTATGAGTGAAATTAAGTGAAGGTAATTAATTCTTCCATTTTTACTCTCACTATACATTTTACTTTTTACAATCAGCAACTGAATCTGCTGATCGAAACAAACAACAAGAAACTGCAGAAATCAGCGCCGATAAGTTCAGTTACGCAGTTGTTGTGCGCATATAAGCTGCTTATAGTATTGCTTCCAATACATTGCGTGTTTGTTTGTTGCATTCTAAGCTGATAAGTTCAGTTCAGTTCAGGTCAGCTCCGCTTTCTGTCTGCGCGTAACCTAAGAGCCGAAAAAGAAAAAATGAAAATGCTTAAGACAAAAAAAAAACAAAATTGGTAATGAAAAATAAATGAAGAAAAAAAAAAGAAAAATAAAATAATATTTAAAAAGTAAAAATAATTACGAAATACATAGTTAGAAATATTAAACTTATTTCAAAATAATATGTAAAAAAAAAATATTTTTATTCATTTTTAGTTTTGTTTGAATGTATTTGAATTTTATTTATATTTTTTGATCTTGTTTTTAAAAATGAAATTAAATTTGTTTGCTTTTAAATTTTCATTTATTTAATTTAGCTCTTTAATGAGAAATTTCTTTTTCTTCTTCCAATGGCATAAGCAATTGGTACAAACTTTGGCCTCTTCGATAACCACCTGTCTTTAACATTACCTGTTTTTAAAATGAGAAATTTCAATAAGTTAATAATTGATGGTATAGGCGTTAAATATTTTATTAAGATTCAATTGAATCCATCAATAGGACATACAAATTCTAAAAAATTGTTCTGTTATCGTACTTTCTTGTATTGAAATTGTGAGTTCATACCTTGTTCAATAATCATGTGGAGAATCATTTACTTTTTTTCGGTAACCCTTTTGGTTATTTTATTTTGTTACTGAATTACTGCATAATATTCTACTTTGATGGCAAGACAGTGCCTGTATTGTGCCTTGGTTTCTTGTGTAGGCTCCCTCCAATTTGTCCTGTTTAATGCAGGGCCAATTTCTTATTTCTCTCATCCTACATATGCCTCTTTTTTCTTTCCGGGTTTCTGTTAGCAGTTTTGGCTAGAGGTCGCGGCCTTTTTTAATTATTCAAGCTTGACTTGAATATCTTGCGAATGCAAGAAAATTTTGATTTTTGAACATAACCCGCCATTTTGAAATATACGTCAGCTGTTGGCCCTTTTCATTAATACGCAAATTGCGCAAATGACGCAAACGCCATGTTCATTTATTTTTTCCAGTGCAAGTTGCAAAAGTATTAACTTCATAAATGATTTTCCAGTGCAAGTTGCAAAAGCATTAGCTTAATAAATTAAAACTTGCAGAGCAAATGATTGCAAATAAGCAAATACTTTTCAGAAGTTGCTTTGTTAACTCAGTCAGATTGCAATTAGACAACAATTTCTAATTTCCAGTGCAAATACGTCATTTGCGCATGCAACTGATAACGGTACTTTCATTAATGCGTCGTCAACCTACGTCGACGACTCGAATGCACTGGAATTGTAATCAGAGTCGTCAACTGTGCATGCAAGCAGTTATTAGAATAAATGAACATGATTCGCCATCTTCAAATATGACGTCACAATCTTTATAAAATTTAATAATTTTTTATTCATTTAAATCTTATTTTAAATTTAAAATCGAACTAAAGAAATGTCAGGAAAAAAAATGTACAACACTAACTATTCGTTCTAATTGAAAATAAACATCGCAGTCGCCTGAAAACGATTGAGTAATTTCAGCCGAATGCGCTGCAAGCTTGAATTAATGAACATGATACCATTCGACGGACGACGACTGCACTGGAAAGTAATTTATGAACATGATTTTTACGCCGTCAGCGCCGTCGATGCATTCATGAAAGTACTGTTATGAAACGGGCCGTTATTCAATGAATTTAACAGTTTTAACATATGATTTCTTGATTTCAAATTTGTAGAATATAATTCATATTGAGGAATGGAATTTTTAAGAAATAAAAAAAATTTCATTGTCAAAAAGGTACTTTATTAAAAATTCAAATTCATCAACATTGTTTTTATATAAAAAAGTAAAAATTTTTGGATTAGTTTATGTAAGGTGATAGATGATCTACACCGCATTTTCAGTCCTATAATAAACTGACTAGAATGAATTTCAATTCAGTTATTTAAGTAATACACAGAATATCTATGGAGTAGTCTTATAAAATGATCATTCAAGTTCAAAAAATTACTAAATAATATAAATTTGTTTTTGAATTTCATTTGTTTGTTTTTTTTTTTTTTTCTATTAATTCTACACATATAGTTTTCATTACTTTTTCTAAATTATAAAAAATAAAAATAAAATAAAAAATAAAAATGTTGTCCGCAACAAAATATAGTTTCAATCTAAATTTCTAGTGTTTTCCAATATTTTAATGGTTTTTGATACAAAAATGATCTTATAATGTATTCAGTATTTTTATCAATTTTATATTCTGGTTTCCAATTTTTAATTAAATAATAACAAGTTACATAACTAAATTTTGATAATTTTACACAGGCACAAATAGAAGCTTGTTCTACGATTTTATTATTTTCACATATCACTAAAAAATGTCGTAATAAATCAATATATTTTTCAATTTTGAATGTAATTGGAAAACCTTTAAGTATAACTGTTAATGATTCTAATAAAATTGCAATTCTTTTACTATAATCATTTTCATCTAATATATTTTTACAGTTATTTATATAATTGTATAATTCATTCAATTTTGGTACAATACATTTTTGTAAAACGTAATTTTCAGTCCAATTTTCATCAAAAAATTTACATATTAAACCAAAACTAAATGGAATATTACAATATTTTTTTAACATTATTCTATTAATTAATTTTTGTATTAATTGATTTTTATCAATTTCAAATCGTGTATGATATAATTTTAAAATATGATAAACTTCACGATGTTTTTGATCTTTTTTATTAATATCATATTTAAAACTATTTAATATACAATAAATTGTATATAATAATGGATCATCATCATCTTTATCAAAATTATTACTATCATTTGGATAATTTTTATCTAAATCATATATTTTTATTACATCTGGATATGACACTAAAATATAATAAATCATTGGTATTGCTTTATATCTGTAATTGAATAAAAATTTAGCAATTAATATTCTTGCTTTACTATAACCACCATTATCACTACAATCAATTAAACCAATATAAAATTGTGTTAAATTAATAATATTTCTTAAATTTATTTTACGATCATTATTATTTGGATGATAAAATAAATTGTATTTTTTATTTTTAAGATCAAATAGAATTTTTTCAATTTTGCCAATACATATTGTATTTAAATTTTGTATAGATTCTTTTAATTTCATAATTAATACAATACATTTTTGATGTGTTTTTGTCATAATTGGGGCTGGTGGTGTTGATTTATTGTCTAAATAATTATCTTTTAAATTAATTTCATTTGTATCTTCTAGGATTTCAATAATTGATTTACAAAATAATTCAATAAAGTTATGACAACATTTTATATTATTTAAACGTAATATACATTTTTCAACATCTTTTTCCATTGCAGAACTTATAAGATAATGTTCAATAATGCTACGCGTACGTTTTATTATAATTGATTCAGATATTGTTTCAATTTTATTTTTATTTTCTTTAATCTGTTTGTATTCAGATATATCATATTTTTGTAATAAAGCTTCTAATACTGTTTTATCAGAGTATTGATAAGTTTTTTCCAATTTTTTATATTTTAATTCTTGGATTTCTAATTCAGTTGGTTCACATTGATATATTTTTTTTAATCTTCTAGGAGGACTTGCTGGTATCACTTTTATTTTTGCTGACTGTTGTAAAGGTGTTTCATCTGGTTCACTCAACTCAACTATTTCACTGACTTTATTCATTTTATTATTTTCCTGTTTATTTATGTTTTCCTGTTCATCTTCATCGGAATCAATCACAAGGGATTTGAGTTTTTTCCTGCGATATTCAGCCAGTTTAAAGTCTTCATCATCCATAACTTCTTTCACATTATTTTGAATTGGTGTTTCGTAAAGACTACGCTTTTTCAATAATACACTTTTCGGTTCCAATTGTTTGACTTCTGATTCAGCTGGTTCTTTATCAATTTCATGTATTTGAGGTATTTCAAATTTTTTATCATCCATAATTTCTCCTTTATTTCTCTGTATTGGTATATCACAATTACGATTTGATGTGTAAGTCCTGAATGGTTTATTAAGAATTTTGAATTTTTCATTATCAGTAACATCTTTTCTATTATTTTGTATGTGCTCATTATCATCGAAATCAATCTCATGAGATTTGCGTTTTTTCCTGCGATGTTCAGTCAGTTTTAAGTCTTCATCATCCATAACTTCTCCCATATTATTTTGAATTAGTTTATCACAATGATTATGTTTTTTTACTATTGCATTTTCCGGGTTCAATTGTTGGGCTTCTAGAGAAACTGATTTAAATTTATTACCATCCACAGTTTCCCCCATATTTTCTTGTATTGGTGTAATATAATTAGGATTAAATACATAATTTGCGAATAATGATTCATTACTAAATTTGTTTTTTCTACTTAATACTCTACGTGTACGTGATGATGATGTTTTAAAGACAGGTAATTGTAATGATATTTCAACTGTGTCATTTATTACTTCTTTTTTATAATTTACATCATCGATATCCTTGATATCATTTTGTATTGGAGTAATATTAAGAATGCATGCTTGTAAAATATTGAAAATTTCTTTATTTGACGGTTTTAATGTTGTATCCGATGATTCTTTCGAAAATGAACATATATCATTAATTACTGGTGTAGACAAATATGATGATAAGCATTTAGATTTATAAGATAATGATTTATATAGTTTATTTTGACAATTATTCAATTTTTGTTCATCTTCATTATTATGAGTATCATTTTTTGAAGATTTCTTTTCTAAAAATAAACATGATGCATTTTGTTGTTTTTCAATCGGATTTTCAAATGGATTCAAAGATAATTCTTGTACACTTTCATTTGATATAATATTTTCATCATTTTTTATCGTTGATGTTGAATAATTCATTTTATTGGAATTATTCTGAATAACATTTGATTCGGATGGGTCTCTATCAATTTCAAATATTCGAGCTGTTTCACGCTTTCCATTATCCATACATTCTTTCCTATTTATTTTTATCTTTTCAACTTCATCGGAATCAATCACATGAGATTTACGTTTTTTCCTGCGAAGTTCAGCAAATTTTAAGTCATCATCCATAATTTCTTTCACATTATTTTGAATTGGTGTTTCGAAAAAACTACGCTTTCTCAATAATACACTTTCCGGTTCCAGTTGTTTAACTTCTGATTCAGCTGGTTCTTTATCAATTTCATGTATTTGAGGTATTTCAAATTTTTTATCATCCATAATTTCTCCTTTCTTTTTCTGTATTGGTATATCACAATTTCGATTTGATGCGTAAGTCCTGAATGGTTTATTAGGAATTTTGAATTTTTCGTTATCAGTAACATCTTTTCTATTATTTTGTATGTGCTCATTATCATCGGAATCAATCACATGAGATTTGCGTTTTTTCCTGCAATATTCAGCCAGTTTAAAGTCTTCATCATCCATAACTTCTCCCATATTACCTTGAATTGGTTTATCACAATGATTATGTTTTTTTACTAATGTACTTTCTGGTTTCAATTTTTGGGCTTCTGGTGAAGCTGATTTAAATTTTTCATCATCCATAATTTCTTTCACATTATTTTGAATTGGTGTTTCGTAAAGACTACGCTTTTTCAATAATACACTTTTCGGTTCCAATTGTTTGACTTCTGATTCAGCTGGTTCTTTATCAATTTCATGTATTTGAGGTATTTCAAATTTTTTATCATCCATAATTTCTCCTTTCTTTTTCTGTATTGGTATATCACAATTTCGATTTGATGCGTAAGTCCTGAATGGTTTATTAGGAATTTTGAATTTGTCGTTATCAGTAACATCTTTTCTATTATTTTGTATGTGCTCATTATCATCGGAATCAATCACATGAGATTTGCGTTTTTTCCTGCAATATTCAGCCAGTTTAAAGTCTTCATCGTCCATAACTTCTCCCATACTACCTTGAATTGGTTTATCACAATGATTATGTTTTTTTACTAATGTACTTTCTGGTTTCAATTTTTGGGCTTCTGGTGAAGCTGATTTAAATTTTTCATCATCCATAATTTCTTTCACATTATTTTGAATTGGTGTTTCGTAAAGACTACGCTTTTTCAATAATACACTTTTCGGTTCCAATTGTTTGACTTCTGATTCAGCTGGTTCTTTATCAATTTCATGTATTTGAGGTATTTCAAATTTTTTATCATCCATAATTTCTCCTTTCTTTTTCTGTATTGGTATATCACAATTTCGATTTGATGCGTAAGTCCTGAATGGTTTATTAGGAATTTTGAATTTTTCGTTATCAGTAACATCTTTTCTATTATTTTGTATGTGCTCATTATCATCGGAATCAATCACATGAGATTTGCGTTTTTTCCTGCAATATTCAGCCAGTTTAAAGTCTTCATCATCCATAACTTCTCCCATATTACCTTGAATTGGTTTATCACAATGATTATGTTTTTTTACTAATGTACTTTCTGGTTTCAATTTTTGGGCTTCTGGTGAAGCTGATTTAAATTTTTCATCATCCATAATTTCTTCCACATTATTTTGCATTGGTGTTTCGAAAAAACTACGCTTTCTCAATAATACACTTTCCGGTTCCAGTTGTTTAACTTCTGATTCAGCTGGTTCTTTATCAATTTCATGTATTTGAGGTATTTCAAATTTTTTATCATCCATAATTTCTCCTTTATTTTTCTGTATTGGTATATCACAATTTCGATTTGATGCGTAAGTCCTGAATGGTTTATTAGGAATTTTGAATTTTTCGTTATCAGTAACGTCTTTTCTATTATTTTGTATGTGCTCATTATCATCGAAATCAATCTCATGAGATTTGCGTTTTTTCCTGCGATGTTCAGTCAGTTTTAAGTCTTCATCATCCATAACTTCTCCCATATTACCTTGAATTGTTTTATCACAATGATTACGTTTTTTTATTAATGCACTTTCTGGTTTCAATTGTTGGGCTTCTGGTGAAGCTGGTTCTTTATCAATTTCAAATATTCGAGTTATTTTACACTTTACATCATTTACGATTTCTCTTGTATTATTTCGTATTAGTGAATCATAATCATTAGTGAATTTCTCATTAAAATTACTCCAATTATTCGAATTATATGATATACATGTTTTTATTTGCTGGTGTTGATCATTTTGATTTTCTGTATTTTTTTCATTAGATTTTTTCAAAAATGAATCTAAATATTTCTTGATACAAGCATTCAAACCTTTATTTTCAAATAAATGTTTATTAATAACATCTAAATTAAATTGTTGTGTATCAAATATTTGTGAAAAAATTGAATATAGATTTTTGGCACAAGCAAGTTTGAAAATTATATTCACATTACCTTCGTTTGAACATTCCAAAATGTATAAAGAATTTTCATTTTTCGAATTTTTAAAAAAATCTTCTTTAGTTTTATTTATTTCTAATTGTTTATCATGATTTTCTTGCTGGGTATCATCAATCTCATCTTCTTCGCAATCTTTAAAACCAGTACAATCATTAAATGTTTGATCATCTAGCATTTTTAAAACTACATCAACAGCCGTTGTATTATGATTTTTGAATTTTTTTTTTTGATTAGGTTTTTTGAATTGAAAATCTAACGAATCCATATTTTTCTTGTCTGAAATTTTTAACAATTTCTTTAAAGTATTTCCATTTTTTAGTTTTGTTATATTACTTTTTTTAAATACATTTTTTAAATTTACATCATTATTTGGTTTACCTTTTTCAATATTTTCAACAGCATTTGTTGTTTCATTATAAACATTATCATCATCTTCATATTCATTACTATCACGATTTTCACAATTCTTATCTGGGAGATTAGTAAATAAATCATTATGTTCTACATCTGGAATTTTTAAATTGTTTTGTTGTGGTTTATCACAGTTATCTAATTAAAATTATAAAAAATAAAATAAATTAATTTAAAAAGAAAAAGACAATGAAATATTATGATATTACCTGATGGAGAAATAACAAGTGGATGAAATCTAGGAGGATTTTGAAGTAATTTTTTACAATACGGAGGTTGTGGAATTTTTTCATCATATTCTTCATAAGAATATGATAAATAGTTGTTTGTAATTTCGGTTTGTGTAGATTTATGTCTTTTATATAACATGCCAGCGTCTTTAATTGGAGAAATTGCTTTTGGTATATTAAATGACGTATTTTCTAGTATACTATCTACAGTCATATTCAAACCTTCTGAACTTTCAGGAAAACTAGTACCAAGTGAACGTGTTTTTATGAAAGCTGATGTACTACAACTTCTAGTTGTAGTAGATGATATGTATTGAGTCCCTTTATCGACTGTAATTTTCTTTTGGTTTAAATTATTATTATCTTCTTTTGAATTTGTCATGTTACAATCATTTTGTAAATAACTTATTTGAATATTCACTTCATAGTTTTGATTTTCTGCTATAGGATTTGGTGTTTCATTGATTATAGATTTCAACTGTTTTTTCTTCTTTGAAGATTTACTGAACTGATTGAGTTGTTTTGATAATTTTGTTGTAAACTTCTTAGTAGTGCTATTTAATAAATTATGTTGGTCTAAAATTTTTGAATGATCTATAAATTTATTAGCTAATGACTCATAATCATCTAGATTTTTTGTACGTTCATCTTTAAGTTTCACTTTAAAATCTTCTGCAGCTTGTTCTGCTATAAATTTCAAATTAAGTATTTTATTATTAGCTTCTTTTAATTGTTCCTTTTGATCATCTAATTGCTTCTTGAGATCAAGATTTTCAACTTCTGTTTTCTGACTTTTTTTATAACGTTTTATAATGCTTTGCAACATTTTACTCACTTCTGGGTTTTTGAATCTTTGTAATGTTGATCCCTGTGAATTTTTGCCTGATTTATTCATACTGGAGGATGAAACAGCATCTTCTTCGACAGTTTCACTGTGTGATAAAGTGATACTTTCGCCAAAATCAATTGCCATTAGTTCATCCATCGCAAAATAATTTATTTAATTTAAACCAATTTTTAATATTTTGCCGGAGTACTACAACGTGAAAAAACAAAATTTCAAATTTTTGACAGCTCCCGTCAGACCATTGATTCCCACACACACTGGATTTAACAATTTTCCAAAGTCTTGTTCACACTAAATATTGTCTTGTCTGACATTTAAGTTTTCAAATTGCTAATGTCAAAAATTTGCTTCTTTATTCTTTATTGAAGATGTCGTTAGTAATTTGAATTTTTTTTTCTACAAAAATTTCAGTTAACAATCATGCCATGGGAAAAGAAACACTATACTTTATTTAACAGTTAAAGTCAGTATTGTGCTTATGGAGGCAGTACCCGATGATATTGTGATAATTTTACATATAATTGTTTGTAGGAAATTCTAAAAATCATATTTCTGTCAACCTTAACAAAGGTACTTTTTAAATTTAAAATATGCTAACGGGGTGTTTCAAATTGTACAGAAATCATTTCAACTTTTTTTGTTCAGAAAAATTTTTTTAAAAAAGCAGTTTCTGTACGAATTTCACATTCCTGTATCTTTATATTTGATAAAGAAGTAATTCAATTTGGAAATATCATAAAAATTTTCGATTTTCAATGAGATATTCCAATTTTTGTTCGATAATTTTTTAATTTCTAAGAACGAATCATCCTGTACTTTTACAGTTTTTATTTTTTTTTATTATGAAAAAAAGAAGTACATTCTCCCGTTCGATGTTGTCTGTCACATCGCGTGAAGTGAAGACAATTGAACTGAACCAGTGTTGTAACCACATCAGGTGCAAATAGTAGTATATCTAAGAAATGAATAGTAGTAGGTTTTGGCAAAAAGTAGTAGAACTGAAAAACGTTTATTATATACATGTATGTATATATAAATATTGAAAATATTAATATAAGTATTGAAAATAAAAATAACAAAAATGACTTTAAAAACAAAATAAAACTTTTTTCAAAATATTAAAAGAATTGTAACTTAAAAAATTAAACAAAAACGAAAAAAAAAACTAAGCCCTTCAATATGTGAATTCCATTACTAAAGTGTAGCGATTAATATACATATTTTAGAAGCTCTGGACGGCTCGAAAACATCTTCATCATTTTTATTAATTCCTTACTTAATAGAATGTTTTTAATAGCACATATCAATTTTCAATTGGTATCTTTTACAGTCTTTTATAATTTTCAAGTCAGAAAATTTTTTTTCTGCAGTAGCACGACTATGTGGGAAACAGCACAAACGACTTAATGTTATTACATTTATTAATCTCATTACATTTTTATTTATATTACATTGTCATTGGTTGTTAAATTCACTCGGCTTGGTAATGAAAGTCACTCAGAAAATCGAAAATTAAGTAGCCAGCCAGCTGTGAACCATCTAGAAATAAAATCGAGATTTAAGATTCGAAATGGAAATAGTAGTAGATATCAATACCAGCGAACTAGGTACTTTTTTTTGTCGAATCGAAGTAGATCTACTTCTTTCGAAGTAGAAGTTACAACACTGAACTGAACTTACTGAACTGATTTATTTTATTCAGTTTTCGCCATTTGTTTTTATGAAAAATAAAAAACCGAAGTAGAAAATATAAATTGGTTGCGCAGCCGATTTCCACTCAAAGCAGTAAGAAACAGTGATGCCACTTAGCCTGACTTGTTTCGTACCCATTTCAGAAGCTCCAACGTACCAAACGTACCCACTTATTTTTTGGTGCGTACCAAAATGGTACCATGAATAAAAAGACAAATTTATTCATAAAATTTTATTATGTATAACATAAAGTATATAACAAAAAATGTAAAAGAAAAGTTAAGAAAATTATAAAAATATAATTAATTTGAAAGGCGCAATCAGACAAAGAGCTCCAAAATGTATTCAAAAGCATTGAATTGTAAAAGAAAAGTCTAAAGAAAATAAAAAACAAAAAAGTATAATTATATAAAAAAAAAATAATACTCTTTTTGAGATAACTGAAATAAACAAATATAAAAAAAATTAATCAGTCACAAATCACAATTTATAAATATTTATCCTTCAAATTCTTAGCTAAAATTATAGCCTCCACATTTTTCTACTTCCTTTCTACAACCTCACGCTACAACTATGTAGTGCAGCTTCACATTGTGTTTCCGTCTTTAGAGTAGACAATTGTAAAGCCATAGATTTATCGATATTATATAATAAATTTATTCGCTGGTACATCTTACCTAGGCTGTGTTCTTATCTTACATGCCAGTTTGAGTAACTTTTTTGTTTGGAAATGTCAAATTTACTAAGTA
This sequence comes from Bombylius major, assembly GCA_932526495.1. NCBI lineage: Eukaryota > Metazoa > Arthropoda > Insecta > Diptera > Bombyliidae > Bombylius > Bombylius major. Next base: position 30,148,717 of record OW052046.1, on the reverse strand, counting down.
AAGTTGACATTTTCAACTAAAAAAACGTGGAAAAGTAATTTAAATTTACTTAAATAGTAAAACGTAACAAGTTTCAAAAAAACGAACCAACGCACCAAAAAAAAATTTTTTTGTGAAAACGTACCCAAAATGGTACGAACGTACCAAAAACGGCATCACTGGTTATGATTTGGTTTACCATATAAATGAAATGGTTTAAAACCATCATTAATGCTGTTATGATACGGTATTAATTTCATGATTAATTTCGTTATTAAAAAGAGATAACAAGTATGCTTTACGGAAAAAGCAACTAGAAAGAAAGAGAGATATGACTAACACTTATTTCAGTATTAATACTGAAAATGTCAAAAAATAACTCTCCCAATTCTCCAAATTCCAATATCCTTCCATTAATCATGAAATTTGAACATTAATATTATTTTTGTGTTGCCATCGTGTTTAGACATTTTTGTCAGTTTGATATTATGTTTGAACGAGTGTGATGTGTCTAATTATTTATTTCTAATTTTTTTCAGTGAGTGCAAACAAAATGAATAGAAAAGAAATAATAATCACGAACATTCATTTACTAAATTATTTAATTGCTATTTACTTTAAACAGAGATACCGGCAACACAACTTAAAGAAAATGTCAGTTGATTTTGATAGTGTGTCTCTGTTTCTCAAATCTGTTGTCTCTTTCTTCAAGTACTTAAAATTTCCAATAGTATTAATACCGTGTCATAACAGCATAACCAAGCAAAATTTGCTTGGTTTATGAGTTAACTATACTTTATTCACTAATTATTTGCACCACACAGTTAATGAAGGTCTCGTTTCCTCTCGCAGAAACCACAATAGCAATGTCTCTGTTTCGATCAATTTTTTTTGAAACATATCTATTGTGGTTTCTGCGAGAGGAAACGAGACATTCATTAACTGTGTGGTGCAAATAATTAGTAAATAAAGTATAAGTACTTTCTAATGAACAAACGTCAAACTTTCCAGTTACTTGTCATTTGCTTTTGCTATCATATGATTTACTTCAAATTTTGTTTTTTATTGTTGTTCTTTTTGTTTTTCGAATTGAATTAAAATTTATGTTCATAGAAAGGAATAAAAAAACTTCTTTATCAAAAATATTTGAGACTTCCATTTCACAAACACAAAATAATTAACAAAATTTAGAAAATTTGAAAAAAAAAAGTACAAACTCTTAACAGAAAAAAATCTAAATAAACAAATGTCAAAATAAACCAGCTGACATTATGGCTGTCACTTATTTTGGTTAATGAGTTAGTTAAATGGATGAGTTGGTTAACCAAGTTATGTCTGTCTATACTGTCTGTCTATATATACAAGTTTTTACAATAAATTGTGAAAATTATGAAATTTCGAAAATATTTTCGTTATCATCGGACATAAAATAGTACAATATAAAACCGGATGAAATGGGAATGATTTCATATACTCATCATGCCTTCATAACACATTCCTCTAATATACTCTAATTATCTCAGATCATTTCAGATCCATGATGACATATCAAAAGAGTATCTTTGTAGATATTAAATTGTTCGAAAATCCGATCATGCAACGAAGTGATTTACATATCAGCTTTGTACATATATGAATTTAACTCAAGGTTAATATAATATAGGTTACATCTTCCCATAGGCATTACCTACTTACAATAAAAAAGTGATCAATGTGACGTCACAAGTATCAAATAATTGACATAAAAAACAAACAAAAATTTCTTTCATATATGGGAAGATGTAATCCAAGGTTAATATAATATGTATATTGGTTACATCTTCCCATATATGAAAGAAATTTTTGTTTGTTTTTATGTTAATTGTTTGATACTTGTGACGTCACATTGACGTCACATTGATCACTTTTTTATTGTAAGTAGGTAATGCCTATGGGAAGATGTAACCTATATTATATTAACCTTGAATTTAACTATACCTTATTTAACAATTAAAGTCAGTACAGGCAAGATAGGCATACTTTTCTATACTCTTTTACATTTCGTTTGTATAAATCTGTCTCGTGTGTGGGGTGATCAGATCTCAATTTCAATCGAGGAGAATCTTTTAAATTAGATATTACCAAGGGCAACAATCTCATCGGGTACTGCCTCCATAAGCACAACACTGACTTTAATTGTTAAATAAAGTATAGTATTGACAAGTCAAGAATTTTCGTATTATCATCATTGCTCAAAAGAGGCGCTGGCGTCTATCAATAACAATATCGTCAATAAAAAAAATTAAAAAAAAGAGAAAGAGCTTAATTTTTTTTCTGAGCTTTTGTGATTGTGCGTTCACTAACAATTGATGTATATGCGATATGATTCATGTATATATGTTACGGTAAATGTGATAAATCGGTAAATGTGATAAATTTTCGAATATATATAAAATTAACTGCCGAGTTTATATGATTCTCAACTAGTAACTTAGTGGTGGTTATACATATTTGAAAGAGCAAAGGATTCCCTTTTGTTAGATATGTGTATCATTCCTATACAAAAAGCAAAAACAAAAATATAGGGTGTTTTACTAGAAAAGTAGTAAAAATCTTTAACCGGACAGCCTGTATAATCACCGGTTGGGGGGAGTTGGGGGGAATTATATAAACTCGGCAGTTAATTTTATATATATTCGAAAATTAATCACATTTACCGGATTTATCACCTTTACTGTAACATAACTCCGCAGTTAATTTTATATATATATGAAAATTTATCATATTTACCGATTTATCACATTTACCGTAACATATATACCATCTTTTTATCAATATGAAAAAAAATGCTAACCAGTTGTTTAACCCTAGGATTGCCTGATCGTATACGTTTGTAACGTATACACGCGGACTTTGACCCTTGATAAAATATAACCCCTTTGAGGTAGGAATTTGAAACCTTCACCAATGACCAATTCCTCTATTGGATGGTTCTCCCTACACACCCTAATTTTCAAGGTCCTAGTTCAAAATCGGTAGAACAAAATATCCTTTTTTATGGAAAAATACAAATTTGGCCGTAAATGCATACAAATGTATCCTCAAAGTAGTAAATGTTGTTTGATTCGTGTCAGCGGGAACATGAGTATAAAAGAAAATGATAAAATTTCAGGATTGCCGTAGCTATTGAAAGTATTGCCTTGATTAATAAAAAATTAATTTATGATAATTGATATTCAGTATTTTTAATTTTATTGTAAAATTTAAATTTATTATTTTTAATATTCCTACGTAATTGTTATTTTATATTTTATTTTTAACAAATATTTTTTTTATGTTTGATTTATAAAATTATGTTTTCAATATAAATTTGATTTTGACTTAAATGTATGCATACATAAGTACATATAATAATAATATACTCGTATTTCTTAAATTATCCTTTTTAATCTATGATATTTTGTTTCATTTATGTACGTACTTGTTTGTAATTTCGATATATTTTTCAAGCCCGAATACTTCGTATTATTATTTAAATTTGAATTTTTTCGAAATTCTTAATCAAACAATATTTTTATCATTATTTTAAAAAAAACGTAATTTGCTTTTGGATCTTTATATAAATTGTGTAAATTGCGAAAAAAAAAAAACAATAATAGTTAGAAATAAATTTTATTTATTGAGATAATACAATTAGAATATTGAATATCAAAATAATATCAAACGACAAAAGATATATTTTATTAAGTGTACTTAACACTTAACGATTTATCATTTGACTAATGAAATTGGTTGTTGTTGTTTGTTATGTTATCGAAATACCAAAAAAGTAGCAAAAAGTAAAAATTCAATAACTCAGTAGTTACAAGGCAAAATCAATCTATCGTTAAATGAAAACATAAAAATCCTTGATTAAAACTACTTTCATCAACACCGTAGATATTTTTGATCTCTTATACAGAAATTTCCATTAATTTTGTATGAATTTTCGATTTAAATACTTTGTTATTGGTTTTTTATTGTTATTCTTAATTTATTTTTGTTTCACTAAGGTATTTTTATTGTAAAAATCCAAGTGTTTCAAGTAAATTAAGTAAGTAAAAGTGGGTGAATTAAAGTGAGTTTAAAGCTAATAATGTATTCAAGTAAAAAAATTTGTTGTATATATTATTAATTTTATTTTTATTTTAAATTTTTCACAATTACCTGCTTTTTTGTAAAATTGAAAAAAAATAAAAAATTTCATCTGGCAGCCCTCGGTAATTTTTAATTTAAAAATTTCCCTCGATTGAAATTGAGATCTGATCACCCCACACACGAGACAGATTTATACAAACGAAATGTAAAAGAATATATAAAAGTATGCCTATCTTGCCTGTACTGACATCCATTAATAAAATTACTATAGCAATTATAATTATAACATTTATGATCATATCATCGATCATATGGTTTTTGAAGGATATCAGTAAATAGAATAGATAGATGGGAATATATGTCTTTGGATGTTGACTGGGATGTATACCACTTTCGAATATTTTAACCAAGTGAATAGTGATGTGATGTCATATGCTAAGAGAAGACATATGCCTGTATTTTGCATACTTTTCGGGTTATATCAAGTCAAGAATGAGAACTTTGACATTACCTTCACTTTTACACTATGAAGTTCTTGCTTCATTTTTTATTCATCCAAGTCTTCAGCCTTTACACTATATCACCAAGTACACAATCGGTAGTAGTTACAGCCGCCGCAAACTAGTTTAAAAACCGGTTTTTACAACTGCTCAAAATATATCTGAAGGTGGCACGACCAAGTTGTAAGGAGTATGAGTGTATTACAAATTACAACCGCCAGCTAATATTATATTAGATGATTCTTATTATACTAAGTTGGAAAAAAATTGTTACAACTAGCGTTAAATAACAGGTTTAACCACCTCGTGTGGCTTACCTCTATTATAATTAAACGTGAATTTAAAAAAAAATAATTACCTGGTTATAATTTCTAAATATCGTGGCTCCAAAAAATGTTTGTCGTATCTATTATCTTGTTTATGCACAAAGGTTAAAACGTATTAACGATAAAACGTTTTAAACATCGTTTTGAGATAATACATTTTGATTGGTGTTTATGCGTAATACAACATTTCGTTCTCACTCAAAACGTTGAACACCTGCGTGTGTAATAACAACTACTTAAAACGAAGTAAGTGTTTATGCACATTTTAAAAACGAAATGAAACTTTAAATGCGGATTTAATAGTGTATTAACTCAAAACGACGTAGAGCTTTAATGCGTTTTGAAATTTGGTTTATGCATCCGTATTAAGTCAAGACGGAGTGAGTTAATGCGAAGTAACGCTTAGCATAAACAAGATATATGTTAAATCTTGAAGATTTTGTGTTAGAAGCAGATAAGGATTTGGCATACGCTCTTTTATTTGTACTTCCCACACTGACCTTTATTTTATTACTGGACAAAACATCTGTATGAAACACCATACTGTAAAAATAGGACTAAATGTCATAGAATATAGAAATATAAAATACTAACTGTAGAACAAATTGTGTTCCCGATTCTGTGAAAATTGTTGTTTTTCTTATTGGTGTGAGTGAAAAAAAAATATGAGATGAGTCTGTCTTTCACTTTAATAAATAGAACTATAAATTATTAAAGCTGAAAAGAGATAAAATATAAAATTATTCCCACTTCAATTTTCAATTTTTTTTTTCAATTCAGCATTCAGCGTTCTATGAATCAGATGTTAAATGTTTAATTGACCATGATTATAGGTAGGGTAGGTATGTAAATTTTAATAACAATAATAAATAATATTGAAACAAAGTGAATAAAAATAATAATTTATCATCAATATCATCACAATCAGTACAAAATCATAATAATAATAATATAAAAAAAGATGATAATTTAAATTATAATTCATTAATAAATTTTATTTACAAAAATTAAATCTTGTTAATAATAATGTGAAAAAAAAACTGAAAAACGACATTCAATTGATTGTGGTACAAGTATTAAGGAATATTTATTAAATCATAATAATAATCGTCAACAAATAATAACGTCATTTTTTCTAAAATTATTATTTTAGGAAATGAAAAAAGACTTAAATTTTATACAACCTGTTATAGAAAAGGTTGAAAATAACAAATTTCTTGTTACTTTTCTTGTAACTTGTAACAAATCTGGTGATGCTTTTTAAAGATAAATAATGAAAATTTTATTTTAAAGGAAGCTATTTCCTCACCACCTTGATCTAGAATTCAAAGTTATGTTTTTTATTTATACAAACTTGAGTTCTAGATTGAATTGAATTGAAATAAATATCTAATATCTATAATCTGAAAGCATACTTATACTAAAACTGTATAATCATAATTTTTTATAAAAAAATTTTTCCGCCGTTTTTAAATTCGAATTTGAATTTATTAACAATGAAGTTGAATGATTGTATGAATTCAGCAGTTTAAAATTAATAATTTAGTGCTACCAAATGAATACATTTGTGGGTAGTACATTGAAAAATTTCAAACATTCAAATTTGTAAGTTACGTTTTACATATTTATGTACTACTATATAATGTGAATATTAAAACAAACGAAAAATATATATATGTACATATATGTATATATTTTTTTCAAAATAAATAATACCACGCATAAAGATATATTAAACAAATCATTATTAGGGATGTTTTTAAGTGATATATTATAAGAAATATACGTATATCCATACATTTGTACATTTTTTTAAAAATAATATATATAGTATACATACATAGGTATAATATGTACATTTATTTCATATGCTCATATTTTATATATATGTATGTACATAATATAAATACATAATTTCATAAATTTTTTTTGAATACATACATATAATTGCTTCTAAACCATATATGATATATACATATGTGTATATGATTATATAAAATATATAATTATATATTTATAAAAATATATACTATATAATTATGTAGGGTATGAAAATAACAACACCATCTAACGGACAAACATTTCAAAAAATTTCATTTCATAATTCTTGTGTATGGCTACTCTAAAAAAACCATATGTTATAAACATATGTTAAATTTGGTTAAATTATATTCAGCGACCTATTGTTTATAAGCAATTTAACATGTACATTTAATTCAGAGACCTGAAAAATAAAACAAAAAATATTGTCGTTTGTGTATGTCAGTCTGTCTCATTTTAACTAATTGTAATTTCCGTTTAGAAAAATGTGAAATATTTACATTTCATTTCCACTAACTGAAATTAAAAAAAATAAAAAAATGGAGTTTTTTATTTCATGAGTGTATATATATATACCTCCTGCTTCACTTTAGTTGGATATTCATACTTTGTCTGCTATTATTCTATATGCTATGTAAATGTATACTGTTGTCTAACTCTTATGGAATTCATCATGTTTCAATGAACGAGGACTGATTTAAACATTTGATATTTTTATTAGATAGATGAAGAAACAATTTTCATTTAAATTAAAATTAAATTAGCTGGATTTGAATTGAAATTAAATATATTCGATAAAAATCAAATTGTCCTTAAATAAATCAGTATCTTACTTGTTTTTTGCATAACTTTACTGTCAGTTAAAATAATAATATAATATAATGTGTATGTGTAACTGATGGAAAAACTGATGCTGACAAAATAATTTCGTGGTTGTTCAGTTTTTTTCATCAGTCGCCGACTGTCAGTTTAAATGCTATGCTAAAATGTGTACCTCACTGTACGAGTTTATGCCTGCTTCGCTTTTAATACGGATTTTGGTTTACTCCCAATTTTATCTGCTATAAACTCGCTAATTCGGATTTTGGCTTAAGCCCAATTTATTTGGGTTTAATCCCAATTGTTTTATATGTATGTGTGAGGTAAAATGCAATATGGTGGATTCTAATTTTTATGGTGAAAGTGAAGCTGACACGTTCTTCTTCTTTTTTTTTATGTGGAAGAAGAATAATATGTATACTATAAGTGTATAAAAATATCAACGTTTGCATGTACTTTTTTAATCCCAATTTTACCGTTTCTACGCTACTCCCAATTTAATCCAAAATTGGGATTATTTTTTCACCGTATAAACTGTTAAACTTAATACATATGACAATAGTTTGAGTTTTTTTTCTCTTTTATACCGGACAGGTCACGTGATGCACAAACTACATAGCATGGTAAATAGAATAGGAAGGTATGCTGAAAAGGGGGTTTTAACCTAAAATAAAAAAGTCAGTTACAGATGACGTAGCTGCGAAGAAATTTTGAATTTTTAGAAATAAAAACTGTTGTACGTTCACAATAATTATATATGTATACATTTTTTGTTTGCAATTCTTCAAATTTTTTTCATTTTCTGTTCAGATTGTTTTCAATTAATTAATTGTATAAAATTTATACAAATATTTTTCTCATCATTTCTGTGAAATATCGAAAGTATACATTTTTTTGCTACCTAAAATATTTTATATAAATTTTATTTATATACATTTTATCAGAATCACATCCTCATATCCCATACTTTATAAGCTCATATTATAAAAAATCTAAAAATAAAATATTTGTTTTAATTGTGTAAATTTTTTTTTTTTCATTTAATTTTATCGTTTTTATTGTACCATCACGACCGCTTGTCTTCAAATACAAACAATCATTTATATCATCTGAATAATTAATTTGCATTAAATGTTTTTTTAAGTATATTTTTTAAAGTATATTTCAATTCAACAATATTATTTTTTAATGAATATAAATAAACATGTCCTTGACGGTTACATATTAAAAACCAACGATTTTTATAATTTCTGCCGTTGTAAACCATTTTTCTTTAATTGATGATGGTAATCGAAAATTAATATGATACAATGGATTTTCAATATTTTCATATGAAGTTATATAAATACAATTACCATTATCATCACATAATAATATTTTTTTAGTTTCATCACATATAAAAATTGATTTAATATAACTTTTTGTAATTTCAATTTGTTTAAATTTTAAATTTTTTGGTTTTTTACAACCATGTTCATAAATTAAAAGTTTCTTATAACCGCCAATTAAAATTAAACAATTATTTTCATTTGTTACAAATGTTTCTAAAATTGTACAATTTTTCAATTGAATATCTTCTTTTATTTCCCAATTAAATGTTTTTATATAATTGTAATCTGTTGTAATTCCAACAAAATTTTGTGAATTTTCGCAATTTTTAAATTGATAACATTTAAATTTTGTGAAATTATTAATATTGAATGAATTTATTACTGTTGGAATTTCTTGATATAATTTAACTTTTAAATTATTATCATCATCATCATCATCACTATTCACGCTGAATGATTTGAAAATTTTTTCTAATTCAAATTTAATTAAATTTCCGTCATTACTGGTTGTTAATAATGTTTTAGTTTTTTCATAATAATCAAAATTCCATATAATTGCACCAAAATGATGTCGCCGCTTGAATATTAATTCACCATTTGAATTCCATACACATAAATTTGAATCTTCACCAACAGAAATTGCAAACTGATGATTATCTAAAATAAATTCAAAAATTTAAGACTTAAAAAAGACTGGCTACGTTTCAGAATTCAACATTGAGTCCACACTAGGTATTAATTTAATTAAATTAATTAATTAATTTAATACGAAAAAAATTCTAAAAAGAATTCCCTAATTACCTCCAAAAATTGTTAAATTTGAATTTGATTCCATTAAATGCGAACAATACATTGTGGATTTATCAATACATGAATATTTTTCTAAAATTTTAAATGCGTTTTCATGAAAACAATATTCAACAATTAAAAGGACACTATGAGCTGTTAATAGATAAAATTTTACAATTTCCGGGTTTGTATTTTTATTTAAAAACAGCCCATTACTAATCCAATCCGTAATTTTCGAACAGGAATTCTTCGTTGATATTTTTTACTACTCACACAATTATGAGAGATCAAAGAAAATTCTTTTGCTCCATACGTTAAAAGAACATTATGATCTGTTTCATATTCTAGACCATGGATTTTTTCTTTGAATTTACAATGTAATTTTTCACGTTGAACTTCATTCGGCTCATTCTTTGGGGAGTCTGATGATGATGTATTCAAATAGCTTTTGTGCACCACATGAAGTTCATTTCCAATTGCTGAAGAAAAAAAGGAACTGATTAGAAAAAATAACTATCATAAGTATGTATAACAATTTGAAGATTTATAAAAAAAACTGTACATGAACCCTTAAGGAGCTTAAAAGGTTTTAATGAGTTCGTTTTTGCAGAGGTGTATTTAGCAGTCTGTCTTTTAATAAATAATCTTCCTCCACAAAATGATTTGAACACACGGCCCAATTATTTTTCATATATAAAACATTTTACTGGTTTCACACCACAGGCCCGAATCCACTTCTCAAACATATTTTTTTCAGATGGAAATCTGAAAAATTTAACTTTTTCTTTTGTTTTTCCTGTATAATTTTTACAGGACATCACCACACATTTAACCATTTTAATAGACTTTATTTATAAAATAATACAACTTTATCACTAGCCACTATGCAAACTACATATAAAAAAAAATGTAAACAAAAACTTTTTCTTCGCAGCTACGTCATCAACTTATTGTAATGTCACTAAAAAACGAAAATAATCTCCGCTTTTCAGCATACCTTCCTATTCTATTTACCATGCTACATAGTAGAGATGGGCCCATCCAACGATTTTAACTATCGATAGTTTATTCATTCATTCGCTTTTACTATCGATACTTTTTATTCGAACGATTCTGACTATCGAATAATCATTCGATAGTTTTCATTCGGATTTAAAATTTGACATTTACACTGTGTGTAAGTTAAAATTACATATTTTTCCTAAACGGTATAGTCAAAATAATATGAGTTGAAGTTTTCTCGCGCATGTTTTACATGGCGTAGTGATCTTCTTGTGTATACATATACGAAAGAAGAAACCTGTTTATTAGAATTTACAACAACAAAAACGCATGTGTGTAAGTATCTTTTCTTCTGCGCATGCCAACGTGGTACAATACGAAACTTCAACTCTTTTGGGACAAGCTATAATTCATATCTCTTATAATAAGTGAGAAAAAAGACTAATTTTAGTAAGAAGATCTAAAAAAATAAATAATTTAAAGTTTGGACTTTGGAAGTAGTTTTTAAGTAAAACATGTTTCAACAAAGATAACAATATTCATTTTATTGTGCGAAACGAATGCTTAAAGACTGTTTTCTTTATGTTTTTAATGGAGACTGTCAACAGTGTCAACTTCACTTATATATTTATTTATAAGTAACTATTGATATTATTTTATTATTTTGTTATATTGATGAATTTAATTTTAATTTTGTTATTTAATTTTGGATTGTTAAAATAAAATTTTTTTTCTTTAAATCTCAAGTTTGCTTTATTTCAAAATCAATTCCATTCCAATAAAATTCCAATGTTTGTTTTTTTTTTTTAAATTATTGTCTTTCATTATTATAATTCTGAATATTAAATTCAATTTATTACAATTTTTCAAACGCATTTCGTTCGAACGATTCTTGCATAAACATCGAATAGTTCGATAGTCGATTTTAGGTTTATTCGAATAAATCGAATAAACTTCAACTATCGAATAATTCGATATTTTTTATTCGATAGTGCCCATCACTACTACATAGTATAAAATTGATATATAAGAGGTAAAATAGACTGGGACTGCTGAGACCGTCGCAAACGAGTTTATAACCGGTTTTAACAACTCCTGAAAATACACTTGATAGTGGCACGACCAAGTTGTAACGAGCGTGAGTGTATTACAACCGTCAGCTAAAATTATTTTAGACTATTCTTATTATACCAAGTAGGAAAAAAATTGTTACAACTAGCGCATTACAACCAATGTATTTTCACCCTAACTTAGTAAAACCAAATGAAATTGTATTGGATTGGATGTTCTATTTTTTTTTTAATTCTTAATTTTGTGACATTGAAATGAATAGTATTTGTTCAATTTGTTGTTTTATTATTTTTAGTATAAATGAGAACTTTAAAAATAGTTGAAAAGTTTTGAAAAGAACTATAATAACTTAATAACATATGTGTCAGTAGGCTAGTGCATATTATTTTTTTTTAGTGAAATTTAGCATGGTCGATATTTATTATTTATTTGGGTTTTCATTTATAATTCTTTTAAATCAATTAAATGGTTTTAAATGAAGAAAGTGTATTTAATGAATATAGTTTCAAACTAATGTTACCTGTCTATGTAATAAATAAGATCACTCGGTAGAAAAAAGTGTTTTCAATTTCAAACACGTTTTCATTAAATAAAGGGAAGTAAAAAATTTTTTTTCTTCCTTTATCGCAGTATTGTGAATTTCGCGATTACAAAACAAATTCAAAAATTTAAAATTAGTTTCATATATGTATTATAAAATCGTGTATTTGTGAGGATTTTTTGAAAATCAAAATGGATGTTCACAGGAGAATATATAAAGTGGTTCTCACAGGAGGTTTGTACTCATAGATTTATTTTTAATGATTTCTCATACATTTCAATTACATTCTTAGCAATAATAGAAGAAAGAAAAAAACACAGGTGTCGAAAGTTTTTCTACACATAGGGATAGGTGTAGTATTTTACATAATTTTAACGTAGTTTTTAAAAGTTTCTATGTAGAATCAAAAAATTTTTAATTTTTTAGTAAAATATTCATGATTCGATCAATAATCAAAAACCATGTTCGTTATATGTATCTTTAGAAAGTAACATAGAAAAAAAAATTGATTTTTGTAAAATTAGGTACATTATTTTTATTTTATTTTGTTTATTTAAGAATTTTATTTAAATTACAAATAAAATAGAAGGGTTTTTGGAATATGCGCTACTAATAAGGCCGTATAGGCAACCTTTAAATTCTTTTTTTTCCCCCAAAATAGGTATGGTTTTGAAATTTAATTCGAAAAACTATACACGTTTTTCTATTTTTTTTTTTTAAATTATAAAATATGGAAAAATACTTACATCAGAATTTCTTTATGTAAACATTTACATTATAATAGATGCCATTTTCATTTCTTTAGAATAATAGGTACATACATTATTTCAAAAAAATATACATTTTATAAATTTTTATAAAAACTACCCATTCAGTTTTGAAATTCAGATGAGTACTTTGATGAATGCGTCGTCAACACACGTCAACGACTCGAATGCGCTGGAATTGTAATGTAATCAGAGTCGTCAACTGTGCATGCAATGCAAACAGTTATTAGAATAAATGAACATGATTCGCCATCTTCAAATATGACGTTACAATCTTTATAAAATTTAATAATTTTTTATTCATTTAAATCTTATTTTAAATTTAAAATCGAACTAAAGAAATGTCAGGAAAAAAAATGTACAACACTAACTATTCGTTTTAATTGAAAATAAACATCGCAGTCGCCTGAAAACGATTGAGTAATTTCAGCCGAATGCGCTGCAAGCTTGAATTAATGAACATGATACCACTCGACGGACGACGACTGCACTGGAAAGTAATTTATGAACATGATTTTTACGCCGTCGGCGCCGTCGACGCATTCATGAAAGCACTCGATATGATGCAAGAATCACATGTATAGCAGAAATTGGCGTTGTCAAAATTTCATGCATGAAAAACATGCTTTCAGGAATACATAACCCTGTATGTATGGTCTTATTGGAAATTAACTTTGAATTTTTTTTTTAATATATACATATTTGATTTGAATCAATATAGTATTATGTCTTATGTACATAACTACATAATATGTATAAATAATGAAGAAACCCTAATGTGTCTCTTCCTTACAAAATTGATATTTTTAATTGCCTTTTAAGAATCTGAATGGATTTTATAAATATGTAATTCTTATGAAACTATAATAAGCATATTGTATTGCATGAATGAATATAATTTCCTGTAAATATAATGGGTTGGTTTATAGTTTATTGAGTTTATTATGTTTTTGTAAATATAAAAAGAAAAACAAATAAATTTTATAGATAATCTCACATTAATTGAACATGTACAAAAATATTTACTTTTTTTGTTTAAATTAATAAATCGAAACTTTTAAAAAAATTACTCCTATTAGTCATTTCTATAAATTGTTAATTTTAAATTAGCATGTTTTTAGCTCGTAATTTTTGGAGAAAAAAAATTTGAGTGGTTTTCTTTAAAGAACGCTAAAAAAAGTAAAATTCTCTAAACTCGAAAAATTGTTTCATAAAACAAATAACTTTTAAATGATAAAAGATTTTTTTTCTATTTATTTTTCCATAAGATTTTTTGGTCAATAGATGGTTAATTTATTTTTTATTTTTAAAAAAAAGTATCATACATATATATACATATATATATATTATATTTTTTTCATTAAGTTTGTTTGAAATGTTTAATAATGTTTATTGTAGGACCATGTGGTGGAAAAACTACTGGACAGTCACGATTATGCACGTTTTTTGAAAATCTTGGTTGGAAGGTTAGTTTAGATAGTTAAATATGTGATTAAAATAAATTACATATTACTTTAGCTATATAGTTGTACATAAATAACTGTCACTAATGAATAAATTTATCCTTCTTTTAGTTATAGAGATTCGTTAACTGGACCTAGTGATTTCGTGGAAGCCATTTCCGAATCTGATATTTGTTTTTGTTCTATCATAAAGAATTTTTCAAAGCTTTAAAATTTCTGCGAACACTTTCTAAATTATTATTATAAAATTCTAAGCTTTGACTGCTTTTAATGATTAAGTTTCAATCAATAATTTTCCTACTACATTTTATTTTAATCTTGTTATTAAAATTTATATTTGTATGAATTACAATTCGTAAGCAATACGGAAATAATTTAATTCTATTATTGAGGAATTGATTGTACATAAAAATTTAAGTGAAAGAAAAAAATAATAATTTGAAAAGAAAGAACAAAACATAATAATCCATTGCATTTCTAAGACTTTATAAACATTTATCAAGTATAAATGAAATAAAAAGAGTTAACGTATTTACAAACTCAATAAAAGAAGAAAAAGCGTGAATTAACATAAGTACTAATTGTATTTTTTAATGACTTAATATGATGGACAAACATGGAACTCAGATTCGGAATCAATCATCTCAGATTACGGATTTTTTATTACCAAGAACTACATCCGTTATTTTATATTCTATAAGCTACAGAATATTTTAATTTTGTATGTATTATTTATGATTCTGTAAAATTAATGGGGTTAATATGCTTCGGACGGAAATAATTTCGGTTATAGCATGTATGCGATGTGAATAGCTAACTAGAATCCAGTTACAAAATTATTTTATTTTATTTAAAATTAAAATTTTTTAATAACAATACGAATAATTAATATAAATCATCAAATAACATTTTTATTATTTTAATTTATATAAGTATCACAATTCAATTATTATCATTCATCATCATTTATTCTTTAAAATCTGTCAGTGAAGATAAAAAGATATACTTTATGTTCAAAATTTTTTTAAATATTAAAGGTTAAGGCCTAAGAGTTAAGGGTCTCAAATGAGTTATTCCATATCTTCACTCACATGTCGAAAAGAATAAGTGAAAAGTTGTCATATATTTATGTACATTATCATTATTAAAAATACAAACAATAATACTATTGAAGATTTTGAAAGTTGCAAACAATAATCTAATAAATACATAAATTTCATATTACATAAATATTTAAAAAAAAACAAAAACAAAAAAAAAAAAAACAAATTTTCTTACAGTTACCTTTCATTTGCAAGATTGGCTATAGAAAATTGTTATTTTTATTTTTGCACATTTATTATGAGCATATGTTTTGTTAATTAGTAATATTGAATGAAATCGAATACAACTATGGCTTGAATTAATATGTATTTTTATGTGTGAAGCATCTACAAAAAACAAAAAAAGTTGTTTTTATGCAGTTAAAATGAAAATCACATTCATATAAGCGGATGCTGTTATGAATATCGAAAGTCGAGATCGATCAGCTTACGATATTCAGTATGACATCACAATGTGTATTTTTTATTTTTTTTTAAATTTATTTTGTTAAGGAAATTTACAATTTCAAAAATATTTATGTACTATAAAGATAAAGTAAAATCTAATAAAAAACAGCATTATAATCATGGAATAAATAAGAAATATGTATTTAAATATATATGTATTAATATATATGAAATATGAAATTCATTAGCACGTACAAAATTTTGATTATTTGGAAAAGTTTTATAATTTTCAATAATGCATTTATTTACGTTGATTGTAAATTAATTAAAATTAAATAAGTTACAAATTATGTAACAATAATTAAAAGAACAATAACTGAAATGACACATTAACTGATTTAGTTGATTGCGTAATGACTGAATTCGATAATAATTATGTACATATACTCTATCCAACAAATTTCTTCACTGCAGGTCTTATGGACATATTTTGTCTTGTTTCTTCTTTGAGTAATTACATAAATGTGTTTCTGATTTTCATCACCGGCACTTTTATCCAGCGTCTCATTGCATATATAATAGATTGGGGTATGGTATAAGTAGCTTAGTATACTACTATTAAAAGTATTAAGTGTAATGACACTGGATAAAAATGAACTTTTCCATAAGACCTGCAGTGAAGAAATTTGTTAGATAGATTATAGTTTAGTAATTTCTGAATGGAATGGTTGATTGGTTGATGTGGCAGTCCGAAGACCTAATTAGCATATAGTGCCATTTTGATACCATACACCGACACACCTCTCAGTTGTCAGTCAAAGGCTTGTAAGCCCTTCTGTCATACATGCACCTACAGTTTAAAGTGGAATGCGAACCACTAAATTCGTTGGTAGAGAACGAATTTTATTCGTATGACAGGGCTTGGTACTAATATTTCTGTAGTTTTTGTGGACTTAGCTTATGGTCTCGAAACAAAGCCACCAAACTAATTAGTACCGAGCACTTATACCCAACTCAAAGTGAATTGGTACTCATTCAAAGCTGAGTGAACTCAGGCGGACTCGAACCCGAGACCTTCAGCATCAGAAGCCAACAATCTACCGCTTCCTCCACTGCCCGCCTTCTGAATGGAATAGTATCTAAAATAATTTTTTAAGGAGAATTAGATGTCCTCTAAACGTTTATGATAATTTTATTTTGCTTGTGAGACATGTGTGTGATAAACGCAGTCAATTAATTGATTATATGGTTTTTGTTTTAATTAAATTTTAATTTCATATCCTGGTAAGTAGCTATAAGTTTTTTTCTTTTATTAGTTTTATACCACATTCGTGAAATCTAAAGTCAGGAAATTTTTTACTTCTGTTCCTATTTGATTAATTAGATATTTTTATGTTTGGTGAATTATTTTGTGGACTTTTTTGTAGGAAGTTATAAATTCTGTTTTCGAGAATTTATAGACAATAAAATCTTTAAAAATTAGAAGAAAAAAAATTATTTGTATATCAGGATATGTTCAGGATCATTTACATTAAAGTCTGCACTATGGTACAATATGAAGACTATCACTATTAAGACATTATTACACTAACTTGAATTATAACGGCAGACTGACTAACATTGTATTTCTTATCAACTAATATTAAATTTAACATGTACTTACACTAACAATTGAAAAATTTGCTACGGCAACAATTCAAATTACGATTTATACTTTTGAATTTTTTTTCTTTTTGAATAAAAATACATACTTGCTTTTAAAAAAAAATTTTTTTTTTAATATGAAATATTTTTTTCCATTATTTTTAATATACCTCTAAATAATATACATACATATGTACATATGGGCCGTACTAATAAACATTTTTTAGTTTTAAAACTGAAATAGTTTCGGCTTGAGAATCAGAGTATGCTTTCAAATTCTTTATAAAATGGAGAAATAAAATATTAACTTAACATATTTTGTATAGAGTTTCAAAGCACACTCTGATTCTCAAGCCGAAACTATTTTAGTTTTAAAACTAAAAAATGTTTATTAGTAAGGCCCAATATGTATATCATATATGTATGTATCTTAGTTTTTGTAGTTTGGGAGAAAAATATATTTTTTTTTTCTTAAATTTTAAAAGTAATTTTAAAAATATATTTTAATATTTCTCCTTATTTCTATATCCAAAATATTTTTCTTGGTTTTTTCATCTTCATTGAGAAATATGAAAATTTTATTCGTAATGAATCAGGAGATCAGAATCAATAGACATGTTATTTTATTTTCTTTTACATTATAAAAATTCTAATGCTAGTTTTTAAAATATTTTAAACTATATTTTTGTTTGCTATGAATTATGATTTCTTATTGCAAAAACGATTTGTAGTACTGTAAAATTTAGGATTTTTGAACGAATAATAAAATTATTTTTTTTTAAAGTATCATTTTTATATTAGAACTATATTCAACCTAATAAACGATATGCAAATTAATAAATTTTATATAAAAATCATTATCAGAAATTATTATGTATGTACATAATAAATTTAATAGAAAAAATATTCAGCTATTTTGAACTGATATTTTTCTCCCAAACTACAAAAACTAAGATACATATATGATATACATATACATATGTATGTATACAGTCAGCGAAATTGCTATAGAGCCAGGTATAATTTTAAGGTACAGTACAGCTAAATAAGATTGGCAAAGGGGAAGTATGGGCAGTAGGATCTGCGTATCCTTTCCACTGAAATTCCACTGTGATGTAAGCATCACATTTCACAAAAATCCTTCTTGAAAAGAGAAATTCGTATTTTGTTCCTTACGTAGGAATTTATTATTTACACGATCTTACATACTCGTATATTTTCATTTTCTTATTCATAAGAATTTCCTATTTTAAAAGGATACTTATCATCACTGATCACTCATATTGTTTTTGTTATTCTGTATTTTCTTCACTATCCTTTAAATTTTTTTTCCAGTAGTATGACATTCGTCATACAAAGAACATCGGATGGAAGAGTGTTTTTATTTTTTTCAGCTAAAAAGAGGATATGCCTTGTGTGTGCGATAGATGATCGCTATAGTCATTTATACTTACTGAGTGGAAGATTTAATCTTTATTTTCTTTTGCTGTTTTCTTCAAAAAAGGGGAAATGAAAGGATATTTTTCATATTTTCAAAAATTCTCCCACCTGCGCAACTTTTTGCCAATCTTATTTAGCTGTACTGTATATGACATTTTTTTCATCTAATTTTGGGTTTATATTTTAATATAACATTTTGCAAAGTTATCCTTCGTACCTCTAGTATCTGTTATATTGAATTTTAGGTAATTATTTAGCATGGAAATTTTCAATATAATGAACGTTTACATATGCTACCAGATTTTTTCCTATATAAGCGCGAAATTGTTATAGAGCCATGTAGTTTTAAACTAAATTTTTAAAAGTGTTTATCTGTGCTGTAGAAGTTTTTAGTTAATTTATTAAATAACGAACCATAATCGTTTATTTTTGATAGAATTAATATAAAAAAAAATAATTATAAGTATATTTTTTTTTAAAAAAAATGCCACGCGGTGAACTATTAAATACTGAAAAAAAAGGTGAAAATAAGAGCACACAAAGATGCAGGACTTTCCAATAGAGAAATAGCCAGGAAGTTAAGCAGATCACATAAATTAAGTGATAACTTTCTTAATTTTGGTGATTTCAATGGGAAAAAAATATATAAAGAGAGAAATCTCAAAATATCAAAAAAAGAAAAGGCTCTTATAATTCGACTGGCCAGAGTAAAACCTTTAACAGCAGGCCAAATTAAAGCTGAACTGCAGCTAAATATTGGGAAACGTCGCATTCAGCAAATTTAATCGCGCAGTGGAACCGTTAAATGGACAAAACGATGCAAAAAGCCACTACTAACAGAAAATCATAAAAAACAAAAACTGGCATTTGCAGAAAATCATATGTCATGGCAAAATGAATGGAAAGACGTAATTTTTTCAGACGTCCAGATAGCTTTCAGTGCTACTGGTATGATTTGAGAAAGGAAAAAGAAATTTTTATGGCTCGGAACTTTGGAGGTGGAACTGTAAAGGTATGGGCAGCTTTTAGCTATTACGCATAATCCTCAATATGATGGATTTCCACAAAAATGAATGCGGAGAAGTACACCGTAATTGTTGGATGACGTTTTAGTAGATTTTGGAGGACGAATGCCCACGGAAAACTGGATTTTTAAACATGACAACGCTGCTATTTATCGTGCCCAAACGAAAAAACATTGGATTCAGATTCACAATGTGAACATTCTCGATTGGCCAGCATGTTCACCTGATCCTAATCCGATTGAAAATTTATGGGGAATATTGGCAAGAGAAGTGTTCATAAATAGCAAGCAATATGACGATGCTATAGCTCCGAAGAAGGCTATTATAATAGAGTGGAACAATGTACTTCAAAATTTGATATTGAGTTTGAAAAAACAAGTGTTTGAGTTTATTTAAAATAAAGACGGAAACACTAGGTACTAAAAATAAATTTTAATTATTATGTACTTGAATAATTTTATAATAATTAAAAGTTGCATAATTTTTTTTGCAAATAAAATTGCCTAGTTTTATATGTGGCTCTATAGCAATTTCGCGAATATTTTTACAAAATATTCAATTTTTTTAAATTTCGTGAAAAATAAAATTGTTTTTAGAAAAATTAATTTGTATTTTTTTTTCATTTGATGAGATATAAAAAATAAAAATATTAAAATAATTTTCAAACAATTAATCTTTTCATTTTCTAAAAAAAATATGCTGGCTCTATAGCAATTTCGCTGACTGTATTATTTAGAGGTATATTAAAAATAATGGAAAAAAATATTTCATATTCAAAAAAAAAAAAATTTTTTTTTAAAAGCAAGTACCTATGTATTTTTATTCAAAAAGAAAAAAAATTCAAAAGTATAAATCGTAATTTGAATTGTTGCCGTAGCAACAATGCAATAAGGCAACAATGCAATCATTATTAATATTTGTTATAGTTTTGTAAAAAATGAAAACTTTTAACAGAAATATGCCAAAAATATAATCGTTTGAACCGGTTATTTAAATCGGTTTATTTTATATCGATTTAAACTTTAATTCGATTTAAAGAAGCGTTTATACCATGGGTCTATTTTGTGTCGACACATTTTATGTCGATTTAAGTGAGGGTATGTACATGGTAAATGATCAAAGCAATCATTCATAATGTATGACGTCAAAAAATCCTCTCAAAATCAATGACGTCATAGTTTAGAGAAATTTTATAAAAGCTTTGCAATGAAGCTTTGATGAAAAAGCATTTGTCGGTTAATCTAAAAAAATTAGGCACACTATTTTGTTATACGTTGCTTATATTATTATTTTATTAGTAAATGCTTATATGTAGGTACATTTTGAAAAGTACATACATATTTATGTTTTTCTTGTTTTGTAAAAGAAACCAAAGGCTGTGTTTCGAAACGTATTATTACCGTATTAATACAATTACCTCGTATATGCGTAGCTTTAATTCGCATTAACTCACTCCGTCTTGACTAAATACGCATGCATAAACCAAATTTCAAAACGCATTAAAACTCTACGACGTTTTGATTAAATACACTATTAAATCCGCATTTAAAATTTCAATGCGCATTTAAAGTGTGCATATACACTTTCTTCGTTTAAAGTAATTGTTATTACACACGCAGGTGTTCAACGTTTTGAGTGAGAACGAAATGTTGTATTACGCATAAACATCAATTGAAATGTATTATTTCAAAACGATGTTTAAAACGTTTTAACGTTAAAACCCTTTTCGCACACCTGTGATCCTTAATTACATGATGCTGAATAGCGCTATTGAACTGAAACTTTTTTTGTTTTATTATACATAATATTAGTTTTCAAAATAAATAGAAAAAAAAATTTTCGTTAGTGAATTTTTTTTTCAGGGGCCCAATTAATTGAGAAAATTTTAGGAAAAAAAAATCATAAATTTCAAACTTATGGCCCTTTTTCTTGAAAATAGGATTATTATATACAATAAGTAATACACCAAATGAAAGGTAATTTTAATAGCCATTCATAATAAAAAGTAAAATTTTGATACATAGGGTGCAAACAAAGGTAACGGGTGATTTTGTGTTGGGAGGTCTTGCATAAAACTTATAATTTTGAACGCCCTCTAGCGGCGAAAATAAACACGATCGAAAGTTTCGCTAGTACAATTTTTTTCATGAAATAGTCCAGCGAATATCGTGGTACCAATTAATGTACGTAGAAACGGAACACCCTGTATAGGGGGAAAAATAATCCGAATTAAGACCGAATTTCGGATTAAATTGGGAGTAGCGTATAAACGGTAGAATTGGGATTAAAAAAGATTATGCAAAGTTGATACTTGATATAGCTTGTCCCAAAAGAGTTGAAGTTTCGTATTGTACCACGTTGGCATGCGCAAAAGAATAGATACTTACACACATGCATTTTTGTTGTTGTGAATTCTAACAAACAGGTTTCTTCTTTCGTATATGTATACACAAGAAGATCACTACGCCATGTAAAACATGCGCAATGAACCTTCAACTGAAATAATTTCAGCTATACACTTATAGCATACATATTCTTCTTCTTTCACACAAAAAAAAGAAGAAGAACGTGATAGCTTTACTTTCACCATAAAAATTAAAATCCGCCATATTGCATTTTACCTTACACATACATACATACACAAAAATTGGGATTAAACCCAAATAAATTGGACTCAAGCCAAAATTCGAATTAACGATTTTATACCACATAAAATTGGGAGTAAACCAAAATCCGTATTAAAAGTGGATTACGTATACAGGGTGTTTCCGTTATCACCGACCAAAAGTATACCATAGATAGGTCCCATCGAGACAAACAAAAAATCGTATCGGTGGGGGGGGGGGGGGGTTGTTAAATCGCAACGGTTTGGCCGCTAGAGGGCGTTGAAGTTTTTTTGTTCTTATTTCACGGTATATCCTATAACTTTGTACAATGGCCCTCAAGGATCACTTTGTTTTAAAAAGAATGTAGAGGACTTATGGCCTTTTTCAACGATACCTTATTTGTTCCTCTTTTCTTAACTGTTTTCTCAAAAAAGGTTTAAATTAACCCTAATTTTTAATTGCAGAAAATGAAAGATCAATTGATTCTGCATCGATTTGCTATCTTCATTTATTTAACAAAATGCATAATTTTCGAGATATTTGCATTTGTAAATTAGCACTTCTTGCTCCTATTTTTAATTTACACTGCAATAAAATTACGTGTCCAATAATCTAGTGAATTTTAGACTTATTTTTTCAGTTTTTTTAAAAGTTATTCCCAAATATCTCGAAAATTATGCACTTTTTGAAAAAAATGAAGATAGCAAATCGATGCAGAATCAATTGAGCTTTCATTTTTTGCAATTAAAAACTAGTGTTAATTTAAACCTTTTTTGAGAAAGAGAGGGTTAAACACAAAAATTTGGAAAAAATTCACAAAATTTTGATTTTAAACGAGTCTAACTTTTTAACAGTTAAGAAAAGAGGAACAAATAAGGTATCGCTGAAAAATCATTTCATTTTATTTTTTTTCAATTCGAATTCTGTTTTCGTTTATTCAATTCAAATTCCATTTACGTCATGTATGTATGTACCTCGGTTATGGCTATATGACACGGTGTTAATTTCATGATTAATTTCGTTATTAAAAAGAGATAACAAGTATGCTTTACGGAAAAAGCAACTAGAAAGAAAGAGAGATATGACTAACACTTATTTCAGTATTAATACTGAAAATGTCAAAAAATAACTCTCCCAATTCTCCAAATTCCAATATCCTTCCATTAATCATGAAATTAATCATGAAATTTGAACATTAATATTATTTTTGTGTTGCCATCGTGTTTAGACATTTTTGACAATAATATCAAAATATGTATTATGTTTAAACGAGTGTGACGTGTCTAATTATTTATTTCTAATTTTTTTCAGTGAGTGCAAACGAAATGAATAAAATAGAAATAATAATCACGAACATTCATTTACTAAATTATATAATTGCCATTTACTTTAAACAGAGATACCGGCAACACAACTTTAAGAAAATGTCAGTTGATTTTGATAGTGTGTCTCTGTTTCTCAAATCTGTTGTCTCTTTCTTTAAGTACTTAAAATTTCCAATAGTATTAATACCGTATCATAACAGCATAAAATTGATTCATAACAAAAGTAGAGAAAAACTTATATGACTTACAAGATTTTTCTATGTTTGGAATAATCTTTAAAACAATATCCAATAAAACATTCCACAAAAACGTTCTAAAATTGATTAAGTCATGGAATTATTCATGTAAAATAATAATATTTTTTTTAGTTGCATAATGCAAAAACTATTTTTATTACTCTTTTTAATCTTCTTTTTTTTTTTTACTCAATAAATGCATGTAATATAAATAACAAAAAAATAATATACAATAAAAAAACAAATTATTTAAAAGATTATAATAAAAAGAAATACATACCTACATACTTTATTTATAGAGTATAGAAACTAAGAAAAAAATGTTCTAGCACAATGAAAAAAAAAAAAGAAAAAAAAACAAAAAATAAAAAAAAAGTGTGTGCGAAGCATGAACAACAATCAGTACTTTCATGAATGCGTCGACGGCGCTGACGGCGTGAAAATCATGTTCATAAATGACTTTCCAGTGCAGCCGTGGAATGGTGTCATGTTCATTAATTCAAGCATGCAGCGCAGTCGGCTGAAATTACTCAATCGTTTTCAGGCGACTGCGATGTTTATTTTCAATTAAAACGAATAGTTAGTGTTGTACATTTTTTTTCCTGACATTTCTTTAGTTCGATTTTAAATTTAAAATAAGATTTAAATTAATTAAAAATTATTAAATTTTATAAACATTTTGACGTCATATTTGAAGATGGCGAATCATGTTCATTTATTCTAATAACTGCTTGCATGCACAGTTGACGACTCTGATTACAATTCCAGTGCATTCGAGTCGTCGACGTAGGTTGACGACGCATTAATGAAAGTACCGAATAATGCCTATGAAATAATTAATAAAAATAAACATGCGTACTAATTGGAATAAGAGATATGTGTATAATATTATGCTAGAATCATAGCCACAGTGATTTGTCATCAGTTAAAAAATTTTTTAAATTGTAAAATCATATGAAATTCTTGAATTTTTCTTATTTTGTTTTAAATGGAGCTGTGAAAAAAAGGGTAATAATACTTCGAGGGGAGCTGAAAAAAAGTGAGCTAGGGGCAAAAATGAATTGTTGGAGATAAATAGAGGAAAAAACAGTGCTAAATTAGTTTCAGAAATATAAAAAAGTCTCTGATACACCCATACTAAAGTGTACAACATGAAGATGTTACGTAAAAGACTAAATTATAGCTAATAAATGGACTTTTTCATTTTAGAATATAAAAGTGATACCTATATTTATTATTGGGGTATTTTTTGTTTTGGAAAAAGCCAAGAGACTTTGTTTTGTTACTTTCTACATGATCTTGATCTAAGAGGTAAATATAATGAACGTTTGAGGAAATATTTGTATGATAGAAAAATATAAAGACTAGACCTATAGACTGTGTTGACATGATGACAATTTGATTATTACAATTTCTCTTGTA
The DNA here is from genome assembly GCA_932526495.1 of Bombylius major. NCBI lineage: Eukaryota > Metazoa > Arthropoda > Insecta > Diptera > Bombyliidae > Bombylius > Bombylius major. Next base: position 30,123,004 of record OW052046.1, on the reverse strand, counting down.
TTTTTTTTTTACATACGTACTGTATTTTATTAACGTGAATTAGAATGGGATATGTAATTGAAAAAGCCAAGCCAATTTAGTTATACAGGGTGTTTTGTTTCTAACTACCAAGAGTGTATGTAATAATTTCACTTTCAAGAAAAGAGGTCATAAACTTGAAATTTATGATTTTTTTTCCTAAAAGTTTCTCAATTAATTGGGCTCCTGAAAAAAAAATTCACTAACGAAAAAAGTGTATCTTTTTTGAACTACAAACAATCTTTTGTGACAAAACTTCGTTTAAATAACATTTTTGACCCTTTTCGCACACCTATGATCCTTAATTACATGATAACGGATAGCGGTATTGAACTGAAATTTTTTTTGTTTTATTATACATAATATTAGCTTTCAAAATAAATTTAAAAAAAAATTTTCGTTAGTGAATTTTTTTTTCAGGGGCCCAATTAATTGAGAAAATTTTAAGAAAAAAAAATCATAAATTTCAAGCTTATGACCTCTTTTCTTGAAAGTGAAATTATTACATACAATAAGTAATACACCAAATGAAAGGTAATTTTAATAGCCATTCATAATGAAAAGAAAAATTTTGATACATAGGGTGCAAACAAAGGTAACGGGTGATTTTGTGTTGGGAGGTCTTGCATAAAACTCATAATTTTGAATGCCCTCTAGTGGCGAAAATAGACACGATCGAAAGTTTCGCTAGTACAATTTTTTTCATGGAATAGTCCAGCGAATATCGTGGTACCCCTCTTGGTAGTTAGAAACAAAACGCCCTGTATAGTATGATGAGTTATTAAGATTTTAAAATTTTAGTAATTTTTCCTTTTGTTCTACATTCTTCAAAATAGAAATCTAAAGGTTTTTACTTTAGAATGTGGCATTTAATTAAAAAACGAAAAATATATTTTCGAGACAATAAAATTTCGATACTAATAAAAAGATAGATATTTTTATATTTTTAGTCGTATTTAATCGAGTTTTTATTTTGGGTCATAGTTCATTTTTTCTTCTATTTTGAACTGAATGATGTATGATTCGCGGTTGTTTAACACAAAACTGGTGTTATTTATTTATCATAAAGTTTTTGCGAATTAACAAGAGAAAATGAATAAAAATAAATTGAAATTTTATGCAAAAAAAAATTTTCATTTTTAATTAATTGATTTTTCATTTTGTAATTATTAAAAAAATAAATGCGAATTTTAAAACAGATCATTGTAGTTTAAACTCAATTGTAACTTATATAGTTCACTAATTTCTTGAATGCTTTTTTTAAATTTAGTAGAAATTTTCATCGTACAAACGAAAAAAAGATGTTCTAATCGATAAAATCATCGTTAATTTTTTTTTTCACAAGCTAGAGCTGCACTAATAAAGGTGTAATAAAGAGATATCTCTACTATCTATTCAAAAATTCATCTCATCCAATTAGATTACTGAATTTTTCGTTATAATTATCACTTAACTTTCCATGAAATTAAAATCAATCATTCTTAGTTGAAAACAAGCTGATAAAGAATGAAGATAATTAATTGATTAGGACATTTTTGTTTTGTTTTTGTTACGACAGTATTTACAAAAGTATGTCGGTATAAATGTATTATAAATTTTTTGTTATTTAAATCACATCAACATTTAAATGTGAAACTAAAATTAACATAGATTTTTTACCTTTTACTACAATACAGATTTTTTTTTTGCTTGAATTTAGGTAATATCAAAAAATATATAATAAGAAAAAGTATTATTCATACAAAATTTCTTCATATGAAAATTTTTATTCTGGGGTTCTGGCGCGAGTAGTCCAAGCTTTTATTTTAGAAGCTTAGTTATGCTCTCTAAAAATTATCTCAAAATGAGAAATGATTATGATTTAACTGATATAGCTTTAAGCACTTTTAGCAAAGAATGTAGAGATTTTTGAGAGTATTTTATGACGACATACATTATGATTTTCATTTTTTACAAATGTACTTATAACAAATTAATATTAATCATGATTGCATTGTTGCTATGGCAACATTACGATTTATACTTTTGAATTTCTTTTCGTTTTTAATAGAAATACATATTTCTTTGAAAAACACAATTTTTTTTTTGTAAGTATGAAATATTATTTTATTCTATTATTTTTATTATACCTCTAAATACTATATACAGTGACCAAAATTTCTATAAACGCACATAGAATTTTTGACAAAATGTTCTGTAACTCATCAAAGAATCATTCTACTGTATTGAAACTTTGCTAATATGATATGTTCTGTTATAGTAAGCGGTTATTTTTTCATCACATGCGTCAATCAATTTGTGCTGAATTATTTTTTTTCTACTGATTGTCTGAAAAGTGTTGTTTTTTGATAGCGAAATTCCTTTAAATGCAGTTCAGCTATTTCAAGTTTTTTCAAGTTATCTCATTTTTTTCACAAGTTTTTACCAACAAAAGTGAGTATTTTACTGGCGAATCTAATTTAGCCCAATTTGACGCGCACTTAGTCTTTTCTTTGTATCATTTTCCATAATTTGTTTTTTTTTGTCTTGAACTTAGTTTTTCATTTCCTTTGTTTTAGCCAGTGTTCCATAATTTTCGCTCAGTTTCAAAAAAATTTTAACCACACTATCTGTTCGCCTCCATTTCCTTGCAATTTCGCTTTTTGATACACCATTTCTGAACAAAATTTTTATTTTAATATTCTTTTCTTATGTGAGAAATTTTCCACACGCCATTTTGACTTTAAATTACGCTACCTGTTCAGATTTACAATTAAATTTTGTTTTTTTCGCATAATTAAAGCTAAAAAACCATAGGACGCTGCAAGCTTCACGCCGCAAGCTTTTGCATCTCGCTGTCAATTTAAACATACGAGAATGCGAAGAAGCTGACCAAATACATACTTCATGTGAAGCATGCCGCACACCTCATTTGAAGCTGAGGCTCAGGTTTATTCAATTTTAAATTTTACGGTATGCAGCGCAAGTTCATGTCATTTATCTGTCATTTCATTAGTGTTGTTGAATGTTGAGCTGTCATATTGTGGTTTTTGCTGTCGTTTTAAACAGTAAATTAAATACATATATTGGTTTATTAAATAATAAAATATAAATAAATATAAATATATTTACTAATATTTACTTATTTTTAATAAAAATATAGTTATTATTGAAGTATAGTGAAAATAAAGTAAAAATGTATGATACAGTAGAAGACGAATTAAACTTTTTATTATTGGTAATGTATTCATGTATACATATAAACATTCTTGAAATATTTGATGATGAAAATAGAATGTGGACAAGAGAAATATACACAGAACACGTACAATTTCTAGCTACCTGTTTAAAAATTTCTTGCTTCGATTTATTACAATAATTAAATTTCCAGTAATAATAAAAATATAAAATCCTTTGCAAATCGCTAATTCAAAATTTTGTTAGTGATCTTTAGTTTTATAACGACGATTTTTTTGCAGCTTAACTTTGTCTATGTGTTTGGGGCTAACAACAATAAAGAGCTTGCGGTAAGGTATAGATGAATTATTGATTTGGATTTGCAGAGCCTCAAGCTTTTGAAGCGCTTCACATTTAGCTTTTGAGGCCTGCAGCGTTGAAGCTTGCAGCGTCTTATGGGTTTTCACCTTAAATTTGAATTGTTTCAAATACTCACTTTTGTTGGTAAAAACTTGTGAAAAAAATGAGATAACTTGAAAAAACTTGAAATAGCTGAACTGCATTTAAAGGAATTTCGCTATCAAAAAACAACACTTTTCAGACAATCAGTAGAAAAAAAATAATTCAGCACAAATTGATTGACGCATGTGATGAAAAAATAACCGCTTACTATAACAGAACATATCATATTAGCAAAGTTTCAATACAGTAGAATGATTCTTTGATGAGTTACAGAACATTTTGTCAAAAATTCTATGTGCGTTTATAGAAATTTTGGTCACTGTATATAGTATTTAGAGGTATAATAAAAATAATAGAATAAAATAATATTTCATACTTACAAAAAAAAAAATTGTGTTTTTCAAAGAAATATGTATTTCTCTTAAAAACGAAAAGAAATTCAAAAGTATAAATCGTAATGTTGCCATAGCAACAATGCAATCATGATTAATATTAATTTGTTTACATTTGAAGCGTGCAGTTGCAAAACCCGCCAAGTACAATTTGAATAATTAAGCATAAAACGATAAAAATTGATTTTGTTTGAAAGGTACACAATTTCTAATAGTTCTCATTATATTTGTTAAGGTAATAAAGATATTAGATATTTTACAAAATATCATAAATCATACTTTAACAGGAGCTCCAAGATTACTACATTATATAATATTGTTATAAATCTAGCTGCCTTTTGCAAAATAGAAGTAAATTTAAAAAGAGTACTTTGAGTACTTTGAAAAATCATCATAACTTTGTAAGCTGAATAAAACGGGAACGAGTGAGTTTTGTAGCTTTAATGGTATTCTACATTACAAAAAAACTCATTTGACGCTCTAACCTCAATTTCTTCAAAAAGTTCAAAAAACGGATTTTGCAACTGCACGCTACATTTGAAAAAAATGAAAATCATAATGTATGACATCATAAAATACTCTCAAAATCAATGACGTCAAAGTTTTTATGTACATATAATATTGAAAAGCTTCTCATTTTTTTTTTAAATTCGTTCATATACATATGAAATATTTTGTTAAAAGTGATAAATCTAGATCTAATTTACGCTTGAATCATATTTCCTCATATGTATGTACACTAAGGAAAAATATATTAAAAAACTTTGCAAAAAAGAAAAAAGAAAGGCATATACAGGGTGTTCCGTTTGATTTGCTTAGAATTGATACCAGTGATAGGTCTCATAGAGACAAACAAAAAATGGTATGGAATGTAGGGGGTTGTTAAATCGCAACGGTTTCGCCGCTAGAGGGCGTTGAAGTTTTTTTGTTCTTATTTCACGGTATATCCTATAACTTTGTACAAGGGCACTCAAGAATCACTTTGTGTTAAAAAAAAATGTAGAGGACCCATGGCCTTTTTCAACGATATCTTATCTGTTTCTCTATTCCTAACTGTTAAAAAGTTAGACGCGTTCAAAATCAAAATTTTGTGAATTTTTTTTTAAATTTTTGTGTTTAACCCTGTCTTTCTCAAAAAAGGTTTAAATTAACCCTAATTTTTTATTGCAGAAAATGAAAGCTCAATTGATTCTGCACCGATTTGCTATCTTCATTTTTTTCAAAAAGTGCATAATTTTTGATTTTGATACGAGTTTTTGTTTGTCTCGATGAGACCTATCACTGGTACCAATTCTAAGCAAACCAAACGGAACACCCTGTATATATATTATATAATCTTGAAAAAAGCTTCATATCATTATTTTTTAATTGAGAACACTGAGAGTAAAATAATACACATCCCCTTTGTTTTCCCCCGCTGGTCCTAATTCGTTCAAAAATTCTTGAATTTTGAAATTACAAAGCTGTAAGATTTCTTCTTGTTATATATTTTTTGGTAATATCCTTATTCAAAAGTAAAAATGATATGGCATTTGTATGTACCTACACTATTTTTTTTATTTCTTTTATTCCTAGTAATTAAAATTTAACAATTACACACATCGTGTTTATTGAAATATCATTTTTACATTTGGAAGAGGATTTATTTTTTTAAATCTAAAAGAAAAAAAGTTTAAAAAAACATCAATTTAACTATTATTTGTAAATATGAAAATAAGCACAAAAGTTATATCAATTTTTTCAGGTTTACCGAGTGCCTGAAACTGCCACAGTTCTCTTGAGGTAAATGCTTAGAAAATTCATTTTTATTGGTTTAACATTTAAAGTTAAGTTTACCTTAATTTAATGAGTTTTGTTATACATTGAAAAGTTAAAACAAATCAAGCACAGATCTGTATTTGCACTGTACTTTACAATTTTTTCAGATTTTTTTAGACATTTTTGTTTGTTTGTTTGTTTGTTGTTAGTTTTAATTAAATACTTCTGAAAGTGGTTTCAGATAAAATGAATAGATATTATTAAAACGAATATAAGTATATTTTTAAGAATAGATTTTAAATTATTATTAGTTAATTAAGAAATTGTATTCGATTGAGAGGAACTGTAAAATAATGAGAAGATAACTCCGTGTTGCGGTTTCAATGAGTTTTATCTACAACAACATTTCTCTAGAATTGTTCTTGTTCATATAATAAGTTAAATATTCAATCTGACTATTATTTTACTGACTCTTGAATAATTGATAAATTTTTAGAAAAAAAATGTTCAATGCAAGATTTGTTTATTAACAAATATGAAAATATATGGAAGATTTTACACTGCAGCTTGTTAAATGAGCTTGCAATAAACGTATAGATTCATCGATAGATATTTTAATTAGGATTAGTTAAGTATATTGATGTGATAAATTTAGAAAAGTCATATGACGAAGGTAATCAATTTAATTTTGTTTCGTTGTAAGTAAATATGATAATTCTAATTTTTGGCTATTTTTTTTTAATAATTAGTGCCTTCGTTGTGTTTTGTATCACTTATGCAGAAAATAAAATTGGGTATAATTGGTTGTTAAAGTTACCCAGAAAAAATCAGCGATCTGAAATTTTTTAAGTATGTATGTATATATTTGTTTAATATGTTATGGTAAGTTAAAACAATAGGAGACTTTGGTTTCCAAAATACCAAAAAGTGGTATCTGAAGGCCATAGAATTTTTTTCTATCTGGAAACCAAAGTCTCTTGTCGTGTTAACTTACCATAAGTCATTCCAATTAAATCTTTCCTCTAAAATAAATTTCGATTTATGTATAAGTATTTTTTTCTGAAAATCACTGAGGTTTTTTTAAAAAAAAAAAAAAAAAATTTTCGAAAATTTCCGTTGGACATGATAGTTTACTGAAATTTACTGCATACATATCCGGAAGGGCACTCTTAGGGTACTGACACATTATGCTGAATCTGAAACTGAATTTTTCAGACTCATATCTTAAACCCACAGTTTTAAATGACACCTGTCACATAACACTGAAAATTTCAGCATATGAAAATTTTCAGGTTTGTACTTACGTTTTGATTTCTTAAAATTCTCAGCACTCTGATTCAGAAATGCTTCTAAACAATGTAATTTAAATGACTACTGTCAAATGAAACTGAATCTGAATTCTGAATATGAAATTTTGAAGGCTGTGTTGTTGTTTTTTAATTTGATTTTTAAACTAAAAATCAACACTTGAACAATCAACACAATTTTATAAACAAATGAAATCATATGAAATAATGAAAAGTCAAGCAACAGCTGACTATTCAGTTTCAGATTCAGATTGACTCAAAAATACAATCTGAATCTGAAACTGGAAAATTCAGTTTCAGATTCAGCATGATGTGTCAGTACCCTTAATTATAATATTCAAATAATATTGATAGGATGCGGGACATGTATTTTTTATGTAATACATTTTTCTGTCAATTAATTGTGCTGTTAAAACACCAATCACATCAAATTTATTTTACTCTTTTTTTTAGCAACACACACAACACAATACATATTCATATGTTACATTCGATACATATGTACATATTTATATACACATACAAAATTGCTTTATACATATTTTAATAGTTATATTCGGTGACGCTTTGACAAACTGTTTCGACTTACTACATTAACAACATATCTGTTACATTATTTGTATTTTAATTTTTTTTAAAAAGTCATATATTTTCTGCCTTCCTTATTTAAAATAACTGTATTTTACATATACATATGTAATTTCTTTTTTCTTTTACAGTGGCGGAGTTAAATTTTCCGATTTAACAGAACAGGAAGGTAAAAACATACAATTTATAAAATTCATTAACATTTTAACAATATTTTATATTTTTTTAGCATATAAGTTTCAAGTCAACTTGATAAAGACTATGATCCAAATAGAAGATACATTTTTTGAGCTTGGTAATTCATGTTTTAGAAATTGTTTAATAATATGCGATCGCGGATTCATGGATGCTACAGCATGTAAGTTAAATTTTTGTTGTGGTTATACACTATATGTTATTAAGTTTTTTTTTTTTTTTTGTTTATTTTATTTAAAAGACATACCATCAGAAAAAATTGACGAAATGATGTCAATCAATAAGTGGAATCCTATAGATATGCGAGATAATCGATATAATCAAATATTACATCTTGTTTCAGCTGCTAATGGCGCAGAAGACTTTTATTCTACTGAAGTAAGATTAAATTGTTCCTAATTATTTACTATAAATTTCACAAAGTACTGTTTTGAATTTATTTAAAAAAAAGGATCATGTTTGTCGATCTGAAGGAGTTGAATTAGCAAAACAATTGGACAAACGAGCTGCTGAAGCTTGGATTGGTCATCCATATTTTGATGTTATTGATAATTCAACTGATTTTGAAACAAAAATGAATAAAATGATCGAAGCTGTTTGTCAAAAACTTGGCATAGATATTGGTGATCGTTTAAAAACTTCCTCAAGAAAACTCAAATTTTTAGGTTTGTTGCAATCAATGAAACGTTATTTTAATTTAGTTTTTTAATAAATGTAATTTTGTTTTCTTATCTTTGTAGTGGCTGAATTACCTGAAGATTCAGAATTTCCATCATTTCAAGATTTTGATGTTGTTCATGATTATCTTCAAACTTCTGGACCAAAGATACAAGCACGACTTCGTAAACGTGGTCAAAATAATAATTGGAGTTATATACATACAATAAGAAGACCACATGTTCATGGACAATCCGTTGAAGTGAAAACACAATTAACTCAACGTGATTATAATAATTTATTAGCACAACGTGATAGTGCTCATTTTACAATATACAAAAAAAGACGATGTTTTCTTATTAATAATCAATATTTTCAATTAGACGTTTATCAGGAACCAAGTCATCCAAGGTAATATCTATATAAATTCAATCAAATAATATTTTTACAATTACATTTTTCTTTCTCTAATACACAGGTGTAAAGGACTTATCTTATTAGAAACATATTCATCTCTTAACAGCGATGAAATCAAAAATGTCCTACCAAAATTTTTAAAAATTGTAAAAGAAGTAACTGGTGATCCAGATTATTCAATGTTCAATTTATCACTGAGAGAAGATTGGAGTATTACTAATAAATTTTGTCACTCATTTCAATCAAATAAACAAAGTATTTGTTTAAAAAACAAGAGTGATTAAAAAAAAGTTAGAAATATGTAATAATAAATAATTGTTTATTTTTTTTAAAAAAAAAATTAATTTTGAAAAAAAAATTTTTTTTTTTTTTGATGATTTAATGTATACTTATGTTAATTAAATAATAAATATTTTTCTCGGTGTGTTAATTATAACTATTAGATTTGGCGTTTTGTTACAAAAATAACTACATATATACTTTATTAACAAAGTTTTTTCAGTACAGGTCTTATGAAAATATTTAGTCTTGTTTCTCCTTTTAGTAATTAAAGTACAGCCCAATAAGATTGGCGAAGGGGAACCATGCGCAGTAGGATCTGCGTATCCTTTCCACTGAAATTTCACTGAATCATCACAATTTACAAAAATCCTTCTTGGAAAGAGAAATTCACATTTTGTTCCTTAAATAGGAATTTATTATTTACACGATCTTACATATGTTTTCATTTTCTTATTCATAATAATTTTCTATTTTAACCCTAGGATTGCCTGATCGTATACAAACGTATACACGCGGAATTTGACCCTCAATAAAATACGATCCCTTTGAGCTAGGACCTTGAAACCTTCACCAATTTCTTTATTGAAGGGTTCTCTCTAGGCACCCCAATTTTCAAGATCCTAGCTCAAAATCGTAGAACAAAATATCTTTTTTTATGCAAAAACACAAATTTGGCCGTGAGTATACAAATGTATATCATACATTTTATATGAAAATTTTGAAATTTTTTTTTCAAAAAATGATATCTCAGCATCCCATGGACCAAAAACCGTAATTCTTTGATCTAATTATTTGCTAAAGTGTCCTTTTTGATTATCCTATACGATTTTTTTCTAGTACTTTTACTTTTTGAGATAAAGTGCAAAACAAGGTAAAGAGTCGAAAATTTTCCATACATTTTTGAGACCAAACACAAATTTTACTTAAATTTCAACTTCAAAGATCTGTATCTCAGCATCCCGTATACTAAAAGCTAATATATTTATACTAAAACATTTATCAAAGTGTTCTCTTGAGTATGGTTCTTTACAGTATTTTTATAGTTTTTTTTAGTTTTCAAGATAAAGTGCATAATAACATGAAAAACGTGAATGCTCCATACATTCTTGTAAATTCATAAAAGCAAACATCTAATTGTTGGCTTTGAAATTCTATATCTCAGCATCCTATGAACCAAACACTAATATTTTTGGATTAAAATATTTGCTAAAGTGTTGCTTAAAAGCTATTTTATATAGTAATTCTGTAAGTGCCAGAGTTTTCAACTAAAAGGACAAAAGATCTTTGAAGTTGAAATTTAAGTAAAATTTGTGTTTGGTCTCAAAAATGTATGGAAAATTTTCGACACCTTGTTTTGCTCTTTATCTCAAAAAGTAAAAGTACTAGAAAAAAATCGTATAGGATAATCAAAAAGGACACTTTAGCAAATAATTAGATCAAAGAATTACGGTTTTTGGTCCACTGAATACTGAGATATCATTTTTTGAAAAAAAAATTTCAAAATTTTCATATAAAATGTATGGTATACATTTGTATACTCACGGCCAAATTTGTGACATTCTTGATCAGGCAATCCTAGGGTCAAAAGGATACTTATCATCGCTGATCACTCATATTGTTTTTTATTCTGTATTTTCTTCACTATCCTTTAAATTTTTTTCAGTAGTATGGACTATTTTCTTTTGCAGTTTTCTTCAAAAGAGGAGAAATGAAAGGATATTTTTAATATTTCCAAAATTTCTCCCACCTGCGCAACTTTTCGCCAATCTTATTGAGCTGTACTCAATGACTTTATAAATAATATGGACTGTAGTCTATACAACTTGTTGTTTCATGTGGGCCACTGTACTGTGTGTAATAATAAGTCTGTTTAATTTTAAATATGTTTTTTATTATTACAATTATATAAAGTTACAATTATGTTTAAACTCCATTAAATCACACTACCGACTAACTAGGGTAAGTAGGTACTAGGTAGTAATGAAACAAAACCTGTTCTTTCCTCTTGTACATGTTGATAAGAGAAAAAGAGCAGTTATTTATTATATGCAATTGCATTGCGCTATATACGGGAAGAATGCGTATGATTGTTCAATGCAATTGCATATCATAAGAACAGGGCTGTAACACTGTGTCTGTACATAAATGTGTTTCTGATTTTCGTCACCGACAGTGTTACCCTTAAGTTGAAATTTTTTATCTAAAATCAGATGAATTTTTTGATAAGTGTCGCCGACTATACCTTTGGCTTTATTCTGAAATTTTATAAAATTTTATACTTTATAATTTATAATGAAAAAATTCATACGCACACAGACACACGATGATGATCTAAGAGTTGGTTGATTGAATAATCAAGATGTGTGTATAAAAAGTAGAATGAATAATAAATAATCATAAATTAGTGTTGCTGCGTACGCGTAGTAATTATATTACTTAAAGTAGCTTTACACTACTTGATTTCTCATATCACTTTACATACTATACATATGTCACTGGTAAAAGTTTGACAGCGTTTACACTGTCTCATTCTGTTGAGAAACTTTGTCTTACGACTTTACACTCGACATATCATGAAAATAGATTTTTTCTATTTCCGTATGACATTTGATTTGACTTCATAATAATTGAATTTTTTTATTTCAGTGGATTGTCAGTATTATGAGAAGTCGTATGACAATACATATGTAAAATAACATACATAAAGTGATATGACAAATCAAGTAGTGTAAAGGTACTTTTAATAGTAGAAATTGTTAAAAATTAAAAGCGAATGGTAGATAAAAATTCGAATGTTACTGTTATGTATCTCTTTACCGGATTCTGTAATTATGGTTGTGTTTTTAATTTATTTTCTTTTATAATTTCTTTGTCATATCTGACAGTGAGTTTTGAACCTAATCTTTTGTTATAGTTTGAACAAAAAGAGATGAAGTTTCGTATTGTACTACGTTGGCATGCGCAGAAGAAAAGATACTCACAGACATGCGTTTTTGTTGTAAATTCTAATAAACAGGTTTCTTTTTTCGTATATGTATATGTTTGACGTACACTACTTCGTCTATTTCATGATTTTTTACAGGTTTTCGTTTCTTATTATGGTTTGTTATGTCATTTACCTGTTTTTTCTTGAGTTTATTTATATTGTCAAGCCTGGCTTTTTCAGTCTTCTAGCGCTATGCTTGGGGATCTGCCTAGGAATAGTTCCACAGGTTTCTTCCCTGTAACGGAATAGATCGTACAGTTGTATTCATGAGTCTCTCTTTCGAGAAGTTCTCTTAAGGATCGTGGTGTGTCGTCTGCCCTCATGATTTCTGCGAGGGTGGAGTGAAATCTCTCGATCTGCCCATTTACCTCGCTTTTGTAAGAGGGTGTTCGAAATATTCTTATCTGGAGTTCATCCTCCATCAGTCAAGGTTTTAAACCCCCAAACGTTCATACCTACAGTAGTGACAATACACTCAGAAATTTTTAGCCTTTATACTATGACGTAGGTCTGCCATGCCCTGGCTCTCACTCTATAATAAAAGCAATAACAAATATTCTTTATATTAAAATTTCAGAAAAAATCCTTTAAATTCAGTTCAAAATAAAGGGCTCTTATTGGCTCTTCAACCTCAGGGGCTCGTTACTGGCAAAAGCAGGGCTCGTTACTGGCAAAAAGGGGGCTCGTTACTGGTCCTCACGAATTTTAAGTTATTTTCCTAATTTTAATAATCTAGACCCTTTTAGAAAGTTTATTTTGCTCTTGATTTGAATTATTAATTAAATACTTTATCCGTGGTATAAGGAAAAAGTCATAAAATTTTCTTAGGGGGCTCGTTACTGGGTATTCTCCCCTATGTATTTTTTTTTTCGTTTTTTTTTTTTATTTTTTTTTATTTTTCTGTCGTTCATATTTGAAGAAAATCAAACAAACAAAAAAAAATTAATAACAAATTGTATAAGTATGTTTAAATTTTCCTTATGGGTACAAAACTTGCAGATTATCTTTATCTTCATATTATTATCATCATCATCAGTTAACAGGGCCGGCACAAGACTAGGAGTCGCTCGCCTGCAAGTCTGAGTTGGGCGCCCCAACTCAAATTTATGTTTTTGTATTTTTTAATTATTTACTTTCAAAATGTTTGTTGGAATTTCATCTTCATCTTCACCTAACAAGCAAAAAAAAAAAAAAAAAAAAACCTCTTTGGTACCAAGGGGCGCCATATCTTCTTCTCGAATTTCAGTTTGTTTGTGAAGGAATTCGGCGTCCTTCATTTGGTGGCGCTCGCCTGCATTGCTTCCGCCGACCCTGACAGTTAATCCTCCTATAATATGGTATCGTAAAACAATAAAGGTTTAAATATGAATCATTTCAGATATTTTCGCATTTAAAAAATATATTTTTGAATCACTTTCAAAAACAATTACAGAATTATATCAATTAGTTAGTTTATAGCGGAAAAAATAATCCGAATTAAAACTGAATTTTGGATAAAATTGGGAGTAGTGTATAAACGTTAAAACTGGGAATTGAGATTAAAATAATACATGTAAACGTTAATTTGATACACGTATAATGCACATGTTCATGATCAGTGCTGCCGAAGTTGCTACTATAGTAGTGTTTTTACTACTCTCATGACATCGACACTACCCTACTACCTCTCTACTAAAAACACTACCCTCGGGCTTCATCCTAACCAAATTCCAACTTTTCTGTGAAAATTTACTTTACTTTTCTAACGAACAAAATATGAATAAACGGTAACATGAATAGAATATGAAGAAACGATAGTCGGTAACACGAACAGAAAAAGAATACATGACATTAGAGATGAAAAAAGCAAAAAGCCGATTTTTTCAAAATTGTTTTTTTCCGTTTTTTTCATATTTTTCCGGATTTTTTCATAAAAAGCTGCTTTTTAAATGCTTTTTTCACAAATGAAAAATACATTCACCCGTTGCTTTTTATCGGTTTTTTTCCAAAAAAGCGGAAAAAAACAGTTGTTTTTTTCAAATTCATAGGAAATTACAAGTATGTAAGAAATTTTTAAGAAGAAGAAAAGAAATATATTTGTTTTGTGGGTGACGCCAGTGTGTGATCATTTTTTTAAATGAAATCAATTTAAACTTAAAAACAAACTATGGATAAGTAAGTAGATACTCAGGAATATGTGATTTTAATAACGTTTAGTTCCCAGCACTGAATAGGAATAGGAGTTAATGTAATTTTTTTATTTCAAGTTTATTATAAAATATGGATTGTTTTTTTAATCATTGTTAGATGAATTTTTTTTATTGTTGTTTTGTTTTGTTAAACTTTGTTTTTTTTTTTTTATTATATACATAATAAATAATTCACATGAAATATACGCTAAATTTTTAATTCAGCTCAATTTTCAATTTCACTACCCTTTTTCCTCAACTACTACCCTGGTTAGATAAAAACTACTACCAGTGTATAGAGAAGAGTGTAGGGTCACTTCATATAAAATGTTGCTAGAAAAATTAGAAAAATATAATAGTATATGTAAAATACACTCACAGTTGGGTTGAAAATAGTCCACATAATAAATCTTGAATGAGCAAGAGAAACAACGAATTCCCTATCGTTGTATATACCAAACTTACATATCATAGGGGAAAATATACTGTACATTTTTTATTGACATAAAAGTCCATATGTTTTATTTTTAAACAAAAAAAATTAAACAATCATCCAATATATGTATTCTTTACCTGTGAAAATAACAAAAGAAACTTATTTACTAACACATACTCACCTTTGCGGTACCACTTTTAGTATTTTTTACAAAAACAAAGTGGGGACATGTTGCTATGAAAGTAATAGGAATAAGAAGATTACTAACACACTTACACCTGATAGGGCCGTCTAATACGTATTATATAGTTGGAATAGGGATAGGTATATTTTTTCTTCATATAAATATTTGGTTAGTCATATGAGTGTTCTTTTCTGACGCATGCAATTTTTAAAAAATTTTTTTTTTTTTATATTTTTAATTGCGTTCTTCATTATGATTGAATGTCATTTTTTTGTGTACCGTTATGCAGTTGTGACTATACTCTCCTTCTCTGTACTCTGCTACTACTATGACGAAGAACAGAACGGCAGCACTGTTCGTGATGCAAATAAAATAAGGTGACTTCTTCCCGCTCTGAGAGAACTGATGACGTCACGCTCAGTCAGATTTTCAATGTTCCTAATGTCCCTACCCTATACATTTCTCATATGAATAGTTTTTATGGTTGAAGAAAATTGTGATTTATAGTATGATTTTTTAAATTTTTTTATCGTTTTTTTTTTTCATTTACAATTTTTATAAAGTTTTTTATTCAAATTCTTAATTCTAGAATATATTCTACTTTGAAATATAATTCTTTATACCTACTCTCTAGAGTCTAGGTAGATTGACTTCTTTAGAGTTTTGGATACATTCACTTAAAATGCCAGATTGTAATGGAATTTTCCCGTTATTCATAGTTCCAAAATTTTTTTCCAATTTCCCAAATTCGACCAGTCATTTTACTCGGCTTCACTAATCCCTGCTTACTTAATTCATCTACCCAGGAGCCTAAAGAACTAATTATTTATAATTACATATTTTATATCTATATTTTTTCAAAATATAGCCAGCAAGATATTCAATGGCATCTACTTTTAATTCATTTAAATCTTTGGTATCTATTTCTAAGTTTTTTTTTTCTGTTATTTTATTTATGTCTGAAGTGAATTGTAATACAAAATTTTCTTAGCAAAAAAGATCTTAAACGATGTTTAAACCATTACAAACGAATTTTAGCATTTTTTGGAATGTATCAGAATACCCCATATTGCATTTTACTTTACACATATGTAATGTACATATACAAAAATTGGGATTGAACCCAATAAATTGGGCTTAAGCCGAAATTCGAATTAGTGTGTTTATAGCACATAAAATTGGAAGTAAATCAAAATCCGTATTAAAAATGGATTAGCTATAAACACGTACAATTATATAATGAAAATATAGTAAAGAAAATCACTTTACTATACAATAGTCAGACAAAAACAAATAATATTGTGAGACGAACGTCAAAAACGGTCTTCGAAGATGGAGAAACAAATAATTGAACGTTTTAATAACCAGAGACCAGTAAAGTTAATGGCAATGACTATATAATTACAAAGATAATTAATAAGAATCTATAATCATATAATGTGTTAATCTATAATCATTGCCATCGTTTAGCCGTTTGCATGACAAGAGACCAAATGTTTTCAGAGACCTCTGGAGACCACTGATCTCTTCCTGTCGTGTATACTATACCTACTTTAAGCTGTTATGATACGGTATTAATACTATTGGAAATTTTAAGTACTTAAAGAAAGAGACAACAGATTTGAGTAACAGAGACACACTATCAAAATCAGCTGACATTTTCTTAAAGTTGTGTTGCCTGTATCTCTGTTTAAAGTAAATGGCAATTAAATAATTTAGTAAAGGAATATTCGTGATTATTATTTCTTTTCTATTCATTTTTTTGCACTCACTGAAAAAAATTAGAAATAAATAATTAGACACGTCACACTCGTTTAAACATAATATTAAACTATGAAAAATGTCTAAACACGATGGCAACACAAAAATAATATTAATGTTCAAATTTCATGATTAATTTCATGATTAATGGAAGATATTGGAATTTGGAGAATTGGGAGAGTTATTTTTTGACATTTTCAGTATTAATACTGAAATAAGTCATATCTCTCTTTCTTTCTAGTTGCTTTTTCCGTAAAGCATACTTGTTATCTCTTTTTAATAACGAAATTAATCATGAAATTAATACCGTATCATAACAGCATAAGCCAAAATCCGAATTGGTGGGTTTATTTTATACCATATAAAATTGAGAGCAAACCAGAATCCGTATTAAAAGTGAATTAGCTATAAACTGTACAATGCCCGAAATATACAGGGTGTCCGATTTAAAGGTTTACAAAATGAAACCACAGATAGGTCCCGCCGAGACAAGCAAGAAATTGTATGAGTGTAAAGGGGAGGGGAGTCTCAACGGGTTCCGGGGTACAAGGGGTTAAGGATTTTTGCGACTTTTCATGTAAAACACCCTGTATTTTCGTTTTTTGATTTTAGTATAAGGAAAGATACGCATATCTAACAAAAGGAAACTCATATATTGTTTCAATTTTAATTTTATTTTCTTTAATCTGTTTGTATTCAGATTTATCATATTTTTGTAATAAATATTTTAATACTGTTTTATCAGTGTATTGATAAGTTTATTCCAATTTTTTATATTTCAGTTCTTGGATTTCTAATTCAGTTGGTTCACATTGTTATATTTTTTTAATGTTCTAGTAGGACTTGCTGGCATCACTTTTATTTTTGCTGACTGCTGTAATGGTATTTCATCTAGTTCACTCACCTCAACTATTTCACTCACTCTATCCATTTGATTATTTCCATTATAATTAAGTTTATTTCGCATTAGTCTATAAAATTCATATTCTTTTTGAAAAAATTTCTTTGTACTTTTAGAAAATTTCTGAGCTCGTTTTTCTTTTATTTCATTTTCAAATTTTCCATGATCGACACCTTCTTTTCTATTATTTTGCATTGTTTTATCAAGCTTATTCGAAGCTCTACATAGACGATCATAGCGAAGTTTATATTTTTCACTATTCCTAGTTTTTTCCCAATTTATTTGTTCCTGTTTATCTTCATCGGAATCAATCACATAAGATTTGCGTTTTTTTCTATGATATTTAGCTAGTTTCAAATCTTCATTATCAATAACTTCTCCCATATTATTTTGAATTGGTTTATCACAATGATTATGTTTTTTTACTAATGTACTTTCTGGTTTCAATTTTTGGGCTTCTGGTGAAGCTGATTTAAATTTTTCATCATCCATAATTTCTTTCACATTATTTTGAATTGGTGTTTCGTAAAGACTACGCTTTTTCAATAATACACTTTCCGGTTCCAGTTGTTTAACTTCTGATTCAGCTGGTTCTTTATCAATTTCATGTATTTGAGGTATTTCAAATTTTTTATCATCCATAATTTCTGCTTTATTTCTCTGTATTGGTATATCACAATTTCGATTTGATGCGTAAGTCCTGAATGGTTTATTAGGAATTTTGAATTTGTCGTTATCAGTAACATCTTTTCTATTATTTTGTATGTGCTCATTATCATCGGAATCAATCACATGAGATTTGCGTTTTTTCCTGCAATATTCAGCCAGTTTAAAGTCTTCATCGTCCATAACTTCTCCCATACTACCTTGAATTGTTTTATCACAATGATTACGTTTTTTTATTAATGCACTTTCTGGTTTCAATTGTTGGGCTTCTGGTGAAGCTGGTTCTTTATCAATTTCAAATATTCGAGTTATTTTACACTTTACATCATTTACGATTTCTTTTGTATTATTTCGTATTAGTGAATCATAATCATTAGTGAATTTCTCATTAAAATTACTCCAATTATTCGAATTATATGATATACATGTTTTTATTTGCTGGTGTTGATCATTTTGATTTTCTGTATTTTTTTCATTAGATTTTTTCAAAAATGAATCTAAATATTTCTTGATACAAGCATTCAAACCTTTATTTTCAAATAAATGTTTATTAATAACATCTAAATTAAATTGTTGTGTATCAAATATTTGTGAAAAAATTGAATATAGATTTTTGGCACAAGCAAGTTTGAAAATTATATTCACATTACCTTCGTTTGAACATTCCAAAATGTATAAAGAATTTTCATTTTTCGAATTTTTAAAAAAATCTTCTTTAGTTTTATTTATTTCTAATTGTTTATCATGATTTTCTTGCTGGGTATCATCAATCTCATCTTCTTCGCAATCTTTAAAACCAGTACAATCATTAAATGTTTGATCATCTAGCATTTTTAAAACTACATCAACAGCCGTTGTATTATTATTTTTGAATTTTTTTTTTTGATTAGGTTTTTTGAATTGAAAATCTAACGAATCCATATTTTTCTTGTCTGAAATTTTTAACAATTTCTTTAAAGTATTTCCATTTTTTAGTTTTGTTATATTACTTTTTTTAAATACATTTTTTAAATTTACATCATTATTTGGTTTACCTTTTTCAATATTTTCAACAGCATTTGTTGTTTCATTATAAACATTATCATCATCTTCATATTCATTACTATCACGATTTTCACAATTCTTATCTGGGAGATTAGTAAATAAATCATTATGTTCTACATCTGGAATTTTTAAATTGTTTTGTTGTGGTTTATCACAGTTATCTAATTAAAATTATAAAAAATAAAATAAATTAATTTAAAAAGAAAAAGACAATGAAATATTATGATATTACCTGATGGAGAAATAACAAGTGGATGAAATCTAGGAGGATTTTGAAGTAATTTTTTACAATACGGAGGTTGTGGAATTTTTTCATCATATTCTTCATAAGAATATGATAAATAGTTGTTTGTAATTTCGGTTTGTGTAAATTTATGTCTTTTATATAACATGCCAGCGTCTTTAATTGGAGAAATTGCTTTTGGTATATTAAATGACGTATTTTCTAGTATACTATCTACAGTCATATTCAAACCTTCTGAACTTTCAGGAAAACTAGTACCAAGTGAACGTGTTTTTATGAAAGCTGATGTACTACAACTTCTAGTTGTAGTAGATGATATGTATTGAGTCCCTTTATCGAATGTAATTTTCTTTTGGTTTAAATTATTATTATCTTCTTTTGAATTTGTCATGTTACAATCATTTTGTAAATAACTTATTTGAATATTCACTTCATAGTTTTGATTTTCTGCTATAGGATTTGGTGTTTCATTGATTATAGATTTCAACTGTTTTTTCTTCTTTGAAGATTTACTGAACTGATTGAGTTGTTTTGATAATTTTGTTGTAAACTTCTTACTAGTGCTATTTAATAAATTATGTTGGTCTAAAATTTTTGATTGATCTATAAATTTATTAGCTAGTGACTCATAATCATCTAGATTTCTTGTACGTTCAACTTTAAGTTTCACTTTAAAATCTTCTGCAGCTTGTTCTGTTATAGATTTCAAATTAAGTATTTTATTATTAGCTTCTTTTAATTGTTCCTTTTGATCATCTAATTGCTTCTTGAGATCAAAATTTTCAACTTCTATTTTCTGACTTTTTCTAGCACAATTTATGAAGCTTTGCAACATTTTACTCACTTCTGGGTTTGTGAATCTTTGTAATGTTGATCCCTGTGAATTTTTGCCTGATTTATTCATACTGGAGGATGAAACAGTATCTTCTTTGACAGTTTCACTGTGTCTGTGTGGCAAAGTAATACTTTCGCCAAAATCAATTGCCATTAGTTCATCCATCGCAAAAAAATTTATTTAATTTACACCAATTTTTAATATTTTGCCGGAGTACTACAACGTGAAAAAACAAAATTTCAAATTTTTGACAGCTCCCGTCAGACCATTGATTCCCACACACACTGGATTTAACAATTTTCCAAAGTCTTGTTCACACTAAATATTGTCTTGTCTGACATTTAAGTTTTCAAATTGCTAATGTCAAAAATTTGCTTCTTTATTCTTTATTGATGATGTCGCAAGGAGGATTGAAATATAATAGAGATGCGAAAAGGAAATGAAACAAAACCGTAAATTGGCCCTGTGCGGGCAGAGAATAGAGATGGAGGTAACACATTTGTCTTTTTTATGTAGTAGAAAAAGCTTTCAATAGTTAATTTTGTGTTCTATCAACGACTCCTATAGTACCAAGGCTGAATGCTCAATTTTATTTTATTGTTTATATGATTGTGTTGGAAGTACCAAATTAACATTACACTTTATTGATTTTAATCAATCATAACTAAGTTGTGATTAAAGTTACATGAAAATTATGTTCAAATGAAATGTAGAAAAGATCCTTAGCTTTATTTTCACCGAATATATTAAATATCTATGAGCAACATAAATCAAAGAAAAAACGTGATAAATATTGAGTAACATAAAACTGAGCATCAATTTTCCCTTAAATCTCCCAAATTACTAAAAGTATTAAATTATAATGTTCTACAAATTTGTGGATTTTTATTAAATAAATATTTTCCCCAAACATTATTATATCATAAAATCAACAGAAATTGAGTTATTAAAGAAAAATAATAATTTTTAATTAAAATCACAATTATCTCTCTCATTTTCAAAGCGGAAATGCTAAGTTCAATTGCTCCATATAAGCAAATTTTAAATGAAAAACAAAAAGAGAAAACAGCCTAGCTTTTTAAATTTTTTTTCACCAACAACAACACAAAACAATTAAGCCGTAAAATATGTTTTAAAACCAGCAATGAATTTATTTGTTCCTATTTTTTTTTCAAATTTTATATGAATTTTCTTTTTAATGTGATATAAAAGTTTTAAAATATAATAAATTAACAGTGTTATAATTTTTAAAGTGCACAATAGTCAAAAAATAAAATAAAAAGGTGGAAAATATTGTGCCTTCTTACCTACTTGTAAGAGAAAAAAATTAAAGTATGACTACATATACAGTACAGCTAAATAAGATTGGCAAAAAGTTGCGCAGGTGGGAGAAATTTTGAAAATATTAAAAATATCCTTTCATTTCCCCTTTTTTGAAGAAAACAGCAAAAGAAAATAAAGATTAAATCTTCCACACAGTATTCAGTAAGTATAATGACTAGCGATCATCTATCGCACACACAAGGCATATCCTCTTTTTAGCTGAAAAAAATAACAACATTTTTCCATCCGATGTTGTTTTGTATGACGAACGCCATACTACTGAAAAAATATTTAAAGGAAAGTGAAGAAAATACAGAAGAACAAAAACAATATGAGTGATCAGTGATGATCCTTTTAAAATAGGAAATTCTTATGAATAAGAAAATGAAAATATATGTAAGATCGTGTAAATAATAAATTCCTACCTAAGGAACAAAATACGAATTTCTCTTTTCAAGAAGGATTTTTGTGAAATGTGATGCTTACATCACAGTGCAATTTCAGTAGAAGGGAAACTCAGATCCTACTGCGCATACTTCCCATTTGCCAATCTTATTTAGCTGTACTGTACCTATGGTGAGGTTATATTATAAAAGTGAATATTTAATATTTAAAAATAAAAATCTGAATAGTATTATTAAACTAAAATTAATAAATTATTTTAAGATAAATTAAACTGAAACAAAAAATTATGACAAATAAAAAATAATTCAATTCATTATCACATAAAAAACATTTATACAATAATTAAAATTGATATTGATCAATTCTTTTTCTTTATCTTCTTTTTTGTCTATCTTCAAATAAGCGTTATGCATTAGAAATTTGTGTTGTATTATTCTTTTTGAACATTTTCTTAATTTTTCTATATGCTTCTGCTGTCTACTTGGAAAATATACAAAACAGCTGATTTATAATTATTAGAAAATTCAAATAGAAACGAAAAAAATTTAAATTTAGTTCGAAAGACTTAAAAGCCATATCAATGACTATACATTATACAATACAATTACATCACAAGACAGCCCACTTGTCCGATACTGACAGCAATGACTATATAATTACATCATAAGACAGCCCACTTGTCCGTTACTGACAGTTACATTTCAAATCAGCATAACTTTTGTCATTTTAGCGATTTCTCCTTGTCCCCAAGTGGTTGGACATAGAACTAAAATTTTTGTGTTTGTGTTTTTACATTACAATAAATATGTATTTATTAAACCATATATATACTGTACGTGCAAAACTTTTTTTAACTTTATTTAACTTTTTGACTATTGTGCACTTTAAAAATTATAACACTGTTAATTTATTATATTTCAAAACTTTTATAAACCATATTTTATTTAAAAAGCCAAAAATATTTAACTAAAACACATTTTCTTTACATCACTATTTGTATTACCAGCATTGAATGTTTTGACGTTTCAACACTTTTATCGTGTTTGATTGTGTTAGTGCAGAAAACCATAACTCGGCTTGTGATATAGAGGGTTTTGGTACGTGTGAAATTTTTTTCTTGAGCATGTGTGTACTTTTGTTTCAGGTCGATTCTCTGCTAACGTCGAAGACACTTTGTGAGGAATTTTATTAAAAAATTGTTGGATAATAAAAGTGTAGAGACTTAATACTTCTACATTTTTCTCTACCTCACTTTTAAAACTATATAGCGCATTCCTATTCTTCTGACCTTATGTTTTAAATTTATCTGAAATGAAGGCGGCAACGCAGAAGACTCGAACACAACCTTGTTAATACATTCTTAATATTTTCTTTAAGAATTCTGTGAATTGTTAAGTATTTAATAATTGTCTCATTTATAGTTTTATTGTAACACATGTCCTTTAAAAAAGTATTTTATAGAAAACTCATATAATTGATCTTTTACAATAAGCAGTTAAAATCTATGAGGACATTTCAGGCAACGCAGAAGACATTTTGAAGTAATTAATTTTAAAAAAAATAAAAATGTATATTGCTTGTAATATTATACTGAAAATCAATGCCGATATCAGGTCAGCTGCCTTTAAAAACAAAGAATTTTTTTATATTTAGCTATTCTTTTCAACATTTTTACTGAAGCAAGTGAAAATTTTGGTTTAATTTTACAGAGAATCGACCTTTAGATTTTCGTTAGCATTTTTTTCTTGTTCTATAATTTTTAACAGTATCAAGTGCAAGTTAACACTTCTTTCTATTTCAAATTTTATACCCTCGAATCAATTTTAAGTAACAAAATGTAACATTTTTTGATTCTTTAGAAAAGAAAGTTCATGTGGAACTAGGAAATTGAGATTTGGCTAGGATATTCCTTGAACGATCTAATATTGCATGAACTTTGAAAGGTCTAAAGGTTTGAAGGTTGAAAGGTTTTTATGTAAAAATTCAAAAATATTGAATTACATATTTAATTTTTTAAATTTAAACTTTTGCCCTAGTCAACGGATTTAAACCTTTCAAAGAAATCAAAGTTCATGCAATATTAGATCGTTCAAAGAATATTCTGGCCAAATTGGAACTTCCTAGCTTCACAGGAATATTCTTTTCTAACGAATCAAAAAATGTTACATTTTGCTACTTAAAATTGATTCGAGGGTATAAAATTTGAAATAGAACGAATTGTTCACTTGCACTTGTATTTTAATGTTAATATTCATTTGAAAGAAAAGAAGCAAAAATTACACATACATACAGTATGAGCTCGATAATTTGGACTGATTAAAATAGGCCTTGTTTAAATTTTAAAATAGTTGAAATTATTGGATAGAAACCAATTTGCAACTTTCAACGCTATTTTTTAAAAAACAATAAATAGTTTTGTAATAAAATTAGTTTTTGTTATTATTTAAACTTTATTCTATTTTATAAAATAAAAATCATCGAAAAACCTTCAAAGTACCTATTGAAATTTGGGTGTTGAAAAAACCAAAAGTTGAAAATAGGAAGGGAAAATTTATTGAGCGTGCACTGTAATTTGAAATAAAATTCTTATTCCAAAAAATATTTATTTACGCGATCATATTCATTGTAGCAAAAGTACAATAACAACAAGAAACAGAAAAATCAAACCAGAAAAAAAAACAACAACAATAACCATTTATTTCAGCTTCAAAGAATGCTGTATCAAATAGGTATATATGTACATACATATAGCCTAACCAAAATAGAACATAAAGATACGTTAGGAACTGAACGAACGTAAGCAAAAGTGCTGTAATTTTGACATTTTGCCCACAATGAAAACGTAACAAAACGTTTGCTTTTGTATACATTTTCAGTTTATACCATAGTGTAAGTTCTTCTTTATACTCTGGTTTATACTGTGTGAAATACTATTTTCAATTTTGTTAAATATTGTGATTTTTTTTTTTGAAAAATAAATAAAAAAAAACTTATGGAAAATTTGGAAAATATCATAGATTTATATATACTCCAAAATATTCCAAATTCAATAAAAAATCAATGAAGGGAAAGAAAAATAAGGAATAAAAAAAAACCGATTAATTTAAAAAAAAAACTGTAATTACTTTATCGTTCGAAACTATACAAATTAATTGATTCACCCAAAATACAACATTAACCAACGGCGTCTTCCATTAAATAATACGATTCTTATGGCAGCTAACGTACGAAAAAATGACATTTCAATTTTAACGAAATCCAACGAACGTGCATGTGGACAAAAAGAAAAAGAAAAGAAAAAACCATACCAGCAATATATGTATGTATAAATTATAGCTTGTCCCAAAAGAGTTGAAGTTTCGTATTGTACATTGTACTACGTTGGCATGCGCAGAAGAAAAGATACTTATAGCTGAAATTATTTCAGTTGAAGGTTCATTGCGCATGTTTTACATGGCGTAGTGATCTTCTTGTGTATACATATACGAGAGAAGAAACCTGTTTATTAGAATTTACAACAACAAAAACGCATGTGTGTAAGTATCTTTTCTTCTGCGCATGCCAACGTAGTACAATACGAAACTTCAACTCTTTTGGGACAAGCTATACACACATGCATTTTTGTTGTTGTGAATTCTAACAAACAGGGGCGGAATTATGTAGGTACTTCTAAGCTCGACCATCGTTTGTTCGAAAGTTGTGAACGATATCGTTTGTTCGAAAGTAAATTTTGGAATTATGGAACTCGATACATCGAATTTCGTTTTGTTTTCGAATTACGAGCTGTCAAAATTACAAATATAAATGTTTGCTTGCAAATAAATTAAATTCTAAGGTTTAAGTTTCATTTTATTTTAATTAAATTATCTTTTAATTTATTTTATTTATAGTTTGGATTGATTTTGCATAAATTTGTAAATGTTGATACTATTTTGCACTATAATTGCTAGCACTTTAAAGTTCATGAACCATCTGATAAAATGGTCCTGACGGTATAGATGTTAAATTAAATTACCACAAGATAATCGAAGACATTATTAAGACTTAACTTAATACAAAAAAAAAAAAAAATAAAATAAATAAATAATAATAGTAATGAAACAAAGCGTACTTCATATGTGTTTCCATGTATGTACATATTAATAAAAATTTTAAATTCTTTTGCCTTTTTCAGTTGGACTTTGAAAAATACTTCAGGAAAATTAATAAAAATATTTAATTTACTTTAAAAAATTACTAAAGAACATTTTTCTAAACAAATTGTCATCTAGTCGGCACTAGTTCGATACAAAAAATGCTGTCGAGCTACTATTATCGAGCATTCGATATCGAATAGTCGAATAATCGAGATACATAATACGAATTTGACAGTCGAAGTTAAATTTTGCTCGATATCGAAGTACATAATTCCGCCTCTGGTAATGTATCTTTTCATCGATATCCATTTCATCGAAGAACTCATCGATTACCAATGTAATGCATCACCTATTTTCCTGCTGGAAAGTCGTCATTTTAATTTGGTACGTCCAACATATACACAAAATGAGTATTCTGTCTTGGTACTATAGAGTATAGCTATAAACTGATAATTTCAATCGGAACTCTCAGGCGCCATTAAATCGTAAGAAAGATCTGAGAAATGAAACATAATAAACATACATACATTTTATATGGAAATTTTACAATTTATTTTTTAAAATAAAATATCTCAGCATCCTCTGAATCAAAAACTAATATTTTTGGATTAAAATATTTTTTAAAGTGTTGCTTAAAAGCTATCTTTTTCAGTAATTCTGCAAGTGCCATAGTTTTTAATCACAAGGACAAAATACGCGAAAAACCATGAAGAAGTACAAAATTTTTAACCTTGTTTTTCACTTTATCTCAAAAACAAGAAAAAAATTTAGAACTTCAAAGAAGACAACACCAAAGAAAACACTTCAATGAAGATTTCAATATAAAAATAATAGTTTTTGTTTCACGGGATGCTGAGATACAGGCCTTCGTTCAAAGTTAACTTTAGGTCTTAATTATGTTTAAAATTTGTCAATTTATGAAAAATCAACGTTTTTTACTCTATTTTGCACTTTATCTCGAAAAATAAAAAAATATATATGAAATTTGTGTTTTATCTTGAAAATGTATAGAAATTTTTCGTCTCTTCGCCTTGTTTTGCACTTTATCTTAAAAAGTAAAAATACTCGAAAAAAATCTTACAAGATAATCAAAGAGAATAAGAGCCAAATTTAGTGAAATGGCCTGCAAAGTGACCGCCTACAGCCTACATTTCTCAACCGATTTTCATGAAATTTCGAATATAGATAGGTGGAAGGGAATTGTGATATGTAAGCGAAACAGATTTTTGAAAAAGTCCTTTATTTCAAAAATACAAGAATTCAAAGTGAGGCTGTTTTGCAATTTTGGGCCTTCAAAGTGACCACCTACAGCTTACAATTTTGAACCGATTTTCATGAAATTTTGAATATAGATAGGTGGAAGGGAATTGTGTTGCTTAAGTGAAACAGATTTTTAAATATTGATTCTTAAATTTTTTTATATTCGATTTTCGAAGATACTGACAAAACAAAAATTCACTAAACTTTCCACACATTTTTCATGTATTAAAACGTTTAGATATTATGTTATTCTTATAGGATTTAAACTTAACCTTTTCCAAAAAGTTTAAAATTAATTTCAAGGAAATTGGTTACGTAGTTTAATTATTATAAATAAAACAAATTGTTAATTTTTCATAAAATTTTATTACTAATTTTTTTCATCACATGATTTTTTTTTGCATACCTTTAGGATTGAATAAGAATTACATAGATAGTATAAACTCTATAAACGCGATGCAATAAAAAATGTGATTGTGGAGTAGTATGTGTGATGATAAAAAGTAATGTAAGCAGCATGTAAAACTTATGTTGTTTATACAGGGTCTAGACGAGACTTTTTTATGTCAAGACTTATGTCTTGACATCGAATATGTCTCGTATGGACCGCTTATGTCTTGCAGACATAAATGGCAAGACATGGATGTCAAGACTTATGTCTTTGCTACAATGTCACAAAAATATATTTCAAAAATTTTACACTTTATATTCACTTATTTGAAATGGCAAGACATGAAAAATATGTCAAGACATGAACAATGTCAAGACATAAGTCTTGACATAAAAAAGTCTCGTCTGGACTCTGTATTATTTCCAGAACCTGTTTTCACAAGTGTATCCTGTGACCGTAATGAAATAGAAGAATTACCAGATGATGAAAACGATGAGTTTCTTAAATAATTTCAAAATTTATTTATAAATCAAGAAAATCCTATTAGATCTTTAACGCCAGAAATTTCAAAAATAACAACAAAACCCCGAACATATCTATCGACAAATAAAAAAGTTATTAAAGGACAAACTTTAACTTCAAATATCTCAAAATCGAAAATTCTTACTTACGTTACGACAATAATTTATTGGGGCGACGATTTGTTTATTTATTTAGATTTTTTTCTGTTAAGAGTTTGTACTTTTTTTTTTAAATTTTCTGAATTTTGTTAACTATTTTGTGTTTGTGAAATTGAAGTCGCAAATATTTTTGATAAAGACGTTCTTTTATTCCTTTCTATAAACATAAATTTTAATTCAACTCGAAAAAAAAGAACAACAAGAAAAACAAAATTTGAAGTAAATCATATGATAGAAAACCACTCGATTCGAGTTGGTTACGTACTAAACCAAGAAGCAGCTTGATTAACCATGTCCATGATGTCTGTCAGTACTACAACTTCTCCTTGAAAATAGAAATCTCACTTCCTCAGTTCCAAGTTCTAATAAAACACATCTCCTCAAGTTATATTGCATAGTGCGGAAATGTCAAATAATACATCAGATGAATAAGAATATCGCATAATACCTCAAACACAATACAGCGGTTATTCGCGACGGCAAGCGGCGACGGCAAGCTTTGCATGTATTTTGTTATTGTTATACATATGCAAAGATTGCCGTCGCCGACAACCGACAACGAAAACCGCTGTACATATTGTGTTCGGGGTATAATTGAAATATGGATAGAATACGGTAGCGGCCAGTGATGCCAAGTCAGCGTTTTTGCCGCTGTTTTCAGCGCTTTTTACTTTATCATAGCGCCTAAAAATTATTTTCGACGCTGAAGCGTTTTTTCAGCGATTTTTTAGAGTTAGTTAATCGAATTACATTTCACACACTTTATATTTCATGAATTTAGAAAACATAAAACCTACCCCATCTCCACTTCTTTCTTTTGGAATTAGATTTATATTTCTTAGATTTCAGCGCCTAAGATGACCCCTCTGCCGCTGATTTCAGCGCTTATCGTCATCCAAAATTTGGCAACACTGAGCGGCATTTACGAAAAAAGCTAAAATGTCATTTCTTCTTGTTTTTTTCTTCTTTATAATCAAGCGAATTCCAAAACATTTTTTTCACAAATGACAGCTAAATCAGGCAGTCCAGGGCGAGCAAAATATAAAATCATCTTACAATACATACATACATGTTATATTTATATATTGAACGAAGGTGTGTCAGTGTGTGAGTGTTTATTGTTTGTGTGGTACTTTTATTATACAAAAATAATTTTAAAAAAAAATTTTATTTTTTTTTGTGGAGAGAATTGAATATAATATATAGATTATAGATATACATACATTCGTGTTCGTACTCGTGATTTTACTATTTAAAAAAATTTTTTTTCTTTTTTAGAAAAAATAATATATTGAAAGAAAAAAAGTAATTTGTAGAATTTTTAGTTATTTAAGTAGTGAACAAAAAAATAAAAAACAAAACAATTCGAAGTGTATTCATAAAATTAGGTAATTTACTAAATAAATTTTCGAAAAGTCAAAAAAAAAAAAAAATTGTAATAAAAAAGAAGAAAATCCATTCATTATTGAAAATTGTAAATTTAAAAAAAAAATATACGAATAATAATTACGCTACCTTATACATATTTTCTTTTCAAAAAAAAAGAAATTAAACATTTTTGTATCAAATTGTCGGATGTGTGACATATTTTTTTTTTATTGCCTCCTCACATAATATTATATTTTGCAATTTTCTACATATTATACATTAATTAATTTACTAATCAAAAAAAAAATGTACTTCATTATCTATTTTTTTTCTTCTATTAAAACAAGCAATAAAGAGAGGAATGAACAAAAAATAAATAAATTAAATACAGAAAATATATCTGTGGGTGTTTTGTGTTCTTAAATTTCACGCCCAAGTTTAATTGAAAAAAAAAAAGGAGAAAAAAAAACAGATTTCTTCAAAGAGCAAAAAAAAAAATAAAAATTGTATAAGTTTTTTTTCTTCTTCAATTTCCTTTTTTTTAAAAAAATTTGTTATCTAGTTCATTTTTTTATTTTCCTATTTCATATCGTTTTCATAGAAATCAAATTATTTTTTATGTTGAACAAAAACAAATGAAAAAAAAAACGAAAATTAATAACTGTGCATTTTAAGAAAAAGAGGAGAGAAAAAAATAGATTCATTTTTCGTTGTGGTACGTCATCTTCTTAAGTATTTTTCTTTTTAATTGAGTAAGAAAAAAACAGATACAACAATTTATATGTCGGCACTGGGCATATAATTACATATATCTGTATATTGTAAGTGAATGAATGAATGTATGTAAATGCAAAAAATTAGAATTGCTAACTTGACTATAGAAAATTTATTTTTTTTTTTAAATCGTTCAAAAAATTTTATTGATGACTAACGTTTCAAATAATGAATTTTTATATCATTTCAAACAAAAAAGGGGTTAATAAAACACACTAATCACATGATAAGCATATTTTTGATAAAATAAGCAAAAATTCATAAATTTTACCTCAATTGACTATTTACTTATTGACTTTTTATTTTTACCGAAAAAAAAAACAATAAGAACTTACCTATTTTTTTTTTTCATTCATTCAAATTCAAATAAATCATGTACATACATATTAATATTCCATTTCCTGTAATTATACTCTATTTTTAGGTTTTTCTTCTTTTTTTAAAAAATATTTATTTCGCGTTTTTCTAAAAATTAATAAAAAAAAGCAACAACAACAAAAAATCAAAAACACAACAGCACCATTCTACATGCAAATTTACCTACAGATACTGAATTTTTTTTTCTGTGTTTACAATTTTTTGTTTTTCTGTTTAAAATCTTTTGATTTTTTTTTTTTTTTTTAATTAAACAATTTTTTAATTCTCTTGTAGTTTTGAATATATATAATATATGTATTACCTCATCGTGTCTACACAACAGAGAAGAAATTTAAAAAATTAAAAAATTTAAAGGAAAAATAGAAACATCAAGCAACCGCGCCAACAAAACTAACATAATTCAAACTTAAAACAACCAATTAGCCAGCCAATAAAATTCAGTTGATATATTTAAATATTATATTGTGTTCAT
Organism: Bombylius major; assembly: GCA_932526495.1. NCBI lineage: Eukaryota > Metazoa > Arthropoda > Insecta > Diptera > Bombyliidae > Bombylius > Bombylius major. Next base: position 30,091,360 of record OW052046.1, on the reverse strand, counting down.
AATACAAATTTTTTAACTAATTAACGGTGAAAAAAACTAACTGAAAAGAGGGAAAAAAATTGAAAAATTAACAACAAACAAAAGTGAAAAAGTTTTTTTTTTAAAAAAAAAAAATTTAGAACAACAATCAAAATTTAAAAACAAAAAAAAATAGAAAACATTCATTGAGGATGCAGGCAATCAAATGTGTTGTTGTCGGCGATGGGTGAGTTTTTATTATTATTTTTTTGCATAAATGTAAATATTTCATTTTTGAAAATTTATATTTAAAATTTACCTCTATCCCTGAAGTTCTTATTATTATTATTTTTTTTTTTTCTAAAAATTTATTTTCGTTCTTATTTTTAATTTTCTAGGGCCGTTGGTAAGACGTGTTTACTTATTAGTTATACAACAAATGCATTTCCTGGAGAATATATTCCAACTGTGTAAGCAAAACATCAAATTGAAATGAATATGATAAGCCCAGCAGGAGGTTCCCGAACTTTTATGAGTCGAGATTCACTATTAAAACCGTTAGGTTTTTGAGACTCACCTTTATAGAAGACAAGAACAAAAGAAACATATTTTAAAGACATTTTAACTTTAGATTTTATTTTAAATATGATAAAATATTTGAAAAATTTTGGGAGCCTCCGTGATAATCATATACATTTTTTTTTTTAAACAAATTTTAATTCAATTTTTTTCTTCTTCATAAAATGTAGGTTCGATAATTATTCAGCAAATGTTATGGTCGATGCAAAACCAATTAATTTAGGTTTATGGGATACAGCTGGACAAGAAGATTATGATAGGTTAAGACCATTATCATATCCACAAACTGATGTATTTTTGATTTGTTTTTCATTAGTTAATCCAGCGTCATTTGAAAATGTTAGAGCAAAAGTAAGTAAAAAATAAAAAAATATTCTGTAAATAGAATAAAAGTAAAATTAATATAATTGTTTTTTTTTTTTTTTTTTTTTTTTTTTTTTCTAATTAATGATAGTGGTATCCAGAAGTACGTCATCATTGTCCAAGTACACCAATTATACTTGTTGGCACAAAATTGGATTTAAGAGATGATAAAAGCACTATAGAAAAATTAAGAGATAAAAAATTGGCACCAATTACTTATCCACAAGTAAATTTTATAATATTATTTTTTTCAACACGTTGACGGATATAATCGTCCACTACACTTTAAAAAATTAGTAATAAATAAAACTAAACAATCTGATTCTGTGAATGAAATCCTAATCAAAATCCCTAACGACTAATGCCCACTTTCACGGTGGCAGTTTAAACTTGGTTTAAGGTTAAATCAATATTTCAGTTTCACATTGTGTTTAAACTCCAAAGCGAGTCTAATGTTCAGTTTTCTTCTTTCAGTGGAAATAAAGAAGAAGATCAATAGCTGTAGAAGAAAATAAAATATAAAATATATTTTATAATTTAAGCTCTTTGGTCTGCGCTGTTTTCTTCTCCTCTTTTCTTATGTTGATTTTTTAAAATATTTTCTTACCTGTTTTTAATACATCACTGTGGTGTATACATTACCACTCTTTAAATTAAATTCATTTTTAATCTTGCCCCATGCGGCATTTTTTTGGGACCAGTGAATTCTACATACCAGTTTTTTTTTATTTTCAAAGCAGTTTTTATGTTTAACTATTAAACTCATCAAAAGTTCTACCTCAGTAGTCAGTGAGTTCGGTTTAACTGAAATTTAAATTACACTGTGAAACTGAATGAATTTAAACTAAAAGTTTAACAAAACTCGAGTTTAAACTGCCACTGTGAAACTGGGCATAACAAATTTTGAAACAAAGCAAAGTGTTTTTTTTTGTCCGCCAATGTTGTTTGAAAACTGAGAGTCAACGTTTTAAATTGATTTATTTTTTCTTTTTTAATCAAAAATTAAATTTATTTTTTCCAGGGATTAGCTATGGCTAAAGAAATTGGAGCTGTTAAATATTTGGAATGTTCAGCATTAACACAGAAAGGTCTTAAAACTGTATTTGATGAAGCTATAAGATCTGTACTATGTCCAGTATTACAACCAAAATCGAAACGTAAATGCACATTGCTTTAAAATTTAAGCAAAAAAACAAAATAAACAATTTTTTTTTTTTAAAAAAAAGAAAAACCATAAAATAATTTAAAAAAAATAAACAAAATTAAATTAAAGGATTAAAAATTTGTATTCTTGAAAATCTTCCCCAATGAAACAAACAAACAAACTAAAAAATGTTCGAAGTAAATATTTATAGAAATTCTGTAAAATAATTATAGAATCGTAAACAAACATACAAAAATAATAATAGAATAACACATTTGTACACAAACAAACAAAGCAATAAAAAAAAAATACCAATATAATTATTTTACATGATAAAATCGAACGCATAAAACAAGGATCTATGTAAATGCATTTTCTTTTCCGTTTTCTCTTTTTCTTTTTTTTTTTTTTTTAAATAAGTGAAAGAAAAAAACAAACAAAAAACACAACAGACTTAAAAAAAACATGTTATTAAAAATTAAGAAACTAAAAAAAAAGAAACGAAAAACATTAAAAATTTATTAAAAACTAAGAAAAGAGAAAGAATGAAGAAAAAAAAACAGGTTTAGTTAAAATTATGAAAAAATAAATAACAGTGAATTTTATAAAAAATTAATTAATAATTATTATTTTTTTCGTATATTATATAAAAAAAAACACACACACACAAATGTGAAAACGTTAATTATTAAAATTATGCAATCTTTATAAACGAATTATTATTATTAATATTATTATCAATTATTTGTAATAATAGCTTTTTTTTTTAAAAAAAAAATAAAATAAAATAAATTTTCTATTTTTCTCAATTTTCTTTTTTATTGACTTTTTTTTTTACATATTGCAAAGAATACTATTTATACAATAAAATTTACCATATTATTATTTTATAGTTTAAGTGAAAATAATTACTGAATAATAAAAAATAGAAGAAGAAGAAAAAAAAAACAAATATAAGTTGAATAGGATTTTTTTTTTCTTGAAAAAAGCTACAAAAAAAAAATCATAAAATACATTTTATTGCACATTTTTATATTTTTATTGTTTAATAATCTATTTTTATTTTCATTGATTGAAATTGAATTTTTTTTCTGTTCTTGTTTCTTTCTTCTTTTTTTTCAATTTTGAAATGTCTTTTTTCAAAAAAATTAAAAAAAACAAACAATGTATATGAAATTTTATATTTTGCTTATTGTATTGTACTCCAAATTATATATATAAATTTAAAAAAAAAATCACAACCGAAACAGCAAACACAAAATAAAAATTAATTTTAAAAAAAAAAACTGTAAATGATGGTCGTCTATTTTAATTTTCTTTCAATTTCGATTAAAATTATCATTATTAATATTTTAAGGGTTATGTTGATCTCTAAGGTCATTTATCATAAATCACGCTTTATTATTTTGTATTTTATTTTTATTTTTCATTTAATCCTCGTATTTAAAAAGACTAATTTTTAGTTGTTTTTTTTTTTCGAACATACTTCCACAACATGAATTTTTATATATTTTTCTATAATTTTTTTTTCACGGTATTTTATTGTTATTTTTTTTTTTTTTTAAACTAATTAAGTTAATTTTTTATTTAATCAGAAAAAAAAGTATGAAAAAAAATAAATTATTAAAAAAAAAAAATAAACTTAAAAATTAATGAATTATTGTTAATAGTATATCATTGTTCATCTACCAAAATTTATAAAAAACACAAAAACAAAAAAACAAAAAATATGAATTGAATAAAAAAAATAAAAAAAAAACTTTTTACACAAGGAAAAAAATATCAAAATTGAATAAATGGTGAAATAAATTTCTAACTACATACATTATGTATTTAAATTAAATGCATATAAATTATGTAATTTGCACAATTGCAAAAAATATATAGGTATATTTCAAAAAAACTAATTTGATAAAATGTAATGGGAAAACAAATTTTTTTTTTAAAACAATGTGTAACATTTTATTTCAACAGAAACAAAAGTATATAGAAAATAAATACATAGGTACATTAAAAAAAATCAGGAATGAACAACATACATATATACATACTAAAAAAAGCAACAACAAAAAAAAATAAAAACAAAATGCGAAAGAAAAAAAATAAACAATGAATACACACAACATACACAAGTCTTATAATATATACAACAAAAAAATGGTAAAGAAAAAAATTAACAAATTTATATTAAAACTATTAATATTAAAATAATTATGAAAACAATAATTAAAATATATACATATACATATATATTATATACATATATATGTGAAGATAAAAAAAAAAAACTGTAAAATGGTGTTACTTTCGTTATTTAAACTTTAGTTTCTTTTGTACTAAAAAACAAAAAAACAAAAAAAAAAATGATAATAATAATTTAAAAAAAAGAAATAATAAACTGTTTTTATTAAAAATGGATTTAAAAATTTAAAAAAAAAAAAATAAAGAAACAAAAAAAAAAACAAAAATGTGAGAAATTATAGAATAAACAGTTGAAAAAGTAAAAACAAAAAAAAAAAGAAAATCGTGAAAAAATGTATGGAATCAATGTTAAAGGCGTTGTTTCACTTTAAAAAAAACCCTTTCAATTAATTTGAACTACACACAGGTTGATATGGTATGGTATGAAGGGTTCTAAATAGAGAGAAGAGACTGAAACCGAGTACACTAGTACAGTTTTTACATTCTCTGTTACTGGTCATGACTCATGGTGCTTTAAAGATATGTCTGTCTGACCGCAGAATTAAAAGCAACTTGGATTGGAGACGGTTCATCAGAGAAAAACTTATTTCAGAATATATGTACCTCGCATGCATAATTCATAACAGTAATTGAGACGTTTTACCAATAACAAGCGAGTGGTATGGTATCGTATGAAGGGCTGTTTGCTTCTGAGAAGCAAGTCCACTCGGAGGCCTGAAGGTCCATTGTGAATGCCCTTTAATTTTGTTTGTGGAAGTTAACTTAGCTTATCCTGAAAACAATCGCGGTTTTTGAATGAATTAATTGTTCAAGTTTTTTAGTGCTATTTTTTGCTAAGTCATCCAGACCGTCAAAGAACCTTGCTCCTAAACAAGCGAGCCTTTGTTCTTTTAGAGCGACATTCGCAGAGTAGATGCACTATTGACTCTACTTCTTCTTTATCTCTACAACTTCTGCAGAAATCGTTCGATGGCACGCCGACTTTATTGGCCTTAGCCCTGATTATGCAGTTTCCAGAAATAACCCCGACGAGAATTCGAACGATAGTAGAGTTGCGGTCTTTTTGCGTTTATATCCGGCCACATGCTATGGAGCAACCATTTTTTAATTTTCCATTGTTCCGCAGTCATGTTTTCGAAACAACGTTTTATAGTGTTTTGCCGTGCTAAGAGGAGGGTCTATCTGTTCAGCGTTAAAGTCAGAGTTTGTGTCGGATCCTTTTCTGGCAAGTTCCCTGGACCTGGAATCCAGCAAAGCCGAACCTTGTGGTGTGTTAGGGCTCTTAATGCTTCGACACATCTTGAATTAATCTCGTTGGAAATTAACGCTTTGAGTGTTGTCTGGCTGTCCACACAAATTGTGATCTGGGCAGGCGAAAGCGAAATTCGCATTTCCTGAACAGCCTGTGTAGCTTTTGGGGCTTATTGCGATTTTCGATTCGTAGGTTGATCGAAGAATCTTCTTCGATTCGATTGAATTTAATTTCGGTATTGTGTAACTCAATCGAACGAACCAAAAAGCGTTGCATCATACACATTGGTTACAAGCGTCATTATCGTCAATTATTGTGAATATTTTCTTGGTAAAACTATTTTTCATGTGTGAAAATTTGAAGACACATATTTGAATAAATTGTTTTAAGTTACTAATAGCATTTTTTTAAAGTCGGATTTAGCAAAAGTCGACTTTAAAAACTGAGTATGCTATTTTACAAAATATGTTGAAGATTTTAATTTTTCAAGTATGTATTCGTGTACAGAACTTCAATGCATACTCAGTTTTTAGAGTCGACATTTGTTAAATTCGACTTTAAAAAAATTTTATTAGTAAGGCAAGTATTTTATTGTTTTAGAACAATTTTTGGGATTTCTGTGAGAAAAATTAATTTATGTCAGAATTTTCATAATATTCACAAGCTCTTCTAATTGCTTCTTATTATCTGTATTTTTCCTATTAAAATAAATATGTATAATTATTAAAAACACATTTAATTAGTATTATAATTACATTTAAAACATTGAAAGTTACATTTTTGTTGAAATATCCATCTTTTTTTTGCACATTTTTCGTATTAAAAATTGTGTTTCGTCAGTAAAAAAGTAATCGAACCAGCTGTTCGATTTAATCGAACAAAAAGAAAAAAAACGAAAATCATAATACCAAAATCTGAAATCGAACGCTGTTCGATCATTTGACGAAAATCACAATAAGGGCCTTTATCACCGCGTATATTTTTGCTTGAAAAATACTACAATCTCTAAGTCTAAATGACTTGCTGATCTGAACATCGGTCTGACAACCGCTAAATACATCCAGTGTACTATGTGCGGTTGTATACCCCAATTCTTGCTGAAGGTTCACTTGCATGCATAGAGTGCATTTAATATTTAATGCCTTTCTCGTTCTCTCTTTCGTATTCCGTTTCCAACTTGTTTGGAATCAAATATTATGTCTAAATGTCTTCTTGGACCAGAACCCTTCTGTGGCCTGCCTAAAAGCCACACAAAAAATTATACGCACCTCCTACTGGGAAAAGACTCCCGAAAACAAACAAGTGAAGGAGTTTATTAAACCTTCGAATAATATTACTAGGAAACTAATCAACCTCAATAGGAACGAGTTAAGGACAATCACGGTACTTATCAATGGGCACTGTCCGATCAACTACCACCTGAGCAACATAGGGCTCAAAGAGGATGACAAATGCAGATTCTGCGAAGAGACTAAAGAAACCTCGAAACACATTTCGGTGATTGTGAGGCATTGACGTCTAAAAGAGTGCGTTATATGCATCAACTTTTCCTCAAACCAGAATTTTAGGAGTACGTACGTAAAGGCTTTCACGTAAACATAAATGCCGATCCAAATGCATTCTTTATCCCACGAAATTTTTAGTAGCTAAGAACAAAAAAAAAGACACTCGACTCGACTGGGAATCGAACCACAGTCCTCTGTCTAGCCGGAACAGCGCGCTTACCAATGCGCCACCGAATGTCATGCCGTTCAATTTATAGTGGACAAAAATGTTTCCATTAAAGCTAACAAAATAGATAAAATAGGATAAATTTTCGACTTTGAGTTGCAATAACTTCTGATTTCTGAACCAATTGAACTTGTACAGAGACATCTTCGGAAAGGTCAGAACCGAAGAATGCACCAAAATTATTGTCAAAATCTACCATTCTGTTCAGTTTGGCACACCCTCCGTAAAACACCCTGTAACAATCAGAAATAAAATAGGAAAAAAAATTGAAATAAAACAACAAATTTAATCTTCATCTTTCCTGTTTGTATTTCAACATAAAAAATCATTCATCACTTTTTTCTCTTAAATAAAATTACAGTTTTCTTTTTCTTTGATTACGGTTTGCCATTTTTTTAAATTTTAATTTGAATTTTTCCTACTTTTGTTAACAGTAAAATAAAATAAAATACTTAATTTTTTCCAATTTTTCTATATTAATCAAATCGAAGATGATTAGTGGAATTTTTTGAATTGTTCTGATTATTTTGGGATGAATTCTTGAAATTTTTTTTAAATCCACCACTCCTAAAGCCACTTCCACCACCGCCACCTCCGCCAAAACCATAACCATAACGACGAGAGTCATTACCACCAGTTGGTCGGAAACTTCTTGCTAATTTTTCAAGATCTGGATTTATTTGCTATGAAATTTCAATGAAAGCAGAAAAATAAAATGTTATAAATTTAAAAAAGTAAAATTAATCTATTTAGTAGTGAAAACATACTTGATTAGCCTCTTTTAATACATTTAATAATGCATGAGATTGTTTTATATTATTTCTTGTGAAGAATGCATATGATGTTCCAGTTGTTTGTGATCTTCCCGTTCTTCCAATACGATGAATATAATCCTCAGATGATTGAGGATAATCATAATTGATTACATGTTTGATACCATCAACATCTGTAGAACAAAAACAAATACAAGATTAGAAATAAAATATCAAAGAATAAAATTGAAAAAATAAAAGATCATTTTCGATTTACCTAATCCTCTTGCGGCAACATCAGTTGCAACTAAAATTTGTGATTTACCATTGCGGAATTCTCTTAATACATGATCTCTTTCTTGTTGGGATTTATCACCGTGTATAGCACCGCATTTAACACCAAAACTTCTGATAAACTTTGTTATATGATCAACACGACGTTTTGTTTCAATAAATATAATTACTTTTCCTGGATTTTTTTCTTCATCATAAATTTTTGTAAGAACTTCTTTTAATCTGCAAGTAAAAAAAAAAAAAAAAAAAATTTAATAATTCAAAATAAAAATAAAAATAAATCAAAAGATGAGTACATACTTATCTTCTTTATCATTTTCATGACAAACTTCAACAATTTGTGTTATATTATGATTTGCTGATAATTCTAATGAACCAATATTTATTTGAATATAATCATCAAGAAAATCTTCAGCTAATTTTTGTACTTCACGCGGCCATGTTGCACTCCACATTAATGTTTGACGATCAGGTCGTATTTGTCCAAGTATTTTACGTATTTGTGGTTCAAAACCCATATCAAGCATACGATCAGCTTCATCTAATACTAAATATGTACAACGTTTTAAATTTGTTGTACCAGATTGTAAGAAATCAATTAAACGTCCTGGTGTTGCAATTACTATTTCACATCCACGTCGTAAATCTCGAGCTTGAGGACCTTTTGATGTTCCACCAAATACACAAGTATTACGAACATATGATGATGAACCAAAATCTGTTGCAACCTAAATTGAAAATGAAAAAAAATGTGTAATTAAAATTTGATTTATTTTTATTTGTTGTTAGAAGACACGAACCTGTTGAATTTGTTGTGCTAATTCTCTTGTCGGTGCTAAAACTAATGCAATTGGTCCATCACCTTTTTTAATTGGTTCCTGATTATTGATATGAACAATTGCTGGTAAAATATAACCCAATGTTTTACCAGAACCAGTTTTTGCAATTCCAACCATATTATAACCACTTAATGCAATTGGCCAACCCTGACTTTGTATTGGTGTTGGTTCTTCATACTTTTGACGTTGAATCTCTTTTTTACAATAATCTGGTAAATCTGTCTCATCAAAACTTTGTATTGGATTTGGTGCATCTCCTTTAACTGTAATTTCTCTTTCTTCACGATATTTTTCAACCTCATTTGATGAACGATTTTTTACAATTGGATGTTCATTATAAAAATCTTTACGAAATGGTTGTAATTTAACATCAGACCAATCGATTTCATTTAATTCAAAGTCTCCTCCATTCCCATTGTAATCGTTATTATTATTTCTTCGTCGATCTCCTTTTTTATCACGTTTTTCAATTCGTCCATTTCTTGGACCACGTTTTTCATTGAAGTTTTCTTTTCGAAAACCCCCACCACTACCATTATGGTTGTCATTCTTTTTAAATTTATTGTGTGGTGCCCTATTTATAGTTTATATCAAATTTATTGAAAAGAAACAATAACAACAAAAAATTATATTTCACAATAAAAATTCACAAAGTAACTTACATTTCTTCTTCTTCTTCGTCTTCTTCAGTTGCTGATTCAACAAATTTTGGTATTACACTGCTATTTCTGGTACTACTGCTATGATAACGATTTATTGCAATTGATGATTTATCTGCCAATAATTTTGTTGAATGTAAATTAATACAGTTTTTAGAAGTCCAAAATGTTGCTGCTGCAATATGATGATGGTGACAACAATGATGGAAATGGAAACTATGAATTCTACTGGCCGGGTTATAGGTTAGATACGATTTACTGCTGAAAGAAACACGTTCACATGTTATCAACAAATTTTTAAATATGCGATTTAACATCACTAAAATTGTTGTTGCTTTTTTAAAGTACAACTTCTACTTTCGTAATTTTAACAAATTAGAAAAACAAAAAAAAAAGACAGAAAAACTACTTTGAAAAAAAAAATTGAGAAACAAGGAAATTTTATATTTTTATTTATTTATTTTCGATATATTTTATTTTCCGTTTTTTTTTGTCGTTTTATGAGATTATAAAATATTAATTTTTTATCAATAATTATTTATTGTGATGTAAATAATTGAAAAATTAAATAACTATGTAAAAAAGACGCGTGCTTACCTAACCACGGCTTAAAAAGAAAAGGGAAAAGAAAAGTCAAACGTGAGCCGAAAAGATGTAACATCTAACATGTGTTGTGGTGGTTGTGGTTTTTGCTGTTGACAGTTAAAAAATTTTTTCGATTTGATTCGAAATAGTTTAAAATTTAATAAAAAAAAATAAAGTAATGAATAAATAGAAGATATGTGGAAATAAGGCTAAAAAAAAAATTTCATAGGTTAATAACTATAATTTTCACGAAATAATTTTTAATTTTTTAATCAAGATTCAAGAATCATTTTCTAACTTAACGCTTAACCATTGTATATGACTTTACATAGTAGAGTTAAGAGTAGGGTAGGGAAGAAGACCACAAAAATTATCGTATCTTTGCTCAAAAGGAGCGCTGGCGTCACTCGACAGTCGGAGTCGACACTCAACTCAACTCAACCATAGCATATGTATTATAATATGTATATTATACTATTCTATATTCTATGACTCAACTCAGTAATCAGGATCATCATTCGTCGAGTCCAGCGTTGCCACAAATGTTACGATTGTAACATTTGGTTACAATGGGCTTTTATTTGTTACAAGTTACAATGTTACTACCCTGCATTTTTTGTTACACCCTTGACTTCAAAATGTTACATTACTATTTTTATTCTAAATGACATAAATACAAAAAAAAAAAAAACGAATAAATACAACTATGAAACAATAAACGCGAAGATTTTTTTTATGTCAATTCGTTGCATAACTCGACTCGATATGATATTGTTATCATGATATTGATATCTCATATTGTTAATACGTCAATATTTTGTGTTAATCTTTAATGCAGCTATAAAGAAACAATGGAAATTCCATCAAATCGATTCGCATGATTTGCATTTTATTTTTGCGTAAAAAAATGTTTATTTTTTGTAACTTAGTTTTTGTTTTTATTGAGGAAAATATTTATATCAATTCATCTTTTCAAAAAATAAATTGTATAATATTCAGTATGAGGTTTGTGTTTCATTTTAAACTAGTTTCTAGCCCTATGTTACACTCTAGAAAAATGTGTTATACCCCTCGTAAATATGTGTTACATTAATTTTGCCTGTGTTACACAGAAATGTTAAGTGCACACAGTCAAAAGTGGCAACTGACGACCGTCATCGTCAATTAAACAGTTTATACGAGAAAAAAATAATTGATTTAATTGGGAGTACGCTATAAACGGTAAATTGGGATTAAAATAATACATGCAAACGTTGTTACTTTTATACACGTATAGTATACATATTCTTCTTGTTTCACACAAAAAAAAAAAACAACGTGACAGCTTCACTCTCAAAAAAAAAAATTAGAATCCGCTATATTGCATTTTACCTCACTCATACATATACAAAAATTGGGATTAAACCCAAATAAATTGGGCTTAAGCCAAAATTCGAATTATCGAGTTTATACCACAAAAAATTGGGAGTAAACCAAAATCCGTATTAAAAGCGAATTACGTATATACTTGTACAATAAAAAAAGAAAAGAAAAGAGAGAGAGATTTTTTTCTTAGCTTGTGTACACATACACTGTACTTGTACACTATGTATTTTGTGCAACCGATTTTGAGCTAGGATCCTTTGAAAATTTTGGTGTATACGTAGGACCCTCCAATGAAGGAATTGGTGGTTTCAAGGCTCTAGCTCAAACAGATCACATTTAAATTAAGGCTCAAAGTTTATACATAAATTTTAAAAAAATTGTACGTAGGTAATTCGAATTAGAAAATTGGTATTAACGTATAAATGTTAAAATTGGGAATTTGAATTAAAATAATACATGTAAACGTTCACGCACGTGTATGCATACATATACTATACATACATACATTTCTTCTTCACTCTAAAATTCATACCAAAAAATCAGAATTCGCCATACTGCATGTTACGTTACATATATGTATACAAAAATTGGGAATAAAATCAAATAATTTGGGTTTAAAACAATATTCGAATTAGCGGGTTTATACGATATGAAATTATATTGTTTATTTTTTAGAAGAAAAAAAAAGAATATAAATCCAATATAGATAATTAATTTAAAATTTATATGAAAAAGTACTATAATAGTCGATGGTAAGTCCTTACTTACCTATTGTATTGAGCAAATATTTTCTAATACGTGTCCCTACTATTTAAATTCATATACAATGGTTTAATTTAACGCTTACCACTTAGCTGGGATTCCGATATATTTCAAATCGGATTTAAATTTTAGAAAATGAAACACTTCTTTTTTTATTTATTTATTTATTTTTTTGATTATTCGAAAATTGACATTTTGATTTTTGACATTTCATAATTGACAAGAACAAAAGAGAAAAAAAAAGAAAAGAGGCAGGCATCAACAAATGGAAAAATTTTCATTCATAAAAAGCGGTATTAACGTGTAAAGAATTAAACATAGAATGGGTGCCAAAGATTCAAAGGTTTGCTTTAATTTCAATTAATTTGATTATTTAATCGATAATTTCAATTTATAAATTTTTGTTTGTTTATCAATGTGTTCTCTTGTATAATATTGCGAAGAATGAAAAATTTATTAAAATTTCCCATAAGAATTTTTTACCTTTAAAAAAAAAAATTTTCAAGGATATCTAATAATATTAAATAATTGATTAATTATATTTAATATTGATTTTATTATTATTAATTATTTTTAGGTATCATCCGTTCATAATGATAGAAAAAATCCTAGACGATCATCCAGGGAAGAACTTAATTTAGCTATAATCCCTGTAAGTTTAGAATATAAGAATTATTCTTAATTTATCATCACATGTTTTACATAATCAAATTTTTACAATAATATCATTTACTATTTTTATCATTTCGATCATCTGAATTGAATGTCATTCATATATTTTTTGTTTTTTTTTTTTTAATATTTTAGGTGCGAGTAGATAAAGTAAATATTGGAGGATTGGATAGAACCTGTGATGATTATGTACAAAGGGCAGCAAAAAGATTATTTCAAACGAAAAATTTTCATGAAATGATATTGGAATGCAATAAGTAATAAATTAGAATGTATTTTTTTTTCGTTATTTTGAAATTGTAAATGGGAAAAAAAATTATTTTCTTTATTTTTTTTTTATTCATTGTGCAGCACAAGACAATATCTAAGTGATTTAGGAATTTATAAAGATATTCGTATTTATATAGATGTTAGTAAGGGTGAAAAAGCAACACCAAATGGTTATGAAATAACATTTGAGGGTACTGAATTATCACGTATTGTTGGTACATTTGGAACTGAAATTGATCAAGATGAAGGTTTTCTAACAGCTGAACTAACAACACCAAATATTTTGGGACGTGGTGAACGTATAACATTACAAGGGAAATATAGTAATTGTAAAACGGCTGATGTTAATTTGAAATTAACAAAACCATTTTATCATACTGCACTGGGTGATTATAAACCAGAGTAAGATAATTTCTATAAAATTAATTATCTCAAATTTTTTTATTTTTTTTTAAATTTTTTTTTAGATACTCATTATCATTTTTTCGACATTCAACATCTGTACCAATTAGCGCTTTTAAAACAAAAAATATAGGAATTTTAACAGATTTCTCATTTATGTCATTAAAACCATTCGATTTGGGACATTCATTTCAATATGAAATGTCATTTAAAGAAATATTTACTGCCGGTAAACATTCACCATTTTTTATACGTGAACATTGTGGTCCAAGAATGTCATCATTAATACGTTATTTATTAACATATGATCAAAGAGATAGCGCTATTTTTCCAAAACATGGAACATATTCAAAATTAATTGCTGAATTAAGCGGTTTAGGTGGAAATATATTTTATAAATCAATTGTACATCATACAGAATTTAATGTACCATTATTTTATGATATAACTGCACAATTATGTTTTCGTGTTGGCTGTATAAATGTTAATCAAAAAAATCCAGATATACCAATTAGTTCATTATTTACATTAGGTGGTCCATCAACATTAAGAGGCTTTAAATTAGGTGGTGTTGGACCACATATTGATGGATATGCGGCTGGAGCGCATGTAAGTTTTAAACAAAAAAATATGAAGTGAAATTTGCTAATTTTTTTAATTTTTTTTATTTTCTCAATTTTCACAGTCATTTTGGACAACTGGATTACATTTATGGACACCATTACCTTTCAGTAGTTATTTAGGACGTCTTGCAAATAATTTGCGAACGCATTTTTTTTATAATATTGGAAATTGTAATTCATTCACTAAAGGTGATTATTAAGAGAAAAAAACACATAATTGGTATTTTAAAAATTTATTTTTTTATTTTTTATCAGAAAATGTACGAGCATCAGCTGGTATCGGTATTGCATATCGACTTGGTGAAAGAGCACGAATTGAATTTAATTACTGTTATCCACTCAAAAGACAACCAGAAGATAGAATTCAAAGAGGTTTTCAACTTGGTATTGGATATGAATTTATATAAATAAATTAAAATGAAAATTTTTTAATTTTCAATTTTTTGAAACCGACAACAAAATTAGTTAATTTGAGTAGTTTATTAAATTTAAAAAAAAAACACACATTTTTGTTGTTGTAACGTTTTGTGCTTAATTTTAAGTTATGAAAAAAAAAGCATTTATATTATTTTTTTTTTAGAATGCTTTTTACAGTGCTAAAAACTAGTCTTCATTGGCAAATTCATCGATTATTTTATTAAAAATAATTTTTTTTTTTTAAAGAAGAATTCTCATAAAAATTAATATAATATGTATTTTATATTTAAAATAAAAGTTGAATTAAAAAGTGGAAAGAAAAAAAATACTATAGTTGTTGATAATTGGCATATACAAAAACTTTGTTAAAGTATCGAAAGAAAAAAACAATATAATAAAGATTTAAATCATCTAAACAATGGCAAAAACTCTTTTTATTTCATTAACATTTTTTTTTATGTTCGCCTAACATTTCAAAAGTTTTTACAAGTTTCAATTCTAAATAATAATAATATTTTCAATTTAATGTAATAAATACAAAAAAAAGCAATTATTTATTAAAAATGTAGAATGGAACGGTACATTAATTTGGATGTAAAATTTAAAATTAAAAAAATTAAAAACACATTTTTTAAATTTTATATATTTATTTATTTTTATATTTCATTATTATTTTTGCGAAATGCTTCTAAATATATATAATGTTTTCTTCTTCTTCTTCTTCTTCTTCTTCTTCTTTATTTTTACCATTTTTTTTTATTATTATTTTTTTTTTTTTAGATAATGAACTGTAAAAGTTCCTCTAAGCTATTGTTAATTAAGTAAGGACGATTTTTATGGCATTTATTTTTATTTTTTTTTTAATATTTTTTATTTATATCATTATATTTATTTTTATTATGTATGTTAAATTTTATATATATATGTATTTAGTTTAGGTAGTTAAATATAGGCAATATTTTATTAATTCATAATTATTCTTTTTTTTTTTTGTCAAAACATAACTGAACTGTTTTTAAAAACAAAAAGTATGAGAACACAAATTAGCTTTATATACATACATACATATATATTTTTTAAGGTGGTAGCTTTATTTTTTTGTTACTTTTATGTCTGTGCAAAGTTATCCAAAAGAATTCCAACTGATAAAAAAAAAAAAAAGAAATATGTATATACCTACTTCTTCAGTTATGTTTCGACATTTCACATGTTTTTTTTTCCTTGTTTTTTAATTACATACATATATAAATACATATGTATATATATATATTTTTTTCTAATTCATTTAAAAGTAGAATACAAATTTTTTTGTTTTTCTATATTCCTAAAACAATTTATTACATATTAATATTTTTAATTAATTTTTTGTTTTTTATTGAAGTCATAATATTTTTTCTACTTTTTTTTTTTGTTTTATATTTTTTATTTTTTAAATTATTCAAATATGCACTTTTGCAAAAAAAAGTAACAATAACAGCTTAACTTTCATCTTTTTTTCTTAATTTATTTATTTATTTAATTTTTTTTTAAATATAATAATTCTATGTATCACAAATAAAAAGAAAATTCCTTGCTTTTACATCTATTTTATTTTCTTTTTTTTTTTTCTATAAAAAAAAAAAAAAATTTTTTTATTTGAAATGAAAAAGAAATTTGTTAAAAATTTAAAATAGCAAAAATAACAAATATAATTTTTTTTTTTCTTTTTTATTTTCTTCCTGTTTTGTTTTTTATTCAAATTAAAAATATTTTCTAAACTTAATCTTATTTAAATTAAAAAAAAAAAAAAAAAATAATGTAAAAAATGTAATTTTGTTTTTATTGTTTTTCTAAAATTGATTTATAAAAACTATGTGAATTATATAATTAATTTTTTTTTTTAATGGGATTTTTGTTTTTGTTTGTTTTGTAATATTATAGTTAGAGTTTAATTTTCATTCACAAATTGTCACAGTTAAAGATTTTAAAATAAGGAAGGAGAAAAAAAAATTTTAAAAAGTTAAGAGTGCGAGGCTATGAAAATTTGAAGAAAAACAACGAGCGGATAAGGAAAAACAGTAGCAGAAAGAAGGTGAAGGGAAGAGAAAGGTAAATTACAAAACAAACAAAAATGAAGAGGTTGTTGGTGAAATGGTATGTGATGGTGATTGTTGAATAGATAAAAAAGATAGAGAAATACAATTTTTATATATTTATTATTAAGTTTTTCTTAATATTGTTTTTTATTTTATTTTTTATTGTGACGCGATGGATAGTTTACAGATTGTAGAAAAATAAAATTTCTATTATTTTACTTTATTTATTTATTTATTAATTTTTTTTTTTGCTTAATTATTTTCTAACTTTTTTATTAAATTTAATATATAATTGTATTTACATAAATTTCTATGTCATATAATGTAGATAACGTGTGTATTATTATTGGATATGAGCTAATAATATAATAATTTTTTAATTAATATTTTTATTTTTTGTCTTGAAATATTTTTAATCCTTCTTTTTTCTCTCTTCTCTTTCTCTTTAATAAAAGCTATAATAGAATGTTATGATTTTTAATTAGTTTTTTTTTTTTTAAAAAAAAACAAATTTAAATAATAGAAATTTCAAGCAATTGAAAACGAAACAAAGAAAAAAAAAACTCAAACAGTTGTAACAGATAAAAGTCCAGTCATTTTATTATTACTATTATTACCACCTCCAGTACTGCTGGCACCACCACCACCACCACTACCACCCCCAACACCACTGCCACTTCCTGAAATCTGTTTATTACCATCTATTATTTCATCTTTATTCGTTTTCTTTTTTAACAATTTTTTATGTAAAGTGATAGGATCTGAAGGATGTGATGATGGTGTTGTTGTAATTCGTGTAGAACTTTGACGAGGTGGTTTTCCAGTTACTTGATTTAAATATTGTGGTTGAATTTGTTGCTGCTGTTGTTGTTGTTGTTGTTGTTGTTGCTGCTGCTGATGCTGTTGCTGTTGTTGTTGAACTGGTACTATTCGGCTTGGTGTAACTGATAATGATTGTGACATAATTCCAACATTACCGGCACCACTACTACCTGAATTAGGATAAACTAATGTAGGATTTGGAAAATTACTATTTTTATTTAAAATAATTAATTGTTGACGATGTCGTCTTTCGCGTGCTCTTTCAATATGCTTTTTACGTTCCTCTTTAGTCCAATAACGGCCAGTTTTTATTTCTGAAATTGTATCATCTTCAGTTGTGCATTCATTACGTTCTTCGCTAATTTTCATTGCACGGTCACGTAATATTCGATTACGTGTTGGTCTACGAACAATGTATCTGGTACCATCTTGTCGTCGTTTCACCTTCCATTCCATTTTAACATCATTATCTGATGGTTTTGAAGCAACTGCTGCTACCTAAATTTGAAAAAAAAAATAAATAAATAATTAGAAAATAAAAAAGAAAAAAAAATTGTTTTTTAAATTTCCATGTAACTGTCACAAAAAACAAAAACTTACCTCTTGTCCACTAACAAAATAATATTGACTGAGATTTGGAGCTGTAAAATGTTGTCGAACTGTTTGTTGATTCTGTTGAAGTAATGCTTGACGGAATAATTTTTGTTGCAATAACATTGTTTGTTGTAAATTAGCTCGATTTGTATACATTGTTTCAGCAGGAATTTGTCCAGTATTTGCAATTATTCCTTTCCCTATTCGTGTTCCATCATCATTATTTGCTCTTAATGTACTACAATTTGATCCAATGTTTTGTTCAGCTACAAAATAGAAGAAAAAAATTTTCAAATTTTCAAACTGAAAAGCTTTCTATTATTTCAGATTTCAGATAGGTTCGCATTTTGGGTTTGATTCAATGCTAAATTGTGAAAAAAAATTTCTATCTAACTTTTAAGAAAAAGCTTCGTAAATGATTTTGTTTAACATTTCTTTTTAAAGATGTCGTAACGGTTTTCGTTAAGTATTTGAATTGAACTTTTTTAAATTACAAATAAAATTGTACTTACATCCACGTGATCTCTGAACATTCTGTTGTTGTGGGGGTGGTGGATATAAATTACAAATTTGTTGTTGTCCTTGGAAATTTATTTGTTGAGGAACTATAAATGGAATTATTCTTTTTGGACTATGTTTATCTTTTTTTTGTCTTTGACATTGTTTACAACCTTCATTAATATCAATTTCAGAACGTTGTTGTGATGCTGCTGGTGCAGGGCATAAAGTTAAAGTTGATCTATTTGAAGAAATAAATATTATGATGAAAAAAAGAAAAAAACAATTAGAAAAAAAGATTAGGAATATCCTTAATTTTCGAATGAAATACCGATAAAGAAAATTATCATACCTCATAACATCCCTATCTCTTGGATCATTATTTGAATTTAATTCAAGCGTTAATTGATTATTACTATTACATGATCCACCAGTATTATATGCACTTGAACTATTCTCACGATCATCACCACTTGAATTACTTTTTGTTGATGTCTTTTGCCATACATTTGTTGCTTGCTGTTTAATAGTTTTAATTTGTTGTAACATTTTACGATCATTTGAACGTTGTATTGTATCATCTTGTTGTGTTTCAAGCCATTTTTCAACTAAATTTTGATCAGACGATTCATATGGTGAACAATAGAATGGTTCTGATTCTGAACTTTCTGGTATTGTTTCATAAATATGTTCTGTATCTGAATCAATAATACGATTACGTGATCCTAATGAATAACGTAATGATGATGATATTGATTTAGTATTAATTTCATCATTAATTAATAAAATTGATGATGAATTATTAGTACGATTTGTAGGACTTTCATTTGTTGTTAATGATGATGATGCTGCTGCTGATGTTGTTGTTGTTGTTAATAATGTTGATGATGGTGGTGAAATTGCAGTTGCTGATGTTGTTATTGTTGTTTGTGTAGTAGTCATTGTTGTAATACTGTCTAAAGGAACTCTATAAACACTATTCAAATTTTGATTATTTACTGTTGTTGTTAATGAACAATCATTTTGTGATTTCTTATGAATCATCATATTTTCAACTCTTGTATTTAACATTGCTATCTCATTATTAACTGATTCTAAATGAGCTTTTATATTTGAATGATGTAATGGATCAGTTGCAGATAATGCCATTGGTGATATTAATTGTTGTTGTTGTTGCTGCTGTTGTGGTTGTTGATGATGATGATGATGGTGTGATTGGGAATGTTGAAGATGTAAAGATTGTGGTAATTGTTTTTCAACATTTGTTGTTGTTGTTGTTGTTGTAATATGATGTCTAGGAGATGATGATGATTTTGTTGACGATGTATTTGTATGCTCTTGTGATATATTATCAAGAGAACGATTATCAATAATGCATTGTTGTTCAACAGAATAATTTTCATAAGCAATTTGTTGTTCATCATCTTCATAATATTCACCAGATTCATTAAAGTCATCATCCTATATATTAAATTGAGAATGACATGATACAAGATAAGTAAAGAAAAAAAAAGACGTGTAACTATATAGGGAAAGGATATAATGTACATTTATATTATATATGTATAGGTATTTATACATTTATCCCAAGTAGCGTTGTTAGTTCCAGATACCTAAACTTAGTGATTGCCACCAAGTTTAAGTTAATGCCACGTTTTTGCCACTAGTTTTGCCACTATATTGTTAAAGCTGTTATGATACGGTATTAATTTCATGATTAATTTCGTTATTAAAAAGAGATAACAAGTATGCTTTACGGAAAAAGCAACTAGAAAGAAAGAGAGATATGACTAACACTTATTTCAGTATTAATAAAGAAAATGTCAAAAAATAACTCTCCCAATTCTCCAAATTCCAATATCCTTCCATTAATCATGAAATTAATCATGAAATTTGAACATTAATATTATTTTTGTATTGCCATCGTGTTTAGACATTTTTGACAATAATATCAAAATATGTATTATGTTTAAACGAGTGTGACGTGTCTAATTATTTATTTCTAATTTTTTTCAGTGAGTGCAAACGAAATGAATAAAATAGAAATAATAATCACGAACATTCATTTACTAAATTATATAATTGCCATTTACTTTAAACAGAGATACCGGCAACACAACTTTAAGAAAATGTCAGTTGATTTTGATAGTGTGTCTCTGTTTCTCAAATCTGTTGTCTCTTTCTTTAAGTACTTAAAATTTCCAATAGTATTAATACCGTATCATAACAGCATAATTGGTACTTCATAGATGCATTCGGAACGTATCTGACACGTATGTAAGTACGGGAACTATATAGATCCTAAGTTGAAAGTTCCAGTACGAGTTTTAAAATAGTACCAAAACCGTGGCAAAACCTTATCGAAAATACTATACTTTATAGTTACTTTCTCTTGGGTTTGTAACGTTTTTGCCACTTCATTTTGCCACTACAAAGTGACAAAATTATGGTATTTTTCTTAAGTAACGGATACGTTTTAAATACCATTTTCAGAACTATAAAGTTTCTGATACTACACTGCAGGCAGCCATTACTTTATAGTGACAATGCATGAAACAGCCATTTTTGTTATAAATATAATTAATGGAAGAATTTTTAAACAAAAATTAAAAATCTTTAAAACAACGCAGAAGTAGGTATTTTAAGAAAATTTCTAATAAAAAACAAAATAATATGAAATATTTGAACAATTTAAAGCATAAAATCGAAGAAAATACAATTTTGTGAAAATCGCAAAATGCAATTTTTTAGAAAAAAATCCTTGGCGGGATACCAAAAATGTTACTTGGGATATGTACATATGGTCCCGTCTATTTTATTTTTTCAAGATGAGTCAACAGTTTACTATTAGAAATAGGTAGTTATTGAAAATTTTAATAGTTTTTTTTTTAAAATTTTATTTTATTATTATGAGTTTTAATTTAAATTTTACTTACTGCATATAAACATCGACTAACTAATAATGTTACAGCATTTTTATTTTCAGCAATTAATGATTCCGTTTCCTCTTTATTTGATACATCACGTCCATTTACTTGAAGTATTTGATCACCTTGACGTAATCTACCGTCACGTGCTGCAACACTATCTGGCATTATATCGCTAATATATACTTCTGTACATGTATCTGTATCATCTGAACCTGATGCATTACCGGAACTATATTTAACTGTTAAACCAAGACGTTCACATGAAACGGATTTCCTTAAAGTTATTTCCTGTAAATAAAATAAATTATGTACATATGTATATGAAATTTAAAAAATACTAAATTACATTTTCTTCCTCTGAACAAACACACATTAAATATCTTTTTTTTTTTTTTTTAAGGGGGATTTTTAATTTTTTTTTTTCTTTTAAAAAACATTCAAAGGTGTAAAAAGGAAGAATAAAATAAAAAGAATAAAAACTATTATTTTTTTACTTAATGAAATTTGTTTATGATCATGTTCAAATAAATTTAAGAAAAAAAAAAAAAGAATGGTAAATTTCAATTAAAAATCTAAAGATGTTTTTTACTTAATTGAACATTTATTTATCTTTACATAAATCTTTCTTTTTATAGTTATGCTATTCTTAAAATATTGAATAAAGTAGTTTATCGTCCTGTAATTTGTATCCTGTTGCATAAATCTATTTTTTGTCAAAGGAATAATTACATAGAAAAAGGAATAAAATTACTATGAACTAATTTGAAAACAAATCGAATTACAGAATTTGAAATTATTTAAATTTAAAAAATGAATTTTGTCTACAAAGTCTACTTTTAAATGGATCAAAAAAGTGTTAAACTAAACAAAGAATATAGTACTTAATTTCATAGAAAAGTAAAGCAATTTGTTGAAAACAATCAAATAATATTAAATCTTCAAGTTTGAACTCAATAGTAATTATTCAAGTATTATTTCAAGGATTTTTTCTTTATTTATTTTTTTCCTTCTTTCTAGATTATTTAGATTTCATCAGACTGTTAACGACAAAAGATTTGAGAAAAAAAATAAATCAGAAAAAGGATAGAAAAAACAAACGTCTATATACATATGTATATGTATATACACTGAGCGAAATTTCTATAGTTCCACCTTGAATTTTTCAATTTTTATCAATTTTAAACACAGACAGATTTTCTGTTAGTGATTTTTTTATTAATTGAAAGAAAATAAATGATAATTTATTTAAAAAAAATTAATATTATAGTTTATTGTTAAACAGTCTTAAAAGAATTGAAATTTTTTATTAATTAACTGCGAAATTTACATAGTTCCACTTAGCAAAATAACTAATTTTAACAAAAATACATACTTAAAAATAGTAATAATTCATATTTCAATAATGAGTGCTACCACCATTTTTTACAATTACTTCGAAAATTCTATTTTTCATACTAGAAATTAAATTTTGAAGTGTCTCTGTTTGAATTTCCGACCAAGCTTCTTTAATAGCGCTTTTAAGGTCTTCGACGTTGTTAAACTGCCTCGAGTTAGCATAAACTGCACGTGATAATAAACCCCAGACGTTCTCGTTAGGATTTAAATCTGGTGAACGTGGCGGCCAATCCATTACAGTTATGTTCTTTTGGTGGAACCACTCCCTTGTCAGGTGTGATACATGAATTGGAGCATTATCTTGTTGGAAAATCCAACTGTCATGAGGCAAATCTTCTGAATATTCAATTAGAACGTCATCCAAAAGCTCTATGTAATCTTTTGCCTTCATTCTTGTTGAAATCCAACAAATTGGAGTCTTTCCATGACAGCTAAAGGCAGTCCATACCATGACGGTACCACCACCAAAATTACGAGTCATGGCAACACTTGGATTTTTGCTGAGATCATGCCAATAGTACTTTAGGCCATCAGGGCCATCCAAATTAAACTTTTTTTCATCTGAAAAAATAACATTTCTCCACGTGTCGTCCCAAGTCATGTGTGCTTTCGCAAATTGTAATCTGCGCTCCTTATGTTTTTTATCAAGAGGTGGTTTTGTTGCCATTTTTGCCCATCTGAAACGTTCACTGCTGGATAAAATTTGCTGAACACGCCTTGTTCAACTTGTTAACTCAAGTTGACTCTTCATTTGGCCTGCAGTTAAATTTTCTGCCGAGGCTAGACGAAAAAGAGCAGAACGTTGCCTTTTCGTTAGCTTTTGGTTTCCACCTTTAGATCGGTTTTTAGCATAAGATTCTCCTTTTTGGATGAAATTGTTCACCAAATGATGAGATCTATCTATTTTTTTAGCAATTTGACGATTTGTCAAACCTGCGTCTTTATATGCATTAATTTTTATTTTTTCTTCCTCAGTAAGCAACTTTCCTCTAGGCATTTTTGAAAAAATATTTAAAATATTTTTATATCACTTCAAATTTTTTAAAATCACTTTCAATTAAATTAAAATGTCTTTTTATAATAAATCACACTAACAAAAATTTTTATACTTGCAAACGCTACACTTAACCAAAAAAATAATAATGTGGAACTATAGAAATTTCGTTCTTTTATATACCGATTTTCAATATTTTGTCATACATTATCTAAAAGGAATCCCATATTATCACAAAACATATGTTCCCGGGTTTTTCCAGAGTAAATTGTGATCATAAAATTTTATTGCACTTCTAGGGTCATTTGCAGTCGATATACAGATAAAAATTTACCTGGAACTATAGAAATTTCGCTCAGTGTATATTTTTTTTTATATAAAATTTAAAACGTTTGATGTATGATATCACAGTATAGTGGCATCCTTTTATATTCTTTTTTTCTTTTTAATGATAACAAAGCATAACAAACAAAAATCAATTCAATTTAAATACGTTTTATCATCATGATGATAAAATTTGAAGAAATATGCTCTTCTTTTTGTCATTATTATTATTAATTTTTTTTTTTGTTTTTTGCTTTTGGTACACAGAACGGAAATTAAAAAAAAATCTTTTTTTTGCCTTTGCTTTTTTAATCTTTAAATCAAAAGTGTGGAAATTTTTTTGGTACATATTAGGAAAAGAAAAAAAAAGGAGAAAAACGAATGACACAAGGAGTCAAAACACATTAACGTATTTTAAAGATGTAAGTGTAGGTATGTATATATCTTATTAAAATACTTTAGTAAAATAGAAATACGAGGTCCTTTATAAGAAGTGGTTCTCTCATTAAAACATAAATTATTATCGTCAATGTTTTTTTTTTTTCCGTAATGCTGTCGTTGTTTTTGTTGTTGTTGTTTTCGTCAACCATCATTATCATTATGTCATCATATTACAATTTAAATAAAATATACTCATCCCCCTAATAAAAATCCCACATTGCAATGCATTTTAATAAATATTATACACACACTTGTAATAATATGGTTGAATGAATAACTCTTAAACGAATTTTTTTTTTTTTTTTTATCAATAATTGATCAACTGTGTCAACAACTCAACTGTGGTATATATTATAATGTCGTTTCTCTTATGTGTGTATATACATATATATATGTATGTAGATTTTTTTTTTCTTATTTGTAAAGTACTAATTTTTAACACCTTTCCTGTTCCTGCTGTTATTATATGTACTTATCATATTTATTACTGCTGCTGTTGCTACTTCTTCATATATACATATATACACATATATACATACATACATAATATCTATACTATTATATATTTGAAAAAATAATGAAAAAATAAAAAATTCAATATATATAATAATGAAATAATATTGCTGAGGGGTTGTAATATATTTATACCCAATGCATGTATAAATATAAATAGGTCAAAAGAAAAATGAAAAAAGGACGAAAACGAAAAAAAAAAGAAAATGTGAAATATTGTAAAGTGGGTATAAATTAATCACTTTTGAATATTATTTTTTTTTTATTCTTGAAAAGAGAAAAAAACAAAAAAAAAAAAAAAAGGAATATAAATTATGATGTTATATTTTACGTAATTGACATGTCATCAAAGTGTATCAAGGAAAAAATTATATGTATGTGTAACGAACGGTAGCAAAAAAAAAAAAAAAAAACACACTACAGGAATCAGAGAATAATGAAACAAATTAATACTGACATTACCACAATATCTTTTTACATTTTACACTTTATTTTTATTTTTTTTTTGTCATTTTATTATTATTTTTTAAAAGAAAAAAAGAAAAACATAAATTGAAACCTTTCATTATAAAGGATATTTAACGATGGATATGATAAAAAGCAGCTATTTCCATTGTATCTTTATATATTATTTTTTCTTTGTATAGATACTACTATTTCTACTTATATAATAATATATACATATACATAAGTATATGTAACTATAAATATATAAATGAATATTGCTTGTTCTTGTTACAGCTCTATACTGAATGATGAAGATGATGATGATGATGATGTTTGGAAGTTTTAACACAGTATAGTAATTATTATTTTTTACTTTCTCTCATCAAAATTTATATAAGGGAATATTAAAAAAAAAAAAGGAAGTAATTTTCAGGGTGTATTAAGTCACAAAGTAATAATACATATTCAAATTCTAAAGAAACGAAAGAAAAATTGTAGAAAAAAAAATAATAAAAAATTGATGTGATAATACAGAAAAAAAAAAACAAAAAAACAAAAAAACAATAACACAAAGTAATAATAAACCAAACAAAAAAGGGAAATATAAAGCCATTTACAATATAATTTACAGCTAAAGATACATATAGGTACACATATATTATATGTATTGAAAAATATAACTTGAAAATGGAGCATATTTTCATTACTTTATAACTTTTCAATTCTATTTTCATTTTCATTATTTGTTTTTTCCATGTTTTTTTTTTTTCACTTTTCTATTATACTAATTTTTTCTTGTACCTACATTATATGAAAAATTCAAATACAAAAATAACTTTAAATGTCCTATTTTATTTTTTTTTATTTGTATCTACTGTATTTCATAGAATAGCAACCAAAAAAGGAGCATTTTAATTATGATAAAAAGAAAATACATATACCACAATATGTGAGAATCAAGAACGTAAAGGATTTTAATAATAAAATTTGTTGTTTTTGTTTTTGAAGAAAAAAAACAACCTACATGCAGGTATTTTTGATGAAATCCCCTTTTTAATACTCTTAAAATCTTCAAAATTTCAAAATTTATTCAAAAGGATTGTTTGGTTGTTTTAAAAAGGAATTTTTGTATTGGTATGGTGTTGTGGATTGTGGTATACAATACAATAAACGTCACATGTGCCACGATGGCATCAGGTCGGGTCCTTTTTTTTTATTCTTTTCTGCTTTTTGTTTAGTGTTTTCTTCAATTATTTTCCCATTTATTTTTTTTTTAAGTTCAAGCGTAAAGTTTCTCATACCTGCCAATTAATATTATATCTTATATTAACCCTAGGATTGCCTGATCGAGAATGTCACAAATTTGGCCGTGAGTATACAAATGTATACCATACATTTTATATGAAAATTTTATACAATAATTATGTAAGTGCCATAGTTTTCAACCAAAAGGACAAAATACGCGAAAAACCATTAAGAAGTTCAACATTTTCAACCTTATTTTCCATTTAATCTCGGATAATAAAAAAAAATACGAAACTGCAATAGCAACAACATTAAAGAGAACACTTTAATAAAGATTTCAACATAAAAATCGTAGTATTTGGTTCACGGGATTCTGAGATCCAGACCTTCAAAGTCAACTTTAGTTCTTAATTATGGTCGAATTTGTAAATGTATGAAAAGTTAACGTTTTTTACCCTATTTTGCACTTTATCTTGAAAACTAAAAGAAAAAAAAGAAAACTGTACAGGACAGTTTTAAAGAGGGCACTTCAAAAAATATTAAGGTCAAAGAATTACGGTTTTTGGTCCTTGGGATGCTGAGATATTTTTTTTTGAAAAAAAAATTTTAAAATTTTCATATAAAATGTATGGTATACATTTGTATACTCACGGCCAAATTTGTGTTTTTGCATAAAGGATATTTTGTTCTACCGATTTTGAGCTTGAAAATTGGGGTGTATAGAGAGAACCTTCCAACAAAGGATTTGGTGAAGGTTTCAAGGTCCTAGCTCAAAGGGATCGTATTTTATCAAGGGTCAAAGTCCGCGTGTATACGTTTGTATACGATCAGGCAATCCTAGAGTTAACGTGGGGTTTGAAGGTTAGTCAGCAGTCGATTTCTGCTTAATTGTTTTGTTTTAATTTTTTTTTTTGCTTTAGAAAATATTAGTTTGAACTTTGACCTGTCGAATCAAATATGTAGAACATTTTTTTTCTTGTACAACCAACAAAACTTATGACCGTTTAATAATGAATATTTTGTCTGGAAAAAAACGATAAGAGCAACTAGCATTTTGCGCTCCGGTACATATTTGATACCAAAATCACTACTATAAGGTTGCTATTACTAGTGTGAAATACGTATTAGAAATGGTTCAAAAATGGATAAATCATTAAAGTGAGAAATTATACTATACGTGTCATATTCGTTTTTTTAACTAAAACTTCTACTTTTGAGATTACACGCGGATAATGTTTTTGTAAAGTTATACATACATACATTTATTATGTATGTGGTTTTTTCTATATATATGTATGTATGTACACATATCGAAAAGACAAATGAAATTAAAAAGTTGTTGAAAAACAGATACATGATTTTTTTTTTCTTAAATATAAAAAAAGTTATATTCTATGTATTTTGTTTATTATTTTCTCTAGAAAAACATTTATTGTGAACAAAATTTTTTTAATAAAAAACAGGAGATGAGAGAGCCAACATTATGTACAGTGCCAATTAAAGTGAAAATATTGTATTTTTTAATTACATATTTGTGATTTATATTCGAAACTTTAGATATTAATTTTTAGTTTGGATAATAGTGGTTCAGCTTCAGTGAACTTTTAACTTTAACTTTTTAAAAATGATTGTGTTTTTATCAATAACTAGCAAAAAACATAAGAATACGTGTAATCACAATGGTTAATTTGCAAAGTTTGCTCATTATAAATTGATATGCAAGAAACAAAATTAACGTTGGAATATTGTGTATTAACTGAATTTTTTAACTGCAAATAAAAACGAACTTTTACATATAGCAAACATTTTTAAAATAAAAAAAAAACAATATTGAATATGTGTGGGTTAGAATTGGCAGAATTAACCTAAGACAGAGTGATAACTCTAACGTATTCATCGTTAAACATAATAACAGTTTTGATAAAATCAAACGATTTTTAACGAAAAATCTTAAACAACCACAAGCACAAATAATATAATAATATTATATTGTTTGTGCCACAAGTATGGTTCAATTACAAAATTTTACTGAGTTTAAAATTGGTAATATAAAAAAGTTCATATACGGTCTAAAGTTTAGACAGATTATAATAGGATTTCAAATTACAGAAAGACCAATCAAAATCTTATCGATAAGGCCTATAAAAAGCGTATTTGTGACATTCAAAAAGCCATAAGAAACAAACCGAAATATTTCTGGTCCTATGCGAAATCTTGGAAGACAAATAATATCCATATCCATTAGAAATGTATTATAGAGCAGATATAGCTGATAATACACTATCTAATAGTAATTTATACGCTAAATATTTTTCGTCAGTTTATTCAGTTCCAAGCAATAACTATCGGTCAGGCAATTTTCTACCTCGTTCTAGCACGAATGTTACAATAGATTCTGTTTCTGCACAGGATATATGATAAGTGTTATCATCCCTAGATACCATAAGTAAGAAGAATTCTGGTACCGACGGTTTACCAAAATCTAGTGCACTTCATATTCCTATTACAAAAATTTTTAACAAATCACTTACTGAACAAGAATATAGCCTACGGCATTTAAAACTTTATACGTACGTAACACCTGTTTTTAAGTATGAAGACTGAATAATTGTGAAGAGCTATAGGACTGTTTCGATATCTATATATGTAGTGCAGCATTAATTTTTGAAAGAATATTATATAAAAAAATCTATAATCAATCCAAAGGCCAATTTGTTTTATCTCTTCTCTGGTCGCAAATCTCTTACCTGGAAGAGACAATTAAAGTTTAGAAAAGAGAAGAAGGTAACATGGTGATATGTCTGGCGAATACAGCGACTGTTGGAAGGTATTTACCGAGTATTTGGTCAAAAAACCCTGCACAATGCGAGCTATTATGAGACAGGGCATTGTAAATAAATAAATGGGATCTTTTGGAACAAGTCGCGCTTCAGCACGTCTCATACCCTACATCTCATCCACTACAATGAGCTGAACTGTTCCATACGAAATGTTAACATGGCTGGTGAGCTATGACGATTTTCAAGTACGATTTCCTTCACTTTTTCGTCTTTTTTATCGATCGTATTTGACGTATGTTTTTGAGAGAGTAGACTCCCCGAAGGCTTTCTGCAAAATTTTCAAAGATTCGGCGAAAGAAATTTCATTGAAAATACAAATTTCAAACAAAATCTTTGCTCAATAAAATTATCCATCTTAAAATGCGACAAAGTAAAAAGTGTTGACTATGATGGAACAGACACCGAACACACAATAATGATCGGAAAATCATCAAATTTGACGAAGATATCACAGAAAGTGTACCAACTGGGGAAAAAAATCATCACATTTGTTTACAGTGGGCTAAAATTGAGGATTACCGGTACTTTTTGATCATAGTAGTATATATTATGTAGTATAAGATTTTTTTATTATACTATTATACATTTGTATTTATGTTGAAAAAATGGCGAAATTCTTGATACCATTGAAAAGTTACGATATATTATATACCATGTAGCTTAAGGTACTAAGTGGTACTTTTTATTTGGTTTCAGGAACATATCAGTTGTTAAAATAACCTTTGCCTTTACCACAATATAGCAAAATATAGTAATAAAACTGGGGTTATACCACTAGAAAAACCTTTTCAAAGTGACATAATCTCTTAAGTATTTGAATTACAGTTACAGCCACTATACTCTTGAACTATGTAAATAATTAGTACGTTTTGAACACATACACATAGTTTTAAACAGCTTCAAAATTATCTCTAGAAAGTCTATCTATCTATCTATTACAATATGGTGACAAAATGAGTAAAAGTAATGTGCCCTTCACTACATTTTCTTGGTGATTTAAATACACATAGTATAAAGAACTAAAATTTCTAGTTGGGTATATGTATATCTTTCTATATCTTTTTTTATTTGTACATTTTTTATTTCGTTTGTAGCACATAATTATGAATAAAATTACTAGTTTTTTCCTTTGTTTTGTACGTGTAAGTTGAAAAATAAAATAAAAATGTTAAAAAAAAAAATTTATAGAGGGATTGACAAAAGTATAGAAAAATTAATATACATATGTACATACATAAGTTTGTTTTTGGTTATACATGAAATGAAGCATTTTCAATATACTGGTACATAGAAATATACATACATATATTCATTTAGTTAAGTGAATTAATGATAAATAAAAAAAATTTGAAAAAAATATTTTTTCGATAGATAGATAGGTACTATTTTATAGATAATAAGTATTAAAAAAAATTTTCTCTTTCACCTTAATACATACTATATTCGTTCGTAGATATCATTCTTATTATTTTTAAATGTAATGTAATTTAAATTTCTTACATGAAATTCGATAGATATATAATGACAAACAAAGAAGACTACTATAAAAAAGACAAACTTTATTAAGACCAAGAATAATAATATATAATGCATTATCATTCTTATTATTACTGATAAATATAAGGTGATATATACATATGTATGTACATATTTATCAATTTTGTGTATCTACCGAGTATAATCTACTTTAAAAATATAATAATTCAAGTTATACTTATATGTATAGATATGATATATAGATACAATGTATTTACCTCGATATCGATTTCAGGTGCTAGACACTCCTCGAATATATTATCTTCATTTGTTTGATCATCAACTATCGATGAATTGTTAAAGATAAACTCTGATGTAAACACATCAGTTTGAACGGCTGTTGAGACATAACATTTGCCATAAATATTACTGTTGTTATTGTTATTGCTGGTATTCATCGTTATATTACTGTTGTTAGTATGGTCATTTTGGTTAGCAATAATAGAAGATGTCCTTTCATCGATCCTTGATGCTGTTATGGTGTTCTCATCTATAAGATTTGAATTTCTGATATTCCAACTGCTGCTACTTGTAGTATTACCATCATTATGATGACTACCATTGCTATCTGATAGCTTTTGTTGATTATATAGATGAGAATGATGTGCTGTAGCAGTTGTCACACGAGGAGGAGGAGGTGGAGGAGGTTGAAGAAGATGATGATGATGATGATGATGATGTTGTGGTAAGATTGTATTTGAATTTAAAGATTCTAATGAATTATCTCCTGTACGTTTTAATGATTTTAAGGTTGTTTCAATATTATTAGCACCAATCATTCCCATACTACAGTCATTATTAATTTCTGTTTGTATTGTTGTCTTTAAATCACCATAATTACCATTACCATAATTTATTTCACCACCCCCACCACCACAACTACCACCTTGATCTCTTGTTGTTGACGATAATGTTGATGATGATGATTTTTCGGAAATTTCATGGCTCGGAGTTGTTGGCTTTTTTATTGGTTGTTGCTGCTGTTGACTATCATTTAGACGTCGTCTGACTTCAACCAATATTGGTTCTGGTGCTTTTAAAAATATTTGAACAGCCTCTTCATGTGGTATATCCGTAACATCAATACCATTTATCTGTTTGAAAATACAAAATAAAGAAAAAAGAAGTAATCAAATTAAAAAAAAAAGTTTTTTTCTACTGTTTTTTAATATGTACTCAGAATACACACATATAAAAGCTAAAATGAATCCTTATTCAATATGACATATGACAGTATAGTATAGTATTTAACTTTAGTTAAGAAGAAAGAAAAAAAACCATACACCCACATCATACACACACAATTCACAAAAAAGGAAAACATAAATGTTTGATATTTCTAATAATGTCTGAAAAAATATAATTGAATCGAATTTACTTATATGATTTATCATATATACATACTATAAATATATTATATACATATGAAGAAAAAGTATGATAAATAAAGAAAAATGAAATCAATTATCGAACGCACAAAGAATTTTTAAAAATAGGCGAAAAATGAAAGAAAAAAAAATCAATTCAATTTAAAATAAGTTCAGTAACCTAAAATTATTTTAAGGTTTCTACACGAGCCAAAAAAAAAAAAAAATGTATCCTGAATGTGAAAATCTAAACTTTACTCAGAGATATTTTTGCCTTTTATATTTTTTATCTCGATTCTTTAAAAAAAAAATGAAGAAAAAAAAGGTAAAAGTATATCCCTTTTTCTTTATATTTCTTCTTGAAACACTATATATACTATAGATTTTATCATTGCATACAATTATATACTTACTTATAATGAAGTAATATAACGGTAAACAAAATTGTAAATGTAAATGATAAAATTTTAAGAGATAAAAAAAACATAAAAGTAAAAAAAAAACAAAAAAGAATATAAAAGTTAAATGAAAAATGAAAGTTTCATAGCAAGTAAAAAAAAAAGTGTTTCTTTTTTTATATATTAAACATGTCAAAGTGTCAAAGGTCAAATATGATTACATACTTTAGAGAGAAAAAAACTTTAAAGTTTTCAAAATTCATTTCTTTTGAAATGTTTTGAGTAAATGACAAATATCTTTCTGATTTTTTTTTTTTTTTTGAAGAGTTACAATATTCGTATTCTCAAGACAACGTATCTTATATATTCTATGTTGTACTCAAGAAAATAGAAATTTTTCCTTTATTTATGAAATGTTTACATTTTTCTTTGTTTTGTTTGCTTTTTTTTCATACAGGTATACATATATACATAGTAGATTCATCACATTTTTTTGCTTTTGTTTTTCCTTTTAGATAAATTGAAACTTGATGAATCCTTCTTAATTTTAAGTTTTTGCAACACATTCAAAAATGTGTATCTAAGTATGTAAAAGTATGTTTTTTGTTGTTGTTGTTGCTCGTTTTGTTGTTTTATCTTATTTTATCTTAGCACCGAATTGTTTACATACATATTTTTATTTGATATTTCAGATAGTAACACAAGAAAAACTTCATATTAAAAAAATGTACTTGGTTACTACATTTTTTTTCTTTCTAAAACTGAGTATCTAAGACATGAAAGTGTAAATATTGCTTTTAGTTTAGTTTATAAAAAATATATAATACATTAAGAATAGATGTTTCATAAAAGCAAAATACTAAATAATGAGTTATGTGTGAAAAATATTCGCAAATGATTTTTTCAAAAAAAAAAAAAATTGTACATATTTTAATTATCAAAAATTACTAAATCATAAACTCATAAAATAAAATGTATATATGTACATACATATGTATATATGATTTCGTCGGCCTAGAGCCAATGGAACGTATCTGAAAAATTTCAAAAATTATGTTTTTCATATTTTCTGATTCTTTATGTTGAAATCTTTTGTTTTTTATCTATACCATTTTTAAAAATAAAACAGTATCAGATCTTTTCTTTCTTATTTTCTTGTCCAAATGGTAGAAAACAATTCAATGATCAAAATTCTAAGACAATTTCATGTTCTCTTCCAAAATTTTTAAAATTCAGTTACGTTCCTTTGGCTCCAGGCCGACGATTTATTCTCTCATAAAATTCCGAAATTGTATTTTCCAGATATGTATTTTAGGTAACTAGATATATGTATTTATAAATTAATTTCTTTATAGAAATTATAAACCTTCTAAGTTTAGAATTCCTTTTTTTTTGCTTTTTTTTTTTAAGGAACTTTACCGTTCGGTTCAAAGTCATATAATCAGTTTATCGTTAAAAAATAATTTTAATTAAAATCGACTAAAAAAAAATAAAAGAAAAGATATTCAATATCAAAGTTAAAATGAAGTGTAATTATTTCTCATTATCGGTGAAATATAATATCTTATGTCGCCCAGTCTAGCTTTTTCTTAACATTTCAGTTAAAATTTGAATCGAAATTCTATAGAATTAATTTTATTCAAAAATGCAGTAGGTAGTATAGAAATGAAGTAACCTTCGACTGATATAATAGATTGATTGTTCGCGAGCTAAATTTCCAGATATATACAGGGTGTTTTTTTTTCTACGTACCAAGAGTGGTACCACGATATTTCCTGGACTATTTCATTAAAAAAAATTGTACTAGTTAAACTTTCGATCGTGTCTATTTTCGCCGCTAGAGGACGTTAAAAATTATAAGTTTTATGCAAGACCTTTCAACACAAAATCGCCTTTTAAAAATAAAATTAAAAATATGATCCTTTGAAGTTAAATTCTTGACAAAAATTGGTTACTTTTTCTATACAATTATTTTGATTTCAATTTAAATCACTTCTTTTAAATTTATCAGATTAACAGAAAATTATAATGCATGTAGTACAATAGTAAAATATGTATGTTGAAATTTTTATGTGGAAATAAATTTAATAAAATTGAAATTTTGTAAATTATGTACAAGTACAAAATTCAATAAAGATTTTGGTAATCCCATGAGATATTGCTTTTTAATGTTAAAATTTTAAAACAAATCGCATATATATACATGTACCTACATGCATACATACATATGTATATGTATATTACACACAGGATATCTTTTTCATCTTATATAAGGATGTTTTTATTTTTCTCATAAATGTATTATAATAATCATCATATAATATATCATTTTAGTTGTATTCGATAAATTTCCTTTTTGTATATATTAAACACTCTCATAAGGTTCAAATATATTATAAAACATATATGTACTTCATATAAGATTCATTCATTTCATTATTATTTCTCATATTTTCTACATGTAAGTATTAAATTGTTAATGTCCTTATATATGTGTATATGTATATATATGAATATAAATATACATATGTATGTATAGTTATTTAAGTGGCGTCAGTCAACGCCTGCTTGTTATATATGTAGTATGTAATATAAAAGTAAATATGTAAGTAAAAAGAAGAAATTGAATGTCATTTTATATTGTTATGTATGAATATACGAAATATACTAGTCCTACTACATAAAATGAGATTTCATTTTCTAAGATGGGTTAAAAGGAAAGACTATGAAAGAAAAGAAAAAAAAAACAATAAGCTTCGTGGGATTATTTTATATTGATGACACATATCCATTATCATTGTAAATAAGTTTTATGCATCGTTTAATATTAAGTATGTGTATATTATGTATTTTACATTCAATTTCTTGTTGATAGAGCATCCCCAATGGTCAACTTCATCATCATCATCATTGTCCTTTTTTCTATTCAATAGTAAAAATAATACATATGTATGTATGTAATATGTATGTATGCATATATGTTATAACAACAAAAACAATAAAAATAACATAAAAACACATATTCTTCTTACATAAATTTTTTTCTTCTTCAAAAATAAGATATTTTTCATATAAATAATGCGAGTACATAATATTTTTTCTATTCAATTTTATTTTTATTATTATTTTTTTTTCTTTTTGCTCCACATAATATCCATTACTATTCTATCTTTCGCTTTAAAAGATGTTTTTTCGAGTTATTTTGTATGTTGATGCCATTTTTACACGAAAAAGTTTAAAAAAAAAAGATAAAAAAAAAGCCAGAATATGTAAATATGTACTGTTATAAAATAGGCAGCATATATAGTAGAATTCACTACATATATATTCGTGTCATGTATCCTTATATGGTTCAACGATATAGTCATAATAACAATAATATAATATAATAGTTTGTGGTTGGAACCTATAAAAAGATATACATACACACATATTTAATATAATGTGTACATATTATGTATATACATATGTATCTATGTGTACCCGATCAGGATGGAGAATAAGATGATTTTGTTATAAATGTGAAAGAGTGAAAGTCCAAAAAAGGGGGTTGGAGTGGAGATTAAATTGTGGTTATAATGGTATATAAATATGTATATATTAATAAATATATAACATACATATACATATGTATATAAATAATAACTATAGAATATAATAGCAATAAAAGGCAGAAATAGCAATAACATTAGGGAACTCAAGTCAAGTGCTATTCAAAAATGTGTGGTTTGGATGATGGTAAAATTATAAAGCTCTACACACAGAATGTATACCTACATACTCGTATATATATGTATTTATGTACCTATATAAAAAAAAATATAATAGAAAATACATAGAATAGAAAATAAAAAAGTTGATGGATGATATGTACGTATGTTGACACTGATGATAAAGTTTTCTTTTTTCTTCCAATTTTTTTTTCTTTAAATTTTTGCTTTCAATAGACAATATATATTATATGGTATATAGTAGAACAAAAGACGAAGAAGAAGAAAAAGGATGTTTTTGGTTGTTACAAAATGTTTTCGACACAATTTCATATACATCTATCTATAGATATTATATATATTTCATAGTCATTGAGTACGTACATACATATGTATTTTTATATATGTATGTTCATACATATATTATATTCGGAGACAGACATACAAAATAGAAATTAATCGAATAAATTTTACCCTTTGGTGGTATAAACGACAGTCAACAGCAATAATGGTAGCACAATAACTTTTTCAACAAAATAGAATAAAAAAAGAAAAAAACACCAGAAGAAAGTCGAGAATACATAAAATAATGGTGTCGTCTTCATATCCTTTTTTTTAAATATTAAATCAAGAAATTTTCATACATGTATAAGAAAATTGACATACCTACAAAAAAAATTAGTATGAGACGTACAAGAAAAAAAATTGTAAAAAAGGCAGAAAAAAAAAAAGAAAAAATAAAATAAAAACAAAGAAAAGATATTTTTTGTTTTTTAAAAAGCACTTTTAGGGATATGATATGACGATATTATGAGGACAGTCTTGTAGGATGCCTCCTACATATATGTTACATATATTATTCTTATTTTTTTCTTTTGTACATTTAAAGAATCCTAAGTAAGTTATTTGCCCTTAAGAGAACCTAAGGGTTCCTATTTTTTTTAAAAATTTTTATTTATTGTTCAGAATCTTATATTTTTTATCACTGAACAACTTCCTCTTCCTGATTTTAGATTTTCTTATTGCCTAAAAGTTAAATCCAGTAAAAATCAATTAAATTGTTTATAGAATTTCATCATTTAGTTTGATCCTTATTTAATGAATTTATGAAATTTCAAAATTTAAATATAATAGTTTTTCTTGTCACCCTATGTGTAGAATTTTTCATTTTGTTTTATCCTTAATAAAATTTATTCGAAACAATAAAGTATGGTATTTTTCACGTTTGTTTTAAAACAGTTCTCATACATTTACATGGATAAAATGTTTTAGTAAATCCTTTTTCTGTTTTTCTTTTTTGCCTTTTTTTATGCTCTGTTTTTTTTTTACTTTCATTTTGTTGTTGTTTTGTTTATGTTTTGTTATTTCTTTTTTAACACCTTATACATCATCATCATCATCATCCTTTGTTTTTGTGGAAATTTTTCATTCGTATCCTTTCGTCATCGTGTATCTGTTTTCTAGTGATATGGAAATGAAAACTCATGTTTTTAAGTGCAAAATAGTTGTTGTTGTTATTATTATTATTATTATTCTCTATCGTATATAAATCTCATTTTTAAATATAATTTATAATTTTAGATACATGTATGTATATATATATGTATGTACTTATAAAACGTATGTATAGTATATTAATATATGACTGACTAATGTATACGATGTCAGACATAAAATGAAAATATGTATGTACATTGTCAGAATAGAAAATCTAATATGAAAGATCTAAAGGAGTGTAGAAAGTATATTTTACAACATTTACAGGTATACATATGATATATGTACCTACATAATATGTACATATATAAATAGATATTGTACAAAAAATGAATAATATAATTCACTAACAATCTATAATTATATTTTTAGAATATATACATATAACATATCTATCTTTAATGTAAAAGTAAGGAAATAAGTATACAAATGTATATTTTTCGTGGGGGAGTATAGGTATTATAAATGTGTCTATTGGGATCAAAACCTGTTCTTTTCCATTTTTTGACTTTTTCTAAAAACGCATTGAATTTGTAATATAGGCTATTATCTACATTTGCAAATATCTATACATAGTAAAATATCATTATTTCCTTAATAAATTTAATTCCAAAATTAAGGATGTATACCAAAATACAAGCATTTCTATGAATATGTTCGCATTAAAAAATGAATTACTCAAAAACATCATCGGAGGAAAAGAACAGGTTTTGATCCCAATAGACACAAATATGATTTGTTGTGGAGAACGTAAGAAGAAGAAGGAATTTTTTATTTTTTTTATTTATGATAAAAGTAAAGATTCATCACATATAATAGAGTTTAAATACATGTATTATTATAGAAATATCAAGTAAGTAAATGATGCCAAGCAAGCGGTTACAAAAACAAAAAAACAAAACAAAAAAAAAATGTACAAAATGATGAAGAATAGAAGAAGAAGTAACTAGTAAGAGTACAATAAAGGTTATAATTGTACATATATCATGTATAGTATATGTAGAGTATGAGTGGGTGGTAAAAATTTGATGCATTAGTACACAAAAATGTAATTTGTTTGCTAATGAAGTTATGTCACATTACTTTAGAATCTTTAGATACATTTTAAAGAATGACAAAGTCTATACATATGTATGTATGTAATAGAATAGTACATATCTATAATTTTTTTGAATAAATGAAAGAAAAATGAATATAAAAGGGAGAAAAAAAAATTTTTTATGTTTTTCTTATCATATCGCATTTTATTTTGCAAACTTTAATTTATTTAATTATACATTCCATTTATCCTTGTTTTTGTTTTTTCTTTTCTCATAAATTTTTGTACATGAAATGATAACCATCACAAAATAATTATTATGAAGGTATTTTAAATATTAAAATATTTATTTAAGTGTTTGTTCTAATTTTTTTTTCTTTCATTTTTTCCGTTTGTATCTTTCATCGTTGTCTTATTTTATCTCTTCTTCTTTTTCAAATTTTGCATTTAATGTGAAAATTATGATTTAAATTTAAAATAATTTTGCATAAATAATACAAATAAATTAAAAGGAATCATTTCAAAGGTTTTGAATATACATTATGAATCTTTTAATTATGAAATATTTTGTTCTTTGATCTATTTTAATAAAATAAAGCAATCTTTTTAAGTTTACCAAAAAAAAAAAAAAACGAACTATTTATTAAAATAAAACAAACCTCTTCAATTAATTCAATAAAAAGAAGAAGAAAAAAAATCCAAATATGTAAATGTAAATTTCATGTGACATTTTTTTCTTTAATGTTTTTATTTTCTTCTGTAGTAGCTAAGAACAGAAAAAACGACATCGACTCAACTGGGAATCGAACCGCAGTCCTCTTTCTTGCCGGGATAGTGCGCTTACCAATGCGCCACCGAATGTCATGCCGTTCACTGTTCTTATTTACTACTTCTAAACATTGATATTTAAATCTCCTACACTTCTCAATTTAAAATTATAATCTATAGTTGTATAATTTAAATTTTTAAAAGTAGAAAAAGTAATGAGAAAAAAATATGTAATAAAATGAAAAATAAAACGATTCATGAAAAATATACATATTCATATACATATATACATACATATATGTAAATATTATCTTTATTTTATTTTTTTATTTGTATTGAATTTACTATACTGTTTTTTTATTTTTATTATTTGTGAAATTATGTTAAAACGAAGCAAAAAAAAAAAAAAATAGTATCTACCATCTTTTAACACTGTTTCATGATTTGAATATCTATAGATTGTCCTATATGTATTTCCTCAATGTCAAGGATCTATGATTGATAAAAAAATCAGAAAAAAAAATGATTTCGAATTGAGAAATAAAAAATCATTCCTTTTTTCCTTTTTTACTTTTTTTTTTCTTTTTCAAAGATTGTTTTAAATTTCAAAGTGAAAAAGAAATTGTCTTGTAGCAAATAATGTTTTTTTTTTTTTTCATTTGGTGAATGTCGTTTGGTTTTTTTTTCCAAATTTGAAATGCTAAAAAGATAGGAAGGAAAACAGGAAGATCTGGTTGTTTCATAAATTGAGATTAAAAAATAAAAAAAAATTGAAGGGAAAAAAAAAGAAAGAAAATTGTATATTACAATTTTATTTTTATGAATTTCTTTGGTAGTTTTGCAGAATTGATTCAATTTCACGTAGGCACATCACAATTTTATTGTAATAAGAAAAAAATGTACAGGGTGATTTTATTTTTTCTAGCCAAACGGAAAATTTTTTGCTAGTTTGTATTTTGGTAGATTTATAAGGATGTTTTTTCTCTATATATATATATTTTTTTTTTGATTTCGAGTATAATGAAAAATCATATTAAAATAGAAAGCTACTTTGCTTAAGAAAAAATTGAAAAATTATCAACTTTTTTAATCGAAAATAAACTATAAATAAACTTTGTATCTAAACAATTGTTGCATTTATGAAATTCTCAAATGGTATCTGAATAATTGAGTTGGCAGACTTAATTTGAATGTCTGCAAAACATATTATACCATATGTATGTACTATATGAGTATCTACAGGGAGTAAAATGAAATTAAAAATGAAAAAAATGAGAATACCTAATGTTGGGAAAGGGTTATTTTGGCATGTTATAAATCAATTTTGGATGGAAAAGAAAGGTCAGAAAGTTTATGGCTTGGGGTTTGGGATATTCAAGTTATTTTCGATCCATTTGGGAGTATTTTAAAATATGTATAATGACCTTGTAAGTGGATATGTTAAGTTTTATATGTATATATATATATATATGATACGAGCACAATATACCCTGTTTTTTATGAGATTATATTATACATCAAATGCATGTACAATTTAAAATAATGTATGCACATATGTACATATGTATAATAATGTATACGAATAATTTTTTCACTGTCTATATTTTTCACAATTTTTATACATTTGATAATAATAATACAAAAAAAAAAAATAATAAGTATAGTAAAAAATGGTATATAGTGGCATTTAAGTATAGAACGTTTTGAGATTCATAAGAGAGAAAAAAAAAAGGAAGAAAAATAAAATGAAAGTGGTTTTGAAACAAGAACTCCCAACAATATTTTGAGAAAAAAAAATTGTACCACTTTTTTTCTTTCCTTAATTTTTTTTTTGCTTTGCCTTGTACTTCCGATGTTTTTTGATTTCTTTTAGTTTTACTTTATAAAATAAAATATACTCCTTTTGTAGGTATATATATATACCTATATGTCTTTATATTTTCAGAATTAAGTTTTACCTATGTTGAGTAGGTTAAATAATAAAATAAAATATAAAAAAAAAAT
This sequence comes from Bombylius major, assembly GCA_932526495.1. Lineage (NCBI taxonomy): Eukaryota > Metazoa > Arthropoda > Insecta > Diptera > Bombyliidae > Bombylius > Bombylius major. The sequence continues at coordinate 30,049,054 of OW052046.1, read as the reverse complement.
ACTCGTAAGAATGTATTTTAACTGTGTAGTCAGCAAGTTAGCATGTTGTATACCTTGAACATCAATTCCAGTAGTACGGTAAAGCAAAAAAAAAAAAAATAGAAAAAATGTTTCTTTTTTCAGATCTAAGTAGAAAATAACTGATTCAAAAAATCATCATAAAGTGGAAAAAAGGAATTCAATTCTTTCTTCATTTTATTTTATTTTTTTTATATTTTCATTATCAAAGTAAAAACATAAAAAAGAAAAGAAAAAAAAAACTTTAAAGATGATGTTTTGTGAGAATAGGTAAGATGAATATAGTAGGTGGAAGTCAATGCCAATGGTTTGATGATGAAAGTTAGCTATAATGTTTGTTGCAGCAATAAGAACAAAAAAAAAAAACGTATATGTGATAAAAACAGCGATTTTAGTTTGATTATATAACCACTTTTTTTTTTGTTTTGGTTTTTGATATATTTTAAGAAAAAGAAGAAGAAGAAGAAGAAGAAAAGAAAACAGGTGAAACTTTGGCACTGCGAACACCTTGATGTGAAAGTCTGGAGAAATGTCTTAAATAAATTTATGCCAATAGCATAAAAAGTAAAAGAAAAGTGAAACAAAACCGAAAAAAATAAAAAAAAAGCCAAAAATTGAGAAAAAAAGGATTATGAAAAGTATCTAAATATGTGTATACATATAGGTATATAAAAGATCTGCTTTATCGGCAAATAAAGGTATTGAAGTGGCATAAAATGACTACTACTGGAATTTTCTTATTTCAATAACAAAATCAAGACAACAACAAAAAAAAAAAACACAAAAAGAAAAATAAAAGTACACAACAAAAAGAAAGTATAAGAATTACAAAAAATTTTCTTTTTCATTTTTTGTGGCATTAGAGCAAAAGCAATTGATGTTCTCTAGAAAAAGAAGTTGCTATATAGTATTGGAAGGTTTTTTTTAAACTTCTTTTTCTTCTTCATTTTTAGTAGCTTAAAAAAAGATTTTATAAACTATACTGTATATGAGAACCAAAACAACAAAAACAAAAAAGTTGTGAAATATGTACAAAAAGAAAAACTTAGCTATAAAAATTCTTTAAAATATTTCAGGAAAACTACAACATTCCATTTCATGAATGCTATAGTTTTTTTTTTTTTTTAAATGTATGTACATAGACTTTCAATATAATATAGGTAATATGTATTTTTGAACTTATATGTGTAGTTTTACATATGTACCTAGATATATAAAAGAAAATAAAAATTGTAAAAAGAAAAATTAAAAAAAAAAAATATGGGAGAAATGTCGAAAAGGAAATCGTAGTACATTTTCCAGATGGCTGCTGCTGATATTTTTCTAAAGTAATTTCCTAACTTACCATCAACTAAAGCTCTCATCGTTTATAATACAAGAATTTTTATTTTTATTTATTTATTTTTTTTCATTTATACCTACTTTTATTTTTAATTTTTTTTTTTTTTTTTTTGAAAAATAATTTTCTCTTGTTGTTGTTAAGGAAAAAATGCTACTAAAATGCTACAAATGATTCTGATTCTGATGTTGTTTCTATGTTGTGTGTGCTATATGAAAAAAAAGGTGATGAACTTCAGGAGAAGCACTATAGTATAACAGTATAACCATGGAACTGGCAAGTTTGAAAGAGTGCTAGTTTTTTTTTATTTTTATTAGAGATATAAATGTTATTTATATTTTTTTTTCTAAGTTATTATTTTATTTTCCTCTAAATTCTTATTTTCATAGTTTATAAAAATTTTGTTTTTTTTTCGGTTGTTTTTCTATTTTCTGTGGCATTTTTTTTCTCTCTTAACAATTGTATTTTTGTCGTATTGTTATTAAGGAAAATACCATTGAATGACTTGAGAAAAAAAGGAGATAAAGCATGAACAAAAATAAAGGAAAAAAAAATAAAGAGTTTATGGAAGATATTTATGGCACAAAGTAAGAGAATTCAATGATATTTTATGTATAGTTATAGCGATTATTTATTTATTCAATTTTTTTTTTTTTTTTAGTTTCTGGATTTATACAAAACAGATGGGACATAACCAAAAGGATATTGAAGTTAAATAAAAATAATAAAAGCATTTCATTTTGTAAGGAAAAGTGTGTTCAAGTTAAAATTGAATGACAATTGGTATAAGATTTTATGTAATGAAATGGATTAAAATTCAGATGGGTTAAGGACATTTCCATAAAAACGAAAAAAAAAAACAAGGATTCAGAATAAAACTAAACTGTATTTATAATAACAAACATAAATATAAAGTTTGAATTTTAAATTGAAATGACATATAAACTACTAACTAAACTACAACAATTTCTTTACTTGAACAGGAAAACAAAAATAAATAAAAATGATAATAATCTCTAAAGGATCTGAAAGTAAAATAAACTAACTATGAGAAATTTTCATACACATTTGTTGTACTATTATATATACATATTTATGTATGTATTATCATGAAAAAGGATATATGAAATAATAAAATAAACCATCAAATTGGAAAGAGGTTCTTTTTGAAAATTAAAACTGTTATTGGAGAATCAAAAGGATTTTAAATGGGCTATTTTTTTTTTTAAGTAGGTATACATAAGCTAAAGGAAAAAGTAGTTGTAATCCTTCTTACAAAAAAATAGAAAAAAAAAGAAAGACAACAAGAAATCGAGGACTAAATAAAACGATAATAATCTTCAAAACTATAAATTCGTAAGAGACATCTTTTTAAAATGTAGATATGTAAACGTTCTGACAGTATACGAATCATGTTGACATCTTAGAAAGAAATAAAAAAAATTAAAAGACTATAAAATCAAAAAGATTGTTTAAAAGAAAATAAGAGAATTATAAAAAGTTTTTCGTGTAAAATCCTTGAAAATGTTTAATTATTAACAAATTTTCTTAAACATACGTATGAACATTATTTTAGGATCTTCAGACGATAAACATTTATTTTATAAAACTTTCTGTACACACAAACACACAAATTTACGTATACGAATTTGGAATAGGAAAAGTTTATTTTGCAAAAAAAAAAACAGGATTTGACATTCAAAGTTTTTCGTCGTTGGTTGTTGGAAAATTAAATACATACTGAAACAAATTTGATGGCATTCTTGTAAAATTAGAAACGCCCAGCAAATATTATAATTTCATCATTATATTTATGGTACATATGTATGTATAATATGTATTAAATTAATGTTTAACATTTTATGTTGCACAATGACTCCTTTTCTTTTTTTTTTCGTTCCTTAAAATCTTTTTTTTTTCTGTTTAATTTTCATATGTAAATTTTTTCCTTATTTTTATATTTAATTTTTATTCTTTTACTTACTAATTGCTACTCAATGAAATTATACACGTATTTCATGTACATTACACGGATATTGTTCATGCTTGTACATCTGTAATTTACAGAACAAAAAATGAGAAAAAAACTTACATACATATGTATGTGATATGTGTTTAAAAATCTTGTGCCTTAATTCGCACGCACATATCTGAATCAGCTGCAGCAAATTAACTGTATTGCAATCAACAGAAGAAATTTAAAAAAAAAAACACATAAAAAAACATTGCTATAATTATTTATATTTTTTTTTTTCTTCTTGAAATGTGTTCTTGCATTATTTTATTTTCTTGTCTGGTCTGGTTTGGTTTATTTCTATTTAAAAAAAAAAATAATAATTTTGTTTTATTGTTATTATTCTTTTTTTTTTTTGTAGTTAAAAAAAAATATATTTTATAAAAAAATATTTTATTTTATGTTTTTCATCTTATTAACCAGTACAAAAAAATAATTATTGAAACGGAACCAGTTAATATCTGTATGTCTTTTTGTACATATTGGAAAAAAACAAGAAGAAAATAACTAAAAAAAAAAAAAATAATTCAAAAATAAATGAAAATCATAAAATCCTACACATATGTACATACGAGTATATAGTCGTTACTCGTTAGGCTTTATAGTCCATGTCGATATTTTAATTATGACGGAGACTACGTCATCATCATCAGCATCCAACATAATCATCTTGTGTTCATTTATCCGTAAAATATGATTATACATATGTTATTCTGAAATATTTTGTTAGATTTTTAAAACTAAAAAAAAATATATATATTTTAGATATATCTACTTTTTTTTTTTTTTAAACATTTAACACACACATAAAAAATTCCTTTTTCTCTTCACTTATTTTTTATTTTATTTATTTTTTTTTTTTGCTTTCAAAATGTTTATTTTGAATTTAATGGTTGTACGAATTTTATAGTTGTAAAATGTATGTTTTTTTTTTTATAATTTTCTTGTTCTTTTACCCAATAAATAAATGCATTGTATCTAGAATATTTTTAGTTATTAATTCGATGTATGTACATATATGAAAATTTTGTATGAATTTATTATGTGCATATGAATTTGTATACATAGATATATGTATGTATTTTGGATTTTAAACGTTTTTGTGATAATGTTTCCTGTATGTGTTTTGGTTTTTTTTCTTCTTTTCTTTTTCTTTCTTTTATTCTTGTTCTGGTGACTATGTTGTGCTGCTGTTACCAATTACCATTATTGTCGCCGTCCCTGACTCTTTGCTAAATCCTGCTGATTGAGTTCCTCCTGAGTTATTTTTTTTTTTTTTTTTTTTGCTGACGGTGCTCTGTTGCTACTGGTGCTGTATTGCTATTTAACTAAAATGTTTGCGTTTTATATTCTATTTTTTGTTTTTTGTTTTTTTTTTTTTAAATTATTTTCCCGGATGCTAGAGTTAAATTTATCACTATCGTTTTTTTTTTAATACCAAGAGAAACATTTCCAAATCATATGTGTTTTGTGTATACAATTTTAAGCTATTCGTCGTTTGAAAAACATAAAAAAAAAATCGTGCATATTACCTATCTATCTATAATATATAGAATATAAAATATGTACAGATTCATATGTATCTAAAATGAACAAACGTTAGATGTATGATGAATCTGTCTGTACGTATGGATTGCATATAGGTACGATCTAACTGCATGTACACACAAAAAAAAAAAAATTAAATAAAGAAAAAAAAAACATTTTGGAACGTGCATTGCACTTATTATATGGTTTTTATGGGAGGACTATAATATTTATATGTACAATTTTGTTTTGTACTTTTTTTTTTATGTATGTACATACTATGAACAAGAATAGGAAATTCATTGTCAGAGCATAGAGTATATTTTTCATTAAATACCGTTGTATGCACAATAAGAACAACAATTATTCACTTCATTTATATTGCTTTGGTTGTTTTCATTCTTTTTTTTCTTTCGTTTTTTCGTTTTTTGTTGTTATTTCTCTTGTTTTATTAATGAAAGTTTTTTTTTTCTAAATTTATATTCTTTCTTATTTGGAAAAACGCAATGAACTTTTCAATGTATGTACATATACGAAAAGTTTATAAAAAAAATATTATTATTATTATTATTATGGATACAAGTACATAGTACTATATAAATATGCAGTACATTATACATAATTAATAATATATGTATGAGGTGTGGTATATATGTATGTATATCGTATAAGCCAAAATATTTATCATCGTCTTGAGTCAATTTTCTTGAAATATTTAAAATATTCAACGCCTAAATCTATTTTATATCAGAGCATATTAAAAAGATTTATGACTTAAAGATTTGATTTAAGATGACTTTAGAAGGTCTTTCAGATGTTTGTTTTCTTGTTTTTTTTTTTTTTTGTGTGTCTTGTTCTTGTTTTTATTTAACATTTTTAATCATGTTCTTTTTATTAGAAGATATAATTTTGATTTTATCGTAATTCAAGGTTTTTGTAGAAGGTTTACAGAATAAATACCTACATATGTATCTATACAAGTTTACTAATGTGTAATATTCAAATAAAAAATTTTTAAAAATTTAATAAGAAAAATAAGAAAAAAAAAAGGAAAATTCAATAATTTTTATATGTACCAATACGTATAAAATTTTGCCTACACACGAGTATGTACATATGTACATACATATATATTCTTATTTGTTTTTAAATACTTTTGATCATAAACGATCTAATTTCCATGAAGCGTTCATAATTTCAAAAAGCTAATATCCCAGAACATTCAATTATAATGAATAAAGCAATTATGGCAAGCATATGTAATGCTTCAAAGAATTTAAATTCTGACCGTTCTGAAAAATTAAGTTGTTAGAATATATTTAAAAAGAAAACCGATTTTCTTTGTAAGATTTTTACAAGTTTCAATTTAATGATATCCATAAATGAAGAATTAAGTGTGAAATTATGAGATTTTTCATGCAGCAAGATTTCAAAAGAAATATTTAATTATAGATCTTAGATCTTAGATTATATTAAATAGGCTGTGACGTTATTAAAAAAATAAATAGATTCTTCAGGAAATAAATTCAAATTTGAACAAGGATTAAAATATTATTCAGAATTGATAGGTATATAGTATTGTTTTACTTCTATATGGTAAATTTTTTCTTCACAATTTTTAGATTTTCTTCAACAAAAATAAATTACTGCCACAGAAAATCTAATCATAGTTTATCTGATGAGGAAAAGAATAAGAAAATTTTAAAATTTCTCAAAAAGTAGATATACGTATACTTTTAGAAACAAACGATTCGGTTTTTCTTCTTCTCCAAAATAGTTACATAGAATATTAACAAGTTATATGTGGGTTATTTTCCAGGCACGATCTAAAATAAATATGTTTTCAATACACACTTGTAAATAAATTTTCATATAGATTTTTTATTTTTTTGTTATTTTTATATTCGTGAACGGAGATTATATTAAATAAACTAAAAAAAAAAAACAATAAAAAAGAAAAAAAAACGAAGTAAAGATAAATTGATTTTTCACTTAAAATTGATGTCCTTGTCTCAAGGTTTCTTAAATTCAATTCATTTGAATTGAATTCACATTTACAATCAAAAATAAAATAAAATAAATAAAAAGCACAAAAGTACACAAGACATCATGATGTAGAAAATACATTTTTAAAAATCAAGAGTAGAAAATAATATAATATGCTACAATCATTCTTATTTCCACTTGAAAATATTTATTTCAAAAATTATTCATTTCACGTTTTCCTACAACGAATAAAAAAAAAGGATTCTGAATACATTTCACTCGATTCTTATTCTTATTCTTTTTAAATTAGTTTTTTTTTTTATTTTGGCAAAAAAAAAGACTATGAACATGAAGAAAATATATAAATAAATAAAAAAGTTATCTTAAAAAAATAATTCTCTAAATTGAGTTTTTTGTAACTTTTTTCTTTTTCTTCATCTCTTTTTTTTCTTTTTCTTTTTAATGAAAAAAAAAAAAGTATTTTCTTTGTGTAGAATCAGTAATCTGTGTCAGAGATGAAATGTTAGAAGCCAATGACCTTTATTATAAACGTGCAAAGGCTGAAATATTATTCTGATTATTCATGTCCTTTTAGACATAAAAATCATAGAAAAGAAAGATTTTCTCTAAAAGAATGATGAAAAAAAAGTATATATGTATTAGGGAGGAAAAAAAAGTGAAAATATAATTTTGTAAATTTTAGAAGAAAATAATATATATGTACATTGTACATACATATATTTTTCTTTTATTAAACTCGTACATATATTATTATCTATCTACAAAATGTCTGTCTATATATATTTTTCTGTTTTTTTTTATGATTGCCCAGAAGAAAAAAAAAAGGAGAAATTTGTATCTTGTTGTATATTATTCAAAAGAAGAGAAAATTGTCATGAAAAGAATAAATCTAAATAGGAAAAAAAAAGTTACTACACTTTTGATAAATTAGTTTATAAAGTTTAAAAATAATAATAATAATAATAAAAAAAGAATAACAAAATGAAAATGAAATACGAAGGAGGAAAGTACTTCTGTGAATTTTTTTATATCATTTTTCGTAAAAATTTTCACTTTCTCCCGGTTTTATTCAATGGACAGAACACAAACAAACAAATAAAAAAATTATGTATGTATTTGAAAAAATAAAAAAATATTACGAAAAGTATATTTTAAAAATAATAATAATAATAATAATAAAAGAACAGGCGACTAGGTAGCAATGAAAAAATAAATAAAAATTTTGTCTATATATGTATATAGCTACATATCTACAGATCTGTATGTTTTTTTAAAGACATTTTTGGTCCGAAAAGTTATAAAATCAACACATAAAATATACATACATACATATACTACTACTAAACACCACGACAATTCCAAAATAATAAAAAAATATACGAGTATATATTGTATACCACAAAACAAAAAGTTCAAGAAATACCATTTCTTAGTCGATTTTTTTTTATTCTGCAGATGCTTAAATAATTTTTAAAAGAGTTATAAAAAATCGAAACAGAAAAAAGCAAGAAAAAAAATAAGAAGTATAAGTAGTAGTAGTAAAAAGGATATTTTATTATTTTAAATTGTACAATCGTCTTTAATGTTTGTTTGCTGTTTTTTTTTTTTTTAATTTTTTCACATCTTTTCCTATACCACTTGCTTTTTTCTTGTGCTTGTTTTTTTTTTTTTTAAATATACCATTTTATACTCACTTTAAGTTTTACAAACAATCATTATTTAAAAAAAAAAATAAATAAAATGAAAACTAAAATAAAACAAATAACAACAAAAAAAAAGTTTCTTCCAACAGTTTCCTATTTTTCGGTTGTTGTTGTAAGTTTGTTTGTTTGTTGTTTGAAAAAGTCAATAAAAGAAAAACCATAAACATTAAAATAATTTTTCCTTTAAATTTATTTTTGCAAGTTTTTATTATTATTACTATTTAATTTTTTTCTTCTTCTCTTCCTCTCTCTCTCTCTCTCTCTTTATGCTTTATTGTTTGTACCACAGAAGTTATAGAGCAATGATATTTTCATTTTTGCATTTTTTTTAAAAACATATTTTCATTCTTTTGGCTTTTTGTTTTATTTCCAAACAGGGAAAAGCAAACAGTTTCAACCCCCTTATAATTTGTTTTTTTTTTCTTTCTTTTTTTAACTTTGTTGGTTTACCAAAAATTATAAGTAAAATTTACAAAAGTAAACTATAAAAGAATTTCAAAGTTCAAAAATGTCTAAAGTATTATCAGGAAATATTTTAATGAAAAATACGAAAAAAAATTATAAAAAATTCGCGATGATCTGAATCAACTCCTTTTATAGGCTTTCATTACTAATTTTTAATTTAAATAAAATTTTTTTTCTGAATCTTTTTATATTTCAATGCGATCCCTTAGTTCAAGTTTAAACCATTCTTGTATTTTATATCAAGTTTACTTGAAAAATAACCCAAAAATAATGAAAATCCAACAAGTGTTTACAATGAAACAACAGAAATTCACATTTATGTAAGCATAACGCATTATGACGTATGCTAACGCGTGATGACACATGCCAATTCTGCTTTTAAGGACAACAGGAAAAGATAGAATAAAAAATAAAAAAGCTTTGTTCTTTCACGTATTTTTTTTTCTTTTTGTTGTACACTAATACTCCGGCTCGAAACTGATATTTACCCCCCTAATTATTTTATTAATTTTTATGTTCTTATATATTTCGTAAAAATATCCTTAAAATAATACTCCTATAGTAATTATATTATTGATTAAGAAAAAAAGTAAATCAAAGTAAAGTAAATAAAATTTTTAATAAGTCAATTTTTATATCCTTAATTTCCTGTCCGTATTTAAAAAGTCAAAATAATATAATTTTCAATTATACCTATTTCGGTATCTTAAATGTTTTTTTTTTCTATTTTATTTGCGATTAGTGAAAATTTTGTAAGTGTGTTGTCGCATGTCCGCATGTACAAAAATCCGTACTTAATTTACATACATACATATTTACATAAATATACAATCACGTCTTTCCCTTTTTTTGTTTTTTGTTTTTTGTATAATTGGAGCACAAATAAAATTCATTGCCATTCATCCTACGTAATTGACAATAATGGGAGTAGAAATTTCAATTTTTTAGACATTTTTAAAACCTTATTATAATAAGACTTAACTATACTATTAAATATATATGTACATTTCTATATATATATTGTATAAATCATGTATATATTTTTGTATTTATAAATAGTTAAGTATAAATCGTATCTTACATATTATATCTTTTTAAATGCACACATTATTTTATACTTTCAGCATTAATGCTTTAAAACATTCATAATTACCGCCCCTTCCGGGCATTTTTATGTGAATTGTATTATATGTATGTACATACATACATATACATATATATTATATTATGATATTATGTATGCTAGTTGATATCTTAAAAAGCAAAGGTCGTGAGATAGCAATTAAGAGGCAAAAGTGTAAACGAAAACTACCTATTTGTTGAGTACTTACTGTGTTTTATTATAATATTTTATAGGGAGAGGGCAAACAGTGAAAATATACACATATACATATATGTTTGTACCTATATCTATATACATACATATATATAATGTGAAAACGTTATATCATTCAAAAAATGTACGACAAAATATAATATTCTATTTAGAAGAAATTTCGCAATGAATAGAATATAAATATGTGTATTGTATGTAAATATATACACGTACTACAATGTACATAGCGAGTTTTTGTGAGAAAAAGAAAAAGAAGGATCAGGATTTTTGGGTGGTAATGATATGGATAATAGCTCAGCAATATCACCGCCAGCAATATCTAACTGTAATCTCCAAAAAAAAAAAAAAAAAAAAAAAAAAAAAAAAAAAAAAAAACGATATTCATACAAAATGTACTAATATATTAACTAACGTATGTATTATAGTGTACATGCGAAAAAAATGAACGTACTATAAGAAGAAAACTTTCCGTTCTACATATAAATAGGCAAAAGAATATAAAGAAGAAGAACAAAAAAGTGAAAAAAAAAAAATTGAAATTTGGGTCGCTTCTGGGAGCACAAGAAATAAACGTTAAAGCTTTCTTTTGCATTAAATCGGCCATTAATTTAAGGGGGTGAGTATCATCATCCAAGTCGTTGAATGAATGGATAATATGGCATAGAACCATCACCAGAGCAACATACTATATACAGACTATACAGTACACTATAGTATCTAATATAATTTTTATACTAAAAATAAGTATGGTAGGTGGGATTTGAGCGTAATTTGGATTATTCCTCACGCAGGCAAGTAGCATATCAGCAGTGTAAATCTTTTTCTTTTTCCTTAAAAAAAAAAAAAGTTTTTGTTTTTTTTTCCTTACTTTCTCTATAGAATAATTTTGTGTAGCAATATACAAAAAGCAAGATAAAGAATTAAAAAAATAAGAAGAAGAAAAAAACAGTTATTTTTTTTGTATATGTATATAGTCCTTAAAGATACTTAAATCCTTAGTTGATTAGAAAAAAATCTCTGTGGGGAGAAATTCGCCTTTTACTATTATTTCCTGTTAAATCTTCTTTTTTAACTTTTTTTTTTTTATTTTTGGTATTTATTATATATTTTTTTTTTATTTGGTGGAGAATTGTTTTTCATTTTTTTCCCTTGTCTTTTTTTGTTGTTGTTGCTGGTATGTAATATATATTTTTAGTACTAATATATATTCACCATACATACATAGATTCATGTACGATTATATTATATATGGTCCTTTTTCTCTGTGTACATACATTTATATGTATGGCTGTATTTTCTTTTCGGTTTTTTTTTTTTTGATAAAATTACCAATAACACAACAATTCTATAGAAATTGCTGGAGCCAAATTGCAAACTATTACTCAAAATTTATTATGCAGACATATGGTATCTCAGCTAATTTTTTTTCCAGATTTTTATTTGGTTTTTTTTCTTATTCTTTTTTTTTGCTTGGTGTAGTAGAGGATACATTAATACATATGTATGTATGTATATAAATTTTGGTATATATGGAAAATGAACTAGCCGAAAAAAAAAAAGAAAAGAAAAGGGTAACTGGTAGGGACAAACATATGATGCTGACATGGTACTGAGAATTTATTTTTTAAATAATATACATTATGTATACATATATGTATGTACATAGTATATATGTATGTACTACATATATTTTTCGTTTTAATTATTTTTTATGGTAATCCTCAGATGAACGTAACATACTATTTACGACTTCAATCGTGAAAATCTTTTTTTTTTTTTAAATTTCTTTTATTCAGTTCTTTTTTTGTTGGCAATCAGTAGAAAATGACAATTACACAACAACGACACCGCATCGTATTGTACAATCGTGGTAGAATCAATCAATACTTTCATTATATTTACAATCATCCGGCATGGTAACAATAAAAAATAACTTCAGTAACTTTTCGCCAAAATTCCCAGTCAATCAGAAGTATAATGTTTTTTTCTCTTTCGTATAAATATACTATAAAAAATCATGAGAAAAGGATATAATAAAAAAAATTGTATAAAAGAATATAAAAAAGAAATTTTACATACAGTAATCATATGGTTATATACATATATGTATGTATAGTGAACAAATTGACACATATCCATCCTTTTTAGAATGTACATATATATTATAAAGTTAAGCGATTTTTTATTTTATTATTATTATTTTTATTTTATTTTGCAAAAAAGGATGCATGATTTAAAGAAGTATGAAAAAAAAAAGAAAAAGAAGAAAAGCCGGATATGTGATGGAAGAGATATATTGCTTTTTTTCGATGCATTATTTATCATTGGCTGACATCTTCAGGATTTTTAATGATATGATGGAAAGGATAAAAGTGTGGTGTATAGTATATAGAAAGGGTTATGTATATACATAATATACTATGTATGCGAATTTCCAAACATATTTTATATCCTGTAGAAGGTATCTGTTCAGTATGAAAATTGTAAAATATCTTTTCTTTTTTCTTCATATTGTAACAAAAATACTTACAACTTACAACTACGTGTAGTCGAATAGTAAGGTAACGAAAAATTGATTTAAAGTTAAGCGTTTGTAAATTGATTCGACAATTTTTTTTCTCTCTTTTATTTTTTGTTTATTTTAGGCAAAAAAAAAAAAAAAGTGAAAAGAAAATAAAAGTGATAAAGTAAAAGGATAAAGTATATTAAATTTTATCTCAGCATGTAATACAAACATAAATCCATCAATGCCAGCTTTTTAAAAATTTAAATTAAACAAAAGTGAAGAGGAAAAAAAAGAATGAAAAGAGAAGAAAATAAAGGTTTATTTATATTTATATAAATAAAAATGTATCTTTAAAAATGAACTTAAATGAAATCCTTAAATCTTGTTTTTTAATCTTAATACCCAAGGGGTAAATGATGTTGAAATGACGATGATGATGATGATTATATTGTGAAGGTTATATTACAAATTCATTGCGAATACAACCAGTGGAGTACACAATAATTTTCAAGTAAGTTAAATTGTAGTTGTATAAAGTCCTGTAAAATTTGATAAGAAGAAACTTTTTTTAAAAAAAAAATGTTAAAAAGAAAAAAAAACTTATAAAGAAACGAGGGAAATGATGATAATGATGATGATGATTAGATTTTATTTCTTTGATGAAAAAGATACGCAATCATAAACTTGTACTTTATGTATGTTGCGTTGCGTGTACAAAAATAAAATAAAAAACAACAATCAACTTTAAGTTCTAATGTTTTAAAAAAGTTTTTTTTATTATTGTTTATTTTTAATTTTATTTTTTGTTTTTGGTATTGAAGGATAAAATGAACTAACACATCAATTTAAGTGTATGACAGTTTAACGTATACGATACATAATCATGTAAAACAGTAACAAAATGGTAAATTTATCTATAAAAATAAATAAAATATAGAAAAATAAATAAATAAATGGAAATAATAATAAAAAAAAAATATATGTAAAGGGAAAAATGTAAAAGAAATTTGACGAGACGAGCTATTTTTCTTTTTGTTTTCTGATGATGATTTCTGATTTTATTTAGTTCCTTTCCAAGGATAATATATTTACAAGAAATATATATGTATGTACAACTTTTTATCTTTTCTTTTATTATTTTTTTTTTCTTTCAACGTATTCTCTAATTCTTTCATGACGTCCTCATACCATATTCATTTAGATACTTGTTGTTATTTCAACGCTTTTTCTTTGCATTATTTTTTTTTAAATATTCTTTTGGTATTTTGCTCTTTCTGTTCATGATGATGATGATGATGATGATGATGACGATAATATCTCTAGTGTTATGTCTACTATATAGTAGCTTTTTGTTGCTTTTTCCTATGATGCTCTGATGCACTTGAGATTATATGATGATGATGATAATGATAATATATACTATCTCTATCTGTATGTTGTCTAACTGTAGTTGAATGATGACGAATATAAGATATAGGCTATATACAGGGTGTTTCCGTTATCACCGACCAAAAGGATACCATAGATAGGTCTACCCTATAACTTTTTATAGGGGCACTCAAAGGTCACTTTGTGTTAAGAAAAAATATAGAGGACCCTTTGCTCTTTGTAACAATACATTACTTGTGCCTTTGTTCTTAACTGTTAAAAAGTTAGACGTCTTCAAAGTCAAAATTTTGTGAATTTTTTTCAAATTTTTGTCTTTGTTTAACCGTGTCCTTCTTTTGAGAAGGCTTAAATTAACCCTCATTTTTTTATTGCGGAAGAAAAATGCTCAATTGATTCTGCATCGATTTACTATATTCATTTTTTTCAAAAAATGCATAATTTTCGAGAAGGTATCTAACTTTTTAACAGTTAAGAACAGAGGCACAAGTAAGGTATTGTTAAAAAGATCAAAGGGTCCTATATATTTTTTCTTAACACAAAGTGACCTTTGAATGCCCCTGTAGAAAGTTATAGGGTGTATTGTGAAATAAGAGCAAAAAAACTTCAACGCCCTCTAGCGGCCAAACCGTTGGAATTTCTCCCCTCCCTCCGATACGATTTTTCGTTTGTCTCAATGAAACCTATCTATGGTATCCTTTTGGTCGGTGATAACGGAAACACCCTGTATAGTACATATAGTACATAGTATAGTATATAGTACATTCATTGCATACATACATATATATTGACAGGAATATTGCTCCACCACTGCTACTAATATTGATACTATACTATACTAAAGAGCTACTGAAATCTGATGAATACTAGGTGCTGGATGGAGCTCCTATGAATATTATGATGATGAATGCTGCCTGATATATGATGATGATGATGATATTTTATGTGTTGTTCTTATTCTCAATTCAAAAGGAAAAATTATATTCTATTTGAGACTCGAAAACGTTCTTTAACCCGGATGGAAGAATGTTATGCTTTGTTAGACAGACATTTCAGGAAAAAAAAAAAAAAGAATGATACTAAGTACGCCTTCTGGTAGATTTGAATATACCTAAGTAGAAATAAAATAATAATAATAATAGAAAAACAAGAAAACAAAAACAGTAAAGAATGCTAACCTAAACCATATACATTATGTATGTAACTATATAAATACATACATATGTATGTAAAGATAAATTAAACATTAAATAAAATAAATAAATAAATAAAATATATGTTGGGGAGGTATATCATACAAATATGTATGTATGTGTACATATATTCAACATTATACATACATATATCTAATACTAATAAGATACTATGCCTATACAGATTTTAAATAAAAATATGTGCATACCTACCTTATGTTTGTTGCGTTTTGATAAAATATGATAGAAAAGAAAAAAGCTTAATCTAAAAGAAATTGAATAAAAAAAAACGTACATCTTGTATATACATACATATATATATGATTTATATATGTGTGTTTGTGTGTGTTTGGATATGTGTGTTTATATTATGATTATGAATCAAGAATTTCTAACTAAATTTTATGACATTAATAAGAAGAAAAATAAAAGCTGTAATTTATGTATGTATGTAATTTATGTGTGAAATATATAATATACATATAAGTGCATCGTATATAAGATAAAATTTAATAATAATAACAAAAAAAAAAATAAATAAATAATAACAGAAGAAAAGAAAGTAAAAAAGAAAATATGGTGTGATGATGATGTTGATGATGATTATATTATATTTTAAGTCGTTTTCAGCATAAATTTTAGAGTATAAAATGTTTTTGTAATTAATTTTAGAGCTTATAGACATATTCTTATCAAAATTTCTAAATGAATAAATTGAGAGAATTAAATTGTGTTTTTTTTTTTACTTTTTCTTATCGTTTTTATTGATATTTCTTTTTTTGAGATTTTTTTCCTTTGAATTTATTATTTTTTTTCCCATTAATTGATTTTCATTTCCGTTTTTAATTTATTAAAATTCTTTTGATAACGAAATTTTATTATTATTTTATTTTTATATTTTTGATTACATAAATGAGTTTTATGACTTTTTTTTTTTAAATTTAATTAAATGAAATTATCTTTTTTAAATTTTTTATTTCTAGTGAAATTTCTTGATTATTCAGAATTTTTTTTTTCATTTTCGAAAATATCTATTTATGTACATAATATATTATAAAAAATATCATGAAATTTATGAAAGCAAAAAAAAAAAACATTAGAATTCAACAGATTTATTGATTGTTTATTATTTATTTACATCTTGTTCACAGATATTTTTTATCATAATGAAGAAAAAGAAAAAAAAACTGAAAAAACAAATTTTTACGTTAGATTTATCTTATATTCATATACCTACATACTTTCGAATATCCAAGAATCCTTTTTTTCCTCTGAAGGACTTCAAAAACCAGTAAATTCTGATTTCTTTTCATGGGAATTTATGAGAATTTTACTGTTATAAAATTTCATAAAATTACCGTACCTACTTATTCCTTATTTTAAGGTGTATGTACGAGTATATGGAAATAAAAATCCGTTTTTCTTGTCCTTATTTTATTATTTTCATATCGTATAATCATAAAATAAAAATATTGTTTTACTGTATAAAATTACACAAGCTAGATATATGGTGCAATAATCATACTGTTATAGTCAGAGAAGACGAAGAATAAAAAAAAGGCAACATTTTATTTTATTTTTTTTTTTTTCTGAATATAATATTTATTGAGAATTTATCGTTCAATTGCAAATAATATATTCTTGTTGAATTATTAATGATTATTATTCCAAAAAGAAAAAAAAATAGAAATTCGATCATAAAATAATTTATGTATGTAGGTACATACTTATATGCGATCATAAATCCTGACAGTCTGTTTACATCATAAAACACAATTTTTCTTCTTTTAAATAAAGTTTCATTGCTTTTTATTTTGATACTGTTTGAATTTCATTTTATGCTAATTTTTTTTTCTCATTTTTAAAACGAAATTTCTTATCGATAAAAAAAATTTAAAAAAAAAACAAAAAAAACAACTATAAAAATCGTTTACAAAAAAAAATAAAATTGTCGTCAAAATACATATTTTTTTTTTTTTAAATACAAAATCGTAAAAAAAAATTAAAATACTCATTTATACTTTCAGTTTACAAAAAAAAAAAAAAATAAACAGAAAAAAAAATAACATTATCAAGTCAAGAATCATATATAACATTTATTGCAAAATATGAAAATTATTCATAAAATTTTAATTCATGCAAAAAAAAAAAAATTCATATTACATACATACATATTTCGAACGTTAAACGTCAATAACTTTTTTTTTTCGTTCAAAATTGAATTTCAATTGAATTGAATTAATTTCAGAATACAAAAAAAAAACAAAAAAACAATAAAAATATATTATATTCATTGGATTTTTTTTTTGTTTTTCATCTTCGATTTATGTATGTACATATTATTTTTACACACAACGTCAGAGAATTTTGATATAAATTTTCTCTTGATTCCTTTACATTTTTTTTTTTGTTGTTACTTGTATTTTTTCTTTCTTTCTTTTAGATTTTTGGTTTTTTTGGTTTTTTTTTTTGCTTCCCATTTCATTTTTCTTTCTCTTGTTGTTTTTTGTCGCTTAACAATTAAAATTTCATGTAGTTAGTAAAGTATATTCATTTTCATCATCATCATCATCATCATCATCATCATCGTATTTGGTATAACAAACAATACGATGTACGATATCTACGAGTATTTATATGTTTCTTAATGTTTAGATACATGTAAATATTCATACATACATATATTATGTATGTATATTACTTAAACATTATACTTTTACTTCTATATAATTATGTGTCAAAAGATATTTAAATGAAAAGGCGTCAGAATATAGATTCAAAATAATAAAATTAAAATTAAAATTAAAGAAAAAAAGGAGAAAAAAAAATTAAATATGAAAAAAAAAAAAGAGTTACAAATGAAGAAATGAAGGAAAATTATTTTCGAGTTTAATTACAAGACGCCTGCCTGACAATATTATATATTATATTAGTATTTACATGCATAAATTTATGTATAGCTATACATAATATGAAAAAGATATAAAAACGATAGAATTAAAGATAATAATTTTGTTTTTGTTGTTTTTTTTTTTTTTTTAACTTATAATATCTAAAAATGTACTTTGTCGTACATTTTATATATTAAACATGATATGTAAATAAAATGTGATATATTCTTTAAATAATATACACACATACATACATATATCAGTTAGTAATATATAATATAAAATTCGATAAGATACTGTAATATGTATACATATACATATGTATATGTATGTAAAAATATAATCTACATAAAAAGCAGAAAAAAAAAGTCAACAATATAGTAGAAAATATATAAATGGATGTATGTATGTATAGAAATTTTTACATACATATATGTATGTATAAACTCGTACTCATGATGTTTACTTTGATAATGGATTTTATATTCGTTTATTTTTGAGATTTTAATTCATTAAATATAATATATGAGAAGCTTAAAGGATTTTTATTGATGATAATGACTAGATAGATTATAATTAGTTCAAATTTAATTTTCACTTTTATTATTATTTTTGTTTTTTTTTTGTAATCTGAAAACACGAAAATCTATCATTAAAATAACTGTCAATTTTCTGTCTTTTCAAAAATTAATTTTACATTAAAGGATAATAATATAAAAATTAATATTCTAAAATTACAATTTACATTTTTTGTTCTTTTTTTTCTTCATTATTATCATTATTATTATTTTTTTTAAATTTTATTTTATGCTTTTAATCTTTGTCATAATGCAAATTAATCTTATAAATTTTTTCTTCGTTTTTCCTTTGAAATAAAAAACAAAAATTTTTCCTTTTTTAAAATTTTTTGTTTTATTTTTTTTTTAAAACTTTTTTTTTATTGCTTAAATAGTTGTTTTTCTTTCTTTCTTCCATTTTTTTTTTTAATGATGAAATCCTTAATATTATTGAAGAAAATTTCTACGAGATTATAGAGGAACAATATACTAATGGTATGTATTTAAAAAAGAAAGAAAAAACAAATGAAAGGAAAAAAAAGGACTGTTATAGCAGCGCCCAATATAGTTAAGATAAAAAGTAGAAAAAGAAAACTGGGAAGAAAAGAAAAAGTTTATAAAGTACATACATATATAAAATGACATGAACAGGATCAATTGTGGGAGTAAAACAAGGTGAGCTGAGGGAGTATATTAATGGTGTGTGTGAGGATGGATGAAGAGCTCGCGTAAAAAGAATTAGATTCCACTATAATGACGAGACTTTACTACACACAAAAATCTATGCTTTCATTTTGGTATACTTACATAATTATGTATGTATAATAAAAAATGTCATCACACGAACAGTAGCAGAATACATCTCTTCCCGTTAATTTTTTTATTTCCTTGTATTTTTCTTTATTTCTAGTTTTTATTTCTATTTTTTTTTATATGATGTCGTCTGCAAACAATAATTCTCTTCTTTGACTCTCGTTTATTCAGCACTAAATAATTAAAATCCTTTCACCTTTCTTTAAAATGTATACTAATAGAATTCAATTCAGTAAAATGAAAGAATAAAGGAGAAATTGAAAAAAAAATTATTTAAAAAATAAAAAAAAAACACAAGAAATAAAAATAGAAAACGTTTAATGTCCGTTTTTCTGAATGTCTGTTACTTTTTTTGTTTTGTTTCTGTTTTTTTTTTTTTTTTTTTTAAAAAAGCTTACTTTTGTTTTTCTTCTCTGGCGATTCTTTTGTTTAGTATGAAAATGCTTTGGACTTTATAATTTTTTTTTTTCAATTCAAAATGAAATTAAAAAAAAAACAGGCAGAAATATTTTTTTGTTTCGTGAAATAGAGTTCAGGATCAAGTCTTTTTTAAGGAATTAAAAGGAATTAAATTATAAATAAAAAAAATAGAAGATGAGATAAAAAATCCTTTTATTGAATTCAGGTACATTTTTTCTCCTAAACAGGGTGCATAGTTTGTTTTTTTTTGGTTTTTTTTTGTTCAGTTCAAATTAATTTAAGAAAATGAGTAATCCTTTTTGAAATAATTATGTAGGATAATATTTTTATTTAATGGATCATTAACATTTCATATTGACAAATTAATAAGACAAATTTCTTCATAGAAAATAAATAAATAAAAAGGATCAAGAAATATTTTAGTGGACACACAATAGTACGTCATTATTATTTTTTTTATATGTCTGTTGGTTTCGTCCTTGTTCAATATACTTAATACACAGATTAAATCACCCTATTTAGTGTCTGGTCGTTATGAAAATTAATTGTTTAAATTAAATTTTTTATTTTCCATTATTTTATTATTATTTTTTTTTTTTCTTTCTTTTTTTTATGGAAATATCCAACTTTTTATTCTTTGCTCAAAATTAAAAAAAAAAAAAAAAGATTTTTTTTTCTGTTATATTTTTTTGTTTCCCTTTTAAACATTAAAATAATGAAAATTCTATTTTCTTTTAGTTGATAAACAAAAAAATGGTACCACCTATACAATGTATCTATAATAATATTAAAATATTTAATAATATAAACTGAGTGAAAAAAAATCCCTTTTTTTTGTGAAAATATTTTGAATGTTAAATCTGTTGTCTCTCTGCTTGAATTTTATTAAATATGCAAATGATTTTGTGTCCTTTGAAAATATTATACTTCTACATATATTATAATACATACATATTATATTACATACATAATATATAAAACGATCAAGAAAATACCAATATTTTTAAATAAAATTCAAAATTTAATTGATATAAGTTGTGTTGTTGTTATTTTTATATATATGTAGGTGGTTTTTATAGTTATGTAAATACTTTTATTGTTATCTATATATACATAATATACATTTATGTAGATATTATTTGAAAATTGGTTATGGTTTTTATTTGAATTTTAACGAGAAAAATAATTTAGACATTGAAAATACAAAGGAAAGCATTGAGAAAGAAAAAAACGTGAAAGCACATGGTGAGTATATTATGTCTTCCTAAGCTTTTTTTTTTGTCTTCTTATAAAAAAATAATTAAAGGAAAAACAAAACAAAAAACGAAAAAAAAATGAGTTTTTTTTTTTAAATGTATAAACGAGAAAGGACAATAGTACGTTTGATAACGAACCGATAGAAAGATTATGTATACAGAAAATCCTTTTGTATTTTAACACTTTTCTGTTTGTATAATCAATGGTTCCCGGACTAGACAGTTATCTTGTTTATGCACAAAGGTTAAAACGTATTAACGATAAAACGTTTTAAACATCGTTTTGAGATAATACATTTTGATTGGTGTTTATGCGTAATACAACATTTCGTTCTCACTCAAAACGTTGAACACCTGCGTGTGTAATAACAACTACTTAAAACGAAGTAAGTGTTTATGCACATTTTAAAAACGAAATGAAATTTTAAATGCGGATTTAATAGTGTATTAACTCAAAACGACGTAGAGCTTTAATGCGTTTTGAAATTTGGTTTATGCATCCGTATTAAGTCAAGACGGAGTGAGTTAATGCGAAGTAACGCTTCGCATAAACAAGATAAGTGTGTTTAAGTCGTTCATTCTGGGTCCATTTGGTATAATTATCCTTATATTTATTTATTTATTTAAGTATATGTCAAAGAATCCTGTTTATATTATTTTAATTCAAGGGTTCTCTGTATCATACATTTATGCATTCTATTTATAGAAAAAAAAAGAAAGGAAAAAAAAGAATCCTTATACAAAATGAACTGGAAAAAACAAAATTATTTAAGGATTAGAAAAATAAGGTACATAAAACTATTATGAATCTCTTTATTTTTTTTCTTGAATTTTCAGAACCTTTTTTTTTTATTTCTTTAAACACACAGAATATGAAAATCTTCTTATTTACCCCATAAATCAAATTTAATTAAAACTAATACAATTTAAATAAGGTTTAAATTTTACAATGAACTTTTTTTTTTATTTATTTTTATAAAAAAAATAAGGAATTTTGTAATTTATTTACCTTTTTTTTTTTTTTCACCACCACCGTTATTTATTTTCTTTTTATTTAAATTTTAATAAGGAAAATACCACAAACTGAAAAAAAAAATGGGTTTTGGTTGAAAATATTTTTAAATAATATTTTTTTTTTACTTTTTAAATTTAAAATAGAAAAACTTAGGTGATGACCTGAATTTTATTTATACCGTTATCCTTGCAAAAAAAAAAAAAAAAAAAAAAAAAAAAAAGTGAATAAATAAATGAATATAAGATAATAATTAAAATATGATTTTAATTTTAAATTGTTACACATAATTATTTCCATATTTTTATTTTTATTGACATAATTATAATTTTGCATATGCATAGCTAGATGTTTTTCTTTTTATATTCACTTTATATATGAAATTATTGTCCTTATACTATTTATAGGAATGAAGAACCCATATATTTTTTTTAAATATTTTTTATTTAAAATGAAAATTAAAACGATGAATGTTTTTTTACATTATATTTATTTTTCTCTTGAATTTCTTTTCATTATAGGTCTGTTTTTAATTTATTATTATTTCAGTGTTTTTTTCTTCTTCTTATTTTTCTTGTATTTAGATTTAGAAAAAAATATATATGTTTATGTGCACTTACTTTTATTTATGTTTATTTATTCATATTATATATATATATGTATATGTATATTGTAGAAATTGTAAAATATAAATATTGTTTAGAAAAAATAAAAATAATCGTATAGTATTATATGTTTATATGTACATACATACATATATACATTTCATATAATAGGCAGGATAACACTATTTTAAATTAATGATGTATACTTATGAGATGAAGAAAACAGTTACGACATAATTTCAAATCTTTACTTCTTCATCAACTTTTATGAATAAAAAAAAAAATTTTTTTTTTCAACACATTTCATAAACGATTTACTATAACATACGAGTATATGTATATGGTATGTATGTATATGTATATGAACTTTTAAATGTGTTATGTATGTTTTCTTAACTTTATTTCTGAGTTAAATAAAAATAAGGACAAGAATAAGAAGCACAAATAACTTAAAAAGGAATTAAAAGAAATGTTAATCTGAATGAAGTATCTATACAGTTTCAAATTTTTTTCGTTGATTTCATTTTTAATTCAAAAAAAAAAAAAAAAGAAATTTTATATTATACAAACATTATTTTAATACAAACATTTTAAATCTAAGTTTCAACAGGCAATTGTTTTTTTTTTCTTTTTATATACATATAATGTCTTTTATTTCATTCTGTGTGTACATATATGTTTTGTTTTTATTCTATTTTAAATACACAAAATATAAATCTAACTTGCTTACTATATGCAATTTGAAAATAAAAAAAAACAAAAAAAAAAAATAAATAAATATCTTTATACAAACTGCAAACTAAAAGAATAAACTGTATATTCAATCTAAATCTTGAGATGTTATTTTGAAATAAAAAAAAAAAATTAGAAGAAAAAAAAAAAGAACTACGAAATAGAACTAAAATAAACGATTTTTTTTTTGTCTTTTTCTTATATAAAGTCCATTTCAGTGAGATGCATTTTCATCATCAACTTCATCATCATATTATTATTTCCACATATGTACATACATACATTAGAGTGTCCCTTATTTTTCAACTTCAGATTCTCAGTGTCTTACCCCCTAATTTTTTTAGTTCTTCAATTTAAAGTAGAAATATCAAAAAACAGGTAAATTTAACATCATTTACCCGTACCGAATTCACTGTGATTTTTTTTTTTCTTTCGAAAAATGACGATTTTGTTCACTTCATCCTATACCTTTTGCTCTAGTTAACGATTTTTTTTCATTCGTTTCGTTTGTGTGGAAGAGAAGCTTTCAAGGAATATACTGCCCAAATTTCAAAAATTTTTGTAGACCTTTTCGTGCCTTTAAAAAAATATGTTTCCAGAGTAGTAAGAAGTTGAGATGTGGTCAGGATATTTCTTGAAGATGAGTTATCTTCTGCACAAAGTTTAAACGAAAAAATTTTGTTAACTAGGGCAAAAGTTATACGATAAAATGCACAAAATCGTCATTTTCCGAAAAATTAACGTTTTTTTCCCTCTACTGCGACCCTCCTCTTTTTTGCATTTAACTTCAAATTAATCGTAAACTTAAAAGTTTCTGAAAATGTGCAGTAGAAGGAAAAAATCGTTAATTTTTCGAAAAATGACGATTTTGTGCACTTTACCCTATAACTTTTATCCTAGTTACCGGATTTTTTTTTTAAACTTTGTGCAGAAGAGAACTTTTTGAGAAATATCTTGACCAAATTTCAACTTCCTACTCCTACGGAAACATACTTTTTCAAAGGGACTAAAAGGTCTACAAAAACTTCCTTAACACAGATGGAAGGAGATTTTTTTTTTGGTGCCTTGTAGCTCGCTCCCTGTTTCAGGGATCTTTTTTGTTCAAAACAAAAATTTATAGGGAATGACAAGATGAGCGAGCTTCAGAAATTTCAAGATTCTCGGATCATGAGGTCCAGAGATATTCAAATGTTAAATCTGATTTTTGACGAAAACGTTCTAGCATACGAACTTATATTTTCAGTCCTTTTTTTAAGGTAAAAAGAACGTGTCGGCACGGGTAAATAACTTCCAAAAGTTATGAAATTTTAGGATTTTGATTATTTTGTAATAAGTAAAAAAATTGGGGGGTAGGAGGCGAGTTTCCAAAAAAAGTTTTTCGTAGAACAAATAAGGGATAGTCTAACATTCATACATATATACCTTAGTAGTTGATTATGTTGTTATATACATGTGTCTAAACTCAAAATATACATATATATGTATGTATATATGTATATCTATCTATCTATTACTTTTTTTTTCACATATGTTTCTTCAGATATACTTATGTGTAATTTTCACTGTCTGAAATGTTTACAGATGTCGTTTATATTAAAATGAGTCCCTTGAGAGAAAGCAAAAAATATAAGAAGAAAAATAAGTAAAACAGGAAAAAAAACTGTATGAAAAATATTCCAAAGGAAAAGAAAGTAGAAAAGAAAAATACAAAGTTAAAAAAAAGGAAAATTCTAAACTGCCTGGAAATAGTCATCATTTAAGTATACACAACCTTATTGCTTGCTTGCTTTCATTATTTTTTTTTCTTCTGTTAGTTCCTTTTACTTCTTTTTTTTTTCTTTCTGAAAAACAAAACTTTTTTTTTCATTTTTTTTTTTTTTTTTGAAATGCTCCTATCATCAGTCTGTATCTTGTCCTGTTTTGAATGAATCCACCAAATTAGATGAAAGAATCAAAATTATATTTACCTAATGCACAAAATAAAAAATTCATTTAGTCGTCATTTTACTCTCTCGTCTTGGAATAAAAAAAAAAATAATCTATGAATTTAATTTTTTTTTCTATTTCTTTTCCCACATTTTCCCCAGATTTTCTTTTTTTTCTCTTCTTCTTCTTCTTATTTTGTATATTTCGTTTTATTGAGAAGCTTAAGGCAACATAGTTTTTGACTTAACTCGTTATTTAAGCAAATGACAGAAATATAAGTATTATGTACTTATTATATAGTGGGTGGGTGGTATATATACATAAATATATCTGTATGTATGAATATAAGGTGGTAATGATGATGATGATGAATAAACTCTGTTTTATAAATTTTAAGGAGAATGATCAAGGAGTTTTCATACATACATACATACATACTAGTAGTAGCACACCATAATAGCTGAAACAGTAGCATAGCAATAAGCAAATAATGTATAAAAAAAAAAAAACAGAAACATGACTTATTCTCCAAAATATAGTCTAACTATATGACAAGGATAAGAAAAATAAAAAGTAATGAAAAAAAAATAAAACAAAAACACAGAAAAAAAAAGACAAGAAATGCACTATAAATGAAGAAGAGCCAAGTCTGAGACTATTATAAATTTTTGTGATGCTGCTGCTAACATTGTCATCATCATCGTCATCATATCGGTGAAAGAAAAAAAAATTACCAAGAATCGACCGTAACTTTAGTTGGTTATAGATATAACATTTCTTTTTTTTTCTTTTCTTTTTGTTATGTTGTTTTGTTTCATTAAAATATCTTTCGCATTTATATCCAGAAATTCAGATTCCTGGCATCATCATCGTCATCATGATCATAGTATATAATATGTATGAACATACTTATATATACAGAATTGTTGGTGAATGTATGTGTGTATATCTACATATATATACTATGTAGGCAATTCTCTCTGTTTGCTTACATATGTGACAGATGTTTTGAATGCTATTTATCCTTCCAAGAATTACCATCATTTTTCCTTTTTTTTTTCTAAATATTTTTTTTTCTCTCTTATTTTATTTATTATTTTTTTCTACATTTTAAGAAAAATCTTTTCATAGTACATACTTGTATTGACTCAGGTAAAACATATGTATATGTATGTACTCGTATATTTTATAAAAGTGTTCCAATTCTTATTCTTTATTTCATTTGATGATGATGATGTATGTTGTTTTGTTTGCTTGCAATTGCAAGCAAATACATAGTTTTAAAGTTTTCTTCTTTAAATAATAGAAAAGATAATACAAAAATATAAACCACCATCATCATCATCTTGACCACTTAACTCATGAATGAAAGAAAAAAATAATAATAAAAAATAAATAAATAACATTAAGAAAGAAAGAAAAAAATATCCTTCTACTTATTTTTTTCTTTCATACTATCTAACTGACTGTTCCTGACTGTTCCATATGTACATATGTTTGGAAGTCATATAAAATAGTACATGTACCTACCTATAGTATATGTATCTATGTAAAAAGCACATGGTATTTAAGAAAAATAAGATAAAATAAAAATCAATGCAAATATCATATATGTGTATATGTATATATGAATATTAGATACATACATACATACATATGTACATGGATATGTACGAGTATATGTATGTACCTATAGTTTTTATATTATTGCACAAGAAAAAAAAAAAAGAAAATCCATATCAGTACTTTTCGGAAATCTTTTAAGATACCTTCTTTGGAAATAAGATAAGATTAATAACTCTCTACAGTATGATGGCAATCTGAAAAAATTTTCCTTTATTTTTATTTTAGTTTTGTTGTTGCTTAAAATCGGGTTTTGAAGTGAAATTGAATTTAACCATATGAGCTATCATATATGATGACCACCGTAGATTTTTATTTAACAAAAGCAAAAAGCATAAAGCAAAAAATAATAATAATAATAATAAGATATCACATGTAGTATAAATGTTGCTGATTCAGTTAGTTTTCTAAAGAAAATAATATCATAAGGATAAACATGAAAATTTTTATAAAGATTAAGTAATTTATTAAAACACCAAATTTAAGCTTTTTTGTTTTTCCAAAAGAAAAACTAATTGACGTCAAACAAAAGGAAAATATGAATACATACATATTTGTATCCGATAAAATAAGTATAAAGGTGATTTAAAATTGATTTAATATTTGTAATGCAGAAAAATTTAAATAACATTCGTACAAAAGTATCTAATATGTACTAGATTATTTTTATTTGTATATATATGTATGAGTAAATGCACTTTTCTTTTGTTTCATGTTAAAAGTTCAAAAGGTTTTCTTGCAGTTGAATTTAGTATGTGAAACAAAATAGAAGAGAAAAAGGGAGAAGCAAAAAAAAAAACAATGTTAATAGAATACACGATAAAACCTTATGATATGCACATAAATAAATGTAGATAGATACACAGGTATAGACAGTAATTATGAATGCTTCTGCATATTATAATCTTTTATACAATATGCAATCGCAGACGTCGGTAATTCTCATTAAATAATGCATCTCTAGACCTTGTATACAATATAAACAGAGTATATATGTATGTATATTTATCTATTTCGAAAAAAAAAAATGTATCTATTTATATTTTCTTATATTTTTCTACATATTTAAATAATATATAGATACAAAATATTCTTCAAAGTTACTTTAACAGCCCGTTATAATAATCAACTGTCAGGTATTCATTTCATTTATCACCGCACATAATTTTACCATATATGTATGAATGTTGGTATACTGACTGAACATAACTTACAGGTAACATAAAATTTGAAGAAAAAAAAAACAACATAAACAAAGTATACATATATTACCTATGTATGTATGTATATTTACCTATTACACACACGTCACCCTTTATCTATATATGTATGAATATATCAGTTTTACAGCGGTATAGTATCATCATCATCATCATCATCATATTATCATCAGAATGATGCAGAACTTTACCACAACACAAATACACATATGAAAGAATATAATGCATGCTCCAGACCCAATATATGATATAAAAATTCTGATTATGTACCTAGATTCTGATGTTGGTTCTGATTCTGTATTTTTTTTTTTTTTAATATTTTAAATCTGTTCTGCGTTAAGTGCTCGTTGTAAATAAATAAATAAAAAAAAAAAGATATAAAGGTAAAATATCTTATAACAAAACAAGAGAAGAAAAAGCGAATATTCTCTTGTTAGTCTCTCTATACATACATATTATATATACGAAAAATAATAATAATAATAAAAGATGTACTCGTATTGTATGTTAAAAAGTTGTTTGTTACCTTATGTGTAGTACCTATTTGTAAATTGTTGTGTGTAAAAATCTTTGCGTTTGCTTCTACATAATGTACATACCTATCTATATTGCTGTAAATTTTTATATATAGGTATGTAGATATATTTTATTATTATTTATTTTTTTTTTTTACGAAAATCTTCTGATGCTGTTATTTGTTACATTCAGGTGATTTTCAGGTGAATGGTCTCGGTCTATTATAAAAGTCGATAACGATATGATTGTTAAGCTATTCACACTTTTTATTTATTTATTTATTTTTGTTTTTCGGTTTTTTTTTTTGTTAATTCCTTTTTTGTATTCCTTTGGTTTGATTTTGTTTTTGTTGTTTTTTTTTTTTAAATATTTTATCATCGTCATAATATAAGAAGTTTGTTAATAATAAAATATGATAAAAACAAAAAAAAAAAAAAAATAAAAGTGCACACAGAAATTATACTCTTTGTTAATTTTCGTTACTGTTTAGTTAAAAGTATGATTTTCCATTTTATAGGTAAAATTTACGCATTGCAGTATGTATTAATATTACAAAATACTCATATTATTCTGCTATGAGTAATAAAATACTATATTTTTTTTTATGATTTATTATATTTGAAAATTTTAAAGAAAACAGAAAAATAATCAAATTACAAGCGTTTATGCTATTAAAAAATATAATATACAATATTTTACGCGATATAATCTATAAAAAAAAAAAAAAAACAAAATAAAAAATAACATAATTCAACACCACATAAAAATTTGCTACATGAGAAAATAAAAAAAAAACAATAGAGTTCTTTGACTTCATAAATTACAATTATTGAAGGTAATTTACCGAGCATTTTTATTTGTGAAAATATAAAAAAAATGAAAAAATAAATAAATAAACAAGTATATTAATGATAAGAAATAATTTAATTTTCAATTTTATTTCTTGAATATGCAAATATTGGTTTTTATTACACATAGGTATATATTTTTTTTTTCTAACTCGATAAGAAAAATTTTATAGCTTTGAAATAAAAAAAATATAAAAAATACAAAAAATAATAATAATAACACACATAAATAAATCAGTGTGTTTTGCACCTATTAGGGTGACTGATTACGTGATTAATTAAGTAAATCAGGTAAAAATTAATATGCAAAAGAATAATTATTAGTTAAGTATGTATAATATATGAAAAAAAAAAAATAAATATGTACCTATATTTTTTTATTTCAGTTTTTTATTAATGAACGTCATAAAAAAAGGAATGTGTTATATGCATGCCATTTGCGATTTTTATTTGCATGAACTTTTGTATGTATGCAATAGTAGCATGGAATACTGTACACTTACACATCGTACAACCAGAGAATCTATACATATATTATAATGATGAGCCTGAATTAAAGAATAGAATGAAAAAAAAAAATGTACAATTTTATAATTTTATATATGTATGTACATATGTAAGGATCTATCTACTCGTATTTTATCATAGCTCTACTGAAGCTTCATGATTATGATGATGATGGTTTATATATTCATCATCATCATCATCATCAACAGATTGTACAACATACATACATACATACATATAGCCAACATTCGTTAGTCGGCTGATTCAAAAAGAATGCATCATGATGATGATGATGATGATAATGATAATGATGAACTGCATTTTATGTGTGTACATATGTTTTTTGATGATATACTTTTAATGCAGTTTGTTGCTATTCGTTTGTGATATACCTACATATGCATACATACTTATTATATGAACTCTATAAGATAAAAAAATTCACTACCTACTATAACTTTTTTTTGTTATTTTATATTATTTTTTATTTATTTATTTATTTTTTTTTTTCAAATGTACATAATATACATTATATGAATTGTGTGTTTAATAAAAGTAAAGGAAAGTTGATTCTATTATTATTTTTATTTTTGTTTTAATGCTGCGTTATGTATATGGTATACATATATGTATGTATAATATATTTATTAATTTTTTCTTGAAAATAATTTTTAGATGCATTTTTTGCGTGTGCAGTATCAATTCAGTAAATTGCAATATAAAAATCATTTTCCTTAATATCTTGTATCTTTCACATAAATCACATAAAAAATATTTTTCTTCTTCTTTCTTTATTCTTCTTTCGTAGTGTACAAATTTATAAGTTAAATAAGTAAGAAAAAAAAACCCACATCAAAAATTTTAATTCAAAATTAAATCATATTCTGTCTGATGGCAGTTCAAAAGATTTTTATTTATTTATTTATTTTATTTTATTTTTTTATTTTTATTTATACATATTTTTTTTTTTTGCAATAATTTATAAAGATGAAAGAAGTTAAAGAATAAATTATAATAGATACATATATACATGTATATATATATATATGTAGTACTAGTAAATGTTAATTGTATGTGTACTGATATGGAAAAGTGGTTAAGAAAAATAAAATATTCAGATTCAAGAAATTAACAAATCTATCAAATCATTATAATACTTTTCATGTTTTCATATCTAATTATGCATTGCATTGTTATATGCTATAAATATATGTATATGTATGTACTTATATATGTACATAGAATCTATTCAACGTGTAACGTACCTTCATTTTCTATAAATGGTTTTTATGCTTTCAAGAGAGCTACTTAACATCTTCTGGTTTCTTTTTTATATATAAATTATAAAGGGTGTATCATTTTAAATTCAAATTTATGAGGTCATTTCCATTACTCCCAAAAAAAAAAAAAAAAAAAACAAATTCATATTTTTCAAATTTAATCATATAAATAAAATTTTAAGTTTTCTATGTTCAGGCAAAAACTTCATCAATAAACTAAAGATATCATACTCGTATTTGTTAAATTATTACTAGATTAAAGTCTCAGAATTATACGGAAAATATGTATCTATAAGAATTCAGTAAATATTTCATTTATCGAACATATAATTTTAACAACTGGACAGTTTTTCTCGGGTATTTCAAGTTTAAAAGAAAAATTTTTAAAATAAAAAATTTGGATACCCTTTTTTAAATATAATCTATATATAATACATAATGTACGTACATAAATTTTTCAATGTATATACATACATACATATATAGTTTGTAATATTTTAGATTTATTATTATAATTCTTTCTTGAAAATTGCTGTGTGGTGTGTTATAGATATTTGTCTGCAATTTATTGTAGAAGAAGAATATTATATACCTATATATTTTTTTTTTCAAATGATGTCTGTTTTTTCTTCTTCTTCTTTTTTTTTTAAGCTTATTCAAAAAATTGCTTGCTATTTTCATTTACAATTAAAAATGACTTTATTCAATTTTCTTTTTCCTTTTTTTTTTTTTTGAAATAAAATATTAAAGAAAACTTAAAAATGAAAAAAAAAAAAAAAAGAAAGAAGAAAAGGGAAAGATGATGATTTTACATAATAATTGCAATTTAGTTTAATCTAGGATAAGTAAAAATATTCCTAAGAAAGAATGGTATACTTATATGTATGTATATATGTATATATAAGAGTACATTTAATATTTAAGAACTAGATAGCCTTTTTGGGTATAATTTTATCCTGAATGATGGATACTATCTTTCCTTTTTCTTTTCTTTTTTTTCTTCTTTTGTTTTATGTTCTTATTATTTTTGTTATATTTTCCATGTTAACATTGAAAATTTAAAAAAAAAAAATAATACTAAAAAGATTGTATCATCACTTAATACTGCACCAGTTTTTTTTTTTAATGTTGTATCCATTTTATTTTAACTTTTCTTTCAGCTCATATAAATTGAAAAAAAAAAAAGAAAGACATAAATTATAAAAATGAATTCGTCATTTTAACAGTTTATACGGTGAAAAAATAATTCGAATTTTGGATTAAATTGGGAGTAGCGTAGAAACGGTAAAATTGGGATTAAAAAAGTACATGCAAACGTTGATATTTTTATACACTTATAGTATACATATTATTCTTTTTCCACATAAAAAATAGAAGAAGAACGTGACAGCTTCACTTTCACCATAAAAATTAGAATCCGCCATATTGCATTTTATCTCACACATACATATAAAAAAATTGGGATTAAACCCAAATAAATTGGGCTTAAGCCAAAATCCGAATTAGCGAGTTTATAGCAGAAAAAATTGGGAGTAAACCAAAATCCGTATTAAAAGCGAATCAGGCATAAACTCGTGCATTGAAAAAATTCCATATAATATACAATATAGTACAATATAGTACATAGATATATACAATCGAAAAATTTTTAATAATTTTTCTTGAAAAAAAAAAAAAGGATTTTCTTCTTGTGATGAACAAATTTTCTAAATGAACTACTTTCAGTGTCCTTATAAGCATAATATATATACATACATGTACAAATACAACAACACAAATTAATGTATAGAAAAAATATTAAATTTATAAATAAAACGTTTAAATTATTTAAAAAAACAAAAAAAAAAAACAAAAAATAGGGTCATTTTATTTTATTTTTTTTCGTATGTATGTATACCTATATTTTCTCTATTTTTAGGAATTTAAAAATTCCCCTAATCCGACCTAATTTATTATGCGGAAAATGTCATACAATTAATTTTATAAAACATTTTGTTTTTTTTTTTCAATTTTACCTCACTATTATTTTCATTGGGTGCAGTAATTTTCATATAAATGATGAAAATCTATTTGGATTCCCTCAATATAAATTTCATTTGACCGATTTTGTATGGAATTGGAATTTCAATTAACAAAATGATAAAAAAAAACAAAAATAAAGAAAAATAAAACACAGGAATTTCAAGTGGAAATTTTTTTGGTTGTTTGTGTGTGTGTTTTTTTTTTTTTTGTATTTATATATGTATATTTTATCAAAAAACGAAAAAAAAAAATATCCTCATTTAGGATAATTTTGCACATTTAATGCAGGTTATTATTATTTTTTTTTGTCTGTACATATATTTATATTGTGTATGTATATAGTTCACTGTTTTTTTTTTCTTTTGAAACAGTGTTTTATATACGGTTTTTTTTTTCTGGTCTGCAAATTAATTATTTTAATAACGAAATACGACTCTGCATCTTTATTTTTCGTATTTGGTTTTTTTTTATATTTTATTTTGTTTTATTTTCTACTTTATTTTATTTTTATTGTTGTTTTGTATTATTACTCTCATTTATGACATAAATTTCATTTGAGATGAATTCAAATAACCTTATTATTGTGTTTTATTTATTTATTTAATTTCTTTTTTATGCCTTTTTTTTTTTTTTTGGCAAGAATATATATAACATTCATTTATATTCTTAATTTACTAAATACGTTCATATAGTATAAACATGCACACATACATACATATATACTAATATGAAAAGTAATTTAATGATTATTTAATAATAATTTATGTTCATTGAAACCGAAAATGATGTCTTAATTGATAAATTACGAACATAAGAACGTATTAAAGAAGTATCATTTGATTTTTTATATCTTTATTATGTTCTTTTTTTTTTTGTTTTTTTTTTGTTCTTTTGATTTTTTCTGGTTAATTTCCTCTTGAGAACATCCAGACGAATTTTTATATTAAACATTATAAATATTATGATGTATAAATATTGATTGTAAATTTAAGTACATTTATGATAAATTTGTTTTTCTATCTATCGTTCGTTTTTTTTTTTTTTCATTTTTTTTTTTTTTCGTAATTGACTTAAGTGGAAAAATATGATAAATTATGGCTTATTTGAAAAATGAAAAATTGGTAAAGATTAAAAAAAAGAAGTTTGAATAGATTTTTAAGTACTTTGAAAAAAAAATGCTCATGATCATTACCATTTAATTCTTCTTTTAAGTATTTTTTTTTTCTTTTCTCCTATTTTCAGTGACATTCACGCCTTAATCTTATCCAAAATTCTATAATACATAGTAAAAAGGCGGTAGTTTTTCTTTATTCTATTTATTTTTTTTTCAAAGAGAAAATATTTTTAAAATGTGATTAATTTTATTTTAATACTATATATTATATATACGAAAGACAGACAGACTTTAAAATAAGAATCATTAGAATATAAATTGAGATTATCCTGTGCGATACGATGATTTTTTTTTTGTATTTATTTTGTTCCTCAATTGAATTTATTTTTGGTTCTATTATGAAAAAGCTAGTACAATAATTTTATTTGGAATTTAGAATGAATAATTCAGATATCTTCTGAAGAAGAGATAATATTATATACAATACTAAATATAACTACTAGTATATGTCGTCGGCCTAGAGCCAAAGGAACGTAACTGAATTTCAAAAATTTTGGAAGAGAACATGAAATTGTCTTAGAATTTTGATCATTGAATTGTTTTCTACCATTTGGACAAGAAAATAAGAAAGAAAAGATCTGATACTGTTTTATTTTTAAAATGGTATAGATAAAAAACAAAAGATTTCAACATAAAGAATCAGTAAATATGAAAAACATAATTTTGGAAATTTTTCAGTTACGTTCCTTTGGCTCTAGGCCGACGATGTATATTACTAAAATTAAAATTAAAATTGATATAAAAATTTTTATAGAAAAACAAAACAAAAAATTTAACATTTACAAATTTCGAAATAAAATGGTAAATTGAAAGAAAAAATAAGAAAAGTATGTCAGTAGGAAGGCACACATATTAAATTTAATTACAATCATCAAATCAAGTTCAGATATTGAATATATATAGGGTCATATATAAACAGCTATAAACATAAAATGTTGCTTCCGACAAATTTTTCGAAAATTTAATGCCATTTGAGAAATAATATATATTTTAATCTTTTGAAATGACATTAATTCAATTGCTTATTATTGAGATAGAAAAATAATCTTTAGAACAAAGCATTACTAATTGCTGCTGCTGTATTCATCATCAATTCATTTTATGACATTCTCAAGTCAAATACACCATTACTGTTTATGATGTCCGTTACAATGAAATTATGACTTTAGGGTGCAATACTTTATGAGATATCATATAGGATTAATTTAATTTAACTCAAGTTTAACATGATGTATGTGACACCTTAACCATATTATAGTATAGGTATAAGAATTTATTACATGTAAAACATAAATTAGAACTCTTAATTTGAACTATGATTGCCATAATTTTATAATTTGTTCATAAATACGACGGTAAAACTTCAATATCAGAATTTTTTTCTGCCTTTGGAAAAGTTTATTATTCCTTTTACAGCATTTTATTTGTAATATAAAGATTTTTTTTTTTTCTAAAAAGAAAGTGTAATGATATTGTACATAATATGTATATGTATGTATTGTTCTCAGATAAAGATAGAAAATATATATTTTAAGTCTTTTTAATTTAAAACTATATATTTAAAAAAAAAAAAACACATATATAAATAAAAATTTGAGTATGTGTACTTACTTTTAAAATAACAAAATTTATTCCAGCCATTATTTTGATGTCATATTCTTCATATGTTATACATATATTTTATATATATTTATTATGTTGTTTTTTTTTAAATTTGTTTTTCAAATTACACACATTTAATACCTATTACATAAAATGATATTTTTTTTCCAAAAAATTAATTTTATTTATTATGAATTTTTTTTCCCGGAATTTTATTGTTTTTTAATTTGTTTTTTGTTTTATTTCTATATGTTTGTCCTTTAGTAATTACATATATGTATTTCAAAAAAAAAAAAAAAAAAAAAAAAAAAAAAAAAAAAAAAAAAAAAAAAAAAAAAAAAAACGTACAACATATTAAGCATATATCATCAGAAAAAAAAATAAAAGTTATGATGTATAATTTCTGCATACGAAAAGTAACAAAAAAAAATTTATAATGCAGTTAATTATTTTAATTTAACAACTGCAACATTGTATCTTTTATTTTATTATTATAATATATTTAGATAAATAGTATATGGCTAATTCCATGGAAATGTATACCTGATAAAAATTTTGAAAAGTGAAAAATCCAAAATTTTTATTTCTTGCGTCATTTAGGAGTCTCTAAATGTTTCCAAAATGTAGATTTCAATCTTCAAATTATTCAGGTATCCTAAATAAGGACCAAGTAGCTGATTTGTATTTTGAGTGTCGTGAAAAAATATATGAAAAAAGTGATATGTAGTGTAAGTCACAAATGTTGTGTAGTGTAAGTCACGAAGGAAATATGTAATAAAATACTCCAGAAATGGAAAAATTATTTTATGTTTAATATTTTAGAAAAATTAATCCTTTCCCTACATATTTTTACTTATGTTTCAATACAAAGCTCAAAAACGAAGAAGAAAACGAGATTTGAAAAAGAGACTATGAAATGACTTCCTTTCGTGTAGTGTAAGTCACGTTCGTAACAAAATAAGTGAAATTTCCAAATTCCTTCAATTTGATTTAAAATATATATTTTTTCAAATTCTAGCACTCTTTTGCTTTAATTATGCAAAAACATGTGGTTCTCGTTTGTCTTTTTCTATTCGAAATATGTAGTTTTATAAGTAAACTATTGTCAAATGTAGTGTGCGTCACGCGTGGAATTGACCATATACATATGTACATTTTATAGTTTGCATAAGTATATTATTTTGGTGTTAAACAGGATATGCATATATTCAATAATAAATTGTACATATATTTTACTTTATAATGCATTTACATACATATACAGGTACATATATGTATATATGTAGATACTTATCTGAAAATATACATAATTGCATTTACTTTGCTTTCATTATATTATTTTGGTTTCCCATTCTACTTTCTATCTATTAAGATAGATATATACGTACATATATATACATATAGGTACGTATATTAATAAAAATATAGTTAAAATTTTTGTTTTGTTTTGTTACTGTTGTGTGCATGTGTTACTATGATATGTATATATCTTTTTCTGATGATGTATGCATTGTTGTAATAACATAAATTATATTAGCTTTTGATAATTATCATCTGTTTAATGCACTCATTATTTATATACATAATATACATATATGTATGTATGTACTTTGTAGGGATGAGTTCTATATATATGTACATATTTATATTCACACATATCTACATACATAATATGTATATGCACAGGCACACATATGAATTATTATTATGATTATTGTAGGTGAATTTATACAAACGGTATTTTAATAATTTAAATGAATATATTATTAGATAAATGCATTACTTCTTCCTTTATCATTATCATATCATAATTTTCATTAATATACTTATATATGTACTTTTTTTATTTATTATTTTATCGCAAATAAATAACATTATTCATATTTTACATTATTATTCGATGTTTTAGATATTCATTAAATTTTTTTTTTTTTTTTTTTTTTTTTTTTTATAATTAGATATAAATATTAAATCATTTTATATAGATTTTGATTTTCAATTAATGTTTTATTATATTATCGCCATTAAAAAAAAATAAAAAAATAAACACTTATCACACAATTATTTTATTATGATTATTTATTTTTAATTAAATTAAAAATTATCTACATTTTAATATGATTTTTTTCTGAATAATTTTGTGTTATTTATTCGTTCTTAAATATATTTATTTATTTACTTTTAATTAAAATAAAAAATGAAAAAAACAAAATTGTTATTTTCAAAATAATTTTTAAATTAATTGAAAATGTTGTGTGAGTGTGTGTGTGTGCATAAATAATTTTTGTTTTCGATGATGATAAACTTTATACATAGGAGAACCGTTAAAATGATTTGAACTTTCAAAAAATCAATTTGAAAAGAAACAACAACAACAAAAAAATAATAAGACAGAAAATAAAACTGACGACAAGAAAAAAGAAAAAATAAAAAGAAATAAAAAAAAAACGAATCTTTTAAAAATATTCAACAGGAAGTTAAATTTTTAAGTGTGTGATATTTTAAATAAAATTTATTTTGTTATTGTGGTGGCTTGATTTTTTTTTTTTTTTTGTCATCTAAATTATACGATTACTTTCACACATATACCTACATATATTCTCCTCATTCTTTTTAAGTTTTAATTAAATGCATCTAATTTAAGAACATTTTGTTTGTTTTTTTTTTTTCTTCTTTAAAATTGAATGTAGGTATTTTATTTTTCTTCTTAATTTAATTTTTTTAATTGAATTAATTTAAATTGCCTTATGAATTAATAAAAAAAATTGGTACATACCTACATATACGTAAAAAAGTATCGAACATTTACGTTTTTGTAATTTGTTTTTTTTTTTTTTAAATTAGTTTCAAGGATCGCTTTTTTATAATTCGTGTGTCTACAGGTCTACTATACGAATAAAGATCATTGGAATGAAATTTAATTGTGCTGTTCGCATATAAAAAAACAAAAATAAAATGTAAAGTGTAAGAGAAACCGTCAACTGTAATCAAAATTTGAAAAAACAATATTTGTTTTTATAATAAAAGGCAATTGCAAAATATAAAATAAAATTTCAAAAAAACAAAAAAAAAAGGTATAAAATTGTGAATACTATTAATGCGAATAAAAGTAAGTTTAAAAAAAAAGTTAAATAAATAAACTCCACTATAGAAAAAAAAAATGATATACATAGATACTTTTTATATGTTGTTTTTTGATGATGATGATAAACAAGTCGCTTATTATTAGTGCATTTTTTAGAGTCAACAAATACAATGAATTCCTACATATTATAACCAGTGACTGACTATAAACAGAAGAGGCAAATAAAGGTGAAAAAAAAAAAATAAATAAATAAAGTTTAAAATAAAATACAAATAATAAATATAAAAGAAAGAAAAAAATATGTTAAAAAAATACAAAAATTATATTCATCAAAATTCAACTCACAATTTCAACAAAATGGTTTTATTGTACACTTCACGCGACTTTGAAAAAAAAAAAAACCAAGTAAATAAAATAAAATAAATATTGTAGGTATAAAATATAAAAATTAAAATGTACCTTATGAATTACGATTGCCTTTTTTTTTAATTTAAAAAAAAAATAATAAAAAACGAAAATTTTTTCAAACGAATAAAAAATAAATATTTTTTTTTTTTGCAAAAG
Source organism: Bombylius major (assembly GCA_932526495.1). Classification (NCBI taxonomy): domain Eukaryota; kingdom Metazoa; phylum Arthropoda; class Insecta; order Diptera; family Bombyliidae; genus Bombylius; species Bombylius major. The sequence goes on along the minus strand of OW052046.1, from coordinate 30,008,907 downwards.
AGAGAAAGCACATAAAAAGAAAACAATTTATATAAAAATCCAAATGAATATAAGGTAAAAACTTTGTATATTGAATTATTGGCAGAATATTGTAGATAATTTATTGTTCCGTAAAACAAAAAAAAAAAATATCAAAAATAAAAACAAAACAGGATTGTTGAAAAGTTTCGAAAAGTTATTTAAAAAAAAAAAAAAACAATTTAAATTGATATTCACGTGGGATATTTTAACAAAATATTTCAGAAAAAAAAACAGAACAAGAAGAACAAAATAAATCAACAAAATTTTTGTACAATACCAATTTTGACTTATTATTTTTTTTTCATGAATGAAGTATTATAAAATTTTTCCTTTTTTTTTTTGTATTTCAAAAGTGCATTGTACGTTAATGAAAATACCACCACATAATAATGACAAAAGAAAAAAAAGTAAATAAATAAATATACACGTTCAATTTTGTACGTGGAATAAAAATGATATAAAAGCAATCATCATCGAAAATATTTATTAACAAGCAAAATGAAGAACACACACATACACACACACCGAAGAGAAAAAAAATATATTAAATAATTAAATGAATATATATTATCTTAATTTCTTTAATATTATTATTATTATTTTTTTTTTTTAAATGTATCTTATATCTTTCAATATAACTTTTTTTTTGTTTTAATTTTAAGGATAATATTGAAAAAATTCGAACCTTATACCAACAATCGACAACGTAGACTAAAAATTTCAATGAAAATAATAATACACAACTTCATAACGTCGTTTTTCGTTTTAGGTTGACGTTAAATATTTTTTGTGTAGTTTAGTTAGAGCTCCAAACTCCAAAGAAGAGGAATTTTTATATTTTCTTCTGTGTGTGCTGCTTGTACTGTTGGTGTTTTAAGTTGAAGCTGATGAATTTGTTGCCTTTGTTGCTTTTGCTTGGAAAAAATACATATTATGTATGGGGAATGGATGGAACACATTGCTAGTGCTGGAGCTGGTGATATGATAATAATCATCATCATGTGGTGCTTTTCTAGTTGAATTTAGCCTCAACGGTCTCCAAACTGAATATGTATCTATAACATGTGTGATAAAACATAATAAATATAGTAAGAAAAAATATGTGGGCATAGGAAAAATTGTGATATTTTGTATCTTATATGAGATATCTGTATCTTATAGTACATAAAATTCATATTGTCATATAAATGTAGGAACAAATACGCTCACACATACATATATCCTCAAAACATACAATACCTATAATGTATTTAGAATGAAAATGGAATTTAAACTCTATCACAAACCACTAAATTCAATGATTATAAAGATAGTAATCGTAGCCAAAATTTAAAATCTAACAAAATATCATCAGCAGTATTCAGCAATATCATCAACATTTTTTTTAACATCATCACTAAACAATACTATTTATAGGTTCTTTTTTAGGGGAAAAAAAAAACAACAGTAAAACAGCAATTGTGAACATAAAATTCAAATTTCATTTAAAATTGCCCTTTAAAAGAAAATAGAAAAAAAAAGTGGATACCTACAAAAAAAAAAATAATAGTAATAAAAAGTCTTCTTAACGTCTCACAACACAACACAAACCCAAAGTCGTTCGTGAATATGAAATAAATATTGGGTGAATGACTGGGATAGTTGTTGGCGGCATTATGGAGCTGTCTGTCTAGACCCACTGATGCCACAATGTTGAGAACCACCAGAACCAGAATTATAAGCGTTTTATAGTTTGTATATTCTTGTTTAACAATTTTTTGGTCTTTTCGCCTATGTACACCTATCATCATCATCGTCATCATCATCATCATCATCATCATCTGCTGGCAGGATGGCAAGGAAAGCAGGCAGGATGATATCAGGAGCAAAAACACATCAGTGAAACTTTCATAGAATGTTTTTTTTCTTTCCTAAAATTTTGTTGTTGTTTTTGTTGTTGTTGTTGCTACTTTTTGTATTTTTTATACATATATATTTTTTTATTTTTGTTTTTGGCGTATACATGATGCTGTTGATGTTGTTATGCAGCAGAAACGGCAACAGCAGTAGAAGCAGCAATATAAAAATCATATAGTGAAATACATTTCAGGATGTGGTATATATCCTTGTTATCATATTTTTTTTTGATATACACATGTTTACATTTTATAACATAAAAATAACATATAGTACTTATAAAATCGAAAATACATAGGTATAAATTGTATATATGTATGTATGTATGTAGGTACATATTATACATATATTCAGAATATAAAAAAAACAGTTATAATAATATATAAAGGATGTATAGATAAATAGGTAGATACTAGATAGTAATAGCATTCATAATAGTCATCATCATCAACATCATTTTATCTTATGGACAGAGAAAAGCCGAAATCGAAACCAATCTTTTATAATAATAGGGACTGACTAGAGTGAAATTGGAATATATGAAGTATAACATATATACTCGTATGGTTAGATTCTGATGGGGGTTCTGGTAAGCATCACAGAACCTAATTCTGTAATGTATTTGGTCTGCAATATAATGACAATTATGATGTTTCTAGCAGATGATAATACGATTATGAAGCATCATCATCATCATCATCATAATAATGTATAGTATAGGTACTTTTCTGGTATACAGAAATAAATGGCATTCAAAAGATGGAATTACTTTTAATCAGTGAATTGTATTTTTGTAAATACATACTCGTATAGGTAGATACTATACTACATACATAATACACATATTTATATGTATTATGAAAATGTTGACTGTTGTTTTTGCTGGTGCTGATGCTGGATTAAAGCCTATTTTATGTCACACAGCAATTTTCAATTGATGATAATAGAAATTATTGTATGTTTATACATACAACAGCACATATTGTTTCTTGTTGAATAATTTTAAATAATTGAAAGGAATTTTAACCAAAAGAAAAAGAATTCTATAAAAACAAAAAAAATTGTTTTTCTATTATTATGAACATTCTTATATTGTATATGCACACAAAGTACGCTTACATATAGATGATAAGTAGTAGTTATATGCAAAAATTTGAATATGTTTTGATTGAGATTTAAATAGAAATTCCATGTAGGAATCAATGTCGTATAGAATTTTGTTAAAAGCAAAAAATCAAAAATAATGTTTTTAGCACAAATAATTTTTTATTTATTTTTTTTAAAATTATTTCACCATCACTTTTGCTCCTATTTTTTTATTGTTTGTTTGTTATTTTGTTCGGTTTTTAGTTCTTTTCAATTAAAAAAAGAGAAAAAAAAAAAATTGAAGGTAAACAAAATCATAAAGTCATGATGATTTTGTTGTTTTTCATTGAAATTATTATAATCAATTTTTAAGTTGAATAAATTTCTCATTTCTCATTTAATTTCAATTGATTATTTATTTATTATCATCATCAATTATTTGTAAAAAAGAAAAAAAAAACAAACATGTGTATAGGCATGTACAGAAACTTTTTTCTTTTTTCTTTCTATATTTTTTTTTCTACTTCATAAAATAGTCAGAAAAGAAAAAAAAATTAAATGAAAAAAGAAAATGACAATGAAAATAAAATAAGGATATGAGAATTATTGAAAAAAAAAAAAATCAAAAGTTAAACAATATAAAAGGATTTCCTTCTCAAACCCAAATGATGCATTATCATCATATTCAGATTATTATATTTTACAAAAAGAAGAAAAAAAAAAAACCATATTTTATATTTGAGCTGATATATATTAAATTTTTTCCTCTTTTTTAGATGCCATTTATTTTGATAAATTTCAACTATATGAAAAAGCACTTTTTTTTTTTGCAAAAAGAAAAAAAAATTATAATAATTTTTTTTTTTCAATGACTACATTAAAAATCAATCATTCATAAATTTGCGTTCATAATTCAGCTATCACACGGTGGTAATCATTCTCTATAAGTCTCGCACAGTATGTATACGAGAGTATATGTATAAATTAATAGATATCTTCATATACATATATTTTGTATTTATATATACATTCATTAATATACATATATATACATGCATAAATATATATATTTAAAATTTACAAATACATATATGAAAAATATGATGCATAAAATCATCATCATCATTTCCATATAGTTTTATAGTCATTTTCTATCGATTAAAAAAAAAATATATAGGTACATATATATGTATAGAAATGCGTATAGATATTTTGTATATGTATGTACAAATACCTATATATATTATTTTTTTTTTTCGTCCTTTATAATATACAATTGTTCGTTTATTTTTTTAAAATTTTCCTTTTTTTTTTTTGTATATTATATGTTCAACCGTCATTATATAATCATTTTCTCGTCATCATATCATCATTATGTGATACAACATATCATATTTTATAGATATATAAAATTATTTTCAACATCATCATCATCATCATTACAGGTGTATAATTTATGATGAACAAAACAACAAGATTTAAAAATTAAAAAAAAAAAAAAAAAAAAAATTAAAATATAAAAAATAAAATTGGTAGAAAAAAAAAAGCTTTGTTTGCAAAATAAAAAAAATTTAAAGTAGCAATAAAAATATGTACTATATAAAAAAAATTAAAATAAAATAATATAAAGGATTTTTATTTACAGTATGTGCAATGAATGTAATTATTTGATCGAGACTATATTATAGTTACAAAAAAAAAAAAAATAATAGATAATATAACATAAACCTGAAAAATACTGAATGAAAAAAAAAATACATATATAAAATTTATCTGTAAAATGCGTTCACTAAAAATAAAAAAATAAAATATAAAATGTTAAAAAGTATGTAAAAAAAAAATTATTACATATTTGTAGAACATGCCATTGCACGATGATGATGATGTTGATGACAATCAAACCACTTTTACTATCATCCAAATGTTTTTTTTTTTACAATTCATTGACTTTCGCCTGTTTGTCATTGTTTTTGTTTTTTACTTTGCATTGATTATTTAATTTATTTGTTTTTGCGTCATGATGATATGTTTGTTTTAAAAAAAAAAAAAAAATTAAAAAGGACATACGGTGATTTGGTAGGGAGGATATACACACATACATATATGATGATAAATTTTTATAATATTAATTTTGTAAAAATCAACAGAAAATGTTTTTTTTTGTTTCATGAAAATATAATTAATTTAATGAAAAGTATTTAAAAAATATGAACTTTAATTTTTTTTTATTATTCAATAAAATGATATCTCATTCTCATAATTATGAGTTTTCATATACATATTTGTTATTTATGTATGTTTTTGTTTTTTTCGTTTGTTTTGTTTTTAAATTTAATTTATTGAAAAGTATACATTTATAGATACTTTTTTTTTTCCAATTAAAAAGAAAAACAAATTTATTTGATTATGTTGCTGCTCAAAAATAAAATAAAAAATAAAAAATGATATTTTTGTTCATTTCATTTAGTTTTTTGTTTTTTTTTTCTCGAATTGTAAAGAAAAAAAAAATAAAAAACGGTAAAAAAAAAGTTCAATTACATTTCAATAAAAATTTCATATTATTTTATGATTTGTTTTTTTGTTTTTCGTATATTTTTATTTAATGGTTTATTTTTATTGGAATAAAAAAAAAACAGATGGTGAAAGACAAACTGTAATATCCTTTTTAATTAATATAATTAAATAGCGGGATTTATAATAATTGATAAAAAAAAAATGAAATTCAATATAATGAAATGTATATTTTCGACCAAACATTTATTTTAAAATACAAATGTTACGTATTTTTTTTGTCTTCATATAAAATCGGGAAAAAAATAAATGAAAAATGAAAAAATAAATAAATAAAAAACAGGATTATAATTGAATGAAAGGATTGTGTTAAAGATTTTTTTTTTTAAATTTTATTTTGAATTTTTAAATTAAAAATATTAAAGCCAAAATGAAAAAAAAAAAAAAAACAAACAAACAGACAACTTGTAATTTACGATTAATGATATGCAAATCGGCTTCATACTTAATCCGTATAATTTTTTATGAAAAGGATCATTAAATCCTTAATGTTTTTTTAATGAAAAACTGTGGATAGCTTAAGGTAGTATTTTAAAGTCCATTTCACTTCAATGATTGATTTAAAAAAAAAAAAAAATTAAAAAAAAAACTTTTTCTTTCATGATTTTTCATATTATGTTTCTTCTCATACAATCATATCCTTAAATATTCAAATTTCATAGTCTTTAAAATCAATTACTCGTATTATTTATGTTTTTGTTGACTCTTTAAATTTATTACTTATTATTTTTATTTTAAAGAGCAAACTTATGATTTATAAAACATTTTTTTTATTTAATACTTTAAAGAATGTTTGTTTTCGTTTTTCAGATTTCTGAAATTCCTTAAAAGCTAAATCCTTAAACAATAAAAACAAGGGAAGAAAAATAACAACAACAAAAAAATAAACTAATGAAAATTACATACATACATACATATATGTATTTTATATTCCATGTATGGATGTTCAATTTGAAATCAAGCAAAAAAAAAAAATGAAATGAAAAACAGCAAACTCCTTTTTTTTTACATGTTAAAATGATGATTTTGTTTTTATTGCTAAATCTCTGGGAATAAATTGTATGGTAAGCCCATAAACTGAATAATATTTGAATTTATTTGTTCTACGCATGAAATTATCATCATCTTTATATACATATATGGTGTAAAAACTTAGATGCATATATAAAATGTTAAGCATTTTTTTTTAGTATCTGTAGCAATAGAAAAGTATGAAAATTATATTTATGTATGGCAATAGATAAAATGTATTTAAACATGAAAAGCAAAAAAAAAAAAAAAAAAAACGAATAGATTCGCATCTGGTGAAAGCGAAAACAAAACCATAGTAGAAGAAAGTTCCAACAAAAAAAAAGTAACAAACAGCAAGAAATACACCAACAAAAATGAAACGGTTAAAATTACTCTCACCACCCACATTCACATTTGGTACCACATTCCAGTACTTTGTTTTGTTGTTGTGTTGTAATTTACCGGATTTGCGGAAAAGATAGTGCAAAAAGAGGATTTTCGAAAAATAGTAAAGTAAGTATGTAAATATGTACATATATCCTTAAAAGTTTTTTGTATGAGGCAATCAGAATCAAAAATTTACTTATAATGGAATTTCAAAGAAAAAATGTAGTTAATCATCTTTGTGTTAACGCTTGTGGTAAAGAGGGTTTGTTTGTTTTTTTCGTTTTGTTTTCCTTTTTTTTTTTTTGGAAAATTTTTTTTCCTCTACCAAAGAAAATACATCTTATAAAAGATTAGACAGACTGTTTACAAAAACGTGACAAACACATGAAAAAAAGGGAAAAGAATAAGGAGGAAAATAATAATAAAGGGGGGTGGAGGGGAGAAAAAAAAATGTCAGAAAAGATTTTTCTTAAATTTTTGCGGGTGGTAAAATTTTCAATTTTTCATATTCAACACGTGATGAAAAGAAAATGGCTCGTGTTAAATTTAAATAAAGAAATCGTCGCTGTTACTTCTTAAAAATGGAAAGAACTTTCACTTGTAAGGAAATTGGAAAAAAAATAAATTTGAAAAGGGAGGAAATTTAAATTATTACGTTACTGAAAAAATTAGTCAAAAAAAAAAATTGAAATTTTCAGAAGTGTATTTATAGAACTGTCACTTAAACGTACAATATGCTAATAAAGACAAACAATGCTGATTTCTATATACATATACATACATACTACATATTTACTGTAGCTTATGAAAATGTTTTTCAGTAATGTAAACTAAGACAATAAAATTTTTATTTTTTGTGTTTACATTTAAAAGTAATTTAAAGTCCTTTAAAAATGAATTTTGTGATAAATTTTTGTTTATTTTGCATTTTTTTATCACCATGAAGAAGAAAAAATTGACAAAAATTGTTTGTATAACTTTTTCTTCTAGTTTTACGTTAGAAAAAAAAAAGTAAAATTGCAATTACTAACTGTTAAAGCATAAAATTTAAATAATTTATCAAAGATTTCAATTTAAAACAAAAGAAAAAGGACAAAGAATTTTTTTTAAACAAGATATTAGAAATTTTTTTTTTTTTCATTATTTTAGGAAATAGATTAGTTAAGCAGATTTTGATTCTGGATACCTCATAAATCTATAGAAACTAAGTAAATACATATATTAGTTTGTTTTTCTTACATATTAATATAGAATAAACCATTTTCATTGTACATACATACATATATGTATATTTGGTACATTTTATCAACAATAATAATTCTAAAAAATTGGAAACAAAAAAGACACACACAAATTCTAAAATAAGTATAACATAATTATATTAACAAAATTTACATATACTCGTACACACGTGTTATACATACATTATTATATTATGTATGTTTTTTGTTATTATTATTTTAATTTTTATATTTTATTCCTCAATGAGAGTATGTACATTTACAAATAATTTTGTTTATATGAAGAAAAAACATGTGTATAAAAATCTGTATCTTATAATATGTCTGTATGTATCGTGTATGTCATACATATAGGCCAAAACCTCCGAGATAGAAAACTATTCAAAGCCGTGAAGTAAGACAACTTTACTCACACATATTATAAAGCCAGAGTATTGCTGCTATTTTCATCTGATTACGTATATACGAAAAATGAGAATTATACGATTTCGTTTAAAATCAAAAAGGAGAATAATAGTAATAATTGTAGAAGATTTGAGTATTCTTGAACAATGAATAAGTAGTAACTAAGAAAAGCAAGCGAAATGGAATTCGGTAGTTAAATGTTAGAACAATGCCGCGGAAATGCAGAGGTCTCGGGTTCGAATCCCAGTGGAATCGATTGTCGTTTTTGTTGTTCTTAGTCTACTACGTAGGTTGCTATTTATGTATCCGGAATTGGCAACACTAGCGTTTCTAGGTGACATCTGTCATAGCCATCGTGAAGTTTGACACTTTTGACAGTATACGTACTCAGAACGTTTTGTCATTCGAACGGTTGTTTTGTTTGTTATAGTGATTGCAAAGTTTTATCTCAGTGCAAAAATGGAATTACCGCGTGAAAATTTTCGTGCTATGATTTATTACGACGTGGATTATCTCAAGACAAGTGTATCGATCAACTAACTTTGAATTTCGGCGATGAAACACAATCTAAAAGCACTGTATACCACTAGTTCAGTGAATTCAATCGTGGCCGTCGTTCACTCACGGAAGAATTTAAAGAAGGTCGTCCAAAAACTGTTTTTGTGCCAGAAAACATCGAAGCTGTGGGCGAACTGATAAAGCAAGATCGTCATGTGACATACCGTGAGATTGAGGCATCCCTGGGCATTAGTATGACAAGCATCCATAAAATATTGCACGAACATTTTGTTTCTTTGGGAAAAATGGACACGTGGCTACAGTGCCACTACAGTATCGTAAAACAGTCAATTCTGAATGGTACACAACCATTTGTTTGCCAGAAGTCTTTGGAGAAATAAGAAAAACCAACCAGCGACGCCGGATTATTCTTCACCACGACAATGCGAGCTCTCACACAGCGGCTCAAACAACTCAATATTTAACCAGTCACAACATCGAATTAATGGGTCATCCACCGTACAGCCCTGACTTGGCACCCAATGACTTCTTTTTGTTCCCGTACGTGAAGAATAAACTACGTGGTCAACGATTTTTAACTCCAGAAGAAGCGGTTGATGCGTTCAAAATGCGTGTTTTCGAGATACCTCAATCGGAACGGAAAAAGTGCTATGAAAATTGGTTCAAACGCATGCAAAAGTGTATCGATCATCAAGGAGAATATTTTGAAAAACAATAAAATAACTTTCAATGAAAAATATTTGTTTTTGTTTGTTATTCCGGATACATAAATAGCAACCTACGTACAAGTAATAATAAAATTAATATAAATTTAATTTAAAGAAATAAAACAAACTAAAAACATCACGATTAATGAGTTAAATATTTTAACATATACATACATATACAGGGTGATTCCGTTACGGTGTCCGACCGGGAAACTACGGATAGGTCTCGGCGAGGGGAACAAAAAATCGTATTGGTGGGGGGGGGGGCAATCTCAACGATTTAGGAGTTAGAGGGGGTTAAAGATTTTTGGTACTTTTTTCATATTTTACCCTATAACTTTTTACAAGGGCACGCTAGGCTCACCAACTTTTTTACATAATTGTGAAGGACTCCTGTGCCTTTCCATCAACATCTTACCTGCTGCTGTGTCTCCGACCATTCAGAAGTTATAAGGCCTCAAAACCATAATTTTGTCATTTTGTCACAGATTTTTAGACTTTAACCCTGCTTTACTCAAAAAAGGCTTAAATTAACCCTCATTTTTTGTTGCAGAAAATAAAGGCTCAATTAATTCTACATCGATTTGCTATCTTCATTTTTTCCAAAAAATGCATAGTTTTCGAGATATTGAGGAAGACGTCTCTCGAAAACTGTGCATTTTTTGAAAAAAATGAAGATAGAAAATCGATGTAGTATTAATTGAGCCTTTATTTTCTGCAATAAAAAATGAGGGTTAATTTAAGCCTTTTTTGAGTAAAGCAGGGTTAAAGTCTAAAAATCTGTGACAAAATGACAAAATTATGGTTTTGAGGCCTTATAACTTCTGAATGGTCGGATACACACCAGCAGGTAAGATGTTGATGGAAAGGCACAGGAGTCCTTCACAATTATGTAAGAGAGTTGGTGAGCCTAGCGTGCTCTGTAAAAAGTTATAGGGTAAAAGTAAATATGAAAAAAGTACCAAAAATCTTTAACCCCCTCTAACTCCTAAACCGTTGAGATTTCCCCCCCCCCCCCCCCACCAATACGTTTTTTTGTTCCCCTCGCCGAGACCTATCCGTAGTTTCCCGGTCGGACACCGTAACGGAATCACCCTGTATATGTACATGTGTTATAATATTTCTTAATAGATTCTATATTGAAAAAATTCATAGGAATTTCCTAGTTTTCGGGCACTAGTTGTTGAATTATAGTTTCTAGATCTCACATACATTTTTAGAGAATATACATATTACATAATTCAAATGCTTTATAATCTAGAATTGTATTTAATCGTTTGTAAAATTTTAAATATTATTTTTATAATAATTAGCATATGTATTTAGCAATCTAGTACGTAATATTTTATATTAACGAAACGTTTTTTGTTATCAAATTCACATATGTATACAAAATGTATAAGGACCTGGGACGCAATTCTGTATGTAAAAACGTAAAAAACATTTTACATTTGATGTTTCGTTTCAAATATGTAAAGTAAATGCTGCATAAACTGCTGAATCGTATTTATAATATAGATTACTCCGGTAAAACGTCGAATCATCAAGTGACAAGTAACGTAAAACAGTAAATCGCATTTTTATTATCATCTTTTCTAGTTTTTTTGCAAAATTTAAACTATTTAGTGGATATAGTATCGTAATACGGTAAGTTATATTTGTAATAAAATCTTCTTTGTCCATTTTTTCATATAAATTGAAATTTTCTGATATTTTTATTATCTTGTGATGTTTTTGAGGTATTGCCATTTAGAATTTATATGAATTTTTAAAATTTAATTTTTCTAAATTGAACAAATTCAAATTTATGTTTTTTTTTTCTTCAAATTTTTTTACGAATTTATATTCACATTTACACAAAAAATATTTCTGTGTACACTTTACATATTTTTTGACAGTTGACTTTACGTTTATATGGTTGAAGAATCGCAAAGTCGGTGTAAACTTTACATTTTCACATATCACGGTTACAGAATTGCGTTTCTGGTGTATTACGCTTTTCACTTCGATTTATTTTATTTAAAACAAACGAATAATTTAATAATAAGTTGTTTCACACTAATACATATAAATTTATTAAATAACTACTCTAGAGTTTCTTACTTACTAATTATTCAATTAATTTCAAAACTAAAAAAATTAATCACATCATTCACCATTTGTCTACATATGTATGTCATAAAAATCAACAAAATGTCAAACTACTCATCTATGTACATTTGCAATGACTACTTCACGGCTTTGAACAATATATGTACTTTTTCTCTCTCGGAGGTTTTGTATAGGCTCAGACCTTTATGTATTATAATTTTGCTTTTAGAGACAATTATATTGGTGAAATAAAACTAAACATTGTTGTTGTTGTTATTACTATTATTACTATTATTTTGATATTTTAGCATGTGCTTAGGGCTTAGGGAAAAAATTTTATACTTTGCAGTATACATACGTACATATATACATATATATATATAAGTTCTACAATTGTTAGTTTAAGCAATTTTCCAAAACAAAAACAACAATACACAATAACATAAATGCAAAAAAATAGGTTGTATATAAAAAAACAAAAATCCTTTCAAATATTTCAATCCTTTACAAAAAAAAATTATGTACGAGTATTAAACGATACTATTTTCCAGTCTCTATATAACCGCAAAAAATCTTTTTGTTGTTGTTGTGTTTCAATAATTTTCAATGATTTTATACATACATACATAATGTGTTTCATAATTAAAAGGATATAAATTATGTTAAAATAGTGTATGTTGTAAAAACAAAAAAACAAAAAAAATCAAACCACATTGTTTTGCTTTGTTTCCCATGGTTTGCTGTTGTATTTTTTGTTATTGCTTAAATTCTTCATTAAAACTTTCATCAAGGATAAGAAAGTATTAAAGGATAATTGGATCTCTAAATATTGTTATAATTTTTATTGTTTTTGAATTCTTATTAATACTTATAAAAGTTGGAAAACAAAAGAAAATGAATTTTGTTTAAAATTGATTTGATCCTTTCTTTTCTGGAATTTTTTTGCAAATATGTATGTATGTAAAAAAAGAAAAACAGAAGTTTTGCATAAGATTCATTTTATTTGTAAAAGGAAAAATGAGTGTTTTTAAAAAAAAAATTATATACATATATTATATACATATATATACATATGTATATGTATGTATATATGTACATCCAAGGCGACCATCATTAAATTTTCATCTTAAAATTTTATAAAAAATTTGTTTCTGTATGTACTATAGTAGGTCCTTTTTTTCATAGAAAATTTCTACTCAACCTGAGGCAAAGATTTTTGACTATTTATTATGTTTTTCCTTAGAAATTTTGTACGTTTTGTTTCCATGAAAATTTTCTTTTATATTCTCTAATATAAATTTGTTCTGAAATGAAAAAAAAAAAAAGAAGAAAATGTCGTTGCGACATCGTTCGGTCAATACTTACTTACTTACTTACTCCATGCCGCTACAGCCCGTCAAGAGCTTTGGCTTTCCTCAACACATCTATCCAGTGTCTCTAATCGCTAGCTATTTCTCTCCAGTTTTCAAGTTTAAGCTTTACGACGTCGAAGTGGTGGAGTAATGGTATGGTATGGTATGGTATGCTAAAGATGTAGGAAACCTCTTATTTATTGAAAATATGATGAAAAAAGAAGATTATCTAAAAATCCTAAAAGAACATTTAGAAATTAGCGCCGAGCAGTTGCAGATGGGACGAAATTACTACTTTCATCATGGCAACGACCCCAAACACAAGCCTGAAACGGTTCGTAAAGACGAACCAAAGGGATTGCTTATAACATTTCTTATTTTCTAAAAACTCCTCCGCAATCACCAGATTTGAATCCCATAGAAAACCTATAGGATGAGTTGGAAATAAGGGTAAGAAAAAGGTATATAAGAACAAAGGATGAGTTAAAAGAGGCTCTGATTGAAGAATGTGCAGAAATTGACTCCAATATTACAAAAAATTTAGTATTTTCTTGGAATTCAAGATTAAGAGAAGTATTAAATACACATAGACCAAACACAAGGACCCAACAAAATACTAGGAACAAAATATGTATTGAGAATTTTTTGCAGTGAGATTCAACTGTGCCTTCACTTTTATACACGTTAAAATATCTTGTTATTTTTTGTTTGTTTTTCTATAAAAAAATTAATTTTTGAAATTGTTGTTGTATCTATAATAATTAAATGGTTTTTATACTTCAAATGTATTGCTATTTTAAATAAGTATTGTTTTTAGTTTGTACGCAAATAATGTTTTTTTTTCTAGAATTTGCATGTGTGCCATAACTTTTGTCCATCACTGTATTTTAAAAGTGTAATTCCTCTGAATTACCACAATTCAGTTTATCGTCTTCTTATGCAATGGGATTATAACACCGGTATGCCAATCATTTGGCATTGTTTCTGCCTCCCATATTGTCTTTATCAGTTGATGAATATGCAACTGTAGTTCTTCACCACCCTTCCTTATCATATCACTACTAATATTATCAATACCAGGAGATTTATTGTTTTTAAGTCTACTTATTTGCTGGCCCACTTCATCAAATGACGGCGCTGGAATGTGCTCATGATTTTCAACAAGATTCTCATTAACATTATTTAGTATTTCTGAGAAGTATTCCACCCATCTCTTCAATATCTCTTTTTCATTGTTGATGATCATACTGTCCCTGTCGCTGCATCTATTAGTCCTTGATTAAAAACCATTTTTTATTTCATTGGTTCTATTGTAGAACTTAGGAATATCCTCGTTTCCATCAGCTTCCTCTTCTTCAACCTAAAGATCTTGTTAGCAGCATTTCTTAGCGTTTTATAATTCGTCACGTTTGCACGTGAGCTTCTCTGCATTATTTCCTGTCGCGCTTGATTTTTGATAAGTAGAGCTTGCTGGCATTTATTGTACCTTTCTTATATTTCCTGGGACTAAGGACTTTCCAAGTTCCACCTACGACATTTCTTACTTATTTGACTTTTAGCAACCGCAAATCTGTTTCTAAATTTTACACATACTATGTAGCTGTCTGTATCTGCACAGGCACCTCTAAAACTCCCCACATTTAAGACGTTACCGAAGTGTCGGGCACTTATTGCCATATGGTCAATTTGATTTGCATATTTACCGTTGGAGACTTATGATCAAAACATGTGCTGCAGATTACCATGTGTTTTGTCTGTGCGAAATCTATTAGTCTTTGCCCATTGTTGTTGGTAGTGCGGTGCAAGCTGTGCCGTCCAACTATAGGCCTGAATTGTTGTTTTGTTTCGTTCCAATTTGTACACTCATATCTCCTAGGAGAATTTTTATGTCGTTTGCTGGTATTTTATTTCATGCTCTGTTACTCTGTGTACTTGTTCATAGAATTTATCCTTGATCTCGTCATCTTTTTTTTCTTCTTTCGTTGGAGCATGCCATATACTAAAGCTACGTTGAAGTACCTTGTTTTAAATCTAAGGAAGCACAGTTCAGTGATGGGTTGGAAGTCCAGCACCAACACATGAGATACTTCTTCTTACTATGAAGACGTTAAGTCAATACTACTCGGAATTAATTGTTCTATTTAGAAAATTTTCTTTTCAATGCTCATAAGAATTTTCATTGTGAAAAAATCTTATTTCTTCACATTCTTTTAAATTATAATAATGTTTCCGTTGGAAAAAGAAATATTTGAATTTTTTCATATTTATTTTAGAAGTACTGAAGGGCTGATGGTAGTTCCTAATATTTTATGTAGTTGCTTTTGCTTATGGTAAGTAAACAGAGTCACCAAACTATTCCAGTACCGAGAATTGGTGCTGGTACTCATTCAAAGCTGAGTGAACTTAGATGGATTCGATGTCGAGACCTTCAGCAACAGAAGTCAGCATTTCACAGCTTTCACCAACGAATTTAGTGGTTCGCAATTTGTATTTCTTTGTAGGTGCATTTGTGACAGAAAAATTGTCAAAAAAACCTCAAGTAACTACTTAAAGGGGCTATATGTTCCCATGAGGCATAACAAGCACAAGAAAAATTTAGATGTGTACCCTAAAATTAAGTAAATAAAATAATAAACTAACATTATTTTTCTGTTTAAAAATGTTTTCCTTATTCCTTACAGTCTCTAGGATTTGAAAATTATTGGTTTTATTTCGTTTAAAAAAAAAAGGTGTTTTTTTAAGTTATAAGTTTAGCATATTTATGTATACAAAAAATATATATAATAGAAAAAAAATTATATATTTCTAGATGAAATTTAAAGGCACACTTTTCAAAAAAAAAAAGCATGGAAGGAGTATGAAAATATGAACCCAATTGCTAATACATTTTTTGTCTATTATGATAATTAAGGATTCTTCGTTTAAAATACTTTAATTTTAATTTTTCTCGATACGGTAAATTTGTGTATGTATATTTTATTTTTTTCTTTCATTTCAAATAAAAGAAACAAGATACAATTTTGAGCTTTTAACGAAATTTTAGATATATCATATCATATATTTTTAACATATCGAATCTTAAAACCTGAAAAATGATTTCAGAAAATTTTACAAGAAGCATTTAAAAAAATTTCAAGTACATATTTTACAGATTAAAAACAGACGATAATATTTTAGATATAATATACTCGTATTTTTCAACTAATTTAATCGTTTCGTTAAGTTAACAAATTATTTTATTATTAATTTTTTGTAAAGAAAAATTTTCTTTTCTCTAGTATTCTAGAGAAAGTTTTATAGAAAAATCGTTATTTCAAACATTTTTTGAATATTTTCCGACACCGAAATTTCTAATGTTGATAAAATTCTCTACCAGATATTATAAAAGGATAACTCCAGCACAGTATATGTTCATTTTTTTTTGATGCCTGACTAAAGGTTGAATATATGTACATACATATTTGAAAAAATCGAAAAGTCAAGATTTCTAAAACAGGTTTTTAAAGAAAATGAAAAATCTAAACCAACAGATTTCTTAAAACAAATGTTGTCATTGACTTTACAATAAATTCCGCATGTTCCAAAAAGTTGGAGTCTTTGGAGCATTATAAGAATATGCTCCAATGCTCCATCTAGAAGAATATGGATTAAATAAAAGATAGTTTAGGTTTGTTTCACGTTTGTTTTAGGTCATATTCGTACTAATTTTAGACACGTTTTTATATGATTTGAAATTTTATTTTATTTATTTATTTATTTTTTTTTTCAAAAAGGTTAAATTGATGGATCATATAAAATTGTTCTTGTTTCATTTTCCAATATTGAAAATAGTTTTAATAAAATCAGTAAAAAAGGTTATGAAATATTTTATAAAATGAACAATTCAAATTTTTTTTATAAATTTTAAATTCGCTTTAATTATTTGATAATAAAAAGCGACACCTAAACAAAATTTTTATATAGTTTTTATCGTTGTCATCATATAAATATTATTTTAAATGTTATGTACCCAAAAAGGCGAATTTAATTTATTTAATTATATATTCTTGCTAGCTTGTATTATTTTTTTTTTCTTGTTTCTCTTGCTTCACCATGTTTCAAATGACTGAATATATGTACATCACAGCTTTTTTTTTTTTCTTTTTTTTTTTTTTTTAATAAAAAAAAACAACTCTTATACTCTTATCTTTTTTAGTTGTCTTTCATGTATATTGCTGAAATTCCGATTATATATTCAGAATTGAGGCCGAATTAAATCATATCTGAAAGCTATAAGAAATACATAAGAGTCGAATAAGTCATTTCGATTTGTGTGCCATTTTAATCTAGAATCTTATTACACAAAAAAATAATAGTAAAAAAAAAAAAAGTAATCATATATTTTAAAATAAAAAAAATTGAATTAAATAAAAAATAATATAAAATCATTATTTCAAAAAAAAATATTCAAGTTAAATAGAAATTTTTTTTTTTTTTAAAAAAGTGCTTTTAAATAATTATTCAGTAGATAAAAATTCTAATTGGCACACAAAAATTCTAATTAAGATATTGAGCAAAGTTACAATATAAAAATTTAAAAAATAAAATAAAAACGTAATTGAATATTCGACAGGTAAAAAGTTGATCGTAAAGTTGAAAAAGTAAATAAGAAGAAAAATAAAAAAAAAATTTTCGTGAAGAAAAATAAAAAGTTAGAAGAAAAAAAAAATATAGTGGCATAAGTGTATGGTGAACATAATTATAATTTATTTTCAGACATACACAGGTAAGACTTTTTTTTTCTGAAACACAAATTGACATTATAAAAAAAAGAAAAAAATAAGAAAAGAGTTTTGTTTTAGATCACGGCAAAAATTATATTAACGAAAAAATTAATTAAAGATAGTGAGAAGAGAAAAAAAAAATAAATATACCTATACAAGAAGAAAATTAGGGGAAAAAAAAAAGTTTAAAAAAATTGTGTGTTGTGATTAAAAAAAATTTTTAGGGGTTAATAAATTAGGTAATTTTTCGATTTTTTTTCTTTTTTTTTTCAAATTTTCCCATTCATTTTTGTTTTAAATATATTAATTTAAAACAAAACAAAAAACACACTTGAATATGTTTTTTTTTATTTGACATCAATTTATTATAAAGTGAAAGTTACGAAAAAGTGATAACTTGTAAATTTTGTGCGAATTCGCCAAATTTAAATGAAAAAAAAAAATTGTTCTTTTTTAAACAATAATTTTTGTATATAATAGAAAAATTTCAAAGTTAAAAGTCAATTGAAAAAATTGATTATTCATTTAATTATTATTATTATTTTTTTTTTCTGTTGTTTATATTATAATTTTTCGGTTTAGTTGTTGTTTTATTTACCTATGTATATTTTTTTTTCACGTTAAAAATGTGCGAACAAAATTAAATGAAAATTTATAATGTGTGTATATAGATACTAAAATACATAATTACGAACGAAGAAGAAGTATAGATAATGAATAAAATTGGAAATTTCAAAGAGAAAAAAAAAATAATAATAAAATATAATGAATAAATAATGCAAAAAAAAAAAAAAAACAAAAATAATAATAATAAGATAAAAAACCTGTTTGTATCGTCAATAAAATATTGGAATTGTAAAATAATATTATGTTAATTATGACCTCGTCGTAATGAAAAAAACAAATTAAAGTTTTTTTTGTTTTTGTTTTTTTTTTTTTGTTAACAATTTTTAAAAAGAAAAACAAAAAAAAAAGATATAATTTAAAAATAAATAATCATAATTTGGATGTCATCTAGCAGATTCATATACATATCTATCTATATACATGTGCAAACACATAGGTATGTACGTATGAAAAGTGATATATTGAAAAAAATAAAAAATATATAAATGTACATATGTATATGAAAACGTCGAAAATAAATAATTATTAAGAACTTTTTCAACTTGAAAAATAGAAAAGACACACACACACACAACAAGATTCTAACAAAAGTAGTATTGAAGAAGAAAAAAAAACAACAAGAAAACGTGAAAGAAAAATCATTATTTTATGTTAATTAAGTGCATTTCTTCACATCTCTGACACTTTAAAAATATTTTTATTATCTATCATCATCTTTTTCTTAAAGTTCCAAATTAGAGCAGAAAATAATAATAATAAAAAAAACATGCATATGTATATGTATATATATATACACACACACACGCAACACAGCGAATTGATATGAAAATTAATTAAGGTACAGTAAATCATATTTATTAATTTTTTTTTTTTTTTTTTTTTTTTTTTTTTTTGTAAATTTATTTTATTTGTTTTAAAGTAGATATATCTAGGTAATTTCTTTTCTTAAGTTTAAAAAAATTATTATCACTCGCCATTTTTTATTTTAGTTAATTTTTTTTTCTTTTTTGTTGTATCATTTTTAATAAAAGTCAAAATTACTTTAAAACAACAAAAAAATTGTTATTTATTTATTTTTTTTTTAAATTCAGCTCATC
The DNA here is from genome assembly GCA_932526495.1 of Bombylius major. NCBI lineage: Eukaryota > Metazoa > Arthropoda > Insecta > Diptera > Bombyliidae > Bombylius > Bombylius major. Next base: position 29,989,133 of record OW052046.1, on the reverse strand, counting down.
TTATACTATGGAATATATTATTATTATAATCTTATGTATGTAGTTAAAAAAAAAATATAGAGTATATCGTACAATTATTGGTATATGGCACATATTTTATTATTTTCTCAATAGAAATATATCGCATGTACTATAAAAATATGAAATTTTTTTCACACATGAAACATTATACATACATGTGTATATATACTTTTTTTTTTTTTTTTCAAAAAAAAAGAAAAGAAAAATAAAAAAAGATACATGATATATCCAATTATATGTAGAACAACATCATCATCATTATCATCACAGAGCTACATTATAGTTTTTTGTTTCCAATTAGAAATATGTACATAATATTTCATATAATATGTCGTCCGTGGTATATGTATGTATCATTCATGTATGAAATTTTTTAAAAATTCCTTTTGTATTTTTTTTTTCTTTTTCAAAAAAAAATTTTTCCTCTTAACATTTCTTTCTGTTGCTCCTCAGTAACTAATTTAATTCTCTCTACCTTATAAATTTTTTATAGATATATTTTTTTCTCTTATTTTTGTTTTTAAAGTTATACAACTCAGCTCTCATCAATGATATATCATATATACGTATATACATACGTATTTTTGAGATGTGGTACATACTTTTAATAATGTTTTTTTTTTTTTTTAATTTATTCTTTCTTTTAAAATGGTAAAGTCTTCTTCGTCCTCCATGGCTTGACAGGTCAACTCATGGTTGAAATGAAAATATATTATCATAAAAAAAATAAATATGTACATTTTTTTTTAATATTCATTAATTTTTCATTCACATGAAGTTGTCTTGAAAAAAATATTCCATGGATACGAATTACATACTTATATTTTTTTTTATCGTTTATCTGAAAATGCCTTTTTTTTTGTTGTTGTTTTATTTTTCCTAGTTGTTGTTTTTGTGGTGTTATTTTGAAGATTGCTTTGATAAAAAAAAAATTAAATTGTTTATAGTTTGAAATTTATGTTGGAATTTTTCACTTAAAATTCTAAAATAAAAAAGTAGATTTTTTTTTATAATTTCTAAAAATTAAGACAAATTTATAATAATGTATGGAAAACATATTACATATGTACGAGAGGGTGGGCTGATATAAGTAAGCTACCTGAAAAACTACATATTTACACCTAATTCAAAGTGATTTTGTTTTGTTTTGCTTTACAACTTGTCAAACTGCTAACAGTGCTAACTACAAGATCTTGAGCCGGTACTTCATTTAGTATTTGTGAAAAATTAAGATGGAAAAAAAGTAAGTATCATAACAGCATAATGCTTTTCCATCTTAATTTTTCAAATCTTTTTAAGCAATGGGTGAATGAGACAGTTGCTTTAGAGTAAGGAGATAAGATATAGACAAGCAACTAATAAGCATAGGTGATAGGTACTTGTCAAAAATTAAGTCGATACAAAATTAAGTTGAAGAAAAAGAATGTGTTTTGAATTCTTTTTTATCGTATTAATCTTGTATCATCTTAATTTCGTGCACTTTCACGCACTTCAGTTTCAAATGGAACTTTATGTTTTACTCTTTCACTCCTACGTAAAATGTATGTAAAATTATTTAGTGATTTTTTCCTTTTATTTACACGATGCTAAAAATTTGGAAATTAAGATGGAAAAAGAGTAAGTATCATAACAGCATAAGCAATATGATGAAGATGAATCAGCACCATCAGAAATTTGTTTGCTGAATTTAAAAGTGGCAGAACTAGCACAAGTGACGAACAACGTGGTGGCCGGCCCCGTAGAAGTAACAACAGTGGAAAACATCGATAAAACTCACGATATCGTAATGAATGACCGTAGACTATAGAGTTAAATTACGTGAGTTAGCTGATGCTGTAAGCACTTCAAAATAAATATTGGAAATATTTTAGATCAACATTTGAATATAAAAAAAAAAGATCAGCAATATGGTTGCCGCGCGGCGCGTTTGTTGACTGTTGACCAAAAACGTGAAAGAGCTATTATTTATTATGATTCAAATTTTTATTGTTATTATTTTTTTTACATTTTTGTTTTTGATTTAGCGCCATCTGACTTTTTCTTAATTCCAATTTCCAATAATGAAAAAATTATTGGCTGAAATTATTATGAAGATTATTTTTTAAATGGGTTAAAAAGTTAAAAAAGAATATCGTTGGAATAAAGTGTATCGAGGTTAAAAGGGACAACGTTAAAAAATAAAATATATATTCAGAAAAAAACCTATTTTCCTTATTGGGTAGCTTACTTATCACCAGGCCACCCTCGTATGTACATACATAAGTATATGCAAGAAGTTGTGAATGAATATAAAATTATAATGTTTTATGGTAATTCGATTTTGATGTGTTGTTTTGTTTACCATTGAGTCCTTTTTGGTAATTTGAAATTTGTGTTATGGCCTTAAAAAAATTTTTTATAAGATTCACGATTTTAATGGACACCTCAAAATTTAAGCTTAGCTTTAGAAGTTATGAGTTTTTTTTTCCAATGAATAATTAATTTTCAAAAAAATTGTTAATCTTTTTAAATTTCTTTTGAAAATTTTTTTTTTTTTTTTATTTGTATGAAGTGAAAATCTATGTAATAAATTGTTTGAAAAAAAAAAAAAAAGAAAAGAACTTAACAATAGAATTTAATTTACATAATAAATTTTATTGTTCATAAAACTCTCATTTTCATCTAACCTTACTGCATATAGTGTTATGAACTATTCAATGTGTAAATCAACTTTGTTATATATTTTTTCTTTATTTTCTATTTTCAATATGTTGCTAATTTTCATGTTAATTTTGTTTTTACATATGTTTTTTTTTTTTTTTTTGATATGCTTTCTGTTCTTAAATTTAAATAAACGGCACAATGTAGAATTCAAAAAAAAAAAAAATTAAAATAAAATACTTATGAAGCAATAAGAAAAGAAAAAAAACAACAATGTAGAATTTAAAGAACGAATAAAATAGATAAAAATATATAAATATTTATTTATTTTTTTTTATTTTGGTTGTTTTTTTTTTTTTAAATTTAAATTTATAATTCTAAAAAATATATAGGTAATATGCAGATACCTTGAAATTTTTCAACCAACATATATAATATATATAATATTATTTACACACCTGATCAAATAAAATTCAAATGATGATGTTACTTTTATTTTTTTCTCAATATATTTATTGGTATAACATATAAGAACTGTTTTTTTTCCCTTCTTTTCTAAGTACTTAGAGAGATAAAAAAAAAATTAAATAGGATCCTATAGTGTTTGTTTATATACGAGTATGTATGTATGTACATTAAGATATATATACATACATAAAAATGTATCTATAATTCAAGATAATTAATATCTTCTTTTATGAATTCCGGCAATTTATAATTTAATCTATCTTTTAATAAATAAAAAATTATAAAAAATGTTCAACAAAAAAAAAAATGAAAAAAGATAAATTAAAAAAACGAAAAAAAAAAGATAATAATAATTATGTTTGAATCTTTTTAGAATTAATATCTTTTATAGCAAAATACTTTTAAATACTTATGTGCATATTATACATATTTATATATACATAAAATGTATCCATATTTACATATATCTACACCTTTTTTCTTCTTAGTTTTCTTTTTTTTTTTTTTTGCTATTTTCTGTAATAATTTTTTTTCCATGAATTTGAAATTATATCTACATACGTACATTTACTACCTACATACATAATATACTATAAATGTACTAATGTATGTAATGTATGTATATATGTACATTAAATTGTGGTATAATATTTATACAAGAAAAATGTGTTTTGACACGTTTTTTTCAATTTTTATTTTTTCGTATTTTTCATATTTTTATTATTATGTAGGTTTTTCTTTTTTCGTTTCGTTTCGTTGAATTTCTTATTATTATTTTGTTTTTGTTCTTTTTTTTTTTCTTTTTTTTTTTAATAAATGTGTATGACATTTTTAAATTAAATTTACTTATTTTTTTATTTTTATTTGATTTTATTTCTCTTTGTTAATTTTTTTTTCAATTTTCCACTGTAATTCAATAATATAATCATTAAATATTGAATAAAAATCAGCTTGAACTGATTATGGATATAAAAAAAATAAAATCACCTAATGAGTTTCGATTTATAGCCTTTTGCTATTTTCTGGTATTTTTTTTTTTTTTTTTTTTTTTTTTTTTTTTTTCATAAAATTTTCCTAATGTAATTTGTTTCATTTAATTTTTAATGATCATTCAATTCATATTTGGATATGAACAAATTGTAAATTCTTTTTTTTTCTTTTTTTTATTTTGTTTTCTTTTTCTTTGATAGATTTTCATTTTTGGTAAGCGCTTTTTATGAAGCAAATAGAAAATTAGATTTACTAATTATCTTTTTGCTTTAAAATAAGAGAAATTGTGAAACATAATTATAAAATTCTTAGAAGAAAAATCTATTTATGATAAGGATATTTTCAATTGATACAAGTTTTCATTGAAATTGTAAATTTTTCTTATTTTCTTTCAAAAATTTGTTTTTTCTTTGTGAAAAATTATTTTTTCATAATGTAAAAGTACTTCTAATCAGACTCTGCAATATTGAATATTTTTTATACTATAGAAGCTATGAATATCCTTTATTCATATTTCAGTAACAGGTGTGAAATTAATCATGATATTATTCATGTTGATATTTTCTTTTTCGTTTTTTATTTTGAAAGTTATTTTTCTGAAGGACTAAGCTATTAAATTTAAGTTATAGCATTTCATAAAAAAATTCTCTTATAAAAAGAGGGAACAAAATTTATAAGCACCAATTACACTCCGTTTCAAAATATAACCTCATCCTTACCATGTATGTATATACTATATATGTACATATGTCTGATATGTCATATAACGAGTTGAATTTTTACAAACCTTTGTACTAGGATTTTGAATGACCTGATCTGTTGTGGTGACAATTTTTTTTAGATTTAATTTTAGAGAAATCCTACCGTAATGTTTAAAAATAAAAAAAAGGAAAAAAGTGTCTTTTGAAAACTGTTGCAAAATATAACCTCTATAATTTTTTTCAAAGCACATGTATTGAAAACATTAAGTTTTGTTTGTTTTTTTTTTTTTTGTTAGATTTTATTAATATTAAGGAGCTGCTTTCAATTAAAATCTAAAGACGGTTATTTATACTTTTATACAATTTTCTAATATATTCTCTTTTGTAACTCCATTTCACTCTTTCTATATTACTTTTCTTAGATCCTGTACAGTTTCATATTGTTTGCCGTTTGAAAAAACTTTTCTCCAATAAACATCTCGAAGCGTTTTCTATTATGTTTGACCATTGTAATGTTTGTGCATTATTTTCAGAAAATCAGCATTTGACTATACCTGTACTATGGATTATTGCACTATTTTGTTATAAATTTAAATGTTTAAATGTGAATTAGTCCATTTGAAAAAAAAAACGCGTAAATTAGTAAAATCAGATTTTAATTTTTTTTAAAGTACAACTTACCATTATTGTCGCTACAACACCCCATACTCTATAACAAAATCTCCACCCATTTTTCTACGTGATGATAAGTAACTTTCCTCTTTTTTTAAATCATGGAATTAAAACTTATAATTATTTGCTCCATCTAAATTAACTTCTTTCATCGGTGAAAATCACTTTCTGCCATTTTTCCTTACATGTTATGTGGTTCTTTGCAAAGTTAAAGCGATCTTTTTGGTGTTTTATAGTGAAATTATATCTTATATTATAACGGTTTTCAAAGACACTTTTTATCTTCTCTTTTTTTTTTTACTATACATTACGGTGAGATTTTTTTAAAATTAAATCTCAAAATTTATTTTTTGTAAAGGTGAGGTTATATTTCGAACGGAGTGTAAATCTACGGATAAGATAATATGAAGCTTACCTTCTAGTATTTTAGAATTCATCAAAAGCCTTAAACTTTAAGAAGCAGGAGCAACGCAAAAGATTTTTATAAGTTGAAATGCAACAATAGCCTCTAACAATCTATCTATTTATCTAGAAGGAACAGGTCCTTTTAAAGAAATGTAAAATCCTCGAAAAAACTATATCTGAATTGATCTGCTTTATTTATTTTTCTAATCAAATAATCTACAATATATGTATGTATATAGGTATTCTTCATGGGATCGATTTATTTGTTCTAAAATCTAAAATAAAAATGGTTTGAGTCCTTAAATAATTATTTTCACAATACATAATTTTATTTTCTTCTGATTAAGCAATTTAACCTATGACCTATATATTTTCTTAAATTTCAAATAAATCGATTATCTTGTGAAAAAGACTTAATTTTTTTTATTTTTTTTATTATCTATTATTATTATGAAAAAAAAATTGAAATGTATATGATGTGTCGACATTCGAATATTGAATTTCTTTTTGTTCTCCAGATCAAGATACTAAAATTAGAAGAAAAACAAAATTCAAGTCTTTGACATCGAAGGTACAATATCTAAAAAAAAAAAAAAAAAAAAAAAAATAAAATAAATTGAAATAGAAAACATTTATGATGAAAGAAAAAAAAAAAATATGAAAAGTTCAATTTCAGGTTTCATTGAACTGTACAGAAAAAAAAAACGGTAGTAAAATAGGAACAAAAAAAAAAAAAAAGAAGTATCTACTATCTGATGTGTATATTTTATCAATGTTGAATTGAATGTACACCTACTAACTAATAATAATTGTAATACTGAAAATGTTTTTATAGGTGAAAATGTTATTGTTGTTATTATTATTATTTTTTTTATTCCTCTTTTACCTATATGAGCCCACATAATATATTTAATATCCTTGAAATGAATGACGGTAAGACACATTTTTTTTTTTTACTTTTATTAAATAGAGGAAATTATGAAAGTGTAAAGAATTGCGTCCTGTTTTTATGTATGTTAAAAGGTACATGTATTTTATGTTGTGGAAATAAAAATGTATATATGTACTATATTAAAATATATATGTATGTATATTTATATACAATATATTGTGTAGTATATGTATATATAGGTATAAAATAATATAAATTTTATATTATTGTATCGATATGGTTGTATTATATATTATGTATATAATGTTCCATATACATTTCTGATATAAAACAGGACGAGTGTATTCGCCTTCATCATCATCATCATCAATATTATTTTCATATACTACATATATATTATTATACACTAAACTTTTTAAATACACAGAAATGTGGGGAAAAAAAATTAGTTTACTCTTGAACTAACACACAGGTACACACATATAGTATATATTATTAGAGATATGTATATTTTTATATATATGTATATATTTTATTTTATATATGTATGCATATAAATTCATGCATATATAGGTATATTCATATATGTACATACATTCTATTGGAATACGGCAATACTTAATTTTTATCATTCATTTTATCCTTGTCCACTTTTTTCTTTTTTATATACATATTCTAAAATGAATACAAAAGAAAAGATTTTTTTTTTTTTATTAGAATACATGCGCAAAAATTGATCTCCTAACCAATTCATAAAGATATTTTACCCAAATTAAGAAAAAAAAAACAAGGAACAAAAAAGGATATGAGAAAATAAAGTATAGAGTTTTTTACTCGAGCTTTAATATAGAATCAAGAAAAATCGTCGATTATACTTATTACTTATATTTTTTCTCGGAAAAATTTACTACGAAAAAAAAAAAGAAAAAAAAAATTGAATGAAAAAAAAAATATAGTTAAACTGAAAATTTGATGTCTTCTTAAATAGTTTAGTGTTACAATTATTTTTTTTCTTGTTTTATCGGTTTTTTATTGAACTTTTTCTAATTGAACTTTTGAAACAAAAATTTTTTAAAAATTGTGAGTTAAGTTACAAAAAAAAAATAAATAAATAAATAATAATAAACAAATTTTTCTTTTTATATTTTTTGAAAAATCATAGAGAAAATATGTGAAAAATGTATATGAACACGCCTTGTTCTTTGCAATGTGGAGAATTTGAAAAAATTTAAAAAAAAAAAACAGTTGAAAATTTAAGAAAATTTGTGTATGTGATTTTGATTTAGTTTATTTATTTTTTTTTTAAAATTTTTATTTTTATTTATTCATTTATTTTTTTTCTCGTAGTAAAGAAGAATAGGTTGTACATAAAGTAAAAGTAATTAAAATTTTTTGCAGGATTACAGAAAGAAAAGTGCCTTTCTATTTGATTTCAATAACTTTTTTTTTTTTTTTTTTTTTTTTTTGAGAATTAACATTCTAGTATTAACATTTGCGCATATTTTCCTTGAAATATAGTGGTGCCAGATTTTCAGTATATGTACTATATACCAAGAATTTTAAGAATATTTATACAGAAGATTTTTTGTTTGTTTGTATTTATCCTGTTTTTATAGTTACTGTTACTAGTAAATTTAAGTAACTGACTTAAAATGAAATTTTCATTATGTTAACAAACTAACATATTAACTTTTTTTTTTTATGTTCCTAGTTCAAAAATAATCTTTCTTATTATCGAAAAGACAAAAAAAAAAAAAAGTTGTTGAATGTTTAGATGAAGAAAAAGAAATTAAGAAAAAGTTATGATAAAGTTATACATACATAAAATATAATATGCATACATACATATGTAAGTATATTTATACGAGTAGGTATACATATGTTAGAAAATCATAATATACTTTTACTGACGTCTTCTAATAAATATAAAAGGATAGTAAAGGAAATTTTTATTTTATTTTTATGATTTTAATTTTTTTCCTCTTTTTTTTTTATTTTTATTTTAATAAAATAGATTAATATGTACAGCGAGGAATTGTGAAGAAAAAAAAAAAGATACGGGAAAATAGAAAATTCTGAAGAAGAAAAAAATCACTATGGTCACCCTTTTTCCCTTATTTTTTTTTTCCCGTGATAATGTGTATAATAAGTTCATTTACGCGTAATATGATGTATATGAATATTAATTACATTTATCGTTTTTTTTTTCTTCTTCTAGTACAATTTTTTGTTGATTTTTCCTACATACCACAAAAATTTATAAAAGTTCATTACTTTTGTAGAATTATAATGATAACATATAAATTTCCTGTTCATTTATTTATTTATTTTTTTTTTTTTGCCTCTCATCTACATATTCATTTGTCCCCCTAATTTATTTTAATTATTATTATTATTATTTTTTGTTGTGTTGTGTTGTTAAATAGTCAATAAAACAAAATTAAATGATAAAAAGACAAATGAAAAAAAAAAAAATTAACGTTGTGAAAAATAAAAAACTCGTTTTTTAACACAGAACCAATATAGTTAAAAAAAAAAAGAAAAAGAAAACAATTAGCAGCCAGTAGCAACAAAAAGAAGAAAAAAATCGCATTTGAAATTTGAGTTATCAGTTGAAAAAAATAAAAAACAAAAGCAGAAAAAGAAAAAAAATGACGATAATTCTGGGGACTGTATGTTTCATATTCTCCTCGGCTGGGTAAAATATATATTATGTATGTACATAGCCAGCAGCATAAAATTTGTATATAAATTGGGTATATAAAATTGATTACATATATAATAATATGTACACATGTGTATGTACATGCGATAATTTACTTCTATTTAATTTGATTTTTTTTTCTTTTCTGTTTTTATTTTAAAGCTTTTTTCCTAATTAGAAAAATTTTTTTTCTTCTTTTTTGTAAATGAAAAATTGTTTCAAAGAAAAAAAAAAGTAGGCAAAGATTGTGTGTTGTGTGTGTGTGTTTTTTTTTTTTTTGGGTTAAACGCCCTTCTTTAACATTCGTTTTATGTGAAAATATGATACTTTGTACATTGTTTAGTTTTTTTTTCTTTAATAATTCAGTATTTGTTTTATTTTTTATCTGTTTTTTTTTTTTTAATATCAGTCCATAATTTTATCATCATATCATCCCTTATAACACACATTATAATTATTTCTCTGTGATAAAGTTTTTTTCTTCTTTCTTGATATACCTATTTTTTTTTTCTAATCAAATTTTTCAATTCAAGCTCATTTTCATCTATTTTCCACATTTTCTCTCATATATTTTTGTTGTTTTTTTATTCTCTTTTTCTCAGTGTTACGTTACACTAGCTTTTCCTCATAAAAAAAAAAAAGAAAAAGAAAGGAAAAAAGTTTAACAGTACTCTACAACACAAACTGAAGAAAATGTGTTTTTTATATTCTCTGTGTGTCGTTTAATTTATTTTATTTTTTTTTCTCGTAATTTTATTTTCTTTTATTCTATTTTTTGTTTTATTTTATTTTATATACATATATATTTTATTATACATATATGTAGATACTAAATTGTATAAATGTAGGTATATTAAATTCGTTTCTGTTATTTTATAATATAATATATGTTTTTTTTTTATATTTTCTCGCTCGCAAGTCGCAACATATATAATAATAATCTCATTTTTCTCTCATGTTTTGAGCTTCTTTATCGAGACTCCTTTTTAGTTTGATATGTTAAACCAATTGGTGTAGAAGTATTTTAAAATTATTTTCGTGTGTCTTAAAATGTAAAATAAATAATCAAAAAAAAAAAAAAAAAAAAAAACTAAACTAAACTAAAAATGATAAACTATTATTAGTTTTGTTTTTTTTTGTTTTTTTGCTAAATTAAAATATTTAAAATATTTTCTTCTGTAATTAGAAAGGAAAAAAAAATTCATAATATTAAAAATTACTGTTGTTTTTTTTTTATTCTTTTCGAAAAATCTTGTTTCTTTTCTAACAATAAAAAAAAATATATATATTTTTTTTTAAAATAAAAACAGTTAATAAGAACAATATTGAAAATATATCTATAATAAATTTGAAATTTAAGAAGACAAATATTCATAATAGAAAAAAAATTTATTTAAAAATTTTCATTTTTTCTCGGGATTCTATTCCTTTTGTATTTATTTATATTATATTTTTTGTTTCCTTTATGTATACATGTACACACATATGTATTTTTTTATGTATTTAATTTTGATATTAAACAACAACAAAAAAGTGATTAAATGTGATGATAAAAATTAACAGAAAAACAACAACCTTAAAATTCTTAATATAATATTGAAAAAAAAAAAAGGAGGATTAAAAAAAAAACACATAACAACAAAAAAGTAGGTATGTATATAATACATTTATATACAAATATTACACGAAAAAAAGTAATATAAAAGATTTTTCAAATTGATAAGCGTAAAATAAGAGTGAAGAAAATTAAAACAAAAAAAAAACAAAATGTATAACTATGTATATAGGTATATAGAAACATTTATATTATAAAAAAAAAAAAAAGAACAACTGTAATAGACGAATATTATTACTTTTTTTTGTTCTTGGTTGTTTTTTTTTTTATATTTTTTTTAATTATCATAATTTGAAATATAAAAGAGACGACGACAAGCAAAAAACTGTAGTATGTATGTATAAAAAATTAATTATGAAAAATAACTGTTATTTATATGTTTTTTATTTTCTTGATTAAAATACAAAAATAATTGATTTGTGTGAATTTGAAAATAAAATTAAAAAGTAAAATCATTTTTTTTTTAAATTCTTTTTTTTTTTTTTTTTTTTTTTTTTTTCGGTTTTTAAAAGGTAATATTCTAAATTAATCCAATTAATGTAATAGTATACAAGAAAAACTTCATTTATGTACATTTCCTGTACAAAAAAATTTGTTTCATTTTTTAAATAAATAGCTTATTTTTCTTTTTTAAATTGTATATATATTTTTATTTAATGTTATTAATTTTTCTTTCATTTATCATTCCCAATTTCTTTTTTTGCTTTTTTTTTTTATTTTCCCCAATTCTAAATAAACAAATGAGAATTTAAAAAAAAAAAACAAACGATACCTATAACTAAAATTTTATTATTTTGAATTATTTATTATTATTAACTGTATATACAGAAAAATACATACATACATATATTTTCTTTCAAATCAATGTAAAATGTTTATATACAAATATATTTTTGATATCACATTTCAACAAAATATGTACATACATATATATTTTTTTCAATATTTAGTTTTTTGTTTTTGTTTTTTGTTGTTCTTGATTATTTTATAAACGTTGAGTGTCAGAATTTTAGACATCGTCATTTTATACATATATGTATACATAAATATTAATATATACATATATCTATATTATATACACATGTCAAAAACAAAAATTAAATTTAAATATATTCTTTTTTTATTCTTCTTCGTTTTTTAAATATTAATTTACATTTTTATGTATGATTAAATGACAAAAAAAAAAAAAAAAAAAAAAAAAAAAAAAAAAAACAGAAAACAGAAAACAAAAAAAAAACATCATACAAATAACAAACAATTCACTAATTATTATTATTTTAAGGGAAAATAATGTCATTTAATATATTATATTATGTACATACTTGTTTGCTTTTAATATGGAATCTATTTTTCAAATACCATACAATTTCCTGAATTAATCATATGAATGTACATACATACATATATGTATATACGAGTATTTGCCATAGTTACAAATAAAATATAAATAAAAAAAAAAAAAGTGTTTCAATTCAAACTTTTCAAAAACAAAAAGATCTAAAGGAAAAACTTTTTTTATTTTTATTTTTATTTTTTTATCATAAATCCTAAGAGTGTTATAGATTGAAACTTCATAGAAAACGTTATAAAATAAAGTTAAAACAAAAAACAAATTGAAAAAATCTCTCTTTTATAGGGTAAAAGTTTAATTTAATTCAAAAGAAACCGTTAAAAAAACAACTTATCAAAACAAAAAAAAAATATATATATGTATATATTATACATACATATATAGGTTAAAAAGAATAACCCTTTTTTTTTTTTGTTCTTTCTTCTTTCTAAATATTATTTACTATTACAAACATCATCATCATAATTTTCATCTTTAATTTTCTTGTATTTTCTTCTTGTTCTTTTCAATGTACATAAATTTCATCCTCTCTTAATTTTTCCTCCTGTTAAGTTTAACAGTAAGAAAAAAAAAAGTTTTTCTTCTCTTTAATTAAGTACATACATAATGTACATATAGACAAGGTATATAATTTTTTACCTTCGATAAAACATGTTACAGTTTCATTCTATTTTTGCTTTTCATTCATTTATTACTTAATTTCTTCTTCCTCTTCTTCTAATTTGTGTTTGTGTGTGTGTGTGTGTGTTTTTTTTTGTTGTTTCTATTTAAGAACAAAACAATGTATTTCTGAATATTTGCGAAATTTAATACTGACCTAAAAATAAAGGATAATATGCACAAAATAAAACTAAAAGAAAACATGTTTTACTATTTATTGTTTTTTTGTTTTAAGTATTTTCTTTGTTTGTTATTTATTATTATTTTTTTTTTCTATAAAAATGAGACAATATCAAATTCTATTTTTCCAACAATAATAATTTCCCACAAAGCAATTAAAACGAAAAAGAGGGGGGGGGGTATGTATTATGTATTACTGTAATTAATATACGACTGAATTATTATATATATGTACAATATTTATTTTAATGTTGTGTCATTTTGTAAAAGAAAATTCATTTTGTATGTTACAAGTTGATGATATTTTATTTTATTGTCATTTTATTTTTATTTTTATTTTTACAAATTATTGATAATATCTAAAATTAAATGGTCTATATATAGCATAAAGTATATATTCATTACCTCAATCAGGAGTAGGTATTTAATTACAAAAATAAAAAAATAAATACTTTAGAGATAAAATAAAAAATGTATATCACAAAAGGATATATTATGTATGAATTCTAAAATATATATTCCAACTAAAATACATTAATTAATTTATAATTAATATATATGTATGTACATATGTAATTGCAATTATTTTTCTAAAATTTTGTTCACAAAGTAGCCAACCACAAAAAAAAAAAAAGAGAAAAATTAAAATCAGTCTTTAATAACTTCTGTTACTTTACCGCAATACCACAAAATTCAAACAGCAAAAAAAAAAAAACTGTAATTATACATTTAAATTATTTATTAATTATATCTACATAATCAAGTATCTACATAGGTACTACCTACGTAAATTGTATAATTTTAAATACTCGTATGTCCATATACTCGCGTATACGTTTATAAATCAAACATAATTTTCTAGAATTTATAAATTTAAAACTCTTATAATTATTTTCATTAAACTACACTTTTGTTTTTAGTGTGTTTTATTAATTATTTTTTTCTTCCACTAAATTTTAATTAAATTGAATTATTGGAAAATGCAAAAAAAAAAAATTAGTAACTTTTTAATATTATAATTACTTTCAGAAGAAATTAATTAATTAAAATAAAAATAAAACAAAATCAAATAAAAATTAAAAAAATTTTCACTTAATATCTAATGACATTTATTTTCGAATCCTTTAACAATTTTATTAATCGATTTTATAGTTATTTTCTGTTTTATATATTATATACTTGTACATACCTGTATATATATATATTTTTTTTTTTTCTTGATAGGTAATTTTATTTTTTCAAATATCCTTTTTAAGTTTAAATATTCATATATAGAACCCATATAATATGTAGTACACATTTTTTTTCTTCTTCTTCATCTTTTTCATTCTCTATAAATTTTAAATAGATTCTTTTTTTATCATATATGTAGATAGTGTGTTATTTATATGATATGTATTCTCTTCTGTCAATTTCAGTTTATCTTTTTTTTGTTCTTTTTTTTTTATTCGTTTTTTTTTAATATATATTTTTTTTTATATCATAATCCTGTATATAATATTAATGTTACTCTATATACATATTTTATAATATTATTCTTCTGAATGGATGAATATTGCAGATTTTCAAAGTTAGTATTAAAGTATATGTACTTCTATATATTTACCTATATGTATAGTATATGTTTCTTTTTATAAAGTTTTTTTTTCTTTTTGAATCCCGGGACACATAGTATCTACGACGGCGCATATCTGATCTATTGGATTATTATTTTACAATCATATATACCTACTTAAATTTTTTTTTTCTTCGATTTTTTGTTTTGTTTTAAAATATTTAACTCCTTTAAAATATATATGTAATTTATTTATTTATTTTTTATTTAAATACATATTACTTTTGTTTTTTTCTCTTCTTCTTCTTGTGGTTGTCTGAAAAGTAATATCTTATTTATTATTTTTTTGTTTTGAATTTTTAGAATAAATAATATTTGAAAAAAAAAAGAAAGAAAAAGTCATAATTTCTGTTTATTTTTCAGTTTTCTTTCAGTCAAATGAAAATTTTCTTGTTTATATTTAATTTTTTTTTGTACATATTTTTAAATTACAAAATAAAACCACTAGAAAAAATCAAAATTTTTCTTTGTATGTAGGTATGTATGTATTACTTTATTAATTAATTTATTTCGTATAAACTTTAAAGCATATAGAAAAATACTAAAAAATCATATAAAATGTAACATGATTCCTTCAATTGTTTTTTTTTTTTTAAACAGAAAAATGTCGAAAAACACAATCAAACAATTAGCGAAATTTAAATACATAATTTTCTTTAATTTGTTTTCTTCTTCTTTTTCAAATTTTTTAACTGAACACACACGTTTTACATAAAATTGTAAGGTATTCAGTGTAATAAATATGTAGTTTTCTTTTTTTTTTTTTCCTTGTCTTGAAATAGATGATGAATTTCTTTGAAGAAAAATAAAATATTTTTATTAGCGACAAATATTGTGTGTTTTCTTTACTTTTAAAAATCATTATTTGCTTCATTGTAATTTTGAATTATTTCCAAAAGAAAAAGAAAAATTTAAAAACGAAAAAGTAAAATAAAAATGTTGTGACTGCGACGACAATGAAGAAATTATTAAAAATGATGACCAATATATCTATACATAACACTATATATACTTATCTATCGAAAAATATGAAAATTGAATACCATGTATGTGTATACTATGTAATGTAAAAATTGAAAAAAAAAAAATAAAGAAGAAAATAAATAAATAAATTTAATCTGTTGCTCAATTTGAATTAAAAAAAAAAATAATAATTTATATTAAACATAATGATTGTAAATCAGATTTTATTGTTATTTATTTTTTTTTACTTTGAAATATTCTGACACATATACATTACTCGTATATGTAATTTATTTTGTTTTCAAATTAATTTTTTTTTCTTCAAAAATTATTTTAGCAATAATTTGTTACTTTTTCTTTAAAAGAAAAAACAAATTTTTACACAATTTAATTTATTTGATTTTTTATTTATAATTTTGATTTAAATATGAAAAATAAATTAAGGTACATACATACATACATATTACATACATATGTATATCGTATATCGAAAAGATTCTTTTGTTTTTTTGTTTTGTTATTAAAGTAAAATAAATAACACAAATTAAATAGAAAAGGTGAAAATAAAATTAAAAGTTAAGGAAAAAATAAAATATAAGGACAAATAGAATAAAATAAATATTTTTAATAAAAGCAAAAAAAAAAAAAAAACAAGAAAATTTGTATTATTATTTTTTTTTTTTTCGATGCATACAATAAAAATCAAAAAACAGAAATGAAGAAAAAAAAACTGTTACATACCATGAAAATTTTTTCTAATACAATTTTATATTTCGACTTGCATCTATTTTTATACTCTTGTACAAAAATTTATAGATACTCTTCTTCTTATAATTATATTATATTTGTAATATTATAAAATCAAAAGAAAAATAATAAGAAGAAGAACAAAAATTAAAATAACAACAAAAGGAAATAAAAAAAAAAAGAAAATAAATAGATTTTGTATAAAAAGAATACCACGATGATGATGATGATGATGATGATGTTGTTGTTGTTGTTGATGATGATCATGTTGATGATGAAAAAAAGTGCTAATTTTAAAATAGATTTTTTAGAGGACAATTTCACGTTGTTATAAAATATGATACATACATACCTACATATATGTAGGTATGTATGTATGATTGTCTTTGTCGTTTTGGTTGTCGTTGCTGTTACTGTTGCTGTTTTTTTTTTTTTTTCAAATATACGACACGATACGGTATTTCTTCTCCCATATAATAATAATCGGTTTTTTTTTCTTCTTAAATTTTTTGTTTTATACATCAACATCATCATCATTATCATCATGATATCATCTTCTTTATTATCATCTCTATAGTAAAAGTATCTAAGCTTTTTTTTTTGTTTTTTTTTTTTTTTTATTGAGCTTGTTGTACAAATAATAGATACTATAATACAATATTTTAGTACTACATGTTATTAATGATAATAATACATAATACAAGAACGATAAAAACAAAAACAATTTTTTTAATACATATTTAATATTTTTTTAAATATTGAGAAAAAAAAAATATGTGACACATGAATGATCTTATTTTGTTTGTGCGCACGATTTAAATTCATCATCATCATAGTTATACAGATACGAAAATTTTTTTTTTTTTTTTTTTGTAAAATCAAATAATATACAAAAAATAAACATATTATACTCGTATATTTCTTATTTTATAGTAATTATTCATTTAACAGTAAAATATATAAAATTGATAATTATTTATTGAAAATTTATAAAAAGAATTTCTATCTTTATATAGCTAGTATGTATGTAATAATATAGTATTCAATTGTTAGTATGTAAAAATTGTTTTCTCTTTGAATTCGGCATCGAATTCGTGTGAATACGTGCCCAGTTTTTTAGGATAATCTTTTTAATAAGATATTTCCAATTTTAATAATTCAATAGATACAGTATCTCTAGACTTAGTTTAACGTAATGGTTCTTGAAAAAATATCCTGAATATAATTTTTTTTTTTTCGAAATACATATGTATGTATATATACACATATATAAATATGTATTTTCAGTTCTTACAATGTAAATCTAAATTTAATTTTATCATTTTTACTAAGATTAATAAATTAAGCTACAATTTTTGCACTTTTTTTTTGTTTCTTTCAAATTATACGAGTAGTTAGTTTTATATAGTATACATCACATACATATATATGTACATATTTTAATAAATTATAATTTTATCTACGCCAACTTGAAAGATATATTATATGTACCAATATACAAAATATTTTCCTTTTTTTTTTCTCTTCTTATTATTAGTTTTTACATTTAATATAATAAAATAAGTCATTAAAGAAAATATTAATAATAATTTTTGTTTGTTTTTAAGATTTTTTTTTTCATTTTTTTTTCTAAAATAAATAAATTTAAAATAAAAAAAATAAATAAATAAATAAAAAACATAAAATAAATTATATAATTTTCTTTAATTATTTTTTTTTCTCTCTTTTCTTTTTTCTTACAGATAAAATATCAATGATGACATTTTTACACAGTCGTTGAAGAAAATGCAAAAAATAAAACAAGAAATTCCGCGAAACAGTTTTTTTTCTCTTTCGTTTTTAATTTGTTTGTTAATTTTTTTTTTTTTTTTAATTTGAGAAAAAATAATTAATACAATTTAAATATAAAACTATTGTAGATTATTTTAAATATTTCTATTATCAATTAAAAACATACATGTATACGATTTATACGATTACATACATATACATATGCATAAATTGGGGAGATAAAAAAATATCTTCGTAAATTGATTTTATCGATGTTTATGCCAAAAAATGCCAAATTAAAATAAAATAAAATTGAAAAATAAAAGTTATATACAAGAAAAGAAAAAGTCGAATTGAAAAGAATAATTTTTTTTTTATACTTTTATATACTTTTACTATTTATATACATTTTTTTTTTATCTTGTTCTATATTTTTGTTTTTCTCTTTATACCTATTATTTTCAAATTAAATACATTTCAAAAATATTGATAAAAAATAATCGCTGCAATTTGTATTCTATTTGAAATAAAAATGAACAAATTCTAACACATTTTTTTTTTAAAGTAGTGTGGTAAAATTGAAATTTTTTTAAAACAAATAAAATAAATTTAAATTTAAATAATAAAATAAAATCAAATCATTCATAATACAAAATTCAATAATAAAAAAAAACAAAAACATTTATGAAATGCATATTATTAAAACGAGAACGTGAATTTTAGAAGGTTAATTCTTTTATAAAAATAATAATAATAAAAAAAAAAAAAATAAAATTCAAATCAATTAAAACATAAACAATTTTTTTTTTAAATAAAAAAAAATCAAATGTTCTAATCGTTTATTTGAGAAATTCTAGAGCTTTGTTATTTGATAAATAAATTGATTATTTTATTTTATTTTTGCTTTTAAATTTTTCATTTTAATTTGAATGCAAAAAAAAAAAAAGTTGCAAATCAAATATCAAAGCTTTGGTTTTTTTCTTCTCAATATAGTAGATGTAATTTAAAACTGATCTGTCATCTTAATTTTTTTCCATTTAAATCAATCTTTTTCTTAATTATATTTATTTATTTATTTATTTTTCTTCTTCTTTTCTACTTTAATAATTTCTACAGAATTAAATTATAATAAAAAAATATAATAATGAAATACAATCATCGTATTTATTTTCTTTTATTTTGTTTTCTTAATATATAAATGAAAAAAAAACAAAAAGTTAATCAAATAGAATTAAATAATAAATTATTTTTAAATATTTAAATTTTTATTTTTTTTTTTTTAATTGAAACTATAAATGAATTTAAAGAAGTATAAAAAAAAGTGGTTTATAAAATAAGTGAAAAAAAAAAATCTTGTGAATTGTTTTTTTTGAATAGAAAAAGAAACGACAAAATACAAAAAAAAAAAAAATTACAAGAAACAAGACAAAACAAAACAGAAAAAAAGGATATATAATATATTATATATAAATTTAATATTATACATATTTCAAACAATCAATATTATAATTAAAATTAATTAATATATATATCGTCATCATTCTTATATCATCATCGTTGTAGATTCGGGATAAATTATTTAAAAATAATATTATATAGTATATCTAAATAATAATAATAAAAAAAAAAAACACAAATTAAAACGTTTCTAATAATAATTAAAATAATAAATTTAAAATTTGCTATATTAAAAAAAATTCTATTTTAAAATTAAAAATTGATAAAAAAAAAAACAACAAAAAAGTGGTTTTAAAATACGCTTGTTTAAAATATATTAAAAAAATAACAAATAATAAAATTAAAACATCATAATAATATATACCATATTATTAAATTGTAATATTATTAATTATAATAAATTTAATCATAATTACATCACATCGTTTATTAAATCGATAAGAGAAATCATCAAAATTTTTACAATCATCACAACAACAAAACATTGAAAAAACAAAAAAAAAAAAGAGGAGAAAAAAAATATTATTAGAATTATTATTATTATTATTTTTTTTAAATTAAATAAAAAGAGCCATGTCGTCAAATAGTCAAACAACACAGAATTCAGCTAATCAACAGCAACAACAACAACAAACACAACAAAATGATCAACAACCGCAACAGCAATCCCAACAACAGCAACAAACAACTCAATCACAACAAAATCAAAATCAACAAAAAACAACCAAGCAATCATCAACAACAGATCGTGTCATAGACAGTAAGTTTTTTTTTTTATTTTTAAAATTATTTATTATTAATAAATTTTATTTTTATGATATATTAGAACAAAAAAACAAACAAACATACAATTTAAGCGAATTATCATCACGATTTATTCACATTATCTAATTAACCTTAGGTTTTGTATATCTTACCTTTTTGAAAAGTACTCAAAAAATAACAGCTGACATCAATTTGACATTAAAAAGCTTTAAAGTCTCGATTAAAATTTCATGCTTTCAGGGTTGGGAATCAGAAATGTAGCTGTCAGCTAGTTAGCAGAATTTTTTAATGAAGAAATCCAAACCTCTAGCTAAATGTCACCTACACTTAGGTCATACCCAGCTAGCGGAGACTTCTGAAGAAATCTAGCATAAGCGTGTAACAAAATTTATACAATGTACATTTTTTGAAATTTTCTTTTTTTTATACTAAAGTTTTTCCTTTGAATTCATCCTTGAAGGAAATTCTTGTTTTATGTATGTACATAGTTGCTACGCAAAAGAACAAAGTACAAAATGTATATACGAACGATAAATCCTAATATTCTGTTAGAAGGTGCACACCAGATTTCCTCTGGCTTGAGAAAGTACTGGTGCATGTGGCACAGTCTTTTAGAGGCCAACGCCTCGCATTTCACACAGAATGTGTTTTGAGGTTTCTTTGGCCTCCTTGCAGAATCTGCACTTGTCTTCCTCCAATAGCCTAAATCTATAAGAAGCACGGGCTGCACAAAAGGTCAACATTGATCGAAGTGCAATGATAGTTGATAGGCCATAATCTATCTATCTATCTATCTATTTACGAACGATGAATAATGAAGTATTACGCTTCACTCGTAACTGGAGCATAAGGTCAACTCAAGTTAACTTCGATTTTAAGACAACTTTTCTGTCATACATGTACGTGTATATTCGAAAACGTCAAATGATCGTCAATTGATAAGATTCAACTTAAAACGTTGAATTGCTGAATTTCATCAATTGACGATCATTTGACGCTTTCGAAGATACACTACTGCACATCAAGTTTAAAGTAGAATGTGAAGAACCATTAAATTCTTTGATAGAGAACGAATTTATTCGTATGACAGTGTGAGCAGTGCCACAAAACTAAAACTACATATTTCAGACTTCAGTACCAAGCATTTATACCCCGTATTCAAATGAATTGGGTTGGAACTAATTCAAAGCTGAGTAAGTTTAGACAAATTCGAATTCGAGACCTTCAGTTTAAGAAAAAGTTAAGCATATAGTCTTGAGAATTTCATTGGACACTATCACACTTATTATTTATAGTTTTTTTTTTTATACGAATCTTTTCATGATTGACTGATAATTTTCCCCTAAGAATTTCCTTTTAAAAAATTTACAAATTTCAAAAAAAAAGAATAAAAATATTTTTAAAATATTAAAATATGGGAACGAAAATATGTATTCAAAAAGTGTGGCTTTTTTCTTCCATTTTGCTTATTTTTCTTGATAAACAATATTTAGCGTAGCATGAGTAATTTATTCATTAAAAAAAAAATTCTTTTTTATCGTTTAATTTAATTCTCTGGAGCGTTTTATCTTTTTTCGTTTCATTTTTTTTTTCCAAATATGTAATTTCGAATTTTCTAAGTACAAAGTATATAATCGCGTATGTTTATTTACATTTTACATAATAATTACTGTTATTTTTATTGTAATTTTAACAAAAGTATAAAAATAAGATAAAATTAAAAAAAAAGTTAAAAAATACAGTAACAACAACAACAACAGAATATTTTTTTTTGCAAAAAAAAAAAAAAAAGAAGAAGAAATAAAATAAAACCCAACATTTTCCATTATCATGTATCTTTTTTCTTAATCGCCGTGGGCGTCATAATCCTTTGTCATGTCATGTTACGATACATGAAAACTTTTTCTCCAAATAATATTCTAACGAATTTGAGAAGAAAAAAAATTGTTTTCATTTTTTTGTTTGTTTTTTTTTGCTGTTATTATTTTTTTTTTTATAATTTAAATCTTATCAACTTATTTTTTTTTCTCTCTCGTTACATTTTATAAGATACATTTTATGTTCTATCTTTTTTTTTTGTGTATTTTTGTGTATTTTTGTGTTTTTTTTTTTTTTTTTTTTTTGGTATCTTTACGATTTTTATCTAATTTATTATTTTTTTTATTTATGTTTTTTTTTCTCCAATTAACATTTATTTATTTTTTTGTCATTTTTATTGTGTCAAAAATTAAAAGGATATTTTCTTTACTAACTAATTTTCTTCGGAAAAAAAAAAGGAAAAACAAAAGAAAATAACAATAACATGAAAATTTCACATGGATGTTACGTACATACATAAATGTATATTGTTTCTCTGTTTGTATGTTATCATTTTAAATTGCAATTAAAATTAATATTGAAAGAAAAAAAAAATGATAAATGAGACAGGGATTTGTGTTTTCAATTTATTATATTACTATTTTTTTCTTCTTATTTATATACACATACATAAATACATATATGCATTTGTATATATTATATATATATAGTTTTTATTAGTATATGTATGTACATATGTATGCGTCTGAATACGTAATCAATATGCAATGAAATAATCTATTATTAAGCTATCACTGCTCATCCGATTAAATTGTTTTATAGATGATGTAAAATTCTTATTTTTCTTTTATGTTTGTTTTGTTTTTATTTAAAAAAATAACCTTGAAATATATAAAACTGAAAAAAAAAAGTAAATACAATAACAAAATTAAAAAAAAAAAAAATTTATAATATAATAATGAATAAACAAATATAATCAGAAAATAAAAATATATGTAGATACATCATATGTAGATATTAAATTTATATAAAAAAAAGAAAAGAAAAGAAAAGGTTAAATAAAAGCACACAGAAGCGTAAAAAAAAACAGCAATAGAGAAAAGATAACCACATGTTGGTCATATGTGTCGTGACAATAATTAGATATATCAAAAAACAATTTTTTTTTTTTTTCAGAAAAATGTTGAATTTGAATATTTTATTTTATATTTTCTATAAATTTTTTTTTTTCAATAGATATAATTTTCCGAATAGCTTGAAAAATATATAAAAACAAAAACACAAAAATTTCAAAAAGCTTCTTCTCAGAGCAGTTCAATCTAATTTTAATATATAATGTCCCACACGGTCCAAAAATCATATCGTACTTGTATGCGACTCTTAAAAATATAATTATTGTATTTTTTAATATGGTGTGTTGCTTGTTTGTTTTTTCCTTTTCGTTTTTCTTTAATGAATAAATGAACCGGTAAATAAAAATACAAGAAAAATAGCCAAAAAAAAAAAAAAAAAAAAAAATTATCTCACGGCAAAAGAAAAAGAAAAAAAAAACAAAACGGTAGCAAAACGTGTCACATTAAAATTTTTTTCATATATACAGCTAAGGGGGTAGGAAAGTGGTGATTTAAGAAAAAACAGAAAAAAAAACAAATTATTTTTGTAGGTATGTATATTGAAATACTTGATGCTTTTTTTTCCGCCTCCATTCACATATCCGATTCTAATAGCACCACCCCCATCATCACTTTCCTAACAAGCTACAACTACAACTATATTATTCTGTTAAAATTTAATATAATATTTTTTTAAAAACTGTTTTCTTCTTCTTATTTTGTTGCTTATTAAAATAACAAGACGACAACTAGACAACAAAAATTATAAATACTATTTTTCTTGTTTTTGTTGTTGTTGTTGTTGTTCATCATTATTCATGAAGATATTCTCTTCTTCACCTCCTTTTACACCGGGGACAATTTTTTCATTCATTTTAGAATGATGTGTAGAAAATATCTTTTAAAAATTAAGAAAAAAAAATTGTTTTTCGTTTTTTTTTTCTTCTTCATGTACTTGTTAAAGTATAATAAATTGTTATTACTTTCAAGAGTTGAGATGCAGAGTCATACAGAAAATATTTTCTTAACTTATTTTTCTTTTTTATTTCTGGCCAGAGAAAATGTATATCTAGATATTTTGTTTTATGTGTAGTTGACACTCAAGCTATGAAAAATAGAAGAAAAAAAAATTAAGTTTATTTTTAATTAATTTTTTTTAAAAAAAAAATAAAATAAAAAATAAAAATAAAATAAAATAATTTTTTTATTTTGTTTTCTAAATATTTCTTGTTGTCTAGGATTTGCAAATTATAAGGATTTATTTGAGCAAAAAAAAAAAAAAAATATTAAAAAAAAACCAAGTAAAAATTTAATGTTTATTTTAACAAAATATTTAAAAATAAAGAACCGCATTTAACTTGAATTTTCAACAACATAAAATTTTTAAAATATGAGCCAAAAAAAAAAAAAAAATAATAATGAAAATTTGATGAAAAATATGTAAAAAAAGAAACAAATAGAAAATGTTGAAAATGAAACCTTCATAGAATTTATATTTAAAACATATTTTATTTGATTTTTACCTAGAAAATTTCATAATTTAAAAAGAATTTAAATATTTTGTATTTTTCATATTTTATTATTTGTTTTATTCATTTTGTATAAATATCTCGTATTTATGATATTTCTGCATATAATTTGTAAATATTCTATTATATTATGTAGTTTAAATACATTCTATTAAATGTGATATTATGTGTTCTTGATTTCTAAATTTATTTTAATTTCATTTGAAAAAAAAAGGAAAAAAAAAAAAAGAAAAATTCTTTTTTATTATCATGTCATTACTTTTTAAGGTGCATCCCCAGGGATTTATATAATTATAAAGTTGCAATTTACATTAGTTAATATTATTATGTTTTTTCTTTCTCCTTTTTATTTTATTTTTAATATTTAATTTCGCACATAATTGTACCAGGGACAAAGTTTTATGAAAATTGTGTATTTGTTTTTTTTTTATTTAATTTTTTTTTAAAGGTCCCTAATAGATAGTTATAATTGCGTTTTCCATTTTACACAATATTTTCACATTAATAAATTATGTGTTTTGTAATTACTTAGAAATTTCATTTTTAATCCGAAAAAAAAATAAAATAAAAAGTTTTATTCAATTGAAATTCCACTGTAAATATTTAAAAAGATGAAATTACTTTCAAATAGATTCTTTTAATAAACGATAAATTTTTACCTACATATGTTTTTTTTTATTCTTCCTTACGTTAAATTGTACAAGGACAATTTGCGAATCATATTAAATATTTATTTGAAAAATGAATGTTTTAACGATATAATTTGCATAGTTGTTGAATATGCAATTGTATCTACATTTAAAATAATTTTCTAGTTCTTTTCTTTTTCTTTTTCAAGTTTTCTGTATTGTTTTTTTTTTTTTTTATATTTTTATCAATTAAGTATTTATATTTATACCTGTTTTATATTAATTCCACTGTGGTTAATTTCTTAATGATTTTTCATGCGCACGTACATTTTCTATTAGAGAAAGTAATTGAATTAATAAAAATAAATAAATAAAAAATAATAGAGAAAGAATATCTACAAAATTTTTTCATTTTTCTCTTCACATTAAATGCACGCACATAAATTGCGTGCAAAATGTAGGTTGTAATTTTTTTTTTTTAAATTTCTTTCTTTTTTGTCATCAATTTTATTCAAAATAGAAGAAAACATTATTAAATTTTTATTTTATTTTTCAATCGTCAAAACATGACAATAAATATATTATGTAGATATAAATTCCAAAAGATATTATACTTCACATACCGATACATTTAACAATCACCACGTGTCATTAGAAACAATTTGTTTATTATTTGTTTTATTTGAAAAAAAAAAAAAAAACAACAACAATTCTCAAGAATTTTTATTATGACGTTTATAATAATTTTTTTTAAGTTTTTTTTTTTTTTGCACAATTTTTACCTTGTATCCTTTAAAAAGTTTTATAAACGTATTTCAATCATTTTATTTTCAATTTGTAATAATAAAAAATAAAAAAACTGTTATTATTCGTATTACTTATTACGTTGTATGTAGGACATAACGTTTTTTTTTAAAAAAAGGGTTAAAAAACAATTAAAAAAATAATAATAACAAAAAAAAAAAAAACAATTAGCAATTATATTGTGGGAGTTGAAGGTAAGGTATTAAGAAAAGCATAAATAATAATACAATATTATTCAACAATTCCATGTAAAACAACAAACAAATAAAAAACAAAATAGAAAAAGTAGAAAGAAAAAAAAATATAAAAAATGAATTAATTTATTTTATATTGAAAAGAAAAAAAAACATCAATTAATTTTTAAATTCTAATTAAAAAAAATAAAATAAACAAACAAAAAATTGGAATAGGTATAACAAAAGGAAATCGATAAAAGAAAAATATAATATATATACATAATATGTACCTATATATTTTTTTTTTAGAATTTGAAAATTAGATCAGAATTATAAAATAAAACAATAGAAAGAGAATTTATTATAAATTATAAAAGAAATAAAATATGCAATTAAATCTAATTGGAAGGTGGAAAAACAAAAAACAACAAAAAACAATAAAAACATGTATTTAATCAATCGAAGCGAAATAAAATTAAAAAGAAGAAGAAGAAGAAGAAGAAGAAAAAAAATTAGAACACATGTAGTAATTAAATGGAAAATTATGTTCAAGGAAAAATCTGCATAATGTTTAGAATTTTTTGTTGTTGTTGTTGCTTATTTTATTTTATTTTATTATTATTTTTTTTTTTTGCGAATATCAAATAAACTTATTATATACATATATAATTCACATGAATTGAGAGTTAAAAATATCTTAGAAAAATAAAAGCAAAAAAAAAAAAATAAAATGAAAATTACAAAATATTAATTAATCATGTGTCAATTAAGAACACATTCAACTTCTTTTCTGGTTCTACATAAAAATTTTTTTTTCTTCTCTCATTTAGATTTTTTTTTTTTGTAAAACTTTTTAAAATCTTTGATCATGCCGTTAATGATGATGATCATGATATATTAAAAAAAAAAACAATATGTACAATTTGAGAGGGAAATTTTTGCAAATTTCCAAATGTATAATTTATTTTGCAAAGAAAAATATAATACAATTCAAAAAATAAGTAATAGCTTTTTTTTTTTTTTTTTGGTTTTTTTGTAAAATTTATTTTAAGCAAATTGTGTTTTTCTTTTGCTTTTTTTCGTGTCTCTTCTTTATTTACAGATAAATGGTTATTTTTAGATAAAATTTCAGTAAAAAAAAAAATGTTCAGTATCTAGAATTTATTTTTATCTGCTTTTCTCACGCATTAAAATGTAAATACAAAATGTACTGATACACACGTACGTATACATATGTGTGTAAATTTTATTATTATGTTGACGATTTGTGTGTTTCATTTAACCAATTCACACGTTATACATATATATTGTTAGAAATTTACTTAAATGATGTATCATCGTATTCACAGATGTTCAAAAAAAATTTTATAATAAATTTAGAAAAAAAATGAGAAAATTAAGAAAAATATCTTTGAAAACAGAAAAAAAAAAAGCAGCAGCAGAAAAACAAATTGAACCAAAATATAAATTAATAGAAAAGAAAAAAATGAAATCAAATAACCGAACAAGAAGAAGAAGAAAAAAACGAACGAAAAAAAAAACAACATATATTTGGAAAATATTTTGTATATCTTACACGTGCTCATTTCATTTTTTTTTCTTTTTTCATATATGTATATGTATAAAGCAAAAAGCTAATTATATACTTTTTGTTGTAATTTTTGTGACAAATTTAATGCCGCGTGCCTCTAATCCTTTTTAGTTTTTAGTTTAGATTTTTTTTTCTCTTATTTTGTTTTTGTTTTTTGTTTTTTATCTTAAAATTTTATTAGCTTGATTTAAAAATATTATCTTTGAGCTTAATGAGAAAAAAAAAATAAAAGATAATAAAAAATTTAAGAAGATAAAAAAAAAATCCCGATGTAATAGAAAATAACATTGTTTAAATATTTTCTTGTGAAATCATTTTCCTCATCATCATCAACATTTCAAAAAAGAAAAACCATTCTGAAGAAAATTAATAATTTGTTTAGTTTTTTTGGTATGAAAAATTCAACATACATATTTACATATTTTTTTTTTTTTTATATAATATCTATGTTTTTTTTTTTGTTTTTTGTTGTTTTTGTTTTCTGTTTGTTTGGAAATATAATGTACATGAAGTAATAGATGACTTAGTAGTCAAGAGAAAATTTCTTCACTACTGACTGACGATGATGATGATGGTGGTGATGATGTGATGCTTCTGATGAGATCATGATTTTATAATATTGGTAATGAGGAGTGTAAACTTATGTAAAAACTAATTGCCAATGTGACTTATGAAGGTCATTTTAAATGTCCTTGTTTAATAATCTATATTTTGTTTTTCATATACATACATATGTATATATGTATATGTACAATGTACATATATATATTTTTTGTTTGCATATTATATTGAAATCTACAGAGAAATGAACTGTTAATTAGTTTTTTGTATGATTAAAAGATGATGGTTACATTTGCCTTTATGTATTTAAAATGAACAAAAATTCTGTTGTTTTAAGATTCTTTGATAAACCTTAGCATTTAATTAAAAGTTTTGTAATCATTTTATTACCATTATAATAATTTAATTGAATTTTTAATCATTGTTTTGTTTTTTGTTTTCTAAAATTTTTTTTTTCTTTTACAAGGTGTTCCGTTTCCACCAAGTCATAAACTTACAGTATCAGAGGTATTTGATGCAAGAACTGGTAAACCACATCCTGATGTACTTAAGCAACATTTTATCCTAGAAGGTAGAATTGAAGAAACTCCTGCATTACGAATAATACAGGAGGGAGCAGCATTACTTAAAGCAGAAAAAACAATGATAGATATTGAAGCTCCTGTAACAGGTTGGCATTTTTTTTTTCTTTTCAGTTTTTTTTTTTAGTTAATCATATAATCAGATCTTTTGATCTTTCATAACAGCTTTCTCCTTGATTGTATTTTTTTTTATTATTAATATATTTTCATATTTTTTTTCTCTCTTTCTCTCTCTCTCTCTCATTTCAGTTTGTGGTGATATTCATGGGCAATTTTATGATTTAATGAAATTGTTCGAAGTTGGTGGACCACCTTCAACAACAAAATACCTTTTTTTGGGTGACTACGTAGATCGAGGTTATTTTAGCATTGAGGTTTGATCAGAAAACAAAAAGCAAAAAAAAAAAACATCCAATAAAAAAAAACATATATTTTACTTTTTTTTTCTTTTTCTGTCTCTATCTCTTTTACAAAAAAAAAAATAATAATAATAAAATCCAAAATATTGCATTTCAAAAAAAAAAAAATCTCTTTGTTTCACTTGTACTCTCTTTTTTTTTTCAAATTTAATCAATATTTCATTATCGCGTTACTTTTAAAATTTTAATGCTTTAAATTGCAAGCACTACAAAAATAAAAAAATGGCATACACACAAACCTTATGTAATTTGTGATATTATATATGTACATACATATGTATATTATTTAATTAAATTGCATATTTACTTGTACTTATATTTTTGAAGAAAAGAAAAAGAGTTAATAAAACTATAAGAACCTATTTTAAAGCGCATATTATAATATCACAGAATGTAGTTTTTGTTCTGCTTTTCTTATTTTTTTGTTTTTTTTTTTTATTGTGAAAAAAAAGTGATGAAAAAAGTTATGTTAGGTATTTAAATTTTATTCAGCAATTCAAATGCTTTTTGTTCGAAATTTTTTTCATTTATTTATTTATTTTTTTTTTCAAACAAAACAAAAAACATTAACAGCATTTTTTCTTTATATTATTTTGTTTTTATTTGTTTGTTGTTATGATGCTTTTTTTTTCTCTCATTTTATTCGATATTTTTTAAAAATTGAAATTGTACCTTATTTAAATATGTACTTACACTTTTGCGAAATACAATAGCAACAATAACAACAACAAAAGAAAAAAAAACTCATTTTTTTCTTTAAATTGTTTTTTTATATACTTTTTCTTTATCAAAGTTTGTTAAAATGAAAATATAAACACTTTGTAGATATTTTATTTTTTTTTTATTTATTTTTTTTTTTTTTTATTTTCTTGTTTTGAATTAAAATTAGCATCAAGATAAGAAAAGTTATGCAGCATAGAAAATTTATTCGTTCTATTTTTTTTTCCTCGTTTATGTAATATTGAAAAAAAAAATTTAAGTAAAGTATAGATTTTATATAAGATATTTGTGAAGAAGAAAAAAAAACCAAAGTTAAAACATTTTTTTGTTTAAATGAAAAACTTGCATCAAAAGAAAAGTTGATAGAAATAATTACGAGAAAAATGAGGAAAAAAAATCAATTTGGCAAATAATTTAAATAAAAAAAAAAAAAATATTTAAAGCCTATTCTCCTTCTTTTCCTTTTCCTTTTTTTTTTTTTTTATTGACATAGGTTCAATATATTTAAAAAAAATTCAAGGATTATAATTTTAAAGGATTATGTTACCCTATACTTTTAAAATATTTTTTTAAAAATAAATCCAACTAATTCAGTGAATGATGTACAAAAAAATTGCGATATGAATATAAAAAAAAATGCATTCCAAGCCAAGGTTATTTTTAAAGGAGTTGTAAAAGGACAATTGAATGTTTAGAAATTCACAAAGTTCTTTTCATACTTTCACAGTAAATTTATAATACAAATATATATTTTTAAATTCTGTAGTCAGATTTAAATAAAATTTTCATTATTTTTTTATAAAATTTATTTCATGAGATGTAAGAGAAAATTTTTGTTAAAGAATCTCTTTTGAAATTCTAGGATAAAAATTTTCTTTTGATATTTGAGAAATGAAAATTAATGAAAAATACATACATACATACATACATATGTATATATATATATATATATATATAGGTACATATATACAAATTTTCTTATCTTCAAGGCCAGTCCTAAAGTGACTTTTTTTTTTTTTTTATCATACATATGCTATTTTATTTCGATCGCAATTGAACAGATGTTTATGGAATAAAAATAACAAATGATAATTTAATCCTTTCAATTATAAATTTTATCAAATATTAATACAATCAACATTAAAAATTTTTTTTCTTCTATTTTTGTTTTACTCGAATGTTGCACGTTTTCAAAACTGTAGTTTAGTTTTTAATTTAGAACAGTTTACAATTTTCTTCTTCTTGATTTATAAAAGTTCTATATACATATATATACAATTAAAATTTTCTATAAATCATGTGATACAGATAATTACTCATCCTTTCACTTTTTTTTCTTTTCTTTTTTTAAATTAATACAGTGTGTTCTATATTTGTGGGCTTTAAAATTATGTTATCCGAATACATTATTTTTGTTAAGAGGTAATCATGAATGTCGTCATCTAACAGAATATTTCACTTTTAAGCAAGAATGTAAGTTTATTGATTATTTATATTAAGATACAATTGAAAATTCATTTAATAAAAAAAAAAAAATAAAAATAAATATTAATTGATTATTTTTTCAGGTAAAATAAAATATTCAGAAAGAGTGTATGATGCTTGTATGGAAGCATTCGATTGCTTACCATTAGCTGCTCTTATGAATCAACAATTTTTATGTGTGCATGGTGGCTTATCACCTGAAATACATGAATTAGATGATATAAGAAGAGTAAGGATTTTTTTTTTTTAAATTTTGTTAAAATTCATTTTCATTTTTAACTTATTTTTTTTTTTTAAATCAATTAATAGCTCGATAGGTTTAAAGAACCACCAGCATTTGGTCCAATGTGTGATTTATTATGGTCAGATCCTTTAGAAGATTTTGGTAATGAAAAAAATGCAGACTTTTATTCTCATAACTCAGTTAGAGGTTGCTCATATTTTTATAGGTAAATCAATAATTTTAATGATTTCAATCGTGAGCTTTTTTTTCTTTTTCCTTTTTTTATTTTTCTTTCTTGTGTTCTTTCATTTTCTTTTGTTTGTTTGTTTTTCTTCTAGAAAAATAATAACAACAATAATTAAAAATTTTCTTATCTTAATTATATTTTATTATACAGTTATGCAGCCTGTTGTGATTTCTTACAAAACAATAATTTATTGTCGATTATTAGAGCACATGAAGCACAAGATGCCGGGTAAGTACGCAAGCAAATATGTTGAAATTTGAAATAAAAAATAAAAATAAAATACTTCATTAGTTTTTATAAATTTTTTTTTTTTTTAAATGAAAATTTCATTACACAGTTATCGAATGTATAGGAAAAGTCAAACAACGGGTTTTCCTTCACTTATAACAATATTTTCAGCACCAAATTACCTTGACGTTTATAATAATAAAGTAAGTTCATTGGCAAAAAAAAAATATAAACACAAACACAAACAAAAAAGTAATTTTGTTGTGAAAATTTTTTAATTTTAATTTTCAAAATAGGCTGCAGTCCTGAAATATGAAAATAATGTGATGAATATAAGACAGTTTAATTGTTCACCTCATCCATATTGGCTTCCAAATTTTATGGATGTGTTCACATGGTCATTACCATTTGTTGGTGAAAAGGTAAGAAAATACAATTATATTGCTAAAAGAAACAAAAAAAAACTAAATTTTACATTGAAAAGAAAATTAACTTATTGAAAATTCTTTTTTTTTTCCAAAATAATTTTTTCTGTCATTCAGGTTACGGAAATGCTTGTAAATGTATTGAATATTTGCTCTGATGATGAATTAATGTCTGAAAGTGATGATGCCCTTGAAGAAGGTATGTATTTATGTTTAATTCATAATAATAATTTAAATTTATCGTTTTTTAATTTCTATCGTATTTCTTCACTTTCAATAGAAATTAAATAAAATAAAAAAAAAATGGAATAATTGAAAATTTAAATGTGAATTAAATCTATCAAAAAACACAAACTTTTCTTTAAAAAAAAATTTTTTTTTATTTTTTTACATTTAAATTTTCAATTAATTCATAAATTTTAGTTCCTTTCTATACATAATATGTATATGTACCACTTTCACTTATTTTTTTCTTCTGTTTTTCTTATATAAAATCTTTCTATTTAAAATTTCCCACAATATTAATATTCGACCAATGATTTTTACAATACAAAAAAAAAATAAAAAAACAAATATTAAATAAATGAATTCAAATGAATAAAATACAAATTGTTTTCTAAATATTTTTCCTATAACTGTTTCAAATGATGCATGAATTCGTTGAATTTTTTCCATCTTTTTCTTTTTATTTTTTTGTTATTTTTTTTCTGCTCCTCAAATTTAAAATTTAAGAAAAGAAAAAAAAAAAACAACAACAACAACAACAAATAAAATGATCTTTTATGAAAAATAATCCAAAATTAAATTACCGATATACATATGTATGTATTATTTTTTCTTCTATTGTTGTTGTTTTTGGTATTTTTCATCTTCTTCATCTTCTTTACTTAAATACCATTTAAAAGGTAATAAGAAATGAATAAAATGATAAATACATGAAATCCTGTTGTGTCAGAAATAAAATTCCAAGAATTTTTCCACCTACCTATCTACATACAAACATATATACTTTTTTTTTTCGTTTTTTCCTCCTTTATTATTATTTTCCTCTTATCTTTTTCATATAATAAAAAATCAATTCATGTATGTAATTTTGTGTGTGATAAATTTATTTCATTTGATTTGGGGTATTTTTTTTTAATCTTTTTTAATGTTTTTTTCTTTCATTTTAAATAATAATAAAAAAAATTTATAATAAAACATTGAAATTTAATTTTTTAATTTTCTCTTTAAAAAAAAAAAAAAAAATTGCTTACACATTTGGAATTGAATCAGCTGACGGTAAGATTTTGATTTTAAATATACAAATTTTGTTTATTGATGGGAAAAAATAAATGTTTTTCTTATATTTTGTTTGTGAAAATAAGAAACATAAACATTAAAAATAAAAAACATACATACATATATATATATATTTTTTTTTTTGTTCAATAATTATGCACTCATTAGAAAAAAAACAACAGAAAAAAAATTTTTTCTTTTTCTTTTTGTTAAATATTCTTTTTTTTTCAAAATTTTTTGTTTTTATTCATGAAAGTCAATAATACCTATACATAAAAATCATAAAAATTCACATTATATGGGTCAATAAAGTTAAATTGTTTTTTTTTTTTTTCATTAAAAAAAATGGTAATTTAATTAAACACACACATAAAAAAAAAAACACAATTAAAACAAAAAAATGCTTTTTTTTTCTCTTAATTTTTATTTAGTTTGTAAAAATCACATTGGAAAAAAAATCACATTATTTTTTTTTTTGTTTTTGTTATTTAATTTTTGTTTTGTCAATTTTTTTGACAGAATTTTATTTGTGAATTAATGCAAAACATCCTTTTATGCATTTAGTTCATATTCTCATACTGACACACACACAAACACACACATGATTAACTTTTTAAAATTTTCAAAATTTCTCTCTCTTGTACCTCTCTATACCTATCTTTTGTTGTTTCAACGTTAGAAAATCAAAACTTTTCCTTTTTTTCTCTCTCAAAAATCTCTTCTTTTTTTCTTTTAAATAATTTGAAAAATTAAAAAAAATATATTTCTACTTCTTATTATTTACTTTCTTTGTAAAAACAAAAATTTTCTATTAATTGTTCTTTTTTTTCATTTCTTTTTCTTTTTCTTTTATTTTCTTTATTTTTTTCTTCTGATTTTCTTTTTTTTTTTTTCATTTTATCAAACGAAAACTTTTTTCGCAATTTTATCAAAAAAAAAAAAAAAAAAAAAAAAAAAAAATTGATAAAATAATCCGTGGATATATTGTGTGATCTATTTCCTCGTTAAAAAAATTTAAAAAAAAACTTAAATTAAAATGAAATAACGAAAAACAAAGCTTTAAGATCAAAAATAATCCTTCTACCTGCACAACAAAGCACTGGTAACGCAAGCGGTAGAAGTAGTGGTGGTAAGTCGTGGTTATTGATTGGGCTTCGATTGTGTAAAAGTTTTTTTTTTTGTCGTTTTCAAGTTATTTTTCCTTTTTATTTATTATTTATTTATTTTTTTTTGAAAGTTGGTTTTTATTTGAAAATAATAAATTGTGGATGATATTTACGTTTCACATGTAATAAAATTTTCTTCCAATTTTCCTAATATATATTTAAAAAAAAAAAAAAAAGGACGATTGTTCTTAGAGACCTGAAATAAATTAGAAATAAAGCAAAGAAAAAAACGTAAATATTGACCACTTCGCCTGAAAATATATTTTTTTATATTCCGAAAAATCGCAATAATCCGAATTTCATTTTTTTCATATAGTTTTTTTTTATACGCAAAAATAAATCAAAATTTTAATTAACATTGAAAAAAAAAGGTTTTTTCAGGTACTGTGTTTCGTTTTTTCTTAAAGCTTTTTCAGTTTTTTTTTTCAATTATACATAAGCCGCTTTCCAAAAAAAGCAATCATTTATTAATTGATAAAAATTCCCTTTTAGAACATAGAAAAAAAAATTTTTGTTTTCTCTAAAAATCGGTTAAATGATCACAACATTCTTTGCAATCAAAGGATTCATTAAATTTTTGCTACGTGAATTTTTTCTTGTATGAGCTTTTAATTTATTTTTCTTTCGTTTTTCGCAAAATTTTCTAAATTCTAGTTTATAATTTTGTGATTATTTTTAATGTCTTTGTTCTATTTTTATTAACTACTTTAATTCTTCTTCATTTATTTGTGTTTATTTTTTTACTTTGAATATTTTTTTTTTTGTTTCGTTGTTTTAATTTTTTATTTTTCTAATAAAAAAAAAATTGTTTTTCATTATTAAAATAACAATTAACAATAATGCAACACTTTTGCATATATACATTTGAAAAATTCACAAATAATGCAATAATTTCATTCATATAAGATTTTTTTAATACATTCACAGATTATTATTATTATTATTTTTTTTTTTGAGTTTAAGTTATCATTAATTTTAAAATTTAATAATTTTCTACGTAGAAAAAAACATTTTTTTAATTGGAAAAAAAAAAATTGTTATAAATATTTTTAATTCACTTTTATAATCTTAGAATCTTTTTATGCTGATTAAAATTTCATTTATATATTTTTTTTTCTCTCTATTTTTTCTTTTATTGTTTTTTTCGGAAAATAAAAAAAAAACAAATATCTTCCAAAAAAAAAACCACAAAATAATGGTTGTCTACGCTGTCTACTATATTGCACTCTACTGTGATGAAAACTACTACTACTACAAAAATTGTCTTTCTTTAAAAAAAAAAAAATACTTCAAATATTAAACAAAATTAAATTTAAACAAAAAAAAAAAACAAATAAATAAAATTTTTTGAAAAAAATAAAATTTAAAATAATATTTTTTTCGCTTGTTTGGTTCATTACTACTTAAAACAAAAAAAAAACAAAAAAAACCAAAAACGTATTCTTCCTCAAAAAAAAATTTTTTACAAAAAAACCAAAAAAATAAATAAATCACAAATTTACGATAAAATGCGCATAACTGCTATAATTAATCTACTGCAAACGATGCTTATTAAATTGCTGGTAAGTAAGCATTTTTAATTTGTTTTTCTTCTGATAATTTTATTTTTTAAATTTACTTCTTAGTTTGTTTTGATTTTTTTTTCCCTAATTTTTACATTTTTTTTTCTTGTAGTTTTTTTGTATTTTGCAATTTCAAAAATTTTGCCTTATATAGTTTTTTGAATTTTTTTTCCGAACAAAAGTACAGAACCTTTTTTGTTATTTTTCTATTTGTCACCTAAAAAAAAAAAAAATATCAATTAGAAGTGGAAAAAAAATTGTAATCACATTAAAATTATCACGAGTTAATTTTTATAATTAAAATGTAAAATATAAAAATCTCTCACAGGAAAAAGGTGCTGCACTTTTTTGTCATTTTGAGGTTTTTTAGAATAATTTTATTGATAGTCTGTTTTTGATTTCGTCACTGCAGAAAAAAAAAGGTTTTTGAAAGCAAAATAGTAAATTTTTTATTTTATAATTCGAATTTGTCATACATTGCGATCGTTATCGTTTTGAAAACTTTTTTAAAGGTCAAATACAATTAAAATCGGTTAGTCATAAGTATTTTTTTTTCCTTTAGAAAACGTTATTTTGTAGAATTTAAAAGTGTATTTTTAAAGTTTTATCCGGTTTGTATCGAAGATAAATGATAAATTTCACAATAACTTTTTTCGTAGACGAAATAAGTGTATCAGAAAACCTCATGCTTTTATTTTATTTTGCTTTAATTTTAGTAGTGGAAAAAAAATAAAATAAAGTAGGATTTTATTTGAAAAATTTAAAGAAGAAAAATTTAATCTAGATAATTTTTGAAATTATGTAAAGCTAATGTTTGTTTTTTTTTATCTTTTTTTTCTCATTGAAAAAATCAACAGCAAATGTAGCTAACTTGCGCAAGGAAGTTATCCGCAATAAAATACGTGCAATTGGTAAAATGGCTCGTGTATTCTCAGTATTGAGGTAAATTTTAATCTTTTTTTGAAAAAAAAAAAAAAATGTATTTTTCAAAATAAAAATAAACAATTTCTTTTTCAATTAAAATTTAACAGAGAAGAATCAGAGTCTGTACTGCAGCTGAAGGGTCTAACACCTACTGGAGCTTTGCCTTTGGGTGCATTATCAGGTGGAAAGACATCACTTAAGAACGGTAAAATTTTTAATTTTTTTATTTGTGTTTATTTTCATTTAATTTTCAAACTATGTTTTTTTTTTTAAATTTAAATTATTGCAGCTCTTCAAGGATTCTCACCAAATCATAAAATTACATCATTTGCTGAAGCTAAAGGTCTTGATGCAATTAATGAAAGAATGCCACCAAGAAAAGATGCACCACCGACACCTAGTGAAGATCCAAAACAAACAACAAATGCGACGGCAATCAACGATAATAATCGAAGTAATCATTCATCGTGAATTACAGTGAATTGAAATCATTAAATTTAAAAAAAAAAATTCAAGCAACAACAACAACAACAGCAACAACAAAAAACAAAATTAAAATTAAAAACATTAACTACAAGAAAAATAAACAATAACAACAACAACAACATACACACATACACAAAAAGAAAGCAGATGAAGATATAAGAGAATATTATGAATTCAAATTAGTTTTAAACTAAAAATTAAAAAAAAAAAATGGAGGAAATATTATTAAAAAATAAATAAATAAATCTAAAAATAAAATAAATTATAACAAAAAAAAAAAAAAGAAAAAAAAACATTTCGTTAACATTTTCAAAATATTTTTAAGAATAAAAAAAGGGTTTAAATTATTATTACAAAAAAAAAAAAAAAATAAGTAAAAAAAATTTAAAAAAAAATAAATAAAATAAAATTCATAAAAGCAACTTTTCTCGTTTTTATTACTTAAGATACAAAAAAAAAAAATATAAATTATAAAATAAAAAAAATATATTTAAATTTAAAATTAAATAAAAATTAATAATAAATTCAAAAATGCTCTTTTTTATGAAAAAGAAACAACAAAAAAAACAAATACTTATAAAATATTTAATACATAAATACTAATATATAAAAAAACAACAACAATTCAGAATAAAAACTACCGAAAAAAAAAAACAAACAAAAAAAAAACTTTCATTAAAATTATAATATTTAAATTTAAACAACATAAAACAAAAACAAAACAAAAAATATCAAATCAACAAGAAAAGAAAAATAAATAAAAACTAGGTAAAATAATAATTAAATTCAAGTATAATAAGAAGGTACAATAGTGTGAAAAATATGAACAATTTATTTTTCTCTCAGATCTCACATTATGTATCATTGTATCATGAAAATCAAAAAATAAATCAAGACAACAAGAACAAAAATAATAATGTTACTGTTAAAAATTTGAGGAAAAAAAAAAAGGTTAAACAATAAACAAAAAAAACAAACATAGGCAGAAAATGAATAATTTAAAATTAAATAATCCTGTAAAAAATAGAACAAAAACAAAAAAACAAAACAAGAAAAACACAAGCAAATACGTTTTTTTTTTAAAATTCTTGTTCATGTTTATTTTAAGTAATTTTTTTTTTTACGTTTTTCAGTTTTATTTTTCTTTTTGAAATAAGTTTCATTTATTTATAATATTATTACTATTTTTTTTTTGTTTGTTTGTTGTTTCCTTTCAAAATTTAATTAAACATATTCTACTTCAAACTTTACTATTAATTTTATTATTAAAATCAAACAACAAAAACACAAAAAAAAAAATATACTGAAAAATTAAGAAAATAATTAATTTTAATTTTAAAGAAAATTTATAAAAAAAAAAAAAAAACAACAACAAAAGGGTAAAATTTTTAAAGATTTTTTTTTCTTTCTTTTTCTGAATTTGTTATCTAAGAAATTGTTAGAATTTATTTGTGTACAAGAGTTTTATAAGATTTATTGTTAAATTATGAAAAAAACAAAAAAAAAAACATAAAATTAAATTTAAAAAAAAAATAAAATAAAAAAAAATTAAAAAAAAAACAACTTAAAAGCAGCAATTTTATATATTAAAAAGAAGAAGAAAAAAAAGTTAAGTATAAAAATAAAATTAGATGGAAAAAAAATGAGGAATTTAATATCAATAAAAGAAGAAGAAGAAGAAGAAAAAAGAAAATATATTATGTAATTAATTTATATTATTATAGAAATTTTTTTTTTTTAAATAGAAGAAGAAAAAAAATCATTACAAATGAAAAATAATATAAGAGAAGAAAAAAAAAGAAAAACAAATTATAAATTAAATATTTGATAAATGATTAAAAGAAAAAAAGGGAAAAAAATGTACTTAAAAATCTATTTTTATTTTTTTTTTGTTTTGTTATAATTTTATTTTTCTCAATTTTTTCTTGTTTTTGTTTTTTTAAATACTTTGGGCAATTTCTAAAAATATTTAGGATACCTTTATTTTCATAATATGACAAAAATTTTTTTAAAAGATATTTTCGAAAATTCCTTTTAGAAATTTTAAAAAAGAAATAAGATAATCGAGATGGGAAATATTTTTTATTTATTTAATTTTTCTTTGTGGAATGTCGAAATATTCTATCTTGAATGTGTTGATTTTTCATTTCCAGAATGTGTTATATAATTTTAATTTTTTTTTTTTTGTAAATCTTATTTTTAGATACTTTTTGTTCTCTTAATATTCTGAAATCCTATAATTCACTCAATGTTCTTCCAAAAACTATTAAATACTACATATAAACTTGAAGTTTTTTTTTTTTAAAATTAACATAAAAATGGTTACAAAAGAAAACTTAGCTTCCGTTGTGAATAAACAGCTGTTTGACAAAATATTCAGGAATAACAAAAAGTGATATTAAAAAAGAAAAACAAAAACTAAAAATATGAAATAAA
Source organism: Bombylius major (assembly GCA_932526495.1). NCBI lineage: Eukaryota > Metazoa > Arthropoda > Insecta > Diptera > Bombyliidae > Bombylius > Bombylius major. Next base: position 29,948,113 of record OW052046.1, on the reverse strand, counting down.
TAAAAATAAATAATTGATTTAACAAACAATATCAAAAGGTCTTCAAAATTTATATTTTAATTACGAGGAAATTCTCTTGTTAAATTAATAATAGAAATATAGAAAATTTTTACAAACTTGATCACTGAACTTTGTTTCAAATAATAAAAAAAAAAGAAAAAAAAAACAAACAAAAGAAAAGTATCTTTATACATTTTTATTTCTTAAAATTTAAGAAAAATTCATATAAATTGATTTCTCTAAAATAAATTTATTTATTAGAATAAAGATACAAATTAACAATAATACGAAGAAAAGAAAAAAAAAAAGACACCACTCAAACCTCCACTTTTTTATACACTACATTGTACAAGTTTGTTGAGTTTTAGTTCATCCTTTTTATAGAAAAAAATTTATTAATAAATAAATTACACTTTATTTCACATATATTTTTACGTTTATCAAATTAAAGAAAAAAAAATTGATTATAAAATTTATTACAATGTTTTTTTTTAATGTTAATTTTAGTTTTCTTTAAAACCCTTCCACTAGATTAGGAAAAAAAAAAATTAACATAGAACAAAAATATCACAAAAGAGATTAAAAAAAAAAGAAAAACAAATAGGAAAAATTTTCATGATACATAAAATTTCAGAATTTAAATTGGTGTTAGTTACTTATTTAGGTGTACTACATAAATTTTCTTTTCTAACATCCTTTGTTTTTTATTTTATTTTATTTTTTTTTAATTTCTTCTGCAATTTTTTTCAACATCTCAAAACCACACATTAGCAAAAAAACTAAAAATTTAAAAAGGGTTATAATTTGTAATCATTTTAAATATATTTAAATAAATGCTAAAATATAAATTATAAGAAGATTTAAGTCATGAACAAATCAGATGCCCACTTTTAACCTCTTTTCATCTTTTTTAAGTTTTTTTTTTTTTAATTTTTAATTTTTATTGATTTACACAATTTTTAACAAAAGAAAAACAGAAAATAATTCATATTATTTAAAAAATTGAATCATAATAGTTAAAATATTAAAAAATTCTAGAATAAGATTTAAAATAACATTTCAAAAAAAAAAATAAAAAAATATAAACAGAAATCAAATCAAGCATTATTCAACACACATACAAAAACAAAAATGTAACATTTATGTGAGGTGAAAATAATCGATGATAGTTGCGTGATGAACCAACCTTTGAAAAAAAAAAATAATAATAATGATAAAATGAAAATTTCAAATAGCAGAAATAAAATTTATCATGAGAAGGAGGGTGAACAGAATAAAAAAAAAAACAAAATATATTAAAAAAAATTAAACACGAAAAAATGAAATTATAATAAATAACGGGAAAAAAGCAATAATTCATTGTAACTTTGATTCGAACATATATATAAAAAAAACATTAAAAAATAAATTTTTAAAAAATGTTGATAAAAAGTCCGTAAAATAACAATTAACATAACATAATAACATGTATATTAAAAAAGTCTTACAATTTATTGAAAAAAATTAATAACAACAAAATAAAAATTTCTAAAAACTTAGCTAAAATAAAAATTTCTAAAACTTTAAGTGAAATGAAAAATTTAGCTAAAATAAAATAAAAAGAAAAACTAAAACAAACAAAAAATTGTGATCAAAATATTATAATTTTAAAAAAAATTAATAGAAATTTAATTTGAACTAAAAAACAAAAAAATAAAAAAGAAAATATGAAAGAAAGAAAGAAAGAAAAAAAATAAGTAACTTTAGTAAGTGAAATATATAAATTTAAGTTTAGATACAAAAATTTTAATTAATAAATTATTATTATTATGATTATTATAACAAAAACAAAACAAAAACATAAATATACATATATATATAAATAATATTTCATAATATATTTGAATTTTTAATTTAAAAAAAAAAAACATAAACAAAAATGGAAAAACAAAGTAAAAAAAAAAAAGGGTTTAAGACAAAAAAAAATTTCTTTTTTTCTCTTTCGAAAGTAATTTTCTTCATCTACTTTTTATCTTTGATGTTTTATCTATTTTTATTTATTTTATTTTTTTTACGCAATTGAGTTTCTTATCTATTTTCTATGATAGTTCCATAAATACTATTGAAGCAACAATAACAAATATGTTAATGTACATAAAAAAATAAAAAAAACAAGAATCATAATTTTTTTTAAAAAAAAAAGTACTGAAACAAAAAGAACAAAAAAATATATATATATATAAAATCAAATATGTGTTATAAAAAAAATGTATGATGTAGTTAAAGTGAAATTGAAACATGTTTTTAAAAAAATTTTTGAGCAGTAAATAAAAAAATCACATACAAAAAAAAAATATAAGTAAGTATATCATAATTTTATTCACACATTCACATTTGAAGCAAAAAAAAAAAAAAGATTAAAAAGATGAAAAATAAAAACGCATACACCACATTACACATATTTATTCAGATATTTTAACAGCACGAAACTAAAAAAAAAAAAAAAAATCTAAGCAATTTAAAGTTTAAAATTTAAAAAAAATATATATAAAAATTACATTATATATATACATTATATTATATACAATTTAAAGAGAAAAAATAAATAAATTTGAACCATATATATAATAAATTATACAACAAAAAAAAAAAAAAGAAACAAAAATCAAGTAGGTATAAAAAATAAAACAGCAATAATATAAAATAGATTTAAAAAAAAAAAAAAATTTAAAAAATAAAATTCGCGTATTTGTATTTTATCTTTTATTGAAAAAAAAAAAAAAAATTGTGGTTAATTACGATTTCTATTTAAAAGTGCATTGAAAAAATTTAAAACAAAAAACAGAAAAAAAAAATAAATAAATATGTGTTGTAAATTTTCCATTTCTTTATCATATACCTATCTATATATTTTTTTTTTCAAATTTTAATTTATTCTCGAAAAATATTTTTACTACTTTTCTTCATCTAAACTTTAAGTTTAAAACAAAAAAAAAGCATAGTTTGTAAGGATTTTTCGTTTTGTTCGTTTGAAAGTGCAAATAAACACAAAAACACAAGATTGGAAAGATTGGTTTTTTTTTTTTTTTGTAATTAAAAAAAGGAATAATAAAATAAAATAAAAAATAAATTAGTTGGAATAAAAATAAACAAAAATAAAAATAAAATAAATAAAAAAATATATATATTCAAAGTTATGAACAAAATAAAGAAAAAAAAAAACAAAACAAAAAATAAATATTATATAAAATTATTATGAATCATGGGTCTTTGATAAATTCTCTACAATATTTCATTGAAAAATTTTACAATTTACATTTTTTGTGTATTGAAAATATTAAAAAAAAAAAACAAAACAAAAATATATATATATAGCTATATGTATATTATATACATATGAAAAGAAAGAAAAAATTTATCATTATGTTGTGTGAGTATGTGTTGCGTGTGATTGATTGAAGAAAAAATAAAAATATAATTGGTAATTAAATGCAGAAACTTTTTGTTCTGGTTTTTTTCTGTTGTTGTTTTTTTTTTCTGTCTTCTAAAAGATTTTAAATAAAAATATTTAAAGAAAAACAAATTTTTTGTTTGGTTTCTGCCTTTAAAAAATATTATATAATATATATCCAGACTGATTACTTGTTATATACATATATACAAGTATATATAGACTATATATGTATATATACATATATTATGTGCATCACAAAACCTCAAAAATATATATACATATATTTAAAAAAAAAAAAAAAAAAAAATGAGAAGTATAATTTCAAAATATTTCGAATTTTTTGTTCTTCTTTTTAAATAAAACAATAAAATCATATTTTGCGCTATCTTTTGTACGGTGTCAAATTTTCATTTCATTTCAAAATCATGTCATACGTGCTGCTGCTGCTATATTGAAGATTTCATCATATAATATTTCTTAATTTTTTTAATAATGTTGTTTTTTTTTTTTTTTTTTTGCGTTCTTGAAGATTTCGCTTTTAAAATACTTCTTATAAGGTTTCCTCAACAATAAAACACAAAATACATATTTGAAATCCTTAGAAAAAAAAATATACTTATATATATAATAAAAACAAAATAAAAAATAAAAAGTTTCTGTATGTTTTTCTATTTGCGAATTCTCTGTCTTATTTTTTAAAATAAAATGAAAGAAATTTTTAAAATATGAAATAAATTGAATCATTAAATTAATCCTTTTTTGTAAAAAAAATAAAAATAAAAAAGGAAAAAAAAAAACAAAACTTATCATTATGTAGAATAATAAAATAAAATACAAAAAAAAAATATATATTGAAGGAAAAAAAATCGCTGTAATATAATTACTTTAAAAATGAATTTTTAGAAAAGAAAATTATTAAAAATTTAAAAATTTAAAATAAATTATTGTTTAATTTAATTAAAAAATTATGTCTATACATCTTAATAAAAAAAAAATAAGAATAAAAAATAAATTCATTATTAATAAAAAAAAAAATAAATAAATAAATAAACAATAATTTAAAAAAAATCCACTTAATTTCTTTTTTTTTTTAAATTTATTTTCTTTTACTTGAAATTCATTATCATTTTTACTTAGAATTATCTTTGTTTTTTTTTTTTTCATTGTATATGTGTGTTTAGCTTTGAAAAAGATGTTTTTTTTTTTAATAAAGATTTATTGACGAAAGAATTTAAAATATTCAAAATTTGGAGAAAAAACAAAAAGTATAATGAAAAAAATTACAATGGAGTGAAAAACTAGATATGTTTTTTGTTGTCCTTATTCTTGGTAATTTTTTCTTTTATTTGTATATTTTTATTTTAAGTAGACAAAAAAAAAAATAGAAGAAGAACTGAATGCAGGGTAATTTTATGTGAAGAAGGAATTGATGAGAACTAGAAAACAAAAAAATCATTTTTTATTGTTATTCATTTTTTTTTTTTCAGAATTTTATTTTTTATTGTTTTTAAAATTTTTGTTTTTTTTTTTTTTTTTTAAATTTAGGTATTATTTTTCCAAACTTTCTGTTAATTGATTAAAATGAAAATATAATAAAATTTGTAATTAAATTTAACAATGAATTAAACAAACAAAAACAACAAAATTAAATTAAAATTAAAAGATAATTTATTACTAATAAAATAAAGCCTCTCTTTATATAAATATATATATCATTATATTTAAAATGATCATCATCAGTTTTCTTGTTGCCTTATGATAAAATAAAAATAAAAAATTAAATAATTAATAAATTTTTTGACTTTATTCAGAATAATTTTTTTAATGAATAAAATGCAATGCAGAATATAACACCACATCATTTATATTACTACGTCATATATAAATTTAAAAAAAACTTTAAAAAAAACTATATTACATGAAAATAAATAAAATACTTTATATAACGCACAACAAATCTAATCAAACACAAAAATGATAATTTAAAAATCCATACAAAAAAAAAAAAAATTAATAAATAAACAATAATAATAATAAATAAGAAAAAAAGAAAAGAAAAAAAAACAGACGCTTACTAACCCTCGTGAAAATATTGAATCCGTTCGTTCATTAATACCTTTTTAAATATTACAAAAAACAAAAAAAAAAACAAACAAACAAAATATTAATAATAATAATAATAAATAATAGAATTGCATATAAAACATAAAGTATAAATTAATCAACAAAGAAATATATATATATATATATATATATAGGTATATATGTATATATATATATTTAAAAAAAACACACACACACTCACACATTAAATTAATATAAATTACCTTATCATATATATTCTAACTATTATTTACATATTACATACATTATTAAATTATAAGAATTAATCAAATTAAAATTAAATTGAAAAATAAAAAAAAAATAATAATAAAAATATTCCACTGAAACTTTTATCATTATAAGAAAATAATGTTTGAAAAAAACAAAAACAAACAAACTAACAAACAAAAATGCATATACATATATATAAAAAAAAAATGAAATGTATGTAAAAATAATAATTAAAAATTGATTTTTTTTCTGTACTTTTTTTTTAAACTGCCTGTTTTTCTTTTCTATTTTCTTTTTTTTTTTTTGTATAAGAAACAAAAAAAAAAAGAAAACAATTAAAAATGAACAAAATGAAAATGTATGTGTAAAATAAAATGTGTATTGTGTATTTATTGTTTTCTTTTTTTTTTTTTTTAATTAAATTAAATTAAATTTTAATAATATATTTATCATATAAGTTTATTATTCATTTGAATTGATAAATTATTAAATTAAATTGAATGTAAAAAAAAAAAAAACTGTTATACTTCTTATATCTTGAAATATTTAATATATAAAATATAAATAAAAAATATGAATAAATTAATTTAAAAAAAAAAAAAACAAAATGGTACTTTCTATCGCTGTGATACATCATGCTCTCAAATTTTAGTAACAAAAGAACTTTAAAAAAAATTTTTTTTTTTAAAAATAAAACTAAATAAAAAATTAAAGTTAAATTTAAAGAGAAAAAAAACACTATTGAGAAAAACACATTTGTGCCCTGTAAAAAACAAACAAAAGTGAAAAAAAAAAAATCATTATTTATTTTTGTTTTTAAATTTTATTTTATTTTATATATATTTTTTTTTATAAATAATGTTTTAAACGTGTTTTTGAAGTTCATTTTTGTTATTCTATTTTTTCTTTCATTTATCAACAAACTTTTTTTTCCAATAACAATAAAGAGACAAAAAACAAATCACATAATTGTGAAAAAGAAAAAAAAAATTGGCTTTAAATTATTAATAAAAGTAATTTTAAGAAAGAATTAAATAAAAATAAGAAAAAATTTATGTTAAATCGTGAAATTGAACATTTATATATTTCAATATAGCTTCTTCATTTTGATCAAACAAATAAAAAAAATCCATTAGAATATTCTATTGAAAAATAAAACAAACAAAAAAGCAATAAATATCAAAAAAAATATATATTACATATATTGTTTCATGTTTCTTATTGAACATTTTCTTTCTTTTTTTTTTTTTGGTCATTCATTCATAAGAGTTATTGGTTTTTCTCCCATTTCTTTTGTAATTTTTAAATATTCAAACATTTTCACTCCAGTTAAAAAAAGTAAATCCGATAAACATGAATAAAACACATTATTTTTAACTACTCATATGACACAACTAAAAATTTATTAAAAAAAAAAAAAATTAAATTTAAAAAAAAAAAACAACAAACAAAAAATAAGCTTCAAGTGCCATATTCTTTATGTCTGAATATTAAAAAAAAAAAAATAAATAAATAAAAGAAAAAAAAAAACAACAATTTGTTAAGATAAAAATATTTAAATTTAAAAAAAAGAAAAACTTTTGAAAAACAAACTAACATTAATAAAACAAATATCTTCTCTTTTGTATAATTTTATCTATATCTATAAATACTTTTAAAAATAAATTTAAAAACAAAAATTAAACGAGAAAAAAAAACAGAATAAAAAATGTACTTAGAAAAACAAAAAACTAAAAATAAAATAAGATAAACATTAAAATTAAAAAATAATTTAAAAACAAAATACTATCTAAAAAATAAAAAATAATAATAAATAGGAACAGAGTTCTTAAATGACAAAAAACAAAATTTATCTATATTAAACCGAACAAAATTGTTCTTTGTAAAAATAATAAATTTAACACAAAAAATTGAAAAACAAAACAAAAATAAAATATTGAAAAGTAGTAAAAAAATAAAAATAAAAACAAAATACAAATATTATAATATATTTAAAAATATATATACATATACATACATATATGAATCTGCAATGATACTTACATTTTAAAATACATATTAAAAAAAAATTACAAAATTTAAAGGAAAAAATGAAATTTACAAAAAAACATGTTATGAAACAACAACATTTAGATAACAAAAACAACAACAAAGCAAGATATTATATTGATTGTAAAAATAAAAAAAAAAGTATTGAGTAAACAAATAAAGAAAAAACAAATATTTTTACTAAATTTATTACTATAAAAATTAATTGATTAAAAACACTTTTAATTATAATAATTGAAGAAAATTATTACTATTATATATTTTTTTCTTCTACTTTTTTAAATAATTTTAATTTTTCGATTTTTCATATACTTTTCTATATTTCCTTTTCTTAAATTTTCTCAAACAAATAAAAAATAAAAAAAACTTTATGTATAGATAAAAGATGATGAAATTTTAACACATCATATTAAAAAGAAAATTTTAAAATTGAAAACGAGAAGAAAAAAAAAATTAAAATTAAAAATATGGAAAAACCTTTAATAAAATAAAAAATAAAACAAAAAACATACTTTAAACAAAAGATATTAAATTAAAATTAAATTTAAAAAAAAAATAAAAATAAAATAAATTATAAAGAATTTTTAAAGAAAATTATATTTAATCTTATTGTTGAACATATTAATATGTGTATAGTAGATAATATTGTAAAATCCTATTCTTTTTTACCCTTTTCAAAAATTTTACTTTTATTTGTTTGTTTTTTAAGTTTTTTTTTTTTTTTTTTTTTTTTTTTTTTTTTCAATTTTCTTGAATTTTAAATCTAAACAAAACAAAACAACAAAAAAATGAGAAAAAAACTTTTAGCTTTCTAAGTTTCTAGGAAAAAAAAAACTTTATGAAAATGAACAATTTAAAATATAACATTTAAAATGAAAAAGATATTCAAAAATAAAAAAATTTAAAAAAAATTTAAAAAAAAAAATGGAACAAAAAAAAATATAAGTAAAATAAAAGACGAGCCATGTTTAAAAAGAACTCGTGATATATTCATAATTTTATAATTAATTTTTTTTTTCTTTATTGAAAATCAATCACATTAAAAATAATAATATAAAAGAAAGTGTGCAAAAAAAAAAAATCTAAAAAAAAAAAAAAAATTTGAGTTATTTTGTTGGTATATAAAAAGGACATATAGGAACTTTCAAAATTCATTTATAATAACGATTTTTTTGCTTCTTCTTTTTTTTTTTTTTTTATGTTTTCATTTGATAAAATTCTTCATAGATGAAATTCTACTATAACCTTTATCATTACATGTCTTTGTTCTTGATGAAAATTATGTTCCATATTTTTAAATTTAAGTGCGCTCATTTCAAAATTTAACAATTTTCACAACAATTTCCATCAAAACTTCAGTCCTTAATCTGAGATGCGAATCACTTGTAATTTAGGAATGATATTCTGAGATTCAATGATGAGATACACGATGAGATTATAAACTAAAGTGATAAAATTGTAATTACAAACGGTAACACTCTTATTTAATTTTTAACTAATTTGAAAAAAAAAAACGTGATACACACAAAATTTAAAAATTTGAAAATTATAAAGGATAAGAATGATAAGTTGATTTTTGGTTTGATAGCAGTGGCAATGAATATGTGACAGTGAAAATTTTATGGATTAATTGGTCAGAAAACGTTCAAAATTTAAGAGATCCTTCAATTCTATTGAAGCTACCACACAATCACGTAGAATACTTGAATATATATTATGTATAATGGAAAATTTGTTTCGAAAAGTAATAAAAAACAACAAAAAGTTATATAATTAATTATATTTTATATACATACATACTTTTTAATGTGGACACACTTAACTAGCATTCTGCGACCATATGTTACTTGAGTCACATTTTTCACGCCACGACTTCCTTGTTACGTTATGGATACAAAATTATTCGTAACTGTGACGAAATTGTGTGTAAATGGTCATAGTTCCCATATTAACACATTCAGTAACGCAATAACGTGAATATTCCTTTATATGTTTCTATTTAGGAAAAAATCCTATTCTGGGCATTGTTTCTAATAAGCAACATCATTTATGTTTCTATTATGACATAATTACGTTAGTTTTTACTAAACACAGTTTCATTTTGGGAAGAAGTTTATTTTAGGCACTGCAACAGCATTTATGTTTCTATGTATTATGACGCAATTACGTTAGTTGTTAGTTGTTGTCAAATTCTTTTGTTAGCAAGCTGTGTTCTGATTGGCTATTTCGATTCAAGATTTTTTTACCATTTTTATCATCGTTTATCATTCCACCATGGTTGACGCAAAAATGTAACTGTGTCAATTTAGCAATATATTGGGTAACAAAAAAGGAATTATTTCTAGTTGGGCATTTTGGTTGACGCAATAATGTAACGATGAACTATTTGGTAATATTTTAACCAGCTTCTAAAATTTTCCATTGCGAGAGTAAGAAAAAATGGCTGCCAAAATTCACCTAAACTATTTTTAAATATAATTTTAAAAAATTCAATATTTTTCCACGCCATAGCGTTTTTTCAAATGAATTTTATTTTTCATAAGATATTTGCAACAAATTAATAAGGAAATAATCACCCATATTCTGTATTTCGATCGAAATTGAATCGAATTTGAATGAATATTCACAATATTTTGTGTCATTCTCATACAAATGCTAATATATGCCATATGAAATTCATTTAAAATATCTAGTAATCTTTGATTTTTAATATTTGTTTAACAATTTCATTCGATCAGGAAAAAGACATCAGAATATTTTCGATTGCAATCGAATAAAAAATTAAAAGTCGTAGATTACTAGATATTTTGAATGAAATTCATATGGCATGTATTAGCATTTGTATGAGAATGACACAAAATATTGTGAATTTTCATTCAAATTCGATTCAATATCGATCGAAATACAGAACATGGACGAATGTGATATTTGCAATTTAAAAAAAAAATTTTCTCCTTGAATTTTTAAAAAAATTTTGAATTTTTAAAAACTATAAAGGCGCATTAATTTTTTCGAAGTACTATGTCATATTTCACAAAAGATCTCTTTTTGTTTGGAATTTTTTTTAATAAAAACAAAGTCAAAATTTATTAATATTGTCAAAGTTTTTATATTCATACATATTTTTCAAATTTATAATGTATAAGTACGTATAATGTACTCATTTTTAAATTATTAGGTACATACATATTTATTATTAAATTTTTAAATTTCACACACTTACAAATAATCTTAACATATTTCATTTTATATAGTATATCATTTCCATATTGTTTTCATATACATACAATATTTGTAGTTTGTATGTGTTACCTAAAGTAGTAATTAACTTTGTAAGATATACTTACATACTGTTAAGCTACGATTCCACTTATTGACCACCTGTCAAATATTTGGCTAAACAATGTCATATATATATGTCTCATGGGGTTTACACTACATCATATTTTGACGTCAAAATGTTTGGCTTTCGAATGGCCAAACAAAATCTGTGACTGCTTTATATGCCTACGTTTACACTCATTGACAAAAAAACGTCATTTTATGTTTGACATTTAATTTATATTTGAAGATTGTCGTGTTTTTTCAAATGAAAATTTTTCGTGTATTTATTTATTGATTCAATTCTACTCTGGACGTGAAAAATGAGTATTAAATCTCGCAAGATAGCAGCAGCTGTTGTTTCATTATATTTATTGGAGGACTAGCAACAAGGACACTGTTTGACAACGTGCAGTCAAATATTTTTCGGTTGTCAAATATTTCAAAGTTTTGTGTCAAATGAAAATAGAGAGGGTTTACACATATAAAAATCTTTAGCGGCAAATATTTGATGTCAAATCATTTTGACAGTATTTGACCAGGGTTTTTACATCTTTGATTTCAACTTTGTCAAATTTTTGACCAATTGTCAATAAGTGGAATTGTACCTTTACGAACACATTGTTGCACCAAACTCGAAACATATAAGGCACACAGAAGTCACCACGACGTAACAGTGGCTAACTTTGTCACCACATTTTGACGTTGCGACGTCGTTATAACCCAAATGTGGATCACTCGTGCTAGTTGGGCACTATATGGTGTGGTGCTCAACACAGCATGATGGCTAATTCTAATTATCTTGAGAAGTAGATTCTAATGAAACATTTTCTAGTAAAAATTTGGTGACATTGAATGATAAACGTAAAAATTTCTTCTTCTCCTTCACTTTTTTATTTTAAAGGCGCTTGTTATCTCTTCGCTAATTAAATAAAAAAAAAAGATCTTGGAAAATGAATTTTTATTCTAAAAAGTCAAAGTTTTTGAAGTCAATGTTATTTTGAATAAAGAAAAAAAAACAATTATGTTCAGTTGATGTGACAAGTGAAAGTGAGATTTAAGTGAATGGTGTGTGTGAAGAGAATTCACTGAAAAGGTAAGTTTGATTTTTAGGAAATTTCGAAAATTCACCGTAAGTAAGCTAACCAATATGATAAGTAACCAAAACAACCATTGAAAAAATTCTATCAATGTGGTAACATAACAGAACATTGCCGCAATTTATACGACGAAGCAATTATGCTGTATGCATCAAACATTAAGCAACGATTTATGGGTAATTGGGGTGAGGCAAATCGAGGAGTAGCCCATCACTTGTGTACCAAAAATTTCATCAAGCAATTTGAGATTTCCTCTATTCTTTTACATAGTTTTTTCAATTCCGTTTCATTTCTTTTTCGATTTTGTAGAAAAAAATACTTTAAACTACCTTTTTTTAAATTATTTAACGTTTATTTAAATATAAATACATATAAGTATATTCGAACAAAGTAAATGGATGAAAATTTCAAAGAAAATGCATTTTGGTGCATGAATCATTTGCTTGACTGTACACTGAATGCAAGAGTAAATCACGTAGCGAATTCAAAGAAAAACGTCAAAAACACGCACAACAATTGCTTGATCGTGTAAACTATGCCATTTACCGAAAAGATAAAAATTCGATTATGGTAACTATATACTTAGTTACTTTTGGTAACTATACCTACTTTTCGTCATTATGATAGTAATCAATTTTCGAAATTGCCCTCACATATACGAGAGTGTTTTATACATTATTTGACATTTGTTTTTTCACATAACTACCATTTAACTCTAAACACTTTTCCATTCGATGCCGCTATCCTTCTAACCTTTCTCTATAGAATGCTGGAGGTTCAAATAATCCTTGAACGCACAGCGAATTACTTTGAGTTCCTGCTTCAATTTCGGGAACAAGTAGAAATCACAAGGCGTTAAATCTGGACTATATGCTGAGTGTTTCAAAATTTTCCATCGCAATTTTCTTAAAATACGTCTTGATTGAGATGCAGTGTGAACTAGTGCATTATCATGGTGAAAGAGAACTCGATTATGAACTTCCCCAGGTACAGAATTTCATGTCGCTTGTTGTTCTTAGTTACTACGTAAACATTGATGGTACTCAAATCCCTTACAGTTTGGCCAACCTGACAGCACATCTGCCACAGATGTCCATCATAAAAACAAAGCTTCACCGTATGTGACAGCTTTTAAATTGCGAACAAGGGGCCTTACCATGAGAATCGATTTCGTTCGTTTATTTACGATAGTGAAGTTACGAACGAAAAGGAAAATGCTACTATGAGAAACGATAGTCGTTTCAATTTCGAAGTTAAGTCTTGTTTATTTTCAATTTGTTTTGACATTTGTAGACGTTTTAACCGTGATATTTTTAAATTTTTTAAATTTTCCAAATTATTGTATTAAGTATATACATACTTTAAATTAATAATGGACTCGATAGCACATTATCATAAAGAACAAAGCAGTGACAGTGATGATTTAAAAGAAAAAAGAAGAAAAATAAGAGCTGAGGCTGATCCTAAGGCTGAGGAGGTATTTCAATATGTGTTGAATGAAATAGAACATTGTTTTAGCATTAACATTGCAAAATTACTTAAATAATAACCAAGCTAAACTACCAATATCAAATAACAAAACAATATGGCCAAGACAAACTACTAATACCAAATATTAAATAACAAACTACGATATGACATGAACAAAACAACGCAAGGTATTTGTTCGTTAATTTTAACGACTTTGTAAGTGATAGTATGAATAACATAGAAACGCCTGTCTTACGAACGAAATCGATTCTCATGGTAAGGCCCAAGCTTCCCACATAAACAGCTTTTCAAGTAAACATAAATGCCATAAATGGATTCTTCATCCCACTTCTGATATTAAGAACAGAATTACAATTGTAATTGATGAATGAATATTAAAACAAGAACAAAATCTAATTTTTTTTTACTATTAGAATATTAAATAATTTTTATTTTTCTTATTTTATATATACTTTTTTGTTTGTTTTTTGTTTCTTTTTTTTTTTTTTTGTCTTTTTTTTAATCATTTTATTTTGCACAGAATAATTTCTAACTCTACGAGTATTAAATATGATTTTTTATTATTGATTTTTTTTTTAAATCAATATTAAATTATATATTCACCTCATACTGTACTTTATTCTTACTTATTTTTTTTTTTCATTTTTATATAATTTATTTCTTCATTTAATTATATTTCGATCATTCTTTATTATTTTCAATGAAATACAAAATTATTCTCTCATGATAATTATTTACTTTGTTTTTTCTCACTTTTTTAATTATTATTCTTTTTTTTTCTTTTTGTATGCTTTTTGGATTTTTATTTTTTGAATAATTTTTTTGACAAAAGGTAATATTTTAATTTTTTTTACTTAAAAAAACAAAAAAAAAATGTATCTATGTATATAGTGTTGTTTTTTTTTGTGTTTTTTGTTGTACAACAATTTTTTTTTTTAAACTCATCACCTTATCTAATATCTAAGTAAAAATTTTTTTACAAAGATTTGTTTTTATTTCTAATTTAAACTCAAAATTATTTTTATTTTTGGAATGTTTTCTTGACTAGAATTTTTGTTTGTTCCATTGGAACGTTCTTTTTGTCCTGTTTTTTGTTGCGTTTTTTTTTGTTGTTGCAAAAACTGTTTTTATAAATTATATTCTGCTCTGCTATACAATTTATAAACATAGGAAAGGAACAGAAAGGAAAGAAAAACTGATTTAGTTCAGATTTTTTTTTCTCCAAATAATGAAATAGAAAATTTAAAAAATTAAAGAATACAACAGAAGGATTTTATTTTACTAAAATTACATTTTTTGTCTAATTTTTGTTTTTTTTTTGTTTTTTATTTTAATGTAAAAAAGAGTTACACAAATTTCGATTCTTTTTTACCTATATTGCTTTTATTTATTTTTTTTTACTTCTTTAAATGCGTTCTAAATAAGATATTGCAACAAAAACACTGAATAAGGATTGTCATAAATCTACAAATATATTAGAATTACATATATCTTTTTTTTTTTTTTTTTGAACAACAACAAAAGAAAAAAAAACCAATTCAAATTAATTTTTTTCTTTCACGTTTTAAAATTTTCATACAACTCAATGGACCTTAATAATAACATTTTTTTTTAAAAGTCGAATTTAATAAAAGTCAACTTTAAAAACGTTAAAAATCGACTCTGAATATGAATTGAAGTTCTATTAACGAATATTTGTAAAAATGAAAACTTCAATACATTTTGTAAAAAGTTTTATAGCTTAGATACTTAAGACACAATGCATTCAATTTAATTTTTTGTTGTGTAGTGCGTTTCTGTAACTCGGGTAGAAAATTTTCTACTAATTGTGACGACACGTGTATTTTCTATTTCAAATTCAATTAGTCAAATTCCCCTGTTTCTGTATGAGTGGTTGAAAATTTTGTGGTGAGATAGAAAAGGTGAAGATAAATTTTGGAAATTGAATAATAAATTCAATTGTCAATTTTACAACTTGAATTAAATTTTGTTTTTACATTTTTATTGATGAATGTTTGAAATATTTAAAAAAAATTTACTATTTATATTAATAATGAAAGAGAACATAAAAAAAGATTACTTTAAAAAATAAAAACAAAAATGGAATAAAAATTAGAAATAAAATGTAATTAAAAATTGTTTACTCATTCCACTAATCACTAATTAATTCCACTTTCTACTGATTCTTTTCTACTTCTACTTTTCTGTTATTACAGAAACACTTTGTTAGAAAATGACGTCAATTTGATGTCAAATTGAATATTTTCTACTGTGAAATCTATTTTCTATCCTTACAGAACCGCACTATTGACTTTTTTGTTGTTGTTTGTTTGTTTCTAATTTCTAGTTTGTTTTCTAATTATTGATATTTTTTTGTTTGTTTGTGTTTTGTTTTTTTTTTTCACTTTTTGTTGTTTTTTTTTTTAATAATTCCATTGTATTTTTTGTATACAAATATGTATGTAAGTCGTATTTCTTTTTTAGATTACTTGTTTTTGTTTGTTTGTGTTTTTTGTTTCTTTATTCATTTAAAATTGTTTATTTTGTTTTTCTATTTTAATTTGAAAATCATTATTATTTTTCACAAAGCTGCAATTCAGGAATAAATAATAATAATATAATTATATACCTACATAATTCATTTAATTTTTCCATTTATATGCTTTTTTTCTCAATTGTTATTATTTTGTTTTGTTTTTTTTTTTTTTGAAAACTGCATTTTTTATATAATTTATATTTAAATAGTAGTTTTTTTTTTTTGGTTTTTTTTTAAAATGTTTTTTATTATTTATAATTATTATTTTCTATATATGACTACTTATGCGCGCACTCATTTTTAATTTATTTCAATTATTTTCGCCTTTGTTTTTTTTTTTTAAATTTATTTTTTTAAATTTTTATATTAGGTAATTCCTTATTAATGATGATTTTTACTTTTTCTTTTTTATTATAATTTATTTTTAATTAATTTAATTACTTTACATATTTTTCCTATTAAAATTATTAATGTTCATTTTTTAAACACAAAACAAAAAAAAAAGGTAAAACAAATAAAATTAAAATAAAATAAATAAATAAATAAAAATAAAACTCTAAATACGCTATTGTTGTCCTTATAATTGTTTTTGTTTATATGTGCACAGGATTTGGTCATATTCTCATATATTTTCTTCTTCTTTTTATTTTTATTTTTTTATTATTTTTATATATCACTTCTATATATAAATATTCTTACTTAGTTTTTCTTCTTCTTTTTGTTAATAGTTTTATTTGCCTATTTTTACATAATTTTCATTATTTTTCCCCTAATTATTTCTTTTTTCCTGGTATTTATTGCATCTCTTAAGTCATAAGTTTACGCTTCACTTATTTATTAATAATTTTACACAGTTTATTTGTTTTATTGATTTTTTTTGTTGTCGTTTTTTTTAACTTAAATTTTATTTAGTTATTTATTTTGTTTTTTAATTAATATTTTTTTCTTCTTCTTCTGATAAATGTACATGTATTTACTTCCTCTTATTCTACCCTACTTTTTCGTCTAGTTTTTTTTTTTTTTTTTTTTTTTGGTTTTTTTCTTTATAAATTTCCCATTACTTGTTATTAAATTATATTAATATTTTCTGTGTATTTTTTTTTTTCAGTTTTTTTGTTTGTTTTTTACAGTTAATAATTTACTTATATACTAATAATGTTTTATTTTTCTTTAATTAATTTATTATTACAATTTAAACGTAATAGAGGGCGGGCTTTGACCGCAAGGCAAATTAATTATATTTTTATTATTTGTTTTTTTTTTCCTTTTTAAGTAAGGTATTTTTCCTCTTTACAATGCAAATTATGTTCTAGTTTTGCAAATTTCAGTATCTGCAGTTTTATTTTTTTAAATTAATTTTATAGTTCTAGTAGACTTAATTTTAATTTAAAATAACGGAATTTTCAGAAAACAAAAGAAATAGATGTTTTTTTTTTTTAAATTAAAATACAATCATTGTAGCGAACTATCCTTTTTTATTTCCATTTTAAAGTCTTTATCGAATTTTTTAAACTAATTAAATGTATTCTTTTGTTTTTTATTTTACTTTTTCTCAAATAAAGTTGATTTTTCGATACAAAAAAAATCAAAAAAAAAAATAAATAAATAAAAACTTTTCCTTTGCTTTTGACTAATCATCAAATTTGTTTTGTTTTCTTCTTTATTTTCTAAAACAACTTAAAATATTGTGTTTCTTAATTAGATTTTGCTTCTTTTTTTTTTTTTAATATTTTAAGTTTTTTGTTTTTATTATCATTTAAATTTCACAATAAATCTACAAAACTATATTAGTCAAAATAACATATTGGACAGTTATTTGACTATTTTTTTCTTTTTATCTTCTGTGTGTTTTTTTTTTTTACTTATTTATTCATTTTTTCTGTGTGATTATATACATTTACAAACATATGTATGTCTACAAAAATTCCTATTTACACTAATTTTTTTTTTTTCATTGATGTACAAAATATTTTTTCTAGATTTTTCTTTTAAACTTTTTATTTGAAGTGTGAAGCAATTACTAATGAAATAAAATTCATTAACTAAATGAAAATTTTCTTAATTAAAATTTAAATATTTTTATTATTTTAAATTAAAATTTGTTTCATATTTTCTAAATTTGACAAGAAGTGCACAATAAAAATAAATTAAAAAAAAAAAAAAAACTCATGATTATCTATTTTTGGCAAATAAGAAAGGAATTTAACGTTTATGAAAATGAGATCAATTTTATTTAAGAAAAAAAAAAGAAAAAAGAATTCATTTTTAGTAAAATTATAATTTTTTACTTGAAAAAAAAAAAAAAATAAATAAATAAATAATTTAAAACTTAAATGTAAAATAAGATTAAAATTCAACAAAATACAATAATTATAATTATGCACTATAAATTTTATAAATTCAATTTAAAATCATAAAATTAGCTATATTTTGAGACTAGATTTTTCTATCGCACTATTTTTTTTTTTTTCAAAAAATTTGTTTTTTATCAATTCATTTCATTAATTAAATACAAAATAAACAAAAAAAAAAATAAAATAATTAAAAAAGGATCTTATTCATTTGCTTAATTTCAAAATATACATTATGTGAAAAAAAAAATGAAAATAAATTAATAAATAAATATGTATTGGGTAAATAAAATGTTTCTTTGAAAAAAATAGCTTCATTTTAAAATAAATAAAATAAATAAATTAAGCAAAAAATTAAATAAAGATAAATAAATTATCCTTTTAATTAATTATTTTTTTAAAATAAAAAATAAAAATTATAATAAAATAATAACTAATACAATAAATTATTATAAATAATATTTTTGTTTCCACAGTAAAAGCGTGTATGGAATGTACTAAGAGCAAAAAATTATAAAATAAAAACAAAAAATTATAATTAATTAAATCTATAATAATTCTAATTAATTTTATTGTTTTTTTTTTTTTTAATTATTTCTTTAATATTTTTTATTTAATTTGTTTCACAATGTTAATAACGATTGATCTGTTATAACTCTAGTATGATGATGATGTTGATTATTATTATTGCTATTATTGTTGTTGTGATGATTGTGATGATTGGTTTGACTAGTGTGATAAACAACATGTTGATGATGATGATTAAGCGTATCATGGTGTTGTTGTTGTTGATGATGATGTTGATGATGATGATGAAGATGCTGTTGTTGTTGTTGGTGATGAGCAGTTGTATCATTATCATTAGTATTACTATTACTACTATTATTACTATTATTACTATTATTCTGATTATTTTGATCATCTAAATGGTTATTGCTATTTGTATTATTATTATTATTATTATTACTACGGCTACTAAGATGGTGATTGCTACTGACATTGCTTTGTGTTGTTGCCTGACTAATTATTACATTAGTTGCTGATGATCTTTGATGATGATGATGATGATGATGATGTTGTTGTTGTGGTTGATTATGATGATGGTGATGATGATGATGATTACTTTGATGATGATTATCATTATTATTATTATTTATTAAACGTACATGACTTGATAAATCATTTATATCACTATCATCATTATTATCATCATTTAATGGATTTGCATTATTAATTAATTCATCAACATCATCATCATCATCATCACTACAATAATCATCTGGATTTAAATCAACACCATCATGATCATCAATTGGATAATGATGTGATATAATACTATTAATACGTGATTTTGTATGTGAAAAATTTACATTATCATCATCATCATCATCATCATCATCATCGTCATCACATTGAATTGATGATGCTGCCGTTTTAAGTAATCTTTCATTATTATTATTATTGTTATAAAAATTTGTTACTTTTTTATAATCAAGACTTTTGAAACGATTACTTTGTCGTGTCTGTTGATTAAGATTATTATCATTATTTATGTTTCGAGTATTTGTTATAACATATTGAATATGTTCTTGATGATGATGATGATGATGCTGCTGCTGTTGTTGTTGTTCGTCCAAATGTTGATCCTGTTGTTGATGATGATCACGTAAACTTTCTGTACTAACAATATGATGATGTTGTTGTTGTTGTTGCTGATGATGTTGTATTGTATGACGATGAAAATGTTCTTGTTCTTGCTGATTATGTTGTTGTTGCTGCTGCTGCTGTTGTTGTTGTTGTCTTTGATGATTCATTATTGTTAATGTTCCTGCCACAGATTTAATTACAGGTGATGAGGTAGTATGTCACAACATATCATCATGATCATGATCCGTATCACGATCCTGATCTAAATCAAAATCATTATCTTGTCCTAATTCTAAATCCATATCATTATCATCATCTAAATCTAATGAATGTGTATTTGTTGGTGATAATGCCGATTGATTTAGATTTTTTGGATCTTCATCTTTCCATTTATCCATTGATCTACGACGTGCATTCATAAAAAAATTACCAACTGTTGTCGGTTCTAAACCTAACTGTCGTGCAATTGTTACTTGCATTTCCTTTGAAGGTCGTTTTGTTTCCTTTTGAAATAATAACAAAAATGAAATAATAATGAAAATATGTTTTTTTTGTTAAAATTATTCCTTACTTTAAAAATAGCCTGTAAAGTACGTCTCTGGAGATCCGTAAAAACCAAACGCGGCTTCTTTGGTGTCGGCATATGTTCCGATTGCTGTGGTTCGTCCTTCCGTTTGCAACCTAAAATTGAAAAAAATAAAATAAACAAACCATTACAAAAGATTCATTTAAAACAAAATTTATTAAGCAGATTTTAATACTTACTGCCTCTCTGTGGTATTTGGGCAGCTACAAAAAAAATAAAAAGAAAGAAAGAGAGAAAAAATATATTACTTATAAAACCATCATCAAATAATGAAATTATTTTTAACAGATACACTTCCTCACGTAATACATAAAAGCATTAAATAAATATTACAATTTCTGTGAGATCAATGTTTTTGTTATTTGATTTTTTTTAAATTTAAATTTTAAAATTTTATTTTTTTTTCTATTTTGAAGAATGACTCACTATGACGTAGATGACATTATCGATGTATTGCAACATGTTTGTTGACAATTTGAATGATTGTACGTCACTGTCCCCTCGTTAACATTGCTCATCTGGATATTGTCTGCAATGAAAACAAGAGGACAACAAGTCAGGATCAGGATAATGAATATCATGTTTGTTTGTTTGTTTTTTTTCAGTTGTCTTGTTCTGTAATTGTTTTGTTTTTGTCTGTTCTTTTTTTCAAAATATATTTATTACGTGAGAAAGGTGTAACCCTAGAAAAAAAACATAAAACTACACCACTGAATTAAAAATTAATATCATATAAAAAACGGAAGCATAATGTATTGGCAAAAAAATCGTTTATACAGGGTGTCCGGTTTGGTTTGCTTAGAATTGATACCAGTGGTAGGTCTCATCGAGACAAACAAAAAATATAGGGAGGGAGTCCCAACGGTTTGGCCGCTAGAGGGCGTTGAAGTTTTTTTGCTCAAAATTTTGTGAATTTAATAATAATAATTTTCGAGTTATTAAGGAAGACCTTTTGAAAAAACTGAAAAAATAAGTCGGAAATTCATTTGATTATGGATACTTGTTTATTATTGCAGTGTATTGTGAAAATTATGCATTTCTTGAAAAAATTTGTGAATTTTCTCCAAATTTTTGTGTTTAACCCTATCCTTCTCAAAAAAGGCTTAAATTAACCCTAATTTTTTATTGCAGAAAATGAAAGCTCAATTGATTCTGGATCGATTTGCTATCTGCATTTTTTAGTTAGTCTCGATGAGACCTAGCACTAATACCAATTCTAAGCAAACCAAACCAGACACCCTGTAAATAAAAAAAGCCCTACTAGAAAATAGGTTTGAAAAAATAAAAGGATACATACATAAGCGTAACTGTAGAAATTAATTTTTTTTTTTTTAAAAAGAAAAACAAATCTAACTTACCGGCCATCCGGAGTGCAGACATCCTTTGAAATTCTGGTTCCTGTAACCATTTGTACATACGGCGAAATGTTTCACGTCCAGATTTTAATTTTGACCATGGTTTTGGATTACGTAATAGATCTGATAATGTACCTTGTGATCGACATAATACTCTTTGAGCGAAAATCGCCTGAGGTATACTATAACGTTTCAATTCGGCTGATATCCTTTGGGCTAATTCTTTTGTATTAATCTCTTCAACATCACTATTAATTGATGCAACAGTAACTGGTGTATTATTATTATTATTATTCGTATTACAAGAGCTATTATTATTATTGTTCGTATTATTATTGTTATTGTTATTATTATTGTTTCCATTCGCTACAGAAGATTGTTGTATTGTTGTTGCTGTTAATAAATTATTATTATTTATTTAATTTTACTTTTTTTTTTTGTAATATTTATTTTTTTCCAATTTTTATTACCTAAATTTAATGATGATTTTGTTGAGATAACTTGATGTTGAATTGGTGTATGCTGTATCGTTAATAAAGGAGGTGATGGTGATTGTACAAGGATTGATTCTCTTTGAATATGTGAAATTTGTACTAGGCCTGGTGGTGTTGAATGTGATAATGGTGATACAACAGTTGTATGAGGTGTTGCAATTGTTGTTAAACCATTTATACTTCCTAAATTAGTTGAACTAAAACTTGTTACAATTGTATTACCACCAGGTGAATGTAAGGAACCTGATTGAGGACTAAGTGTTGTCGGACTAGATTGTTGTAAATTCTGACGACTAAGCATATCTCTGTGACCGTATGGTGATTCATAACCAGACGGTGACATACTTTTTTGTGGTGATTGTAATTCATTTTGACTATATGAACTTTGTGGTGATAAAGGACTTGGTTGCTGTGACATACCAATACCACCTAATGTATTTGTTGGTGATGAATAATTGTGCGGCGGTGACATACCCATTGATGGTAATTTATCATAATTATAAGGCGAATTAACTCCACTTAAACCCAAACTAATACCCATACCGTTATTTTGCATCACAGCAAAAGATCCACTTACATTACTAGAATGTCCGTAAGCAAATTTATCCGACATTGTTGATATGGGAGGTAAAGGTTGAAGAGGTGTTAATGTTGCATACGATGAATTTGGACTAAAATTTGGAGGTGACATTCTACCGTTCACTGATGTCAATGTTTGATAAGTTGGTTCATGTAATGAACGAAATTCAGTTGCATCTATCATTTCTGATGATGGTGTCAATTTACCAGGACTTAATAATTGTGAATCACGAGAATCCTCATGCGGTTGAACAATAACTGATAAAGTTTCATGTCGTCCCTGTTGTTCAAGAGTGACTTCAACTTCACCTGGAGACAGTTCTTCTGGAGCCACAACATCGACATTACTAACTTTATGTTCACGTTTAATCATTTCTAATGCATGAGAATGTGTTATTATCCTTGAATGAACATTTGTTGTTGTCGCTACAGATAATGAATCCAAACCAACTGTTGATATTGCTGTGTCTGAACAATCATCAGATGATGAATGCGATCCGCTATGATGATTGTTTAATACACTGGTTTGTTGCTGATGATGATTATGATTATTTAAATGTTGATGATTATTAGTGTGATGATGGTGCTGTGAATGATGATGATTATGTCCGCTATGATGACCGTTGTTATTTTGTTGTCTTTGTAATTGTGTTGCATTTGTTAAATCATCAATAACCGTACCAACCATAACAACAGTTCCATGATGACTAGTTGATGTCGGTGAATCAACCGATGTATCCACCACAAGTGGTTCACTTAAAGTTTGATGATCCATTATTTCACCGATTGATTCCATTTTAATTTAGTTGTTTTTTTTTTGCAAATTAATTTATACAATTTTTTTTTTTTAACGGAAACTAGAATTGTAATAAATAAATATTTACAGCTGCTGTAGTACGGAATGTGTTCGTTCGACTATTTTTTTAAATTAGTTTTTTTTTAAATTCAATTTGAAATTAAATTTCTTAATTGAGGAGCTGTGTATTAAATTCACATACTTAAAATATTCATTTTATTGTTTAATTGGTTTTTGTTTCGTTAAAGTGTTTACTTTTCTTATTTATCACTTCGAATTTTATTTTATTTCTTAATTTAAATTTGACTAGATTTATCTTTTTGTAATGAATTATCAAAAGGTGTTTGTTTTTTTTTTCACTTGGTATTTTTTTTTTTTTTCAAATATAGTGAATAATAATTTTAATTTTCTTGTTTTGTTTTTGTTTTTTTTTTGTTTTATGTTCTTATACAAAAATCAAGAATTCTTTAATTTTCATTGGTTTTCTTCCACCGAATTTATGTATTTGATTCTTTTTAAATTTCATTGTTTGTTGTTTTTTATTAAATTATAATTTAATTAATTTTTTTTTTAAAAAAATTCCCGTTTCTTTTTAATTTTATAATGAATGTTTAGTGTTAATCTAAAAACTTTGGTATTTATTTCAAATATCACATTTGTCATTTTTTTTTCTTTTATTTTTTGTTCAAAATTCACTACAATAGATTTGAAAAAAAAAAAGAAAAAAACAACGAAACAATTTTTTTTTTAGGTATTTCAATTATGTTTTGTTTTACATTAGTAATTCACTTAAACTTCACATTTTTAAAAATTTACTTGATTGTTTTTCTTTTTTGTTAAATTTCTGTTTAGAATTATATTTCATTTTTTTATATATATTTATTAATGCAACAATTCAATATTTGGATCCATTTATTTCGTTTTGATTAAAATAACTCCCTCAAAACTAATATTTATATTACTTTTTCATTCGGGCTTTTTAATAATTAAATATAATCACCTCCATAAATCTTTAATTTTTTTTTGTTCTTCTCATATGTACATATCATGTGATTGTTTTTCCTTATATTTGTTTACGCATCAGGATTGATGTCCATTTTTATATGTTGTGTGGGCAAAATATATTAATTATTTGTTCTATATAGTCAAATCTAGAAATATAAACCAAAGAAGTGAAAAATTATTATTATGAAAGAGTTATTATTTGACATTGAATTTTAGGGTTTATTTTCAAAATACAAATATACATATGTATGTACATATAAATACTACCTATACGAAATATCTCAAATATAAAAATTAATTGAAAAAAAAAAAAAAAAAGAATAAAAATAAATGAATATTAATTAAAAAAAATATTTGAATTCTGTAAAATGCGAGTTTTGTTTTTTATTATCACTTTTTTTTTTATTCATTAATTAAAATGTCAAATCTGAGTAGCTATACACATAAACATAACAACAATTCCATTAGCAATTATAACTATTCTGCATTGAAAAAAAATATATATATATAGGTACTTCATTATTTATGAAAAAGTACTTAGGTAGTTTATTCTTTGTAGCAAACACTCATTTTATATTCTTTTTATTTTTCATTTTTAAATTAAATAATAAAAAATACGTTTAGTTTTCTTAGCCTATACAAACTACCACTCTGTTATATACAAAAACGAAATGGAAAAAAAAGCTATCATTTTTCTATTTTTATATTTAAAAAAAAAAAAAAAACTATGTAACAATAAAATGTGGTTAAAAAAAGTATAGAAAAAAAAAAAAGAAATAAAGAAACCCTCTTTAAGTTAGAACCTTAAGTACTTAGTTCTTTTCTTTTTCTTTTTTTCAACTACACATATGATTACAATGTATTCATTCTATACTTTAAATAAAATTCATGTAATTTTTTTTCCCCATTTTTCTCTTACTTTAGAAAAAAAATAATAATAACAACAACAATATAACCATAATAATAATAATAGAAAAATATGAAAATATTCTAAAAGTATATATGATAAGAATATGAATACAATATGATACCCTATTTAATTTCCTTTTTAATAATAAATATGATTTTATTATAATTTTCAAGAAGAAATCCTTAAAATTTCGAAGATTAAAAGATGAAAAAAATTTAAAAATAATTCTGAAAAAAAAAAAAACAAAAAAATCAAATTCTATAATTAACTTGTTATAAAGAAGAATAAGTAAAAAAGAAAAAAAAATTTTTTTTTCTTATTGAATACAAAATAACTTATTTTGCACAACATTTAAATTTCACGAAAAAATTAAAAATTAAAGAAATAAAAAAGAAAATTGTTTTATTTTAATATTTTAAAAATAAAAAAAAACCTGTCGATTATTTACACATAATGCACATAATGAAGGATATAAATAATTTTATTTTCTATACTGAATTTTGGAGAAGAAAAAAAACACATACAAACACAAACACACAACAGAAAAACAATTTTATTACTTTTCAACTTAAAAGAAGAAGTAAGAATATTATCCATCTATTTATATTATATATAGACAATCCTTGTTCATAGTTTAATAGTTTTTGAATATTTATTTATTTCATATAATAATTCGGAAACTATGGTTATCATTTGTTACTTGTTTTATGTTTTTTTCGTCCTTTTTTTTTTTTTTCTATTTCTAATATGTAATAATTCAGTGTATATCATTAGCATATAAATTTACTATTATTCTTTATTCTTTATGAATTATGTATGTATAAAGGATATTAAATTAATTTTTTTAAGTTTAATAACTTCAAATTTATTTATTTATTTTTACATTTTTGGCAAAAAAATATTATGATGCATTGGGATTGTTTTTTTTTTTTAATGATTTTAATTACAGCAAGGAGATTTTTTTAGTGTTTATTTTCATTTTTTAAATTATTAATGAATTTTGTTTTGCTGTATTATATTTTTAAAGGATTTCTAATTCAAAACGCGAATGAAATAAATATTCACTATACTTTGATAAGTTGTTTGTATATTTTTTTTAACAACAAAAGAATAAAATATACATATATGTATATTTACTCACAAAATTGAATAAAAAAAAAAATAGAAGGATAATAAATGTTTTTGATAAAATTTCAAAAGCAATATACATATGTATAACGAAAACAATAAATACATACCACCAAATAAATACCAAAAATTTTTATTAGTTGTTTTTATGAGTATTTCCCCTTTTTTTAATGTAACTTTAAAAATATTAAAATTATAATAAATATTTTTTACACCTCTTAAAAAATATTTATGTACATATATAATATGTATATATGTATATGTATATTATTTATATATTATTAATATCTGTGCATATAAGAAAAAAGCATAGAAAAAAAAAAGAATTAAATAAAATAAATATAATACATATATGTATGTATGTAGGTAGGTACTGTTATTCTGTACTTTCTTTTATTTTCTTTTTCTTTTCAATTTTTTCTTTTTATTTTATTTTTATTTTTTATTTTCCATCTAAACGACTACTCATATATTAGTATATATACATATATATAGTATAAGATATGTGTTATATATACTAAATAATTTTTTTCATATATGAGTATAGTATCATTTTAAAAATATTTCCATAGAAAAAGAAAATTATTATTATTTTTTTCTGTTTTTTTTTTTTTTTTTTTTTGTTATTATTGCTGTGTTGGCGTTGCTGTTATTATTATTATTATCATCGGTGTTGTTGTTGTTGTTTATTTCATCCCTTATATTTTTTTAACCGTATGATAAAAATTTCAACTTAATATGTATGTAATATGACTATCTCTTTTTGTTTTTAAAATCTAAATGTATATTTTATTTCAGAATTTTGTTTGTTGGTGTTTATTATTATTATTATTTTTTTTTTTGAATATTTTTTCTTGTGGGCTAATGTTTTTGTGTTTTTTTTTTCATATTGTTTTTACTACAAATACTCTTAAAAGAAGGGGATGACGATAAAATATATATGTATACATATATGTGAATATGAAATAGAAAGAAAAAAAATGTTTACATATACATATGCATATATGAATACCTATATGTTTTTTTTATATTATAAATACTACGCAAAATGAATACTTTATACAATTATTGCAACAAGCGCACACACATTTTACATTTAAATATTCAAAAAAAAAAAAAAAAAACACAAAACTGGGGAAGAAATAAAAGAAGAAAAACATAATTAAGAATAAAATTAAACACATTTATACAAATATGTATACAAATTTTATATAAATTAGAAATTTTGAAGAAAAAAAATAATAAATTCAATGAATGATTTAGGGGATGATTTCTCTTATTAAAAAAATGCAAAAAAAAAAAAGAAAACGAAAACTCAAAACTAAT
Organism: Bombylius major; assembly: GCA_932526495.1. NCBI lineage: Eukaryota > Metazoa > Arthropoda > Insecta > Diptera > Bombyliidae > Bombylius > Bombylius major. Next base: position 29,919,672 of record OW052046.1, on the reverse strand, counting down.
TTACCAGAAAAGAAAATTTTTTTTTTTTCAATTAATTTGAAAATTAATTTAAACAAAGTATCCGAAATACAGGAAATTACGAAAATAGTAAAAAAAAAAAAAACAAATACAGGTAAAAATTATCTAAATTATATTTTTTTATTTACGACAAACAAAAACGACAAAACAGAATATAAAGTACGAATTATTGGCAGCAAAAAAAAAATAAATAAATAAATTTCAACGAAACGTACGTAAATTAATTGAAAATTTTCTTAGTATAATTCATTAATTTTAATTTTTTATTACCTTTTTTTTTTCTATACACTTTCTTAATTTTCTTTTCTTTTTTTTTGCTTTTCAATTTAACACTGCATTTTCTCAAACTTCAATAAAAACAAAAAACTTGCAAAATTTCAAAATGAGAAATGCAAAACAAATAAAAAACAAAAAGAAATAATTTTCCTTTGCGGTTTTTCTTTTCTTCTCTTAAATATTTTCCATATATAGCCACCAGTAATTAAACTAATACACTTTGTTTTATAATATTGTTGTTGTTTTCTTCTTTAATTAAAAAAAAATATATTTTTCAACTTGAAGAAAAATATTTACAGGTATTCTTGAACATTTTTTTTCTCCAAATTATTATTTTTTATTTTAAAAAACAAAATTTATTGCTTGAATATCCTCTAAAAACACCAAAAAAAAATTTTTGTAAAATTTAATATTTCTATTTTTTTTTAAAATTTATTTTTTTTTGTTTCCTTTTTTCTTATTTAAAATTTTCTTTTTTTTTTTCTTTTTCTTATTTTAGTAAATTTATAAATTTATTAATTCATACTATATAATTTATTGTTACATTAAACGTGCTATAAGTAAAAAAAGAAAAAAAAACAATTTAGTAAAAAAAAAACTGTATAGGTTCATTTATTTATTTTCTTTCTCAATTTGAAAAATAAAAATTAAAAATAAAAGAAAATATAGATATAACAGCACACAAAGAATATACTGCAAGGTGCACTTGAAAAATAAAAAATAAAAAATAGGTTTTTCACATCGTAGGTAGGCTTTAAATAGAAACTATGGAAAAATAATAACAATAAAAAAAAAAGACAAAAAGTTCGAAAAGAAAAATTTTGACAATTTTCCTTAAATTGAAAAATGCAATGAAGTTTGTGTGAATTTTCTTTTCAATCCAGAAAAATAAAAGTAAATAAATAAAAATTAGTAACTAAAAAACAAAAAGACAGGACTTTATTATAATAATATCTTGTTATCTTTTTGTTGCTGTTGTTTATTTATTTATTTTTTCTTTTTGTGAAAAATAATAGAAATGTGAAAAGTTCAAGAAAATTTTATTGAACCAACTTTTCTTTATATATGTATGTACATATACATATGTATATATGTATTTATTTCTGTTTCATATACAATTTCATTTTTTTTTTTAATTTATCAAAAATTTTTGGGAAAAAAAATCACTTTTACTTTCTTATTAAAATTTAAGGACACAATTTTCTATACAACATACAATTCGTAAATTCACACGATTTTTTTTATTATTTGTCATTATTTTCTTCTTTTTTTTTTTCTTTTCTACTGTTTTTTTCTTTCTAATATTTTTTCACAAAAAAAGTTACTTTTTTTTTGTTGTATATTTTTGAAATAAGAAAAATTATAAAATAAAACAAACCGAAAGAGAACTTTTTTTGAAATTTTATTTTTTATTTATTCCTTCGTTTTTCTCTTTCGTATTTTTTTTTTAATATTAGGTTTCGTGTTTCCTTATATGTTATTTTTGTATTAATTCATATATTTTGTTTTTTTTCTATACATACATATATACATACATATAAATTAAATGTTATATGTATATCTTTTGTAGATATTGTGTGTATAAAATAATTCTAGTTGTCGTCGTCGTTTTCGTCCTTTTCATTATCGTTTTCATTCTTATTGTTGTTTAAATATATAAATTTTATATTCCTTTTGTCATGTTTTTCTATTTTCTAAAATTTTATATAGGTATATAAACTAAAAACTAGCATTGAAAAAAACCAAAACAAAAAACGTTTCTACCGAAGAAATTGTCGTCGTCGTCGTTAACCGTCGAAGAAATAAATATATCGTCGTCATATACAACACGAGAGGATATTTGACACTGCCATTTAAATAAAATCAACTGATGTGGTTGTTTTTAAAAATCACACCATATTACTCTGGTACACAAAATACAACACTGCTGCTGTTGGGACTTGGGTTCTTATTTTGTTTTTGTTTTAATAAAAATAAAACCACCACCGTACACTACACTACACCACTTTGCACCACCATTAGAAACAAAATATCATATATATAATCATCATTTGTATGTATGAAGAATGGAAAGCAAAAATGGTGAAAATACAAACAAAACAATTCCCATGAAGGAAAATATAACACTGTAAATACATTAGGTAGTTAAACCGATTTTTTTGTTGTGTTAATTGATAATGATAACAGTAATGGTATTGATTTTTTTTAAAGTTGATGTAATGGAGTATTTTTACATAAATGCTTCTTGTTTTTGTGTATTTTCGCCTCGTTCAATAAAAATAAGTTTGCTTGAAAAAGTGAAGAAAGATTACGAAACCGCACTACCCCCCCGGCCAATGAACTTGGTGAATATCGTCTACCGTCGTTAAGAACAATCGTCAAAAAAGACGGATAAGAAATATCTAAAATAATTTTAGCTTCCCGGTTGTAATTTCTAATGCACTCACTCACACTCTCCTTACAACTGGTACCATCTGCAGATGTAATTTGAGCAGTTGTAAAAACAAGTTTTGCGTCCGTTATTACAACCACCTAATGTGTACTTGGTGTCAGAACATAATGACGATGAAAGTGTAGAAAGAAAAAAAAAAAGTAAAATAAAATAAAGGAAGAAGATATATACGAAGAATAAAAATTGCGAAAACGTATAATATGTAGCATATGATTGTACGATATTGCCTGTCATACAAATTTATGGGGAAAGAATACGATGATAATGACAGAAAAAAAAACCACATACAATACATAGTCAAAAACTACCCTAATACCTATATACATATATGTTTAAAGAACACATCATCATAAGATATCGTATATAGAAGTACCCCTAAAAAAAGTAGTAAAGATAACATGCTAAAGTATCGTGCTTATATATAGAAACAGGGTAACTAATACGAAAAAATTTTATATGTATTATGTACCGATTCGTGTACAACTTATAAAATGTAAAATCATCATCATGATCATATTATCATGTTTGTACTATTGCATACAAAACTATATTATAATGTATGTATCTATTTCTATTATTATAAAACCGTTTATATACAAAGATGAAAGATTATATTAAATTATAATACATATATATTCAATATACATATTTACATATATGTCAGTAGAGACGAAACTCCAACTAACCACCGTGTGTATGAACCGAATATATGTATGTACCTATGTAGTATGTACTTACAATCATATTTTTAGTATGTTCACTGAGAAATTTAAGTATGTGCTCATATTGTTACTTAATGTTCTATCTATATATATTTCTATGTTTTTTCATTATTTTTTTTTATAGAAAAGTAAAAGGAAATTTCATTACTACGCAACAAAACTGCAATTAGTTTACAACATTTTAAATTTTTCATTTTTATTCCTTATTCTTACTGTTCAATTATACTCGTACTGATTCTACATATAATATAAAAATTAAAAATCATATTATCATCAGGGATATAAATATTACCTATGTACATACATATGTTAAATTTTTATCGTGTTGTAAATGCACATTATATTTACGTATATAGTAGCTACGTAATATAATGTACATAATATATAAAATATGTGGGGTATGGTATGGTGTACTGCATTTCTTTCTAGAATGTAATTTAAACCTTTTCGTGACTTGTTCAACCCTCAAAAAAAAAATATATACATAATATTATGTATATATAAAAAAAAATAAACATTTTAAAAAAAATTTATACAAAACACATTGCACTATAAAGGATGAATAAACAACAACAAAACAATTTAAAAATGAAAAAGCAGCAAAAAAAGGAAAAAAAAAAGCAACTTCCTTTCAAAAATTAAACAGGAAACGCAAGCTTTATCGTAGGCGAAATTTAATTCCTTGGAAAAAAAATGTAAAAAAAACATATTACTGTTTCAAGATATGAGAATTTTTTGCTAAAAAATCATAAGTAGGACATATAATTTTTTTTGTTGGTTTTTTAACTCATCAACAATAAAGTACTATGTATATATACAGGGGTGATCCAAAAGTAATGATAATCGGTTATTTCCTGTCCGCATAAAAATTTAAAAAAAAAAATCTAAAATATTTATATATCCACTAGATCAGCATAAAAAAATCACATAAATAGACCACGATTTCTGGGAGGTACATTCATTTGAATACAAACCGTCGAAGAGATAACATTAAAATGGAGAAAAACGAAATTAGAGTTGTCATCAAGTACCTCTGTTTGAAAAAAATAAAAATGGTATTCGAATTGCTCGAGCACCCTTCTTATTCATCAAATCTAGCTCCTAGTGACTTCTATCTCTTTCCTCGGCTCAAGGAACAAATCCGAGGCAAGAAATTTGAAGACGATAGCGAAGTGATGTTTTGGAAAGGTCAAGACAAAGATTTTTATCTAAAGGAATCCTGGGTTTAGAAAAAAGATGGACCAAATGTATTGACTTGTTAGGAGACTACGTAAAAAAATAAATTATTTTTTCAACTATATTCTATAATCACCGTGTTTTACTTTCATTATCAATACTTTTGGATCACCCCTCGTGTATATGATCAGGCAATCTTAGGGTTAATGTTAATTGAACAATACAACTAGGAAGATCTGGATAGGAATCATATGTTTCTTTCTGTGTAATGTTTTTTTACACGTTTACATTACATCTGTTTCTTATAAGCAAAATTCCGCCTCTGATAGTTGAAAAAATCAAACTTAGAATTGATATTGTAAAGCATAGACATTTGAATAGTCATAGCTTAAAATTTTTAAGATTAACTTTGTCACAATAAAATAAAAAAAATATATGAATTACAAAAAAAAATTCCTTACATGATTATGCGTATTTTGGGTACCTTCAATCTTTTATTTTTTTCTCCTTTCATAGTCATTTACATCACATTGTTAGTCATAATTTTTTAATTTTTTTTTGTATTTATCATTCCCTAATTTTTCTATTTTTAAAATTTATCACGTGGATTAACGTCGGGGTTATTTTTTTATATAAATAAAAACATGAAATGACAAAAAAATACAAATATACAAATAACAAAAATGTTATTCATTCACCCAAGCGTATCATTCAATTTATGTCCTTTATCCCTTTATTTATAACGCAAATCATTCAAATAAAAAATAAAAAATTTTATGGTATATCACGCGGAGCTTTGTTTTTTTTTTTTTTGGCTCATGTAACTTAATGCAGATACACATACTCTTTTTATTTTTATTTTTAAAAAACAAAAAAAAAAACAAAATATTTTTTAATTAAAAATTCTATTAAACACCCCAAATGCATTATGAAAGGTGCAAAAATGTAATACCTAATCACCATGGTAATCAAAATATGTATGTACATACTAGAATTAAATAAAATTGTATTTATTTAAAAAAAAAAAAAAGATAAGATACGATTCTTGTATGAAGTTGTAGTTTTATAGGATATCTACAGGGTGTCCGGTTAAAGGTGTAGAAAAATTTAACTACATCACATACATAGGTCTCACAAAGACAAGAAAAAATTGTATGAGACGGGGAGGGAGGAAGTTAAAGGTTTTTTTGGCTTTTTTGTGAAACACCCTATATCTCTATTGTCGTTTGTTATAGAGCAATGATAAGCATGCTTAACGGAAGGGAACCGTTTTTACCTAAAATTTTGGAAATAACCAGTGATTTCTCGAAAGAAAAACCCTTATTAACATACAATTTTAATAATAAATAAAAAGCACAATTATTCCTTATCAAATTGGCTCTTCAACGTACAGGTTTATGCGTAATTCGTAATTTTATCTGCTATAAACTCGCTAATTCGGATTTTGGCTTAAGCCCAATTTATTTGGGTTTAATCCCAATTTTTGTATATACATATGTATGTGTGAGGTAAAATGCAATATGGCGGATTCTAACTTTTATGGTGAGAGTGAAGCTGTCACGTTCTTCTTCTTTTTTTTTGTGTGAAAGAAGAAAAATATGTATACTATACGTGTATAAAAGTATCAACGTTTGCATGTATTATTTTAATCCCAATTTACCGTTTATAGCGTACTCCCAATTTAATCCAAAATTAAACTGTCTAAATGTATGACTACCTGTCATACCACACCTGTGATTCAGAAGCTACAGCCTGTGGAATGAAACCATCTCTAATAAATTTTTAAATTCTATTAGAAGGTGTACACCCAAATTTTTTCGAACTCGAGAAAAAGTTAATGCATATAGCGTACTGTTTTAGATGTCAGTGCCTCACATGGCTTCTTTGCAGAACCTATATTAATTTTCATCCTTTTTTAGCCTTGTCTTACTCATGTAGTAGTTGAGCGGACAATGCCCAGTGAGAAGGTTCGTGATGGCCTTTAGATCGTTCCTGTTGAGGGTAAATACATATAGTTTCCTATAGATATTAGTCGAAGGTTAGATGAACTTCTTCGCCTTAAGGTTTCCGGGAATTTTTTCCCATAGGAGATCCATGTCTTCGAATCCATTTTTGTGCCTTCATTTGCGCAACTGAGTACTAGCCTGATTTATAATCGGCTTTTCCTCGGTTGAAGTTCAGTTGTTGATGCTTTGGGAAATTCACTACCTTCTTTTTGATTAATATTTTTATTTTCAATGAGTATTCCCACGAGTAATAAGGAAAAGACGGTCGCTTAAGGCAGAGTCCTTGTACCTTAAGAAGGCTTTGTTGAAACTGGAGATCGCCATGTATCCAGAGTTCGCATACTAACGACTCCACTAGCTATGCATCCCTGGGCATATGCTGATCTACCCTTTGAATTAGACGTTAAGACTATTGTTGGTCAGATCTCTATCAAAGACATGACCACACTACAGATCTGTTACCAGTGGCATCAAGAGGTCATAGCCGATAATTCAATAGCTGCGGTATGCTTCATCGTTCTTGTGCGACTTCACATGTTACTTCCTCTATTGAAAGGTCGGCAGCCATTTTCACGATAATTAAAATCCTAATGAAATAAAAAACAAAGGAATCGAATCTTTTTCAAATTTCAAAATTTTATAATATGAAAAATTTCATATTTTTTTCGGGGGAATCTTTTTAATTTTCTTGCACGTTGTATGAAGTAACAGAGGAAGGGAAAAAATCTTTAACTTATTTCCTATACAACTTAAAGACACGTGACAAAATTGAAATTTTATTCCTGAAAAAAGGATAAAAAAAATCTTGTGCACGTTTAATATGAAATTTAAGAAACATGTGATACTCTAAAAAAAAAAATCTAAAATTAAAAACATTTAGCTTTTTTTATTGTTCTGCAGCTGACAATTTTTCAAGCTGATTTTACTCTTTCTAAAAATTCGCGATAAAATTTTACTGCAAAAAAAAAAACAGGAATTTTCCTCTTCAATAACAAGCATATGAGATTTCTTATGTAACGGAATATAAACAATATTTTTTGTTTTTGTTTTTTAGCAACAAAATGTAACAGTTGTATGTACATTCATGTGCTAAATGTCATAATAGTATCTTCCTCTCATTATAAAAAGTCACAAACATAATAAAATCAGCAATATCAAATTGAAAAATCAATAAATAATTCACATGCGCATTTATCATAAGTATTTTGGATAATTTTAATATGATTTTCAAATATACATACAATATACTAGATTCCAAAACATAAAAACTATTTAAAAAAAAAAAAAAAAAAATTAAAGAACAAAAAAAGAAATTGTTTTATTTTCTAAAAGGAGGTGAGCATATGTATATGTACTTAAATCAAGGATAATTTATTTAAAAAGCAAGCAAATAAAAAGAAAAGAGAAGATATCTTAGTTACTTGTATCTATTCAATTCATAATCTAAAATTTATATGACGAGTATGTACTTTTGACTTTGAAAATTCTCAAAATATACATGAAAAATGAATTAGGTGAATTTTTTTTTTTCTTTTTTTTTTTTATGTGTACTTTAAATGTCATATTTTATCTTTTTTTTTTCTTTCTTGAAATTTAATTACTCTATTCTTTCAATTTTTCAAGTGTGACAGAACAAAAAATAAAAAAAAAATATATGAAAAATGATGGTTGAATAAAATTGTAACGGTACTTTTATGATGAATTTTTCAAATGGAAAATAATCAAATAAATTTAGGTCATACGTTAGATTATTTTTAAAAAGACTAAAAGAAAAAAGTACGATAAATTTCAATAAATTTAAAGGGAAATTCGCAAAATATGAATTTACATATACATATACATTTATATAGAAAATGACCAAATGATTTATTTTAATAAAGGGAAATTTGTTTTCCAACTTGTAAATCGAAATTTTTTTTTGTTTTGCAAATTTATAACTCTGCTTTGTTTTCCTTTAAAAATATATTTCAGAATCCCTTCTGTGGACTTTTAAAACTTTCAGGACCACCTCTACTCCTTTACTGAAAGCAAAATCGGAAAAAACACATACATATTTATTTCAAGATATAGAGGACTATATACTACATAGAAATATAGGACTCCCTTCCAATTTTTGTTCACTTTTGTTTTTTCTCTTTAATTTTTAAATAAAACACAATTATTTTTATTTACTTTTTTTTTTAATTTATTTATTTTTTGTTTTTTTTCCTCATTTAATATATTTGAATTGAAACTTTAACAATAAATATCCTAATTTTTTTTTCTTTTTTATATTTTCTTTCTTTGTTTTTTTTTTATTCAATAAAACAAACACAAATTATATACACATACGCATGATTATTAGAACTAAAATGGAAATAAAAATTTTTCTACGATCATGTCGATTAATTTTTTTTTCGGCTATTTTGAACTTTTAGCTGTTGCTGATTTAAATTTTCTTTTTGTTTTTTTGTTTTTTTTTTGTTTAAAATGCGACTAATTTGTAATATTTTATATTTTTAAAATAAAAATTATTTATTCATTTATGTTTTTTGTTTGTCTTCACAAAAACAGCCACAAATACAATACATTGAAAAAAAAAATATTTAAAAAAACAAGATTCGTTTTAAATAAAAGTTTAAAAAAAAAAATGTATTTTATACATTTTCAAAAAGTAATAATAATAAACAACAAAAAAAAAAAAATTAATAAATAAAAACTTGAAGTTTTATAATTTTTTTTTTTCAGTTAAAATATCTTCCTTCTTTTTTGTAATATGAGATTTTTTAAAAATAGTTTAATAAATTTTATTTTATTTTGTTTTGTTTTAAATTGTTCTAATTCTACATTTACATACATATATGAATATTCATGATATCTTTGTAATTTATTTTTAAATATTTTAATATTTATTTCATGTTTTTCATTTGTTTTTTTTTTTTTTTTTAATTTAATGCTTACTAGAGATTCTTGTACATATTAAAATTTTCGTTTTTCAATTAAATAAGCAAAAATATTTTAATACCATTAGACTCTTTTTTTCTTATTCTTTTCTTTTCTTTCGTTTTAAATAAAATAACTAAACAAACAAAAAATATACAATTATTATATTATTATTATAAACAGAGATTCATTATTTATATTTTCTAACTAGAGAGTGAGAGAGAATGAAAAAGTAAAAGCAAAAAAAAAAAAATTGTAAATAAATTTTTAATATAATAATTAATAAATTATACAAATAAAATATACTATATATATGTCTGTATTCAATATTTTCGTTTTTATCACTGTGGCAAGACTATAAACTATATCTTTTTTTTTTTATTTTTTATTTTCTATTTTACTGTTTAAGTGAAAATTTGAAAGTTAAAAAAACACAATAAATTTTTCTATCCAATTTCGTTTTTTTTTCTCAAGTCAAATTAATTAATTATTTGTGAAGCTGCCTTCGTAAAGATTCTAAATTGTTGTTAATTCAAGAAATAAAAAATTTACAAAAAAAAAAAAAAAAATTAATTACATAAATTCAAGGAAAAAGGAAAATCTTAAATATTGCTAGAATACTTTTCAATTCAACATTTTATTGTTTTGGTTTGTTTTTTTCTTGTTTGTTTTCTTAAACTTTAGTAGTTAATTTGTTTTTTATTTTTTCTGTATTTGTGTTTTGTTTTTTAAATTATTGTTCCAATCTGGAAGCAAGCTTTATTCGAGTTTAAAGGAAAATAGGATAATTTTAATGGATTAAAGTGCTATGATTTAAAATTGATTTTTTTTTTCTTTTTTCTTTGAAATGTGTCTTGTTTTTAGTTTTGTTGTTTTCTTATTTATTTATTTTTTTTTTTATACTATTTAAAACACAATTGTTTTTATTATTGTTGTTTAATTTCTCATATATGGATAATCAATATCTCTTAAAGGAACAAATGTTTCTTTTATTGCCTGTGGTGATGTCCATCTTAACACATAATGTGGACCACCAGCTTTATCGTTTGTACCTAAATAAGAAAGTACGAAAATAATTAATATTGATATAAAATGTAAATGAAATTAATTTAATTTTTTCTAATATATCTTACCAGACAAACGTCCACCACCGAATGGTTGTTGACCAACAACAGAACCTGTCGATTTATCATTTATATAAAAATTACCAGCTGTCATTTTGAATTTTTCAAAAGCCTCATGTAAAAATGATCTTTGGAAAAAAAAAATAAAAATTTAAAATTGGCTTAAATTCACAAAAAATAAATAAATTCTTTTTTTTTTTTTTAACTTACTCGTCTAGTGCAAAAACTGCACCAGTTAATGCAAATTTTGTTGATGTATTAACTAAATCCATTGTTTTTTGCAAATCATTATCTTTATAAACATATATAGTTAATACTGGTCCAAAAATTTCTTCACACATTATTTTATCGAGTGGATCTTTGGTAACAACAATTGTTGGATCAATAAAATAACCTTTTTTATCGGAATATGTTCCACCACCGATTATTTCTAAATTTGAACTATTTTTAGCATGTTCAATATATGATTTAATACGATTAAATGCTTTATCATCGATAACGGCCGATGTAAATGTTGAAAAATCAGTAACATCACCAATTTTTAATTTATCACGTTTTTCAAGGAGACCACTTTTAATCTGTGAAAAGAACGAAAATATCAGTCCAAAACAAACAAAAAAATAAATAAATGAAATTAATCGAAAAATTTTACTTACTTTTGACCAAAGTGATTCAGGAACATACATTCGAGAACATGCTGAACATTTTTGTCCACAAAATTCAAATGCGGAACGTATTGTTGATGTAACAACTGTTTCAACATCAGCTGTTGGATGTACAAAATGGTAATTTTTACCACCACATTCACCAATCAATCTTGGGAAATTATTATATTTATTTATATTTTCACCTACTTGACGCCATAAACGATTAAAAGTTCTAAAATTAAAAAAAAAATATAAAAATTTTTTAGGAGTTGTTTTTTTTGTTTTTCAAAAATAATTATAAAATAATTACGGAACAGATCCAGTAAAATTAATTCCAGCTAAATGTGGTGAATTTGTTATAGTATCACCAAAGACAGGACCATCAGCAGGTACAAAATTAACAACACCTGGTGGTAGACCAGCTTCACGCATTATTTTAAATATTGTCCAATTCGATAAAATGGCAGTATCGGATGGTTTCCATAAGACTGCGTTACCCTGAAGAAAAAAAAACAACAAAACTGAAACATTCGAAATACTTTTTTTTTTTTACACAAAAAATTACCATTAAAGCTGGCGTATAAGCTAGATTTCCACCAATTGCTGTAAAATTGAAAGGACTCACTGCTGCTACAAAACCATCAATTCCACGATAACGCATCGAATTTTTTGTTACTTTTTTATTTTCGCTAATTGGTTGATATTTTGTGCACTCTTTCAAGAAATATGCATTCAATCTATTATAAATTCAATATAACAGTAAATCTTCGTTTTTTATTTTTAAAAATCCTTTTTTATCTATGAAAAATTTTTTAAAAAATTAATAAATATTTTACCTTATAAAATCAATCAATTCAGCTGCTGAATCAATTTCGGCTTGTATCACAGTTTTTGATTGGCCAAGCATTGTAGCAGCATTTAAATCTTGTCTATATTGTCCGGCCATTAAATCAGCTGCACGATCCCATATACGTAAACGTTCTTGTAATGATGTACGATCCCATTTAGATTGTGCTTCAACAGCAACATCAATCGCTTTTTGTATTGTTTTTTGATCAGCATAATAAAATTTTGCCAATTTGTGCGAATGATTATGTGGCATTACCTGATGACGTATTTCATTTGTTTTTATTTCTTTATCACCAATTACAATTGGTATATCTTCACATTTTGATGCTATACGTTTTAATGCATTCTCTAATTGTTTACGTTCATTTGAACCTTTCTCATACCCTAAGATAGGTTCATTTTTAACTGAAAAATCATTTAATTGTACATCTTGAACAACAGAACTTATAAAACGTTCACCATATCTAAAAATTTAGTAAAAAATAAAAATAAAAAAAAAATTATTGATTAATTAATATTCAATCAAATATCACAAGTATGTATGTGAATTCAATATTTTGTGGGTCAATTTGTATCCTTCACCCAGAAAAATGAAAGTGTTTAATTTGAAGGGTCTCATATTAGATAGTTTTGAGCAATGATATATGTTTTATAATCGACTACATATTTAATTTATCTTATTATTAGATTTTTTTTTTCAAATTGAAATTTACAAAAAAAAAAGAGGTCTTGATCACAATTGCATAAAATTGATTTGAACTACTTTCTTGAATTGTTTTTTTCAACCATGTTATTACTATTTATATCAAAAAATGAAAGAAAAAAAATTGTAAAACAAGATAGTTCAGCTTAAATTCAGTTAAAAGTAAATGTTTTTTTTTTTTTTTTTTTTGCAATTTATGCAAATACCTACAGTTTTTTTTTTTTAAATATCAAATTCAGAATTGCATACGTGACTTTTAGCAGATCCATAAAAACACCATTTGATATGATGAAAATTTTTCTACTTTTTATGTTGCCTTTGTGTTTGCATTAATTTTTTTTTTCTGTGTTGTCTTTTCTACTATATAATAGCTTTAAAATTTATACTGTAAGTAATATTCTAAAAAAAATAATAAATAGTAGAAGAAGAAAAAAAATGCAAATTTAACAAGCTATATATTGTTATATGGTTTTTATTATTGTACATCATCCTCTTTTGCTTGTTCTCCGTTAATAAATTTGTTCATACAGTACAGACGTAACGTACTCGTATAAGTACTTGTAGGCAAAAAAAAAAAAAAAACCCCCAACAATTCAATGATGTTGCAAATTATATTCATAAATAAATTATATGGGCTATTTGAAAAAAATAAAAGAAAATTTGATTTTCTATCTCATTTCAACTCATATATCATATCATAATATTTGAGAAGAAAAACAAAAAAAAAAGTTGGAAAAAACATAAATTTTTCAAAGGAGATATGAAAAAATAAAAATAAAAAGTCATCAATTATTACTATATTGCATAATAACTAGTTTACGGTTACAATATTGTGTGTTTTTTTTTCTTCTATTATTTCGGACGACACGTTTTTTTCATTTTTTCATTTTCATTTTGAAAAAGAATGCTTAGTTGTCTTTTTATTTTTAAATTTTTTTTTTCTTTGATCATGTGAATAAGAATTCAATGAAAAATGAAAGTAAATTCAATTTAAATTGATTTTGTTTTCTTTAAAAAAAAAAAACGAAAATAAAATCAATTAAATTGATTTGAAAAAAAAAAAAAACAAATAGAAAATTCTTATACTTATTCATTTTTTTTTCTTTTTTCTTAGCAAAATTTTGTACCTATACGGCAGCTTTTGTTTAAAGTTTTTTTTTTCCTTCAAATTTATCTCAAAAAGTTAAAAATAAATTACAGACAAAAATAGTTTGGCTTTTATTTGTTTTTTTTTTTTTTGTTAATTTTCAAAAAAAAAAAAAAAATAAAGAGCATTTAGTATTTACTACTAGTCTGAAATAGAAATATTTGTGCAAAAATGAAAGTTTTTTGTCATTTCATCAAATTGAGAACGAAAAAAAAAAAAAAAGGAAAAACACAAATTTTTTTTCTTTACCTAAATTCTACTCGTGATGTCATCACGTTTAAATAAATTCTTTTTTTTTTTTTTTTGAATTAGAAAAATAGCCAAAATATGTAACATTTAGAAAATGTCAGGAAAATATAAATAACTAGAAAATTTTTAAAGAATATAGTAATCAAGTATCTATTTGAAGTATTATATTTAATCACCTGTTAATTACTTTTACTATATAATAACGTCAATGATCTATTTTATAGGAAACAGAAGACTAATAAAAAACTATACAAGATACAATTTAATTAAAAATTATATATATTCATTCAAATCAAAGCCAATTTAACAGAACTAAAAAACAAAAAAAACAAAAAATTCCCCAACAAATAATAGATTCTTTCTTACTATGTAATTAAATTTTTGAATTTTTATTTTCTTTTATTTTTTTTTTCTTTTACAAAACTCACGCGACTAAAAGTGTGTTCACTATTTTATCACATAATAATGTAATTTTTTTTTTTTTTTTTGTTTCATATATGAGAAATTAAATAATTCTCTTACATTTTAATTTTTTTTATGACTTAATTGTTATCAATAAAAATTAATAAATACATATTATAAATTGTTAATTAATTGAAATGACAATAAAGAAAATGCTTTATTGATTGATTTATTGAGAAAATGGCAAAAAAAAAAAAATGAAAAAGAAAATCACTCACACTTTCAATTTTATTTTTTTTTTTTTTTTTTTTGTTAATTTTTAAATAAAAAGAAAATTATGAATAAATTAATAGAAAATTTTTAAAAGAGAAAAAAATATGATTAGAAGATTAAATAATAATCACTAACCTCTGGATATTGTTTGTAGTTATTGCTCTGCGGGCCAAACCAAACATTTTTACTTTTATTTTCTTTCTTTTATATTTTATTTGTAAAAAATTTTCTTTTCGATAATGACAATGAAAAATTATTGAATAATTGATAATGATTTTTCGTCTTTTTATTTATTTCACTTTCTTATTTGAAAAACAAAAGTTTACTTTATTCAATTATGTATTTTGTTTTGTATTTTTATAAATTCAATGCGTTTAAATTATTTTTTTATATATTTCTATTATATATATTTTTTTTAGTATATGTTCACTTCCTCTGTTTTTTTAATTTTGACTCTCCTAGCTTTTCAATTTACTCGTCGTCGTCGTCTTCTGCTTCTGCTTCTTTTTCTTCTTCTTCTTACCGTATTATTTTAAAGAAATGAGAAAAAAAAATTAATAATAATTTTTTTTTTACGAATTTTATTGTTACTTTTATTTTTATTTGTATTATTATATTTTATTTTAATATTAATAATTTAGTATTTTTTTAATATGAATTTTTTTGTTTTGAATTTTACAGTCCGGTGAAATTCATCGGTTTCGAATTTTTATGTAAAGTTAAAAAAAAAATAATAATTATTTTTTTTTTTTTTGTGTTTCAAAATACATGAGAAAAACCCCTTCGTTGACGATTGACTTACTAGCAAATAAAAAAAAAATTAAATAAAAAGGAAATATGTATTGAAAATGAGAAGAAACAAATTTGTATGTGGAAAAAAATATTAGAAGAGTGTATCAAAAAATGTATATTTTAATTTATGTAGGTACCAATGAGAATATGTATAGTTTTTTCAAAAAAAAAAAATGTTTTCTACATACAACCAATATTATATAGCTAAGCTGTATCAAAAACTTAAAAAAAACCACAACAACTGCTGTGTTGTTGTTGTTTCTTTCTTTCTTTCATTATGCATTTGTAATATCGTGCTTTTTGTAACGACAAAATGTTTTAATATAAAACACATTATAAATTTTCCAACAAACACACCTGGTGAATATATATCTACATACATATGATACTTATATGTACACACAATTTTCTGTATTGCTATATGTATATACATATACCGTTTGTCATATATGTATGTGTTCGTAGAGTAATTCCATTAAATTTCAACACGAGTTTTGTTTTTATTTTAAAATTCTCATATCAAATCAAATTGAAATAATCAGTCGTTTTCTAAAATTCAAATGAAAAAAAAAAGTAGAAGTGAAATAAATTCGAAATAAGTGTTCCTGGATTCATGTGGATTTTAAAATTACTATTGTATTCGAATGAATTCGAATTCACTTTCGAAAACATATTTTCCAAAAGAAAAAAACGAAATGTATACGATTATTAATAAAATTAATTTTTATAAATCTCTTATTTCACACATTTTACTTGTTCCAACTTAAACTCACCAAAATTTAGTGTATTGTAAATTCAAAAAACACCCATAATCCACTGTCGAACGTTAACTTTATTTTCGAAATCACTTTATTGAAATTGAATTCACTTCAATGAAATTAAGTTTGCTTTGATGAATCCCAGAACACAAAAATTTACATTTACATTCATTCCATTGAGAAATAAAAACTGGAACAAAGCTGAATAAGTCAAAATTTGAAAATCAAAAAATTATGGCTCGATTTTGAAATACAAATGACAAAGTTTATTTGAATTAACCACGAATGATAAAATATGATGAATAACCAGAAGTACAACTCCAAAAAGTTTTCGAGGCATAAAATATAATATTTTGTCTAAATCGAATGGAATTATTCTTATTTAAGAGTATGTATATACATGGGGGGTGTTCCAAAAAATAAGAATAAAAAACAATTTAACCCATATTTAATTTAATCGATTGTAAAAGAACAGAGATAGATGATTAAATATGAGATATATGTTAATATGTACATAATATATAAATTTTTAGTAAGTTGAATAAAGAGAAAAATGTTTTATATTAAATAATAATGATGATGATGATGATAATATAATTTTTAGATTTTTTTTCCCATGTTAGTACAAATCAAAATTTACATTTATGAACACATCAATGTATGCTGCATAACAAAAATAAAAAATAAAAGATACAATATGTGCCATAATTTTTTTTTTTATTTTTTTTTTTTTTTTTTAACACATTTGAATTCAAGATATTAGATACATATGTATATTATTTCTTCATGGGCATTTTTCTCGTCTATGTATTGAAAAACTGACTTTTTTTATTGCATGTAAGTATATATTTCTTATTTCAGGGGGGTTCTCCTCATCATTTTAGATATATACATACATATGAACATACTTTCTCATCAGATTGTAGATACTATAGATATTCTAAATATTTATATAGGTATATACCCCCAGTTGACGATTGTCAGATGCTTTTGACAGGCAACTGGCTGATTAAAAACTTAGGTGCTATTTATTATTTTTTCTCTTCAATTCTCTTGATGTAAAAAAGAAAAAAACCGAAACAAAAAAAAAAACATTCGAATAAGAAAGAAAATATTATATCAACATAGGTATGGTGTATACACAATGGTGTTAAAAAGAAAATATAATTAAGGTGATTACATTAAGTACTATTGTTTTATATACATACTTTAAAAAGTGTACATATATGTATATATGTATTTATTTTATTGTTATTATTTTGTTATTTTGTGTGTGAAATGTGTGCAAATTAATATCAAATAAGGAAAAACAAATAAAAATAATATATACAAAAATAATTTGCCGCGTATGTTAAGAATTTTAAATTGAAAAAAAAATAATAATAATAATAATAATAAAAGAATTTAAAATACTTGAATTGCGGTTTTTTTTTTCTTTTCATTTTTTTTATTTTAGATTTTTCTTTCGTAATTATCGCTGAAAGAAAGTACACACCTATACAATGTGTAGCAAAATGTAAAAAAAAAAAAAAAAACAAGCAGAAAAAGTACTGCAATGTCCTAGAAAATTAAAATAAAACAAAACAACGAAAATAAAAAGGATATCGAAACGATGATAAAAAAACAAACAGATACTAGATAGATAATCATATAATTGTATGTATTGTAATTTTAACAGTTTTCCTATGTGTTATTCTTTTTATTGAAAAACTTTTAAGGATGCCTTATTTTTATTATTTCTTTCCAAGTTCAAAAATATTATTTATTTATTTATTTTTTTTTTGTCACTTTTATATGAATAATTAATAAATGGTGCCCATCTAGTTTTTTTGTTATAACACTGACCCACATTAATGTATAAATTATGTAGAGAGTACATTAAAGTAATTTATCTTTGTCAAAAAAATAATTTTTTAATAATATGTTTGTATTGGTTTTATTTTTAAAAAAAAAAGTACAAAATAAAATTTCAATTTTGAACTTCAAAATAGGAAAAAAAAAAAAAAGAATAATTAATTATAGAAAATGAAATTTCAATAAAAATTTAAAATTTAACGATAAATTAGAATTATGTATCTATTAATTTACAATAACAAAAATTATTACTTTTTGTTAAAAAAATCTTTCCTACTAAAATTAATTTTCTTGCATGACATTGCCGTACAATCATTTTAAAGCTTATTATATACACTTTTTTTTTTCTGGTATAATTATTACTTTTAAAGTATCAAATGTAGATACTTAGAACATTATTTTTCAAATTACATATTTTCATATTTTTGTGTGTGGGAAGGAGGGGAAAATACAGCAACAAATAACCGTAAGTTAAGATAATTTCAACTTTGTTAAATTTTGTAAACAACAATTAAATTACCTTTACATAATAGTTTTTGTTATTTTATGTTTTTTAGTTTTGTTTTTTTCTTCTTCTAAATTTTTTTTAATGTACATATTATATGGAATAACGTGTATGTCATCATGTTTTTATGATGGTGTTGTTTATTTAATACGAAAAATATTTTATTGTTAAACAAATTATTCAGATTTTTATATGGATTGTTTCGAATATCTAAATTTTTCATCATGACAAAGAACTTTTTTTCATATCGATACTTTCGAAATGGAAAACATCTATGGAAATTTCAGATTTAATTATTCTAGATTCTGTGTTACAATAATGAAATGAAATAATGAAAAATGTATATGTATTATCAATACATTTTGTAAGATGGTAAGGTTAGGCTTAAATCCTTGAACTTATTTAACCCAACACATTATACAGTTCTACGCTGGTCATCTTGATCCAGCTACTTCAGCCTGGACGAGGGTTCTTGGACTTTACTTAACGAAGTCATATCAACCTGTAACATAATTTTTCGGCCGTCGTGGGACTCACTGAAGTGCTGGATTAAACAAGTTCAAGAATTTAACCCTAACCTTATCATCTTACAAAATGTATTTTTTAATTATTTCATTATTGTAGCATCTTTTTGTCCAGAATTTGTTTCTTTTCTCTCTAAATATCTGAAATAATTTGGAAATAATTTGGAAATAAATCGACTTCAAGACAAATGTCGAGTTATCACAACTGTCGAAAATTTTTAAAACAATTTCAGGGCCATTAAAAGTCCCTCGGATATTGTTTTTTCGTCTACTTTTCATATCAAATTTGGAACAGAGAGTAATTCGGAATAAGTACCATTTTTTTCTTAAGGCTTCCTTTATGTTTTGCTTACATTAGCAAAACAAAATCTCACAATGTTCTTCTTTGTTATAAACAAAAAACAAAACAAACAAAAAAAAAAAACAACAAATCGTGTTAGAATTAAAACAAAAAAAAAAACATTATTCGTTATAAATTTTATTGCTTCGTCTATTTTTTTTTTTTCTTCTTGAAAAAAAAAATATCAACTAAAATTCTGGACTATGAGTTCATGGAATTTTTATGCTTGCATCAAAATATTTTTAAAAATAAACCACAAACCAAAACGACAAAGGTTTTATTATTTAAGATTTAAATAAAATTTTCTTCTTGTCAAAATTTTTCAAGATTGAATTTCAAAGTAACAAGCAAGCGATAACATAATTTAAAAATTTTAAAATTTATTTGATAAAAAAACAAAAGAAAAAAAATGAAAATTACAACATAAAAAACAAATAACGTTGATTTAAAAAGAAAGAAGAAAAAAATTATATTAATTTCAAATGTTTCCATTGTTTTTTTGCATGTTATTCATGCGCAAACCAAGTGCATGTGATCTTAGAATTTTCACATAAATACATATGTACATATGTATGTATGTACCCCATATGATATACTATATAGATTGTGTAAAATAAAAAGTAAAAGTACATATCAGGAAAAGTTTATACTAAAATGTGCTTTTTAAGATGAAAAACAAAAATTATAAAGTAGTGTCTGGTATGTTCAACAAATAATGTTCGGTTTCTTATATGTATATACCAAATTTTTTTTATTTTATTTTATCTCATGAATTTTAATGTTAGTTTATTATTCATCATATGGTAAATTTATTAGATAAAATATTTAAAAAAAAAAAGTATCTATTGTTTTTTTTTTCTTCTATAATTTTAAATTGTGATATCTTATGTGTGATAATTGTGATAACGCTTCATTGCATTTAGCATTAATTTTTTTTTTTTTTTTTTTGTGATTGTAAATGAAATATAAAAAAAATTATTAAATAGGTAATTATTTAGGGGAACAAAAAAAAAATACTATTTTACAACTTTAAAAGCACACTTATTGTTTAAAGCTAAAACAAACAAAGACTTTTATAAAAAAAAAAATAAATAAATAAAATATGGAATTATGAAAATTTTTAACGAGTGTTGTTACTCAAAAATAAAACAAGTGTTTTATTTATAATTATTTTTTCTTTAATGTATTTGATTTAATGTTGCTAAGTAGTTTTACCATGAAATGCAATAAAATACCTAAAAAAAAAATTAGTTCGATACATATTTTATTTTATTTTTTAAATTATTGCATTATAATTATTCTTTATACAAGGTTATAGAAATCTTTGAAACAGCTGAAGTCGAAACATATGCTATGTAAATTACTAAATTGTT
Organism: Bombylius major; assembly: GCA_932526495.1. Classification (NCBI taxonomy): domain Eukaryota; kingdom Metazoa; phylum Arthropoda; class Insecta; order Diptera; family Bombyliidae; genus Bombylius; species Bombylius major. The sequence continues at coordinate 29,898,560 of OW052046.1, read as the reverse complement.
TTACGATTACACACATTTTACTATGTTGTTGTTTTTTTCCTTTTACTTTTTGTTTAAAAAAAAAAAACCAAAAAAATATTCTGTAATAAAATACATACTTTCAAGTAGAATTGCATAAGGTGATTCAAAATACATTTGGTGGAATATAATATTTTGTAGAAATAATTTGGTTCAATTACCTTTGGGGTTAAGGACAAATTAAATATTAAACCCTTTTTTTTTGCGATTATTAAGTTTCCGTTTATTATTTGGATTTTCTGTGAGAAACAAAAAAAAATTAATGCAATTAAATCTTTTATTCAAAGATGAAAAACAAAAATGATGTACATAGGTATTTGAGTTCTGCATAGACTTCTGTGATTGATTACAAAGTACATAATAAAGTTATTAATTGTATTGAATGTTTTTTTTATGTTTGTTCAATTTTTAAGGACTTCTAGGATTAGAATTAAACTTTGAGAAAATAATCTAAATTTTGCACCTTTTTTTTGCCTCGAAATTTAAATGAAAAAAAAAAGGGAATCCCAAAAAGGGTATTCCATTTGATTTGCTTTGGATTGATATCAGTGATAGGTGTGTAATTTCAACGGTTTCCGGGGTACAGGGGATTAAGGATTTTCGGGAATTTTTTTGTGAAATACAACAGGGTGTTTCACAAAAAAATTCTCAAAAATCCTTAATCCTCCGTACCCCGGAAATCGTTCAAATTACACACCTATCACTGGTATCAATCTAATTAGCAAGCCAAACAAGATACCACCCTGTATATTTCTATTTTTAGAATTTTTCCTATAAAAGATCTCCAAAAAATCTCAAAGTAGATGCATGTAATTCCTACATTAAATATTAATTTCAAAATTCCTCAACAAATTATCAAAATTGTGAAGATACGTATTTCCAAATTTTATTTAAATTTGTTTCAAATTAACTTGTCAATTGTCATTAAAAAACCAACTCTGAAAAACTACCTAATTTTGTGTTTGATCATTGTCATCTTTTATCATATGAGTTTTAAATGATTTATTTTTTGTTCAAATTTAGAAAAATGAAATTATAATGTTCATTGTGATAAAATTTTCATTAACAACAAAAACCATTCAAAAGTAAAGCTCTGATGTACCTGTACCATTGACGAGCTTAGTATGTATGTATGTATATACAAAAACTGTAATATTGAAAAAAAAAAACAAACAAACGTAGATACTTTTTAGTTTTTATTATCATTTTTAAAAAAAAAAAAAAAAAAGGTGTATAGACAGGTAGACAGGTTACAGGTATCTGGTATGTAGATAAATATGAGAAAATATTATACTGCAAGTAAATATATCTACTATAGATTGATATATGTACATATAGTTGTTTACACATATATATATATATTCTTTTAGAGTCTTTACTTAAACAAGTTGAAAAAGCCGGTCGACCTTGATTTAAACAAGTTTTTTTTTTTAAATTATTAAAACTCAATAATTTGTGACTACAAAGCATAACCACATAACTTTAGATATGTCATTATTTTTTACATATTAAAATCCTTTAGGATATCATTAATTTTATGTGTGTACAAATTTTACAATCTTTAGGATCATTATTGTTAAAGATATCCTTAAAAAACATAACATAAGTATAATGTAGTCTGCGTTACATTATTTAAATTTGCTAGAGTTTTTTTTTCTTAGTATAAAAACCTGAAAAATTGAATTATGTTTTTATGCCTTGTTACCATTGTATTGCTTTTATTTTTTCTGTTTCTGTTTCTGGGAATTTTTTTTTTTTAAAGAATTTAAAACCTGTTCAATTTACTTTCGCACATTCATGGTAATGAATTTTTAAGTCTGATTTTCATTTGTGCCGTTGTATGGCTATAGTGAACACATAATAACTTACGTTTTTAATAAATAATACCTAGAAAGAAAAAAAAAATAAATTAAAAATAATAATAATATTGTTTTAATAGCCTAAAATATTAAATTAATGATAGTTTGTTTAATCGAAAAGTAAAAAAGTTTGAAATAGAGGAAAAATTTAGTTAGTTTTTGAAAAAAAATCTGTGTAGTGTAACTCCCAGTTTATCACTTTTTAATTTGGTATGTGTTTTGAAAATTTTATTTTGTTTGTTTTTTTTTTTAATTTTGAAGGTCTTTTTTTTTGTTTTTGTTTTTTTTTTTAGATGAAAAATGTAAACACTTGAGATAAAAGTGCAATTATGAACAGAGTTATTTTATTTTTTTTGTTTTCGTTTGAAAAATTTAAATTCGAAATATTTTTCATTTTAAAAAAAAAAGTGCAATAAATTAAAACAACTTTCGTTTCGTTTATTTTTTTATATCTTTGTTTTGTTTTGTTTTGTTTTTTTTTTTTTCTTGAAAGAAAAAGGTGATAGATACTTTTTTTATTTTTGTTATTGCGGGTATGTTGAACTCTGAAAAAAGTTCATAAACCCACTCTGATTTTGAAAAACATATTTTATGTAGTCATTTTATTTTTTTTTTAAATTTAGTAAAAAAATTTTGAATTTTTTGTTGAACTAAAATAATTAAATGATTTTATTATCTTTGTTTTAGTATAAATTTGTTTTTTTTTTCAATCTTAAACAGGTCATATAGTAATCATCATCATATAGTAATAAAATTTGTTTATAATTTTAATTTATAATTTCATTTAAATTAAGTACCTAAATAACTAAGTATTAAAGAAAAAATTAATAAATAATAATTAAAATTAGAATTTTATTGTGTAGGTACAATTAATTGATAGGTGAATAGGTATAATACTGGTATGGCATAGCTGCGAATTTTTTTATTAAATAAGATAAGATAAAAAGTAAACAATTCAGACATATTAGAATATAGTATGTATAGTAGGTACATATAATTTAATTAATGTATCTATAATATGTGTAGAAAATTTATTCAAAACTTTTTCTCACTGATTGGTTTTTCCTATTTTATTTTTTATTTTTTTTTTTTATATATATATTTGAAATCTAGAGAATATTCTATCAATAAGAAGAAGTGATGAAATAATGGTTGATAATACAAATAAAGAAAATACAACAGCAACAGATAATATCTTATTGAATACATTTTTAATTAATAAAAAACGTTATCATGTTCTTTTACATCATAACAAAATTGTTTGGGAGAAGGAGAATTCAAATGGAGGTAAATTTTATTTTTAATTATTTATTTATTTATTTTTTATTTTTTTTTTTCAATTAAAATATTAATTACGCGCTTAGAAAAGAATTTTTATAGATTTTGAACTTTGAATTTTTAAATCTTAAATATAATAATGATTGTTTCAAAGTACAAAGATCTTTAAGACAACAACTAGATTTTTTTTTTTTTTTTCAATTAATTGAATGAAACCAGAAATAAGTTTTATTGAAAATATCGTATGATTATTATTATTTTCTTTTTCTTCAAATTTTCATGTGTTTATTCTCGTGAAATTATTTTATTAATTTTATTATTAATTTGCACCTCACAATATAAATTCTGAAAAACAAATTAAGCAAGATCAAATATCGGTAATAAAATTGCTTATTGGTTATGAGGTTGAATGTTAAGTCCTATTGGTAATATGTTTACAGTTTCTTTTCAAATTAAATATATATGTATATATATTTTTTTTTTCTTAGAATATCATTTTTTATTTATTCATGTAAAAGTAATATGAGATACGGATTTTGTATTACGATTTTCTTGAAGTTTAAAAAAATTATACTTGAAATTAAAAAATATCTTTCATTTGACATTATTACTTCAAAATTAATAAAGAATTTATTTTACAAGTCAATTTTTGCTAAATATATTATATAGATTCAAATAACAATCGATAACCGCCACGTTACATGAATCCACCCTCTAAAATATAGCGTGATTTGAAATTCCAAATGAGCTAAAACATTTTTCAAATACATAGTTTTTAGTTGAAGATAAGAAACAAAATATGATGAAAACATACAATAAATCTCCTTATTTTAATTTCTTGCTTTTTTGTTTTCTTCAAATTTTAGAAAAAACAATCATTCCAATGGAAGATATTATTACAGTTAAATTAAAATGTAATAAGAAACATTTAAATAAGAATTTTTCAAATATATTTACTGGTCATGATCGAAATATATCATCATCATCGGCAATATCAATACCAACATGCGGATCATCATCATCATCATCATCATTACCATCAGCATTATCACCATCATCAGAATCATCACCATCATATAATCCAGATAATAATATAAAAGATACATTATCATCGAATTCATCAATTGATAATAATACATCAAATGATAAAGAATCAATGTTCCTAAATATATATTATGCAAAAAGATTAATAAAATCACGTAAACATTATAATTGTTGGCGTAAAAATACTGTAACATTATATAATAGTGATTATCATGTCATTGAATTATGGTATGAAGAAATTAAAAAATATTTAAATGAACAAAAAAGGCCAAAATGTATATTAATGTTTATAAATCCATTTGGTGGTAAAAAACAAGCATTACAAATATATGAAAAATATGCAAAAACATTAATGCAATTATCTGAAATTGATATTAATTGTATAATATCACAACGTCATAATCAAATACGTGATATTATAATGACACAATCATTAGATATATATGATGGTATATGTTGTGTTGGTGGTGATGGTACATTTGCTGAAGTATTTAATGGTTTAATATTTCGTGCAATTAAAGATTTAAATATGGATCCATTAAGACCAGATTTCATTCCAAAACCAAAAATTCCAATTGGTATTATACCAGCTGGTAGTACAAATACGGTAGCATATTGTATGCATGGTACAACTGATATTCGTACATCTGTGATTCATATTATATTGGGACAAAAACGTGGCCTTGATTTATCAAGCTTTTGTAATAATAATGGTTTAGTTAGATTTTATGCAAGTGTCATGTCATATGGATATTTAGGTGATGTTGCATTAGAAAGTGAAAAATTTCGATGGATGGGTCCAAAACGTTATGATTATTCAGGTTATTATAAATTTTTTTGAAATTAAAAAAAAAAAAATCAAATCACAAAAAACCTAATTTCTTTTTATTCCGTTAAATAGGTTTCAAAAAAATATTTTTAAATGACGGTTATGAAGGTGAAATAACATATCTTGTACAGCAACAACAACAACAACAACAACAACAAACAAATGATAATAATGCTGCAAATGATACTAATGATACATCATCATTACCATCATCAGCATCATCATCAATTAAAAAAATAAAATGTAACATCGATTGTTTACAATGTTTGAATGCTCATAAAAAATGTACTGAAAATAATGTTAAAAATGTTACATGTAATGGTTATATTGTAAGAACACAAGATGGTTGTGAAGTATCTGAACTACCAAAAGAATCACAATTACAACAAAAAATTGATAATAATGAATGGAAAAATATCAAAGGAAAATTTTTTATGATAAGTAGTGCAAATATATGTTGTGCCAGTTCAAGAAGTTTAAATGGTTTATCACCATATTGTCATTTAGGTGATGGTTATGTTGATATTGTACTTGTACGTCATACAAATATTGCAAATAATATTCGATTATTATTGACTTTAGTTAATCGTCAAGGCGATATTGTAAGTATATAATATTGGTTAATAACATTAAAAAAAAAAAAATAATTTAAAAATTAAATATATATATGTATATATATATATTTTTTAAAGGCAAATCTTCCATTTGTTGAAATACATCGTACACGTAAATTCTATTTTCGCACACAAAAACAAACCGAAGAAGATTCACATTTATTTGGTTCATGTCAACCGATACGCAATCCAAGGGACAATAATAGAATAAGTCAATGGAATTGTGATGGTGAAGTAATACATGATTCTGATATATTTATTAAGTAAGTACTTTCTTTTCTTTATATCCCTCCCTTTTTTTACAAATTTACACAGGATTTCTTATTAATTTTGTTTTTCCTATACTTTATTTAGTTCTCATTGTCAACTAATTGATGTATTTATGAGAGGTCCTTACATTCAAGAAGATGCTATTCAATCAACAAAATGCTTCAAATTATGTACTTCATAGGTTACAAAAAAAAAAAAAATTAATGTATTGAAAAAAAAAATCATGAATTCCTAAATATTGTAATTAAATTATTTTATTTTCTTTTGGTCTTTCCAACCATTAAAAAAAAAAAAAAAAAAACACAGTGTGGATGTCATAAGGGAAAATAAATAATGTTAGCTAATAAAATTTAGATAGAAAAATATTTGTTTGTACTAAAAAAATGAAATATTATTATAATTAAAATAAAATCTTAATCTTAGAAGAAAAAAGAGATCAAAAGGAAAAAAAATTGTAGAATTAAGTTTAAAATATTTCAGAAAACAAAACATGCAAACAAACAAAAAATAGTTATGAAAATTTGGCATGCACCAATTGCTCATGAAAAAACAAAATATATTAATTATTTTAAAATGAAAAGTAATTAATTGAATAATTAATTAAATACTATATATATATGTACTTGAAAAAAAAAAACCTATTATGGACATCAGTATTTTTATTATATGTATTTTTTTTAAATAAATATTTTCATGCTTTTCTGTAAAAAACAAAAAACAAAAAAACAAAAATTCAATTAAACTAAAGATGCTGTGAGAATTTGAAAAAAACAAAATCAAATATTTTTGTACATAAAACTAATCAAAAAGAAAAAAATAAATAAAAAGAGAAAAGAAAAATTAATTTTAATAATTACTATAGTTTAAGTGAAAAAGAACAAGAGGGAGGGCCTAATTTTAAGCTTATTTTTCTTATTCTTTTTTTTTTTTTTTTTTTTTTTTGTTATTAATGAAAATGTTTTATTAATTATTATAATATTTTTTTTTTAAATTCTATTGTAATTTTTAATTGCTGAAATTTTAGAAAAATTTAAATAAATGAAATATACTTGAGAAAGAGAGAGAGAGAGAAAAAATATAATTATTAAAATATTTTGTATTAATTTTAGCTTAATAATCAAATAAAAAATAATTAAGTAAAAAAAAAAATTGATTAAGAAAAAACAAACAACAAAATGTGATTGGAAACAAATAAAGCTAATAATTACTTTTTAAAAGCAATTACATTCCATCCTTTAACAAATTTAAAAATATATATATATTTTAATTATGCATTTTTGCCTTAAACGAAATTCTCGTACCGCTTTAAAAGCTTAACAAAAAAAATAATTAAAAATTAATTCTTTTTTTTTTTTCAATTAAAAAAGTAAAATGATGCTCAATTATCTGCGATGTAATAATAATTATAAAACATAATTATTTTTAACAATTATTATTATTAAATTCTGAAAAACATAAAACACAATCACCCATGTTCTAGATTCCGCAAAAAGTGGAAGTGGAATACGAAATCAAATCCATGCGGATTCGAAAATGGTGTTCTAGATTCCACGCGGAATTATATATTTCGAACATTAATTTCGAATCAGCTGTTGTTAAATTCTTACATAAACGTTCTATTTTCTTCTTTGCTTTTTTTTTTTTTTTTTGATAATTATTTATTAGTTAAGAATTTTTGTCTATAAAATTCACAAATATTTTTAACTGCTCTTTATTTTTGGGTGTTTTTTAAAAATACATTAAATATGTTTATGGAAATACATAATTATAATAGAATAATAATATGCATTAACTTTAAAATAAATTTAAATTTATTTATTATTTATTAAAGTTATTTAATATATTTAAGAAAAAATGTTACTAATAAAATTTCGACTTATACAAATACAAGCCACAGTTGAATTTGACAACTAATATTTTAATTCCACGGAGAAAAATTTTGCGAATTTGAATTCACGAAAACTATGTGAAAGTAGAATCTAGAACACCTAATTCCACTTCTGCAACTTCAATTCCGAAAAAGTGGAATTCAGAACATGGGTGAAATAAAAAAAAAAAACAAAATTGGAAAGAAAAAAATAATTATGTATGTAATTGGTGTTGGTCCACACGTTCTTACGAATTTAACATTCCATAGATAAAAAAATAAAAATAAAAAAGTAATTGTTTTAATTTAAAAATAAAATTAATTGGTAATTTTAAAAATAAAAAAAAAAGGTTAGATTTTTTTAAATGAAAAAAACAAAAGCAATAATTTGTGGAATTGTGGTGTTTACTTGATTTTTATTTAAAAAAAAAAAATAATAAAGATTGATTTTGACAATATTTAAAAAATTAAAAGAAAAGAAAGAAAAAAAAAAAGGAAATTATTAACTAAATTTTGTTCTTGTTTTTAGTATATGATTAAACTAATTAATTAATTAATATGTATATTGATCGTTGAACATTGTTTTTATATTATTTTATTTTTAGCAAGAAAAAAAATAGATAAATTTTAAAAAAAAATTGAATAAAGTTGGATGAAATTAATTTAAAAAAAAATGTTTTTAAGTTGGTTTGAAAAATTTTGGAAAAGAAAATTGAAAAATTTATAAAATTACACGAATTTTTGTTGTTGTTGCTGTTTGGTTTTTTTAAATGAAAATCTAATAAATTTTTATTTTGAAATACGTTCACGGTGTTTTTTCTGGCTTTTTTTTCACATTTTATTTTAAAGCTCAATAAAAAAGGATAATTAATACAACAGTGTATCCTGAGGAAGTCCTTAACTTATTTTTTTCTCAATCACAATCGAAAAATATTAATGAAGAGAACTTTGAAAATCTCACCATGCTAGTCTAGTACCGGTCTAGTACTATTTTGGTACGACTAAACATTTTTAGTACTGCCTGTATATACCGTAAGTGCCAATAATGAAAAAAGAAAGAAAAAAATACTTGTCAAACTCAAATATTTCATTCATTGTTAATTGATTTAATAATTTCTATTTGTGTATAGTGTCAATTATCAATAATTTTTTTCTTTTTGTGCAAAATTAATTGGAAATGAACAAAGAAAGGAGGCCAAATTAGTTGGTTCGCACCAAAATGGTATTTACCGGGACCAAAACAGTACTAATACCGGTTTGGTACTACGGAGTGTACGCACTCTATGATAACAAAAAATAAATCTACTATATTCGATAATTTACCAATTATCAAAAGCAACCATAGTTACCATATTCGAATATTTACCTTTTATTGGTAAAGGTTATATTACCATATAGTTATCAATTGAGGCATTCCATATCAAAACTCGTCTTATCCACCTTGTATCAAAATTTGAACTGAAAGCAGTAACGGTTTCTTGTGAAGAGAACTCAAATAAATACCAAAATATTATCACATTAAAATTTGTCTAATCCTTCAGAATCATTCACGGATTCAATTAAAAATTACTTTTCTTGCAAAACTTGCCTTATCCATGAAATATGTCGTTTCAAAACTCGGCTTATCCATTTTTAATAAGAATTACATTAAATGAAGCGATATTTTTTGTTATTTCTTAAAAAGTTTATAACGGTGGTTTTTATGGGAAACTGTTTGATAACGAAATGTGTTATAAAAAAAATCTAAATTAAAAGTTAAGCACTCAGAATTAAAAGATTCATTCTTACAAAAACCAAAAATTAAAAACAAGTTCAAATTCGTAGAGAACCTAACTATTATCTTGTTTATGCGAAGCGTTACTTCGCATTAACTCACTCCGTCTTGACTTAATACGGATGCATAAACAAAATTTCAAAACGCATTAAAGCTCTACGTCGTTTTGAGTTAATACACTATTAAATCCGCATTTAAAATTTCATTTCGTTTTTAAAATGTGCATAAACACTTACTTCGTTTTAAGTAGTTGTTATTACACACGCAGGTGTTCAACGTTTTGAGTGAGAACGAAATGTTGTATTACGCATAAACACCAATCAAAATGTATTATCTCAAAACGATGTTTAAAACGTTTTATCGTTAATACGTTTTAACCTTTGTGCATAAACAAGATATATGTTTGAGAAATATGTAGGTGTTGAGAAAACTGTACCTAAAAGAGGAAAGAAAATACAGGAGGTGTCTTGCCTTCCACTTGTTATCAGTGACGGAGTTCCTGTAAATTCTACAAAAAAAAAGACTGGATGGAAGAAGAATCCTTACGACTATACAGGGTAATTCCGTTACGGTGTCCGACAGGGAAACTCCAGATAGGTTTCGGCGAGGCGAACAAAAAATCTTATTGATGGGGTGGTAGTCTCTACCGTTACGGAGTTAGAAGGGGGGAAATATTTTTGGTACTTTTTCCTTATTTTACACTATAACTTTCTACAGGGGCACGCTAGGCTTATCTACACTATGCAAAATTATAGAAGACCCCTGTGTCATTTTATCAGCATCTTACATGCCGCTGTACCTCTTACCATATACTTAGGTTATAATGCCTCAAAACCATAATTCTTTCATTTTTTCACCCATTTTTTTACTTAACCCTAATTTTCTCGAAAAGTACTCGATATTAACCCTCATTTTTTATTACAGAAAAAGAATGCTCAATTGATTCTGCATTTGTTTGCTATCTTCATTTTTTTCGAAAATCTTATTAAGACTGAAATAAATTCTTATTTTTGACTAATTTTTATTTTTTATTCTGTCTTTTCTTGCTTCTTATTCCTACTTTGACTTTGCAAAGTCCGCCTTATCCAAGCTGTCGCAACAAAACTCGCCTTGTGACATTTTCTTTTGTTTATTTCTCTTGAAATTTAATTTATTTTTTTACTTTCTCGATAACAATAGTTTGGAGAGATAAAATAAAATCTAAAAAATACACACACACATCATATTGATTGGCGTACTATATCGTAGCAGAACCAATGGTGAATTTTTAAAAGTACCCGAAAATAAAAAATAAAACAAATTGGTTTTTTTTTTCTTGTTTTTTCTTTCCGAGTTATATTATTTATTTTCTTTATTTTTATTATAATATTTTTATATATATTTTTTTCCCATTCAGAAGAACACTAATGACAATTTATAGTATTATCATTTTTTTTTTAAATTTACTTTTTGTATACTTAATTTCTTCATTTATTTTTCGTTTTCGTTTTTTTTTTCCATTTTATGATTTTTGTAAAATATTTTAACTTGTTTTATTTGGAAAATTATGCTAATATCATTTTTATATGTAATTTTTGTTTGTTTGTTTTTTAAATTATAAATTTATGTAACATTCCTTTGTTATTCTTAATATGTATATAAATTATTTTTAGAAAAAAGAAAAAAAAAGTAAACAATTCAAATGTAGTTTTTTTTTTTACTGTCAACAAAAAAAAAAATAACAAAAAAACAAAAGAATTTTTAAAAAATATAATGTTTTGTTTTTCAGTAGAATTTTTGCCAATTTATACATTTTTAGTGGTTTTTTATTTTATTATACTTTAATTGTAATTTTAATACTATTTTTTTTTTTTTAATCAACAGGTGTATAAAATTCTGTATAAAAAAAATAAACATTAAACAAAAAATAAAACATATTTAAAAATAAAAAAAAAATAAAAAACAAAATATATTTTTTTTAGTAGTATTTTTGCCAATTTATAAAATATCTTTGGTGTTTATTTATTTTTTTTATTTTTTTTCTTAAATTTTAATACTTTTTTTTTTTAATTTCACAGGTGTATAAAATGCTATATGTATATAAAAAATTAAACAATAAATTATATCGTATAGTAGAATTGATTAAATTTGGCAAATGCAAGTGTATTGTTAATGTGTGTTTTGTCCTGTGTTTTAATCCTTTTGTTTTACATGAAAAAAATGTTTTGTGTTCTTTTTTCTCGTGTGTAAAAAAATAATGATTTATGATTGTCGTATTGTTTTCAGTTTCAAATAAGAGAGTGAAAATAATGTTGATGAAAGATATTGAAAAAGAAATGAAAAAAATTTTTAAAAAATTGTAGAAAAAAAATTGTTTTTTGTTATATAGTACACTTGCATTTTTTTTGGCGGTTTTGTTTTTATTTGGTTTGTTTTTTTTTTTTTTTTTGCCTTTTAAAATTTTAAAAATACATATAAGATTTTTTATTCATTTGTTTAGGTTGATTTTCTTTTTTTGTTAAATACTTAATAAAAAAAAAGAGGTCTGCTTAGCAATAAATTCAGCAAACTTTAGTGCGCTTTTTATAATTAAATAAACATTTTAAATTATTATTAATGCTAATTAATGTTAAAAAAAAAAAAAAATTAAGTATTAATAGTCATGAAAAAAATACATATTATAATTTCTTAGTTTCTATCAAAGTTGTTGTTTTTTTTTAATTACTTTTAAAAGGAATTATGAATACTTTTCAAATTAATTGAAAATATAATTAAATACATAATTAATTACTATTTTGTTGCTTTTTTTTTTTTTTTCTATTTGATTTGTGCTTAGTTAAATTGGCATTTTAGTTTCTACATTAATACATTTCTTTTTTATTTCGACGTGTTATAAAATAAAACAAAATTTAAAATAAATAAACAGAATATAAAATTTGAAAAGAAAAAAAAAATTTATTTTTTTAAAAAATACTTTTTATATGTTTTTTGTTTTGATTTTAAAAATTAAATATCACAATTATTTACGTGAACATAGTTCATTTTAAAATTATTCAAAAGAAATATATTTTTTTTTTAAATATTATTTAATGTTGCGCGAAATATTTTTTTTTGTTTCAAACTTATTTTTAAAGAGCATTGAAGGACATTCGTGTCATTTATTTATTTATTTTTGTTTTGCGATTAAAATTTGCATGCACACATAATAAAAAAAAAACGGATTTTACATCTTTTTTTTGTTTTATAATTTTTAACAAAATTTTGAGTGTGGTTTCCACACTTTTTTAAAACTATGTATTTTTTTTTTTTTTTAGATTCATATATATATATTTTTTTAAACTTTATTTTTTAAATTTATTTCTTTTTAATAACTTTTTCTTTTGAATGTATAAAGTTTTTGTGATTTTTTTTTTATATCTTTGAAATTTTCAATTTTTCTTTGTTTTTTTTTTTTCAATTATATTTTTCTCTTGAACAAAGATAAAAATAAACAATATTCAATTGTTTTAATATAACAGCATATTTTTTTTTTAATATTTTTATTTTTTCATATATTTTTTTTCTCATATTTTTTAAATATTTTATAATAGGTTTTTCTTTTTTTTAACACAAAACAAGTATTTATTTTTTTTTTTAATAATTTTTATAGAAGCATTAAATTCAATTAAATGATCCTTTTTTATATATATTTTTGTTTTTTTATTTTATTTTTATTATATATATATATTTTTTTTTAAATATAGTATTTTAAATATTTTATAAATATTTTTTTTTGTTTAAATATAAATTTTGCAACGAACATTTATTTTCCTATTTTTCTATTTATTCATTTATTTATTTTTTTTTTTTTGTAAAATTAAGCAACATGTTTTTTTATAAGCCTTCATTTAATTTGCGTCCAATGTGTATATATATTAATCTTGCAAAAATCTTAAAAAATTTTAGAAAAAAAAAATTTGTAAAATTTTTTCTTAGCAAAGCTTTGATTTTTCGCTTTAAATGAAATTTAGTTTAGTTGAAAAAAAAATGATTGCTTTAAAAAAAACTTATTATGTATTTCCAAAAATCAATCAAATATTCTTTTTCTTTAACGATTTTTTTCTTTTTTTAATTGAATTTTTTCCCGAAAGATTTTTATGTTTCTGGTTGTTGTCGTTTTTTAATTATTAATTTTTTAGTAGTCTAAAAAATGAAATTAATCTAAAAAGTACGCTCTATCGTTTTACAAAAAGGAAAAATTAAAAATAGTATAAAAAGAAATTGATCACATAATCTAAGTATCTTTAAAAATCAATAAGTATAAAAAATTTCGAATTTTTTTCTCCTTTCTTTTTGTGTTTTTTTGTTGTTGTTTCTTTAGTAAATACTTAGTTTAATATATTCAAAAAGGATATTTTTTTTTACTTATTTTATTGATTTGTATTAGTATTATTTGTTGTAGATGATGATGATGATGATGATAATGATGGTGGTATTTTACATGCACTACTTATTGAATTCATTGATGTTGTTGTTGTAGTAGTATTTGTTGTTGTTGTTGTTGTTTTTGATGATCCATCTCTTAATGCTATTTGATAAGCAACTTCAAAAGCTTGACCAATTGTTAATATAATCTCTGTTGCTAGATCCTAGAAATTTTTTCAAATTTGCAAAATTGAATATTTAAAACACACACACACACACACACACACACACACACACACACACACACACATACGAATATTAAATAATATTTATTTACCATACTATCTACATTGAACACATGGCAGTAATGTGTATTAATATCAGAATCCTTGGTTATATAAGCAAAATGACTTAAATCATCGGCATCCTGACAAGCGCAATTTATATTTCTAATTGCATGTTCACAAATAGTTTTCTGGAAATTTGAAAAAAACAAAAAAACAATATACATATATATTATTATGTATTTTGTTCCATGAAAATTCAGAGTAATCTGTGAGATTTTCATTGAACACAATTTAATACTAACTTGTCCTTCAATATCAATGAATTCAACACCACGATATGATATTGATAATCGTATTGGCTGTTTTTTAACTTGATGATGCTGTTGTTGATTATTTAAATTCATATTTGATGCAGTTAATGATGAACGATCATCTTTTTTTAATTTTTGTATCGATTTACGTGTCGATTCTGTACCACGTAGCTCTTTAACAACTGTTGATCCCAAATACTTTGAAGAAGAAAAAAAAAATTAAATTAAAAATTTACAAAAAAAAAAAAAAAAAAAAAAAAAAAAAACATTAAAAAATACTTACATAAGCATCATATTTAACTGAACCATTTATTAGACTATTCGCTGTATGTCTCCATTGTGTTTGTAAATTACTTGGTAAACCTAAAAGTAATTCAGATGGTGCACGTATTTCAATATTTGTTCCATGAAGTATTGGTGGTTTTGGTGCTGGTCTAAATATTTTTAAAAAAAACAAAAAGAAAAGAAAATTTTTTTTTTAAAAAAAAAATATTATTTTTACAATTTACATTTTTATATTTACCGATTTTTCTTATTATATCTAATACCACTAACTACTGATGTTGTTTTATTATTATCAGATTGTTGTTTAATTTTTATTTTTTCTGATGGTAATTTAGCATCAATAACAAAATCATCACGTAATTCCATGATATTTGCTTTTAATGTATCAATATTAATTTCATCAATTGATGATGTTTGTAAAACACGATTATTTGATATTGAATGTAATATACGTTTTCTATGTCCTATTTTTTGAATTTCTAATACAGTTTGTAATTCAACTTCCCATACACGACAAACACCTTCCATATTTGGATCTGAATGATGCCTTTTAATATTTTATTTATTTATTAATTTTTTTTATTAAGAAACAAAAACAAAAATATAAGAAAATATTTTTAGAAATTTATTTAGAATGAAAAAAAAACAAATTATACTATTACTTATTTGACTTACTTGAAAATATCGATGTATTCAATTAAATTGATACTTTGAAGCCATTGATCAACATTTAAAATTGTATTATTATTATCTTTATGTAAAATTGGTAATGATTTTGGTACTGGTAATTTTTTAACAATTTCTAATAATTTATCATGATATTCAATTGGTATATTCATTGTTTTCAAATCAGATTCATCTAAAATACCGTTCTGTAATGAAAAATTAAAAGAAGAAGAAGAAAAACATTACTATATTTGTATTCTATACTCTTTTATTTATTAGAAAAAATAGAGGGAGAAAATACTGAAAATGAAAGATATAAATGTACTCGTATTAACATGGAAGTGCCATTTTATGAATATTTTACTTCTTGTTGCACATTTTCATGATACATACTTAATTAAAAATTTATTTAAATATTTTACACATACATGTCTCTCTCGATTTGCACACGTTACTTGAATTTTACGACTTTAAAGTCACACGGTACGCAATCTTTTATTTTGTACTAAATCTGAGTCTTTATACTTTATACTTACACAATACATACACTCCGCGACACTTGAGAAAAAATCTTTAAAACTGACTATCACGACGTGCTAAATGTATCAGGTTTCAGGACAGCAACACAATAACAAAAAAGATCTTACAGAGTCAATATTACTTGCCTGAAACTCTGTTCCACAAAATTTAGTAACCACCCAGTACCAATCTTTACAGAACAGAATTTTTGAATTGATTAGTATAATACATAATCAATATGTAGTGTTTTTAAACAAGTGTCGCGTTACTTTCATACCTTTTTGAAAAAAGTACCTTAAAATTTTTGTTAATCAAGGGAATTTCCATAATTACATACCTCATTTTTTTATTAAATGCTCTAAAGAAAATTATTTTATATATCAGCAATTTTTAGGATAACACTACAACCAAAAACATAAATGTGAAAAGTGGGCCAAGTCTGAAGTAATGAAGTCTGCATTAATACCAAGTTCAAAGAACTTTTTTACATACAAAATTTCAATACCGAGCGTTTAATGATTATGAACTTGACAGGTTGATACATCTGTACATAAACTGTTTTTTTTTAATCAAGTGTCGCAGAGTGTATAGTTACGACTTGCACAGTTTCGACTCACATGGAACCAAATATGAAACTGTGCAACTCAAGGGAGACATGTATATGTATGACATATATTTTTTTTATGATCTTTTATTTGTCCTTTTCAATTTTTCAAATGAAAGATACATTTCATATTATCCGTTAAGAATCAAAATATAATTATGTGTAAATTAAATAAATATGTAAGAGAAAAACTACTTACCAAAAATTCAATATTATCAAAACCGTTCTCAATTAAAACACTTTCATATTTTTGTAAATTATTTTCATCTAAAAGTTTTGTTAATCTCAAATCCTTTATCACATTTTTAATATTTTCATCTGTATCCTGTTGCTGTTGTTGTTGTTGTTGCTGCTGCTGTTTTTTACCATCACAACCACTTATTGTTAATATTTCACTACCAAATGATTCCATTATTTCAGAAATTTTTGCCCATGCTTCTTTCTCATCAAATGAACTGTTATACGATGATGATGTTAGTTTTTCCGATGATCTTTTCATCTCATGATTATTTTTAATTAATTTGTTATTATCCTTTTCATTTTGTATATTATTTTTTTCATGATTATTATGATGATTATTTTGCAAATCATTTTTACGATTTGATGATGATGTTGATGATAAAAATGCAGCTGTTTTTGATGATAAATATGCTTTAAAATCATTTTGTAATTTTGATCTTAAATTTTCTCGTTGTTCATCGTTGTACTTTTTTGGTTTTTGTTGTTGCTGTTGCAATTGTTGATTATGTTGTTTTTGTTGTTGTTGATGTTGTTGTTGAAGTTTTTGTTGTTGCTGATGATGTCGATAATAATCTTCATCAATACTATCGCCACTATTTATACATAAAGATTGTGATTGTAATTGATGATTTATAATACTATGATGACGATTCGAATTCGAATTTGAATTTGAATTTAATATACCACTTGAAATTGATGATGATGATGGTGATATTGATGATGTAGGTATATTATTATCTAAATTTTTACAATCATCTAATAGACCACCGAAACTATATGAACGATTTTTACGATAATCTTTTTGATATTTTTGCTGTTGTTGTTGTTGTTGATGTTTAATTGCATTCTGATATTGTTGTTGTGATGAATGTAATGTTTTTGGTCTTTCATGATTTTTTGGACTTATAACAGAATCATCTTGCATTTTATCAATTAAATAACGTGATGATGATGTTGTATTTCTTGGTGCAGGATAGTTTGAATTTGTATTATTTAAATTTATTGTTGATCCTTTAAATAATCCTATGGTAAAAAAAAACCCAAACAAACAAAAAGCATGATAATAGTGAAAATTAAAAAAAAAAAAAAATTAATTACCTGCAAATGGTACATCACCAATAAATTCTTCAACACAATCTGTTGAAATACTACGATCTGATATTGATACACTTGAACTAATTGAACCGCTTGATGCACATAAAGATGAACACAATATATCTGGTGGTGATGTACTTGTTTCAATCATAAAATTATTTCCAGAACGTCTTTTGTATTCCTATTTGATTAAATTCATTATTTTTTTTTTTCTTAAAAAGAAGATTATTTTTTTTATTCCTTCTTGTCCATTGTTTTTACAATTTTTTGTTCTTTGTTTTTTTTTTTCTTGCAACAAAACTAGAAAACATTTTATTTAAAAAATAAAATGAAAAATAAAATAAAATATTAAAAAAGAAATTTGTCCAAATAAAAAATAAATTAAATTTGAAATTTGAAATGAGAAGAAACCCTTTAAGAATTTTGATTTTTTTTTTTTATTTTACGAACCATGAAAAAGGTTTTGTTATTATGAATGCCATTTTATAACTTTTTCTTTCTTTTTTTTTGTTAAAATCTATGAAGGCGGAATCACAAATATGTATATATATTTACAAAGCAATATTTTTTTTCTACTTTGTTTTATTTTTATTTTCTCTACTGTAAATGTTAGAATTACAAATAACTTCAATATTTAGTCGAATTAGTCATTTATAATATCTACGAAAAATATCTAAATTAATTATAATAAAAAATAATCAGAAAAAAAAATTGGAAAAAGTGAAATAAAATGAAAAAAAAAAAATTAACTTGAAAGAAAATTGTGTAGTGAAAATTTGAATTAAAAACGAATAAAGAAAAAAAAATAACAAAACAAATATGTTAAAAAATTTTGAACATAATTTATTTAAAAAAAAAAATAATAATAATTTTTTTTTGTCTTTTTTTTCCATGCTATCTAAACAATAATAAAATTGTTTATAAACAAAACATATAAATTATATGTTATCTAAATGTAACATTCTCATTAAAAAAAAAGATATATGTACTTTTTTGTTTCATACTTAAAAAAAAAATATATCTTTAACAACAAGTTCATGCTTAAATTAATTTAATTTAAAAAAAAATATACTTAATAATACATAATGTTTAAAATTTGTCTCTTTGTACATATTTTTTTCTTACTTAAAAAAAAAAATTTTAATAAAATTTATGAAAATTTTAATTTGTAATTATTAACAGAAATATCAATTACAATTTAAAAAAAAAAAAAACAAATAAAAACGAAAAGCAAACTACAAAAAATTAATAAAGTTTAATACTTAAATTTAAATTAATCACCATTTTGTTGCATACATACATAAAATTTGGAATATAATTTTGATTTTTTGTTTATTTTTTTTTTTATTTTTTTCAAAATTTTTCAATTTATTTTTTAAAAATATTTCAAAATAAAATTACTAATAATATTTGACCATCTAAAAACATCACACATAATCTAGAAATGATTTTCTCTTAAAAATTGATTAAAAAAATTTTTAATTGTTAACTTTTTTTGTTTTTCAAAATTATTCTTCTTAAAATTAAATTTAAAATAACAATAAAAAATATATTTATAATCGAATTAAAAATTTCCTTAAAAAAAAAAAAAAATAATAATAAAAAAAATAACAATAAGAAAAAATAATAATTTATTTAAAATAAAATATGAAAAATTAATTACAAAATTTAATTAAAAAATTTTTGGAAAAAAAAAAGTAAATAAATAAAATAAAACAATTTTTATAATTAAAATTTTTCATAATCATCATCATCATTATTATCATCATGATAATTATTGTTATTATCATTATTTTCATTGTTATGATTTTTACCACCCACCTGACTTAATGGTCTTATACGTTCATGAATACATTTTTCTGCTTGCATTGCAGTCGGTGGTGGATGTTCTGGTGTTGGAGGTTGTTGATAATTAGTTGGACTTTGAGGTATATTATCTTTTGTAAATTTATCCTTATTAAAACTATGAAAAAAAAAGTAAATAAATAAAAATCAGAAAATAATTTTATTTTAATGATCTTCCCAAGTTTTTTTTTTCTCTTTTTAAATCTTAAAAATTAATTAAAAATAAATACATACTCAATATTGAATGGTTCATAAATATTTCGATTACGTTTCAATTTACGATTTGGATTGTACGATTTAAATGTTGTATTCTCATATGAAATGCTCATTTGATTACGTGGTGCTGCTGCAGGTTTCATTTCAACATATTGATCAACACTTACAGCACGATTCATTTTTTCTAAATTAAAAAAAAAAAAAACAATAAAAGCAAAAAAAAGTTCAAAATATTAAAAATTGAATTTTTATTATTTTATTTTCTTTTTTCTATTTTTTTCTTTCCACAAATACCTTCCATCCTTTTTCCAGTTCGAGCCAAACAAATGTATTCGTATGCAGCTAAATTTTGAACATTTGAATTCGAGTTTGAATGATGATGATGATATAATGTATCTTCTGTTGATCCTCCAAATGATTTATTTTGATTATGAGCTTGTTGTAGATGTGTTGGTGATATTGATAAATTTCGACGGGGTGGCTTTTTTGGTGCCGTTTTTTGGTTTCGTTGTTGTTGTTGCTGTTGATGATACTGTTGCTGTTTAATGGGTGTCATTGTTATATAAAGTTCTGGTAAATCATTAAGTGATGTTCGTGGTTTTGATGATGGACTTGATGGACCAAAACTGCCAACTGATGATGAAGGACTTGTTGCTATGCCACTACAATGTACACACACACACACACAAATTAAAAATCAAATAATTTTATACTCGGAAATCAGAAAAAAAAAACTTACTAGTGAGAATTGAAATAGTTTTGTACAGGTGAGCCACGATTATTTTCATAGGAACTACCCAGTGACATCGGTGTTGTATGATTTTTTTGTATATGATGATGAGTATCACGTATATCATCCGATTCACTGTCATAAATCATGGAATTTCGATGATCTAAAATAATAATAAATTAAATGGAGGATTTTTAAAATATATATATTTTTGTTTGTTTGTAAAAACTTACTATTAATAACTGAAACAATTCCTTTGGTAACATGCGGTGGAAACTCTTCGAGAATATCTAATGCTGTGCGTCCTTCACAATCTGTTGCATCTAAATCAGCACCAGAATTGAGTAATGTTCGAACAATTGTATCCTTTCCACATAATGCTGCTTCATGTAATGCAGTTCCAGATGGTGTTAATACATTAACATTAACACCAGCTGCTAACAGTACATCAACAACACTTTTATGGCCATTTCGACTAGCTAAATGCAATGGTGTGTGATCGAATATAATTGGTTTTTCACAACTTGTTGCCGATGCTGATGATGATATATTTTCGGAACGAAATTGTAATAAAAGTTCAGGATGTGCACGAATCAGCATTTGTACAACTTGTAAACGACCATATTGTGCAGCTAAATCTAATGGTGTTTCATTACGGCTATTCATTACATTTGGATCAGCACCATGTGCTAAAAGTGTTGTTAATGCACCGGTATGTCCATGTTGTGCTGCATAATGTAATGGTGTTTCATGTTCAATTGTTTGTAAATTTGGATTTGCTGGTCGATTTGGTTGAATTAAAAATAATTTAACAATATCCTGATGTCCTGCCCAAGCTGCTAAATGAAGTGGTGATGATCCACGTGAATCTGGTAAATTTGGTGAAGCATCATGAGCTAATAAAAGTCGAACGATGTCACTAAAAATTTAAAATAAATATATAACTATTTCCATCACAACTTAATGAAAGAAATAATTGTTTTTATTAAGAAAAAAACACATCAAACTTACGTATGGCCATTTAAAGCTGCATGATGTAAAGCAGAATATCCACTACTATCCTGCACATTTGCACCTGGTCCGCGCCTTAAACTACACATTAACACAAAAATGATTTTTAATTAGGAAACAAAAAAAATAATTAAAATACCTTGCCAAAGGTCCTGTACGTTTCGCTTTTTGATTAAGGATTTTCTCTACCACAGTTATATTCCCGTTTCTTGCAGCTTCAAGAAACTCCTGATCCTTACCCATATTCGCAAGTATAAACATTTAAGCCGAATATAAATTTTTCTCTTCTTCTCTACTGAACACAGTTGGTATTAAATTTTTTTGAAGTTTTACTATAAAATGTAAAGAAATTTAAAATATTTTTCATTTTCTTAATTAAGAAAAAATTTTTGCTTTCATTTTAATTTTCTCTTTCTTCTTATTAATTGTAAAAAAAAAAAAAAAAAATTATGTCTCACGAAAATTAAAAATTTATTTTTAAAATTCAAATAAAAAAAAAATAAAAAATTAAAAATAAAGTAGAACAAAAATATTTAAAAAATAAAAATTGAAAAAATTAATTAAGTAATGCATTTGCAATTTAACGGTGTTAAAGAGAATAAAAAAAATTATGCTAAAATTGACTAAATGAGAAAACAAAGGAATTTAAAAAAAATTTATAAATGTAATTTTAGTAATTTTTATTTAAATTTTATGTTAAAATTATATTAAGATTGTATTTTTTTATTTTTATAAAAATTAATTAAAATTAAATTTGAACATTTTCTTTTTAAATTTTAAATAAAAAAGGCAGAAAGCAAAAAAAAAAAAATCGTTTTCATTCAAAAATTCTTTAAAATAAGAAGAAAAAGAAGAGGAAAACGTAAAAAAAAATAATAATGAAAATTAGGAATGTATTCTATGAAAAAGGTTTAAATACTTACTAATTTGATTTATTTCTAAAAAATTTAAGTGATATTATTGTACTTATACTGATGATGAATACCATCTCGTTTTCTTATAATTTTTTTAATTTCACAAATTTCATCTTTTCTCTTTTTTCACTTTTTCATTTCTTTGAACAGTAAAACAAGAACACAAATTCAAAAGATCTGTATTAAAATCTAAAGTAAATGTAACAACCACTATATAAAAGAGGAAGCAGCAGAAAAAAAAAAGATCCTCAGGACGTGTACACACCTATAATGATAAGAAAAGGCAGAAATAAGAATATTTTAATTCTTTAAAAATCACTCTCGCTTTTTTTATTCTTTATGGTATTACTACAATATACCTATATAAGTATATATGTATATATATATGTATGTATATTTTTTTTTTTTCATTAAAATAAAAAAATTTTATAATGTATCTATACTGCACTTCACTGTACCTTTTTCTTATCAATGAAGAAAAGAAAAAAAAATGCAGAATAACATAAAAATTTCATTTACCCGAAAAGAAAAAATTGAACTTTTTTTTTTATTTTCTTCTTTCTTGAAAAACGAGTTTCTATCACAAAATATTTTAATTTTGCGAAATTTTCAAAATAATTAACAATACAACAATTTTTCTATTTTCTTTCAAAAAAAAAATATATATACATTCCATACATATGTATATATATCTAATTTCACATATTTCTTTGTAGTAAAACACAAAATCTTTTTCTCATATATATTATACCTTTTTTTTTGAAATTTTTTTTACTATACACACTTAATCAAACTCATTGATAATCCTTTTTTTTTATTTTGTAAGTGAAAAAGGATTTGTGATAAGAAGAAATTTTCACGGAAAATTAAATGAATTTTCTTAGAAAAAATTTTAGAAATTAATTAAATATTAAAAATTAATTGATGTTTAACTCATGAAAATTTGTAATTCTTTTAAAATTTTTCACTTAAATGAAATGAAATAAAAAAAGAAATGTAATGATTTCTTTTGTTGAATGAGCAAAACAACAAAATTACAACACCCTAACAATTTATCCCTATGTACAAATAAAACGAACAAAAAAACCAAAATAAAAAAGAAGAAGTTATAAATTTTATTATATATTTTATTTTTAGATGTAGGTATATATGTATATATTGATGATTAATGATTAGGTATATAGATACATACTAAAACTCGTTTTATTAGAATTTTTTCCTGCCACACCACATTAAAACTACAAATTGACATATACACTTTCTCTCTATATAGTACTGATTCGCTTTACTATATATTTACACCAAATCACTTACACTTTATGGAATACAAAACAACAACACAAACACAACAACAAAAAACGATACAACTTTCTTCTGTTAGGAAGAGTGTAAGTAGTATGTACATAGATGAAAATTCAAATTATACTAAGAAAAAAATAAAATAATTTTTCTTTGGCTAAACGGTCTATTACATTTGCAAGAAAATGTTTACTACTTACTCTGTCAAACTTATTATTTCGAGTAAAATAAATAACAAAAACAATAATTTTATCTATTTTACATTATGTAGATACAAGCTAAAGAAATTTGATACGAAAAAAAGGGGTTTTGCAGCTGAACGATAAAAATATCTATAAAGTATCAAAATTCACTTGAATTTGTTTTTTCTTTTCTTATTAGAATTATGCTCCAATAGAAAATTTTATGAATCATAGTTTTTCCGAAGAAAAAAAAAATTTTTTTTTATTTCAAACATATGTATAAGAAAAATAAGAAGAAGAACCAGAAGAAAAATCATGAACTTAGCATATTCGCTTCAAAGTAATAACAAACATAACAAAAAAAAATACTTTTAAAAAGTAAAACTTCGCTTTAAAGCGAGTCTTACAATTACAAAGCTAAATTTTATTTGAAAATAGGTGTGTTTTATTGGAACTGAGGAAATTGAATGGGCTCATATTAGTTGAGCTTAGCTCATTTATCTTCTTCTTTAAAATAGCCTAATTATAAGTTGAACAAAACATGCTAAAAAAACTAATTTTCATATTTGAAAATGAAATCCAGCATTACGAAACAAAAACCAAGAAAAATTTTATAAATACAAATTACAAAAACACGTAATAACCTCAAACTTTAATTTTATAATGTTACTTTTCCTTGAAAAACAGCTAATAAACTGAGATTTTTCGTAGCGACATCTATTGCCGAATCTCTCAAAATTCTCACTTCCTCAGTTCCAATACAGCTAAAAAAAAAAGCAAAGATACGTTGAAAAAGTAAAACTTTGGTTTAAAGCGAGTTTTACCACTATACTATTTTTATTTTTGGATGTCAGTACAGGCAAGATAGGCATACTTTTCTATATTCTTTTACATTGCGTTTAAATAAATCTGTCTCGTGTGTGGGGTGATCACATCTCAATTTCAATCGAGGGAAATCTTTTAAATTAAATATTACCATTATTACCAAGGCAAAAAACTCATCGGGTACTGCCTCCATAAGCACAATACTGACTTCCAAAAATAAAATACTATAAATTATATTCGAAAATAAAAAAAAAGTATAGTTTAAAAATTATAATAACACTAAACAATAACAATTTCCCCATTTTAATTTTCTTTAAATCCCTTGAGAGGGAATTTTATACATATTAGAAACGTTAATTTGTTCACTTCGAGAACATACATAGGTATACCTATAAATATTTCTTATTATTTGTTCATTTTATTGTTACTTTTATGAATTTTTGTGGTTTTTTGTTGTTTTTTAAGTCAAATCTATACTTTTTGAAGTTTTCAATAACATAAAGTCCTTTGAAGTTTATGTACCTAACACATTAATTTTAAATAAATTTTCTTCAAATAAAAAAAAAATAAAAAAAAACATCTATAAATAAACAAATGTAGCTTTATTACACAAACAAAAGTTTAAATGTCAAAAAAATAAATTATAAATAATGATAATTTTATGAATTGAATTCAGCTACATAATCGGCTTTTTTTAAAGTTCCGCATTGCTAACAGTGATATTAAGATATCAGTACCAAAAAAAAAAAAAAACAACAATTATATAAAATCAGTTCTTCTATCTAGTAGTTTTTTCCATAGAAAATAAATAAATTTAAGTACATACGTACAAAAACTGTATTGTTTTCTTTTATTTTCGATTAAAAAAATATTAAACAGAAAGAAACCATAAAAAATTACTTAATTCATAAAATAAAGATGGGAAAATAAAACAATATCCTCTGAATTTAATTTTAAAATGAAAATATTAGTAATAAATCAAAATATCGTACCTAATTGAATTTTTTTGAGTATAAAATTGTGTGTTATCAGATTAAAAAAAAAAACGATGTAAAATATAAATTAAGTGTAAGTGAAAAAAAAAATATGCAAAATAATACAATAGAATTTTAATGAATTGCATTGATTATCACGATGATAATAATAATTTATACATTTTTGTACGTTTGAATTATCATGACTATAGTTCAATATTTAATTCATGAACAAGAGGCCTAACTAAAGCGAAATTTTATTCAATTGTTTTTTTTTTTTATATTTTACTAATCGGACTTTAAAAACTACATTTAAGCGCATTATACATTTTGGAAAAAAAGTTTTATTTTCCTTCAAAAGAAAATAATAGAAAATAACAAATATGAGCAATAATTCTGGACAAAATCAATTGAGCCCATTCGTTTATTGGGCTCAAACTGAAAATCAAATTACCCTAAGAGTTGATTTAAAGGATTCGAAGGTTTTTATTAATACAATTTTTTTTTTTAAATTATTTACCCAATATGAATTCCAATTAATTTTTATTTATGTACATTAATAATTTCCATAGGATCCAGAATTAGATGTTACAAATAACACATTGAATTTTTCAACATATGGTCTTGGTGCCAGGGGTAAAAATAAATACATGTTCAGCTTGAATTTCTATTCAAATATACTTCCTGAGGTAAATATATGTATATAATTTAAATTCACATAATCCATGTGCATACAGAGTGTCTTTTGAGTTTTTTTTTTTTTAATTTTATGGTGGAAGCTCGGGTATTTGTCGAATTTAAATCATGATTTAAGTTGAAATAAAAAAAATTTTAAGAAAACTAAAACTTACTATTTTTTTCTGTCACTTTCAGTTTTTTTTTAAATTCCTAATAAGAAGAAGAAAGATGGAAAACTGATTTCGTTCGAAAAATTTTGCAATGAGAAATAAATTTGATATCTGAAAAAAAAATCCTTTTTTTTTGGATTCGAGACACTGTGTGCATTTTTCTATTTATTTTTTTTTTGGTAAATTTTTAATTTAAAAAATAAATTTCCTTTAAATTACAGAAAACAAATTACAAAAGGCATGATTCAAAAATTGATTTTGTTATTAAAAAACAAGAGAAAATGTGGTGGCCTCGTCTTATAGCTCAACCTCAAAAGCCTCATTGGTTAATGGTAAGAAAAATTATACATTAAAAGTTTTTTTTTTTTTTTTTTTTTTTTTTTTTTTTTTTTTTTTTTAAGAAAACTCAGTCTTGAATAATTTATTCTCTACATTCACCTCCCTCTCCACCTCCTTTTTTTAATTTTTAGGTCGATTTTGATAAATGGCGTTCAGAAGATGATTTAGATGATGAACAAGTACGTGATATTATGCAAGATTATCCTGGAATGTATGAAAAATTACAAAAAGAAGAATACGGATATATTAAAGGTAGATTACAATGAAATTCACATTATTGTTTTTAAATTTACTAATTGTATTTGTTTGTTTTTTTGTTGTTTTTTTTCTCTTGAATTTCAGAACATGGAAAAAAAGTCTACTTAATTTTTTATAATTTATCACAATTTATCGGTTATTTATATATATTTTTAGTAATGTCAATATTATATTATCGTGATGGTCCAGATTCAATACCACGTGCATATGAAACAGTTGGTAATGCAATGAAATTTTGTCAATTACTTCAATATTTAGAAGTAATGCATCCATTATTTGGTTATACAAAAGGTAGTCCATTAATACCATTCTTTCAAGTATCTGGACGTAATTTTATATTATTTTTAATGATTGAATCTGAATCACGAATGCAAACTAAACCAGCTGTATTTTATGTATTTTTAATATGGTCATTAATTGAGATTGTCAGGTAATGGAAAACAATTTTAATTTTTATAACAAAATAAAAAAACAAAAAAAATTAATTTTTTTTTTTTGTTATTTTTTAAATTTTTTGTTTATTTTTCAGATATCCTTACTATATAATGACAATAGTAAATAAAAATATTGGATTTTTAACATGGTTACGTTATACATTATGGATACCTTTATATCCATTAGGTATTTTATGTGAAGGAATTATAATATTAAGAAATATTCCATATTTTGAAGAGACACAACGTTTTTCAATTGATATGCCAAATTCATGGAATATAACATTTTCAATGCCAACATTCCTAAAAGTATATTTATTATTATTAATATTACCTGGTACATTTATGGTTATGTCACATATGACAAAATTACGTGCTAAAAAATTAAATACTGCCGGTTATCATCGAAAATTTAAAAATGCTTAATTTATAATTTTTAGATTTTTTATTATACAAATTTTGTTCTAACGGAATTATTATATAATTATGTATTTGTATTTTACAATTAGATTTAGGTATAATATTTTTATTTTTTCCAATTTTTCCAATTTTTTTTTTTTTTTTATTATTATATTTTGTTTTTATTTAACTGAAAGCGGAAAAGGAAATTTTTAAAGAAAATAAAATTCAAAAAGGTCAATCATTTTATTATGAGAATAAAACTAATCTATGTCAAAATGCATTTTTAAAATTAAATTTAAAAAAAAAAATAAATAAAATAAACATAATGTAAAAAAACAAGCAATAAAAATCTACCTACAAACAAACGAAAATTTATTAATAAAACCATTACAAATTTTTTTTTGTTTAAAATATTTAATTATTTATCAAAACTCACATTGTTTTAAAAAAAAAAATAATAATAATTAATATACAAATTTAAAAAAATTACGAATTTTTATATACACATTTTTTGTTTTTTTTTGTTTTCTCTATAAAAATTTACATATTATTAACGGTAAATTTCATT
The DNA here is from genome assembly GCA_932526495.1 of Bombylius major. Lineage (NCBI taxonomy): Eukaryota > Metazoa > Arthropoda > Insecta > Diptera > Bombyliidae > Bombylius > Bombylius major. The sequence continues at coordinate 29,869,772 of OW052046.1, read as the reverse complement.
GCTGAATTTTAAACAATCAAAATTCTATTCAAATATCACTTTTTTTTTTCGAGGAATATAAAAAATAAATAAATAAAAAAAAAATAAAAAAGAATCAAATATTTTATAATTCATTTTAAACTAACGATAATTTATCTCCATTTTGAATAACGGTTTATATTTTCAAATCAGGTGTGATAAATTTGAAAAAAAAAATACATTAAAAAAACGGAGAAAGAAAAATGAACGAAAAGAGCTACACGGAATAACTAAATTATGAAACCGAAAATAACAAAAACAGTTAAAATTCAGTGGAAAAATTCTAGAGAACGTGCATAGTTCTTCTTTTTTTTGTTTTGTTTTTGAAAATCTTCTTTTTTGAAAAAAAATTTCATTTAATTCTAACGATTAAATACACATGATATAACGGATTTTCATATTTGAAATATTCTTTTTTTAAAATGTACAAATTAAGTGGAGTTTCTGTAATCCCAAGGATCACTTATTTTTCATCAGAGTTATTTATCGAAAATAATAAATAAACGAAAAAAAAAGGAAATATATTTCAACTATAAAAAAACAAAAAAAATTCTCTGAAAATATAAAACACCCTGTATGATATTTAATATAAAACCTTGTCAAACAGCAGCAGGCAGAAATAAAAATTTTTTTGAAGAAAAGAAAAAAAATGGGTATTTAGAGTTTTAAAGAGTATTTTATGGAATAGTAGTATAGGCAAAGTTGATAGGTACCATTAGTACCTACTAAAGTGATTATAAAGTGTGAATTCAGTGAAGAGAGAGGTAACTACAATTTTATTTAAAAATTATCATATGTTTTCTGTTGTTTTTATTTTAATTATATATATTTTTTTTTATTATTAAAAAATATTGTTAGAAAAATTGATAAAATTTCAAATATTATTTAAAAAAAAATATATATAGGTATTAGGTACCTATATGCATATATGTATATTATTTTGTAAGTCTCAGACCAGATGGTAATTTTTTCCCCCTTAAAATTTTTCACTTAGATTTTTGTTAATATTTTAGTTTTATTTTTTTGGAAAATATTTTGTTGTAGTTGAAATAATCATGTTTTTTTATTTTCCTACCCTAATAGTAATATGAACCGAACATATAGCAATGTTAGTAGTATCTATAACATATATTTCGTTGGATGTTTTCTTATAATTAATCGTTATAAAATATGTACCTATAATACATATGTATGTACAAAACATGCTAACGCATAAGTATATAATATATGTATGTTATTTTCTATCTCATTCTTTTTGATTTTATTGAAATACATATGGTACCTATATGTATAATATATTTTCTATGAAAAGTATCTACGAGTATATAACAATATTTATAGAAATAAGTTAAAAAAGCAATAGTACCTATATTGGCTTTTTTATTTATTTATTTATTTTTTGTTTTTTCAAATAAATCTATCCTTCTCTTATACATTTTCGAACTAATATATATAATTTTCAATTTTTCATAATAATATTATTATAACTATTGCTTTATGCTTAGCTCTAAATATCTGTACATACTAGATAGTGCCTATATTTACTCGTATATTTTCTTTTTCAAGTTTTAATGTTAAAATTTTCACATTTAACATTTTTTTTTATGTGTATCTATATCTATATAAAAAAACGTTAATATTAGTTAGTCTTTAGTATTATAGGTATTTTACATACTGTGTTGTATTTGTATTAAGAATATATAAAGAGTTAAAAACTTTTCTATAGCAGCACAAACAGCAGTAGAAATAATGTTCAATTTTGTTTTTACAGAAAGTACTCAGACCTTACAGTCTTACATTATATTTATTTATAAATCTACCATATATGTATGAATAAGTAGAAAAATTGTCATATAACGTAAAATGGTTGGTTTGGTAAGGCAATACCCTTCAACGTTTTCTACCCCGCTTTACCCTTTTTTCATTTTTAAAATATTACAATGTTCTCTGTATACTGACTGATTAAACTCTCCTCACAAGTTACAATCCTCACATACATAATATAATATCCCTGCAAACACAGAACTAGTGTTGTAACTAGTATTGTAACCATATACTCTTACCGGAATAGAACCATTACTTCTCGTATGAATTTATTAAAAGTGTTCACACTTTTTCCTTATTTACTTTGTTATTAAATGCATTGGTAGTTGTGATATATAGGCAGTGAAAAAGTTACCTTATAGGTTATTATAACTATCCAGTAACTATTAAGAGTTTAAAAAACGAACTTTAATTGTATAAGTTACAGTATACTAGTATACAGTATAAACTATAAAGTGGATACAATACTTAATTCTAACCACTAAAACTTAAGATGGTAACCTTTAGTGTACCACCTATAGTATACAATACATACTGTATGCTGAAATTTTTATTAATTTCAAATTACATAATAAGATTCTCACATTATGCTATTTTAAAAAAATATTGTTTTTCTTCACTTATTCTTCATTTCTTCACTATATACGAATGAATATGATCAATATGTATGATTATTGTTTAATCGGTTACGAAATGCGTTACTTCATTCGTACTGAAAAATTACAGTAGCGATTACAGGATTGGTACAGTAACCATAGGTTACATTGTTTGTACTTAAAATAAAACATAAAGTTACAATAACCGTTGCTATACTCTATCCAACAAATTTCTTCACTGCAGGTCTTATGGAAAAGTTCATTTTTATCCAGTGTCAATACACTTAATACTTTTAATAGTTGTATATACTAAGCTACTCATACCATACCCCAATCTATTATATTTATGTGCAATGAGACGCTGGATAACAGTGTCGGTGATGAAAATCAGACACACATTTATGTAATTACTCAAAGAAGAAACAAAACAAAATATGTCCATAAGACCTGCAGTGAAGAAATTTGTTGGATAGAGTATAGTATTTATATATAGTAACAGTAAGCTATTCATACCATCACAAAATTGGTATAATAAAGATATAGTGTCAAAAAATTTTCATTTGGGTTAACTAGTCACTTTGCGTTTGCAGGGATATGTATCTGCTATATACTGTACGTACTTACTATAGTTATATTATATACTTTTTTTTTTTCGTTGAGCCCTACTTTACTCTTCTCTGAACTGAATAGTCTCATTTTGTATGAGTTTTACAATATAAAATATTCGATTTCATATTTTAATCATATACAACATTCTATAGATAAAAATTATTCATATATTATGTATCTGTACAACCAAAGGCAAAAATATATAGAGGTATACTTACATATATTATATTATAGTAATACAGAAAGAAAAAAAAAACCTTAAACCTTATACATTTTCTATAAAAGTAGATTTATCTGAGTTTTTCGTTCGGAAAAAAAATAATAGGTATATAAAGCAAAATGTTATAATACAGATAGCTAGCCAGTGAAGGTATAAAAAGAACGAATGAACATTTTTATGTTTGAAAAATAAAATTTTAAAAAATAAAATATAAAAGTTAGGTTTTATATTTTTCCATTGAATCAACATTCAACATACAACACAGCAAATGCATGTATCTTATATCTCTGTTGGTTATAATATTTTTAGATTTTTAGTTAGATACATTTTATACCTATACCTATAGGTATGAAAAGAAGAAGAAAAAAGAAACTTTATAGGTAGGTAGGTTCTTTTTTTTTTTTTACTTTTCAAATGTTGGTTAATTTTATATACTGACAAGGAAAAAATTAAAAAATTTCTTCTTCTGTGAAAATTTTAACACACAAGATAGAGTAGACTGTTGTAGAAAAGATACATGCATGTATTCATATTAAATTGTTGACTACCTATAATAAAAATAAATTTGTACTGGATTTGTTATTTGTTAATATTGGATTATAAAATACATATACCTATCTACATATATAATTATGTAGATTGTTGTATCTAAGATAAAATAAATACCTAGCTAAAGATAAAATAAAGTATAGGTATTTTGTAAGTTAAAGCTATAGGTATTTTAATGAAAAATCTTTCGTTACTTCAGATATACAAGATACTTTTTTTTTTATTTTATTTTTTTACAATTTCTAAAGAGTTTGTCATATTGCTTTAGAATTCGCTATCGTCATATGACTGTTGTTATTATTATATTATCTTCATTAGAATTTTATTTAATACGATGATCGTTATTATAGAGAAAAGATATGTACATAGGTACATCGTACATCATAATAACTTTTCCAATAATCAGTCGTTCATTAATTTTAAATATGTACCTGGAATATAATATGTAGGCATGTACATACATATCTACCATTTCATTTTTTTTTATTATCATTAATTAAAAACTTTCAATTTGAAAAAAGATACTAGGTACCTAATGATTTGAGTATCTATAAATAAAATACGTAGGTAATTAATTTAATGAGGAAAGCAAAGTAAAATAATAAAAAATAAAAGAAAATTATTTTCCTTTTTGAAGAAAAAATATTTAAAAAAAAAAATATGAATATCTTTTAAATTTAATTTTCAAAATACATACCTATCTTTTTCATATAACTGTAATAGCTATAATATCGATATCTCTATAGCAAACACTCGTTCTCTTTATTTTACATTATTCAAAATAAAAAGGACGATGATGATAATAAAGATCATAAGATGTAAAACAATAATCTATCTGTATAGTGATTACAACCGCATATACATAATTACCAGATATACCTACATATGTACGTACATATATTATAAATTTTATTATACAGGCAAACGGGCATCATTAGGCTAAAATAATAAGTCTGTTTAAATACATATGTATTTGATTTTACTCTAGTCTACACATCATTAGATTTTCATTTTGATAATTATTCTTTTTAGCATTTTTTTTTTACTTTTAATTAATCGAATTCAAAGGGAAAACAAAAACAAAAAGTACAATTGAAATTTTTTTTAAACGTTTGTTCTTTGAATAATCAATGAAAATGCAAGAAATAAGTATTTTTCATGAATAACTGCTACGATATGATATGGTAAAAACTAAAATTCTAGATAATAGATACAATACATAAATACAGTACATATACTGCATACTCAAAGAGTACATATAATCTATTATTCAAACTACACTGTTAAAAATAACATAAAATATTTATAGAAAAGGTCATGAACGACGTTGTATTACACAGTAAAAAAAATACTAAAACAACTTTTCATTTATGTATACTTTATCATCATTTTTTTTTTTTTTTTGTACACTTCGTGGAAAATTGTATTCATCGTTATCGTCATATTCATACAAATTTATTATTGTTGTTGTTGTTTTTGTTGCTATTGCCAAAGCTATATAGCTAACAGCAGCTAGAAAGAAAAACTCCCAAAAGAAAGAAAGAAAGAAAAATACAGCCCGTATGTATATAAAAGAGTACAGACAGACATTTACACAGAGTACGAATTTTCTACGGTATTCAATGATTTTATACAAATTTTATATACTAGTGGTGGGAAATTTATATGGTGTATGCTGTTACTGGATGATGATGACGTTGAGGTTATAATACACACTCTATACTTTTCTTTTTAGTCAAGCAAAAATACTATGGCAGAATAAAAAGCAGCAGACCACAATATTGTATCTTGAAAATTGGTAGCAAAAGATAGGCAACACAGTTTATTTAGAAATATCAAATATAAAAATAAAAAAAAGAAATTTCAAATATTGAAAATATATAGAAATTGCGTGTGTGTTTTCTTTTTTTTCTTAACATTTTATTTTTATTCATTTTTTTTTTCGATATTAATTTTTCAAAATTTTTGTGTTTTCATGAACTAAAATAATAATCAAAAAAGAAGAAAATTATCATACAGAGTACGTACAATACGTTTTTAATAAAAAGTTGAATAAATATTTTTTTTTTGTTGTTGTTATTTTTAAATTTAAACAAATTATCTTTGAAATATAATGAAAAATGACAATCGTTGTGTTATTAGCACTTGGTGACGCGATGACGGTTCTATAACCTCATTTAAAAAAACGGCTAAAAAAAAAAATCAAAAGGACTGTTTTTACATTAAAATAGAAGAAAAAAACTTTTTTTTCAAAAATAATAAAATCAAATTATTTATTTTTTTTTTTCAATTTTCTTCATGCAAAAATAAATAGCAAATTAATTAAAAATCAAATACAAGAGATTTAGGTAAAGAATCTAATTTATTATTTTATTTTATTTAAATTTTTAAATTATGAATTTATTATGATTACTGTATTATTGTTGTTGTTGCGCTCTATTGTCAGTTATTTTATACATTATTTATATATTTTTAATGTATGATAAAAAATAATCCTAGATAGTTTTTTATTTTTTTCTAAAGAAAAATGTGTTATTAAAGAAAAAAAATTTAATCCAATATTATTATTTAATACTACCTATAAAAAAAATTCCAAGTAGATAAAAGCGTAAAGTCCGCAGTCTGTACTGTGTATTCTCTTATTTTTTTTTTTTTTCTACGAAAAATTCATTTTATATATAATTTTTTTTAAAGGTAAAGGTAAAATTTTGAAAATAATGTGAAAAAGTATAATTTTTAATAGAGAATGAAATATAAATTTTTCATTTTCTTTCTATTAGCTATAGTTTTATGGTCACAAAATAATACATAATAGGGTAACGTATACGGTATCTATACGTATTTATTTTCAACGTGTGTTTTGTAGTTTATATAGGTATATTTTCTAGTTTTCGTTGTTTTTTTTTTTCTTTATTTCTTTTTATATTTTATTCAGACTCACCTATTTTGATTTAATATCATTTTGTGTTTCTTTTTGATTGTTGTTTATTGTTATTTTTTTGTTTTTTGTTTCGGTCTATTTTCAAATCGATTATAAACTATAAGTGCTTTTTCTTTTTATTTTTTTTGTTCTGGTGTTGTAGGAAAATCATCTTGATTTTGATCTTAAATATGAATGAAAAATGTTTTCTTGAAAAATACGATGACATAAACCTAACAGGAAATTGATTGAGAATTATTAAATGGAAGAGATAAAAAAACGTTCACAAAACAAAACAGATAATAAATGATAAAAAAAAACAAACAAACAGTTGTTAAAGTAATGACTTGTTTTGTTTTTTCTACCTGAATGGCAATTTTTTTTTATTTTTCATTTTAATTAGTTTTCATATTTGAAAATAATTTCAACAAACAAAATTCATTTTAAAAATTTTCATTTTTTTTTCATTTAAATTTAGTTGGTACAATAACAGAACATTTCTCCTAAATACAGATTATAAAAAATATTAAAAAAACATGCATTACTATTGCTAAAAATTCAAAAAAATAAATAAATAAACAATTAAAAATTCAAAACAAATGAATAGAACACTTACTAATCATAGTAGAATTTTTTTTAACAACTTTTTTCTTCATAGAAAACGTGTTTATTAATTAAAATGAAATATTAATTAGATAAATCATAGAGCTTTAATTTATTAAAATCAATAAATGAAAGAATTTCTATACAACAATGTCTGTAGACTGTAATAAGTAAAGTATGTAGTATACCTACCCAGAATAATCTACATAGTATGTACCAGTATGTACATTTGTCATTATTCAAAAATCTAAATGTTTTTTTTTTTCAAATATGTACATATTTCTCTATAATGTAATTCGGTTATATTAGCTTCTTAACCATATAGATACAAAGAAAAATTCTTCTTCTTCTTCTTATTTTAAAACATTCTAAGGTGATTGACTGTTATATTTTTTTAATATTTTTTTTTGTATTTTATTTTCGCATGTGTGTGATAGATACTATACCTAACCTTAATTTTATCTGTTCGTTTTAGATACAAATAGTTTTTTGTATGTTTAACGTACATACTACGTATGTATTTCGAAAAAACGAATTTAAAATTTAAATTTTTTCTTGTATAAATTTCAATGATGAAATAAAAACATTTTTAAAAATCTGTCAAGGGGACATATAAATGTTCATTTTTTATTTTTTATGTTTTTGATGACATTTAAAATGATAATCGATAAGTAACAGTATTTTATAAAGAACGTGCTTTTTTTCTAAATTGAAAAACAAAAAAATAAATAAAAGAAAATTATTTAGAAATCGAATAGAACATTATAGGTAAATTTAACAATGTACTGTAAAAAACAAAAACAAAAATGTCTTTATAGAGAATTTTTGCATAAGTTTCTCTTTCATAAAATTGAAAAAAAAAAAAATAGGTATTGTATATATAGAAAACAATTAAAATCTTCTTATGAAAAAAAAAAAAAATACTTTTTAAAGTATCTGCAAAAAAAAAAATAAATAAATAAAAAACTAACCCAACATTATATGAATTTTCTACCAACCTATGTACCAAAGTACCTATGTACCTATATATTGAAAGAAATAAAATTCAAAAAGATAATAAAAAATTTGTTATACGTGAATTAATATAAGCATTTTTAATTCTATAAAAATTCATTAAAGATACATGATATTTTGCTTTGCCTTGTTTTTACGGCTTATACCGCTCTAAAACAGTTTTTTTAATATAGGTATAATTTTTATAAAATCTTCTGTATACTGTTGGTACATACACATACATACATATGTGTGAAATAAAAATACATCATTTTTTCAAAATATAAATTATATTAGTACATATATATTAATACCTGCTGGTGTTGTGTGTCTTTCTTTTCTATGCTACAAACTAAAAATATGTATGGTTTTGACAGCAAAAAAAAAACCGATTATATATAATATACATTTTATATAGAAAATTTTTAATAAAACAGGCGCTGCTATATGCTATATGGTACCACATAATTTTTATACTTAAACAATATTCATACATATAAAATTTTTTTTTCTGATGCCTTTCCCATCTTTATTATTTTTTTTTTATTGTGGAAGAAGAATATCATATTTTTTTCCAACATACAAAATATATGCATATTCTTATAAATTCGTTTTTATTTTTGTATTTGTGTTATAATTATCATTATATCATCATGATCACAATTTATATATAGATATTGTAGGTATATACGAACGATAATATACATTTGAAATGCCATCAGCAATAAAATTTTCCTTTACGTACGTACATTCACTTATTCTTCTTCTTCGTCTTTATTTTTATTTTTTTATTTTTTCAAAATTTACTATCAAATTGTGAAGAAGAAGAAAAAAAACATTACCATTTTATGTACCTCTATATGTAGATATATTTTATATCAATTATAATTACATCAAGTTTTACCCTATTCTATAGTCAGAGAAACTTCCATTTGGCCTTTTGAAAATATATTACTACACAGTACACATATGTATATTGTATAAAATATCATGTATCGTTGTATCTATCTTTTTTTTAAGCTTATATGTTGCCATTATTGTTTTCTTTCTTTTTTCCTTTATAATAAACCGTATTTAACTTTTTCATGTTTTGAACGGTACACATTAAAATCTATATAAATATGTATATGTATCTTTATCTCGTATATAATATATGTATGTATAAAAAATTTTATAGATTGAAAATTTTAACAGTGTATTTGTAAACAAATTTATAACAAGCATATATACATAATAGTATATAATTTTGATATAAAAACAACATATACATTAATATTCCTCTTACCACATATATATGTATGAATGTTATATATTCGCAGATATGCACTATCAAACACATTGAAACATATGAAACAAATGGAAAATATGTTTTCTTTCTTCTTCATTTTCATTTTATTTTTTTTTTTATTTTTTTTTTTTAAATTTAAAAAAGTTGTTTTATAAAACAGAAATTAATTTTAATTTAAATAATATTTTTTTTCTATTCGTATAAAGAAAAATGATGAATAATTTTATATTTAATCGATTTATTTGTATCTTGTTTTATAAAAATCAGAAAAAAATAAAAATGCAGGTATTTTCTTAGAATATATTTATATTTTTAGTATAAATGACATAGAAATATCGTAAAACATTTCTTTTGAAATAAATAAAACTTTAAGCATACAAAAACTGTTTTTTTGTTTTTTAAATATGCAAATATAAATTTCAAAATCAGTTAAATATTTATTGAGTGAAAATGTCTTTTTCAAATCAAATGTGTGTGTTTTAAAAAATAAATAAATAAATATTTGATTAGTTTTTCATTCATAAACAGTGAATTTTAACAAAAACAAATTGAATATTTCAAAAAATAATTTTCTACAAACAATGTAATAATTACGATTTCTCTTCTTCTTTTTTTTTTTTTTTTTTTAAATTACAATCAATTTATTTCCACAATAACTAACTCTACAGAATTCATAAAATAAAGAAAAAGAAGAAGAAGAAAAAGAAAAAGAATCAATTAAAATAATGCGGTAAAGGATATATAAAAGAATAATATGACTTTTATGTCTTTATCCATTTTTTTTTCTTTTGGTTTTATAAAAATTTTTAATTATTTATTTATATATAATTATATATATTTTTTTTTTCTAAATAAAAATTAAAAATTAATAAAATATTTCTTCTCTTTTTTTTTTTAAATTTATTTTTCTTTTTAGGTCTTGACGGTATACGTTTAAAATTTTTCTTCATAATAAAGTTTTGTAATATTATGTTTTTTTGATGAATTCAACTCTACATAACATCAAAACTACACTTTAGACATAAATATTGTATATTACAATAATAAAAATAAAATAAATAAAATATAACAAAAAAATAAGAAAAGAGAATCCTTTTTTTTTTAATTTGATTCTTTGGTGCGAAATAAAAAATAGTTTTGTGAAAAAAAAAGTATTTGATTTTTTTACTTTTTTTTTACATACATAAAATTAGTAGAAATAATTTCAAAATAAAGGAAAAAAAAAGTGTTTATTAGAAGAAAAAAGAAAAAGTAATTTATGTGTTATTTTTCATTTTGATTAGTGTAAAATTTATTAGAAAAAAAAAATAAATAAATCTATCTATATAATATTTAGAATAAAAATAAAATAACAAATTTCAAGATGGCCTCCGTTAAAGATACCGCATCATTTTTCGCTCATGGAAATTCAAAACAATTTGAATACTGCCTAAAATTATATCCACAAGTATTAAGATTAAAAGCAGAAAAACGTAATAAAAAACCAGAAGAATTAATACGTTTAGATGATTGGTAAATATCTTTTTTTTTTACTTACTTTTTTTTTTATTAAATTTTATCATAAAAATGTTTTTTTATTTTTTTTAAATGTTTTAATTTATGTAAAATTACCTAGTTTTTCTTAGAAAAATCGAATCATACAAATCGACTTTTTCTTGAACGTAATAAAAGAAAAAAAACGATTTTTTTTTTGTATATTCTAATTGTATATACCTATGTAATTTTAAATTAGTAATAGTGTGGAAAATATATATAAATGAAAATTTATTAAGGTTATGTATACATAGTATAGTATATAATACAAACTTTCAAACATAAATAAAAAAAAATTTTTTTTTTTTCATATATTATCTCTTGTATGTGTTTGTGATTGTATACATTTTATATAGTATTATAATGTCGACAGAAAAGCAAGTATAAAAAATAATTATAAATTTTTGTATTTAAATACAATTTTAATATAGGGTATTTGCTTATTTTATTGTCGACAAATAATTGAATTTATTAAAAAAGAAAAAGAAATAAAATAAAAAAAAAAACAAAAATACATATACGAGTATTTTGAAAGATTGATTATTTTTTCTTATACCTATTTATATTTTCATTCAGAAACAAAAAAAAAAAGGGTTTAATCTAAATCTTATTTTGATATCTTTTGTATGTATGTACCTATAACTAACCTATAAATTCTATAACATATCTACCATACCACCTACTTTTTTTTTTTTAAATATATTATTAAACAAGAGTTTTAATTCTAAATAAAAGATATTTTATTAAATTTTTTTTTTTTGAAATATTGAAGTAAAAAAAATAAATAAGTAAAACAAACTACTTTCAAGGTCATATATATATTATTTTGTTTGAATTTCAAATATTTCAAAAAACATGCTTCAATCTTAAAAATGTCAAAAGGATCAACAATATTAGTTGTCATTTTTATTAGATATTTTTCTATCTAACAATAAAAACTATATTTATGATTGTCAATGTGATATTCTATCTCCATAGATACAAAATGATATCATTTTTATTCATATTTTATGTCATCTATATAAAATAATATGTAGATAGTATATACTCTCTAGTCTAGATACGTTTTTATTTTTTTATTTTTTTTTTTTTTTATATCAAAATAATGGGATCGTTATTTACTCATAAAATCTATAATACTTACATCTATTTTATTTTTAACATATTCACATTAAAAATAGTTTATACTTAGTATTGTGTATAGCGGCGACAGCAATTTTTGTATTATCATCATTGTACTTAATATATTGTTGCTGTTATATATTTTATATTGTTCGTTGTTCAGATACTTTAATATATGTATATACATATACATATATATTATTATATATGTATATTATTTGATATTTAAATTTAATTGTATAAAATTTCAATATTTTTGCGGCATATAATATACAAACGAATTTTACACACTATCAACAATATTTTACATATTCTCTTTATATGCCGCTTATATACAATTCTATATACACTCTTCGTACTTATACGTATATACTATACTTTTTTTTCCCTCGAAAATTATATACAAATTTTTAAAAAAGATAATGCAATCATGATAATATATGTATGTATGTATGTAAATGTTACATGAGTCTGTTATTTTATTTATTTATTTTTTAGCATGATATTCAACTTTAATAATATTCAATATTCTGCCTACATGATAAAAAATAAAATATTACCTATAAGAAATGTGTTTCACTTCGTTTGCTTCATAACATTTTTTTTAATATTAAATTTTAATCATCCTGGAAAAATGATCTTTTCTTTGAGTCATAAAATATATATTAACTCAAAAAAAAACCACTTAAAGTTTCCTCTTAAAGAGGATACAAGAAATAATGAAATTAAAAAATTAAAAGGCCTTTCAAAAAACAAAAAACAAAAAAAATAACGTAAAATAAATTCAATTCAAAATTCAAAAATTAACCAATTGGAAAATGCAAGTAAAGCAAAAAAATATTTTATATTGTACACATTCGAAAAATAATCATGTACACTTTTTTTCTTTCAATGCTGTATTTTAGCTGAGTAGGTATAACAATATATTTTTTTTTCTTCTCTCTTTTGAATTCAAATTAAATTCCATGAGTCAATTTTAAATGATATCATTTTTAAGTGGTATGTTAATTAACAAATTAATTTTTGTTTATTTTATCTTAATTAATTTCAAACAACAACAATAAAAACCATCAAACAAAAATATGCTTAAGTATTAAATTTTTTTTAAAAAAAATTTCAAATTAATTAAGAAAATTATTTTATGAATTTTTATGCTTTATAACTTTAAAATAATGTCGATAATGTGGGTGGCATTCGTTTGTATTCATTTCAATAAAGGATTCTCTCTGTCTGACTAACTTGCTAAAAAAAAATTTATCTCTGAATAAAATGAACTTTTCTGAAAGTTTTTATTCTTGTACTGAATCCTTTTTGTTTTTTTTCAATCTTTTTTAATAATTAAAAGAGAAAAAAAATTATCTAACAGAAAAACAAGAAATTTTTGGGTTTTTGGAAAAATACTGAGACCGAAAATCTTTTTACAAATTATTTTAAACTTAAATTACTCTTCGAATAAAATATATTTTTCGATTTAAAAAAAAAAACAATGTTAACATAAGAAATATTTAAAATAAATTTTATTTTAGGTACCAAAATGAATTACCAAAAAGAATAAAACAAAGAGGAAAAGATGCTCATATGGTACATGAAGAATTAGTTCAAACAATGAAATGGAAACAATCGGTGAGAATTTATTTTATTTACAAAAAAATATAAAAAAAACTCTCCTTCTTTTCTTTAAATAATTTAAATATTTCTTTTATTCTATATATTTTTTTTTTAGCGTGGTAAATTTTATCCTCAATTATCATATTTGGTTAAAGTAAATACACCACGTGCTGTAATGCAAGAAACTAAAAAAGCATTTAAAAAATTACCAAATTTGGAGCAAGCAATAACAGCATTATCAAATTTAAAAGGTGTTGGAACAACAATGGCATCAGCATTATTAGCTGCCGCAGCACCAGATAGTGCACCATTTATGGCTGACGAATGTTTAATGGCAATACCAGAAATAGAAGGTATCGATTATACAACAAAAGAATATTTGAATTTTGTACAGCATATACAAAGTACGGTAACGCGACTTAATTCTGAAAAAGATAGTAATTCATCATGGTCACCTCATCGGTAATTAAATATATACATTTTTTTTTTTTTTTTAATTAAATTAAAATAAAAATTAACATAATTTTTGTTTTTATTTTGCAATTATCCAGTGTTGAATTAGCTCTATGGACTCATTTTGTTGCATCTGATATTAAACCAGAATTATTGGAAGATATGCCAGAAGGTACACATCATCCAGTTACTGGCGTTTCAAATGGTGTTTCAACAAACAATTCTCCATCACCACCAACAACAACAACAACATCAACAACAACAGTTAAAACAGATGCAACTGTTACAGCAAATAGTAATGATCATACTTCATCATCTGAAACAAATTCAGCTAGTAATCCTCTCGAACCGTCTGATGAAAGTAATTTAGAACCACCTGCAGCCTCTAATGGAAATAATGGTAATGGTGAGTCAATAATATTGTAAAATTTAAACAAAACAATAACAACAACAATCGAAAAGTTTCCCATTACTTAAATTTTAATTTTTTGTTAAATGTTTTAGGTGCTCTTGATAGTTTAGATGAAAGTACGAGATCTGAAGACAGTTTAGAAAAGCCAGTTACACCAATTGTGGCTAATGATGAAACAAATGATAGTACGACTTCATTCAGTAGTACAAAACGGTATTTATAGAATTACATTGATATTTTTTAATTTGTCGAAAATATTTTGTTAATTTAATTAATTAATTTTTTTAAATATTTTTATCTCTTTTTTTTTTTCTTTTCTTTTTTTTTTTTTTTGCTATGTAGATCACTTGATTGCGAAAGTTCTGAAGAACAAACTGAAAATAGTCAACCAGAAATTAAAAAACTGAAAAGTGATGATTGAAATCATCTTATATTTCCCTTTCCCTATCCCAAATTTCCTACCATAATTCCTTGATTATTTCGATATACATAATATTCTCCTAAAGTAATTTAAAGACAAAAGAAAAAACAGTAAAAAAAAGTAAAAAACAAACAAGAGGAAGAAGAAAAATCATATATGAGATTTCTAACGAGATGTAAGAATAAAAATTTCTAAATATTTGAATTAATAGGAAAGAAAGCAAAAAAAAAAAAAAAACACGATAAAAATTTATTGAAAGAACAAAATATAAAATTTTTTAACCTATTAATTCAAACATGCATATTTTTATTTATGTACATGCATGCAAAATTAAATGAAAAATATAAAAAAAAAACAAATTAAGCGAATAAACAACATTTATACTTCAAAAAATATAAAACAAAAAAAAGATAGGAAACAAAAAATCATATTTTTTTTTTCAAAAAAGAAAAAAAAAAGAAAAACGAGAAAATCTAAACCATAAATATTTTGTTTTATTTTCTTTTTTTTTTTGTCCCTTTTGAAAAGCAACGTGTTATTCTTATTTAAACTTTTTTTTTTTATATTTCAATTTATTTTAGTTGAATTTTTTTTAAAGAAAACAAGAAAAACACGAAGCAAAATAAATAAAAAATGAAAAGAAATAAAACAAAATAAAAAAATGTAGTTATTTTTTCTTTTTATATAATTAGTAAAATTTTAGTTTTTCATAATTTTTTTTTTATAGAATTTAAAATAATAAAAAAAAAATTAAATAATCCATTTAAACACATTAAAGAAGAAGAAAAAGATAAAAAATCTTTATTATTTTTCTATTATTTCTGCTTTTACGAAGCTAATAGAAATATTAACAGAAAACAAAAAAAAAATAAAAGCAGTTACATAACAAACAAACAAAAAAATAAATTAATTAAAATTAATTAATTACATTTAAAAAAAAAATTATGTATTTAAGCAAAAAAAACCTCTATACATATTTTTATGTTTTTAAGTAATTTTTTTTTCTCTTATATTATTTAAAAACAAAAAAATTAATTTTTTTAATTAAAAAAATTTAATATTTAATAAAAAAAAGTTTTTTTTTTTTATAATTTAATTTTTTTTTCTAGTTTATTTTTTCTTAATCAAATTTTTTTTTTTTTTTTTGCTAGAAAATAAGATAAAAAAATTTAGTTTTTAATATAATTTATTTACATTAGTTTTTATATTAATAAAAAAAAAAAATTTTTTTTTATTATTTTTTGTCGTTCCATAAAAAATACATAAAAATACATAATGGTTCATTTGTAAAACAAAACAAACAAAAAATTATTTATAATTGAAAATTTTATATTCATTGTGAAAAACAAAAAAAAAAAAAAAACAAAAAAATTTAGAAAAATACAACAAAAAAAGTAATTTATTTAAAAAAAAAAATAGAGACAAAATTAAAAAAATTAATTTAAGAATTAAAAAAAAAAAACAAAAATAGAGAAACAAAACAAAATCGATTTTGTAATTTTTGAATAATATTTTTGTTCTTAGAAATCACATTGTTAACATTAAACAAAAAAATAGTTTTATTAATGATTATGTATTTTTATTTTATAGGATATGAATGAATGAAAGAAAAAAGCATAAAAGAAAATAATAACAGAAGATTAAAAAAAAAAACAAAATAAGAACAATTAAAATTAAATTTAAAAAAAATATATTCATATACAAAAATAAAAGAAAAAAATTTATAAGCACTTTTTTGTATGGTTCCAAAGTGATGAAACCTATATAATTTGTAACATGTAACTTGTAAGATTGATTTATCTAAATATTAATTTTAGTATTGCATTATTAAATAAAAAATAAAAAATAAAATAAAAAATTCATCTTAAATAATACATTAGATTTATAAAAAAAAAAAAAAAAAAAAAAAAATATATATATATAATTTGGTTTGGCACTATAAAGAAGTTGTTTTACTTCATTTTATTTTTTTTATTTTTCTTTTTTGAGTTTTTTTTTTTTTTCAAAATTATTTTAATTTAATTAAATTTTGATTTTATATACACTTTTTCTTTAATTAAATGAAAAAAACAAAACAAAACAAAATTTTTAAATAAATAAATATAAAATCGAAGAAATTTGCATATTATATGAGTTCATAATTTCTATATAATATACAATAGTTTGCGTAATGAGATCAGCCCATTAAAATTTCAATTTGATCAGAAATTATAAATAAAATATAAAAAATAAAAAACGAAAAAGTTGTGTTCATCTTCTCGAAGAAAAAAAATTAATAAAAAAGAATGATATTAAAAATTTTGAAATTATTTTTTTCTCGAAAACTAAATAAGATGATAAAAAAATGTTTAGCTACAACAAAAATAAAATTCCAAATTTTCTGGTTTTTCAAACTTGCAACTTCGGAACAAATGAAAAATAAAATGGACTTTACTAAAATGATGCCACTTTGGAACAAAGTATGAAACAAAATTATTAAAAAAATACAAATACCAAAAAAAAAAAAAAAAATATGAGCAAGAAAAATAAAAAAAAACTTTTATATTTCCAACAAACGAAATATGGAAACAAAAAGCCTTTTAAGAAAAAAAAAAAAGTATATACAAAATGTACATATTTTGATTCCTTTTTTTTAATGTCTTTTTTTCTTCATTATTTATTAATTCAAAAATTAGTACGTAAGAATTTTTATATTATCGTATTTTTCTTTGTTTGGTTTTTTTTTCTAGTTAACATTTTTTTAGTCAACTGGAAATTCCGTCAGAAAAGTTATTTATTTGACTGTTAATGATTTTTCTAATCGAATAAAATAGTTGATTTTTTTAAAAAAAATTTTTATGAGAAAGAGAGAGAGAGAGAGAGAGTAGTAGTATTATGATAATGAATTGATGCTGTGACCACATTGGGTCTGACCCGGTGTTCATATTTCATATCTTTGTGCTACTCTAATCGTTTTAAAAAAAAAAAAAACAAAACAAAAAATATTGTATTTTGTTTTTTAAACAAAAATAAAATAAAAAAATAAAATTATTTATTCTTTTATTTTTTTTAGGTATTAGTTTCATTTTTAATATAAAAATTTCATTAAAGAAAAAAAACAAAAAAAAATTTAAACATATATTTAATTATAATTTTTCATAATATAGAACAAATTTGTACAAATTGCTTGATAAAAAATATAAAAAAAAAATAATAGTAAATACAAAAAAGAAAAAAAAAACGTAGACAAACAAAAAAAAATTAATTAAAAAATAAAATTTAAGAAAACAAAAAAACAAGTATATACACATGAAAAAATAAATTTAAGAAGTAATTAAAAATTCACATTTTTTTAAATTCATTTATAGAAATAATTCAAAAACGAATATGTATTTAAATAAAAATGAAAAAAATAACATGCAAATTAATTATGTGCATGAATTTTGTTTGTACTTGAAAAAAAAAAAAACAAAAACAACCAAACAATCAGTAATCAAATTGAAATTGGAAAAAAATAATGTGTGAAAAAAAAAGAAAATTAATTGATTTTATTTTAAGAGAATTTGAAAAAAATCCTTCAGAAGAATAAATTTTCAATTTAAAATTAATTTTTTAGTTATATTTTTCTCTTTTAATTTTAATTAATTTTTTCCTTGTATTTTTTTTTTTTTTTTTTTTTTTGGTTCATGAATAATTAAAAAATAGAAAAACTAAAAATTATATGTGATAAACATCACGACAATTTTAAGAACAAATATTTAAAAAAATAAAAACAGAGGAAAAAAGGAATTTAAGGATACCGGAAAAAAACCAATTAAATTAATATAAAAAGTATGTAATTAATGAAAGAAAAGAATAACAAGTAAATAATAATTAAAGAAACAGAACGTGGTAGCATTATTATTATAATTAAAACAAATAAATAAACAAAACTTTGTATACACAGTTATAAAAATAAACGAAAACAAAAATTCAATACAGAAAAAAAAAATAAAATAAAAGATATATATTTAAAACAAACGAAACAAAAACCTTAATACACACACAAAAAAATGAAGAAAAAAATAAAAAAACAAAACAGAAACGAAAATAAAACAAACAAACAAACAAAATTATATATATATATATATAGAATATTTCTGTAAGATTTATTATATTAAAAATAATGATAATAAACACTAATCTTTAAAAAACAAAAATTTATTTCTATCTTTTTTTTTCAAATTTTTTTTTTTTTTTTCACTTTTACAAAATGGTACTGTAAAATTGAATTAAATCAGTTTTCATTTTCTTCGTTTTATTACAAAAATTTTGATTTTTTTCTAGAATAAGAATTACGATAATTCTTAAAAAAAAAAAACAACAAAAAATGAACAAATTAAATAAAACATTTAAAAAAATAAGTAAAAAGATAGTCCGATATGTTTTATGAATTTACGCGGCTAAATTTTTATGGAATGAGAATGACGACAATGAGCGGAAACAGAAATCAAAAATGATTAAAGAAAAGTAATTTATAATTTCTACGCTAAATTATATTATTAAAACAAAAAGTAAAAAACAAAAAAAAACTATTTCAGAGAAAAGTTAAATTTAATTAAAAAAAGAAAATTCAAAAAAAAAAAAAAGGATAAAGTGATGAAGTTTGAAATGAAATTTCTAGGAAATTTAAAATAGAATGAAAAAGTAAAATGGGATATTTATTTAATTTTTATTTAAATTTATTTTTCAAAAATCTAAAATATACATACATACATATTAATATGTATTATATTATAATTTATAATCATAAAAGATTGTAAGGCATTTTAAAATTTGCATGTAATTGAACATTTACAAAAAAAAAATAGCATGTGTACATGTCGTAGTATGTTCCCGGTTCCAGATATGATTATATGGTAGCGAAAAACAGAAACAGTAAATCAAATCGAAACAAAAAAAAAAAGTAATAATTAAAAAAAATTATTTGTTTACAATTACCTTAGGCTATAATTTAAAAAGACAAGACAGCAGAAGGAAAGATAGAAAGATAGTAATAATAATGGGAAAAAAAAATGAAATAAAAAAAAAAAAAACAGAACATAATAAGTTACTTTTAATTTAAATTTTTACCTTAATTTTTAATTAAAAAACAAAAAAAATAATAATAATCAACAGTTTAACAACTAATATGTAATTAATGTAATCCACTAAAAAACTTTTATGCACTTAACTTCTTTTTGTTAAATTTCATCAATTTTTTACATTGATTTTTTTTTCGTAACAGTTTACAGTTTTGAGTTACAGTAATTAATTTTCGATAAAATAACAAATTCCGAAAATTTAACGGAATTTTCTAAATTCTATCTACATAATTAATTTTTAAAAAAATTCAAAAAGTAAAAAACAAAAAGAAATTAAAAAAAATTAATAAAAGAAAAAGAAAATAAAAGAAAAAGAAAAAAGTTATGTATAATTATTTTTAATTATTGTTTTTTTTTTTATTATCTATGAAATAATTTTTGTTTATAATTTAATTTATGTGATTTTAAAAGAATTAAAAAAAAAAAGGAAACAATAAAGAAACAAATTTCTACTTGCAAAAAAAAAAATTCAAATGGTGTTTTTTTTTCTTATTGGCCTGTCTAATTTTGATGATGAATCCTTTCAATTCCTTTTTTTTTATTATTGAATTTTCTTAATTAGTACTTTTCTTCTTTAAAAAAACAACTAAAAATACTTTATTGAAAGATTAATTGTTTCCAAGTCATAGTTTTACATAAAAAATATCTTTAAAAGTTCTTCAGAAAAAATTGAAAAAATAAAAAAATCCCAATTTACTAAATTAGATAAATTTTAGAAGATTTTTAAGAAAAATTTGTAAAAAGTCGAATCTTCAAATTGATCATGTCAATTATGATCTATGAGAAAATTTCCAAGAGAAATGACTATCTTGTTCTCTCATAAAATGGATCGCTGTTTAGATTTTTTTTTTAATTGCGCTTTCAAATGTTAAAACACAAGAAATAATCTACAACAATGATTGTTGTTCCACGAAACAACTTTAAACATTAGGTGAATATTTCAAGTATGTTTTTTTTTACGCAAAAATTGATAAAAATACAAATTTCCAGTATTTAAAGATAAAATGTTTAAAGTCAGATCATTTTGCACATATCAACAAAATATAATATACGTCATATCTATTATGCGTGATAGATAGTAGATACATCAAACCAGATATTCTCATATCGTGTTAACATATCAGAAATCTATCTAAAAATTATAACTTGGTTACCAGTTACCATGGTCTTCATACACATTTATAAAATACCTATGTGTATATTAATATTATTTATATTATAGGTATGTATAAATAAATACATCAAAACCTCCGAGAGAAAGAATACTATTTAAAGCCGTGAAGTAATCATTACAAATATACATAGATGTGTAGTTTAGTTTTAAGCCTAAATTAAGCTTTAAGCTAATACCAAATAATACAAGGTACTTAACTTAATTTAAACTAAGCCGAGGCAATACAGGCCATATCGGCTACACAATTCTAGATTATGAAGCATTCAAAGGGAGTTTTTGCAAATAGTACCTAAGTTATACCTCCTAAACTAAATTAGTGAAATATCGAAAGTGCATTTCGATATAGTATTATTTCGAGCTTACTAAATTACATTAGTAATAATTATAAGCAACTAGATTCGAAATTTCAAAAATCGTCTTATTTATTCTGATTCCGCAGATATTAAATAAATAAATTAATCAGGAAAATAATATATAGCTGCAATTTCGTTGTCTCTATAGTGTCTTTATAAAAATATGTATATATTTCAAATGTCAAATATTTCCTAAAGTGAGATACACACTATCATTTAAACTAACAGTTTTTTGCATAAGTGTCAATTAAAATGATATGTGTATGTGTAACTGATGAAAAAACTGATGCTGACAAAATGATTTCATGGTTGTTCAGTTTTTTTCATCAGTCGCCAACTGTCAGTTTAAATGATAATGTGTACCTCAGTTAAATGACACTTAGGAAATAGGAAAGCGTAGTGACACACAACTGATTGTAAATTTCGTTTATTCAAATGAAGTGACCAGTTTATGTGATTCGTGATTAGTAAAATAAAATTTAAATTTAAAAAATAATAAATAAATTGAAGGAAAGATAAGTAAAAATAAGCAAAAACGGATGAGATATTTAATTTCAGTGTATACTATTCTATGATGTTGCATATTTTAGAATACATAAGTATGTGAGATCTAGAAACGATAATTCAACAACTATTGTCCAAAAACAATGTCCTAGTGTCCTATGAATTCTTTCAACATAGAATTTATTAAGAAATTTTATTAAACATTTTAAACGAAATCAAAAAATATGTACATATATATGAAAATGTTCATGTTAGCTTTTCATTTCGTATTTTGTTTGTTATTTCAATAAAAATGAATTTTTATTAACATACATATTTTTTGTAGTTTTACTAATACATATTTGAAAATTATTATTTTCCATTTCCTTGAAAAAAAAAAACATTTTCATCATATTCTTCTACAAAATTAATTTTTTAAAGTAAATTTTGTATATTTCGTGACTCAAGTTGTCTCACTTCACGGTTTTGAATAGTATTCGCTCTCTCGGAGGTTTTGCATACATTTATGAGCCATTTTTCTTTGAAAGTGGTATAAGTTCACGTTTGTTGAATAACGAGTTTTAGTAAATTTCAGATGAAGATTAATATCATGATATGCCCTTTCATTATCATTTATCAATAATTATCAATGTTTACGTATAGTCAGGGCCGTATTTAAGATCTGTAGATCCCTAGACTAGACCTGGGGTGGGGGCCCTACCGGGGTTGTACTTAAAAAAAAAAAATCCTACTCTTATTCCTAGTTTGTGCAAACGTAAGAATCTGTATCTAACAAGCAAAAAAAAAAAACACCGCTCTCATTTTTTGTGGTGCGGGCCCCTTCTGGTGCGGGCCCCTAGGCTGTAGCTTATGTAGCCTATGCTTAAATACGGCCCTGCGTATAGTAACTAAGAACGGAAAGCGACATGGCATTCTATAGTTTAATTGGTAGAACAGTGCCCCAGAAATGCAAAGGTCTGTGGTTCAAATCCCAGTCCAGTCAAATTTCGTTTTTTCTGTTCTTAGTCTACTATGTTATATAATTATGCTTCAAAATTTTTCTCTATACATAAATTAAACTGTTATATGAAAATTGAATGAGAATTGAAATAAAAAACATTAAATACCTATCTCAAAATAAAACAGAGTGGACTTATACCACTTTCAAAAAATACAAAAAAACTGCTCATTATGTACATATATTAGATCCAACCTAACCTACCTATATGTAAAGGAAAGAGTGCGTACATATTATAATAATTTTATCTATCGCATTTTTTTTTTCCTTATTGATATCTAATACATATTATAGAACATAATTATTATCTGATATATTAGTATTAGAACATATAACATATATATAGGTATCTGATGTTGTATATATTTTAGATATGTACATACATACATTTCATTTAATTTATGTACCTACATTTTTATATTGACTTTGATTAGACTTCAGACGCCATCTGTATGAGGTAATGAGCGTGACATCATACTATCTTTTTTTATATTATTTTATATTAAATGTTATAAAAAAAAAAGTTGAATTAAAATTAAAATAAAAATTGGTGAAGAATAAAACTTACATAGAACAAAAGTATATGTACTTCGCAATATACAGCACAACTAACATTTTATAATAGGAATTTTTTTTTTTAAATAATAATAAAGTATTCGTTCTTTTCTGGGCAACTGCCCAGTGTCAGTTGTTCCTTCGTTTGCTTGTCATACGAAGAAAAAAAAAACAAAAGAAGAAGAAAAAACATTTTCAATAAAAATAAATAAAAAGTTATAGTGTGTACATTAAAAGTGTACAAGCACGGTGTGTTGTGTTGTGTATTTATTATCTGTAGGTACGTTGTTCTTATAAAAATTACTTATTTATTATTTTGTTGAAAAAAAAAAGTTTAAATCAAAATTAAAAAGTTTGCAAAAGAGCCTATGTAATAAAAAAACAAATTCCTTTTAAAATAAAAATGAAATATAGGGAAAATCTAATAAAAATATTAAAAGGATCAATAAAATTTTAATTTACTTTTCAAGAATATAATGAAAAAAAAAACAAAATAAATTCATATAATATAAAATTGTTGTGTTTCTTGTTTCTGTTCTATATATATATGTATATTGAAAGAATTCTTGTTAGAAAAAGTTCTTTAGTATCTTTAATTCAAAAAACAAAAATCTTGTATTATAAATTAAATAAAACCAGAATGTGTATAAAAAAAAGTCTTATATATATAAAAAAAAAATCTGAAATACCTATAAAAAAAGAATTTTAATAGAACACGAAATATATATAAAATGAAAAATTAAATTTAAAAACAAAAATTAATTAAAATGAGTTTTGAAATAATAATAAAAACCATTTAAAAAAGGAGATCAACAACAACAAAAATTAAATTTAAATAAATCAATGAGCAAACAAAAACAAAAAAACACTAGAAAATAGATAGAAAATAGGTATTTAAAAAAAAAAATTAGTTATTTAAGTATCGAGAATCTTGTTATAGAATTATATGAGTGATCAAATGACAATATATACATATGAGGATGATAATGATGATGATGATGGAATTATAATTATTAATATTATATCATAATTTTCTTCTTATTATTATTATTCTTCATTATTTCCTATATTTGATTGAAAAACGAATTATAGAAAAATTGAATATTGAAAATGTTAATTTGTTTTCATTAGGATTGCTTAATACCTGTTTTTCTTTTTTTTTTCTCCTTCAAGTATGAAAATAGATGAAAATTACAACAACAACAAAAAACATTAAAAAAAAGAAACACAAAATTTCTATCTGATGATGTTATTTCCTTTTTACATTATATTGAAAATGAAAAAATAAAATTAGAGCATATACATAATGTATGTATTTATATAGAGTTTTTTCCTTTATTGTTGTATCAAAAATCAAAATCAATTTACACATAATAAGGAATATTTATATACAGATGTATGTATACTTTTTTTTTCATATATATTCACTGTTTTGTTGCTGTTTTTGATTTTCTCTTAATATCATCATAAAATAAATTATGTATATTATAATTTGGTATGTGTTTGTATATATATGTACATATATATGTATCTACGTAAAATTTATGTACAAATTAATATCGGTACATATTATAATGTACATATATACCTATAACATAACATATATGTATTATAAATCACACCAACTAACTAACCAATGAAAAAAAAAAAAAAACAACAACAAATTGAGTTCATAAATAAAAATTTCAAAAAAAAAAAAAAATAAATAAATAAATAAAAAAAATAAGAAGAAAAAAAAATGGATGTCAAAGAGTGAAAACTATCATAGCATTAAACAGATAGTCAATTGTATATATACTTATATACATTACATACCTAAAGTACTTTTCACAATTTCTTTTCATTTTTATTTTTAATTTTTTTTTTTCATATTAAACAATTTCTTTTTCTTCTTGTGCATATTATACAGAGAAAGAAAATTTCTACTTAATTTATTAATGAAAAAAGAGAAGAAAACAAAAACAAAAAAAATAAAAAGAAAATTTCAACTAACGAAACTATACAAGAAAATAAAAATAAAATAGCTATAAATACAAATTTGTATATACATATAATATGTAGTTAGTTACACGTAGAAGTACAGATTTAAAAAAACAAAAACAAAATAAAACAAAAAAATGTAACGAGAAACAAAAAGAAAAAAATATAAAATTTTTGAAAATAATTTTTTAATTAACAGAGAGCAATTTTTCATACTTATAATTTCTTTCCCTTGAACATTTTACTAATATTTTTTTCTGGTTATTTTTTGAATTTTTGAAAAATAATGAATAAAAATCATTTTAAAAATTTGAAGAAACAAAAAAAAAAAACAATGATCAAAATTTTTAGTATTTTATAGTACATTTTTAACAGTTCCCCCCTTTATCATTCGTAAAATACTATTAAAAATATCTAAAAAATTATAATAGATGAACTGAAGGGGGACACCACCTACCTAATTTTGTTATTTTTTAAATTAAAATAATCAACAACAACATAACAACAAAAAAATGTGTGAAAAATATACTTAATTTGCTTTTGTTTTATTTACTATGGAAAATGTTTTATTTATATACATATATGTATGTATGTACATAGTATAATTTATATTTCTTTTGTTTTTCTAATTTGTATATAACAATAAATTTTTTAACTATTTGTAAGGTACACATTGTTCAAAAATTAAAGAGACGTGTTATTAATTTAAAATAATAATAATAATAATAATAATAATAATTTATATTTATAGCAAAATGTAAAAAAAAAAAATAAAAAAAAAAAATTAAATATTTAATAATATTTTTGGTCAAATATAAAATAAGACTCTCTGTTTATTATTTTTAATATACGTACGTACATATTCATAGATATACATAATATCCTCTCCATATGCCGCATTATATAATTATATTTTCGTACAGGAAATATTGAATTACCAATTAAATGTAACTTTTTTTTCATTTTAATCATTTTTTATTTTATTTTATTTTTTTTTTTTTTTTGTAACACTATTTTAAACACAATTTGTATGTTTGTTTGTGTGGTGTACGTTTGTGTATCAAATATTATAATATCCATTCAATAGAATCTGATAAGAATTTTACTGTTTTGTTGTTGGTTTTTTTTTTATATTTTCATTTTTGTTTGAATTCTAAAAATAAAAATAATGAACTTTTAAAAATAAAATTATTGAAAAGATGATATTCATGAAATGAAAGTTATCCACCTTATTTATTATTATTATTATTTTTTTTTTTCACTTTTCCGTTTTCCGTTTAAACTACTTTCTTTCATGAGTATCAGTTTTTATTTATAAAAATGTGATGAAATTTAATCCGAAAAAATGTTATAAAAAAGAAAAAAAAAAAGAAAAGACAGACAGAAAAAAAAATTAATGAAATTTGCTAATTTCGAGCAGTTATTTTTTTTTTTTTTTACAAATTACTGAGAACAATTAAAAATGTTTATTTTTTATTTTTTTATTATTAAAAAATGATATAGATGGCTCTTGGTGAAAATTCAAATGATAAAGTTTTAGTAGAAAATCAAAATAATAATAAAAATTCAAATAATTTAAAAAATTATAATAGTGAAAAACAATTTAAACCACAAAAACAACAGCATAAACAGCAAAATATACAAATAACATCAAAAACATTATCATCAGACCATCATCAGATGGAACATCAACAAACACAATCATCACAATATCATCATCAGCATCAACATCATCAACATCATCATAATTACGGCAGTAATAATAATAATTCAGCAATAAAAATGCATCAAGATAAAAATCCAATAACAAAATCTGGAAAACAGGTAAATTAATCTGGCATTTTGGCTGGTTTTTTTTTTTTTTTTTTTTTTTTTTTGTATTTCTTTTATTATAAATAAATTTTATTTTTTAATTTCACAAAAATAAAATTATTTTAAAACTATTTTTGTTGAATTAAGTATGCAAATTTTTATGGCCTTTTTTTAAAAATTCCAATTATAATTCGCTTACTTTTTTTTCACACATTCTTTAGAAAAAAAAAAAAAGAAATATCATTTTTAAATCAATGTTGTTTTTTTTTTTATTTATTTTTGAATTATCTGAATGAATGTAAAGATTATATTTGGAAATGATTTCATCGCTTCACAAAACAAAATTTTTTTTTTTTTATAAAAATTCTTGTTATGCAAAAGAGATTTCCTTGTATGTTTCAATCAAAAAACAAACAAAAAAAAAAGAAAAAAGAAAAGTAAAATAAAAAGAGGGAAAAATAATATTACACAATTTTGTATCTTATTTATATTATTGACTGATTCTACATGACATTTTATTTTTTGGAAAGTTAATATTATATTTTAAAAATGTGCTTTTTAAATAAAACTTAACAACTTTCAAGTTAAAAGAAAAATATTGTCCTTTCAACTAATAAAATCCGAAAAAGTATCTTAATGACCCTTATCATCTCATGTACAAAAAAAAAGTGTACAAACTGAAAAGTCAATTCCAACCAATCATTCAATGGGCACAACAGCCCCATTTGAGCCTTCGTCTCCTCAATTGAAGTTTCGTTACGGTATTTCTGTCATACATGTACCTAAAAAGTTTAAAATGGAATGCGAACCACTAAATTCGTTGGTAGAGAACGAATTTATTCATATGAAAGGGTTGGTACTGATATTTTTGTAGTTAGTTTTGTGGACTTGTTTATGGTCAGTAAACAGAGTCACTAAACTACTTGAGTACCAAGCACTTGTACTCAACTCAAACAAATTGGTATTCATTTAAAGCTGAGTGAACTTAGACAGATTCGATCTCGAGACCTTCAGTATCAGAAGCACGATCCAGCCACTGCCTATCCAACAAAGTCAATTCATATTGCTAAAAAAAAAATTAATAATTATATGATTTAGACACATTAATTTCGTAGAATTCATTTCTTATTGAGTGCTTCACAAAGTGCCTTTATGTCCTTTACAAAGAGCAAAAGTAATCACTAAGTCGTAAATTTTTTAAAATTATCTTTCATGTATTCCCTTGATCATATTATCATATGAATGGTATATTATGTCATGATTTATATGCTTCTTTTAATTATGTACCTTCTAACATTCAACATTTACCTTGATTTAATTAGAATAGCCAACACTGGAAAATTTAAAAAAAAAATCTCTAAAAGAACAAAAAGAATAAAATTCAAACAAAACAAAAAAAAAACAAAAGAGTTCATTGTCAAAAAAAATCTTCGTTAGTTGTACATTTGAACAGAAAACAAAATTTTTTTTTCAGCTACCTACACACATTAATTTTGCATGTTAAAGTTCACTTTCTTCAATTCCTCTTTTTTTTTAATACATACCATTTTTTCTATTACATACATGCAATCTCATTTTCTTTTACTCAATTATCCAAAAGCTAAAAAAAAAACTAACAAACAGAAAATGAAAATATTCTATACATTTTCAAGGGTATAGAATATTATTAAGAGGGATATACTTGGACGATTATATTATATGTATATACATACATATATTTTTTTTATGTTCTTATTCATTCATAAATAATAATAATTATGAGTCATTCAATTTACTCCACCTTATTTTACTTTTCTTCCTTTATTTTTTTTAAACTTTTTTTTTTTATTGTTTTTAATAAAAAAAAAAAACTTTTTTTTTCGGTTTTTTTATTTATTCTACTCTTCTTATATTAATTAAGAAGGAAAGGAAATAACTTATTTAATTAATTGAAAAAGTGGTCATAAACAGACACACAAGAAATTACACAATAAATCACAGAAAAATAAATACAAAAAGCAGCAAAGAAACATTAATATGTTTCTTATATAAACAATACAAGAAAAGTTAAATCCGTTGAATTTACATATCTCTCTAAATTTGAAGAAGCTGAACTGCAACAAAATTTAATTCTCAAAAAAAAAAAAAAAAAGTTTATAAGTATTTTTTTATATTTTCAAGATTATCCACCTTTTTTTTTTTTTTTTTTTTTAAATTCAATATTGAAGGTCAACTGTTGTATTGCATTGATCTTTTTTTTTCTTTCTGGATTTTCAAGCTAAACACTCTGAAAGTTTAATTTGCTTTTTTTTTTTTTTTTTTTTTTTGATTTTCGAAATTGAAAATAAACGACATTACTTTTGGTGTATAAATTATTTTCTTTTTTTTTTTTTTATTTTCAAACACAATATAACATAAAAATCATATTCAATAATTTTGTTTAAAAAAAAAAAATACATAAATGTAAATTGAATTTTCTAAAAATATCTAAACTAAGTACTTTTGTATATCTAGAACGGATCTACGGTAAAATTGATGTAGGTATGTAGGTACATACTATTTTTTTTTTTTTTACAAATTTATTTTCTAAATTTGTATTATACCATAATAAACTATAGTTTAGTTTTTTATTTTTATTTTATAAAGTCATCATAAAAGAATGTGTGTGTTTTTTTTTTCTGATTCAATCAACTTTAATTGAATTCGGTCTATTTTATTTCTTCTGTTTTTTTCTTTTTCTTCTCTCAAATACAATATTTTACTTTTGTCATAATTTGATCTATTACATTTTGTGTTACAAACAAACAAGAAAAAAAAAAACATGTGGTATTTTATATCTTTTTTTTTTTTTCATTTAAAATACAAAAATTTCTCAAGTGAAATGACCATGACAGAAGCTTTATATTGGCTTTTTTTTATTGTAACATTTTTGTTGTTGTTGTTGCTTACTAATAGCCATATATCGTACAATTGACATACAAGAACAATTTTTTTTTTTAAATTTAAATTGATAATGTATTATGAAATTTAAATTCTTTAAAAATTCTTTTATATGTATCTAGTATCTATCAGATATTACAATGAAAAATTTTATCTTATAAAAATAAAAAATGATGAAAAAAAAAACTACTAATAAAAATGTTCCACATGTTTCTACTTATAAATCATATCTCATCATCATTTTTATCGTCATCGAAAGATTCTTATTCAATTTATTGAAAAAAAAAAAAACAAACAATAATAGAAGATACTCTATGGTATTTGCACAAAGAAAAAAAGAAAGAAAAAAAACTTACTTATTTTTTAATCAATGATTTTATCAAGTCTCAACAAAAAAAAAAATGAATATGAAAGAAAAAACCAATGAATTAAAAATTTTCTTGTTTACTATATTTTTTAATAGAAATTTATGTATTGTACACACTCTATAGTATCTTTCATCATCGTCTATTGTTTTTGTTATTGTTGTTGAATTAAATATAGTATGTATGTTATACAAAAGAAAAACTTATATATTTTCTTCATTTAATTTTTAAATTGTCCTAATTTTAATTTTATTGTTTTGCAAAAGAATGTCAAAAAAATAAAAAAGCAAAAAAAAAAAAAAGAAGATTCAACTATTATTTTTTTTCTGTTTTTGTTTATATACTTTTTTTGTTTTTCTTGAAAATTTTTAAATGCATTGTTGTATCGTAGTTGACATCATTTTAGAAATTATAAAAAAATGTTTTTATTGTTATTTTAGTGGGGTGATATACATACATAAGTTATTTATTTTGTCTTGATGATTCAAAAATGATATTTTAATGATTTTCAAAAGAAAAAAAATGATATACGAGTAAAACAAAAAACAAAATTATGATGAACACACAAGTTTTAATTTATCAACAACAACAAAATTTTTTTTTATAATGAACACACATGAATAAAATCGTATTCAATTGAATTAAATGTAGACAGAAAGACGATCTAGTATGTGCATACGTATATATGCGTATGTATATATGAATTTTTATATATTTTATTTAATAAATAATTATTTTATATACTTATAATAATTTTTTTTGAATGTGAAAAGGGTGTATCGTAAGAAAATTATCATTAAAAAAAGGATACACAAAATAAATAAAGTGATTTTTATGTAAATGTCCCATTTTTTGAACAAGAATCTCGAAAAGTAAATAACCCTAATAAAGCCTGATCGACAATGTCAAAATTTTGGCCGTGCGTATACAAATGTACGAGTATATCATACATTTTATATGGAAATTTATAATTTTTTTTCCAAAGAGCTGTATCTCAGCATCCCGTGAATCAAAAACCGTAATTTTTTGACACTGATATTTATTGAAGTGTCCTCTTTGATTAACTCGTACGATTTTTTTCTAGTATTTTTACTTTCTGAGATAAAGTTCAAAACAAGGCAAAGAGACAAAAAATTCCCATTGCATAAAAAAGGATATTTTGTTCTACCGATTTTGAGCTAGTACCTTGAAAATTGGGGTGTATAGGGAGAACCCTCCAATGAAGGAATTGGTGAAGTTCCTAGCTCAAATGGATCATATTTTATTAAGGGTAAAAGTCCGAGTGTATACGTTTGTATACGATCAGGCAATCCTATAGTTTCGTTATTTACAACATATTTATTCGAGAAAATATGAGAAAAAATATCTGAACAAAGTGAACGGATCTTTCTATATTAAACGTTATCCTTAAGGAGATTATTGTCTAGAAATCTCTCCCTCTCTGATTTTGAAAACCAAAATTAAATATTCAATTAAACTACACAGAAAATTATTATCTTTTTCTAAGTTTTATTCAAAAAATTCATTTAATTTTTTTTCTTACGAACGTATCTGGGCGATTCTCTATGTAACGCAGACTACATCGTACGACATTTTAACGTGTATTTCATAAACATGTACCAAGAAAAGATTATTTTTTAATATTTTAGATCAATACCTTAATATCTTAATATATCATAAATAAAATAAAATTGAATGTTTATTACACTGCTTTTTTGTTATTAACTCTAACAGATGTAACGCAGACTACATCGTACGAAAACAAAAAATGTACCGTTTTACTTTCCATAGAAATTTTCTGCGAACTGAATGCAACAAATATTTTGAAATGTATATGGTTTTATGGTAGCAGGTATATTCTTTAATTGGTATTCAATAGTATCTTGAATAGATTTGTATATTACAATAATTAAAAAAAAAATTCCTTGTAACGCAGACTACAGGTAAAAATTTATTATATATTCTATCGAATTATTTAATTGTAAATTGATTGTATCATTTAAATATATTTGTTCTCTTATATTTAAATGAATAATCAAAATTGGATGTCTTTTGTACAATCAATTATAACCTATTTAAATTTTTGTATTTTCACTAAAAGATTTCACTTCCCAGAGAATTGCCCATCCACATATTATACGGATATATACATTTTCCAAAAAGTTCTATTATTATCCACAACACCCTGTTTCAAAAAATAAAACCGAAATGACATAATATATTACGTTTATCATTTATGCTTCTTATTTTTTTTTTAATACTTTTATAAAATATATACATATAATGTCCATTCTCATATCATATATAGTATAAAATAATATATTATATACACAGGGACAGAAAGACAATACGTTGAAAGATTATAATTTATTATAATGTGTATACGACCACACGGTTAGTCATTCTATTGCCGGGCGGTATGGTATGGTAACAATTTAATCGAATTTTAAATACATTTTGCACACACATCAAATTTCATATCAGCGGCGATGATGTAATTTCGTTTGTTGACACTGAAAAACAAAAAAAAAACAAAAATATCTAGATTGTTTTTTTCATTTTCTTTTAATTATTGATAATTTAATATTATTCTTCATTCATTCACAGATAATTGATATATACATATGAGAATATAATAATTATATGCTTTTATAATATCCAATTACAATATGTACATATGTACATATCATTAGTAAGATACCTTGTTTGCTTGGTGTATCTACCTATTTTTATTATATTATTATTAATATTTTGTTTATTTCTTTTGTCGTCTGACTTTATCTTTTGTTTATTTTCTTTTTTTCGGCAATCTTATTTTTTATTTATATTTATTTGATAACTTTTTTTTTCTTCTTGTTATTTTTCTTATTCTTAGTCATATAATCATATTGTTTGTATTTTTGTATATATGTATGTATGTATATTTTTTTCTTACAGACGGATGCTAATATTTCATTTTTAAGAGCAGCACGTAGCGGTGATTTAGAAAAAATTATTGAATTTGTAGAATCAGGACAAGTAACCGATATAAATACATGTAATGCAGTAAGTTTTCAACAGAGATCAATCTTATTTTTTTTAAAAGTTTTTTTTAGTTATTTTAACTCTTTCCTTTTTGATCAATGAAAAAATGCAGAAGAAAAAAAAAAGTAAAAAGAGAATAAAAATAAATAAATTGACCTCAAATAGAACTTTTATTATTCAGTCTGCAAAAATAATTACAAAAAAAAAAAAAAAAAAAAAAAAAAACACAACAAAACCATTATATTGTATGCCTAATAAACACATTACCTATCTATCTTAGTGGTCAAGTATTCAATTTTAACCCTCATTTGTTCTATTCTTGTTTCACCTTCAATATACATTTTGATTTTGATATCTACTATAACCATTGTTTTCCCATGGTTATCATTAACATTTTACACACACAAAAAAATTTAAAATAATGTATTATAATATAATCGTACATGTACAATGGTTGCTGTGTAATAAAATAATGTCATTCTCTTTAATTTTTTATTATACTTAATTGTGTAGCCTAATTAAAAATTGTATTAGGTGAATCCTTGAAAAATTAATTAATAATATTGTACATACATATACGAGTATGTTATTGAACATGCATTTTAATGAATTGAATTTAAATCAATATTGAAGCAAAATTGGATGATAAAAATACAAAATATAACATAGGGACAATAGAAGGCTTTTTACACTTAAAGCTTATATATTAGAAAATATTTCATCAGTGCAGTATTCAATTTTGACCTACTTTTGTACCATATTTTCGTTTTTGTTCATTAATTTAAAACAATGTAGGTAATTGAATTGCCAATCTACAAAACTGTTCAAAGTAACAAGAAAAAAACCTCCATTGAAGTCTTTTCGAAGATATACCTACACAATGACTTCTGTATTCGATTTGTACTAAAAGAAAGTTGAAAAAATTTTAAAAACTCTAATTTCTCTTCTTTTTTTTATTGAACAAAAAGGAAAAAGTATATGTATGACAAATGTCATTGATTAATTTAAATTTAATTTTTAAAATTATTTTATTCAATTGCAACAATTTAACTTAAATTACAATATTCTCATATACATATAAATAAATGTATACATAATATGTATATAGGTAATATGCACTTTTTAACCCTATTCATTTAAATTTAATTATTCTTCTTCCATATTTGGTCGAAAAATTTCTACATTTCTTATTTTAATTTATGTATAAATTCACTTCCGATTCCATTATAACGTGTTGTGTTATATATATATAAATGTATTTTTTTTTTTAATTAATTTTTCATTCATGAATAGAACGGTTTAAATGCATTGCATTTAGCTGCTAAAGATGGTTATGTTGATATTGTAAGTGAATTATTGAAACGTGGTGCTAATGTTGATAATGCAACAAAAAAAGGTAATACAGCATTACATATAGCATCATTGGCTGGACAAAAAGAAGTTATTAAATTATTAATACAATATAATGCAAATGTTAATGTTCAATCATTAAACGGTTTTACACCACTTTATATGGCAGCACAAGAAAATCATGATGCATGCGTACGTTATTTACTTGCTAAAGGTGCAAATCCATCACTTGCAACAGAGGTATGTACACAAAAAAAATAATTACATATTTATTTTAAAATTTTTTTTTTATTGCAGAAAAATAAAAAATAAGAAACCCATAACAAAAAATTTAATTTTCTTAAATTTTCAAAATTATCAATAATAATAATTTTAAGCCTTTAAGAGCCTTAAAAAAAAATATTTTTCATTATTCGAAAATATTCAAATAAATTTTCAAGAAAAATTCTCATAATTAAATCCATGAGAATTCTAATAATTTTTACGAGTAAATAATATTTATTTTGTCCTTTTTTATTTTTTCATTATTTATTTTATTTTATTGTGACGACCGAAAAAAAAACAACAAAAACAAAAGAACGAACGCATTTAAATTTAGAATACACACATTTTTATTTTATAAAATAGAACAATGACCCTATGTGCCCGAAATAAAGTATGTATATATACAATTTCCCCTTTAAAAACTGTGAATTTCAACCATAAAAAAAAAAAAAAAAAAGACGTGTAAGAAAATTATTCTGAGGGTTCTCATCTACAAGAATTCTCAAATGATATTACAGAAGAAAAAAAAATGAAAATGCAACAACAATAACAACAAAAAAGCTCTTTTTTTTTTTTTTTATTACAAAACGTTAACGTTAAAAAGAAGACACGGAAAAACTTTATAATATTTTGCAATACATATATTCATATGAATATATACATATATGAGTATGAAAATGAAGAAAGAAAATAAGTAAAATGCAAAATAATATTAAATTACTTAAAAAAAATTTCTTAAGAAAAACTTTATGAGTGTTTTGATGACTTCGTTTTAAATGAATTGCATAGGCCATTATAGATATGGGCGCATTTTAACTTCTATACTTTAAATGCAAGTTGAAGTTGATGGTTTGTCGTGTAATTCGGTTTTTAAAATGAATTAATTCCATATTTTCCGTTTAATAAAAATATGTATTTGTGAATTTCGTGAATTACCTATCTATTCAATCTACAAAAAAAAAAAAAAAAAAAAAATACAGATAAAATAATAATAATAAAATACATAAATTCAAAAACAAATTGAATCGTAAAGACGTAAATAAATTGTATGTGTTCTCAATTAATTTATTATCTTATATTAAAGATTGAGATACTATTTGTTTGAGTTCTTATCTCAAAGTCTTAACTATA
Organism: Bombylius major; assembly: GCA_932526495.1. NCBI lineage: Eukaryota > Metazoa > Arthropoda > Insecta > Diptera > Bombyliidae > Bombylius > Bombylius major. Next base: position 29,833,073 of record OW052046.1, on the reverse strand, counting down.
AGAAATTCATATGCATATATGTACATACATATATGTATTTTTTTTTCATCGTTTTTAATTGTGTGTAACATTTTGGAAACCAAAAAAAAAAAAAAATCGGTTTTTTTCTCTCTCCGCGAGTATTAAATACAAAAATAAAAAAAAGTACTAAAATAGAGACCGATAAATTTCTTATAATTTTTTTTTCAATGGGTTAATTTTAAATTATTGTTATCGCTTACTAAGAAAAACAAAAATAAAAAACAAAACAAACAAAAAAAAAATTATTTTTTTTTTCTTAGGACGGTTTTACACCTTTAGCTGTAGCAATGCAACAGGGTCATGATAAAGTTGTTGCTGTATTATTAGAAAGTGATTCAAGGGGTAAAGTTCGTCTTCCTGCACTTCATATTGCTGCAAAAAAGGATGATGTTAAAGCAGCAACATTATTATTAGAAAATGAACATAATCCAGATATTGTATCAAAAAGTGGTTTTACACCATTACATATTGCAGCACATTATGGTAATTTAGATATTGCAAATTTATTAATTGAAAAAGGTGCTGATGTTAATTATACAGCAAAACATAATATAACACCATTACATGTTGCATGTAAATGGGGTAAACTAAATATATTACAATTATTATTATCGAAAGGAGCAAAAATTGATAGTACAACACGTGATGGCCTAACGCCACTACATTGTGCTGCACGTTCTGGACATGATAAAGTTATTGAAACATTATTAAGAAACGATGCACCGATATTATCAAAAACTAAAAATGGCTTAACACCATTACATATGGCAGCACAGGGTGAACATGATGAAGCGGCCAGAATACTTATTATGCATAAAGCATCCGTTGATGAAGTAACTGTCGATTATTTGACTGCATTACATGTTGCTGCACATTGTGGTCATGTTAAAGTTGCAAAACTTTTACTTGACCATAATGCAGATCCAAATTCAAGAGCATTAAATGGTTTTACACCACTTCATATTGCTTGCAAAAAGAATCGTATTAAAGTTGTTGAATTACTTTTAAAACATAATGCAAGTATTAGTGCAACAACTGAAAGTGGTCTAACACCGTTACATGTTGCTAGTTTTATGGGATGCATGAATATTGTTCTTTATTTGCTGCAACATGAAGCTAATCCTGATGTACCAACAGTTCGTGGTGAAACACCATTACATTTGGCTGCCAGAGCAAATCAAACTGATATTATTCGAATTCTATTGAGGAATGGAGCTCAAGTTGATGTAAAAGCACGAGAAGGACAAACTCCATTACATGTTGCATCGAGATTGGGAAATGTTGATATTGTAATGTTATTGTTACAGCATGGAGCTAATGTTGATTCATTAATGAAGGATTCATATACACCGTTACATATTGCTGCTAAGGAATGTCAAGAAGAAGTTGCAACAGTTTTAATTGAGAATGGTGCATCATTGGATGCATCAACCAAAAAAGGTTTTACACCATTACATTTAGCTGCTAAATATGGTGATATATCAATTGTTAAATTACTATTACAAAAGGGTGCATCAGTTGATGCACAAGGTAAAAATGGTGTTACACCTTTACATGTTGCATGTCATTATGATCGTGAAAATATTGCATTACTTTTATTAGAGAAAGGTGCATCACCACATCCAAGTGCTAAAAATGGTCATACCGCACTACATATTGCATCAAAAAAGAATCAAATGGAAATCGCAACATATTTATTACAATATGGTGCTAAAGTTGATGCTGAAAGTAAATCTGGTTTTACACCATTACATTTAGCTTCACAAGAAGGAAATACTGAAATTGTTAATTTATTAATGGAACATGGTGCAAATCCAAATTATTCAGCTAAAAATGGTTTAACACCAATACATTTATGTGCACAAGAGGATGAAGTTGATGTTTCACAAATTTTATTAAAAAAAGGTGCAAAAATTGATGAAAAAACAAAAGCTGGATTTACACCATTACATGTCGCTGCACATTTTGGACAAATTAATATGGTTAAATTTTTATTAGAAAATGATGCTAATATTGAATTAAGCACAAATATCGGTTATACGCCATTACATCAGGCCGCTCAGCAAGGACATACATTGATTATTAGTTTATTATTAACGCATAAAGCAAACCCTAATGCTTTGACTAATGTAAGTACCGAAAAATATGTTTTTTCTATGTTAGAAATTTAAATTTAAACTCTAACATTTCTGATACATTTCCTCATACCATTAAATAAATTTTTTGTTGCTTTTATTTTAAATTCTTCGCTTTCATTTTCACGATATTATTGACTATACGTTCTATAAATTGCATAAATCGTCTCTTTTTTTTTCCTAACAGAAAAGATAGACGAACAAAAAAATAGAACATAAAAAATTTAAAAAAAGAAAATTTGAAAAAAAAAACCACAGAATCGGAAAAGATAGAAAATTCCGCGCCTACGCTTAATTTTCCATTAGCCTTCTTGTATTCACTTATAGGTTTTTTTCATTTTAAAAAACAACAAAAAATAAGTATATTTTAATTTCCGAATATTTTTCCTTCTATTTTCGAGCGAGTATCTATAAAAATGTTGCGGGTATATTAATTCAGTTGAAAAGTTCTTTTCCGATGATCACTTTCTTTAGCTTTCGTGAAAAATTTATTTTGCTTTCTTCAAAGCTCTCTATAAAATATATATTTTTTTTTAAATTAATTTTAAAATCATTTTTTTTTCTGTTTTTTTTTTTTTTTTTTTTTTTTTGCTGTAATTTTGTTATTTATTTATTATTGTGTGCTGCCGTCATTATTTAAGTATCTATTTTAGTAAAATAAAAAAAAAAAGCATAAAACAATTTCTATCTATACATGCATACCTACAATATATATACATAATAATATAGTACATATATTTATTTTGAAGCTATAAAAAGTTCTAAATCGTATGTGTAACTAATTTGTATAGGTAATATATGTATACATACATACTATCATCGTACATTTTATATTACAAAATAAATTTTTATAATCGTGCCGTTCGCGTATTTACACACAACAAATTTTTGAGATATTGTCGTCTATTAAAGTTTTCAATTTGAAAAGAAAAAAAAATTTTTTTTAGATAGAAGTAAACTGTCTCTCTTATTACATACATGCATACTTTTTTTTTTCTTTCTTAATTTGGCATTATTCCAATAATTTTATTATTATTATTATTATTATTATTATTTAGAATGGTCAAACAGCATTAAGCATAGCAAATAAACTCGGATACGTGACAGCAGTTGAAACATTAAAAATTGTCACAGAAACAAGTATTACAAATACAGTAACCGGTATATTAGAAGAAAAATATAAAGTTGTTGCACCAGAATCAATGCATGAAACATTCATGTCAGATAGTGAAGACGAATGTGGTGAAGATCATATTGATCAGCATCAATATAAATATATGGCAACTGATGATTTACGTGTAATTAGTGATCAACAAAAATTCGATACAACTGATGATGGACAGCATCATCTTGATTCAAGAAAAATTGGTAATGGCGGTGATGGAGGAGGTATGTAAATTTGAAAAAAAAAAATAAATAAATAAATAAAGTAAATTCAAAAAACAAAAAAACAAAAAAAAAAACAAAATTAACGAAAAATTAAAATAACAATAAAAAAAAACAAGTGAATAATACACCAATTAATTTTTTAAATATACAATACAATAAATTAAACAAGAAAATTAAAAAAAAAAACATTGAATAAACTTTTTTTTAAAATTTTTTTTTTCATTTAAATAACAATGGAAAATGTTTTCTTTTCTTTTTCATTTTATTTTATAAACAAAATTTCCTTTATATAATTAAACAAATACTTAATTCTAAATTTAACAAAATCATAGAACGAAAATTAAATTATATATTAAATCTTTTTTTTTTTGTATTTAAATAATTCATTCAAAATTTAATTTGAGTGGAGTTTTTAAAAAAGAAAAAAATGTGATGCAATAGAATAAATTTAGAAAAAATGAAAAACGGAAACAACAAAAAAAAAATTTTAATTTCAATTAATTTTGTAATTGTTCTAGTTTTTTTTTTTTTTTTTGTTTAATTTTATTTAATTTTTCCAAAAAAAATTTTTGTTTGTTTTTGTTTTCATTATATTTAACAGTGAATGAGGTAATTACAAGCACATACGTTAATGCCGAAGTAACGAATCCATATATCATTAAATCAATTGATAATGTCAACATTGTACGTCAACCGATTCATGTTGGGTAAGTTTTATGTATTTAATCGTTATTTTTTCCAAAAAAAAAAAAAAAGAAAGAAGATAATTAAATAAAAAAAATTTTTTTAAAAAAATAAAATTTATTGATAAGAAAAAGTTTTCAAGTATGAATTGTGGGTTTTATTCGTTTTATTTAATCAAAAAAAAAAAAAAAAAAAAAACAAGAAATTTTGTTTTTGTTTTTGAAAAAGTAATAGATAGCTTTGTCATAATATATTGAAGCTCAAAAAAAACAATTACCCCCTTTAGCATAAAAAAATAAATTAAATAATGTATTTTTGTTTGTTTTCTCCTCGTTTTTTCTTAAAATTTTCTTAAAAATATGTGTTTAGTTTTCTTTTTTGTCTCTTTTTCAATTTAGTTTTCTTTTTCTTCCAAATTTTTTGTGTTTTTTTTAAGTATGTGTGTTGTTTTATTTGTTTTTTTTTTTTCAAATTTTATTTTTTTATTTTCAATTTTGTATCTTGTATCTGTATTGCGTGATTGATTAATATGAGTTATTATTAATTTTAAGATTGATGTGATAATTTATTTTGTATGTCATTTGAAGAAGAAGAAGAAGAAAATAAAAACTTTGTTTTTCATTATACATATATGTACATATATGTACTTTTAACATCCCCTTTTTTATAAGCTACTTATGAATTTTCATTGAAATTATCTAATTAATGGTTGTTTTTTTTATTTATTTGTTCTTGAAACATGCTTTATTTGCAAGATTATTATTTTTTGTTGTTGTTTTTTTTTGTTTTTTTTTTTTTTTTATTTTCTTCTACGTATGAAGTTTTTAAAATCAAATTAACTTGAAAATTACAGAAAAAAAAGAAGAAAATTGCAAATAAGTTATCGCTTCATTTAAGCTTTTTCTTTTCGGTTTGCTTCTAAAAGCATCTAATGTATGGCGTCAAGATATTTTTTTATTATATGATATGTAATGAAAAGAAAAAAAAAACAGAAAATTATTTATAAATCATTAAATTCTTTTTTTTGTTTGTTTGTTTGTTGTATAAATAATAATGACTCGTGCAAAATAAAAGCAAAATCATTATTTATAAAAATTGAAATCTGACTAATACTCATAATAACCCACTATATTATACCATCCCATCAATAAAATTTTAATATAAATTTACAATATATATACATATTACATGATCGATCAGTATAAAATTTTAAAATTATTATCGAAATTCAGTTTTTAATGTACAGGTGATGATTATACAAAATTACATATTTTTCACTAGAAGTAATTAAAATAAATAAATAAATAAAAAAAATTAACTTTGAACACTTTTATGATTTGATTACTTAGAAAAGATAATTTGCTTATGCAAAAATATACATTTTCATTCGAGTATGTACATTGTACATACATGAAATGGTTTTTTTTTTACGTTTTGTATGACATCACATAAAAAAAAATATATAACGATTTATTTCTGAAAATAAAAATGATTTTTATTAGTAAATTCTTAAATATTACATCAACTTAATATATTATCGTATCTCATAAATTATTATTATTATTATTTTTTTTTTTAAATTAAAGTAAACGTTATAGTTATTCCAAAATTAGAATATCAAACTGAGGCCACATATATGTAGGTCTTGAAAAAAAAAACACAAAAATAATAATAATAAAATTAGAAAAAGAAAATTGTTTTTATAAATTCTGAAGAATTATATTTTCTAAATATTCAACAAAAATTTCAATGAAATTATTTTTATGTGAAAAATTGAAGCCTATATTTTAATTTTTAGATTAATGACCTTTTTAGAAAAACATTTCAGTAAAATATTCACAATAAAAACTGAATTTTTTTTTTTTTTTGGTTTAACGAACACTTGGGTGGATAATAAAAAAAAACTTTTTTTTATTTTCGCATGAAAAAAATTTAAAAAAAAAAAAAAGAACATGTACAGAGGCTTGAAGTGATTTTTAATTATACATATTTTCCACATGGAAAACAAAAATATAGTAGTACATACATACATATTTTGTGAATTCCCTTTAAATTATAAAAAACAAAAAAAGAATGAAAAATGAGCAAATTTCCTGTTCTAAATTGAAATTTTCATTTTATTACTCAAACTAATCGCTTTTTTTGCAATTTTTTTTTCGCAATATGAATATTTCACATTTTTCAGTTTTCTGAAATTAAAAAAAAAAATGTTCTATAGTTGGCTTAGAATTAATTGCTTTTAACATAAATTCAATAAAATTTACATACGAAAAACCTCTAAAATAACTCATATGGAAATAATAAATTGAAAAATCTTAATTATTGAAATGCATATACATATATATAGTATATATATGTGTAGGTGGTAGATGAATATTATGTGAGTATTATATATTTTTTTTTGTATGATTTTTTCTGTCGCTGTTATTGTTGCTTTTCATATGTTTTTTATGTTTTCTTCTATTGAATATTGAAATATACATTATTTTTCTATTATATTTTATTTTTTTTTTATTTAGCAATTATTTTTGTTTTTTTATCGTTTTTTTTTTTTCAATTTTATTATTATTTTTTTTTTTTTGCTTTTGAAAATATATGGAAAAAAGAAGAATGTTATAAGCATGTGCACAGTAAAAAAAAACAATTTAAGAGAATTGAAAGAATTCAAAAAAAAAATTATAAATAAAAAAGTAATAAAAAAAATTGTTTTGTTTTTTAAATAAAATATGAACTTTGTTGTGTACACGTTTATAAATAAAATTGTATCCATAATAAATGAAACCACATTTGAAAATGTGTTTAAAAAACTGAAATATACACATAGGTGCACATACATAATATGTGTATATTGTGTATTTAAGTATTTATTTATGTTAATTAGCTTATTATATTATTTATTTTATCATTATTATTATTATATATGTATATTTGTTGTATTGTATATAAACCATAATTTTATATGTATCCCTACATAAAACTCTATATATGTATCTTTTCTGCAAAACTGTATACCTATACATATACATACATATGTAAATGTAAAAAAAAAATATATATTCAAAAAAATATACATATACAGTTATCTGAATAAGAGCATTAAATTGAAACAAGATGTTGATGATGATGATGAATATGATTTATTACGTGATATTGTTGAGCTGCATCTTAGATTATTTTATGATGGACGAAAAAAAACAATACCAATGCTTCGCGAAAGGTATTTCAATTTGAAAATGTTGTTATTGTTAACAATTTTTTTTTTTTAACCCTTTGTTGATTTTATTTTTCCTAATTAAATTAACCAACAAAAAAAAAAAACAATGAAAGCGAAAAATAAAAATTAATCCACAAATCAATTAAAAATTAAAAAAAAAAAAATTAAAACAAAAAAAAAATAATCGATAACAAACTTATTTATTTATTTTTTTTGTGTTTGTCTTTTTTTTAAAAAAAATACAAAAGGTAATAATTAATTTAACACTTTGCACTTTAACCTTTTTTTTATACATATAAATATTTACTGATATTTAAAAAAAAAAAAAACACTGAGTAATCAAATAATGGGACAACGAATTCAATAGATTCTTAAGGAAATGGTTTTGCAACAGATCTTCAAGATAAGTAAAAATTGAGGAAAAAAAAACTTTTTTTCTGTGTACTGTCTTTGCTTGAAATAAAGAAAAAAAAGGAAAATTTAATAAGATTTATCAGCTTTAGCAAATTTATGGGCAGCTTTCTTTAAAAAGCAATTTTAAGGATTAAGCCTTGCAAAATATATTATTTTTTTTTTTAATTTTAGAAATTCCCTCTCCTTTCAAAAAATAAAAACAATAAAAAATTGTGTTTAACAGCCAATAAAATTTTAATTTTGACAATTTAACATAAAAAAGGTTGTTTTTTTACCGAATGTATTTATTTTTTTTAATTAATTCATAATTGCTCGTTGCGTTTTTCTAACATCGAAACAAAAAAATATGCAAAAATTAATTACAAAAAATAATTAAGAAGCAAAAAAAAAAAATATGAGGAATTCCAAGGAATTTCTATGTTTTATAATTTTTGTTTGTTTTCTGTTCAATTTAAATAGTTTCCTGGTATCATTCTTGGTGGATGCGCGTGGTGGAGCAATGAGAGGATGTCGACACAGTGGTGTTCGAGTTATCGTACCGCCAAAATCTGTATCACAGCCTACAAGGATAACATGTCGCTATGTAAAGCCACAAAGAATTCCAAACTTTCCACCATTAATGGAAGGTGAAGCATTAGTCAGTCGAATTCTTGAATTATCACCTGTTGAAGCAAAATTTTTAGGGTAAGTTAAGAAAAAAAAACGTATAATGAAGCTTCCTTAAAAAAAACACAAACACACATACACTAACAAAATCCCATAAATATCATTTTTTGTACATTATTACAGACCTGTTATCCTTGAAGTTCCACATTTTGGATCCCTACGAAATAAGGAACGTGAAATTATCATTCTACGTTCAGATAATGGTGAAACATGGCGCGAACATACACTATATGATACCGAAGAAGCTGTTCGTGAAGTACTTAATGAAACATTTGAATCAAAAGAGCTTAGTCAACTGGAGGATCTTCATACAAATCGTATAATACGAATTGTAACGCATGATTTTCCACATTTCTTTGCTGTTGTATCACGAATTCGTCAAGAAGTTCATGCAATTGGCCCAGATGGTGGTACCGTTTCATCGACAGCTGTACCACAGGTTCAAGCAATCTTTCCACCAAATGCACTCACAAAGAAAATTCGTGTTGGTCTTCAGGCACAGCCAGTTGATTTAACAGGATGTGCAAAACTTTTGGGACAAGGTGTTGCTGTATCACCAGTTGTTACTGTCGAGCCGAGACGTCGTAAATTCCATAAGGCAATTACATTGAGTATGCCAGCACCACGTGCACAGTCTCAAGGTATGGTAAATCAATATTCTGGAAACGCACCAACACTACGTCTTTTATGCTCTATCACTGGTGGACAGAATCGTGCTATTTGGGAAGATGTAACTGGTTCAACACCATTAACATTTGTCAAAGATAGTGTTTCATTCACTACAACTGTATCAGCTAGATTCTGGCTAATGGATTGCCGTAATATTTCTGATGCCTGTTCAATGGCCACCGATCTTTACAAGTTCATGGCTCAAGTACCATTTATGGTGAAATTTGTTGTTTTTGCAAAACGTATTAGCGCTACAGAAGCAAAATTAAGTGTATTCTGTATGACTGATGATAAAGAAGATAAAACACTCGAACATCAAGAATTCTTTACAGAAATAGCAAAAAGTCGAGATGTTGAAGTACTTGAAGGACAAGGAATTTATTTAGAATTTGTTGGTAATCTAGTACCAGTAATGAAATCTGGCGAACAATTAAATTTAAAATTTTATGCTTTCCGTGAGAATCGTTTATCATTTACGGTACGTGTTAAGGATCAAGAAGAACCATTCGGACGTATAAGTTTTATGAGTGATCCAAAAAAAGCAAAAGGTGATCCACCACAAGTACCAATTTGTACATTGAATGTATCATTAGTTGAACAAAAAATCATTGAAGGGGATAAACAAAGTTTAAGTGCAAGTCAAAAAAGTTTAGATCATAATTATCGTGTTATGATGAATGGTGGTGGTGGTGGTGGCGGTGGTGCATATAATCAAACTGATGAAATTCATAAAGCAGATATTCGACTTTCAGATATTTGTAATCTACTTGAAAATGATTGGGAAAATCTTGCGCATGAACTTAATGTATCAAATGATGATATACAATTAATACGTAAAGATTATCAAGATAAACCATCACAACAAGCAATGGTAATGCTTAGATTATGGTTACAAAAAAATGGACCAAATGCAACTGGTAATACATTAGAACAGGCATTACATAAAATTAAAAGGAGTGATATCGTTGAAAAATGTATTTTCAATTTGGAATTAGTTACTGATGAAATGGAAAAAGCTGTTGCAAAAATGCAATTAGATCAATCTGGATTTGATAATTTAAAAGAGGAATTAGAATTATCATCAACGAAAGATTTAAATTATTCAAAAAACAATGGAAAATATGATGAGAAAAAAGATGATAATGCTGAATTTAATAGTAAAGAGGATGAAACCTGTAAGGAAATAAGTAAGTTACATTTTTTAAATTAAGAAGAAAAAAAAAACGATTTTTTTTATACAAAGATTGTTTTCCATTATGTGTTCTAAAAGTTTTTTCCATATAAAATTTACAAAGCTTCTTAACAATAACTTGAACACTATTGCAATGGAAAAGAAGCTTAAAATTAAAGATAATTTCCAACTATCACATACAAATTTTTACGTTTTGTATTTCTAAAAAAAAAAAGAATTTAAAAAAAATGTATCTTTTTTTTATTTTCAGTCGACAGGGAATTATTGAAACAAAGCTTAAATATAACGGAAAAAAGTGGTGATGGTCAATTATCAACACCACCACCGACACCAATCGATGCAAATAATGTTATGAAGCCAGCATTTGATAGCAAAATACCACCAACAGCCCAACCAGAGGCAACAGATTTAACACATCACGAAGGTAAGCACAGAAATTAATTGAAAAATATATTTTTTTTCCTTATTTTTTCAATTTTTTTTTTAATTTTTAATTTTTGTGAATGTATAATTTTCTTATTTTTAATTTTATTTTGCACTTTAAAATTAAGTGACATATATTTTTTTTTCTTATAAATTTAATTTTTAATTTATTCTGTTTGTTATTTAAAAAACAAAAAGACAAAAATATATGAAAGGGTTCTTTTTTTTTTTCTTGTTTTTTAAATTGTTTTATTGATGGAGTTTTTGTTATAAAAAAATAAATAAAGAGAAATTCTGTTGGGAAAATTTTATTATTATTATTCTTATTTTTTTTTTAAATTATTTTGCAAAATTTAAAGATGACATTTTCACTTATTTTTTTCTTCTACTGTTTCTACTTGTAAATTTTATCTGAAAAAGAAAAAAAAAATACCTAAAGGTAATTGTGAATAATTCTATTTGATACGTTTAATGGTACATTGTGTAAATTCCCTTCTTGTTTATTTATTTTTTTTTTTAGAAATTTTGTCTTAAATTTTAATTTTTTTTAAAAAAAGAAATAAACTTTCTTTATCTTTATCTTTTGTCTTTAATTTTTCTTTCTACTAATGAACAAACAAAAAAATTAAATTTTTAATCATAGTCAAGTGATTATTTTTTTCTTCTGTTTTTGCTTTGAATTTTATTTCTAACTCTTTCGTTAAAAAAAAAAACAATTTTTCTATGCTTTGTAAAATAAAAATAAAAAAAAATAATACAAATCAATTAATCATCGAACAAAAAAATAAAAATAATTCTCTTGACACTCTCTTCTCAATTATTCCTAATTCTTGCCAAAAAAAAAACCCAAACAAACAAACAAAAAAAACAACCAAACTACATAAATTTCTAGATGATTTGAAAAATACATTAAAATTACAAGCACATGATGTAAAAGAAGTAGTAGATATTGCACCAATTACACAATCAACAATAATAACAACAACAACAAAAACCACAGAAATAATAAATGATGTTGATGGTGATAGTATTGGTGATGGTAATAAAAATAATAATGAAAATGATGATCAATGTATCAATGAATTGATATATGATGATGATGATGATGATGATGATGATGGTGATGATGATGAAGAAAATAGTAAAATATCAGCATTATTATTACAAAAATCATCTTCAACACCAATTAAACCGAAAACAATAAAAAAACATTCAAAAATGAGTAATATTATAAAACAGCAATCATCAACAAGACCAAATATTGGTGATATTGAATGGAATTTAAATGAATCAACAACAGAAGGAACTAATTTAACTACAACCACCACAACAACAACAACAACTAAAACAGTGAATAAAAATAATGTTGATGATGATGATAATGAAAATATTATCGTTGTAGAAAAGATTGTAACAGAAAAACAACATGATGATAATATTATATTGGATGATAAAGATTTAAAAGAAATCCTTGATGAATGTAACAAAGAAAATTTAACAAAAGATCAACAATTAATCAATGATAATAATGATGATTTAAATGAGAAAAAAATAATAACAGAAGAGATTTTAATGAATCCAAATGATAATTTAATGACTGTTATTACATCAGAAACAACAATAAAAACAAAAAAAAATTTAACATCTAGTCCAAGTAAAAGTGAATGTGGTGGTATATCAGTAACACCAATTAAAAATATTTTACATGATACAATTTCAGCAATTAATTTAAATTTAAATAGTGAATCAGATGCATCTACTGGTGATTCACCATTTTATTCAAATAAATTAAGTAATAATGCATTACAAAATAAATGTGATATTAATTCAAGTAGTATTAATAAAACATTTGGTTCATCAAGTGATTCAGATATTGCATTACATGAGCCTGGAATTGAATTAAGTGAAGATGAAACAGGTATATTTTGAACATACTTATATATATATTATATATAAATAAACTCTACATAATATACTTATTTAACTTCTGTACATTTGTTTTTCTCAATTTTATTGTTTTTTTTTTTTTTTAAATAAATATTTTTCTATATCTATTTTCTGTTGAAAAATAAAAAAAAAATATTTAATCAAATAAATTGTAAATATTTTAACTTAGTTAATTATTATTAAATTTATTTAACTTTTTTTTTTTACTTTTGTAAAGGAATGATAATTTTTTTTTCTTAGTGCAAAAATCTAGCTTTGTTACTTTTAATTGCTTTTATGCATCAGCAAAGAATTTTTTAAAATAAAAAATGGAAAGTGTTTTTCTTTTTTTTTTTTTTTGTTCTTTTCTAATGATCAAGAATTTTTTTTTTAATTGAAAATTTAAAATAAAAATTCATATGAAATATAAAGCAAAATTGATGATTTTGAAAATTTTGGTGTTCTTATATATAGTTTGTTATAGATAGATATGTTTGTTCTATATATGGAATTTATATTTGCGCTTATTAATAAAAACAGTTGGAAATAATCTAACAACATTTCTTTTGTGAATTCGTAAAATTTTGAAAAACATAATAATTATAAAATAAAAAAGAAGAAAAGAAGCAAAAACATAAAACAAATTGATCACTTTATCCTTGATGTCTTCTTCGATGGCACTTTAATATCAGCTCATAACGAACCATGGTCTCCTTCAACTTCGACCTCAATGTTCTTGTATGTTTAGCAACTCTTTTTCAATTTCTCACTTGTAGCAAATGTCGTTACAGAATAGTCCATCCGATTCGAGGATCAGTTGTCGGTTTCATACAATTTTTGGCATTGACAGGGTGGGTTGCTAGACCAACAGTTGTAGAAGGTAATATACACCATATCTCAGTCGCTACTACTGTCGTTGGTTGGTTATCCAAGAGGCACCGTGAGGAGGTGACAGTTCGGTTTTGAACTCCATCCTTGATATCAGTAAAGTGTTTTTTTTTTCTTTTTTTGAAATAGTTAGTGTTCTTGCTAAAAATTTGAAAAATGCAAACAAAATGCATGAAAGTATCTACATATATGGTCTCTCCATCTACTCATCCCACTGATGATTCACTTAAGTGCTTATGTCCTCGACTTTTTCCCCTATTCCTTTTAAAAGCCATATAGTGCTGTATTTTAAAGAGAACAAATTGTAATAAAAGGATATTTCTACTATTTCATGGCTCATGGGTAAAAAAAAATGATATTCATTGTTTCCAGTGATCAAAATCTAATTTTAATCAAGAATATTATTTCTAAAGTTAAACATTGATTTCGAGAAGTAAGTTATTTACCTTTATTTTCATGTTGCTTACAATTATAATAAATTATTTTTAATTAATATTAACTGATTTCAAATATATTGGTTGTAGGACTAAAACAAACAAAAAAAATATCATAAAAAAAAAATTAATAACAACTTATACCAGTTCGAAAGGTATTCCAATATATTGTATCTATTTTATTTTACCTTTTTCTTTGTATATTAACTTTCTCTCTCTTTCTTTTGGAAATACGATTAAATTTAATGTATATGCATATTTAAATGGTGATGAGACTTTTTTTTTGTTTTTAAAATTTTTATACAAATCATAAATATATATAATTTTTGTAATTTTTTTACTCTTTTGTTTAAAAAATATAAAAAAAAAAAAGTAGTGGAATGTATATAAATAAAATTTATTTGATTTTTCTCTTTTTTAATCTTTTTTACTTAGGAAATTTTATTTTTACTTAATATATTTTATTATTTATTTATTTATTTTTTTTTTTTTTCAATATAGAAGCTGATTTTTATCAAAACAACGAACTGATGACAACGCAAACACCCGATATGGCGATGGGAGCATTTTTAAACGAAAGGTAATTTTCAATAAAATACCACTAGATATAGATTCAGAAATTTCCTTGATTAAAAAGGACTATATAGGCTTATCATTCATCATTTTGGGAAAAAATTTAAAATTTCCTAAAAGTTATCGTCATCTCATTTACCAATTTTTTTTCTACAACAAGTCCATCCAAAAAATATTTAAGATTTCTTTTTAAAAATTTTTTTTTTATTTAATTTGAATTTTTTTCTTTTAACCATTTAATTCTTCAAAAAAAAAACAAAAAAAAAAAAAAAAACAGTGAACCAAAAATTGTGCCTGCAACATCATCGATTACAACTGAAACAACAATTCAACAATCAAACGGTTTAATTAATAATCCTGGACAAGATAATATTGAAAATAATCTACTTAATCTTGGATTAATTAATCTAGAACAACAACAACAGCAACAACAAGATCGTGAAACAATACAAAAAGTCGTGGATCAGTTTATGGCTGAAGAAAGAAAATTTTCTTAAGTAAGAAAAAAAAAAACACATATTACATATTAAAATAAAAAAATGAAAAAAATGAGAAATAAAAACAAACAAAAATGAAAATGAATTTAATTATTTAAAAGATAATAGTTATTATCAATAAAAACGCGAAAATTTAAAAAAAAAATAAGAAGAAGAAATGTTTATTTGACAAGAGAAAAAAAATTTATTTATAGGTCTAACAATAAAAAAAAAAATCGATATTAAATTAAATCTTAAAATTTTCTTTTTATTTATTTTCCTTATGTGTTGTTTTTTTTCTTTTTCTTTTTTTTTTTTTTGCCAAAAAAGCGTAAATAAAAACAACATATATAGTATATGTGTTTAATTCTTTACTATATATCTACATACATATATATTTTTATTAATTAATATTTTAAATTTTTAAATTAAAAACAAGCAAACAACAAAAAAAAAAAAAACAAGAAAAAAAAGAAATCATAGAAAAGAAAGTTCAAATTTATTTAAATTTAAATTTTTATTGAATGTTTTATCTGTCTACAAAGTTAAAAAAAAAATATTTATATACACATACATACATATACATATATATGAATATATTAAAAAAAAAAAAAGTTATAAACGTAGAAAAAAATAAACAATTAAATATTTAATAAGGATTATGACCTTTCAGTTGAGCTAAGATATAAAAAGTTAAAGAACGCAAATCATACTTATATGATATGACCCATGACTTTTCAAATTTTTCGTTTTTGTTTCTTATTTTCATTTATATTATTTTTTAAAGCACCTCTTTTTAGGGAATATCGTAGAAGAAAGCATAGCATAATATTTAAAGTTTTTTTTTTTCAATTAAACAATAGAAAGTAATATAAAATAAAAAAAATAATCACAAAGATTTTTTTTTTTAATAAAATAAGTATCTAAATAAATTGAGTTTATTTGAATTATTTGTATTTTTTTTCTCTTTGTATTTCTTGTAAGATTATTCTTGATTAAATACTTATTTATGAGAAATATTATGAGCTATTTAAATGAATTGTCAATATAATACACAAAAGTATTCGATTGAATGGATGAAAAAAAAAAATTTGGTTTTTCTTCAGTAGATTCATAAGAAATACAAACAAAAGTATCATTTCTTTTTGAATTTTTTTCACATACATATTTCGTAATCATATACAAAAACTTCCAAATATTGTAAGTATCCTTTTTCGGCTTATTTATTTTTTCTTTTAATTTTAATGTTCACTGAAACCACTGAAACTAATGAGATTTATATGAATTTTTTGTACAACATTTTGTACAAATATTTTTTTTTTTTTTTTTTTGATTAACCAAAATAATTGAAACTATAAGTTTCACACCTTTATTATTATTATTTTTTTTGTTTTGTTTATTTAATTTTTTTTTATAATTAACTTTAAACAAAAAGAATATATATATTTTATAATCCGGTGTATAAGTCACAGATTCAGAATAATGTTAAACATTTTTTCTGCGATTTATTTACTATTATTATTATTATTTTTTTTTAAATTAATAATGGAATTATTTATAGTTGAATTTTTTTTTTTTTTTGAATTTTTTTTATCAATAATATTTTTAATTATTTTTTAAATCAATTAGTATCTTGTATACATTTGATTAAGAAAAAAACATACACACACACACATAAACATTTATTTTTACATAATAATATTAATATACATATATACAAATATACATAATAATATTTACAAATAAATATTTTAAAATAAAAAATAAAATTATATTTTTATTTTTTTATATTTTACATAAATAAATCTTTTTTTTATTTTTTTTTATTAAAAACACACACACACACACACATACACATTTTTTTCGCTTTCTCTCTTCTGTCATGATAAATTTTTAAAAAATTTAAACAGAAATCGTTTTATTATATTTACATAAAAAAAAAAACAAAATATTTTTTTTCATATTTTAATTAAACAAAAAAAAAAAAAATTATATTTAATTATGATAAATTTTATTAATTAATTCAATTTGAAATAAAAGCAAAGCGAAAAAATAAAAATAAAAGAAATTATATATTTGTTGATTATATTATTTTATCAATAAAATATCACATATTATTATTATATATTATATAGAATAGACATATATGAAAAAAAAAAGAGTTTAAAATTTAAAAAAAAAATATATATTATAAATAATATTTAAATAAATGTTGTGTAATAAAAAAAAAAATATTTAAAAATATATATTTAAAATAAAGGAAGAAAAAAAAAACAAAGAAAAATAAATCAATTTTTAAGGCCTACATATAATTTTTTTAATTTCTTTCTTTTTTTTTCTTTAGATTTATTACAAAACAAAAATATTTAAAAAAAAAATAATAAAAAATCAATCGAAAATTTCATTAAAATAACGAAAAAATCATTTTAAAGAAGGTGAAATTAAAAAATTATTTCAGAATTTTTTTTTTTAGCGCTCCTTTTTGATAATTTCTATTTTCGGATTAAAACAATCAAAAAAAAAAAATCAAAGGACATTGATTAAAAGGACAAAAAAAAACAACAACAAAATAATGTCCTTTTAAATTCTCAAAAAAAAAAAACATATACATATGTATCACAACAACAACAAAATTCAGATTTATAATAAAAATAGAGAGAATTCGAAAGAAAAAAAAAGTGAATAATAAAAAAAAAAAATTTACTAGAACTAGAAGTAAAAAAAAAAATGATTGAAAGAAATAAAATATAATTATATAAAAATTTAAAATTAATTTAAAAATAAATTATGATAAAATAAAATGTGTAGTTATCTTCTTTTTTTTTCCTATGTGTTTCATTTGTGTATTTGTGTTTTTTTTTTCTTTTCACAAAATTTGCAGCAATTTAAAATAGAAAAACAAAAAAAAGTTCAGAAGTAAAGAAAAAATTAATTTTAATTATTTTATTTAAAAAATAATAAAAAAACAAAGAGAAAATTTTCAAGATAAAAAAATTAATTTAGAAATGAAAAATAAAAAAAAATAAATTATTTGTTCATTCACATGCTTTTATTATTATTATGTATTTTTTGAAGAGAACATAATACACTCAAATTGTATGTGTACTCGAATTTATTCAGATTTTATTTTTTATTTTTTCCTTATGTAATTTTCAAGAAAAATAAAAATAAAGTAAAAAAACAAAAAAACATGAAAAAAGTATATATTTTTTTATTTCATAACTATTTTACCTTTTGCTTCTTTTATTTCATTGAAAACTAAAATCGGTATGGAAAAAAAATCCTTGAAACATTTGAAATCATTCTGCATCTTGAATTACACAAGATAATAAAATGGGTGATAATTTTCGGTTCTATGATATACTATATATAAATGTCATTTTTATTATATGTAGATATATTACCGAGGTTGCACAATGCGAATATGTATAACATTATTTCTCTCCTGTTGGCTTCGCTTTTTGAGAATGAATTGATTCTAAAATGGTTCTTGGAATCAAAATGTAATCAGAAATTTCTTAAAAAATATTTTAATGAAACAAATAAGTTTAAAATCGATTCTAATTCGATTCCTTAGAATCGTGTTGATGTGAAACTGGTTTTAAACTGGTTTTAATTCGATTAAATAGAATCATACATCGGAACAATGCGAAAAAGCGGACATCGTTCATATAAAATAATCGCATTTTCATCAAAAAGGAATCGATTCTTCGATACCAAGAATTGATTTATAATTGATTTAGAAGTGATTTTTGTCTAGCTGGGATATTATAGGTCAATTCTTTTGTAACGCAGAAGACATTTTGTGAGGAATTTTATTTAAAAATTGTTAGATAATAAAAGTGTAAAGACTTGATACTTCTACATTTATTACAATTTACTTTTACCTTTAAAACTATAGAAAATTACTATTTTTTTAACCTTATGTTTTAAATTTATCTGAAAAAATGTCGGTAACGCAGAAGACTCGTACACAACTTTATTATAGTCAAAACCAAAAAAGTTGGGGAATCGTATTATACTAGAAAACCATGCACAGAAAAAAAAATATACTTACACACATTCTTCTTTCGTATATGTATACACAAGTAGATCACTACCACATGTTAAACATGCGAGAAAATACCTCAACTTTTATGATTTTGACTACTATAATACATTCTTAATATTTCCTTTAAGAACTATGTGAATTGTCAAGTATTTAAAAATTGTCCAGTTGTAAGTCCATTCGGTTTTGTTTCGAGATATTCAAGGTTTTATATCTAAGCTGTCATAGAACTTTCATATAATAGCTTAATTTCTGCAGAAAAATTCGAAGGCATAAAATACATAATAACTTTAATATAATAAATAGTTGAAAGGGCATAATGATTTTCATTTAAAAATTACTTTATCTTATTTTTTACCAAAAGTGGACTTACCCCACTTTCAAAATAAACGCCTCAATTGTCACTTTTATAGTTTTATTGTAACACATGTCCTTTAAAAAAGTATTCAATAGAAAACCCATGTAATTGATTTTCTACAATAATCAATAAAAATTTATGAGGACATTCCAGGTAACGCAAAAGACAAAAGAAGGTAACGCAGAAGAAGTAATTAAAATAAAAAATTAAAATGTATATTGTATTTGTAGTATTATACTAAATATCAATGCCGATATCATGTCAGCTGCTTATAAAAACTAAGAATTTTTTTATATTTAGCTATTCTTTTCAACACTTTTCCTGAAGAAAGTGAAAATTTTTGCGTTTTTAGGAGAAAAATAAGCACGACAATAAAGAAAAAAATCAAAAGCACAAAATTAGGCCATACAGTTGTCAATATATCGTATTAAATGATGAATACACATATAGAGTGAAGTATACATAATATGTAAATACATATGTATGTATATAAGTAAGGAAATGTACTACTTATGTATGTACCTACCATTAATAATTACAACAAAATTATAAAATGTTATGTTTTTCAGTAAAGTAAGCGGTGGAAAATGTAAAATAATACTCGTATGAGATTAGTAATATAATTGAAGAAATATAGGTCCAATAATAGTCCAATTGAAGCGCTCCATATCTTCTCGTCATCGTTGAAACGTCTTGATGTTCGTATGTTGATACATATGATGAAAGAAAACGGATTTTGAGCAACATACATATTACAACTTAACTTGTGATATTTTTTAATTGTAAATTGTTCACAATTTCAAAATAATTTTCGTCTCTTTCTTCGGTTACCCAAAAACCAATTAACAACATCTCTGAATGACTACCAGGATTCTTTTTCATTCCTTTGCAATAACTGTCAAAATTTCATCAGTATAGAAAGTTTACGAACCTGAGGGCTCTTTTTCGACTTTTGTCCTATTCATACAAAAAAGGTTGATAAGCCCTAATTACATGTCCAGTAAAATTATAATTTTGAGGTCACCACATATCTGTTGTTTATATTCGTTGTACAAAAAAGAGTTCAAAAGAGATTGCATATTTTCTTACCCTATTGAAATGGATGAAAGAGTATAACTTTATACTTAGTTTTAAGGAATCAATGAATAACCTCCAATCTTATGAATTATGCTGTATATTCAAAGCAGACCAGATTCAGAGCAGATTTTTTTGTTTTTGCTCAACCAAGCACAAAAAGACGACGCTCATCTATTACAACACATGTGGAGCACCCAAGGCTTATCTTGTTTCTTATCTGCCAAAATATTAAAAATATCTTCACCAGCGATGTTATTGGTCGCTTTTTACTGGAAAAAGTTACATATTTCAGCACAAACATAAAATTTATCACCAATTTACGTGACGTTATGTTCTTTTTACTAATACAGTTCCGTAAAAATGACCTATTTTTTGTGATATAAAAATTCATTTGCTAATAAGAAAAACTAATGCACTTTTATGGAAATTAACAACCACCACAGTATTCAGGTAGCCAAAAATCAGTTTTACCTACTAAAAAACTTAACAGATTACAATTTATTGACCTATTTCTCTGACTTCCCCTGTTATTTAAGAAAAAATTAATATCTTGGAAAAAATGTTCTCGATGATTTTCAAAATTGAAAACCATTGAACGGTTATATCTCGAAAACTAAAAGCCATGTAAGCAAAATTCTTTATAAACTTGAAATTAGAAAATCCCAAATTATCAATTTTCAATTGCCAATCAAAGCTCTGTCGGTTTTAATGAAAAATGATAAGGATAACCCTTTTTCGATATATAGTACATACATATATATATTTTTATCCTGATCAAAAACTTTTTTGTCTAAAAAATTAGTTGAACAGATATTTTTCTTTTAGATTTTAATCTAACAAATTTAAAAAGTGTATCCTTTTATCCTTTTATTCAAATATCACTTTTATAAATACCAAAAAAAAGATCTCCTTTATTATAAATCTTTTAAGGAAAATTCAAAAATCATGTTCAACAGTGTCTTTTTTCTTCTAAGAAAGAAAAATTGTTTAAAAGGATGAAAATAAAAGAACTGCTTCTGTTTGGTATTATTTATACCATACATGTATATGTATGTATTTTTCCACACATGATAAATTTACTTTTTCATACCACCTATATATGCACATAATACTGTTACTTTTTTTTCTTCCTTTTTTGATGTTGATACTTATTCAAAAAAAAATAAAAAATAAATAAATAAAAAAAGAAAGACACGAAATAAAATAAATATAAAATTTTCAAGAGTATAAAATTCTAATAAATCTCATCAAAGTAAGCAGAAAATGTTAAAATCTTATTTCTGTTACCGTCAAAGAAAATATTATATGTATACATATACATATACATACATATGTATGTATGTACTTACAAGAAAAAAGAAAAAGAAGAAGAGGAGGAAAAAACTTGAGACTATAAATATAAAATGGGTAAATTGTAGGCGATTTTTATTTAATAAATAATGGGTGGTGTTAAAATTCATCAGACTCATGTCTTCAAACATAAGAAACATTGACTCTGATAAGAAGAATAAAAAGGACTATCATAACAACAACAACAGTAACAGCAGTAACAGCAAAAACAAAAATATACACATACATAATATATATTATTTTATAAAGGAAAAATAACAAGATATAGTAAACATAATTCTTGTATAATATACAGGGTATTTCATATTTCGTGTCTCAAACTAAACAGAGGGTCTATTCTGTTTCGTCGAAAAAATGAGAATGAGAAATTTCCAAAGTTTTTCCCAGTGTTCCGATTCTAATTCAATGAGAAAATGACAAAAACTGTCAAATTATTTTCATATGAGAAAAAAAGTTTCATCACTATATCAGCGTATGAGAATTCTGAAAACAGTGTTTGAAGTGCATTTTTAAATTAATAATTTAAAAAAATAGTCGATTTGGTAACGAAGAAGACATTTTTTATGAGAAATTTAACTAAAAATTGTTGGATAATAAAATTAGAAAAAAAATATTGAATGTTCTCTGAATTTTATTTTCAAATATCAAAAAATTCATATTCAGTATTTTTTTTCTCTAGAATAATTATTAAATTTTTAACTTCGATGAAAAACATTTCAATAAAAAAAAATAAAATAAAGAAAGATGAATTAGGTAGATTCTCTGGTAACGCAGAAGGCAGAAGGATGGTATATCCTGGTGAGAAATGAAAAAAAAAGTATAGAAGGGAGGGGGGATGTTTTGATCTATTCCTAATGGTCACAGAAATATTCAAGGTCAAAGAAAATTTTGTTTTTGACATATTTCAGTATTCGCTCAATGTAGAAAGCTATGCAAAAGTTATTTCTAAATAGAACTTCAGACCTTTCAAAAAATGTTTTTTATAAAGTTTTATGTTAAATGGTTTAAAAGTTATATTGTAACTTAAAATCAAAAATCGTCATTTTTATGTGGAATATCTCGAAAATTTGCCTTATTATTTTTTTAATTTTTTAGTTTAAATGAAAGCTTATTTAATCTATACTATAATGTGGTTATTGCTTTATTACATTATCTGTATCCGTTCAAAAGTTATGAATCATACATATTTTAAAGACGCTTTTTATCAAAATCAGTTAAATTTGTTCTTGTAAAGAAATATTCAATTGTTTTTTGGCATGTTTTATTTTACTCTTCGTGTAGGACTCTTGAATAGGACTTATTTTAGTCCTGAAAAGGACTTATTGTAATCCTGGAAAGGACTAATACCCCTCCCATATATTTTTTTTTTGTCATTTCACACCGAAATCTACTACCCTATGTTTAATTTGGCACACAAACTGTGAAAAACCCAGTATGTACATAGATGAATGAACATCAGATATGAATTTTATTTACTGTATAATTTTTAAATGATGTATGCGTATAACAAGGTGTTCTCTTTAATTGTCGAAGATTGAGAAATGATTCGTGACAAGAAAATAAATTTTATAATATATGTATATATTCACACATACCTATACATAAATTTGTTTTTTTTTCTTATCATACTTATATTTTTTTTATTATGTATTTTATTATTTTCTTTGAGTATACAAGAATGGAAAATAACAACAACAAAAAAAAAAAAAGAAAAAATAATAAGTAAAGGTACAGGGATGTGAATAGAATTTTTAAGGATATTTATTTATTAAAACGTATGTGAAAAGGATCGTATTTATATTGGATGTATGTCGGTATATAAATTTAACATTTTTGATATGTAAATCAAAAATAGCTATTTTTTTATTTGTTGTTGTTAAAGTAAAATATTAGCGAAAAAAAGGAAATGTTTTTTATTTAAATTTTTGTAACATGTACAGTAATTTTTTTTTTTTTGATTTTGTTTTTGTATTTTCATTATTTTTTCAGCTCATATAAAATTTATATGAATCGTAAAAATTATAAAAGCCTAAATATCCATCATTTTTCATCTTTTTTTTATTTTTTATTTTTTTTGTATGTTTTGATTTTCATGTATTCAAATTTCAAATTTAATTTAATTTTCCAGCAAAAACAACAAAACAGAGTATACATACATTAAAAATTAAATCACTCAAATTTCAAGTGATAAAATATTCATTATTTTCTCTAAATGTACAGTTTTTTTGTGTGTGTGTGTGTTTTTTTTTTTTCAAAAGATTTCAATTAAATTTATCTTGAAATAAATGACAGTAACAAAAAATGATATAATAGCAGGTTAATTGCTTTTCCGTGGTAAATGGTAATTTTTGCATATGAAAATTAAAAAAAAAAAAAAACAGGAGGAAGAAGAAAGAAATTGATGTTAATGTTAAAAGGTTTCAGTATATCTATAAAGGTATTTGAATACTTTAAAGAAGAAAAAAAAGTCAAGGAAAATAATTGAAACCAATATCGATTGGTTCTTTAACTAATGCTTTCCACCATCATCATCATCATCATCATCAACATCGTCATTATCATTAGGAATGACCAAGTGATAATTTTTTGCTTTTTTTTTTTTTTTGGTTTGTTATCTCTTCTTGTTTAGGTGGTTATATACCAAAAAGTACAAAAAAATTCTTTTTCTTTTTTTTCTTTTTTACCCTGAAATTGTTATTACTGATGCTGCTTCTGGCTACCTCTTATACTTTCATTTACCATTTTACTGGTGCTCAACATTAAAAGAACCAATCATTGCAGCAGATAATGGTTCTCCTGAAGATATCGTCATCGTGATCATCGTATAGAAGAACTTTAAGTTTATTTTTTTGTTTTTCTCTCTAAATATTGAGTTTTTTTTTTTTTTGTATACATTTAATTTTTCGATATGTATATAAATTCATACATGTGTAGATACTTATTTATTTATTTTTTTTTTGGGTTTGACATTGTTACGTTACATTACATCAATAAAATTTTAAGAACGGACCAAAAATAATATTTGAAAAAAATTAATATAAAAAAAAATAGAAAAAAATTTTGCGCATGTTTTTCATTAAATAAGAGAGTTTAACAAAATTTTATGTATTATATGATCTCTAAAAAATGTTTTTTTTTTCATCCTATTTTGTTGTTGTTTACTTTAGTTGTTATTAGTAAGATATTTTTATTTTTTTATTTTTATTTATTACACATATGTGTGTATGTTATCGTATAATATGATTTAAACATATCCTTGTATAAACTAATTTTAGCAATTTTCTTTTCACAGTTAGAATATTTCTCTTATACATATTTGAAAAGGGAAAGGCGAAAAACAAAATAAAAACAAAATAACTGTTTATTCATTTATTCAGTCTTTTGTTTTTTTCTCTTTACTTTCAATTTACATACTTGTTATTTTTCTTTGTTATTTCAATTAATTTAATTTTTTTTTTCTTTTGATTTTCCAATTTATTTTAATTGGTAACAGAATAACAAAATAAATACGGTAAAGTTAATTATTTCAATCATGAATTAAAATTAATTGACTATTTCAATTATGTTAATTTATTTATTATTATTTTTTTTTTTATTTTTGTATAAATTGTATCGAAATTTCTTTAAGAAGACAAAAAAGTAACAAAAAAAAACAGAAAGAAAAAAACAAAACTATAAAAATTACGGTTTTCAATTAGAAAATTTTTGCCATTTTCAGTATAATGTATCTTTTATTCATCTTTCTTTTTTTTTATTTTGGGTTATTTGCTATTTTGTTTTTCGTTTTATATTTTTTTTCCCTTAAAATCTGAACATTACTGGTCATTGTTATTACTCTCTTTTTTTCTAATTTTTCCTTTATTTTATTTTTTTATTATTTTTTTGGTAGTGTAAAAGTACTATATTTAGTAAAATAATGTTTTGGTAGCCGAAGGACATATAATAATAAACATTAGAAAAAAAAAAAAAAGAAGAAGCTGTAATAACAACAAGAACAACAATAGAAGAATAAAGAAAAAAACAAAAGATTATTATATCGATGGTATAAAATATTTTGTAACACAAAATATCTAGAAACAACCATACAAAAGAAGTAGCAACAGCCAAAAGCAGCATCATTTTGTGTACCATTAAAGAATAGATATATTTTCTCTAACATAAAATCAACACAATCATCATACATACATATATGTACATATACCACACTCCTCCCTACCTCATCCGACCACTATCATCATTATCATCATCATCATCATCATCATCGTCATCATTTACATCAAAAAGCTCTTTTATAACCATTACTCCTCCGCACAATATAATACAATACCGATAAAAAGAAAGAAGAAAATAAAAGCAGCAAGAAAATCTTCTACACAACATGGTTATTTTTGTTGTTGTCTCTTGCGCTACATACATATTCATTTATCCTAAAAATATATATCTGTGTATATGATGCTTTTTACTTCTACTTTTATTTTTTTTTTTTTTGTTTTGTTAGAAGGATACTTTTTAGAGAATCAAAAAAAAAAAAGTATATATATACCAGAAGGATGTTACTCTTTGAAAATTTATGAAAGAACCAAATACCAATTGGTTTTCATAAAGTAAATCACGTACATTTAGTTTTGATTTTTTAGTTAAATAGAAAATAAAGAAAATAGATTTTGTTTTTGTCGATCATACAAAAAGTGAAAAGATTTTTTTTTATTTTTTTAATTTCAATTTTTTTTTTCTTTTTGACTGTTAATTATTTAATTTTAAGTGTTGTTTTTTTAAGAAAAAAAAATATATAATACACAAAAAATAAATGAGTGATAAACAGTAATAATATAAAAAAAAATGTTTTAAATTATTAAAGAAAAAAAAAACAATAATTAAAAATTTTGTATAAAGTGTTTTTTTTTTTTTCTTGAAATTATTTCGTAATCAAGAACTTTCTTCTCTTAATTTGATAAAATTTCACAGTAAAAGTTATTTTCTAATTACGAAATTATGTTAATTTTATAATAGACGAATAAAAAATAAAACACAACGAATTTGTTTAAAATGAAATTTTTTTTTAATGAGTTTAAAAAATTTTTTATAATTATCTTTCGAGAATTTTTGTTTTCGTCATGTTTTAAATTATGAAATCTTAAGAATAAAAAAAAAAAAAAATAGAAAATCATAATTGTTTAATTTTAGAAACTTTTTCAAAATTTTTTAAATAACAAAAATCTATATAAAAAACGAAAATTTAACATAGTTTTTCATAGTTTAACAGTGAATGTTAATTTTAATATGAGGCCTCCTATATTTTTCATGTTTTTTTACAATTCAAAAAAAAAAAAACAACAATAAAAACATAAAATTAAATTTGTCTAGTGTTTCGTTTGTCTAAAATGTGAACTAGTGAAAAATTATTTAAAAAAAAAAAAATCAAGTAATTAATTAATTAAATTTTTCAATTTTTCTACTTATAAGTAATTTTTTTTTATCTTTCAAACAAACGAACAGATAATTTTCAAAATAAAAAATTTAAAATAAAATAAAATAAAAAATAAAAATGAATTTATTATTGCATTTATGGCTTGTATTAATATTTTCGGTATTTGATTTAATTATAAATTTTTTAAATTTAAATAAAAATTCAAAAAATCATAATTATTTAATAATAAATAAATGTATAAGTGATAAATTATCAATGGATTATGAAGGTAAATTAATACGTACTCGTGGTGATATTATATTGGGTGGTATATTTCCAATGCATGAGCATAGTATGAATGACCTTGATTATCCATGTGGTGCTGTTAAAGAAGAAAAAGGTATACAACGTTTAGAAGCAATGTTATATGCAATGGATTTAATTAATACAAATCCAAATATATTACCAAATATAACATTAGGTGCATTAATTATTGATTCATGTAGTAGTGATACATTTGCATTAGAACAATCAATGGAATTTGTACGTTTTTACATGAATCAGGTAAATATATCATTTATGTACATATATATATTTTTTTCTTTACAATATAATTTTTCAAATAAATAATTTCTTTTTTCTTTTGAAAAGATTTCTTCCTTTTTTCTTTTTTTTTAAGTAGAATATATATTCAAGATTTTATATTTTGTTTCTTATTTTAAATAAAAAAAAATAAAAATAAAAACAATAAATAACTAAACAAAATTCACATAAAATCCATAGACACATTGGCGGCAAGGATATGCGGATTTTATTTACTTATTAAATTAAATAGAAAAAAAACACAAAAAAAAATATTATACTTAATCCCAACTCCCCAAAAATTGTCTTCTTAAAAAAAAAAAAGCAAAACCATAATAAAAGTTAAAAAAAATAAAAACAAAAAAAACAAAAACTAGATTATAATTTTATGAAATCAAAAAACGAAAAACAAAAAAAAAAACAGTAGTTTTTGAAAGAAAAAAAAAATAAATAAATAAATCTAACGATTATTATTTGTCCGTGGATTTATTTAAATAATGTTCTTTATTAACTTGACTCTTATATATTATATGTTTTTATTGTGTACGGATAAACATATACATAGTACATATATGTGTGTGCTTTTTTTCGTTGTCTCTTCTGTTTATTATTATTTATTGTGCGTACACACATTAAATAATATATACAAATACTATGGTTTTTTATTTTTTATTTTTTAAATGTCATATATTCTGTTGTTTGCCTATTTTCTCTCAATTTTTCATTTGTTTTATTTTTTTTTTTATTTTTTCAATGTTAATGAAATATTCATGGGATATCATCATCATTATTAAATAATTTATTAGCATATAAATAATATTTATGTTTTTGAAGGATATCAAAAATAAATGTTATTAATTTAAATTTATAATTCAATTTATAAAGTTATGTACATATATTAATATGAATTTTGTTGTTACTGTTTTGTTTTTTTTTTGTTGTTGTTGATATTTTTGTTTTTATCCTTATTATTATTGTGTTTGTTATTATTTTGATTTATATACATTTTGTTATTTTTTTATTTAAAATCAATATTTTTAAGCCACAGAAAAGAAACAAAAAAAAAAAATTAGAAAGGAAGTAATTATTTAATAATGCCTTGAAAATATTTTGATTTGTCATGAAATTAAAAGAGGATAGCTATTTTCTAAATAAATAAATTAAATGGAAAAAATCATGAAATGAAAGGTCAAATGAAATTTTAGAATGATTTAACAATTTTCGGGACAGAAGATCATTTTTATTTATTTTTATTTTCTTATTTTTTTTAAAAAAATTTTCAAGTTAGGAAAGATATTATTCGAACACACATACATACATATTTCCATTTGTTCAATGAAAATTTAAAGAGTATAAGTTAAGGATATTTTATTGTATTGTAAATGATAAAATACACTTTTTACGCTTAGCTGAGCGTTCTATTTGGCAATAATAAGATAGTAAGAAATCAAGAGAACAACAAAAAAAAAAAAAAAGAAAGAAGAACTGTTTAAGCTATTAAAAGTGAAATTTTGAAGCCGATGTATTTATTTTTATGGAAGATATACCAAATCAAATACGACTTTATATAAAAAAATTGCTCTGCACAAATAATTATGAACAGCACTGTACAAATCTATTTTTATAACAATCACACCACATAAATACTTATATACTTATATACTTATCGTGAGGCATGAATGATGTTATTATAGTCGTATAATAATAAAATATTCAAAAATCAAAATTTTTCCTAGATTCTATGATATTTATTTCCTGTAGAAAGCAAAAATAAAATCAAAAAAAATCGCGATTCTTGGCATTATTTTACGGTATCAAAGAAACAAAAGTGAAAAATTATATATATTATCACTTTTTTATCATCATTATTTATAAAATACAAAAATATATACATATATATAATAAATAAGTAAATACTTATAAACACAACTTATAAAATACATATATTTATGTACAAATACATATAATCATAGTACATATGTATATAGTATACATACATATATATATATATATTTTAAGTATTATTTATTTCTTTTTAATTACACAGGAAATATTTTGCTGTATTAAAAATATTCTTCTTTTGAAAATCGATGAAGCTTATCTAATTAGATAACATTCTGTATGTGTTAGCTGGTTTTTTTTTCTTGTTTTTTCATCTTTCTTTCTTCCTTTGTTTATTTTTATTATTATTATTTTCTTTATTGGATATTATTTTTGCTAAATATATATGCACATATATTTCACAGCATTTGTATTTAGGAATTTTACAAAAAACAAAAATAAAAAACGAAGACCAAAAAGAAAAATCAATCAGAAAACGGCAAAAAAAAAGTTGTTTTTTTTTCCTTATTTACATGGAAAATTAAATAAATTATAGAAGAAAAAAAAACAAAACAAACAACTTCTTTTTTTACGCTTTGTTAGAAGAAGGCAAATTTAATTTAATATTCGCAAGTTCATTAGAAGAAGTTTTATTTTTTATTTTTTATTTTTTTTAAATAAAACAAAATATAAAAAAGATTAGACAAACAAAATTTAAAAAAAAAAAAAATTAAGGAAAGAAAAAAGAAAACTTATCCATTAATTTACACTTATTGCCTTTTTTCATTTTTTTTTTATCTGTTCTTAATTTGATTTTAATGAATTTCTTTTTCTTGTGAAAATATTTTCCCTTTATTTGGGTAGAAAGAAAAAACAATGAAGGATTTAAAAAAAATAAAAAAATTTTGTACAAACAT
Source organism: Bombylius major (assembly GCA_932526495.1). Taxonomy (NCBI): domain Eukaryota; kingdom Metazoa; phylum Arthropoda; class Insecta; order Diptera; family Bombyliidae; genus Bombylius; species Bombylius major. Next base: position 29,802,409 of record OW052046.1, on the reverse strand, counting down.
GATTTTCCTTTTTATTTGTATTTTTAGATTAAAAATAAAAAAGAAAAAAACAATTAGTTTCGATATAAATTTTTTCCTTTCTAATTGTTTTTTTTTTTTTTTGTTTGTTCGATTTCTTATTTTCTTATTATTATTTTTATCTTTTTTTTTTCTTGTTTAATCTAATAAACAGGATATGAGTGAATATAAATGTGAAAATGATAAACCGCCAATTTTTATACCACATAAACCTGTAACGGGTGTTATTGGAGCATCATTTAGTGTTGTATCAATTATGGTTGCAAATATTTTACGACTTTTCAAGGTAAATCGAATATCATGCGATTTGAATTTTTGTTTTTTATCTTTTTAGTTTTTTTTTTTTTTTTTTTATTTATTAAATTATTTTATTTTTAGATACCTCAAATAAGTTATGCATCAACTTCAACTGAACTTTCTGATAAATCAAGATTTGAATATTTTAGTCGTGTTGTACCACCAGATAATTTTCAAGCTCAAGCAATGGCTGAAATTGTACAAGCACTTAATTGGCATTATGTTAGTACGGTTGCTGTTGAAGGTGATTACGGTGAAAAGGTATTATTAATATAATTTGAAATTTAAATGTAAGGGAATCCTATTACCAAAATTAATTTGTTTTAAATCTGTGAAAAAAGAAAAAAAACCTTATGTATAAATTATTTAAAGAAAAATATAAAAAAATAAAACTTTAATAGGCTACTTCTTTGCTATCCTCATACAAACTGAAAAAGTTACAAGGAACCTTTTTATTTTCTTATTTAATAAAAATCTTATTTTAATAACATGTATCTTTCTTTAAAATTGGTGATTTTTGTAGCTAAATGTCTTATAAAATATATTATTAAAAAATATCTTTTATTTTTTTTAATCCTTTTTCTTGAAAACTTTTTAAAAAAAAAAAAAAAAAAAAAAAAAAAATATGAATACAGGGTATAGCATCATTTATGGCTGCAGCTGCTGCATTAGATATTTGTGTTGCGGTTAGTGAGAAAGTTTCAAGAAATGCTAAAACAGAAGATTTCGATAGAATTATTCAAAATTTAAGTAATAAAAATAATGCAAGAGCCGTTATAATGTTCGTGGATGAAGATAATGTCAGGTAGGTTTGAAATTTTTATTCCTCTATTTTGTATCTTTTTTTTTTCTTTTTCATTTCAAATATATATATGTACATATATTTTTTTTAAAAATTGTTTTTCAATTTTTCTTCCTATTTCCGGTCTTTCATTATTTGTTTTTCCTCTTTCTAATTACAAATTTCAAACACATGTGAAAAATGAAAACTACAAAAAACCAATTTAATAACCGGAAAATAACTAAAACTAAAAAATGCATATAAATTAAAAACAAAAAAAAAAATAAATAAATAAAAAATAACGCACTACATTCATATAAAATAGGAAACTACTTCAGGCAAGTATTCGTGCAAATAAAACAAATTATTTTTATTGGGTTGGTAGTGATTCATGGGGTGCAAAAGTTTATCCTGTACGTGATCAAGAATTTGCTGCTGTAAATGCAATTACAATTTTACCACATCGTACAAATCTTGTTGGTAAATAAAAATTACTTTTTTATTCGTTGTATGTATATTTGCTTGTTATTCATATTAATCTTTTTTTTTTTCTTTCTCTCATACATTTCCATAAATTTTTTTCTGCTTTTATGTTTGTTTGTTGTTGTTTTTTTTTTTATTTCCTTCATTGTAATTTCATTCATCCTCACAGAATAAAAAAAATGAACTTCTAAATAAACATTTTACCTTTTTTTTCGTTTTTGTTTTTTCACCCATTACACTAAACATTCCTACTCTCATCAAGGTTTTTTTTTTTCTAGATTTCTCCCTTGTGTGTACTTTACATATTTAAAGGGTTATACACCGGAATGTACATTGTTTTAATTTATTTAGTGAAACAAAAAATAAATAAAACATTTTGCTTTTATGATATAATTTTTTTCTACATTTTTTTTTTCCCCTTTTTTTTATATTTTTGTTTTGCAAAAAATAAGAAATAACAATAATAATAAAAAATAAGAAGTTTAAAACAAATAAGAAAATAAATATATAAAAAAAAGAACACAAAACAAATAAAAATGAAAAAAGTACTAACGGTAACAAAAAGGACAATGGCTATGATAAAATCTTTATGATAAACATTTCAAAACATTGAACTATAAAATAAAATAATAGAAAATAAAATTTATAAAAAAAAAATAATAAAAACAAAAATTGGCAAAGAAACACAAATAATCGGCAAATACCTATACACATATATCGGAAAATGTGATAACCCTTTTTATTTTTCTCATTTCATCTGTTTTGTTAGTGCGTGTGTGTGTTTTTTTTCTTTTCATTTTTCATTTTCTATTTTTCAACAAAAAAAAAAAAATATAAAATCACATCTTAAATGGTATTTTAAATAGGTTAATCATAGAATACGAATTTTTATTTTCTTATTTTTTCTATGTATTTTTTTTTCTGTTGTTGTTGTCGTTTGCTTTGTTATTTCGATACCCAAAAATAAAGCAAAACAAAATAACAAAAGCACAAAAAAAAAAGAAGTAAAATATACCTTGGGGAAGAAACATAATATATACAAGATTTTTATTTATGATCAAAGTTTGTTTTTATGTTTATTATTGTTATCAAATTATAAAAATCATCAATAAAAAAAGCCTATTTTTTATTTATATACTCGTGTTTTTTTTTTTTTAAATAATAAAATTCAAACTTAAAATATTTACTGTTATAATGTATGTACATACATACGTGTGTATTTTTGCTGCTATATTATTATCCTTATTTTCTTTTGTATTATTCATTATGTACCTATACGTGATGTATAATTATAAAATTAGTTTCTAAGTTGATTTTGTTGTTGTTGTTGTTTTTGTTCGAAATTAATAAAATATGAGTTTGTTTTCAAAATATCACATATAGAAGTAATCCTTTTTGGATTTAATTTTGTATTATATCCTTTAAATTGTATTGTATTTTTGTTTTTAAACTTTTTTTTTTCTCGTTCTTAATTCACGTAAAAGGTTTTGATAATTATTATCAAAGTTTAAGACCAAAATTGGAATATCATAATTGTAATCAAAATGGTAAAAATTTACCACATCCAGAACATTCAGAATTATTTATAAATTGTCGTAATATATGGTTTAATGAATTTTGGAGTCAACATAATAAATGTAGTTTTGATAGAAATTCAAGTAATCAATGTACAGGATTTGAATCAATAACAGGATATGAACAAGAAGGACTTGTACCATTTGTAGGTAAGTTTTAAAAATTTGTTTAAAAAAAACATGACTGTTGGAAATTTTAAGGAATTGTTTAAAAACAAAACAAAGAAAAAAAAAAATGCTTATATGTACCTATATATTAAATTTGAATAGTTGATGCTGTTTATGCAATGGCCTATGCAATACATAATTTTTATGAGAATGAATGTGAAGAACCATGGAGTAATTGTGAAGCACCATTAGGGCAAATGTTATTAAAATATATTCGTAATGTATCATTTACTGGGCAACAAGGTACTGAAGTAAGTATTATGGGTTGAAAAAATCAATTTAATAATGAGAAATTTTGATATGAAATTATATTTTCTCTGCCACAGGTTCATTTTAATGAAGACGGTGATGCTTATGGTTTTTATAGCATTTATCAGTATCAGTTTAATGAGAGATATGATTATGTGCAAGTTGGTACATGGAAACAAGGGTAAGATTAAGATTTACAAATTTCTTACTAATTGTATAAAATTCGTTTTAAAAAAAATCCCTTTCTTTCGGTACGATATCACCTATGTAATTTTATATTTTCTTGAAAGATAAAATTCTTTAACTTATTTTTCTCGATTTTATCGTTTTATTTACCATTTCCATTATTAGACTAAGTTTGAATCTTGATCGTTTAAAATGGGATAATTCGTTAAGTAAACTTGTATGCAGTGATCCATGTCCTTTAGGTCATGTACGTAATTTTCAAGATCAATGTTGTTGGTCGTGTGTACGTTGCCGTGAGGATGCATACGTTAATAATGATACATGTAGAACATGTTTACCAGGATGGGCACCGAATGCAAATCGTACATCATGTTATAAATTAACACCACAGGTTATCGATTGGAGAAGTCCATGGGCATTGGTACCAATTCTTTTTTCATCGATTGGAATTATTTGTACAATTTTCACAACTGTCATATTTATTGCGTACGTAAAATATATAAATAAAAAAGTTATTTTCTTTATTTTTTTAATTTTAATTTTTTTTTTTTTTTTTTTTTTTTTGTCATAAAGATTTAATCGTACACCAGTAATAATGGCATCTGGACGTGAATTATGTTATGTACTATTGAGCGGTATAACATGCTGTTATTGTACAACATTCGTTATATTAGCACCACCAAGTGTTGTATGCTGTACATTATTACGTATTAGTTTAGGTTTGGGTTTAAGTATTTGTTATGCAGCAATATTTATAAAAACAAATCGTATATCAAGAATTTTTAATTCTGGTGTTAAAAGTGTTACAAGACCACTTTATATATCACCACAATCACAAATTTGGTTCTCAATAAGTAAGTTGTTTATTTGAAATTTTACCAAATATAGATATATCATTTTAAATATCCTTATAAATGTATCCTTGAATATCTATAACTATATAAACTAATTTTTTTTTTTTCCATAAATTTATTATGTATTTTTTTTTACAGTTTTAGTAAGCATTCAATTAATTGGTTCAATAGCATGGTCATTCATTGAAATTCCTGATGTAAAAGAAATTCATCCATATCCTTTAACAGCTGTATTAACATGTAAAGTTTCATCGTATTCTTTAGCATTATCATTAATTTATAATATCATATTAATTGCATTATGTACAATTTATGCATTTAAAACACGAAAAATTCCAGAAAATTTCAATGAAGCCAAATATATTGGATTCACAATGTATTCAACATGTATTGTATGGTTAGCATTTTTACCAATTTATTTTGGTACAAGAAATGATTATCAGGTGTGTTGAAATTATACCAAAAAAAAAAAAAAAGGATAGATAACCAATTCAAAGTATTGGTATTTTATTTAATTTTTAATCTCTTTTCCTTTTTTTTTTTTTGTTGTTTTTCTTTCAAAAAGATTCAACTATCTAGTTTATGCATGTGCATAAATATTAGTGCAACTGCAATTTTATTTTGTCTTCTTGGACCTAAAGTATTTTTGGTATTATTTCAACCTTATAAAAATGTACGGCCAGGAACAGGAACAAATGGAAATCAGGTAAATTTTTTTCCCTTGTTTAAATTCACCTTTAATTTTTAAGTTATTCAGAATCTTCATTGTTCTTCAAGTTCCTTCCTTTTGTTATAATATATTTTTTGAATTTTTTTATTTCTTTTGTAAATATAGCAACTTACAATGTTACCAGATAAACGTCCAGATACTGTAAATCCAATTCGATTTACACGTTATACACATGTCAGTACAAGTGGCGGAGGTGGTGGTAGTGGTAGTGGTGGTGGTGGTGGTGGTGTTAGTGGCATTATTCATCAACAATCTATTACAGATAGTTCACAAGCTTTACAAACGATTCGATCTCCATCAGTGACAATTTCAGACAGTACAGTTATAGCTGAAAGTCGTTTTGATAAGAACATAACAACAATTTCATTAAATGTTGAATCAAGTTCCTCAAAGTAAGTTTCCTTTTTTTTCTTTTCATAAAATTTATACAAAGAATAAAACAATCTGAACTTTTGTCCGTATTCCATTTTTCGTTTTTAAATTTAAAAAAAAAAATACACACACAAACACACATGAAAGACTTAATGCAAAAGAAATGTAAAAACTAAAAAAGGAATACCAAGGATATTATGGTCAAGATGCAAAAAAAAAAAAAAACATGGGTGTAAAGAGTGAGAAGGAAAGAAGATAATTTATAATTATTATGTGACATCTGAAAAACATATGTATTATTTTTTTTTTTTTATTAATAAAAAGAAAATTTAGTAAAACAAAATTGCTTACCTAAATAAATTTTACGCTCATAAAAAATTAATGCTAAAAGATAGTCAAGGAATTAAAAATTTAATGAGTTTTGTTTTTTTATTTTATTATTATTATTATATTTATATTTTTTTTTTTTTTTGTTAATTGTTAATTTATTTTTTAACAGAGAATGTATACTTATATTCCGTCCACTTGGAAAACAATCTATGATATAATGAGAAAAAAGAAATATATAGTAGAAAAAATTAATAATAATTCAAAAAAAAACAAATAAGAACATCCTGAAAAATAAAAAAAAATTAAAAAAATAAAAGTTGCTGCAGAATGCATAATTTATTTTTATTTTTAATTGTGTGTGTCAAAATTCAATTATGAGTGTGATATATAAATGTGGAATTGAAAAATAATACAAAAAAAAATAATAATAATAATACATAATTACAATTTTAATAAAATAACAGCAATTAGAAGAAATTCCATACTTTTTGAAATAAAATACAATGAATAGAATCTTGTTCAGAATAATTTTAAATATCACAAAAGATATCTGAAATTTTCATAGCCGCATAACAATCTAAAATCGACTGTTCTCTATTGAATTTTAGACATAACAGTTCTTCAAAATATCTTCAATATTTTAAATTCCTTCTATTTAAAAAAATAAATGTTTTTTAAGAATTTTCTTTTGAACCTCGTTCTTTAGAAAATCTTCAATATCTTAAATTCTCTTCTTTTTTTTTTTTTTAATTGAACCTCGTGAAGAAAAAAAAAAAGTTCAACAAACCACTCAAATAAACTTTCTTATTATTCAATTTCTTTTTTTTTTTAACTAAATTCTTTTCTTATATGTATGTCTCAACTTTCAAATTATTATTTTTTTAAAAATAGTCGAATCATTTTTCAGGCTTGATGAATAACAAAATTTAAACAAACAAAAAAAATATTGTTTTACAAAGAGAAAAAATAAATATATTGTCATGTTAGACGAATTGTATTCAAATTTTATTGAAAATTAAATTGAGAAAACAAAAAAGTTAGTGAAATAATTAAAAAATAAATAATATATAAAAACTCAACTAATTAATTAATTAATAAAATTTAAACTAAAAAAAAAAAACACATTATACAAAAATATCATAAAAAATATTTAAGAATTATTGCGAAGGAAAAAAAAAAGAGAAATAAAAGAATTAATTAAATTATTTAATAATTTGTTAAAAATCAAAAAAAAAAACTTAAATTGTTAAAAAAAATACATACTTCTTAATTAAAAAGTTGAAAAAAAAAAATAATAAAATACAGAAAATTAAACAATTAATAAAATATCATTCAGATTCAATTAAATTGAAATGAAAAAAATAATAATAATTAACTAGAAGACAATTTTATAATTTTTTTGCGAGAATGAAAAATCTACAATCCATAATATTATTATTTATTCTTTAATTTTTAAAGTTTCAAATTTAAAAATAATCTCTATTTTTTTTTTTTTTTAAATTAAATAAATGGCTCAATTTATTCAAAATAGTCCATTTTTTTTTCTTCATATTAAATAAAATCATACATTATCGCATGTGATCAGAATTTTCAATTAAAATAAAAACTAATTTATTAATTACTTAATTTCTCCATGCTCAAAGTGTTAAATTATAGTGTTAACTACACAACTACTATAAAAATAATATTTCTAGACTTTTTGAAAGTATACACTTGATATTTTGTAATTTATATATTTACATACATATGTACATATACGCTCACACACTCATACATAATATATGTATGTATGTCCTATATATCAACGCATTTATTGATTTTCTAGCCATTTTATAAGTATACCTATACAATTATATGTATACACACATATAATAAGCCATATTTGTTGTTATTTTATTTAACATTGCTCTGCAAATAATAATTGAAAAAATATTTTTCATAAAAATAGGATTTCATTCTAGGAAGACTTAAAATCTAATATACATACATATACATAAATTTAACATAAGTATATTACCTATATGTGTATATGTGTATGTATTCAAAAAAAAAAAAAACTATATGTACTCAAATGTAGCTATATCTATAAATATTGCGTGATTTAATTGTGAATGTAATTTTAAGTGAAAATAATTACCATATAATTAAGTATGTAATATGATAATTTAGTGAAAATTGTTGTTGTTTTTTTTTTTTAATTTCTTAATTATTATATAAGCTGCTTAGCAGTGTGTAAAATGATATTTATATACGAAAATAACTTTGTATATGTATCTCGTTATATACTTATATGCTTCCGTCCATATATATTGTTGATTTTGCATGTTTATTTGACTTTTTTTTTTTTTTTCTTGTTTCGTAATTCATTTTCTATAGAAAATCTATAGATTTGTTATTTTAGATACTTTTTTCTTGAAAATGTATAAAAAAATTTTTTTTGTATAGCTAATTTTTATGTTTTGTTTTATTTTAATTTTATTGAAATTTTATATAAAAATTTTTATGTGAGTTTTGCCTAAGGAACAAAATAAAATAAAATAATAATAAAAATAATAATAACTATAAAGACTATATGTGTTGTATTTATTGCAAAATAATAAAATATATACATAGGTATACTTATTATATACATTATATATATTATTAATTAAATAAATATTCAATTAAGAAAAAAAAAAGAGAAAAAACATTCAGAATAATTATTAAATAAATAATATTATACACATATATACATACATAATTACTCGTATATGTATACATGCATACAATATTATATACATACATTTAGATTTGATGTCGATTTCATCATTCTACATACATATATTTGATGTGCTTATATAGAAAATATATAAAAATATTGTATTATGAGAAAAAATATTACTATGTAGGTAATTTAAAAAAAATCTTATCAAAAACAAAGATAAAATGTGCTTTTTTTTTCGAAACCATATAAAGTCAGTAAAACAAAAAAACAATTGCATTTTGGATGTTATCATTTTTAGTGTACAATAAATTAAATGAAAAATAAAACATACATATGTGAAAGGTTTTTACAAATCAAACTATTTTAATAGAAAAAATAATGGCACAGATAATTAATCAATAAAAATTTCGAAGAAAAAAAACTTACACTTATCAGTATGTTCCTTTGACGTGAAGGAGATACTTTTAAGTACATTTTTTTTTAGCAATGATAAAATTCTTACAAAAGGACAAGTGAAATTATTTCACAAGTGAACAAAATGCAACCAAAATATGTGACATGACATGGCGTTAATTGACACGAATCATGAATTAACAATAATTAGAAAGTGTTTATAAACGCAAAATTTTAGTAAAGGTTTAAACCACCTTAATTTTTTAAAATTGTTAGTCACGTCACAGGAACAACGAACTATAATGATTTATTTGTGTCTTCCTAAATACTATACAAAAAACCTAAAACTAATATTGATATCATAAGAAACAATGTCCTGAATGATGAAATAATTTAAGAAGAAATCAATATAAAATCCTCTACAATGTTGTAATTTTAACAAAAATAAATAAAGAAATAAAATAAAAACAGGTCAAAATGTATAAAATAATAAAATTAGAAATTATTTCCATAAAAACATAAAGATACTTTTAAGAATGTAAAAAATTATTTTAATCACACATACAATATTATGTATTTGCAGTTATTCCATAAGAACAAAAATAAAGAAGAAATTTCTTGTTTTGAAACAAACCAAAAAAAAAAAAAAAAAAACTTTTAGCCATAAGAAATATTAAACAGCAATTTTAAGTGTTAATTTTTTGAAAAATCTTTTAAAGGAAAAACAAAACAAAAAATTAAACAAAGAAAAAATTAAACAATAATCACGATTGTATTTTTTTATGATGACAAAAAATAATATTACATTACAAATTTTGAATGCAGGGTACAATTCTACCATTTTAATAAATACAATATTTACAATTATCACAAAAAAATTTAAATAGACAGACAGACACAGAAAAAAGAAAAACAAAAAATAAAATAAACATTTTTCTTGAAGAGCTTAGAAATCATTGAATATTTTTCCTTACCTCAGAAAATACAAAAATTTATTTTTTATGGAAAAAATTTAATAGCCAAAAAAAAGTACAAGATTTCATTTTATTTTTTTCATAAATTTATTCACTAAAAAAATTCAAATGAATTTATTCACATTTGTTTTTTTTTCTTCATAGAATGAACAAAAATATAAAAAAAAACGAAATTTTAAATTCATACAATAAATCAAATAAATGCACCTACCCCACAGATCCTTTAAAAATGATTTTTTTTTTTTGTCATGGTAAATACTCACGTTAATTGATATGCCAATACTTTTAATAAATTTTTAATTTTGAAATTTGCAAAATGTATATAATATTTAAACAAAATATAATTAAATACAATTACAATACAACTTACATTTTGAAATAATAAAAAAATAATTAAAAATTAAAAGTATTTTGATCTCTTATACTCCTAGAATTTATTGAATACATATAACGTTTACTTTGAAAAAAAAGCAATCACATTTTTAAAAAAAAGTAAATACATATGTACATAAGTATTTATATATGGGAATGAATAAATATAGATAAATAGTATTTAAAAAAAAAAAATGGCAATAAAAATACTTTTAAAACGTTCTTTAAAATATTCAAAAAAGAATTTTTGTTTTCAAGAATTTGAAAAAAAAAAAACAAACATTTATCATTAATTCCATAAACAATAGATTAATATTATGTGTGTAATTTTTAATTAGAAAAATTGAAAAATAGAAAAAACAAAACTATAAGGAAAATATTAACATTCAAATTTCATGTTCCCACCGAAACATAAAAATATTACAAAAACACAAAAAAAAAAAATTATTATGTAAGCACATTTTCGTCAAAAATCAATTTTCAAATTTGAATATCTCTGGACCCCGCTGTGATGCAAATAACTTGAAATTTTTTACACGAAATTCTTCTCGTCATTCTGTACAAAAGTCTTGTTTGAACAAAAAAAAATCCCTGCAACAGGGAGTGTACTACAAAGCTCCAAAGAAAAAAACTCCTTTCATCTATGTTAAGGATATTTTTGTAGAACTTTTTGTAACTTTAAAAAAGTATGTTTTCAGAGAAGTAGGAAGTTGAAATTTGGCCCGGATATTTCTTGAAAGGCTTTCTTCTAAACAAATTTTAAACGAAAAAAATTCGTCTACTAGGGTAAAAGTTATAGAGTAAAATTCCTAAAAACGTCATTTTTAAAAAATCAGCGTTTTTTTTTCTTCTGCTGCTATCCCCCTTATTTTTACACTTTTTCAAACTATCTATATATCTATAACTTTTTATTTTATTCAAATCCGTGTGAAAGAATCCGATATATAATAGCCCAAATTTAACAAATTCAACCTTTCCCATACAAAATTATGGAAAATTGAAAATGATTTTTTTCACACTTTGGAAATTTCAACTTCCTACTTCTCCAGGAACATAATTTTTCAAAAGGACCAAAAAGACTACAAAAATGTCTTTAACATTGATTGGCGTATATAAAATTAAAAATAGATCGGAGTTTAAAATTTTCAATGATAAAAATTAAAGGAATTTTCTAGATTCTAATTTAGTACAAAATTAAACAAAAAACAACAACAACAAAACAATATTATTACGAAATAATGGACAAAAAATTAACAAACTGCCTAAAAAATTGAAACTATAAGTAGAAATTTTCAATAAACACTTTCTTTTTTTTGTTTTTAAAATTAATACATAATTATTTTTTTTTTCGATTTATTTTGTTTCTAATAATTAAAATGTACGAAAAATAAGAAAATAAAATGAAATTTTCTAACAAAAATAAAAGAAGACAAAAAAAAACCAGAAGATAATTTTTAAAAAAGTGGTAACAAAATTTTTGAATGTTTATTAAATTTTCTTGTAATACATACTTAGTTAGTACACACTAGTTTACAAGAATATTGTCCTTCAAATTAAAAGTATTTTTTCTTAATGATTGTTCTGTTGTGACTTTCACAAAAAAAAAAAAAAAAAAAAAAAAAAATCCAACACATCACATTTCAAAAATATTTGTTATTTTTTAGATATAATGAAAAATATCTACAAAAATACGAATAAAAATTAAAAATTGACTAATTTTAGCTTTGTTTTTATAATTTTTTGTATATGGGGAATTCCAAGCAAATTAACCACTTTTTTCCTTAAAATTCGTATGAATGAATGAAGCTGATTTGGATGGGTATATATAAATTTTTGGTATATCTAATGTTAAATTATTTACGATATCACTATGGAGAACAGTATTGAAAAAATTGTTTTTGTTATTTATCAGTGGAAACTCGTTTTGCTGACACACCCGTTACACTTCTTTTTTTTTTTTTTTTAATTATGAAAAAAGTATTGCATTGTTCCTTATCAAATTTTTCCAAAAGATTCTTTCAAGTGTCTACAGTAAATTAAAATTAATTTTTGGAATTGTTTATATGAAAATTTTAGGATATTTAGTAAAATATACGGAGATCCGTGAAATTCGAAATCGTCAGCGTCTAAAATGACGATTCTGATTAGAAATATTTGAAGATTTTTGTTTTATCGTAACTGTCATTTGCTTTCACTAAAGGGCATATTAAGAACATAAAAGTATAATCAGAATGCAATTTCTGTACGATTTTTTCAATATTTAAGAGTCAGGATGTCACACCCGTTACAAATGGAATTTCCCATATGTGTTTCTTACAATAGACCAACAGTATAGTCATTTAACATGTTTTGATTCCAATATCCCAGATAATTTTATTCAAAAATTTTTAAGTCCTTGTATAGAAACGCTCGTCATACTCGTGGCTCACGTTTTCAAGGTTTTGTGGAAAGAAGTTAAGATGAGAATGTAACAAATAAATTTTCAGAAACATATGCATTGTGCACATCCATCTGGTGGAAGTAATGAAATAGATCAGCAATTTTATTGTTAACTCCTTGATTACAAGTCGATAAGAATTTCAAGCAGCTTTTTTAATATTTGAAAAACAATTTTAAAACTTATCATCCTTTAACATTTTTTTTTTTTTATAAATTTATAGTACGACAAAATAGTTTTGTCTGAAGCCTTCACAAAATTTTTTCACTATCCCCAATTTTATGTAAAACGGTGGTGAAATAACTGTGACGTGATAGAAGAAAAAAAAAATATATATATGTATGTATATTTGCCTTTATTTATCCATATAACTAAATCCATATGTATTTCATTTAAAGGACAAGAAAAAAAAATAAATAAATTAAAATTTGTAAACTAGTGTTATCAAAAAAATTGTTTGTAAAAACAAAACAAAAAAATTTAATATTAAATGTACTTTCAAAAAAAAATAATAATAATAAAAATAAAGCAAAAAACATGCATGAAAAAATTTCCATGGTAAAATATAATGAATATGTGAATAGTTTATTAGAATAAAAAAAAAAAAGAACAAATTTTTAAAAAATATACATACTTATAAAATTAAATTTAATAAAAACTTGAAAAAAATAATAATTTTAAGATGTTTGAAAAAAAAAAAAAAACGCAAAAAGAAAATATTCATTCTGTTGTTGTATGTAAAAACACACATTCCAATTAATTATTGTAATTTTTAGATTATAAAAGACAAAAAAAAAGAAAAGGAGAAAAAAAGTGTTATTTAATTACCGTACGTAAAAATTGAATTTATTCAAACAAAAAAAAACCATATACATATACATACTTATATGTATATTAAATTTAGAAATGTTGAAAAAAAAAAAAAGAATTTGAAAAAATTAAAGCATTTTTTCATTTTATAAATTTGAATTTTATTGAAATAATTTATTGTGAATACTATTTTTTTTATTTTATTTAAAATTTTTTTTAAATTTACTTTTTCAAAAATGTATATGTATGTATGTAATTACATATTATTAGTTTTTATTTTTTTTGTGTGTTTTATAATTTTTAAAATAAATGAGAAATTTCATGTTCTTAATACATATTCATATGTAAGTAAATTGTAATTATAATTATTTTTATTGCTTAAATAAAAAAAAAAAAAGTAAAAAAATAAAATAGTTTAATTTTATACATGTTTTTAATTATTTAATTTAATTAATTAAATGTTGGTTTTTTTTATATATATACATATGTATATACATATATACATAAATGTATATGTTTAATAAGCACATATTAGGATTTAAATCGTCCAAAATGATGCCTAAAAATTAATTATTGTAATTAAATTTATATTTGAAAAATTTTAAAAGAAAAAAATAATAAATACGAATATAAGAAATTTATTCATTTTTGCTACAATAAAATGATGATAATTATAATTGAATAAAATAAAATTATACTGGAAATATATACATATGTATATGTATATATATATTTAGAATTACATAATATGTATAATGAATATATAAATATATAGTACATAGAAAGTGATAAATAAAAATTTAGTTTAAAAATTTAAAAACAAAAAAATCTCAGTTGTTTTTCCTCTTGTATGTTTTCCAGTTTATTCATCAAGATTTTTCCACATTTAGTTGACCAAAAAAAATAAAAATAAATGTACTTTTTTCTCGTACTGTTTTCTTTTATTATTTTTTTCTTTTCTGAAATTGCAAAAATTCCTTTGAAAATTGTTGGTTTACTTCATCCACAGATCATACATACTTATTATATGAAAATTATTTATTCATGAACTGTATGTTGAAAAAAATGCTCTAAGTGGTCGATCATATGCTACGGTAATATTATTTAATTGAAAATCATTTAAATCTGTTAATTTAAATGATTGAAGAATAAATTGTTCACAACGTTCCATAAGATATATTCTTTCATCTAATCTACAAACAAATGGTGATTGTTCATATTCTTTTTTATAAATAATATTATCATTTTCCCAAATATTAGCACGTATATTAAATATTGAAATACCTTTACAATCAAATTTATAAATTTTATCATAACAACCAATTATTGAACATGATTCATGAAAATGATTACAACAATTACCTTTTGGTGCTTGTAAACGTTGCCAATTTGTTTCTCTTGGATCATATTGACGAAATTTCTCACCATATAATGCATATATAGAATTATTTAATGTACAAAAACCAAAATTCATCATATCAACATCCAATGATGGTCCATTAAATTTTCTAAAATATTCAACATCAAATATTTCCATATGTTTTTCATTTTCACCACCACATACATAAATTTTACCATGTAAAGTTGTTGCACGATGTTGATATCTTGGATATGTTAAATCTGGTAAATTTTTCCATTTATTTTTTTCAAAACTATAATATGAACATTTTTTATTACCATCAGTATTATTATTAATCATTTCATTTCTAGAAATATTTCCTCCACATATGAATAAATATTTTTTAGAAAAAAGACTATATGCAAAATGTTTACGATATTCATCAAGATTTGTAATACATTTATCAAATGATTTTCTATCCCAATTATAAAAAAATAATTTATTTCCAAAAATTCCATGTAAATTTCGAATTTCTAAAAATTTATTTATTTGTGTTTTTCTTGAAGGACTTCTATTACAATCTTGATTTTCAACAGTATCAACATTAATTATATCTGATGAATGTATTTTACGTTTTCTCGAAATTGTTGATAATTTTTTATTTATAAATTTTTCACATTGTAATATTAATGAATCCAAATTAAAAATTTTCGCTATTTTTATAATATCATTTATTGTATCTGATGATAATTCAATTTCACCAGTGTACATAAATTTAAGAACTTCTTCAAGAATATCTGATGAAATATCATTGAATGGAAATTTTTCTATATTTGTATTTTCAAATAATTTCATAAAAAATTTACTATTCATTTTAATTACATTTTTATGAACTGGAAATGAATTATCTTTTGTTTTTAATATAAAATCACAATTTTTATTTAATTTACGATATTCATTTAATACATAACCAAAATTTTCTGTTATTTTATAATCATGAAATATTTTAAGAACTTCTGTTGGATTTTCCATATTATACGTATTGAATTATTTTAAGTTGATTGAAAATTAAAAAAAAAAAACACACAAACTTTAGCAAATAAAACACGTTTTTTATTACTGATGAAACTTCAAAATAGTTTTGCAATAATTGCAAAAATACAAATTGAAAAAGAAGAAAATAATTAGATTATTTTTTTTTATCTTATCAATGTTATTGGAGATTTACAGAAAAAAATAACAACAACAATTAAATAATATAAAATTTGCACTAAAGCAGGAAAGAAAAAAAAAAGTTGTTCAAGAAACATTTATACAGGGCCGGCGTAAGCGGGCCTGCAACGCCTTCAAGGCAGGCGAGCGCCACCAAATGAAGGGCGCCGAATTCATATAGAACTTAAAATTCGACAACGTAAGAAGAAGATATGGCGCCCCTTAGTACCAGAGAGGTTTTTTTTTTTGCTTGTCAGATGTGGAGATGATTTTTATATTTCTATGGGAAGAAGTTTAAGTTTTTTTTTGCTTGTTAGCTGAAGTTGAAGTTGAAAAAAACTCAAATGAAAATTATTGGGGCGCCCAACTCAGACTTGCAGGCGGGCGACTCCTATTCTTGCGCCGGCCCTGCATTTATAAATGCATTATCTAAAAAATGAAACTTTAGTCATAATGCATATATGAATTTTTTTCCCTGTTTTTCAAAATATCTACAGGGTGTGTTTTACAGTTTGTGTGTCAAACTGAAAATTGTGGTAGATCTTGATGAGAAATAAAAAAAATCGTATGGAAGTGTCTATTCTAGATATGTAGTTACCGAAGAGTAATCAGTTCCACTTTTCACAACATATTAAGGTGCTCGCGCAATATAAAGAGCTAAATGAACGTTCAGATCTTTCAAAAAATGTCTTTTATATAAAGTTGTATAAAGGTGAATTTTTATGTTCAAGGTCGAATATTTTCTAAATTTCTCTTATTATTTATTGATAGTTTTTGTTTTATTGCATTATCTTCATCAGCTCCAGAGCAGTTTGAAAGGCAGTTCTCTTAAAATTAGTTGAATTTGTATACTATACTTGCGCGCATGCGCTATGGCATGTTTTATTCATTTATAATTTAGAAATATTTTTTATTTGACTTCGAATATCTCATTAAACATTTAGAATAGATAACCCTCTCCCCCTCCGCCAATACAATTTCTTTTTCATTTCTCATGGAGATCCAGCACCCTGTTCCGTTTGGCACACGAACTTTGAAACACCCTGTATAGGTACATACTTTATTTACCTTTAATATTATCAATTTATCATTTATGAAACAAAGTATACAACAAATATTTAACGACGAAGTTAAGATAGTTACAATGAAATAAATATCACAAGAAAATTACTGCAACTGAAGTAAACTATAATCTAAAATGCATCTTATTTTCTGATAAAACAGCAACTTTTTACACTTTAACCACAAACAATATAATAATACAGATATATAAAAACTGTTGTACAAAATGTTGCATATGAATTTTGGTTAACTGACAACGATCAACTGACAAATGTGATATGATTAGCAAAGACATAAACCTATCATGATGTTATATAATAAAATAAACTGACAAAGTTTTCAGTTTTTTGTTTCCTTTTCCTTTAGGTACAATAATTGTTAACCGACAACAACAAAAATATGTGACAAGCAAATAAAAGACATTATTATTGTATGTAGGTATATTGTGTACATAAATATTGTATTTTACTTTTGCTGACGCACAAGTAACTGTTCAGTTCAACCGACATTGTATGGTTTAAAGAATTAGGTATTTTAGATTTATGTACAGTAGAATCTCGATAATTTTACCTAATTAAAACTACCCTCGTTGAAATTACGGGATAGTAGAAATTATTGAATACAAAATTTAAACTAAATATGTATGTATGTATGGAAGTAAAACGCACACATGAAATTAAAAAAAGATTAGTTTATTTATTTCTCAATTTTTAATTAACAACAAAAAAATCAAAAATAAAGCCTTTCACACTAGTTTACAAGAATATTGTCCTTCAAATTAAAAGTATTTTTTCTTAATGATTGTTCTGTTGTGACTTTCACAAAAAAAAAAAAAAAAAAAAAAAAATCCAACACATCACATTTCAAAAATATTTGTTATTTTTTAGATATAATGAAAAATATCTACAAAAATACGAATAAAAATTAAAAATTGACTAATTTTAGCTTTGTTTTTATAATTTTTTGTATATGGGGAATTCCAAGCAAATTAACCACTTTTTTCCTTAAAATTCGTATGAATGAATGAAGCTGATTTGGATGGGTATATATAAATTTTTGGTATATCTAATGTTAAATTATTTACGATATCACTATGGAGAACAGTATTGAAAAAATTGTTTTTGTTATTTATCAGTGGAAACTCGTTTTGCTGACACACCCGTTACACTTCTTTTTTTTTTTTTTTTAATTATGAAAAAAGTATTGCATTGTTCCTTATCAAATTTTTCCAAAAGATTCTTTCAAGTGTCTACAGTAAATTAAAATTAATTTTTGGAATTGTTTATATGAAAATTTTAGGATATTTAGTAAAATATACGGAGATCCGTGAAATTCGAAATCGTCAGCGTCTAAAATGACGATTCTGATTAGAAATATTTGAAGATTTTTGTTTTATCGTAACTGTCATTTGCTTTCACTAAAGGGCATATTAAGAACATAAAAGTATAATCAGAATGCAATTTCTGTACGATTTTTTCAATATTTAAGAGTCAGGATGTCACACCCGTTACAAATGGAATTTCCCATATGTGTTTCTTACAATAGACCAACAGTATAGTCATTTAACATGTTTTGATTCCAATATCCCAGATAATTTTATTCAAAAATTTTTAAGTCCTTGTATAGAAACGCTCGTCATACTCGTGGCTCACGTTTTCAAGGTTTTGTGGAAAGAAGTTAAGATGAGAATGTAACAAATAAATTTTCAGAAACATATGCATTGTGCACATCCATCTGGTGGAAGTAATGAAATAGATCAGCAATTTTATTGTTAACTCCTTGATTACAAGTCGATAAGAATTTCAAGCAGCTTTTTTAATATTTGAAAAACAATTTTAAAACTTATCATCCTTTAACATTTTTTTTTTTTTTATAAATTTATAGTACGACAAAATAGTTTTGTCTGAAGCCTTCACAAAATTTTTTCACTATCCCCAATTTTATGTAAAACGGTGGTGAAATAACTGTGACGTGATAGAAGAAAAAAAAAATATATATATGTATGTATATTTGCCTTTATTTATCCATATAACTAAATCCATATGTATTTCATTTAAAGGACAAGAAAAAAAAATAAATAAATTAAAATTTGTAAACTAGTGTTATCAAAAAAATTGTTTGTAAAAACAAAACAAAAAAATTTAATATTAAATGTACTTTCAAAAAAAAATAATAATAATAAAAATAAAGCAAAAAACATGCATGAAAAAATTTCCATGGTAAAATATAATGAATATGTGAATAGTTTATTAGAATAAAAAAAAAAAAGAACAAATTTTTAAAAAATATACATACTTATAAAATTAAATTTAATAAAAACTTGAAAAAAATAATAATTTTAAGATGTTTGAAAAAAAAAAAAAAAAACGCAAAAAGAAAATATTCATTCTGTTGTTGTATGTAAAAACACACATTCCAATTAATTATTGTAATTTTTAGATTATAAAAGACAAAAAAAAAGAAAAGGAGAAAAAAAGTGTTATTTAATTACCGTCCGTAAAAATTGAATTTATTCAAACAAAAAAAAACCATATACATATACATACTTATATGTATATTAAATTTAGAAATGTTGAAAAAAAAAAAAAGAATTTGAAAAAATTAAAGCATTTTTTCATTTTATAAATTTGAATTTTATTGAAATAATTTATTGTGAATACTATTTTTTTTATTTTATTTAAAATTTTTTTTAAATTTACTTTTTCAAAAATGTATATGTATGTATGTAATTACATATTATTAGTTTTTATTTTTTTTGTGTGTTTTATAATTTTTAAAATAAATGAGAAATTTCATGTTCTTAATACATATTCATATGTAAGTAAATTGTAATTATAATTATTTTTATTGCTTAAATAAAAAAAAAAAAAGTAAAAAAATAAAATAGTTTAATTTTATACATGTTTTTAATTATTTAATTTAATTAATTAAATGTTGGTTTTTTTTATATATATACATATGTATATACATATATACATAAATGTATATGTTTAATAAGCACATATTAGGATTTAAATCGTCCAAAATGATGCCTAAAAATTAATTATTGTAATTAAATTTATATTTGAAAAATTTTAAAAGAAAAAAATAATAAATACGAATATAAGAAATTTATTCATTTTTGCTACAATAAAATGATGATAATTATAATTGAATAAAATAAAATTATACTGGAAATATATACATATGTATATGTATATATATATTTAGAATTACATAATATGTATAATGAATATATAAATATATAGTACATAGAAAGTGATAAATAAAAATTTAGTTTAAAAATTTAAAAACAAAAAAATCTCAGTTGTTTTTCCTCTTGTATGTTTTCCAGTTTATTCATCAAGATTTTTCCACATTTAGTTGACCAAAAAAAATAAAAATAAATGTACTTTTTTCTCGTACTGTTTTCTTTTATTATTTTTTTCTTTTCTGAAATTGCAAAAATTCCTTTGAAAATTGTTGGTTTACTTCATCCACAGATCATACATACTTATTATATGAAAATTATTTATTCATGAACTGTATGTTGAAAAAAATGCTCTAAGTGGTCGATCATATGCTACGGTAATATTATTTAATTGAAAATCATTTAAATCTGTTAATTTAAATGATTGAAGAATAAATTGTTCACAACGTTCCATAAGATATATTCTTTCATCTAATCTACAAACAAATGGTGATTGTTCATATTCTTTTTTATAAATAATATTATCATTTTCCCAAATATTAGCACGTATATTAAATATTGAAATACCTTTACAATCAAATTTATAAATTTTATCATAACAACCAATTATTGAACATGATTCATGAAAATGATTACAACAATTACCTTTTGGTGCTTGTAAACGTTGCCAATTTGTTTCTCTTGGATCATATTGACGAAATTTCTCACCATATAATGCATATATAGAATTATTTAATGTACAAAAACCAAAATTCATCATATCAACATCCAATGATGGTCCATTAAATTTTCTAAAATATTCAACATCAAATATTTCCATATGTTTTTCATTTTCACCACCACATACATAAATTTTACCATGTAAAGTTGTTGCACGATGTTGATATCTTGGATATGTTAAATCTGGTAAATTTTTCCATTTATTTTTTTCAAAACTATAATATGAACATTTTTTATTACCATCAGTATTATTATTAATCATTTCATTTCTAGAAATATTTCCTCCACATATGAATAAATATTTTTTAGAAAAAAGACTATATGCAAAATGTTTACGATATTCATCAAGATTTGTAATACATTTATCAAATGATTTTCTATCCCAATTATAAAAAAATAATTTATTTCCAAAAATTCCATGTAAATTTCGAATTTCTAAAAATTTATTTATTTGTGTTTTTCTTGAAGGACTTCTATTACAATCTTGATTTTCAACAGTATCAACATTAATTATATCTGATGAATGTATTTTACGTTTTCTCGAAATTGTTGATAATTTTTTATTTATAAATTTTTCACATTGTAATATTAATGAATCCAAATTAAAAATTTTCGCTATTTTTATAATATCATTTATTGTATCTGATGATAATTCAATTTCACCAGTGTACATAAATTTAAGAACTTCTTCAAGAATATCTGATGAAATATCATTGAATGGAAATTTTTCTATATTTGTATTTTCAAATAATTTCATAAAAAATTTACTATTCATTTTAATTACATTTTTATGAACTGGAAATGAATTATCTTTTGTTTTTAATATAAAATCACAATTTTTATTTAATTTACGATATTCATTTAATACATAACCAAAATTTTCTGTTATTTTATAATCATGAAATATTTTAAGAACTTCTGTTGGATTTTCCATATTATACGTATTGAATTATTTTAAGTTGATTGAAAATTAAAAAAAAAAAACACACAAACTTTAGCAAATAAAACACGTTTTTTATTACTGATGAAACTTCAAAATAGTTTTGCAATAATTGCAAAAATACAAATTGAAAAAGAAGAAAATAATTAGATTATTTTTTTTTATCTTATCAATGTTATTGGAGATTTACAGAAAAAAATAACAACAACAATTAAATAATATAAAATTTGCACTAAAGCAGGAAAGAAAAAAAAAAGTTGTTCAAGAAACATTTATACAGGGCCGGCGTAAGCGGGCCTGCAACGCCTTCAAGGCAGGCGAGCGCCACCAAATGAAGGGCGCCGAATTCATATAGAACTTAAAATTCGACAACGTAAGAAGAAGATATGGCGCCCCTTAGTACCAGAGAGGTTTTTTTTTTTGCTTGTCAGATGTAGAGATGATTTTTATATTTCTATGGGAAGAAGTTTAAGTTTTTTTTTGCTTGTTAGCTGAAGTTGAAGTTGAAAAAAACTCAAATGAAAATTATTGGGGCGCCCAACTCAGACTTGCAGGCGGGCGACTCCTATTCTTGCGCCGGCCCTGCATTTATAAATGCATTATCTAAAAAATGAAACTTTAGTCATAATGCATATATGAATTTTTTTCCCTGTTTTTCAAAATATCTACAGGGTGTGTTTTACAGTTTGTGTGTCAAACTGAAAATTGTGGTAGATCTTGATGAGAAATAAAAAAAATCGTATGGAAGTGTCTATTCTAGATATGTAGTTACCGAAGAGTAATCAGTTCCACTTTTCACAACATATTAAGGTGCTCGCGCAATATAAAGAGCTAAATGAACGTTCAGATCTTTCAAAAAATGTCTTTTATATAAAGTTGTATAAAGGTGAATTTTTATGTTCAAGGTCGAATATTTTCTAAATTTCTCTTATTATTTATTGATAGTTTTTGTTTTATTGCATTATCTTCATCAGCTCCAGAGCAGTTTGAAAGGCAGTTCTCTTAAAATTAGTTGAATTTGTATACTATACTTGCGCGCATGCGCTATGGCATGTTTTATTCATTTATAATTTAGAAATATTTTTTATTTGACTTCGAATATCTCATTAAACATTTAGAATAGATAACCCTCTCCCCCTCCGCCAATACAATTTCTTTTTCATTTCTCATGGAGATCCAGCACCCTGTTCCGTTTGGCACACGAACTTTGAAACACCCTGTATAGGTACATACTTTATTTACCTTTAATATTATCAATTTATCATTTATGAAACAAAGTATACAACAAATATTTAACGACGAAGTTAAGATAGTTACAATGAAATAAATATCACAAGAAAATTACTGCAACTGAAGTAAACTATAATCTAAAATGCATCTTATTTTCTGATAAAACAGCAACTTTTTACACTTTAACCACAAACAATATAATAATACAGATATATAAAAACTGTTGTACAAAATGTTGCATATGAATTTTGGTTAACTGACAACGATCAACTGACAAATGTGATATGATTAGCAAAGACATAAACCTATCATGATGTTATATAATAAAATAAACTGACAAAGTTTTCAGTTTTTTGTTTCCTTTTCCTTTAGGTACAATAATTGTTAACCGACAACAACAAAAATATGTGACAAGCAAATAAAAGACATTATTATTGTATGTAGGTATATTGTGTACATAAATATTGTATTTTACTTTTGCTGACGCACAAGTAACTGTTCAGTTCAACCGACATTGTATGGTTTAAAGAATTAGGTATTTTAGATTTATGTACAGTAGAATCTCGATAATTTTACCTAATTAAAACTACCCTCGTTGAAATTACGGGATAGTAGAAATTATTGAATACAAAATTTAAACTAAATATGTATGTATGTATGGAAGTAAAACGCACACATGAAATTAAAAAAAGATTAGTTTATTTATTTCTCAATTTTTAATTAACAACAAAAAAATCAAAAATAAAGCCTTTCACACTAGTTTACAAGAATATTGTCCTTCAAATTAAAAGTATTTTTTCTTAATGATTGTTCTGTTGTGACTTTCACAAAAAAAAAAAAAAAAAAAAAAAATCCAACACATCACATTTCAAAAATATTTGTTATTTTTTAGATATAATGAAAAATATCTACAAAAATACGAATAAAAATTAAAAATTGACTAATTTTAGCTTTGTTTTTATAATTTTTTGTATATGGGGAATTCCAAGCAAATTAACCACTTTTTTCCTTAAAATTCGTATGAATGAATGAAGCTGATTTGGATGGGTATATATAAATTTTTGGTATATCTAATGTTAAATTATTTACGATATCACTATGGAGAACAGTATTGAAAAAATTGTTTTTGTTATTTATCAGTGGAAACTCGTTTTGCTGACACACCCGTTACACTTCTTTTTTTTTTTTTTTTAATTATGAAAAAAGTATTGCATTGTTCCTTATCAAATTTTTCCAAAAGATTCTTTCAAGTGTCTACAGTAAATTAAAATTAATTTTTGGAATTGTTTATATGAAAATTTTAGGATATTTAGTAAAATATACGGAGATCCGTGAAATTCGAAATCGTCAGCGTCTAAAATGACGATTCTGATTAGAAATATTTGAAGATTTTTGTTTTATCGTAACTGTCATTTGCTTTCACTAAAGGGCATATTAAGAACATAAAAGTATAATCAGAATGCAATTTCTGTACGATTTTTTCAATATTTAAGAGTCAGGATGTCACACCCGTTACAAATGGAATTTCCCATATGTGTTTCTTACAATAGACCAACAGTATAGTCATTTAACATGTTTTGATTCCAATATCCCAGATAATTTTATTCAAAAATTTTTAAGTCCTTGTATAGAAACGCTCGTCATACTCGTGGCTCACGTTTTCAAGGTTTTGTGGAAAGAAGTTAAGATGAGAATGTAACAAATAAATTTTCAGAAACATATGCATTGTGCACATCCATCTGGTGGAAGTAATGAAATAGATCAGCAATTTTATTGTTAACTCCTTGATTACAAGTCGATAAGAATTTCAAGCAGCTTTTTTAATATTTGAAAAACAATTTTAAAACTTATCATCCTTTAACATTTTTTTTTTTTTATAAATTTATAGTACGACAAAATAGTTTTGTCTGAAGCCTTCACAAAATTTTTTCACTATCCCCAATTTTATGTAAAACGGTGGTGAAATAACTGTGACGTGATAGAAGAAAAAAAAAATATATATATGTATGTATATTTGCCTTTATTTATCCATATAACTAAATCCATATGTATTTC
Organism: Bombylius major; assembly: GCA_932526495.1. Taxonomy (NCBI): domain Eukaryota; kingdom Metazoa; phylum Arthropoda; class Insecta; order Diptera; family Bombyliidae; genus Bombylius; species Bombylius major. Next base: position 29,776,929 of record OW052046.1, on the reverse strand, counting down.
ATTTAAAGGACAAGAAAAAAAAATAAATAAATTAAAATTTGTAAACTAGTGTTATCAAAAAAATTGTTTGTAAAAACAAAACAAAAAAATTTAATATTAAATGTACTTTCAAAAAAAAATAATAATAATAAAAATAAAGCAAAAAACATGCATGAAAAAATTTCCATGGTAAAATATAATGAATATGTGAATAGTTTATTAGAATAAAAAAAAAAAAGAACAAATTTTTAAAAAATATACATACTTATAAAATTAAATTTAATAAAAACTTGAAAAAAATAATAATTTTAAGATGTTTGAAAAAAAAAAAAAAACGCAAAAAGAAAATATTCATTCTGTTGTTGTATGTAAAAACACACATTCCAATTAATTATTGTAATTTTTAGATTATAAAAGACAAAAAAAAAGAAAAGGAGAAAAAAAGTGTTATTTAATTACCGTCCGTAAAAATTGAATTTATTCAAACAAAAAAAAACCATATACATATACATACTTATATGTATATTAAATTTAGAAATGTTGAAAAAAAAAAAAGAATTTGAAAAAATTAAAGCATTTTTTCATTTTATAAATTTGAATTTTATTGAAATAATTTATTGTGAATACTATTTTTTTTATTTTATTTAAAATTTTTTTTAAATTTACTTTTTCAAAAATGTATATGTATGTATGTAATTACATATTATTAGTTTTTATTTTTTTTGTGTGTTTTATAATTTTTAAAATAAATGAGAAATTTCATGTTCTTAATACATATTCATATGTAAGTAAATTGTAATTATAATTATTTTTATTGCTTAAATAAAAAAAAAAAAAGTAAAAAAATAAAATAGTTTAATTTTATACATGTTTTTAATTATTTAATTTAATTAATTAAATGTTGGTTTTTTTTATATATATACATATGTATATACATATATACATAAATGTATATGTTTAATAAGCACATATTAGGATTTAAATCGTCCAAAATGATGCCTAAAAATTAATTATTGTAATTAAATTTATATTTGAAAAATTTTAAAAGAAAAAAATAATAAATACGAATATAAGAAATTTATTCATTTTTGCTACAATAAAATGATGATAATTATAATTGAATAAAATAAAATTATACTGGAAATATATACATATGTATATGTATATATATATTTAGAATTACATAATATGTATAATGAATATATAAATATATAGTACATAGAAAGTGATAAATAAAAATTTAGTTTAAAAATTTAAAAACAAAAAAATCTCAGTTGTTTTTCCTCTTGTATGTTTTCCAGTTTATTCATCAAGATTTTTCCACATTTAGTTGACCAAAAAAAATAAAAATAAATGTACTTTTTTCTCGTACTGTTTTCTTTTATTATTTTTTTCTTTTCTGAAATTGCAAAAATTCCTTTGAAAATTGTTGGTTTACTTCATCCACAGATCATACATACTTATTATATGAAAATTATTTATTCATGAACTGTATGTTGAAAAAAATGCTCTAAGTGGTCGATCATATGCTACGGTAATATTATTTAATTGAAAATCATTTAAATCTGTTAATTTAAATGATTGAAGAATAAATTGTTCACAACGTTCCATAAGATATATTCTTTCATCTAATCTACAAACAAATGGTGATTGTTCATATTCTTTTTTATAAATAATATTATCATTTTCCCAAATATTAGCACGTATATTAAATATTGAAATACCTTTACAATCAAATTTATAAATTTTATCATAACAACCAATTATTGAACATGATTCATGAAAATGATTACAACAATTACCTTTTGGTGCTTGTAAACGTTGCCAATTTGTTTCTCTTGGATCATATTGACGAAATTTCTCACCATATAATGCATATATAGAATTATTTAATGTACAAAAACCAAAATTCATCATATCAACATCCAATGATGGTCCATTAAATTTTCTAAAATATTCAACATCAAATATTTCCATATGTTTTTCATTTTCACCACCACATACATAAATTTTACCATGTAAAGTTGTTGCACGATGTTGATATCTTGGATATGTTAAATCTGGTAAATTTTTCCATTTATTTTTTTCAAAACTATAATATGAACATTTTTTATTACCATCAGTATTATTATTAATCATTTCATTTCTAGAAATATTTCCTCCACATATGAATAAATATTTTTTAGAAAAAAGACTATATGCAAAATGTTTACGATATTCATCAAGATTTGTAATACATTTATCAAATGATTTTCTATCCCAATTATAAAAAAATAATTTATTTCCAAAAATTCCATGTAAATTTCGAATTTCTAAAAATTTATTTATTTGTGTTTTTCTTGAAGGACTTCTATTACAATCTTGATTTTCAACAGTATCAACATTAATTATATCTGATGAATGTATTTTACGTTTTCTCGAAATTGTTGATAATTTTTTATTTATAAATTTTTCACATTGTAATATTAATGAATCCAAATTAAAAATTTTCGCTATTTTTATAATATCATTTATTGTATCTGATGATAATTCAATTTCACCAGTGTACATAAATTTAAGAACTTCTTCAAGAATATCTGATGAAATATCATTGAATGGAAATTTTTCTATATTTGTATTTTCAAATAATTTCATAAAAAATTTACTATTCATTTTAATTACATTTTTATGAACTGGAAATGAATTATCTTTTGTTTTTAATATAAAATCACAATTTTTATTTAATTTACGATATTCATTTAATACATAACCAAAATTTTCTGTTATTTTATAATCATGAAATATTTTAAGAACTTCTGTTGGATTTTCCATATTATACGTATTGAATTATTTTAAGTTGATTGAAAATTAAAAAAAAAAAACACACAAACTTTAGCAAATAAAACACGTTTTTTATTACTGATGAAACTTCAAAATAGTTTTGCAATAATTGCAAAAATACAAATTGAAAAAGAAGAAAATAATTAGATTATTTTTTTTTATCTTATCAATGTTATTGGAGATTTACAGAAAAAAATAACAACAACAATTAAATAATATAAAATTTGCACTAAAGCAGGAAAGAAAAAAAAAAGTTGTTCAAGAAACATTTATACAGGGCCGGCGTAAGCGGGCCTGCAACGCCTTCAAGGCAGGCGAGCGCCACCAAATGAAGGGCGCCGAATTCATATAGAACTTAAAATTCGACAACGTAAGAAGAAGATATGGCGCCCCTTAGTACCAGAGAGGTTTTTTTTTTTGCTTGTCAGATGTGGAGATGATTTTTATATTTCTATGGGAAGAAGTTTAAGTTTTTTTTTGCTTGTTAGCTGAAGTTGAAGTTGAAAAAAACTCAAATGAAAATTATTGGGGCGCCCAACTCAGACTTGCAGGCGGGCGACTCCTATTCTTGCGCCGGCCCTGCATTTATAAATGCATTATCTAAAAAATGAAACTTTAGTCATAATGCATATATGAATTTTTTTCCCTGTTTTTCAAAATATCTACAGGGTGTGTTTTACAGTTTGTGTGTCAAACTGAAAATTGTGGTAGATCTTGATGAGAAATAAAAAAAATCGTATGGAAGTGTCTATTCTAGATATGTAGTTACCGAAGAGTAATCAGTTCCACTTTTCACAACATATTAAGGTGCTCGCGCAATATAAAGAGCTAAATGAACGTTCAGATCTTTCAAAAAATGTCTTTTATATAAAGTTGTATAAAGGTGAATTTTTATGTTCAAGGTCGAATATTTTCTAAATTTCTCTTATTATTTATTGATAGTTTTTGTTTTATTGCATTATCTTCATCAGCTCCAGAGCAGTTTGAAAGGCAGTTCTCTTAAAATTAGTTGAATTTGTATACTATACTTGCGCGCATGCGCTATGGCATGTTTTATTCATTTATAATTTAGAAATATTTTTTATTTGACTTCGAATATCTCATTAAACATTTAGAATAGATAACCCTCTCCCCCTCCGCCAATACAATTTCTTTTTCATTTCTCATGGAGATCCAGCACCCTGTTCCGTTTGGCACACGAACTTTGAAACACCCTGTATAGGTACATACTTTATTTACCTTTAATATTATCAATTTATCATTTATGAAACAAAGTATACAACAAATATTTAACGACGAAGTTAAGATAGTTACAATGAAATAAATATCACAAGAAAATTACTGCAACTGAAGTAAACTATAATCTAAAATGCATCTTATTTTCTGATAAAACAGCAACTTTTTACACTTTAACCACAAACAATATAATAATACAGATATATAAAAACTGTTGTACAAAATGTTGCATATGAATTTTGGTTAACTGACAACGATCAACTGACAAATGTGATATGATTAGCAAAGACATAAACCTATCATGATGTTATATAATAAAATAAACTGACAAAGTTTTCAGTTTTTTGTTTCCTTTTCCTTTAGGTACAATAATTGTTAACCGACAACAACAAAAATATGTGACAAGCAAATAAAAGACATTATTATTGTATGTAGGTATATTGTGTACATAAATATTGTATTTTACTTTTGCTGACGCACAAGTAACTGTTCAGTTCAACCGACATTGTATGGTTTAAAGAATTAGGTATTTTAGATTTATGTACAGTAGAATCTCGATAATTTTACCTAATTAAAACTACCCTCGTTGAAATTACGGGATAGTAGAAATTATTGAATACAAAATTTAAACTAAATATGTATGTATGTATGGAAGTAAAACGCACACATGAAATTAAAAAAAGATTAGTTTATTTATTTCTCAATTTTTAATTAACAACAAAAAAATCAAAAATAAAGCCTTTCACAAATCAAATCAAATTTAGATTTTTTGCGATTTAACATGTTCAAATATGTATTTTATGTGTAAATTCATGTATAAATTATGGCTGTTGAAATTATAGAGTAAGCAAAATTTCTTTCGCTGTAAATATAGGAAATTATCAGGTAGTAAAATTATCGAGATTCTACTGTATTCGCTTTTTTGATAATTGGATGCCCCACTTTCTAAACCTATGTTTATAACAAATCATAAACAATTACCTTGTTTATGCGACACATTAATTCGCATTAACTCACTCCGTCTTGACTAAATACGGATGCATAAACCAAATTTCAATGCGCATTTAAAGTGTGCATATACATTTTATTCGTTTTAAGTAATTGTTATTACACTACACACGCAGATGGTTAACGTTTTGAGTGAGAACGAAATGTTGTATTACGCGTAAACACTAATTAAAATGTATTATCTCAAAACGATGTTTAAAACGTTTTAGAGTTAATACGTTTTAATCTTTGTGCATAAACAAGGTAAATGTCAGCTACAAGTTAGAAATGGAAAAAATCAAAAAATCATGATGAAATGAAAAGTGGAAACATAAATAAAAAAAACTCAAAGTTCGGTAATGTTGTTGTTGTTTTAAGTTTTTAAAAAAACTATAGTTAAGACGCAAACATAAAAATTGTTTGTTCTTCTTCTTTATTACCACTGAATAACATTTCAGTTCATTTACAATACCCATCTGTATTATTATATTATTTGTGCTTTAACTAAGACTACAAATGGAAATAAAGTTCAAATGAATTGAGTTTGACAATGGTAAACAAATTAATAGTGTTTTCTTTTTGACAATGCTATAAATAAATACTCAAATACTCACAATTATTATATTTTTATTTATCATTCAACTTTAATTTTCTTTTTGTAGAATTTTGTTTTTCCAGTATAGCAACAGCAAAAGTGGCTTCAATAAATGTGAAATCAATCAATCAACACTGACACTACAATCCGGAGTGAGTCTTGGCCTACTCTAGAAGTTTTCTCTAAAAGTTGGTAACGTTCAGTTTACTTATATCTTTCCGGACCTCTTCTTACCGTCTACTCTTTGGTCTGCCAATTTTTCTTTTTTTTTCAGGTTCCATCGTCATTATAACACCCGATTACCCGAATCTATTAATTTTAATTTTTTTTTACAATATCAATAGATACCCTTTTCGACGCCATGCAACTCATCGTTGTATCTCCGTCCACTCAATTGAAATTAGACAATATACATACTTCTATACTATGTATACTTCTTTCAAATCTCTATAATCTTTTTTCATCAGCTTTAGTATAAGTGTCCAGCACTCAGATCCATAAAAAACAACTGAAAGTATTAATGATGTACATATATGTACATAAATTCTGCTTTCCTTTTTATGATTTTAGATTTAAATAATTTATACATGATAAGCTCTATTACCAGCGTCTCTGTGTTTCGCTTCTTGAATGTAATAACATTCATTTATTGCTTTCCCAAATATACAAACTCTTCAACGACTTCAAACTTGTATTTATTGATTATAATATTTTGATCAACAAAAGCTTCTTTCACATACAACAATGATCTTTATATAACAAATCGTACTGTGGGTGGGTTTCCAATTCGATTTTTCTTGCAGCTTTTTCTAAGATCAAGTTGAAAAGCATACATGGAAGTGCATCTTCTTATCTCAAACCTCTCTTAATCTCAAATATTTCCGAGAACCCTCAATCAATCAATCTCACCCAAAACCCTCTACAATAAAAGCCTCCTACTGGTGTTGTGTATGTATTAGTAAGAAGTGCCATGTTTTGTTTTGACATTTTAGTTTCTTATGGTTTCTTAATAAGAGTGGTGGAATATTAGTGTAAAGAAATGGTGTTTTAGCTGAATATTTTTGGTTTTTTAAATAAAATATTGTTTATAAAAGTTTTAAAATATAATAAATTAACAGTGTTATAATTTTTAAGTGCACAATAGTCAAAAAAATTAAATAAAAAGGTGGAAAATGTTGTGCGTTCTTACCTACTTGTAAGAGAAAAAATTATATATGTAATAAAGTGAATAAATTGATTTGATTTAATAGAATTTAATTTATTAGTTATCACAAATTAAGTGTCTATTTGCCTTCATTACACAATAAAGATTATGTACCAAATTATTTACTTTTTCATAGTCTTTTTTTATATAAATTTTTGTGATTATGTTATGATGTGAGAAATTGATTTGATTCAATAATTTAACAATAAATACAAACTTATAAATAAAATTTTAATAAATTAAATGAATTTGTTCTGTATTTCGTTCACTTTATTTATTTTTTTCATATATTTGTGTTTACATTTCATTTCAATTTATTCACTTTTATAATATAACCTCACCATAGGTAATGTAGTCATTAGTCACATGTCAATATATAGGTATAGAAGAAAAAAGTTTATATTATTTATTATTCTTTGAACTTTAATTATTCATATAAATACATATATGTATCAGAATTATTATAAATTAAATTTTATTAAATCAAATCAATTTATTCACTTTATTACATATAAATAATACATATAACCTCACCATACTTTAATTTTTTCTCTTAAAAGTATGTAAGAAGGCACAATATTTTTCACCTTTTTACTTAACTTTTTGACTATTGTGCACTTTAAAAATTATAATACTGTTAATTTATTATATTTTAAAACTTTTATAAACCATATTTTATTTAAAAAGCCAAAAATATTTAACTAAAACACATTTTCTTTACACTAATATTTGTACTACCAGTACTGAATGTTTTGACGTTTCAACACTTTTATCGTGTTTGATTGTGTTAGTGCAGACATCCACAACTCGGCTTGTGATATAGAGGGTTTTGATCTCACCATTGATATAAGCTTAGCTGGAATTCCTGATTCATACATCACCTTGTATAGCTCACTTTTTCTTACACTATCGTAGGCTGCTTTAAAATCGATGAAATGATAAATTTTAGGTATATAAAATTCGTTGGTTTTTTTCTATAATTTACCTCATTACAAAGATCTGGTAACCCGTTGACTTATTTGGTATGAATTTATTATCTTACTACTTATCTCAACACATATGGTTGTATTCTTTTGAAATGTGACATGTAAATAAATCAAATTACGAAAGTTAATATGACTTACAACAGCTGGAACTTAAAACTTGATTTAAAAATCAATGAATCAATTTCTTGTATGACTAACTTAGGATGAACTTCATTGATGATTACTGCCCTTAGAATATTTTTTCCATAAGAAATAGAAACTTTTCATATAAACAATCTCTTTACTTACATTTTTAAAAATAAATAAAATATTGTATGCCATTAGCCACGACAGAAAGATATCTTTTTACTGCACTTTCATGTACACGAAAATTTAAAAAAAAAAAAAGGGGGGGGGGGGAAGTTAAAGGGGACAAAAATAAAATAGCAATTCCATTTTTTTTTTTTAAATTTGAATGAACTTATGTTTAAATTTTTTTTTCTTTAAAAAAAAACTCTTTAAATATTTTTTTTTGTCTCACATAATTTTTATTATTTAAATCGAATATGATTTTACAATTTCTTTACAATTTGACTTAGATTTTGTTTATTTATTATTATATTTTATTTGTAATTTTGAATAAAAATATAAATTAAGAAAATTAATTCGAGAAGCGTTCGAAAAAGAAAATATTAGAAAATTCGTTATTAAAAATTTTTTTTTTTAAACAATGAAAAAAGAAAATTCAAAATTAAGTATTTTTCCTAGAAAATTAAACAAATAGAAATAAATTTATAAACTTTGATGTTTTAAAACATTCTATTTAATTTTATTATTATTATTATTTTTTTTTTTTTAAATATTTAAAATAAACATTTTAGAGAAATTACAAATTAAATAAAATAAAACAACAATAAAAATAGAAACAATAATAAGAAAGCAAAAAATAAAAAAAAAAATAAAACAAGAGAAGTAAGTACAAAATCAAAAGATCTTTAAAACAAAAGTCAAAATTAACAAGAAAAAGAAAACATACATCAAAAGAAAATAATATACAAAAATTTTTGTTGGAAAATCTGTTGAGGATGCTGTGCATATTATTTTCTTTTAATGTAAACTTTTTTTTTCTTATATATTTTGATTTAATGATTTAACGTTTTATTTTATTTTTTTGTTTGTTTATTTATATATTATAATTGTTCTGTTTTCAGATAGAAAGAAAAATATTTGAAGAAAATAAAAATTAATATAATATAATTTTTTTTTTTAAATCGTTCTCTTATTTTGTTTCTATATATTCGTTTTTAGAAACGGAAAAAAAGAGTTAAAATTTTATAATTTATTATTTTTGTACAGTTCGTATAACAGTTCCAAAAATAAAGAAGATGGCAAAGTTTAATGATTTTTTTTTCTTTCAGATATTGAAAAATTTATAATTTTCATTTTTGTTTCGTTTGTCTGGCAAAGACTGTACAAATATACATATATATGTGTATGTATATATATGTTTTTTTTCAATTTTAAATACTTTTTTATGTTGTTTTTTTTTTTATTTTTGGTTTTTTTGAGAAGAAGATGATATTATTAATTTTCATAGTCCGATAGTTTGGTTTTATTTTATTTTTTATTTTTTAAATGTCGCGGGTGATATGTTCTCCTTAATTGGTTTTTTTTTTTTAAATTTATTTATAGTATAATACATTAAAGTGAAAGCTAAACTTTTTAAATAATAATTAATAAAATATTTTATAGAAATTAATTTTTTTTTTTTTTTAAGATATTTTTTATAATAATTAAAAATTTGTGATTAATATGATAAAACATAAAAAAAGCATCGAAAAATTCGAATATAACAACAACATTTTTTGTTTTTTTTTAAATTTTTTGTAAATAATAAGATAAATAAGAGATAGTAAAATTGAAAGAAAAAATGTAATAAAGAGAAAGAGGTAATGTATATAATGAGAGCGCGCGAAGCTAGAACACTTTTATTTTTTTTTAAATATGTTTTTTTTTTCGTTTTGAATAATTTGCAAATATTAACAAAAAAAAAAAAAAATTAATTATATGTTATTTGTTTTTAAACTACATATGTATATATGTATATATATATATTAATTTATTTATTTTTTTTTAAAAATCTTTTTAAAAATAAATACGATAAATAATTAATTTTTTTTTTTCTGTATAACTTTTTTGTTTTTTGTTTTTTCAACAATTGTTACATTCCTAAATTTAAAAAGACAACATCATTTAAAGTATTTTTTTTTCTTTACATACAATTTTTAACTCATTTTATAATTTATATTTATTTACTTTTATTTAAAAAAAAAAATAATAATAAATATATTCCCTTATGAATCAGTCGTAAAAACATTTACAGAGAATGCAGCAAATGTTTCACTCTTTTTACCAATTGCTTTTGCTTGATATTGTCCAATATCATCAATTGAACAATTAACAATTTCCATTGAATATACATTACCATCTTTTAACAATTTATAACGTGAACTTGTTTCATCAATTTGTTTACCATCTTTTAACCATGTTAATTGTAATGGCTGTTCAATTGTTTCACATTCAAATTTAATTGATTCAGATTCTTGTACAGTTGCTGATGATGGGAATTTTTTAAATTGTGGCTGTTTTGGTTCTTCACCTTTTACAACAACATTTATTGTACATGTACTGAAACTTTCACCAGCATCATTAAATGCTTCACATGTATATGTACCAGAATCTTCTGGGAATATTTCAGCAATTTGTAATTTATAAATATTTGCTTCATTTGTATATTGAAAATCTTTAGATGGTTTAATTTCTTTATTATTATGAAGCCAAACAACATCAAAATGTTTAGCACCAATTATACGGCATGCCAATGTAACTGGTTCACCATCATTTACGAAACGTGATTCTAAATGGCTAACAATTTTTGGTGGTTTATCTGTTGTTACTTTACGTTTAGCATCACCATTTGCCATTGCTAATTAAAAAAAAAAAAAAAAAAAACATTGAACAACAACATTGAACAACAACAACAAAAAATTAATTAATATAATAACGAAAACTATTTGAATTTTTATTTATTATTATTATTTTTTTTTTAAAAGAAACTTACGTTTTACTGTCAATTTTGATTTTGTATCAACAGAACCTATTGAATTAGTTGCTGTACAAGTATAAACACCTTCATCCTCTGGGAATACTTCATTTATTGTTAATGTTGCAATACCACTCTTATATTTCAAATCGATTACTTCTGATGATGATATTAATTTACCATTCTTTGACCATGTTATTTGAGGTTCTGGATCACCTTTAACTGTGCATGTTAAAACTAATTGATCACCATCATTTATTGTAACATCTTTAAGTGGTTTACTAAATTCTGGTTTACACATTAATGAATCATCTGGTGGTTCTACAATTTAAAAAAAAAAAAAAAAAACAAGAAAAAAAAACATTTTAGAAAAGACTCCAATAAAAAAAAAACTAATAAAACTTACGAATCAATTCCTTAGTAGCACTTCTTGATCTTGATGGACTTCCAATTGAATCTTGTTTACCATATTTTCGTTTTGTGCTACTATCTAATGATGAAACGTTCGATGATGAGAAGGAACTTGATGATGTATTTAATGTATTATGAGACTAAAACAATAATTATAATTTAAAAAAAAAAAAAAATTAATTATTTTTAAAATTCAACAGTTGAGCGTTTTTTTATGTTTTTACTTTGCTTGTTGTTGATGAAGAATAATTTGAACTGCTACTATGTTGGTTTGATGTCTTCGTTGAGTACGATGTTGATGTTACTTGATGTGTTTTTATTATTGGTGGTGCAGCCGGTCTTAATGGTTGTTCAATGTATTTACGATCTAAATTATAATGTTTTTTTTTTTGTCGAAAAATAATATAAAAAAAAACATTTTAATAAGATGAAAAATTAAGAAGAAGAAAAAAAAGGTATAAAGTAAACATAGAATGTAATTTATAATTAATTTTTTAATTGAAAATATCAATAATAATTTTTATAGAAGAAAAATTTATGTTTAAATCATGCAATTAATTTTTATTTTATTATTTACAAATTTTATTATTATATTTTATTCTACAAAAAGTAGATTTTTTTTTTTATTGGAATGTTTTTATTTTCTTTTATGACTTATTAATTATTTTTTCTTTTTTCTATTACTAGTTATGGGATAATTTTTTTTTTTTAGCAAATATTTATTTTAAAGAATTAAATATTGATTTTTATATTTTTTACCTTAAAATTCATAAGATGTGGAAAATTTCGCATTGGAAATTCTCATTGGAATTTCAAAATTACATTTTTTTTTTATTTTAAAGTAATTGCCGTGTTATATTTTTCAAAGTACTGAATATTTTTTAAAAAAAGTTATGTTAAATTTAGAAAAAAGGTATTTAATATATTTTTTAACTTTAACTGTTTTATAAAAAATTTTTGAATTATGTATTTAATTTTTTAAATTTTTATATCGTATGTTTTACATATGTAGGATAGATTTATTTTATTTTTTTTATTTTATTCGAAAAATTGTTTTGTGATAACTTTTTTTAAATTATTTTATTAAAATAATTAATTAATTTTTTTAAATTTTTAATTGAAAATTAATAATATTGTTAAAAGCATGCAGTTTAAAATATACGATTTTATATTATTTTTAAATTATACACTACTATGTAGGTATGTACATATACATACGTAAGTATATAATTATTTTATATTAGTTACATTAAAAAATTTTATTTGTAATTAAATACTGATGCGGGAAACAGTTAATTATTATATACATAAATCAATATTATTTGTCTTAAATTAATCTTTTTTTGTTTAAATTTCATTTTTATTTGTTGTTTTTTTTTTCTGTTTATTTACAACATTTTAAATTTTTTTACCTCCAGAATGCAAAATTTTATGAGCAAGTTGTTCCTGCTCAGGCGTTGTCCATTGACCTATAAATTTAAATTTGAATTACATATTAATTTTAAATAATTAAAGAGAAACAAAATTATCTTTGTTCATGTTATCGTCTTGTAAATTGTGAAATTTTGTTTTAAACTTTCAATTTAAATATTTTATACAATTTAATTACGTTTTTTTTTTTAGATTTTAAAAATCAATGTTGACTGAAGACTCTATGGACTACGAATCGTCCATTGAATCTGCACAAACATTTTTCTCATCATCATATTTTTTTTTCTTTTTTTTTTTATGTTTTTAATTTGTGTATTATAAAATTATTTTAAATGAATAAATATTATGTTTTATATAAAATTATTGTTTTTTTTTTTTTTATTATTAGAAGTTTAATTTTATTTTGTTTTTATTTTTCTTCCTTCGTCTCTTTCTTTTTTCACTTACCTTCAACAATAACAACACATTCAGTTTCATCAGTACCATGACAATTTGTTGCGACACAACGATATTTTCCAGAATCGGATGGTTGACAATCAACAATTTCCATTGTAACAACACCATCAGAATGTGTCATTGAATATTCATATTTACTTAATTCACGTCTTTCCTTATACCATTTAACTGTTGGTGTTGGTTTACCACTTAGACAACATAATAATTTACATGTATCACGTGCTTGCATAACACGTGGACGTAATAGGAATGTGAAACGAGGTGCTGATTCAGATTCTTCCTGCCATAAACAATATGGTAATTGTTCACGTCTTCTAATTGGTTGTGATTCTTCTCTATAAATTGGTGTTTGTTTTGGTAATGGTTGAACATTCAAAAATACAACTTCTTCACGTGAACCATAATGATTTTCAGCACGTATTATATATTCACCACGATCATCTAATTTAACACGATTTATAATAAAGTAATAATCATCACCGACATAACGTTTCATAAATTTAACACTTTGTCGTAATTCTTGATTATTACGTGACCATGTTAATGTTGGTGTTGCAATTGCAATAACACGACAATAAAATTTAACTGATTGTCCTTCATAACAGAATTGTGATTGTGGTTTAATAACAAAACGTGGAGCTGCTTGTCTACGATCAAATGATGTATCACGTATTTTATATTTTTCAACCAATAATTTACGTAATGATGAATATTCTGATAAACGTCCAATTGGTAATAAATAACGTTCAAAGTCATCATACTTCTTACGAATTTTATCACGTATTGCCAAATAACGTTCTCTAGCGATACGTTGTGTTCGATCGCTATGATCACCAGTTAACCATGGATGTATTAAGCATTCATGTGCAGTCATACGTTTCTCTTTATTACCCATTAATAAACGTCGTATGAAATCTTTTCCTTCTTCAGAAATATGACGGAATGCTTCTTCATCGAAATCCCAATCACAATTTTTAACATTTTTCAATGTATCAACATCTGTGTCACCAGCGAATGGTGAAAGTCCACTCAACCTAAGCCAATAAATTTTAAATAAAAATTTTTTTGTTTTTAAGTTAGTTAGAATTTTTTTAAAAATATTTCATTATTCGAAATTATTAAAAAACATTAACGTAATTTTAAAAATGTAAAAAAGATTTAATACTTACAAGACATATGCTAAAACACCAACAGCCCACATATCTGTGTAAAAACCAATTGGTTCACGGTTAACAATTTCTGGTGCAGCAAATTCAGCAGTACCGGTTGATATTTTAACAACTTCATTTGGATCTAATTTTGTAGCTAAGCCGAAATCAATTAATTTCACATTTGTGCTAGTACGTGTCTGACACATTATATTCTCTGGTTTAATATCCAAATGAATAATATTCTTTTCATGCATGTGTCTAACACCTTCACATACTTGTCTCATATAATTGATTACTTCAGCTTCTGACATTGAATAGCCTTCAGCTGTGATACGTTCGAAAAGTTCGCCACCAGATAAGCTATAAAAAAAGACAAGGAAAAAAACATATAACACAATTTAAAAAAAAAAATATTTTTTTGTTATTCAAAAATGAAAAATAAAAGAAAATGTACTTACAATTCGAAAATAAGAACCATTTCATCATCATCTTCAAATGCATCATGTAAATTAATTAGTTTCTGATGGTGCAATTGATTCATAATATCTATCTCTTTACGTATAAGTTCTTTTTCCATTATATGAGAAACTGGAATAAATTTGGCGGCGAATATATTACCCGTCTTACGTTCACGGCATCTATGTACAACACCGAATGCTCCGGTTCCAATCTCTTCAAGAATATCATAACGATCATAAACACTATCGTGTGATATTTCAACGGGTTGTGGCACATATTTTGAATAAATATCAAATACATATGAATCATAATCTTTAATTGGTCCATCTGCTTTACCTCGTACTTTTTTACCATTTTCATCAACTTCATATTTCTTTTCACGTTTTATCTTCTTACCAGTATCTTTTGTTGTTACTAATGTACTAACTTCTGATGGATCTGATCTACCATAAATATTTTCAGCATATATTCTAAATTCGTATTGATGTCCTGGTGCTAAACCAGATATTGCCATCGCTGTAAAACGTGTATTACCAACACGTATCCATGATGACATCGGATGTTCTCGTTTCTCGACCAAATAGTTTGTAATATTAGAACCACCATCCCATACTGGTGCTTTCCATGATAATGATAATGAATCTGTACCGATATTGTCGATAGCTGGGAATCTTGGAGGATCTGGGCGATCACTAATTTGAATTTTAATTATCGCTGAATCAGAACCTAATTCATTTTCAGCTGTTATTCTATAAGGACCAGAATCCAATTTAGAACCATCACGAATTGTCAAAATGGCATGACGTTCTTTACGTTCAACATGATAGTGTCCACCAGATTCAATTACTTCACCTTCACGTACCCATGTGATACGTGGTGTTGGATATCCAGTGAATGGAATTTTAATAACAACATTTTCACCTTTGTCAAAGTAGGCAGTGTCACGGAATCTTGGTGGTACATTCAATTTAGGTGCAGTCATTATATGAAGTGAAGCTCTTGTTGATTTAACACCGGCTTTATTAACAGCACGGCAAACATATTCATCAGCATCTTCACCGAACACATCTTTAATGTTGAGGAAGTAGTTTTCACCTTCTGAGTAAATATGGTATCTAGCACCATTTGTAATTTCACGTGCACCTTTATACCACGTGACTGTTGGTTTTGGAATGCCTGTAATTTGGCAACTAAATTGCGCATTATGATTCTGAATACAATTGGCATCTTTTAATGGCTTGACAATTAGCGGTGGTTGCGCTGCTTTTGGATCAACAATCTTAACTGATGATGAGGCTACTGATTCTTTAGAAAGTCCAGCTTCATTTTGTGCAAATACACGGAACTCATATTGTCTACCCTCAATTAGATTTGAACAATTAATTTGTGTTGCTGGACAAATTGCAACATTAACACGTTGCCAAGTATTGCTTCCAACTTCCCGTTTGTCGATCCAATAGCCTTGGATACGTGCTCCGCCATCTGATTCTGGTTTGTCCCATTCCAAATGAACGAAGTCATCACCAACTTCAGTAACTTTTGGTACACCTGGTGGTGATGGTGGATCGAATGGTGCCTTTGCACGTATTGGATTAAGTCCTTCTAATGGTGGACCCATTCCATTATCATTCACAGCCATAACACGGAAAATATATTCTTGGCCTTCTGTTAATCCTTGTACAACGTGTGATAGGTCCTTACAGAAGCTTGAAACTGTTACCCAATGAGTTAGAGATACATCTTTACGTTCAACGACGTAGTGTGTAACTCTGAGACCACCATCATATGCTGGTGGTTTCCATGTTAATGCACATGAATGTCTTGAAATATCTGAAATTCCCATTGGTCCTGTTGGAGGTCCTGGTAGGCCAGTAATGTAAACATTAAATGATCCTGCTGCTGTACCACTGTCATTTTTGAATTCAATGTCATAGCGGCCAGCATCATCCTTTGAAATATCTCTGATACAAATAGCAACATAATCATCAAATACAGTATACTTGAGATGTGGAGAATCTTTGACGACTTGTCCGTCTTTCTTCAATTCAACTTCCATTGGTTGATCACCAGAGTAATACACTTTAATCTTAGAATTATCATTCTCTGGTAAGTATAGTTCAGTGGGTATGCGATCAATACGTGGTGGTGAGCCAACTTTCAAATGACCTGTAGTATGTACAAATCCAAGAGAGTTAATGGCTTCACATGTGTAATCACCTTCATCTCCTGGTCCAACATCAGATATGTGTAATCTGAATACACCTTCTTTGCTGTCAGAAGTATATTTACCACCCATTGTAATTTCTTTTCCATTTCTAAGCCATCTTGATGTCGGTTCAGGTTTTCCAGTTGCTTGACATTGCAACATGAAATATTTACCCATAGGTGCAATGCGATCAGACAATCGTGTAACCCATTCTGGTTTTTCACCACCAAGAACTTCACATACTTTAATTGGCATTGTACATGAGCTTGGTTCTGACCGTCCAGCAGCATTTACTGCAAATATGCGGAATTCGTAATCTCCCATTTCAATAAGATTAATTACTGTGTATTCAGTATCCATAACATTGTAATCGTTGCATTTAACCCAAATTGCACCACCAACATCTCTTCGTTCAATAATATATCCAGTAATACGTGAACCACCATCATGCTGTGGTGGTTCCCATTTAAGATCAACGTAGTTCTTTCCAACTTTGACAACTGTTGGGGTTCCAGGAGGTGATGGAACTGTAAATTTACCCTTCAATTTGAATTTCTGTGATGGTGGAGATGGTTTACTGAAACCAGCCGCATTTTTAGCTTTAACACGGAATTCGTATTCATGCCCATTGATAAGATTATAAACTTGGTATTTAGTATCTTTTACAAGGAAACCATGAGAAGTCCAAACTGTATCTCCAAGATCACGATATTCAATTTGATATCCTTGAATACGTGATCCACCATCTGTATGTGGACGATCCCAAATGAGAGTAACATTTCCAGAGTCCCAGTCAATAACTTTCGGTTGTCCTGGTGGATCTGGTACAGTGAATTGATACTTAGCCAAAACAGGTTCGTCCATTCCAAGTGGCTCACTAACCCCATATTGATTTTCAGCTCTAACTCGGAAATAGTACTTCTTATTTGGTTCTAATCCCATCACGTCATAATGGCAGCTTCTCACAAAACTGCTAACTTTAACCCAAACACCATTTGAATCCATTTTTTCAACGACATAATTTGTAATTGGTGAGCCACCGTCATCCAATGGTGGTTTCCATGATAGTGAGCATGTATCTGGAGTGATATCATAAGCTGTAAGTGGTCCTTGTGGAATTCCTGGCTTATCAACTACAGTGACGTGACATGAAGCGGAATCAGACCCTTCTGAGTTGACCAAATGAATTGTGTATGTTCCAGTTTCTGATCGTTTAGCACACTTATTATGAAATAGTGTATTGAAGTCACTTGTATCAAATTTAATTCGTTCATCTGGTATAACTTCGTTCCCATTAATTGTCCATGATGGTTTCGGTCTTGGATTACCATGGAATGGAACAGTGATTTTAAATTCTTCACCAGCAATCACAGTCATGTCGCGAATGCTAAGATCAGATGTTATTTTTGGTGCACTTGGTGGAGCGCGGCATACAATCATATCAGATGATGAGCTCCATGGACCTTGTCCTGCTGCATTAATGCCAGCTACGCGGAACTCATATTCATGATTCTCAAGAAGATTGGGAATTCTGCATGTTAAATCTGGTACATGAGCATGTGTAGCTTTAGTCCATTTGTCTTCAGAAATAAGTCTCTTCTCAATTGCATATCCAGTAATTGGAGCTCCACCATCATGACGTGGTTTCGCCCATGTAATTGTAATTGAATCTTCTGTTGAATCGATTCCTCTTGGTGTACCGGGTGGTCCTGGTGGATCAAATGGATGTCTTGCTCTAATCGGATGTTCTGTTATAGCTGGATCTGATTGTCCATATTGATTTTCTGCAATAACTCTGAATTCATATTCGCGACCAATTGTTAAATTACGAACACGAACAAATGGAGTTGTACAATAACTGCTGACCTTTGACCAAGTTGGACTACCTCTTTCTTTCTTTTCGACCACATAATTGGTAACTGGAGAACCACCATCATCTTTAGGTGGATTCCAGTAAAGTGTAAGCTGATCACCAGCAAATTCATCAGCACGAAGATTTGTCGGTGGTTTTGGTCTATCTAAGACACGAACATTTATAGTTGCGGTGTCAAAGCCAGATGGATTTTTAAGTTGTAAACGATACTGACCGGAATCAGATCGTTTTGAATTTTTCACTACAATGCTTGCAGCATCATCAGTCAAGTTTTGGAATATTCTTAAATCATCACTCAAAATCACGTCATTAGCAAACCATGAAGCAGTAGGTTTTGGGAATCCAACATATGGTACGTGAATACTGAAATCTTCTCCAGCACGAACAGTTATGTCCCGTACACCACCAAGATCCATGCATGGTTTATTTGGTTGTTCTTCAATAACAATGTTGTTGGAAGGTTTGGACGGATCAGACGGACCAACTTCATTAACTGCAATAACACGGAATACATATTCTCCACCTTCTTTAAGATGTGGTACTGTATGAACTGTATTTGGAATTGGTATTTCATTAACATCGCTCCAGTTTTTATCACCTTTTTCTCTCTTTTGCAATATATAACCTTTAATTTTAGCTTTACCATCATTTCGAGGAGGTCTCCATGATAATGTTACACTATCTTTAGTAATACGGTCAGCCTTTGGTGGATCTGGTGGGTCTGGACGATATCTTTGTAGTTGAGCAGTCATTGGTTCTGAAGGCTTGCTTGGTTTACCTGGACCAGCCTCATTAACTCCGGTCACTCTAAATTCATAACGGTTACCTTCTCTGAGATCTTGAACAGTATAACTTGTATTTGGTGTTGGATAATTATTGCATTTTATCCATTCACCGCCTCTTTCTCTCTTCTCTACAATATAACCACTGATTGGCTTTCCACCACAGTATTCGGGTGGATGCCATTGCAAGCTGCAAGAACTTGGGCCATAGGCAGTAATTTCGGGTTGACTTGGTGCATCTGGTGGATCAAATGGACATTTAGCTACAACAGGCTTGCCTTCTAATGCATCTGATACACCATAAATATTTTCTGCACGTACTCTGAAGACATATTTCTTTCCTTCAGTAAGACCTCTGACAGTAAAAGCACATTTTGGACAATATCCAGGTACTGGTCGCCAGGAATCTGTGCCAAATTCAGCGATTTCAACAATATAACCAGTAATTTCACCACCACCATCATCTTTCGGTGGGCTCCACGAAAGTGAAATTGATTCATGTGTTGTTTCAGTATAAGTTAATGGACCTTCTGGCGGACCTGGTCTATCTACAACAATTACTTCAATATCAGCTGAATCCTTTCCAAATTCATTAGTTGCTGTTACAGTATATTTAGCCGCATCTTGTCTTGTTGAATCTTCAATGCGGAATACAGTTTTTTCGAAATTCGTTGCAAATGAAACACGGTTTGATTCAGGAACTCTAATACCACCTTTTGTCCATTCAATTTTAGGTGTTGGTGCTCCAGATATTGGAATAGTAATATTAACTGGTTCTCCTGCTCGTACCTTAACTTTTCTTCCAATTAAGCCGTCTAACCATAGTTTTGGCTTTTCCTTCATTGGTCTTGCAGTTAATACTGATGATGGATCAGAAGGCTTGCCATTACCGGCAGCATTAACTGCAGAAACTCTGTATTCATATTGATGTCCTTCAGTAACACGTTCATCAGTGTAATCTGTTGTTGGATGTGGCTCTTTATTAAGTTTAATCCATCGTCCAGTGAGTTGATCACGTCTTTCAATGTCGTATCCCAAAATTGGAGATCCTCCATTACTAATTGGCGGTGACCATTTAATTTTGATATGATCTTTATCACTGTCAACAAGTTCTGGTTTGCCTGGACGTCCAGGGACATCGTATTGGTTCTTTGCTACAATTGGTGATTCCGAAGTTAATGGGTCAGATCGTCCTTGAAGATTTTCGGCCATAACACGGAATTCATATTTAGTTCCTTCTAGTAATCTAGGTACAACAGCATGGTTATATTTGGCATTCACATATGTTACAGCTGGCACCCAACCACCACCATGTGTAAGATCTCGTTTTTCAATGACATATCCAGTAATCTCAGAACCACCGTTATCTTTTGGTGGTTTCCATGATACTGTAACACTATTGGCAGTGACTTCTTCGTATTCAAGTGGTCCAGTTGGTGGGCCTGGTCTATCCAATACGATTAACTGGAATGAACCTTCATCAATGCCAGAGCTATTTCTCAACAATAGATGATAAAGTCCAGAATCTGATCTATTACAATTCACAGTATGAACGACTGTATGATGTCCAATTGATGTAACCGTTGTTCTTGCATTTGTCTCAACTGGTGTTGTTCCACGATCCCAGATAACTTCAGGAGCTGGTTCACCAATGAAATCAATATCAATATGGAATATAAGTCCAGCTTTAATACGAATATCGTGCAGTGGTGTGATAATTTTCGGAGGCAGGAAACGTGCTTTAGCCATTACCATATCCGAAGGTTCTGATGGTTCAGATTGACCAGCCTTATTAACAGCTATAATACGAAATTCGTATTCCTGACCTTCTGTTAAATCTGGAACTGACGCAGCAGTTTTTGAGCTAGGAACATGTACCGCATTAACCCAATATGGGCTGCCTTTTTCTTTCTTTTGAATAATATATTCAGTAATTGGGGCACCACCATCACTTTTGGGAGGTGTCCATTGCAAATCAACATGGTCTTTATCCCAATCTGTAACGACTGGTTTACCTGGTGCGTCAGGCTCATCGAATTCATTTTTAGCAATAATGCTCTTAGGTGCTTCTAATGGTTCAGATTCACCAATGGCATTAACTGCTTTAACTCTGAACAAATATTCTTTGCGATGTGTTAAACGAGTGACGTCATGCGATAGGAAAGTGCTCATTCCAGCATCAGACCATGTTCCACGTGACATATCCATTTTTTCAATGACATAGTGAAGAATTGGAGAACCGCCATCATCTTTAGGTAGTTTCCATGTAAGATGACAACCTTCTTTTGTAACATTTGAAATTTCTAATGGAGCTTCGGGTGGTGAAGGTTTGTCAAGAACTGTGGCATGGGCAGAAGCAGAAAATTCGCCCACTTCATTTTTCAAAGTCAATGTATATCGTCCGGTATCAGTTCTAGCAGAGAAAGGAATTTCAAATGTTAATTCATTTTGGAACAAGTTCATATCAACACGTGGACCGACTTCGATTGGTTGACCGTTGAAGGTCCATTTGTATGTTGGTCTTGGTGAAGCTTCAATAGGTAATGTCCATCCAAGACGTTTGCCTGCATGAACAACAATATCTTCCAAAAGAGATTTGTCGAAATGTGGTGCAACAAAACGTGGTTTTGCAATAACAGGTTTCGATGCATCACTTGGTTCACCTTGTCCACCTTTGTTCACAGCTATAACACGGAACTCATATTCTTCTCCTTCAGTCAAATCTGGTACAGTGGCAGCTGTTTTATCAGCAGGAACTTCTAAAGCTTTCTCCCATGTACCAAATCGTGGTTTCTTTTCGATAATGTATCCAGTAATTGGAGAGCCACCATCTTTCTTTGGTGGAGTCCATTCAAGATCAACATGGTCCTTATCCCAATCGACTGGTACAGGTTGTCCAGGTTTGTCTGGCTTTCCAAACGGATCCTTCGCTGTAATTGCTTGTTGTGTACCAAGTGGTAATGACTCTCCTAACTTGTTAACAGCTCTAACTCTGAAGTTGTAATCATGATCTTCAATTAAGTTATCAGCACGAATAGTGGTGCCACTACATTCACCAACTGGTACCCATCTCATTGTTTCAGCATCCATTTTTTCGACTGCGTAGTGAGTAATTTCGGATCCACCATCATCCTTAGGTGGCCGCCACATAAGCGTGATTGAATTTTTAGTAACATCACTTGGACGTATTGGTCCTTCTGGAGGTGAAGGTACATCAAGAACTGTGACTTTCACTGTGGCTTTGTCTATTCCGTTAATGTTTCTAGCAACTAAAGTATATTCTCCAGTATCTGCTCGTTTAGCATCAATGACACGTAATTTAGTGCGGTAATCTTCATTAACAATTTTAACTCTGTCAGTGTTGATTACCATGTTATCTTTGTGAGACCATTCTTTAGATGGTGGTGGTTCACCAATAACTGGAACATCAAATTCAAAGTTCTGACCAGCTCGTACTTTCACATTAATCATGAAATTGCGATCAATTTTCGGTGCCAAGTTCTTCGGCCTTGCAACATGTGGTTTCGTTGCATCACTTGGTTCACCTGGTCCAGCTTTGTTAACAGCACGAATACGAAATTCATATTTTACACCTTCAATAAGATCTGGCACTTTTCCGTTGGTAACATCTCCTTCAACTTCAGCACATTTTTCCCAATCTGGGCTATATTTATCACGTTTTTCAATAATATATCCTGTAATTGGTGAGCCGCCATCATTTTCAGGACGTGCCCATTCAAGATCAACGAAATCTTTGTCATAATCTTTAATAGCCGGTGTTCCTGGCTTTCCAGGTTCGTCAAATGGATTTTTAGCTTCAATAGCTTGAGCAGTTGTAAGTGGTTCAGATGTTCCTTGCTTGTTACGTGCACGAACACGGAATTTATATTTATGTCCGGGTGTTAAGCCTTCGACCTTGAATTGTGTTGTTGGACCAATTGTTTCACCAGCTGGAACCCAACGACCAGTGATTTCATCCAATTTTTCAATCAAGTAATTTTCAACTGGTTGACCACCATCATCTTCTGGTGGATTCCATTTTAATGTCATATTATCAGCAAAAACGTCTTGTACTTTTAATGGACCTTGTGGTGGCCCTGGTTTATCAAGTACAATCACTTTAACATCAGCTGTATCAGAACCATTCATATTTTCAGCTGTAATTGTATAAGTTCCAGAATCTGCACGTGTGGCATTACGTATACTCAATTTTGTATTGTAGTCAACGTGTTGTACTTTAACTCTGTCAGAAGGACGAACTTCTCTCTTATTAAGCATCCATCTGGTCGTTGGAGCTGGTTCACCTGATACTTTAACATCAAAGTTGAAGTTTTGACCGGCTTTAATTCGAACTTCGATAAGATTTGTTCGGTCAATATGTGGTGCTTGATTTCTAGGCTTGGCAATAATTGGTGGTGTTGCATCACTTGGTTCACCAGGTCCTGCTTTGTTAACAGCACGAACACGGAACTCATACGTTTGTCCCTCGATAAGATCTGGTACAGTTGCTTTTGTTTGATCAGCAGGGACTTCTAAAGCTTTTTCCCATTGTCCGTACTTGTCCTTCTTTTCAATTACATATCCTGTTATTGGAGATCCTCCATCTTCCAAAGGTGGTGTCCATGCCAAATCAACATGATCTTTATCCCAATCAGTTGCACGGAGGTTTCCAGGTTTACCGGGCTCATCGAATGGATTCTTAGCAATGATAGTTTCATCAGCAACCAATGGAACTGATTCGCCTTCGGCATTTACAGCTGTTACTCGGAATTTATATTCATTTCCAGGAGTTAAGCCAGTCACATCCGCCTGAGGCTCAGTAGAACGGCATGCTGGCACCCAACATCCAGTTTCTGGGTCCATTTTATCAATTTGGAAGTATTCAATTGGAGTACCACCGTCATCTTTTGGTCTCTTCCATTTGAGATGACAGCCTTCTTTGTGTACGTCAGAGATTTGTAATGGACCTTCTGGAGGTCCGGGTTTATCAGTAACTGTTACATTTATTTGAACAGTATCCTTTCCAGAACTATTTGTTGCAGTAACAGTGTATTCACCAGAATCACCTCTTTGTGCTGGTCGTATAACAAGTTTAGTATAGTAATCAATATTTTCGACTGTTACATTTTTGCCTGAATGCAATGGGCAATTCATGAATCGCCATTCAACCTTTGGTGGTGGTTCACCTATGATGCTAGCATCTAATTTCAGTGGATTTCCAGCAGAAATTGTAATATCTCGTAAATTACGACGATCAATCTTTGGAGCAAGATATCTTGGTTTCGCAACGAAAGTTTTACCAGGTTCTGATGGTTCAGAAAGGCCAGCTTTGTTAACAGCAACTACACGGAACTGATACTCGTTTCCTTCAACTAAACCGTTGATAACTGCTGCAGGCGTTGCAGATGTTGTTTCAACCGCTTTTTCCCACATTGGACTATACTTGTCTTTCTTTTCAACTATGTAGCCTGTAATTGGAGCACCACCATCTGATGCTGGTTCAGCCCAAATAAGCTCAACATGATTTGCAGACCAGTCTGCTGGTTCTGGAGCTCCAGGACGTGATGCAGTGGCTAAAAAAATAAAATAAATTCAATCAGAATGTCACAGTTTGCATAAAAATCTTCAAATTTTCGTGGTGAAAAATTGATCACTTTTCAAATAACTGAAATATATATTACTTGAAATTTTACTGTTTGTGCAAAATCGAGGTAAAACTAATCAACTTACTGAATGGATCTTTAGCAACAATAGTTCCAAATGTTTCTAATGGTTCTGATTCTCCTTCTTTGTTTAATGCCTTAACTCTAAACTTGTATTCATGACCTGGTGTAAGACCGTCAACTGTCATTTCTGGCACATCACTTTTGCCTACTGGTAACCAAATTCCAGTATCTGGGTCGAATTTCTCAACCAAATATCCTTCAATTGGTTCACCGCCGTCATCTTTTGGTTTTTTCCATTTAAGTTTACATCCTTCCTTATGGACGTCGGATACTTCCAATGGTCCTTCAGGCTTACCAGGTTTGCTAATTACATTTATTTCAAACTCAACTGAGTCTTGACCATATTTGTTGTTTGCTACAATCTTGTATAATCCAGTATCTTTTCGTTCTGGACTATCGTTGAAGAATTTTGTGTTGTATGGCACATTGTCGACACGTTTATGACTTGACTGTGGAATTGATTTTCCATTATGACTCCATTGTACATCTGGAGGAGGTTCTCCAAATACTTTGATATCCAAATAAATCGGTTCACCTTCTTTCACCGTTATATTTCTAATATTTTTGCGATCAATCTTAGGAGCCACTGAAAATATTTTAAACATATTTTATAAAGAAGCTTTATTTTTCAAAAATCAGAAAAAAAATAACTTACACTTTCTTGGTTTAGTGATAACTGATTTACTAGCTTCACTTGGATTACCAGGACCAGCTGCATTTACAGCACGTACACGGAATTCATATTCAACATTTTCATCTAGATTTGGTGCAGTTCCTTTGCATCCAGCTGTAGCAGGTACTTCAGCAGCCTTAGTCCATTTAGTTTGACCTTTTTCACGTTTCTCAATTATGTAGCCAGTAATTGGTGATCCACCGTCGGAAATTGGTGGAGTCCATTGAAGATCAACATGATCTTTATCCCAGTCAACTGCTTCTGGTCGACCAGGTGCTCCAGGTTCATCAAACGGATTTTTAGCAATAATACTATGGTCAGCTTCGAGAGGTTCAGATTCGCCTTCAGCATTTACAGCTGAAACACGGAATTTATATTCTTGTCCAGGAACTAAATTATTTAATTCAGCGTGTGGTTCCTTTGTACGACCAGCAGGTAACCAACGTCCAGTTTCGACATCCATTTTTTCAATAAGATAGTGATCAATTGGTACACCTCCATCATCTAGTGGTGGATTCCATTTTAATTTGCATCCTTCTTTATGTACATCGCTTATTCTTAGTGGACCTTCGGGTTTACCAGGTTTATCAAGAACTGTAATTTCTAGAGATGCTTCATCATGTCCAGAATCATTTTCTGCTTTAATTGTGTATCTGCCAGTGAGAGCTCTATTTGCTACTGGAATATAAAATTTCGTACGATAATCCTCGTAATCAATTTGAATATCTTGAGGTTCTTCAAGACGAGCCTTATTATGGAACCAAGATTTCTTTGGTGGGGGTTCACCTGTAATTTTGATGTCCAATCGAACATGTTGTCCAGCTTTAATTGTAATGTCTTTGATATTAGCACGATCAATCTTTGGTGCTGCGAATCGATCTTTAGCTAAAAGTGTTTCAGATGGTTGTGACGGTTTGCTTTGGCCACCTTTATTAATAGCTTTAACTCTAAATTGGTATTTTTGGCCTTCAACCAAATCGTTTACACGGGCTTCTGTTTTCGGTGTATTTGTTTCAAGTACTTTTTGCCATTTATTTGTGAGATTATCTTTCTTTTCAATAATATATCCTGTAATTGGAGCACCGCCATCACTTTCAGGTGCTTTCCATTTGAGGTCAACGTGGTCTCTAGCCCAGTCTTTAAATTCTGGTTTACCAGGTGTATCTGGAGCATCATAAGGATTTTTGGCAGTTGTTGGAGTTTCTGTTACCAATGGTTCTGATTCACCTTCAGCGTTAACTGCCTTGACTCTGAATTGATAGTCTTTACCTTCGGTTAAGCCTGTCACGTCACATTCTGGTGTTTTTGTTATACATACTGGAACCCATCGTCCAGTTTCAGTATCCATACGTTCAACAACATAATGTTCTATGGGTTGTCCACCATCATCATCAGGTTTATCCCATTTCAAGTGAACACCTTCAGCTGTGACATCTGATACTTGTAGGGGACCTTTAGGTTTAGTTGGCTTACATAGTACTTCTAACTCAACTTCGACAGTATCTGTTCCCGAATCATTCTTTGCAACAACAGTGTAAATTCCTTTGTCAGATCGTTGAACTTTTTGTAAAATGAATGTTGTCTTGTATTCATCATTTTCAATTTTAAGACGATCACCTGAACGAAGAGGCTCACCATTGTAACTCCAAGTAATTTTTGCTGGAGGTTCACCTTTAACATCTGCTTCCATACGTAACATCTGACCACTTCGTAAAGTTTTCTTTTGCAAATTCTTTCTGTCAATTCGCGGAGCTAAGAATCGTGGTTTTGCGACGACTGATTTTGAAACATCACTTGGTTCACTTGGACCAGCTTTGTTAACAGCGACAACACGGAATTCGTACTCATGTCCTTCTTCAACACCTGTTACAGTTCCTGAAGTACGATCACCTGGTACAGTGGCTGCATCAACCCAACCTCGTCCAGATTTATCACGCATTTGAATAATGTATTTTTGAATTGGTGCCCCACCATCACTTTTTGGTGGTGACCAAGATAAATCAACAAAGTCTTTGTCCCAATTTGTTGGTTCTGGACGACCTGGTTTATCAGGTTCATCAAATGGATTCTTGGCAATAATTGGTTTTTCAGTTTCAAGATCTTCAGATTCACCTTCTTTGTTAACAGCTCGTACGCGGAATTTATATGGTTTACCTTCTTGAAGGCCAGTTATATTGGCTTCTGGCTCAGTACTTTTACCGCATGGGATCCATTGTCCAGTATTTGGATCTAGCTTTTCTATTTCATAGTAGTCAATTGGAGTACCGCCGTCATCTTCTGGTTTTTTCCACTTCAATTTGCATCCATGCTTATGAACATCTGATACTTCTAATGGTCCTTGTGGTTTCGATGGTTTTCCAAGAACTGAGATTTCAACTTCGGCTTTGTCTTCGCCAACCTCATTCTTGGCTACTATTACATATTTTCCACTTTGAACTCGTTTGGCTTTCATTATAAAGAATTTCGTATTATAATCAATATTGTCGATTCTAATATTGTCATCAGTAACAACTTCTTGCTCTTTAAAGAACCACTGAACTTTTGGTGGTGGTTCTCCAATAATATTTACGTCCAAATTTAATGATAAACCAACTTTTACAGTAATTGGATTCAAGTTTTTACGATCAATATGAGGTTTAAGGAATCTTGGTTTAGCAGTATGCCAATTAGTTGCTTCTGATGGTTCTGATGGTCCAGCTTTGTTAACAGCCCGAACACGGAATTTATACTGTTGTCCTTCTTCAAGTTTTGCCACAGTTCCTTTGCAAATCGGACCATCAACTTCAGCTGCCTTGATGAAACGACCGCTATCCTTATCCATCATTTCAATGATATAACCTGTAATTGGTGCACCACCGTCACGTATTGGTGGTTCCCATTTAAGTTTAACCATATGTTCATCCCAATCGTCTAATTCTGGAAGACCAGGTGGTGCTGGTGCATCATATGGATTCTTCGCAATAATTGATGATTCTGTTTCAAGTGGTTCTGATTCACCTTCTTCATTTACTGCTTTAACACGGAACTGATAACGATGATTTGGTTCAAGTCCTTTAATTTCTTGTTCTTCTTTAGAAGGATCAACATGAGCAGCTGGTACCCAACGTCCTGTAGCTAAATCCATTTTTTCAACGACATAGGCAGTAAGTGGTAGGCCACCATCATCTTTTGGTTTCTTCCACTTTAATTTACATCCTTCTTTATGTACATCAGTAACTTCAAGTGGTCCTTCAGGTTTACCAGGTTTATCAAGAATGACAACTTCTACTGTAGCTTCATCGGTACCATTAATATTCTCAGCAAATATTTTATATTCCCCAGTATTTTTCCTTGTTGTATCAAGTATTGTCAATTTAGTGTTATAATCTTCGTTTTCAATTTTACAGGTTGCAGATGGTTCCAAATCTTTAATACCGACACTCCATTTAACAGTTGGTGGAGGTTCACCTCTAATATCAACATCGAACTTGACTGCTTGCCCAGCACGTACTCTAATAGGTTTGAGTTTGTCACGATTGATATGTGGTTTCACTGTATTTTGCAAAATTAAAATTTATTAAATTATGACAAAATAAAAGTGTAATGAAAATCAAAATTAAAAAAGTGCAAAATTAAAAGCAAAGCTAATATAATTTAAAAAAGCAAAAAAATATAAATGCATACTAAAAAATCGCTTCGAAAGAGAAAAAAAAATTAGAAAAATAAAAGTATGTACAGCAGCCACAGTGCTGAAAAAAAGCAAAATAAAAATTGATCCAAAAAACAAGCTTATAAAGTGCTTTAAAAAATTTTTGTAGTCTTTAATATGCTTCATGTGTACAACAGACTCACAGTTTCTAGCTTTGGCAGTGTGTGGTTGAGTTGGTTCACTTGGTTCACCAGTTCCAGCCTTATTAATAGCTCTCACACGGAATTGGTAAACGTTTCCTTCTTTCAAGCCTTCAACAGTGGCTTTAGGTGCGGGAGACTGTAAACAGATATTCAATGGAAATATTAACAGAATACCCAAAACGACACTTTTGTGATACTTACATCAGTTGTGAGAATTTCATCCCAAACTGGAGAAAATTTCTCTTTCTTTTCAATAACATATCCAACAATTGGTGCACCACCGTCATTTTTAGGTGGTGTCCATTTCAAATCAACCCGATGCTCATCCCAATCTTCAATTGTTGGTACTCCTGGTTTACCAGCCAAATCATATGGATTCTTGGCAACAATACTGCCTTCAGTAGTAAGAGGTTCAGATTCACCCTCTTCATTGACAGCCCGGACACGGAACTGATACTCATGCCCTTCTTGTAAACCTTTGACATCAAGTTCGGTTTCGTCTCCGGGCGTTCGTCCGACTGGAACCCATCTTTTTTGATCTTTATCATATTTTTCAACTTGATATGCTGTTATTGGCTTGCCGCCATCATCTTCAGGTTTCTCCCATTTCAATTTACATCCATTCTTTGTAATATCTTCAACTTTAAGTGGACCTTTTGGTTTACCTGGTGCTGATAAAACTGTGACTTCAACCTCAGCTTCATCTTCACCATGCTGATTAACAGCTTTAATTTTATATAAACCAGTATTTTTTCGTGTTGAATCAATAATTGATAATTTCGTATTATAATCAACATTTTTGATTTCAACATTTGTTTCAGATATTTCTTTGTCTTTTTGATACCATGTAATTGTTGGTGGTGGTTCACCACGAACATCTACATCGTATTTGATGGGTTTACCAGCACGGACTGTGATTGGCTTAAGATTTGTTCTGTCAATGCGTGGTTTCACTTTTTTTTTTAAAAAAAAAATCATAGTATGGAAATTTAAATATGGCAACATAAAATATCAAAAAACAAAATTATGCATTTCTTCCATACATATATGTACATATACATATGTATGTATGTATAGTATATATAAAAGTACGTTATATATTTTTAATTTAAACAAATACTTACATGCTTTGTGTTTTATTACTTGCATTTTACTTGCATCAGAAGGTGGAGATGGACCAGCTTTATTAATAGCAATAACGCGGAATTGATATTCTCCATATTCTTTCAAATCTTCAACTTTAGCATCAGTACAACTTCCAGGAACTTCTGCTGCTTTTTCCCAGTCTTTACCTTTCTCTTTCTTTTCAATAATATATTTCTCAATCGGTGCTCCACCATCTGATTTTGGTGGTACCCATTTCAAATCAACACTCTTATTATCATAATCGACAACTTCTGGTGTTCCAGGCTTAAGTGGTTCATCATATGGATCTTTGGCTACGACTCCAACTAATGTCGTCAAAGGTTCTGATTCACCTTCTTCATTGACAGCCGTAACACGGAACATATATTCCGAGCCAGGATTCAAGCCAGTCACATCAAATTCTGGTGGTTCTTTATCACCTGGTAGGCGACCAACACGTACCCATTTTCCAGTTGCTGTATCCATTTTTTCGATTTCATATTCTTTAATAGGAACACCGCCATCGTCTTCTGGTTTCTCCCATTTCAATTTACAACCAGTCTTTGTAACATCTTCAACTTTCAGTGGTCCCTTTGGTGCGCTTGGTTTACCCAAGACAATCAATTCAACAACTTCTGTATCAACACCATTACGATTTTCGGCTTTTAATTTATATTTACCAGTATCTTTACGTACAACATTGACAATTTGGAAATTGGTATGATAATCGACATTATCAATTTTTATACGATCAGTTGTTGTTAATGGAATATCATCCTTCCAACTCCATGTTAGAGTTGGTGCTGGTTCACCACTAACATCAACTGACCATTTATGGGTACGCCCAGTCTTGATTGTGACCCGCTTGAATGTTGAACGATCAATTGTTGGTTTAACTGTAAATTATTCGAATTTTAATTTTAAATTTAATAACTATAAATTTTATTTTACAATAAAATAAATGCCATGAATACCTGTAAGAATTCTGCACTGCAAGAAAAATATCTAAAGCAATTTCTCTTAGTAAGATTTAATAAAGCACCTATAAGTTTCTAAAACGCTTTTCATATCTAAATTTGTTTTGATCTTAAAAGCTTTTATTTAGTATGCAAAGTTAAGTTTAAGTTAGAAGCTTTGCTTTTAAGGAATATTAAGAGAGTCTTTTTATTAATAATTGGAAAGGTCATATACTTACGATTCTTGTGTTTACACAAGTGGTTATCAGTTGGTTCAGATGGAGCTGATGGACCAGCCTTATTAACTGCTTTCACGCGGAATTGATAAACCATTTTTTCTTTAAGACCTTCTACCTTTCCTTCACATTTTGGTGATTCAGTTTTTGCAACTTGCGTCCAATCAGGTGAAAATTTATCTTTCATTTCAATTAAGTAATGAGTAATTGGTCTGCCACCATCACTTTCTGGTCTCTCCCATTTCAATGTCACACTGACATTATCATAATCATCGATAATTGGTTTACTTGGTTTACCAGGCTCATCATATGGATTTTTGGCAACAATCGAATCAGTTGTCTCCAACGGTTCTGATTCACCTTCTTTATTAACAGCTTTAACACGGAATTTGTATTTTTTATTTGGTGTTAAATTCTTAAATGTGAATTTATGTTCATCAGGTCCAACTTCTCCAGCTGGAATCCATCTTCCTGTTTCTTCATCCATACGTTCGAGAACATATCCAGTAATATCGGTACCTCCTGCATCTTCTGGTGGTTTCCATGATACAGTAACATGGTCTGCACGAATCTCTTCCGCTTCTAATGGACCTTTTGGTGGTGCTGGACGATCCAAAACCACAACTTTTGCTTTCGATTCAATTGTACCTGAGCTATTTGATAAAATAATTTTGTAATAGCCACTATCAGCGCGAACTGCTTTTCGAATTGTAATTGATGAGTTTCTTTCATATTGATCAAGTGTAATTCGTGTTCCATCAATTTTAAGATCATTTCCATCTTTTTCCCATTTAGCAGCTGGTTCAGGTTCACCATCATATTTAATATCAAATCGGATTGTTTGAGTCTTTTTCACTATAACATCCTTTAATTCATCACCAACAATGAATGGTTTCACGAATCTGCACTTAGCTATAATTGGTTTTGTTGTTTCACTTGGTTCACCAGGACCAGCCTTATTAATAGCACGAATACGGAACTCGTATTGATTGCCTTCCTTTAGACCATCTACTGTCGCAGCAAAACAATCAGCTGGTACCTCTTTGGCAGTTGTCCAATCAGTTGCGAATTTATCTTTAACTTCAATAACATATCCAGTAATTGGTGAACCACCATCATTTTCAGGTTTATCCCATTTAAGATCAGCATGATCACGATCCCAATCAACAACTTCGACATTCTTTGGTTTACCAGGTTCATCCCAAGGATCTTTCGCCAAAATTGTTTTATTGAAAACACCTGGTTCACTTGGCCCTAATTTATTCACAGCACGAATACGGAATTTGTATTGTTTTTTCGGTGTTAAATCCTCAATTTTTTTTTTACATGGTTCACCGGCTGTAACTTCAGCTACATTATCCCATTGACTTTTTAAACTTAAATCTTGACGTTCAATAATATATTTAATAAGTGGACTACCACCATCATCCTTAGGTGGTTTCCAGCTAACCACGCATGATGTTTGAAATACTTCATCAACATTAATATCTTGTGGTTGTGTTGGTACATCTTGCATTATTATTTGCACATCTTTAACTTCTTCACCCTGTCCATTCGATAATATAATTTGATATGGTCCAGATTGTTCACGTGTAGGTTTCTTAACTTTGAAACGAACTTTATCATCATTAACAACGACTTCGAGATCTTTAACAGGTAATGGTTTACCATCTTTAACAAGTTTTGCTTCAACTGGTGTCTGTTTAGTGCCGTCAACTATAATTTAAAATTAAAAAAAAAACCAAATTATAAAATCACATTTATCAAAAAAAGAATCTTTTTTAGGAGAAAATGCAGAAATATATAATTTATAATATTTTTTTACCTTTGAATGGCACTTCAAATACCAATGGCTGAGTTATTGGACCTTCAATTGTGTCAGGACAATCCATGTGTGGTTTACTTTCACCTTTCTGTACAGTTAATTTACATGATGAAATTAATTTTCCAGATTCACATGTAATTTCACCATCATCAGACAAGTCCAATACATTAAATATCAATTGATGTTTACCACCACCCAAATTTTTAATTTCTATACGTTCATTCGGTACAATTGGTTCACCATTGAATTTCCAATCAACTGGTGCTGTTTGATCTTGTAATTCTACATCTAAAATTAATTTCTCACGTTCAATACCAATTGTATCTTTAAGTTTCTTATTGAAACGATTTTGATCTAAAAACAAGAAAAAAAAAACAATTATCAAATTTATAGTTTTAAAAATAAAAGAACAAAAAAAAACTTACAATTGATAATAATTTCAGCTTCAGTTTTATCTGCATTTGTTGTACATTTATACATTCCAGCATCAGTAACTTTAGCATCTTTAATGACAAGTTTTCTTTTACGGCCATCTTTAACAATTTGTATACGTTTATCTGGTTGAATTTCTTCATCACCTTTAAACCATTGTACTTCACCCGTTTCATCATCAATTTCACATGCTAATGTTACTGTATCTTTTTCAATTAATTGTTGTGATTTTAATACTTTAACAAATTTATATGGATATTCAACAATTTTAAGATTTGTTTCTGTTTTATCTGGTTGTCTAACAATACGACATGAATAATGACCACTATCTTCAAGAACACAATTTTTAATTACTAATTTTAATACACCACTTAAATCTTTCGAGAATAGATATTTTTCAGTATCTGTTAATTTAACATCACCCTTATACCATTCAACAATTGCCATTGAACTACTAACTGAAC
This sequence comes from Bombylius major, assembly GCA_932526495.1. NCBI lineage: Eukaryota > Metazoa > Arthropoda > Insecta > Diptera > Bombyliidae > Bombylius > Bombylius major. The sequence goes on along the minus strand of OW052046.1, from coordinate 29,742,003 downwards.
ATTCTAATGTTGTTTCATGTTTTGTATAGCCTTCATATTTCTTTTTCAATGGTTTTGTAAATGTATATACTGGATCAGCTTCTTCAACATTCAAGAATGCTGATGATGATACACCACCAATTTCAATTGTATATTTTCCAGCATCTTCAGTTTTTGGATTCATAATAATCAATTGATAAACATCATTTTCATTTTTAAATTTATATTTACTTCCAGTGAAAATTTCCTAAAATTTACAAATAAAATTTTTGAAAAAATGTTTTTTTTTTTTTTGTTGTTTAAATCAATTAATATTATATACTTACATCTCTTTTGAATAACCATTTTGGCTTACAATTTGGTTTTGTAAATCCAGCTTCAAAAACAACCTTCTTATCTTTACCTTCTTTCGCGAATTGATCGATAAGTGGACGCAAGAATGAATCCGGTTTCTATGAACATTCAATTTTGAATATTGTTTTGTTTTTAATTTGAATTTTTTTCAAAACACAACAAGAAGAAGTAGAAGAAGACATTAAAAAAAACATCAAAAAAAAAAAAAAAAATTAATAAAAAATTAAAAAAATATAAATACATACATATATAATTTGTTTGTTTATATAAGTATATTTAAAAAAAAATAGTATTAATTGTTTGTTTGTTTACACATAGAAATGTTTTCATTTTCATGCTTTCTATATTTTTAATAAATTATATTTAAAAAAGAGTATATATTTTCATGTTTTTAATTATTTGCGTGTTAAGCATGTGTGTGTTAAAGCTTAAAAATATCTAATTTTTTTGTGTTTAAAATTTAATTTTTATCTAAAAGTAATAGGAGTATATTTTTTTTTTGTATACGTTTCCTAAAAATTTTAATAAACTAAGTCTTGTAATAGTTTTAATAAATATTTTCCTTACTAGAAAAATTGATATGTAACATTTTTAAAAAAAAATAATTATCATGCAAATGCAAACATGTGAATGTTAAAAATTTTATGTAAAAATAAAATTATGTTTTCTTTATGATATAAATTTGATTTATAATTTTTTTACTTAAGAAAAATTTAAAACATCACAAATATCAAATACTTAAATACAAAATTTAAAAAACCCAAAAAACATGCATAAAACAATATTTTAAACTCTAAATTATACTTTTTAATCATACAATCAGTTCACAATTAAAAAACTTATTCATTTTTAAAATATAATTAACTTTAAAAATAATTCTCTACAACAGAAAAACAAAACTATACAAAAAACAAAAATTGACGACAAAAAATTAAGACAATTACAAATTTGAGTTTGAAAAAAAAAAATGTAATTAATTAAAATTCAAAATTCGGCAGAATAATCTGGAGCCTTCATTTCCTAGAAATTACAAAATTAAAAATTTTAAAGTTGCTTCGAATGTTCGTCCTTAAAAAAAAACAAAATAATTCTAAAAATACCAAAAGAGGACACATAATAATGTAGATGACAATGAGAATGAACAAAAACATAATATGTACTAACAAACAATTTTTTTTAAAAAGACAAAATTATTTTGATGAAAAAATATTATATATCTTTAACAAAAAACAAAAGTTCTTTCAATGGTACACCAGAAGATATACATATGTATATCGAGAACAAAAATTTTGTATACAAATTGTGATACCACATACATTAAATAAACTTACACAAAATATACACTAATTAAAAAAGTGCATAACAATTAAAAAAAAAATTGATAACGAAAAGCCCAGAAGTTATTTTGTTTAATCTTGATTTTTTTTTTTCAATTTTTCATTCCACATTCGTTTTTTATTTCCTTAATTTATCAGTCGCAGCCTTAAGCCTTAAGTGCAACAATAATTTGCAAAATATTTATTCTAGATTGCTAAAAAAAAAAAATATAATAATAAGAATAAAAAGGTTGCAATACAAATACTATTATTTAAATAAACATCCAAATCAAGACGTGAAAGACCAGAATGAATAAAAAGATTTTTTTTTAAAAAAAAACTAAATTAAATTACACAAAATTATAAAATTACTTAAAATTTCCCATCAATTAATTTTAATTTAAAGTGTGCATACCAAATTTAGAAAGAAAGAAAAAAACATACATAAATGTTTTTTTTAATTTTTATGTGTGTTTTTTATTTGTTTTAAAAGTAACAAAAAGAAAACAGAATTAGACAGAAAGAAGAGAGAAAAGGAAAAAAAACAAAAATTACAAAAGAATCATTTGAGAAAGTTAAAAGAAAAAATTTGTAAATTTTTGTAAATATGATTTTTTGTGTCATTTGTTTTTTTTTTAGAATTAAAAAAAAAAAGATGTGCTTTTCTTTTTTGAATCAAATTCTTGTGTAAAATACATACAAGAGTACAAATACGATAGAATAAACAGTATATAAGAAAGAAAAAATATAGAATTGAAGAATAAGAAAGTAGACACAAAATAAATAGCAGTTAAAAAAAAAGTAATAGTTAGAAGAGAAAATTTCATGAATAATAAACGTAAAAAAAAGTTTTAGATTAGAGGTTTGTTTTGTTTGTTTATTTGAGAAGTTTTTTTTTTTTAATTTCATTGTTTTTTTATTTTGTTACGTGGAAAATAAAAGTGAAATATTTTCAATATTGTTTTTAAAAAGTTTTTGGTTTAAAGTTTTAATTTGAAAATTAAAGTAGTTAAGATGTCTACTTTGATTGAATGGTCGAACCTCCTGTCGACGAAACGGGTGTAAAACTGGCCAATCTGGTATCAATTCAGCTAATGATGGTCTTCGTGATGAAATACCCTGTTATATATATAAATTACAATAGAATATAACAACATATCATTTACATTTCTTTTTATATAATACATATTATATAAAATTAAAGTAACTTTGTTCAACTTTATTATTTTTTATATATGTATATTTTTTTTTTTGCAGGACAACAACGAAAGGTTTTGAAAAATAACATTAAAACCTTGAAAAAAAAAAACTTCAATAACTTTTTACAGAAGACCAACAATGAAAAAGTATTTTTTTTTGTTTTTTTGGAAAACATACAAAAGACAAACAAAAATTTTGCAGAATAAATAGATAAAATAAAAAAAATCGAAAATTATAAAAATTAAATATTTCCCAAGAAGCAAAAACATTTCGATTTTATCTTTCAAAAATCAATATAAATATAAAAAAATGACACCCAAAAACAAAAATGGAGACAATATTGGCACAAAAATGTCAATCCGAACCCTTAATAATCTAATTCTGCTTCGAACATATCACTATTCACACAAAATTCATCACATCTTTATCATATTTCACATGTTACTTAAATATAATTTAATTTTCTTATTTACAAAAATTAATTAAAAAATTCTCTATGTACAATATTTTTTTTTTTTTTTATACAAAAGCATACTATTTACAATTTGGTTTTTTTTTTAAATTTTTAATTTCCTTTTTTTCAATTTTCAACATCTTAACACTTTAAATTAATTATACTGATTGCGCTTTGTACATTGCATTCATTTTTTTTTTTTTGTTTTGGTTAAAAAAAACCAACAAAACAAAACAAAATTATTTGAAAAAAAAAAAAACTAACCGCAATATTAAAAAAAAAAAAAGTAATAAAGCTCAAAAATCAAAAATTAGAAATAAATTATAAAAATTCCATGTTTTTCTTTTATGAATAGTTTTCGTTTTGCGTTTTATTTTTGTTTCTCAAAAAAATATGATTTTTTTTTTTTTTGAAAATTTTAGGAAAATTATAAAACAGAAGCAAAAAAAAATCATTTTATTTAAAAAATAATATGAAACTAAAAAACAAAAAAGAAAAATATTTACAAAAAAATTAATTTTTTATAATATTTACATAATTATTAATTAATTATTGTAATTAATGTGTGAAAATCGAAATTTCAATTAAGATGAAAAAAAAAAAAAAAAAAGACTTTATGGCTATTTACAAGATTTGAATTTTTTTAGGAATAAATTAATTATTTTACTTAATTTTATAAAGCTAGAAAATTATTTACTTGGTTTTTTATATAATTTATTTTTTTTTTAGACTTGTTTTAGGAAATGATTTTTTTGTTTTTATATTTTTATAATTTCAAAATAATTAAAAATAAAAAAACTCAATTAATAATTTTCATAATTATATAACATACCTTTTCGACTTTTTTAAGTGCTGGTATTGGTTTTTCAACTTCTTTCAAGTCACCCCAATCTGGATCTTTATTATCTTCTTGTAATTTTTGATAACGACGTTTACGTAACATTGCACGGAAATCCATACCACTTGAATCCGATACATATAATTGCATTTCAGCTGAATCTTCACCATGTTGATTTGTAACAACAATTTTATATTTACCCTCATCATTTGGTTTTACTTTACGTATACATAATGTGATTGAATTTGTTTCACCGTCTGTTAAAAATTTATATCGACCACCTTCGATAATTTCAGAAACACCTTTATAAAATTTAAATGTTGGTGGTGGATTTCCTTCAACTTGTACAATCAAGTAACCCGTACTATCTGTGATTTTTTTTTTTTTTTTTTTTTTTTTTTTTCAAATAAAATAAAATAAAGAATATGGAACAAATATAAGATTTTTGATCTCTCAATATGAATATTTTTTTTATTTAAAAAAAAATTTAACATGTGTCACATTACATGTTTTCGTACTTATCAATGTTATTATTTAATTTCTACAGAACAAAATTATTATTTTTCTTCTAATTGTTTTAACATCTTAGAAAAATTTTATTTAAATTGTTAAAAAAGCAAATCTTAAATTTGAGCTGACGACGGCAGTATTATTGTTTAAATTTTTATTAAATTTAAAAAAAAAATTAAATAATTAATTTTTTGTTAATTAAAAGAAAGAGAAAGTAGTATTCGAATGTTAATTGCTAAAAGCTCATTTTGTTATTTGTTCCATTTCCTTTTTACAGGATTTTTTTTTTTACTATTTTTTTATAATTCTAAATACAAGCCTTTTATTTTTAATTTTATTATTATTAATTTTAGTTTACTTAATTTTAATTATTTAATTTGATTATTTTAATATTTGTCACATAGAAAGAATAATAAAGAAAACTATTATCAAGCAAAGAAAATAAAAATAGAAGTTAAGAATGCCTATTAGAAGCCTCAGAAAAAGGTTTCATTATTGAAAATATTAAATTGTCGCAGCAAAGAAAGTAGAAGAAAAAATAAATTATATACATATATTTTTTTTTTTTAGTTTACCTTCAACCGCTGTATAAGATTCTTGAACATCAACAATTGCTGGTGGACCGCCATCACCGATAGGACGTAATGGTGTAGACGGTTGATTAATACGATCCTCAATATCTTGAACACTTGGTCGTCGTAAATCGACAGAAGGTCTTCGTCTCTGTATTTTTTTATTTTTTATTTTTTGAAATTTGCACGAATGTGGAGTATTTTTCAACAAAAATTTCAAGATGTGTTTTTTTTGTAAATTATTTTTAAATTATTTTTCAATGAGTTAACAAATACATCCATGACATCAATTTTACAGGAACAATACGACGATACAATAAGAACGAAAAAAAAAACACAAACAAAAAAACATTTAACAAATTAATTACAAGTTACAAATTTTATAATTAATTAAATTATTAATAAATAATTTACATAAATATTTATTTAAAAAAATAATAATAAAGTTTAGACCAAAAAAAAAAAATTGTTAAAGATATAAAAACAAAAAAAAAATGTTTTTTTAACTTAATTATTTTTTAATTAAAAAAATTAATTAGCTAATTTTTTATACACTTAGACAATAACAAAATTTTTAAAAATTATTTGTTTTTTTTTTTTTTACAAGAACAAAACAAAAATATTATTTATATTATTTAAAAAAGAATAATTAAATAACCTATATTTTAATTATTTTTTTCTAAAAAAAAAAGCACATTAAAAAAATTATTAAGTAAATAATTTCAATTAATTTACAACATTTGGTTTTTTTTTTTTAAAGAAGAAAAAAACCAAAAACATATTAATGACAAAAATTTTAGAAATTTGAAGAAAAATAAATCAAAAACAAAATTTAAAAGATAGAATAGAATATTATGAAAGAGAAAGAGAGACAAAAACTACAATTATTTAGAATTAAACAGTTAAAAGAACATAAAAGCAAATAAGAAGAAGAAGAAAAAATGTTTTATTTTAATGAATGAATTGAATGTATATAATTATATTTCGCTAACACATATGTTTAACAAAAAAACCTACATACATAATATATAGAAAAAGCGTAATGCAAAAGCAAATTATCATGCACAAACATACACAATATATACCATACATTTTAAATTAAGAACAAAATAAGTAAATAAAATAGTTTGAATGATTCTAAATCAATTAATTAAAAAAAATGATTGAATTAAAGATGAATAAAATACAACAAAAGATAAATACGTGATATAAAGTGAAGTTTAATTATTATGAGAAAATGAATTGAAGTAGAAAGCTTAAGTTTTTCCTCCCTATTTTGCTTATCGTTTTTAATTACAAAAAAAAAAAAAAAAAAAAAAAAAAAAAAAAAAAAAAAAAAAAAAAAAAAAAAACCTCTAATTATTTTTAGGAAGAAAAATAACTGAAGCTTTTTTACTTGTTAATTAATATTATGATTTTCGAAAATTTTTAAAAATGAAAAAATGAATGTTTTTATTTTTAAAATGAAAAAAAAAAAAACAAAAAAAAACAAAATTAAATAATAAATTAATTAATAGAAGCTACTACAAAGTTATGAAACATGATATGATTTTTTAAGTATGAAATTTCATGTAGGAACTACAATTATTTAATTGTTTTATTTATTTTTTTTGGTTTTATCTAAGGTATTTTTAATTGAAATTATTTTATATTAAGGTTTTATTAAAATTAATCAATATGTGTGTTTCATATGATTATTAAATGATTCTGTTGTAGTATTAATATCATTTTTTTTTTTTTTAGCTTTTTAATTATGTTCATATAGCACGTTTTGTTTGCTTTTTTCGAAGATTATTTTTTTTGTTTTCTCTTTGTATTTTAAAATGTCCTATTTCATATATGTATATATATATTTTTTGTATGTTTTTAATTCGCATTTTGATACATTATTTTTGCATGTAATATTTTATTTTCAATTTTTTTAATTATTACAAAAAAAAATTTCTATCAAGATTTTGTAAACAAGAGCATATTTTTTTGTTTTTTTGTTTTATGTTTTTGAAAATTTAAATTAAAAACAACAAATTATTATTTTTTATAAACAAACTACTTTTGTATGTATGTATGTATGTTTAAAAAAACGATTTTTTCTTCTACAAATGAAATATATATATATATTTACAGCGAAATTTTTGTATGTTTTTTTTTATATTTTCGTTGGGGTTTTTTTTTTGTTTTTTTTTTATTATTATTATTTTTTTGTTTATTCGGAATGAAATCGAAATTTGAGAATAAAAAATAGTGTATAAAAATATTTACAAAAGTTTAAATTTTTTATTTTTATTTTTTTAATTAGTACCGTTTATAAGGAACTTTATTTTTTTAAAAATTATTTTTGTTTGTCTTGGAGTCCTTCTTTTTTTTTTTTTTTTTGTTATCACAATTTCTTCACCATAGCACTACTAATCTACTACACTTTAAAAATTTTTTTTATCAAAATCTATTTACATTTTTATAATAATAACTAAAACAATGAATATTTAACGATTTTCGAAAAAAAAAAATACGTTTTTTCACAATCATGAGATCAAACCCTAAACCAAGTTTAATAAAATTGATGTTTTTCATGAATTTTTTTTTCTCTTGTACTTGTTTATCAATTAATAAAATTAATTTGTGGTCCCGTAATTTGATTAAATAATCTTACGTTAAATAATCGTTAAATATTCTCTACAATTTTTGAATCAAAGATAATGTATTCTCAGAAAATAAATTATCTTTTGATCATAAAAATTTTATAATTTTTTTATTCTCTACTTTTAAACATCTAAATTATTTTTAAAAATAAATGATAATTAAAATGAATTTATTTACAAAATTTTCATATACATATAATAATTTTGTATTATACTTTAATTATTATTATTTTTCTTAAATCAAATTTTTAATTTAATTTAAAATTTTTTTCTTCTTCTTCAAAAATAAATAGTATTTTAATTAAAATTTAATGAGATTGAAATAAACGCATAATAATTCAAAGTGTATACAAAATTATTTTATTTTGATTTTTTATTTTTAATGATATGATCACATCTAGAATAAAAATTTACTAAAGAAAATACTAACTACAGAAAAACTGCTTTTAAATTAACAAAAAAAAAAAATTATTCTAAAGAAAATAACACTCACAAAAAATTGAATTAATCAGAAAACAAAGTATAGACTCTTAAATTTTGGTTTTCATCAAAAAAATAAAAAATTCAATTATTTTTAATTGTTTTCTGAATAATTCGATTTAATGTGATAAAGATAATATAGAAATAGAGATAGAAAAAGAAATTTAGACAAAGAAGAAAAATAGAGTAGAGAAGAAAAAAAAAAAGAAAATTAAACAAAATTAGAGAAGAAAAGAAAAGTTGTTTTTTTTAAAAAAAAAAAAATAGAAAATTAAAAAAATTAAAAAATAGAAAAGTGAAAAAAGAAAGATTTAACTTTTTTTTTTTTAATTATAGAAAGAAGAAAAAAAAGAAATAGAGAAAAATAAATTCAAATTTTGTCGTAAATAGACCTGTTTATCTGTAGATGCCATTTCTCCTGGTCGTAGCCCCTTTTTCTATAAAAATTGTATATTTTTATAATTTGTGCTCAATACTGATTTTGTTTGTTTTTTTTTTTGTTTTTTTGTTTTTTAAATTAAAAATTAGTAATTTTATTTAACATTAATTTATATTTCTTTCTAACACATTTTAATATTTTTATTATTATTATTATTTATTTTTTTTTTTTTTAATTTTTATTAATCCATCTTTTCTGGCTGAATTTTCATTTGCATTCCTTTTAAATTGCTCTTGTTTTTTCAATACTTTTTGTTTCAAAACTTTTTAATCACTAAAATTATTGAGTTTTCACATATCAAAGATTATGTAGGTATGTATATATAAAATTTGTTTTTATATTTAATTAGAATGCACTTTATACATTCCTTTATTATTTTTATTTAACTTGTTTATTATTATTATTATTTTTTTTAAATTGTAATTTATATTAGTAAAGGGTAAAGTTATTCATGTACGTGTACTATTTTAAATTATTATTTTTTGTTTGTTTTATAATTCTTTCGATTTTTTCTCATGTTATTTTCGTGACGTTTCTTATTTTACAATATTAATGATGATTGTTTATTATTTTTTTTTTTTTCCAAATATTAAATTGTTATTTGTGTTTTATTATTAATTTTTTTTTTTAATTTTTCTATTTTTATAGCAACAAAATAACCGGCAGTTTAAACGCAATTAAAAAATAATTAAAAATTATAATAAATGAGAATAACGAAAAGATAAAAAAAAAATCCTATGATAAAAAAAATGAAAACGCAATCTGTTAAAAAATAAAAAATTAATAAAATAAATTTTTCAAAAATTCTCTCTTATGATGCATTCCCCAATAATTAAAGAAAAGAAAAATAAATTGTTTTGTTTTTTCAAATACCAAAAAATAGTTAACGTTAATTGTTTTTTTTTTTTTTTAAAGAAGAAAAGTTAAAAGAAATATAAGAAAAAAAAAACTAATAACAAAATAGAAAATTTTCGAACCGTTAAAGAAATAAATATTAAAGAACCCAAAAAAAAAAAGTAAAAAAAAAAAAAAAAATTGATTTTTTTTTTAATGTTTTCATATAGAATAAAAACTGACCGTTGATATTTATTCAAAAATTCTCTTCTTCTCACCTTATCATCAACAATCTCTCCTGGTCTTAAAAACTGTAAGTTTATTGTATTTTAATTATAATTATTATAATATTTTATTTAACTTTTTTTTAAAATTTTTTATTTAAAGAGGACAAAAAACAATATATAGTAGGTATGTATATTTTTAATAAATATGTATACATATATATATATATATATATAAATATATATATATATGATATTTAAGATACTAAAAATAAAATATATACGAATAACTTTTTTTTTAATTATTGGGTAAAATTAATTGAAGAACAAAAATAAGAGATAATATATTCTAAGGATGTTTTTCTTTCTTTTTTTTTAATCTTGTGTCTTGCTAGTTCTTTATTATTTGTAGAAGAATATATAGTTTTTGTTTTATAGAATTTTTTTTTATTTTTTAAGATTATATTTTTGTTTGCTTTCTTTGAATCATATAGAAAAATATTTTGAAATATCAAAAATAAGTTATGTAATTTCCTTGAAATTTTATAGTTTCAAATTATTATTATTTCTTTTTTTGTTTTTTGTTTTTGTTCTAGTTAATTTGCTATATGAAAGATTTTTATGTAAGAAAAAAAAATTTGTATCCCTACTGTCTTTCTTTAAAAATAATATTTATTATAAAATAAAACAGATTCAAAAAAAAAAAAAACGAATATATACCTAAATTTGAGCTAATACGATTTTTTTTTAAATGTCATTTTGAATATGAAAATGTGTTACACAAAAACAAATAAATTAAAAAAAAAAGAAAAAAGAAATTAAAAGATAAATTCTATGAAGAAATCAAAAAGTCATTTCAAAGTTAAATTTAATACTCGTATAATTTGAAGCATACAAATTCAAATAATATACGTATACATATATGTATATTGCAGTTCAATTAAATGTAATTTAATATATAATTAATTATTAATTTAGCCCTTAAATTAAATATCTTGATTTTTTGATTTGATCATAAGTTAGATATTGTAAAGAAAAAATAAAAAATAATAATAATAAATTAAAATAAAATAATAGAAAAAAAAATTGATGATAAAAATTGTGTGCAAAAAAATGTATGTTGTATGTATGTGTATGTATGTGTATATGTATGTTTTAATTGAAAAAAAAATAATAGTAATTAAATAAAAGGGTACAATAACATAAGCAATGATTTGTGTATTTCTGCTTTTTTTTTTACTTATTTTGAATTGAAATTTTTTTTTTTTTATAGATAAGTTTAGACAGGATAGTTTAAAGGCAAAAAATAAAATAGATAAAGTTTTTTTTTTTTTGTTTGCAAAAGACGACACAATATTGCACGAAAGAACATAGAAATTTGCTGCTGTTGCTTTTTGCTTTTTTTTTTGTTTTTTGGCTGATATGCTGCTATACAATATTTCTTTTGTACTTGAAGAATCGCAATTATAAAACTTAATTTTGGGTTTGTTTGATTTTTTTTTTAGTGATAAAATGAAAAAGATATTCTGATTATATTTAAAAATATGCACTTCTTAAAAAGTCTTTTTTTTTTATTTTTTTTACTCAATCGTACTTGATCTTAAAAAAAAACAACGCACAATAACAAAAAAAAAACTATTTATTAATTTTTTTTTCTGGCTTCTATAATGTCCTTACACGTACATAAAATTTAAATTCAATTTAAAATTAATTGAATAACAAAAAAAAAATGAAAATAAGACAAAAACTATATCACATTAAACACTTTATGAACTCCTTATAGTTTTAGTTTAAAAACGAAATGAAGGATAACAATTGAAAGAAAAATATGTAATTCCTTTTTAAAATTGAAAAAAAAAAAACAATTCCGAAAATTTTACGTTAAATTATGGAAAAATTTGTAACGTTTTTCGATACATTTTTATTTATTTCTCAAGTATTCACATTATTTTCACTGGTTTTTTTTTAATTATATTTTTCATGAAAATTCGTTTATCTTTTCGAATGAAATAATATTAATTAATTGAAAAAATTAAAGTACACATGATTTAAATTCAACTTGATATCAACACTTCTTATATTTTTACAATTTTTTTATCCTCTTAAAAAAAAATATATAATAATTTCATGCGTTTTTTAAAGATTTATAATTCGTATACCGTTTATTTTTGTTTTGTTCGTTTAATTATTTCAAGTTCTAATTAGACATATATTTAATATTTTTGGTAATAATGAGAATGTTAAGTTACAAATTCAAAACGGAAATTAAAATTCATTTTTAAAGAAATAGAGAGAAAAAAAAAGAAGAAGAATTCAAAGAAAAGAATTTAAAAAAGAATAAAAAATAAAATGACACACTATACCACAAAATTTAACCTTTCTAATTACCTACAATAATTATATAAATTATAATTGCAAATAAAATATGAAAAAATATAAAATAATTATAACTAATAATTTTTCGGTATATATATAATTAAAATATATATTTAAATATGTATGTAATTTGGTTTGTGTGTGTGTGTGTGTGTTTTTTTTAATATTCTCCCATTTAATATTTATTATATGTAATAAGTACATTTTATTTGCCGTGTTAAATAATATTTTACATACATACATATATGTATATATGTATATACTCGTATTATATTAAATGAATATTTTTAGGTAATTATATTATTATTGGGATCAAATTAATTTTATAACACCCAATAAATGTATATAAAGATAATTTAAGCTATATAATAAAAATAGTATATATATGATCATGATGGGTATTTCATATTCTAGTTGCTGTTTCCTTTTTTTTATTTTTTATTTTATTTCCAATTATAAAGTACACATAATGAGGGATATTTATAAGCAACAAATAAAAAAACAAAATAAAAAAGAATGAAGAAAAAAAATATTATTCATTTGTGTAGTTATTATAATTAAATTTAAATAATTATGTGCAGTATTTTAGAATTAGAAAAGAAAAAAAAATTATGAAGAAGATACAATTCAAATATATACTTATGTGGTATATACATACATACATACATATATATATAGTTTATGTATATATTTAAATTTATATAAATTATTTGGGGATACATTATAACATGATCTAATTATTTATAAAATTAATTATACATTATGTGCAATAAAAAAAAAAACAAAAATGTATTTTTCTTGTTTTTTTTCTTCTAATTTTTGTTTAGGGAGAGTTTTTTTGTTGTTGTGTTGTTGCTATTATTAATATCCCTTCTTTTTCCACCTCATACTCTTCTTCTTTTTCCCTCTCCATTTGTTTCCCCCACCTTTTTATCTTTTTCTTATTTTTATTTTATATCATATTGACCGAAATAATAGAAAACACACAACAACAATAAGAACAAAATAGGGAGTAGGGGTGCTAAAAAAGAAAATGATTGGAAAACTTTTACCCTTTTTTTTTTTTTTTTTACTTTTTGAAAGAAAAAAATTATTAAAGAGATAAAAAGGATATATTAAAAATCAGAAATTTAAAAATTGTTCTTTTCTTTTTCGATATTTTATTATTTTTGGCACTTTATTCTTAAGGTAAATCATATATTAAGTACATTGTATATATGTATATACATATACGTATATATGCATACGTAAATGTATCTAATAATGTTTAAAACATTATGTATGATCCATTAAAAATATTGGGGATACCTATAACGCATTATCATTATGCCAATATAAGATACACTTTTTAAGTTGCCAATTGTTATTGGCAATGGACAAATAAGAATAATAATTTTGCTCATAAAATTTTTTATTTTTTTTTTGTATTATGACATTTCATTTTCTACATAGAGTTTCTATCTTATTCATACTGTATCTAAATGTACATATCTTAGATTTATATTGAAACAAAAACTAAGAAAAAAAAATAATTGCAGAAAAAAACATTTTTTTTTTAAAGAGAAAAAAAAAATAGATTAAAAGTTGATTGGGGAACCTAAATATTCATATTTAGTTTTTACTCATTACATATGAACTATGAAGGCCAAAGATTTCATATCATATGAATTCTAATTGTTGCATTTTGTACAGCTAGTTTATTTTGTACAACATGTATATTTTTTTTTTTTTTTGCTTTTTGTTTAGGTATCTAAAATATTTATATAGTAAGTCATACCTGATTACGTCATATCTATATTTTCTTTAAATGTGGAATGTTTGCAATACGTTGTACTTGTACTTGTATATATCTATTATATGTGTATCTATTTAGTATATCTTATATTTTAAATAAAGTGTATATATTTATAAGATACAATTGTATCTTCTTTTAATGAGAATATTTATATCAGATCATCTGATATATCATAAATAAAATTTATTCGTTATTTATATTTTTGTCATTAAAAAATTTAAAAAAAAAAATACATAATAATAATAATAATATTTAGAAAAAAATGGCTATACAGATATTCAACATTAAAATATTTCAAAAATTGAAAAAAAAATATACATATTTAAAATATTATTATAACTTGCTTGCTACCCATTCAACATATAAATATTATTTTTCATAAATACCAAAAAAAAAAAAAAATTAAAAGTTTCATAACTATAAAAAAAAAATTGTACCTATATACTTATGTATGTATTTATAAATTACAATCGATGCATTTATGCATGAATAATACATTTAATAAACAACAACAAAAATTAATAAAATAACAGAATAGGTACGTCTATGAATTTAAAAAAAAAAAAAAATTAAAAATACATAATAATAGAAAAATTCATGTAGAGACACTAAACATGTGACAATTTTAATAATTTTTGTCATTTAAACACCGAAAACAAAAAAAAAAAAAACAAAAAAAGCATGTATAATAAACGTAATGTAATTTAAGAATTTCATATTTGAAAATTTTAAAAATATTCATAGGTATTAGATTTTGAACGAAAATAAGTTTTCAATGACTTGTGTATTTTTAATAAAAAAAAATTTTATGGTGGGAGCTAACCAGGAAATTAAAAAAATATAATTATCATCATCATTAAAAAATTTATAGTTTTAAAAATAAGCAATTAATATTTTAAAATAAATTAGCATATAAAATATATATTTTTTATATTACGATTGAGCTAGAACAAACTATCTGATAGAATCCATAAGAACTATAACTTTTGACCCTAAAAAATTATAATTCACCTTGAATTTTCTTCTTCTCAAAAATCCCTTAAAATTTAAAATAAGCTTAAAGAAGTGTTGATTTTTATTAAAACTCAAATATGTAATTTTATTCGAAGATTAAATATTTATAATGGATTTTATGTTTATTGCGTCTTCCAAATTTTTTATTTTTTCAATTTTTAAATAAAAATGAATCTTAATATGCAGAATTTCTTTTTCATTCACCTTAAGAAAACAAACCTGTTTGTTTTTTTTCGAAATTTTTTTTTATCTTGCTTTTATTTTTAGCTGTTTTATTTTTAAAAATACTAAAATAAAAATATTTTCCAAAGTATTAAAATTCTATTGAATTAAAATAGAAATATTTAGAATAAAAAAAAAAAAAACAAAAATACCGAAAATATGTATAACAGCAATCAAATTAAAAATAAATAATAATAACAAAAAAATAATAAATTTAAAAAAGAATATCTTTTTAAAGAAAAATTAAAATAAAAAAAAAATTATTATTTTGCGTAATATGGCAGAATAAATTTAATAAAAAAATAATAATTTAAATAATTAATATTTTTTTTTATATAGAGAAATGTTTGTTTATTGTGTTTGAAACCAATTAAATAGAGAGAAAGATAGAGAGTAAAAAAAAAATAATGAAATGTGATTAATTAAATAATTAATTTAATAATTTTTTTTTTTTTTTCAAATCAATCAAAAATTAATTTAATTTTTAATTTTTTTTTGTTTATTTATTTTTTCTGCATTAATTTTTTGGCATTAATAAAAAAAATATTGAATTCAATTATTTTTTTTTTTTAAATAAAATAAAATAAATTTTGATTTAGGAAAAAAAAAACAATTTTGGCTCTTTTTAAAAACAAAAAATAATTTTTTTACCTTTCTCTCATCCACAATTTCACCAGGACGAAGTTTACGACCCTTCAAATTTTGATATTTTCAATTTTCAATTTTTTTTTTTTTTTTTCAAATTTTGATAATCAAAAATAAAAACAAAATAATTTTTTTTCACGAAATATTTTTGTTTTTTTTTCAAATAACACGAAAAACGATGTGATGAAATTTTTTGTTTTTTTTGTTTTTGATTTGTCAGCAAATTTTTTTTGTTGTTTTGTTTTTATTGATTGATTGATTTTTTAAAATATTTTTTTTTTGTTTGTAAAATTTTTTTTTGTGTTGTGTGCGGATGCAAAGATAATAAGAAAAATTGATTTGATTTTTTTGATTGTGTGTTTGTGTGTTATATGTATGAAAATAAACAAAAAAAAAAAAGAGAAAAAAATTATTGAAAAAATTAAAAATATAAATAAATAAAAAACAAAACATAAATTTTAACCTGAAATTTTATAAAATAATTTTTGTTTTATTTTTTTTTTAATTGAATTTTGTTGTTTGTTTTGTTTTTTATATAAAAGAAAAAAATATTTATGTATTTTTCTTTAGAAAAAAAAAAAATGAAAATAAAAATAAAACTAAAACAAACTACGTTTTTTTTTCTCAAATTAAAAATCTACAAAAGATAAAATAAAATAAGTAAAGGAAAGGAAAAATAGTGAATATATATATTTTAATAAAACAACAATGTATCTAAACTACAGTGAAAAAAAAAATAAAAGTAATAATACGTGTGAAATAGATAAAAAGTTTTTTCTTCAAAATACTGTGAAAGGGTACAAAAGAACAGAAACATAACTATACATTAAAATTTCACAATAACCTAATTAATTATCTGCATATATATAAGATCTATAAAATTTATGCAAATTTGCTAAAAAGTGCATTTTAAATAGAAATTAAAAAATAATATTCTTTTATTAAAAATATTAAGTAAAACATTTATAAAACACTAATTTCCTTTGTTTTTCTTTTTCATGTGTGAATATATATTTTGTACCTAATTTGTTTTTTTTTTAATTAACTAAAATAATAATTCTGTTTGAATGCAATTTTTTTTAAAAAAAATTAATTTAAGAAATAAATAAAATAAAAAGTATAATCTTACCTCATCATTAATAATTAAACTTGGTCGTCGTCCTAATTCTTCTGGTGGTGGTATTAATGAACCACGACGACTTGGTGGTCCAGAACCAGGTGCCAATGATGGTTTACGTTCACGTATAACTTCAATTTTAGGTGTTTCAATTGTTGGTACTGGTGCCTTAATTTCGGGTAATTTTTTCTTATCATCCTGTTTATAATTAACAATACAAATTAAATTTAAATTTTTGTATAATATAGATTTTTTTTTCTTTAAATTAAAATTATAATGCAAGATAATAGATAAAGAAAATAGTCAAAAATATACATATATGTATATATGTATATGAATAAAAAAAAAGTATTTGAAATATTGTATGAAAAAAAGTCCCTTATTCATTTATAAAGTAATTTGGTGTTTTTTTTCTTTGCATTTCAATTAACGTCTTTTGTTAATTTTATTTTTTTTAAATTTCTTGTCTTATTTTTTGACTTTTAAGATAAATTAAGTAATTCTTGCATTTTATGAAGCTTTAAGCATTAATTTAACACATTGAAAAAAATAATATCTTTTTTTAAGTAACATGATTTTTGTTCTTTTTTTTACACTATTTATGTAATACACATTCGAAAATTTCAAGTAAAAAAAAAAAAAGAGAAAAAAATTAAGTAGTAAAAAAAATATCATCTTACAGGTCTCCAAATTCTAGCCATGATGAAATGGAATGGATATTCTTTTAAAATTTGTAACACAAAATTAATAAGAAAAAAAAAAGGAGAAAATCTAATTTGTTTTAATCTTTTTTTTTTTTTGTGGCTAAAAAAAGTAAAAACTTTATTTAAATATTTTCATCATTTTAATTTTTTTTTTTTTTGTGTTTAAATAATAATTAATTTTTTTTTTATCTCGTATATCACTTAATCATTTTCGTTAAAATTTTATAATCACTTATATTTCTTTATATGACTTTCATTTTATTTAATTTTTTTCTTTTTCAAACACCATTTTTCTTCTTCGAAGAATTTATTTTTTCCCTTTTTTTTTTGTCAAATTAGATTTTTAATTAATTTGTTTCGTAATTAATTTTTTTCAATTCAAGTTTTTTTATTTATTTTTTAATCATCACAAATTTATTCACGAATGGTTAAAATTAATATTCTCTAAAAAAAAAAACAAATTAATTCACTTTATATAATTAATTACTTTCTTTTTCTAATCAATTGTAATTTTTTTTTTTTTTTGTTTTTAATTATTTGTCGATATATATTTTTTGCTTTGCTAATACGAGTATTTTGTTATTTCGATAAATTTTAGATTTTTTAATTAATTAATCATTTGTTTTTTTTTTGTAATTTCAAATATATTTTCTTTTCTATATATATTTTGACGTTATGTGACTTATTCCTCGTTTATGACAAAAATCAGAAAAGATTAAAATTTCATTTGAAATGAACCAAAAACTTTTGAAATTTGAAAAAACAAAAAAATAAGAAAAGTAATATAGTTTTTCTATTTTTTTTTTTCTTTCTTTATGATTTTTGTGAATGTGTAATATTTGAATGATTTTTCGTTTATATTTTATTTGAATTTTATAACTTTAAACAAGTAACAAAGAAAAAAGAAAATTAAATATTATTTATTTTATTATTATTATTTTTTGTTTTTCTGTTGGTTATTTAAAAAAAAAAAAATTATATTTCTATAGTTTAAAATTAATTTGTTGTCGTCGAATTGTTATAATTTAAACTGATATATTGTCGGTAATTAAAATCAAAAAATTATACATTTTGACTTGATGAGATCTATATTATTATAAAATTTGATGAGAATTCCTATGAATATAATTTTTACATAAATATATCTATATATTTATATATATTGTATGTAAATTTGTGTAGTAAGTATATTTAGATACATACATCTATCTATCTATAAATTTTAAAAAAAAAAAAAAAAAAATGTAAACGTAACGTAATAGAAAATCTGAAAATTGTCTATCTTCTACAACTCAATAATGATGTTGATCATGTTGTCTACATTGTGTCATATTATTTCTTATTTTGTGTTTCACATAAGATATACTTATAGATATATGCGAATATATAGAACATTATAATATTAATACAAAATATGTATTATAATATGTTACTACATGAAAAAAAAAATTTTTTTTTTTTTGTTTCTTCTAATAATATTTGAAACAAATGAGAAAATATGTTGTATTTTAATTTTAATTTTTTTTTTTTAAATACTTTTTTTTATTCTTCTCTGTATTTACTATATAAAGCAGAAGTATGAAACATCAGAAATAGAGTATTGGCTGTTGATACATCAAATAGTAATTGTATAATACAAATTGTTTTTTTCTTTTTCTTCTTCTTTTTATTTCACGTGTGTAAGATTAAAAGAAGAAAAAAAAACAAAAATCTTTAAAAAGTAGATTTTAATGTCAACTATTTTTTTTCAAAAGTATTTCCAAAAAAAAAAAAAAAAAAAAAAAGAATTTAAAATGTTTGAAAATATCTTTCATTGAAAATTTCTATCGTTATCATTGTTCTACTTGAATAAATTGAGAATTTTTGTTTTATTGATCTGAAAAAAAAGAAGACCTTAAAATAATAATTTTCAACAATTTTATCATTAATTAAATTCAATTTCTTTTCTCATTTAATTTCCTTTTTGTGAAAATTATGAAATTATAGAATTTTTCTTTTTATAATAATTCTACACACACATAATTTGATTCTAGCTTTTTTTTTCTATTTATTTATTTATTTTTTTTCGATTTTAAAAATTCCTGAAGTTTTTTTTTTTTTTTTTTTTATTTAAATACATAATTTAAGTATTATTGCTGACATGCATGTTAATTTATTCGATTCATTTAAAAATATATCATCACCTGCTTCTCTTGTTTCATGAAATAGCAAAAGAAGAAGTAAAAAAAAAAAATTAAGAAAAAATCAAGAAAAGAAAATATTCAAATAAAAATAAAACAAGAAATCGAGGAGAACCCAAAAATAACAAATATTTTTAAAATGTAATTATTTTTGTTGTTGCTGCTGTTGTTGTTGTTGTTGCGTGAAAAAAATTTTACATATAATAATATAAATAATATTTTTGTTGTTGTCACAGATTTTATAAATAAAAGAAAGAACAACAACAACAAAAACACACACACAAGATCAAAAATTCATTGCGCCCACTAATTTTTATTAAAATATTAGTATTTTAAAATATATGAATGGCGGCATGTGTAAATGTGTGTGTGTGTATGAGTGCTATATAATTTTCATCTCGTATATTTATGTGAATTCAAAAATTATTTAATAAAATTCTTTTGTATTTAAATTTTATAATATTGAGATTATTCAATTGTTAATAAAATTCCAATTAATAAAAAAAAAAAAAACAAAAACAACAAAATTAGATTTTTTTTTTTCGAATTTAAAAGAAAAACTATTTCACTTTTTTTTTGTCCTCGAGAAAAATTTTTTATTTCATTCTTAAAATTTGAAGAAAAATTATGAGTGTGATTTAATTAATTTTTGAATATTTTTGTTGTTGTTTTTGCTTTTTTTTTTTTTATTACAAAAATCATGAGAACAGATGTTTTAAGTTCTTGTCGCCGTTGTCATTTGATTTTAAGTTGTTGTCGATACCTTTTTTTTCACACATGAAATGAAATACAAAATATGTTGTTTTTTTCCACTTATTTCACGTTCGTTTGTTTTTTTTTTTTAATTTTTGAATAAAAATTGAAATTGAAAAAAATGATATCCCTGAAATTAGATTTCATGATTTTTTAACAAATAAAAAAAAAAAGATTTTTCATGCTTTTTCTTTTCTATTTTGTTTTTTCTTAATTTTTTTTTTTTTTTTTGGATTTTCTTTTCTATTATTTTTCATGATGAATAATTTGTTATACATTTTTCGCGCAATGTTTTTTTTTTTTTTTTTTTTTTTGTAATTCTTATAAATCATTCTATAACCCTCATTTGTAATACGTTTGATACCTATAAACTATATTTAATTTTTCTGTATGAGATTTGTCTTTTTGGTTGTCGGCAACTTTAGCTATTTTAGTGCCTAAAATATTTTGGCAAAAAATAATATACTTGCTTTATGATTATGTATTTTTTTTTTTTTTTTGCTTTCATAGCTTTGCTTTCTTATAGCTTTCTTTTTTTATATATACATACGTTCATAAATATGTATATATTTTTGTAGTTATTATTTGTAATTTAAGTATCTTAAGTGTACTTGAAAATTAGGTAAAAGCCAAAATGTATAATATCATATCAAATTAACAAACGACGGTGTGTGTTATGTAAAAGAAAAATTTCATTGTATAATTTTTTTTTTTTTTTGGTTTTGGTTTTTTTTTCGTTCGTTCAATTATGCTTTTTTTTCAAAAATAAAATTTCTAAAATAAAATAAATAGTAGATATTTTGTTTTTCTATTTTCTATAATTTCTTAATTTTTTCTTCTGTTTTGTATTTTCTCATTTTTATTATGATCCAAAAAGAAAAATATTATCTACGTAGGTCAAAAGTTATTTTTATATTTTTTATTATGTCTTTATTTAAATTTTTGGTATTTTTTTTTTATTTATTTATTTTTTATAAATTTGGTTTTTTTTTTTTTTTAATTTGTCGTTGGTATTTAATCAATACTAATGCAATATTATTTAAAAATTAAGTATTTTAATTTATACACGTCACATTCCATTTCATTAACAAGAATAAAAAAATTTTTTTTTAATTTAGTTAAGACTTTGATTTTTCACGCTTTTCCATTAAATTTCGATTTTTTTTTTTTTCAATTTAAAATTTTACCTTAAATTATATTTATTTATTTTGAAAAAAAAAAAAAAAAAAATCTTAATCGTTTCATACGCCTACTTTTAATTTTTTTTTTTTCATATTAATTTATTAATTTGTTGTGTTTTTATTTTTGAAAAATAAAAAAAAAACACATACATATTTCATGTTACTTAAAAAACAAAATTTTGTTCCTTAAAATAGTGTTCATAAAAATAGAAACTCAAAAAAAAAAGAAAAACAAGTTATACAATAAAATTTAAAAAAAAAATAAGCTGAAAATTTTTTAATATATTAGTGTAAATTGAAGCTAGAAAAAAGTATCGAAAAATATATTTTACAAATTTACAAACAAAAAGAAGATAAGAAGAATCAGATTTTACAAAGATAGATTGCTTGAAATAACAAAACAATTTCTTTTTACCCTTATCACTTTGCCATATTTTCTTACCTTTGTAATAATATTTTTATTACCATTTTTACCATCATTATCATGATTATTATCGCATATTAATTGAGAAGAACCCAAAGAAAAAGATAATGATGATGGGTTTATTGTAACTGACGATGATGATGATGGTGTTAAAGGTGATGATAATAATTGTTGTTGTTCATCAATAACTCGAATTTTTGGTATACTATTTGGTTTTGATTTTTTTATAATTGGTTTTTTATTTGTTGTTGTAGTTAAAGAAGAATCATTAGGATTTTTATCATCTGTTGTTTTCAAATGCTAAATTTTTATTTAAAAATTGATCAATTTTTTTTTTTTTATTTTGCTTTCAACGAATTTTTCATTTGAAAAGTAAAAGTAGTAAAAAAAAAAGCAGAAGAAGACGAGAGAGAAAAATAAAAGATATCAAGGATGAAATTATTAGAAAAGATCTTGAAACAGAAAATTTAGGTTGTTTTTTTTTTCAGCATCAGAGAAAATTAGCAAAAGGGAAAAGAAAAAGATAAAAAGATGAAAAAATATCTTTGAAATGTTACATATGAGACATAAATATTTATCATTTTAAACTTAATTTTTGTTTTTGCTTCAATCTTTCTTTATTCATGTTACTCATCATCGTGATTTTATCTAAAATTATTTTTTTTTATATTGCTATTATTAATATTTTTTTTTTTTTTGTTCTTTAAGTTTTTCATTTAGGTACATAAACTAAAAATGACATATGTACATGTGTATGTACTTGTTGTGTTGACCTATTAATAAAATATATCAACTGTTTTATTATGTTGAATTATATTTAAAATAAATCTGTTTAAGTAAAATGTATAGAAAATGCTTGTACACATACTTGTATGTACTTATGTTGGATACATATCATAGATAAATTTTTTCTTTCTTTCTTTTATCTTTGTGTACAAAGAATAGGTTTCACTTATATGCTTTAATCATAAAAATAATTCTATTCAAATATTGTTCAAATAAATAACAAAAATAAGAAAAATAAAAAGTATCTTTAAATATGCACATATATCACCTATTTTTAATTTTATAAATTCTAATTATACTCTGATGTATATCCATTAAAAAGTCATCAGTCAAAATGAAAATGAATAAAAATTTTCAAGAAGAAAAAACCAAACCCAACCAACCAACCAAAAAAAAAAAAAAATAGAAAAAAAAAACTTCAAAATGATGAACAGCATCAGTGTAAAGTAGAAAATAGAAAAAATTAATCAAAAAATAATAATAAATAATTAGAATTTTGTTTGTAATGTTTATAAATGTTGATGTTTGTTACATTAATTATATTTTGATATTTATCATTTCACATATTAAAATGTTGATGGGCTTGACTTGTAACATAGTTGATTTAGTCAAAATAATGACAGAAATTTAAAAAGAGAACATATTTTAAATAATTTAAATTGAACAGGATAGTATGTACATATGTATGTAATGTATGTTTTTTTTTCCTTCTAAACATTATCTCATTTATAAAATCATGACATATATACAACAGAAAAACATTAGAGCAAAAAAAGAAAGAAAAAAAAAAGACAATAGTCCCCAGAAAAACATTTTTTGTAAAATTTTAAATTTATAAATTAAAAAAAATAATAATAATAATAATAATAATAATTACCAACGATTTTAAATTAAAAATTAAAATGAAAATAATTTATTTTTCTTTAATTGCTGAATAATTCTCTTTTCTTGTTTTATTATTATATTGTCTACATATACATATATATTTTTGTTTTGCTTGTATCTTTTACTTTGTTCAGTTGATGTTGTTGTTTTAATTAAAATAAAATTCTAATTTCAAAATTATGAAATATGAAAAAAAAAAAAAGAAGAAGATGAAACGAAATATTTTTTTTTAGCCCACTTATTGCCTGTAAATGTCAAGAAAATTCTTGAATAATATATTTTTAGGTTATTTTATTGCATCTAATGAACAATTTTATGAATTTTATAATATTTGAACATAAATGAGATATAAAAAAAAAATTAAAATAACAAAAAAAAAAAAACAACCTATATTTTATTTTTACATTCAGATACACTGTGCTGTCGTTGAATAAAAAAAAAATTTTTTTTTGAATTAAAAAAGATTCGTTTTGAATGAAAATTTATTTTTAATTTTTTAAAAGAATATATCCAAATATCCTTTAGGATAAGAAAAATCCTGAAGAATCCTTCGTTTATTTATGTTCTATACGAAAAAAAATTCATCAAAATTCACATACATATGTCAATTTTTAGTACATATATACATTTACAATTGAATGTGTGTGTGTACAACGAGTATATGCATAAATTTTTTCTCTCATAATTTAGAGGAAAGAATAGTTTTATTGAGAAAAAGCTTGAAATTGAAAAGCATCATAGGTCAGTAAGAAAGTTTTTTTTTTTTGGAAAATAAAGTAAGAATTTGAAAGAAAAAAGTAGAACTTAATTCTTTAAAAAAAATATACATATAAGATAATGTAAATAAAATTGAGAAGAACAAAAAAAATTACCTTTAAAAATGGGACTGTAGTAACATTTAGAGATTTTTGTGATGGTTTAAATGATAATTGTCTTAAAACTGGTTTCAATTGAATTTCAAGAAAATTTTCTTCTTTATTAACTGATGGTAATTTCGGTGATAATAATGGTAATTTATTATTAGAATTTATCGTTGTTATTGTTGTTTTTTCAATATTTTTCGTATTCAATATTGTTGAAGTACTTGAAGTATTTTTATTCTCTTTCTAATAAGAGAGTTATATAAATTTTATTAATTTTTTTTTTCAACAACAAAAAAAAAAAGCACACATAAAATATTATAAAATAATATTTTTTCCTATACTATGTATTTTCAAAAAAAAAAAAAAAAAAAATACAAAACAAAAACACAAAAAAAAACAAATACAATACGCAAAACGTTTACATTTTACAAAAATAAATAAGTAAACAAAAAATAAAACACACAATTAATCTACAATTACTTAATTTGATTTTTTACAAAATATTACACAATTAAAAAAAAACAAAACAAAAATATAGAACAACAATGAATTTTGTCGTTTTTCTCTAATTTAATACCAAAAAAAAAAAAATCAATAAAAATGAACAATATAAATTTTACAAGAAAAATACAAACCTGTTTCTCTTCTTCTCCTTCCTGTAAAATTTGAAAAAAGATCAATCATTTCGTTAAAGTTGTGCAGGATGTACCAATTTTTTGTTTGTTTTTTTTTTTTAGTTAATAAATAATTTTTTTTTTTTTTCATTTTTGTAGAACATAAAATGGACATGAAAAACACAGAAGAAAAAAATAACAAAATTATGATTTAAAAAACAAAAAAAAACAAAAAAAATAGTGATTGAAAATAAAATAAAACGTAATACGATAGGGAATAACATAAAAAAAATAAATAAGCTTTTTTTACCTTAGGTTCAACAATAACTGGTTTAAGTGTTGGTCCTGCTTCAACTGGTTTCTCTTCTGGTAATTTACCTTTACCAATTTGTAATTTTTTCGGTTGTTCAATTTGTTCTGGTTTAGCTTCTTCCTTCTATGTATTAGAAGCGTTGCATGAAATTGATATTTTATATTTGTGTGTGTGTGTGTTTTTTTTTTTTTTGGGATGTGCAATATGTGCATAAGTTGAATTTTATGATTTTTAGAAAAAAAAAAGAAAAAAAACAAGAACATGCAAATACACAATATAACCAATTTGTACAAAAAATATATTAGAATAATAATTTCTAAATTAAATTTAAAAAATATAAAATTTATTCTACTCTAATTTTTTGCGAATTATAACTTAAAAACAAAACGTGTGCAATTAAAAAAAAAAATTTCTAAATTATTAACAATTTCAATGACTTTTTTTTTCAAATTTTCTTCCTTTCAATCAGGCCAAAGAAATTGTTTATTAGTTTCCTAATTAAAAATTGTTTTTAAAATTTTTCATCCTACTACTATGTTTTAAATTCACTATACACTACTTCAATAAAATTCAATTAAAAATTACTTAAAAAATTAATTTTATGCTTTAGAAATTTCTAATCCTATACTTAAAATGTTATTCCGTTGCATTATGGCGGCGCATATAAATTAGTAATTTTTCTTAGTTTTAAAAAAAAAAAATTTTTAAATTTTCCTCTACGGTTTTTTTTTTTCGTTCTAACTTATAATTAAATCTAAAAACTAATTAGAAGATGAAGGAAAAAAAAACATAAAACAAATACCTTTGGTAAACCATTTTTAAGTACAGCTTGTTCTGGTTCTTTTTTATTTGTATCAAATTGTGGTTTTTCCATTTTTTGTGGTATTTCTAAACCACGTTCAAAATTGCTTGGTACATAATCAGATTTTTCATATTTTTCTAATTCTGGACGTTCATAATCTGGAATTTCTGGTAATTCTTCATATTTTGGTTTTTTAGTTACTTTAACTTTTTTCTTTGGTTCTGGTTTTGGTTCCTCTTTTGGTTTTTCAACAGCTGTTTTACGTAATTGTGTTTTAATACCAACCAATTCTTCTTTCTTTTGTTCAGGTTCAAGTTTCTATTTGTTTTTAATTTATTTATTTTGTTTATTTTTCAAATATTTTCCACGTAAACAAATATTAATTAATTCATGAAAAAACAAATATTTTGTGTATGATACAATAAAAATGCAAAAAAAAAAAACCATCATGTGACGTGAATCAAAACACAATCGGTTATTAATTTGATTTTTTTTTTTTTTGTTTCATTTCCAAAACAAAAATGCAACAATTATTTTTTTTTAGTTCACAGGAACAGGATGTTGTTGTAAATCGATGTATTATAGTGCAAAAAAAAATTTTTTTTGATCATTTGATAATATGTGCACATATATAAAATTGAAAAACAAATATAAAATTTGTTTTTTTTTTTGTGTGTGTTTGTGATGTGAAAATAAAAAAAAAATTAAAGAAAAAAAAATATTAGAATATAAAAATTACAAATATTATTTAAAAGACAATTACAAATACATATATATAGAAACAATTATTATTTTTTTATTTTGTTGTTGTTGTTGTTGTTTACACTTAATTAGAATTACTGTGTAATAATTTATTTTAAAGAATATCAATTTTGTTCTTTTTTTTTTAGATTTTTTTGAATTTAATATTATTACACAATAAATCTTTTTAATTAAGCATTTTAATGACAATAATTTAAAATAACAATAAAACAAATAAATTAATTAGCCAATTAAAATTTAAAAAATAAATTAAAACAATAAATTAAAATAAAAATAGAAGAACAAAACATAAATTTTAATAAAAATTAAAAAATAAATTTTTTGAAAAAGAAAAAAAAAAGAATTAAATTAAAATTAATAATTTTGGAAAATTAGAAACAACATACATATATGTGAAAAGTGTAGTATAAAGAAAGACAGATAGGTACATGTAAAGACACAGAGAAGAAAATGTAAAGAAAGTTTTTCACACTATAAAAAAATTAAGAAAAAAAATTATTTTTTTTCCAAAGTACTCGTGTATCTTTGAGTTTTGTTGTTTTTCACACATAAGACAGTTTTATAAGCTTATAACGACACCACCATTTAAAGAATAGAAAAGCGTAGAAAGAAGAGAAGCATTTAAAAAAAAATCCCTATCAATATTATCCTTTTAAACTATTAAAAAGATAAATTATTTAAATTTTAGTAATACATATAAAAGTAGAGAAGAGAAGAATATAAGAAACAAATTATATACGCGCACATCTATTGAAAAATCATTGAACGAATTTTAAATTTTTTTTTATTGTTCTTCTCACCTTAATTGATGGTCGTTTTTCTGATGCAGATTTTAATTTTGGAATTTCTTCTTTCATTTGCATTGGATTCTTTTGTGCTTCAAGTTTCTTCATTTCAATATTTTTAGGCTGATTTGGTCAAACAAATTTTTTTTTTTTTTTTAATTTTGTAGATTTTTGCCAATTTTTTGTATCGAATTTTTTTTTTCAGATAAATATAATTTCCATTATTTCGTATTTCCAGCAAAATAAAAAAATGCATATTTTTGTTTTAATTTAATTTAAATTTCAAATTCATAATTAATATGTGAAGTGGTTAAATAACATGTGAGTGTGTTGTTTTTGTATACATTTTTTTTTCGAATTGTGCAAAAATATAAATAAAGAAAAAAAATTAGAATTTAAATAAATATATACAAAAAAATTACAAATTGAAATTAATTGAATAAAAACAAAATTCCTACATATTCCCTAGAACTATATGACATCATTTTTAGTAATTGACATGTGTTTAAATAAAGAACAGAAAAAAATACTCTGATACTAGGTTAATTCTTTATTTTATCTTTTCTACATAGAACAAATTTTAAAAAAAATAAATAAAAAAACTTCCTGTGAATCATTTTCCTCCATGCAAATCATGTGAGAATTTTTCTGTGGGTGTGCCATTCAAATGTAAAAATAACTTTCACAAATTGCATCTTGAAAGTGTTTGTTTTTTTTTTTTTTTGTGTGTTCATGTAAGTATTAGCGTGTATCTCATATTTATTTTTAGTAGAAAATAAAAAAACAAAAATACTCCAGAATTGTGAAGAGAAAATAAATGCACTTTGCATGTGCCTGTATCATATATAAATTTGCTTGAAGTTCAACAAAATAAGAAGAAGAAATATAATTTCATCATGTTTACCTAATTACCTAATTACTTTTCTGTTCTAGGTGAGATTTTTTTTTCGTTTTTTTGTTTATTTTGATTTTTCTGTTAATAAATGATAATGAAAAATTTTATACTCACCGTTTCAGCAGTTTTTTCAATAACTGATGAACGACGTGATTCACTTTTAGATTCTTCCTTAATCTAAGAAAAAACAATTTTTTTTTTTTTTTGGAAGAAAGAGAAAGAAAAAAAGGTTACACATAAAGGAATTACATTAAATTAACACAAAATTGATGATATTTTTTTTTAAAAAAACTACATAATTGATATTATTCATTATGAAAAAAATATAATTACCGAAATAACTGATGATTTTCTTGATACTTTTCCATCTTCGACAATTTGTACAGCTTCTTTTTGAACTGATGATTTTCTTCGAACTTCAGCTTTGAATTCTTGTTTAACTTCCTAATTTATGGAATTTTTTTTTTTTTTGGTTTTTGGTTTTTGGTTTTTTGTTTTTCAACACACATAACATGAAACAAAGGATACAAAAATAATTTAGAACAATTACAAAACAATTATATACGAAACATTTAACATTTAACAGAAAAATATTTAAAAAATGAAAAAAAAAAAATAAATACAATTAAATTATATTTTTTTATTCAGATTTTTTTTAAATGAATAAGCAGGTGAAAATTTTAATATTTTTGCAATAATAAAGCGAAGTAAAGAGAGAAAAAAAAAAAAGACAAATTCAAAGAAATTCCAACGATGACATCAAGAGTTACACGTATTATGCAGAAAGTACCCATTAAATTTGAAGAGATTTTTTTTTCTTCTTCAAAGCTTTCTTGTATTGGTGAAAAAGCCGTTATCCAAATCCAGAAAAGTTGTTAAATTCGTGCCATTTAATAGGAGGATTTGTAGTTAAGTGTTTTAATTTTTTTTTTTTTTTGTTTCTAAATCAAATGGGAAATTGTGTTAGGTGTGCTGTGTGTTAAATATTTGTTTTGTATGTTAAGTGTGCTTGTGTAGGTGTACATTCCAAAAATTTAAAAAAATTACAATAATAAAATTATTATTAAAATAAAAAATCTAATTTAATTTTGAAAAATGAAATTAAAATAATAGAAAAAGAAAATTTCAAAAAATATTTTTGTGAAATTTTTGTTTAAAATGAAAAAAAGCCAAAAGTGTTCAAAAAGCAAAAATAGTTTGTAGAAGAAAAAAAACAAGGAAATTTTATATGTATGTACTATGTGTCATATTTAAAAAAAAAAAGTGTGATGGTGATCAAAATTTCTACATGATAAGCCAAAAATTGCAAAAATTTAATGAAAAAAAATATGTGTGTTTTTGTGTATGTGTGTGTGAATTTTGATGCGATTTTCCAAAATAAAAGAAAATTTTGTGTTGTTACCTCCAATTTTTCTACTTTACTAATTTCTTCTTCACTTTCTTCTTCAGATTCTTCGGATTCTTTAGAAGGAACCTTTTGAGGTTCCTTTTTAGAGACTTTTTCAGGTTCTTTTTTAGAAACTTTTTCAGGTTCTTTAGTAGGAACTTTTTCAGCTTCTTTTTTAGATACCTTTTCAGGCTCCTTTTTAGAGACTTTTTCAGTCTCTTCGGTAGGAGTCTTTTCGGGTTCCTTTTTAGTTATTTTTTTAGGTTCAACTTTGAGCTCTTCTTCGAGTACTTTCTCAGGTTCTTTTTTAGAAACCTTTTCAGATTGTTTTTTAGCAACTTTTGTAGGTTCTTTTTTGGGTTCTTCTTCGGGTGCTTTTTCAACTTCTTTTTTAGAAACCTTTTCAGGTTCTTTTTTATCAACTTTTGTGGGTTCTTTTTCGGGTTCAACAATTTTGGGTTCTTCTTCAGACACTTTAGAAACTTTTTCAGGTTCTTTTTTACCAACTTTTGTGGGTTCTTTCTTAACTGTTTCTTCAGGTGCTTTCTCAGGTTCTTTTTTAGAAACTTTTTCAGGTTCTTTTTTACTATCTTTAATGGGTTCTTTCTTAGATTCTAATTCGGATATTTTTTCAGATTCTTTTTTCGAAATTTTTTCGGGTTCATTTTCAATTAATTTTTCAGTTAATTTTTCTTTAACTGAAGGTACCTTATCTGATTCTTCTTCTTCAGATTCTTCCTCTTCTTCTGATTCTACAGGTTCTACTTCAGGTTCCTGAGTATATGCCAAAAAATGAGAATTTTGTGTTTTTTTGATTATTTTCATAGTCAAAAATTACTTTTTTACCATTTAAAGAATTTGAATTTTATGAATAATATAAAGTTTGTAACAGTTTGTAACCTCTAATATTTGAATTTAAAAAAAATATTTTTAACACTTACCCTTTGTTCGAATTGCTTGAATCCAAATTCAGTTCTCTGTTTTGCAGAAAAAAAAACGAAAATAAAAATATATTAAAATATAATTCACGAATAAAAATATAATTTTGAATAAATTTTTTTTTAAATTGTTCAGAACTAAAGTTTTCGTATTTAGTTTCTTTGAAATTTTCTTACAAATCTAACATCTTTGAAAAAAAAAAAAAAAAAAAAAAAATATAAACAAGGACTTGTCATGTAAGTCTTTCATTTTTTTTTTATATAAACTCAATAAAAATATAATTTTATCCTTTTTAAGAGTTTCAAATGTATAAAAAGTGTTCTGAAAAAGTGTACCTCAGGTTCGACTGTTCCATTCTCTACGCTCTTCTCTTTATCCTATAAGAGGAAAATTCAAAAAAAATTTGTTGTATTTAAAGTTTTTTCTTTTTCTTTTCTTTTTGAATGAATCTTCTGTTAGGCAGCAAAATTTAAATTGTAGTGTTATTGACATTTTAAATAATTTAAGAGAAATAAAGCATAATTTTCATATTTTTTTTTTATACGCGAATAAAAAGCAAATATTAAAATGTGTGTAATTTGTGTTGTTTTTGTGTACCTTAATGGGTTTCTTTTCTGTTGGTGCTTTATCTTTTTCTTTTTTATCCTTAACTGGTACAGGTTTTTCATTAACATCATTTTCAATAATCTCTTCTGGTTTCTTTGGCTGTTTAATTGCATTTTTTTGACGTTGGTGTGTGTGTGTGTGTATATATATATGTGCATGTCGGTCAACAATTTTGTTGCATAATGTGATTTTATGTGTTGTGTATGTGTGTGTGTGTTTTCAATTTGAAAATGAAAATTATAAAAAAAAATATATACATATATAAGTCAGAAAACGTAATTAAAACAGCACTACACAAAAAACAAATAATAAATAAAAACAACTTTAAGGAATAAAATGTTAAAGTTTAAAGTTTTTAAATTAAAAAAAAAAATAAATAAAAAAATAAATGAATAGAGCACATCTAATGTTTAAGAAAAAATAAATAAAAAAAGAGCTTTGATGAATTTTTTTTTATGTTCGAAATAAATACACAGATGAAAAGCAATAGAACACCTTGGTATTTTGATGAAGAACACATACCTCTTCAATAATTTGAACTTCTTTCTTTTCAACTTTCTTCTTGTCTACCTTCTTCTCTTCTTCAACTTTCTTCTTTTCAACCTTCTTCTCTTCTTCAGGTTTCTTCTTTTCTTCAGGTTTCTTCTTTTCTTCAACCTTTTTCTTCTCTTCTTCGATTTTCTTTTTCTTTTCTTCTTCGATCTTCACCTTCTTTTCTTCCTCTTCTTTTTTCTTCTTTTCGACTTCGACCTTTTTCTTTTCTTCTTCGACCTTCTTCTTTTCTTCTTCGACCTTTTTCTTTTCTTCTTCGACCTTCTTCTTTTCTTCTTCGGCCTTCTTTTTCTTTTCCTCTTCTTCTTTTTCTTTCTTTTTCTTTTCGGTCTCCACCTTTTTCTTCTCTTTTTCCTCTTCCTCTTTCTTCTTTTTCTCTTCTTCGGTTTTTTTCTTCTTTTCAACATCGACTTTTTTCTTTTCTTCTTCGGCTTTCTTTTTCTCTTCTTCGAACTTCTTCTTTTCAACTTCGATCTTCTTTTCTTCTTCCTCGGCCTTTTTCTTTTCTTCTTCGATCTTGATCTTTTCCTCCTCGGCCTTCTTCTTTTCCTCTTCTTCCTTAATCTTTTCCTCTTCGGCCTTTTTTTTTCACATTTATTGTCCATTTGATAACATAACGAGACAATACAATGCGTGATTTGGTTTTGTTTTTTTGGATGAAGTTAAACACGCAACAAAATTGTTAGTCATCAAATAGGATGTTTTTTTTTTATTTTAAGGAATGATGGAGAACATTAATGAAAAGGAATAATTTAAAAAAATGAATAAAAATGTAATTCATGTAAAGTGTGTAAAATAAAATGAAAAAAAAAGTAATAATAATTCAAATTCACATCTATAAAAATTCAATTTCACATCTATAAAAATTCAATTTCACATCTAAATAATTTATTTTCACATCTAATATGAAAGATATTTACGTTAGTGAAGTTTACTCCTTCACCGAAATCAAGTATGTATTTGAAAATAAAATACTACATCTTCCTGACATGAATTATGAAAAGTTTTTGCTGTATTTTGACTATTTTTTAAAAAAATCCTACCCCATAAAAACTAGGTACTCTCATGTCAGGAAAACATATTTGGGTTAATTCGTGAAGTGAAAAAAGTAAATTAAAAAGATCACATCTATTTAAAAGATAAAATTCAAGTTTAAATATTTTCGCTATTTAAAAAATTGAAGATAATTTATGAATTTTTTTTTGTCAAGTTTATTTTAATAAATTTAAAGAAAAAGAAGTAGAAAAAAAGCCAAAAAAAAGCAATAATTAGTTTAAAAAAGAGAAAATTGTGATAAAATAAATCATATTATCGTGCTTTGTATAAGGATACCTCATCTTCGAGTTTCTCTTTTTTGACCGGTTTTAATCTAACATCAAAAATAACTTTGGCTTCTTTTTCCTCTTCTTTAATAATTTTTTTCTTTTTAATTTCTACCTTTCTCTTTTCTTCTTCTTTCTTCTTTAGTGCAGCTTTCTTCTTTTCTTCTTCTTCTTTCTTTTTCTTCTTTTCATCAACTTTCTCTACAACAACTTTAGATATTGATTCATCTTGTCCAGCTTCATTTACAACAACAACTTTATATGTTGCTGAATGTTCTGTTTTAGCTTCACTAAATGTTAATCTAGCTGTTTGTCCATCAAATGTTGTTGTTATATTACGTGTCTCTTTAACAATTGTTGTATTTTTATACCATGTTACTTTACACTTTTTATCAATACGTTTCAATTGAATAATTAATTCAAATGTTTTTCCTTCATCTGTTTTAATATCAACTAATTTTTTAACAATTTCTGGTTTAGATTGTTTAATTTCCATTTCTGGTATTTCAGTTAATTGTACAACTTGTGATACAGCTTCACCTTTCTCATTTTTAGCAATTAATTTATATGAACCTTTATCAGATTCTTCAACTTCATTTATTTCTAATTTAACATTATATTCACCCTCATTGACTTGTTGTACAGCATAAACATGTCTATTACTTTCTTTAACAACTTCTTCTTCTTTAAACCATTTACATTCTGGTTCGAATTTTGATGCAACTGTACATTCGATAACAATTGTACGTTTTTTAATTATTTTTATTATTCTTGGTCTGTCTTTAATAACAGGAACGACTGTAAAATATTAAAGAAAAAAAAATGGATTTATAAATTAAATGAAAAAAAAGACAAAAATATAAAATATTTTCAACTTACTTTCAATATTCAATGTCAAATTGGCATTTAATTCACCCAAATTGTTTTTAATATTACATTTATATAAGCCAGAATCTTCAACTTCTGGATCTCTTAATTCTAATTTAATATAATAAATATCTCCTCTCTGTTCCATTGATATTGAAATTTTTTCACTTTCTTGTATAATTAGTCCTTCTTTTGTCCATACTATATCTGGTTTTGGATCAGCTTTTACTTTACATTCCATTATCACAAGTTTACCATTATTTTCAGATACAATTCTTGGTTTTTCTACAAATGTTGGTCCTTCACCTTCTGGTTCTGGTTCAGCTTCGATATTTAAATTTAGATTTGCATTACTTTCACCGAATTCATTTTGAACATGACATCTATATGTGCCACCATCTTCTGCACTTGGATCCTAAACACATTTAATTAATAATAAAATATATCCTTATTGTGACACCATTCACACAAAAAATATACTTACTTTTATTTCAAGTGTCAATTCATATAAGTCCTCACCAATTGATTTTGATTTGATTTTTATTTTTTTCGTTTCTTTTATAATTTCTGTACCTTTATACCATATAACAGTTGGTTCTGGTTTTGCTTTACATTTACATTTCATTGTTATTAATGTACCAGATTCATTTGGTATAATACGTGGTTTCTCTGTGAATGATGGTGCAAAACCATTTGCATCATCTGCGCCTATTTTATGTTTTTTTTTTTAGTAGAAAAATTAGAAAAAAAAATTTAATTAATTTTTTTTTTATTAAAATATAATTAATTTTTATATATAAAAAAAAAAATAAATAAAAATAAGTAAAAAGAAAAATTGAAATTCTGTAAGTAGTTTTTGTAAGTAAATTAAATATTTTTTGTGCAATATTTAATAAAAAAAATTGTGCATTTTATGTATGTGTTAATTGAATTATGAAAGAAAATTAATTCTTTTTTGAATTATGTGCAATTAATAATTATGTATGTGCAGATTTATATTTTTAAATATGTATGTGTAAATATTTACAATGTTATAATATATGACTTTTGTTTTTAGTCTTAATTTTAAATTTTAAAAAGAAAATTAAAATAAATTAATTAGAGAAAGATAGAATGAAAATTTCTATACAATTCAAATACATATTTACAAAACAATTCAAATTTGAAATTTCATTGTGTCTTTACATTTTTTTTTTGTTTTTTGTTTTCGTTCTCAAATTGGAAAATAATATTTTCTGGTTAATTAAATTGTAAATGAATTAAATGCGGTAAAATTCTTTTTCAAAATAATTGATTGAATACAAAAACATATAAGTATGAGAATAATTAAAAAAATACTAATTAATTTTCGGAATAAAAAATTTCCAAAATAAATTTGACTATTTTTAAATTATTTTTTCGAGATTTAACGTGAAACAAGTTCTCAAGTTTTAAAAAAACAAAAATATTTTTAAATATTTTTTTAAACTTTTATTTATTTTAAATTATTTTTTTTTTTTTATTTACTTTCGTTTGAAATTTCAAATTAAAAGTAGAAAGAGCAATTAAAATAATAAAAATCAGTCTTTTTTTTTTTTTTATTTGGTCATGCTCTATTATTTTTATATAATTTTATTTTTTTTTATAGCTTTTATTGATTTTTTGTTTTAATTTTTGTTTGTTTGTTTATTTTTCGTTTTATTATTTAATTTTTTTATTATTATTTTCAACTAATGTTATATCTATATGCACTCATTTATTACTTTAATTTTTATTTTTAAGTGTTATTTCATTTTTATAGATTTTCTTTTTTTTTTTCTTTTTTGTTTAAAGTTTAAGTGTTTAAGAGAGAAAAAAACAATATATATATATAAGGTGGTGTATTTAAATAATTTTATTATTTTTTTTTTTTTTTTTTTGTGAAAAACAAAAATTAATTTGTAATTATGTATTAAAATATTATGTGTAATACCTGAAAAATTAAGTGCAATGTTGGCATTACTTTCACCAAATAAATTAAATGCATTACAACGATAATTTCCTCCATCATCTTTTGTTGGATTTGTTATTTCTAATGTTAATACATATGAATCTTTTGATATTGCTTTACGTGACATTTTAATACGTGATGAACCATTTATTTGTTTTTCACCCTGAAACCATGTTATATCAGGTAGTGGATATGCTTCTAATATACATTCCATTATTAATAAATCATCTTCTTGTCGTATTGTAGGTTTTTTTGGGAAACGAGGTGATTTACCATCAGGTATTCTATAAATGGATTGATTTACATAATATAATTTATATTATATATATATAAATATGTATGTATAACACATATATGTATTCATACATAGCACAAAACAAAAAAAAAAAAATATGACATCAGATATAGAAATTTTTTAATGTGGAGTAAGGGCGGTGGAATTAAAGGATTATATTTGATTTATTATTTCATGATTCTTACTTTGGTTTTGAGCCACCTTCAAAATTTAAATTAATTGTGGCAACACCTTCACCATATTTATTAACGGCTTTTGCACGATATTCTCCTCTATCACCAGTAACAACATTTGATATTTCCAGTCTTGCCATATGATATATATTTTGATCTAATTCCAATGTTATTTTATAACGACCGCCTTCTTTTACTTCTTCTTTACCATGGTACCTTTATTGCATGAATTTAAATTTTAATTTAACTTTTTTTTTTATTTTTAAATTTTATTTATTTTTTTTTTAATTTTAAGTTGTTTTTTTTTTTAATTACTTTCTATTTTTGATTAGTTTTTTGTATTATTTTTTTGATTTTTAAATTTTTTCTTTTAATTTTTAATTTTTGTTTTTACATATTTAAATTATATTATTTTATTTTTTTTTAATTTTTTGTTTTTGTTGTGAATGTATTAAAAAAAATTATATTAAATATTTATTATTATAATTTTTTTTAATTAAAAATTTTTTTTTTAAATAATATTCATATTATTTTAATATACCATGTTACTGTAGGTTTTGGATCTCCCACACATCGGCATTCAAATGTTATGTTACCACCATCTTCACTTTGTCTAATAACTGGTCTGTCGGTAAATGTTGGTTTAATGCCATCTTCTGGAACTGGTGCTTCATCGCCTAAATTTATTAAATTCATTTTCAAAAATTTTAATTTTCTGCTTTTCGTTTTTTTTTTTTTCAAATTATTTTTTTTTATTTATTTTAATTTGCAAATTACATACATAAAATTTTATGAAAAATAAACAAAAAAATTTATTTTTATTTTTCTTTTTTATTCGTTTATTTAGTATTTTTTTTTAATTTTCTGCTTTTTATTACTTTTTTTTTTAAATTTTAAAATCTTTTAATTTTTCGATTTTAGTTTTTAAAAACAAGTATTTTCTTTTATTAATTTTTTTTTTAATTTATTTTTTTATTAATTTTAATTTTTTCCACTAGAAATGAATTGTAATAATCTTAATTTTCTTTGCTTTGCATTTTTCGTAATTTTGAAAATGAATTATAAAAATTTTGTTTTTGCAAAAGAAAATTTCCATGAAAATCATAAGAAATTTAGAAAAAAAAAAATCAAAGAAACCAAAACAAATCATATTTTTTTCTAGTTCCGATACAATTGGATAAAATTCGTTAAATTTTTTATGTTTTTTTCATCATCAAAGATTTCATTTTATTTTTTTATTTTTAGAAAATTAATTAATTTTATTGCCTATTTTTCATTAAAATAAATTTTTTAATTATTTTTTTTTTCAATTTTTTTTATTATTTGTGAATTTTCAGAGAAAAAAAAAATTAATAAAATTATTTTTGTTCACATTTTTCGTTTTCAATTAAATGAAATTCGTTTTGGAATTTGAAAAAAAAAAATTTAAGTAATAAAATAAAAAAAATAAAAATCCAGGAATTATTTTTTTTTTTTTTGTACATAACTATATTTCATGCATGTCGACATAAAAAGAAAAAAAAATCATGACAATAACAAAAGTGAAAAACTATATTGAATGAAATATACACAGTTTGAAAATATACATATTAAGTATGATAAATGACTCATAATTTTTTCCTAATTCTTCGGAATAAATATTTTTCGCATTTAGTTCACTAAAATAATATTATTTTTTGTTTTTTTTTTTTGCTTTTTTATTCCAAATTAAAATCATTTTCCACGCTTTCTTATTCGTCAAATGCATCTCAAGGATTAAAATATCAAATTACAAATTAAATTGAAAAATTGTATTAGGAAATAATTATGAGTCAAGACTCAAGAAGAATTAAGCTCGATTTACATGAATCTTTTTTTTTGTTTTGTTTTTTTTTACATAAAACATATATATTTTATATCATTTTTCTTTATGTGTGTGTATATGTGTTTTTTTTTTCTTGTTTTTTTGTTAATAGAACAGAAATATTTTTTATTTAAAATGAAATATGAAATTGGGCTAATTAAAAAAATAAACACAACGCAACGACATGATTTACAATAAGAAATATATATATAAAAAAAAAAACGATTATGAAGAGAGACAAAGAAGGTAGTGTGAGTTAACTTAAAATTCGATAAAAATTAAATTAAATAAAAAATTAAAATAAATTAGAAAACTTTATGATATGAAACGAAAAAAAACAGAAAAATTGTACTCACTGTCAAAATTCAAACTAATTGTAGCATTGCTTTCGCCTAATTCATTTTTCGCTGTCACTCGATATTTTCCAGCATCCTCAACAGTAACGTTTTTTATTTCAAGTGATGCGAAATATGAATGTCCATCTTTGTTTACCAGCAACTGTTATTGTTGTTTTTTATTATATTCCATTCCAGGCAAAAAAAAATGGTTTGATTAAAAAAGCAAGAAAATATATAGAGAGAAAAAAAAGAATTTAATTAAAATTGGAAAAAAAAATTACTAAAATAATTAAAAAATGGGTATTTTTTTCTAATAGAAGTCCGCAAAGCATAAATATACAAAACTTTTTTTTTTGGTTCGAAAATAAAAGAGTAAATTAAATAAGCGCAGCAAAAAAAAAAAAATATGTCTCACATTTAAGATACAAGAATATTATATATTTTTTTTTTCGTAAAATTTAATGAAGTCTGCTAAGGAAAGAATTTTATAGACTCCATTAATTTTTTTTTTTTCAATTGAAATCTTTAAAAGTTTTTCATGTACAAAAAAAGCCTTTTTTTTTTAAGAGCATAAATTCAAAGTAAAAAAAACAAATGATGAAAAGTATTTGAAAAAGCATTAAAAGAAAATTTGGTACATTGTTTTTTTTTTTTTTTCATAAAAAGGACCTCATTTTTAAAGTTCGTTTGTTACCTGTACAAAATTTCGAATGGACTATTTTTTTAACTAAATTGTGCATTTTTCTTATTTAAAATAATTTTGTTTTTTGTTTTTGATTAATAAAATAAAGATTTTTTTTTAGACTTCATATTTTCTTTTTCAAATTTACCTTATGTCTGGCAGATTCTTTGACTGCAACACCATTATGTGACCATAAAACTGTCGGTATTGGATCAGCATTTATGCGGCATTCGAATAGCAGGCGTTTACCATCATCCTCTTGTCTGATGGCTGGTTTTTTCGCGAATGTCGGCGCGAAACCGTCGATTTGTCTATATTTTTGTTGTTTTTTTTTTTTAAAAAAAAAAAAGATTAAAAAATTAAAAAAATAAAAAATTCGATTAGTTTAATTGCTCAACAGAGAAAAAAATATTTTTTAATTCAAAAAAAAACAAACTACACAAAACAAACAAAAAGACTTACCGTGTTCCAGGAATGCTCTCTTGTTGGTTTGTTAGCAAAGCATTTTTATTATTTAAAAAAAAATCGATTGCATTTTTTTTTTAATTTTTAATTTTCCAAAGGGTGGAATGGAAGTAAAATAAAAATAAAAATAAAAAAAGCATTAAAATTAAAAATTATAAAGCAAATTAAAAATAAAAAAAAAATAAAAATTAAAAATTAATAAATAAAAGGGAAAATAAAATTCGTGGAAATTTATCACGCAATGCTATTGGAAAATTTCAAAAAAAAAAAGCATAGAATGTTAAATGTCAGATAGAATTTTAAATAAAATAAGAAAATGAGAAAATAAAATTTGTTTTTTGGTACAGAGGAACAAATAACCCTATAGTTATTTTTGTTTCAATATATTTTTATCATTTCCGTTTTTTGTTTTTTTAATGCTCAATTGTGTGTATATGTTTTGCTAATTCTAAATCTATCTATACTTTATAAATTTGTTATCTATCCGGTGATGTGTGTGTGTGTGTGTATGTGTATATATCCATTTATCTGTAGTATATTTATATTTTTAAGTCTCGTGACATAATTGATTGATTTGAATTGACAGATAGATAATACATAACAATTCTTCAGAATTTCTTTTTTTTTTTTTTTTAGCTTCTGATGGTTCCTTAAACAAGTTTTATGCGTACAATATGAAGAAGAAAAAATAAAAAATTGTCAATTCAAAAATCCGAAAAAATAAAACAAAACAAAACAAACAAAAAAATAAAATGACTTAAGGTCAATAGAAGAAAAAAAAAACTTTTTTTTTTGGCAAAAGTACCATTAAAATGTAATTAAAAATAATCAAATCGAGAGATATCAAGAAAAAAAAAATAAGGAATAAAATTTTAAAATACAATTAAAATTTCCCATAGAAATTTAAAATTTTAATTTAATTGAAATTCGAAATAATTAGAAATTAAAAGAAGAAAATATATATATATATATTTTTGATAATAAAATTTCAAATGCATAAGTGGGGATAAATTTCAAAAAAAAAATGTATTGTTTTGTCTTGACATATTTTTTTTTTTCAATTACTTTTTTTTTCAACTGTTCAGATAGCTATATTTTTTTCATTCTTGATTATATAGAGTATCTTTCTTCTTGTTGCATAATATATACTATAAAAGCACATGCTTTAAATTCCGTTATAATTCAATTTTTAAATATCACACATTTATTTATTTTTATCCTCATAAAAATATATTTTTATTCATCATTAATTTCAAAAATAAATAAATAATAAAAATTCATTCTTAATTAAAATTGTTTTGTTTTTTTGATTCTATATTCTATTGTTGTTTTTGGTTTTCTAAATTTAAAACAATTACAACAATGTTGACTCATAAAATATATTTTAAATAATATGATAATTATTTTATAACATTGTTCATTTGTTTTTCGTATTGTTTTGTTTTTTTTTTTTCTAGAAAGGAAAACTATCTAAAATATGATGTAAAACACGAAGTCAGATATATACTTATATATTTTTTTTTAAATTTCGTATGAATTACATACATACATATGTACATACATATGCCATTCATATTGTGATGATTGTAAAATATATGAACATGAGGATAATTTTGTATTTCATTGGGGTATTGTTCGAAAAAAAAATGATTATATTTATTATCGTGATTATTATTGTTATTTCTAAATTTAAATAGACAAAAGATACTTTCTAAGTTTTGTGTTTTTTTTTGTTTTTTTCACATATGAAAAGTAAAATTTCACTTTTTTTTTCTTGTCTGAGTTTTATTTTTTTTTTTGTCTTTTTTTTTTTTTAATTTTTGTGACATGTGGAAATGTTTAAAATACCGAAAAGTATTTGTAATTATTCATTAAGATTAGAAAATAAAAAGAGATATTAGAAAATTAGGAAAAATTAGAAAAACAAAAGATATAACTTTAAGAAAATATTTTTAACACAAAAGCAAAAGGTTTGTTGAACTTATTTCAATGCCAAAAGGCTATTTTCAAATATAATATTGCAAAAAAAAATATATATATATATATAAATAAAGGAGAAAGATTAGAAAAAAGCAGTAAATTATATATCATAAGCTAATTCTAGAAGTAATTTTAAGAAAAACAAAAGCTCATTAAACCATGATTTTTATTTTTTTATTTTGTAATGGGAATCATCCCTCACCTCTCTTTTGGTTCGTCAGCCGCTGAAATTAATTACAATGTATTAAGACATGTTGAAAATTTTAAAAAAATTACAGAAATTAAATAGAAGAAAAGAGGGGAAATTTATATTAATTTTTCATATT
Source organism: Bombylius major (assembly GCA_932526495.1). NCBI lineage: Eukaryota > Metazoa > Arthropoda > Insecta > Diptera > Bombyliidae > Bombylius > Bombylius major. Next base: position 29,699,307 of record OW052046.1, on the reverse strand, counting down.
TTTTTTTTTGTCTTTTTTCTAAAGGATTTTTTAATCTCAATTTCTATATTCATTTGAAAATTTTTCCATTATTATTTTTTTTTTTCAAATTTCACTTAAGAAATACTGTAAGAAAATTCGAGGAATATGATAAAGTAGGATTTTCAAATGAATCAAAACTTGAGGAGAATCCTGAAAGTTTAATTTTATAATTTATAAAATATCCTTTTTTTTTTTTTATTATCGGATTAAAAAAATATTATATAAATAAATAATAAATATACTTACGGCTAAAGTTCAAATTGATTGATGCTGAAACTTCACCCATTTTATTTTTGGCCTTAACCTTATATAGGCCAGCATCTGTTTCAACAACATCATCCAAATCTAATATAACTGTAAATTTATTATCTCCTATTGATTGTATTTTAAATTTTGTCCTTTCATCTTCTTCTAATTTAGTATCACTACGATACCATTCAATATCTGGTTTTGGTGATGATAATAATTCACATTCAAATATTAAACGATTACCATCGTCTTCTTGCCGAAGTTGTGGTTTCTTTATAAAACTGGGAGCAAAATCTTCGGCAACTCCCATTTTTGAATTACATTTGTTTCGTTTATTTTGTTAGAATATTGTTTTTTCTATTTTTCTTATTAAAATCCACGTTTAATTATTTTATTTATTTTTTTTTTTTTTTAGAAAAGCAAAAAAAAACTGTTTGAAAACTTTTTTTTTTTTTTAAACTGAGAAAATAAAAACAAAAATTACGAGTTCTTTTTTTTTTTTTTTTTAAAGGAATGTAATTCACTTTAAATATATTTTTTTTCCTTTTTTTAAAAAAAAAAAAAAATTTTGTTAATCTCAAAATATGAAATTAATGATGATATATATATTTTTTTTTCTTTTTTGGTTTTGTTGTATGTTATGTTTTCTCGATGCTATTTTAATATCTTATGACGCGACATTGGACTATTAAAATATCTGAAAATAGATTTAGAAGAGAAAAAAAAATATTTAAGGCTATATGAATTACAACACAGATATTTCTAATTTTTTTTTTCTATTATTATTAATTAATTTAGGCATACATGTGAAGAAAAAAGAAATTCTGTTGATAGATAAGGCGCGACAAATTTCTGTGAAACAAAATTACCAAGAAACAAAAAAAAAAAAAAAAAAATATTCCAAAATGAAAATTTATTTCATTTTGAACTTTTTTTTTTTTATCTTTCCTCCCCCCCGTCGCACATTTTATAGTTTCTTGTGAGTGATGTTTTTTTTATTCTTTATTTTGAATATTGCTTATTTTTTGTTAAATTACACATGAAATTTTTTTCTTGTGTTTTAGAAAATTTTACAGATTGATAAAAATTATAGAATAAAATTCTTATTTTTAATATTTATTTATTTTTGTTTTTTGTTTTTTTTTTTTTGCAATTGAATTTTAATTTGTATTTTTTTATATATACTTATATATTTTATTTTATTTGTTTTTATAAAACGAAATTATTATTTGAAAAAGTTTTTTAATTCTAGTTTAAAAATTTTTGATTAATTCTACGATTTTTAAATAAAAAATTAAAATACCTACATAAATCATAGATTTATAAATACAATAAATAATAATATTTGTTTTATTTTAAAATTTGATTACTTTTTTTTTTCTTGTATTTTTCAATTACTTTAATTTCAACAACAACAAAAAAGTATGGTTTATATTTCACACAATTTTAAAGCTTCCATAACCTTGTAACTATGCGCTCACTTATTCGTATTTCTATATAGTTTATATATTCTCATTACTTAAAAATTATAATAAACAGCTTTTAAGTACATCCGGTTAAAAATATTATTTTGCAAAATAAAAAAAAAAAAGGAAAATATATTTTATGACTAATAAAAACTTATATTTAATTGGCAAATATCCAAATTAGAAAAAAAAAATGATTCAAATTTCAAATAAACAACACATCAAAATTGGTATTTGTGTTGTTGTTGTTGTTGTTGTTGTTGTTTTTGTTGTTTTTTCTTCTTCTTCTCTTGTCTATGCTCTACCTTACCAAATAATTATAAATCACATTATAAATTTTTGTATCTTTTTTTTTTTTTTTATATCTTTTGAATAGATAAATATGATGTATCTACAGATAAATATAAAAATGTATTTATAGTTTTTTTTTTTTCTTTCGAAAAATTTTCTAAATATTATAATGATAAATTAGATACTATTTTTATAAAAAAAGAAAAAGAAAAGAAAAAACAACAAAACGATGAAAATACATCATCATCAGAATTAAAATAACCAATAACACATTATCACAAGACAGGTGAGATATATGGGCGAATGAATTTCATATAATATGATGGTGATGATGCTGATGACGATGATGATAATATTATAAATAATTATTTGTACTTTATGAGTTTGTATCCGATCAAAAAAAAAAAGATCAAAAAAAGTATATATTGTACACAAATAGATTATACATTTACGAGAATAAATTTTTACAAGAAAAAATATAAAAAGGATAAAAAAATATTATTTCCTTTATTTAGAAAAAAAAAAAAAGTTGTTTATTTATGCTTAGCTTATTCTTTTAGACTTTTATAAATTTTTCAAATTTAGATTTGGTTTTTTTTTTATGTCGAATTTTTGTTGTTTTTTTTTAATTTCTTCATTTTTATTTTATCTTTTCTTTGGTAATAAATTTTTATTTTCGCATGTTTTCAGTTATTATTAATTTTTTTTTTTCTTGTTACATGAATCAAAAAAGAAAAGAAACAAATTTTAATTATTTATTTAAAAAAGAAAAAAAAGATAATTCAATGAATAAACATACCACCGTTGCTTTCGCATAATCAAAATAAAAGGTAAAATTTATTTTTTATAGAAAATGGAAACATAAAACGAAAATATAAAAAAAAAAACAACAAAAATTAAACATCAAATCAAGATAAAAAGGAAACCCGTGCAAAATATAATTTATCTTGTATTGATTTGTTTTTATTTTATTTTGTCTTCCTCTTTTGAAATTTGTTTGGCGAAGAAAGCGAATAAGATAAAAAAAAAAAAACATTTTAATATCTTGAAAAGAAATTTTATTATTTTGAAAATTTTAAGGGTATATGGATTGACGTCATATACATACTTGACTTGAAAAAAAAAAATTTGAAAGATTTATATACGAAGAAATTACCTGTTTTATAGTCTATGAAGTATTGTTAAATTGTTTATAATTGAAAATGAAGGCTTTTTTTTAACTTTTCAAATGAATTTAAGTATGTATATTCTTAAAGAAAAACAAAATAGATTTTCTATGAAATTTTAAATTTTTATCCTTCAAGAAAAATCTCAAAAGATGAAAATTTATTTTCTGGCTTTACTGTCAAAGAAAAAATTTGATATAAAAAACTTTGTAAGAACCTAAAAAAAAAAAAGGAAATAAAATATAATTAAATAATATTTTTTTTTTTTTTTTTGAAATACATATGAACAAAACAATTATTTCTCAAATTAATTAAAATTACCGTAGTTAATTAATTCAATTACAATGTCATTATATGTACAATAATGACAGCCATTAAAATTTTTTTCTTTACTATCAATTATTATTTAAAAAGAAAAAATCATGAAATTTTCTATTTTAATTTTTTTGCAAATGTGAAAAAATAAAATTTTTAATTATCACATTGCAAAATAATTATAAATTTTTCGTATAATTTAAATTTATCTTAAATTCCATATAGCATGTCAGATTTTTTTTTTTTTCTTACAAATTTTTAATCATCAAAGTAAATGGTCCGTTCTGTCCATTCGAAAAAAAAAAATAAAAAGAAGAAAAACATATGTACACATATGTACAATATATATCAATGCAAATTTAATTATTTCCATATGCAATTTTCATGTTCATATGGTACATACATATATACATTACAATTTATATACCTACATATATAGTTAATATAATTTATATGATTCATATTTATTATTTATTCTTTTTTTTTCTGTTGTTTCAAAAAAAAAAAAATATTGAATTTTAAATGATATTCTTGAATTACAATGTACGAAATGTAAACTAAATATTTTCAATTTTTACAAGAAAAAAAAAAAAAGTATATTTTAAAATAATCATCCCTCTCCTCGCCTTCTAATAACATTCTCAGTCATCATGTGAATAACGTTCTCATGACATTAATTGAAATATATTCAATTCTGTATCTAAATTTATATTTATATTTAATTACCAAATTAACAAACAAGAAAAAAAAAACAATTACAAATTTTTTTTTTATGTTTTTTTTTTTTTAGTTTTTTTTTTTTTTTTTTTTTTTTTTTTTGTTCAAGTTTAATTTTTAATAAAATGAATCACAAAACATTTTTATTACATTTTGCATAATATTCATTGAAGGTGGTTTATTTAATTTATTTATTTTTTTTTTTTTTTTGTATTATGATGCATGAAATTCTAAATGAATCGTGTGTTTTATTTCATTTTTATTAAAATGATTCAATGAAAAAAAAATTTGTTTTTTTTTTAAAAGAAATATTTAACAAATGTTTCATTTAAAAGAGATTTTTTTTTACTTACATTAGAAACAAAAAAGCTTAGAATGCATAAATGATTCATTTTTTTTTTTCTCAAAGAATCATGTTTAAATTTTAAAGGTGAAAATAAATTTTATAAATATTTTCAAAACATTTTACTTTTCGATTAAGTATTTGTTTTTTTTTTTTTGTATCAAATAATTTTGTACTTGATGTCATTCAATAGAAATTTATTACATTTTAGTTAATGATACCCCACACATGAGAAAAAATAAATAAATAAATAAAAATCTTTTTTAGAAAGATTAAAGGTGAAAAAAAAAATACATACATACATACATATATGTATAAGAATTTATGTGAGAAAGTTCATGTTCATGTAAATATGTAGATACATTATTTTTTATTATGACAATAAACTTTTTTTTTTTTTTTTTTGAGAAATTTATTAAATTTTATTTTTAACATTTTATTTGCAAAAACAAAGAAAAAAAAATAGTTTTAATTACACACGCTTGCAAAAAAAAAAAAAATAATAATAATAAAGAAAAATTACATCAACAACATATTAAATCATTTTCTTAATCCTTTTTTAAACAGTTTTTCTAATTTTCCTGAATTTTTTTTTTCTTTCTTCTTAATTCAAATAGAAAAAATTTAAAAAAAAAAACAAAAATACATATTTCATGTGTGTTGTATATAGTGCATGTTAATGACTCTCCTCGTAATAATAAGATTCAATGAGCTTTGATGTAGACATAAAAATGAAACATTTTCTATTAAAATCTGTTTTTTTATTTATTTTTTTTAATTTTTTTTATTAAAAATGTTTGGTATGCGCTATGGAAATAGTATGTATGTACATGTATATTTTAAGTTTTAAAAATAGGTCAAAAATGGGATCATCTATAGTGTAAGAGCAAAAAAACAAAAAAAAAAAACCAACAAAAAAAAAATAAAAAAGATAAATTAATGGTGTCATTATTTTTTTTTTTTACTTTTTACTTTTTACTTATCGGTTTTCATTTTTTTTTTTTTTTTCAAAAGTATCTGGCGCTGCGCTTATTCGTATATTATACTGTTTATTTTTGTTGTTGTTATTTTTATATACACGCTTCTTAGTATCATTTTATAAGCAAAAGAATTTTTAAAATTATATTAAAAGATCTAAAGAAGAGGCCACATACATATATTATGTGGATATTTTTATATTAGATAGATGTTCTCTCTATTTAAAATTTATTTTATTTTATTTTAATTTATTTTTTTTTTCATTTCTGAAATTTATTTAATTTTATTTTAATTTTTGGTTGTTTTTTTTTTTTGTCAGTTGTCTCTTTTCGTCTCCCTGAATATCATAAGATATTAAGAAGAGATTCCATTTTTATAAATTTTTATTTTGAATCTTTTTTTTTTCCTTTTTTTTCTATTCTTTTAATATATGAGAAATCATATAAAAATCATATACCTATTCATTAAAATATTTCACATGCACTTTGAATGCATATATTTTTGGATATTCTTTTTTTATATATATACAATACATTTCTTTAAACGATCGTTATACATATATCTATTTGTGTATGCTACATTTTTTTTTTTCTTAAAATCTAGGAGGAAAAAATAAAGAAATTTTTAACTTTATTTGTTGTTTTTTGTTGTGTTATTTGAAAATTTGCGCAAATCTTTCTAAAAATAAAAATTTATCTTTTTTTTTTGTATTTTTTTTTTCTTCTTCTTGTACAAAAAAAAATAAATAAAAATATACATAATATACGAACATATACACATACACAAAATAGATATAGTACATATTATATAATATTATCCCTCTACAATGTTCTTATTTATTTTTTTGATGTCTCTTGTGTGTTTTTTAAACACAAAGTATATAAAATTCATGATTAAATAATAATTTTTTCTTTTTCTCAGTAAGATTTTCCACGAGCGCGCCAACGACAAAAAAAAAATTAATTTATAAAAAATAAAAAATAAACGATAAATGAAAAATAAAAAAATAAAATCCGAAATTATCAACATCTTATTACATATTCATTTAAAATCATCAACCTCATAATATATAAATATATTCGTGATTATTATTATCTATCTTAAGATTTTATAAAAAAAAAGAAAAAAAAAACAAAATATGTATATTTTGAAAAAATTATTCACCAAAAAAATATTTAAATGATGGAGTCACCACCACCTCATCACATACAGATATACAAATATCACTATAGAGAGAGTAAAATGGGTTTCATGTTACAAATTCATGATGATGTTAGTGATGATGATGATGATGATGAAAATTTTTTTTTAAAAGATACTTTTTAAATAAAATAAAATAAAAACGGATATACAAGGACAAATTTTCAAAACAAATAAACAAAAAAAAAACGGCGAATTTTATTTTTCAAAAAAACAGTAAAACCTTAGAAAAACCTTAGGTTTTTTTCTTTTTTTAAATTTGTTTTATCCTTTTTTATTTAAAAAAATGTATCTGTTTTTTTTTTTAACACAACATTTTTAACAAAACAATTATCTATTAATGAGTACTCTCGTTAAATTATTTCTGTTCTGATGGTCATCATTTGTGAATAAAAAAAAAAAAAAAAACAAAGTTTACATACTTTGAATATACATATATGTATATAGTGTGTGTGTGTGTTTGATAGGTGGTTGTTTTTTTAGTTTTATTGTTTTTTTTTCTAAGTATCTTTGCTAAAATGGTGCTAATGTTCGCTTTAAAAGTTTGTTGTTGTTTTCGTTTTTTCTTCTTCTTTAAATTAAATTTAATTTTATAAAAAGATCTCTTATATTAGAGAAAATTATACTCATGATGATGAGGAGGATGATAATGATGATGTTAACTATGCAATACATTTAAAAAAAAAAAAACACAATTTTGTGTAATATCTCATCATGATTATATATATGTATGTATATACATAAGTATATTATCTGTCTGTACGTAAATTACCATCGCGCAATTCTATTTATAAAATTTTAAATTCGACAAAATAAAAAATTAAATTAAATATAAAATAAAAATAAAATGATGCTGTTGTTATTATAGTATTTTTTCAATGTGTACACATACGATGATTACGAAAAAATCTTTAAATTTTTCTTTTCTTATTTTTTTTTTGTTTTTTTTTTCGTTTTTTCTTTCTTTCTTACTGTATTTTTTTTTAACATTATTTTTCTAATTTTGTGTATATTTTATTTAAATTTCATTAATTACAATGTTGTTATTCTATTGTTCTTGATAACTTAAGGATAATTGAAATACCATATCATCATTAATTTAAATTCTTTAACAGAAAGAAGAAATGTGTTTTTATACACGCATACCAAATTCGATTTTATACACGAGTATTTTTTTTTATTTTTTTTTTTTTTTTTTTTGGTGGATATTATAAAACCAAATAAAATTTATAATTATTTTAGAATAATTAAATTTGAAATAAAGCAATAGAATATTTTTTACCCTAAAAACTATTGGAAAGAAAATTCGTAATTTGAAAAAAAGAAGAAAAAAAAACCAAAATTCTAAAATTTTTAAAAAACTAATTTTTCAAATTTTCCATCGAATTTCTAAATTTATCATTTTAAAATAAATATTTATCATATATATGTATATATACGAATATGTAATATTTATACACATTTTAAAAAAAAATTCTATAATACACAATGTATCGCTGTCCGTCCAGTCTCCTTTTTGTTTTTTTTTAATATTCAAATTTTCAAATTCTGTACCACCTCATCATCTATGTACTCACATATAATAAATTTTTATTTTTATTTTTGTGTTACTCTCTAATTTTTACTATACAACTGTGTTGTCTGATATTCAAAATTGTATATTTAAATACTCTCATCGCATATAGACAAGAAAAAAATAAAAAATAAAAAAGAATTTTCTTGTTAATTTAAATTCGATCCAGCTCATAAGAAAATTTCTAAAAATAAAACTAATTTTCAAATAAAAAAAAAAAATTAGAAGAAAAAAAATTATGTTATTCTAATTAGAATAACATAATTTTTTTTTACTGTTTAAATTTTTTTGTTGAATTTTTTAATGATGAACTTTAAATACTCGTGTATCATTTTTATGATCAATATGTTTACTGTACATGAAAATATTTCTTGTAAAATGCATTTTCTATAAAAATGTAATTAATTTGATTAATTTAAAAGTCGATTTTTTTTTTAAAGAAAAATATGCATAAATGCAAAATCAGAATTCTTTTTTTTTTCTTCTACATTTCTTTCATTTTTTCTTTTTCTTTTTAATGAAATTTCATAACTCTGTGATCTCATTTTCTTCATATTCTATTTTCATGGTGGTACAGATGACACCTACGCACATTTTTTTGCATTTTTTTTTTCAAAGTAATTTTTTTTTTTTTCTAAATAAAATATAGAAAAAATGTTATACAAAAAAAATACTCACGAAATGCATTCAAACTTTTTTTTTCTTAGTAAAAAAAAACTATTTTCTAAGTAAAATAAAAAGGAAAAATTCTAAAAAATAAGATAATTTAGAAAATTAACAAAAAAAAATTATCTAAGCCTTTTTGTCACCCTTTATTTTTTTTTTTTATAAATAATATTTAATTAAATAATTTCAAAATCAAAAAAAAAAAAAAAAATACAATATTTAAAAAAGCACTTTATCCACATTATCCATTTTATTTTGTGTAATTTAAATAATTCCTTGAATGTTATCCTTATGATTTATCATAGATTTTTTTTTTTCAAATTTTTTAATTTTTTTTTTATATTAAATAAATAATTTTGACACTAAAGAATAATACATTCTACACTTGATATTTGTTTTTTTCTTTTCCATTTAACTTAATTATTTGATTAAATTTTATTTAATTAATCACTCACAAGAAACATTTTTTAATTATTACTTTAAAAACACAATTTATTTTATTGAAAGAGAATAAAAAAAAATTATTGTAGCACAATTATAATTAAATTAGTTAATTTTTTTTTTTTTTGTAATTATTAAATAACCGTCACCGCCTTTATCAAAATACTTATTTGGAATTTTTATGAATACATTTATTAATTAAAATAGAACAAAATAAATGAAAGAAAAAAATTAATTAATTAATTAATTAAAAATATTAAAAAGATCATTGATTGAAGAAAAAAGTATAGTAACAAAAAATGAATATTTTATTTTCAAAAAAGAAAAAATAATTTTTTCTATTTAAAATAAATTAAGAAAAAATTTAAAAATAATTAACAAAATTTTCTTTCTAAATAAAAATTAAAAAAAAAAAAAAATTTAAAGATAAAAAATTTAAATTCTACACACATTTTTAATTTCCAAAAGAAAGTTTTATTTTGAAAACTAAAAAAACAAAAAAAAAAAGTAGAATTAATTAAATTATTATGGAATATTTAATTAATAATTTTGTTCATATATACTTTCGATAAAAATGATAATGTGATGTGTGATGATGATGCAAAGAAATTAAAAACACTACTAAATTTTGAGTTGAAAATAATAACGGTCGTCAATTTAAAATAAAAATAAAAAGAAAAACAAAAAAAAAAAAAACTAAATAAACGAAAATAAAATAAACTTTTTTTTTTCTCAAACTTTTCTCTTTTTTTTTTCTCCTTACAACAGCAGCAAAAAAATTTACAAAGTTCGTATAATAAACAAAATTTTGTTGAAACAGAAAACGAATTAAACAAAAAGAAGAAAAAATCAAGAATTTTTCTTCTTCGAATAAAACAGAAAAAAAAATAATGAAAATTGATTCTTAAATAATGAAAACGCCTGCTTTTCTCGTTCACTATAAATACTAAAAAAAAATGATGAACCAAATTTTGAGAGAATAAAAACTTTCAATTTTTAAAATTTTGTATAATTCTTTTCGTTTCACGTATTTTTTTTTTTTTTATTATAAAATTAGAAAATCCGTTTATATTTTTTTATTTTTCGTTTATTTTTACTCAGCTATATTTTGTTCTCTTTTTCAAAAAAAAAAAAAATATATACATATATATATTTGTTTTTTTTTTTCTTTACATACTTTTCGTTTTTTTTTTTATTTGACAAATTATGCGATACTATAAGTTATTTTTTTTTTCTGTTCGTGAAAATGTGGAAAAAGAGGAAAATTCTTAACCCGCAGCCCGAAACGTGAACTACTTAATAACTGGATAGCGACTGAATTAAAAAAGCTTAAAGCTTGTTTTTTTATGAACAGAAAAGAAATATATTTTCATCAAAAAAAAAAAAAAAAAAATTTTGAAAATTTAAAAAAAAAAATAATAATAATAATAAAAGAAAATGAAGAGAGAAAAAAATATACAAACAAACACACAATACAATCTTGTGTATACAATTTTGTTCTTACAGATACATCGTGTATGCATACAAAAAAAAAAATGTGTATGTTCTTCATTCCTTGTATTGTTTTTTTTTTTTTTTTTTGCTAATTTAGTTTTGTGTTTCAGTATTTTCGATCTTATTTACTCTTTTCTGAAAATAATTTAGAAAAATCTTACAATTATTTTTCTTTTTCTTCTTCCTTTTTTTTTGTTAGTAAAATAAAATAATGTTAAAATTCATGATCAAATCTTTTGTGTATACAAAATGAAAAGAAGAAGACACACATATCACCTACATACACCTACATATACATACATTCAAGAAAATTTATAATTTCTTACCTAATTGAAAATATATAAAATAATCAGTTTTTAAATGTATATAAATACAATATGGGGTCGATCGTAGGTAGCTTATATATATGTGCATACATATGTACATATAGTATGTATATAGTCATCAGGTTTACTCACATGTATAAATATATTTTTAATGATCAAGAACAAAATATTTCTTTAACATATAGCATCGTCATCATCATGATCAGCACCACTTTTCACACTTTATGTATCATCTTGACTTTTCACATACAATTTAATAATATCCTTTTTCTTTTGAGAATTTTCTTCAATTTTCTTATTTTTATTTTTTTTTTTTTCGTTTTGGATTTTTTTTTTTTTTTTTTTGAATTTACATACATGTTTCACCTAGCTACTATGTAGATATTAAAAAAAAAAAATATGTATCTTACTTTTAAAATTGCACGTATACACACACGTTACGGATTAAAAGATATTGTACGATGTATTTTTATGTTTTTTAAATTTACGTGGAATAGTTTCACCAAAAAAAACGGAATTTAAAGGTCAAAAAAATATCAAAAACAACAAAAAACAAGAAGGGCTTATACGAAAATTTATAAAAGGCCTAGAAAAAATATAAAAACATTCGTGCTTTCATACCTACTTTATTACATATGTAGTACTCGTATATTTTAACAAATATACATTTAAACTAAAATATGACCTATTTTCATTTTTTTTTTTTTTGCTTATCATTTTTAACCTATGACCTATAATTGGTCAAAATTCATTTTCTGAGAGAAACTTTTTTTTTAAGAATATTTGAAAATTTTCCAATTCTAATTTGTCATACTCTATTTTTTTTTTATTATACAATACAACCTGTAAATTTCCTTTTACTGTACACACAAAAATAAGAAAACAAAAAAAAATTTAAGCAAAAAATTAATGAGTTAATACAGAAAAAAAATATATATATAGAGAGAAAAATAAAATTAAGAAAAAGAGGGAGGGGAACGGAAAAATTAAAAAAAAAATCTATTTTTTTTTTCATCAGTTTTTTTTCCAATGCGTTGAAGTTGAATAATTGTTTTGGAATTTTGGAATTTTATAACTATTCTATTGTACATATACATATATAATTTGGATGTGCATATTGTTGTGTGTAATTTTGTATGCATATTCAAAAAAAAAAAAAAAAAAACTGAAAAATAAAATCAAGAGAACATACATACATATTTATGTAACTTATAAAAGTCGTGCCGTGCCTACTGTAATTCTAATTTTATACTCCTTTCTATTTTATTAATATCTTTTGCACTAATTTTAAAACAAACAACAATCTTTTCGCTTAATATAAAACAAAAGATCAAATAAATAAAACAAAAATATATAAACTAGGTATATTTGTATGTATATACTCGTATATATAGAAAGGTAGAGCGAACAGAAATATGTACATACATAAGTATTTATGTATATCATGCTGCTGGATTACGTATATGCAAAATGAAAAAAATAAAAAAAACAAAAAAGTAATTTTAAATTTACAAAAAAAACAATACGAACACATGAAAATAAAACAAACAAAAAATAAATTTTGAAAAAAAAAAAAACAACAAAAAAAAACAAGTGTAGACAAATAAGAATTAATAAAATTCTAATTGATTTGGAGAAAAAAAAATCCTTTTTTCTTTACACACAGTTTCATTGAAGGAAAAAAAAACAACAACAAAAAAAAACCACCCAAGAAATTATTTTGCATATTACTTATTTTTGTGCAAGTGCAAGAAAAATTATATTGGTATATATGATTGTACAATAGGAAAAGAAAAAAAAGGTCATAAAATAAATATTACGAGAATAATTCGTGAAAATATGCGAAAAATATTAAATTTTTGCATTTTGAAAAATAGATTTATGTAATTTTTTTTTCTCTTTTAGTATTTTAAATGTTTAAAATTAATTTGATTTAGGTTGATTCTATGGTAACGTAGAAGACATATTTTTATGAGAAATTTTATTTAAAAATTGTTTGATAATAAAAGTGTAAGGAAAGGACTACTTCTACATTTATTACAATTTATCGTCTCCTTTAAAATTATATAACACATTCCAATTTTTTTGGCCTTATATGTTTTAAATTTATCTGAAAAAATGACGGTAACGCTGAAGACTCATACACAACCTTATTATAGGCAAAACCAAAAAAGTTGAGGAACTCGTATTATACTATACTAGAAAAACATGCGCAGAAAAAAAGATACTTACACACATGCATTTTTGTTGTTTTAAATTCTAAGAAACAGGTTTTTTCTTTCGTATATGTATACACAAGAAGATCACTACCAAATGTAAGACATGCGCGAAAATACCTCAACTTTTATGATTTTGACTACTATAATACATTCTTGATATTTCCTTCAAGAACTCTGTAAATTGTCTTCAAGTATTTAAGAATTGAGCCGTTTATTTTGAAAGTAGGGTAAGTCCATTCGGTTTTGTTTCGAGATATTCAAGGTGCTATAGAACTTTCATATAATAGCTTAATTTTTGCTGGGAAAGCATAAAATACATAATAACTTTAATATTACAAATAGTTGAAAGGACATAATAATCTTCATTTAAAAATTACTTTATCTAATTTTTTACCAAAAGTGGACTTTACCCCATTTTCAAAATAAACGGCTCAACTTTTATAGTTTTATTGTAACACATGTCCTTTAAAAAAGTATTCAATAAAAAACCCATATAATTGATTTTTTACAATAATCAATAAAAATTTATGAGGACATTCCAGGTAAAGCTAAGTATTGTGTTCAAGGCGGAATTTCGTTTCCCATATAAAATACATGTAAAAAAAATGTAGCGGAATTCCGTCAAGAAAATATTTCGTTCACTTTTGTTTTGCAGTACTGAGTTCGAAAAGGAAAATAAATTTAAATTGTCTTTGCTAACATTTTTAAATAAAGTTCAAGAGATGGCGCTGACGATCAGTCTCCACCAATTTTCCGTCGTCATGAAACAAAATAAATGTACAGACATTTATTCCGTGTGGTAAATTTGACAGTTGTAAAAAATAAAAAAAATACAAAGAAAAAATCCAAAGGTATCTACGTGAAAATAGAAAAAAAACAAATGACAAACTAACTTCAAATTTAAATTAAATTTACGTTTCTCCAAATATTATACGTCACTCTACACAAAATTTTTTCGTGAAGAAATAAATAGCAAAACATGAAAAATTTTTCCGTGATGAACACAATACTGAGCTTAACGCAAAAGACAAAAAAGATAACACAAAAGACATTAAGAAGTAATTAAATTAAAATAAAAAATTAAAATAAGTAAGTATATATTGTATTTGTAGTAATACTCTAAAAATCAATGTCGACATCAGGTCAGCTCGCAGCTGCCTATAAAAACAAAAAAAAAATTTTTATATTTACTAGTTATTTTTTTTTCAAGTGAAGAAAGTGAAAATTTTGATTTCATTTTACAGAGAATCGACCTTTACTATTTGCATATTTATTTCCTTTTTCTTCAAAATATACATACTTCTTAATTGTTTTTTATGACTTTTAATTTGATTTTCGCTAATAAATTTTACATGAATTTCTTAAAGGGGCTATTTTTTATTACTTTTTTAAAGAAAAAAAAAGTCTTTATAAATTTTAATTAATTTTTGTTGCTGTTCTTTTTTTTTTTGTTTTTTTAAAGGAAACATTAATCGAATAAGTTTAACCTAAAGAGAAGAAAAACCATAAAAATTTTTCATATATTTTTTCATCTATATGAAAATTTCTAAAAATGGATACCTAGCTATATATTGGAAATTATTAGAATTATTGCATATGGTTACAATTTTGTACTCATGTTCTTTGAAATATGCAATTGAAATTTTCTAATGGACATAAATGGAAATTTTGGATTTATGCAAAATAATAATAATAATATCATATTCTACAGTTAGTTCAATTCAGGAATTCAACGCTTGCACTTTTCCTTCTTAAATAATATTAAAATAATTACATATGTACATATTTCACATTTTTTGTTGTTGTAATAGTGAAAGTTTTTCTGAGTTTTTTTTACTAGTAATTGAAATAATTAATCAGTTATTTACACGCAATAATAATAATTTTCCGGCAATTTTAAACGTTTTTGTTCATCATACATATAATAAAAAAGAGTTTTTAATAGATTTTATTGTAAGTTTTAAATATATTTTTCTTTATGTATGTAAATTACCAATTTTTTCAACAACAACAACAACAAAAATAAAATATATTTTAAATTTTATTTTTATATTTTCTGTTTTTTTTTCTTTTTCGTTTTGCTTACTTTGTAATTAATTTAATTTAATTGTTGTTGTTTTTTTTTTTTTGTCTCTGTGTGAATTTATAATTTATATATGAAATTTTTATATGAATAACATTATTTTTTCATTTGCATTTAAATTATTTTAAATTTGTAATTTTCAGTTTTTACCTTTTTTTTTTTTTAATATGATAACTAGACAAATATTTATTAAATTTATTTTATTATCATTAAAATTATTTTAAATTTTGTTTAAATTCTGTTTTTACATACAAAAAAACAAAAAACAAAAAAAACAAATAAAACAAACATAAAAGAAAAGAAGAAAAATAAAACATTGTTTTAATTTATTATAAATTTTTTTTTTGTTTTTGCGCAAAGAAGAAATTTTGTGTGGGTGTTTTAAATAAAAATGATTGTGTTTTATTTTTATTTTTTATTTTTTTTTTAATTTCATATACATACACTTTATATACATATTTCAGTATCTTTTTATAAATTTAATAAAATTAATAATTTGTTTATAAAAATGACATGAATAACGAATTTATTTTATTTTTGTTGTAGTTTTTTTGTATTTATTTTTTTTTTTAATTTGTGTATGTATTTGTGTGAATGCAACTCCAAAAAAGCAACCCAAAAAATTTAAATCAAAAATATAATTTTAAACAAACGAACAAATAAACAAAAAAAAAAAAGCAACTTAAAAATAAACATTTTCAACAAATAAACAAAAAAAAAAACAAAAAAATTTAAAAGTTACAGAGAAAACCAAAAAAAAAAATAATAATAATAAAAAGGTGAAAAAAATAAATAAATAAAAAATGTTAAATTTAAACAAACAAAAAAACTGGAAATTAATGTTTCTTTTTCTATTGGATTTTTTAATTGATTAAATTAATAGACGATATACAGGGTGATTCAGTTTAAGTGTCCGACCCGGAAACTGCGGATAGGTCTCGACAAGACAAACAAAAAACTGTTTAGGGTAAGCATCTCAACTGTTACGGAGTTACGGAGAGGGGGAAAGATTTTTGGTACTTTTACTTTGTTTTACCCTAAAAAATTTTCAAAGGGGCACGCTAAGGTCTTTTACAAAATTTTAGACGGCCCCTGTTCGTCTTAAATACCTCTGTACCGCCCATCGGCATCGTTCAGAATTTATAACGCCTTTTTTCACCCATTTTTTGACTGTAATCCTACTTTAATTCTAGAAAAGTGTTCGATAAAATTATCCTAATTTTTTATTGCAGAAAATGAAAGCTCAATTGTTTCTGCATCGTTTTGTTTTTTTTATTTTTTTTTTTTTTCAAAAAATGCATAATTTTCGAGATATTTACATTTGAAAATTAGGACATCTAAACTGAATCATCCTGTATATTATCATCATAACGCATTTTTGAATATTTTCTTTGATTTTTCCACTTTTTTTTTTTGTTTGTTTATTTTTATTTTTTTTATTTTCTATTTTTATTTTTAAATTTATTGCAATAATTATTATTTTTCTGATTTGAAAAATTTAAATTGCAAAATTTAAGAAGAAAAAGAAGAAGACGAAAAATCCAAAATGAGATTAATTAAAAAAATTTTCAAATAATATATATATACAAATATAATATATTTATAAGAAAATTATGGAAATTCATATAGGTAATATATAAGTGATTTGGTTTGTAATGACTTCCTGATTTTTATTACTCAAAAATATGATCGAAGGAAGTTCAAAATAATAAAAATACAATTTTCAAAAATATTTTTTCAAGACTTTTTCAATATTTACGATTTTCTTTCTTAAAGTCTTTTTTTTTTTAATTAAATCGTCTTTAATTTTTAGAGAATTCATTACCATTAAAAAACTCTTACATAGTAAAATTGTGAATAAGGAAAATTTAAAAAAAAAAAAACTCACTTTCTAGAAAGTGCCTTTTGAATTATTTAAGAGAAATTCAAATCTGAATTGATGTTTTTTTTTTTTTTCAATTCAAATAAATTTAGTATTCAGTGAAAATTATGATAGAAATTGAATATCTAAAACCTCTTATATGCTAAAGTATACACTTTTCAAAATTTGGGTCATTAAAAAAAAAGTTAACTTGACCGTCATGATGAAAATTTACGAAAATTTATTTAAAAAAATACTAAAAATTTTTTTAATTACCTAAAAATAGAAAGTGATAATTTTTCAAACATTTTTCTATATATTAAATTTTTCCGCTCACATAATTATTATCATTTTATTTTTAATTTCAACATGCGAATCTGCTTCACATCACATCTCATAGAAAAATGTGTGCGTGCATTTTCAATTCCAAAAGTGAATTTTTTTCTCATTACATTTTTTTTGTTTTTTTTTGATTTTTCTAATAATTTAATTTAATTTTTATAATTAGCAAATATTACAGGGTGTTTTTAATAAGCATTTTTTCTATTGTTTATGCACTGAAATTTGGAAAAAAAATTTTAGAGAAAAAGAGAAGAAAATTAAAAAAAAAAAAATTGAAAAGAAATTACTATGTATTTCACGTATTTTTTTTTTTTTTTGAAATTGTGCAATGTTTCCTAAATTTGAAAAAAAAAAATACACAAATTTGTCTAATATCTTTTACATCCTATTTAAAAAAAAAAAAGCACTTAAGAAATAAAAAAAATAAAAAAATAACACAATTTTTTTCATGTTCATTTTATTTTTAGACAGAAAAAAAACTGAATATCGTCTACTTATTTTTTTTTCTTTCTTAATGTTTAAAATTAAGCAAAATTCAGACAAAAAAAAATGTATTTAAAAAAAAAACAAGTAATAAAATTACATAAATGCAAAAAAAATCCATTTTTCTTTTTTAAAAAAAAAAAATGGGAAAATATTCTTTGAAAAAAAAATAAAAAAATAAAAGTATTTTGGACATGATGCAAAAATATTAATGTCTCATGAAAAACAAAAAAAAAAAAAGTTAAAAAAGAAAATTGATTAATAATTATACGCTTATTCGATTATCAACTCAATATTTTATTTTCCTTTTGAAAGATAATTTTAACAAAAACAAAAAAAAAAGTTAAAAAAATAATTAAAATTACGTTAGCTAAAAAAAAAACAAAAAAATGTACATGACAAAAAAAAAAGTGTGTAGGAAATTTTTAATATTGAAAAAGAAAATATTTAATTTGTTTTTTTTTTTTAATTTTTTGCAAATTTCATAATACAAATTTTTTAAGTAAAAAAAAAAAAAAAAATAAAAAATAAAATTATAAAATTAAAAATAAGATATATGAATGGATATGGACGGGTGGGTGGATTGTTGAATTATTGTAGGTGAATTTAAAATAAAAACAACAAAAAAAATTATTAAATTGCTTTGAATGAACATTGTTGGTTGAATTTTTGTTTTTTTTTTTTATTTCTTTCATTTTTCATTTTAAAAAATTCTCTTAGCAGCAAATTCAATTATAGAAATGCAAATATTAAACGTAATTATTTTCTTTATTTCCTTTTAATTTCTTTTTTCTTCTTCTTCTTATTCTTAATTTTATGTAATAAATTTCTTTTGAAAAAAAAAAAAATAAATAAATTCACAGTACCTATTCAAATTCATTTTTGTTCCTGATTTTTCATTTGCATCAAAAAAGTTGTTAGCTATATTGAATTAAAGTTGTGCAATATTTTTAACTTAATAAGTTAAAGTTTTTTTCAAAACTCTAAAAAATTATATAAAATTAAATAAGAATATTTTTTAAAAAACGGAAATTTTAATATCGTTAAAGGACATTTTGTTTTAAATTTTTACTTTTTGCCATTAAAAATGAGGGGTATAGAAAAGCAAAGTCAACAATCTCCACTTTTATTAAATTCCAGTAAACGCCATTTTTTTTTCTAAGGATTTTTAGTTTATACTTTATTTGTATATGTAGATACCGGCTTAGAAAGTAGGGTTTTTGAGACAGATTTACCATTAGATTTTGTTTTGTATAGTAATCAATGTGCAACTAAATCCTCATACTTTTCTCATGTTTTTTGCACTATTTACTCATTTGTTATCAAAAATGAAAATTGCTGACTTTGCTTTTATACCCCTCAAATATAGATTGTCTTTGATTTTTGGTTTCTAATGACAAAAATTCAATAATCAATGTCATTTATCAATTTAAATCTTTTTTTTTTACCTTTTCATTTAAAAATCAATTAGAAACATACCTACCTAAATGAAATGAAAAATTCCAGAGATTTCTTCTATAAAATTTCATGAATGTTATGATATATACTTGATGAAAAACAAGAATTTAATTAAGATGCTCAGCCAATTAAAATGATCATGTATATGCGCATGACTCTGTATATATAATTCTCATTGCGCATGTTTCTTTCGTTAATATAACACGTTTCTCACATACATATATTGTTTTTTCATAATTTTTGGTTGATTTTTCGTATATTTTCCGATAAGAAAACAATAGATATAGCATGAAAAAAAAATTAAAAAATTAAATAAAATATTTAAAAAAAAAAGCAAAATAAAGGGAAGAAAAAAAAACTTGAAAATAATTTAAAAAAAAAAAAAAAACATTACCTTATTTACTGAAGTACATAATATAATATTTATTTATTTATTTACTTTCAATATATTTTTTTTTTTATTATTTTTCTTTCTATAATAATGCAATCAATATTTTTTTATAAAGATTTTTTATATCATTTTCTTATTATGTTTAATTTTTATTTTCATTTTCATTATTTTTTTTCCTTTTTTTTTTTTTTTTAATTACTTTGTAGGTAATAATGTAATAGAATTTTATTCCACATACCTACCCTTTTTTTTAAATAGAATTTAATAAATTTACAAATAAAAATAATAAAAATAAAATTATTGCCAACATATACTACTTATTCATGTTTTCTTTCTTTAAAAATATTATTATGTATTTTTTTTTTTTTTTTTTGTATGTATGTATTTGTCAAATGCAAACATAACAAATTATAAAATTTTAATATTTCATTTAAAACATTTTTTTTAATGTTAAATTAAAATTTTTTTTTCTAATAATTTCTTTCTTCCTTTCTTTATCTCTCTCTCTCTCTCTCTCTCTCTCTCTCTCTCTCTCTCTCTCTCTCTCTCCATACAGTATAACTTCTCTAATCCGGACACACGCTAATAATACGGACAGTGGACACTCCAGTAATTCGGAACATCTTATAGTTCGGACAATTTAGGGTCTTTTGTCTTTTGCCTCGGTAGTTCGGACATTTATATTGCTTTTCAATATGTACCTATCAATTGTACGAATAACTTTAGTTTCTTTGCTTCTATATTTTAGTGATTCGGTAAATAACTGTTCATCCGATATTTATGACTATAATAAACATATAATAAGTGCATCATTATCACGTGTTTACTTTTGTAAATTTCATTTCAAGTAGGTACATATTGCAAAATGCAAACAGTTTTATTCAGTTTTTTGAAAACCGAATTGTATGCAATAGTTTTGAATACACAGGAAATATGTATGAATATATAAAAATCCATAAAAATGAATTTAAATTTATAGAAATGAAAAAATGTAACGATTTAGTTGTTTTTTTTTTTTTTAATTTATGAAATAAACTGTTATTTTCTTCTCAATATCTAATTACTTTATCTCAGTTTTTCACACCTCTAATCGGTAAAACCTCGATAATCCGAATTCAGTTGGTCCGATATCTGTTCGGATTAGTGAAGTTGTACTGTAATATCCTTTTCTTTCATCTTCAATATAATTTTACAATATACATACAACTTTTTCTTTATATATTTATTTATTTGTTTGTTTTTTGTTTTTTTTTTTTTAAATAATTAATAATTGAAAAATTTCTATACACAATTGAATATTATTAATTTTATTTATATAGGTATCACATTAAGAAATTCATTTTTATAATGCGTCTCTATATTCAATTTAATTACATTATACCCCGTTATACATACATATATATGTATATTTTTTTTTTTTGCTTTCCATTGTTTTCATCCTATATCTTGATTTTGTTTTTGTTTTTCAATTGTTTACCTTTATTGTTTACTGTCCTTGATGAAAACACACCATTTTAATAGGAAAAATATAAAATATTAATATCAATTTTTTCGACATTTTTTATTTTTAATAAAAATTTATTTTGTGTTTATTTTTTTGTTTGTTTTTTGTTTTTATAACATTTTATATTAAGCTTTATATATGTTTTTTTTTCCTTTCATTATAAAATATGCTAATGTATTATATTAGTATATTCTGTAAAAAGTATTTTAGCTTTTATTCAATTTAATTATTTATTGTATTAGTTAGGTACGTAGAAATAATTCTTCATTTTCTTTCTTACTTTTTTTGTTTTTTTTTTTGTTTCATAAATTGTTTTATTTTTAAGTATAATTATTGTATCAGTATTTTATTTTTAAGTAATTGTGTCATTATTTATGTGTAAGTGTGTGTATGTATGTGTGTGTGTGTGTATATATATAAATAAAATTATTGTAAATGTCCTATTTTTTTTATTATTTTTATTTCGAAATTGTTAGTTTTTATTTCCCCTTTTTTATTGAATAATAATAATACATAATTGATTTTATTTATTTATTTTTGTGTTAGTACATAATAACATTTATTTATATATTTATTTATTTATCTTATTATACATAAATGGAGATAAATTAAGAAATTTCATTAAATAATCTGATCATTATAATAAATTTATTGTTTTTATTTTTTATGTCTTTTTTTCTCATCAATAACAAATTAAGCCAAAAAAAAAAATTTTTTTTTTACTTTTTTTTTTCCAATTTAAAAAAAAAAAATACAATTTTAATTATTATTATTACATAGTATTATTATTTTATTTATTTAAAATATGAAATATTAATTCCAATATAACTGGTGTATCAATATCTAATGATGTTGCTTGCTTATGTAAAATTGGTATTAATTTATTATCTAATGCATTCATATAAAGTGGTGGTAATTTTGAATTTTTACTGCCAGCTTCATAGCATACCTGAAAAAAAAAGAACAAACAAACAAACAAATTAATTAAAATTCAATTTTTGTTATTGTTTTTTTTTTTTTTTTTTTTCTTTAAAATGTACATTTTCTTGATGTAATGTCGCTCTTAAACCAATTTTTAAACATCCATTAGCAGCAAGTAAATCTAAAAATGATACTAATGCAATTGATGTATTTTTTGCAATTTGTTCAGAAATTTTTGATATATCAATTGGATCCTTACTACGTGCAGATTCTTCATCATACTGTAAATTTAAAAACAAAAAACACATTTATAATCCATGAAAAAAATATACATACATATATACGAGGGTGGACTGATAAGTAAGCTACCTAAAAAGGAAAATATATGTTTTTTTCTGAATACATATATGTATATTTTATTTTTCAACATTGTTCCCTTTAACCTCGATACACTTTATTCCAACGATATTATAACTTTTTTAACCTATTTAAAAAAAAAATCATTTTCAAGCTCTTCAAAATATGCGTTTTTTCAGCGGTAATTTCAAAATCCAATGAAAATCTTTTACCAGCCAACAATTTTTTCAGTTTTGGAATTAGGAAAAATCAGATGGCACTAAATTAATAAAATAATAATAATATTTAAAGTAGAAGTAATAATAAATAATAGCTCTTTCACATTTTTGGTCAACATAGTAAAATATTTCCAACACGTTCTTTTGAAATCCTTAGCATCAGCTAACTCACGTTATTTCACGATATCGTGGATTTTATCGGTTTTCCACTGGTGTTACTTGTGCTAGTTTTGCCACGTTTAAATTCAGTAAACCAATTTTGTACCATATAATCTTATGGTGGTCATTTTTTTTTTGTTTTCTTCGAGGTTTTTTCTTTCAAAAAATAATGTTTTATAATGACGCAAAATTTCCTTTTTTCTATTTCTGTGAAGAATACAAAAACCATTTTCTGTATACTGTTATTTTCACAAAAACTAAATGAAGTACAAGCTTGAGATTTTATAGTTAGCAGTTTGATAAGTTGTAAAGCGAAACGAAACAAAATTGTTTTGAATTAGATGTAAATAGGTTTTCAGGTAGCTTACTTATCAGCCACCCTCGTATATGCACACAAATATCAACAAAAATAATACAATAAATAATTAACTTACTTGCACTATAAAAACTTCACTCCATCTTATAATATGATTTTTATTTGAATAATTAAGTCCTAAATGAACACGAATACTTGGTATACCATCCATTTTTTTACCATCAATTGGTGATTTAACTCTAATAATAATTTTTAGTATTTTTATAATCGTTTATTTTTATTTTTTTTTGTATTTAATTTCATATTCCTTATTATTATTATTTTTTTTTTTTTGCCTTAAAAAATCATTTTAAACTTACCCAATATTAAATTCAATATCATTTGATATCCATTTAATACTAACAATTTCTGATTGTGATTCATCAACATCATTTGGACCACATACAATATCAATATCTTTTAAATTTTTTAATGAATTACGTACAGATTGCATTTTAGCTGGTAATATTTGAACCATAAGACCATCTTCAACAATATTACATTTACCAGTTAAACCGCTTGTTGTTTTTAATGCACCATTAAATACTATAAAACTAGCTCCAGTAACTGAAAATTTTTTCAGAAAATTCAATATCAATGTCTGTATATTTTTATAGTATATTCACTCACTAACCTTTACGTGCTTGTCCTTGTATATTAATAGCTTGTGTAGAATATGTATGAGTTTCTGGACAATTAGCTTCCATATTTTGTATACATACTAAATGACCATCAGCTTTTTTAGAAAAATTTGCACCTAATGCCAATATATGATCACTAGAATTATTTAATGCTTTTATAATTTGATCATAACGATTTTTTGGTATTAAAATATTTGTTCTACGATCCTCCATATGTATATACATTCCACGTATTGTAGCTAAAGTATATGAATAATTTCGAAAATCCTAAAATGAAAAAAACAAAGTAAATAAATAAAACAAAACAAAAATGAAGTGAAAATGATTTTTCTATAATAGAGGAAAAAGAAAATATATATATATATTATATATACTTACAGCTAGAAAATTAATAATAGTTTGTGCAATTTCTGCATATACTGAATTTCTACCACGTATTGAAATATGTGGTGATGGATAATAACGATATTCAGCACCTAAACGTAACATTAAACGTAATGGAAATATTTTAGCCCATGGTACTTCCCAACGATGTATTAATATACCAATTAAATATGGTGATTCAGGTAAATAAATTTCTTGTAAACATTGAAATGTTGGACGTATATATAAGAAACCACCATGTTCACGTGATTCTAAAAAATTTGTTTGTTTTGGCATTGAAAAACCTAATTCATTTATTGGATAACCATGATCAGCATCAATATATATTTCATTTAAATGTATAAATATATCTTTTGGTAATTTATTAGAATTATCATATTCTAATAAAATAATAATTTCATCTTGTCCAACATGATGCATACCATTTGTTGTAAAATTAATTATTGTTTTATTAACACAGCATTTTACTGGAATTTAAATTTAACAAAAAGAAAAAGAAAAAAATTACACATTAATGAGAAATTTAAAAAAAAATATATACATATATGTATAAAGAAAAATTAATTAAATTAATTTACATTTTACAATTTTTACATAAATAAAAAAATTTCGTTGAATTATAAATTTTAATATTTCATTTTGTAGACGTTCAATTAATTGTGCATTATTTTGAACATCTTTTAATTCATATTCAGTTTTATTTGCAGCTAAACATATTGGTGGTAAATTATTTTGTTCTTTTGGTATATAGGATTCATTATCATCAGAAATTGATGATGTTGATGCTGTTGTTGTTGATGTTACAGATGTTGTAATTGATTTTTGATTTTTGATTACCGTATTTCGTTGATTCGTTTGCTTCGCTATAAATTAAAAGAATATTTAACAAATTATTTATAGATTTTTACTTCAAATTATCATCACGTACCTAGTAATGTTTGAAGTTTTTTACTATCATTTCCTCCAGTTAACTGTTGTTGCTTACTACTGGTACTACCACTTCCAGTATTTGAATTTATATCACTTACATTATCACCAACGCCACTATTACCACTTGTACTGGTGTTGCTATTATTTTTCTTATTATTTGAATTTGTTGTTGCTGAAGCTGTTGTATCCCAACTATTATCTAATTCAGTTAAGTCACATCCTGGCCTAATACCATCACTAAAAATAACATTTTTATCTTTACGGTTACTTTTTGGTGCACCTTCACGTTTTAATACACCAACAGGAACCATTACTGATATCGGTGATGATGGGGTTTGTTGTCCAACTTGTTGATACGGTGATATCATTGAGCAATATTCCATTGGATTATTTGGATTTGGTGAACGATGTGATTGATTTGTTGTTGTTAAATTATCACCACTAACAGGTGATGATCCAGCAGCACCTGTCACATTTACAGATTGTTCATTTTCTTTTCTTTCATTTAATATTAGACTACATTGTATACATATTCTGGCTTCTTGATTACCATGAAATTCTAATTTTGCTTTTTGTGAACAACATACTGAACATAAAACTTGTCCACAAGCACGACAATGATGACGTCGTTTAATTAATGAAAATTTCTGTTTACATTGCATACAAGCTGGTGCTTCACTATCTGGTATCCAAAATGGTGGAATTTTACCTAATTGTTGTTTATTTGATGATAATGAATTATTATCTTGCTGCTGGTGATGAGAACTGATTGCAGTGATTTGTTTTTGTTGATTTGACGGTGATGTAATTCCAATTTCTGATGATGATAATTGTTGATCATCAGAACTTGATGTTGATAGAAGACTAATATCATCTAAACGTGATGCTGGTGGTGTTTGTCCAGCTGTTGAATTTATATACATTTTAACATCAATTTGTGTTGGTAAATCAAGTGAATTTGGACGCTGAAGTTGTTGCTGTTGTTTTTGTTGCTGTATCTGTGACACTATGGGACGTTCACTGCCATCACCTTCTTCACGTACTGATATTGTTGATGTTGATCTCATTACGACATCATTGTCATTGCCAGAACTCACATTATCTTTTCCTTTTTGTTGATCTTCGTCTCCATTTGATGGATTTTTTAAATTTTTACCATTGAAATCATTATCAATCTCTTTTAATGATAAAGTAACAGACGGTGATTCAATTTCGTGTTGGTCACTGACATTATTATTTGATACATTTGCTGCTACTACTGCTGCTGCTGCTACTGCTGCTGCTGCTGCTGCTGTGGATCCACCAGCTCCTGCATTCATCATATTTCTCTCATCGTCGGCATCAAAATCAGTTTGTAACCGTAATTCAGCAAATTCAATTGTCGATGCTTGTGAAAAACTATCAGCATTTTGTAAATTATTCTCATCATCAATTGATGTTGTTGTTTGTGGATATTGTTGAGAACTGCTACCATCATCACCAACATCTTCATTCAAATCACCTTGATCATTTTCAGATTTTCTAGATAATGGTAAATTAATTTTTTCTACATTACTACTCGATGAATCATCTTCATCTACTTTTTTTGCTTCTTTGCCAATATCTTTGTCATCTGATGATTTCATTGATGACAAGGGTGCCTTTGATACAGTTGTTGTACCTGTTCCAGATTTTTCATCACCATTACTAGTGGCATCGCCATTATTATTGGTTGTTGTTGGCACTGCTGATGTTCCTGATTGTGATGGTGTTTGTTGTTGTTGTTGTTGTTGCTGTGATGATGATGATGGTGGTGCCGCGTAATACATTTGAAAATCATTATCAATTTCTTGTAAAATACTATCAAGTTCAGTATCAGATATTTCATCCATAGTTGAACCAAATCCAACAACTTTTTGCTGTTGTTGTTGTCCTTCTTGTTGAATCTGTTGGTGTTTATTTTCTTGAGAAAGATAATTCATTGATGGTGCATACGATTGTTGTTGATTGTCATCACTATTACCATCATCATTATCGTTACGTTTGTTCAATTTATCATTATTATCATCGAAATTTTCATTATTACGATTTTGTGTTGTTGTTGTTGTTGTTGTTATTGATGTCGGTGTAATATTATTTGGCGATGCAGAAATTGAACTTAATGCATCAAATTTCATATCTTGACTTGAACATGGTAATGATGACGATGATATAATATTCTCTTCACAATAAAGATATGATGATGATATCGATGATAAACCAAAATCTAAACTTTCTTTATTTATACTATTTTCATTCATTTGTTGTTGCTGTTGTTTTTGTTTTTGTTTAATTTGTCTTTTAACATCATCTTCATCATCATTATCTTCACTATTTTGTTGCATTATTTCGTCTTCATTTTTTAAAATATTTTCATCATTAGAAGAAATTATTTTCTTGTTACTAATAAGCTCATCATTCTTATCATTAATATTGTAGCTTACTAGTTTATCGTTTTTTTGTTGATGTTGTTGTTGACTAAGACCAACACCAGGACCATCACCACCACCTAAAACAAATGAACCAGATTCATCTAAACTTGGTGATCCAGGTGAAGGTCCCGATGAAAATGATGATGGTGATGATGTTGTTATTGAGCTCGAACTTGTTGTATAATCTCCACCAATATCTTCTGCTTCATCTTCAGTGTTATTGTCATCATCTTCATTTGTGTGCTGTTGTTGTTTTTGCTGCTGATCTTGTTGTTGTTGTTGCTGCTGCTGCTGTTGTTTTTGTTCTTTCAATATAGTTGATGTAACTGATAATTTATCATTTTCATTATCTATAGTCACATTACTTATTGTTTTATCAATTTCATCTAATTTTGCATCAATATCATCTTTAGTTATTGATTGTAATACAGTATTTGTAAAAGGATGACTTGATGATGTTGATGATAATAAATTTTCAATATTATGTTGTTGTTGTTGTTGTAAACTTTCAATATCTCTTCGATAATCATCTAAACTACTAAAAACATTTGATACTGTTACAAATTTTTTATTATTTGTATTTTTTAATAATCGTTCATCATTATCATTTTTATTATTGATTATTGAGGATGATGATAATGTTGTTGTTGTCGTTGTTGTTGTAGTAGTAGTAGTAGGAGCAATGGTATCATCATAAATTTCTCCAAATGATGAATTATTTTGTAATAATAAATTATTTTCATCATAATTATATAATTTATGTAATTTTTGATTATTATAATCAATTTCATCATAATTGATACCACCACTACTTGTTGGAATTATTGATACTGATGATAAACAGCTGTTATCATTGTTTTTATGATGCTGCTGTTGTTGTTGTTGATTATCCAATACATTTAATGATTTATTATTAATTATTGAATTTATATTACTGCATTGTTGTGTAATTACTGCTTCTGGTGATGAGCTATTATTTTTAACATTCAATGCTGATTTTGTTAAAGATTGTATATCTGATGTTTTTGTTGTTGTTGTTGTTGCAATTACTGTTGGTGCGGCTAATATTTTTTCATCTTGAACTGCTGATACTGCTGATGATGCATCATTACTATCATTTCTACTTTCATTTAATTCCAAATCATCTAAAACTTTATCAATATCGACTAAATCCATTTTTTTTTTTCAACACCAAAAAATTATTTGTACAATAATAAATAGATTTTTTTTTTATAATTGCAATAATTTATTACTTTTTTTCTTCAGTATAATTCTAGTAATAAATTTTTTCCTTCTAAAAATTGTTATTTAATACTTCTATATATCTATACATAGGATTATTAATTTTAATTAAATTTTATGTAAATTGAGATGTATCACTTTTCTTATGAAAAAAAAAAAAAAATGATTCTAGGTATTTAAATACAATTGGAAATTGGAATTTTTTTTTTTTTTCAATAATAATAATAAAGCTATCGAATAATTGATTTTATATTCACTTCATTTTTGTGTTACATTATTATTATTATAAAATTTGGAATTTTATTTTTTATTATTTGACAATCATTTTTATTCTTTAAAGTTTCACGATCTCCAAATAAACAGAAATGAATCAATTTTTTTACCTTTTTTTTTTTAAATCTAAACTTCACATTGTTTTTTTATTTTCACTTTAGTATTTTAAATATTTAAAAAAATCAAAATATTGAAAAACAATAAATAATTTACTTTTAAAAATGCAAAAAAAAAATAATTCTCTATTTTTCTGCAGAAAAAATGGTGATTAGTTTTGCAGTAAGATCGAAGAAAAAACAATAAAAAAAAGTACATATAATTAAATACACTGAAAAGAATATTATTATTATTATGAACCGATAATAAAAGTATACTCTTTAGAATAAAAAAAAGAAAATATAGGTAGTATTGGAAAATTTATGCCTTAGTTTAAAAAAAATGAATTTATTTTGTTCGTATGTAATTATTTTGTATGTATGACTTTAACTGAAACGTATACATGGAGCACACGAAGTTAATTAAGTCGTAAATTTGATTTCAAACTGAAATTTGACTTTATAAAGTGAGATACACATTATCATTTAAACTGACAGTTTTTTGCATAGCTGTCAGTTGAAATGATTATAATGTGTATGTGTAACTTTAACAGTTTATACGATGAAAAAATAATCCGAATTTTGGATTAAATTGGGAGTAGCGTAGAAACGGTAAAATTGGGATTAAAAAAGTACATGCAAACGTTGATATTTTTATACACTTATAGTATACATACTATTCTTCTTCCACATAAAAAAAAGAAGAAGAACGTGACAGCTTCACTTTCACCATAAAAATTAGAATCCGCCATATTGCATTTTACCTCACACATACATATAAAAAAATTTGGATTAAACCCAAATAAATTGGGCTTAAGCCAAAATCCGAATTATCGAGTTTATACGACAAAAAATTGGGAGTAAACCAAAATCCGTATTTAATTCGGAGCAGGCATAAACACGTAGACTGATGGTAAAACTGATGCTAACAAAATGATTTCTTGCTTGTTCAGTTTTTTTCGTCAGTCGCCGACTGTCAGTTTAAATGATAGTGTGTACCACACTTAATTATTATAACGATCTGTTTAAGCCCAGCTGAAAAAAAAATTGAATGTGAGCTCGAATATACTGAAGTTTATTGATATAATTTGTCAAAATTTTTGAAATTAAAAAGCATATAAAGCATTTAAGCATAAATCGTTTAAAATTTGCTATGTTTTATTGAAAATGAGGAGGTGGTGATATGTGCTTACTTCAGTTAGGTTCAACTCACTAATCTTCTAGAAAATAGACTCAATTTAAGTTCCCCAAAAAAAGTTAAAAAATTAAATCACATAATTGAACAAATTTCACTTACAAATCCAAAATTAGTGAAAAAATCAAATAAATATACATAAAATGTAATAACAAATAACGTCATAACCCTAAACTTCAATTCTATTGATACTTTCCCACAAAAACAGCTGGTAAATTGATACTGAGCAAATGAGATCATAAATTTTTGGTTTCATTTGCTCACTGATCAAGTGAGATTTTTCTAAGCGACTGCTGTTATCGACTCAAGAAAATCAGTGCAAAAAACGCACTTATCAAGTAAGGAAGTGAAAAATTTCAGACTTCTCACTTCCTTAGTTCAAAATGAAATACAGCAATTAATTGCAATCTTTAAAATTGACTTCGTTTTAAATAAACCATACTTCTAACTAACTAATACAGCATGGCAACTCTCCTTGGATACTACAAAATTTTCAAATTTTAATAAATGTCATTTTCTGACTACCTACTACTACTACTACATTATCAAATCAACACTATCTGTACACACTTTCAACTTCATTTTTTATTGTGTTGGTTTTCTTTATTATGTTTTTTTTTTACTTTTGACTTTTTCTTCTGTCACACAAAAAAAAGAAGTTTTTCAGTGGGTTTTCCAAGTAAATAAAAAGAAAATTAAATATTTCAATAAATTTGCTTCTTCTGTAGCGAAGACGTAGACGAAATGTAAAAAATCAATTTAATTTAAAGAAGAAAAAAATTACAAAACGAAAAAAAAAGATAAAAAATTCGTTAAAAAAAAAGTAAATTTTAGCTATTCTTTATTTTTATAATTTCTATTATTTCCTTTTTTTTTCGCCTATTTTAATTTATACAGTCGTTCATTTCTTTTAAATGATGAACAAAACAGATTTTTTGTGATTATATTATAGTAATAAATTTTGTTATGTTTTTGTGTTAGTTTTTTTTTAATTGAAGGAAAAACAGAACCAAAAAAAAGGAATATTTATCGTGTATGTATTTTAAAAATAATTTTTCTAAAAAAAAAAAAAAAAAAAAATTTCTTTTTCTTAAACCAATGTGACATTATTCTTATGAAATTAGGGAAAAGAGAAATTACTTAATTTGTTAGTAAAAACAAAAAGAAAAAAGAGTAGAAAATATGAATAAAAAAAGAAGAAAAGAAAGTGCCTATACACCTTACAGAAAATTTCTTTTAGGGAAATTTCTCATTTTTATATTATAATTATGTGCCTAATGATGATAATAGTATTTCTATGAACAATATGTTGCTTAGAAAAAAAAAATTCAAAAATTGTGTAAAAATTTATAAATTGTATTTTAAATTACATAGTTAAGATTATGTTTAGTTGAATCATTAGAATATAAAACATTTTTGTACTCTATTCAATACTGCTGCAGCTGATATGGAACTGCGGCATAGGGGTGCGTGCTGTTTTTTGCCGATGTTTTGATTTTTTCATCTTACCGTTTTTTCCACGAAGTCAAGATAAACGCACAAAAAAGATAACAAATAGACAAATTTCTGTATTATTCTAATATAATCTTTAATTCCCAGACAGGTCCATCAATAATTATCTCTAGTAGCTCTGGCTAGCAGTAAATCTTTAACAGTAATTTGTTTTTTTTTTTTTTACCAAAGCAAAAATCTTACAGTTTTTAATTTCAGACTACTGATACATAACAATAACAATGTCAAGCAAATACCCTATCTTTGTAGTATAAAAAAAAAAGTAGATTAAATACAATCAACAACAGCAACAAAAAATATACATAGGTACATTATATTGATTCGCATAAATTTTGTACAACATCATCAGCTGCAAACAGACTCGGTCAGCTGGATTTATAAAACAAAAAAACAAATACCTACAAAAAATAATCATGAATATAGTAGACACCTTACATTCTGTAGATACTTCCTAAAGATGAAAATTATAATAAGTTAATTTTTTTTTTTCCAAACTGAATTGAAAAACGCAAGCTAGCTTAACTTAAGTTAATTTTGTATCGTCTTAAATTATCTATTTGCTTACTACTTTTTTTTCTTCTCTTCTTCTTTTCCTTCTTTTTTTATACTTATAATTTATTTAATATAAAATAAATTGATATATAATTCAATATGAATACAATTTTCGTTTATATAGTTAGTTAAAATTACAGTATATGTATCTATGCAATTGTTTATTAGTTTATTTTCCTATTTCAGTAACAAAAATTTTTACATGACTTGTGGTTTCTTTACCCAGAAAATCCCATAAATATGAAAAATAAAATGTAGGTGTCCTATTTTTTTTTCTATTCTATTGTAATTTACTAAAAGAGAACATTATATTTAAAAAACATAAAATTTCCAAGAAAAATAATTACATATCTAAATGCAAAAAAGAAAAATGTTTATTTTTCTTCGTAAATAAAATTGTATTTACCCAATAAAAACATTTTTTTTTTCCATAGATAATAAAAAAATTATAAATGATATTCTTAGAAGTAAAAATAACTTTGCAAAGCCAAAATTCATTGAAATAATTAAAGAATAAGTGCATCAACAATTGCAATATATATTTATTTATTTTTATTTTTTTTTTTTAATTTAAAACAAATACAAAATAAGAAATAAATAATGCAGATAATTTTTTTATAAAAATAAAAAAAAAAATAAAAAAAAGGTAATCTATAGAAATACATAATTATTATTTATTTTTTTTATTTTATTCAAATGAATTCACTTCTTGTTAAATCGTTACTTCGTCAACATTACACGTCTATTCTTTTTTCAGAAGTTTTATTATTTTTTTTAAATTTGAGATCTGTTTTTTTTTTCTTCTTCTTCCATACAGTAAAGAAGCAGCAAAAGAATAAAATTCGTACTTTAAAAAATTTGCAATTCAAAAAATAATTCAAACAAATAAATAATAATAATAATAAATTGAAGTTATGGGTAATTGCTTGAAACGATCAACAGCTGACGATATATCTTTATTAAGAGGAAGTGATGGTAGAGAGTCATCATCTGATCAATTGGGTCCTGTTCCACCAATTTATTCTGTAAGTTAAATTAATCTTAAAAGTATACATATATGTATGTACATATGTATTTTTAAATTCCTTCTCTAATCTCTTTTTCCATGGCACTACAGCTCATCCAGGGCATCCATTTTCTAAGATCCCATATGGGGAATTCCATTTGTAACGGGTGTGACACGTTGACTCTTAAATATTGAAAAACTCGTACAGCAATTGCATTCTGATTATACTTTAATGTTCTTAATATGTATACCTTCTAGTGAAAGCAAACGACGGTTATGATAAAACAGGAAACTTCAAATATTTCTAATCGTCATTTTAGTAGCGTAACGGGTGTGACGCTGACGATTTCGAATTTCATCGATTTCCGTATAATTCACTGAATATCCTAAAATTTTCATACAAACAATTCCAAAAATTATTTTTAATTATACTGTAGACACTTGAAAGAATCTTTTGGAAAAATTTGATGAGAAAGAATGCGATACTTTTTTCATAATTAAAAAAAAAGGAAATGTAACGGATGTGACAGTGAAACGAGTTTCTATTTATAAGTAGCAAAAATTTTTAATACTGTTATTCATAGTGATATCGTAACACCAGATACACCAAAAATTTATATATACATACTTATCTAAACCAACTTCATTCACATTAATTTTAAGGTCAAAAGTGGTCGGTTTGCATGGAATTCCTCATATGTATTTTAATTATATTGCATTTAATAAAACGAGCTGTTTGGTTTGAAAGTGGTATAAATCCATTCTGTTTTATTTTGAGATATTTCAAGTATTTTTATTCCAGTTTCTATGCAGCAGATTAATTTTTTGCGAAAAGATCTGAGGCATAATAATTTATAATAGTTTTAATATTGTGAACAATTGAAAGGAAATGTCAATCCTCTGAATCTGAAATTTAACTTTTTTTACACTAGAAGTGAACTTATACCACTTTTAGAAAACAATTCATACATTTATATGTAATATGAACTGATATCACTCAGATTTAACCATTTCTTTTTAAACTTAAACATTTACGGTACTTTCATTAATGCGTCGTCAACCTACGTCGACGACTTGAATGCACTGGAATAGTAATCAGAGTCGTCAACTGTGCATGCAAGCAGTTATTAGAATAAATGAACATGATTCGCCATCTTCAAATATGACGTCAAAATGTTTATAAAACTTAATAATTTTTAATTAATTTGAATCTTATTTTAAATTTAAAATCGAACTAAATAAATATCAGAAAAAAAATGTACAACACTATTCGTTTTAATTGAAAATAAACATCGCAGTCGCCTGAAAACGATTGAGTAATTTCAGCCGGCTGCGCTGCATGCTTGAATTAATGAACATGATACCATTCCACGACTGCACTGGAAAGTCATTTATGAACATGATTTTTACGCCGTCAGCGTCGTCGACGCATTCATGAAAGTACTGTTAAATATGAAATGTTTTTGTTTGGAAGTGATATAAGTCCACTTTTGATGAAAAATGAGTTAAAGTAAATTTTAAATAAAGATTGTTACAACTTTCAACAATTCATAATATTAATGCTATTATAGATTATTATGCCGTAAAATTTTTCACCAGAAATTAAGGTATTATATGAAAATTGTATAGGAACTGGAATAAAAAACATTAACGGTCATATTAACCATCAAGTCATAACTTATGACAGTCATAACTCTATTCATCATCCTAGTTTATGACCGTCATAATCAAGTTATAACCCGTTTATGACCACCCATATATGTAATTAAATAAATATAGAATTGAAATATAGAATTGGGACAAAATATGAACATGAAAAAAGTGAATTTTATTTGGATTTATTTGATAGTTCGTCGAAAATTATTAAAACCATGCCGAAAAAAGCTTTTCGGTGAATTCCGATTTCAAGTGATAAGTTATGACCGTCATAAGTTTATTACCGACATATTTCCTGTTGGTAAATATGAATGTAAATATCTCAAAATAAAACAAAGTGGACTTATACCACTTTCAAAAAAAAAAAAAAAAACAGCTCATATGTATCTCCTTGGCCTTAAGTTAACTTGAGGTTTCGACTTTCGTGATCATTTTAACTGTCATACATGCACCTGCAGTTTAAAGTGGAATGCGAACCACTAAATTCGTTGGTAAAGAACAAATTTATTGGTATGACAGGGCTGGAACTGATATTAATTTAGTTGGTCTTATGTACTTGAATATGGTCAGTAAACATAGCCACAAAACAACATATGTATGTACTTACAAAAGGGGAGGGTTGCATTACCAATGGTTTCCGACACTAATACTTATCTTAAACTTAAACATAAATTTTATTAACATTTTTTTTTATATGTATATATCGTTTTTTTTTTCTCAAGGAAATTCTACAACCAGTTTTTTATCCATCACCATCAGTTAGCCGTCCAGCATCACATTTAACTGAAGAGGAACAAGTTAAAATAGCAAAACGTATCGGTTTAATACAACATTTACCAATTGGTTCATATGATGGATGTAAAAAATCCCGTGAATGTGTTATATGCATGGTAGAATTTTCAGTTGGTGAAGCTGTACGTTATCTACCATGTATGCATATTTATCATGTTAATTGTATTGATGATTGGCTAATGAGAAGTTTAACATGTCCAAGTTGTATGGAACCAGTTGATGCTGCATTATTAACTAGCTATGAAACAACTTAGTAAATTATACATTTTAAAAATAAATAAAAAAAAAAATAATAATAAATAAAAATTAAATTTTTTGAATAATAAAATTGATAAAACGGAATGAAATTAATTAGTTTAAAAAAAAATTAAATTAAATTAAAAATATTTCATTTTATATATTTAAAAGTGAGTGAAATTAAAAATAAATAACAATAAAAAAATTTATTATCTGCTACTAAAACAACAAACAAATAAAAATCAACAACAATAGTTTAACAATTTAGAGAAAACTAAAAATATGAATTACAAAAATAATTTACTACTAAAAACGAAATTAATACATTAACAAACTAACTAAAAGAACTTACAAAGTGATAATTCTTTATGAAAAGAAAAAAAAAAATTTACCAATATTTATTATAAATTCAAATTATTCTTCAAAACAAATTCTATTTATTTTTTTTTCTTTTTCAATTATTTTTTGTTTATTTTCTTTTCCTTTACATTTTTAAAATAAAATATTAATAATTACAAAAAAATGCAATAATTGAATCCTAAAAAAAAAATTGACAATTTATGTGAAAACACGACAAAACAACAAAATTATGCGGAAAAAAAAATCAAAAGTTAATTAATTAAAAATAAATTAAACACTACACTCACTTTGAAAAAAAAAAAAAAGAACAATATTGATTTTGAACTATTTCACTTAAAAAAAAAATATATATATATTTATTTATTATAAAAAATAATTTTCAATTCTTTTATAAAATTATATATGAAAAATTTAAAATAAAAAATCACACACACACACATCTTGTTTATGAATACTTAAAATAAATATTCTAAAGTAAATCAATTTAGAAAAGAAAAAAATAAAAACAATTACTTTTCGAAATATGTAATTAAATTGTTGTAATTTGTGAAATAATATTTTTTTTTTCTTTTTGAAAATCACTAAAATGAGGCTAACTATTAAATTTAAAACAAATTTTTAAAATGTTTCTTTTCTGTAGTGTCTCGATTTTAATTTGATTTTCACGAGGCTAAACAACAACAACAACAACAAAATAATTATGCAATGTTAGACTTTAAAGTAATTTTAAATTAATTATATTTACAAGACAAATTTTTTTTAATTTTTCTTTTTTTTTCTATTTATTTATTCTCTTTTCTATTTTGTCATTTTCTGGCTTTATTTTTTTTTAATTCGTTGCATAGAAAAAATTAAAAAATAAACTACAATTGAAAAATTAAATAATAAACAAACGGTGTCCTTGTGTAAATTAATACTTTCGAATTAAATTTTGTTTAAAAATAAAAAAAAATAAAAAAAAAAAAATAAATTCAATTGAGATAGAAATTTCTTTATTTTTAATCTTGTTTCTTATCAATCCTCCACACAAACAATAACACAACAAGTTAAATAAAATAAATCTTTTCGTTTTTTAAACAAATTTATAAAATAATTACATACTAAAAAGATTGAAACACTAAAGAAATAATCTAAAAATAAAAGAAGAATAAAAAAAAACAAAAACAAACAAAAATCATTGGAAAAAATTAAAAATCTTTAAAAATGTGTTGTGTTGATTTACAAAAGTAATTTGGAGTGTTATTATATTTTACTTATTTTTTGTAAGTGTTATAAATAAAAGAAATTTAACAAAAAAAAAAAAAAAATTCATAAGAAAATTGTTGAAAAACACAAAAGTTAATTTTCAGCCTAAATTAAATGTAGAATTTTATAATTATTATTATTATTATTATTTTTTTAAATGTGTAAATTATAATTAAAAAATATGAAAAATGGGCTAAATATTAAATTCTGAAATGGAGAATCTAGATTTTTCTAGGCAGAAACCCAAAAAAAAAAAAAAGTATCTATTTATTTCGTTAATATATATATAGATTTTTTTCTTATTTATTATTTATTTTTTTTTTTTTTAATTAATTTTGAAAAATTCATTGATGTGTAATATTTTTTTTTTTTATTATTATTATTATTTTATTTTATTTTTAAAATATGTCAAAAAAAAATAAAATTGTAAATTATGTTTCCGTGTATAAAATAAAAAGCTTTCATAATAATCGTAAAATAGCAAAACAAACAAAAATATCTATTTACTAATAAAATTAATACTGACAAATTATTCAAAAAATTAAATTTAAAACAAAAAAAAATAAAAAAACTTAAAATTGAAAGAAAGAAAAAAAAAAACATTTTTAATTCTTTTTCTTTGTGAAAATTGAACTGTGATTTATTAAACGAATAACAAAAAAAAAAAAATATTAAAAATAGAAAAACATGAAAAAGCAAAGAAAATATAATAATAATGTTGAATCTACAAAATAAAATAAAAATATAAAACATATAATTGAAAAGCTTTCGTTTTTTTTTTTTTTTTCTTAACCATTTTTCAAATATTTTTAGATTTTCTTCCAATTTCACAGTTAAAACTTCAAAACAAACAAACAAAAATATTTGTTATTAATTTTCTTTACTATTTTGATCGATATGTATTTTTGTTTTTAAATCAAAATCATGAAGAAAAAGAAAAGGAGAAAAAATTAAAAAATAAAATTCTGACTGATTTGAATTTCAAAAAAAAAACGCAAAATTAAAAATTTAATTTTGTTAAATTAAAATTAAAAATGACATTGGATGAAACAAACAAAAAAACAAATGTAAAAATAAAAAAGGAATGAAATTGAGAAAATAAAAAGCCGAAAAAAATTGGTGAAAGATGGAATGTTGTAAAAAAAAAAAGTAAACAAATAAAAATTAAAAATAAGAAAAAAAATTCTGTGTTAATTTTTAAATTATAATGAATTATACTAATTGTGTAAATATTACATGTAAAATTAAGGAAAAAAATTATTAAAAAAAAAACAAAAAAAACAAACAAAACAAATATATATATATATATAAATAAACAAAATTTAAAATAAAATTTAAATTGATTTTCAATTAAGCCTAAAATATGTACCATAAATTTATTAATTACTGAAAAATACCTGTCTTGAGTATTGTCGAAGTGAATCAATATACTATAAAGCAAAGTGAATCTATTATTACAAATAAGTGTCCAAACTTCATAGAAACACTGATAACAATCTCAAAATTTTTACATCTTCATACATGATTTTTTACACTAATACACTGGTAGTTATAAATGACAAAAAATGAAGAACATAATACTCCGTGTTCGAATTCACCTCACACCACCATATTGGGAAATATTCTCTCTTTCTCTCTCAATTGTTGTTTCGAAAATTGACGAATTATGATAGTAGATAAACGGTCATTTTTTTTTATATTATGAATTTGTGAATCTTTCTGTTCTGAACCTCTAATTTTTAATTATTTCACCACAATCCTATTCTAATGGTCGTTTTCAACTATTCAAGCTTGACTTTATAAACTTGAGATGAGATCTACAAATTTGCTTTTAGATTGAATATCTTATAAAGTCAAGAAAACTAGTTCTGTTCTGTGGCCACAAGCACAAACCGCTTAAGTCTGAAAATGTACTTTTGAGAAAAATTTATTTGAATGTTCGGTTTCCAAAAAAAAAGAAGAACCAACGTGACATAAGATGTTATGTTTTTCATCCATAACTTTTGAAGAAAATAAAACATAACAACCCGATTTTGTCAGAATAATGAACAAAATACTACGAAGATCTAAATGGTATCAGCAAAATTTTTACTTACGTATGTCGACTTAAGCGGTTTGCAAATGTGACCACAGAGCTATTGAACATAAACCTTATGGTACATATACACGGTCCAACTTGGTTGTACAATCTTTGCCATGTCCCCAGAAAATCAAAAATTTTCAATTTATTCCAACCATTTGAAAAACTTGAAAATTGGTCTGCCGACCAGCATACACAATATACAACTTTTATTCAGCTCAATCAGGTTGTAGAAATAAGTTGAACTGTGTGTACGTAGCATTAATTTGTGAAAATTGTGTTACATTCAATAATATTAAATACCATACTGTAAAAATAGGACCAACTTTATATTGTTGTCTCACTCTTAATCAACGAAGATTGATTGAACATTTAATATTTTTAATCGATAGATGGAGGCACAATGATCACTTAAATTAAATTAACTGAATTTGAATTAAAATTAAATTTAAATTTAATAAATATCAAATTAAACTATCAAGTAATCATGTTGTCCTTAAATAAATAAGGAACTTACCTGTTTATACATTATATCACTGGGATTTTCCAACATTTTCATTCAAATTTGATAGCTTCAACAATCAATGAGCAAAAGCGAGGTGGATATATTGAATGATCGAAAATAATGCATATCGTCCATTCCACGTGAGCTGTAACATCAAACCTAACAATTTTTTTTCAATTTTTTTTTTTCATAAATAGGGTAAATAGGTTCACTATACTTGATTTATTAATTGAAGTCAGTACAGGCAAGATACTAGTTACTATATACATACTAGTACTAATGGTCTGAATCCATCTCTGGAACTGGTACCATTCTGTTTGTTGCTCTTGTTGGTGCGCTTCTGCTGAGCGCTTATGAGGCGCCCAGGAAGTGGAAGGACCACCAGTGAACAA
The DNA here is from genome assembly GCA_932526495.1 of Bombylius major. Classification (NCBI taxonomy): domain Eukaryota; kingdom Metazoa; phylum Arthropoda; class Insecta; order Diptera; family Bombyliidae; genus Bombylius; species Bombylius major. The sequence goes on along the minus strand of OW052046.1, from coordinate 29,658,163 downwards.
GACTGTCGGGGAGTAAGAGATTCTGGAATCTCATCCTCCGCTAACGCTTGATCTACAGGCGGAAGAACTTCCAGACCAACTTTTATTTTATCGATCTCCAAGCCTATACTATCAACAATCTTCCTCTGACGCGCATAACGAGAAGTAGGTGATTTTTTGTTAGATCACAAAGCTTTTTGTATAATAAGAATCATTTAAAATAATTTAAGCTGAAGATTGTAATACACTCACACTCCTTACAATTTAATCGTGTCACCCTCAGATATATTTTGAGCAATTGTAAAAACCGGTTTTTAAACTAGTTTGCGACGGTTGTAAATACATACTACCTAATGTGCGATGGATGATTGTAGTTTGGGGTGGGGTTATGACGTAAATTTTATAATTTGTATTTTATTTCTTCTTGATTTCTTTCGGATTGTTGAATTTTTTCAGGCAAATTCGTTTAAGTATGCAATTTAATTTTTTAAGATGTTTTTTTTCCTCATTTCTTAAATTCCAATAAAACACAATTTTGTTAAATCGAAAAAGTAAATTTTAGTGATGAAGTTATCGTGTAACAGTTCAATTTATCTCAAATTTAGAAATTAAATTCATCAAGGAAAAAAAAAGATATAGATATTCATTAGAAAAGAAAAGATCAAGTTATCAAGTTTTTTTTTTCATTATTCTTTTATTTTAATTTTATTTTAAATTTTTTTTTTTTTTTTAAATCAAATCACAAACATTAGAAACAAGAAAATTAGCTATACAATTTTAAAAGCCTCAAATTAAAATAAAAACTTCTTTTTTTTTTTACCTACATAACATTTTTGTACTTATTTAAATTAAATAATCTAAGTTTGAAATTAGGACGAAATATCAAGTTTAAATTTTAATTTTTAAGTTTTCTTCTATTTTACTTTAATTTAACCAGATTACCAATAAAAAATGCAAAATATGGAGACAAAAATAAAAATAGATAGTACATATGATTGATTTGTATTTTTTATAAAACAAAAAAGAAAATTTATAAAAATGGTATCAACTTTTCAGTATTGGGATGGTAACATGTAAGTTGTTTCAATCGCTCAGCAATGACTGAATAATCTTGTGGTCACATTCGCAAACCGCTTAAGTCGACATAAGCATCTTCAGACTTAAGCGGTTTGTGCTTGTGGACACAGAATCATTAATCAATTAAGCTATTAACAAATAACAAGTCGATTAAAACAACTTCCATGCTTCCACTCCTGAATTTTGTCTACACACACTTTGCTTAAAATGCTTGCTTGCAAAAAACAAAAAAAGATTTTTTAAAAAAAAACCGGAGAAAAAATTACTATACTTTTAAACAAAACAACAAAGTTTTTTATTTATTTTAGGAAATAATATTATATTAGACAATTTCTAAACTTTTTTTTTTCACATAATATTGAAAATTTTAAAACTTAATAAAGAATAACATATTTTAAAGAAGAATTTTTCTAGTAAGCAAATAACAAAACAAAATATACATACCTATAAATTTTGAAATAAATATTTACTACTTTTTTTTTTTATTTGTCATATTATATGTTACGGTGAATGTGATAAATTCTTGAATTTTTATCAAATTAACCGGCGAGTTTATATAATTTACAACTTGTAACTTAGTGGTTATTATACAGACAGGCTTAAAGATTTTTGCGACTTTTCTAGTAAAACACATTTGTCCTTTCAAATATGTATAATCACCACTAAGTTACGAGTTGGAAATTATATAAACTCGCCAGTTAATTTGATATATATTCGAAAATTCATCACATTTACCTAATTAATCACATTTACCGAATTTATCACATTTACCGGATTAATCACATTCACCGTAACATATATAATACAAAAATGACAAATTTTTTAATGAAGTATTATTGTAAATGAGTAAATTCCTTACAAAGTATGTTCCTATTATTTTTAAATTTTATATGTACATATATGTATGTATGTATTGATTTTAATATACAAGCCTTATAATATTAATTTGAAAGTGGTATAAGTCCATTCTGTTTTATTTTATTCCAGTTTAATCTTAATTATAGCTCAGCTATTTTAATTTTATTTGATAAAAATTTAATTATTATTGCTTTTTTTTTTGACACTCATTACATTATTTTTTCTAAAAGTACAATTTTATTTATTTGAATTCATATAAGAAATGTTTTCTGAAACCTTGTTTTAAGTATAATGTGAAATTAATTAATTATAAATTATCAATTGGAATTTTAAGAACAAATAATAAATATTAAAATTGAGCGTATTATTTTGAATATAATGATAATTTTGAAATGTACCCGATGAAAATGAAGAAAAAAAATATACCTTGAACTAAAAAAGTTTAGGAATAGTATTATTCTAGCAAAATATGCGCAAAAGAAAAGATACTTATTACTCTACACATGCATTTTTGTTGTTGTAAATTCTAATAAAGATGTTTCTCCTTTCGTATATATGTATACACAAGAAGATCACTAACACATGTAAGACATGCGCGAGATTACCTCAATTTTTTTTTTTGGTTTTACTTTTATACCATTTTTTTTTCTATCGTCTTTTTGTATCGTTTTTGATTTTGAATTAATCAAAATTAGTATTCAAATAAACAAAATTGTACCGTATTTTATGCATATGTATTTATTTAAAAAAAAAAAAATAGAAAAAAAAAAAACAAATAAATATTTAAATAAATTTAACTTATTTTTGTTTTAATTTTATTAGAAGGTTGTAAGGCATTACGAACTTTTGGTATTAATTCTGTAAATATAATTGTACCAATAAATACTAATAGTGTACCAATCCAATGATATAATGTAAATGGATTTTTAAAATATAATATTGAAAATATTAATGATGTAAATTTACGTAATGTAACAACTAATGTTACAGTTAATGATGAACATTCAGATGTTAATACATATACAGAACTAATACATACATGTTGTGTTAATACATTACCAATTAAATATAACCATATAATTGGTATATTTGAACCTAATAACGGTATATTAACTGATTGACTAGCTGTTGCAATTTCCATATGTTCAATTATATTATTATATAAAAATAAAAATCCCGGCATTGGTAATAAATGCTAAAATAAACAAAAAATTAAAAAAAATTGTAAAAATTGAAAATAATAATTTAATTGCAAATTGTAATTGTATTATTTCTACTTACTGTATAAAATAATGCCTCTCGTGGACGTTTACCGTAACGTGCATGTAAAACTTCTTGATAAATACCCATTCGTGCTGATATAAATAATGCTACTGTTAATAATGTTATACCAATTATCCACCAAAATAATACTGAATAATTATCATTTTCAATTTGGTCATTAACTAATGATTCTTCTTCTTCATCATTATTTATGATTATTTGTTTATTTTTCTTTTTTAAATCTGGATTACTTGTATCTTTTATTGTTGTACCAGATACAACTGTACAAATTATAATACCAACAGTTACCATTAAAACTGATATATATTTTGATAGATCATAACGTTTCTTCAATATTATTATTCCCATTATCATGTTGGCTATTAATGATCCCTGTGGGAAAAAAAAAAACAACAAAAATAAAAAACATTAATTTTGAGACAATCAGTATGATGTAAGAAATAACGGATTACATTGAACACCATTATGTGGAGAAAAGAGCTGTTTTTAAAAATTCAAGCTTGTTTGCGTTTTTTTATATATGCATACTCATACACGTAAAACTAGAAACAGTGCTAGACAAATTTATGCTTGCATTTATGATGTCTTTTCGCAATTTTTCAAATTTTGACAGGAAATCAGTGTTGCCGCTATAAACATTGTTTATATTTTATTATTTTAATAATTTAATTTTATATACGAAACTAAGTGCTGATAACTATAAGATCTGATTAAAAGTCGAAATTGAAAGTTTAAAAAAATAATGTAGGCATTTAAAAAAACATTTATTCTTACTGTGATGTAATTTATCACATCCACCCACGGTTCTAATTATTATTAGATAAAAAATGATTATTAGAGTAGGTAGTTCAGTTTTGTTTGAGCCTAATTCTACGTAAGTTGTATTTTAAATAAAGTGATTAAGTAGGTATAGTTCAAAATAGCTTGAGGAGCTTGTGTAAGATTTCTTTACAAGCTTGATTCTTATAATCTTTCACAAATCAATCTTGCGGCAAGCTTGAATTTTTAGAAAACTATCAAATTTTTTATTCTTCCGTTATTTATATTTCTCTTAAATATTCTTTTTAGAATAAATTGAATTTATTATATTTTCATACTTACCGCACGAAATATCATATGTAATGGCATTGGTATATTAAAATCGAATGCATAATTATTACATACACTCGTTGTAAAAAACATTAAAACTAATACAAAATAATCTTTTAGACCAATTGATGGTTTTTTACTTCCAAATTTTGATGTAAATATGAAACCTTCAATTGATATAAATAAAAATTGTAAAAATGTTATTAAATTTCCAGCACCAGGATCATATCTAAGAAAAGAAAAAAAGAAAATAAAAAATTATAGTTTTAAAATAAAAATTATTAATTTAAATATGTATTCACTTACTTTACAAGTAATTCCAAAAATATAACATTGGTACAGCACCCAATAAAAACGAAAATAACTGCTAGTAATGCTTTTACATTCATTTTTTTTTTGTCTTTTTTTTTTTTTTTTGTTCAAAATTCGTTAATTATAATTTTAAAACCAAAAAAAAATACAAGTAATTTTTTAAAAAAGAACTAATTTTAATATATGTATATAAAAAAAAAACCAAAATTGTTCTAATGAGTATTTAATTTATTTTGTGTACACATTCCTTTTGTTTTTGTGAAAATTTTATAGGTATTTGTAATTTTTATTTTTTATTTTTTAAATTCACAATAAGAATTTAGAAAATTATTTAATTAATTAATTATTCAAATACCTATTTGTAATTATCATATTTATATAAAATAAATGATTTGGTATATATTTTTCTATATATTTTAAGAACTTTTTCTAACTAAAATAAAAAAAATAATTTATTCATAAAAATTATTAATCAATATTTTAAATTTATAAGAAAATAAAATTGTTTTAATTTTAAGATTTATTATTAAATTCAATTGAAATACACTTTATTAATGTAGAAGAAATTTTATAATTGAAACTTAAAAAATCTTATTATAAAAATTTGTATGAAATTTTTGTGAATATATGTACATACGAGTATATTTTTTTTTCTTATTCTATTTTAGAAATATGATTTGATTTCGAACACACACTTTTTTTTATCAGTTTTCTATAAGCTAAAAAAAAAATTTATTTTACTTATAAAATTGTCTATTTAAGAGAAGAAAAAATATTAAATAAATAAATCGTACAATAATAGTGACTTAACACTTTTCTTATATTGATTACACAACGTGTGTTTAACTATATCATGAAGTGAGATAATACTGAAAATTTTCAAGTGTATTTTTTTTTTCTTACAATACAATCTTATTTTATTATTTTGATAATTTTTTAAATGTAGAAAAATAGAATAAGAATCTTAAATATTTAATTAGGTATACCCAATTACCCACATGTATACATAATATACATATATGTATGTATATGTATATAAATAAAAAACTAAAAAAAAAAAAATCTATACTTAATAGTCGACGTGTAAAACTAGGCTATTTCATTATCATTATTGTTATATAATATGCCTCATCTCACTCATAGTTAATTAATTGTTTATTTATTGCAGAAATCCTTGAACAAGATTTTTTTTGTTATGTTTATTCTTTTATATTGATTAATAAACAGATGACAGTAAGAATGTTAGACGATGATATTTTTTTTATTTTCCAAAATGAATGTAAATTGTATTTTGAGCAAAGATTTTATCAATGTTCAATGACAAAGCTAATTTAATTATCTTCGATAGTTCAGTTGGTAGAGCAATGATATAAATATTAAATTAATGTAAGTAATTTCTCAATATCATCGTTTTTGATTAACTACAGCACACATTATTTATTTAAAATGCCGACTAATATAATTCTTCGTCAGCCAGTGCCAATAATCTTATGATAAAAAAATGATGACGGACGATACGATGATGACATTAAAAAAGAGAGAAAGTCAGAATGTAGACGTCGTCGTGGTCGTAATACAAAAACATGTTACATGTCAAATCAAATTGTTTAGTTGCTGAATTTCAATTATAGTTCTTGTTCTGAAACTTTTTGAATATTTTTTAGTTCAAAAACGGTTTATTTTGAAAATTTTTATTTGAAAAATGATTTTCAAAGATTTTCCATTATAGCTGAAATTTTCAGAACTCTAGGATATAGAATCTTATATCTCAGGATTCAGGTTAAAAACATTATTTACTAAAACATAAATCAATTATTGATCTCTGGAGCACCATGGTAAATAGAATAGGAAGGTATGCTGAAAAGCAATATAGCGGAGATTTTTTTTGGTTTTAAGTGACATTACAATAAGTTGATGACGTAGCTGCGAAGAAAAAGTTTTTGTTTACATTTTGTTTATACATACATATGTTGTTTTCATAGTGGCTAATGGTTAACTAATTATTTTATAAATAAAGTGACTTATAAATAAAGTTGTGTTTATACATTAGTTACAGAAGCACCAAAAATAAATGTTAGCATTTTAAAATTATAAACTCTACAGATAAATAATTAATACCTACTGCACTTTAATAATTTGTTAATATTAATTAATTATACATGTATTATGATAATAATTTATTATTAAAGTACAGTAGTATAAGTATTTGTGGTATTATTGGTAAGAATTGCAATATTTTTATTATAAAAATCCTTCTGTATTAATGAAATAAATAAATTATCATATAATTACATATTGTGAACGTACAACAGTTTATATTTCTAAAAATTTAAAAATTCTTCGCAGCTGTATCTGTAACTGATATTTTTATTTTAGGTTAAAACCCCCTTTTCAGCATACCATCCTATTCTATTTACCATGGTGGAGCACTATATAAATATATTTTTTAATTTAACGAAAAATTCAAATACCATCTACTATATTTTTTTAAAATTTTTTATCATATTTTACTCAAATTTGAAAATAATTTTTGCATATTTTAAGGGATATCATTAAAAACTGATATAGATATGAAAGATTGATATTCAAAACAAAAGTAATGATTATGATTATTTAAATAAAATTATTGTTCCCGATGAAAAATTGTTTACAAAAAAGTATACGTCCACGTTTAAATTTATCCGAAAGAGAAAGAAATTTTAATTGTTAATCAACTGGAAAAACAAAATAAAGGATAATCAAAATAACAATTTTTTAATACTATAAATTAATTTTTATTATGATAAACTTATAATTTAATAAAAAAATAAAATAAAAATTGTAACTTAAAATAATAAATTTAAAAATATAAGTATGTAGTTGCAAAAGTAAATATAAAAAATTTTTAATAAAATTTCTGGCTTTATAGCTTCTTCCTTCATCCTTTTTTTTTTGCTCATTTCTTTTTTTGAATATTATTTTTTATGAAAATATTTATAAAATTGTGGTAAATTTATTACTAACAACTTTCTTGTGTTTTTCAATTTTGTGTGTTTTTGTTTTTTTAATTTTAAATTTTATAAACTAATTTTATTTATTTGTTAAGTACAAACTGCATTTTATTTGTAAAATCCAAATAAAAAATTACAAAGAAAAAATATAGATAGGATAATTTTTATTGTTTTTTTTTTTTTTTTCAAATTATTAATTTAAAACAAATTTCATATTTGTATAATGTATTAAATCTCATTGAATAAAGATAAAAAATAAAACAAAAAAAAAATTTTATTTATTTTAGTTTTGTTTTTGTTTTTTTGTTTTTTTTTTTTAATTGTACACCATAATATGCATTGTGTATTTTGTGTAATTAATTTATATATTTTTTTGTTTACATATTAAATAATAATTTTGAACGTGATCTATACAAAATTTGTATGTATGTATATACATATGTATATGTATGTATGTTTAAGTATATGTATTATTCATTAATAAAAAAATATATATAAAATATTTAATTTATGTTGTATGTATAAAATAAACATATGTAAGTATATATTGTATATATATACTGCGTGATATTAATCATATATACATTTAAAGGATCATGATGTTATCACGTGAAAAATTCACATTCTTTAATTTATAAAAATGATATGTGATCTTGTATGACAATTTAGCTATATAATATTATTGTTATTATTATTATTATTATTTATTTTTTTTAGAGAAGAATGTATATACATCAGAAAATTATGGTAATGTATAAATTTGTAAGTATGTATGTATATTTTTATACTGGTACAAATGTAACATGAATATTATATGTATGTACATACATATAATTTTATTAAATGATTTTTTTTGTTTCTAAAGGTTTTATTACTTTTTGAATATTTTGAATATTGATTTTTCAAAATCATCAAACACAAAAAAAAAAAAAAACAATTATATCTTTTACATACATCCACATGATTCAACAACCATATTTGGTAGTGTTTTTAATGTTGCCGTATTATTGCTATCCCTATAAAATAATTGTAATGATGAATATTGTTTTGCTGTACAGCATGGTATTAATTCTAATGGTTTTTTGCCATTTGATTCACGTTGATATAAAACTTTCTGCAAAAAAAAAAAATATATATATAAAATAAATAAAAAAAATAGTAAATTAAAATTCATAATGTTAGTTTTGCAACCTATTTCAATAACAACATATTAAATAATTTTCTAAGGTTTTCCTAAATTAATGGTAGTGGTATAGTAGCCTTCATGTTCATTTAGCCAAATTACACTAAAAGAATTATCTAATTATCTTGGTGGCACGACCAAGTTGTAACGAGCGTGAGTGTATTACAACCGTCAGCTAAAATTATTTTAGACTATTCTTTAATACCAAGTAGGAAAAAAATTGTTACAACTAGCGCATTGCTACTTAGTCTATTTTGGCTGTAAGGTGTATTTTGAGCAGTTGTAAAAACCGGTTTTAAACCAGTTTGCGACGTTGGCACTGCTACTTGGTGTGTAGTTGGTGATTGGGACCTCGTAAACAGGAGCACCAAACCATAATCAACAAATAAAAAACAAGGAAGAACATTTTGTTTAAGAGAAATTCTAAATAAAAACTAAAAAGTTTTATTTACTGTTCTACTGGACATGTAGAAAGCTATTGTATATCTATCGTTCTTCTTCTAAAAAAAAAAAAAAAAAAAAAAAAAAAAAAAAAAAAAAAAATATGACTATAGTCTATAGTATTTTTATTTTGGAAGTCAGTATTGTGCTTATGGAGGCAGTACCCGATGAGTTTTTTGTCTTGGTAATATTTAATTTAAAAGATTTCCCTCGATTGAAATTGAGATCTGATCACCCCACCCCACACACGAGACAGATTTATTCAAACAATTTGTGAAAGAATATAGAAAAGTATGCCTATCTTGCCTGTACTGACATCCAAAAATAAAAATAGTATAGAAATTATTCACGAATCACGAATATGAAAAACATTTACCCTATCGAAGTATGTATGTATATCTTATATCTTTTTAATTTTTTTTTTTAAACATTCTAATCAGATGTTTTCTATTTTATACACATTTGTATATACGTTAACATTTTAACAGTATATACTTTTAAGAATGTGCACGCATCTAACGCGTGATGGAAACGCACTCAATAATAAAATGAAGAAGAAAAAAAAATAATGAAAAAAAAAAACCAAGAATAAATATAAAATTTTTCCATAATCTTGAAAAAAGGTTGTTTTTTTTTTTTTTTATCTGAAAGGAATACAAGAACCGTAAAAAAAACGCATGTGAAAAAAAAACGTATACCAATTAGAAAAAAGGGACTTCTTTTTGATAAAAAAAAAAAAAACTTTAATCTTTTTTTGGTTTTTTTCCATTACTGATTTTTAAAGTATAGTATAATCTATATACAGATAGTTTTTTTAAAAAGGAAAAGATATTTTATTTATAATACAAACAAACAAACAGAAAAAAAAGTATCTTCTTACCCTTAAAAATGAACTATGATGTGTATTACTCATTGTTATACTTGCTGCTGATGAACATGAACCACGACAAAAATATGCATTATAACCGGATGGTTGAATTATCCAATCATCCCAACCAATTTCTTCAAATGATATATATAATTTTTCACGGCAACATTCTGTAACACCAGCAGTACAATTAACATTACGTTTTTGACGTCGTCTTTGCCTACGATTCATTGTATCAATTACAATAAATGGTGTATAATCTTTATCAGCTGATATTAAATTATTATTATCATAATAATTTGTATTTGTATTTTTATAATATTGATTATTATTATTATTATTATTATTGTTAGTGTTATCATCATTGACACCACCACCACCACCACCATCAACATTATCATCAATTGGTTCACATGATTGACATGATACTTCAATTATATGATTTAAATCATGATTACCAAACCATTTTCGTATCGGCCATGCAATATCAAATTTTATCCAACCTGCTGTGAAATTATTGAAAAAGAAAAAGAAAAAAAAAAACAATTTTATCAATCAATTTAAGAAAATTAAAAAAAAAACAAGGGGATTCACTCTTTGGTGCAAATAGGTATTGCATCGTTGCATTCGGTGTATCGTAGCACGAATTTACAACGATACAACAACAATTTGCAACGATACAACAAAAATTCGTGCTACGATACACCGAATGCAACGATGCAATACCTATTTGCACCAAAGAGTGAATCCCCTTAACATTTTTCAGGAAGTAAAAAAGAAAAATTGACATTATGAACTTTCAACTTTTTAAAATATATGTATGTACTACATATGACATATCTACTTATCTCAGTTTATGTTCACATGCAAAATTATGTCAAGACTAAGGAATAGGTATGTATCTTTTTTTTAATGGAAAACTTCATATTGGCATATTATGTAAGAAAAAAAAGTTAAAGTATGAAAAAAATTACAGAAATTCAATGGAATTTTTTAAAGAAATGTGCATTCTATATTTATTCACTTTCACAGAAACATAAAATTATTCCAAGAATCTATCAATTGGTTGAAAACTATATCATCTCTATAACGCTTATCAGAATTTCAAATAAAATATAAAATATATGCAAATTGCAATTACACATAATTACATTACAACGTTACTATATACATATAATTATGCATTCTAATGATGATGATAATGATAATGAAGCATCATAAATAAATCAAAGCCATTATTTGTATTATAAGAACAGGTACGAGAATATCTACAAAAATCATTATTATTTTTCTTTTTCTTTTTTTTTTTAATTTTAAAAAGAAGCGCGCAAATCAATTTATAAAAATATTATAAAACAATTAAATCAATTAAAATAAAAAAGGAAAACACTATTATCTTTTTCCTAAATTCAAAATGAATCTCATTCATTGAATCTGGTAAAGAGAGAGTGTACCTATTTATAATTTTTTAATCTTTTTTCTTTAAATTTAAATTTACATATTATATTATAAATAAATCTTCTATCTATAAATTCATTCATTCAAATTGAAAAGAATAATATAATGCAAGATCTTTTAATATACCATATTACATTTATATACATTTGTTATGTGAGTGTGTGTATGTATTATATATATTCTTTTTATTTATTTTATTTTATTTGTTTTTTTTTTTTATTATTATTATTAAATACGTACAATAAGTTAAATATGATTTAAACCAAAGCGCCACTAAAACGATAAAATAAATTACAAATTTTTTTTTCTTTCTGTTTTATTAAATAGTTTTATTCTCACATATAGTATACCCATATTGTATATGTACATAATATGTAATAAAATATACAACGAGTATCTTTTAATATTGTATCACGTGCAATTAGCATGATATTGATGCCTTATTCTTACTATGCAGAGTCCAAAGATCTCTTGTATTCCCATTTTAGAGCGCCGTCGTTGCTATTTTAATTTTTAATGTTTCAAAAAATTGAAAAAAAAAACATTTTTTTTTTTGTAATTATTATTTTTTTTTTTTAGAAAAAGTAAAACATATGTGTATTTAACTGTACTATAAAAATATTTATAAAATATGTATGAATACATTTTATACAAACAAGTAAAGTACACAGCTTATAATTGAAAAAAAAAAAAAATTTATTGAACATTTAAAAAATTGAATTTTTTTCTACTAATAAATAAATTGCAGTTGAAATTTTCAAAATTTATAAATTTTAAGAAAAAAATAATCTAAAAAGCAAAGCAAAAACAGAAAGTAAGAAAAATATAAAAAACAAATATGTAGGTACATAATTGCGGAGGACACATTTTTGCTGTTGTAACTTAAAATGGGGAGTTCCTTATTTTTTTTTTTTTTTTTTTTTGTCATGTACATATATTTTCATATGTAATATCTATGTACATATATTTACGATAAAAAAAATCTATCTGATCAAAGTTCAAAAATTTAATTTTAATATACCACACATTATAAATAATTGTATGTATATTTTACTATACCAAGTACACGAATGTGGCACATTCTTAATAATTTTGAATTATTTTTATATTGAAGAAAAAAATAATAATAATAATAAGACAAGAAAAAATAAGACTTATAGCTAAACGATGAAGAACTTTGTCATCCACATCATTGATGATCATGATTATTAATATACATACATACATATGTATGTACATACGTGTAAATTTTTTATTATTTTTTTTTAACACTCCGATCTATGACAAATTTTACTACCTCCCATCTATGATAAGGAAATTTTTGTAAACCTTTTCGTGTCTTTAAAAAAGTATGTTCCCATAGGAGTAGGAAATTGAAATTTGGCCAGGATATTCCTTAAAGGATTCTCGTCTGAACAAACTTTAAACGAAAAAAATCCGTCAACTAGGGCAAAAGTTATAGGGTAAAATGCACAAAAACGTCATTTTTCGAAAATTTATCGTTTTTTCCCCTCTCCTGCGACCCCCCTTATTTTTGCACTTTTTCAGTATTTTAGAAGTTTGCGATTAAATTGAAGTGTTTTCTGGTCTAGTGCTTTTTATTTGACTCGAATCGTTTCAACAGAGCTCGACATATAAATGCCCAAAGTTGTTAAGACCCATTTTTCCAAGGGGATCGTAGTAGAGGGGAAAAAACGTTAATTTTTCGAAAAATTACGTTTTTTTTGGTTTAAATTTGTTCAGACGAGAATCCTTTAAAGAATATCCTGGCCAAATTTCAATTTCCTACTCCTACGGGAACATACTTTTTTAAAGACACGAAAAGGTTTACAAAAATTTCCTTATCATAGATGGAAGGAGTTTTTTTCTTTGGAGCCTTGTAGTTAGCTCTCTGTTGCAGGGATCTTTTCTGTTTAAAAGACAAATTTGTGGGAAATGGCGAGAAGAACGCCCTACAGAAATTTCAAGTTATATGGATCACAAAGTTCCGAGATATTCCAATTTGAAATCTGATTTTGTACGAAAACGTGCTCTCATAGACCGGAGTGTATTCATGAAAATCAAGAAATTTCCTGACTGAGATTAATCATTATAAATTCTTATTATCACGAAAAAAATTTTTTTTTATTTTTTGTGTATTATGTTTATTAATTTTTTGTTGTTTTTTTAATTATTAAGGATTTGATTGCAGAACGCATTATTTTAATGATTGATAAGCATATTATGTGTGTGTGTGTGTGTGTGTGTGTGTGTGTGTGTGTGTGTGTGTGTGTGTGTGTGTGTGTGTGTGTATCGGAATTCCGTTATTTTAATTTAATGTGGGAATTCCGGATTTAAAATTAAATACATTATATTTAAATTAAAAATATGCTGACACATTAAATTAATTAGAGACTAATTAGTTGAAAGCCTTGTTTATTTATTTATTCATTTCTTTTTTTTTTTAATAATTATACATACATACATAGGTAAATATCAATATTGTTGATTTAAATCGATGATGATAGTCACGTCACATATTACAACATACATGTTGTACACAAATCTGTACATACATACTCTCTTTTAACATGCAAAATTTTTAAAATATTTCTTGTTTATTTATTTTTATATAGGTATGTATAATACATACCTATGTATGTACATATATATATATTTTTTTTCTATTTGCAAAGATAGCATAATTATAAATGTGAAAAAAAGCAAACATATAATAGGTGTATACGTATAATGTATAAGAAATTTTTCAACAAAATTGGACTTTGATCATTAAATCTGAATTAAATATTTATGTATCTGCCATAAAGTCTGATGCAATAGATTGCTATGATGGCATATATATAATTTATATGAAAATGGTGAATGTACTTGAATATATGTATGTATACATACATATATGTATATACATATCTAATATCTATATATATATTACCGGTGACCAGGTAAATTATTGTTAATTAGCTATATTTACATTTATATGTATTTTTGTACATAATAAAATTGGCAATAAAATTTACACACAAAATGCAATATAGCACGTGTTTTATAAAATAAAATTATGTACTTTTTTTTTTTTTTTTGCATCACATTTTATTAGAAATTTTCTAAAATTTCTACTTTAAATTTGAGAAAATGTGATTGGGGTTTTTTTTTTAACACGATAAATTTCTTGTTTCAAATAATCTTCAGACAATGGTGCTTATTATGATTTTCGATTCGTAGGTTGATCGAAGAATCTTCTTCGATTCGACTGAATTTAATTTCGGTATTATGTATCATAATCATAATCATTATCGTGAATTATTGTGTATATTTTCTTTGAACAATTTTTCAGCTATTAAAATTTGAAGATACATATTATGTATTTGAATAAATTGTTTTAATTTACTAATAACATTTTTTTAAAGTTGGATTTAGCAAAGTAGACTTTAAAAACTGAGTATGCTATGTTGAAGATTTTAGTTTTACAAGTATTACTTCAACGCATACTCAGTTTTTAGATTTGACATTTGTTAAATTCGACTTTAAAAAACTGTTTTATTGTTTTAGAACAATTTTTATGATTTCTGTAAGAAAAACTAATTTTCATGATATTCTATGATATGATATTTCTTATTACCTGTATTTTTCCTATTAAAATAATAATTAATGTATGTAGTAATTAATAAAAACACATTTAATTAGTATTATTATTACATTTAAAACATTGAAAGTTACATTTTTTTTTAAAATATCCATATTTTTTTCATATTTTTCGTATTACAAATTGCGTTTCGTCAGTAAAAAAGTGATTGAAAGAGCTGTTCGATTTAATCGAACAAAAAGAAAAAAATCGAAAATGATAATACCAAAATATGTAATCGAACGCTGTTCGATCATTTGACGAAAATCATAATAAGCACCAATCTTTTTATACAGAACTCCTCATATTATACATAATTCAATCTACTTCTCCAGCATTTGGGATATTCCAAAATTGTATAAGGTTAAACACTCATTCATTAATTTTTTTTATTTTTTATTTATTTTTTTGTCACAAATTTTTTGAGGCAAATTATTGTTTAATTAAAAAACAAATCTCCCAAAAAAAAAAAAAAAAAAAAAAAAACGAACTAAATGAAAATTTATAAAAATGATAACAGAAAAAAAATTCATGTTTTTTTTTTTTTTTGCTTCATTCGTTTTTTTCGTTCATCAGACTCACTCAAATTGGACTTTGACCAATTGAATAGGAATATTATTTTATTTTTGGAAATATCATTTCAAAAATAAGCATTTAAAATTTCAAGTTAAAAAATTATTTATAAATATGTATGTACATACATATGTACATGTAAATAAAATTAAATTAAAAAAAAAATTAATAACATACATATATCAATCATATCAAACAATTTTTAAAGTATGTACCTACAAAAAAATATATATACATATATGTACATACTCGTATAAATCCTCCATATACTTGATGGCCCGAAACATTTTACATGAATTTACACGAAAAAAAAAAAAAAACAAATAATAATAATAATACATAATATGAATTAAGTTACAACAAGAAACAAAAATAATTAATAAATAAACAAATAAATTCGTAGAAAAAAAAAATAAAAAACAACGTTTAACTTTCATGAAATAGGCAAAAATTTTCATACAAAAAAAAAAGGAAATTGTGTATGTACTTGTAATTTTTTTTTTTTGATTAATACGCGAGAAAAAAATAAATTAGTAATAAATAAATCAATTAAAAAAAAAAAACAATTGTATTTCGAAAATAAGCAAATTCCAAAATGTATGAGCAAGTGTATTTCGAGGTAAATTTTGTACATAATTCAAAAAAGGGGTAAAACAATAAAAAATATATCATATTATTTATTATATTATTTATTATTCTTCTTCTTTTTCTCCTATATTGTAAAAATACTTAAGCGAATTAATTAATTGAACTTTACCCTGAATTGAAAATAAAAAATAAGTAATTTTTATGATTTTTGATTAGGTTAACAATTTATTATTTCTGATGATTCAAATACCGAAAAATTTATACCTATATAGTATGTACATATATATGTACATATGTATATGTATATGTATACGGTGATATAATTTCGATTAATCTAATCTTTAAAATTTATTACTTTTTAATTCATTTCTATTTTTGAAAAAAAAAAAAAAAAAAAAACAAAATTATTATTATCTTAAAAGAATTTAAAGAAAAGAAAAAGAATTCAGACAGATTTTAAGCATAAATTTCAACTTTCAAATTTAAGATTAAAAAAAAAAAGAGAAAGAAGAGATAAAGTTATGGTCAAAGTTGAAAGTTCAACAGAAAGTTCTATTCAGTATATCTATCTTTTATATCTCGAACCAAAAAAGTTGAGGTAATTCCCGCGCATTTCTTACATGTGTTAGTGATCTTATTGTGTATACATATATGTATATGAAAGAAGAAATCGCTCTTTCTTAGAATTTACATGTGTGTAAGTATCTTTTCTTCTGCGCATAGTTTTTTAGTATATACATATGTATATGTAATACGATTCCTCAACTTTTTTGGTTCAAGGTATATCTTTTTTTTTTTCTGGTTAAATTTATTTTTTTTTTAAAATATTTCTCTCTTACCTTCAACACCGGTTGATTGTATTGCAATCGTTTTAGCTTTTGGTAAATAATTACTATTTGTCCCTTGATATAATTCTGATACAACAAATGTTTGTTTCATTTTATCTTTTGGGCTTTGCCTTTTATACACCCATAATTCGGCTGTATTAACATCTAAATTATCAACATCACCATCTATTTTGAATGAAAAACACATTGATGGATGTTGCTGATGATTTGTTCTATAGCATTCTTTTTTTTCTATTTGAAAATAATAAAAAAATAAAATTATAAATTACTTATATACAAGTTAAATAATCAATAAATTAAAAATTAATTACAAAGTGTAAAAAAAAATATTTAATTAAAAGTCAAATACATAATTTAATTGCGCTTTTTTTTTCTCCCCCTCTCTCGTTATTCTGAAGAAAATCAATTACTTAGGAAGTTTTGTTTATTAATTTGTTTTTTTTTTTGCTATTGATTATTATCTACTTTTTTTTTCGTTCTGTGAGAGGCCATCAAGTTCTAAACTATTTTGCCTCTTTGGAAGAAAATAAAGGTCAAATCTTATAAAAACGTTATCCAAGAAAAAAGAAAGGAAAAAGGCCAAAAACAAACAGACAGACAAACAATGAACACATCATTTTAACACTCCGATCTATGACAAATTTTACTACCTCCCATCTATGATAAGGCAATTTTTGTAGACCTTTTCGTCCCTTTAAAAAAGTATGTTTCCGTAGGAGTAGGAAGTTGAAATTTAGCCAGGATATTCTTCGAAGGGTTCTCTTCTAAACAAACTTTAAACGAAAAAAAAACCGTCGACTAAGGCAAAAGTTATAGGGTAAAATGCACAAAAACGTCATTTTTTGAAAATTAACGTTTTTCCCCTTTGATGCGAGATATTTCAATTTTGATATCTGATTTTGTACGAAAACGTACTCTCATAGATCAGAGTGTTAAAAAATTAATAATAATATGTAATAATATTAATTACAATTTTATGTACATACATACATATTTATGTACATTTATGTCTATAAAGTCTATAAAATGAATTTGAGATTACTCAAGATTCAAAGTTCGAAAAATGTAACAAAAAAAAAAAAAACATTTCTGTGATTTTGAATTCACCCTCAACTGAGCTGTTAAAAACAATTACATACATACATACATACATATTATGAATAATTTTTGTTTTGTTTTAAATTTTGTTTTGCTGATAAAGCAAAGCACATATACAGGCACATATGAGACAGATTAACATATGTACATATACGTATATGTATATGTACCTTTTTGTTTAATTAAACTATTGAAAATATTTTTTTTTCTTTTTGAATTTTTCATTTTAATCGATGATGATGATGATGATACATATTTTGTTGACATTGCGGCTTAATTGTCATGATCTTCCTTCACGCTTATTTAATAAATTTTTTTTTAAATTTTAATTTAAATTTATGTAAATATATGGACATATTCTAAAAAAATCTGTTTTATAAATTAAAAAAAATATGTTTATTAAATTCTTTTTTTTTTTTTGGATGGCAAAAAAAGGCCAATTTATTTAAAATAACAGCAACAACAAAAAAAAAAATAATTAAAATTGATGTCAAATCGGTTTTTTATGATATACACAAAGATTTTTTACAATTATAATATGTAGGTGTATATGTACATAATGTGTTTTGTTAATGCATGGAAATCACTTTTCAAACGCGTGCTGTTATGTTTTAATTAACACTCCGATCTATGTTAACATTTTTTCGTGCAAAATCAGATTTCAAATTGGAATATCTCTGGACCTTGTGATCCGAATAACTTGAAATTTCTGCAGGGCGTTCTTCTCGCCATTCCCTACAAATTTTTCTTTTAAACAAAAAAGATCCTTGCAACAGGGAGCAAGCTACAACGCTCCAAAGTGAAAAACTCCTTCCATCTATGTTAAGTACGTTTTTGTACACCTTTACGTCCCTTTAAAAAAGTTTGTTCCCGTAGGAGTAGGAAATTAAAATTTGGCCAGGCTATTCTTTGAAGGTCTTTGGTTATGGGAAAAATGGGACTCTTCAACTTTGGGCATTTATATCTCGAGCTTTGTTGAATCGATTCGAGTCAAATAAAAAGCACTAGACCAGAAAACACTTCAATTTAATCGCAAACTTTTAAAATACTGAAAAAGTGCAAAAATAAGGGGGGTCGCAGGAGAGGGGAAAAAACGATAAATTTTCGAAAAATGACGTTTTTGTGCATTTCACCCTATAACTTTTGCCCTAGTCGACGGTTTTTTTTCGTTTAAAGTTTGTTTACAAGAGAACCCTTCAAGGAATATCCTGACCAAATTTCAACTTCCTACTCCTACGGGAACAAATTTTTTTAAAATACGAAAAGGTTTACAAAAATTTCCTTAACATAGATGTGGGGTAGTAAAATTTAACATAGATCGGAGTGTTAAATCTTTTTTTTTTTTAAATTTGTTTTGAGAATATTTTTATTGGAATTTTTTTTTGTTGTTCCAAATTTTTTTTATTTGATTTTTTTTTTTTTAAAATCATCGAAGTTCTAGAATGAAAAATCACCTTGATTATTTTGTGAATGTTTGAAAGTATGTTTGTTTTTTTTTTCAAGATCATAATTTGAATTTTTGGTTCAAATTAAGAATTTTTCTAGTAAGTAAATTTATCCCTTTTTTTCGAATCCCTTTAAAAAAAAAAGATATTTATAGAACTAAAAAAATTGAAATTTAAAAATTCTTTACAAACTGACAATAATTTTAAATAGAAGGTATATAACAGAGAGAGCGTGTGTCATGCATGGCAATTAAAATAAAATAAATAAATCGCGATTAATTGATAATAAAAACAAATTTCAAAGCACATGTATCTATGTACTTTGTAATTTTGCAAAAAAATCTTGTTTTGTTTCTTTTTTAAATTTAACATTTCTATTTTTTGTTCTTTAACACGGTTATCACATGTTTGTTGTAAAAAAAAAATAAATAAATAATAAACAAAACAAGATAGAAAAAAATATACGAAATATTTTTTGGATGAGTTCCGGAAAGCTATCATTTAAAAGAAATAACTACATACCAACATAATATGTATATATGATGTATACATACTCATATATGGATATACATATGTAAGTATAATATGTATTAAAACAAACAATATGAAGTATACACATTTTTTCCCTCACTTTTATTACTTGACCTCAAAACCTTGTTTAATTTAAATTGCAAAAAAGTAAAAAAAAAAAAAAATAGTTCAAAAGATAAAATGGAAATTGTCACTTTTTTTTTGTCTTTGAATCTGAAAAGTATAATTTTTCACAGGTGAATAAAGAAAATACAATTAATAAATCCTTTAATTTTCATGATTTAATTTTTAACGGATTTTATTATGCTTTTTTATGTTTTTGTCATTGTTTTTCGTAAATTATTTTATTTTGAATTGATAAAAAAATTTCAATACGAATTTTTTGAATTCATTTCAATTTAAACAAATACGAAAAATAAAATAATTATTGTCGTCCATTGATCTTGAAAATTTTGTTTTTTATTCTGATAAACTTATTTACTTGTAATAAACGATTTTTTTTTTTGTATAAAAACAATTGTACTTTTTCATGATTTTGCAGGAGTTGAACTGAAAAAGAGAATATGAATGTGTTCAAAGTAATTTAAAAATCAATTTAAGTACTTTTTTGTTAAAATCTCTAAGCCAAGATTACATTGAACGATTTTTGCCGAAATTGTAGAAATGAAGAAGAAATAGAGTCAATTTAGTGCATCTACTCTGCGTAATGTCCAGCTCTAAAAGAACGAAGATTCGCTTGTTTGGGAGCAAGGTTCTTTGACAGTCTGGACGACTTAGCAGATGTAGCACTGTAAGGATTTAAGCAGATTTATTCAAAAATCAAATTGGTTTTCAGGATAAGCCAGGAAAACTCCCACAACTAAATTTAAAGGGCCTTTGGGCCTCCGAGTGGAATTGCTTCTCAAACTTATTCGTAAACAGTTTTGATGGAGTAAAATGGAGAATTTGTTTTTAAAGAAATGTGAAACAATAATTATAAAATTCTGTTGAATTTCTTAGTAAAATTTCATATGCTAATTTTTTTTTTTTTTAGAATTTAGAATTTTTTTTCTTCTATTTTTCTAAACAAACTTTTAATCGAATTATGCATTTTTAAAATGCTTTCATTTATTTTATATAGATTGATTTTTTTTTTTCATATATCGTGATCAAAGGTTGTTTATTTTTCATTTATTTTTTTCCTCGTTACAAAAAAAACAAAGACAGAAAAAAAAAGAGTTAAAATAAATGTTTAAAATGAGATTACAATTTGTCAAAAGTGCAGCAATTTTTGATAAGCTCATTTTATAATTTTAATTGCATTTTGAAAATGAGAATCATTCGTTCTTACATTAGAATTTTTATTTAAAAAAAAAAAAAAAAAAAAAAAAAAAAAAAAAAAAAAAAAAAAGTCAATAAAAAATAATCTTACAAGACATAATTCTACTATAAAATATGTAAAATTATAAGCTTTGCTTAAGAAATCTGTTTTTTTGGGTTTTTTATTTCTTTCTTTTTGCGTTTTAGTTTTTTTTTTTTATATTTTACCCCTTAAGAAAATTCTAAGTATTCTAAATAGATAATGAAAAATGTTTTATATATACTTTATAAAAAGAGTTTTTTCTCCGCCTCCCTCTCTCTCTTACTCTCTCTCACTCTCTCTTACTCATTTGTTAAATTAAATTATTATTTATTTTATTTTATTTTTTTTTAAATTTTGAGCCCAATCTCAATTTTTAGAATTCATTTCTGAGCTATAAATTACGATTAAATAATTTTTTAATCAAAAAAAAAGAAAAACCTTAGATAAAAGTGAGGTAATCGGATTTTTTTTTTTAAAATCATTTTCTTTTAGGAAAAACAATTTTTTCCACAAAACGTTTCAACTAAAAATAGTTACCTATATTTGTCGATTTTGAAAAATGTATTTTAATAAAAAGAAAATTTTTGTTTTTCAATTAAAATTACCTTGTTCTAAAAATATGAATTTTTGACTTGTCCTTGCATAATAATCATCTAAATCTTTTGATGATTTATTTTCATCATTTTGTATACCAATTTGTGTACCTTCATATATTAATTTTGGTAAACCATTTTTAGGTACTTTTGGTTTCTCTTTTAAACGTAATTTTTGTAATATTTGATTTTTAACAAATTCAATACGTAATTTAATTAATTCTTCTTCACTGACATGTTGTACATTTGTTGAACCAGAACATTTTGGACATTTAATACTATTACTATTACTATTACTACTGGTATCTATATCACTGTTATCACTACTGATGCTAGGATTTATGTTATTTATATTATTTCTAGTATCTTTTATACTAATATCACCATTTCTAAATTCATTATAATGATTAACATCATCATCATTATTATTTGGTATTATTTGATGTGAAATATCATTACTATTTATTTGATAATTATGATGATTAGAATGTTGATGCTGTTGTTGTTGTTGTTGTTGTTGTTGTTGATGATGGTGATAATGATGATGATGATGATGGAAATGATGATGAGGATGATTATCATCATTATTTTGATCATATTGATTATAATTCAAATTTTCATCATTATTTTTTACAATTGAACTATAAAATTCTTTTGAATCTGTATTTATTGAATATTCACTATTAAAATTTTTCATTGGATCATCATCGAAACCAATAAATTCCATTGAATTTATATTCATTTCATTATTATCATGTAAATTTTGTTGTTGTTGTTGTTGTTGTTGTTGTTGTTGTTGTTGTTGTTGTTGTTTATGTTGTTCATCATTATCATCATCATTATTAATATCACTAATATCATAATTATTTGGAGGATTTTTATTATTTATATTTTGATTATTTATTAAATCAAATTTAGTCCTTTGATTATTTGTTATAATTCTATTATGTAAATTATTATTATTATTATTATTATTATTATTATTATTATTATTAGTTGAGCTTATTAAATTTTGATTATTGTGATGATTGTAATGTTGTTGCTGATGATGATGATGATGATTATGATGATTTTGATGCCTTAAACGATTATGTAGATCATGTTGTTGCTGTGGCTGTATTTGCGGCTGCTGCTGCTGCTGTTGTTGTTGGTGTGATGATGATGAAGATGATAAAGGATATGTATGATGAATTGTTTCAGATTTTATAATAATACTTTTTTGTTGAAATACAATTAAAACAATTATCATTGAAATTATAAAACGATTCATTTTTAATTTTTTTTTTTTACTTTTTTTCTGAATTAAAATTAAATTATTATTTTTTTTTAATTAATATTTGTTTATTTTAAATTGAAAATTATGATTTATAAAATTGTCATATTGTCGATAAGTTATATTGTATACAATTTTTTTTTTATTATTATTTATTATAATTTTAAATTAAATTTAATTACTTTTTACACACACACACAATATAAAGTGTGTTACACTTTTTTTCTTTCTTATTACAATAAGAAGAATTTTTCAAATAAAAAATATATTTAAAAAAAAAAATAATAATAATAGAAAAACATAAATGTTAAATAAAAATAATAATTAATTAATTGAATTATTGTAATTAACTTACATTAATTTGGTGTACAAAAAAAAAGGAATTTTTTTTTTATATTTTTTTCCTTATAATTCTTATTTAAATTTCTTGTTAAAAATGAGATTTAAATTATAATAATTATAAAATAAAAAAATAATGCAAAAACAAAAAAAAACAAAAAAAGGAATTTATTTTCTAATTTTTTTTTCTTTTCTATACTATCTTTTTGGTAACATTAAAAATTTATTCGGTAATATTAACACAATGAAAATCATATAGATTTTTTTTATTGTAACTTTTTTGTTTTTACTTTTGATTGTAATTATTACAATTTTGTATGTTTGTGTATGTGTGTGTATGTGTGTGTGTATTTGTTTTTTTTTTATTTTCGTCTTTTTGTCGAATTATTATGTTTGATTTGGTAATTATTTTATCATTTTCTTTTAATGCACTTACACGTATAAAAGAGAAAAAACAAAGGAAGAAAACTTTTTTTTTGTTTTCACGTAAAATGATTTCTTCTATATACTATTTCAGTTTTTTAGTAATTTTATTTTTTGATTTAACTTTTTTTTTTCAATTTTTATTAAATCTTTAACCGTCTGATGTATTAATTTTTTTTTGTTTTTCAAGAATTTTTACTTGTAACAAAATTTTCAAATTGCAGCTTTTATTTTCTGAAAATAAAAAAAAAAAATAAAAAAATAAATAAAAATACAAAGTTTTAATTTTGAGAATTATGTATTTAAATTCTTTAGAAATTATTTGTATAGGTATACTTGAATTGAATTTTACTAAATGGAGTTTTAATTAATTTCTTTTTAAATCAATTTGTATGAAGTAAAAATATCTTATCAGGACTAAAAACTAAAGGTGTATAATATATAAGATGTAACAAAATCTCATAATAACTATATGATCTATTGTATCAGGCAATATCAGGCCTCATATAATTTATCAGAAAATTTAATCTGTATAATATACAGATTTTTTTTTTTTTTCGTTTAATAAAACATAATTAAATTATTGTCGCTGTCGTTATATAGTCGCATCTCATTATAATTTTAAATGAGAGAATATACGCATTTTATATTATGTAATTAAAACGTGATTATTGTAAGAGATTATGTATACTTAACTACATTTTATTATATTCCTTATTGTTTTTTTTTTCTGGTGTGTTACTAAGCATAATGTGCATTTAAAAGTATTCTAATTGTAATATCGTTATAAATGTAATTTTATTTCGCAGTTTTAAAATTTTCTGTTTTTTTTTTTTTCTTATAAATGCACTTTTGTCACGCGATTATTATGTGATAATGTTCTAAATTTAATTAAGAATGTAATTAAAAATGATTGTCTTTTTTTTCTGTACATACATACATTAACTTTATCTAACTTGGGATCAATTATGTTTTTTTTTTTTTTTTTGTTAATGTGATAATGTTGAATATTTCATAGAATATCAAGAAAAAGAATCAGATTGTTTTTTCAGTGTCGAATATCCTTGATTCTTTAACAAACAAAAAAGAATTTTAGTAAAATTAAATTACCTACAGGATGTCAGATATACAAAAACTTGTCTTTAAATATACATATACATATGTATATGTATGTTTTTTCTTTCATATCTATGAAACATGATTATAAAAACATGAAAAAAACGCATAGGTACCTACATTATGTTTTTTTTGAAAATCTCATATATAGAAAATTTTTTTGGTTTTTTGTTTATGATTTGTGCAATTTTTTTTTTTTTTTTTAACAGGAATTTTTACAAGGATGATGAAATATTAGAAAACTTTGAATCACATAATTGGAAAAAAATAAATAACATAAATTAAAAACAATCCAAATTATCAAGTATGAATTTTCAATAATTATTCAAAATTTAAAGTAAAATACAATAAATAGTTTCTTTTTTTTTAAAAAAAAAAGTAAGCTTTACCTTTTAAGTTTATCAATTGGAAAAAAAATTAAATAAAATTTTTATAACCGTCACTTTATAACATGTAATTTTACATAATAAACACATTCAATAAGATTCTTTTTAGAAAATCTTTTTCTTTTTTTTTTAAAAAAAAATTAAACATAAATTCAAATTAATTTTTTTTTTTTTATATCGAAAAAAAAAAATTTCATTAACTGTTCAACTGTTTATTTTAATTAATTGTTAATTAATTACGATTTTTCACTTATCACAATAAAAATAATAACAATTAATAAATACACGTAAAATTTCTTCAATATAATTAAGAATTTAATTATGATCAAACGTCGTCTCAATTTCTTCACTTCACAATACGGAGTGTTGCACATAAATTTTTCGATTGCTTTTGATGAAAATATTTCACTTTTTTTTTTTTCAATTTTTTATCTTTGACCAAAAGTTTAAATTTCGATCTCATTTGTAGTACAAAAACAGTGTCACCATTATATTTTAATTCTCAAAAAAAGTATATTTTATTTAATCGAATCAAATAAAATTTAAAATTAGAATTATTCTGAGAGTAAAATATTAATTTGAATTAATTTTAAATAGAAAAATTTTAAAAAAAATTAAAATTATTCTTTGGAATTTTGTCAGAAAATGATTTTTGTCACTTGATATTTATTATATCTAAATATAGCTGGCAACTCTTAAAATTCTGAAGATAGCTCTTTAACTAAAATATGTTGCATATTTATAGGAGTAAATAAAAAAATATAATTTTTATTGAAACTTTCCAGAAAAGATAGGCAATTTTTTTTTTCAAATGACAAAATCTACTATAACTTTTTTTTCAACGGTTTCCAAATGTTCATTTGTTTACGACTGTTTTTTTTTAAATCTTTCAATTAAAAAACAAGAAACTTTTAATGTAAGGACTTCAGTTAAAAAAATGGTTTGTTTAAAAGTTCACTTAAAATCATGTAACCTGTTACAGTTAATTCAATAATATTGGTAAATGTAAGAATTGTTTCAACATCATCAGTAATTTGTATGCTGAGACTTTTGTTTATGGCTGAATTCAAATTCAGCTTTGGAAATTTGAAAACAATCCTTGTCATTGTACGAGTTTATGCGTAATTCGCTTTTAATACGCATTTTGGTTTACTCCCAATTTTATCTGCTATAAACTCGCTAATTCGGATTTTGGCTTAAGCCCAATATATGGCTCTATTTTAATGTTTTTTGGTTTAATCCCAATTTTTTTATATGTATGTGTGAGGTAAAATGCAATATGGCGGATTCTAATTTTTATGGTGAAAGTGAAGCTGTCATGATCTTCTTCTTTTTTTTATGTGAAAAAAGAAGAATATGTGCATCTTCTAAAACGTCAAATGATCGTCAATTGATGAAATTCAGCTTAAAACTTTTAATTGCTGAATGTCATCAATTGACGATCATCTGACGTTTTTGAAGATGCACTACGTATACTATAAGTGTATAAAAGTATCAACGTTTGCATGTATTACTTTATTCCCAATTTAAGGTTTATAGTACTCCCAATTTAATCTAAAATCGGATTATTTTTGCTCGTATAAACTGTTAAAATTTTACAAATTCGTTAAAGCTTAGCCTTACCACATTCGCACAAATTTAATTTTAAATTCTACATAACATTTTAAAAACGTTTCATATTTTATTTCTTTTCCTTAAAATCAGATTATTTGAAATTTTATAATTTTTCTATTTTCAATTAAAAATAAAACTATGAAAAATATTTGTAAAATATTAAAGAAACTGAATTAAAAAAAAAAAAAAAAATTTTTTCTAGAAAATTCAAATTCCACCAATATTAATCTGGTAATGATGATATCAACTTAATATGGTAAAAATTGTATTGTAAAACTCAAAAGAGAAAAAAAAATGGTGTGTCAGTAATCATGATGTTCGTGTGTTTGTTTTTATTGTGATAAATCTCATCTTTTTAGTATTAAATAAGGATATATTATAATTTATTTTTTAAATTTTAAAATTAAAAAAAATAAAGTTTAAATTAAATATTGATAAGAAGGAAATTTAATTCTCATTAAGGAAGTCATTGAGTGTTTTTTTTTTTTTTTTTTTTTTTTTTTTTCTGAGTTGTGTGAATGGAAAAAGAATTTAGTTTTTATTTTTCTTTCTATCTATTTCTATTTTAATTTAATTTTTATTTAATTTCATACTGCCTAAGCTAAATATAAAAGTCAAATTATAACAAAAATTTTGTAAAAAAAAAAAAAAATGTGAATATCAGTTTCGAGTGAGATTATTATATTTTTTTAATTTTTGGTATTATATTTTACTTGAAAAATCTACATTGGAATAAAAATTGAAAAATTGTGTTATAATTATAATATAAAAAAAAAAAAAGAAATTACAAAGTACACACAACATACCATACATTTATATATTATGTACTCTACATTAATTATATTATATACATACATACATATATTATAAACATCCAACATATGTATATCTAATACAGAAAAAAAATTTATCTACATATAGAAGAAAAAAAAAAAAGATTTTGTAACAAGAAATAAAAACCACATAATAATAATAATAATAATAAGGAAGTAATCAAGAAAAAATGCACATCACACATTTTTTATTATTCTAATAATGGTCATTTTGTCATCATATAATATTTGTTATCATAACTTTAATTGTCAATACAATTCAAATAGAACGGTTATAAAAATTTAAATAAAAGCAAAAAAAAAAAAAAATCAAAATAAAAAAACAAAAAAATATCAAACCAAAAGAAAAAAGCGAATGGAAACCTAACCTTAAAACCACTAACAAAAGAAATAATAAATATCATGAAGGGAAGAGGAATCCAATACACAAATTAGACCTTAGCAACAACAATTTTTCTTGAACGAAATATCAAAAAAATAATTTAAAAAAAAAAAAAAAAAAAAAAAAAGTAAGTACCTACCTAAAATACAAAAACCATTTTAAAAAAAAAATTTTTTTGTATGTAATATAAATATTTTTTTTTCTGTTTTTTTTTTTTTCTAAATAATTAATTTACAGTTTTATCAAAGAAATACATGTACGTAAAAAAACAATAAATATCAACAAAAATCTATTATTGTAATATTCTAAAAATTGTTTATATCTTATGAAATCACATAATAAAGTGCAAATATAACAAAAAAAAAAAAAAAAAAAAATCAAACATTTTTAATTGTTAAAATGTGGTTTTTCACATATGATTATCATAAAAATGATGCATCAATACCTCAACAATTATTATTACAATTACTACGGATGATCATTATTATTATTATTACTAATCATTTACGGATTATGAATCATCATCATTGTACTTTAATGGTATCATGATAAGTAAATATGTAAACTGAATGAAAAAGAAAATAATGTATTACTAATAAATTCGAATTAAATAGTTAAAAAAAAAAATAAAAATAAAAATAAGCGAATAAGAAAAAATAAAAAAAATAAAAATAAATGACAAAAAGAAAGGGAAAAAAAGGATAAAAACGTGAGAAAAAATATAAATATAAATTTGTTGTATTATTTAATTAATTAGGTATACATATAAGAAAATTAAAAATTGTAGTTTATTATTTAAAATAAATATAAAAATATTAAGAATACACGAAGGATTCGAAGGAATACAAAATTTATCATAATTATATACATATTATGTATTGTTTAAAATCGTTTTATCAATTAATTATATTTATTGTACATGAAATTTGCATTCAATTAATTTTTTTTTTTTTTAATGATATCGAAATCATTAATTAAATTGTAGAAAAGGCAAAGGTAAAAAAATTTTATAAAGTTCGTTAATTTTGAATAGAAAATCGGATTGTTGTTTAACAAATAAACAAAAATTTCTAACAGAGATAAAAAAAAAATGAAAAAAGACGTATCGTATTTGTAGAATTTAAGCAAAAGTTATTTAAAAAAGAAAAGAAAAAAAACTAAGTAATTCTCATTAAAATTTCGAAGACGATAAAATAAATATTTGAAAAAAAAGAAGAAAAAAGAAGGTATTTTTTAAACTACAGTATAGAATCTTTCGAAAAAATAACAAAAATTGTTAAAATATAAATAAAAATTCTTAAATTTTATGATTACTGCAACAGTAACAACAACAACAACAACAAAATTAAAATTATTATCATTAATAAATTTATTAAATTGTATGTTACGATCTAAATGTATTCATAATTTAACGTTAAATAATAATAATAATAATTGTAATAAAAATTTAAAATTATTACAATATAATTCAATTATTATTATTAAATATTATTATCAAAGGAAAAGTAAGAAAAAAAATAATTATTAATTACACAAAATAATATAGAGAAGAAGAAAAATACAAAAATAACTATTTTCTGGTGAAATTCAATAAAGACAACAACAATTTTTTGATGTAAAAATTAACATTTTACAATATACTTATAAGAAATAAAAATAATTACTGAGAAAAAAATAGAGCGTCGTTCTAACGAGTTTCATTTAAATAACACAAACATTATAAATCCAGAGAAAAAAAAAAGAATTAAAATTAACTAATTTAATAAAATAGATACAATATAGGTAGATCACAAACTATCTTATCTCTATTCAAGTGTTCTATTATTATGTATTTTTTTCTATTCCATTATAATACTCTTAAAAATCTAACATTAATTTAAAAAAATAAAAAATAAATAAATAAATAAAGATAAGCGTTGTTATAGTTATAAAAAATTAAAAAAAAAAAAAAGTAATAATAATAATCAATAGTATTATTCAATAATTGAAAAAAAAAACACACAATATAATAGATTTAATAATATTATATTAATAATGTCATCTGTGATCTATACTTTATACGGTTTTGCAATATTCTTCTTTATCTTTTGGTGTGGTAAATGGTTACTTCATATTCTTGCTATTAGTTATGGGTAAGCTCTATTAAAAAACCCAAAAAAAAAAAAAAAATCTATTCAAATTTATTAAATTAATAAACATTTTTCTTTTTTTATTTATTTATTTTTTTTTTTACAGTAAATATAAATTGCATAAAAAAATATGTAATTTACCACGTGAAATTCCATTACCTGGTGTTTCAATATTAAAACCATTAATGGGTATTGATCCAAATCTTTCACATAATTTAGAAACCTTTTTTACAATGAATTATCCAATGGTAAGTAATTTAAATAAATAATAATACATACAAATTTATAGTAAGGCTGCGTTTCAATATTCAACATAACAACCATCACCGCGAATTCATTAAAAGTGTTATATTTATCATCATTGTTTTGCAACCATGAATTTTATTAGGTTTGTAATTAGGATATCCTTTTAATACACTTTTGTTAGTGCAGCGCTGACGTATGATTGGAGGATATGCAGTGTGTGTGTGTGTGTGTGTGTGTGTGTGTGTGTGTGTGTGTGTGTGTGTGTGTGTGTGTGTGTGTGTGTGTGTGTGTGTGTGTGGATAAAAAGAATCGATGGATTGGATGCTCAACTTAAAAGAGAGGGAATACATGAGAATCATGAGATGGATTGAGCATTTAACAACTTGAGAGATTGACCATATTTTAATGTACGATCAAAATATGGTTTCAACAATAAAAATACAACCTGCACTGCAACCAAGGTGTATTCACCACATGTTATGGTGTTCTCAAAAATATTGAATTCTGAAACGCAGCTCTTCTTTTCGTTTTCTTTTGTTAATTTTTTTTTATCTGTATTCCTTTCTTTCAGTATGAATTATTATTTTGCATAGAAGATAAAAATGATCCAGCAATTAATATTGTTAAAAAATTACTTGATAAATATCCTCAAATTGATGCTCAATTATTTATTGGTGGATCGAATGTTGGTGTTAATCCAAAAATAAATAATATGAATCCTGGTTATGAAGCTGCCAAATATGAATTAATTATGATATCTGATAGTGGAATAAAAAGTAAGAGTGGAGAGAAAAACAGTTTTTTTATTTTTAAATTTTATAACTTTTTTTTAATATTAATTACAATTTGTCGTTATTATTAGTGAAAGAAGATACATTATTAGATATGGTAGAAACCATGACAGATGAAGTTGGATTAGTACATCAAATGCCATTTACATGTGATCGTGATGGTTTTGCTGCAACATTTGAAAAGGTAATGTGTGTATACACGTACATTCAATAAATATTTTTAAAAATTTTCTGTAATCTAATATGTTTTGTTTTTATTTTCGTCTTTCAGATATTTTTTGGTACCGTACAATCACGTATTTATTTATCAGCTGATTTATTAAATATAAATTGTCATACAGGAATGTCATGTTTATTACGTAAAAATGTTATTGATAAATTAGGTGGTTTACGTTCATTTGGTTGTTATTTAGCTGAAGATTTTTTTATTGCAAAAGCAATGACTGATCATGGATGGAAAATGAAAATAAGTAGTCAAC
Source organism: Bombylius major (assembly GCA_932526495.1). Lineage (NCBI taxonomy): Eukaryota > Metazoa > Arthropoda > Insecta > Diptera > Bombyliidae > Bombylius > Bombylius major. Next base: position 29,625,973 of record OW052046.1, on the reverse strand, counting down.
CAGCATGGCAAAATTCTGGTATATGTGATATAACAAGTTTTCAAGCACGTTTAACACGTTGGGCTAAATTACGTGTTGCAATGGTACCAACTATGATATTATTAGAACCATTATCTGAATGTTTTATTGTTGGTGCATTTGCATCATGGGCTGTATCATTATTATTTAATTGGGATTCATTGGTATTTTATTTAATTCATATACTTTGTTGGTTCCTATCTGACTGGTTATTGTTATCTATTGTTCAAGTATGTTTTAATTTATTAGTTACAATTTTCAAGTTTCACAAAAAACAAAAAAAAAACTGAATTTTTCTATGGACTTTCTTAGAGTTTAGATTTCGTTTTAAATTTTCTTGTGAAACTTGAAACATGAAAGAAAAAATACGAATATCTTTTATTTATCTTTTTTTTCTTTTTCTTTTTTTTTCAATTTTTTTTGTTAGAATGGATCATTACCTTTCAACAAATTCGATTTTGTTGTTGGATGGTTATTTCGTGAATTAAGTGGACCATATTTATTTTTACATGCCTTATGGGATCCAGCAATAAGATGGAGAACACGTGTTTATAAATTAGAATGGGGTGGAGTAGCATATGAATTATCATCATCATCATCAGTATCATCAGTATCATCGATATCATCATCAACATCAAAATCTTCATCTTCAATACCATCAGTATCATTACCACAATCATTAGTATCATTATCACAATCAGCATCATCATCATTATTACCATTATCATCATCAACAATTATAGTACCGTTATCTTCAACTAAAGATAATATATCATAGCACTTAAGTAAATAGCATATAAAATTCTCATTAAATTTTTTCAGTTTTACAATAATTTTCTAAAAAAAAAAAAAAAAACAAAACAAAAAAAAAAAAAGAACAAAACTCATTATGTATATTTTTTTTTGTTCTATATTTATTTATTAAAAAAAAACAACCTCATTTAATTCCAATAGAATTTAAGCTAAAAAAAAAAAAAACTATCACGTGTGAAGAATTTCTTTTTTTTTTTTTTTATCTATATATAAAATATCTTATTTCTGTGAATTGTTATTTGGATTTATTAAATTAGTAGTGTCTCATTTATTTTTTTATTATTTAAGAAAAGAAAAAAATTAAAATAAAAAACAAGAATAGCCTAAATTATATTGTTTTTTTTTTTTTTAATTTTTTATTTGAAAAAAATTTGACCAAGAGCAGAGATTTTGTTCTAAAGTTTTTAAGAATTTTTTATTTGAAGGCATAAAGTAATAAAAAGAAAAATGTTATTAAATGAAATTTATATAGTATATATATATGTATATACATATATGTAATATGAACGTAAAATTAAATAAAACAAAAAAATGTGAACATAAATTTAAGAAGAAAAAAAAAACATTAATTGTAAGAAGCAATATTATAAAAGAAAAGAATGAAGCAAAGAAATTAAAGTTTAAAAAAAAAAAGAAAATGTGAAAGAGAAATGCTATGCATTATTAAAAAAGAAATTAAACAAAAATTATAAATCATCGCAAATAATTCCAAAATATACATTGTACACTAAAAAAAAAAAATGAAATTATAATTAACTTCATGGATCAATATTAAATTTTCCTTTTTTTTGTTTTATTTGTTTTTTCTTTCTTATTTGTTTATAAAATTTTTGATTATGAAATTGTTTATAAAAAATTTAAAAAAATAAATAAATTGAATATAATAAAAAAGAAGCACTCAGTCTTTGATTTCAAGAATGCTTTAAATTTCGTACGAAAAAAAAAAAAAAGAAAAAAGATCAATTATTGAAAAAATAAACAAAGACTTTGCGTTTCAATATTCAACATGTTGCACCAAAACATCACTTTGATGTTTCACAACCAAGAAAGGTGTGTTAAGTCAAAAAGACAATTTGACTACCTTGTCTCAAGTAAAATTTAGTAAAGGCTGGGCAACTACAGAGAGGTTAGTTACTCTGTTGTGACTAAACTTTTACTACAAAGAGAATTGTTGTTGTTAATTTTTGTTTGTTTGTATTATCTTGCACTTTATCAAATAGTCTAGATCGTCAATGTTTTCAGAAAAAATTTGAAGAATCCTTCAAGTTTTCTTATAAACTTATTGTTGTTTGTGTGGCTGGGGGGAATACAGAAACACACGAGCACTCAGACAGGATAGTACATTGTACTCAGCACCCCGTCTATAGTAAAATATTCTTGTTTTTCTAATAAACGAGTCACAAAAGGATTCTGTCTAGGAGTTGAGAAAGATGTCGTCCATTCTCATTGCATCAGAATTCCATACGCAACGCAACCTTATCCTAGAGAAGGCTAGGCAACAGCAGAGATGATTCTCTGTTGCTTCCGCCACCTCCAAGCATACCTTGCACGTTGGATTTGGATATCAGACAACTTTTATGCTGTGTGTTATGCTCCGTGATGAGTCCAACGAGAGTCAGACAGACTCTCCTTTACTAAGGCTTAGGAGAAATCTAGACGTCCTTTTCTCAGTCTTTTTCAGAAAGCGTTTCGTACCACTGCAACCAGTTAGAGCGAGCAACCTTTCCGCATGGTGTGAATGATCCATCCACTGAATCACTGATCGAGGTGCAATTGATATGAAATTTTGTTTCAGGTAAAAAAATCTTGTGATAAAAGAAGTGAATGCCCTAAAAAGAAATTCAAGTATGAATATTATTAAGAATTCTTTAGCTGGATTAGAAGTTGGATTATTTTACAAATCTCCAGTTTCCAATTTCGTTTTTAGCAGCAATGAATCGCACTTTTCATAAATATACAGGCCTTTTTCACGAATTCATATTTGCGTACATATGCATACGCATGCTATACACGATTTCATATTTGCATCAGATTGTGCACGCAAATATGAATTCGTGAAAAAAAGCCACAACTTCATATTTTTACGAACCCAAAAAGAAAGAAGCATTGATTTTAATTAAAGCGTCCGAAGCAATTGCACCATTTGCTTCTTTGCTATTGCTGGTCCTGGCCAAAACAGAAATATTTTATCCAATTGAAATTGATAAATTTTTATTGAGCATCAAATTTGAAGTATATACTTATCAGTCAACGATAAAAAAATAAAAATTCAGATGAATTTTCATAATTTATTCTTACATGAAAAAAAAAAACAAAATTGTAATTCATAAATGGTTTAGTAATTTATTAAAAACTATTTGCTTAAAACTAAAAAAAACTAAAAAACGAATTTTCTTTTTCTTCAAAACTTGTTTTCATTTTTTTTTTCTTGTAATTTTAAGTATTAAAAAATTATTTTGTATTAAGAGGGAACAAATGAATGGGTACAATACTTTGAACAAAGATTGGCAGACCAGTTTTCATCTGTGTATGTTTTTTTTTGCATTATAAATTTTCTTTAATTGATTAAAGTAAATCTCCTCTTAATATAAATTTAAATTAATTTATTTTGTATAATTTGGATTTTTATGTAAAATAACAAATCCTTCCATAATTGGTGTTAATGAAATATATTCTTCAGTTGCTAATTCAGCTCTTTCACCCATTGCCAAAAGTACAGGTGTTGTATGAGTTTGAAAACCAGTTATTGTTTTTGGTTTACCGGCTTGTCCAACAACATCAACAGCCATACCAACACGAACTGGAACTTGTAATTGATTTAAACTTTCATCGAATGTAATTAACATTCTTGGTTGCATAGCTGGAACAATTGTATAAAGAAGATAATGTGATCTTCCAAGGATGACTGTGTAATGAAAAATAAAACAAAAACACACATACATTAAAAAATAAATTTTTAAATAATAAATTTAAAAAAACAAAAAACTTACTATTTTTAACATCCAAAAATGATACTAAGGTTGCCATTAATCCAGCAACAGCAACTGGATTCATTAACTGACGATCACTATGATATGGACTCAATGTTAATGTACCTTTTCCAAGATGTGTTAGACCTTGGGCAATTCGTACCATGAATAAATTATTTGGATCTTTAGCATGATATTGTGCTAACTGACGTAACATTGCTGCTAAACGTGCATTATTTGTTCCGGCACCAACAAGACCCATAGCAAAGATTGCATTATGTGCAACTTCTACATCACTATCATGTGAAAATTTACTTAATGTATCAAGAATATTCAATTTTGGATTTGATACTGAGATAAGACCCAATGCTAATGGTACAGCACGACGAATGCATGGTTCACAGTATCTTAATAAATTACCAAATGATCTAAATGCCATTTCAGCGCCAATCTCTTCACCCATTGCAATAAGAGCAATACCTAAAACAGCGATAGATTGTGTCGCTGATAAATCTTTATCCTTATCGGATTTCTCTTTTTGTTGTGATTGTTGCGGTTGTGATCCAGTTGATGAAGTCGATGGAGTGGTCGATGATGAGGATGAAGATGATGAGGAGGATGATGATGAGGATGTTGATGACGATGAAGATGATGAGGAAGCTGCTGGTGATTGCGACTTAGATGATTTATCTTCAGATTCTGATGATGCTGGTTCATAATGCTCAGAACAAATGTGTAATAAATGCTGAATCTTTAATACATTTCCAGTGCCTGCATAAGCGCATATTTCTACCATAGTAGTGGCCATTGAATTGTATGGTTCATCAAGTACTTCTAAAGTAACAATTACTGCTTCGGCAGCTTCTTGACGTCCCAAGTATAACAGACCTAATCCCAAAATTAGAAAACGTGTGTATGTATCCTTTAATTCACTCTCGCTTCGTCCCAATATTGTATGCAAAAGGATTTCACTAACTTCAGCATTACATGATCCGACCGCAATTAAACCTAAACTTAATGCTGCAATACCAAGAATTTCTGTACTTGCATTATTTTTCTTTTCTGTATTGAAAATTGTTCGTAATGAATCAATTACAATTGATCGATTAGAACCGGCATATGCAATTCCAAGTCCAAGAATTGCTCCAATACGCATAGAAGTATTCTGATGATGAATGTAATCTGATAATAATGCATGTGCTGGATCAACTTCATTACGAATGCCACAATTAACGATACCGCATGCCAATAAAGCTCCAGATTTAATATGATCTTCAGTTGAATACAAATATTTATCAATTGATGTTAGACCACCATCAACATCCCAAAGTAATATTAATCCAAGTGATGCTGTTGCACTCAACATACCATGCTCTTTATTTTTGTACAACCATTTATTACCATCCTCTGTTAACAATTTATCAACACCAAATCCGGCATTGACAAAACCATTAACAAAACTTGCAGCTAAGTTCTGACGTGCAGAATCAACTTGAGTTGAAGCGAATGGTGTTCTTGTATTATCTAAATGTGATTTATAAACATCTTCTGGAGTTTTTGGTTCCATTATATCTAACTCACGTGCCAAATTCAAAAAATAATTGTTCAAATGTGCATTAGACATAATCTCCATTAAATCATCATAATCAGTTGTTGTTTCACGTAATTCTAAACATATTTGTTGTCTTGCTAACATAAATGCAAGTTGCTTTTGAATTGCAGCATCTTTTGGTTCAGTAAATATTTTCTCAATAACTTCCATATTATTTAATTTTAAAGCCAATCTCATTGCATTAGTATAACGATTGAATCTTCTTGATAAACTTAATGCAACTTCAAGAATAGTAACATCTTCTGGTTCTGGAACATATGGTACACAACTTTGTAAATATAAACATACTCTTGGATATGCACTTTCATCAACATAATCTGCTAATAAATCAAGTTTTTCAATTTCCATTAAAAGATCACATGCATCTGCTTCAGCATTATGTTCCATATTATATGGTATTATTTGTTTAACAAGATCAATTAAACGATTACGAAATGTACCAGATGTTTCTGGCCAATGTACTGATATTTCACCAGCTAAATGTCTAACATATTCATGTCCCCAATCACCAATTTTTTGATTTTGATCACACAAAAAACGATAAACTAAACATTCTTTACCACTACCCATTGTCATTGCTAATACTGATATTATATCAGCACATGCTTGACGTGTCTCCTGATCAGGCATTTTCTTATAAACTTCTTTCATTGCTTCATAATGTGGACGCATAAATTTCAATGGTTTTGGTACTGATGTCATACTTGTTGTTGATGCACGTATTAATTTTCTCATTGTTTCCAATGCTGGCATATAAAGTTCTTTATTCGTTTCTTGTAAACGTTCAACTAGCATTGCTAATTCATCTTGTAATTGTTGATCCTCATCAGACTTCATTCGAGACAAAGAAAAAAAAAAACAAAGTAATAAAAGAATTAACAAATTAACTATTTAAAATCCATTATAAATATCTTCATAAATATTTTCTACATAAAATTCATTTACCATATCATGTTGCTGTTGTTCTTCCTTTTTATTATCTTTGTCAACTTCAACATCCTTTTCTTCATCTTTTTGAATTTCATCATTTTTACTTAAAATATCACTCATTTTTTTAATTTCGTATTATTTATTTTCTTAATGGAAATTTTATTAAATTTTTACTTAAAGAAAAATAATATACCGCAAATTTTATTTAAAATAAAGAACTAGGAAAAACAAATGATGTAAATTACTTTTTTTTATGAAAATTTCTAAGGTTATGTGATTTTAAAATTTAACAAACAGCAAATCATCACCATCTAGCCATCTAGTCTACAATGCCTTATAGCACTTTTCATCTAAAATGGACAATTTGAGAGTGTTGAACTTTTTTTGACCTCATGTCTAAAATTTTTGTTTAAAACTTCAACAGTTTTGTTTTTTTTAAAAGAAAATTAGGGTAATTAAGGTTTTTTATATTAAAAAAATTGAAAAATATGTAGAAAATATTGAAAAATGTTGCATATTTTATTACTAACAGATGGCGTTTTCTTCTTGTTGAATAACAAAAACTGTAAATTCTAAAGCTAAGTATGCTAATCAAAAGTAAGGCTGTTAAAAAATTCCAAAAAATTATTTCTTAAATTTCAAGAAATTTGGACAACCATGTGTTCGAGTCTACTAAACGTCAACAATTTTCTTATTTAAAGTAATACATATTTGTGTAAAAAATATATTTATTTGTGCTGAAATTTGATTTTTATTATACTGAATATAAATAAAATGAGGTATTGTAGAAAATAAAGTTGAATTTTAAAAAATATTAAAAAAGAGGGATACAACATGAAACTGTCAAAAACAAAAACAGTCAAAATTTCTTTCAGAAAAAACTATCTGGAACATTTTTTCTTAAGTAAAGTTTGACGTTTTGCACACAACGAATTCTTTTGACCAACTCTTAAATTATTTGTTTTTCTGAACATCAGCATACGGCCTAGAGAAAGAAACAAATAAAATTTTCTTAAACCAGTAATTTACTGTTTTCTGTAGCGTTTTTTAACATAGTTTTAGATAGGGTAAATATTTCTTGACCACCGTACTTTAGATTAGCATACTTAGACGCGTTTAAAATGGTTTTCGATCCGATTTGAAGATTTCTAATTTTAATTTCAATACGTTGGACTCTCGATATTTATTATAGGTTGAAAATCGATTTTTTTTATTCAAAAACATTTCAAAGGATTTGTTTTGTAATTCAAAATTCATATATATATTTATTAAATAATTTAACCAAAACATAATACATACATACATATGTATATTTACTTTTTTATGGTCTTATTTTCATTTTGAAAGATTTCAGCTAAAAGAGACTAAATATCTTCAGCCATGTCAAAGCGAATCTTTATTACATTCTCATTTACATGTAAATGATGTAATATAATTTTTTGCTGTCCCTTTTTTTTATATTCGTTCCGTTTTTTTTATACATATAAGGCTTTTTCGCGTATGCTAAATTTTTTGTGTTAATTTAATAAAACTAATTTTAATTTCTTCTCAAAATAGATTAATTGAAAACCAAAAATCGATTCATAAATCATATTATTAAAAATCACATGATAGCTCTCTCCTTCTTCTATAAAATCTAATCCAATCCAACCAGCACACTCCGAGAAAATCGATTGCATAACAAAAAAAAGAAATTTAAAAAAAAAACAAATTTTAAATCACACAATTTTTGTTTTTGTTTTATTTTGCAGTGTTGGTACGGTTCAAATAAATAATCAAGTAATCATGGAATAATAAGTCAAGGGTTACTTGCAGTTAGTATTATTAGTTAGCTTAGCCCTTTGCTATTATATTTATATTTATAATCAATAAATTGTTCGTTATACATATATATTTTCTTTTTATATTTTTTTTTTTTTCTTAATTCAATAAGTGATTTTAAGGGTTAATTTCAGAAACCATCGAACCGAATCCTGATAATTCTAATTAACAATTTTCAATTTAAAAAATAATTAATATTTCGTAAATTTTAAATAATGGGTGCAAAGCAATCTGGAACAAGAAGTGTTAGTATGGAAAATAATTCGCCAATAATTGATGTATCTGAAGCGGTTGCACAACGTCTTAAAAATGGTATAAAAGGTAAAATATAACCTATACGCAGAGAAAAAAAAATTTTTTTTTTGTGTTGTATATTTTGTGAGACTCATTATTATGCAATATGTATTTTTATTTGAATTTTATAGGCTAAATTTAAATGACATGTTTTCTTTTTTCATTTATTTTTTAAATACTATAGCTGAAGCTGTTATGCGTCAAGAGCAACAACAACAACAACAAAAACAACAATCATCGTCAACAGAACAACAACAAGTTACTGCTGCTCCTCCGGCTAAAAAACCAGATAAAATACCGACAGTAACAAAATCTAGTACTCCAAGTTCTTATACAAATCCAATGCCATATCCACCAACTGTTATTTTTGGTGAACCAACAATAACAGCAATGGAAGTTCAACGTCAAAAAGAGATTGAATTAAAAAAGAATGATGAATATTGGCGTAATAAATTATCTCAATTAGAACAAACATTAAATAAAACGAATTCAATTATGGAAGCTGAATATTCAACTGCAATAGAAAATGTACGTAAAAAATTTCATAATGCACCACCAATACATCAATTACCACCATGCCAAGATTTAAAGGCTCAATTGATTGCATGCTATCGTGCTAATCGTGGTGAAAGTCTTAAATGTTCCCATGAAGTAGCCGCCTTTATTAATTGTGTTAACGTAAATCGTGTACTAAAATTAGATAGTATACCAACACTAATTCCAGTTAAATAAAATTGGAATTTAATAAAAAAAAAAAAAAAAAATTTAAACAAAAAATCGAAAGAAGTCAAAATTTACTTTAGAAAAATGAGAAAAAAAAAAAAGATTAAAACTAAACGAAAATGAATTTTTCGAAATAAAAAATTGTTTGTTGTAATTTACTAGAAATTGTATTTCATTATTTTTGTGACTGTTTTTAATGAGACAAGAATTTATCTTATTAAATTTATTAAATTGTCAATAATAAATTAACTAGAAAAAAAAAAGAAAAAAGATTTTAAAGTCTCAAGTAAAGCAAGAACAGCACTTTGAAAAGGCTATCATCACACTTTGATAATTTAAATTGTGTATTCAATTTAACGTACCATCTTTTAATTGAATAAACTAAAGATTTAGATAACAGTTACGAAAATAATGAAAAAATATTTAATACATGAATAAAAAAAAATTAAAAATCAATAAAATTTTTTTTTATTTTCTTCAACACGGTGCTAAATATAAATTCAATCTCACCACTTGTGAAAATTGATTAAAAATAGATAGTATTCAAAATTTTTTCTTTTGAAACATAGTTACTTATGCGATTTTATGTGTCACTATTTTTCAAAGGGATTTCACAATATCCTTTCGAAATTCGCTCGAAAGGAATGATCTTATTTCGACCCCACCCTTTTTTTTCTCCACTTTTTATGAATATCAGAAATAGAAGCAATCATAAATTATGCTTCTCAAAATGCCGGATACAAATCAAAGTTGCAAAAATTCATCAATGGGTTTAAACTTGACAACAACGTTCACTTCAGAGATTAGATCTATCTATGCCGCATTTTTCAATATTTTTTCCTTTAATTTTTTTTTCACATTCACATTTATTTACATTTACATTTCCTTCACATTTATTAGCTTAATACATTAAAATACAGAATTATAATTCATTTTAATAATATTTATGTAGTATATCAATGAAAATGAAAAATCATAATAATTAATAAAATAAAATCGAATAATAAAAATGCTAGAAAGAAATGAATTTTAAATAAGGATGAGCAGATTAGTGGAGCTAAATCTTAAGAATTAGTTAGTTAAACCATAATAAATAAGTATTCAATGCTATTCAACTCTAAGATCTATAGCTTTGATTTACTAAGAAATTAACATACTCCATATTTTATCAGGCAATTTGTTAAAAATAAGTTGAGCAATATTTGAATAAAAACGTTTTAGAATCTCTGAACGTGTCAAAAGAACCGTAGCAATAATATGCTGTATCTTAATAAAGTAGCCATTGACACCTTTAAAAGACCACGAACGAATTGCTCTTCATAACAACAAAAATTTTTAAAATTTTAAGCGCAACAGAAGGGGATGTTAAGCAATCTGAATAATGGCAGCAATAGTACACGTTTATTTTTGCATAGGATTCCTCTAACTTTGACCTTTTGTGTAATTGGTAGTGATTTTAGGTGAACTGAATAGGCATTCGCATAGCATATACCATATTCTCTAAGTCCTATTGCACAAATGAGAAATATAACATGCGCAAGATATCTTTAGGACATTTAGAGCGCATATTAGGTAAAATTTTCTCAAGAATGTGTACAGAAATTTTTTTTTACGTTCCTAGTATGAGAATTCCATTTAAGTTTGCTGCCAATAGTAAGTCCAAAATATTTGAATTTTTGAACGCATTCAATAGGAAAACAGCAAGTAGCATAACCACAATTACTACCAGTACATCTATGATATTAATTTATGTATGTATTTGGTATTTGAATGTTTTCAAAAGTTACTGCTGCACTGTAAACAATAGACGACAATATCATCCGTAAAAACAAATTTTTGACCTGTAAGATTAAATAAACAAAAAGAATTTAAGTAAATTAAAAAAAGTAAGAGGATCTAGCACTGACAATTGGGTAATACTCCAAATTGAAAATTTAAAAAATTAAATTATAAAGAAAAAAAAAGCAAAAAAATTTAATGAAAAAAAAATCTTATTAATATGTATATGTAATTATTTTGTGTATAATATTTATGTACAGTTTATTACTATTCATTAACTTTTTTTTTTTTTAATTTAATTCTAATTGAATATATTGTATTTACAATATTTTCAGTTAATTGAATTTACTTGTATATTTTTTTTTATATTTATTATTATTATTTTTTTTTTTTTGCGTTATAATTATATTGCAAGAAAAAAAAATTACACATAAGAGAATACCAACATTAAATTAATCTTATTATTTTTTTTTTAAATTTAAAACATCATTTTACAAATGTATGATTGGGTTTTGTTTTAATTATTTTTAAAATTCCTCCTTTTTTTTTTTTGTTTTTTTTTTTTGTTTATTTATTTTAATAAACATTATTATTATTAAATATTATTTTTTTAATAATTTTTTTTTTGTTTCTTTTTTTTCTTATTTATTTTATTTGTTTTTTTTATATTTTCATTAATAAAATTTTTATTATCATTTTTATATTTTAATTTAGATTTTGATGATGATGATGATAATGATTGTTTTTTATCAATTGATTTATTTTTAATTTTAGTTTTTTTATTTTTTGTTTTATTTTTAGTTTTATGATGATTATTCATTAACTGCTAATTAGCTTTATTTTTCTTTTTACGTTTACGTTTCTTATCAGCACCATGAGCTTCTTGTTTCTTAGCTATACAAACACGACAATACCAATCTTCATTATCATCTGGTGGTACTTGTATTCCAACACACACCCTAAAATGAAACACAATAATAAAACAAAAACAAAATTTAAAGTACAAATTAAATATTTCTAAATTTTTATAGTTGTTATTTTTATTAGAGTACGGTACACAAAAACTGTCCTTTCAACGTGACATAAGCAAAAATTTATTTATATAAATGTATATTCATATCTATTTAACAATAGTGGTAATCGAAAGTAATTTTATAATATAATTATGTTTTATTGTTCAATAGTAAAGATTCCAATGTTATAAGTAAACAAGAATCTCGAATATGGAACCACTGGTAAAAAAAAAGACGGTAGCCTTGAGGGGACAGTTTTTGTGAGGGCATACTATAGTGAACAGGAATTCATTTTTAATATTATGTATATTTTTTTCTTCACTTTTATAAAAATACATACCAATGGTACCATGCATCACAGCCATCACAACCAATCATTGGTGTACCATCATCAACACGTCCACAAGCTGGACATATCCAAACTTGATTTCCATCAGCATCCTTTTTTTTTTAGTGAAAAATAAAAGTTTTAAAACATTAAAAAAATTAATAACAAACAAAAATCAGTTTCACAATAACAACAAAAAATTTTCTAATTCTCTAAAATAAAAAAATAAAATTATATTTTTATCATCACCTAAAAATAACGGTAAAATACTATAAATTTTTTTTAATAAATTCAATAAAAAAAAATTTATAATAGATTAAATTAATAAATATGTATGTATATTGTATGTATAACATAAGTAGTGCGGTCCATAAGTTTTTAGCCTAGTATAGAAAGAAAAGCAAAAAAAAAAAAAAAGGTATTATTTTTCAATATAAGGACTGTACCGAAATGTTTCGCACGGTTTTGTAATGAGTGTATATTTTTCTAAACTAATTACTGGTTTTCTCCAAGTTATTAGAAAATTTTATTGATCTGTTGTCTGTTCCTATTACAGGTCATTTCTTGTTTTTTTATGCTTGTTTTAAAAAATGAGTTCAAATCGAGAACACATGGAAAATATGGAAAAGTAATATTCACTTATAGCGAAAGAAATGAATACGAATAGGTGGACAGTTAAAAGATAAGAGAAAATTCAAAAATTTCAAAACTTTTCGATATAGTCCTTAGTCTCTCTTAATTTCTACATTTTTCCCATCTATGCCACTATAAAAATACCCTGAATCTTTAGAACTAAAAATTTTCGAAGACAGCCTCTGTTTGATTTCATCATCTATGTAAAATTTTATCTTTAAGGTCCAACTTCAATTTTTAAAACAGAAAATAATCTATAATCTGATTGAGCTAGATCAAGGCTGTAAGAAGGATGATTTCATTCTCTGAAGCCACACTCTCGAACAATTAGCTTTGGAAATCGCAGCTGTATATGGGGTATTTTCGTGAAGCAAACAAAGCAAATTTTTCGGCGTAGCTGCCGCAGTAATTTAGAATAATATGTTGAGTAACCGACTGTATCTCGCTTCTTGAAGACTCTTACTCTTAAAAGTATTCCCTTGCAACCCCAAAATATCATGACCATAACTTTTTTTTTGTGCTTTGGAAGACTTTTGCCTTTTTTAGTACAGGTTTTCCATTTCAATACTACTACATTGAGTCCCTTTTAGACGTTGGATCATAATAAAGAATCATAGTTTCATTCCCCGTCACAATCGATTCAATAACTTTTCTTTGGGTCTGTACAATAAAGTTTGAAAAACTCCTCACAACATTCAGAACGTCGCTGTTTTTGAACTCCATTCAGAAATTGCTTAATTATAACAGCGTCTTTTCATTACTGTCACAACTAAACTGATTATCTCAATATAATGAAATTTCAGTTGAAACTAGTCTCTAACTCATGCATAAAAGAGTTTCGGGAATACCAGCTTTTTAATAAATGAGGCTAAAGAACTTATGAACTGCACTACGTATGTACTTTCATATATGTATATTTTTTTTAAATTTAGTTAAATTATATTTTTCAAAATAGAAATAATGATCAAATTAAATATTATACATATATGTATATATGCATTTTTAGGTGAACTTTTTTTAATTCAAAGAATACAAAAAATTTGTGCAAAGTCTTCTAATAGAAATAAACAAAATATACATATAAATATGTGTTATATAATTTACAGTTATTTTATATGTGTGTAGCAAATTTATTAAGTTGCTAAAAACAAAGAAAAAATAAAAACGATGAATGTGCAATGGTGAATTAATTAATGATTTTCTAGAAAGAAAATATTTACACAAACAAAATAAGCATAGAAAAAAAAATTTATGAAAATAATTTAAAAGAAATAAAAGTTGAATGAATGAAAAGTACATATAAAAAAAATTTTTTTTTAAAAAAAATGGAAAAATGGAAATAACATACAGTTGAATGAATAACACCAATTTTATTTGTTGAATTCTCCGAATGTGATCCAGTTGTTGATGAGATCAAAGTATTTGATGATTGAGTTGTCGATGAATTATGATGATTAGCTGCTGCTACTGCTGATGCATTATGATGATTGCTATTTTTTGGTGGACGACCAGGACCACGATGTGGTGTTGGGTGTGATGGCTGAGGTTGTGCCGCATGATGATGATGATGAGAGGATGTTATTGAAGATGATTGTGGTAACTGGATAGTTGTTATTGCTGTTGGTGTTCCTGATGTTATAGTACTGCTACTGCCACCACCACTGCTAGATACTGTTGTTGAATTAATGATTTCATTGTCGCTGTTTTTATCTTCTATATGATTTTAATTTTTTTTTTTTATGGCGAACATTGGAAAACACAATAAAACAACCAAAATTGGGTAATAATGAGAAGAGAAAGAGAAAAAAAAAAGACAAAAAGCATAAAAGCATAGTTATTTTTTTAATACTCACGCATACGGATGAATTAAAATTATAGTAATTTTTGGAGTTGTTTGATGGATGTAAAGAGGAAGAGGATAATTAATTAATAATGATATTGATTGTACGTTAAAATAGGATGTTCTATGTAGGATATTAGTCTTCGTTTTGTAATTTTTTTTTTTTTTTTCATTATAATCTTCATTTTTTGTTTGGTTTAAATTAGCAAAAAAAAAAAAACATGAAACAACCACCAATTACATTGAAAAAATTATAAAAGGATCATATGATAATGACAATGATATTTAAAATTAAATTATAAAAAAAAAATACGTATAAATATGTATCTAAACCATGACATAAATCATGATGATTATCCTTTTATTGTTTTTGTTTTATTTTATTATTCATTTTCAAGCGTTGGAATGAGAATACGATGCATGATCAAAAAAAAAAAATAAAATAAAAGTAGACATGTATGTGTATAGAAATTTACAGTTTATTGCATTGACCTTTCATTGTTCATTGAATTATTTTTAATATAATTAAAGAAATAATGTAAATGAGAAAGAAATTCATGTACAACATTATGATGAAGAGAAAAAAAAATAATCTCAGGGCCCTATTATGTATTTCGATCGAAATTCGATCGAATCGAACAAATATTCACAATATTTTGTGTCATTCTCAAACAAATTCTAATATATGCTACAAGAATTTTATTTAAAATATCTAGTAGTCTTTGCTTTTCAATGTTTTATTCGATTGCAATCAAAAATTATTTCAATGTCTTTTTTCTAATCGAATAAAATTCTTAAACAAAAATTATAAATCATAGATTACTAGATATTTTAAATAAAATTCTTGTATCATATATTAGCATTTGTTTGAGAATGACACAAAATATTGTGAATATTTGTTCGATTCGATCGAAATACATAATAGGGCCCTCATTCTCTTAAATAACAGTATAACAAAACACTAAACATACATACATACATTTATAAAAATGGTAATTATGTATATGATCAAGAACATTAACAATCAATATTTTATGATTTTAGAAATTAGTTTTTGTTGTTGTGGTTGTAAAATGCATGAAAAAAAAAACCTTATTAAATTTCTTTAAAAGACTTTGCATTTTTTTTTTTTTAAATTTTCCTTTCAGTTGAACAAAAAAGATACTTACAATGTATGAAGATGGTCGATTATATTCTGTGGACGTATCATAGTCATTATTAATAATATTATTATTTGATTTTGAAGTAGAAGAATAATTCCATTGATTTGAATTTGATCGTGATTCTAACGGTAATGAATAATTATTGGTATTACTATTATTTTTGCTATTATTATTATTATTATTATTGCTACTACAACTAATAGTAACGTTTTTATTACGTCCTGAAGAAGACAATGATGATGCAGTAACAATATTACTAACTGCTGCCCGAGATGATGAATAATTTTCAACAACACCAGAATTTATTGAGGAATAAGTAGAAGAATATTGAATATTATTTGAAGATATTTTACTACTATGAAGACGATTATTAGTTAATTGATAATTAATATTATTATGTATATATTCATTTTCACTGCTAATATTTATATTGCTATTATCCAAATTATTTTGATTTGAAGAAGACGAATAATGTTGTTGTTGTTGTTGTTGATGTTGCTGCTGTTGAATCACTGACGATGACGATGATGAAGAAGACGATGACGACGACGATAACGGTGTATCTAATAAAGAATTTTTTTTTGTTGTTGTTTGTTGTTTGTTTTGTTTTTTTTTTTTTTGTTCCAACGTTTATTATGATAATGATGACGTTAAAATGGTTATGATTGAAATATTTAAAATGGTGGTAATGGTATTTAATTTATTTGATTAAAAATTAAAGGAAGACGAAAAAAAATGATCTTTGTAATGAGAAAAAAAAATCACTACAAAATGAATTAACCCTAATTAGCTTTGATTTTTCTGAAATTTGAAGCTCAATTTATTAGATATAAAGATTTTGAGAAAAGGATAAACAATGTATTATATATTAATTTCATTGTTTTATAGGATAAAATAAAGGATTAATCATAATAGGTATAAGTATATGAAATAAACATATACATATTATGTATGTATATGTAAAAGGTGATTATGTGAATTTTTTTGTTTTTATTATTTTTTTGATTTTTTTCAAATATGAATTTTTGTATTTCATTAATTAACTTACTTAGACATTTTTGTTTTGGTGGTCTAGTTACTAATGGTGATATTCTTGCTAGTTCCGGTGATGATTCTCTTCGATCACCTAAACAATAAATATCGTTTAAGAAAAAACAAATAAATGAACAGTAATACATATTTAAGAATCAAGTTATTGGTACATTTTTTTCTTGATATTGTCAAAAACTCACCCTTCAGAGATCTGTAAATAAATAAAAATCAAAAGAAGAAAATTATGAGTATGTATTGGTTTTTTTTTTCTTTTTTTAAATATAAAAACTTACGATTTTCTATCATCGGCGGAATGCTGTGGTGAATTATTTATGCCAAGTTTTAATGTTAATTTTGGAACAGCACCAACTGTAGAACTACATTCTCCTGAATCATTTAATTGTTTACCATCATCACTAGAGTATATTAAAGCACGCTAAATAACGAAAAAAAAAAGTGTGTGTAAATTTTTATTTAAATTAAAAAGAAAAACAAAATTATTTTAATTTTGTTCTTACCATTTTCTCTTTTTTCTTTTCCTTCTTTAGTTTTTTCAATTTTTCTTTATCTTTCTTTTCTTCACGATCCTTTCGTTTTCCAGTTTTTTCTTTGTTTTTTGATTTATCTTTTTTATCTTTTTTCTTTTTAATTTTACCATCTTTACCTTTCTTACCTTTTTTATGTTCTTTATCTTTGCGTTTTTCATGTTTTTCTTCCCGTTCAGATGGATAATCAACATCATTACCACCACTGTTATTAGTATCTCTTTCAGAAAAACGATCTGGTGATGAATATCCATCATCTCTTCCTGCACTGCTTCCACCATCTTTACGATTATCTGTATAATTATCACTATTACTTGCTGAATTTTTGCTACTGTTTAAATTTGTTTCATTACGATGATGATGATGTTTAGAAGATGAATACTGTTTATCATCTGTATCAGATTTTTGTTTTTCATCATCGCTTATTTCAATTGGTGTAGGATCAACAGATGCTTTAATTTTTGGTGATTTCTTATGATGATGATGATGCTGGGAATGACCATCATGATGTTCTGGAACCGATAAATGACGTGACGATGATGATGCGGTATTTCGTGAATCACCAGTTTCATCATATGATGTCGATTTATCACCTCTTTCTTTATCTGACCCTCCTGATGAAGATTTTTGGTTTATTTCTGATGGATATCTTGAAGGTGATAGCTGGAATTTCATAGAATCAGGTACTAATGGTGCAACATTACAATAACCTTTTTCAGCTTCAGCAGGTGGTAATGGTGGTGGAGGTGGTAAAGGCAATTCATCATCATCGTATTTACTGCCACCACCCATTCTTGGTCCTTTTTGAATATTATTGAAATCAAATCTCATCATAGTTGGTAAATATTGTTTAAATGATGGATTATCAGCAGACATTGGCTGCAAGGGAGAAAATAATGATGTACTCGGTATTAAGCCAGGACGTGGTGGGAATGGATAAAATGGAAACATTGGAATAGTTGGAATTGTTGAAAAATTTGGTGGTGGTGGACCATATGGTACTGCTGATGAGTTCCCATCAATTTTTTTGTCTTTGGATGCTGGTGGCGGAGGTGGTGGTAAGAATGGATTATCAGGTGTACGAATATGATTCTCTTGTGGACCCGAAGAAGGTGGCAGAAACATTGACTGCACTGATTTCTTTGAAAAATCTTTCATATTATTTGATAACTGATGTTGTAAATGTTTTTTCATTTCTTTCATTTTTGCTTTATTTTTACGTTCTTTCTTTATTTTTGGAGTTTTATGTGAAACAGGTGTTGGTGATGCTGAAGTTAAGCCAGAAGTAGATCCTGAATATGGAACTGCAGGTGGTGGCATTTTTGCATTATTTTGATGATGATGAAGAACATCTTTTTTAGACATATTTATTGGATTCGAATTTGAAAGGTTTAATGGCATTGATTGTTCTAACTGCTGTTGTTGAGAAGCAGCGGTAGCAGTAACTTGCTGTTCCTTCTTCTTTCTTGGTTTGCGTGGTGTTTGTGATTTTTGTGATGGTATAGGCTGTGGTACTGCTGTTGTACCAAACGCTTCTAAATTTTGTGAGATCGCTGAAGCTGCTTGATGGGGTGATAATTTTGAGTAGTTTGGTAACGACGATGATATTTTTGATATTGACATTGATGATGGATTTTTTTGTTTTGGTTGTTGCTCATCATCTAAACAAAAAACATTGTCACCACGATCACGATTATCAAAATCTGAGGATGATGTTTTTGAATAGTGATGATGTGATTTCATAATTGGTGGTGCCGGTGTAATTGTAGTACCTTCTGGTATGCTTGATAAAATTTGATTATCTGGATAAATATTTGATGACTTGGAATTTTGATGTTGATGATGATGATCTTTTTTAGATGCACCCGATATCTTTTTAAATATGTTCAATTTTTGTTTATCAGGTTCTGTACATAGTTTATCAACTTTATTTGATTTCACATCAAAATCCATAAAAGCTGCTTTTGATGGATGTATTGGTGGATGTAAATGTTGATTATAATGATGATGCTCATTTTTACTAGCTATACCAGTGTTAACATCATTTTTTCTTGATGATACTTTTAAACTAGTTTCATTATTATTAGCTCCACCAGTTGCTGCGACAGCAGTAGAGGGCATTACATTATTGATACAACGTACTGACGCAATGTTGCTGCTACTTGCATGATGATGTTCTTTGTGCTCTTTATGATCCTTATGATCTTTATGATCTTTATACTCTTTATGAATTTTATGCTCTTTATGATCTTTATGGTCTTTATAATCTTTATGCTCTTTATGATCTTTATAATCTTTATGATCCTTATAATCTTTATGATCCCTATGATCCTTATGATCCTTATGATCTTTATTCTCTTTATGATCTTTATTCTCTTTATGATCCTTTTGTTCTTTATGATCCTTTTGTTCTTTGTGATCCTTTTGTTCTTTATGATCCTTTTGTTCTTTATAATGTTTCTTCTCTTTATCTTTCCTTTTCTTAATCATTAATTTTGCTTTATCTGACATATTATGAACATTATTTTGATGACGATGATTATTTACACCAGTCGAAACTTTTGTTCCTAATTGCTGTTTTAATGTTAATAATTTTTCACGTTTCTTTTCCTTTTCAGTTCCACTAGCATTTAATAAAGCAGATTTCTTTTTAATTTTCTTTACAAATTTATTTTCCATACTGCCAACCGGTAATGGTGGTGCTGAACTTGTTGTATTTGGTACATGTGGTGGTGATTTCTTTATTTGTTGTTTCGGAGTTACTGTTTCAGGTAGAACAGGTATTTTTGAATCTGGTAATTTACCTTCACGTGCTGGTGATATATAACCAGATGATGTCATCATAACACTACTTATTTCTCTAGTTGGACGACCTTCTTCTTGATCAAATGCAAATCGTGGCTTCTTTGTAATTGGTCCACCATCACTGCTACTAATAACATCAGCTGGTTTTTTAAATATACCATTCTCATGTGATGAATTATGTATAATTAGACTATCATTACAATTTGCAATCTCTGTATCATTTTGTTCATTATCATCATTAACTGTAAGAAAAATATAAATATAAAAACAAAATTAAATACATTATGTAGATGTATGGAAATATTTAATTTATTACTAAAATTTATACCTTCTTTTTCTGGATATATTGGTGGTAAATGTTCATGAATATGTACTGGTCTTGTTAAAACTTCTTTACTTCCTGGCTTTAAAAAATTTAAATTTGATTCCTTATGTACTGGATATTTTGGTACATCAACTACACAGTTCACTGAATCAACATAATTAATGTATTCTTCAATATCTGGTAAATTAATATTAAGATCACGTAATACAAGACCAATATCATCTAAATTTGGTTCAGTACGTCCATCTGAAGTAAATTTTTTTATTTATTTTTTATTAAGTTCTTTATTTGTAAACGTTATGTATTTTTTTTTTATTGTGTAAAAATCAGATTAATTGAAAGATTTTTAAGTGTATTTGATATGTAGGTAGAATTTTTTTTTCTTTTTTTTTTTTTTTTATGTGAAATAAATTTATACATACATACATATTTATTTAAAAATGTTTCTTATTTTATTTTAATTTTTTTTT
Organism: Bombylius major; assembly: GCA_932526495.1. Lineage (NCBI taxonomy): Eukaryota > Metazoa > Arthropoda > Insecta > Diptera > Bombyliidae > Bombylius > Bombylius major. Next base: position 29,604,860 of record OW052046.1, on the reverse strand, counting down.
AAATAACTTACACAATTCTGTATAACGATATGTTCCCCTTGTAATTTCTTGCAAATATTTATGAAGAATATCAATTAATAATTCTAATGGAGTTGATTGTATTGAATGCCATCCAATTGTTTGGCATATTTGAGCAACAACAACTCGTAATAATTTTTGCGTATATTCACTAGACATGTTACCAGAAATTCTTCTTCTTTTTTTTATAAATATAAAAAAAAAAATTTCTATGAAGAAAAAATTATTTTTCTGTTTCAATTAATACAAAAAAAAAAAATGTCTTAAATCTATAATCAATAAATAATATTATATACAAATTACTTACAGATAATAATCTAAATTAATATTATTATTTTTATTTTATTCTTTAATTCCATTCAAAATCTAAATATGTCCTACCAAAAAATCTATCAACTTTATATATTAACTTTTTAACAATAAAAAAAAGTATACTATATTATTATACTATTTAATTTCTTTAAATATGAGATGCATATTTATTAAACTTTTTAATTTAAAAAAAAAATACACGAAATGTAGGAAATTTTTTTCTATTTTTGCTTCTCTCTGCGACTAATTATGATACGACACACAAGATGAAGAAAATTTCTTGGTTTTTTTTTCTTCTACTATTTTCTTTCTTTTTTTCCCTTGCTTTGTCGATCTCTTTTGTTTTTTAATTAATCATACAATTCACAATAAATAATTACACACTCATTTGTACATTACATACATGATACACTACTATCTTATATACACAAATTTTAGGTTTATATTATTGTTCATCATATGCAAATGACTATCAATCTAGATGTGCCAGAAACAAAAAATTTCATCGAGATGATACAAAAATTTACACATTCAATGAGAAAAAAATATCAAAAGGTCTTTATTTTATTAACAAAATTTATTTTTGTTTTTTACTTTTATAAGTTTAAAGGTTTATTTATTTTGTAATTGCTGTGTATGTGTAATAGATTTTTTTTTTTAGAGTTCTCTCTCTCTGTTCTGTTTGATTTTTGAAAACTTTAAATCTATAGATATACGTACCCATAGACTTCACTTACAGATAGATAAACAGAATGTATAAAATACAGAGTGCGGAAAAAATCATTCACGAATGATAAATATTTTTTACCATTTTTATCATTCACGAATGATATTTAAATTACAAATTCTTAAAACTCATAAAGAATGAAAAATATTTCTGTATACTAATTTTTTTCATTCACGAATGTAAAGAAAAATTTCTTTCCATATCGTTCCTTCTCACGAATGAAAAAGAATAGAAACGAATAGAAATGAAAAATTCTTTATGTATTCTTTCTATCCTCTTTCTTAGAATTTACAACAACAAAAATGCATGTGTGTAAGTATCTTTTCTTCTGCGCATATTTTTCTAGTATATAATACGATTTGGTATCTTTTTTAAATCGAGCTATACCAATTCTTATCACGAATTTATCACTTGTGATAAATATCACGAATGATAATTATTTTTGATTCTAAATTTTTTTTATGCTCACTCAAGAATGAAAAGAAACGATATTGAGAACAAAATTATAAAGATCATGAGTGAGTAAAAAATAAAATTTTTTTTTTTTTTTTATCATTCGTGAGTGAAAAGAATTTTTTTCATTCTTCCTACTCTGATAAAATATAAAGAAAATGTTGACAGTATATCGGCTATCCGAAATCCGTCTTCTTCAGTTTCAATAAACCGGTTTTTTAGATAGAAATTTTGTTGACAAGAAATTTCTGTCTTCACTGATCATCAAACAAATACATATAAAGTTTACTATATATGTTAAACATAACACTACCACCATACCACTACGATAGCTCATGTTCTACACGTATATGATTGACGCAAAGTAAAGAAGACTACTGTAGTATAATCTCGAAGACAGAAAGAATGAAGACAAATTAATTCGTTAATTCCCTAAGAGTGAGACATATATATGCATTATTTTCGTTCATTCAATTACCCACCTCAATTTCACTCATGGATTGTCAAAGCTGTCAAATTTGAATATGTTCAAATTTAAAAACGTTGGAAAATCTCCAAATGAAATAACGTATTAACAAGTAAGTTACTGATTTATTTAAGGACAATTTGATTTTTATCGAATTTAAATTTAATTTTAATTCAAATCCAGTTAATTTGAATTTAATTTAAATGAAAATTGTGCCTCCATCTACCTATTAAAAATATCAAATGTTTAAATCAATCTTCGTTCATTGAAACATGACGAAATCCCCAAGAGTGAGACAACAATATAAATTTTGTCCCATTTTTACAGTATGGTGTTAGATAGAGAAGTTCTATGCAGTTGTTTTCACATCATTGGCCCACATGAAACAAAAAGTTGAACTGTCCAGATATATCAGCGATGGGCACGTCAACAATTCTACGTCAACAATACTAATTGTTTACTTAGCATTGTTGACATTGTTGACACTGACTGTTAACGTCAAGTTAACGATTTCATTTTTATTTAATTATATTGCATAAATAAAAATTTAAAAACAAAGGAAGGAAAAATAAAATTTATAAACATAAAAAAATTCTTTAAACATAACATTTTTAGGACGTCCAACTATTTTACAACTAAATGATTTAGTTGCTTTTATAATTTATACCTAGTTTATTTATACTTTATATTTATAAATTTTTATTCTATTTTATTATATATAATTAATATAGTATATTATATATATAAATTATTAAATTAAATCACTTCAAATTTTCAGTTTTTTCAAGGTTAGGTTGGCTTAGTTAGAATGATTTGATTACAGATTAGACATACGTCAGTTACGTTTCGACTTACGGTTAGGGATAGGATAGGATAGTTGACACATTGTTGACAATTTTTAATTGTTGACAAAAATATCGATTGTTGACGGTGTCAGTCAAATTATGATTGTTGACACGTCAACATCCATCACTGAGATATATATAAAATCAATGGCTATTATGTACTTTGACCAGTACCAGACCTGTCTTCTTTCAGCTTCAATAACCGGTTTTTTTGAAGACAGAAGGCGAGTTGTAGTACATTTTATCCAAAAGTGGGGATAAAAAACCGGTTATTGAAGCTGAAAGATTGTTGTAGACAACAACAAAGTTATTAATTTTATAATTACTTCCTCCAAAAAAAAAAAAAAAAACATCTTATTTTCATGTAATTTTTCCTTTCTCTTTGTATAGTATCGGATTTTATGGTACGCCATTCAATACCATTGATCCGATACCGATACCCAGTATCGACACTTTTTAAAATTTCGACGTGACTAGGTAAATCACGTTTAAAAAAACGTAGAAAAAAAAACTTGATTTACTTCAGGCAGCTGTTATATTGTCGTTACCTTAAACTTATTTTAAAATTCGCAGCTAAATTGATATATAAAGATTAAACGTATAACCTATATCATCATTTCACCACACCAAGCAGAAATCGATATAAAAGAGTATTTTGATTAGAGTAAAAAACTGACTGTATAATGGTATGAAGCCATTCTCGTAATTTGACAAATCGTAATGCATGATAAGGTAGGGCAAAAATTTTTACTTATAATGTATTTATCAGATAAATTACTTTGGTGAATATCGCCCTAATTGTTCTTTATTCAATGGCAACACTTTTAGTTCTAACCCATCGAAATTATTGTTAATTCGTTAAAATCCAGTGATGGTAGGTCGTTTCTTTTTAAACACCAAAGGTAGTAATTTTTTCAAATAGATGTGTTTTATTGGAACTGAGAAAATGATATGTGTTCACGTCAGTTTTGCTCAGCTCACATCTTCGTCTTGAAAATAGGTTAGAAATACTTAAACAAATTTCAGTAAAAATATCCAAATTTACAAAAGAATTCAAAAAGAAGTATAAAATACTAATAACAAAATCACGTAATAACCCTAAACTTCAATTCCATATGATACTTTCCCAACAAAACAGCTAATGAACTGATAATGTGCAAATAAGCCTATTAAATTTTAGCTCATTTTCTCATTGTAAAAGTGATATTTTTCGTACTGATCTCTATATGGTCGACTAAAGAAAATCGGTGCGAAAAAAACGCTCTTATTAATTAAGGAAGTGTAAAATATCAGAATTCTCACATTCTCAGTTCCAATAAAACAGCAAAAGTCGTTTGAATTTATAAATATTATAATGGAATAGATCTCCTCATATACGAAGTAAATTTTCAGTAGAGACAAAACGAAGTACATACATTGATCTTATGCTTTATATGGTGCTTTTTAATTTTCACTTTTAAATCATTTTTTGAAACATAATGCAACGACTGATTGATTCCTGATGAATTTCATTATAATTCAAAATTGATCATCATATATTTTAAGAACTAATAATCACCTATTTTTTTTTGTGAAAACTGGAAATATGTATGTTTTGTTAACTCTGTTTTTTTTGCTCATTTCTGAAATCAACATGAAAAATAAAAGTACAATTTAATTTTTATTTTCTTCTTAGTTGTGTATCGCGCTTTTTGTCTTAAAACATTTTTACAGATTTTTAGTACTTTTTAAAAGAACAGTTACCATCACTGTTATAATCAGTCGTTGATTTTTATTATTGTGAATTGTTTTGTTATTTTTATTCATCTATCGCACACTAGGTAGTAGTTACAACCGTCGGAAACTAGTTTAAAAACCGGTTTTTGGAACTGCTTAAAATACATCTGAAGGTGGCACGACCAAGTTGTAAGGAGTGTGAGTGTATTACAACCGTCAGCTAAAATTATTTCAGATGATTCTTATTATACCAAGTAAGTACCAAGTTGGAAAAACATTGTTACAACTATGAACTAGTGTTAAATAACTGGTTTAACCACATAGTGTGGCTTGGATTGGATGATTCAACAACTGATCGTGGAATTGTGGAATTTATGTTTATATATAGATTTAATTTTTTATTTTTTTGGCCATTTGCATTTTCAAGCTTCTTGTTGGTCAGTTCGGTCATAGAATAAATTTCGACCTAGAATTGCTGTAGAAAATTGGGAAAAAAGAATTTTTTGTGATTTGTGAAAGAAAAAGATGATTTTTGCAATGGTAAGCAATAAAATTATTTAATATTTTCTACTTGTTGTTTTTTAATCATAATTGAAATAATTTGAGATAGATTTTCTTGTGTGATACATTTTATTAAAATTTTCTATTTAAATTTTTAAAAAAATTCATTTTCAATGTTTAACTAAAAGTGGGGTGGGTTAAAAAAGAACATTTAATGCGCAAATTTTATTAAAATAATAAAATTATAATATGTATTTAAAGTAATTTCATATTAATTAGAAATAATATCACGTATTAATTTCTGATAGAATGTTTGCATAATTTTCAATCATTTTTTTCCCTTTTTATTTTTGTATCAAAATGGCGTTTAAAATTTAGAATTTATTTTTGTTTATTTTTTCTTTGCCATAAATATTGTGAGCTTGCTTGCTATTTATTGATAAATTTTTCATATTTTTCAAAATTTTAAATTAAAACTAATCGGGAATCGGAAAAAAATTTATTTGAAAAAAAAAGTGAAACAAACAAAAGAAAAAAACATGGAAGTCCATTCTGGAAAATCTAGGGAAACTTAACCCTGGAAAATAAATTTTGTTCTAAAATACAAAAGAACAAACAAATGCAACATAAAAAAAACAAACAACAAAATATGTTTTATATGTATGTATCACATGAGAATTTTATCATGAGAAGTTTGTTGTTGTAAAAACGAAATACACCTGTTAATTGCATCTCTTATACATAACATTTGATATTTTTATTATGTACATATTATTATTATGTATTTATTTTGATAATCACAAAGTGATATATGAATTGTATAAGGGAATTTTGATTTTTCAAAATAATAAAAATAAGAGTGAAGCTAATTTTGGCGGCATTTTGCCGGTATTTCTATATTTTTTGTTTTTCTAAATTAAAGTTGGAAAATAATTTTTTTGCATATTCTAATTTGATTTTTGAGATTATTTTGAAAATTAATGTTCTTCATACATATTAGAAAAATATCAAATGATTGTGTATATATTTTTTTTCATAGGCAAGTTTTTTTCTTTGTTTAAATAAATAATGGTAGATATTTGAAGGTGAAGGTATACATATACAGGGTCATTCCGTTAAAGTTCTATACTTTTGCAGAATGATAAATGTGCCGTTTTACACAGCTCTTCTTTTTTACTTTTACACTAGTCTTCTTTCTTTCTTCTCATTTCATTGTACATACACAAATTTTTCAATGTATTTGAATTTTAAATTCTTCAAAAACTTTGTTTTTGTGTATTACACCTCGTTAAAAAGAAATCAGTTTGATTGAAAAAGTGAATAAAGATGAGGAAACCGCACTACTCCCCTAGCTTTCGAACTTGGTCGTGGGGAAGAACTGTGTAAAACCCATTAATGAGTCTAGCGTTCCCCTGTAAAATGTTATACGGTAAAATAAAGCAAAAGTTGCAAAAATCTTTCCTCCCTCTAACTCCGTAACGGTCGAGATTACCCTCCCCCCTCCCATCCATACGATTTTTTGTTCGCCGGGACCAAACCTATCCGTTCCGTAGTTTACGGGTCGGACCAACGACTCCTATAGTACCAAGACTTAATGCTCAATTTTATTTTATTGTTTATATGTGTTGGAAGTACCAAATTAACATTACAATTTATTGTTTTTAATCAATTATAACTAAGTTGTGATTAAAGTTACATGAAAATTATGTTCAAATGAAATGTAGATATAATCCTTAGCTTTATTTTCACCGAATATATTAAACATCTATGAGCAACGTAAATCAAAGAAAAAACGTGATAAATATTTAGTAACATAAAACTGAAAATCAATTTTTCCTTAAATCTCCCAAATTACTAAAAATATCAAATTTTAATGTTCTACAAATTTGTAGATTTTTATTAAATAAACATTTTTCCCAAACATTATTATATCATAAAATTAATAGAAATTAAGTTATTGAAGAAAAATGATAATTTTTTATTAAAATCACAATTATCTCTCTCATTTCTCATTTTCAACAGTCACCTCTGAAAATGTGGTACCACTTGAAGAATTTTTTTATTCATTTGTTTATTTCTTCTTTCAAAAATATTATTCATAAACAAAAAAAAAATTTTCAAGTGGAACCACATTTTCAGAGGTGACTGTTGAAAATGAGAAATGAGAGAGATAATTGTGATTTTAATAAAAAATTATCATTTTTCTTCAATAACTTAATTTCTATTAATTTTATGATATAACAATGTTTGGGAAAAATGTTTATTTAATAAAAATCTACAAATTTGTAGAACATTAAAATTTGATATTTTTAGTAATTTGGGAGATTTAAGGAAAAATTGATTTTCAGTTTTATGTTACTAAATGTTTATCACGTTTTTTCTTTGATTTACGTTGCTCATAGATGTTTAATATATTGGGTGAAAATAAAGGTAAGAATCTTCTCTACATTTCATTTGAACATAATTTTCATGTAACTTTAATCACAACTTAGTTATAATTGATTAAAAACAATAAATTGTAATGTTGATTTGGTACTTCCAACACATACACAAAATGAGCATTAACAGCCAGTTCCACAGTCAAAGTTTAAACGGAGTTTAAGTTAAACCTAAACCATGGTTTAAACTTCTCTTAAATTTTTTTTCGTTCCTCAGTCAATTTATATTTGTAGTTTAACTATATTTACTTAGAGCGGGTTTATACGGTCACTTTTTTCAATGGCATTGACGCCCATTCCGCTTTGTTAAATAGGAAAGAAGTAACAAGTATGTGGTGGGAAGTCACTCACGGGATAATCGAACTTTTTCTTCGAGCACGCCGGTTCCCTTTTGTGCTATATTCGTAATTTTGAATTTTTTTTATATTATCGCATCTCCTTTTCATTTTATATTTGTAATGACACAGCTCATATCTATCTTTATAAAAAAAAGTGACTGTGTAAACGTACGTACGACTTTTTCGTAATTTAACAAAGCGGAATGGGCGACAATGCCATTGAAAAAAGTGACCGTATAAACCCGCTCTTAAACCTATCATTGTGAATGAATTTAGGTTGAAACCTGAGAAACTTGTAGATGTCATTGTATAGCCACTAGATGGCAGTGGCAATTATTGTGACATTTTAAATTTTTTCATATAAATTTCAATTTATAATAAATTTAGGGACAAAACAGATAGATAGATGGCAGTTGTTTTTTTATTTTATTTTTGACTTTTACTTAAACCTCAAATAGAGTTTAAACTCGCAATTCGTACGGATTAAGTTAAACTCAGTTTAACACTTAAGCGTTCACTGTGAAACTGAAAAAAGTGCTTAAACTTAGTTTAAGAGTTAAACTCCGTTTAAACTTTGACTGTGGAACTGGCCATAAGTCTTGGTACTATAGGAGTCGTTGGTCCGACACATTAACGGAATCACCTTGTTGTATATTTTATATTATGGTGTTGGTGGTAATCATATTTATTAAGTACATATATTTTTTCTGTATTGCGCAACTGCAATTTTATAGAAAAAAAAATAAAGGTAGAAAATTAAAATAAACTTACTGTATGTGGTATAAGTGAAAAATAATATTTAAAAAACAAAATTAGGTACATAAATAGAAAAATTTTTTGATCGATTTTTCAATTTCGATATCTATCCTTTCAATTTACCTGGTAATCAGTAAGATATTAGTTTCCCTGATTTAATGGGTTTGAATACATATACCTACATACATACATATGTATGTACATATTTATAAATAATTTTCTTCTTCTTAAAATTCTAAGATAACATTTTTATGCGCAAGTGTTTTTTACAGATTTGTTTTGGAATCTTATCAGGTTTAATTTTTTCATATGTTATTATTGCATCGTTCGTTATTTAATATTTTTTTTTACCCACTCTTTTTACCGGTCGTGTTCTAGAGAAATTTAAATTATCATTTTTAAAAAAAAAAAAATAATATTTTTGAGAAAAAAACTTCTTTAAATACAAATAATAAATATACATATTACGGTTAATATCAGATTTAATTCGTTATTTTTATGCTTCTTCTTATGTTGGTTGAGGTGTCTCGTATATGTAGTACTTTATCATATGATGCATTTATAATATATGTATGTACATGCATACATACTACCTAGGTACTTTAAAAAGGAATTTTTTTTTTTACATTTTTCTTTTAAATGCATTTTAGTGACTTTCTTTTTCTGATTAATTTTACAGTAGCCACAAAATACTGAAAATTTTCTAAAAAAAAAAAACTATTGCTAATTTTTCTAGTCGAAAATTTTGTTTTTAATTTAGATTTTCTTTTTATAGTTTTTCACTTCAAATTTATCGCAAATGCAGTTTTATTTTTGAGTTTTTGATTTTTTTTATTAATCATTTGTTAATTTTTTTTCTTTTTTTAAAAATTTAATTTTTATTTGTTTGTTTTGAGATAACAAAATTTCTTAAATTTTTTTTTGTTTTTTTCTTTTTTTAATGAGAAAAATACATATTTTTTTTTTGTTCTGTTTTTCTTTAGGTTTTTTTCCGTTCACACACATATCTGATCTGACAGACTGACTTGACAATTTATTGAGAAAAAAAAATAAAATAAAATAAAAAACAAAAACAGAAAGTTTATATAAATAAAAACACAAATATATAATTATTGATTCCTACTTCTATACACTTCAATCAACTTTAGGCGATTTCGGCATTATAATTCGACTTTAGCATAGAAACTGAAAAAAAAACAAATAAATAAAATAGAATTAAATAAAATAAAAAATGTATATTTTAAAATAAAATTCAACATAATTAAATCTGAAACAAAAAAATTTCAAATGAATACTCTTTAATTATTCAACTGTTATTGTTTTTTACATTTTTTTTTTCGAAATTAATTTATTTATTTTTTGTTTCTTTACAAAAAAAAAAAAGAACTTATTATTATTTTTAAATTGCATTACATATTTGTTGATTATATAATTATTTTTTTGTAAAATAGTTTTTTGATGTTGAAATTTTTGTAATTATAAATTTAAAAACAAAAGCATATATAAGAATCTATAAAAATCTGTGTTCCAATCATCCGTTTTTTTTTTTTAAATCGATATGTGATATATTCTTGTTCATAGGAATATTATAAATTATTATAATATTTTATATATATATATAAATATAGGTAATAGGTATACATACATACATATATTTTTAAAATTTAATTTGTACCTGCAAAAGTTTAAATGTTTCCTCTTTTTTTTATTTTTTTATAGTAAATTATATTATACATACATACATATATATATATTTTTTTTTTATTTTGAAAATTTGAAATAAAAAAAGAAAAAGAAAACACAAAAATTAAAACCAAAAATCATTTCTGCTTTTAAAAATTAAAAAAGAAAAAAAAATAATATTAAAAAATATGAGCAACGAAGTTATTTGCAGGTATTTTTTACGTGGAATATGTCGTTTTGGTGAATATTGTAGATTTTCTCATACAATACAAACAAGAGATACAGATAGTATAATTTTAAGAAATAGTAATGTAAATAGTAATAATAGTAGTAATGTAAATATTAGTATAAATTCGGATAATAATGATAATGAAGAAGAAAAAGACGTTATTGAAGCAATTAACAGTAATACAACAACAGATTCATTCACATTAAACAATAACAATAATACAACAACAGAAGATGATTTAATAATAAATGAAGCAATAATAAAATTAAACAATAATTTAAATGTTAAAGATCCAAGTAGTTGGGTAATGGCACCTGAGTTTGTGCCGAAAACTCGTCTCCAGTTTCGAAAACAAGAAGAAGAAGAAGAAGAACAACAACAAGAAAACATGGAAACAGAATCATTACCTGGACCATCTCGTCCAACGCCTAAATCACGATCAGAACCATCATTTATAATTGATTTATGCAGCGATGATGATGATGATGACGACTATGATGATGACTTTGGTGAAGAGGTAGACTTAAACTATATGAAAGATTTTATGGAATTGGTAGATGTTACTAGTACATCAATGGCCTCACAAGCTTCAACATCATCAAACTCCAATAGGGTTTCAAAAAAGAAGAAGAAGAAGAAGAAGAAGCCAAAATCAAATAAGAAACCGAAAAATAGCACGAATACAACTGCTGCTAATACATTATTTGAAGCTTCATCATCATCATCCTGCTCTTCATCTCCATCCTCTAGTGCTGCAATAGCTTCAACATCTACTTTCTCAAGGCCCTCAACATCAGCTACACTGTTTTCCTTAGATGCAAGACCAGGTCCTTCTAGATCTAGAGAATCAACAGTGAATGATATTATAGAGCTTACCGCTGCAGCTGCTGCTTTTGAGTCTTTGCAACGTGGATTTTTACCATCAGCATCTACATTGGCATCCTCATCTGCTAATAGAACATATGCAGAAGTTGCTGCTGGTGGTAGTGGTGTTGGTAGTGTTGCTGGTGGTAGTGTTGCAGGTGGTGGTGCTGCAGGTGGTGATGGGGATGGTGAGCTTAGTGATTGGGAAATATTTCAAAATATTAATCGTCATCTTGATCGTTTACCACCTGATTTCTTTTCACAATTTGATAATGACAGCGATGATTATGATGAAGACGGTGACAGAAAACCAACATTAATGGTTCATGCAAAATCACCTCAATTATGCCCATTTGAATCATTTTGCACATATGGAAAATATTGTATTTTTACACATGGTGAGTTATGTGAATTATGCGGCAGAAATTTATTACATCCAACTGATCAAGAACAACGTAAAAGTCATATTGCTGAATGTGTTAAAGAACATGAAATAACTATGGAAATCTCATTTGCTGTTCAACGTTCAAAAGATAAACAATGTGGTATTTGTTTTGATGTTATAATGGATAAGAATGGTCACGAACAAAGATTTGGAATATTACCAAATTGCAATCATATATTTTGTATTGGCTGCATCCGCAAATGGCGACAAGCAAAGCAATTCGAGAACAAGATTACACGGTATGTTTTTTTTATTTTAATTTTTCTTTTTTCCAACTTTAAAAAAAAAAAAAAAAAAAAAAAAAATTTCAATTATTGTGAACAGTGCTTGTCCAGAATGTCGTGTACCATCCGATTACGTTTGCCCTTCTCCATATTGGGTTGATACCAAAGAAGATAAAGAGAAATTGTTGAACGCATATAAAGAAGCACTGGGTAAGAAGGACTGCAAATACTTCAAACAGGTATGTATTTTTTTTTTTTTTTTTTTTTTTTTAAGATAAAATTATTGAAAATTTTTTTTTTAGGGCCAAGGTATATGTCCATTCGGTAATAAATGCTTTTATAAACATGCATTACCAAATGGACAACTTGTAGATGTTGGTCTCCCACAAAAGCACAAAGATATGAAACGTAGTGATGCAGAACTTTTGGAATTGTTTGATGTAAGTCTTAAAATAAAGGAAAAAAAGTATAATGAATTGTTTTTTTAATTCAAAATATTCTTTTTCAATAATTTTCGCTGAAAATTGAATTTTTGAAATTTTTTAACGGTTTTTTTATATATTTTATGATTTTATTTTTCTAATTCTTCTTCTTTTTTTTATTTATTCATTTTATAGCAAGTTTTTCCCCAAATCTATCTATGGGATTTTGTTGATCGCAGAAATTTTCTATCAAACTCTGCTTTGGATTCAAGTGATGATACATCAGATACCACTGATAATGATGATAATGAGGAACTTGAAGAACAAAGAGCCATCGCAGCAGCAGAAGCAGCAAATGGAACTGCAATTGAAACTGGGGCAGAAGCAGCAACAGGTTATGATGCAAATGCTGGTACAAATGCAGGTGCAACTGCAGAAATAAACTAAAATGATTTAATTAAAAAAAGGCTAGATAGAATCTATTGAAAGTAGGTGTGTATTAATTGAAACAATGGACTTAATTATAACTTTTTTTTTTTTTTTAATATTTACTTACAATTACTTTTTTTCTATATTTTTATATTATTCATATATTTTTTGAAGATATATTTAGATTTATCCTTAAAATATCACAAAAATTTGCTCTATTTATAAAAACAAATAATAATATTTAATAGAAGAAGTAAGAGAGAGATAAGAGATAGAAATAAGAAAAGATGCTAAAAATTTAAAATTTTTCATACTATGTGAAATGTATTTTTTTTTTGCTGCTTTGCATTTGCTTTTTCATTGTTTTTGTTTTTTCTTTACTTTTCTTTTGGAATGTTACAAGTCAAAAAAAAAAAAAAACAAAAATAAAAAAAAAAATAAATAAAAAATATAATTTAAATGTAAGCTGAAAGAAATAGAAAAATTTTTGAAAAAGTAAATGTTTAAAGAAAATATACGAAAATTTTGAAAGATATAATTTGGAAAAGAGTTTGATGAAAATTTTAATTGAGAACAAAACTGAAAAAAAAAAAACAGGATTTGCATTAAAAAAAATTGCTTAAAAATATCCAAAGATAAAACAAAAACAAAAAATAGTTTGTGAAACAAAAAAATAAAATACATATATAATGTTAATCTTTTTGCTTATAGAAGCATCAGCTATTGGAAATATTGAATTTCGTTAACTAGAAACTGTAACAGTTTTTCACTGGAAAAACTTAATTCATTTTCTATGGATTTATAGATGAAGTATAACAACAACAAAAAAAAATGCAATTTCTAGTGAATTTTTTTTTTTTTTTTTTTCAATATTTTAAACAGCAAATCTTGACCTGAATAAATTTTAAATAATTTCAAAAATTTCTTGGACTACAAGGAAAAGAGGTTCAATATTTCCATTAATTTTTCTTTAATTAGTTTTTTTTTTTAAATAGGCTATAATTTCGTAATTTTTGAATTACATAATTATTATTTTTAGTTTTTATTTTTCACGTTCATTGTAAATTTTTAACATGGTTGTAAAAATGACTGAATAGAAAATTTACAAGAATTGTGAAACAGGAGAATCAGCCCGTAAATTAGTTTGTGTTTCTTTTTCTTTTTATTTTTATTTTTTTATAATAAAAAGAAAAAGAAACATTTTTATAAAATTAAAATACAATTTAATACATATTATCACTCACTGAACTTTATTATTATTAGTTTTTTTTTTCGTATGTAATTCTCTTATATTTTAGTTATCTAGAAATAAATTTAAAAAATAATTAATATATTTAAAAAAAAAATATATATACATTATATGTAAAATTAAATTTCAATTCACAAAAAAAGTTATGAAAAAATATTTAAAAATTAAAAAAAAAAAAAAAGAAAATAAAAACATTTGTTCCTTTTTAAATACATACTGTTAAAAAAAGGAAAATAAGAAGAAATTCATTCTTATTTTCTTTTGTTTCTTTATTATTATAATTATTATTTTTTAATTTTAAAAGTATTAAATATGTTTATCACTTGTATATTATATTCTATTAATATAAAAATTGAAATGTTCTTATTATTATTTTTTTATTTTTTTTGTAAATGTTGAATTTTTATAAGAATTTTTAACGATATTTAAAAAAAAAAAAACGAAAAATTTAAAACTTGAGTAGCTAATAAATGAATGATTGATAAAATGTATATTTAAACGAGACTCTCTCGGTCTCTTTTTATATCATGTATCATTTATTCATAAAGCTCATTTAAAAAAAAAAAAAAAGTCAATTGTTTAAAATGTAAAATTCAAAATGAAGAAAATTTAATACATACATAGATACTTATGTTTTGTTTAGTTTGTTCACATAAAAAATTAAAAAAAAAAAATCAAGTTTAATTTAAATGTAAAAATGAAATTGCTTTTTTGAGTTGACAATAAAATCGACCAAACATCAAATTTGGTCTAATAAGTTCATAAGACTTGCGTGTGTTAGATAAAAAAAAAAAAGTTAAAATTATTAAAATAACAAAAGAAAATGATAGGGAGATTTTAAAAAGCCGGGGAAAAAACATAAAATTGATTTAAAAAAAAAAAAAAAAAAAAAAAAAAAACTTGTGTGCCTAAAAAAATAATACAGCACAATTAAAAATATTTAGAAGAAAGAAAAAAAACTGTCGGTTATATTGCCACTCATAATCAGGACTGTTATTTCTTTTTTTTTTTTTTTTTTTTCTTGTATTAGTAAAAATTTATGCTAATAATTATATTTTTTCCTTTTTTAATTTTTTTTTATTCATTTTTAGTTCTTTTTTCCTTGTTTTTGTTCTCATAGAGACTTAAATATATTTTTATAATAATTAGAAAAAAAAAAAAAGATTTTTAAAACGAAAAAAAGAAGTGACTGATAAATATATAAAAAAAGAAAATGGTTTAAAGAAAGAAATATTTTATTTAAGATAATTCCAGTAAAAAAAATTTAAAAAGAAAAGAAACAATAAGTAAATGAATTTTTAATGATAGAAGAATTTAAAAGATTAAAGTAAAAAAAAGAGTGAATTTATTATTAAATTACATAAAATATGAAAATTTTAGTAAAAAATAAGTAGCTACATATACAAATATGTACATACTAATAATATTCAATATGTGTAATTCATAAAAATTTTAAAATAATTAATAATAATCGACAGTGGGAAGAAAATGCTGAAGTGTTAAAGCATATAAATTTATTTTGAACTTGTTTGTTAGGGGGTTTTCATTGCTGAATGCACTCTTTTTTTTTCTTAAATTTAAACAAGTCGAAACAAAGTACATTTTCGAATACGTCAATTTTTTCAATTTCTTTGTTTCGAATTCCTTTTGACTAGAGATATGAATTCAGGGGTGGCAGCATGTAAGTTGTTTCAATCGACTTGTTAATAGCTGAATTGATTATTCAGTCATTGCTGAGTCGATTGAAACAACTTACATGCTGCCACCCAGCTTAGCCAGTCGAATGAGAAAAAATTGAAAAAAGGTTTAATGCTTATATCTCAGCTTAAACTTTGAGTTGTTGAACATCATCAATTAATGATCATTTGAAGTTTTCGAAGATGCATAAATTTAGAATTCATAAACGTCAAATGGGAGATATTCGAAAATTCACCATAGGTAAGCACCATTTTGGTGAATTTTCGATTATCTCCATAATTACATTATATATAATAGAAAAAATTTCAAAAATATGTATATAATATGAATGTTATTAGTAACTTAAAACAATCTAGTCAAATATGTATCTTCAAATTTTACCAGCTGAAAAATTGTTTGAAGAAAATATACACAATAATTCACGATAATGACGTTTGTTCGATCGATTGTGGTAACATAACCTTTATCGAAATGACGAATATGTATTCGAATATGGTAACTGTTTACTTTGGGTAACTGGTAAATTTTCGAAAATGGGTATTATTGGTTATGGTACCACCATGATCAATTTTTGAATGTCACCCATGATTATCTTTTGAGAGTGTGTGTGGAATCGAGTAAATTTTTACTACAGTAGTAAATTTTGACATAAAACGTGGTGAATTTAACTGTCAAAATTTACTCTGGCTCTGGGGCTAGTATAAATTTTGACAGTTTGATAGTAAAATAATGTAAAGTCAAAATATCGAAACAAGTACACAATTTTGTAGCTTTTAAAATTTACTCCATTACGCACAGCAAATGTGAAAATTTTTTTTTACCACGGTAAATTTTATTCTACCACAAAATCTAATGTCAAAATTTACTACTGTAGTAAAAATTTACTCGATTCCACACACACTCTGACAAAAACAAAAACCACGAATTCAGAAGTGCTTCATTTGAAAAAAGCTGAATGATCGCTGAATTGACAATATTCATCTTCTTCAGCTTTAGTATAATAAATTTTGTCAATTGATGACAATCATTTGATGTTTTCGAAAATGTACAAATATTGGTGATCGGATCGGGTCAACAAAAATTTGATCGACAGATTAAAACGCGCATTCAGATATGCAACTTAGATTGTTTTTGATGTTTATGAATTCTATCTAATTTTCATACTTTCAACGTGGATTGGCAGAGCACGTAAGTTTTTTTTTAAAGACTTGTAATAGCTAAATTTTCGGTCATTGTTGATTCAATTGAAACGACTTACGCTGTACCACTTCGAAGCTTAAAACGAATAAAAATAAAATTTTATACTTTTCACACCCCTTAAATCTCGTAATCAAAAATTTTAATTTGTAAACTTTATCAATTTAACAGTTTATACGGTGAAAAAATAATCCGAATTTTGGATTAAATTGGGAGTAGCGTAGAAACGGTATAATTTGGATTAAAAAAGTACATGCAAATGCAAACGTTGATATTTTTATACACTTATAGTATAAATATTATTCTTCTTCCACATAAAAAAAAGAAGAAGAACGTGACAGCTTCACTTTCACCATAAAAATTAGAATCCGCCATATTGCATTTTACCTCACACATACATATAAAAAAATTGGGATTAAACCGAAACAAATTGGGCTTAAGCCAAAATCCGAATTATCGAGTTTATACGACAAAAAATTGGGAGTAAACCAAATTCCGTATTAAATTCGGAGCAGGCATAAACACGTAGAATGATAAAGAATTTTAATAATTTTTCAATGGTAAAATATGAATGAAGCGTAGTTTTTCACACAATTCACAATTGAAAAAATATTGTAGTTTCTAATGAATTTTTAGCTTCAAAAATTTTAAAAGTGACACGTAGAGAGAATGATTTTGAATTGATGGAAAATTTGAAATTTTAAGAATTTTATTTTTTATTTATATATTTTTGGAAATGTTACGAGATTTATAATTTCCGCAATCGAAATATATGTTTGCTTCTTCTCATTGAATTGAAAACAATAATTAAGTAATAATCACTAAATGTTTGGCTTTTTCGTAAATGCAACACTGCAGTAGTAATAGTATTGAATGTAATTATTTACAATAATACGCCAGTTTTTTGATATTGTCGTTAAAAAGTCACATTTGAATTTTGGAACTGGATGCTTTGTCATCAGTGTGTATAGTTAACGTTTTGGAACGTTTTGACATTGTAAGAAGACGGTCGTAAGATATTTAGGAATTTAGCCGATCACAACAACAAATGTTGCATTTACGTCAAAAGCTTTTATTGTCGATGTTGTTAATGCAAAAAAATAATCAAATAAAAAAAAACGTTTCACCAGTCACTAAATATATTAATTCAAAATATAGAATCAATAAAAACGGTCTGTTTCATGTCATTACCACAATAAAAAAAAACCCTAAGTCACATTAAATATTTAATAATAATTTTAGCTGTAAGATTTATCTGTAATTTAAAAAAAGCAAACCCGAATTAAAGGGAATACAATAAAATATTTAAAAAAAAAATGAATATGGAATTTCAATAAATTGATGATCTATAATTAAAATAGTGTTTTTATTTTAAACAATGGCTGTGGTTGATGAATCCATATTGTTTGTAAGTTGCGTTGCGGTTTTATGTTTTGTTGTTTCGTTGAATAAAAAGACATTTGCTGATACAACACAAAAGACAATTGGTGCCTATTGTGAACAAAGAGTATAGATTTATAACGAGAAAAGACACTAATTTCCCCTTAAAAAATTTGTATTGAAATTTGCGATGTACATTTTGTTGTATATTCTAGGTCGCATACAAAAAGAGGGGAAAGTGTCCACACTTTATAGTATAGTATATACACTTTGATTGCGAATATCACCATTCACCAATCGATCGATAAAATGTCAATCGAAAAATTTGTTATTGCGAGCATCGATTGCAGTCGAAGCAAGTTCAATTATAATCGAACCCGTTTCGATTGTATTTTTCTTCACGAATGTTATTCGATTGACGGTTGTTTTATTTTCGTGGTGTATCTTTTGGTTAAAAAGTAATTTTTGTAAGTTATTAATTTTTTGGTTTTAAAATGATGTAAGTATAAATATTATTATTTATTAATTTTAATTTAGTTCTAGTATAAGAAATTAATAAATATTACTTGTTTTTTTTTCCAACTAAACTGAAATATTCACCCATGTTCTAGATTCCGCAAAAAGTTGAAGTGGAATACGAATTATGAAATCAAATCCATGCAAAATCGAAAATGGTGTTCTAGTTTTATTAGTTATGATTGATTAAAAGCAATAACCCAGTAAAAAATTGTGTAATGAATGAAGTTTTTAATCAATGATATCATTGATGAACATGGCATCAATGCCATTGTACATTACAATGTAATCTATAGGGTAATGTATAGAAAATTTGATTGACCAAAAACTGCAAAGTAAGCTACGACGTAATCTATGTACAATGTACATGCAGTAAAAAATATAAAGAAAGAGCAAAAAACGGTTATGTCGCATGTTAAGTACGTAAAAAGTGTTTATATATCATTTGTAAAGTAAATTTCGATTTGTGAAGACGTCCTTTAAAAAAGTATATATCGTTCAAAGTTTGTTTCAAAGAGAACCCTTCAAGGAACATCTTAGCCAAATTTCAACTTCCTACTCCTCCGGGATCATACTTTTTTAAAGAGACGAAAAGGACTACGAATATATCCCTCACATCGATCAGCGTAAGTAAAATTAAACATAGATGGGAGTGTCGACACTTGATGAATTCATACATTTCATAGTCATCTATGAAAACTTCCCTTACTTTTGTGTCGAAGATTTCATGCATGTATGACGAAGTGAGGAAGTAGTCAACATGGCGACTACTGATTCTTTTCTATTTTCTTACATCGATGAATTCATGGATCCGAAAGTAATGCAGAGAGTAATTTATGTACAATTGTATATACATTACTTTCCAATGACATCGCCGTGAGAAATGTAATCGATGATGTAAGCTATAATAGACCATGTATATACATTACCACATCGATGCTGTAATGTACAAAATTTTTACTGGGAAGTTGTCATATCAATTTGGTACTTCCAACACATACACAAAATGAGCATTCAGCCAATTATCTTGTTTATGCACAAAGGTTAAAACGTATTAACGATAAAACGTTTTAAACATCGTTTTGAGATAATACATTTTGATTGGTGTTTATGCGTAATACAACATTTCGTTCTCACTCAAAACGTTGAACACCTGCGTGTGTAATAACAACTACTTAAAACGAAGTAAGTGTTTATGCACATTTTAAAAACGAAATGAAATTTTAAATGCGGATTTAATAGTGTATTAACTCAAAACGACGTAGAGCTTTAATGCGTTTTGAAATTTTGTTTATGCATCCGTATTAAGTCAAGACGGAGTGAGTTAATGCGAAGTAACGCTTAGCATAAACAAGATAAATGATTATAGATTAACACAATAGATATTTCGCGTAGTACATTTGTATTTTCACTCTATTTCATTAAAGGCTCCTAAACGAAACCTTCTTGTCTGTCCTATCTGGGGAGCAAAAATAGAACTAACGTTTTGAAATTCAAACTTAAAAAAAATGATCGAGTGATTTTTTTTATTATCCATTCGCTTTCGCTCATGCTTTTGTTTTTTTTGTGTATAACCCAAAACCTACTACAATAAAAGCCTCCTACTGGAGTTTTGTATGTATTAGTTAGAAGTGCCATGTTTTGTTTTGACATTTTAGTTTCTTATGGGTTTCTTAATAAGAGTGGTGGAATATTAGTGTAAAGAAATAGTGTTTTAGTTGAATATTTTTGGTTTTATTAATAAAATATGGTTTATAAAAGTTTTAAAATATAATAAATTAACAGTGTTATAATTTTTAAAGTGCACAATAGTCAAAAAATAAAATAAAAAGGTGAAAAATATTGTGCCTTCTTACCTACTTGTAAGAGAAAAAATTAAAGTATGACTACATAGTACATACCTATGGTGAGGTTATATTATTTGTAATAAAGTGAATAAATTGATTTGATTCAATAATTTAACAATTAATACAAACTTATAAATAAAATTTTATTAAATTAAATGAATTTGTTCTGTATTTCGTTCACTTTATTTATTTTTTTCATATATTTGTGTTTACATTTCATTTCAATTTATTCACTTTTATAATGTAACCTCACCATAGGTAATGTAGTCATTAGTCACATGTCAATATATAGGTATAGAAGAAAAAAGTTTATATTATTATTCTTTAAACTTTAATTATTCATATTAATATACATATACATATGTATCAGAATTATTATAAATTAAATTTTATCAAATCAAATCAATTTATTCACTTTATTACATATAAATAATACATATAACCTCACCATACTTTAATTTTTTCTCTTAAAAGTAGGTAAGAAGGCACAATATTTTTCACATTTTTATTTAACTTTTTGACTATTGTGCACTTTAAAAATTATAACACTGTTAATTTATTATATTTCAAAACTTTTATAAACCATATTTTAATTAAAAAGCCAAAAATATTTAACTAAAACACATTTTTTACATCACTATTTGTACTACCAGCATTGAATGTTTTGACGTTTCAACACTTTTATCGTGTTTGATTGTGTTAGTGCAGCCATCCATATAGCACGGCTTCTATATGTAGATGGTTTTGGTATAACCAAATCAAACCAGTTTCCAGTATAACTTTGTGTATAGCTATATTTATATAATATATATATATAACAATGTATATACATATATATATATGTATGTACATATTTTTGCATGTACACAAATGCGTGTTTACCGTCTGTGCACATTTCATTTAATATTTGTTTTTTTTTCTTCTTTTTTTAAAATTTGTTTCATTGGTTAGTATATTTTTTATTTTTTCATCCATAGAATATCAATATGTATGTACATACATTATATATGTAAATATATTGTATTGTATAGGAATATGAATTGGAATTTGTTTTCTGATTATTGAATGCATGATAATATGAAATTTACCCAATTATTTTTATTCTTTTTATAGTTTTTGAAGCTATGAGAAATTTTACTGAAATCCAGAATCCAGATCCCGCTTTTTTTTGTTTTTATATTATGTAACTATATATATTTTTTTTAAATGAAAAAGGGAATTAAAATTAAGATATTTTGTTTTCAATTCAAGTACCTAACAACATTACAATTTACAATACACATTTAAATACATTTTATTTATACCATATTTATATTTCAAAATGTTACATAATGTGAGGTAGTTAGATATGTTGGACTCTACAAATTTTGATCAATTAGGTGTACCTATAAAATTTTATTAAAACCTTGCAGCCGGGAGATTATCAGTCATTATTAGAAAATTAAAAAATCGCTAATGCTTGCAAAGTGTTAACATTATAATGTACGTGCATTATAATATACAGTAGCGGTCATGAAAGTCACCTAACTAATAATTTCTAAGAACTTTTCTCGATACTATCTTTAAATTTTGGTGGGGATGGATGATGGTTTGTTTTTTAACTAAGTATGTGTGTTTTTTTAAGGTATTTTCTATAAGAAAAGAAAAACCATACATGATTCTGTAATACAGCTTAATAAATAAATTATTTTTAGAAAAATGAAAATTATTTGAGTCATGCGTTTTACCCGCTCCTGTATAAACTACAATCTGCATATACAAAAATACATACTTGTATATGCTAAATGGGAAAAATACAAAATTGAAAAAAAAAACAGTGACTTCAAGTTTACAATAAATTTTGTATTTAGGTACGAAGCAACAACAAAATTCAAATACGGTATTATAAAAAAATTGTAAATTTGGTTGGGTACTTGAAAAATGAAAAATAAAAACAACAATTATTTTTTTATATGTGTGTTGTTTTTGTTTATATTATTAATAATTATAAATTTTCATATGGTACAACACCAACAAAAAATTTGCATGATGATGTCATGCACATTTACTCCGTCCTCATTTTCCATATAAAATTGTCTAATTACAGTTTTGAGGATTTTTGTGTATGTTAAATTTTTTTATTGCAAAAAAGGTCATAACGTATTTTTAAATCTAATGTTCTAAGCGATTCCTTCTTGTCTGTCCGCTCTATGAACAGATTTAGAACTAAAAATTTATTTTTCAACAGCTTTTCTGTTTTGAAATATCTACTTCTTATTAATTATCTTTGATTCAGCTTTGGTACTATAGAGTATAGAGTTGTTGGTTTTACACAGTTCGGTAAAAATAAGTTTTTGAAGAATTTAAAATTCAAATACATTGAAAAATTTGTGTATGAGTGTGTGTACAATGAATTGAGAAGAAAGAAAGAAGACTATACTATTTGTTTGAGAAGAAACCAGAAAACCTCAGAAATAAAACACAAACGAATGTAGTTATTTTCCGGTTTCAACCTATTTTATTTATACTAAATTCCACTTATAATTTCACGTCTGCTATGATCGACTGAAATCACCAAACTAAACATTTTCATAATTTTACAATAGTGTTGCCAAGTTACTCAAACTAACTTCTCCGAACATTCCGCCCTCCTTGGAAAGTTCCACTTTTCAAAACAAAAAAACTTAATAAATACAATATGTAATGCAATTGTTAATTTTCAAAGAATATAAACCAAAGTGATTTTACAATAATTATGCTTAATTTTAATCCTTTATATTATCTTCTGAAAAAAGTAAAATAATTTTACTAATTGGTCGTTTAATCATTCCATTTTTTGTTCTTATGGTAACCACTCTTACCAAATTATCTTTACCAGGATGTACCATCTCTACTCGACCCAACAACCATTCACCAGGTGGTAGATTCGGCTCTACAATTAAGACCATATCATTGATGTTCAAGTTACGCTTCTGATTAATCCATTTATAATTTTGTTGTAATGTGGAAAGATAATTCTTCTGCCATGATTTCCAAACATCTTGTTGGACCTTTTGTGTGTGCTTCCAACGTGATCGAAAATACTTCACATCATTATTAATTGGAATTTCTGGTGCTTGCATGCCACTGTTACCAATCAGAAAATGATTTGGAGTTAGTGCTTCAAAATCGTTTTTGTCGTTTGATAGTGGTACCAAAGGTCTGGAGTTAAGGTAATTCTCGATTTGACATAGTATCGTGTATAATTCTTCATAGGTGAAATGACAATTGAACATTATTCTTCTTAAATGATACTTAACCCTCTTCACACCAGCCTCCCAGATTCCTCCGAAATGTGGAGCATGGGGTGGAATAAACTTCCATTGAATTTCATTTTCTGCCAAGAATCGCTGTACTGGATGTGCATTTTTTGGATCTTTAAAATATTCATATACTTCCTTTATCTGTCGTGCTGCACCTTGAAAATTCGTACCGTTATCACTGTGAATAGTAGAGATGTTTCCTCTTCTCGAAAGGAATCTTTTGAAAGAAGCAATAAAACTTTCAGAAGATAAATCAGTAACAAGTTCTAAATGAAGTGCCTTAGTCGACATACACACAAATAAGGCTATATAACACTTTACTCGCTTTGCTCCTCTACCTTTCCATGTACGCAACGTTAGTGGACCAGCATAATCTATTCCGGTGTTCGTAAATGGCTTTGCTACTTGTAGACGACAATTCGGCAAAGCAGACATCTTCTGTAAACATGTTTCAGACTTAAATCGTATGCAGATGACACATTCTTCCAAAACTTCCTTAATAAGTCTCTTTATGCCAATAATCCAAAATTTCATTCGAATGTTACTTTCCAATAACTGACCAGTCGCATGAAAATATTTATGATGATAATATCTAACTATTAATTTACTCAGTGAACTATTTTTGTGAAGAAGCATAGGGTGACATTGATTGTAAGATATGTCAGCATTTTGAATCCTTCCACCTAATCTGAGGGTTTTGTCTGCATCAAGAAATGGATCTAATGACCGAAGTTTACTTTTAATATTCAAATTTTCATGTTTCTGAATTTTAACAATATCTTCTGAAAATGAATGATGTTGTGAATGTTTCACATGAGCATGCAAAGCTTCTCGTAACTCTTCTGAAATTAGAAAGTTAGGATATTTGACGTTTAAATTCTTACTTTTATTTTGACACTGCTTCAAAAATCTTAACCACCATGCTGTTATTCTTAACAATGAAATAAAATTTGAATGTTTCTCCAACAACTGATCTAACGCGTGACTATCAATTTTATTCACAGCTGCTAAACAAGTCTTTCTTCTTTTCTCATCTGTGTTGAACATAATATCGGGTGATTCAAGAACTTGCGAAGCATCATATAAAAATGATGGACCCTGCCACCATAATTGATTAGCAAATAATTCATTTGGTAATAAACCTCTGGATGCACAATCTGCCGGATTATTTTCAGATTTTATATGACCCCACTTCTTGTATGGTAAAATGTCTAAAATTATAGATGTACGATTTCCAATGAAAGTACTCCATCTTCTCGGATGATCGTTAAGCCATGCTAATACTGTTGTAGAATCAGTCCAAGCAAATGATTCAACCAATTTGTTGTCCAAATCCAGGTATTCTTTGATTTGTTTAAATAATATAGCAAGAAGATGAGCACCACATAACTCAAGACGTGCTATGCTAATCTGTTTTAATGGAGCCACCTTAGTTTTTGATGCTAAAATGCTTACTCGAAATTCATTTTCATACTGAACTCGACAATAAATAACAGCCGCATATGCTTGCTGACTCGCATCAGAAAATCCATGTAGTTGTAACAATGTACCTTGTTTTGTATGAAGCCATCGTGGTATTCTTATATTATTTAGCATCTGCATCTGTGTGTATAACTCTTTCCATTTTTGCGACAACTCTTCACTAAGGACATCATCCCATGTACCTTTGGATAGCCATAACTTTTGCATGAACACTTTCAGGAGCAAAATACATGGCGACAATAATCCCAACGGATCGAATATTCTCGAGATAACTGATAACACTGAACGTTTTGTGTAGTTATCATTATGATATAAGTTCACTGTGAACGAAAACTCATCACTATTTGAGTGCCAATTAAGACCAAGAGTTTTAATCACTTGTTCATTATCTAAATCAAATTGTTTATTGCACTCTTGTAATTCCAATGGAATATCAGTTAATAATTCGTTGCAATTAGATGCCCATTTGTGTAACTTGAATTTTGCTGTTTGAAGTACCTCATCAATATCTCTGATGTTTCCTTTAGCTTCTTCAAATGTATCGTCCGAAGCCATTAAATCGTCAACATAGAAGTTATCTTGTAATAATTTACAGCCTCGTGGATGATTATTCTGTTCATCATATGATAGTTGAATTAATGTTCTAAGTGCTAAGAATGGTGCACAAGATGTACCATACGTGACGGTATTCAAAATAAATGTTTTAATGGGTGTCAATGTTGAGTCTCGCCAAAATATTTTTTGATATTTCCTGTCATCGGGATGAATAAGTATGCCTCTAAACATTTTTTGAAGATCTGCTACGTAAGCAAATTGACCAAGTCGAAATTTAATTAAAATCTTATTTAAATCGTTATGTATCTTTGGCCCAGTATAAAGTAAATCATTCAAAGATACACCTGTAGTTGATAAGCAAGAGCCGTCAAAAACAACTCTGAGTTTGGTTGACGAACTAGAAGGTTTCCAAACCCCATGATGTGGTAAATAAAATGTGTCTGTAGTATGTAACTGATCATCTGAATCTAACTCTTGCATATGATTCATCTTTCGGTATTCCAACATAAAATTATTATAATATGTGGCCAGTTCAGAGCTATTGCTAAAACGTTTTTCCATTCTAGACAACCTTTGGAGTGCTTGATTTG
Source organism: Bombylius major (assembly GCA_932526495.1). Classification (NCBI taxonomy): domain Eukaryota; kingdom Metazoa; phylum Arthropoda; class Insecta; order Diptera; family Bombyliidae; genus Bombylius; species Bombylius major. The sequence goes on along the minus strand of OW052046.1, from coordinate 29,578,199 downwards.
ATGAATCACCTAATTTTGAAGTAGACGTGCGAAACGGCAAACGAACCATATATTGACCGTTGTCTAATCGTCTATGTGTTGTTTGAAAATGTATTTCACATTCCTTGTTTTCAGTAGTTTCTGGTAGTTCGATTTTGGGCTCCTCAATTTCCCAAAAACGCCTCAAATTATCATCAATATTGACGGTATTGAATAAGCAAGTTGTAGAAATTAAATGTTTCGTTCTTCCAGTTATTATCCAACCAAATATGGTGTTGTAGGCCAACAAATTTGAATCATATTCACAAACTATTTTCTCACCGAGTAAAATATCAAAAACTAGATCACTTCCTATGATCATATCAATTTTAGAGGGTTTGTCAAAACTATGATCTGATAGTTCACACCTTTCTAAAAACCATTTTTTAATTTTAGAATTCAATTCTATTGGAGGTAGATCATGTCTTAAATTAGGTAATATGTAAACTGTAGTTGATAATGAACTCAATTTATTTTTAGAAATCATCTGAATATTGACTTTACCTTTTGTGGAAATGAGAGGTGATCGATTGTTACCAATTCCCATTAATGAAATTCTTGCATTTTGTCTTTTTAATTTTAATCTTTGAATACAAGATTCAGAAATCAAAGTCAGTTGCGAGCCCGTATCTAATAATACACGACATGGCTGTAAGCAATGAAAAGAATCTTCTATAAAAACTGTTGCTGTTGGTAACACACTCACACAAGATAAACTTGAAGTTGATGTGAATGTACCAGAATTTGATGATACAGCAGCAACAATTTGTGATTGCATAATCTTTTGTGGTATATCGTTATGTAAAGTCGTATGATGCCTCTTATTACAAGTTTGACAACTAGAACTTGTCTTACATTCTCGTACAAAATGTTTGCCTTTCATACAATTAAAGCATAAACCCTTTGTTTTTACCAATTCAACTCGTTCTGGGATACTCAATTTAATGAATAAAGGGCAAGTAAATAAATGATGATTACCTTTACAATTACTGCATGTTATCGTTGACGTCACATGGGTCAATCTGATACGTTGTGTGTTGGGAATCATTTTCTGTTGTACTAATGAATTTTTCTCTTTGTTTGATTGGTGTACTGAAAGTTCATAAATCCTTTTTTCTATAAAGTTTACCAAACATATAAATGTAGCACGAGTTGTTGTAGCAGATTCTCTTCTCCAAAGCTGTTGTGTTTCTTTATCTAATTTTGACACTAATAAGAAGTTTACCCAACTATCCCAACTATCAGTTGGTAGTTTAAGTGCTTGAAGAGCTCTTATATTTTCCTCAAATATATTCAACAATTTACGAAGTTCAGATACTATTGGAAGTTTTAAACATGTACTATCCATTAGTGCTTGCAAATGTGCTTCAATAATAATATCCTCCTTTTCATACTTCCTTTTCAATAGTTCGTATGCAGCATTATAATTGACGTCTGAGATCTGCAAGTGTTTTAAAGTAGATGCAGCTTCACCTACCAATGCTTGTTTCAAATACTGAAACTTTTGTACAGGCGACAATAACTCATTATTATGTACCACTGAACTATACATATCAATAAATGGTGTCCATTCTACATAGTTACCGTTAAAGATAGGAATTTTCATTTGTGGTAGCTGGATTTTTGGTTGAGAATTAATTGGATTTACTGGAGTAGATGTACGTTGAGTATATTCTGACGAAATAATTTTTATAATGTCACTAAGTTGTGTCTGATTTTGTGCGATTGACGCTATAGTGGTAGTGAGACCTTCAACTTGATTTTGGTTATGTATACTAGGGTTTGTATTAAATCTTGTTTGAATTTTTGCTTTTGTGTTGAAATACTTGTCATCAACTTCATCTCGATGCACTGATTCTTCTTCTATTTCATTATCTTCCATTTGTAGTTCAATTTCCATTTGAACACTATTAAATTCTTCATATAAAGCTTGAAGTCTCGATAACCTTACCTCAAATTCTGACTCAAGTGTATCTACATTACTCAGCAATATGTCTATTTGTCCTACTAAACGAGTAAGAGAACCTTTAATACTTGTACGTTTTCTCTTTAATTCTGCCATAATGATGTTATATTTATATTAGTAGTATGTATTTAAATGATTTAATATTTGTATTAAATTTCACTTAATTCACTTATTATTAAAACACTTTCAATTATCTGCAATTTAGTATTCAGCCTAATATGACAACGATCCTTTGTTTATCCGCAGTTCAGCATTCAGCAAATAATATGTCAATGATACCATTGATACCAACCTTTCAGCAATAAAATCACAACTTCAAATTCAATTAGTTCCACGTTCCACACACCAGTGCTTGTTAAACCTTTTAAGCTTGAGTGATAGCCAACTTCACTATCGATGTAACCACGTTGTTTGATAATGAATGATGACTCACAATTCAATGTACAATATGTACTTTTTACATTTACTACTTTTATTGAAAAACTCACTTTCCCGATCATAGGTCCCTGCTCGGGCGCCAAATTTTGTTTGAGAAGAAACCAGAAAACCTCAGAAATAAAACACAAACGAATGTAGTTATTTTCCGGTTTCAACCTATTTTATTTATACTAAATTCCACTTATAATTTCACGTCTGCTATGATCGACTGAAATCACCAAACTAAACATTTTCATAATTTTACAATAGTGTTGCCAAGTTACTCAAACTAACTTCTCCGAACACTATTTTTATTTTTGGAAGTTAGGCATACTTTTCTATACTCTTTTACATTTCGTTTGTATAAATCTGTCTCGTGTGTGGGGTGATCAGATCTCAATTTCAATCGAAGGAAATCTTTTAAATTAAATATTACCAAGGGCAACAAACTCATCGGGTACTGCCTCCATAAGCACAATACTGACTTCCAAAAATAAAAATAGTATAGTGTAAAAGTAAAAAGAAGAGCTGTGTAAAACGGCATAATGAGTTCAGAAGAGTAGTATGTATTTTGTAGAAAAAAGTAGTATCAGGGTAACCATTCACAGAAAGTATTATAAGCCAAATTTTACTATAGGACCCAAATCTTCTCATATTAAGGGTTGATAAATAAAATGTCTATACTTCATCCACTAAGTTTTTGCACCACACAGTTAATGAATGTCTCGTTTCCTCTCGCAGAAACCAAAATAGATATGTTTCAAAAAAAATTGATCGAAACAGAGACATAGATATCTATTGTGGTTTCTGCGAGAGGAAACGAGACAATCATTAACTGTGTGGTGCAAAAACTTAGTGGATGAAGTATAGATACGTATTTAAAATAAATTTTTATAATAAATAATGGCATGATACTACTTTTTTTGTACCAATTATTTATTTAAAACAGAAATAAAAAATTATTATCAAAAAACAACAAAAGAAAACTAAATTCAAATATAAAATATTGCTTTAAAATAATATAGTGCATTTTCAAAAATACACCGCTGCACAGTTGATGCAATGCTGATGCTTGTCACAAATGCAATGCAACTTTTATGATTCGTTGTCACATATTCAAAAAAGCATCAAGTATTTAAAATTCATTGTAATATTCAGCTGTCATGTAATAGCATTTATTTAGAAGCTCCCTTACAGCCATTATCGCATTAACTGTACTTGTATGTAATTCGCGTAGTTTTGGAAGCATTCTGTCATTCATGACATTTTTTAATTCGAATATAGAAGACTAAAATGCCTCTAAATCTAATTGTTTTGAAACTATTGTTTGATTTCTCATAATTCGCCATTCGGCATCTATCTTTTAAGTTTAATTTTTCTGAACTCAATGTGGCATTATAACAAAAAGTTGTGTGGCACTTTCAGCTAGATAAGCACTAAGCAGGATTTAATCCCTCTGCAGCTTTCAAAATTTTTTCGTCGAAATTAAATCTCTTCAAAATTTGTTAATAGTACTGACAGATAGCGGGTATATGGTTGGTATGAATATCCGGGTATGAATACCCGGGTATTGACAATACTCGCATAGGTGACACACATAACCCGGGTATCGTACGTATGTTATATAGTTGGAATTTGTGTGAAATTGAAATTCTAAATGAATTTATAATAATTTTATTACTTTTTTAATTTATTATCATTATATTAATAATTATTATTATTATAATTGATATTTAATTATATTAATGTTTATTATAACGATTTTTTTAAATTTTAGTATTCTTCTTCTTCTTTTTATTACATTCACATTCCTACAAATTTAAAGTTTTTTTTCATATCTTCTTATTCTAAAATTTCCCATTTCAAGTTCACAACACTGTCAGTACTTGGCTGTTTTATGTGGGTATAGGATACTCGCTTCATACTCGATTGCTTTCGATGTATACCTGGTACAGTACAGCTAAATAAGATTGGCAAAGGGGAAGTATGCGCAGTAGGATCTGCGTATCCTTTCCACTGAAATTTCACTGTGATGTAAGCATCACATTTTACAAAAATCCTTCTTGAAAAGAGAAATTCGTATTTTGTTCCTTAGGTAGAAATTTATTATTTACACGATCTTACATATATTTTCATTTTCTTATTCATAAGAATTTCCTATTTTAAAAGGATACTTATCATCACTGATCACTCATATTGTTTTTGTTATTCTGTATTTTCTTCACTATCCTTTAAATTTTTTCTTCAGTAGTAATTAGTATGGCATTCGTCATACAAAGAACATCGGATGGAAGGGTGTTGTTATTTTTTTTTTCAGCTAAAAATAGGATATGCCTTGTGTGTGCGATAGATGATCGCTAGTCATTATACTTACTGAGTGGAAGATTTAATCTTTATTTTCTTTTGCTGTTTTCTTCAAAAACGGGGAAATGAAAGGATATTTTTAATATTTTCAAAATTTCTCCCACCTGCGCAACTTTTTGCCAATCTTATTTAGCTGTACTGTACCTGGATATCCAATGAATACCCGCTGACACATATCGGCTTTAATGCCGGTATAGTGAATACCTGGATATGCATACCCATGGTAAATAGAATAGGAAGGTATGCTGAAAAGGGGGTTTTAACCTAAAATAAAAATGTCAGTTACAGATGACGTAGCTACGAAGAATTTTTGAATTTCTAGAAATATAAACTGTTGTACGTTCACAATACTTATATGATAATTTATTTATTTCATTAATACAGAATGATTTTTATAATAAAAATATTGCAATTCTTAACTAATAATAACACGAATACTTATACTTCTGTACTTTAATAATAATTTATTATTATAATACATATATAATTAATTAATATTAACAAATTATTAAAGTGCAGTAGGTATTAATTATTTACCTGTAGAGTTTATAATTTTAAATGCTAACATTTCTTTTTGGTGCTTCTGTAACTAAATGTATACACACAAATGTGGAGAAAGCATATTTAAATCTGTTAAATGTATGTATTATTATTATTTATTGTTGACTTTATAGGTTTTATACCATCATTTTCATCATTTATTAATTTCATTATTTTGTGGTATGTAATACATATTTTTACAACTTTTATTTTTTCAAGATCAATTTAGATACTTTGAAATTTTTATGAAAAAAAAAAAAAATAAACATTTAAATATTTATTTGACAACATTAACATTAACAATAATAATAACAACAATTATTTTTCATGTATTCAATACATTTTACTGGTTTCACAAGCCCGAATCCACTTCTCAAACACATTTTTTTCAGATGGAAATCTGAAAAATTTAACTTTTTCTTTTGTTTTTCCTGTATAATTTTTACAGGACATCACCACACATTTAACCATTTTAACAGGTATTTATTATTTTTTTCAAATATATAGTCAATTATAGTTTTTTAATTTATTTATGTCACTTTATTTATAAAATAATTAGCTAACCATTAGCCACTATGGAAACAACATATAAAAAAAATGTAAACAACAACTTTTTCTTCGCAGCTACGTCAGCAACTTATTGTAATGTCACTAAAAAACGAAAAAAAATCTCCGTCATATTGCTTTTATCATACCTTCCTATTCTATTTACCATGATTCTACTCAATATCTGTCTTTACTATAACATAATGTTAAGTAATATTTCCTGCAACACATTTTTATTTCGTATTTTAAAATTAGTACTACCAGGAGATCTTAAATTATATATAACAATCACAGGCACAAGTACGGTACTTTCATTAATGCGTCGTCAACCTACGTCAACGACTCGAATGCACTGGAATAGTAATCAGAGTCGTCAACTGTGCATGCAAGCAGTTATTAGAATAAATGAACATGATTCGCTATCTTCAAATATGACGTCACAATCTTTATAAAACTTAATAATTTTTAATTAATTTAAATCTTATTTTAAATTTAAAATCGAACTAAAGAAATATCAGAAAAAAAATGTACAACACTTTTCGTTTTAATTGAAAATAAACATCGCAGTCGCCTGAAAACGATTGAGTAATTTCAGCCGACTGCGCTGCATGCTTGAATTAATGAACATGATACCATTCCACGACTGCACTGGAAAGTCATTTATGAACATGATTTTTACGCCGTCAGCGTCGTCGACGCATTCATGAAAGTACTGGTATTGAAAATATACCATATCTTAGGAATTTTGTAAATATTAAAAAACGAGTGTAAGTGTATTACAACCGTCAGCTAAAATTATTTTAATAATAAAGTGAAATTTTATTATTCAACCTAACATTAGACATACTGTACCCAATTCAATTATGTTTTATTCTTTGCTTTTAAAAAGTGGAGCTGCTCCTTTATATTTCTGATTTCCAACAGTAATAGGATTCTAATAACATGACAAAAAATTGCTCCAATAATATTAATTTCATATATCTTCTCTCCTGCTATAATAATTAGATCTATTATTCTATCAGTATCAGTATTAATTGTTTTTTCCTTAGTGTATTTTACAATCTTAATTATATTATTACTTATTTTTTTTTAATAATAATTTTTTTCATAACGAACTTTTTTTCATAAAAAAAATTCGGTTAGGTACTACTGATCAACCATGAAAATCAACCACGATTTATATGTGCTTAGTAAGTGAAGTTGGCTCTGGTTTCAAAATTCAAAATTATACAATGAAGTTGGTCCATTTAGCAAAAAAAATTTCAAATTTCCACTTTGGTCCTTTGGTGATTTTATTTCAGATTTCATTTTTGAAATGACGTTTAATGAGGTAAAAATGTGATAGAAAAAAAAAAAAGTGAATTAATTTGAATCTTTTTTTTTTTTTTATATATATATATATATATATATGGCTATCAATTCAAATATGTTTAGTTTGTGGTGAAGAACTTAATTTTAGTTAAAGAATTTAATATTGAAAAAAAAGCAAAAAAAAGGACAATTTGTTTTATTATATGTGTATATTTATTGAGAAAAAAACTGAAAAGGTATGTATAGATAATGACTTATTTTTATTAGGTTTTGATTACTAGATCGATCAACTGTATTGCACAATTGAATCGGTCTAGATTTTGATTTTATGGTTAGGAGTTAGGACGGTCAGGTGTATGTAGTAATATATATAATATGTACATCTGATTCAATTATGCTCACAATTTTATTTTATTTGAAATCCAAGAGTCAACCTTCTTCCAATGGTGGCTGAGGCCCTGAGGGGCTTTGTGATCTAACAAAAAATCATCTACCTCTCGTTAGGCGCGCCTGAGTTAAAAATTTGAAAAAATTAGTAGTATAAAATTGAAAGGAGTAGTATAGTAGTATGACAACTCAAAAAGTAGTAAAAAACTAAAAAAACTACTATAGTAGTACGAACGACAGCACTGGTTTCGATTCGACTTCACTAGTTGTTGTTGACTTGTGTTTAATGTGTTTATGACTATGTTTATTGGGACAGAAATCACCGGTAGTTTATTTTATAGAAAATTTCAATATAATTAGAAAAGAAAGATTTGTCCTATGATAGTGTGATTTAAAAGTGTAAAAAGTGACTTCTTTTTTATGTATTTTAAGAATTTGAAAAGAATTTGTAAGGTAAGTTCATGAACTTAAGTTTTTCATCACATATTTTTGATTTTATAGCATTAAATGTTTTAGTTGTATCGAAGATGTTTGTAGCATGTGTAGTTTTTCAGAATAACAATTCATATGGAGTAAATTTTGTAGACGCATGCACAAGTGTATTATAAGAAAACATAGCTGAAGGATTATAAATATTCCAATCAGATTGTTTGCTATTGATATTAGTTTTATACATATAGATATAATCTTCTAAAGCATCGTTGGACCAATGACTATATAAATTTCCATTATATATATCTTAAAACTGAATGTTACAATTTTTATTCGTTACAAAATCTTTTTTATTCTTTTTCTAGTTTCAAGTGTTCAAAACATTTCTTATACATATTTTTACATTCCCAAGTCTTAGCTCATTTTTATTAAGGCTTAAAGATTAAAGACTAAAGAAAAGTTAGAATCCTTGGAGTTGTCTGACCAGACCTTACCAAGAATGTTTTCTATGCTTTTTGAAGTTTCTGAAATTTAATTGTCGTATTCGATTAGCTATTTCGATAATATTAAGTTTATAATTGTCATTGATTTTATGATCGTCATTCCATATTTTTTTATAGGGCTGTTGTTATGGTTAATATTTGAAGTGAGTTTTTCTTAGAAATTAGTTTTGGTAATTTTGACCAGTCTTTTCAATTCAGCTTTGCTTTTTTTAAATTCTGTAATATTTTTTAAGTTGGGGTTAGAAAGGAATTTGTTCCAACATTTATTTTTCTTGGCTTTTAGTGTGTTTAAATCCTGTGTCCACCATGAAACAGTTTTACTTCCCTTATGGGGTTTTGTCTGTGGGATGGATAGGTTTGCACTAGTTACAATTAGTTTCTTTATTCTTGCGTATTTTTTGTTTATATTTTCTGATTCAAGCAAATAGTCTCTAATAGCGGCTATTATATACACAATGTATAATTCAGAAACTAGAAATTCGCTAGTTCTGTACATAATAAGTATGTATGTACCTTAAAATTCACAATACATACTAGAATATTACTAGTTTATGAAAAATTGTGGTATTATTATCACTAGAAAACGCTAGCTCTAATAATTTGGTTTGACTAACTAGAAAATGCTAATTAGAACAATAAAATAAAAGTTACCAAATTTGAATTGGTAATAATTGATTTTATTGAATTTTTTCGTTTTTATATACAAAATTAGCTCAATAAAAAAGAACAACAAATTAATACAATTATTCTAGAACAAAATAATAATATTTTCACATTCATTCAAATAATAATAATAATATCCAAATATGCAACATAAGCAAATTTTGCAGGTGAATGAATTATGCGCTATACATAAATTATTATCTTGAACTTAGTTATTTCTTACAATAATAAAAAATGCTAAATTGGCATATTAATTTTTAAATCAGTTTAGGTAATTATGAAATTAAATTTTATTATGAATAAAATTATATGAAACAAGTTTATTTTAATTATGTGTCTCAACATCTTGCCCCACCTTGGGGTCTATGACTTTAAAATTAAATTCATCAGTACGTAATTGTAAAGTTGGTTTAGGAGCTGGCTGAATTTTTAAGATTTGTGATTTGTTGCGCACTTGCTTAATGGTAAGAATGATTACTAATATTATAATTAGGGCTATGGATGCATATCCTATCGTGAATTGATGCACGTCATGTGGTTTTGTACTTTTTAATTCATATTGATGTCGTTTGAGATCAGCTATTTCTTTATGTGGTCGTATTTCGTAGTGATGTTGAAATAGTTCAGTGATGAAAGTAAATTTTTCATGTTTCTATTGATGTCATTCTGATTTACTAGTGTTATATTTGGTTTAAATGATTTGCTGGATAATTCACTTTGCAAATCTGTTGCTGCGTTAAGTATATATACACTTAGGTTAGGTACATCCACTTGTTAGATAGTATGCCAGTTCCTTGCAATTTCATTTGAGTTTGGTAATTTTTACAAACTATTGCTATATAGTCCTGGTTGTGCAGAGAAAAAAGTCAGTGGTTTACTGTATTTAATTGAATTCACTTGTTGGTAGGTGTTGAATGTTGATGTATGCATAGTACACGACGATGGAATTTTTCTTTGTAAGAATATCTGTATTTCACATGCAAAGAATTCGTTAGTTCTGGGATAAATTGGTTTATTCTGCTCACATATTTGGATTTTCATGCACTCTAGTTAGTCAACATCAGTTGATAAGTAAAATTGATCTTTGTATAAATTTGTCATCAAATAATTCACTGAAGTTGATATTGATATGAATAAATCATTGGCCAATATTGGGAATGGAAATATTCTATATGTTGCAAAATCAGCGTGACTTATCAATGGAATTTTAACATCAAATACTACTAAGTTTTTTAGTATGTGACACTGTATTCTCATTAATCTATACATATAAGAGTGCTATATCAAATTCTCCATTTACTAGAGGTAATTTTGGCTCTGGAGCAGTGTTGCCGAAAAACAAAATTGGATGTTGCGTATTCTTCATCGAGGATGCCAAATTATTTATTTGATAAGGTGCCGATGATATTGAATGGTGATCGTTTTTTCCTGATCCCTTTATGGTGATCTTGTAGTAATTCATTTGTCTCCTTTATATTTTGTAACTGATGTTCGTATTGTTGTACTATTTCCTGATAATGATGGTTTATTGTTTTGGTTATTCTTGCTAGTTGTGTTGTGTCACGATTTGTTAAATCGAATTGACCATGACTTATCTCCTAATTGGTCATCTCCTCTCATTGTTGTAATTCGTTAATTTCTCCATCCAAAATTTGGCTTTCTAGCATATTCGGCCGCGTTTCACTATTTGTGCTACCACGTGGATCTTCTTTGTCTTCTTCACGGTCATTTGAAGCATCCCCAATCATGTATAAAATTTCACTTAGATCTTTATTTTTGAAATATTTTCTAAAAATTTTAGTTCGGGTTTGTTTCCGTTGTTCTAGCATTCAATTTTAAAAGAATATTTTTCAAACGAATATTGGTGTTTCCTGTGTAATAATTTTTGTTATGAATTTATGCTAATTTAGTTCTATTTTAAAAATTACTTAAAATTATATTTTTATGTGATAATTAAGTTATATATATAAAAAACATGAATGTAATTTTCAACAATCTAAATTATATAACTTATTTAAATTAAGAATGCCTTATTTTAATATTTTGTGAATGTGCCTCAGCATACATAGTACATATATTTTTTATTTTATTTTTTTTTCTCATTGCTTCACCTTATCTGTTCAATCATGCTTTAATATCAGTAACGAATGGTCTCATGTTGCTCGATGAACAAATTTCTTTATAGGTTACACGCTTCGATTGCATGTCGTCAATATCTTTTATGACATATGTATGTATGTATAAAAATTTAGCAAAACTTTATCTATATTTTGTATGGACCACGGAATTTGGCGAGTACTTTTTTTTCACACTAGGAAGATTCGTAACATTTTTTACCATCACATAATCATCTTTTTTATAAACAGTTGAAGACTTGTGAGATTTATCATACCTTATCTTATACATAATAACTTGTATAAATTTTTTGATATTATTATGACCTTTATTTCTTTTACATTTTAACTGCCTTATTCTACATCAAGTCATAACTTGTGACCAGTCATAATTATATTCACCAAACTAGTTTTATGACCGTCATAGTCAAGTTATGACCATAAAATTCTTTTAACTGTTTTGCTGACCTATTAGCTTTGCTACTAGCATTTTGAACCCAACTTTGAACTTGATTATGACGGTCAAAAACTAGTTTGGTGAATAGACTTATGACTGGTCACAAGTTATGACTTGATGTAGAATAAGGCAGTAAATCTTCAATACTAAATGTTAAATTATTTTATAGATATATTCCATCACTTTATCGCACAGTTTACCTTTTTGGATGATACCGAACAACAACATATCCGTAGAAGGCGATTCTGTACTGCGATTTACATAATTATTTAATGCAAATTCTATTTTGCAAGATGTTTATTCGAACCATATGTGTTTTCAGGTTCAAAAAGCTTTGTCAACATTGGAATAAGGATTCTATTGACTCGCGCTCAACCTGTCTATTGTTGTGTTGAACATTATTAGAATTTGAGAAATTTTCAAATTCTTTTGACAACATGGTCGATAGCAAAGCCAATCTATTGCAATAAGCTGTGACGCTGATAACGTGTCTTCTTAATTTTTTGCGACCTTGGTCCCGTTATTTATATGCCCTTAACGGATCTGCGAAAAATAGATGGTAATAGGAGTTTGTTTGTAAGGAAAAGATGAAATTTTTTTGAATGGCGCCAACATTCGATTTGGAAACAGAAACACTGCTACAGATTGTTTAAATTAGAAAAGGGAAACATTTTTTTAAGTTTGTGCTTAACACTATTTTTATTTTTTCAATACTTTTTTAATATTTTTAAATTTATTTTAAATATCTTCAAAGATATTTTTTCACAGTAATTCAATTTTGTAAATACATATTTTTTTAAAAGTTCTAATAAAAAAAAGTAGACCATCTGGTAATGGTGATCTGACTCATACATAGAAAAAGCAATTGTACCGCTTTTAAAAATGCATTATGAAAAAATCTCATATACAGTCACGTATTATTATTTCAAATTTTTAAGACGTACGTTAGGTTCACTCTCTCTTACAGCAATACAGTATAAGGCAACGGATTTGAACCAAAACGTTGGATCTGTACTGTTATTACTAATAGATTTTTTTATAATGTAGTTAGAAATTGTATACATATGTGTTTGTAAAATGAAGTGTCCCAGCTTTTTACAATAGATTGGCTTTGGTCGAGAGTAATTTTTGAAATTACCTAAATGCAATTGTTTCTTTAGTTTAACTAACTGCATAAATTTTTACAAATTTAGTAAAAGCATCTATGATCAGAAATATGTATGTGTCGCTTATTGTTATTTGAGTTCGATAAAGGACAGTAGTGATCAATATGGAGTGTATGAAATGGTTCGTTTCCTTTGGGAATATTGTCCATTGTAAAAGTAAATAGATTTCAGGCATATCTTAATGTATTGCCGTATTTTTCCTTTTATTTTTGGAAACCAATACCAATATTCATGACATTTGTCTGTTCCTAGATGACCTAAAGCTTCGTGGTGCGTTCGTATGACCTGAGTCTCCATATGTTCTGATACGTAAAAAAGTGTTTTATCTCTTGCTTAACGATACACCATACCATTAACTATTTCATACGTCGAACTTCCAGATTTTTCTAATTCATAGATTATAGAGGCAATTTTAGGATCTTGTTTTTGAGTTGCAGCTAGAACAAATTCGACGGAGTCGTCCTCTACACTAAGAATATTTATCGACTTACTCAGCGTACCAACATGTAAGATAAGATAAGATAGGGGCTAATTTTGCACTTGAACCTTTACAGATCTTTTGTAAAGCCTGTGCTTTTCGTAGGTTTTAATGCTTTTAATGAATCCTAAAATTTTATAACAAGGTACGCACCAAATTTCTTCAGGTTTGAGGAAAAGTTGATGCATATAACTCTCAATGCCTCACATTCACATAGAATGTATTTCGAGGTTTCTTTGGCCTCTTTGCAGTCTGCACTTGTCATCCTCTTTGAACCCTATCTTGCTCAGGTGGTTGTTGAGCGAAAAATGCCCAGTGATAAGTCCTGTGATTGCCCTTAGCTCGTTCCTATTGAGGTTGATTAGCTTTTTGGTTTAATAAACTCCTTCGCTTGTTTGTTTCCGAGAGTCTTTTCCCAGTAGGAGGTACATCTTTCCATCTCCCATTATTTTACATAATTTTTGGTTAGGTAGGTCACAGAAGGTTTCTGGTCCAAGAAGCTTAGAAGCACCCTTTTTTTTTAGCTAGAGAGTTCTAGTTCTGCGTTCTAAAGTATAACTATATTCTAACAACTCAAGTGCCGATCGTGATTTAGTATCTTTTACCATTTAATAGTTACTATTTCGAAATTATTACAAAGGAGAAGAGAATATTAGAAAGACATACATATTGGAAATGTATGAATAATTTAAAGATATTTTTGAACAAATAATGCGATTTTATCGAATCAAAAATCATTGATCAACACCAGAAAAATCAGAAATGTTCTCATTGAGTGATTATGAAAAGATTTTTTCTTCTATATGTAGGAATCTTATAAAATAAAATGTATACCCAAATGCACAATAGTTCGGCCCGTTGGTTCGAAGAGACAAACAAAAAATTGTGTTGTCGTTGGCAATCTCAAGCGTTACGGAGTTAGAGGGGGGGAAAGATATTTGGCACTTTTTTCTTGTTTTACCCTATAACTTTGTATAGAGGCATGCTAGGGTTATCTACCCTTTTGGAAAATTGTAGAGGACCCTTGTTTCCTTCCAACAACATCTTACGTGCCTCTGTACCTCTTACCGTTCAGAAGTTATAAGGCCTAAAAGTATAATAATACATGATTTAAAAACCAACTGGCCGAACTATTGTGCATTTGGGTAGTACATACTTAGTTTGTTTCTTTTCAACAACATTTTACATGCCTCTGTAACTCTTTTTTTTCAAAAAACGCTAAATTTTCGAGATATTAAAGAAGATCTTTTGAAAAAACTGAAATAATAAGTCTGAAATCATTGGATTATTGGACACGTGTTTTTATTGCAGTGTAAATTAAAAATAGGAGCTAGAAGTGCTAATTTTCAAATGCAAATATCTCGAAAACTATGAATCGGTGCAGAATCAATCGAGCATTCTTTTTCTGCAATAAAAACTTGGGATTAATTTAAGGCTTTTTTGAGAAAGACAGGGTTAAACACAAAAATTTGGAAAAAATTCACAAAATTTTGATTTTGAATGCGTGTAACTTTTCAACAGTTGGAAGAAGAGGAACAAGTAAGGTATCGTTGAAAAGGGCAAAGGTCTTTTTTTAATACAAAGTGACCCTTGAGTGCCCCTGTAAAAAGTTATAACGTACATCGTGAAATAAGAGCAAAAAAATTTCAACGCCCTCTAGCGGCGAAACCGTTGGGATTACCCCCCCCTTCCGATACGATTTTTTGTTTGGCTTGATGAGACCTATCTATGGTGTCAAGGTTAAGCAAACCAAACGGGACACCCTGTATATACTTTACAAATTAATATTATGTATACGATTTTTTATTATTTATTAAAACTTTCAATCTCCAGTGTACCATTGTTTCTATGAGACAAAAAAAAAACGAAATAAGAAACATACCTTTTTAATAATAAATTTTGTTTTTTTTATTTTTTAGTATTTCGTGCTGGTGAACAAGGAAGATTTTGTTATGCACACAAATAGAGTAAGGTAAGTTTTTAAGAGTACTTACACTCGTACATACTCGTATACTCTTTTCATTATGAGTAAATCTTAATTTATTTTTGAATCACATAATTTTTGTTGATATAATACCTAATTTATGTATATTATATGCAAGTCATTCTAGTTTATTAAGTACAAAAATAAAAGGTATAATTTTTTTTTTTATTTAAAAAACTTTATTAACTTTTAAGAAATTACAAAATTTTGTTTTTCAAGAAGACCGATTGAAATTTTAATCTTATCAGATTGACGAACGAAATCACACTGAATACTAATTAGAATTTTAATAAAACCTAACTTCTTAATTTCACATATGTAATAATCTATCTCATAAGTAAATTGAAACTTTCTCATAATGTATTGTTAAATGTAGACATAAGGTGTTTCTATTGCAGATAGAATCATATTGTAGATTGTTCTTCATCAAAATGCTGATTTGTCTGTTAATTCGTTCTCATCAAAATTGCTGATTGATTATGACCATTATAAATAAAGTATGAATAACAAAGTGTATAATGAATATAATGAGAACCATATGTAATTCCTTCCTCACCAGAGGGTCTATTCTGTTTCGTCGAAAAAATGAGAATGAGAAAAACTTCGCATTTCATTTCTCATTCCAATTTCTCATTTTATTTTTTCATTTTTCTCATTAAAGCGATTCTGTTTTGCATAATGAAACATTGTTGCTGAGTTTCCAGCTGAATGGAATTATATTGGAATTCTCATTTGATTTTGGAATTTTGACATTTGACAGCAGGTTATACTATTTACATTCTTAGATATGTACCTATATTATTTACTTCATTACTTCATCGGTTTGTAAAAATGTAATACATTAACTACATTTTTGTTCTTGAAATAATACTTGAAATATTTGAATACGAAAAAATTTTATTATAATATACTTTAGAAAATGTAGTTAATAAATTACAAAAATATGAAATATATCACATTACTTGCATTTAAAATTATTTTAATAAAAATAAAAATTGTTATTTTATTTTATTTATTTGGTCGATTCTTTGTAAAAAACAAAATCCTCACTTTCTTCAGTAAAAGTGACAATTATTAAATATGTACTTAACAATTCACAGAATTCTTAAAGGAAATATTAAGAATGTATTAATAAGATAAATTTAAAACATTAGGTCAAAAAAATGGAATGTTCTATATAGTTTCAAAAATGAAGGTAAATTGTAATAAATGTAGAAGTATCAAGTCTGTACAATTTTATTATCCAGCAATTTTTTAATTAAATTTCTCATAAAAAATGTCTTCTTCGTTACCAAATCGACTATTATTATTTAACTTATTAATTTAAAAATGCACTTCAAACACTGTTCTCAAAATTCTCATACGCTGATATAGTGATGAAAATTTTTTTCTCATATGAAAATAATTTGACAGTTTTTGTCATTTTCTCATTGAATTAGAATCGGAACACTGGGAAAAACTTTGGAAATTTCTCATTCTCATTTTTTCGACGAAACAGAATAGACCCTCAGAAGAGTTTTTAGAACGTCATCAGAGTTTTACATCCTATTCAAATGGTAATGGTTTTGTTTGAGTTTTAGAACTGGAAGTTTATTTCGATTGTGAGTAATCTTCGTTTTGCTTTGTTATGATGTTTCTAAATTTTTTGATGCATTTTATTATCATTTAAACTGTTGTTGTAATACAACAGCATATTAATAAGATTCAGTTGTACTTAATTAAAACTTTTCTTAGACTAACTTCTAGTATTGTTTATTGTTCTTTATATATCTGGTGTAATTGATTTAAGGATAAGTTGTTCTAAATAAGTTTCTGAGAGCTCTTGGTCGTTGATTTTGATTTTCGATTTGAGGAATGAGTGAAACCTTTACTTTCATTTGAAAGTTTGAAAACTGCAATTTGAAGGTATAGTAAAATTCAAAAAAGATGGCAAATGTTCGCGCATGTCTTACATGTGTTAGTGATCTTCTTGTGTATACATATACGAAGGAAGAAACCTCTTTCTTAGAATTTACAAAAACAAAAATGCATGTGTGTAAGTATCTTTTCTTCTGCGCATGTTTCTCTAGTATAATACGATTTGCCATCTTTTTTAAATCGAGCTATAGTTCTATTAGATATGTGCCGTGAACTGTTGTGAAATCCGAGGTTTTGCATTCCAGTTTTATTTTCGTATTATGTAGTGGGAAATATTTCAATGTAATAGCTCGATGAAATTAGTTCAATTATTTCTGCTTTAATAGTAACTGGTACTGTATTATATGTATTGTATATAACTACAAAGATAAACAATTGCCAAATATCCTTATGTCAGCATTTTTTATTTCTACTATACACCTGATATCAGGTGGGTACATGTTTACAGAATGTTATCAACATTTTATGCTTATGCAACAATTTTAAAATCCAGTACAAACCAGGGGCGGAATTATGTACTTAAAGTCATCACTAAAGTGATATGACAAATCAAGTAATGTAAAGGTACTTTTAGTATTTTTTTAAGGTAAATTAAATATTTTTTTTAATTTTACTAAAATATTTTTCAAAGTCCAACTGAACAAGGCAAAAGAATTTAAAATTTTTAAGGTGGCTTTACACTATATGATTTATCATATGACTTTTTTTATGACTAATGTAATTTACATTAAAACCACCTTCAATATGTACATAAAAACACATATAAAATGCGCTTTGTTTCATTACTATTATTATTATTATTTATTTATTTATTTATTTTTTGTATTAAGTTTTGGTTTAATAATATCTTCGATTATCTTGTGGTAATTTAACACCTACACTGTCAGGACTATTTTATAAGATGGATCAGGAGCTTTAAAGTGCTAGCAAATATTGCGGAAAATAGTATAAACATTTACAAATTTATGCAAAATCAATCCGAACTATAAATAAAATAAATTAAAAGATAATTTAATTAAAATAAAATGAAACTTAAACCTTAGAATTTTATTTATTTGCAAGCAAACATTTAAATTTGTAATTTTGACAGCTCGTAATTCGAAAACAAAACGAAACTCGATGTATCGAGTTCCATAACTCCAAAATTTACCTTCGAACAAACGATATCGTTTACAACTTTCGAAAAAACGATGATCGAGCATCGAAGTACATAATTCCGGCCCAGTATATAGTGAGAAAAGACGTTGATGTTGCTAAACATTATGGGTCATTTTGTATAGAGTTTCAAAGCACACTCTGATTCTCAAGCCAAAACTATTTTAGTTTTAAAACTAAAAAATGTTTATTAGTAAGGCCCTATATGTACCCAATAATGTGCATGTTTACCAAATATAAATAATGATTGCATTGATGCTACGGCAACATTACAAATTACGATTTATACTTTTGAATTTCTTTTGATTTTGAATAAAAATACATATTTTTATTTATTTATTATATTTATTAGTCTAAAAAAGACTTTTAATTATACAGAATATTTACAATTCTATGACACTTTCTGTTTTTGTTTATAATTTTAAAGCAGATTATTATTACAAATTAATTTTATATATTCCTTCAATTTAGTCTTAAATTTATTATATTCATTTCATTTTTTATTTCAATTGGTATCTTATTGTATAAATCTAATCCCTTATACATTATAAATTTTTGTGTATTTGTTTTTCAAATTTATTTACCCTATACCAGCTTTTTCTTCTTAAAGAATACTTATGTACATCCTTACATTGCATGAGAGGATCTTTCAAGAGTTTCAAGTATGCTGGTGTTAAGTTGTTTTTGATTTTGTGTAAGAAAATCATGGAATTGTATGTCCATAATTCTTTTACACTCAACCAACCCAATTCTCCTATCATAGACTTAATGCTAGTTAACTTATTTTTCTTTAATACTATTCTCATAGCCCTATTCTGTAATAATTGTAAACTATCCTTCATTTCATTAGAACAAGCGTATAATAATGTTGAGCCATAATTGAAATGTGGTAAAACAAGCGCATTGTACAACAACATAGTAACATTTAAATCCATGTATCTTCTAATTCTCTTAATAAAATTTAATTTTTTTGCAATTTTTTTTGTTATACTTTGAATATGTTCTTTAAAACATAATTTTTCATCTATTACTAAACTTGGGTATTTGAACTGTCTTACACATTCTAACTTTAAATTAACTATTTGTACATTTAAATTCATTTTAATATTTAATTTTATTATTTTACATTTATCTTCATTTAGTTTCAATTTATTCATACATAACCATTCATTCAGTTCTTTTAGATCCTCATTCATACATTTCTCTTTTCCAGCTATATACAATAATGTATCATCAGCAAACAGCCCAATTTTGCAATACTTAATTATCAGGTCAGTCCATAAGTTCATGCGTATTTGCCCAACAACATTTGAACAAAAAAATAAAACACAAAATTAGTGTATTAATCAACGATATACATATTTACCATCATTATCAACTACAGTTTGCCATCTTATAGGTAAATTTTCAATTCCTTTCATAAAGAAAGACTGTGGTTTTGACTCAAAGAAAGTTTACACTGCTGTTTTGACTTCCTCTGCTGTTGTGAATTTTTTTCCATGATTTTGTAGATTTCGGAAAAGATGAAAATCACTTGGTGCAACGTCGGGTGAGTATGGTGGATGAGGCATAACTAATAAAATTTTCACCATGCACTTCATTTAATTTTTCTACTGCTCTTGTTGCATTTTCACCACTTTTAAAAAAATAGTATAACACGTGTCTATTATAGTCTTCACTATTTTCCATTTTTATTTAATATTTTTAATAAAGTTAACTCCGCCAAATTTGCTTAAAAAGTAACTAATCGAATGTACTTTCAAATTCTAACACTAAAAAATGAGGTACACTAAATAAAAAATTTACCTGTAACCAGGTCCTTTTTTAGTTGGGAAAATACGCACGAACTTATGGACTGACCTGATACATCCTTTATATCATTGATATATCAAAAAGAGCAATATTCCAAGTACTGATCCTTGAGGTACACCTAGTGTGACATCTTCAGCATCCGATAGCACTCCATTAATTTTTGTCCTTTGTCTCCTGCCCGTAAGGTAGGATTTGAACCAATCAAGCTCTTTATCTCTAATGCCAATCATGCTTAATTCATCTTTCAAAATGTTCCTATCTATTGTTTCGAATGCTCTTTTAAAGTCCCCGAACACAATACAGCGGTTTTCGTTGTCGGTTGTCAAAATAAAAACGCCAACTGCAAATTAAATCTAACTGAACACAATCATGTCGGTTTTTTTTACCGTCGCCGACAAGATAAACTTAATTTTTAATTTTGCCGTCGCCGCCCAACTTGACAGTTGGTGTTTATCTGTCTTAAATGTCAATTTGAAGTTGTGTGTGTGATTTTGACATTTAAATAAAAAAATAATTTAAAATTTTACCGCCATTCAACAGTTGGTATTTGAACTGAATGGACATTTTTTAATTAAAAAAAAAATTTTTCGTTAGTTTTCAATAATTTCAGTGTTTAAAATAAAAATTTTTGTGCTTTAAAAAAACATTTTAGTTAGTTAGTTTGTTTGTGAATTAAAAAATGTCTTTTGATGAAAATTTGATAGAATTGGTGAGAAACCATGAAGTGCTTTTTAATCTTAAATTAAAAGACTATAGAGTTATAGACAAAAAAGAAAAGATATGGTCAGAAATTGCAAAGACATTAAACACAACTGGTAAGTTAGTTATTTTTTTCAAATTTATATTAATTTAGGTTATCATTTAAGTTAAATTTAGGTTATCATTTAAATTTAGTAATATGTATTAGTATGTATAATTAAATTAAGTTATAATAAAGTTTTAAAAAGATATAATTCACGTTTTTATTCTAAACAACATTATTAAAGTAATCTTTCAATAATTCACGTAAAGCGAATGCTACCTGCGAGGCACGGTTTGCCCGATGTTTTGGATTTCTGAGGTTTACTCCTTCGTTTCTCCAAGTGCCTAGTACTGTTTCTCCATTAACTTCATAATCTACCAGACCTTCAAAGAAATAGTTGGTATCATTTTGTAGCATTAAAAAATTGTGTAGCAAAACTGTTGCCAAAATTATTTTGTCAACATTTTTAGGATCAGCGTGAATATTTCGATGTAAAATTCTCCATCTACTCGCTGTAATTCCAAATGAATTTTCTATGTGTACTCGTGCTTTTGAAATCATTTTATTAAACTTATCCTTTGCAGGAGGTAGGTTCACACCAGGATAAGGTCGCATTATATTTTTTCTTAATGGAAAAGCTGAATCTGCAACAAAGTAGTATGGAAAAGTAGTTTCTGTTCCTGGCAATGGCGGAGGATTAGGAAATGGAAGAGTATTGTTGATAATTTGTTTTCCAAATTCACTCCGACTGAAAATTCCACCATCACTTTGACTTCCAACAGCACCGACGTCTATTAACGTGAATGTATAAGCAGAATCACATGCTGCTAAAGGTACTATGCTATAGCTATGTTTATAAATATAGTATGTCGATCCGCTTGAATTTGGACATACTATATTAACATGTTTCCCATCGATTGCTCCAATACAATTTGGCACTCCTGTTTTATTATAGAATCTTTGTGAAATTTCTTGCCATTCGTGCACTGTCATTTACAGATACACCCCATTCAATTCATCCCAAATGGCTTCACATGTTTCATATATAATTTTCCTTATGGTAGATACACCCATCTTATAAGCCCATGCCAGGACTTGGGGAGCACATCCGTGAGCTAAAAACCTGTAATATGTACATTTAATATGTAATATGTAATATGTATTTTAAAATAATGTAAGTAAGCAGTCAAGAATATGATACTTACATTAATGTCAGTGCTAAAAGTTCCTCCGTGCATATAGGTTTTCTCAATGAATTTTTGATAAGTCTATCATGTAATTTATGCAATACGTTAAATTTATTAACAGACATCCTACACTGTTTTAAATTTTTACAACATTCAATGTAGGCAATCGGACGCCAACATTCAATGTAGTAATATTACGTTTTACTATGTATGATACATTTGAAAATTTAATTTAACAGTAATGTGTGTAATCCATTTACACAAGTTTCCTGTAATTTTTTAAAGATTTTTGTAATTAATTTACACACATTTATGTACGATTAAAGCAGAATTTATTTAAATTTGCACCTTTTTTATTTAATTCTGAAACATTGAAAATTGTAAAATTTCGTATGTAATGTGTAAATAGAACACAGATTTCTTACAGTTTTAAATGTCTATACTGTAAAAATACATGTATACATGTATATTTTTTACAGTAGTCAACTGTAAATTTAAATGTTTCTTTAATAATTTCACACAGACCAAGGTAAATAATTTTGTTTTGCTTGATTCTAAAAAATAAAGGTATACCATTATTACTATTTGAATTTCTTCAAAAAATTAGAAATTGTTATTGAATTTTTGTTTTTTAAATACAAACTGAACAAAATTATTAGAATAAGATGCTAAAGATAATTTAAGCCAACAAACAGACTTATGTATGATACATATAAACGAAACCGTCTTTCATTTATTGGAAATAAATTATTTTAGGACACAAAAATTTCGAATTCAATCAACGCTTAATTATATCGAAGTCCGTTTTCAATTATAAATATAAGGAAAGAAAATTAAAAACCATATTTAATTCATAGAGCAAACTAAATGTGTATAGTTTTATTTAATTCAATTTTTAGTCGATAATATTTAAATAATAATTAGCTTTCCGATTTGTTTTATATTGGAATTATATACATATTTAAATAATAATTATCAATTTACATTGTAAGCAAGTAAGTATTATATGTAGATGTTTTAATAATTATTAAAAATTATTAATATGTTGTTATTATTTAAATTTGAAAAATGATTACTAAACATCATATACATTTTATTTCAATATAAAACAGATCGAAGAAAATAAATAACAAAATAATTATATAACTTAATTTAAAAAAAAAAAAACAAACAAAACAAAAACAAAAAATAATGTAAATTCAACATTTTCTTATCAGTTCCTAACTTTTAGTCTTTTTTCAATGCTATACATATTATAAAATTAAATTTCTTTAAAGTTTCAAAAAATTCATGTTATTTTAACATTGTAATTTTCAATTCAATTTTTATTTCATATCTTTAATTTTATTTAATAAAGACATTACTTTCGTCATAGCATTCAAATTTTTTTTATTACCGCGAGAAATATCGCTATGAATATTAAAAAAATATCGTTGAATAAACTCTAAAGTTTGCGATATGTCTCTTGGATACTCAACATTTAATATAAAGTAAAGCGCAATTTGTTGCGCAAGAGATTCTCTAAAATGTTCACAAACAGAATTGATGATTATTCCATCCGCATATGTATAAAATACAAATTTCTGTCCAGTATCTACAATGGCTGTCCATGGTGCTGGTACAGATGGAGTTATATTTTGTTGTAAAGTTCCTACCTGAAAAAGCAAAAGTGTTTAGAAATTAGTATTAGTTTCTAGAAAAACATTGAGTATATTTTACAGGAATTACCTGTAATCATTCACGAGTATACTTACTTCATAAAATTTGAGAAGATTTTCAGATTTTTCTTTAAAGTACTTTGTTATATAACTTATATAACACCAATCCTGTTCATGATTGCAATTTTCTTTGGATGTAGATGGTCTTTGTAAAAAATAGTTCAATAGCTTCAAGCTCTTTTCGTTATATTTATTTGTATAGTGTTCAATATTTATTTCTGTTAGTTTTATGAAGTGATCCATAATAAATTCCGTATGTAAAAGAAATGGCCATTCTTTTTTTATATCCAAAGCTGCAGGTATTTCACTTTTATTTAGAAAAAGCCGCTGTTCTGCAAAAGTGCTTGACATGTACTGTTTTATAGTAAGCCATTCTTCTTTCGAAAATGTTTTTTTATAACTTAGCTCTAAAAGCAAACTCTGTTTATTTTTAACTGAACTCTCAGTTTCTCCAGTTGGATGTGTTCTAGGTTGCCATTTTTTACAAGTTTTTTCGAATTTTTTGATTTTGCGACGTTTATTCAAAGAAATGTTAGGATGCAAATCAGTGGATCGATGAGGTGGACGGTTCAGATAATTATTATGGTTGATTAACTTTGCCAGAAGAGGACTGTTACTTGTTGAAATTATTTGATCTGAGTCATCTTTTTCCATAAAAGTGTCAGGGTATTTTGCAGCTAACATACCAACCATTTTGCGAAAGGTACAGATTGGAAAATAGAACGACTTTGTTCTCAATTCATCAACAATAATTCGAACAATAGTGTTCATATGAATGCCAAGTTTTTCTCCAGCATTGCATTTGTCAATTATATGCTTTGGAAATTTATCCCACGGAATTTGAAATTCTTTTAGCAACTCGTTTGACTGCGCTTGTACGGTGCTATTATCGGTGATAGAGGATAACACTCCAGATGACATTGATAATGTAGAGGCAACTGATTGTGTTGAATTACTATTACATGGAGAAGATGTATCTGTTTTTGTTTATAATAACATTTTTGAAGTAAAAAGAATAATTTATTAAAATGTTTGAGTTTATTTAAATATTAGAAAGTAAACACACAGTCGAAAAAGTAAATTTTCAACTTTAAAATTGAAAATACTTACTTGGTTCATATAATAGTAGATTTTGAGAAATTGATGAGTCTAATAGTGGCAATGAAAAACTAACTTCATTTTCCCATACGTCGTTCTCTTCCAAAATCATGATCAAGTCTTTGGACACGTATGTCAAGACTTCATCTTCTTCTATAGAACTACCATCAGAAGCCAATACTAAGCGCGACCCTTGAATACCATATCTTTGTGCTAAAAATAAATAAAAAGTAAATTAATAAAAAAACCAAGTTAATTACAAAATATTAAAATTATTTTACCATGTTCAATGACAGCTTGGACTTTTGCTTCACATACTATATTTTTTTTGTAGCTCTTAATCGATCACAAATTTTAAACATTTGTTTATCCATAGTAAATTCCTGATGATAAAGACAAATATAAACCTTTTTTATATGAATAAGGGATATAAGAATTTTTAGATGAAAGTTTTTCGTGTGAAATGCATTCATATTTGTCAAAATTTTCTATTAATTCATACAGCCCATTTTTGTAGTTGAACATAAATGTTCCAGTTTTTCCATAAAAGTGTGTATCGTTATAATTTTCTTTCAAAAACATATATTCTATTCTTAAGACTTTCAAAAGTGTAAATTCATCAACGCCAATTATTATGCATTCATTATATTTGTATCTTTTGTTGAAAATTGTCACACTACGTGCAATAAATGAAAATCCACTGGAATAGGCATCATCAAACATACCACTTATTAAAGCTGTGGGTTCATCACAAACAGTTTTTAAAGAGAATCTGTCGTTATGAAATGATGCTTGTTGCAGTTGATGTCTTTCACACAGTGTTTTTGTAATGTTTATTGAATTTTTAGATTTATTATAAATTCTTTTTAATGTTTGATGCTTATGTTCACAATGCATGGTCCATAATCTTATTAAAGGACCAAACTGCTTAATTAAATAGGGATAGTGCTGAAGATAATGATGCTTCGGTCTGTATTTCTCTTCTGGAAAATTTAACTTATAGTATTCAAAATAGTTTGATATTTGATCTGTCAAAATGGAAATTTGACTCTCATAAATTTTGTCAGCGCATATTATTCGAACTATATCAAGTAAAACCGTAAACATTTCCTATACAGAATCATCATAATTAATTATTTTTCCCAACATAACGTATGGGAAATATATTAAAAAATTCCAGTTTTCATAAGCAGTGCCTGGGATGTTATTAGCATTTGCATGTAGTTTTGGAAAAGATAAATTTGCTTTTAACTTTTTACGAATATTCGTATAACTAGTATTAAGATAATCATAATTTACTACTTTTATTCTAACAAAATATTTCACAATCAAAATAAAATCATATTTTATAATACCTTCAAATATGTCATGTGCAATGCAGGGTGGTAAACCTGGATTCGAGACATGAAAATGCTGTAAGTTATTAAGAGGTGAATTGAATTTTACTCCAAATACAGGCTTATTATTTTCATCTTCAAAAGCATTATTTGCATCTTGTTCATAATTTTCTTTATTTCTTAATTTCTGTGATTTCAGTTCGCCACGCTTAAGCTGAACTTGTGAGAAATAGCAATATCTGCACATATGTGATACAGTGCTAAAGTTCTCAACAAATCCACCAATTTGGTGACTTCCTAAATTATCGCCTTGAACAGCTACCACACTCCCTCTCACCTGCTTTTCTTCATTAAAAATTTCCACTGAAATTCCATTTTTTTCAAAATCAATTAAATCTGTTACTAAAACGTTAAGCACATTATTCAATCCAAATGATTTGATGTGTTTTTCTTTACACAGCAAAACGAGGAAGATGTTATTTATTTGTGTCCTATAATACGGTAACATATTACCAATAATCATATAAACAGCTAACATTTTATGTTTACCTTTTGATGATCCTATAGGATTGCACACTTCAAATGAATCTTGGTATAAAAAGAGTTCTACTTTTTTTTCGGTTTTGAAAAAATCATTTTTTTTATAAACCTCTCCATCATAATAGTCTGTCAAACATAAAGTATTTTTTCGTTTCAGCATAAATTGTTTTTGAAATTCAATATCATAAAATATCTGTTCTATTGTATTTTTGATCGGAACATAATGATACGAACACTCATTATGAAAATCATCTCTTCCAAGAAAAATTTCTTGTGGTGTGATATAGAAACAGTTATCTTGAAAAACTTTATATCTTTTATAAGCTGTATCTAATTTGGAATATATGTCATTACTTACACATTCAATTATTATTTCTTCTAAATTTTCATACAAGTGTGTTAGATTTTGTGACACACAAAACTGATTCAATTGATACCTCAAATTATTCTGATTTTTCTCTTGAAGTGATTTTAATTCATCAACGAAAAAATCTAATACATTTTCCGGTACATTGAACTTTGTTTTCAATTTTAATAAAGTAAAAATTAAATTGAAATAATTATTCACATTATTTCCTCCATCTCTTGTTCCTTCACTTGCATAAATTTCCTCATCATTTAACTCACGCAATAAATTTGAATTTTCTAGCGAATTGGTAGTAGTGATACAAGATACTCGTTCATTGATGACTGTTAATCTGTGTAGCCGAAAAATATGATTAGATAATGTTGATTTATTTGTAAAATATTTTGAACAGTTTAAAAAAGGGCACTGCACTTTTTTATCACGGTTTAAATGGTAGAAAGCATGTTTTAGAGACTCTTTTCGATTATATACAACCATATTACAATGCTTGCAATTAATAAGAGTATTGCATTC
Source organism: Bombylius major (assembly GCA_932526495.1). Lineage (NCBI taxonomy): Eukaryota > Metazoa > Arthropoda > Insecta > Diptera > Bombyliidae > Bombylius > Bombylius major. The sequence continues at coordinate 29,550,467 of OW052046.1, read as the reverse complement.
GTTTTCTAATCCACGTTTTAGTTGATGATGCCTATTCACATGTGAACGAAAAGATCTATACTTCGAAAAAATTGCTCCACAGTTTTGTTGCTTACACACAAATTTATAATTTTTTAACAGACGATGGGTTGACATATGGTTATTGAAATTTAAAATATTTTTGAAAACAACCGAACACATTTCACACGAAAACATTTCACTAAGTTTTACCAAACCATAAATTCGAAATCTTAATTTATAACTTCTTGAACACTTGCTGACCGACTAGTGATAATTTAAAGTAATATACATACAAGACAGTTCTTGTTCTATATCAATATAATCAATTTATAAATTTTATGTACCGACAACCAAGTTCGAAATCTTAATTAAAACAAAATATAACTTTCTTGTACACTTGCTGACCGACTAGTGAGTAATGACTAATTTAAATCGTAATATACAAGACAGTTCTATACACAATGTTGCAAAATAGCAACCATCTCAAACGTAATTTTACAATATTGTGTGATTTTGCATGTAAACATTTAAACTTGTTTAAACATGTCTGTAATATTACACAGAAAACTTGAAATTTGAATTTGCGATTATAAACATGAATGTGGGATAACACTATGTTTAATACTGTAAAAATAAACGGTTATGCGTTTTTACACAATCAATGTGTAATTTTACACTTATAAATTTAAAATCAAATACAAATTTGTATTTGTACATAAAAGTGTGCAATATTACATAAACTGCTCGTAATTAGGAGTCATTACGTATTCCATTGTAAATTTAATACTTGAATATTTATATTCACATTAGGAATGTAAAAAAAAATTTACCTGATAGTAAAATTCACAATATTGACTATAGTTTAAATAAATATTTTTTTAACAGTGTAGTTAACTTGAAAAAATGCTCCTCATCACTATTCTTTATGTGCTTGGATGATTTCTCATAAAAACCAAATAAATCCCGCGTAAGATTAACTTCACGTACCCACCAACGCCTTTTACTTTTTTTCATAAACATTTCCATTATTTCATGTAGTTTGAGTATGGTATAAATAATTTTCATAATTTTCAAAATACCTTCTAATGTTTCAACTACTTCACAATTCATTTTAAAATTCTTAAACAATCAACAAAATAAACAAATTCAATTTACACAAATACGTCAAACTAACAAACTGACATTTATTGCCGTCGCCGACAACCGCTGTATTGTGTTCAGTATGAAAGACACCGACATCGCCTGCCGCCACCGCTTGCCGTTGTCGACAACCGACAACGAAAACCGCTGTATTGTGTTCGGGGCATAAGAATGCTATAATTACCCCATTACTACTATCAGTTTGTTGTTTCCATTCATACAACAGCCAGTTTAATGCAGTTTCACATGAGTGTAAGTTTCCGTATGAGTTATTTCTGAAGGGGTTGTTGGGTATATTCTGGGTTCTATATTGAAGAGATCCATTCATTGCTTGATTATTACGGTAAGCGAACTGATTTTGTGGTCGTTGATTTGAAGTATTATTATTGTTATTATTGCTTCTATAATTGCGAGGTGGTGGTGTATTTTTAGGGTTGTTATGGGGGTTAGGGCTGTTATTACTGTTTTGGTAATTATTTGTATTTTCGAAATTACGGTTTCTAGAATTATTGTTGAAGTTGTTTGTATTATTCTTATAGTTTTTTTTGATTATATAATTAGATGTCCTGGTTGTAGTGGGGTTATTATGGTATGCATAGCCAGCTTCGTGTAATATGGTCGATTGCCGCCTACAAACTTGTGGGGTTTCTGCAATATAATATTAAACGCATGGGCTCAGGGATTTTATTTTTAAATACAGTTAGAGCTGAACTTTTGTTATTGTTAATTGCATGGTTTGTCAATTCTAAATCGCCTTCTGAGGCAAGTTTTGTTTTTGTATTAAGTCTTCTTAATGCTATTTTAATTTCGTTGTAAAAATCTACGCAATTTGTTTTAAAGGTAGTCCCTCTTAATCGATCAAATAATTCTTCTAAACTAGCACGTTCGCGTTATTCACTAGGATTTCTTTAATTTCCGACCAGCATGTGATATGATTATTTATTTCTATAATTTCTCGAGCTTTGCCCTTCAATTTCGATTTTATCATGTCTGAAAAAATACTTTGAGATAAGGTGTCATAGCGTAGTAGTAGCGGGTGAACTTTATCTACGAGATCTATAAAATTTTGTAAGTCTTTATTGTCATCAGAGAACTCGGGGAGTCTGCGAAGGTATTTTATTGGATCTATGGATAGGGTTAATTGAGACATGGTTCCTTCAGAGATATAAGTATTTTGATTATTACTATTTTTTCCTGTACACTGATGATTATTTGGAGTATTATTATTTGTACAAATTGGATCTTTTGGGACTATTTTTTCTAATTTTTATCTTCACTTAAATCTGAGTTGTTTGAATCTGATTTTAACCTAAAATTTCCTACTAAATTTATTAAGTTTTTTGGAGCAAGTATCATCATTTATACCTTGTATCCGGTAATTCTAATTTTTTTTACTTGAGCTGCACAACGGTTGTTGGTTGGCTGTCGATGGCTTCCTGATCCTTGTTGCTGTTGTATCTTACAATTTCTTAATATTTATTAACACTCGCTTCTCTAAGTATTTCTTTTCTTTTGATTATACGTATGTATATATTTGTTTCTCACTTATTATCACTCCTTGAGATTATGTATTGTATATGTGTTTTATTTTTAATTTTTGTCACAAAAAATTATATATTTTTATATACATATATATATTTTTTTTTGTATTTTAACTTTTTTTGTATTTACCACCTTTTTGTTATGTTTTATATACATATACATATATACATATATTTATTTATTTTCACTTGTAATCAATTTTTTTGACCACGAGTTTTTATACACATATACATACATACATATATATTTATTGTACATATTCACTTGTAATCACTTCTTCTAACTACGTATTCTGACATGAAGTACATAGAAAAAAAGGGAATTAGTTCCATATCCTTCAACCCTGTAAAAAATAGTTAAAATAAAATGATTCATATAAAAAAACCTGTTATAAGAATCTTTATAAAAGCCAAATTAAGTTTTTAGGTGCATTAATGCACAGTTTATTTCATAAAAACAAAAGGCAATAATATCTTAAAGTAAAAATAACATAAATATAAAATTATCGCAGTTCAGGAACTAAAAACTCGTACAAGAAAACAAAAGGTACATAATCCAATTCTTAAAGTAAATTAAAACAAATTGAAAATCATCAAAAAATAATAAACAAAATTAAAAACAGTCATTAGGATTTTCTCTTTCCGACTGGATAGCACTGCATTTGACAACAAAATCGGTTATTAGCCGTTGTGATCCAGTTTTGGATAGCTGTTTGTATAATTCATGGTAACGAGCCATACAAGACTTCAGATCACGTTGAAACTGTGCAGCCCTTTCGCCAATAGGATCGTTTGTGACGAAATGATTTCCTAATTTATTTGCAAGTTGAAGACCTTCTAGAATTAAACTTGTAGTTAGTAGTTAGTTGAACCGGTTCATCACTATCACTGCTTTTTGTAGATTCAGCAGTCTCTAAGGCAACTTCTATTATTTCGACTTCACTTAGAATTTTCTCAACAAGCAGTTCGTCAATATCATCAAATGCTAAGTCATCAAAGCCCTCTCCGCCAACTGCATGTGCCAAAGTGATTATAGAGGAATACTTGTTGACTTATAGGTTTTATACCATCATTTTCATCATTTATTAATTCACTATTTTGTGGTATGTAATACATATTTTTACAACTTTTATTTTTTCAAGATCAATTTAGATACTTTGAAATTTTTATGAAAAAAAAAAAAATAAACATTTAAATATTTATTTGACAACATTAACATTAACAATAATAATAACAACAATTATTTTTCATGTATTCAATACATTTTACTGGTTTCACAAGCCCGAATCCACTTCTCAAACACATTTTTTTCAGATGGAAATCTGAAAAATTTAACTTTTTCTTTTGTTTTTCCTGTATAATTTTTACAGGACATCACCACACATTTAACCATTTTAACAGGTATTTATTATTTTTTTCAAATATATAGTCAATTATAGTTTTTTAATTTATTTATGTCACTTTATTTATAAAATAATTAGCTAACCATTAGCCACTATGGAAACAACATATAAAAAAAATGTAAACAACAACTTTTTCTTCGCAGCTACGTCAGCAACTTATTGTAATGTCACTAAAAAACGAAAAAAAATCTCCGCCATATTGCTTTTATCATACCTTCCTATTCTATTTACCATGATTCTACTTAATATCTGTTTTTACTATAACATAATGTTAAAAGTAGCTTTACACTACTTGATTTCTCATATCACTTTACATACTACATGTCACTGGTAAAAGTTTGACAGCGTTTACACTGTCTGATTTTGTTGAGAAACTTTCTCATACGACTTCACATTCGACATATCATGAAAATAGATTTTTTCTAATTTCATATGACATTTGATTCGACTTCGTGATACTTGAATTTTTTTATTTCAGTGGATTATTAAAGTACCTTTACACTACTTGATTTGTCATATCACTTTATGTATGTTATTTTACATATGTATTGTCATACGACTTCTAATAATGCTGAAAATCCACTGAAATAAAAAAATTCAAGTATTACGAAGTCGAATCAAATGTCATACGAAAATAGAAAAAATCTATTTTAATGATATGTCGAGTGTAAAGTCGTATGAGAAAGTTTCTCAACAAAATCAGACAGTGTAAACGCTGTCAAACTTTTATCAGTGACATATAGTATGTAAAGTGATATGAGAAATCAAGTAGTGTAAAGCTACTTTTAGCATTATAAGAAGTCGTATGACAATACATATGTAAAATAACATACATAAAGTGATATGACAAATCAAGTAGTGTAAAGCTACTTTAAGTAATATTTCCTGCAACACATTTTTATTTCGTATTTTAAAATTAGAACTACCAGGAGATCTTAAATTATATATCACAGTCACAGGCACAAGTATTGAAAATATACCATATCTTAGCAATTTTGTAAAAATTAAAAAACGAGTGTAAGTGTATTACAACCGTCAGCTAAAATTATTTCAATAATAAAGTGAAATTTTATTATTCAACCTAACATTAGACATACTCTACCCAATTCAATTATGTTTTATTCTTTGCTTTTAAAAAGTGGAGGTGCTCCTTTCCATTTCTGATTTCCAACAGTAACAGGATTCTAATAACATGACAAAAAATTGCTCCAATAATATTAATTTCATATCTTCTCTCCTGCTATAATAATTAGTTCTATTATTCTATCAGTATCAGTATTAATTGTTTTTTTCCTTAGTGTATTTTACAATCTTAATTATATTATATACTTATTTTTTTTTAATAATAATTTTTTTCATAACGAACTTTTTTTCAAAAAAAAAAATTCGGTTAGGTACTACTGATCAACCATGAAAATCAACCACGATTTATATGTGCTTAGTAAGTGAAGTTGGCTCTGGTTTCAAAATTCAAAATTATACAATGAAGTTGGTCCATTTAGCAAAAAAAATTTCAAATTTCCACTTTGGTCCTTTGGTGATTTTATTTCAGATTTCATTTTTGAAATGACGTTTAATAAGCCGTTTTACATAGTTCTTCTTTTTACTTTTACACGCGTCTTCTTTCGTTCTTCTCAATTCATTGTACATACACAAATTTTTCAATGTAATTGAATTTAAATTTTTGAAAAACATTGTTTTTGTATATACATATGTGCATCGATTTGTTTTCTTCATTTTTTTCGAAATATGCATAATTTCCGATCTACTATAGTAGTTTTTTTAGTTTTTTACTACTTTTTGAGTTGTCATACTAAGTACTATACTACTCCTTTCAATTTTATACTACTAATTTTTTCAAATTAGAAAACTCATAGTTTTCGAGATATTAAGGAAGACCTTTTCAAAAAACTGAAAAAATAAGTCAGAAATTCTTTGGATTATTGGACACGTGTTTTTATTGCACTGTAAATTGAAAATAGAAGCTAGAAGTGCTAATTTTCAAATGCAAATATCTCGAAAACTATGAGTTTTCTGCATAAATTGAAGATGGCAAATCGATGCAGAATCAATTTAGCCTTCTTTTTCTGAAATAAAAAATGAGGGTTAATTTAAGCCTTTTTTGAGTAAAGCAGGGTTAAACACAAAAAATGGGTAAAAATTCACAAAATTTTGATTTTAAACGACTCTAACTTTTTAACAGTTTAGAACAGAGGAGTAAGTAAGGTATCTTTGAAAAGGGCAAAAGGTCTTCTACATTTTTTCTTAATACAAGGTGACCCTAGAGTGCCCCTGCAAAAAGTTATGGGGTGTTTAGTGGAAGAAGTGCGAAAAAACTTCAACGCCCTCTAGCGGCCAAACCGTTGGGATTTCCCCCCCCCCTCCAATACGATTTTTTGTTTGTCTTGATGAGCCCTATCTATGGTATCCTGTTGGTCCTGGATAACGGAAACACCCTGTATATAATATGTACATCTGATTCAATTGTGCTCACAAATCACAATTTTATTTTATTTGAAATCCAAGAGTCAACCTTCTTCCAGTGGTGGCTGAGGGGCTTGTGATCTAACAAAAAATCATCTACCTCTCGTTAGGCGCGCCTGAGTTAAAAATTTGAAAAAATTAGTAGTATAAAATTGAAAGGAGTAGTATAGTACTTAGTATGACAACTCAAAAAGTAGTAAAAAACTAAAAAAACTACTATAGTAGTACGAACGACAGCACTGGTTTCGATTCGACTTGACTACAGACTAGTTGTTGTTGACTTGTGTTTGTGTTTAATGTGTTTAGTGTTTATGACTTTATGTTTATTGGGACAGAAATCACCGGTAGTTTATTTTATAGAAAATTTCAATATAATTAGAAAAGAAAGATTTGTCCTGTGATAGTGTGATTTAAAAGTGTAAAAAGTGACTTCTTTTTTATGTATTTTAAGAATTTGTAAGGTAAGTTCATGAACTTAAGTTTTTCATCACATATTTTTGATTTTATAGCATTAAATGTTTTAGTTGTATCGAAGATGTTTGTAGCATGTGTAGTTTTTCAGAATAACAATTCATATGGAGTAAATTTTGTAGACGCATGCACAAGTGTATTATAAGAAAACATAGCTGAAGGATTATAAATATTCCAATCAGATTGTTTGCTATTGATATTAGTTTTATACATATAGATATAATCTTCTAAAGCATCGTTGGACTGTGGATGATATGCAGTAGTGATTATGTGCTTTATTTGAAAGAGTTTAGTTAAAATTTTAATCAATTCAGATGTAAAATCGGTACCTTAGCCTGTTAATATAGATTTTGATATACTGAACATCTTTATGATGTTTAGTAAATTATAAACTTGTAGAATGATAAGAAGGTAAAGGAATTGCATAAAAAAATTTAGTACATAATATCGGCTTTTTTCATGAATTCATTTTTGCGTGCATCTTGCATAGTTAGGGTATTTTTGTTACCATATTATTTCTATTAACCTCGAGTATAAGGTACATACATATTTGTGTATATAGATAAGTAGATACAAAGTTTTGTTATACTTTGTATTGTTTTTTAAATATTGTAAATATTATTTAGCTTTGCTTGTATAATAGTTGTTAGTTTTAAGTTTTAATCAGGACGAGCGGTAAATGAAATCTTTTCCATTCTAGAATTGATTCGAAAAAGAATGAATTCATTTAATTTTAAAACTGAATGTTACAATTTTTATTCGTTACAAAATCTTTTTTTATTCTTTTTCTAGTTTCAAGTGTTCATAACATTTCTTATACATATTCTTACATTCCCAAGTCTTAGCTTATTTTTATTAAGGCCTACATAGCAAAATATTTGTATAAATATTATGTATTGAAAATAGTTTATTTTGTTATCTAAAAAGATTAAAGAAAAGTTAGAATCCTTGGAGTTGTCTGACCAGACCTTACCAAGAATGTTTTCTATGCTTTTTGAAGTTTCTGAAATTTAATTGTCGTATTCGATTAGCTATTTCGATAATATTAAGTTTATAATTGTCATTGATTTTATGATCGTCATTCCATATTTTTTTATAGGGCTGTTGTTATGGTTAATATTTGAAGTGAGTTTTTCTTAGAAATTAGTTTTGGTAATTTTGACCAGTCTTTTCAATTCAGCTTTGCTTTTTTTAAATTCTGTAATATTTTTTAAGTTGGGGTTAGAAAGGAATTTGTTCCAACATTTATTTTTCTTGGCTTTTAGTGTGTTTAAATCCTGTGTCCACCATGAAACAGTTTTACTTCCCTTATGGGGTTTTGTCTGTGGGATGGATAGGTTTGCACTAGTTACAATTAGTTTCTTTATTCTTGCGTATTTTTTGTTTATATTTTCTGATTCAAGCAAATAGTCTCTAATAGCGGCTATTATATACACAATGTATAATTCAGAAACTAGAAATTCGCTAGTTCTGTACATAATAAGTATGTATGTACCTTAAAATTCACAATACATACTAGAATATTACTAGTTTATGAATAATTGTGGTATTATTATCACTAGAAAACGCTAGCTCTAATAATTTGGTTTGACTAACTAGAAAATGCTAATTAGAACAATAAAATAAAAGTTACCAAATTTGAATTGGTAATAATTGATTTTATTGAATTTTTTCGTTTTTATATACAAAATTAGCTCAATAAAAAAGAACAACAAATTAATACAATTATTCTAGAACAAAATAATAATATTTTCACATTCATTCAAATAATAATAATAATATCCAAATATGCAACATAAGCAAATTTTGCAGGTGAATGAATTATGCGCTATACATAAATTATTATCTTGAACTTAGTTATTTCTTACAATAATAAAAAATGCTAAATTGGCATATTAATTTTTAAATCAGTTTAGGTAATTATGAAATTAAATTTTATTATGAATAAAATTATATGAAACAAGTTTATTTTAATTATGTGTCTCAACATCTTGCCCCACCTTGGGGTCTATGACTTTAAAATTAAATTCATCAGTACGTAATTGTAAAGTTGGTTTAGGAGCTGGCTGAATTTTTAAGATTTGTGATTTGTTGCGCACTTGCTTAATGGTAAGAATGATTACTAATATTATAATTAGGGCTATGGATGCATATCCTATCGTGAATTGATGCACGTCATGTGGTTTTGTACTTTTTAATTCATATTGATGTCGTTTGAGATCAGCTATTTCTTTATGTGGTCGTATTTCGTAGTGATGTTGAAATAGTTCAGTGATGAAAGTAAATTTTTCATGTTTCTATTGATGTCATTCTGATTTACTAGTGTTATATTTGGTTTAAATGATTTGCTGGATAATTCACTTTGCAAATCTGTTGCTGCGTTAAGTATATATACACTTAGGTTAGGTACATCCACTTGTTAGATAGTATGCCAGTTCCTTGCAATTTCATTTGAGTTTGGTAATTTTTACAAACTATTGCTATATAGTCCTGGTTGTGCAGAGAAAAAAGTCAGTGGTTTACTGTATTTAATTGAATTCACTTGTTGGTAGGTGTTGAATGTTGATGTATGCATAGTACACGACGATGGAATTTTTCTTTGTAAGAATATCTGTATTTCACATGCAAAGAATTCGTTAGTTCTGGGATAAATTGGTTTATTCTGCTCACATATTTGGATTTTCATGCACTCTAGTTAGTCAACATCAGTTGATAAGTAAAATTGATCTTTGTATAAATTTGTCATCAAATAATTCACTGAAGTTGATATTGATATGAATAAATCATTGGCCAATATTGGGAATGGAAATATTCTATATGTTGCAAAATCAGCGTGACTTATCAATGGAATTTTAACATCAAATACTACTAAGTTTTTTAGTATGTGACACTGTATTCTCATTAATCTATACATATAAGAGTGCTATATCAAATTCTCCATTTACTAGAGGCACAAACAATATAATAATACAGATATATAAAAACTGTTGTACAAAATGTTGCATATGAATTTTGGTTAACTGACAACGATCAACTGACAAATGTGATATGATTAGCAAAGACATAAACCTATCATAATGTTATATAATAAAATAAACTGACAAAGTTTTCAGTTTTTTGTTTCCTTTTCCTTTAGGTACAATAATTGTTAACCGACAACAACAAAAATATGTGACAAGCAAATAAAAGACATTATTATTGTATGATATGTAGGTATATTGTGTACATAAATATTCTATTTTACTTTTGCTGACGCACAAGTAACTGTTCAGTTCAACCGACATTGTATGGTTTAAAGAATTAGGTATTTTAGATTTATGTACAGTAGAATCTCGATAATTTTACCTAATTAAAACTACCCTCGTTGAAATTACGAGGTAGTAGAAATTATTGAATACAAAATTTAAACTAAATATGTATGTATGTATGGAAGTAAAACGCACACATGAAATTAAAAAAAGATTAGTTTATTTATTTCTCAATTTTTAATTAACACAACAAAAAAATCAAAAATAAAGCCTTTCACAAATCAAATCAAATTTAGATTTTTTGCGATTTAACATGTTCAAATATGTATTTTATGTGTAAATTCATGTATAAATTATGGCTGTTGAAATTATAGAGTAAGCAAAATTTCTTTCGCTGTAAATATAGGAAATTATCAGGTAGTAAAATTATCGAGATTCTACTGTATTCGCTTTTTTGATAATTGGATGCCCCACTTTCTAAACCTATGTTTATAACAAATCATAAACAATTACCTTGTTTATGCGACACATTAATTCGCATTAACTCACTCCGTCTTGACTAAATACGGATGCATAAACCAAATTTCAATGCGCATTTAAAGTGTGCATATACATTTTATTCGTTTTAAGTAATTGTTATTACACTACACACGCAGATGGTTAACGTTTTGAGTGAGAACGAAATGTTGTATTACGCATGAACACTAATTAAAATGTATTATCTCAAAACGATGCTTAAAACGTTTTAGAGTTAATACTTTTTAATCTTGTGCATAAATAAGGTAAATGTCAGCTACAAGTTAGAAATGGAAAAAATCAAAAAATCATGATGAAATGAAAAGTGGAAACATAAATAAAAAAAACTCAAAGTTCGGTAATGTTGTTGTTGTTTTAAGTTTTTAAAAAAACTATAGTTAAGACGCAAACATAAAAATTGTTTGTTCTTCTTCTTTATTACCACTGAATAACATTTCAGGTCATTTACAATACCCATCTGTATTATTATATTATTTGTGCTAGAGGTAATTTTGGCTCTGGAGCAGTGTTGCCGAAAAACAAAATTGGATGTTGCGTATTCTTCATCGAGGATGCCAAATTATTTATTTGATAAGGTGCCGATGATATTGAATGGTGATCGTTTTTTCCTGATCCCTTTATGGTGATCTTGTAGTAATTCATTTGTCTCCTTTATATTTTGTAACTGATGTTCGTATTGTTGTACTATTTCCTGATAATGATGGTTTATTGTTTTGGTTATTCTTGCTAGTTGTGTTGTGTCACGATTTGTTAAATCGAATTGACCATGACTTATCTCCTAATTGGTCATCTCCTCTCATTGTTGTAATTCGTTAATTTCTCCATCCAAAATTTGGCTTTCTAGCATATTCGGCCGCGTTTCACTATTTGTGCTACCACGTGGATCTTCTTTGTCTTCTTCACGGTCATTTGGAGCATCCCCAATCATGTATAAAATTTCACTTAGATCTTTATTTTTGAAATATTTTCTAAAAATTTTAGTTCGGGTTTGTTTCCGTTGTTCTAGCATTCAATTTTAAAAGAATATTTTTCAAACGAATATTGGTGTTTCCTGTGTAATAATTTTTGTTATGAATTTATGCTAATTTAGTTCTATTTTAAAAATTACTTAAAATTATATTTTTATGTGATAATTAAGTTATATATATAAAAAACATGAATGTAATTTTCAACAATCTAAATTATATAACTTATTTAAATTAAGAATGCCTTATTTTAATATTTTGTGAATGTGCCTCAGCATACATAGTACATATATTTTTTATTTTATTTTTTTTTCTCATTGCTTCACCTTATCTGTTTAATCATGCTTTAATATCAGTAACGAATGGTCTCATGTTGCTCGATGAACAAATTTCTTTATAGGTTACACGCTTCGATTGCATGTCGTCAATATCTTTTATGACATATGTATGTATGTATAAAAATTTAGCAAAACTTTATCTATATTTTGTATGGACCACGGAATTTGGCGAGTACTTTTTTTTCACACTAGGAAGATTCGTAACATTTTTTACCATCACATAATCATCTTTTTTATAAACAGTTGAAGACTTGTGAGATTTATCATACCTTATCTTATACATAATAACTTGTATAAATTTTTTGATATTATTATGACCTTTATTTCTTTTACATTTTAACTGCCCTATTCTACATCAAGTCATAACTTGTGACCAGTCATAATTATATTCACCAAACTAGTTTTATGACCGTCATAGTCAAGTTATGACCATAAAATTCTTTTAACTGTTTTGCTGACCTATTAGCTTTGCTACTAGCATTTTGAACCCAACTTTGAACTTGATTATGACGGTCAAAAACTAGTTTGGTGAATAGACTTATGACTGGTCACAAGTTATGACTTGATGTAGAATAAGGCAGTAAATCTTCAATACTAAATGTTAAATTATTTTATAGATATATTCCATCACTTTATCGCACAGTTTACCTTTTTGGATGATACCGAACAACAACATATCCGTAGAAGGCGATTCTGTACTGCGATTTACATAATTATTTAATGCAAATTCTATTTTGCAAGATGTTTATTCGAACCATATGTGTTTTCAGGTTCAAAAAGCTTTGTCAACATTGGAATAAGGATTCTATTGACTCGCGCTCAACCTGTCTATTGTTGTGTTGAACATTATTAGAATTTGAGAAATTTTCAAATTCTTTTGACAACATGGTCGAGAGCAAAGCCAATCTATTGCAATAAGCTGTGACGCTGATGACGTGTCTTCTTAATTTTTTGCGACCTTGGTCCCGTTATTTATATGCCCTTAACGGATCTGCGAAAAATAGATGGTAATAGGAGTTTGTTTGTAAGGAAAAGATGAAATTTTTTTGAATGGCGCCAACATTCGATTTGGAAACAGAAACACTGCTACAGATTGTTTAAATTAGAAAAGGGAAACATTTTTTTAAGTTTGTGCTTAACACTATTTTTATTTTTTCAATACTTTTTTAATATTTTTAAATTTATTTTAAATATCTTCAAAGATATTTTTTCACAGTAATTCAATTTTGTAAATACATATTTTTTTAAAAGTTCTAATAAAAAAAAGTAGACCATCTGGTAATGGTGATCTGACTCATACATAGAAAAAGCAATTGTACCGCTTTTAAAAATGCATTATGAAAAAATCTCATATACAGTCACGTATTATTATTTCAAATTTTTAAGACGTATGTTGGGTTCACTCTCTCTTACAGCAATACAGTATAAGGCAACGGATTTGAACCAAAACGTTGGATCTGTACTGTTATTACTAATAGATTTTTTTATAATGTAGTTAGAAATTGTATACATATGTGTTTGTAAAATGAAGTGTCCCAGCTTTTTACAATAGATTGGCTTTGGTCGAGAGTAATTTTTGAAATTACCTAAATGCAATTGTTTCTTTAGTTTAACTAACTGCATAAATTTTTACAAATTTAGTAAAAGCATCTATGATCAGAAATATGTATGTGTCGCTTATTGTTATTTGAGTTCGATAAAGGACAGTAGTGATCAATATGGAGTGTATGAAATGATTCGTTTCCTTTGGGAATATTGTCCATTGTAAAAGTAAATAGATTTCAGGCATATCTTAATGTATTGCCGTATTTTTCCTTTTATTTTTGGAAACCAATACCAATATTCATGACATTTGTCTGTTCCTAGATGACCTAAAGCTTCGTGGTGCGTTCGTATGACCTGAGTCTCCATATGTTCTGATACGTAAAAAAGTGTTTTATCTCTTGCTTAACGATGCACCATACCATTAACTATTTCATACGTCGAACTTCCAGATTTTTCTAATTCATAGATTATAGAGGCAATTTTAGGATCTTGTTTTTGAGTTGCAGCTAGAACAAATTCGACGGAGTCGTCCTCTACACTAGGAATATTTATCGACTTACTCAGCGTACCAACATGTAAGATAAGATAAGATAGGGGCTATTTTTGCACTTGAACCTTTACAGATCTTTTATAAAGCCTGTGCTTTTCGTAGGTTTTTAATGCTTTTAATGAATCCTAAAATTTTATAACAAGGTACGCACCAAATTTCTTCAGGTTTGAGGAAAAGTTGATGCATATAACTCTCAATGCCTCACATTCACATAGAATGTATTTCGAGGTTTCTTTGGCCTCTTTGCAGTCTGCATTTGTCATCCTCTTTGAACCCTATCTTGCTCAGGTGGTTGTTGAGCTAAAAATGCCCAGTGATAAGTCCTGTGATTGTCCTTAGCTCGTTCCTATTGAGGTTGATTAGCTTTCTGGTTTAATAAACTCCTTCGCTTGTTTGTTTCCGAGAGTCTTTTCCCAGTAGGAGGTACATCTTTCCATCTCCCATTATTTTACATAATTTTTGGTTAGGTAGGTCACAGAAGGTTTCTGGTCCAAGAAGCTTAGAAGCACCCTTTTTTTTTAGCTAGAGAGTTCTAGTTCTGCGTTCTAAAGTATAACTATATTCTAACAACTCAAGTGCCGATCGTGATTTAGTATCTTTTACCATTTAATAGTTACTATTTCGAAATTATTACAAAGGAGAAGAGAATATTAGAAAGACATACATATTGGAAATGTATGAATAATTTAAAGATATTTTTGAACAAATAATGCGATTTTATCGAATCAAAAATCATTGATCAATTCCAGAAAAATCAGAAATGTTCTCATTGAGTGATTATGAAAAGATTTTTTCTTCTATATGTAGGAATCTTATAAAATAAAATGTATACCCAAATGCACAATAGTTCGGCCCGTTGGTTCGAAGAGACAAACAAAAAATTGTGTTGTCGTTGGCAATCTCAAGCGTTACTGAGTTAGAGGGGGGGAAAGATATTTGGCACTTTTTTCTTGTTTTACCCTATAACTTTGTATAGAGGCATGCTAGGGTTATCTACCCTTTTGGAAAATTGTAGAGGACCCTTGTTTCCTTCCAACAACATCTTACGTGCCTCTGTACCTCTTACCGTTCAGAAGTTATAAGGCCTAAAAGTATAATAATACATGATTTAAAAACCAACTGGCCGAACTATTGTGCATTTGGGTAGTACATACTTAGTTTGTTTCTTTTCAACAACATTTTACATGCCTCTGTAACTCTTTTTTTTTCAAAAAACGCTAAATTTTCGAGATATTAAAGAAGATCTTTTGAAAAAACTGAAATAATAAGTCTGAAATCATTGGATTATTGGACACGTGTTTTTATTGCAGTGTAAATTAAAAATAGGAGCTAGCAGTGCTAATTTTCAAATGCAAATATCTCGAAAACTATGAATCGGTGCAGAATCAATCGAGCATTCTTTTTCTGCAATAAAAACTTGGGATTAATTTAAGGCTTTTTTGAGAAAGACAGGGTTAAACACAAAAATTTGGGAAAAATTCACAAAATTTTGATTTTGAATGCGTGTAACTTTTCAACAGTTGGAAGAAGAGGAACAAGTAAGGTATCGTTGAAAAGGGCAAAGGTCTTTTTTTAATACAAAGTGACCCTTGAGTGCCCCTGTAAAAAGTTCTAACGTACATCGTGAAATAAGAGCAAAAAAATTTCAACGCCCTCTAGCGGCGAAACCGTTGGGATTACCCCCCCCTTCCGATACGATTTTTTGTTTGGCTTGATGAGACCTATCTATGGTGTCAAGGTTAAGCAAACCAAACGGGACACCCTGTATATACTTTACAAATTAATGTTATGTATACGATTTTTTATTATTTATTAAAACTTTCAATCTCCAGTGTACCATTGTTTCTATGAGACAAAAAAAAAACGAAATAAGAAACATACCTTTTTAATAATAAATTTTGTTTTTTTTATTTTTTAGTATTTCGTGCTGGTGAACAAGGAAGATTTTGTTATGCACACAAATAGAGTAAGGTAAGTTTTTAAGAGTACTTACACTCGTACATACTCGTATACTCTTTACATTATGAGTAAATCTTAATTTATTTTTGAATCACATAATTTTTGTTGATATAATACCTAATTTATGTATATTATATGCAAGTCATTCTAGTTTATTAAGTACAAAAATAAAAGGTATAATTTTTTTTTTTTATTTAAAAAACTTTATTAACTTTTAAGAAATTACAAAATTTTGTTTTTCAAGAAGACCGATTGAAATTTTAATCTTATCAGATTGACGAACGAAATCACACTGAATACTAATTAGAATTTTAATAAAACCTAACTTCTTAATTTCACATATGTAATAATCTATCTCATAAGTAAATTGAAACTTTCTCATAATGTATTGTTAAATGTAGACATAAGGTGTTTCTATTGCAGATAGAATCATATTGTAGATTGTTCTTCATCAAAATGCTGATTTGTCAAACTACAGTTTGCCATCTTATATAGGTAAATTTTCAATTCCTTTCATAAAGAAAGACTGTGGTTTTGACTCAAAGAAAGTTGACACTGCTGTTTTGACTTCCTCTGCTGTTGTGAATTTTTTTCCATGATTTTGTAGATTTCGGAAAAGATGAAAATCACTTGGTGCAACGTCGGGTGAGTATGGTGGATGATGCATAACTAATAAAATTTTCACCATGCACTTCATTTAATTTTTCTACTGCTCTTGTTGCATTTTCACCACTTTTAAAAAAATAGTATAACACGTGTCTATTATAGTCTTCACTATTTTCCATTTTTATTTAATATTTTTAATAAAGTTAACTCCGCCAAATTTGCTTAAAAAGTAACTAATCGAATGTACTTTCAAATTCTAACACTAAAAAATGAGGTACACTAAATAAAAAATTTACCTGTAACCAGGTCCTTTTTTAGTTTGGAAAATACGCACGAACTTATGGACTGACCTGATACATCCTTTATATCATTGATATATCAAAAAGAGCAATATTCCAAGTACTGATCCTTGAGGTATACACCTAGTGTGACATCTTCAGCATCGGATAGCACTCCATCAATTTTTGTCCTTTGTCTCCTGCCCGTAAGGTAGGATTTGAACCAAGCTTTTTATCTCTAATGCCAATCATGCTTAATTCATCTTTCAAAATGTTCCTATCTATTGTTTCGAATGCTCTTTTAAAGTCCCCGAACACAATACAGCGGTTTTCGTTGTCGGTTGTCAAAATAAAAACGCCAACTGCAAATTAAATCTAACTGAACACAATCATGTCGGTTTTTTTTACCGTCGCCGACAAGATAAACTTAATTTTTAATTTTGCCGTCGCCGCCCAACTTGACAGTTGGTGTTTATCTGTCTTAAATGTCAATTTGAAGTTGTGTGTGTGATTTTGACATTTAAATAAAAAAATAATTTAAAATTTTACCGCCATTCAACAGTTGGTATTTGAACTGAATGGACATTTTTTAATTAAAAAAAAAATTTTTCGTTAGTTTTCAATAATTTCAGTGTTTAAAATAAAAATTTTTGTGCTTTAAAAAAACATTTTAGTTAGTTAGTTTGTTTGTGAATTAAAAAATGTCTTTTGATGAAAATTTGATAGAATTGGTGAGAAACCATGAAGTGCTTTTTAATCTTAAATTAAAAGACTATAGAGTTATAGACAAAAAAGAAAAGATATGGTCAGAAATTGCAAAGACATTAAACACAACTGGTAAGTTAGTTATTTTTTTCAAATTTATATTAATTTAGGTTATCATTTAAGTTAAATTTAGGTTATCATTTAAATTTAGTAATATGTATTAGTATGTATAATTAAATTAAGTTATAATAAAGTTTTAAAAAGATATAATTCACGTTTTTATTCTAAACAACATTATTAAAGTAATCTTTCAATGATTCACGTAATGCGAATGCTACCTGCGAGGCACGGTTTGCCCGATGTTTTGGATTTCTGAGGTTTACTCCTTCGTTTCTCCAAGTGCCTAGTACTGTTTCTCCATTAACTTCATAATCTACCAGACCTTCAAAGAAATAGTTGGTATCATTTTGTAGCATTAAAAAATTGTGTAGCAAAACTGTTGCCAAAATTATTTTGTCAACATTTTTAGGATCAGCGTGAATATTTCGATGTAAAATTCTCCATCTACTCGCTGTAATTCCAAATGAATTTTCTATGTGTACTCGTGCTTTTGAAATCATTTTATTAAAATTATCCTTTGCAGGAGGTAGGTTCACACCAGGATAAGGTCGCATTATATTTTTTCTTAATGGAAAAGCTGAATCTGCAACAAAGTAGTATGGAAAAGTAGTTTCTGTTCCTGGCAATGGCGGAGGATTAGGAAATGGAAGAGTATTGTTGATAATTTGTTTTCTAAAAAAAATCAAAATCAGTGTTTTTCAATATTATATTTTTAAAGATTTATTTTGCAAATATGTACATTAGAACTTATCTAGTGTTTACAAGAGTGATATAAATACTATAATTAAATGTTTTTTGTTTTAAACAATTGTTCTAATACTTTTTTGGCCCTCCTCTAGCCCTTATAACAGCCTTTATCCTATTGGGCATTGAATCGACAAGGGTCCTGATGGTTTCTATAGAAATTTCATTGAACCACGTGTTTTCAAGTACCAAAATAAGTTCCTTTTTGGTTTTTGGTCTTTTAGGCCAAGGTTATTAAGAACATTTTTTACCTAAAAAAAAAATATAGAGAATTTGACATTAACTTTGGTGCAGGTTTCAAGGGGACAAAATAAAGTACTTAAATGAATTGAACAATAGCCTTGCTGCCCGATGGCATTGCGCAGAGTCGTCCTGAAAAACGAGTTCACCAGTACAAGAAAGATGTTCTTCTATTGAAGGCACTAAAGTTTCCCTTATTATTTGAATATAATCTGCAGCGCCCACTGTGCCATCGATAAAGTGGAGGCGTCCCAGAAAATGATATGAGAAACATGCCCACAACATTTGGCTCTCTGGATGCTTGACTGTACCCTTTGTACACTTTTCTGCATATCTTTCTTCTTTTTTACGACGCACATAGGGAGAAGTGTCACTGCTGAGTAGAATAAATTTGCTTTCGTCGGACCAAATAACTCTTCGCCATTCTTCTTCCGTCCAATTTCTGTATTTTTTCGCCCAATTTTGATGTTAGAAGAGGCTTTTTTGCAGGCTTCCTCCCAAATAAGCCAACGTCACACAACCTACGTCGAACAGTTGCACTGCTTATATTGATGTTGTGGGTTTCTCGCAATTCTCTGCTAATTTCTGCGCTAGTTTTAAATCGATCTTGCAGGTCTATCCTAGTTAAAATTTGGTCATCTTTGTCCGATGTTTTCTTTTTAGGTCCTGTCCTCTTCTTCCTCTCTAGTGGGTCAGAATTTTCCTTTTTTGTAAAAGACGCGATACTGTGGAATAAGAACATCCAATCCTTGCTGAAATTTTTCTACAGGATAGTTCTTCTGCGGATAACGTTAAAATTTTAACTTTTTCGTCTCTACACAATTGTTTATATTTTCCACTCATTTTTGCACTTTTTTACTTTTCTCACTTGCTTCAGCAGCTAACTAAATTATAATAAAAAAAAACTACCTAACTCACTCTAGAGGTGTGAAATTTCGTTACTTTTGAGATTCGATTCGTAATCGAATACTTATACGAATACGAATAATACCACTTTTTAGTAATATCTATATTTTCCGCTGTATGGTCTTCGACAATTTTCGAGCAATCTAGAAGATAAGAATCTATTTCCCAATTTTTAGTAATAAAATGGGCAGTCACTCCTAAATAGGATTCATTTGCAATCGATGTCCAACAATCTGTTGTCAATGTAATGTATTTTGTTTTAGAAAGTTTTACTTTTAATTTCTCTGCTGTTGCTTCATAAACTGTTGGTAGAAGATCTCTACTGAAGTGGGATCTATGAGGTATTTTAAAAGATGGATCAAAATATTTCACAAGCTCACGAAATCCTTCATCCTCTACAACAGAAAATGGTTGCAAGTCTTTAATAATCATATTTAATATCAAATTATCGACTTTTCTTTTTCTTGAAACTGGTATAAATTGCAACATATTAGCAATGACAATATAATATTCTATCAGACTTATTATCGTAGAACATTGAAATAGTCACAACCAAACGACCTCCAATGTTGAAAGCTGGCCTCCAATCTTAAAGCTGCTTTAAGCTCTTTCTTATTCTCAGGATTTTTTCTTAATTTCTCTAATTTTAAAGTATATTCTCTTTTCTATATATTTTCCATGCAATGCATACAAAATATTTAAAAAAATTTGAGAAATTTTAACATTTTTAACACAATCATTCTCATGTTTCAAGCATTACAATATACAGAATCATATGGAAACAGCTTTTCCTTTTCTCCATATATTCAGTATACATACCATTTGGTTCAGTATAAAAATTTGTATGAGAAATTAAAAATATAGGATTTGAGGGTATATTTCAAGTATTTCAAGAAGAAGAAGTATACAAGTAGCTAATTTGCATATGATTACATTTATAATTCTGCTGATAATTTACATATCCAATTTAATTGTTTATCAGGTCAAATATAATTTTGATATCAAAATGATAATAATTTTATTGAAAAAAATAATTTTATTGATAAACTCGATCAAAAATTCTTAATTTTCTAACATTAAAAATTATTTTTGCACCAGGCAATCAGAATTCAAAGCAATTCAAGTTATATACATAAATTGCTCTACAGTATAAGAATATAAGAAATTGTTGTAATTTTCTTTAGTGATTCTAAAGAATTTCAAATTCAGTATATGTACATACACAAGATAAGTAGAATACTACTAGGTATACTCGAAAGCTGTTCTTTTGTTTTGTGACGTCACAGGTAGAAAAAATATATTTTGTGTATAGCAGTAGTAGGAAATGTAGGTACATATTATAAAATGATATTTGCATTTATTCAATTTTTTTACTTGTTTATTAGGTATTCATTCAAAAGTCAAAATATTTATATTATTTAAGGAAAAACAATTTATTATAATATTTTTTTTTGCTTTTTGGTTTTATGTAATGATAATGAAAATTTTTTATTTAACTCTCTAATTCTAAAATACATGCGGCATCGAAAAAACAGGTTTTTAATATTTTGATCCAAATCTACATTTTTGGACAAATTGGAAAGATGAGCTAAATATCCCTCTCTAATACTGATTTCATTGTTATTCGCGTTAAAGAAAACTGTTTCTAAGTCTTTTATTTTCTTCAAATAATTTGGTGTGGGTCTTCTTAATCCTCCTTCATTAACTTCTTCTATCCAAGTATAACTACACCTACTGCTAATTCCACCTTCATACACAAATTCATTGCCAAGTTTTAATTTTTTGGCTATATAGCCTGCAATATATTCCAATGCATCTTGGTGAAAATCATCTGGTTCAAAGTTTTCAATATCTTGACTATCATGAGGTAGTTGATTAGAGGATTTGTCTAATTCAGTTTCAGGTTGGAGAACAGCGCACAAAATATTTGTAGATAGTACATCTTCACATACATCTTCTGTGTTGCTTGCGGTATTTGAGTTAAAACTCACTTGTAATGATGAATCTGATTTCCCTTTAAAACCAAATAATGTAGTTGTAACCAAAATACTTATTTTATATAAATATAAAAAAATATTCATTACCAACTCCATTATTTAAAAAAAAATCCCTATTATGCGTAGGACGGCACAAACATATACATGCAAAAAACACAAATAACAATAAGTACTTATAATTTTACCTAAAATAAACGATCTGATACGATACTTAAATTCTATTGGAGAGGGATGGTCGTTTAATCCTCCTTTAGCACGCATAATACCGAAAAAATTCTCCAAGGCATCTTGGTTTACACTTTCGGTAAGAATATATGTTACTTTATACCTTTCTTTCAAATATTGTAATAGTTGGGGAAGGGCTGAATTATTTATAATAATAGCCTTTTGGAAAGGAAGTAAAGTTTTTTTTTTTTTTTTTTTTTTTTTCCCCACTTTTCAAGTCTTTTTTTTTCTTGCGGAAATTTAAAAAATTTAATTTTTGATGTATTATTTTTTTTGTTTGTATAGTTTTTGCACGTTTTTACTGCACAATTCACCATTTTTATTAATAACAAATTTAAATTTTTACGATCAAAATATTCACTTTTTGTGTATAAAATATTTTTCTACTAGTGACGTCACAAAACAAAAGAAAAACTCTTTCCCATATAATTTACGAGTATACCTAGTAGTATTCTATTTATCTTGTACATACACATGTATATTTTATGTATATTTTAAATGGGAATTTAATAGTATATCGAAATTGTATGATATATAATATATACTTTTGTTTATCTACATACATATAGCAGCTACATATATATATTATAGTTAGTCACTTTACAAAAAAAAAGTGTATGTGTGTTTAAGCAAAAATTTACGAATGGTTGAAAACTATATGTGTATATAAATTATATTTATATGGTGATTGAGTTTAGGTGCTATATTTTTCTTAATGTGGATTTTCAAACGTTTTTTTTACTTTTTGAGTAAGTGGTATTTTTTTTGTTTTTAGCAAGACAATTTTTTGACAGATATGAAATCTAAATATAAGGCAATGACTTTATAAATAATATGGACTGTACAACTTGTTGTTTCATGTGGGCTCAAGACAAATTTCGTTAATTCCCTAAACATGTATATGCATTATTTTCGTTCATTCAATCACCCAT
The DNA here is from genome assembly GCA_932526495.1 of Bombylius major. NCBI lineage: Eukaryota > Metazoa > Arthropoda > Insecta > Diptera > Bombyliidae > Bombylius > Bombylius major. The sequence goes on along the minus strand of OW052046.1, from coordinate 29,527,533 downwards.
CTCACTTTCACTCATTGATTGTCAAAGCTGTCAAATTTGAATATATTCAAATTTAAAAACGTTGAAAAATCTCCCATTGAAATAATGTAATTACAAGTAAGCTACTGATTTATTTAAGGACAATTTGATTTTTATCGAGTTAAAATTTAATTTTAATTCAAATCCAGTTAATTTTATTTTAATTTAAATGAAAATTGTGCCTCCATCTATCTTTTAAAAATATCAAATGTTTAAATCATTCTTCGTTCATTGAAACATGTCGAATTCCCTAAGAGTGAGACAACAATATAAATGTTGTCCCATTTTTACAGTATGGTGTTTCCTACAGTTGTTCCATCCAGTCTATTTATAGATCATTGATATAAGGGCAATTCTTTTTTAAGGAAGAAGAAATTTTTTTTTTTGTAAAAATTTTAAAGTACCTATATATCGAATTCTTATGTGTTCAACAAACCAAAAGTACAACTTTACAGGAGAGCATTTTTTAGGTTTAAATCGAATGGTAAGCTGAACGTTTAAGAATTTCTATTGGAATTTTTATTTTTTATGGTTGTTTGGAATGTTTTCTAGGGAAATTTACTTTACCTTGTGTTTTTTAAACAAAAACTAACGGAAATATAAAAGTTTTTTCAAAAAGTTCACTTTTGGATATTGGACATATTCTTTTGTATTTACAACATGGTCAATAAGAATTTTGGATGTTGAACAAATTTCATGTGCTTGGACAAATAAGAATAATGAGTCTAAATTGTGTTTTTACGTGTATGAATATTGAGATTGAACAACAACAAAAAAAGCAAAATATTCCAATTAACAGAACAGTGTTTTAGGCGAGAATTCAAGAAATAAAAAATGCTACAATTAAGTAAATGCTCTTACAGTAATTTATTACAAAAAAAAATAATACATTCGTTGCATCAAAACAAAACTAAAATAAAAACAAAACAATATAAACATAACAAAACAAAAATGCGTTCATCGCAGTATTATAAAGTAATTATAAAAAATTAAATTGATCATTGTATTACAACTAATTCAAAAAAAGTAGTTTTTTTAAAACTATTATTTATATTAAAGCCTTAATATCACTTTATAAAAATTTGCATCGTCTTCAGGCATAAATTTAAGCATAGATTTTATATCTTTCACTTTTTCCTTTGAAATATTTTTTATTGTAGAAACACAATTAATAAGTTTTGGAAGTTGGCGTGTTGTTATAACTTTTTTTCTACCTTTCGTAGAATTTGCTGTAAGTGAAGCTGTAAACAATTGAGATTCATCGCCGTAGTTCTTTCGATATTGAATTTGTAAGAGGTTTTCTGAATTGTATTCAATTTCCTTTGCTGATGTATAAGGAATAAAATTGAGTCCCAAACTGGCAGAATTGTAGCTAAAAAATTCATTGCTGTGACACTGCATTAATTTTAAAGTTACGTTATCATAATTCATGGAATTTAATGCTCGAAGTAATGATACTGGGCTATAGTAAGAAACATTTCGCAAATGTCGTTCTATCACGCTGTGGACTGCATCAAGTTCCTGTATTCTTGAATGACCCGATTCTGAAAACCTTTGAGTAATTTTTTTTACATTTGGGTGATTTTCGAGAAATTTCAAAATAGCCATAGAAGTTATTCTACATATTTCTATTTTGCGGTATGCAGGAATCAGACCAAAGAATAATAGATGAAACGTTTGGAAAATCTTCAACAACCTTACACAATATTTTATTTAATGCACTGGCAATATCATTACCAGTTCTGCCACTTTGTGCCTCATACCAGATACTACAATATGTTTTTTTATTCAAGTTACATAATCCAGTTAAATTATACACACTAAACTTTCTCTTATAAAAGAAATTAGATACGTTTGAATGAGGCAATGAAAATACATTTTGTAGATCGTATAAAATAACGGCAGTGTTCGGATCGTTCAAGGCTTTGTCATCATTTCGCCTTTTTTTTGCTGCTTCATTAAGTTGTCGGTGGATTTCATAGTTCCGTTCTTCTTGTGCGTTCAAAGCATTATTAGAATGTCGAACACAGAAATCACATTGATCTTTTTTTGGAACAAAGAATGAAAGATTGTATTGAGTGTTAAAAATTTTTCTATATATAGCATATTTAACGGGGTCAGATGTTTCTTGCTCATACATTTTATACATTCGTTTAATAGTTAGTCCCGGTTCCAAATATTGCCTGTGACTTCCTGCTCGTAAATAATGTGGATCAATGCACGGAAATTTTTCAATGTGTTCCTTAACTTCGTTTTCTTTATGAGCAGCAGTTTTTTTTTTAACATGTTTTCCTTTGGAAGAAGGCAAAGGAGAACCCGTTGCATAATTATAGTTTTTCTTGAAGAAGTAGTATACTCTGCGTTGGCTTATATCTAGCGTGGTTAAAAAAAAGCTTTTACAAACCTGAATACGATTTCCTTCTGCTTCAAAAAAGTATTGAAATGAATTTTCTCTTCTTGAAACTTCAGCGGTTGTCCGTTTTCTTTTAGTGTTTTTTTTTAACACAAACTTAGAATAAAAACCTCTTTTCTCAGTTTCATCCATTGTCCAAAATCTATCATTAACCTCTTTTCTGCCCGATTCCGAAATATTTGTGGTGCACTTATATGGACATGATTCTCCACATTTAGCTTTAATAATCTTCTTAGCTGGAAATACCTTGCCCTTTTCATTTGTATATTCTTTCCCTTGTTCACGAAGACGTTTCTTTACAATTTTTTTCCAAGTAGAAGGGTTTGCCTTTTTTATTCTTGGTTGTACTCCTGTAACGATCGTGTTACGAGGACGAAGCAAGTCATTTTTTATTTTTGAAAAGGAAATAAATATTTAGTAAAAATTTTGATTGAAAAAAATTTACAGAAAAAAAATTTTTTATTCACCTCCGACTATATTTCTGCCGTACAAAGGACAATCGCGTCAATTACATTTTCACTCATTTTGAGTTAAATATATTTATGATATAATATTATATAGTTATATATATGAACTGAAGGAAAAATTCTCTATTAAAAAATATGTCTATATATTATATATTATATATATAATTTAATTTTTCCACTAGTTCATATGTATAACTATATATTATATCATAAATATATCTAAGTCAAAATGAGTGAAAATGTAATTGACGCGATTGTCCTTTGTACGGCAGATTTGGACTCAAATTTTCATCGACAGACGAGGGTTCTTCAGCTGTTGGTTTGTATTCAGGATCTTCATCTGAATTATCTTGGAAAATAGATGGTTCTGAAACACTACTACTTTATGAGTCGTCACTGTCTTCTGAATCTAATATTGATAAAAACCTACAAAATCAAATTAGATTATGTCAAAATTTCCTATACAAAATCGTAATAGTATTTACTTTTCCAGTGCTGGAGGAAGGTGTGGCGCTGGAGATTCATCTATACGGTCATCCACTCTAAAGAGAAACCAAAATTAGAATATTTAAAAATTATATTGTATGCATGTTTTACTTTTTCGATTGCCCATCCATCATATAATTTTTTTACACTCAACACAACCTTCTCGTATGTTGTCGAGTTAGCAACTGAAAATTTTGGATTTTGTCACTGTCTTATATAGTCGCTAAGCAAATTATATGGACGTTGGACACTTAAGAAAAATCCGCGATCAGTTGTACAATCGAAAAATGTCAAACAAAACTATGGAGATTGTACACTTAAGAACAAGTCGAGGAGATTGTACATTTAAGAAGCAAACTGAGACCCATCGAAAATTAGAACAAAACTTGTCCAACGTAACGGTAAATTGTTATGTTGGATAATTAAGAAAGAAAACAATCACTAAAATTAGGTCTGTTGAACAAATCGAACCCAACGTAACTCAAAAACTCTAAGAGATAGCACAGTTTTGACACCAGAATCTGAAAGCACGTGTTCGAAAACCTTTGTTAAAGTTAAAACCTCGAAAACCATAAAATGGTCGGTTGAACACATAAGAATTCACGTGACGATATGTACATTTAGATACATACAGTGGCAGTCAAAAGTAAGTTTACAGGGAAGAATTTTTAGGATAAAGTGCAAAGCAAGTTGAATATGACTACTAGAATGCAAAACTAGGAAACGCTAATTCTGATTGCTAGTAGTGTTTTTAATATTAGAACTAGGAACCACTAATTCTTTGATTAAAACGCACTGATTGAGTTATTAACAAACAGTAATCTTTAATCAATAAATTCCAGTATTTATACTATAAAAATGCTGATTAATTAACATAATAACAATTATTACAATAAAGGTGTATAACAATTACATTATTATACTAAAGGTAAATGACCTAAGCTATTAACTTAACAATATCTGACAATGCATTTACTAAGTACATAACTACATTTGTTCTATATATAATATAAATTATGCTGATGCTGCATTTGATACAAAAATATTGTTTATGTATGAGTAAAAGGTAATTATATTTTATAACGTTAATTAACTAAATATTAAATTGAATTCGAATCTAATAATTTTATTAATTCTTGTGATTTAATTATTTGTTGTTAAATGTGTGTTTCAACACAAGTAATGTTACAAACAAAAATAATTATTTATTTCTTCTAAGTAGTAACTTAACAATTTAACTTTTTTTTTCATTATTAAAAATAATATGTATAATTAATTATTTTAAGTTTAGAATATATTTTTCAAAATTAGACACAAATTTCTCGGTCAAAAATAAGTTTACATATGCTTCAGTGACCACTGTGACCTCCATTATTGCGAGACATCCTTGCAATTCGATGTGGAAGTGAAAGGGCATACTTTCGGCAGCTCTCAGGAGAGAAAGTTAACCATGTAGATTCGATATATTCTTTCAATTCTTGTAGAGATTGGGGTAGCTTTTTAGAGATTTCTATTTTGAGCCATGACCATACATTTTCTATGGGTGATAGGCAAGGTAAATAGAATACAATAGGTATGATTGAGCCAGTATGAAACGAAACTTCTCTCTCTTTGTCAGCAGTTCTTATACGTCACTCAGTGAAATTATTTAAAAGGCTATATGTGTTTATGGTTAATGGTAGTGCGAGTACTTTGTTTTTGTTATACAATATTATTTTTCTCTAAATATAAATTTTAAAAATAATAATATATAATGGTTAATTGTGCAGTAGAAAGTTGTAAAAATTACACTAATAAAAAAAAAAAACAATAAAAGTGAAATATTTTAATTTTCCAAATGAAAACTGGCATGTAAATAGAAAAATAAATAGAAAATATAAAAAAATTTCAACATAATATATTAAAATATGTATTTTTACTGTTAAATTGAATTCCTTAAATTAAATTTATGACCATAATACCATGTACTTTTCTATATACCATAACTTAAAAATTTCACTGAGTGACGTCACATATTGAGAAAAGAGAGTATACTGGCTCAATCATACCTATTGTATTCTATTTACCTTGGTGATAGGTCTGGACTTTGAGGGGGCCATTCCAAAATTTTGATTTTTTGTTTTTTCAGATATTCCTGGACAATTTTAGCTTTATGAATTGGTGCATTGTCCTGTTGTAGGATAAAGTCTTCACCAATCAGTCTTTTTCCTTCTGGTATAACAATCTGTTTTAATAGATTAAGGTATATTTTGGCGTCTACTTTTCCCTCCAAACAAACAACTCTCCCAACACCATATGCTGAAAAACATCCCCATATCATGATACCCTTCTCCTGTGACCTCAGTGTGTGCTGAGTAAACTCGTAAGAGAACTCTTGGTCCTTAGATCTCCAAACATACATCCTACCATGACTATGCCTCATTCTTATCATACTTTCATCTGTCCACAAAATATTATACCAGAAGTTTTGATCCTTCAAAGCATGTTCATGATAAAAATTTAACCTTTTCTGCCTGTTAGTCTTATTTATAAAAGGTATTTTTCGAGCCACTCGTCCATTTTTGCCATCTTCTCGAAGTCATCTTCGAATTGTTTCAACTGATGGTGCACATTTACCTTTTTCCAAAAGGAGTCCTTGGATTTTAACAGCAGAAGTAAATGGATCTGACGATAAAAAACAAATAATTCGTCTGTCGGTTCTTTTATCCGTTATTCGTGGACGTCCTGAACGTTTTTTTTCATCGACACGCTGTTCATCATTAAATGTTTTAATAGTTTTAGCAATTGCTGTGTGACTTTTATTGAAAATTTTTCCAATTTCTCTGCAGGATTTACCTTCTAAATTCAATTTAATTATAATTTTTCTCTCTTCTGTTGTTAAATGTTTTAATTTAGCCATTTTTTTTCGAACAATACTACAAAAATATAATGTTAATATTTATAGTGATGATTTGTTTCATATTAGTAATTCCACAATTGATACTTACATTTAACTTCATAAAAAGAAACACAGCACTATTAATTTTTATTAAAAATTATTCAATTATTTCTTCAAAATAAATTTTAGTTGTAAAAATATTATTTTACCTGAAATCACTTTACAGAAATCACACTTAAACTATTTGTAAACATACTTTTGACTGCTTTTCCGCAGAAGAACAAAGAAAAAGTAACAGTAGACATAACGGTAATGTATAAGCAGGCAAATATCATGTTGAAATTGTTTGTTGTTGAATTGTAGTTACTATTTTTATCATTGGAACATTCATTTTAAGTTGTAGTATTTTATTACTTTAGAATTTTCTACGAAATCAGGGTTGTAAACATACTTTTGACTGCCACTGTATATTCAAATGTCTATAATTGATTTGATATTCTGTACATATCGCACGATTATTTTTTGTTATCACTTATTTTTGTATGTACATATTTAAAAAATTAGTTTAAATAATTAGAAACATGTTATAATTTTTAAGAATTACGTATAAAATATCAAAGTATAAATTATGTATTGAATATTATGTATGTATGTATTTTAAAATTGATAACAAATATTTTAGAATTTTTTTTGTTTATTTGTGGAAATATTTTAAGTCAAAAATATATGTACATACATATGTACATATGTATTTAGAAATATAATTTTTCCATATATTCAGTCTGAAATTCACTTATAATTCACTTTTTAAAAAAATTTATATGAAAATTAACTTTTTATATTTAGGCAATAATAATCCTTGACTATTTCACCCCAATTTGAATTTAACATTTAACATTTGAATTTGCATTTTTTTTCTTTTGCAAACAATATTTCTAAAAACCTCGATTTTTACGTATTTAAATTTTAACAAATAAATTCGATTTTGCCAATATGAACGAATTTTTATCATTTCAAGTTTATATTTTAGTAGTGAACACAACATTTTATTCGATTGTTCTTAGCTTCATTCCGTCCACAAGTTTCTGTCAGATTTAAATATGGGTTCGGAATTACTGAGCCTCTCCACCGCAGCAGGGTGACAATCATTTGAAGAGGAAAAAAAACCTCCACCAACCAATCATGCAAAAAACATTATTTAATTGTAATTTGATTCTTCTTAGCATTGTTGTGTGTAATTCTAAAACCATATGTGAATGCATTTTTCAAGTTCATTGAAGTTACTTAATAATTTCGCTTATATTTTTATTGCATCATATGCAACTTTAATTGGGTTAATTTCTTTTTATGAATCATGCATTTCAAATTACATTCATATTACATATACGCGATTTACGATTCTTATATGCATACCTTACATCCCTTACCGTCGAAGAAAAAAAAAATATATGATCAATATATGTATATATATATATATATATATATGTATATATATATTTTTTTTTTATTTATTGGCTAATTTAATCCTATTCTTATGTACTTTTTTTTATTTTTGAATTTATTTCTAAGTTAACATTTACACCATCTAAGCTAATTACTTCCTAAGGTCCTATGTATGGAGGCTCTGATTTTTTCTTATTACCTATTTTCAACCCAACTTTATCTCCTATTTTTACGTTTATCGGGTTGGCATTTTTATCTGTATCTTGTTTTCTTTTTATTTTCGCAACATCTAATAAATTTTTCGCAACTTTGTGTGCTTGCTGTAAACGGAATTTTAGTTCTTGTGCATAGTCTTCAAAATTGTAGATTTTAATTGTAGTCTCTTCTCTTAATTCACCTGGGGGTCGATTCTGTTTCGGTGAAGTGAAAACGTGAAAAAAAAGTTTGCACTTGACGTTTCACACACTGTTTTCACTTTTTCACTGCACTGTATCCAAATAAGCGATTCTTGTTGCGTTCGTGCAAACATAGTGCTGAATGAGGAGCTGAATTAAATATTTTCACCGACGTGATATGAGAACTGTCAAATCAAGTAAAAAAAAGTTGTGTTTTAGTATTGTTTATTGTAAAAACTTATATTTGTAACTAAAATTGTAAAATGCCTTCTTTTATTATACAATTAATTATAAGAAATGAACAAAGAAACAACAGAAGGTAAATTTATTCAACATTACAACAAAATAATATAATGTGATACTAACTTAAAAATTTGTTTTTAGACGAAATATGAGAATTTTACGACGCAACTTGCGTGATACTCAAAATCCTTTTGAGATGCTTCCGGATGAGTATTTTATCAATTTGTATCGTTTTCCCAAGCATTTATGTTTGGAACTGTTAGAGGAACTTCGTCCGTACATCACAACATCTCGCAAAATACATGGAATTGATTTGAGTATCAAAGTATTAAGTGCTTTGCGATTTTTTGCAACGGGAAGCTATCAACGTGCAGTAGGGCAAGATAATTTGTCTTCTTTGTCACAAACATCTGTCAGTCGTTGTATTGGTGAAGTTGCAATAGCTCTTAACAGAATAGCTCATCATCATGTAAAATTTCCTAACGCAGGACAGTATTCTGATATAAAGAGAAAGTTTTTTGAGTTCGCATCTTTTCCAAGTATAATTGGCTTAGTGGACGGAACACATATTAAAATAATGGCACCAAAAAAGGAAATAGAGCATGTGTATTATTGTAGAAAAGGTGGTCATTCTAAAAATGTTCAGATAGTTTGTGACATTGATTATATTATATTAAGTGCTTCTGCACGTTTTGGAGGAACGGCTCACGACGCGTACGTTTGGCGGTGTTCTTCAGCAAAAATAGCTCTTCAGGACAGGTACTCTAGTGGTGAGAGAAACTTCTGGCTACTCGGAGACAGTGGGTATCCATTACAACCATGGTTGATGACGCCTATCGCAAATCCAACTTCAGAAGCTGAAGAAAAATATAACATTGCACATAAAAAAACAAGAAGTCACGTCGAAAGATGCATTGGTTTACTTAAAAGTAGGTTTCGCTGTTTATCTAAGGAAAGAACATTGTGCTACAGTCCAGAAAAAGCAGGCCTAATTATAAATGCATGTATTGTACTTCATAATATCCTAATCAGAGCAAGAGTACCAATTCCTGATGAACAAATTGTAGAAGAGGAGTTGAATGAAAATGAAAATGAATCGGAACAAGAATTAAATACTGATAACTTATTAGCTGAAGGTCGAAGGATACGATCTTCTATTGTTACCACAAATTTTGCTTAAATCGCTGCTTTCAGTAATCAATGAATAAATAAAAGATTATTTTATGTAATTTCTTTCAAATAAAAATTTTATTTTCGTCATTTAAACTAAATTGTAATCTTAAAAATATTGAAACCTTATTTATACTATTAAATCTAATTAACTTAAACTTAAACTTAATTTCTACTATTTTTTAATTCATTTAAAATTTCTTTTAATGTTCTTTTTATTTCTTTTTTTTCTTCTAAATCTAATTTTCTTAATTCTATTTCTTCTTTTTTCAATTTAATTTTTTCTTCTTTTAGAAGAACTTTTTTTTCTTCTAATTTTAAGAAGTCATTATAATTGGCTTCATTATTTGCTGTCCTACGATGACGAGTTGGTCGTTGTAGCCCAGGTCTTCTAGATGATGAAGCTTCTGGAGGAGCTGTTGGTGCTGAAGCTTCTGGAGGAGCTGTTGGTGCTGAAATTTCTGTAGGAGCTGTTGGTGCTGAAGTTTCTGAAGTAGCTGTTGTTGAAGCTTCTGGAGCGGCTGTTGACGATGAAGCTCCTCCTCTGTAGGTCAATGACTCTAATTCGTCTTCGACATTTAACATAATTTCTCCCTAAAGATATAGTAGAAAATATCATGTAATTTACAAATTTTAAATTCAAATAGGTATTTTATTCACTTACGATCGGGTTAAATCCTAATTCTGTAGTAACGAAATCTCCATTAATATTCCTATAATTGATAATTTTTACTAGCCTTTCTTCTAAATCCGATAAAGGCTTAGCTCCTCTGCCATTGACTCCACTTCTACTTTCGATCTCTTTAATTTTTTGCGCATTTGATTTTGTATGTAGTCTAAAATAAAAAAAAAATTATTATGTATCAAGAAATAAAATGTTAAATATTACCTCCAATCCGTCCAAAATTTACGCCATTGTAAATGATTTTTAAATGCTCCTCCAATAGCATTCAGACTATTTCCCAATTTCTTCCACTCGGCTTCCTTGTGCTTCGCACCATCCACGGTCTGAAATCTTTAGAAAGATATTAAAGAAATTTTTAATAATTGTAAACATTAATTTAATAATAATACACTTACCTGTCGTGTGCTAATTCTAAATTTTCCTCCAAATATGTGATGAGGAATTGTTTTTGCTCCTCGCTTGCCCTTTTGCCTCGACAAGTCCTTTCCATTTCTTATTCTTTTAGTTTTTTTCTTTTTATTATTAATAAATAAAATTTTATTATTAATAAATAAAAATTTTATCACAAATTTTTTTTACACGATAAATTTCACTGATACTTTTCACAGTGCAAAAAATATTTTAATATGATAACTTTTTGACATATTTTTGCACGTTTACACTGTATTAGAATCGCAATTAGCAGTGTAAACGTGTAAACTGTTTACACGTTTTCACTTCACCGAAACAGAATCGACCCCCTGGTATTCGCGCAATTTTTCCAAAAACTAATTCGTATGGTGACTTGCCAGTGTCTGTGTGTGGTGTGATGTTATAACAAAATGTAAAATATGGGATCCATTCGTCCCAATCGTCATTTTGTGCAAATGATAATAAGTATTCGTTCAGCACCCTGTGATTACGTTCTATGCACCCAAGTGTTTCATGATGAAAAGGTGTGGAAGTGTTGTGTTCTATCTTGAATATTTCACATACATGTTTAATTGTTTCATTTACAAATTCTGTTCCCATGTCTGTTTTTAATTTTTTGAATGAACCATATTTTAATATAAATTGCTCACATAGAGCTTGCGCTACTGTTTTTGCTTCTTTGTTATGCAGTGGTATTGCTTCAACGTATTTTGTGAGCTCACATTGTATTGTTAAAATGTATCTGTAATTCTTTGATTGTCTTAAAGGACCTACCGTATCTATCTGTATTATTTCAAAGCTTGTTGTTGGGGTTGTTGTAAGTGTTAGCTTTTCTCTTATGTGCTTTGTTTGCTTATTCTGTGCACATTGTACGCATTTGTTAACATAATTTTTTACCATTTTGTTTAAATTTTTCCATATGTATCTTTGCTTGATTTTATTTATAGTTCTTTTGACGCCAGTATGTCCTCAAGCATGTGGAGAGTCATGGAATTCCTTAATGATTTTTAATTTTTCATCATTATTTTCAATTGATATTGGAGGTTTATATATTATAATTTTTCTTATTTCATGCCCTTCTTTTATCATCTTTTGTTGCAACATATTATATATATTTTTAAATTCTCGTATGCATACACTATTAAATATTATATCATTATTTGCTATAGCTAATTCATATATTTTCTTTTTATTCATAATTAGAATCAGCTTCTGCAAAATTAATCCTAAGTTTAATGATGCATTATCACTGTATTCTATTGTGACCTCCTTTTTATTAACAATTATTATTGGCTTTCTATTTTTATTTTCAACGTGCACGTTTTCGTTTATCTTTTTAAATTTTAGTTTCTTTAAATTTCTTACATCTGAAATTGATGAACATTCCCATATTGCGAGATGGCCAGTCTCTGCTGAGTCCGTTCTTGTGGTTTCGTTTGTAAGTTTATTATTTTGTGCCATGTTTCTCGTTATTACCTTTACCTCACTTTCTGGTATCATGGCTTTAAGAGTCTCAGAATCCAGTTTTATTCGTGACAAGGCGTCTGCATTTGTGTTGAGCATTCCTTTTTTATATATGATTTCAAAATCATATTCTATTAAATCTAGACCAATTCGCGTCATTTTTGAAGAAGGATTTTTATGCGTACATAGGCTGACTAACGGGCGATGATCTGTTACTACCGTAAATTTTCTACCATACAAGTAAGGTCTAAAGTGTGTTATAGCACAATGTATGGCTAGTAATTCTTTCTCTATTATTGGTTTATTTAGTTCATGTTTATTTAATGTTCTACTGGCATAGGAAATTGGCAGGTCTTCACCAATTTTGCCTTGAGATAATACTGCACCTAATGCGTAACTTGACGCATCTGTTGTCAATATAAATTGTTTTTCAAAATCTGGGTAGTGAAGTATTGGTGGATTCATTAGTTTTTGTTTTAATGTAAGAAAAGCTTGTTGACAGTCTTCTGTCCACAAAAATGCTGTGTTCTTTTTGCATAGTGAATTGAGCGGCTTAGCAATTGCTGCAAAGTTCGATATGAAACGTCTGTAGTAGTTGGAAAATGCTACGAAGCGCTTTGTTTCATCTGCATTCTATGGTACCGGATATTTAGCTATTATTTCGTATTTCTGTGGATCTGTCTTTACGCCTTTATTCGTTATTAAATGTCCTAAATATATTACTTCAGTTTGAAGGAAGTTGCATTTCTTAGGATTTAATTTGAGGTTACATTCTCTTAGTCTGCTAAAAACTCTTAGTAGATTCCTATTATGGTGTTGTAGACTACACCCAAAAATTATTATGTCATCGACATATAAGAATGCTTCAGTATCTAAGCCTGATAAAGCTATGGACAACATTCGTTGAAAGCTATTTGTGGAGATTTTTAGACCAAAAGGTAGTCTTCTGAATTGAAAATGTCCTTTATTTGTTGAAAAAGCTGTAAACGGTCTGTAACTTTTATGTAGTTCTATTTGATGAAAGGAACTTGCTAAGTCAAGCGTTGAAAAATATTTTGCACGTCCAAGATTGTCTAGAATATCGTCTAATCTTGTCAGCGGAAATTTATCATCAATAATCTTTTTATTTAATTGTCTGAAGTCTACCACCATTCTCCATTTTTTATTCCCTTCACTACTTTTTTTTGGTTGTTGATTTCATCTGTTTGAGCATGTGGAAGCCTATAGTTTCTTATGTATGTTGGGTTATTATCACATACTTGTATGTTTTGTTTGTAGAAATTATTGACAGATAATTTGTCGCCTTTCAAATAAAATATGTCAGTGAAGTCTTTGCAAATCTCAAGAATTTTTGTCTTCGCATATGTATCTAGATTTTGTATATCCAGTTCATCTTTTAACTGTTCAAATCTCTTTACATGATCTGTGTTCTCTTTACTCGTAGTTATAATGTCAAATTCTTTTAGTGGTAGTATCTGTAAAGATGGTAGTTTAATTTTTGCTTCATCTTCAGGCGTATTTAAAATTTTTACATGTGCTATACCTTTGTGTGGTATGATTGTGTTAGCTATGTATGTATATACCATTTTGAATTTCTTGATTTAATATAATGCTGTCTTCATTTAATTTGCAGTTTATTGCTTGTATTAATTGCGTTTTTGGCGGTATGGTTATTGTGTTTATTTGTATGTCCCTTGTGTTTATGGGTAAAATGATTTCTGTTTCTATGGTGTTAATGGTTATTGTGAATGTTTCATAATCTATTTTGCATTTGTTTGTGACTAAAAAATCTCTACCGAGTATATCATCTGTTGTTATTGGAAAATCGTCATTAACTACGTGAAATTCTTAAGTTATCTTTTCATTTTCTATGTATAAACTTGTTGTAATTGTTCCTAGCGAGAATATTTCATTGTCCGTCACCCCTGTTATTTTGCACGCACTTTCCTTTGTTATATGATCTTCCTGTACTATGTTTTTCTTGATTATAGATATATCTGCCCCAGTATCAATTAAAAAGCTGTTTAATTTTTTAGATACACTTGTTTTAACATTTATATAGTTTGTTAAATTTTTGACACTTAGCTGAAATATGTTCATTCGTTCTTTTTTGTTTAATATCGTTCTTCGCTCTCGTCCCTCGATGCATGGGTTTCGGGGACGGCTTTTCCGTTTTCCGAATTTAGTACATTCACTCTTCTTGTGTTTCTATTTTGGTAGTACTTGTTTCCGTTTACGTTGTTCCCACTGTTATTTGTTGTTATATTTCTATTGTCATTTGTGGTTGAATATCTACTGTTATTATTGTTTGAATTGTGTCTGCATTTACAAGCTGTATTATTTCTCATGTTGTACACGTTTCTTGCATTTTTCTGAAAATTTATGTTATTATTATTTTGTGTGAATTTGGGTCTACCATTGAAGTTTCTGTTGTTGTAGTTCCTGTTGAAAGTTCGACGTGAATTGAAATACATTATGCTTCTATGTTGTTCAGTTTCTGAATCTATTTTAAGTGCTATTTTTACTGCCTCATTGAATGTTTTCGGTTGCGCTGCAAAAATTGTAGTTTTTATTGGTTCGCGCAGACCGTTTTTGAACGCGTTTAATGCTAACTGGTCATTTAATTTAGTTATTATAGTTTTATGCTCATCTCCTTGCTCTGTTATTTGAACTGTGTTTAATTCAGCTACAAGTGTTTCAATTTGTGTTGAGAAATTCTGCACACTGTTATTTTGTCTTGTCTTTGACAGGTCATTCTGTATTTTTAGCGCACTCTTTTTTTGTGCAAAAATCTTTTGCAATATATATTTGTTTAAATGTTTGTATTGATGTTGGTTGTGTCTCGTGTACTAATTTGTTGCGAACTTTTTTCGTTATTCTTGTTCCTAGTACAAATTTAATTAATTTTACTCTTTCCGCATCATCCTTTAGCGTTTCTGCTAAAAATTATACTAAATTTAAAAAATTGCTTAGTGTTTTATGATCACCATTGAATTCTGGGATCAGTTTTGCTGCTACAGATATGTCGAAAGATGCCAAGTTTAAATTTTCTTTTATTATTTGTAATTTATTATCAACAATCTCTAATTTATTTTCTTCTTCATCTATTTCACTATTCAAATCTTCAAGCTTTGCTACGTAGTCATCTATAAATGTATAAATTTCTTTTTTTGTTTTTTCAAATTGCGTTCTTTGTTTAGAAAAATCACCTATCCTTAATAATATGACGTATTTTTCATTAAATTGTTTTGTTAATTTTTCTAATTTAATTTTTTTTGATAAAATATTCTTTGCCGAAAATGTTCTATTTGGATTTTTCTTAAAACACAGTAAGATACCATCTAATTCATCATTTAATTCTTTGAGCTCTTTGTTTTGCATAACTCCGTAGGAAAGAAAAAGATTTGAATTTACATGTATGTATATCTATTTATTTATTTGTTTTGAACGTTTTTTTTTTTTATACATTACTAGTATTTATCTTATTAACTACTTCTCTAGTTATCAATTTCTTAAATCTATTTTTAATATAATTAATTATTAAAATAACTATTATTACAATGAAGATTATTATGAAAATATTATCAATTGAAAAAATGTTTGTAGTGGCTACTGCTTCCGTACTCGCTGCTACGTTATTTAAAACAATTTCATCGTTTACTTCTTTTGAATTCCTGCTTCCCATTTCTTGCGTTGTTTTTCTGCTTTCTCTTGTTCTCTTAAGATTCTGATATTCTGTAGAAAGGAGTTCTTCTCTTTCTTTGTGATTGCTAAATTTGCCAATCTATGCAAATCTGCTATTTGTCGTCTGTATTGACGTCCTCCTCTTTTTTTTAGTTGTCGATTTTGTTGCAGTTGTTTTCGTTGTTCTAGTTGTTGTTGTGTCTAGACGTCTTCTATATTCTTCTATTGTAATGGGACGTGGACCAGCTGTCTTATTCTCTTCCAGTTCTTTTTCCAAACTTCGGTTGGGCAGGGTCGCCATGTAATGATTGATGGTATCTGGGAGAATCACCAAGTGATGAATGAGGTGGTCTTGATTGAAAAAGGTAATTAAGATGACTTATTCTGAGAGGCAAAGTGAATTGCCGATATAATCTCAGTCTTAATCTGGCTAAAGAGCCGTACTTGAAATTTAAGGCAATAATTCTGCCAACTAAGCTACGGAGTGTAGCGAATTAAAGACCTTTAGTAAGTTCTACTTCAAGTCTGCTTTATTCTAAAATATTGTGGATATTTATACAAAATTTTTACATTATCTCTTATCTCCCTACCTACTTATTTATAAATTAAAATAAATATTCTATTTTTCTTGATTGATTTCAAAATAACAAAATGACCAAAATTGATCGATTTATGAAGTTATTTCATAATTCCAAATACATAATTTCAAAATACATAATTCATTTTCATATCAAAAAACTTTCATTGCATTTAATTGTATAGCATACTTTAGGTATCAAATTACCAAATGACCAAAATTGACCGATTTATGAAGTTATTTCATAATTCCAAATAATTTCAAAATACATAATTCATTTTCATATCAAAAAACTTTCATTGCATTTAATTGTATAGCATACTTTAGGTATCAAATTACCATATGAAAATAATGCAACATATGCTTCAAGAATTATTTTGTTTTGTTATGTTCTTTTTTTAGTTTCTTTCGTAAACATTATTTAATTGTCATTTGATTCTTCTTAGCATTGTTGTGTGTAATTCTAAAACCATATGTGAATGCATTTTTCAAGTTCATTGAAGTTACTTAATAATTTCGCTTATATTTTTATTGCATCATATGCAACTTTAATTGGGTTAATTTCTTTTTATGAATCATGCATTTTAAATTACATTCATATTACATATACGCGATTTACGATTCTTATATGCATACCTTACAATATCGTCGGCCTAGAGCCAAAGGAACGTAACTGAATATTAAAAATTTTGGAAGAGAACATGAAATTGTCTTAGAATTTTGATCATTGAATTGTTTTCTACCATTTGGACAAGAAAATAAAAAAGAAAAGATCTGATACTGTTTTATTTTTAAAATGTATAGATAAAAAACAAAAAATTTCAACATAAAGAATCAGAAAATATAAAAAACATAATTTTGGAAATTTTTCAGTTACGTTCCTTTGGCTCTAGGCCGACGATATAATATATAAAAAATGAACACTTTTAGTTATTTCATGCCACATATTTTTTACAAAATGTCATGTCAAATTTAAAATACAAAATTAATTTAAAAAACAAAAAGTTGTTTTTTTAAGAATTTAAAACGTGCAATCTATTATATTTATAACTGTTTGTTTTTCCGACCAATTTATCAGTTTCCCATTTACAATTTTTTCGTAGCAGTACTAAAATAGTGAAATTTAAAATTGCCATTCAATGGCTGAAACAATTTTCATCTTCGTTAAACCAAAGTGGTTTAATTTTAACACATTCATTTATAATATATTCTTTTATTCCTAAGATATGAGGACTTTTAGAAAAAACTTTTTCAAAAATCTCAACACAAGATTTGGTAGTTTGGAAAAAATTATCTGTAGGAACTTTAAGTGCTCCAAAATTAGAATTTTTATCATAATTTTTAAAAAACAAAAGAAGTTCGCTGTCATGAGTACAAGTTTCGTTCTCTTTAAATAATAAAGATTTGCATTCTTGCCAATTACTAATTTGTTTTTTATTAAACATTTTAAAGATTATATATCCTGCAAAATACCTAGTTGCAGAATCTGAAAGTTTTTGTACTTGTAAGTGAAAACTATTATCTGTGCTCTCGGTTTGAATTTCCATATTTTCTTCCTCGTAGAAATCTTCATCCGTATTCTCATTATATTCAAAATCGCTTACATCTAGGCAATCAATATTTTTTTCTCCAGTACAATTTTCACCTTCTGTGTCATTATCATCTACAACTGATCATCATCTTCCTCACAATTAGCATATTTTGAGGTATATAAATGATGAACAGAAACTATTCTACCAATAATTTGATTAAATTCAAAAACTGATGGATTTCTTTTCTTATAACGAATATGGCCGAAGAAATTTTCTAAAGGATCTTGATTTACTTTATTCGTACATAAATAATACCAATCTTCAAAATCATTGGATAAATCTTCTGCAAGTTTTAAAACTGAGCTAATTGTGTGTTGGAGGCCGTTAATGCAATTTATTTTGACATTTTTCCTGTGAACTTCAAACGATAGGTCAGGTAAAAAGTTTTGCAGATTTTGCAACAAATATGTATAAGAAAAAGTATTTTTTTCGTATGGGTGCACTGTAAGGATTTCGAAAATTTTTGGTTTTGCTATTCAAGCAATCAAATATATTGTTCAATTTCTGAAAAGTTTCAGCTGTACATAAAGCATCTTTTTTTAAATTTTGATCAAAAATATCTAATTTTGCTGATGCTCTTATAGCAGCAGCAGAAGAATTGCTTATTGCTTGTACGGCTAAACGAACATTCATTTTTTGAAAGGTATCCGGTTTGATATGTTTCTGAAGTAAACGAGGACATATCCGTGTTTTCGATTGACTGTCAATTCTGAAAACTTCTTCAAGGACTTTCCAACCCGCGTATCCTTGATTTTTAACTAGAAGAGGATAAGAAAGTAAATTATTTCTTATCGATTTAAAAAGATGGGGAACATCGAAAATGGTATAAATTTTACTATTATTATGCAAGAAAAAAGTATTTTCTTTGTTACAATCTAATTTCTTGAATAGGGATTGATTGACAGTTGATTGGTCGCACAATATAGCTCTTACATTAATTTTAAGTTTAGTACACAAATTTAAACTTTCAAATAACTGGAATTTCAATTCATCTACCGGTATAGATTTTTCCGATACTACATACCCTAAAATCTGTTTCCATTTTCCATATAAACTGCGAACCATAAATAAACATACCGTTTTCGCTAAAGAGTTGCTTCGCTTATTCGAGCTATTACCGAAATCAACAAATCCATCAATTTTATCGTAAATTTCATTATATCGAAGCTCCTTTTTAATACTCATCTCGTCAAAAATTAAAACTACTTGACGAGATTTTTCATCTAACCTACTAATTGCATTTTTAGTAATTGAAATAAAATCATTTTGAAACCCTGTGTTTAAATTTTTTATGGGAATCCATTTATATAAAGAAGAGATGCACGGCAGGGAAAATTTAAGTTTTTCTCGAAGAAATTTATAACTGCTTTGGATTTGAAAAATAAAGACTGAGAAAGATGTTTTTCTTCTTTTGTATAAAATTTTTTATTTTCTAAAATCATAGAACCAAAAATTTTTGCTTCATCTGAAAGATTATTAGAAGTTTCAATCACATTTTTTAAATAAGAAGAAATATTTTTGTGCTTTTGCTTAAATTGGTAAAAACGCGTAATTCTGCGAGTTAACATAATATTTTTTAACGATGCAGATTTAATTTTTGCTTTTAAATTTCTTATTGTCTCTGTCAGTTTAGATACTTGGGAACGGTAATAGAAAATATTTTCTTCACATTTCCTACAATTAGAACAAGTAAAAATGCCTACCATATCACTTTCACTTGAAGATGAAATATTCTGAAAATCTTTAGATAAATTTAAAGAAGGAACAGCAGTTGATAGCAATTTTTTTTTGGACAAAAACTTTCGCTCGAAATGAGCTGAACAAATTAGTGGAGATTTTAAACTAACAATTTGGTCATAAGAAACGAAGCAAGCCTGAAGCCAACTATGCCATTTGATTGAATTCTTACTTGGAAGTTTGAAAAATTTTGAAGATTTATTTGTGCAGTTTTTAATGCAGCACTTTCTCCTATTTGAAGGCATTTTCCAAAATGATTTTATTACAAACAGAGTACTTAATATATTAGATATTACAAAAACTATCACTACAGTTAGTAATTTTCTATAGTTATTAATAAAATTTTAATATATTTTTTTTCTAAATACAATACTCACAAATTACCTATTATGTTTGATATGTTAGATAATTCACGAAAATCACGAAACGTAATAAACTTAGTTAAAACGTAATATGTCATCAACACATACATATTATTTACGATCGTGTACATTTTTTTTTTCACTTTATTGGTATATTTTTGTGTTTTGTTGGTTTTTAGAAGGGATATATAATTATGAGAATTGTATAAATGAAATTTTGTTTTTGTTTGCTTGTGTGTATATTTTAAAATATATTAAAAACTAGCATTAGATATTTTATAATGTAAAAGAAAATAAAACAACATGCCTTTTGATTATTCTGATCTCCTGATCCATTACAGATAAAATTTTCATATTTGTCAATGAAGATGAACAAACTACGAAAATTTTCTGGATATAGAAATTTAGAAAAATATAAAAATATACATATTTTTAAAATTATTTTTAAAATTTGTAAAAAAAAAAAAAATTTCGGAAGGGATATAGATAATTTGCTTTCTCAAACAGCAAAATATATACACACGTATGTATGTACATACATATTCAGTAAAGGAGTGGGTATAATTTTTTGTTCGAATCGAGAAAATAAATGTACAAGTTGAGTATTTTTTTTCTTTATATCTTTATGCGTATATTTCAATGCATGTAGTAAAATTTTTTATAACGATATAAATAATATAGGAATTATAGGTATACATGTATATGTATATGTTATATGAATAAAAATAATATTTTGTGTAAGAAGCAACTGAGTAATAAACGAAAGTTTTCTCATATATTTTTTCGTGAGAGATAGAAACTTTTCGTCCCTCACACTTCCCGCACAGGTCATGCAATTTTAAAAATTTTCATGATATTTGAGCTAGTGTATAGTGTACCTCTTGTTACTATCTACTCTGTGATATTAGATTGCTGGCAAATTTTCTGTGTAGTTTTTTCATCATCAGTTTTAGCATTGCTCTTTTCTCCAAAACTTATTGATGGATGTCGTTGCAAATGTTTCCTTAAATTGGAAGTTGTTCCCCCCTTATGTGAGAGTATTTCTTTACAAATGTCACATTTAGCCTTATTATTTTCTATAGAAGTGAAATGCAACCATATGTTGCTCCTTTTTCTTGAGAATTTTTCCATTTCAGTACATTTAAGTTGATTTGATTTTGATCCAATTATTTTGTGTTTACCTTTCAAGTCTCACCGGTTACAAGCAGAATAATAAGTGGCTAAAATTTAAAACATATTGTTTTAAAAGATGTTCAAAAACCATTATATAATAGTAAAAAAATTACCTTAAAAATAACGAAGTTCAGATGTACCTCAAACAAAACCAATTGCAATGGAGTTGATTTTGATCCAATTATTTTGTGTTTACCTTTCAAGTCGCACCGGTTACAAGCACAATAATCAGTAGCTAAAATTTGAAACATATTATTGTTTTAAAAGATGTTCAAAAACCATTATATAATAATTAAAAAATTACCTTAAAAATATCCACATGCAATAATTTACTTACGCCTGGCCTACTTATTATTACCTAACCTCAAATCAAACAAAACAAAACCACATTTCACATCGTAGTAGATCATTTGACAATAAATAATAAATATCTACTTCCTGAGTTTACAGGTTTACAGTGTAGTTGAATTCTGAAATTGACTACTTAACTTTATTTTGCTTTTTTTTCTTTTAAATTATTTCCTTTATTCTAAAAAACACAGACAGACTGACGCCGTGACGCCGATTGAATATATGATGCCGGTGCCCGGTAAATTGATCAAAATTATGAGAAATAAAAAAAAAAAGAAAATTTCTCCTTTTGGAGAAAATAATTGAATATGTATTTTTGCTTATTCTCTTATTTTAATTGTAATTTTTTTATGATTATTTCACTGCTTTTGTACAAAAAAAAATTTTTTTGCTCGCCACTAATCGAAAATTTTAATGAAATTAATTCGGAAACCTCAAGTTCATTTAAATTAACCGTTGCGTTTTTAATACGTAAAGTACCGTCTTCAATAACAATTCGATTGATCTCATTGCAAAGCACACCACAACCAAGTAAAATTGAATATGAAAGAACATCGTCGTTAACTACAAAAAGTCGAGTCTCGAAGATTTTACTATCAATTTTCATTTTAACATATATTACTTTATTACAATATACACCTCCACCAAAACCTTACAATTTTATCGTTTCTACTTAGTGGTATTTACCCAAATTACTAGCAATGGAATGTCTAATTAATGATTTTTTGCTGCCTAAATCGATTAAAGCATTTATTACATGATCGTTTACGAGAATTTCTTTTAAAATTAATTTATTTTTAGCGTTATTCATCGTTAAAATTTGATAATAAAGTCATTTATTTGCATTTCGAACTTGGTCGGTACAAGAATTAGCTTCATCACTTTTCAAACAAATCGCGCATTGTACTCGACGTTGTGGTTTTGGACATTTTATTGAAAGATGTCCCAATTCGTTGCAATTATAGCAAACTACTGCCGCATCTCTTCGCAAATTTGCGTTTTGACGTTCTTCGACCGTTTTATTTGTTTGTCGCATCCCTGACCTGTTCATAAAATTTAAGTTTTGTCGTTCGTCAAAAAATTTCGTCATAAAATTTAAGTTGTCGTTTATTAGTTTGTCGAATCGATTGTTGTCAATAACTCGCTTGTTGAATTAAAATTTATTGTTGCTATAGAACTTTGTAAGACCTAATGATTCAATCCCATTCTTATATATTTCACTATTGCTGCATCGCTAAGATGATATTTTGAACCAATGGCTACCATTTTATAATAATATTCAATAGTGCTTTCGTTGGGTAACCTTTTCGTTGCCGCCATTATAATGTGAATATCTGCTTCGTTTTCTACGTCTGGAAACGCTTTTCGAAATTCTATGGTGAATTCATTCCATGTCGTAAATATACCCGGTCGACCATCATTCCATAGTTTTGCTGAACCTTTAAGTTTGGATTGATTGTGTAACATAAAATACTCTCGTCTCAACTATAAGCTTTCTTTAGCAGTTCCACTCTACTTAAGAATTGAAAAGCCGAAAGACCAAATTGTGAACATGGGTCGAAATCTGGTAATATGTACGTACATCTATGATGTCACGTACGTTTTGGGCTATTGGGCTGTTTGAAGTTGCAGTAGGCTTTACCTTGTCGTCATTTTGATTTTCAGTTATATCGGATCTCATGTGTGTAGTGTTAGCATTATTCGTCTTATTTTCGTTTTCTATTTCATCGTTTGTTTCGACAGCACTGGATGTTACTACCTTAACAATATTATTTTCACCTACCTTGACTAGCTGTTCTACCAAACCTGTCAATTCTTCAATTTTGCTGCTTAACAGATTAAATTCGTCCCTAGTGACGTAACTTTGAACTTCTGACGCCGGCTGTTGGTGTTCTGTGTTATCGTCATTCCTTTCATTGACATTCTCCGCCACACATGCATCTTTTAGTTTTTGTAGTAATTCTTCTTTAGTACCTTTCGTTGTTAAACCACGTTTTTCCAACTCCACGATAACCTCATTTTATTTCATATTACTACGAGGGCTGTTTGATAAAGACGAGAAAAATGAAATAACAGATGATATTTTTTACACAATTCAACATAGTCTGCATCTAGCTCAATACACTTATTCCAGCCATGTTCAAGTTTTTTTATGCCTTCAATACTGAACAACAATACTTACTATACAGTAAGATTTCTCGAGCTCTGCAAAATAGGTGTTTTTTCATGGATCACCTCAGCATTTGACGAAATTTTTTTTCCTGCTAGCCATTTTTTCATGTTTGGAAACTGGAAATAGTCGCTAGGTGCTAAATCTGGTGAATAGGGTGCATGCGGAAGCAATTCGTAACGCAGCTGATGTAATTTTGCAATATCATTTACCGACTTGTGAGGTGGAACATTTTCGTGATGAAAAAGAACCTTTCTCTTTGCAAAATGTGGTCGTGTTTCTTCAATTTTTTCTTGCAGCTGGTCAAGTAGATTGATTATATATGTTTATACAAAATATTATCTGAGAGGCAAATAGAATTGCCGATTCAACCTCAGTGTTTATTTGGCTAAAAGCCTAACTACAAAATAAGGCAAATAAATGCCAACTTATCCCCGGAATGAGGAAGTGGTTTTTTTAAAGGCAATTGAATGCCAACTCATTTGCGGAGTGCACAAATAAAGACTTATAATTTCAATCTTGAAACTAATAGTAAATTTTATTGTCAATTATCTTAATATTTATACAAAAATTATACACTAGTTTTTATCTCCCTACTTAATTTAAACATATTCTATTCTACTGCCTTAATTCTATTGGTCAGTTTAATTATTTCATATTTTGGGATTTCTCAATCAATAAGTAATATTAAGATTTCAAATTACAATATTCATAAATTAATAAAATTGTCATGTAAGCAAAATATTGCCATATTTGCTTAACCTTTTGTTTACAATTTGTTTTCATTTATTCTACTTTATCTCCTATTTTTACATTAATTGGATTGGCATTTTTATCCATATCATTTTTTCTTTTAATTTTAGCATAATCCAGTAAATTTTTTGCTATTTTGTGTGCTTGATATAATCGAAATTTTAATTCTTGAGCATAGTCTTCTACATTATATATTGGTGTAGAATTTTCTGTTATTTCTTCTGGTATACTTGCTATTTTACGAAATATTAGTTCATAGTTCATAGTCATGCCTCTGTCCGTATGTGGAGTTATATTATAGCAAAACGTAAAATATGATATCCATTCATCCCAATTATCATTTTGTGCAAATGATAATAGATATTCATTTGGAACTCTGTGATTACGTTCGATACTATGATGGAAAGGTGTAGACGTGTTGTGTTGTATTTTAAATATTTCACACACATTTTTCATCGTTTCATTTATAAATTCTGTTCCCATGTCTGTTTTTAGTATTTTAAATGATCCATATTTCAATATAAATTGTTCGCACAAAGCACGAGCTATCGTCTTTGCTTCTTTGTTTTGTATTGGTATCGCCTCAATGTATTTCGTTAATTCGCACTGTATTGTTAATATGTATCTAAAGTCTTTCGATTGTCTTAAAGGACCTACTGTATCCATTTGTATAATTTCAAAACTTGTTCCTGGAGTCTTTGTTAATATTAATTTTTCTTTTGTATGTTTCGTTTGCTTGTTTTTCGCGCATAAGGTACAATTATTTACATAAGTTTTTACCATTTTATTCAATTTCTTCCATATATATCTTTGTTTTATTTTGCTAATTGTTCTTTTGACGCAAGTGTGTCCTCCTAAATGTGGAGTATCGTGGAATTCCTTTATAATTCTTAATTTTTCATTATCATCTTTAACTATCTTTGGAGATTTATATATTGTAATATTTATTATTGAATACCCATCTTTTATCATTTTATGTTGCAACATATTATATATATTTTTAAATTCTTGTATGCAAACTTTATCAAATATTATATCATTATTTGCTATAGCTAATATAAATATTGTAGGAATTCAAATAACAAAATACACATTTACAATATTAATACTTTTCTTTATTAATTATTAACTTCTTTATATTCTTTATTATTTTATTTTAGAATCTATTTAATACGTCTTTATTTATTATTCACTTCTTTATATTCTTTAGTCTTTACTATTTTATTTTAGAATCTATTTAATACGTCTTGCTTCTACTAACTGACTTACTCAACTCAACTGACTCACCAATTTTCGCTTTATTCATTGTCTGTACGCTTCGCTTCTTTTCTCTTTCCCATAAATCGGCCATTCTGGCCAGCATTGGTCCCCAATGCTGCATTCTCCCACGGCTTCATATATTCAGAACAGGTTGAGGTCTGCAAAGGACCTTCATGTAGCCCCAAACGTTCAACATCATATGTGTCATTTCCTTTAACTCTTTTTATACGATATGGTCCCATAAATCTTGCTCGTAACTTTCTACCTGGTCCCAATTGTATTCTCTTGATGGCAACCATGTCTCCAACTTTGTATGTAACAGACTTAATTCGTTTTTTGTTATAGTATTTCCGATTTTCTTCTTGAACTTTTTTAATGCAATTTTTAGCTTCCTCTCTTAGCTGACCACGCTGTTCGCAAAATACTTCTTTCATTTCTGCTTCTATTGCCTCTTTTACTCTGAAATCTTCCTTATCTCGTATTTTCACACCCAACAACAATTGGCTTGGTGTAGTATTTATACTTCGGTGGTAGGTAGAGTTCAAAATTCTCTGAACCCTATCAACGTATTTGTACCACTTCGTTGGTTCGTCCACTGAGAGTTTTGACAATACCGAAATAATGACAGCGTTACTCCTTTCCACTTGCCCGTTAGCCCTGGGCAAACCAGTAGTTACCTTATGATGTTCGATGCCTTCTTCTGAACAATAAAGCTGAAATTCTTCACTGGTAAACGCGGTTCCTCTATCCGAAATTATCTGGTACGGATTTCCAAACGTTTTCTTCTGCAGTTCGAGTTTATTTATTACTTCACCGGTTGTTGTTGATTTTGTTGGATAAATCCAGACAAATTTGCTGAAGTCATCTATTATTACCAAAATATGTTTATACTGTTTACTGGTGCTTTCTAATGGACCCATATGGTCGACATGGTAAGTATGTAATGGCTCTTCACTTTTCATTCTGGGATGTAGCATTCCTTCTTTCTTTCCCAATTTTCGATTAATTAATATACAATGTAGACAATTTTTTATAACTTTTTCAATTTTCTCGTGGATCTTTGGTATATAGAATTCCTGTATAATCTTGTTACTTGTTCGTTGTACACCGAAGTGTCCTTGTTGATGCACAGTTTTTATAATTTCTTCCTGCATTATTTCAGGTACCACAATTAGATCTATTCCTTGTTCAAATTTATACAGAATATCATTTTTTACAAAGAAGTTGTTGTGCGGACGTTTCTGTAGAATATCACGAATCGTTTTAATATATTTATCATTGCCCTGCGCCTCAATTATCCGTACAGTTAAACTGTCATGTTTAATATTCATTACTGGATAACGACTTAGACTGTCAACATGTTTCATTCTTATCCCATTACGGTGTTCTATCTTAAAATCAAACTCACTTAACGACATAGCCCATCTGGACACTCTTGGTATTAATTCTGTTTTATCCATGGTAGCTTTAAAAGCAGCACAATCAGTAACAATAGTAAAATGTTGACCTATTAGATACACTCGAAACTTTTGTAGTGATTTAATAATCGCCATGACTTCAAGCTCATAACTTGCGTATTTTTGCTCAGCTTCATTGTTTTTCTTACTTTAGTAGTGAACAGGGTGAAATTTGTCGTCATCGTATGATTTCTGTAATAAAATTCCTCCTATTCCAACTTTGCACGCATCTGTATGTACTTCTGTTTCTGCTCCTCTTTTATAAATATGTAAGACAGGACTTTCTACTAAAACTCTCTTTAATGACTCGAAACTTAGTTTTTCTTCTTCACCAAATTGGAATATTTTATCTTTTCTAGTCAAATCGCTTAAAGGACGAGCAATTAACGAATAATTTCTAATGAATTTTCGAAAGTAACCGGCTAAACCCAAAAAACTTTGCACCTCTTTAACATTTTTTGGAGCTGGAAAATATACGACAGACTTAGATTTTTCTTCGGATGGATAGATGCATCCGTCTTCGATAATGTGCCCTAGGAATTCAATTCGTCTTTGTAGGAACTTGCTTTTTTTGAAATTTATTTGTAAATTGTACTCTTGACATAATTTAACCACCAAATTCAAACGGCTAAGAGCTTCTTCTTCATTCCCAGCAAGTACAATAATATCGTCAATGTAGATCAGTAAAATCCCCTCGTTCTGTAGTTTTCTAAAGATGTAATTTATATATTTCTGAAAACTGGCTGGTGAGTTACAAAACCCGAATGGTACTTTATTGAATTGAAACTGCCCCTTATGCGTCACAAAAGCAGTATACTTCTTGCTTTCATTAGCAACTTCCAAGTGGAAAAATCCATTTTTTAAATCTAGCGTGCTAAAAACTTTTGAATCACTCAGCCCATCCAGCTGATCTTCTAGCACTGGCATTGGATGTCGATCTTTTATCACCACTTTATTTAATCTCCTATAATCTATGCAAACTCTTGGTGTACCATCCTTTTTCTTAGTAACCACAACTGGACTAGCATATTCAGATAAACACAGTTCGATGATGTCGTCTTTGATCCACTGCTCTATTTGGTTGTCAACTATATCTCTTTCAGCATATGGTAATCTTCTAGGTCTTGAACATATTGGCGTTTCGTCCGTCAATAGAATTTTCATTTTCATGTCGATAGTTTTAAGTTTTTGTGGCTTATAATCTTTGATCAATTTCTCTACTTCCCTTCGGTAAATTCCATTTCTGATGTAACTCAAATCGATTTCTTCTTTAAACTCATCTTGGCATATTTTTAATACATTAAATTCGTTATCTAATTTATTTATTTTAATCGTATTGTTGCTCACGATTAGTTCTACATTCTTTAGGAAAGTTGTGCCCAAAATTATTTCATTTTGCATAATGTCATCTGGCACAATTTGCATAATGATGTCATATTCTTCACCGTCTACTACAATGGCTGTATTCACACATGAATCCACTGTTACCTTTTTCCCTCCAAATCCACTTAATATAATAGGTAAAATTTTTACCTCTTTCATGTTATTTTGTTTTATAACATCCTGCCGCACAAGGTTTACATCACATCCCGTATCAATTAAGGCCGTCATTCTGATGTCATTCAAGCAAACATCTTTGCACATACTTTGTTTTGGAGTATTTACTAAAACAGTAGAAGCCTTATATTCAGTCATCCTTTTCTTCTCAAATTGACATTCATTTGCCTTATGGCCAAATTTCTCACATTTGAAACATTTGGTCCCTAAATTCTTAAATTCACAGTTAATTGATAGATGATTTTTTCCACCACAGTTGAAACATCGTGTTATTTTCTTTACATCATGCATTTTTCTTTTTATATCTTTATTGTCACTGGTTGTTTTAAATAATTTATTTATTCTGATAGAATTACTGATGTCTGTTCTAAAAGTATCATACTGCTTTAACTTTACTTTAAAATCTTTGATGTTAGCTGCTCCGTATAAAATCATTTTGTTCGTAGGAGTGTCACGTATTCCATCAATCACGTACTTTATTAATGAATTGTTATCAATGAAACCTCTACTTGCTATTTCTTTCATTATTAGGAAATATTCATAAACACTTTCTTCGTTATTCATCTTTCTGTTCATTAAACATTTATGCAGTTCTGCTTGACTTATTTTTCTACCAAATTCCTCTATTAAAACTTTCTTAATCTTTTCCCATGACGTAATACCTTCTTCTGTCATGATATGTAACTTTGCTACTCCTTCTAACGATTTTTTAGCATATATAAACTTTTCTAGTTTATTCCAATTTAATAACTTGGCCATATCCTCGAAATCGGTTACCCATTTTTCAATCGCATAATCCTTACCTGAAAATGGTCGAATTATTTCTTCAACATCTCTATGTCCTAAGTACATCTTTTCAGTTTTTTCTTCTGAATTCTTCTGCATTGATAAACTTTTAAAACTGCTTGCAACCTCGCTGATATTATCGTCGTCGTCTTCACTATTATTTGCATCTTCATCGTCTTCAGATACGTCATTCTGTTCTTGATTTTCATTTAATAAACTGTTCAAGTTCATTAAACTTTTTATTAATTTTTTAATGAGTTCATCTTCTGCTTCTTCATAATCTAAGCCCAGCATGGAGCATATAATCGTCAAATCTCTCTCATTAAATTTTACTTTTATTTTCGTCATTTTTTCATCATATTCAGTCGAAGCTTCTTTAAATATAAATCCAGCGAACTTTCTCAAATTCTTTCTATTTTTCCTCCCTTCATCATTATCAAAAATAAATTCGTGTAATAGTTTAGCTGTTTTACTTGGAACAGTATTGATATTTGCTGCAATAGTAGAGATGTCATTTAGTGTCAACTGCGCTGTCGCCATTCTGTTTAATTACCTTTGATGTTGCAAATTTCAACTTAATTCAAATTTCAATTTTATTATTATTATTTTTTTTTTATATATATACCTATGATTTACATTTTTATTTGTACAACCCTGATATATATCTAAATTTTATTATATTTTATTCGTTACACATTGAATTTCGTAATGTTTACTTAAACTAAATTCTTTTTTTTTTTTTTTTAAATATTGTAGCATGTATGTTTCTATTTATAATCTAGTACAAATTTTCTATTTGTAATCTAGCACAAATTTTGACATTTATCAATCTGTTATTCTCTTAAATCTACTACAATTTCAACTTAACTTATTTTATTTTTCAAATTTATATTCACCATTTATGTATACTGTATACTTATCTCTTTCTTCTATTAATCACCTTCGATGTTTTCAATTTGTAATTCTTGTTTTACCTTTTTAATATTGTAGTTTTTCTCTTTTTCACTGTCGTCTTTATCTTTTTCCCTTTCGTCGTCTTCTTTTGTGTTTTTCGTTATCGTCTTTTCACCTTCTTCTTCTTCTTGTTGTTTTTTTTTTTTAAAATGTCGTCTTTGAATATAGAATTATTCCATATGCTATGTTTTTCACAGTCAGCTTCCTTACTTATGTTTTTGACCAAATCCCGTTTGACCAAATGACCAAATCCCGTTTGAGCCCCCAATTTGTAGGAATTCAAATAACAAAATACACATTTACAATATTAATACTTTTCTTTATTAATTATTAACTTCTTTATATTCTTTATTATTTTATTTTAGAATCTATTTAATACGTCTTTATTTATTATTCACTTCTTTATATTCTTTAGTCTTTACTATTTTATTTTAGAATCTATTTAATACGTCTTGCTTCTACTAACTGACTTACTCAACTCAACTGACTCACCAATTTTCGCTTTATTCATTGTCTGTACGCTTCGCTTCTTTTCTCTTTCCCACAATATTTTTTTTTTATTCATCATGAGAATAAGCTTCTGCAAGATTAATCCTAAGTTTAATGATGCATTATCGCTGTATTCTGCTGTAATCTCCTTTTTATCAATATATGTTTTGGGTATATTATTATTATTTTTCGCGCGCATATTTTCTTTAGATGATTTAAATTTTAATTTTCTTATATTTCTTACATCTGAAATCGATGAACATTCCCAAATTGCGAGATGGCCAGTCTCTGCTTGGTGTGTTTCTTGAGTTTCATTTGTAGATTTTATTTTTTGTGCCATTTTTCTAGTTACTATACTTGTATATCATGTGTTTGTGGCATCATTGCTTTAAGAGTTTCGGAATCCAATCTTATTCTTGATAGTGCGTCTGCATTTGTATTTAGCATTCCTTTCTTATATATGATTTCAAAATCATAATCCATTAAATCTAAACGAATGCGTGTCATTTTGGAAGAAGGTTTTCTATGTGTAAATAAACTTACTAGTGGACGATGATCAGTGACTACAGTAAATTTTCTACCACACAGGTAAGGTCTAAAATGTGTTATAGCCCAGTGTATTGCTAATAGTTCTTTTTCAATTATTGGTTTATTCAACTCGTGTTTATTTAGTGTTCTACTAGCATATCTGCCGTACAATGGCTAATCGGAGCAATTGCATTTTCGGTGATTTTGAGTTAATAACATTTTCAAATAAAGTATTTGTTTATCTTCAAATTTTTGAAAACCATGTAACTGTACGAAGCTTGGTTGTGGAGTAATTAAGGTTGGGAATTCAGAGCACTTGCATTCCCACGGAAATTATACGATTTATACAACGGCTAAAAGCAGCAAACGATCTTACACCTTTTAACCATTGTAATTTTGTTTGAAATATTTCAGAAAAACAAGGATATACGATCTTAAACCGAAAAGCCATAGACATTATCATTCATTTTACAATAGTGATTGAGCGTAAAATATTTTACTCTTAATAGCCATTGTATTTTTAAAAAATATTCTTTAAGAAAACAAACAAATTTACATTGGTTAAAAGGCGTAAGATCGTATACCTCTTTTTCCCTTTGTATAAGTCGTATAAATTTCTTCAACTTTACAATGGTGAAATGAATTTCTCTTTAAAATCTCAGAAAATATTCTTATCTATTCAGAAAAAAAATATGTATAACATATGTTTGTGTCTACTGAATATATTGTCTCATTATGAGCATATATTTTTTAACGTTCGAAATATGAATGGTTGAAGTATCAAAAATTTCAACTGAGTTTTTCTCAAAACTATCAATATGTAATTGCTCCTATTAGCCTTTGTACGGCAGATATGAGATTGGTAGATCTTTTCCAATTTCACCTTGTGATAAAACTGCACCTAAAGCATAATTAGAAGCATCTGTTGTTAGAATAAACTGTTTTTCAAAATTAGGGTAGCTAAGTATAGGTGGATTTATAAGTTTTTGTTTCAATTCAACAAGAGCTTGTTGGCAGTTATCTGTCCACAGGAATGGTGTGTTTTTCTTGCTTAATGAGTTCAGAGGTTTTGCGATTGCTGCAAAATTAGGTATAAAACGCCTATAATAATTACAAAAAGCAACAAAACGTTTTGTTTCATCAGCATTTTTTGGAACCGGATATTTTGCTATAGTTTCGTATTTTTGTGGATCTGTTTTTACACCTTCATTTGTTATCAAGTGTCCTAGATAAACTACTTCAGTTTGTAAAAAGTTGCATTTTTTAGGATTTAACTTGAGATTACATTCTCTTAATCGGTTGAATATTTTTCGTAAATTTTTATTATGATGTAAACTACATCCTAATGTTATTATGTCGTCAACATATAAAAATGCTTCTGCCTCTAAACCAGCTAATGCTATTGATAACATTCTTTGAAAACTGTTTGTTGAAATTTTTAGACCAAATGGTAATCTTTTAAATTGATAATGACCTTTGTTTGTCGAAAATGCTGTTAATGGTCTATATTCTTTCTGCAGTTCTATTCGATGAAAAAAGCTTGTCAAGTCAAGCGTGGAGAAATATTTGGCTCTACCAAGATTATCCAAAATATCATCTAATCTTGTGAGTGGAAATTTATCATCCATAATTTTCTTATTCAACTGTCTGAAATCTATTACCATTTTCCATTTTTTATTCTCTTCACTACTCTTTTTTGGTACGATTAATAATGGTGAATTATAGGGGCTGACTGATGTTTCTATTATATCTTCTTTTAATAGCTTATCAACTTGCTTGTTTATTTCTTCAACTTGAGATTGTGGTAGTCTGTAATTTTTTATATATGTTGGACTGCTATCAGTCATTTGTATTTTCTGCTTATAAAAATTATTCATACTTAGTTAGTTGATCGCCATCCATATAAAATATGGGTCTAGGAAAATTCATCGCCAGCAATTCTTCGCCAGCAATTCATCGCCTCAACAATTCATCGCCACAGCAATTCACCGCCGAGTTGCTGGCAAAGAATTGCTGGCGGTGAATTGCTGTGGCGATGAATTGTTGAGGCGATGAATTGCTGGCGAAGAATTGCTGGCGGTGAATTGCTGGCGGTGAATTGCTGGCGAAGAATTGCTGGCGATGAATTTTCCGGATCCCATAAAATATATCAGTGTAATCTTTAAAAATTTCTAGTAGCATATCTTTTGAATATGGGTCTAGGCTTTTTATATTTAATTCTTCTTTCAGTTGTTTGAATCTATTTGCTGAATTTTTGTTTTCTGATTTCTGTTTTATGATATTAAATTGTTTAAGTGGTAACATTTGTAATTGTGGAATTTTGATACGTACTTCTTTTTTAAAATTTTAATATGTTCTATACCTTTGTGTAATACATATAATTGTGTTTGCTACATTTACACCGTTTTGAATTTCTTGATAAAGCACAACACCATCTTCAGAAATTTTTTGATTTATTGGCTGAATTATTTGTGTTCTAGGTGTGATAGTTATTATATCTATTTGTGGATGTCTTGTAAAAATTGGTAAAACGATATCTGAATCTGTGGAACAAATAGTTATAGCAAAGATTTCATAATCTATTTTACATTTATTTGTTACCAAAAAATCTCTACCTAAGATACCATCTGTATGTATAGGAAATTCATCATTTATGACTGTGCCCAATGAAAATATCTTATTATCAGTAACTCCTGTTATTTTACATGGATTGTCCTTTATAACACAATTTTATTGTATTTTACCCTTTTTTATTATTGAAATATCTGCTCCAGTGACTATGAAGAAAGTATTTGATTGTTTAGATACATTTGTTCTAATGCTTATGTAATTTGTTAGATTTTAAACATTGAGTTGAAATATGTTCATTTGTTTTATTAATGTTGTTCTTGTTAGACTCGTTTTTTAAAAAAACTATTTTCTTTACAGTTCTTTAATACTTTTATTTAGCAAAATTTTTATTAAATTACAAATTACAAACACCTTTAAAACGTAAATTACTATCAAACTAATTAGTTAATATTTACTGGTTGGAGACTGAATTTCAACTGATTGTATTTTTAAAAATTTTTATTTGTTACAAATTTATTTGTTAAACGAAAATAAATCAAATAAGTTTTTTTTGTCTATGTTAGCAAAAATAGAAAAATGCATTGCTCTATAAATTAACAAAATAATTTCTTTATCGTTATATTTTTCTTATTAAATTTTATTTTAGCGGAGGCGGGGTGTTATATTTCTTTTGCATAACCATATTATCATCGTAATTATTTGAAAGATTAGCAAAATTCTGTGGGAAGATAGTAATGTGGTTATGGGAACATAACATCTCCCCCCTTAGGAAAAATTGATTTAATGTATTTGATTGAATCAATTTTTAATATTGAATTCGATATCATTTAAAGTAGAATGAGATGAGTAATTTTTTAAATTTTGTGATTGGTATGTCTTTTTTATGTGTTTAGTTCTAGATTTTGGTACAGTTACTGGTTGCTTAATTGGTTGATTTTCGTTTAACTCTACTGAATTAATAGTTGAAGTACAATTTTGATCATTTACATATCTTTCTACTATATTTTGATTAGCTACAGTTTGTATTGCTGGTTTCTTTAAATTCTTAATGTAACAATATAGCTTAAATATTACATATATAAACATTGAAGTAATAATCACATAAATTATATTTGTAAATTAAGATGGTTTTCTTAACAATATGGGATATTCTTTTGCTTCTTTAATTCTTTTATTTAAATTTTCTAAATCATTGGTTATTGTTTTGAATTTATCTAAGTTAGTATTGGTCAAAGATACAGGAGAAAGTTTAACATATTCATTTTCAGTGTCAAAATTATTTTTATTACAGCAATCATCAGAGACAATATTTACTGAAGGTATAACTGATTTAAAATTTGTTTGTACCGTGTAATCTGGCATTAATTTATTAAAATTTAAATGTGCTTCGCAAGGACTTTCCAAAGACAAGCGTTTTGTTCCGATAAGATATTCTTTGAATATTTCTTTAGATCTGTTGCAAGAGATAATTAGGGGTTTCTTCTCTGAAGATACTAGAATCCATTTATTGAATTTTAGCTTGTGTATAACCTCGATAGTTCCATATAAGAATTTTGTTTTGCAATTTTTTGGAATTTTATTTGATATGGTTGAAAGAAGATTTATTTCACAAATAGGATTTTGATTTGTAGGATATAAAACATCATTTTTACACAAGTAATGTTCATTTATAAGGTTTCTACATTCCTTTATATCGTAAATAATTGAATATGATGCTTCATCTTTTGATAATGCTAGATAATCGTAAGTCGGTTGAATATAAACGAATAAATTGGAAGACTGATTATAAGGAATTGGTAATGGTAATAAGTGATACATAGTAAAAAGATTCTTATCAGTTAATGGCAAATTAATAATGAAAATTAGATTCGAGTTTTTATAATAAACTTGTAAATTTACTACATCGAATAAGTAATGCATATATTCTATTTCCAAAGGCACTGGAAATTCTAAATCATGAGGTAAATTTTGAATATTATTAGATAATTCATTCAACAATTGGGTAGGAGTTATGATCATTGGATGTAAAACCTTCTTTTTGGCAAATAATATCACATTAATGAGATTATCTACTTCTTCGTCTATTTCGTTTGATAAGAAGTTGAGTAATCCAATGTGCTGTGCAATTACCTCGTTCCTCTTTACATTTGATATTGCGTCCGTTACTAGTTTGTTATATTTTTCGATTTTCTTTAAATTTTCGTTGAGTTCATGTTCACGAAGTTTTTGTGTGCTTGCGATATCTTTGAAATTTTCTATTGTAGTTTTTAGGATTTGAGTTTGCTGTTTCATGAAGTCTAAATTCCGTTTTCCATTTTCTGTGACATCCTTTATTGCATTTTCATAATATTCGGCGTCGTCTGCATCCATTGTGCCAAAAACTGTTTTAAATATTTTTCCACCAAGATTGAACCATCCTCGTTTAATGCGAGTGTGGCCAATTAGATTTTGTAACAATTGAAATTTTGATTCTAATATAGGAATTTGAATTTCGACAAAATTTAAAAATTGTTTGCAGTAATAAGTTTCTGTGACATTATTTAATTTACATGCGTTAATTGATTTATAATATGTATTCTTAACTAGGGAAAATTTTTCTCGGTATACAGTGACGTTTACATATGTGACGATTTTCCAAGAAGAAAGTTGAAATTTTGTGTATCCAATATTTTCGGAATAAATTCCGGAACTATTTGAGATTGTTTCCAGATCAAAATTCGCAGTAGAGCCAGGAGTTGCAGTGAACCTGGAATTATTCAACGGGTTTTAGTCTATTTTTATGAACCTTTACGTTTTTACCTTTAATTTTTAATATAATATTTTGATTACTATGTAACTTTACTATTTCATAAGGACCTTTATAATTTGCTCTTAACTTTTTACTGAGTTTTGCTCCGTCATCTCGTAAGTATACAAATTGACCTACATGGTATTCTGGGATATGAACATTTCTGTCATATCTTTCCTTTGACTTATGTTTGGACTGAACAATATTGTCTTTAGCTATTTTTAATGATTTGTTTAAACGGATTTTAAGTTGATCGACGTAATTGTCGTAGGAATATGTTGGTTGAGTTTCATGGTTTAAAGAGCTGGGCATTTTAGGCTTGTATCCAAAAAGAAGCTCATGCGGGGAAAATTTTGTTGTACTGTGAATCGATGTATTGTATGAAAACATTGCAGTGGCAATCCACTCGTCCCAATTGTTCAAATTTGGGTTTAAATAGTGTTTTAAATAGTCTTTCAATGTAGAGTGGGAGCGTTCAAGAGCACCATTACTTTGGGGGTGGAAAGCTGTTGCATGGATTTGTTTGATGTTTAAAAGTTTGGAAAATTCTTTCATTAATTTGGAAGTGAAATCAGAGCCTTGGTCAGTTAATATAGAATCAGGTATACCATAATGGCTAATAAATTGAACTAGAATTTCGGCTACAGTTGTAGCTTCGTGGTTTGGAACTGGATATGCTACAGAAAATTTAGTTAAATCATCCTGCATAGTGATGATGAATTTGTTTCCTTTTTCGGTGATGGGGAGAGGTCCAACGACATCAAGATTAAGTTTTTCAAAAGGTTTGGATGCTGTAGAAGTTATCTGCATAGGAGCTTTGAAAGTTTTCCTAGACGTTTTGTTTATTTGACACGACTGACAAGATTTAATGTATCTTTTAATTTCTTTTTTCATCTTAGGCCAATAATAGACTGAGCGAATTTTCTTGTAAGTTCGATGGAAACCACCATGACCAGAGGATGGATCATCATGATATTCCTTTAGAATAATTGGGATTTCGTCTTTATTGGGAGTAATTATTTTACTATGATAAATTTCGATTTTGATTTGTGTTTTACGAAAAATAAACTGAATCATATTCTTTAATTTTGAGAATTTAAACTGATTGGTTGAATCTTCAAAGTCTGGCAATGAGATAGTATCAATTTTGTCTTTAATTAATTGGTCTCTCAGATTTTGGATAGTATAAAAAAAATCTTTATATTGTGGTTTTTTCCAATGGAATTGTTTAATAAAACAGTGGTATATAAATTTTTTATTTGATTTATTCAAAGATTTGAAGTTAGAATAAATTTCGTGAGGAATATTTTGCAAAACTTCTTTATTTTGAGATTTAGAAACGAATTCTGAACAGAATTTATTTGATTCATGTAAGTCGACACTAGTTATATAAGCCATATGATGATTTGACTTTGTTATGTGGGAATCATTTTCTTCGAAACTATATACTTGAGGTGTAAGAGAGTTATAAAAGAATTTAATGTAATCATCGTATGAGTCCTTTTGAATGTTTGATATGAGGTTTACGTTGGCAATAGAGATTCGAGATAAACAATTGGCATTTGCATTGGCTCTTCCTTGCTTGTAAACAATCTCATACTCATACTCCTCGAGCTTCAAGCGCCACCGAACTAGTCTGGATCCAGGGTCTTTGCAATTAAAAAGCCAGACCAGTGGTCTATGATCTGTAATTAATTTGAACTTTCTGCCATAAAGATATGGGCGAAAATGATTTACAGCCCAGACTATCGCGAGAAGTTCGCGTTCAGTAGTGCTGTAATTTGTTTCAGCACGATTAAGAGTTCGAGAAGCAAAGGCTATTGGTAAATCTTTACCAATGGAACCTTGTGAGAGGATAGCACCAATGGCTACGTTAGATGCGTCTGTTGTGACTAAGAATTCCTTTGAAAAATCAGGATAAATGAGAATAGGATTTTGGATAATTCTGTTGCGAAGTTCTTTAAAACTTTCTTCTTGTTCGAACCCCCATTCGAAAGTTTTTTCTTTCTTTAATAAGGCTGTTAAAGGCTTGGATATTTTACTAAAATCTTGAATAAACCTCCTGTAGTACCCAATGAGACCTAGAAATGCTTTGATTTCTTTAGGAGAGGACGGTCTTGGAAATTCCCGAATTACCTTGATTTTATTAGGATTTGGACGAACTCCTTCATCTGAAATGATATGACCTAAATATGTGACTTCCTTTCGGAGAAATTCACACTTGTCTGGTTGTAATTTCAAGTTATTGAACTCTAAGCGTTCGAAAATTTTGGTAAGTTTTTCCTCATGTTCTTTAAGGGATGATGCGTATACAACTATATCATCTAGGTAAACGAAACAGTGAGTGGAAGTGAGACCTGTCAGAACCGAATTCATCATTCGCTGAAACGTAGCCGGAGCATTTTTAAGCCCAAACGGCATTCGGTTATATTCGAAATGTCCACCAGGAACAGAGAAAGCTGTTTTACATCTGTCTTCCTCGGATACCTCTATTTGATGGAATCCAGATGCAAGGTCCAATGTTGTAAAATATTTGCTGTGACCTAATTGATCGAGAATTTCTGAGATGTTAGGTAACGGATAGGAATCGCCGACTGTTACGTTGTTTAGCTTCCTATAATCTATTACGATTCTCCATTTAGGTCTGCCAGAAGCATCCGTTTTCTTTGGAACTACCCAAAGTGGCGAGGACCATGGAGAAGTGGAGGGTCTTATAATATTTTGGTTAAGCATTTTCTCGATTTGATTTTTAACTTCTTGTTTGTGGCATTCAGGATATCGATAAGATTTAAAAGAAATAGGTTGTGAATTTCCTGTATTAATTGAATGTTTGATTGAACTTGTACAAGTAAGTGAGTCACCATCGATAAAAAACAATTTATTGAATTTTGTGCAGATTTTCGTTAGACTTTCTTTTTCTTCTGAATTTAAATGTCCCATTCGAATTTGAGATAAAACGAGTTTGTTACGGTTTACATTAAAGTCGGAAACAGTGTGAAACGTATATATATTTTCAGGAATTGGAAGAAGAGTGACTCTGGCTTTTGTAATAAGGACTCTATTTTCAAGAGTGTTGATAACTGTAGCAAGGGACTTATTATTATCATTAACAGAGGTTAGAGCTCTGCTTAAATAGACTCCATCCATTATTTGTGTATCTGGTAAAAGACCTTCTTTTATCTCGGGATTTAGGACTTCTATTTCAATAGAGTTTCGGAGCGAGCTTGCAAGATAGCTGTATTAGAATTTTTATCAATTAAAAATGGTATGGAAACAGTGTTAATACCGTCGATTTTGAGTTTTAATTCACTGGTTTCATAATTAAGAGTTGATTTGTATTTTTCTAAAAATTCATTTCCTATAATTCCTTGGTGTGGAATGTTTGAATTAGAGGCTATAATATGAAATTTATGAGATAATTGGTATTTGTCGATTGAAATACTTAGAAAACAATATCCAATAGTCTTGATTGGGTTATCATTGTTGTCGATTCCCCGAAGTGTTAATATTTCATTGTTATGATACACAGTTTTCGGATTCAAAGCGGAGGATTTTACAATGGAAATATTTGCACCACTATCGATTAAAAGTTTAAGATTTTTGGTTTTCGATTCTTGACAAGGAATGATAGTATGAATAGTATTTGACTGGTTTAAAACTAATTTAGATTGATTGCAGCAATTTGACCCAACTCTCGAGATGTTGCTGCAGTCACATCGAGAGTTTGTATGTTTCCCGAATTGGGCGCATTTGATTGTGATTTGGTATTAGATGAATGTGATTGTTGATTTGAGTTTGAAGATTCTGATTTAAGATTCCGTTTATTATTATTAGCCCACATTCTTTTCCTGCATTCAGAGATTTCGTGTCCCTTGTTTTTACAATACTTACAGATTTTAACTGGTTTTTCTTTTGTTGAAGTTAAAAGAATGTTCGGATTTTGTTTGCCAGTATTTTTGTTTAAAATTTGTTTTTGTTGTTTAAAGCAATTTTGAGTATTATGGCCTATTTTCTTACAGATGTTGCAATATTTTTCCTTATGGCTGTGTTTGTTTAAACCTGTGTTTTTAAGTAGAGAAACCTTTTCTTCCTCTAGAGCAAAATTGAAAGCTTCATTTAGAGTATTTATTTCTCTTGCTCTTAACATTTGACTTATTTGAGGTTTGATATTAAGAATAAAAGTATGGAGTGCAAGATCGTTCATTGAAGCTAAACGTCCTGGCAATTCTCTAGGATCATGGTTTCCTTGATGTACTGAAGTTAAAACCTTTTTGAGAGAAGTTTCAATTCGAAGCATGAATTGGGTGATAGATTCTAAAGATTGTTGTTTGCAACTAAGTAGTTCCATTAACAAGTGTCCATGGGTTTTTTTTATCAGAATACATGGTTTTTAAATACTCTTTTAAGGAAGTCCACGAATGGAAAATATGGCTTGAGCAAGCGGATTCCGCTTTTCCAGTAAGCTGAGCCTTAACGTAGGCTAGGAGTACAGGCACTTGCTCTGCACTTGCCAAATTAAATGCGGCATCGCAATTATTTAAGAATGGGATTAATTTGTCACGATCGCCATCGAAATTCTTTATAAATTTAAAAAGGGTATTAATATTTAAAAATTCACAGGTTGTACGACCTTCATTAGATGAAACAGGAGATTGAGATCTTGACCGTGCAATATTTCTATTTCTTTGATGAACTTGAAAATTTGGATTACGAAATAGAGTTTTATTGGCACCTTCTGAAAAATCGTTAATACTATGAGCTGGGGTAGACTGAGTACCGACTAAATGCGGATTAGCAGATTCAATTCTTGGATTACTAGGAGTTCTGGGTACGACGGCAGTATTTTGTGTCTCATCAGTAATACCTTCGTTTGATCTTCTAGTAACATTTGGGTTAGGATTATTGTCTTGTCCCCCTGTTGTCTTTGACCTTGTTGTAGGCATTTTTTTTTTTTTTTTTTTTTTTTTTTTTTTTTTTTTTTTTTTTTATTATTATTATTATTATTATTATTATTATTATTATGAAAATTTGTTATATTTTAAATTTTTACTAAAATCACAAATTTTCAAATATATATTTAAAGGAAAATATTTAATTCTGTATTTCGTTGGTTCCATATATTGTTAAATAAATTTCAAATTTTCTATCTCAATTACGTATATTGAATATATTCTATACTAAAGTCACAAATTTAAAAATATATTTAAAATAAAATATTTAATTCCGTATTTGATTCTATATATTGTTGTATAAATTTCAAATTTTCTATCTCAATTACGTATATTGAATATACTCTAAGGCAAATCTACACATTGAGTTAATTTAGATAACTAATATGTATGGTACTATAAAATTAAAACACTTTTTTTTTCACTTGTATGATAGTATAGTATGTATAATAAAAATATTTGTAGTAAAATCTAGGTTTGACTTACATTAGCATTATTAATAATTGTATTAGCATCATTGTTGAGATATGAAGCTGAACACCTGCTGAACAGTTGATTTTTTTTTTTTTTTTTTTTTTTTTTTTTTTTTTTTTTTTTGTTAACTGGAATGATTTGGTTGACCCCCTGTAGAATATAGAGTGATGAACTCGTTTCTGGTTTCAGTGGAATTAGTAGATTTATATGATGTAATTAGCTAATATCAATTTAATGGCTGATTTTTGTTGAGAAGAAATTCAATTAAATTTTAGTTTGACAGCAATGCAATTTACGCAGTGTTTGCACTAATTCCGTTTTCTTTTCTTTATTTATTTATTTTTTTTTTCAATTTGTTAATAATTTGGTTTTATTACCTCCCGAATTATGAATTGAATTTGTAAAATTATGTTCTATAAATTTTATACTTTTAAGAACATAAAACGGATCAAAATAATATTTCACCAAAGTATATAAAAGTATCCCACTTCTGACACCAATTTTATGTTAGACACGTTTTTTAAAAAAACTATATTTTCTTTACAGTTCTTTAATACTTTTATTTAGCAAAATTTTTATTAAATTACAAATTACAAACACCTTTAAAACGTAAATTACTATCAAACTAATTAGTTAATATTTACTGGTTGGAGACTGAATTTCAACTGATTGTATTTTTAAAAATTTTTATTTGTTACAAATTTATTTGTTAAACGAAAATAAATCAAATAAGTTTTTTTTGTCTATGTTAGCAAAAATAGAAAAATGCATTGCTCTATAAATTAACAAAATAATTTCTTTATCGTTATATTTTTCTTATTAAATTTTATTTTAGCGGAGGCGGGGTGTTATATTTCTTTTGCATAACCATATTATCATCATAATTATTTGAAAGATTAGCAAAATTCTGTGGGAAGATAGTAATGTGGTTATGTTAACATAACATTCTGCCTCGTCCCTCGATACATGGGTTTCGGGGATGGCATTCATGTTTCCCGAATTTAATACACTTATTCTTGTCCTGTTATTCCTTGCATTATTGTTCCAGTTATTTCTATTGTTAAAATTTTGGTTGTTATGGTGAGTTTTATTTTTATTTCTGTTGTTGTGGTAATTTGCATTGTGATTGCAGTTGCACCTATGATTGCTTCGTGTATTGTTATTGATATTATTAGAATATTGACGAAAATTTGTATTTTGTTTGTATTGATTAAATTTTGTTTTGTACCTGAAATTTCTACCAGGATTGTAATTTTTATTGTATCTTTGTCCTGAGTTTAAATACATAACATTTTTGTTAGAATCATTTTCTGAGTCTATTTCTGTAGCTATGTTCACAGCTTCTGAAAATGTTTTTGGTTGTGCTGCAAAAATTGTAGTTTTATGGGTTCTCGTAGACCAGATTTAAATGCATTGCATGCATTTTTCAAAATTAACTTTAGAAAGTGGAACATTTAATGCTCGATTAATCATGGAGTGAAAGGAAGCTAATTTAATATTTAATGGGTGGAATGAGTAGTAAGGGATTAATACATCTGAGTAGGTGTTTTTTCTAAAGATATTGAATTCTAATTTTTCTGATTGCCGCTTAATGGTGAGATCCAAATGGTTAATAACATCATCTTTTTCTTTTTCCATGGTGCCTTCCTAAAATTCACAAATCTAATATTCCCGTTAGACCTGTAGTTTCATATTGCAATGCACCCACTTATAAAATTTGTCAAAGAAGAATTATCTATTATAAAAACTAGCAGAAAATAATGGATACCCTAATAAAATCAATTTTAACCTCTTAAAGAAAAAACAAAGACAACAAACCATAAAAGAAATATACCCTGTGCAAAAACATCACATAATATCATGGAGAAAATTAAATTATGTTGGTCATATAAACAATAGGTTAACAAAATATTTAAAACACAATACCGATCTAAAATTCATACATTCCACCAGAATCAATTTAAAAAAGTTATTATTTAATAATAAAAGTAAAAATGATCCTTATTCTTATTCCGGTGTCTATCGTGCGTCATGTGATAATTGCAATGCAACTTACATAGGACAAACAGGTAGATCCTTCAAAACCAGATTCAATGAACATTTAAAAGCAGTAAAAGAGGAAAACCCAAATTCTGCAATAGCCCAACATATTTTAAATACATACCATAGTTTCAGTACAAATAATTTTAAAATCTTACATAAAATAAATAAA
This sequence comes from Bombylius major, assembly GCA_932526495.1. Taxonomy (NCBI): domain Eukaryota; kingdom Metazoa; phylum Arthropoda; class Insecta; order Diptera; family Bombyliidae; genus Bombylius; species Bombylius major. The sequence continues at coordinate 29,483,036 of OW052046.1, read as the reverse complement.
GGAAAAAAATTAGATTATTTAGAATGTTTAGAAATTAGACGGGCCATAAAGAACAATGATGATTTATTAAATGAAATTACCCTACCCTTCCATTCACCACTTCTTTTACCTCTATCTCAATAGTTTTAGAATAAGTATAAAAATAAGAAAAATTTGTTAAAAAATTCATTTTAAAAATTAATTATACCTGAAGATGATGTAAAAATCGAAACGCGTTGTAAATTTATTAAATAATAAATTGTGAGTCAAGTAAACCAAGTGTATTTATTTTTTAAATAAAGAAAAAACCAAAAAAACTTTATTGAAATATGGCTCATGAAGTGAACACAAAATATTCTTTAATTGATCTTCATTTATTATTTTTAATTCTTTTGACATACTATTCTTACATTTATTTTATCTAATTATTTGCTACTCATAATCTAAAATTTTTTATTTTATACATTAATATTTGTATTCTTAACTACTTCTTTACTTAGAAAATCTATTTTTTAATGCATTTAAGAATATTAAAGTAAATATTACTATTAAAACTATTATTATTATATTTGTAGCTGTGAAGATGGTTATTGTTTTGTTTGTATCTATAGTTGGTGTTACGCTATTTATTACAATATCTTAATTTTCTGCTTTTATATTGCTGTTGCCCATGTTTTTTAGATTTGTCTTTCTTTTCTTGTTCTCTTAATCGTCTGATGCTTTGTAAAAATGAATTCTTTTCTTTCTTTGTTGTTGCTATATTCGCAAGCCTATATAAATCTGCAATCTGTCTGCGTAGTTTCACCTGTCTTCCGCCTCTCTTCTTGTATTGTGGTTGTTGCTGTACTGGAGGAGTTTGTACTTGTTGTCTTCTATTGTTTTTCTTCCTGTATTGCTCAATTGAGATCGGTTTTGGTCCAGCTGTTTTATCTTCACTTAATCTTCTTTTTAGTTCGTCTTTGTTGGGCAGGGTCGTCATGTAATGCTTAATTATATACGTGAATATACAAAATATTATCTGAAAGGCAAATTGAATTGCCGATTCAACCTCAGTGTTTATTTAGCTAAAAAGCCTAAGTACAAAATAAGGCAAATAAATGCCAACTTATCCCCGGAATGAGGAAGTGGTTTTTTAAAGGCAATTGAATGCCAACTCATTTGCGGAGTGCACAAATAAAGACTTATAATTTCAATCTTGAAACTAATAGTAAATTTTATTGTCAATTATCTTAGTATTTATACAAAAATTATACACTAGTTTTTATCTCCCTACTTAATTTAAACATATTCTATTCTACTGCCTTAATTCTATTGGTTAGTTAAATTATTTCCATAATTTAGGATTTCTCAATCAATAAGTAATATTAAGATTTCAAATTACAATATTCATAAATAAATAAAATTGTCATGTAAGCAAAATATTGCCATATTTGCTTAACCTTTTGTTTACAATTTGTTTTTATTTATTTATTGTAAGCCGCACTTGACTTACAATTTATGAGTACATACAAAATGCAATCTAAGCTGTAATTTGATTCTTTCTTTCAAACATATGTTAACTTATTCTATACATTGTATTATCAATATACATGTGTTACAATTTTGTGCTATCATTTATTTTATTCATCAATTAAGCACTTCCACATGTTATGTAATCTTTTTATTATTAGGTCATTATTTAATATTCTTTATTTGTTTATGTTATTATTTATGTTTATATGTAACTCAATATTTATACACTACAATATTCTCCTGTGATGGTTTTTCCCTTTTTGAGGTAGTCAACTAATATTATTCCTCGTGCATCCCAAAAAACGGTTGCCATAACCTTTCCAGCTGATGGAACAACTTTTTCCTTCTTTGGTGCACTGGTACCGGCTTCCGTCCAATGTGTAGACTGTTGTTTGGTTTCAGGTGTGTAGTGGTGAATCCACGTTTTATCGACCGTTACAAATCGTCGCAAAAATTCTTCAGGATTACGCTGAAACAGTCTTAAACAATCCATAGAAATGCTCTTGCATTCACGTTTTTGGTCCAATCTGAGCAAACGCGGGACTCACTTTGCTGATAGCTTTTTCATGCTCAGGTGCTCATGTAAAATATTGTGTACACGTTCAGTTGGTATTGTTACGATGTTAGCTATCTCACGGACCTTTATTCTCCGATCTTCTAGCACAAGATCGTAGATTTTCTCTACTACATATATCCTTGTTTGTGGCTTCAACTGGCCTTCCATGTGATTTCAATGTTTCGGTAGTTGTTCGACCACAACGGAACTCAGTAAACCACTTATGAATCATCGTTGGTGACGGTGCAGAGTCCGGATAATATTTATCTAACTTTGCTTTGGTTTCAGTTATTATTTTTCCACGCAAAAATTAATGTTTAATCATCACACGAAATTCACTTTTTTTCATTTTTTCAAATCACTTAGATATCGTATCACTTCACTGTCTGTCAAAATCAAACTAGACAAGATAGCCAGTTGAAATTTTGCAAGCAGCCTTCCAACAGAATGTACCTGTCAAATGATAAACTGTCAAACTGGTTGTAGGGTTACCGCATATAGTATTTTTCTCGTCTTTATCAAACAGCCCTCGTAAATTCCATTTTAGAATTTAATTTTTTATCTAACCGTTTTCTTTTAAAATTCTGTTCAATTTCTTGGTCTTCTTTTTATTTATTTTCTTTTGTTTTAAATTTAATAGCAGCTGCGTTCCTTTGGGATTTCAGGCGTAGATGAATCTACTCCCATCCACACTCAACTACCCCTATTCATATTCAGGTATAGAAAGCAAGCGTATTTTGGCGTAGTTGATATATTTCACCACTAAAATTCACCACAGCAGGTTTTTAGTTATTCTATTATCCAATAGATGGATTTTTTATTTTAGAGGTTATAAAGTTAGTTTACATTTTCTAAATTTAAGGTTGGTAATAAATATAAATAAAATATGAATTAATTATTATTTAAATTGTTAATTAGTGATAAAAATAAATAAAATTAATTAAATTATTAAAATTAATAAAATTGTAATAAGTGATAAATATAAATAAAATAAAAACTAATTAATTAATAATTAAACTGGTTATTAGTGAATAGAGATAAATATAAATAAAATAAATAAATTAATTAAATATTAATTATCTACTTTTCTGTGCAATTAACAGTGTTTTTTATTTTAGATATTAATAATTTTGTCAGAAAACAGCTGCAGAAGCAGTCACAAAACAAAAATTAATTTTTTGATGTTCAAATTTACAGGTTAGAATTTGAACCAAATGTAAAAATTAGCGTTCCATTCACCAAATACGCCTAACTACGCCCAACTACGCTTATCTACTCTGTAGTAGCCCAAAGGAACGCAGCTAGCGTCACCAATTTATTTTTATTATTATTTTTTCTTTCTAAATTATTATAATTTATTTCTTTTTTATTTACTTTCCTAGAAGAATATATGCAAGTATAACCAATATTACACTTTTTATTACGTTATTGTCGTTATTCCGTTTATTGTAATAATATAATTATTATTTTTCGTTTTATAGTTTTATACACCGATTCATGTCACATGGGCTTACGCCACACCTGAAGTTATTAGGTTACATATTAAACCATAAATAAATGAAACAAAACTGACTTTAATTTATAAGATATATTTAATTCATCAATTTTAAATAAAAGTGTTAATATTATAATAATAAAATATTTTAGTTAATTAAACGCGGATTAAATATTATACAAAAAAAACGTCTCGTGTTGCTACTTGTACGATCTCGGTTGTCGGCCATTCGCTATACGTCTACGTGTTGATTCACTTTTTCATAATGTCCTCTTTCGTTATTACTCAGTTCTTCTTATCTTGATATTGTTAACTCTCACTATATTTTGTTAACATTTAACCTTTTAAATTTTATTACTGTTTTTCAATTTTTCACTTCTATTGAAAAATTAATTTTATTTCAATAATATACATTACATAAAAAAAAATAAAAGAAGTTTTATTTTTTTTTTTTTAATTTTTATTTTTTATTTAAAAAATTTCTTAAAGTATCACAATTTTGAATTTTTAAACTTTTATAACTTTTTACAAATTTTACTTCTTGTTACTTGAGGATATTTCTACTGACTAATTTTATAAAATTATTTAATTTATAATGAAACCTTCGTTTACGTGATCAATAGAACATTAGTACTTGATAATTTTGCTGAGGATGTAAAATTATCAGTATTCAAATTTTATTTCAATTCTTTGTTTATATTATTCGGCTATTCTTTAATTGATTTTTAAACTTCAGCATTAATATAACTATGATCGGAATGTTTTTATTGTTCAATTGGAATTTATAAATTAAACAAAATTTAATTATTCTTTTGGAATTTATAAAATAAACAAAATTTAACTGTTAAAATTGGGCTTAAATGACATCATCCTATTTAAATGCTTATTATTATTATAAGAATACTTATTATTGTTTGTTATGAAGAATACTTATTATTGTTATGAGGCCGATAATGAGACTGATAAAATCGAGACTGAAGAATATTTTGCCAATAAAGAAGAGGCTAGCAGAGATAAGGTCAATGAAAATGAAGGTAACAAAGATATTGTTCGTGCGACTAATGAAAATGAGGCCGATAATGAGACTGATAAAATCGAGACTGAAGAATATTTTGCCAATAAAGAAGAGGCTAACAGAGATAAGGTCAATGAAAATGAAGGTAACAAAGATAATGTTCATATGACTAATAAAGATGAGGCCAATGATATTATTGATGATAAGACTGATAAAGTTGAAACTGACGAAACTAAAATTAAAGAATATTTTGCCAATAAAGAAGAGGCTAACAGAGATAAGGTCAATGAAAATTAAGGTAACAAAGATAATGTTCATATGGCTAATAAAGATCAGGCCGATGATATTATTGTTGATAAGACTGATAAAGTTGAAACTAAAAAAACTAAAGTTGATGAATATATGGCCAATAAATATTCAACAGGTATAAATACGACCACTAAAAATGACAAAGATGAGTGCATTTACGTGTCTAGTGAAAGTGAGGACGATGATGAGCCTGATAAAGTTGAAACTAAAAAAACTAAAGTTGATGAATATATGGCCAATAAATATTCAACAAGTAAAAATACGACTGATTCAGATGTGATTAGTAAAGACATGGCCAAAGAAAATTTAAATTTCGAAAACATGACTAATTTAGATGTGGCCAATAAAGAAAAGGCTAACAGAGATAAGGTCAATGAAAACGAAGGTAACGAAGATATTGTTCGTGCGACTAATGAAAATGAGGCCGATAATGAGACTGATAAAATCGAGACTAAAGAATATTTTGCCAATAAAGAAGAGGCTAACAAAAATAAGGTCAATGAAGATGAAGGTAACAAAGATATTGTTCGTGCGACTAATGAAAATGAGGCCGATAATGAGACTGATAAAATCGAGACTGAAGAATATTTGGCCAATAAAGAAGAGGCTAACAGAGATAAGGTCAATGAAAATGAAGGTAACAAAGATAATGTTCATATGGCTAATAAAGATGAGGCCGACGATATTATTGATGATAAGACTGATAAAGTTGAAACTGACGAAACTAAAATTAAAGAATATTTTGCCAATAAAGAAGAGGCTAACAGAGATAAGGTCAATGAAAATGAAGGTAAAGAAGATATTGTTCGTGCGACTAATGAAAATGAGGCCGATAATGAGACTGAGAAATTCGAGACTGAAGAATATTTTGCCAATAAAGAAGAGGCTAACAAAAATAAGGTCAATGAAAATGAAGGTAACGAAGATAATGTTCGTATGACTAATAAAGATGAGGCCGATGTTATTATTCATGATAAGACTGATAAAGCTGAAACTGACGAAACTAAAATTAGAGAATATTTTGCCAATAAAGAAGAGGCTAACAGAGATAAGGTCAATGAAAATGAAGGTATTAAAGATAATGTTCATATGGCTAATAAAGATGAGGTCGATGATATTATGGGTTATGGGTACGGGTACATAACACCTTCCCTCTTAAAGAAAATTAATCTTTATGAGGTTAATTTTCAATATTATAATTAGTTAAAGACCGTTAAATAAGTAGAAGCATTTCTTATTTTTTTCTTCATAAATTTGTTATAATACTTGCACTTAAATCTATTTTTATTAGACAATCTTCCTTGAATATAATATCCGCTTCAATATCTTGATTAACTTCTCTCGTACCTAACCGTCTACTTGAAAAGATTATTTTTTGACACAAAATGATGAAAAATAAATAGAATTTGAAAATTTAAACCACATGTTTTTACATAATTAAAGCAAAAGAGTGCTAGAATTTGAAAAAATATATATTTTAAATCAAATTGAAGGAATTTGGAAATTTCACTTATTTTGTTACAAACGTGTTTTACACTACACAAAAGGAAGTCATTTCATAGTCTCTTTTTCAAATCTCGTTTTCTTCTTCGTTTTTGAGCTTTGTGTTGAAGCATAAGTAAAAATATGTAGGGAAAGGATTAGTTTTTCTAAAATATTAAACATAAAATAATTTTTCCATTTCTTGAGTATTTTATTACATATTTCCTTCGTGACTTACACTACACAACATTTGTGACTTACACTACATCTCACTTTTTTCATATATTTTTTCACGACACTCAAAATACAAATCAGCTACTTGGTCCTTATTTAGGAATCCTGAATAATTTGAAGATTGAAATCTACATTTTGGAAACATTTAGAGACTCCCAAATGACGCAAGAAATAAAAATTTTGGATTTTTCAGTTTTGAAAATTTTTATCAGGTATATCTACATTTCCATGGAATTAGCCTTAGATAAATTTTTAGAAAAATTGTAGAAACATTTTTTATTTCGAATAAAATTTTTTTTAATCAAATCACATATTGCTATTTTCTTTTCTTTTTTTTCTTCTACAGAACAAATGTTGCAAAAAATCTACAAAATAAACAACGTGTTATAAAAATGCTTTTTGTTCTTGTATTCGAATTTTTCATTTGTTGGACACTATTATATATAATAAATACAATTGCATTATTTAATCCATCATTAGTTTATCAAAATCTTGGTTATACAGCAATTAGTTTTTTTCAACTTTTAGCATATTCATCAAGTTGTTGTTATCCAATTACATATTTTTTTATGAATACTAATTTTCGTAAAGCATTTTTGGATAAATTTAAAGGACTTAAATTTCGTAAACGTTGCTCATTTAATAATAATAAAAATGATGATAATGATGTTGATAGTTTTAAAGTAACAATAAATCGATGTTTAAAAAAATTATACATATGTGTAGATCTATGTACGACTTAGGGTGTCCCAAGACATAAGGGACAATTTTTTTTTTTTGCAAAATCAGATACGCATACCATCTATTTTTTTTCTGTTTGACCCACATGACTTGAATAAAAAGTATTTTTGCAATAGGAAACCCGTGCCGACTTGATGTCAAACTTAAACTTGGGAAGTTGGACTGAGAGGTTTTTATAGAATGATTTTAGAATTCATGTAACTCTGGAAAATAAGACACCAATTTGTTCTAACAGGACATTTATTACTTTTTTACATTTTTAAAAACATTATTGTATTTCGTATTTTCTTTTTAATGTTTGCTTTTTACAGTCAGGATAGATCTTCCTGTGTTCTTGCACGCAACGTAATAAAAATTGTTTTTGTTCCTCCTTAACTGTAATGAAGCCATGAAACTCCTGCATCAATTTTACCGCTCTTTCAGCTGTGTCGTTCACTGCTCTAAGCGTTGAAACCGTCCTTTTAGCTTCTAAAAACGAAGTATTATTTGCCCATGAAGAAGGGCAGACGTGAAGAAAACTATCATCAATTTTAAAACGAGAGAATAGTGACTTGCTTTTGACTGATATAAAATCATCGATGTTTTTTCCTGAAATAAAAGAAGGAATAGTTAATTCACAATTGCATGATATAAACAGAAAACTAAAGAAACAATTACAACATTAATCTGTCAAACTAACCATACAATGAACCACAAAGTTCTTCCTTCGATGGGATGTATCGTTTCTTATGGGTGGATAAATTTTCTTTTGCTAAATTTGTCACCATCTTTACTTTTGTTTTTTGGTCCACATCATCGTCAAATAGTGACAAAACAGCTACTTCATCAGCCAAATACCATAAATGCTGGTTGAACTTTTGTAAGGCTGCTTTCGATATATCTTTATTTACGTTTTCGCAAGCTTTCAATGACTTCAAAAAGCACAAATCTTTGTAAGGTGCTTCAACTGCCAAAATGCATTGAAGCCATGGCTTGACGTAGGATGTCACAATAAACAAGCAGACGTCCAACAGTGCTTCCTTGTCCTTGCTGGTTATATTGAGCTGAGAACTGAGTAACGTTATTTTCAGGGAATAAATCGCTCTCGCCATCCACCGAGCTTGGTGCATTGCGCCTGGAGGGCTAATTTTGAATTTTCTTTCTGTATCTCCACCTAAAAATATGATAGAAAGCTCTATCAACTCTCGATAGTCGTTTCTGACTATTACTTTGGTGAGTTCAGCGCGGTAAAATGCGAGCAGATCTTCAATTTCGAAAACAGTCAGGCACGATTCCATCTTTTTCCTATAGCACTGTATTTGAGCGGGATCGACGCTTTTCCAATTATCTCTGAATTTCTTAAAGAGTGGAATATCGGGACTGGTAGTCACTTGGCTAATTTTTTTTTTCGAATACGCTTTTTAACACCAGTTCGTAAATGTGATGGCGACAAGCGAAAATAAGCATTTCTCGGTCAAGTTTTTGCTCTAGGAGTACACAAGCACCATTGATACGACCTGTATTCGAAGCAGTAGTATCACAACAGAGAATCTGCACTTTATCTTCGATATTCCAGTCTATAATCGCGTTCCAAACAGCCTCCGCCTGTTCTTTGCCGGTAGAATTGTCCAATTTGGCACAGCAATAAGTTGTTCTTTATTTCCATATGAAATGACTATGGGAAGACGTTCTTCTTTCGATTTTTTGGAATCCAAAGCAGGCAACAGTTTGCTATCCCAGTGAACAGTCACAACGTCTGGTACCTCGTTTTGGAAATCAACTTTTATGGCTTTCGCGCGTTCCTTCCGTTTTTCCGTACGTATTCTTTGAATAGAAGACTTACTTATCGTAAACTCGTCAATATTGTGTCCAAGTGCCTCGATAGTAGCTTCAAGAATAAACACAGAGTCGCTCATACTTAACTGACACCTGTCTAATGCAGCTACTAATTTTGGAGTGGACTTTATTAGAAAAAAAAATAATAAAAATAAAATAACGTACCGTTGATAAAATTCTCGTTCTTTTCGTTCCTGCTTAATCATAGAACAAAATGGTACAGGACACTCAATCTCAGTGCAATATTTAGCATGATAGTCACACACTATATTGAGTATTTTGAAACACTCATAACTACATATCTTTTGATGATTGTTTGTAAAGTAATATACGTTGAATGAATTTTTTTACATTACCGGAAGATGGATAAGAACAATTCATATTTTGGCATTGTTGCGCATGTATCAATGATTGAATGCAATTTTCAATTATTTTTAATTCAGGAGTTTTTTGTAAATCTTTTTCTTTATTGTTGATTGATGATGATGAATCATTTTCTAAATTTGAATATATTTTTTTCATTTCATGTGGATGATTGACTTTCTCTACACAATCAGTACACAAATCGAAATCCTGTTAGAATAAAAAATATAATGGAATTTTTTTTTTCAAAAACAAGCGAATAAATAAAATATAGGTACATATTCTACACTTACACCACATACTGTACAATGATATGGATTTTCGATTAATTTAGCACAATAATCACAAGTGAAAGAAGGCAATGCGGAATTATGCAATTCATATAACATCCAAAGTGTACTAAATTTTGCACGACGTAACGATGAAAATTCATAATTATTATCTTGAGCTAAATTTAAAAATGTAGAACGATCATTCATCAAATCACAACACATTAAAGGATCTGGATCTTGAATTGGCTAATTATTTATTTAAAAAAAAAAAATTTAATAGTTTAGTACATCCAAATTACTGTACAAAGTATAAATAATGCTAATATTATATGAAAATTAAATTTAAATTCTATTTATATGTATAATGAATAATTACAAATTACCCCTAAATTGACTGCTGATTGCGGTGAATGTAAATTAATCATAAAAATTGCTTCCTTTGTTTTTCCTATAATTTTTAGAATATTTTTACTAAGTTCTTCGTCATTATTAGGTTTTTGCTGTTCGTTTGATTCATTTTTATTTTCTTTATTATTTTCTTGTTCGCTTAATGTTTCTTCAATAATTATTTCAAATTCATTTGATAAATGATCATTTTCAAAATATGGTAATTGTGTTACTGAAGTTATCTCATTTTCAATAATGTATTTATCGGAAAAAATTTTAAAACTATATATCGTTTTTTGTTTAACACCTTTTCTTAATAAATCTGTATACCATTTTTTTAAACGTGAAAATTTTGGTATTTTGTGATCTGATGGATGACAATAAAATATAAAATCAATATCTTTTAATGGTGGACTAGACCATATATGTGCAATTGTATATCCAAGATTTTTAACATAATCTAAATAACTTAATATAATTTCATAATAAACAGCTGTACGATATTTTTGTGGATTGAAAAATTTTACTGAATCTAAATATGAAATATATACATGACGATTACTTGGTAATGGACATTCAGAATTATATTCTTGTACATACATTCCAAAAATGCATACATCAATGTCATCGATTTCTTGAAAAGCTAACAAAATTTTTGTCCGATATGGAAATTCTGATGGTAATTTACTAATTTTAACGAAATTATTATGCATGAATGATCGTTCTTGAACAATTTCATCTGAACATAATACAACACGTATATGAATATTATTATTTTCAATATTTTCTTTTTCTTTTAGAAAATTATTTACACGTGTTTCAATATAATTTCCTAATTTCGTTTTTGGTAAATATTTTGCTTTAAATTTATTTTCCATGTGTTTTAAATTTTTCTTTTTAAGGCAATTATCACATATAAAACCATCTGGGAACATTTTTTTTAAATACAATGCACAAATTTTGTGTAGTTTTCTGATTTATAAAAATAGTGGAGATATGTAGTGGAAATGATGGTGAACACGTGTAAATAGTAAATAAATATATAAAAAAAGAGTATTAAGATAAATTTCAAAATTTTAAAACATTAAAAAATAATTTACTTACGAATTTTCATAACTGTAATATGTAGCATTAATTTGAATTTCACAATTTTCACTACTATCGCAGTTTAATTTTTGCCCCTTGAACTTATATTTTTCACCGCAACAATAATCAATCTTCCGATTTTCTCCTTCCCATATTATATATCTGATTTTTAGATAAGGCTGAAAAACACTCTTTTAAAAAATAGAAAATAAAATTAAACAAATGAAATTATTTTGCTGGAATTAGAATTTGACATATCGCCGCCTTCTGGACCGTTTGCCGACAAGCAGCCATTTCATTTAATTTACTTGTCCTTTTCGATGACTAATTTAATTCAGGCTCTTTGAAATGGCCATAATTTGTTGTTGCTGTAAACGTTTTCTGGCTCAAACTTCTATCTTTTGATTTTTTCATCGACTTATCGATTGAATTAATTTTTCTAATGATTAATTTTTAAACATATTTTTTCACTAATTTTTGCAATAAAAATAACGAAAGTGCTACACGGTAAAAATTGTTCTCTTGTTAAAACACTTGAAGGTGAAAGAATAAAAGGATAAAGAAAAAAAGGATATTTTTACTATTTTGTTGAAAAGCTAGAAATTAAAGTAAATTGTTAGAGAAATAAATCGGAACAAGTGCAGTATCTGTCGGATAGAACTCTTATTTTGGTCTTATACCAAAAAAACTTAAATACTTACATATAGAATTTTCAACACGTACTAAAGCAAGAAATAATTTTCTTCGCATCGACTATCAGTGATGCATCCCATAAGCTTTTAATTTTTATTCGTTACTTTATTTTCGATAAAGAACATTTTAAATTTTAAAATAAATTTCGAAAGTTTTCGAAACCATTGTTTTTTTTTTTATTGAATGTATTGGATTGGATGTAAATTCTACGCCTTGATCTACAATTATTGTTTTTGGGATGCCATGAATACTCATAAAGTGTTTGAGTGACTTGACTATTGTTAAACTATTTCTAGCAGTTAGAGTATATGCTGCAGCAAATTTTGAAAATTTATCTATTATTGTAAGCATTTGTTTTTTATTTATTGAATAGATATCTATGTGAAGGACATCCAGTGGTTTTGAAGGGATTTCTGGTTTTTGAAATACTAATTTAGGTGGGTTCCTATCATATTTTAGTGTTTGACATTTTTCGCAATTGTTTATAGTTTGTGTAATTTTATTTTTCATGAAAGGAAAGTAGTACGTTCTCTTTAAGTGTGACAAGGTTTCATTGATTCCTCTATGGTTAGTTTTTTCATGATACTCTCGAATTATTCTATCTTGTTCGTCGCTTTCTTTTACATCTATCAATAATTCTGTGCATCGTACTAATTTGAAAAGTTTGTTCTTTGAAAAAAATTTGGAATAAACTGATTGAATGATTTTAAATATTCGGTCATTTGTGAAAATAGCTGTAGTTTTATTTGGGGCTAAATAATTTTTTAGGGTTTCGGTTACGTTTTCTTCAGAAAAATTTTGCATTCGAATTGTACGACGTTGTTTATTTTTGAATGGAATCTCAATTGTTGAAGATACAGGTGTATTTGAATCTTCGAATATAATTTGTAAGTTGAATTCATTCAAAGGACGTTCTGATATATGAATATGATCGTCAAAATTTTCTGCGGTAGTGTGAATTGTGGCACAAGTGGAGATTTCATCCATGTTATTAGTATTATTAGTATGTTCATTTGTGTTCAGCTCTACATTTGAATGTTCATTTTCATTTGTTAATTTAATGCGACTTAAAGCATCTGCATTGGCATTTAATTTTCCTTTTTTGTAGATAACTTCATATTCAAATTCTTCGAGTTTAAGTCGCCAACGTATTAATCTGGAGTTGGGATCTTTAAGACTCATTAACCAAAGAAGGGGTTTGTGATCAGTTATAATTTGAAACTTGCGGCCAAATAAATAGGGACGAAAGTATTTTGTGGCCCATACTATAGCCAACAATTCTTTTTCAATGGTAGAGTAATTAATTTCGGAATCAGTCAGTGTTCGGCTAGCATAGCAAATGGGTTTGTCTCTACCGATAGGTCCTTGTAATAGTATGGCTCCTAGAGCGAAATTACTTGCGTCGGTGGTTAATATGAATGGTTTGGTGAAGTCTGGGTACTGAAGGATAGGTTCGTTAATTAGTATATCTTTACACATTTTAATGGCATTAATATAACTACTGCTAAAATCAATTTTCTTGTTCTTTTTTAGACATTCTGTCATGGGTTTTGTAATATGTGCAAAGTCCTTAATGAATTTACGGTAATAACCGAGGAGCCCTAAAAATGCTTTTATTTCTTTTGGATTTTTTGGAATTGGGTATTGTTTGATTGCTTTAATTTTTTCGGGGTTTGGTTTCACACCTTGGTTTGTAACTATGTGTCCTAAAAAGGCTACTTCTTTACAGAGGAATTCAGATTTATCCAATTGTACTTTCAAATTGGCTTCTCGTAATCTGTCGAACACTTTTTTAAGATTTTCAATGTGTTCTTGGAGAGAAGTAGAGAACACTATAATATCGTCGAGGTATACTAAGCAAATTTTGCCTTGAATGTCCTTTAGTACATAGTCCATGACCCTTTGGAATGTTGATGGGGCGTTCTTCAACCCGAATGGCATACGGATGTATTCGTAATGACCACTTTCGACCGTGAAGGCGGTTTTTTCAACATCTTGGGGGTTCATTTCAATTTGATGAAACCCACTAGCTAGATCAATGGTGGAAAAGTACAAACACTTACCAAGTTTATCCAAAATGTCGTTTATGTTGGGTATTGGGTACTTGTCACTGATAGTTTTCTCGTTTAATTTTCGGTAGTCGATCACCAATCTCCATTTCTGTTTTCCACTGGCATCTTTTTTCTTTGGAACTATCCAGATGGGGGAGCTCCATGGTGAATAACTCGGTCTAATTATGCCTTGGTCTAACATTTGTTGTATTTGTGACTGCACTTCTGTTTTGTGGATGTGTGGGTATCTGTATGATTTGGTGAAAATTGGTATATCGTCGGTGGTTTTTATACAGTGTTTTATTGCATTAGTGAAGCTTAAATTTTGTCCTTCTTTAAAGAATATATCTTCGTATTCTTTACAGATTTTAAAGATATGTTGTTTCTCTTCTTCGTTAAGATGTGAAACTCGAATAAGGTTTTCAATTTCATATGAATTTACTGGATGAGGGTCGTTATAATTAATGTTGAAATTATTTAATTCGCAAAAATTTTGTTTAATATATGGTTGTACTTTTAATGGTTGATCAAGGAATAGGATTTTATCATCATATGATTCGTTGATTATTTCGACTGTACTATACCAGTTATTGGCTTCATATATTCCTTCAGATACGAACAGATTATTATCTATTTGTGTTTTTTGTAAATAGATATCACCGTTTTGAACATCTACTGGTAATCTTGCTATAAATTTCGAGTTGCTAGGTACAGTGTATTTAGCTGATGAAAAGTTTGGTTTAAAGTGAAGGGGTATTGAAGAATTTTTTGTGACTAATACTTTATTTGCTAAATCAACTTTAGCTTCGAGTAGGGAGAGGATATCTAAACCTAGTAAACCATCAAAATATCCATGAAATTTAAAAACTAGGAACCTTAATTCTCTCGGGTCGTTGAACTCGATAAAATTTGGTAAGATTACTTCTTTATCCAATTTATGAGTGTGTAAAATTGTTGTGATAAGAATGGGGTTTATTTTTTTAATGTAATTTCTATGAACAAATTCTGGATTGATAAATGATGAGGAAGCTCCAGTGTCTATCAGGAATTTTAAGGGTCTACCAAAAGGTGATGAAATGTGTATATAAGGGAGTATAAAACCATGTTTGTTAATGTCTATGTATCCGATTTGTTCTCCGAGGCAGCTTCTGGAAAATTTGAATCATCAATTTCGTAATTCGAGTTGATTTTTGGATCGCTATTTGAATGTAGACTTTCGTGTTCGTAATTATAATATTGATCGAGTTGTTGGTATGAATGGTCAAATAGGTAGTGTTCGGGTTGTTCATTATAAATTTCATGATCGTAATTTTCAGAAGGTGATTGTTCCGAATTATGAAATTCTCCTTTTTTATAATTCTGGAAATTATTTGCTTTAGGGAAATTTCCTGATGAAGACCTATAACGGGAAAGTCCAGAATCTACATCCATAGGTTGTGGTGGTGGTGGCTTGTTTTGTTGATTACGGAAAAAGGGTTGTTGTACAGTGGTTGGTAGTTTATTTGGTTGAGGAGAAAAGAAATTTGTTCTTTGGGTTGGTGGTTGAAACATGTTTGGTGTCCTAAAGGTATTGGTTGCTTGAGGGGTAAAGTATTGAATTGGGGTTTGTGATTTATGTTGTTGATTTTTATTTAAGGGGCGTGGACTTATGAATGGTTGAGTTTTGGGTCCTGAATTTGCGTTATTGTGAGTGAAATTTAATCTCTGTACAGTATTATTATTTGAAGATTGATTATTTGGTTTTATATAGAAAACGTTTTGTTCTTTAATACAAAAAGAAAATGCCTCAGCTAATGAAGAAGGTTTCATTGCTCTTATAGTACTACCAAGAGGTTCTTTTAAACCAATAAGAAATACATTCAAACACATTTCTGTATAAAGATTTCTTTTTGCTTTTATAACATTTGAATCTTTTTCGTGTATTTGTAAATGATTACTTATAGTTGAAAGAATTTCTATTATTTCACTGTAGAATTGCTCGATAGTTTTAGAATTTTGACGTAAAGTGTGTAGATCTCTTATTAACGAAGTTTCATTACGTTTGTCAGAATAATGCAGGATTAAGTTGTTTTTAATGTCTTCCCAGTTAAGTGGGGTCCCGTACATATCGAGTACTTCGTTTGCTGGTCCTTCAATTTTATTTCTTATAGCCCTTAGTATAATTTTATAGTAAGGATTTCCCTCAATTACAGTAAGTAAAGTTAAAATTTCCTCTACATTATTTAACAAATCAAAGAGGAGTCTTGGGGTACCGTTAAATTTGGGTAGATCTTTAATTACATCAGGTATTCTACAGTTGTTGAATACATCAATTGGGGTAATTATGATGGAATTTCCATTACCAGTCGTTGTATTGGTAAGGGGTATGGTATTGTTTAAACCAGTTTCTGTCATTGTGTTAAGTTTGTTGTTTAATTTATTAAAGTTGATTTTAATTATGTTTTTGTTTGAATCAGAATCACTTTCGTCACTACTAGATTCACTCAATAAATTATTCTTTGAACTTTCTTTTTCTACACTGTTATAAGGATTATTTTTATTTCGATGTTTTTTATTTAATACCTTGAACTTAAAAGGCATATAAGAGTAGATAGAATATACGAAACTAAGTATTTTAAACAAATCTTTATTTTTATAAATTTCGAATTTGAATTTCTTGGTTTATCGATTAAGGTATTATATAATTAAAATATTGAGATATGTACACGTATTTATTAAACACAATGCAAGAATCACTTTAAATTAAATAAAATGATAGAGTACATTTTTTTTTTTTTTTTTTTAAATTATTATTATTATTTTTTATTAAATTTATTATTTATAATTTAGAAATTGTTTTTAATTTCTTCAGATTTTATTTTTATTTGTGCATTAATCAAAAACAAATTTATTAATTTTTGTTAATTTTATTATTTCTATTTTCAAATACAAATACATATATTTTATTTATTTATTTTTCTTTATATAAAATTTTTAGTTTAAATAAGATTTATTAAGAATTTATTTAAATTTCAGAAGAAGAAAAAAAATTATTAATATTACTAGGATATTGGGATTTTGGAAAAATATAGGAAATTTGAATTCGACTTACATTGAAAGTAGAAATACTTTTTCCATTTTTCCTCCAGAGTTTAAGATGTATAAACGATGAACCTTCGTTGAATTGTCTTGTTGTCCTTTTTTTCACTTTCTCTTGTGTTAAAGTATTTTTGGAACCACTGTATATGATTTTATTGTTTTTTTTTTTTTATTATTTTTTTTCACTTTTATTATTATTCTATTTAACTACCGATATCCTCTCGAAAGTTAAATATTTTTTTGACAATAAGCCGTTGTCAGATAAAAAGAAAAAAAAATCTTTCTGTTTTCGATTGTTTTCACTGATGTTATATTAATGTTTTTTCAAAATTTCCGTTATTGGTAATAAGTTATTGACAATAAACCGTTGTCACTATATGCAATAACAGAATTATTTTGAGAAAAAATTTATACAATCCGGTCCGACTGCGCCAGTTAGGATATTCAGAAAGGTGTTTGATTAAAATAAAAAAAATAAAAATTTTAAATGATTAAACTTTTATTAAAATACAATTTATTTAGCACAAGATTTTTTAGAGTGAGTTTACTATTCGACAATTCTTCTTAAACTGAATTACTTATTAAGATTTTATGTTGCAAGAAGTTATAATTACAATTTATGATAAGGCTGGAATTTGCTGATTTGGCTATTTAATAAGAAGGAAAAAAGGTGTACATTACAATTTTGTGGGAAGAAAATTTTAGCTATTTAAAATGCTGTTATGCTTATTTGACAATTTTAAAGTTACAAATTAAATATAAATGGACAAAATTATTTATAATAAAATAATGTTTATAATATAACAATGTTGCATTTACTGAACAAAATTATTGATAATAAAATAATGTTTATAATACAACAATGTTGCATTATATATTGTTATAAATTTATACATTTGTATGAAGTGTTGACTGTGCACATAACTCGCGCCTTACTTTTTAACAGTTAGACATAGAGGAATGAGTAAGGTATCGTTAAAAAGGGCAAAGAGTTCTCTACATGTTTTCTAAACACAAAAAGACCCTTGATTGCCCTTGTAAAATGTTATGGGCAATACCATGAAATAAGAGCAAAAAAACTTCAACGCCCTCTAGCGGCCAAACCGTTGGGATTCCCCCCCCCCCCCCCCCCACCGATACGATTTTTTGTTTGT
This sequence comes from Bombylius major, assembly GCA_932526495.1. Taxonomy (NCBI): domain Eukaryota; kingdom Metazoa; phylum Arthropoda; class Insecta; order Diptera; family Bombyliidae; genus Bombylius; species Bombylius major. The sequence continues at coordinate 29,464,814 of OW052046.1, read as the reverse complement.
CTCGATGAGACCTATCACTGGTATCATTTCTAAGCAAACCAAACGGAACACCCTGTATATTCACTGGTGATCACGTAATCAGATATTAATTGTATTGATCCAATATATGCCTCACATTTATTATCTAAAGTTAGAATAATATTTTCTGATAATTTTTCATCAAATATTTTTTCATTATAATCATTACATAAAATCGTTAATGGCTTATTTTCTGAACTTATAACTATCCCACTGATTAAATTTTAATTTTTGAATTATTTATATTTCTCCAAATAAAATCTTTGTATTACATTCTTTGGGTATTTTATTGTTTACAATATTTAACCAAAGACTATATAATTACCACCAGACATTTTATCGCTGAACATTGAAATAACAAATTTAAAAACAGCAAAACTACCTCCAATGTTGAAAGCTTGCCTCCAATCTTATCACTGTTTAAGCTCTTTCTTATTCTCAGGGTTTTTTCTTAATTTCTCTAATTTTAAAGTATATTCTCTTTTCTATATATTTTCCATGCAATACCATAGCGTAAAGATCTAATAAAGCGAGTTCACTTTCGCATAACGGTACCGCAAAAAACAATCACCAATAGAATTGCTTAAAAAGCAATTAAATCATTTCCCCAAAAAATGACGTCACAAATTTCCATATGTCCAAAAGAGATATTTCTACGAACCACCTTTCTAATGTAAAATTACATATGACAGCAAAAGATAAAAAGTGTGTTTAAAACTGCACACAATTTCATTCGATTTCCTCAGTATATACCTACATGATATTTTATTATTGTATAGGTTTTTGATATGCACGGAGTTTAAGATAACTCATTTTTTTTTTGAGAATGTATTAGTTCATGTTAATTTGTATTCTTCAGTTTTATTACTTTACTTTCACACGTGCGTGCCTTTTCTTCTTCTTCGTATGTAAATCATTACTCAGTTTTTTTTGTAGGTGTATTTGTACCATGTAAATTTTGTTTACCACATTGTTTGTATAGGGGATAGATGACAAAGATTGATCTACCTAAGTAATTTATTTTAAATTTTGTTTCAGTTAGTGAAGTTGAATCAATAGAAAATATTAAAAAATTAAGATTTTCAAGATTGTACTGGACTTAATATTTAAAATTTTTATAAATGAAGAAGTAAGGTACAGTTTTTAGTTTGTATTGCTTTATTTTCTTATTCGGAAATACTATACATTTTTTTATTTTTATTTTATTCCAATAATTTTTAGCAAGCCGCTATACCCTAAATTCTCGAACATTAGAGTAATTGTGTCCCCACGAACATGTGGAATTTTGCATCTCTCTTGGTAAAATAGATTTTATAATTTGGACTATTTCTAGCAAAATACACTTGCATTTTACACATACATTGAAGTTTTTCAAAATTTCTGATCAAATTTTGTATGGAAAATTGAAAAGTGATTTTACTAGATTTCTCTATACTATGGCAATACATACAAAATTTTTAAAAAAATTTGAGAAATTTTAACATTTTTAACTCAATCATTCTCATGTATCAAGCATTACAATATACAGAATCATATGGAAACAGCTTTTCCTTTTCTCCATACATTCAGTATACATACCATTTGGTTCAGTATAAAAATTTGTATGAGAAATTGAAAATATAGGATTTGAGGGTATATTTCAAGTATTTCAAGAAGAAGAAGTATACAAGTAGCTAATTTGCATTATTATCTGCACACTTATAAATTCTGTTGATAATTTACATATCAAATTTGATCGTTTATCAGGCCAAATATAATGTTGATATCATAATGATAATAATTTTATTGAAAAAAAATAATTTTATTGAAAAACTCGATCGAAAAATCTTAATTTTCTAACATTAAAAATTATTTTTACTCGTACACCAGGCAATCAGAATTCAAAGCAAACAAAAATTTCAACAAAATCATCTCTAATAGGCAATAGTATCAATTTGTGTGATTTACGTATAGTCAATAGGATTGCTTGAAAGGATATAATGACGATATATACAAAAAAAAAATTGGAAGTATTATAAATAATAATAATAAAAATAATAAAAAAAAAAACATTCTCTTTCCTTATTACCCTTCATCCTTTACCTCTTTACATTTTTCAATGCAAAAGAGCAAAAATATAGTTAATCATTGTAAAAAAAAATGTCTATATGTGTTTGAGAAAAATTTTACAAAAAATATATATCACACTAACTGCCTTATTCTACATCAAGTCATAACTTGTGACCAGTCATAAGTCTATTCACCAAACTAGTTTTATGACCGTCATAGTCAAGTTATGACCATAAAATTCTTTTAACTGTTCTGCTGACCTATTAGCTTTGCTAATAGCATTTTGAACCCAACTTTGAACTTGATTATGACGGTCATAAACTAGTTTGGTGAATATACTTATGACTGGTCACAAGTTATGACTTGATGTAGAATAAGGCAGTAAATATTTTTTATTTTTCTTGAAGGAAGAAATTGAATACAATGCGTATAGTTAAAACGTAATATGTCGTCAACACATACATAATTATTTACATTATTATTTAAATATATTTTTGTGTTTTGTTGGTTTTTAGAAGGGATATATGAGAAATGTATAGGCAGAGTACAGAGAAGGAGAGTATAGTCACAACTGCATAACGGTACACAAAAAAAAGACATCCAATCATAATGAAGAACGCAATTAAAAATATTAAAAAAAAAAAAATACAAAAAAAATTTAAAAAAAATTGCATGCGTCAGAAAAGAACACTCATATGACTAACCAAATATTTATATGAAGAAAAAATATACCTATCCCTATTCCAACTATATAATATTACGTATTAGACGGCCCTATCAGGTGTCAATGCGTTAGTAATCTTCTTATTCCTATTACTTTCATAGCAACATGTCCTAACTTTGTTTTTGTAAAAAGTACTAAAAGTGGTACCGCAAAGGTGAGTATGTGTTAGTAAATATATTTCTTTTGTTATTTTAACAGGGAAAGAATACATATATTGGATCATTGTTTTGTTTTTTTTTTTTAGTTTAAAAATAAAACAATATTTATAATAAAATTCTTGTAAATATTTTTGCATTCAAAATTGCAAAAATAAAAAATGAATGAAAAACAAATTTTCTATGTCTAAATATATATGTATATAATAAGAAAAAAGAGTCGTGAAGATCAATAAAGGTTTATCCTTTTTTTATTACGGTCTTTGGGAATTTTCTAGAAAAAAATTTTTACACTTTCTCCAATTGAAAATATGATCGGTCATGAATCAGGTATATTGCCTGTATAATATATAACCCAATTTTCTATGACTCTTTCGCATAAATCAGGCTGTATTTCAGCTATAACACGTTCAATGTTGTCTTGCAATGCATCAAGTGTTTGTGGTTTGTTGGCATAACAAATAAAATAATAAAATAAATAAAAATAAAATAATGGAATAATAAAAAAATAAAAAAAAAAAAAAAAAAAAAAAAAAAAATAATGAAATAATGGATTCCTCAAACTTTTCTTTTAGCAAATTGATTGTTTCATTAGCAATTTTAATAATTTGCACGCGTTGTGAAACTGTGTATTTACTCATGATGAAATGGGGTAATTCACTGACAATAAATGTCACAAAAATTTTAAAGACAGGTTCTTAATATTGCCACAGCAGAGTGTCAAAGTTCGAGCGCTCTTATTGGAAAACCCTTTATTTATACCGCTTGCAAATGCCTTAGAATTTTTCTCAACTTTTGTAATTGCTTTACTCAAGAAAACGCCATTTAAAATATTACCCTCTGGAATTATTCCCTCTTTTATTTCTGGATTCATAACATTCATTTGTATGAAAGTTTCAGATCTCGCAGGTATAAGGTATTTCATTTCATCTTTTTCATGAACTTTATGATATTTTTAATTATTTCATTATTATTTAATATTAATTTAATAATTTCTTTATCATAATTTATTTCTGTTTATTAGAATTATATGTCAAAATTTCTCTCTTTTCCCTTATTCCACAACTCTCCAAGTTACTGAATCCGACCCCTGTAGTTTTAAAATGTAAAGGATGCCTCGAGTGAATGTTCAAGGTAACGGAATATTTTGCTGATTGTGGATTATTTGTCCCTAGACCAAAAATGGTTGCACTGATTTTTTGTTTTGTCAAGTGAAGCCGTTGTGCTGCTTCTTCTGTTATGAAGCATGATTGTGATCCTTGGTCAAGTAAAGCTCTTAAAAGTATTTCCTGTCCATTGTGAGTTACTTTAAGGATAGCAGTTGCTAACGCTTGTTCCCTGAAAAATGATTATGAATTTTTGTTTCATTAGTTGGTGTTTGTTGTGCAGAATATTGTTTTTGTGCAGTTGTTGTTTTGGCTGATTGATTATTTTTCTGGTTGTCCACATGTAGCGTTGTATGATGTCTTTTTCTTGTCTTGATGTCTTGTGCATGTTCTGCACATGCAATGATGTACTAGGACATTTTGTTGTGCTGTGACCTGATGCTAGGCAATTTGTACCTAATTGGAATTTTTTTGCTGTTTCTCTTTTTTGATTTATATTAAGCTTTTTAAATTGATCATAGACATAAATTCTGTGTTTCGTTTTACACAATTTTGGAATTTCCTTAGGATTTTTCAATGGTTCTTCATAGCATTTACGTGTCTCTTTATCGAGTTTTTGTGCGATTATGCGAATGATGATGGGTCTCCAGCTTTCTGTATTAATCTCTAAGTTGTTGATAGCGTGTGGACACTCTTTGGTAGTGTCGTGTAGTTTTCTTAAACTTGTGGCATTTTCACTCATCAATGCAGGTTGCATGAGTATTGTTTGTAATGATGTTGCTAAAAGCAGTCGTTTGTTTTCATATCGATCCTTAAGGATAGACCATGCTGTTATAATATAATTATAATTTTCAGTTGTAATTGGTAGATGTTTTATTAACTGGTGTGCTTCTCCAGTTAGATTTGTCTTAAGATATTGTAATTTTACAGCATCACCTATTTGCGTATTTTTATGTATTAATTCATTAAATAGATCGTGAAATGATCTCCATTGTCTATATAGCTACCATTGAATTTTGATATTTCAATAGGCTTTAATTTAATTTCTTGTTGTTGAGGCTGTTCATTTGAATTATTTGGTTCGGGATATTTCACCTTATTTTTAACCATTAATTTACTTAGCTTGATGACAACAGTATTGTATCAAAATTCCAAATCTTCATATGCTGAAGGGGTGTTATATACATCATCTAAAATTTTTATACATTCTCTATATTTTCTATTTCGTCGTTGTTGTCTTCAAGTTCTTCCCATGCAGTGTCCAACTTTTGAAGTTTTTTCACCAGAAAGGCTTTAGATTTCTCTTCGCCGTCTCTATTGAAACTTGTTTGAATTCGAATTATTGTATCACTAAGTTTCTTTTGGTTACTAATATATTCTTCTAATTTTGCCATCTTTTATATTATTTTTTGTGTAGCTGACTATATAACTCACCTTTAATTTAGTTCAAAGGAGCTGTAAAGTATATTAATTGTATATACTTACATATAAACAAAAAAAAAAAAAAAAAAGAAGAAAAAGAAATAACGTTTAATAGTAGCTTAATATTTATGTTAAATATTAAGTATGTTGTGGTACTAAGTTTCACTGTTTTCTTTGAAACTTCTATGACCAAGTTTTTATGAGAAGATGAGATCTTAACTTAAATCTTTGCCTCTAGGACTTTGAGTTATATTTTAGGACAGTAGTCCGTTGTCGCTGAATTACTTTTCAAAAGACCAAAAAATGTGCAGGATGTCTCGGAAATGTGATATTGTTGTCAGCATAAATTTTTAGAATTACGTTTTTCAAACACTTTACATGTTCAGAACATACTCTAGTGGTGTTCTTTTCTAAGGCTGATGTCCGCTTTTATTCATAGTAGATATTCTAAATATGTGAAAATGTCATATTGAAAATTCCTTAATTTTAAATGAGTTAAATAGAGAAATATAATAGCCATTTATACCAATTATATTGAATTTAAATAGCATATGTATATGTACATGCATATATGTATTACTTAAATTCAATTTATTTAGTAAAATTCAATTAATTTAATAAGAAAAAAGTCTATATTCTTTTTTAATTCAGTCTTTATTTTATAACTAAAACATCTAAACATTCTTTCAAAAACAAAATAAATATCACTGTATAACTCAATTGCTTCAGAAATATGTATGTATGTAGTTTACCTAAATCCAAGAGGTATTGAGTTAAAGATAAACAGTTTTCATCTGTGACAGAAGTATGTATGTCTAACTAGTCTTTCAACCTGCCCTACCAAATTCGACTTCAAGTAAAACATGTTTTGTGCATTACCTATAGGTTGCAATGTACCATTTGATTAAATAAAACTCATAAAACAGTTGTCATTTTAAATAATTGCCGTCGAATTTAGTTAATTGTATTTTAGGTAATTTCAATGTTGGTTGATGTACACGTTCATTACTATTATTGTTGTTGTAGTGTATATTAAAATTATTTTGTTCTTGAAGTGTAATTTGTTTTTCTTCCTGAGCAAATTTTATCATTACTTCGACACACATCTCTTGAATTGTCATGTACTGTTCTACATTATATTCATATTTATCTGGATCTTCTATACTTTCATATATCATCTTATGATTCTTATTTATTTCGTTCCAATCCAATATCTCTGGATTGATTGTCTTTTTATGTCATAATATTCTTTTGGTTGTATTTGACTCATCGATTTGATCATTTTTAGAAAATTTTCCAGTGTCGAAATAGTTCTTTTTTGAACTCTAATTAATTTTACTTCATTACCCTCAATATTTTTAAATATATCGCTCGCATTATCGTTAGAACGAAAATTATAACCTGCTGTGGCAATTTCTTTCTTTTTCTTATGCTGATCCACAATTTTTATGAACTTTCTAATTTCTTTCAATTGCTCGTATCCGTTTTTTACTATCATGCATGTAGTAATTCGTGGTAAAATATGGATGTTCGCGCGATGATCCACATTTCTTTTTGAACTCTATGTCACCATCATGAAATTTTTTCCAAATATCTTCAATTTGGGATAACTTGTCTTCTAAATATGATAAAGTTTTTCTATCAGGTGAATCATCGTCATATGCCTTTGAAATTTTCTCCATTCCCTTGCCTAGCTGGATTTTATGCAACACTAAGGACTCCATGATTTATGACATAAAAAAAATAGAAAACACAGTGTAATAATTTTACTCTGTATACCGCGTAGTTTGTTCAATACTAGGGATTACCAAAATGTATAACTCAATTGCTTCAGAAATCGGTTACCTAAATCCAAAAGCTATTGAGTTAAGGATTATAAATTTTTACAAGCCAAGAAGTTGAAAAATTAAGTTTCCTAATTCTTATACAGCTAGAAAGTAAAAACACTTGCTTGCTTTTCAACAAACAATAATTGTTTATTTCCAATTTACTCGTATTTATACATCAAAATTGCTGATTATTAATAATTACTTATTTTAAATTGATTATTACCATAATTAAATTACCAAACATACAAAGGTGAATGGCCTTGAACCTAACATTCTTATAAGTATTTTATCTGCCTAGACTTGAATACAATTTACTTATTGCATACTGCTTATGTTGCAATTATGTTTCCTGTGTAATAATTCTTGTAACGAATTTATGTTAAGTTAGTTCTTTTTTAAAATTACTTACAATTATATAACTGTGGTGTTCTAATTAAGTTATATGTATATTCAAAAAATATAAATGAATATTCAACAATCTATCTAATTTAATTAAATTAAGAATGCCTCATTGTGCCTCAACAATCACAATTCTCTTATTACTAATACATACTCTTATCAATGACTATGTAAAATTACCAACCAAATTACCAAATTATATTACCTCCTTTGTGCTCTTATATTAAATAATTATTTATTATTGTTATCATTTTTACTTTTATTTAGGAAACGATTTTTTATTATTTTATGATTGGCAGCTTTCAAAAACTTTTTTATGTTTTTCTTTAAGTCGGCCATTCTATAATCTTGAAACTTAACAGCATCTATTAATTATTATTTATATATTATAATTATTTATTATAGCACTAATAATTTAGAGAAATTTATATTCAAAATTCACCTACAGAATAAACTTTCTACAAGGTTTGCAAAAATAGAAAATGCCTGTTTTACTTTTCTCCCGTCTCAATTATAGAAGTTGGCGAAATCGACTTTCATAATTAAGGAGAATATTTTTTTTAAAAAATATACTTACAAATTTTCCCCTAAAATCTTCATCTAGTTCTATTTTTGAATTTAAATCTTCCATTTGTTCCTGTGTTGTTACAGGTAACAAGTTAGGCATGTCGTAAACTTAAGATTTTTCCATAAAAAGTTTTTCTGCAGTTTTTCACAGCAAGACACTATGTTCAGCCTGCTGCTTTTATAATTTTTGGAATTATTTCCTTTACAAGTTGTTTGTTTTTTAAGTTTGAAAAATAAGTATAAAATACTTATTAAATACAAGCTCGTTCTTGTGCTGCATTTTGAATTATGATGGTACTGGGACTGGAAGCATTTGATTCATTTTCTGCCTGTATGTTAGAATTCTTTTTTGTTTCTGCAGGTTCTGGTTGCACTCCGTTGTTTGCGACTGGTAACATATCTACCGTACAAATGCTAATCGCGTCAATTACATTTTCACTCATTTTGACTTAGATATATTTGTGACATAATATATAGTTATACATATAAACTAGTGGAAAAATTAAATTATATATATAATATATAATATATAGACATATTTTTTAATAGAGAATTTTTCCTTCAGTTCATATATATAACTATATATCTGCCGTACAAAGGCTAATCGCGTCAATTACATTTTCACTCATTTTGAGTTAAATATATTTATGATATAATGTATAGTTATATATATGAACTGAAGGAAAAATTCTCTATTAAAAAATATGTTTATATATTATATATTATATATATAATTTAATTTTTCCACTAGTTTATATCTACCGTACAAAGGACAATCGCGTCAATTACATTTTCACTCATTTTGACTTAGATATATTTATGATATAATATATAGTTATACATATGAACTAGTGGAAAAATTAAATTATATATATAATATATAATATATAGACATATTTTTTAATAGAGAATTTTTCCTTCAGTTCATATATATAACTATATATTATATCATAAATATATTTAACTCAAAATGAGTGAAAATGTAATTGACGCGATTAGCCTTTGTACGGCAGATATGTATAACTATATATTATGTCACAAATATATCTAAGTCAAAATGAGTGAAAATGTAATTGACGCGATTAGCCTTTGTACGGTAGATATTATATCATAAATATACATATTTAACTCAAAATGAGTGAAAATGTAATTGACGCGATTAGCCTTTGTACGGCAGATATATTCTTCAAATAATTCTTGTGTCCAAAAAAGCGTAACACGCGTGGCTCTTCATGCAATATATACATTCATGAAAATCAAATTAATTTTTTAAATTTTAAAAGTCACTATATCTAATCTACCGTACAAAGGCTAATCGCGTCAATTACATTTTCACTCATTTTGACTTAGATATATCGTCGCTTAAAAATTGGTTTGCCGTATACGCTGAAGAAAACCTATACCTATACGGCAAACCAATTTTTAAGCGACGATATTTATGATATAATATATAGTTATACATATGAACTAGTGGAAAAATTAAATTATATATATAATATATAATATATAGACATATTTTTTAATAGAGAATTTTTCCTTCAGTTCATATATATAACTATATATCTACCGTACAAAGGACAATCGCGTCAATTACATTTTCACTCATTTTGACTTAGATATATTTATGATATAATATATAGTTATACATATGAACTAGTGAAAAAATTAAATTATATATATAATATATAATATATAGACATATTTTTTAATAGAGAATTTTTCCTTCAGTTCATATATATAACTATATATTATATCATAAATATATTTAACTCAAAATGAGTGAAAATGTAATTGACGCGATTGTCCTTTGTACGGCAGATATTATATCATAAATATATTTAACTCAAAATGAGTGAAAATGTAATTGACGCGATTAGCCTTTGTACGGCAGTAATGTCAAAGCTTACAATCTGATGGCAAGATATAAAAGGTATATCGATTTATAATCGGTTTTATTCTTAACCCGTCACGATCAGGGCTGTCGTTTTGAAATGACCATAAGCAGTATCATCGACTGAAAAAAGCAGTACAAATCAGTACACAGAGAAGTCTTCACAAAAGCAAGATTTTTTTCGAAGTAAGGTTATAAGAAAACTCACATACAAGACAAAAATAAACACCATATTTCTCCAATAAAAGTTTATTTAAAAAAATTCACATTTCTGAATAAAGAAAAGAAAAAAAACATTAAAATAACAAAAAATATAAATATGTATAACATAAAAAATAACAATTTCTTTGCAAAAAATTCTGTAAGAGAAATGAAAATGAGATTACAAAACTAATAAATTAAAAATATAATGAATGAGGAACGTTAATTTTACATTTTTTGAATGTATTTAACTTTTTCGATAGCTTTGTAATAACGTTTGCGAAGGTTTTCATTCATGTGTTTGGTAATTATCCGATAAAGATTTGGCAGAAAGAATGCCATTTACTGTTGATGTATGCAAACAATTTTTATTTTTAGTCTTAATCAAGTTTAGTTCTGAAAAAACTCTTTCACACGTTGCACTACTATGTGGTGAGGCCATTAATGATCCCACAAAAGTTTTTAAATGGGGAAAACAAACTTCTCCAACAGCATTTTTCAGTGAAAATATTTCGTACCAGAAATTTTCAAGATCTAGTTCTGGCGACTAGGGACGCCGAAATTTTAAAAAGTATCGATACTGGGTATCGGTATCGGTATCGGATCTATGGTTTTCGATACCTCGATAGTATCGGGATAAAAGTATCGATACCTCGATAGTATCGGTGCGGTATCGTGACGTCTCTACTGGCGACACGTTTGTCAAATTCAAAACAGCTCTCCATTCACCATCAAGGTTTTCAATTTCATCCTCTTGAACAATGTTTGGAAATAATGATATAAACTGAATTAAATTTTCACCCAAATGAGAAGGATTAATAATTGCTATTGCTGATAGTATTTTATCGTTTAAATCAATTCTTGTTTTTATGTTATTACATAGTGTGATATAGTAATTTAAGCAATTATTCTTAATTTCATTTATTTCTCCTAACGAAATATTTGCTGATTTTATGAACAACTTTGCTCGTGGACCAATATAAACACTATTTACATCTTTATGTAACCTTTCATTTCTTATATCTATATTGCAAAAACCATTTAAACGTTCACGTTTGATGAAATCTGATAAAATGTTTTTATAAAAACTTTTTATTGTGTCTAGCAACAAATGAATTCTTGGTTTTTCTGCTTGAAATTCTAAGTTAATTTCATTCGTAGGCTTTAAAATGTAAAATAAAAAAAGTATATACAGGGTGATTCCGTTACGGTGTCCGACCGGGAAACTACGGATAGGTCTCGGCGAGGGGAACAAAAAATCGTATTGGTGGGGGGGGGGGGGCAATCTCAAAGGTTTAGGAGTTAGAGGGGGTTAAAGATTTTTAGTACTTTTTTCATATTTTACCCTATAACTTTTCACAAGGGCACGCTAGGCCCACCAACTCTTTTACATAATTGTGAAGGACTCCTGTGCCTTTCCATCAACATCTTACCTGCTGCTGTGTATCTGACCATTCAGAAGTTATAAGGCCTCAAATCCATAATTTTGTCATTTTTTCACAGATTTTTGGACTTTAACCCTGCTTTACTCAAAAAAGGCTTAAATTAACCCTCATTTTTTATTGCAGAAAATGAAGGCTCAATTAATTCTACATCGATTTACTATCTTCAATTTTTTCGAAAAATGGATAATTTGTGAGATATTGAGGAAGACCTCATAAAAAATCTTATAATATTAGTCTGAAATTCATTATATTATTGGACACGTGCTTTTATTACAGTGTAAATTGAAAATAGGTGTTTGGAATGCTAGTTTTCAAGTGCAAATATCTTGAAAACTATGCATTTTTTGAAAAAAATGAAGATAGCAAATCGATGTAGAATTAATTGAGCCTTCATTTTCTGCAATAAAAAATGAGGGTTAATTTAAGCCTTTTTTGAGTAAAGCAGGGTTAAAGTCCAAAAATCTGTGAAAAAATGACAAAATTATGGATTTGAGGCCTTATAACTTCTGAATGGTCAGATACACAGCAGCAGGTAAGATGTTGATGGAAAGGCACAGGAGTCCTTCACAATTATGTAAAAGAGTTGGTGAGCCTAGCGTGCCCTTGTGAAAAGTTATAGGGTAAAATATGAAAAAAGTACCAAAAATCTTTAACCCCCTCTAACTCCGAAACCGTTGAGATTGCCTCCCCCCCATCAATACGATTTTTTGTTCCCCTTGCCGAGACCTATCCGTAGTTTCCCGGTCGGACACCGTAACGGAATCACCCTGTATATGCGATTTATTTCATTCATTTCTAAATTAACGTGTGTGGCCAAATCAAAATCCTTATCAAAATCTGAAAGGTTTCAAAGGTACCCATTGTTCAAGAACCCTGTGAATCATATTTTCAAGAGCCAACCATCTTGTTAACGAGGTTTTTTATATTTTATGTTTGTCAACGTGGAAATACCCTTACAATTTACAAAGTCTTTTTGCCTTTTTGCACTATGTGCATAAAAACATAAATATTCCTAACTAGCTTTTCTACTGTATGCGGAAGTTCTTTTGCAGCGGCAGATGAACAAAGATGAATATAGTGTCATGCATCTCATAATCAGGTGTAATGTTTGATTATATACGTGAATATACAAAATATTATCTGAGAGGCAAATTGAATTGCCGATTTAACCTCAGTGTTTATTTGGCTAAAAACCTAACTACAAAATAAGGCAAATAAATGCCAACTTATCCCCGGAATGAGGAAGTGGTTTTTTTAAAGGCAATTGAATGCCAACTCATTTACGGAGTGCACAAATAAAGACTTATAATTTCAATCTTGAAACTAATAGTAAATTTTATTGTCAATTATCTTAGTATTTATACAAAAATTATACACTAGTTCTTATCTTCCTACTTAATTTAAACATATTCTATTCTACTGCCTTAATTCTATTGGTCAGTTAAATTATTTCCATAATTTAGGATTTCTCAATCAATAAGTAATACTAAGATTTCAAATTACAATATTCATAAATAAAATTGTCATGTAAGCAAAATATTGCCATATTTGCTTAACCTTTTGTTTACAATTTGTTTTTATTTATTTATTGTAAGCCGCACTTGACTTACAATTTATGAGTACATACAAAATGCAATCTAAGCTGTAATTTGATTCTTTATTTCAAACATATGTTAACTTATTCTATACATTGTATTATCAATATACATGTGTTACAATTTTGTGCTATCATTTATTTTATTCATCAATTAAGCACTTCCACATGTTATATAATATTTTATTATTAGGTCATTATTTAATATTCTTTATTTGTTTATGTTATTATTTATGTTTATATGTAACTCAATATTTATACACTACACAGGGCCGTTTTAAGATCGTCGTAGGCCGTAGGCACTTTGGCCCTTTGGATTAAGAATTTAAAAAGAGCAAAAAAAAAAAAGGTCAATTTGTTCTCTGCGCGAGGCCCCTAGAGTTGTGTGACGAATTTTTTAACGAGCAAAAACAAAAAACAAAAAAAAAGGTCAATTTGTTCTCTGCGCGAGGCCCCTAGAGTTGTGTGACAAATTTTCTAACGAGCAAAAAAAAAAAAAGTAAATTATAAAATTCAATTAGGTATATTCATTTTTAGACCTTCGTAGGCCCTTGTAGGATCGTAGGCCCTAGGAACAGTGCCAATTGTGCCTATAGCATAAGACGGGCCTGCTCATAATGTATAAATTGGGGATTGTTTTTAAAAACAACGTTTTTAGACCAGTTTTGCTACCCATCATAACTGACGCATTATCTACGGCATAACCAATCATATTTTCCAATGTAATTTCAAGTTTTTTCAATGATGATGTAATTGCTTCATAAATCTCCTGAGCATTTGCATTAGTTAACTCAATCAACGAGAAAAATCGATCTTTGACTTTGCCAATTTTGTAATCAAAATATCGACAAACTAAATCGTCAAGTACAAAAAATTCAGGGGGTGAGAGGTTGGTTTAGAAAACATTTATTTTGCTGTACATAATAAGCGACAGTCTAACGTACATATATGTACATTGTACATACATATTATGATTTAGAATTTTATTGTAGGCGGCTTATGGAATGCGATATTTTAAATCTCTTCATAATAATGGCAAACAAGCAGCAGCAAAGAAAACATTATCAGCATCATTATCATCATTCACTTATAAATGGAAGATGACGCTGGAAAATAGAAAAAAACAATAGCAGCCATCGCTTTGTTCTCGCCAGTAACACAGTTGTACGGCGACTGATTATTTTTCATTCTTGTATTCAGGGTTGCCAAGTCAATGGTTACTGTCGTGGCCAGATCTAAGAAATTTGGTGGATAGTCGTGGCTAAGTTTTAAAAATGCTGAGAAATAGTATTATACTAAGTAAAGCTTGCTTCAGACTACATTATTTAGCATATGCTTTTTCTTATGTTTGAAAACTCATACGGTGTGAATTGATACATATCTGTAATTTTAAGGTCATATGATAAAAGCATATGCTTTTTTGAAATTAGAACAAATTCTTATTCCTATGACAAAAGCATATGCTTTTGATCTTGATCATCATCTATAAAATTGTAGCAGTGTAGTAATTTAGAAGAGATGGACAAAATTTTGAGGGGATAAGACAGCATAAAAAAAGGAAATGTTGCTGTTGTGTGAAGCAGTATTGTTCTTCACTTTCCATTTTTATGACAACACAAACTCGAATCACACAGAAATATCAAATAGGTGTAAACAAACTTATATCAAACGCCATGATTTTCGAATCATATAACATAACATATGAAAATTAAATGACTAAAACATATGCTAAATAATGTAGTCTGAAGCAAGCTTAATACAAAATTTTGATTTATTTCTGAAAAATTTTGAAACTTCATAAAAAAAATTCAATATAGGAACAATATCTGATTTATGTACATATTTTTAAAACCATGTCTATGCTTATAAGGTTCACATTTTTTAAAGTATTAATATTATCTGGAAGCCTGTGTCTTAACTTGTCAATTAGTACTTTTACAAATATTATACAATTTCTTCTTAATTTTTTTTGCCTGTCTACAGATATGTCCTTCACTTTTCTTTCAAATTCATAACCTAACCTACATTCTCAATCAATAAATGTTTTAATATTTTCATTTATTAATTGACTGCAATCATAAACTTAACTATAAACTTAACAACATATAACGAAGTTCGAAGTAACTTAGTGGCTAGATTACCAGTGTGGCTAATTTAAAATACTTGTGGCTGGAAAATTACTTTGGTGACTAAATCTACAAAGTACAGCAATTAAATCATCGATATTACTGCGATTTTTATCACGTTCAGTTTTCGTAAATCGCTTTTGCTCTAAATATAACTTATTTTTTCTGCATTTGTAAATCTGCTTACATTTACCTTATACAGGGAACATTTGTCATACTGATCTTTTTTAGGAGTATAAAATGAAAGATTAGAAGAATAGTTAAAAACTTTGCGATAGAGATTAACACCCATATTCACCAACAGGTAATAAGTTCGTAATTACATTATGACAGTCATTACTTATTACTTGAAATCGCTATTCACAAAAAATTAAAAACAGCTTTTTCAGCCATGATTTTAATAATATTCAAATTTTTGAAATGTCAAAATGTCAGTCAGTTAAGTTGACAACATTTTACTTTTATAAACAATTCCTGTTTATTGTGAAACATTATTTATAATTTTAGGTAAGTGGATTCAATATCTTGTATGTTTTGTTTGATTTCTCTTTCTTATCTTATTAATTTTCTTTTTCTTATAGAATTAATTAACCTGAAGTAACATAATAAATAATAATGGAACCTAAAAATAAAAAAAAACAACCAAATTTGACTGCTTCTGAAAAGGAGTTTATAATAAATTTGTGCTTAAAATATAAAAGTGTACTAGAAAATAAAAAAACAAATGCTGTCTCAGTAGAGAAAAAAAAAATGAAATTTGGACTAAAATTTAAACTGAATTCAATGCTAGTAGCAAAGCTAGAAGGTTAGCAAAACAGTTAAAAGGATTTTATAAAAACTCGAAGGCAATTTTGAAAAAACAAATAGCAGAAAACAAAGTAGAAATATACAAAACGGAAAGAGGGTCCTACAGAAATATAGTTGATGAAAATAATCCTATTTTAGCAGTGGTACAAAATGAAACAACGCCAATTAAAAATGCTTTCGATAGTAGCGCAGATTATATAATTGATGATAGTATAGAAAATGTGCTTGCTTCTTCTTTTTTAATTATTAAAAAAAACTCTTCACACTTGCTCGGTTGACTCACAACTGCCATTTTGTTTCACTCAACTCACGCTTCGTTCCATTCCTACAAATTCGGCCTACCATCTGACCCCAGATGTGACTGACCCATGGTTTCATATACTCTATGCAGGTTGATGTCTTTGCAGGACCTTCGTGATTTCCAATTCGCTCAACATCGTACACATCATTAGACTTTACTCTCTGAATACGGTAAGGACCAATATATTTTGGTTTTAATTTATTACCAGGACCTATTTGTATACGTTTTATTGCAACTTGATCATTAACTTTAAATTTTGTAGGCAACTTTCTTTTCTTATTATATCCTCTTGAATTTTCTCCCTGTATTTTTTAAATATATTACTCAACTTCATTTCTAAGTTTATCTCTTTTCTCATCAAAATACATCATCATTTCGCTGTCAATTATTTCTTTAACTTTGATGTCTTCTTTACTTTTCAGTTTTACTCCAAATAGGACCTCAGCTGGTGTTGTATTAATACTTCGATGGAATGTCGAATTTAAAACTCTTTGTGCAATATCTATAAACCGGAACCATTTGCCATGATCTTCTATTGACAATTTTGACAATACTGATATAATTACGGCATTCACTCTTTCAACTTGCCCGTTAGCTCTAGGCAAACCAGTTGTTACTGTATGATACCTTCATCATCACAATATGTTCTGAATTCTTCCCTTGTGAATGCAGTTCCTTTATCAGAAATAATCTGCGACGGATTACCAAAAGTTTTCTTCTGTAATTCCAACTTATTGATTACTTCACGTGACGTTGTAGACTTTGTTGGATAAATCCAAACAAATTTTGAAAAATCATCCACTATTACCAGGATATATTTATAATTTTTATTAGTGCTTTCAAGTGGTCCCATGTGATCTATATGATAAGTATCCAATGATACTTCACCTTTAGATCTAGGATGTAAGTAGCCTTCTTTTTTTCCTGCTTTTCTATTATTCAATATACAATGTATGCAATATTTTATAAAATTTTCTACTTTGTCGTGTAGTTTTGAAATATAAAATTGTTGAGATGTATTTTCAATTGTTCTTAAAACACCAAAATGTCCCTTTTTAATAATCGTGTTCTGCATGCTTTCTGGAACTACTAGTAAATCAATCCCTTTTACAAATTTATATAATATATCATTTTTAACAAAGTAATCTTCATATTTTTGAGTTTCTAAGATTTTCCTAATGGTTTTAAATGTCTCATCTGTTTTTTGAGTCTCTATTATTTTATAGGTTACTCTGTCTTCAGTTATTAACATAATCGGATTGCGACTTAGCGCATCTACATGTTTTATCTTCCGACCACTTCTATGTTCAATTTCATACTCAAACTCACTAAGAGCTAGAACGGCTAGAAATTCTAATTCGTAAGATGAGTATTTTTCTTCTAACATTGTAGTTTTTTTTTGCTAAAGTAGTGTACAGGATGAAATTGCTGATCATTATTGGATTTTTGTAATAAAATTCCTGCATAACCGAACTTACTAGCGTCAGTATGAACCTCTATCTCAAGTCCTCTTTTATAAATAGTTAATACCGGCTTATCTGTTAACATTTTTTTCAATGTCTGGAATGCATTCTTTTCTTCGCTTGCAAACTGAAACTTCTTATCTTTCTCTATCAAGTCAGATAAAGGACGAGCAATACTGGCATATTTATATATAAATTTTCTGAAATATCCTGTTAAACCCAAAAAGCTTTGTATATTTTTTACACATTTCGGTTCTGGGAAATCGAGAGCTGCAGTTACTTTATCTCTTGAAGGATAAACTTGATTGTCTTGTATAATATGACCAAGAAATTCAATACGCGAATTTAAAAACTGACTTCTATTGAAATTTATATCAAGACCGTATTCCCGCGCTGTTTGCAAAACAATCTTTAGTTTCTCCAAAGCTTCATATTCGTCTTTTGCTAATATTATTATATCATCTATATATATTAATACAGTTCCTTTGTATTGTAGATACAGATTTGCTGGAAATATGATGGCGAGTTATAAAATCCGAATGGCATCTTTTTGAATTGGAATTGTCCCCTATACGTTGCCAATGCAGTAAATCTTCTGCTACCCTTTTCCACATTCACATGAAAAAATCCGTTTGTCAAATCCAATGTACTAAATATCGTAGAATCACGTAGGTGATCTATTTGTTCCTCTAATATTGGTATCGGATATCTATCTTTGACTACAACATTATTAATACCTCGGTAGTCTATACACACTCGAGGTGATCCATTTTTTTTAAATTAAAACCACTTGGCTCGAAAATTCAGATGAACAACATTCTACTATATCGCTTTCCAACCATTTTTCAATCTGATTATCAACTATCTCTCTTTCTGGTGAAGGTAATCGTCTAGGATTCCTATTATTCGGTGTTTCATCCTTAAGTAAAATTTTCATTTCCATGTTCAAATCTTTAATTTTTTTTGGTTCATATTCTCTGATTAACATTTCAACTTCTTTTTGTATTTCTGTATTTTTGATATGACTCAAATCAAATTCAAACTGCTTATCAACGATTTCTATGTTCATTATGTGAATATCATTTTTTATTTTCTTTATATTAATTTTATCTTTCAAAATTACTAGTTCAACTTTTTCTAAAAAGGTATTTCCAAGAATCATTTCATAATTCATTACGTCTGGATCAACTACATACATATTTATCTCGTATTTTTCATCATCAACGTCTACTTTTGCATATATGTATACTAGCAATTTCTGGAATCTGTTTTCCTCCAAATCCTTCCATAGTGAAACATGATTTGTTGATATTCTTAGGCTTAGTGCGGTCAATTACGTTTTTACAAATAGTGTTTACTGAACTTCCAGTATCTATCAAAGCTTTAACTGGAAAATTATTAATTTTGACTTCTTTACACATTTTCTCTAAGGACGGTAATGTAAATGAACTTATAGCAGTGATTTTTTCATTATATTGATTTCTTGTGTTTTATTTACATTCATTTGCTTTGTGTCCAAATTTATTACACCTAAAGCATTTAACGCCTTTCTCTTTTGATCGACAATTTTCAGCTTAATGACCTCTAATTCCACAGTTGTAACATCTTGAACTTCTCGAAGCTTCAGTATCTGTTCTTCGATTTAAAACTCTGCTTGGAGAGGATGGTATTCTATCAGCTTTATTAAATCCACGTTCTCCACGAAAAACTTTATAGCAATATAATTTCTCTTTAAATTCTTTTAAATTTCTTGCTCCATATAATATAATTTTGTTGTTCGGACTATCTTGTATACCCTCGATAACGTATTGTATAAGCGACTTCTCATCCACGTCTTCTCTACTAGCTAACTCTTTCATGTTTAAATAATATTCAATTACATCCTCATCATTTTTCATTTTACGTCTTATCAATGCTTTATGAAGATCTGCATTACTAACTTTTTGCGCAAACTCATCTATTAACGCTTCCCTAAGTTTCGACCAGGAAGTTATATACCAGAGTATCAATACCTAATATTCTATAAATTTTTCCCAAATCTTGAATTGTAAAATTATCTTTGATGTTGTACGAATTGGAATTTTTATTGTAATCAAAACCTGCAAATTTTCTGAGATTTGTTCTATTTTTCTTTCCCTCATCTGACTGGAAAATCAACTTATGCAGCATTAAGGATGACTTTGTAGGCATTGATCTTAATGCGGCAGCTATTGCTGGAATATCTTGAAGCAGCATGGAATCGGCCATATTTGATTAATTTTTTTTTTTAAATTATACCTTAATCTTATCCCTATTTATTAATTTATGTCTAAATACAATATTTTATTTATGTATGTTTGATGTTTTTTTTTTTTTTTTTTTTAAATTTAGATCAAATACAAATCAAACACATTTTAATTTCATTTCTAAATTATATCTACAGGGTGGCGCAAAAGTTTCTCCCCACTAAATTTTTCGAATTAAATAAAAGAAACAGTTTTTTTTTTAAATATAAGTTTATTTTTTTAAAGTATACTAAAACATAAATAAAATAAAGTATTATAATTGGTATGCAGTCCTTTATTTTCTGCACGCTGCAATATTCTTTTTTTGAAACTTTCGCACAAATTCTTCAACTTTTCTTCCGTAATTGCATCCCATTATTTTTGAACACACCGAATTAACTGCTCTATATTTTTAGGTACAGGGTGTCTTAAGACACTGTCTTTTAGTAAAGGCCACACAATTTCTATAGGGTTAAGATCTGGCGAGTTTTTTGGCCAGTCTTCCCATACATTTGAAAGGTGCTCCATACATTCGAAAAGTGCTCATAAATCGATTCTATGGTCCTCAGGAAGTGTAAGCTCTTGCACCATCTTGAATTATTATTGCGTTTTCTTTATTTGGAAATTGATTTGCATTTATTAGGTACTCTGCAAATACAGATGCAATATTTTCTCTGCAGTATTTCCCATTTTTTACAGTTTTCGTAATCTGGAGACAATTTCAATTTCTTTGTAAAAGTCCGAGTTTCAACTCCCTGTTTATTTTCAGCCATCTTTCTGATTTTTTTTTTTGCACTTGGCGACAGCACTGATGAAAGGCCATTTCTTGGTTAATCTACCACGTCTCCTCTTAGCTTGTTAGACCACTTTCTCACTGTCTTCTTTTCACCATCTACTTGTTTGGCTATTTCGCTGATGCTTATACCTACATCAAAAAAAATCTGGATTTTCATATTTATTTCAGTCCTTTCTGATGCCATCTTTACAATAAATATAAAAAAAGAATTTTGGAAAAATTATAAAAAAAGTTGATGATACCTTAATTTATCAATACTGAAAAATACACTTTTTTATTATGAGGATTACGAAAACTTACCTTTCTTATTTGTTAAATTTTTTTTATTTATCACTAATTCTGTATAAATATTGTTTTGGGATTTTATGTCCGGATGTCACACAACACAAAAAAACCTAATAATCTGCAAAATTTTGTTCTAATTGTTTTACACACGTGTGGGGACATCATTAAATGTTATTTTTAGCACTTTTTTAGGTAATGTAATACTTTTCAGTTATGTAAAACTCTTTTCTTTGATGACCAATTCAAAAACGATTTATTTTGGTTCTATTTCCTCTATTTATTCCAATTTTTGTAGATCCGACATTATTGGTACTTATAATATAAAATTACGAAGGATTACAATTAGTGTTATCTTTAAGGCAGTGGGGAGAAACTTTTGCGCCACCCTGTATTTACACTTTTGAATTTGCTGAAAAACAATCAAAGATTAAAAAATTTCCCTTTTTTTTTTTTTAAGGTTAAGCTGAAATGATACTTATTACCCCATAGGTATACAGATTTCAGTCGTGTTTTCCACCTCTTAGCTGAACAACTGATACTCTGTTTCCGATGTTTCTCTTCCGTTTGCTGAGTTAATAATGAACTTCGTACTGCTTTATCTTCTTTGTTTTTACCAAGATCAATGTCTTCGCACACTATCTTATCTTCTTTGCTTTTCTTTTTTCTTTTAAATTACACTTTTAGTTTTATTTTTTATGCATATACTTTTTTACTTTTTATGCACCACTTTTTTGTAAAATAAATTTACCACTTTAAATATTTTTAAAATAAATACTACTTTATACTTTTGCCTTTCAGGACGAGCCCCCAAATTTATAGAAAATGTGCTTGCTTCTTCTTTTTTAATTATTAAAAAAAACGTCTTAACACTTGCTCGGTTGACTCACAGTAACGCATAAGTTTGGATTATCTAGTTTCAATAGCGTTTTCACGCCTCCTTTGTCACCCATCATTACAGATGCGTTATCGGCAGCAAATCCAATTATATTGCGTAGTTTAAGATTTTCAAATAATTTCACTATTGAACAATAAATGGATTTAGCATCTGACTTTTCCATTTCTACCAAACTTAAAAATTTGTCCTTTACTCTACCGTAAGTGTGGTCAAAAAATCGAAATACAAGCGCTAGAGACTTTGATGTGCTTAAATCCGTACTTTCATCTATAATAATTAATGAAAATGGCTGATGTCGTAGTATATCAGATACTTGTTCCAATCCTTCCTCTAAAATTATGGAGTTAACAGTGTTTGTTGCTTTGGTTTTGCCGCACTTAATACCTTTTATTATATGTGAATCAGTGGCAACAGATTTTATTAATGTAATGAGAGGTTCTATTAGTATAAATGGTAAATTATGCTGAATTATGAACATTATAATTCTAAGTTCAGCAATTTTTGAGTTTCGTATATTTTTATTGAATTGTTTTGTTTTTTCTGTTTCAGAAATTTGTGGCTGGTTTTTTAATTCTATTAATTTTCTTTTATGAATATCCGATTTTTTGTGCCGTTTTATATGCACTACATTGTTTGGCAGAATTAGCAAATCTTGCAAAACGGCTTATTAGTTTTTTCTACAATAAAGT
Organism: Bombylius major; assembly: GCA_932526495.1. Lineage (NCBI taxonomy): Eukaryota > Metazoa > Arthropoda > Insecta > Diptera > Bombyliidae > Bombylius > Bombylius major. Next base: position 29,441,788 of record OW052046.1, on the reverse strand, counting down.
CGAATTGCTTTGTCCATTTTGGACAAAACATTTGCACGTACTTAATTTTACTGGACACTTCACTTTTCTCCTTATTTTCGTTTTCTTTTGTGTTGCTATTTTCTTTAAATTCATCATTACTTCTGCTGCCACTATTACAAGTACTAGCATCAGCAACAGCAATATTTCTGATTAGCTTCTTAATTATATATCTAGAACAAATTTTTTAGAATTATTGTTGGCATTTACCCAACCGTATCTTTAAACTGAAAATTACTTTACTTACTTATCCATTTTATTAAAAAATCCTTTTGAAACACTTTTTAAAATTTTTCTGTTATTCTGTTTATTAAAAAATCCTTTTGAAACACTTTTTAAAATTTTTCTGTTATTCTGTTTATTAAAAAATCCTTTTGAAACACTTTTTAAAACTTTTCTTTTATAATTATGAAACACAAATCTAGAACAATAAAATTGGTCAATAAATACTCAATTGTCAAATGCAAAAATGTAATAGAATATAGAATAAATGTGTAGAATACAGCACAGTGTAAGCATATAGTAGATTAGTAATGAAAAAAAATTATTATTGTGAATTTCTTTTATTTGTTGATTAATTAAGATTTTAGTGTTTACATTATTTGTTTCTATTACTTCATATGGACCTTTATATGGTGGTTCCATTTTCTTTGTATTCCCTAGTTTTAGCCATACTTTATCTCCTATACTTATATTTAAAGGATTTATATTTTTATCTACAATATTTTTATGTTTTTTCTTAGCAATGTCTAACAGAGAATTAGCAATTTTATGTGCTTGATGTAGCCGAAATTTTAGTTCTAGCGCATAATTTTCGATATCGTAAATTGGAAAGGGTTTATTGTTTTCAATTTGTGCTGGTAAACTTGCAATTCTACCGAAAACTAATTCAAAAGGTGATATACCTGTATCAGAGTGTGGTGTGATATTATAACAAAATGTAAAATACGGAATCCAGTCGTCCCAATTATCATTTTTAGCAAATGATAATAAATATTCATTTAGTACTCTGTGGTTGCGTTCTATTGCACCTAATGTTTCATGATGGAACGGAGTAGAAGTGTTATGTTGTATTTTTAAAATATCACATACGTTTTTCATTATTTCGTTGACAAATTCTGTACCCATATCTGTTTTTAATACTTTGAATGCACCATATTTAAGAATAAATTTTTCAACTAAAGTTTTCGCTATTGTATTGGCTTCCTTGTTTTGTATAGGAATCGCCTCTACATATTTAGTAAGTTGACATTGTATTGTTAAAATGTACCTATATTGTTTAGATTGCATCAAAGGACCTACTGTGTCAATTTCGACTATTTGGCAGCTTGTATCAGGTGTTTGCGTTAAGGTTAGTTTTTCTTTTGTATTTCTTATCTGTTTATTTTTTGCACATTTTTCGCAGTTGTTGACGTATCTCTTTACCATTTTATTTAGATTTTTCCATATGTATCGTTGTTTTATTTTATTTATTGTTCTTTTCACGCCTGAATGTCCTCCTAAATGTGGAGTATCGTGGAATTCCTTTATTATCTTTATTTGCTCATTTTCATTATTTATATTTATTGGAGGTTTATATATAATCATACGTATTTCATTTTGCCCTTTATTTTTCATACCATGTTGCAACATTTTATATATTTCTTTAAATTCATTAATATTTATATCTTCAAATATTTCGTCGTTGTTTGCTATAGCTAATTCATATATTTTATTATTATTCATAATGAGTGACAGTTTCTGCAGAATAACCCCAAGGTTCAATTGCGCATTATCACTGTACTCTACCAAAACCTCCTTTTTATTAATATTTATTTTGGGCATATTCTTTAAATAATTTTTCTTTATTTCGCGCGCGCATTTATTTATATTAATCTTTTTAAATTTTATTTTTCTGATGTTTCTTACATCTGATATTGAAGAACATTCCCAAATGCTGAGATGGCCTGTCTCAACTGGTAGTGTTTCTTTAATATCTGTTACTGCAGTGTTTTTTAAATTTTTATTCATATTACGCGTTTATACATTTATCTCATTCGTCGTTGGTATCATTTCTTTGAGCATGTCGGAATCCAATTTAATTCTTGATAAGGCGTCTGCATTTGTATTTAACATACCTTTTTTATATATAATTTCAAAGTCATAATCCATTAGTTCTATTCTGATTCGAGTCATTTTTGACGAAGGATTTTTATGTGTAAACAAACTTACTAGAGGGCGATGATCAGTTACTACTATAAATTTTCGACCATATAAATAAGGTCTGAAATGTTTAATTGTCCAATATATTCCTAATAACTCTTTTTCTATTATTGGCTTGTTCAGCTCATGTTTGTCAAGTGTTCTGCTTGCATAGGAAATTGGTAAATCTTTTCCAATTTCTCCTTGAGAAAGTATTGCACCCAGTGCGAAATTTGATGCGTCGGTAGTTAAAATGAATGGTTTTTCATAATTTGGATATTGTAAAATTGGCGGATTTAAAAGTTTATCTTTGAGATTTGTAAAAGCTTCTTGACATTCTTGTGACCAAATAAAAGGTGTATTTTTACGACAAAGTGAATTTAATGGCTTTGCAATGGCTGCAAAATTTGGTATAAATCGTCTATAGTAGTTACAGAATGCAACAAATCTCTTTGTTTCATCTGCATTTTGTGGTGTTGGGTAATTTTGTACGGTTTCGTATTTCTTTGGATCAGTTTTTATACCTTCACTCGTTATGAGATGTCCTAAATATATAACTTCACTTTGTAAAAAATTACACTTTTGTGGATTTAGTTTAAGATTGTATTTTCTCAATCTTTGAAAGACTTTTATTAAATTGTTGTTGTGATGTTGTAGGCTACAGCCGAAAATAATTATGTCATCGACATATAAAAATGCTTCTGCACCTAAACCTGCTAAAGCTATTGATAGCATTCTCTGAAAGCTATTTGTGGAGATTTTTAGACCAAACGGTAATCTTTTAAAATGAAAATGACCTTCGTTTGTCAAAAACGCAGTTAGGGGTCTTGAATTTTTATCAAGTTCAATCTGATGGAATGAGCTTGTTAAATCGAGCGTAGAGAAATATTTTGCTCTGCCAAGATTGTCCAGTATGTCGTCTAATCTTGTAAGCGGAAATTTGTCATCGATAATCTTTTTGTTTAGTTGTCTGAAGTCAACTACCAGTCTCCATTTTTTGTCTTCTTCAGTGCTCTTTTTAGGCACAATTAAAAGTGGTGAGTTATAAGGACTTACTGAGGGTTCAATAACATCATCCTCTAATAATTTTTCGATTTGTTTATTTATTTCTGACACTTGTGTTTGTGGTAATCTATAATTTTTAATATATACTGGATTATGATCTGACACACTTATTTTTTGTTTATAAAAATTATTCGCAGTTAAACGATCACCTTCTAAATAAAATATGTCGGTAAATTCTTTGCAGATTTTTAATAATGAATTTCTTGTATTTGTGTCTAAGTTCTTAATATTTAATTTATCTTTTAAACGATTAAATCTATCTTCAGATGATTTGATTGTATTTTCATTTTTATAAATTACATAGAAGTTGTTTAGTGGCTGAATATTTAAGGTGGGTAATTTGAAATTTACTTCTTTTTCTGAAGTATTTAAAATTTTAATGTGTACTACACCCTTTGCAGGTATTATGGAATTTGCGATAAAAACACCATCTTGAACTTCTTGGTTCAAAACAATGCTATCTTCTTCTGCTTGACAATTGATGGCTTGTATGATTTGAGTACGTGCAGGAATATTTATGTAATCGTGTTCAGGAATTCTTGTCATTATAGGTAGTACAATGTCTGTTTCATTAGTACAGATTGTGATTATGAAAGTTTCATAATCAATTTTGCATTTGTATTTAACAAGGAAATCTCTGCCTATAATACCGTCAGTGTTTATAGGGAATCTATCATCTACGACATGAAATTTTTGTGACAGAGTTTCATTTTCTATTAATAAATTGGCTTTAATAGTTCCCAATGAGAATATTTCATTATCTGTTACTCCTGTTATCTTACAGCACTCATCATTTAGTTCTAGATTTGGATGTATTACACCTTTTTTTATTACTGAGATATCAGCTCCACTATCAATTAAAAGAATATATGGTTTATTTGCTATATCCGTTTTAATTGTTACGTAATTTGTAATTTGCTTTATATTTAATCTGAAGATATTGCGAAGTTTACGTCCCTCGATTGATGTTGATCGGGGACGCTCTGTGCGTTTCCCGAATTTAGTATGTTGATTCTTTGGTTTTTATTTTGATGTCGCGTATTTTGTTGTTTTCTATTATTATTATTGTTATTACTATTATTGTTGTTATAGTTATTGTTATTATTATATTTATTATTATTGTTATAATTATTATTATTATAATTATTACCATTGCGCGTGTTATAATTGCTATTATTTCTATATGCATTAACATTATTATTTCTATTATTATTAAGGGTATTCCTACTTCTATTTTGATAATTATTGTTATATCTTCTATTAAAATTTTGTTTTGAGTAGTTTCTGCTCATACTATTATATCTGATGTGAAAGATGCTTTTGTTTTTATCTTCATCTGAATCGACTTCAATGGCAAGTTTTATTGCTTCATTTAGTGTTTTAGGTTGAGATGCGAAAATAGTTGTTTTTATCGGTTCTTTCAGTCCTGATTTAAATGCATTTAATGCTAGTTGATCGTTTAGTTTTGTTATTATGGGCTTACTATCTTCACCTTGTTCAGATATTTGTACATTGTTTAATTCTGAAATTAGTTTTTCAATTTGTTGTGAGAATTTTTGTACCGAATTGTTACCTTGAATAGTTTTCGATAGTTCATTTTGTATCTTTAATGAGCTTTTCTTTGATTTGTACAACTTTTGGAATAATTCTTTGAAAGTTTTAATATCTTCAGGTGCTTGTTCGTTTGCTATTTTATTTTTAACTTGTTCTGATAATCGTGTTCTTAGCACAAATTTTATTAATTTTCCTATTTCAGTAGAATCTTTTAGTGTTTCAGATATTAGTTCAATTAAATTAACAAAGTTTTCAAGTGTTTTTGGGTCACCGTTAAATTCCGGGACTATTTTAATCGCTGTTGCTATATCAAAGTTAGACATTGTTTTGTTTTGACCTAAGTTGTTAATATTAGTAATATTTTGCCTATCTTCTTCTTCTTCACTCTCAATGGTTTCATAAATTTCAGTTTTCAATCCTATGATATTCTGTATTTCTTTATATATACTACTGTATTTATTTATATAAGTAGTGTATTCAGAATTTTTAGATAATTTTTGGTAAATTTCATTGAATTGTTTTTTCGATTTCTCAATTAATAATTTTTTAGATAATAAGTATTCTGAGGAGAATTTTCTATTAGGATTTTTCTTAAAGATGGCCAAAACTTTTTCCAATTCAGATATTAAATGTTGAAGATTTTCTAGTGTCATTTAAAATAATTTGGTATATATACATATATATATATTTTTTTTTTCAAAGTAGTTTATTCATTATTTAGTTATCTATATAAAATTTATTTCTATTACTATTATTATTATTACTATTATTCTTACATATAATCTTTAATTTTAAATTTTATACTGGTGTATTTTTTATTATTTCTTTTTTTATTAATTTGGATAGAATTTTTCTTATATATTTAATTATTATCATGCAAATCAAAAATGTAATTATACTAATTAAAATGTATTTTATTAAACTATCATTTGTCTCTTGTTGATTGTTGCTGTTGTTGTTGTTGTTGGCAGCATTCACTATGATTTCTTCTTCTTTAGATTTTTGATTTCCCATTGATTTCTGCTTTTTCTCTTCTTCTTAGATGTTGAATTATCTGTAAAAATGCTGTTTTTTCTTTTTTTGTTGTTGCAAGATTTGCAAGTCTGTACAAATCTGCTATTTGTCTCCTATATCTGACTTTGAGACCTCCGCGCTGTTTTTTCTGTTAGATTGGTTGAACTGTAGGTGTTTCAGTAAGTTTGTATTTCTTTCTATATTCTTCAATCGATATCGGTTTTGGGCCTGCTTTAGGTTGTTGTATTTCTGATTTTATGTTTTTCTTTTTGTGGCTTATTTCGAGATGCGTGAATATTGCTTCTCTTTCAACTGCCTTAAAGATGCACCATGAAATTGGGCACTTTATGAGGTTTGATGTCTGCAGGTGTGTTGTTGATTGTTCTTTTTTGTCGTTTTCTGGAATTACTTCTGTTGCTTTCTTCTCGTGGTTCAAATTAATATGTATGATTACTTCCTCTTTCTCAGTTGATCTAAATGTGCAGTTAGTGGCTGGACACTTCACTGAGTTCGTATTATGCAGGGTATTATCAGAAGATACCACGTTATGTGTGGGCAGGCTCGCCATGTAATGTTGGTGGATACCAATGTAATTGTTGGGAATCGCTGGTTGATGAAATAATATTAAACTTGAAAAAATGGTCTTTGAGCGGCAAGTATATCTGCCTATGTTTGCTCTTGTGATGGCTAAAAAGCCGAACTGTAAAAATGGCAATAAATGCCGACTAGTTTCCGGAGTGGAAAATGAATAAAAAGACTCAGGTTTGGAGTTCAAATCAAGAGTGAAAATTTTATTGAAAATATCCGTGCTTATATACTAAATTTGTTACATATAAAATCAAAAAAATACATAATTCTTAGAATTCAAAAATTAGTATTTCTCACACTAAAAATTAAAATTACAAATATTTGGGTATCAATTAACAATATTCTATAGACATATATTAGGTTACAAAAATGTTGGATGGACAGTAATGCACTTGAAATAATTTACAATTAAATACAATTATGCATAATATCATAATCTCAAATTACCTCAATAAATTAAATTATTTATTATTCTTAAAAGAATATAATTTATTAATTTAAAAGAATTTATTGAGTTTACAATTTCACATTTACTTGAAGGTCAAAGTACGTGTCATATTTCTACTTCATAATATGAAGCAATGCAATTAAACAAATTGCATGCAGTTACATATTTTGTCACAACATGAGGTTGCTTATCACATATGCGTTATTCTTTAATATGTTTAACAGGCACGTGTGGCTTCTATTACTAGAATATGATTTAGTATTATAGTGAATTGCATATTATGCATTATAATATTACCGAACGATATTTATGTGTAATTTTGTGTTTTTTGTATTCATATGCATCACAATACACATAGCTACGGCAATCCTGAAATTAAATCATACAGGATACAGGAATGTGAAATTCGTACAGAAACTGCTTTTTTAAAAAAAATTTTCTCAACAAAAAAAGTTGAAATAATTTCTGTACAATTTGAAACACCCCGTTAGCATATTTTAAATTTAAAAAGTACTTTTGTTAGGGTTGACAGAAATATGATTTTTAGAATTTCCTACAAACAATTATATGTAAAATTATCACAAACTCATCGGGTACTGCCTCCATAAGCACAATACTGGCCCTTATTCTGAGATGCGAATCACTTGCGTATCGAAGTGAATGTAGTGATCACTTCGATTCAAAAATGGTATTCTGAGATTCACGTGATACGATGATCTCATCGTATCTACGAAGTGATATAATTATGAACTACAAACGGTAACATTTCCATTTGACGTTTAAAAAATTTGAACGATAACGTTTTAGAAAGAATAGTTTTTGTTGTGTATTTTAATTTAATAATAAATATAAAATATAATTTATAATAAGTTCAATTTTGAAAATGATAAGTGTTGATTTTTGGTTCGATAGTAGTAGTGACAATGAATATGATAGTAATAATTTCACAGAGTTGGCTAGAAAACGTGAAAATTTAAGAGACGCTTCAAATCCACTGGAACTACCCAATAGCACGTAGGTTTAAACTCAATTTTTTCTGATTGAAAATGTAATATATAAAAGTCTCCTACAGGTTTATAAAATATTTTCGTGTTTCAAAAAAAATTTTTCAATTTCTTTTGGAAAAATTTGAACAAAAAACAAAGCAACCAGTTGGATCTAGTTCAGTTTCTTTAATTATAAAACTTACAACATCATCAATGAGGTTTTTTGCAGAAGGTGGATACCAGAAGGGAGTCGGCAATGATTTTCTTTCTGGCTTAGCACAACCAACTGCGTCGAAAGTTATTGCAGAAGTTTTAGATTTCTTTGAATTTGAAATTTGTGCTCTGTACATTAAATTTCCAACTTCAGATGCAGACGAAAATATAATCAAGCATAGCTTTTATGAAAAGACAAGATTTCCGGGAATCATAGGATGCGTTGATGGAACCCACGTTAAAATTATTCGTCCATCAAATGAAGAAAGGCATCTTTTTCTCAATAGGAAAGGCTTTCATAGTTTGAATGTTATGCTTGTAAGTATTTTCTTTGTTATTGTAAAATATTATTTAAGATCTATTCTGAATTTGTAAGCAATTTTAGATCACAATTTCTGTGATCTGTGACTATATTCATAAATAGGTTTATTTGTTATAATTATCAATTTTTACTACACAAAAATTTTTAAGGTTTGTGACTGCAATATGGTAATTACATACGTAGATGCAACTAGTCCTGGAGCAAATCATGATTCATTTATTTGGGAAGGAAGTGCTCTGGATGAACATCTACTAACAAACTATCGGAATAATGAAACCATTACATGGGTTTTAGGTAATATATGATTTGACCATTAAATTTCTTTAAACAATCATACACTAAGATAAGTGTTTTTTTCTAAACAATTTGCTTTTAATTTTAGGTGACGCAGGGTATCCTCTTAAACCCTATTTAATTAAACCATTTAGAAATACCATATCAAGAAGTAGAGAGGCAAAGTTCAACGAAATACATGCGAAAGCCCGAAATGTTATTGAACGAACAATTGGTGTTTTAAAAAATTCCTTTTGATGTATTTTGGGAGCACGCCAATTACATTATGACAAAAATAAGGCGAAACAAGTTAAAAATTCGTGTTGTGCCCTACACAATTTAAGAATTAAATTTAATGTCCATCTTGACAAACCTCCAATTGCTGATGTAAATCAAATGGAAAATAATGACATTTTAGACATAGAAGAGAGACCAAATCAAGCTGGAGTTAGAATAAGGAAGGAAATAATGAACTCTATTGTTTAATTTTTTATTTTAAATTTGTATTTACTTGTACTTAATAAAAAAAAAAAAAAAAAAAAAATTAATTCAGTTCTTTCACTTAAACCTAGATCAACGATTCTTTAAACTTACATCTACAAAAACAAAAACAAAATAAAAAATAATTCAGTTCTTTCACTTAAACCTAGATCAACGATTTTTTAAACTTACATCTACAAAAACAAAAACAAAATAAAAAATAATTCAGTTCTTTCACTTAAACCTAGATCAACGATTCTTTAAACTTACATCTACAAAAACAAAAACAAAATAAAAAATAATTCAGTTCTTTCACTTAAACCTAGATCAACGATTCTTTAAACTTACATCTACAAAAACAAAAACAAAATAAAAAATAATTCAGTTCTTTCACTTAAACCTAGATCAACGATTTTTTAAACTTACATCTACAAAAACAAAAACAAAATAAAAAATAATTCAGTTCTTTCACTTAAACCTAGATCAACGATTCTTTAAACTTACATCTACAAAAACAAAAACAAAATAAAAAGTAGGTTTTTACTGAAAACTAAAAATATACACTTTTAATCAGCACTTCTTAGCTGTAGTTCTAGCTTTCTTTTTTCTTAATTTAATACTTTAAATTTAACTTGAAGTTCATTGTTTTTTCTATTTTCTTTAGCTCGTTTTAATTCTAATTTTTTTTCTTCAACTTCCCGTAAAAACTGTAATTTATTTTCCTCTAAATAGTATCTTTTTCTTTGGTATCTTGAAATTTCTTCAAGGTATACTAAATGTTCTTCTAAATTCTCAAGCTGCTGTTTTAAAAGTTCATCTCTATTTGTTTTGCCCAGAACATTGGATCTTCGTCGTTTTCTTGACGGACCAGCAGGAGTTTAAATGCTGTTGGTTACATTTTGAAGTATTGGAGTGCCAGTTGTTGTGGCATAACCAGTTTCTTGTATTTCACTTGGATTATTTAGGTTCTCTGATGATAATTTTTGTAGAATTTCTGCTGATGTGGCTGTTGAATTTTCCATTGCTGGAATTTCTGCTGATGCGGCTGTTGAATTTTCTATTCTTGTTGCATTTAAATTTAAACCAAATGTCTGACCAGTCGGGTTTACACAGCTTTCCATATTCAATATATTTATAACATCTTCGATTACTGAAAATTGGTGCATTTTGTATGACTCTCCTCCTGTCGATGTTAACTCTTTTTTGTTGAAGCTTAGTTTTTTTTTTATTTTTAATTTAAAATCACACCATATCTAAAAAAATAATTTTTTTTTTAAATATGTAAATACGATTATAACTACTATAATTTATTGAATTACCTTTTGCCACTCAGCTTCTGTTCTGGTTGGTGGACCATGGCTATTTAATTTAATAGTTATGTTTTTCCAAAGGCTATTATAATTCTCCTTGTGCATAAAGTTTTCGGCATATTTCATTCTTTTAGCAACATTTTGATTTTTCTTCATAAAATGAACTAGGATTTCGAATTGTTTTTTTGTTGTAATTTTTTTGCTGGAATACATATTTATGATGAAAAAGATTATTAAAAAAGTAATAAAAAACAATACAAAATTTTATTATTAATTATATTTTACATATACCTTTTGTTTAATTTCATTTTAAAATCTATCACCTACAATTTTTACGCGATGAAATTATCACAACAACACGACAAGTAACAGCTTCACTCGAATGTCAGAATACCAAAAAAAGTGACAGCTATCACTTTTTTCGATATTCATCACTTAATTCGCAAGTGGTAATACCAGACATGTGAACTCGCTTCGATAGGGAAGTGATTCGCATCTCAGAATAAGGACTACTGACTTTAATTGTTAAATAAAGTATAGTTTAAAATGAAACGCAGACCTCATACTGAATATTATCCAATTTATTTTCTGAAAAGATGAATTGATACAAATATTTTCTTCAATAAAAAGAAACAACAAAACAAAAACTAAAAAATTAAATTATAAAAAATAAACTTTTTTTTCGCAAAAATAAAATGCAAATCATGCGAATCGATTTGATAGAATTTTCAACGTTTCTTTATAGCTGAATTAAGGATTAACACAAAATATTGACGTGTTAACAATATGAGAAACGATAAAAGTGGAGAAATTCAAAAACATCAAATGATCGTCATTTGCATGCATTCACCCGTCACCGTACTAAACCATAAAGCTGAATACTTGCAATTGACGATCATTTGATGTGTTTGAAGTTCTCCAGTTTGATCATATCGAGTCGAGTTATGCAATACATTGACATAAAAAAAATCTATATAACTCAAATAACATAACAAAATAAACATAACGAAATAAACAAAACAAAATAAGCATAACAAAATATTTTCTTATTTGATTAACCTATTTCATTTTTTCTATATTCTGAAAAAGTACGTTTGGATTAAAATTTTCGCAAGTTTCATTTCTCGATTTTAAATACGTGGCCAAAGACATCTTTGCGTTTATTGTTTCATAGTTGTATTTATTTGTTTTTTTTTTTGGTTTTTATGTCATTTAAAATAGAAAAACATCTCTCAGCTGCAGCGCTGCTATGCGGAAGTGCCATTAACTGGAAAATAAACTAAAGCAAAACTGAAAACATTGGTGTATTTGTAACGTTTTTCATTGAAGCAACATTTTTCCAGTAACTGACTGCGTCATTTAAATCCATTTAATCCCATATTTCTAAATTTAATAATTTACGCATTTCGAAAAATAATTCTTCTTGATTATGTTCATATAATTTTTTGAATTTTGTTACTAATACTAGCAATAACTCAGGAAAAATATCTGAAAAATTTTTTGACTTTAAATATTCAGGATCAATTATTCTCAGCGCATTTAAAATAGGATATATCATTGGCAATTGTATTTTGTTCTTCTGACTTTAATTTTTGAAATTCAGCATAAGCTTCACAACCAAAATGAATTTTGTTTCGGTAACACCAATCAAATGTAATGGAGTCCTTTTAACATATATCTTGTTTATGCTAAGCGTTACTTCGCATTAACTCACTCCGTCTTGACTTAATACGGATGCATAAACAAAATTTCAAAACGCATTAAAGCTCTACGTCGTTTTGAGTTAATACACTATTAAATCCGCATTTAAAATTTCATTTCGTTTTTAAAATGTGCATAAACACTTACTTCGTTTTAAGTGAATTGTCATATTCGACATTTCAAAATAGTGTTGGTAACACACTGAAAATCAATATAAACTTTAGTGTTAGTAACGTCACTTTAAAATTTCAAATGACATTTGATGGGCGGTTATTTTTATTATCAAGTGTTTCTTTACAAATAAACAAGTATAAGTGTTCAAAGTGCGTGCGGCTTTAAATTAAGTACAATAAATTTATTTATAAAGTATTATATTAATTAATTTTTTTGCTCTCACCACCTGGTACAAATATTTATGTACTGGGCTTTTGTGTACACCAAAAACATCACCTACAACACGATATTCAGCACAACTTGCTAATTTATACAATGTAATAGCCACTTTTTTTTCTATAGAAACAGGTGTGGTAATGAAGTTTGGTGAAGGTTCCAAATGAGATTTTAATTTTTCACAGATCATGAAAAATGTATTTTTTTTCATTCGAAACATATCAAAAAACTCTACATCTGTACCAAATCCCAAAACAAAATTTTTCCAAAAATCTTCAGTTCTAGATTTCTTGCAAATTGATGTGAATCGTGGTACAGTAACATTAAAAAACTTTGTAGGTACATCTAACTGAGTAATAAAATTATACCGTAAAAGTTTTCTCTTTCTTATATAATTTTGATAAAGGCTTCGTCTTTCCGTGTAAAAATATTGCAAAAGCTTAATATTCTTCTTATTCTTATTTTTTTCAACAAAATTAACAATGGAACATTAAGGATAACTTGATATTGCTCCATCGCATCGCACGAATAATAAAAAATTTAACTGGATTTAAAAAATAACACAGTTAGTTCACTTGAATGACAGTGAATAAAAAAAATATATGTGGTAACACTGTATGAACAATAACACCAGAACAACAAATGACATTACTTAAAACGTCTTGAGTGGGAACGAAATGTTATACTATGCATAAACACCAATCAAAGTGTATTATCTCAAAACGATGTTTAAAACGTTTTAGCGTTAAAACGTTTTAACTGTTGTGCATAAACAAGATAATAGTCATCATCCAAGAAATTTGTCAATATGACTCTAAAATTAGCCAAAATATCTTTTAATATACAATGTATTTTTGGATTTTCAGATTGAAAATTTAGATTTAGTTTTGCCAATATTTCTAAAATGTATTTTTAAAAACAAATAGTAAGTTTTACAAACGTTACTATTAAGTGAAACGACAATATTTCCAGTTGATTCTATTTTATCCTTGAAGAAACAAGCAATGAAATAAAGTTTAAAGGATTCCCAATTTAATAGTAGATTCGGAAATTAGTGTACTCTTTGTTATGATAAATCTTTGGGACATAATTTAGAGGAAATATACGTATATCAGATTATTATTAAAAGAAAATTATAGTATTTTATAAGCTTACCTGTCCATTTTATAATAAACTAAACATCAGAATTTAATATAAAAATTTAGACAATAAAATGACGCCGCCAACAACGAATAATAACACTTAACACACTCACTTCAGTTCAGTTAACATAACAGGCGGCAGACCAGTAAGTATCAGTAATTTGAATAATTTTGACAACAGTGAAAAGAGAAGAGAATAAAATAAGAAAGACAGCGAATTATTGACAATTACAGGGTACGTTCAGAATTTCTCATGGGTTATAAAGTAATGTGACATTTTGAAGTCAAGGGTGAAACAAAAAATGCAGGGTAGTAACATTGTAACAAATAAAAGCCGATTGTAACAGAATGTTACAATCGTAACATTTGTGGCAACGCTGGTTGTCAGTGCCAATCCTATCTGAAAATGTACATACAGCAAAGAAAAGGAAGAGAAAACTGCATGAGAAAACTAAAGAATTTGTTGAGGAAATGGAAAAATTAAAAAAAAAAGAAATATGAATCAGCGATTGAAAATAATAAGGCTAAAACTGCAGTATATAATAAGAAATTAGAAATTTTAGCTGAAGTAAAGCAAACTATGAGTTCTCAATAAATTTTACACCATTAGGGGTACACTCAGAAAAATTTATAGTCAAAAATAACCATTTTTTAACAATTTTTCTAGTTCAAATCAAGAAAACTAGAAAAATTGTTAAATTCAATTGTTGGAACTTGTTGAAAGAAGGAAAAAATAGTAACTACGATTTTAATTAAGTTAATGAGAAAAATAGTCAATTCCAATCATAAAATAGTCAATTCAACCAGATAAATTGTCAGGTGACCATACAAATGTAATGTCAATTCCAATCATAAAATAGTCAATTCAACCAGATAAATTGTCAGGTGACCATACAAATGTAATGTCAATTCCAATCATAAAATAGTCAATTCAACCAGATAAATTGTCAGGTGACCATACAAATGTAATGTCGAATTTAATTATAAAAATAGTCAATTCAACAAAAGTATAGTTATTTTAAATGTATCTAATAGTTGATTTCAATTTTTGAAATAGTTAATAAAATAGTCATTATTATCAAATACAATCAAAAATTGATATAGAAATAATTTAAAAACATCAAAAATCGTCAAAATTTAGCGTATACTAAACCATGAAGCTGAATACTTGCAACTATATGACAATTTCCTCAAATAATTCTTGCCATTATAGAGATAATTCTTATCAACAATTTGGACTTTATAAATGAATGCAAATTAAGCCGTTGAAAACAAATTTTATACTAAATTATAAACAAAATGGTCAAATCATTTATAAACATATGTACATAAGCTATATTATATAAATAAACTAATTTATAATCATAAATGGAATTTTATTTATTATTTTTACTTCTTATATGCCTAAAAACATATGTATGACATCATAATATGTATATCTTTTATTAATATATATTTACATACATATTTATATATGTATTACTATATACACAAGTATTTCTAGCAAAATATGTATATGTATTCATCTATTCAAAATTCATAATATGCATTTACAATATAATTAAATATGTATATGATTTTTGTACAAAAAAATTCAAAGAATTCAACATTTTCATAAAAAAATTATTTAACTTAAAAATACTTTATTCTTATTACAAAATGTCCATCAGTAGTCATATGAGCATGTATAGGAGGATTTTTAAATCTTTTGTAATTTATTAAACACATAGAACTTAATTTTTCACCAATTTCATAGGCTTGTAGGTGCTCATTAAAATATTTTATTTCATATTCATAACAAATAAAATAAAAATTGAACTTATGATAAATTACACGATATATTTGAAAAATTCTTAAATCTGATTCACATATAGTGAGGAAATAATCTGTTTTATATGTAGTACCGTATATTTTAACTGCATTTCCTTGTAAAACAATATCATTTTCTGTAAAAGTCATATCTGATACTAAATTCAAGTTATAGTAAGATTCATTCCTCAGTAATACTTTTTTAAAACTAGAAAAATCATAATGTTCTTCAAAACCATTTTCCTGAAGTGATCGATAGGCGTTTATAAATTGGAATTTGATTCCTAGTGACCAACATAAATTTACTCTACTTGTAATATTATTACAGTACAATTTCAATGACCTGTGTTTTGCTTCAAAACGAAAACAACTCAAATATTTTATAGGTCCACTATTTTCAATAACAGTAGGGTAATGTGTGAGAAAATGATGTTTTGGCTTAAGTTTTTCATTAAAAAGTTTTACATACATTTCATTTACCTCGGAAATTGTGCTCTTAAGTAATGAGATTTTATCAATATTAAAACTTGATAACATGATCAAATCTATCATTTTCAACATTTTTGTAAAAAAATACCAAATTTCGTTATCAGAAGGTATTAAATCATCAATAAACATTGAAAAGTGGTGAACGAAATTCCACATTTCTCGTGCTGACATATTCAAGTGGTTAGATTTTAAGTTTTCTAATGATATTGTTGGAGGAATATACCCTGTTTCAGTCTCTCCAAAAGAAAATGATTTCATGCGAGCATGAAAGTATTTTAACATCTTTAATGAAATACAA
The DNA here is from genome assembly GCA_932526495.1 of Bombylius major. Taxonomy (NCBI): domain Eukaryota; kingdom Metazoa; phylum Arthropoda; class Insecta; order Diptera; family Bombyliidae; genus Bombylius; species Bombylius major. The sequence continues at coordinate 29,425,507 of OW052046.1, read as the reverse complement.
AATAATTTTACATAAATTATAGTGACATATTCCTTCAAAAATGTCGTGCATCAAATCTACTGCAAAATTTGACGTGACATGAAATTTATTTATGTTTATTTACAATTCCAGTCGCTTTTATGTCATTCTTCAATAAATCAGATTCGAAGTTATTTTTATTTCGAAGAAAATTACAGTGTTCAATGGTATCTTTTGCAAGATATTTTTTGTGTCTTCGACAGAAACGACAATAAAAGTTAGCATTGAAAGATGACGTGAAGCCCAGAACATTATTTAGTCCTAAATTATCACCCAGTATTAAACCTAATATAAAACAAACTGTAAAATAAGTACCATCAACATTAATTGAAATTCCATCCTGAGCTATGTCTTCAATTTCTTTAACTAGTGAATAAAAACACTGATCATTACCAAATTTATGACTATCTTGAGTTTTAAAAAGCATTGCAATAAATATGTTATTTAAAGTTGATAGAAATTCTTTGGGCAAGACTGGAATAGAATAATAAACAGCAGTTAATTTGTGAGTACCGTGGTGTGATCCCAATGGATTATTTGTTTCGAAGTCATCAATATATAAAAAGTATGGTATAACTATTCGGTTATCATATTTCGATGACTTTTCCTTCCACAATTTTCCATTAATGAAATTATGTATATTTTTCTCACTTTTAATTATTTCCATATTTTCTAAAGTTCGATTGAAAACATTAGGTAATTCAAAAAATTGTTTGAACTGAAACTTTATGGGCATTAAAACACCTTTTGCAGATTTAGACTCGAATAGAGGTTCACAGTGCTGAATATTTACATCAATTTCGTTATTTATTGTGAATTGTACTGGATTCTTAATTAAATTCATTTGCTCCAAAGTTTTCATAAATTTATATTCAGTGTTAAAATCTACAAAAGGTGTTTTAAGTAACTCAAGTAAGATTAACATATCTTTATTTTGGTCACTAGGAATATTTCTAAATATTTCATTTAATCTATCATGTATCATTGAAATTATGTATTGATTAATGTCATTCATAATTTCCGTGACAAATTTCCGTGGTAAATTATTATTACTATGTAACTCACAAAGAAACGTAAGAATAGAATTTTTAAATACATTTTGAAATTAGTTACTCGTAAGATTTTCATCGTGTTTGACGAATGATGTAACAGCTTCAGGTGGACTCGATTCATTTTCTACTTGATGAATATTTAAATTATTATGATCTGCATTTAACGGAAAATTATTTTGTACATTTAAATTATTACTCGATAAAAGCGGATGAAGTTTTTTCAAATGTTTTTTAAATGAATCTAAATTTGAAAATAACTGAGGACAATTATCTTGAGCACAAACAAATTTGCTATGTGGTGTTAGATTATGTAAATATTTAAAGTGGTATGTAAGCAAATCAATATTTGAATACTGATTCAAACATACAAAACAAGTATACATTATGTATTAAAAAAATTTATAAAAATAAGTAAGTACATAAATAAAAATACTATGAAAGATCACTAATAATACATGCCACAGAAGGTGAAATTTTTTTTTTGCAATTTGAAATTTTATAAAAATAGTTTTCGAATAAATTCCAAATTAATTCACTTTCTAAAGGATACTGTAAGTTTAAAACAGTGAATATTTTAAAACATACATCGACCGATTTGATAAAACTACTAATCTTATATAAAATATTTTCAAGTACCACAAAATATGATTTTAAACTGAAAATAGAATCACCTACGACTATAATATATGGTTGACATCCTAGGCCCATTTCTTTGTACATTTTTGAACGTTTTTCAGCCGCTGGCAAAACATCATTTTCTGTTGTCACATGTATTAAAAAACTTTCTTGTGAAGCTATAATACTTGGGCGCCAGTACTCTTTTTTAGAACCAAGCTTTTTAATTTGAATTCTGCGGCATGGTTGAATAATGCTGTGTAAAACTAAACATAACAGTGCATCTCGAGAGTCTATAAAAAATGTTCCAATTTTATTATTTTATTTTTATAATTTAAAATTCAACATATAGGTACCTTCTGGTGTATTCTCGTTTAGTTGTTCATATAGTTGCTTATTAGCATTATCCTTTATCTTTTGTTTTATTGAGGGAAATTTGAGAACGAAAGTAGCCCAGTTACTTAAAAGTCCCATTGACTTTTCCTCTCCAAAACAAAATAAGAAGTCCTTTGTTATCTAGAAATACATGTGTTCATAATGTATATTAATATTTTTTAAAATATGTATAGCTATAGTCCAAGAAAGTATTTATTAAAAATTGATTAAAAAAAATTTTTTTTCTTCTACGTACAAGTGTATATCCCAAAGCGTTTCGTAGTATAGGCCATTCAGAAATAATTGTCTCAGTTGTTAACTCTGTATTAGAAAGCAAATATTTTTTCCTGTAACCATAAAGAGAGTCCCATTTACTGACACAGTTTATCCAATCATCTTGATTATACTTCAGAAATAATTTATATGATTCTATTGTGATATCTATGGAAAAATAATAAGTTATAAATTGTAAATACAACTAATGTGTTGGTGATCAATAAATTTACCATCAATTTCTTCATTTTGACCTGTAGTATTAGTGTCTAATGTAGATGTGTTTTGAAATTTTATCTTTTTTGGTGATCTTGCAGGAAATATTCCTTTTTCTCTCATACGTTTTAATCTGTTATTGTACTTATCATAAAGTTTTCCACTTGCAGGCTTGTCATCCATACGTGGAGAAAAATAAATTGCCTAGTAAGAATTATTGTGAACATTAATATTTCATAACCATCCTCAGATTCGAAAATTAACCATGATAGCTACAATAATAACCAAAAGTAAGTATATCTATCTCTTATCTATAGATTATAGATGAGATATATATATACCTTTGGTTATTATAATATACTATAATAATTATAATATAATATATATTAAAACACAGCTTACTTTGTTTTCGTTGGGAAATAATTTGACAATTTCATCAGAGATTTCATTAATTTCTGTTATTTTAAGTGTATGTCCTTTTGTAAAATTTTTTTCTAAAATCAAGTTTAATAATTCTGATCTGGTACTGTCATTAAATTTTTTATTCACTTTATAATAATTTATAATCCGCTGTCCTCTGCTACTTTCAAGTAAATTTTGTAGTTGCTGAATATATAAAAAATCAATAAGTGAAAAATTTAGAAGAAATACGTCCTTTTTTCGAAATTACGATTTTTTTGCCCGATTGTACAGGACTAGTTGTAGAACAACTTGAGTTGTCTGAGTTTTTAAGCCACGTTGAAACCTTTGAGTTAGCAGATAAAGTCTCTAAATCGGCTATATTGGTGAAAGATTCGTCAAAACCCTTCAATAAGATACATATGTATATAGATCAAAATATTAAAATATAGTTTGGAATTTATATAAAATTTTTATCATTACTTGGGATTTCTTCCAACTTTCTAAATTTCCTCTTAGTTTTATAAAACTCCCGTAAGGTTGATCTTCAGTAATACGAATTATATCAACAGTTTTCATAAATTTTAGACAGTCATAATCGATTCCTAATTCTGTTACAAAAAAAACAACAAATTAGTCAAGTAAACAAAATTATAGCCATTGCGATTAAGTCCAAAAAACAAAAATTGGGAAATTTAATGTTTTTTAATACATTGGATTTTACAATTTTTGGTTTATTAGTTTGATCAGGAAAGTATATAAAGTATTTTTTCAAAGGATGTCCAAATAAAAACGTAAGTAGTATTATTATTATTTCACTAAAATTTACACTTATCAGAAAATATAAAAAAATGGGCTTAATCGCATTAGCTTCTGAGTGACTCATATATATAGTATGTATACCTATAAATTTAGGATATAAATTATGCAAATTCCATGATTTAAGAATGGTTTCTAAACGATTTTCAATATTTTCACTTGCCACAAGCACTGTATTTTCATATTGTTCTGAAGGCAACTCGAATGTGTTTATCAAATTTAAATCAAAACTATCTGATTGTACACAAAAATTTAAATCTATTTCACTGTTTTCTTTATTAACTTCTTCATTATTTGTTTTATTTGCATCCATTTTTTTTAGTAGGTAACTTTTCAGAACACTAAATATATACCATTTTTAATTTATTTTTAAAATCAAGTAGGTACAATGTAGATACAGTTATTTATTTAAGAAAAAACTTTATAGTTGTTTTGTTGCTGAAGTTATTGTTGTTGTAGATATTTATCCTTATCATTAAGTTTGCATTATACTTTCATAATAATATAATTTATTTTATCTACATAAGCTTAAACTTGTCCATTATTTAAAAATTATGAAGAAAAAAAACCTCAAATAAAATAAATCAAAATTATGTATGGTATGTATATGTAATAAAATAAAACACGAGACTTATTTTTGTTATAAAAATTTCATTTATCTTCACAACATAATCAAATCAATGGATCAGTCACTGCAAGCAAACACACATTTTACAGAGCCACAAGCACACTACAAAATGTTGATGATACTTTTTCAGTACCCCAAAAGTAGTATTTAAACTTCTTATTGTATCTTCTTGATGTTATCCTTCTTTTACTTTTTTTATTTCTTCAATATTTAATTAAATTTCTTATTAAATACTCACAGAACACTTTTATATTTACTTTTAATCTTATAATAGACCACAATACCGAAAACGAACTAAACTGTTTAAATTCATTTACTCAAAATGTGTATTATAACTCATGGTTCTTTGTAGTTATAGTTAAAACTGACTGTAAAATAGTGAAATATAGTCAAAATAACAAAAAGTTATTGTTATTTGGACTATATTTTACTATTTTACAGTCAGTTTTAACAATAACTTTTTGTTATTTTCACTATACTTTACTATTTTACAGTCAGTTTTAACAATAACTTTTTGTTATTTTGACTATACTTTACTATTTTATAGTCAGTTTTAACTAAAACTATAACTAAAGGTAACGGAAGTTTTTTTTTCAGTGTTTCCAGATTCGAAATTCTTGTTTGCTTATAAAGTTGAAATTTTTATCATTGAATAAATTTACTATGACATTACATTCCATTATTACTTAATAATAATAATATTTCATAAACTTATAACTCAAAATAATTCGAAATAAGGTTTCAAATGAAAAAAATATAGATTTAGAAATATATTTTTAACTGTTTTATATGTCTGCAAAGAAATTTATAATGTTTTTAAAGCCTTCATATGGTACCCCGAACCCCGTTGTATAAGAATAATGCATGACTTGATCACATTGAAACAAATGACGAAATTTTACAATATGTACATGTAAATTTGAAACTTACTATGTATTAATGAAATTAATATATAAAAATTTGTAAATAACTTTAACAAAATAAAATTCAGAAATCACACAGTTTAAACAAATTAATTATCATCATATTTTCATATCATCATATTTTCTTATCATCATATTTTCATATGGAGAATAAGCCTTAAAAGAGATTCCAGTATATTTTCAAATTAATAGAAATGCAATACATACATGGGGGGTATATACAATAGTTTTACCGGTACCTTATACAAATTTGAAACGGGTTCAACTATATTGTATTGTTAATTTTGACAACATTATAATTGTTTAAGCGAAGTTCACTAATCATGAAAATTGACTATTTTAACTATATTTTGACTATAAACTAACTATTTATAGTCATTTTAGCTTTTTTTCTAGTAAGTTACAATTTTTTCAATTTGACTAGAATAATAGTATGCTTTGACTATAAATATTTTTCTGAGTGTATACATACTATAAATTACATATTTTACAAAGATATTTTTTATGTTTAATGAAGTGCAATGAAATAATTTTTTTTTTAAATCAAGATACATATTTATAGTTATTTTTTTTATTATTATTATGTTTTAATTGAAGTTGATTTTTAGTTTACTTTTAAATACTTAATAATTAATAGTTAAATGAAAATGAAAAGACTGTTACAATGATTAATATATTTAAATAAAATGTAATATACTAGAAAAATTTATTTATCATCTCACTACGACGCGCAAAATTATTTTCACCCAATCACACATGGTTATCATCATCTTCATAATTTACTATTTCTATTTCATATGGAGATACTCCTTCTATCCTTTAGCATATTATGCAGAACGGCTGTTGCTACAATTATGATGACAGTGGTTTTTAATGTTCAGTCGTATTTCTAAAAGAAAACGTTTTGTTTATTATTTTAATTAACATATTATAAACTATAAAGTTTATTAAAATATTGACTTACTTGTGCCTAATGCAGGAAATCGTCTTTTCCAGACTCCGATTGTTTGCTCGACTAATATTCTAGTGCGTTTGAAAGCTCTATTAAATGATTCTTCTGCTGGTTTTTGTGGTTCCGATAAAGGTGCAATTAAATAACGAGTGCATGCATATCTAGAATCTCCCATAATGACACAATTTCCGAATTCGTTGGCTTCTAATCGAGCTCTAAATTTTGAATAATTGAATACCATTTGATAATGAGTTGACCCTGGCCACCTAGAACATAATAATTTCAAAGAATTTTTGGAGATTTGGAAATTTTTGTCAAAGAAAAAAATTTTATCACATCCTATTAACATTATTTAATTTTTTTTTCATATTTGTGATGTAATGTAATAGAGAAGTATATGCAAAATAGATATACAGGAAGGATAGTTTTTATTACGTGACATTAATATCGAAAAATCTCATATGAGCGTCACATACTACTTGCACATTAATTGAAAAATATCCTTTTCGATTGCGATATTGTTCAGCGCTGGTACCTCCCACATACTGAATAGGTATGTGCGTTAAATTAAAAAACAATCACATTAAAGCGATGAATATGTACTCCATCTATTATTCTTGTGACATGTGGAATTCTATGTAAAGAATAAAACATATATATTCACTTCAAATATTTAATTTATAAATCAAAATTACAACGATTTTCAATATATATTTATTTTACTCTACACTTTACAAATCAATTCACTTCACTTCAACGGCTAGTATGAAATATTCGAAAATTCAAATTTAAATCGAATATGACAGGCCATAAACTGGTCATAACTTGATTATGACGGTCATAAACTAGGATGGTGGATAGAGTTATGACTGTCAAAAAGTTATGACATGATAGTGAATATGGCTGTAAGTTTTACTGGTTCAGAATATTTTTCTTGGTACAATGAATACATCATTTGTATGCTCAAATGACTTTCTAAATATTTCCTAGAACTACCTGCGCGACAATAATGTGAGTTTATCGTAGGGAAACTTGAAATGTGTTCTTTTACTTCATTTATTTTATATTCTGAAGTTTTTGGTCTTCCATGATTGTTTTGTAACTTTGGAACTCCTAAGTCTTTATCTAACAATTCGTTGAAAAAATAATAGATTATTCTGTCAGTAATACCTAAGGTGTTAATAAAGTATTTTTTGCAAACTTGAATTGTCAAAGAATTTATTTTGAAAACATTTTTTCCGCTGTTAATCTGTATTTTCTTTATTATTTTTTCGCCGATGTATTACTTCAGTTTGCTTTACAAAGTTACTGTAAAAAACTTGTTTTTCAGCTGCACTTAAACTCCAAAAATGTATATACAATTTCATTTCTTTCAGTGTCACTGATAGTATTGGTGCATTGATAAAAACACGATGGTAGACATGGTGCTCCTATTTTTTTGGCAGCTCTAACTTTTCCTTTCCTATCAATGTATTCTTCTCCATTGTTTCGAAGACGTTTTTTGATGTTTTGTTTCCACATTTCAGGGTTTTTTCGACGTTTTCTAGTTAAAGTTGTCGGGAATTCTGTGTGCGCTAGAAAAAAATCAATTATAATATATGTATACAAATCAAAACCATACCACCAAATACTGCATTAAAAAATGTCAAAAGCTTTAAAGTGATCTTATTTTGTGAAATGAAAACTAATCTTTCACATACATAATTAGATGGCATTGAACGACTTAAATGCTGACAACTAACATTTGATGTATCAACAATATTCAGCTCTTCCGCTGCTTGCTCAGTCTCTATGAAATAAACAAAAAAATTATTAACAAAATATCATGTAATATTCAATTTTTTCTTTATTACCTGATGTGCTTAATATACCATCCATTCTCCTGAAATAAATAAAATTAAGTAAAAACAATGATAAAGTACAAAATAAAATATTGTTTTCTCCCATTTAATTTAATTAAATTACTTATACTCAGGGGCGGATGGGCAACATCTTAGCGGCCCGGGAAATAATATTTGTCGGCCCTTTTTTAATTTCCGGACATGGCTAAAATATAGGTAGAGGCCTTCACACGTGGCATGTTTTTAGACAATTTTATATTGTGTAATGCTAATAATACATCGATGTAATGGCGTGATTTTTGTAATTTCCAAATATTTTTTCAAAGCTGCTTCTTTTGCCCACAAACGAGTTTCTCCAATTACTTGTAATTTGTTTTTTTTTTACCTCTAAGGATGTGCTTTTCCAAATATATACAGTTACGTTCGAAAAAATAGCAGTGCCTATACTATTTTTATTTTTGGAAGTCAGTATTGTGCTTATGGAGGCAGTACCCGATGAGTTTTTTGCCTTGGTAATATTTAATTTAAAAGATTTCCGTCGATTGAAATTGAGATCTGATCACCCCACACACGAGACAGATTTATACAAACGACATGTAAAAGAGTATAGAAAAGTATGCCTATCTTGCCTGTACTGACTTCCAAAAATAAAAATAGTATAGTGAAAAATATTTACCTCGTGAAAATTTCATATAATTCAAAGCTGCACGTATTGAAATTCACATAATTTGAAAAATTACTACCTTACTGCAATATTTTATGTATGCATAGATGTCCTTTTTAATTACCTCCCATTCTATTTGAGTTAATGTAAGGACAGTGCATATTTTAGGTGTTCGAAAAAATAGCAGTATTAGAATAATTATATAAGAAATAGTCTTGAAATAATCTTTTGTATGTGTTTTATTTCTGAATCATGAAAAATCATTTTAAAAGTTTTTTTGATTTGTAGTGCTCGAAAAATGGGAAGATGTCCCCATTATTCTGAAGAAACAAGACATTTTAATAAAATAAAAATGCGTGAGAAAAAAAAATTATTAAGAAAATCAGGAAATCATTGGATGCTTTGCCAAAATAAACTTCAAATGCATTAAAGTGGAAAAAAGCAGCAGAAACAAGAAGTAGGAAGATAAAAACAACAAATAAACAAGAGCACTACATAATAAACATGGTGATGCAAAGCCCATTTGCAACATCTACAGAAATTATAAACATTTTAGACTTGCCTATTTTACCTTAAAGTGTAAGAAAACGTTTTAATAAAACCAAATTTGCCAGCCAGAAGACCTGCCAAAGTTCCATTGCTGAACTAAAGACATATTGAAAATCAATTAGAATTTGCAAGTGACACAAGTCCAATTGGTACAACATCTTGTGGTACGAAGAGACGAAAACTTTCGTAAAAATCCATCCGTACTTTCAGCCACCGGCCCTGCGGGCCTCTGAACAGCCGGCCCACCGGGAAATTTCCCGGTTCGTCATATGGCCCATCCGCCCCTGCTTATACTTACATATTATAATAATCCTCACTTGAATTAGGAACAGGCGATGAACCCTCCATCTTACCTGTTAGAAATATACTAACTAACTGATCAATTTAAAAGAAGTATATAAAAAAATCGTATTTCATAAAACAATTGTTTATTTTAAGCCTGATAAACAAATGTTTTGTGTGCATAGAAATTCTGCACATAAAATAACGGTTTTTTACACAGAGCCAAAAAGTCACTTAAAATAGAGAAATTCCGCTTAAAATTTTTTAAGACATTGTATGAGGTTCTCAGATTGAATCAAGCAGATATCCTATAGTTTTTAAGTGGATTATCAAGACGGAAATTGTTTTGATATGAAAAGAAACCACTTATATTCAAAAAAAAAAATCTTTTTGAAACAATAAGAAAATCTTTTTAAAACAATAAGAAATGTTTCCACCATTTAAAAAGGAATCTATTTGTTGCAAAAAGATTTCGGATGATTTTCTAGGTGATTTCCTCAAAAAAAAAGGTGAGGTTTCCAAGCAGAAATCATATTGATACAAAAAGGAAATCGCTTTAAAAGTAATTTTTGGATTGAAAAAACACTAAATAAGATTTTTATATTTAATATTCTTATTTTATTTCACAATAAAAACAAAAAATAAAAAAAAGTCTCTTTAATGGATAACGTTAGTGGAATATTAACTCTATTAGTAATACTTTGGGCATAAAGTTTATGAATACGATGTTGTGCTTCAAATCTAAAGCACCATAAACCATTTATTGAGCCTAGTTTCCTTATAACATTTGGATAATGTACAAGATTATGAAATTTATACTTCAGGTTTTCTTTAAACAATTTGTGATATAACTCATTATGACTCTTAGTAGTTACTTTAAGCTGCTCTAAAATGCTCTCTTCAAAAGCAAGCAATAACAATAAATCTTTTAAAGCTATCAAAATTGTTAAAAAATCGCAAATTTTGTCTTTTTTACTAACTAGATCTCCTATCATAAGAGTTGATAAGTGAATAAAAGTTTTCATTTGTCTGGAACTCATTTTAAAACTTGCATTTTCAATATGAGTTTTTTCAATAGGAGGACTAATGTTTTCTATTTCAGTATCACCATAAGAGAACATTTGCTTATATGAACATATAATAATAATCCTACTAATTTCCAAAAATCCATCCAAAATCATCCAAATGATGAAAAAAATTATTCAAAAAGTAATAAAAAACAATACAAAATTATATAATTAATTATATATACTACATAACTTTTGTTTAATTCCATTTTCAAATAGCTATCACCTATGGTATAATTTTTACGTGATGAAAGTATCACAAAAACATGAGAAGTAACAGCTTCACACGAATGTCAGAATACCAAAAAAAGTGACAACTATCACTTTTTCGATATTTATCACCTAATTCGCAAGTGGTAATACCACACTAGTAAAATCGCTTGCTATCACAAGTGATGCGCATCTCAGAATAAGGGTTAGTATTTGTTTTTGTTTGTAAGAAATGATAAAAACCAACCTTTTGAAATTGTAGATGATTCCAACATCTTCAACATCTCCTTCGAAGCTTTGTATTTAATTTCACTTTTAAATTGTGATATTATTTTCGGCACAAACTCCTCATATTTTGTAAAAAATAAATTTTGTTTTCCAGGATGTAGAAATTCAAATTCAATATCGATCTATATATGTAAAACAAAATTTTTTAATATAATATTATACATTATAAAATCTTCATGTACATATATATTTAAAAGTAAACTTAATATATTTAAGTTGTTCATACCAGGGATGAGATTTAGATTTTATGAATTTGTACTTTTTCAAATCTGAAATTGTACTTATGAGATTCAAATTGTACTAGAGCTATTTCTTCATATTGTGATTGTGAACACAGTTTTTTACATTATATCTTATGTGGATATGTTCTATATATCTCTTTTCAAAATGTATGAACATATAAAACAAAAGGTGATTTTTAATTTTTTACACTTTATTTATGTAAATTTTCATAGATACAAAAATCTTACATATTTATAAAAAACAAAATTGAATTTCAAAGTTATATAAAGTACTTGCTTGAACAAAGTTTTGTACTGAAGAAATATTTTCTGAAGATACTAAATTTTTTATGACGCTTTGTCCCTTTTTTCTACAAATACTCAAATTTTGAATTATTTTACTATCACTGATATTATTCTTTAGACATTTTGGTTAATGCATCAAAACCGAAAAAGGTAGGTTATGTTCGGCTACGAATAAAGCCAATGAAATTTCCAACTGTTTCGCAGCTTCTTTAATGGAACTTCTCTTTTCTATTTCATCATTGAAAGTATCAATTTTTGGCGCATTTTGAGCTTGTTGTAATAAATTTTTATGAGTTGCATTTTCTTCATGCCTTTTTAAATGAAAAGCGCCCCCAGATATATGGGTGTTACATATGTTACACATTTTACCTTGTCTTGAGTAATCGTCCTTTCGCAACAACGTAAATTTTTTCAACCAATTTTCTTGAAAATTTACATCATAATTTTTGTTCTTCACTCGCAGGTCCTTTTTTGCTCGATGATCCTGTTTTTGTTTTAGGCCAAAGTCTTAACGCTTTTCATGTTCCTGTTGTTTTTCTTCTTCTGCCTTTTCATTCTTATTTTCGTCGCTTCTTTTATTTAACCAGCTAGAATTTGTATATTATAGAATAAAACACACGATATAAATTTTCGAAATCATAAATACTTACCCTTCTAAACTCATTGTAATTATATTATAATCACTGCATAAAATAAAATAAAAAATAAATTGCACAATGCACATGTTTAATTTTGACACTTTGATTGGCAAACATTTACCACCAGAAAAAAAATTTTTGTAGGCAATGATGCCAATATGCAAAATTTAAATAAAAATTGAGAATCGATTATGAGTTTTACCAGCGTTACCACATTTATATAAATTTATCAAATTTGGCACTTTTATATAGGTAATAAAAAATGAAAACAACAAAGGCCCGAGTTTATCAAATTGTACTGGAATTAAAGCTAATGTACGGATGTATTTGATAGATCTTAAATGTACCGAATTCAGTACAATTGTATCGAAAATCCCATCCCTGGTTCATACCAACTCATATCCATTTGTGTCATTAAAGCGTGGCCATTCTTGAAGAAGAGATGTTAAGCAAACATCTGTTTCCTTCTGGAACTGATTAGTTTTTATTTTTTTAGTGTCGTCCCAATATTTACGAACCGTTCCCCAAGGTGAACAATTATTTTGCAGCCAACACTTTTTCTCGTAAAATGGCTCTAAAAAGTATTAAAGTTTATAGTATTAACAATTTTATTTAGTTAAATGGTTTGTTACCGTCAGAAAATTCACCATCATCCGATAATTGTGCATCTCCTTTATCTATAGCTTCCTGAAAATACTCCGTATTACACCATCGTGAGTGTAATTTTCCCGTCGAATTTTTTTCCCTGGATGGCTGCAGCCCAATGTTTCATATCCCTATATGACATTTTAGTTTTTCTCCAACAAATTTATCTACAATGCAATGTGTGAAGTCCTTTTGTCGTTTAGAATCTAAATGTTTATGCTTATTGAAAAATGCTGTAACTAATTGACCTCTTAGGTTACGCGCAGACAGAAAGCGGAGCTGAGCTAAACTGAACTGAACTTATTTGTTTCGATCAGCAGATTCAGTTGCTGATTGTAAAAAGTAAAGTGTACAGTGAGTGGAAGAATTAATTAGCTTCACTTCATTTCACTCATAGAATAAGCTCCGCTTTCTATGTGCGCAGTCGAATATGTTCTTGCTGAGCTGATCGGTACTTATAAGTTCAGTTCAGTTCAGCTCAGCTCCGCTTTCTATCTGCGCGTAACCTTAATGATGAATTAAGAACACATCACGTCCACGTGGTATGAATTTGTTTTCTACTGATGGTCCTGGAACAGGACTAAAGCTTCTTGATGTGGTGCTGTTTGTAGTCAAGTCGTTTGAAATTTTCTCCAGCCATTCTAAAGCTTTCCTTGTTATACATGTTACAATGAAAGTGTAAAATCCGTAAATTTTATACATTTATTAGTCAGTGTTTACATAAAAATTACACAAGTCTAAAGTAAATGTATGCACTTACGGGAATGCATAGTTTTACTGTAACATACAAAATATGTACCAAAGCAAAGACCGTATAATTACTATAAAGATGGTGCAAGTAAATTTGGGCATTTATCAACAAAAAATTCAAGTTTTACATTCAAGTCCGTTGTTACAATCACCTAATGTGTATAGAACTTGAATTTTTTGTTGATTACTAATTTACTTGTACCAACCTTATAGTAATTATACTTTCTTTGTATGTGCAGTACATAGCTACATATTTGTATATATGTAATATAAATATTAGAACAAATACGATAATGAAAATACGGCAGAAATTTTTGCACTGTTTACTATATTTAATAATAAATAATAAACGAATTTAACAAATAAACAGTATTTCACTGTACACTTTTTTTTATTTGTGATTGAATTCAATCACTGAAGAATGTCATATGATTTTTTACTTACCATATCTTTTCTCCATTGCATTGTTCAATACCTGCCGTAAATAATATTCGATCGCCAAAATATTCTGAACTGTCTATAGAATTGAAGAATTTTTCTATCTATTCTATCTCCATTTTTTCAATAACTTTTCTTGAGTTTACTGCATAAACTTTTAATAGGGAACAGACAGATTCAGACAGCCCCCACGACCGAAAGAGCCCTTGCGTTTCTATTATCTCTTGTTCATCCCATCTTAAGGCAGGTATGATTATATTTGAATTTGTATTATTCGTATTATTAATATTAAAAATATTTTGATTATTTTCGTCGAAAACAAATTCACTACTAATTAAATCACTTAGATCAATATCCATTATTACAATTAAGGATTCACTTTTGATTAATTTAACACTTTAAATACTTTAAACAGTTTAAACGCGATGACAAGATGAACGTACTAAACTGTTGAAGTACAAACAAAGAAATGATGGCTTTATCTACAAATATGGGGAAATACTCGTAAAAGCAAATTAATGGGAATTTCTTATTGGATATTTCTGTTAACTAGCATGCCTTATTAAATTTAAATTTTAATGTGATTTTCTATTTGGAACTTGCCGTCAATAAAATGATCACATTAAAATCGCAAAAAATTGGTATGACGTTTAACTGTACTGTAACTGTAATCTTCAGGAATCTTTCTTATAATTAGATAAGCACATTAAAATTATCCATAATTCTTCTTAAATTTCAAAAAGATTTTTTTTACAAAAGTATAGAGATTTTTTCATAAAGAAAATCACATAATTATAATTTCTCAAGATGAGTTCTTAGTAAAATCGGTTAATGTGCTGATCTTTTTAAAAATATGTGAAAATTTTCGCTCTGTGTACAATCAAAGTCATTGATTCACATAATACAACAATTTTTCACTGAAAAACTTATAAAAAAAAGCATATGCAACAATTGTTTTCTGAAACACACTTTATATGAAAAATTTGTTGTATGTGCAAATTTACGAAACAACAAAAGCAATACAAAAATTGTAAAATTCCAGCACATACAACAAAATGCAAATCAAATATCTTGGTCAAAAATGCTCGTATGATAAAATGGATGAAAGGATATGAAAGAGCGTATAAAATTTACTAAAGGTAGCCATTCACTTACAGTTTTTCGAATGATCTTAACTGCAGTTCAGTCGAATAATAACCATATACCTACAGTTAATATCGGACGATTTTGCCTGCAGTTCAAGAAAACTGTGTGTATGTAGTTAAAAGTGTAACGATATAGACTTCAATCAATTCGTTCGTCTATGAACTGCAGATTTCTAATCTAGATCACACACACACAGTTAAACGAAAGATTACAGACTGTAGATCTGAAAAACTATATACATTTTATACGATTTGGACGCCAGGCAGAATTTTTAAATCAATTTGATATTTTATACAGCAGTCCTATTTGAATTGTATTAAAATATTGTTTGTTCCAAATGGATAAAGACACAAATTTTATAAGTGATTTTATTGAAATATATAGGAAACATCCAGCTCTATGGAAAGTTAAAAGTGAATATTATTCAAATAGAAAATTGAAAATCGCAGGATATAAAGAACTTGATTTGTTGATAAAAATTCAAATATAGACAGTGTAAAAAAAAATAAACAATTTGAGACTGACTGACAAATTTTTGACTGCAGTTTCGAGCTGATCGCTAGCTTAAGAATACGTTTCAACTTAAAAACCGCAAATTTTCAAATACAACATTGGTTTTCTCGGGCGACGATATAGCAAAAATTCACATACATAGAGTAAAATAAAGCCAACGGCTCGTTACTGGTGGAGGGCTCGTTACTGGGTATTTTCCCTTATATTGTAAATTAAGAAAAATTAACAAAACGAATAATGAAGAGGAAGATAAAAATAATTAAATTCGTGCGCACACACGCTGATGAGCTAAAAGTTGGTTGATTGAATAATCGAGATGTGTGTATAAAAAGTAGAATGAATACTAAATAATCGAAAATTAGTGTTACCGAATACTGTGTAATAATTATATTACTTAATAGTAGTACCGTTTTAAATTTTAAATTAAATTTTATATATTATTTACATATTATGAATTAAAAAACAAAGTATCATTACATTTATTTGTATATTAATTATATTGTAAAAATGATAATTTATAAATTAAAAAATATGTATAATATTATACAGGGTGCTTTGTTATAGAGAATGCAAAAAACGTATTTGCAAATAAAACATAATTTACTGTACTTATACATTTACAAGTATACGAGTAAATGTGATATTATGGAACATGATTTTACAACAAATTAAGTTTTATTTGAAAAAATGTTTTTTACATATTATTATAAATTTATACATAAGTACACATACACATATTCTTTTCCAATAGAAATACATTTTGTAATAAATACTCACTCTATAGAAAAAGTTAATTTTTTTTTAAAAAATGCAGAATTTTTAAAATTTCTCATCAAATCCGACCACTCCGTTTCGTGAAACACCCTCTATACATGCATTTCTTATTATTATTATTTTTTTTTTCGGAACTTTTTTAAGCATAAAAATGTAAAGCTATAGTAATATCATTTTTGTATTTTAAAAATCCATTTGGAATTTACAATTTATTAATTTTCAAATAAACGATATATGCAGTTATGTATACATAAAATAATTTGATTTGTGAAAAATTAAATTAATTAAAAAATAAATAGTATGGTTTTTCTTTATTAGCAAACAAAGGTAAGGTCGGTAACACTTATCAAAAAGTTAACTTCAATTTTTACAATATTGCTTTAATCTTTATTTCACCACTTTAGTTTTAAATCATTAAAAGAATATTAAGCAGCAGCACACACTTTGGAAGAAAAAAAAATTTAATACAAATTACTTGAATGTTTTATATTTATATGTTTATGCTTATGAGATGATGATGATATAAGTGAAATTATCCCTTTTGCGTAGGGATAAAAAAAAATTTTATGTATTAAATTATTTAATGAAAACACCTTTTTTATGTTCACTTTTATAAAAATCAATTTTATTACACAAAAATATGTATTAAAACTTTTTACAATTATTTTTATTTCACAAAAATTATTTATTGTAGTTTTTTAGATTTGTTTTTTTGTTTCACAAAAACTATTTATTATAAAAAAAGCTAAATTTTAATCTATATATAAATTCTTCCTTTAGAACTTTAATTATAAAAATTACTTTAAAAGAACTTTCTAATGATTGAGTGATTTTTAATATTTTTGACTTCTTTTTGTGACGGACGGCTTCAGACTAACTTTTCTACTTTTCTTACCTTTTTTTTCATCAGTTTCGATTATTAATTTTCCCATTACCGAAATTGCTGATTCTATGTCTATTGCACCGGAAATTCATTTCATATTTTCTGTGCAATATGCATATGTTCGATCAACGTGAATTCATTAGAAATTGAACGAGGTGCTTATTTAACCGATTTCTGTGTGAAATGCTTATTTAATCGAATTTTGTATGAAAGGTATATTAGCTTGAATTTTGTTTGTTAAAAAGTTTATGTTGCAAAAAATTTTCATGGGAATGAGAAAATAATTTTTCCATTGACAAAAATTTATGTTGTAAAATAAAGAATAATGAAATTTATGAATGATTATTATTATTATATTGAAAAAGGTTATTTATTATTTTTATATGATATGTACTTGGTTGCTACCTATAACACCCCCATCGTTAGTCTGAGGCTCCGACGAAGTTGTTATTATGATTTTTCCTTTTTTCTTACATATTATATTTTTGATAATTAGAATTGAACTTATAATAATTATTAGAACAAAGAGGTTTATTAGAACATTGATAAAATGATTTTCATATTTTTGATTCAGAATGTTATCAATTAATTTTCTATTATTAAGTATATTTTTTATATGTATTTCTTCTAATTTAATTACATTAGTTGTTTTATTTTCTACAATTTTTGTGACATAATGTGGCAAAATAATTTTGTCTTTTATTCTTGTATACAAATTTTCAAATAATTCTTGATTTATTTTAATTTTATAATTTTCATATCTTATTAAATTATTCCCTACAATACTAATATTAAAATGATTACAATTTTGTGAGATATTTATTTTTGCAATATTTTTGGTGATAACAATTCCAGATGTGATTTCTTTTATTTCTTCTTTAAAGGATTCTTGCATTTTACAGTGAGCTTCTCTAAAATTTGTTATATTATAGATACATTCATCTTTTATTTTGATTAAATTTCTTTCCAAATTATCTTTTACATTAGTGCTAAAAATGTTGTTGTTTTGATCCAATAATATACTATATTCTTTGAGATATATGGATTTATTTTCTTTATTAGGTATTGGTTCAATTAAAACTCGTGAAAATGTTTCTTCAGTGTACTCGGGAATCAATATTACTATTATAATTTGTTGTAAATGAAATGCAACTGTAATTCTTATATCTTTGAAGTTTTCTAATGTTGGGATCAAGCTAAGTTCTTTTTCTGTAAGGATGTTTTTGGAAAGTATACCTAGTTTACTGGTTAATATGATTTGTTCGATATCGTCTATGTGGTTTGCAAATAAAGTTATGTCATAGTTAGGTTGGTAAACGTATTGCATATATTCGATTTCCTCTTCTAATTGTAATATTTTATTTTCGTTTTTTTTTGGTAAATCTATTTAGAAATTGTGATATAGTGTTTTGTTGGGTTTTAATTTGACTTGTTAGATTTTTAATTTGGTCCGCGATTTCATTGTTAATTAGAACTTGCTTGTTGTTTTCTCTTATTAATTCTTTATTATTTTGTGATAATGTTTCTATTTCACTTTTGATCTCTTCCTCATCGTTGTGGTCCATTGTGCCAGCTATGTACTTTGGGCCAGTACCTACTATGTTTATTAATCCTCTTGTTTGTCTTTTATGTGGTTTTATATTATATATTTTCCTTTCTAGTGTGTTAAAATTGTGCATGATTGTATTAAATATAGGTTGTATAAGGTGAGCTCTTTTTTCTATTGTTCTTATGTTTTCCCGAATGAGATTTTTAGCACTGTCATATTCTGTTGTGTTGATGATATGCATAATTTTTTGAAATTTTTCTATGATTTTTCTATCTTCAAGTTTAACGGTGATGTACCCGTTATTGTGATCCAGATTCTGTATTTCGATTATCTGGGAGGACGTCAGAGGGAGGATTAGCATTATTGCAAGAATTCCTGTTGTCATTTTGACCTGTAGTAAAATTATTTACTTTTTTAGATTTGCGTTTTCTTTTTCTTTTTAATTTAATTGTAGGGGAGTTATTATTTTGAAATCTTTTCTTTCTTTTTAAGTGTGACTTGTAGTATTTTAATCCTGTGTCTTTATCTATTATGTGGTCATTGTCTAAAGTTTCTACTTCTAATTTTTGAAATTTAGCGTGGTTTTTCCCTCCTTGGGTGTCTTTAATAAAAATTGGGCCTGATTCTACTTGTTCTTCTTCTCTATTCTGATTTAGTTTATTAATAACTCTTTCTTTTATTTTTAAAACCCTTTCCTTAATGTCGTCGTATTCATCTTCTTTAACTTTTCCATTATTAAAATCTATTGGTTTTTTGTTTGTTGTGGAGTGTATTGTGTTGTTATAAAAGCATATGATTTTTAGTATTTTCTCTTCTACCGTGTCTCCCGTGCAACCACGCTATATAGTTAGCTATAAAGAACTATAAAGATTTGCGTGAAGGTCTTTATAGAAAAAATCAAGTTGGTGTTGAAGATCGACATCGATTTTAATCACGAAATTCGACGTCAGCTATAAAAGATTTCGATAAAGATCTTTATCGAAATTTATAGACCATAAAAAATTTTGTTCTTTTTTTTTTTTTTTTTTTTTCTTGCTTTGTTTTATATTTATTTATATTATCTATATGAAAACAATTCAATTTGAAAAATTTACTCTTGAGATTCGAACTCACGGACCTTCGTGTGTAAAGCCATCCTCTTTGCACATTGCACCATTCATCACTGTACCGACTATAGAGCTTATTGTAAATATAAATTGTTCGTTTAAAGATCGATAAAGATTCTTGACGATTCTTTATAGATCTTTGAAATACTTTGAAAATCGATAACGATCAATATAGATTTTGTCTTTGAATCTCGTTATCGTCGATATCTGCGTAAATCGATATAGATTTTTTCGTGATTAATCGAGAGCAATGTTTATCTTTATTCTTCGTTAAGGATCGATATAGATCTATATCATAATGTTTTAATAATTCTCTTCTCTCTCTGCAATATAATTCTCTTGAGAGCAGGATATAGATATCTATAAAGATCTATAAAGAACGTGAAGCTTCTTTGTATGTCTTTGAAAATCGTGCAATATCTATAAACATCTATATAGTTGGACAAAGGTTCTTCACGACAGGTTGCACGGGCTATATCTCTGTTTTCGTCATGTCTTAAAAGCCTTAAATGTTCGTTTATTGTGTTGTGTAATCTTTCGATATCAGAATTTGATGTATGGTTGTTGTTAGATGTGTAATGTATCTCGATGTTTTCATTTCTTAAAAATTCTTGGAAAGGTAGTGCTTTAAGCCCTAATTCATTATCTGTAACGATTCTTTTTATATTTCCCACTGCAGACTATATTGTAGGATTGCCCTTTTGAATTCTACCCAGGTTCTAGAATTTATTTGTATGGCTTGCGCAAATTTGCTAAATTTGTCTATAAATGTTAAGAATAGTTTCTTTTCTAAAGTATAAAAGACATCTAAGTGGATAATTTCATTTGGTTTTGAAGGTGTTTCGGTTAATTGAAATTTATGTTTTACTGGTTTTCTCTCGTACTTCTCTATGTTGCAAATTTCGCAGTTATTTATAAACTGTGTAATTCGCGTATTTAGTGTAGGGTGAAAATATTTCAATTCTTTATGTACCTCTGTGATGCCACGATGGTTGTTTTTAAGGTGTTCTTGTTCTATTAATTTAGCTAGTCCGTAATGTCTTCCAAAAATCGATCGCATCTTATGAGTTTTAATTGACCGTTTGCAAAGTGGCTTTGAAATATTCTTTCTAAAGTTTCAAAGAATTTTGAGTCTTCTAGATAAATGGCATTAAGTAGTTTTGGGTTGGTATGAGATTTTAATAAGGTAACTGCTGTTTCGTCATCTAAATTTTTCAAATAAATTATTTTTCTAAATTTGTCGAAAATTTTCAATTGTTTTATTTTGAGTGAACCAGAGGTAGATTTAAGGATCATGATCTGATTTTTGAAAATATTTAATGGTGATTTGCTTTTTGGGATTTCAGTTTTATTTGATTTTTGGACTAAATTTATTTCGATGCGAGATAATGCATCTGCATTACCATTTTTTATACCTTTTTTATACTTTATTTCATAATCGTATTCAGATAATTTAAGCGGCCAACGTACTAGTTTTGAATTCGGTTCTTTTATGGAAAATAACCATTGTAGGGGTTTGTGGTCAGTTTCTATCAAAAATTTCCTGACAAATACGTAGGGGCGGAAATATTTTACTGCCCAAATTATTGCCAGTAATTCTTTTTCGATGGTACTATAATTCTGCTCATGGTCATTTAAAGTGCGACTAGCGTAACATATTGGATGATTTTCTTGTGACAATATTGCGCCTAGTGCGTACTGACTCGCATCTGTTGTAATGGTGAATATTTTGTTAAAATCAGGGTACTTAAGTATTGGTTCATTAATAAGAAGTCTTTTTAATGTTTCAAAGCTCTGAATGTATTCAGGATCGTTGATATTTACTTTTTGGTTTTTTTTTAAATATTTTGTTATTGGTTTAGCGATATTCGAATAGTCTTGAATAAATTTTCTATAATATCCTGTAAGGCCAAGGAATTGTTTAATTTGTTTGGGGGTTTTTGGGATAGGAAAGTTTTTAACGCATTCGATCTTTTTAGGGTTAGGCCTTATGCCTTCTAGTGTAACAATGTGCCCCAAAAATTCGGTTTCCCTTTTTAGGAATTCCGATTTGTCTAGTTGTACGATTAATTTTACTTCATTGAGCCTTTTAAAAATTTTAGTTAACGAATCTAAATGTTCTTCTAATGATGCTGAAAAAATAATTATGTCATCTAGATCTAAGTAGACAAGACAGATTTTATTTATATAATCTTTTAGGACATTATTCATGAGGCGTTGAAACGTAGCAGGTGCTGTTTTCAGGCCAAAAAGCATCCGTAGAAACTCATAATGCCCGTTTTCGACACTAAATGCTGTTTTGTGAATATCCTGTTCATCGATTTCTTTCTGGTGAAATCCCTTTGCGAGATCCAAGGTGGTAAAATACTGGCATCTTCCCAGTTTACCTAGTATATCATCAATATTTGGGATTGGATATTTATCGTCTATCGTTACTTCGTTTAATTTACGATAATCGATGACGATTCGCCATTTTGTCTTACCGCTAGCATCCATTTTTTTTGGAACGATCCAGACGGGTGCAGAATATGGTGAGTTGCTTGGGCGGATGATATTCTTTTCCAGCATGTCGTCTATTTGTCTCTCTATTTTCTGCTTGTGTATGTATGGGTATCTGTACGATTTGACGTGTATGGGGACATCGTTCGTTGTACGGATTCTGTGTTTGATAGCATTTGTAAAAGATAGATCTGAATTTTCGTCGTAAAATATATTTGAAAACCGTTTGATAACTTTTAGAAGTTCTGTTCTTTCTTCAACGTTTAGATGGTCTACCCGGATTTGTTCGAAAAGGGATTTATTTTCCTTCTCCTCTATTACGTTAAAATTTTGGCTATTAACTATTTGAGTCTGAAGAGGTTCGAAGCTAACAAATTTTTCATCATTATTTTTTATACTGATTTTCGTATTGATCGTGTAATTTTCTACGTTATATACACCTTCTTGAAGGATAGTTTGGTCATAAGAGGATTTCTGCTCCTTTATGTATGCTAATCCTTCTTTCTGGAGTACAGGAATTTTCATGTCATACGTTCCTTTTGTTTCAAACTTATAATATAGTTTTTCGTTTTTATTAAAAAAATGTAATTTTGCTTCGCTATTTGCCGTCACTAAAGTTTGTTTTTCGAAGTCAATTTTAGATTTTAAAGGAATTAGTATATTATTACCGATTAAACCGTCATAGTGTTCATGAAATGGAAATACGTACATTTCTATTTTTATTTTAGGGTCTCCTTATTCTTTGAACAAGGGAATTTTTGCTTTTTGTGTTATTTCGACCCCATTATTCAATGTTTTAAGAAAAATGCTTTTTTCGAGAGGTTCTAATAGTTTTGGACTACAAATTAATGTTGGGATTTATGATAAGAGTGGGTGGCTCCAGTGTCTATAATAAATTTTAAGGGTCTTGTATTACTATCTACTATGATATAGGGTAATTGTTGGTTGAGGCTGGTGAGAGAAAATTTTGTGGTGATTGTACTCTTTCAGTAATGTTGATGTCCATGTGCTCGGGTGGTGGTAATTGATTTTGACTACGTTGGGGAGTATTAAAATTGTTATTTTGATATGGGTTGTTTGAAGGGTTTCCGTATGAGTTGTTTCTGAAGGGATTATTGGGTATGTTCTGGGTTCTATATTGAGTAGATCCGTTCGTTGTTTGATTGTTGCGGTACGCGAACTGATTTTGTGGTCGTTGATTTGTAGTATTATTGTTGTTATTATTATTATTTCTATAATTGCGAAGTGGTGGTGTGTTTTAAGGGTTGTTGTGGGAGTTAGGGTTGTTATTACCGTTTTGGTAATTATTTGTATTTTCGAAATTACGGTTTCTAGAATTATTGTTTAAGTTGTTTGCATTATTCTTGTAGTTTCTGTTGGTATTATAACTAGGTGTCCTGTTTGTAGTGGGGTTATAATATGCATAGCCAGCTTCGTGTAATATGTCGATTGCCGCCTCCAAACTTGTGGGGTTTCTGCAATATAATATTGAGCGCATAGGCTCAGGGATTTTATTTTTAAATACAGTTAGAGCTGAACTTTTGTTATTGTTAATTGCATGGTTTGTCAATTCTAAATCGCCTTCTGAGGCAAGTTTTGTTTTTGTATTAAGTCTTCTTAATGCTATTTTAATTTCGTTGTAAAAATCTACGCAATTTGTTTTAAAGGTAGTCCCTCTTAATCGATCAAATAACTCTTCCAAACTAGCGCGTTCGCCGAAATTATTCACTAGGATTTCTTTAATTTCCGACCAGCATGTGATATGATTATTTATTTTTATAATTTCTCGAGCTTTGCCCTTCAATTTCGATTTTTTGGTTATAATGTTTAATAAATTTATTTTCACTTACAATTATCTCTTGTAATCGTATGTTTTATAAATTTTATTTTCACCTACAATCACTTCTATTGATTGTGCGTTTTGTAGATTCAAATAATATTTAGATATGTCATTAAGTGTTAGAACACAAGTGTTGGTGCACTTGACGTATCCTACCGACTGCGCCAGTGAAATTATCCCTTTTGCGTAGGGATAAAAAAAAATTTTATGTATTAAATTATTTAATGAAAACACCTTTTTTATGTTCACTTTTATAAAAATCAATTTTATTAAAACTTTTTACAATTATTTTTATTTCACAAAAATTATTTATTGTAATTTTTTAGATTTGTTTTTTTGTTTCACAAAAACTATTTATTATAAAAAAAGCTAAATTTTAATCTATATATAAATTCTTCCTTTAGAACTTTAATTATAAAAATTACTTTAAAAGAACTTTCTAATGATTGAGTGATTTTTAATATTTTTGACTTCTTTTTGTGACGGACGGCTTCAGACTAACTTTTCTACTTTTCTTACCTTTTTTTTCATCAGTTTCGATTATTAATTTTCCCATTACCGAAATTGCTGATTCTATGTCTATTGCACCGGAAATTCATTTCATATTTTCTGTGCAATATGCATATGTTCGATCAACGTGAATTCATTAGAAATTGAACGAGGTGCTTATTTAACCGATTTCTGTGTGAAATGCTTATTTAATCGAATTTTGTATGAAAGGTATATTAGCTTGAATTTTGTTTGTTAAAAAGTTTATGTTGCAAAAAATTTTCATGGGAATGAGAAAATAATTTTTCCATTGACAAAAATTTATGTTGTAAAATAAAGAATAATGAAATTTATGAATGATTATTATTATTATATTGAAAAAGGTTATTTATTATTTTTATATGATATGTACTTGGTTGCTACCTAAGTATAACAGATATACTTTTTAGTATAGGAAGTTTAAATTATAATATTACAAACCAAACAGAATTCATGAGCGTAACTGAATAATTATATTACGAAGCTGACTACTGATGACTCTGCGTAGCGCGTGAGAACACATTAAGCAGAGTTTTTTGTTTAGTGTTTTTAATTTATTAATTTATTTTGTTTTAATAGATTTTTTTAGCCCTGATAATTCCACACTAAAAATTCCGCTGTATTTTTTTTCTAATTTAACACTCCGATCTAGGTTAGCACGTTTTCGTCAAAAATCAGATTTCAAATTTGAATATCTCTGGACCTTTTGAATTTTAAAAATATTTTTTTATACATATTTAGAACCCTCCAAAGTAAAGGATATATCATAAACTTTTACATGTCCAATTTGAAAGAATCATGACAGTAAATTTTATCATCGTCAGTGTGCCTTCATAAATTGTACTAATGGAGGTTAAAATATGACTATACCTATATTTTTCTTTTCCTTGTGGCGTAAGAAATATCAAAATTTCATTGATTTTTTATATCATTTTTTTTAATTACAAATTTTACCTTTCTTTCTTCATTATCTAAATGTAAAAACCACGTAAATTGAGAAATAAAAATTCCCAGACATGCATTTAGGGAGATTTACTCATTTTTGTATACAGGGTGTTTCCGTTATCACAGCCTAAAAGGTTTGGCCGCTAAAAGAAGTTAAAGATTTTTGCGACTTTTTTTTGTAAAAAAAAGCTTTTTGTGTATAAATAATATGCATATCTAACAAAAAAAGGGAACTCTTTGTCCTTTTAATAGTCATTAGCATCATCTCTGCAGCCCCCTTACCATAGAATTTATTAGCGATCAAAGCCAAAAATGTTCAATTTTTTAACTAAGATTTTGGAAAAACCCAATGAATTCTCAAAAAAAACCCATTATTAACATACACTTTTTTTGCAATAAATAAAAAGTTCAACTTTTTCTCTACAAATTAGTTTCTCACGGTATGACTTTATCTGCTTTGGTTCAGAAGCTAGAGCCCGTAGAATGAAGTAATTTTTTCACCTTTTTATAATTATTTGCAAGAATGAAAAATTTATCAAAAAAAATTGATTTAATGATTGGAACTAACGTTTTTTCAATGATTACAACTAAAACATGTCATCTGCTAAGAAATTAATTCTGTCCAGTATAAAATAACCTAAAACTACAATAAATGTTCATATTGTCTTTCTTGTTGTTGTACACATTTCCTTACTCTTCGCCGAATGGCACGGGACAGATTTAAGTTATAATTCATGATGTGCGGACCAATTAGGTGGTTTCCTATGATGCCACACCAAACATTTACAGATAATCTTGTCTAAAACGAATGCTGCCGTAAAGCGTGAGAATGTTCTGTGTCCCATAAACGATAGCTGTGGAAATTAAACACGCCACTTCTCGTAAAAGTTGATTCATCCGTCCATAAAATATTTTATGGAAAATGTCGATAATCAACTCTGAAAGTAGGATCACAATCATTCAACTCCTGCACTGATGTCGCATGGTAAGGATATAAGCCATTGGATTGTAAAATTTTATGGATTTTCCATCTACTAATGTTTAGTCGCTAAAATAAGTTAATGAAACATTAAATGATTTTTAAAACATTTTTCAGTTTAAACAACAAATTTAAGTAAACCGAGACGAATGGATAACATTAAATTTGTTTAGATAAACATGCGAGAACCATTGCAAATGCTGATTTAGCAAATTAAATTTCGTAGCAATAGCGGCAGCATTTTTAGGAATTTGATTTCGTTGTTGCTTTTTTACTGTTGTTACGAGGTTGTATATCTCGTGTTATTCTTGAAGTTCGTGGTCCATAGCTGTTGAATTGACTGTGAAAGTGAAATTGTGATTATTGTAAAAAGAAAAAAACATAACATTTTCGATAAAAAATTTGAAACAATAACAAGCAGATACGAATGCAATAGAAACAACAAACACGAAACAAAAAAGTTTACGAATAAATAAATTTAACGAAACTTGTTTAAAATGAAATTTGTTTATTCAAATATGTTTCATAGTGGAAACGTAAGGTCAGCATGCCTTCGCGATAATGTTCTAGTTGTTTTAAGCCTTATGTGTGTCCCGATGAATGTTTGAAGACTTGCCGACGACCGAAAAAATATTTTTAATTTAGTAGTTTAACGGCTTATCATCACATCCAATTACTTCGAATATGGAAAAACCAAGAATTAATCGAGTTCTGGAACTAAAATTTGAAAAACCTCAAAAATGGAGTTATCGATTTGGCAAATGAAGCATCCAACTATAAGCATATTCAAAAAATTTATTGAAAAAGATACACATATGTATCTTAAGAGGCATGAAACTCAGCAAAACAATTGTGTTTCTCGTTATAACACAGATGGACTTGGCATTTTTGGCATATATTGCATTACCGAAATTTACAATCATTTTGGCATAATTATCGATTTTTTACCCATTTTGGAAGATGTCCTACATTATCCACGCGCACACAGTTTAGAGGAAAATCTTGGTGTCTAGCAGGTTTTTTTTCGTGAATTTTTCTTCATAGATCTTAAACTTGTAGGAGTTTCATCCCGGCTTGATGGCAGTATCATGGAGTGCCAATACTACTTGGAGTTCCACACCGTCTTGGAAGAAGGGCGTCCTCGTTTTTTTTGAATACTTTTACCTACTTTACATAAATGTTCAGCAATTGTTAATTCAAAGTCAAACAAAGGCATATATTCCTCCCTCTTGTGGCGCCCCAACAGTCATTCACAACACATGGGTCGATTATGTGTAAAAAAATTTTTTTGTACCATTTTTTAGACCTTAAATGAATCCTGTATAGACCAAACATGGAATCGAGCAAATCTACTCAACCCATGTGCTCATTGTAGACATCCACTGCTTGAGGAGCGGAGATTACGTTGTATATTTTGTCCTTTTTAAAAAATCGGCTTTTAGTTATTGTAGGCTTACTACCAACATAATCTCAAAGCATTTTGACCGATTTATTGTCAAACCATGAAACCAAACTCAGTTTCACTTTATCAATTGTAGCCAATTTTTCAACCATGTTGCCACGTCCAGGTTTTTTTAAATTCTTTTTCTGTTGGCATTTAAGAACACGATTCAATCTCACTGTACCTAAGGGTAATAAACCATTTTTGAATAGGTAAACTTGAAGATTTCGGCTATTGAACCAATTATAAAAAATATTTTATAATTCATGTTTCTTGGTATTCTTACGTGGTACGCTTACTCCTAGATCAGGTGCATCATCTGGGAAAGTATTACTTTGCTGTCCATCAAATAAATCAAAATCATAGCTGAATTGTATTGCTTTAATTGATATTTGCTTCTTGGGTACGATTTACTCGTTCACCGCCAAAAACTCCTCTTTTGGTATCAATAACAAACGTTCTCTTATTTTCCCTATTAAAGGTCTTAGTTGGAACAATTTGTCTTGTCCTGGTGTACCGAATGGTTTAAAATCGTTATTGTTGTTGAAATGCAAGAATCTTAATGCCTTATATGTAAAAAATAACAATTTAAGTTTAAGTGCTTACTTCTGCTAAGAGGACATTATTGTTCTTCCGTAACAATAATTATTTTAAAGCTATTTTGTGCTATTTACTTTTTGACGTACATAAAAAAATGCAACACTTGCAGAAACAATAATGCAATGACATATGAGGAGTGTTCGAACAAAAGGTGACATTTCCATCGTTGCTTTTTTTTCAGAAATCACTAAAATGTGATTAAAAGAATTAGCATTTTTTTTTTAAATATTACGTTTATGCAAAAATAAACATTGAAAAAGTTACCTAACAATTGCTGTTTTGCCCCTTTAGAAACCTTTATATTAATGGAGATAACTGAGTTTGAAATTTGGAAATGTCACCTTTTGTCAGAAACTTTTGGAAATGTTACTTTTTGATAATCATGAAATGGAAATGTCACCTTTTGAAAGAATTAAAATAAAAGCAATAAAATAAAAGTCATTTTTTTTTTTTTTTTATTTTAAATTAAAAAAATTAAAAAGTTAATATATACATACTTAACCTAACTTATTCTACCTTAAGTTTTAATTAAATATGTTGACCTAAATCATATTCAAGACAGTCACAATAGTCAACTTCTTCTACTCCCACCAAACGTGAATCTTGTGCAACATCACCATCTTCTAACAAAATTTTTTTATACCAGGATAAATCTTCCTTTTGTACCCATTCTTCTCCGAATAGTTTTTTTAACAAATTAATAACATCTTTTTTCTTATTAGAATTCAGTACACAACCTAATTCAATGGTAGACAAACTGAGGTTATTATAGCTTTGTCTTTTTTTTATCAGATCTCTAAATTTTTCCGTTTCTTTCTCAAATCTGAAATTTTCTAGCCCCTTTACACGGCACTGTAAACGATTTTTAACAATATGTTTTTTGATAATAATCCTCTTTAGATCCCGAATATGTTCAATTTTCTTGAACTTCTTGTCAAGTTCTTTCAAGTCATAAAGGCACCAGTCACGGCCTATAATTTTGACAATGCCAAACTTAGAATAATGCTTTATATATTCTTCCTTTAAGTAAATGTTTGGATGTTGCTTTAATTCCTTTTCTACACGCCCAAAAACTCTGTCAGCCGGCAAATAGCTATGTCCCCGAACAGGGAATGTGATTTGTATATTTTGTAAGTTATTTGGTGACTTTTTGATTAGCCAGTAGATTAGCGCATGGATGATGTGTGAATTTTTATTTTGGCCTCCGCAGCCGTCGCAGAATAACCTTATGTTATCTACATTTGGTAGAATATTAAGGGAGTCCAGATGGCATAAAAGTGCAGAACCAATTTCATTGGAACCTCTGCTAGCTTGATCTTCAGTCCATGTATAAAATGTGGGGGACTCTGCATTCATGTCTACTACCCCAAGTGTATGGTAACTAATTTGTCTCGAATAGTACGCATCTTGAATATTTGTACAGGGCAACGGGTGCACTTTTTGCAAATCAAAACATAAACTTATTGAATTTTCAGGCTTTTCTTGACATAGTGTAGTAAATGTTTTAGCCCTCAAGCGATGTATTCTCTTCTCTGTAATTAATTTTGTTTTTTCTTGGGGATCCTTTTCATTCTTGAGTTTATTATCTAAAAGTATACAGGTGTTGCAAACGTCTGTGGCTGGAGACTTAAAGCCAATATTAAAGGCAGTCAAAAAAATGTCACTGAAAAACTTACACTTCACTTTTAAGTCTTCGGACTCTACTGAGTTATTGTAAATTCTCCATAATTTTTTTAAATTCAAATCACATTGTAAATAGATACGTTTTGATTTCGCACGATTGTAGTGGCTTTCCGTGGCAGGCAATTTCTGAATGAATTGTTTAGCATTAGCTTTTTTCTGAGCATACTTTGCAGATTTTCTATCACCTCCTCTTCTTTCCTTAGGCACTCCCCCTTTGAGAATCGTCTGACCAATTGTATTTAGACGTTTTCTTTTCATACTCGTAACACTCATGAAAAATTTCTTACATACAACAACCATCTTCTTGTTGCATTTAAGAAAGTAGGTAGCACTGAACCTTCGTGGTTTTGATTTCACATTGCTAAGAGGAGTTCTATGTCTATCAGGATTGTATACAGAAATGAATCTTGTTAAAAATACGTCTTGTTGTTCTTTAGAGTTGTACTTGTAAATAAGCTGTCTATTTTTCACAATATCAGCCTGAGTAAACTCTGCACAGCGAAACTTACTTTTACTTTCGTGCCGGCATGGTCTTTCATAGTTTAAAGCCAGTGGATCCGTATCTGCATACCTGAAACAACAAGTTGTTTTTTTTAAATATTTACACTAATTCAAAACAACACAGAACAAATAAAGTTTTTGGTTTTTTTCCTTAAAAAAATAAATACACTTGGTTTTTTTGACTCACAAATTTCTATTTAATAAATTCACAACGCGTTCCCAGTTTTACATCATTATTTTAAACCTGAAGATGATGTAAAAATCGAAACGCGATGTGAATTTATTAAATAAAAATTTGTGAGTCAAGAAAACCAAGTGTATTTATTTTTTTAAGGAAAAAAACCAAAAACTTTATATAAAATATGGCTCATCAAGTGAACACAACATATTCCTTAATAAACACAGAACAAGGACAAAATTATTTCAGTAGAATAGTAGAACACTCACTTTGTCTGTCGAGCAGTTTCTTGCCTTCTTGGCTGCGATTTCTTTTTCCTTACTCCGTCATTCAAACACAAAACACTGTTATCATTCTCTGCCATTATGAAAAAATTTTAATTTGAGATTACAAAATATGAAAATAAAAGCACAAATTCTAATTTTTTTAAAATTAATTTTTTTCTTTATTTTTATTCACTTTATAATTTTCACGTCCAAATTCCTTCGCTTCTTAACAATCAATACCTTTCAAAAAGATAGTTCTGGATGAGTTTCTCTACTTATTGTCCTCGTTTTATTTTTACTTATTTTGGGTTTTTCCTTAATTATCCGACATGTTCTTTTAACAAAGGAACTTGTAGGATTCTTTACATGTTGAAACATGTTGCAAGAGGTATATTCGTTCGGATTTTCACTTAAGACAATAGTGTAGACATTATCCTTACAATTATTATTTTTGACACAAGTAACTGGGCCTTAGATAGATAGATGTGTAATGGGCTATAATTGCACTTCGACCAATAAGATCTTTTGTACAGGCCGTGCTTTTTATAGATTTAGGCTATTGATAAATCCTAAAACTCTATTAGAAAGTGCACACACCAGATTTCCTCAGATACTCTGATTCTCAAGCCGAAACTATTTTAGTTTTAAAACTAAAAAATGTTTATTAGTAAGGCCCACTACGTTTGACGATTTGAAGTAAGTCTGACCCATAGACATGGATTAGTGATTAATATTATATGTATATGGAAATGTCACTTTTTGTTATAACTACATCAAAATTTGTATAAAAGAGTGGAAATGTTACCTTTTGTTCGAACACCGTCATTTAGACTCCGTTTTTCTAGGGGAATTCTGAATATTTGATACGCCAAATTCAACTACAATGTGCAGTTCATAGATTTACGTACGATTCTGCAAAAAAAAGCAAAAATCCAAAAAGTGGAAATGTCACCTTTTGTTCGAACACTCCTCATATGATACCTAGCAGTATGAAATTACAATAAGGTATTTATTTACGTTCAACAAACTATGATAAAATTATGGAATTTAAATTTAGTAATAGAATCTTAATAATTAAATAATATAATTGTAGAATAAATTATTGTTGGCGTGAACATCCTGGGCCCCCTAAAGTCTCCAACTTCAAAACTGAAAGCATTTTGTGTTGTTTGAGCCTTTTTTGCTGGTTCTGTTTTAATACGAATTGTTTGTCGACGATTTATAAGTTGTGTAATAATTATGTACACCACTATAAGAATAATTATTCCCATAATGAAATAACTTATTATAAATTGATGTAGGTCATGGGGCTGCAATTGTTTGAGTTGTGTTTGATGAGTCTTCATATTTTTTATTTCGTTTCTCTTATTTCAAATTGTTGCTTATAATATTTGGATGAGGTAGTGTTTTGAATAAACTTCTGTTGATGAATTGACAATTGGTGCTAAAGTAATATTGAACATAGGCTGCACTGAATTTTCTCTGATTTCGGTTACAACATTTTCAAAGGTTTTAATAATTGCTTCTCTATCTGTTAAATAACAACCGCCTGGTATTGACACCACACCGTTGCTCTTTAATGTTTTATGAATGACTTCGTCATCACAAAAAATAGTGACTTCATGTTGATTGTCCATTGCAAATAGCCATTTGTTTGTAGTATGTAATTGGATCCCTACTATTTTTACTTCGCAATCTTGTGGTAATGTTTTTTCTGAAAATAGTTGAGCTTCACATCTTGATGGTTTGAATTGAATCGGCTGATGTTATTCACATTAATATTGGTTATTTTCAAAGACTGAGTTCTAAATTATTCATGACGTGAAATTGTTCCTTATAAAAATCTTTTAGATGAATTCTGATTTTGTTTTGATAGTGACCATTAAATTATTGTTGAAAGTTGGAAATGGTATGAGTCTGTTTTTATTTTTATTTTATTACAGGAAACACAACAGATAAACCTGATGGCTACTCCAAGGCATTTTAGGTAATAATAACTTCTTCCAGGACTACAAAAAGTCCTTTCCAGAATTTCGAAAAAGTCCTTTCCTGTACTACAATAAGCTCTTTTCAGGACTACAATAAGCTCTTTTCAGGACTACAATAACTCCTTATCAGGACTACAATAAGTCCTTTTCAAGACTAAAATTACCCCTAACCAGGACTAGAATAAGTCCTTTTCAAAAATTCAAAGTAATTAACACAGAGTGTCAAATAAAACATACCAAAAGGCAATTGAATAATTCTTCACAAGAACAAGTTTAACTGATTTTGAAAAAACTGCCTTAAATTATGATTTATAAATTATGAACGAATAAAAATAATGTAATAAAAAGCAAAAGCCAAGTTAGAGTGAACAAGATAAGCTTTCATTTAAGCTAAAAAAATTTAAAAAATAATAAGGTTTTTTTTCGAGATATTCGACCTTGAACATAAAAATGACGAATTTTTTTGACTTTGAGTTACAATAACTTTAAAACCAATTAACATAAAACTTTGTAAAAGACATTTTTTGAAAGGTCTGAAGGTTCTTTATAGAAATAATTTTCATTTACCTCTCCACATTGAGCGAACGCTGAAATATGTTGCAAAAAGTGGAACTGGTTACTCTTCGAAAAAAAATTTGTTTGACCTTGAATATCTCGGTAACCATTCAGAATAGACCCCTCCTCCCATACGAGTTTTTTCATTTCTCACCGAGATGTACATATACTTTCAAATAATTTACTTTTAATTTTAGATGACGCAGGATATCCTCTCAAACCTTATTTGATTACTCCCTTTAGAAATACTGTACCTGGAAGTAGAGAGGTGAAGTTCAATGAACTACATGCTAAAGCTCGAAATGTTGTTGAAAGGACAATTGGTGTTTTAAAAAACTCTTTTAGATGTATTTTGGGAGCACGACAATTATTACATTAAAGTAAAAATAAGGCGAGACAAATTATTATCAATTCGTGTTGTGTCATACACAATTTACGAATAAAATTTAATATACATCTTGACGAACTTCCAATTGTTGATGTAACTCAAACGGAAAATGATGATAATTTCAGTACAGAAGAAACAACAAATGAAGCTGAAAGAATACGAAATGAAATTATGAATTCAATTGTTTAACTTTGTATTTTAACACACCTAAATAAAAAAAAATATCAGTTCATTTGATCTTACACCTAATTTCCTTTTTTTTTTTTTTTTCAAAAGTCAACTTCAATAACTTTTTGTCTTAAACCTAAATAAAAAAAATATCAGTTCATTTTAAACTTACATCTAAACAATGAAAACAAAATATTACACATTTTAATCACATCTTAATTGTAATTTCTGTTTTTTATACTTTAAAGTTTACAATTTTATTTTCAACTCTTCTTCTTTTCTTTTTTCTTTGGTTATTAAGACTTCTAATTTCTTACTTTCAATTTCTTTCAAAAACTTAAATTTTTTTTCCTTTAAATGATAGGTTTTCCTTTCATATCTCTCTATTTCTTTTAAGCATGAGAGAATATCATTTGAATTTAATGTTTGCTGTTCTAGTAGTTATTTTTTCTGTATTCTGAATTTTCAGCATTTGCAGATCTCCTCCGTTTTCTTGAAGTAGGTGGTGCATCTGAGGCTTCTATATTATTTTTTGATACTATTAAATCCTCAGTCTCAGTGTCATTGTTTGTTGCTTTTGGGGAGCTATCTACAACAAATTCATTTGAATTTATCTCATCAACGTTAACGGCAACATCACATAGCTCATTATTTATTCCAAATGTTCTCCCGGATGGGTGTACCAACATTTGTAGATTTAATATATTTGCTACATCTTCCTCTATGAGGGAAAGATGATCTTATTATACGGACCTTCTCCCGTTGACGTAGCTTCTTTTTTGTTATGTTGTAATTTTTTTTAAATTTTCATTTTGTAGTCATTCCATATCTAGAAAAGTAAAATTTACAATAAATAATTTTATTTTTGTATGTAATAAAAAGAAGAGTTTTAAAATAATTTTGAAAAACTTTAATAAAGTACAACAATACCTATATGTACACTCCGTTTCAAAATATAGCCTCACCCTTACCATGTGTGTATATCTCATATAAGGAGTGAATTTTTTACAAATCTTTGTTCTAGGATTTTGAAGGACCTGTTGTGTTAAGAAAATTTTTGAAATTTAGTTTTTAGAAAATCCCACCATATAGAAGAAATGTACATCAAAAATGATTTTAAAAATTACCTTTTGCCATTCTATTTCTTTCCTAGTTGGAGGTCCATTACTGTTTAAAAGTTTTGTGATTTTTACCCATAGTTCATTATAATTTTGCTTGTCCATAAAATTCTCTACATATTTTTTCCCTTTTGCAACATTCTGGTGTTCTTCCATGAAATTTACCAGAATTTCGAACTGTTTCTTGTTCGTAATTTTTTTGCTATTGTGTAAAAAAAATAATTGGAAAATAAATTATTTGTTTTATACCAAATTCTATTAATTTCTACTCACCTTTTATTTTGTTTTCTTCGAACGCAAAAACTATCACTATTTATCGTAAAATGACAACTTCATACGAATGTCAGAATACCAACAAAAAGTGACAACTGTCACTTTTTCGATATTTATCACTTAATTCGCAAGTTTTAATTTTTTTTTTTAAAAATCTCAACCGACTCTACTAACTCGAGTAAACCCATAAAATAAAATTCACAGCACTTCCACAATACTCTATTCTACAAAATAATGCAAAAGTTTATAACGGAACTTAAAAATATCTAGAATTTGATAAAACAATGTTCAACTTTCAGGTGCCTTTATATTAATTTCGTTCACTGTATGTACATATATATATATATATATATATATATATATATATATATATATATATATATATATATATATATACTATATATGTACGTATACAATTTTTTTAACTATTATAATTTTTTTTTTTTTTCATTTTCTTACATTGATTACTTAACCTAACCTATCTGTAAACAACTTAAATATTATCTATAAACACTATTTAATATAAATATTTATTTATTTGTATATTTATTTATTTTATGTACACTCCGCGACACATGTGAAGACTTTCTTGTTTTTTTTTATGAAATGATTCTATTTGAAGGAGTGAACAAATTAAATAATCAGTTTTGGGAATTCCGCTATTACATAAAAATTTAAGAACATTTGTTCAAAAAAGGCCTATAAATAGAGCGACACTTGTATAGGGCCATGTAAGAATACTGAATAAAACTCTAAGATATTTCAACAATATTTCTTTATGAATAATGCGTATGCTTTCCATTTTTTTTTTTATGAATTCAAATATTCTATTTGGTAATAAATTATAAAGACCTGTTATAAAATCTTCAGGAATGGAATTCCATGCTAGTAAGATAGCCTCCGTGAGTTCAGAAACGTTGTCGTACTGTTGACTTGTCGAGTAAACACGTCGTGATAACCATCCCCAGACATTTTCTATTATATTTAAATCCAGAGACAGTGGCGGCCATTTCATTAAAACAATGTTTTGATCTCCAAACCAACGCTGAACAATTCTGGCAGTATGACATGGAGCGTTGTCTTGCTGAAAAATGAAATCTTCTTTTTGAAGGCGATTAAGAATCTTTTGTCTCTGGTATCTCACGATTTCTAGATACTTTATAGCAGTTATATGACCATCACAAATTTTTAAATCTACTGGCCCACGCGATGAAATGGTTCCCCATATCATGACAGAAGCACCTCCTTGTGGACGTCGTGACAAAATCACCTCTTCTTTGCGCAGGTCATGAAAATAATATTGAAATCCATCCGGACCGTCTAGATTAAACTTTTTTCATCGATAAATATCACCCGAAGCCAATCATCCTTCCAAACTCCATTCTTTTTTCAATATGCATTTTATTCAAACTCGGTTTTATTTTAATTTTGAGCCTTTTTATGAGAGGTGATTGCTTAATTATCCTTTGTACAGTCCGTACAGATGCGTTTGTGCTTACCGAATCTCTTATTTGTCTTGCAGTGGCTGTAGAGTTCGAAGCTTGCCTTAAAATCCTTCTTATCTCCGCTTCTGTGGTTGCTGTATTCGTTCTACCTTTCATGTTGTTCCCATAATTTTCCTTATTTTTCAGATAATTACCAATTACATGTTTACTACGACCGATTTCTGCCGCTATTTCTCTGTAGGATTTTTGCGCATTCTTCAATTGTTAAAATTTTTCCTCCAGGCATAATATAAATTTCAACTACGTAAAACTGAAAAAACTATTTAAAGTGGTACAAAATAATTGAAATTTCTAAAAAATACATAATCGCAACAAATTTCGACTTTATAACACTTCAAAACACCGAATTCAAATGATGTCCCTATACAAGTGT
Organism: Bombylius major; assembly: GCA_932526495.1. NCBI lineage: Eukaryota > Metazoa > Arthropoda > Insecta > Diptera > Bombyliidae > Bombylius > Bombylius major. Next base: position 29,387,539 of record OW052046.1, on the reverse strand, counting down.
CGCTCTATTTATAGGCCTTTTTTAAACAAATGTTCTTAAATTTTTATGTATGATAGGTAATAGCGGAATTCCCAAAACTGATTATTTAATTTGTTCACTCCTTCAAATAGAATCATTTCATAAAAAAAAACAAGAAAGTCTTCACCAGGTAAAATAGTAGAAAAGATTCAGTTGTCCCTATACATGTGTCACGGAGTGTATATTATTATTATCTTTTTTACATTTTATTACATTGAATAATTAACCTAACTTACCCTAGCTATAAATGACTTAAACACTATATCTATACATACTATTTTTATGTATGTTTATTTTTTTTTTTAAATTTTGATTTAATAAAATATCTTGTTTTACTAACAATTTCCTATTTTTCTTTATTTAAATTTTTTTTTTATGCTATATGAGCATATTAACATAATTCATACATTTTTATAATTTATTAAATAAATTTAATTCGTTCAATAATTTAAATACATTAGAATCTGGATTTTGATCAGGGTCCAGCAGCTTTAATCTATTTACATTACTCAATTCTAAAATCACCAACTTTGCCCTGACAGCCGCACAATCCTCCAACAATTCTAATGCATTGGTATGCATTGATTCATTACAACAAGGACATAACGATGTTGTTCTGCTACTCAAAGAAAACATGTGAGTTAACCTCCTGTGACCCGATTTTAATCTAACTAAAAGTATTTGTTCACGTCTATTTAACGATGAATTGAAGGTTGGTGCAACTAGCTGCTTGTTAATTTCATGATATTTTAAAATGGTTTTCGATTCGCTCTCCCGAAATCTATTAATCCTTCTGTCGTTTAAGGTTTTCAACCCTATCTTATATATGGCATGTGGACTTGGCATGGCGAAAACTGCCGATTCTTCAACGCAATTGATGGTTGATTTTGCTGTTTGATCTGCGAATTCGTTGCCTGCAATCCCAACATGGCCCGGTATCCAAAACAGTAAACTTTCGCACTCTATTAATAGACTTCTAACCATTTTAATTAAAAGCTCATAGTTGTAATTATTCTTCATCGCCTGAACAACTGATAAAGAATTTGAGAATACAATGAATTTCTTATTATTTTTCCCTTTTAACCCGGCAGCCAACCACACTGCCCCCAACTCAGCGTCAAATACATCAGAATTTTTCACAAGTTTTTTTAGCAAATACCTTAATCCACTAACCAGTTTTGTTCTTACCAACAACTGATAACCCAGTACCGCTATCAGTTTTACTGGCGTACGTCACTAGTATTGTTCTTATTGTACCTTGATATCTTGTCAATGACAAAAATCTTGTCTTTTTTATTAAAACCAATTTCATTTAAAGGAGGAGGTGGACTAGGATGTTCTTTGTCTAAAGTAATTTTTAATAAAGTTATGCGCAATTTTAAATAAAGGTAAACGGGAATCTCCTAATTGATTTGCTGCCAACCTCAACCTAAGCTTCATTATACGGTTCTCCACATTCCATAAGCCACACTCTGCAAGCAGAATAGGAATTGGTGTGGAACAGTAAGCTCCAGAAGCAACGCGTAATATTTTATTACAAGCAGTTTAAATTTTAGTCTTATAAATAAATGGACAATCCCCGATTAGAGTTAAACCATAACCGGAGATACCATTGATCGAAGTTTTTGCAATTGGAATGAGAGCTGATGGTAATGCTCCCATTTTACCAGCAGCCAGAATCTTAACCAGACCCAGCACTTTATTAAGCTTAGTAACCACGTGTTTTGATTGTTTAATCCATTTTAAATTTTTGGTAAAAATAATCCCTAGAATTTTTAATTTTTTCTCTGATTTTATTTGTATATTATTTATTATTATGTTTTTAGTATTGCATATACGCTTGCGACATAAGTACATGTAAAAATTCAGCTTTTTCAGTTGGAATTTTACCACAACTTTTTTTGGCCCAACCAATTGCTAACTCCGACGCTCTAACTAAATTTTTCATACCTTCACTATCGCAACCAAATGCACAAATTAATATATTGTCAGCATATGCGTATGGACTTAAATTTGAAAACTTTGATAAATCACTTAAAAAAGTATCCATATATGCTGTTAATAAAATAGTAGACAATGGCGAACCTTGAGGTACACCATTATCTAAATGGAATACTTTGGACATATAACCGTTGATTCTAACTATTATCCGTCTGTTAGACATTGTTGAGGATACAGAGGACCGTATAGAAAATAATTTCCAAAATGAATAAAACCACGTTATAAAATTTATTGCCAGTAACTATAATATCAATCCAAGAAAAATAAAACTCGACCTCACTCGATGAATGCTTTATCCAAAAAGAACGAATATTAGAAATTCAATTTTAAGCAAGATAAGAGGTAAGTTGGTATTAGTGTATATACTACAAATTACCGATAACGAGATCGAGTGAGACCGATTTACAATGTAAGTGATAAGCAAATGTAACATAAAGTGATAAACATCAATTTCAATAATTAAATCAATTGACTAATGTAGGCAATAGCAAAGTTAGTTGAGATAAGGAAGAATGAGATAAAGCAAGTTACGTTAAATTCAAATTAAATACAATCAAATAATAGTAAATGAGGCTAATACAATACAAATCACTACTGCATATTAAGTAATATATAATACAAAGTAGAGCGATGTGATAATTAGTGGTTATAGTTCCGAACATCCCGGCTCCTGCTGGAGAATCCAGGTAAACAAAAATTTGGTAATTTAACAATTTTTACAATTGGTCGTAAATATTCTCCATATTTAGTTTTAATTGTAAGCATTTCTTCAAACGTTAATATATGGTTGCCAGTTACGCGTTTTAAATGGCTCTTGACAGATTCAACTTCTGCCTCCCAAAGACCACCAAAATGGGGTGCGGTGAGGATTGAACAACCAATTTATACCATCCTCAGAGAGAAAATCTTGAACAATAGTGTTATGGGTTTGCGAGAGTAGGAGTTGATACTTACGCTGAGCTTCTTTAAAGTTTATACCATTGTCAGTATAGATATGTGTACATTTTCCTCGTCGTGCAAAGAACCGGCGGAGTGCAGCAATAAAGGCTTCACTTGTAAGATCTCTAACCAGTTCCAAATGAAGTGCTTTACTAGTGAAACAAACGAGAAGAGCGATGTAGCCCTTTGTAAATCTAGGATTTCTTCCTCGTGACAATCGAAGAGTAATTGGACCAGCATAGTCGCAACCAACATGAGTAAATGGTCGGCTGAATGTCACTCGGGGTTGAGGTAAATTGCTCATCATCTGAAAAGTGGTGTTCTGTTTCTGTCGAAAACAAGGTATACAATCGTGTACTATCTTCCTGATTGAGTTTCTGCCACCCAAAATCCAGTATTCTTGGCTTAAAATTGACTCAAGTGATGACACTCCAATATGTAAATATTTTATATGAAAATGTTTAATAATAAGTTTACTAACAACATGTCTTTTAGGTAGTATAATAGGATATTTGACGTTATAAGGTAGAGTAGAATGCTGAAGTCGACCACCGACTCGCAGCAAGCCGGTACTGTCGATAAATGGAGCGAGATTAACGATTTTATTTTTTGCCTTTAGCAACTGGTTTTGACTAAGGCGCTTGATTTCCGAGTTGAAAGCTGTGTCTTGAACAAATCTTAGACACAAAATGCGAGCATCAGACATTTCTGTAGCTGTTAGGGGACCAGTTTCAACAATACCATGTCGTTTATTCAACCTTTTTAATATATTAAAACAGAATCGACAACAGAAGGAAATGACTCGTACTAAACGGATCCAAGAAGATATTTTAGAGCATAATTTTGATAAGAAACAGTTATGTACTTCACCAACAAAAGTGTGTGCAAAAGCAGGCCGTTCCTCAAAACAAGATGCATCGTATGAATGAGAAAGTTGCGTATGTAAAGGCCAAGTTGATGAGTCCTCACATAACCAGGATGGTCCATTCAACCAAAGATGATGATTGATTAATTCCAACGGTCGTAATCCTCTTGATTCTGCGTCAGCAGGATTATCCTTTGATGCCACATGTCTCCAGCATTGTCTTGGTGTCGGGTCTAAAATTTCAGATGTTCGGTTTCCAATAAAACTTTTCCATGGCCGAGGTGTAGATGATAACCAATGCAATACGATTTCTGAATCTGTCCATAAAAATATTCTGGGGGAGATCAATTCCAACGAAGTACTAATCTTTCATATTAGTCGACTTAATAGTAATGCTCCGCATAGTTCTAATCTCGCCAACGATATTTGCTTTAAAGGTGCAACCTTACTTTTTGCAGCAACTAAACGAACTTCGACTGAACCATTCAAATTCTCGAACCGACAGTAAACTACAGCGGCATAAGCCTTTTCCGATGCATCCGAAAAACCATGTAGTTCAAAATAATGTTGTTGTAGATTTGCCTATCCACCGAGGAATCCGAAATTTAACAAGAAGTGGCAGCTCGTTTCTAAGTTGGTTCCATTTATCAGCAACACTGGAAGCAACAGGATCATCCCATGTCAAATTCAATAACCATAGCGTTTGAAACAACATCTTAATTGCGACAGTGACAGGAGTAAGAAGTCCTAATGGATCAAAGATTTCGTTTAGTTATTTGTCGATGATCTACATGGTACTGTTATTCGTGATCTACCTAAAGGACATAATAATGACACTTTAAGTAATGTTGTTTCAACTTCATTATCAAAAAATCCTGCTAAATAATTTTTGATCATAGATTTTGTATAATTATCACTGATTTCTTTCGATTTCATTATATTTAGCCATTCTTCTGGACTAAGTTTTTCTACTAAAAATATTGCAACACAATAATTTTCTGAAATTTCTGGAGCCCATTCTACTGTTACATAATTTGTTAATGTTGGTGAAAGTTTTAAGAATGATGTTATGCCAATTGGCATACGTGATCTTTTTATTTCAGTACTATTATTATTCATTCTTAATAGCGGTGGCAATTGGCTTACCTCTTCATTAACAATTACTTTAAGTCCTGTAGGTAAATAATCATTTTGTTCACATGATGAATCAATTATACAAATACGTAATTGAACTTGAACTCTATATGTAGAATTTTTGATGTTACGATTCATAGCAATCGCTGTTGCTTGTTCTGGATCTATTTATTTTTTTTTTTTTATTTATTTATTACAAAAAATTAAAGCGACAACAATACAGAATAATAAAACTCCAAAAGCTTGTTACCGCAAATTTGAATTACAAATTGAAAGATAAGAATTAATTAAATTATAAAATCAAGTTGCTCAGTTTATACAATAATAATTTCCAATTCATATATAATTTTCATTACTAGCAATAAAAAATAGGAAACAAAAAAAAAAAAAAAAAAAAAAAAAAAAAAAAAAAAAAAAAAAAAAAAAAAAATTTTTAGGAGTATAAATGTATAACTAAAAAATAATAATTAATCAAGATTACTATTGTTAGATGAAATATAAAAATATAAAACAAAATTAGGTGTTTTTGTAGAGCAAAAATATTAGGGGAAAACAAAAACTAGGATCTAATTGATAGCACCACAAACCATTTTCTTATATTCTGAGATCGAAAACCGGAAAAAGTCAATATCATTGAAGAAGAGATTATGATTATGTTGGATTCTGATTATTGGCGATTTAAATATTATGTTGGTTCTATAAGGAGGTAGGTAAAAAGTGTCATATTGACGAGTATTACGCGTGGGAGAATGGAAGTTAAATAGACTCACTAAGTATGAACAATCAATCACATTACTAAGAATCTTATAAGCAAAGATTGCATCAATATATAGGCGACGTTTATTTAAAGTGATCATATTGAACTTAGATAACCTTTCATAATAATCTAAATCATTGAGTTTAAATTTAAATGCTAAATATCTTGTAAATTTTCTTTGAATTTTCTCTACAATTGTAGAATAGAAGTTGTAAAAAGGATTCCATATGACAGATGCATACTCTAAAATGCTTCTAACTAGGCTATAATATAGTATTAAGTATGAGTTAATGCTTCGAAAATTTTTACCTACTCTGAAAATAAAGCCTAACATTTTATTAGCTTTTAAAGTTATTTTTTGTATATGAGAACTGAATTGTAATTTCGTATCAAAAATAATTCCTAAATCTTTAATATTGTATACCCTATTAAGTAAAAAATTGTCCATTTTATAATTGAAACTTATTGAATAGAGTTTCCTAGAGAAAGAAATACAGGCACATTTATCAATATTTAATGAAAGTTTGTTATTAATGCACCAATTAACCAATTTATCAACATCACCTTGAAGAGCAATGCAGTCATCTATAGTTTCTATGATTCTGTACACTTTTAGATCATCAGCATATATCAGACAATTTGAACTTAAATCCTGAACAATATCATTAATATAAATTAAGAACAGAAACGGACCTAAAATAGATCCTTGCGGAACACCAGAGGTTGGTTGAAAGGGTCTAGAATGGACTCCTTCTATAATAACAGTTTGTAGTCGACCTTTAAAGTATGAGGAGAAGAGTTCAGTCACAGAGTCATTGAAACCTAATTGACGCAATTTTGAAAGCATGATATGATGATCAATGCTGTCAAAAGCTTTAGAAAAATCTGTGTATATTACATCAAGCTGATAATTTTGGTCTAGAGCATTAGCAATTTCATGAGTAAAGACTGCCAAATTGGTCACAGTTGAACGACCAGGGAAGAAACCATGTTGAAAGGTATTTATGTTGTATTTTATTTGAGGAAGTAATTGGTTTAAAATGGCTTTTTCCAAAATTAGCATTATGCTATTGTTAATAGTAATAGGCCTATAATTTTTCACATCAGTTACATTACCAGATTTATATATAGGTGTAATAAAGGAATTCTTTAGTTTTGTTGGAATGATTTTATGTAATAAAATGCTATTGAAAAGTGTTGTTAAGGGATCAGTTAATGTATCCCGACAGTTTCTGAAAAATATATTAGGAATTCCATCCACACCTGCACCTTTATTTATATTTAAATTAGATAGAATTTGTTTGATCTCATTATTTGAAAATCTGTGTAAATTGATGTATGAATTAGTTATAATACTATAATTTTCATTAACAGTGCACTGATTATCTGACGGAACAACGAATGTGGACTTAAAAAATTCTGAAAACATGTTGGCAATTTCAGAAGAAGAATCAGAAATTCTGCCATCAAGTTCCATTTCACTAGGGTACATGTTAGATACTTTCATATTTTTGCAAAAAGACCAGAATGCTTTACAGTCATGATCTAAATTTAATTCAATATTATTAATATACAGTCTATAACAGTTCTTTACTAATTTTTTAACTTTCTTCCTAGCATAAGAAAATAAATAATAGTCTTGTGAGGATTTTGATATTTTAAATTTTTTATGTAAATTATTTCTAAGTTCAATAGCTTTAACTACAGCAATATTGAACCACTTGGGATACTTAGGTTGTTTTTTAGTTACTATTTTTTGTGGAATGAATTTATTTATTGCGTAATACAAGATTTCATAAAAATTTTCACATGAATGATTAATGTGAGTATTATGCAGGAAACTGAAATCAATTGAATTGAAATAATTATTTATTTCAACAAAGTTAGCTTTACCAAAATACCATTTCTTATTGATTGCAGTAGGTATAAATTTAGGTGCAAGACTTGCTAAATTAATTTGAAGAGGTGGATGGTAAATATCAACACGTGTTAGAGGGACAGTAGCAGAAAGAACCTCAATGTTATCTGAAATTACATTTGTCCAAATTAAGTCAAGCATTTTCATGTCTTTGTTAAACACCCTATTATATTGTTTAAGATTGCAAAAGTACATATGTTCAAGAAGTAAGAGTGCATTACAGTTAACTGTTGGTAACGAAGATATAGAGTTGGTACTATCTATAGTTTCCCACTTAATTTCAGGTAAGTTAAAATCACCAGCAATGAGGACTTTATCACGTGCGTTAAGTGTAATAAAGTTATCTGAAAGTTTGGAAAGAATAGATTCATAAATATCGTTATTAGAATTAGGCCGAATGTATATACAATAAATATAAAGCTTACAATTGTTTTGCATTTTTATAGAAACACAAACAACTTCATTATTATTCATAGATTCAAAAACTCTACAAGAAAAGAAATGTTTTTTTACAGCAATTAAAGAACCACCACCATCCTTCAAGCTACTTAAATTGAGATTTCTATCACTTCTATATACGATGTATCTTTCATCAAATAGTTCATTACTATAAATAGAATCATTTAAAAACGTTTCAGTTAAGCAGATAATATCATAATCTTCAACCATCAAAGATAGGCGAAATTCTACGGTTTTCGACCTTAAGCCACGAACATTTTGATAATAAATTTTAAGATTCATGTGAAACAGATGTATCACGTTCAAGCTTATTTGCGATGCTATCAAGAACCTCTCTATTAGTAATCTTCAAAATTTTAGAATTTTTACTTTTACGTAAATATATACTGTTATTTTTGCTCCAAACATATAGAAAATTATATTTCACCTTTACACGTTTAGCCTGAAAAAGAAGTGCTTTTTTACTTTTTGTAAGAAACTCATTTACAAAGATTCTTGATAGAGATGAGAAACCTAAATCTAAATCATTAGTACTTAAACTATAATTTTTTAATTTATATGCAAGCAACACTTTATTTCTAATTAGATCCGACTGATACTTAACAATTATTGGAGGTGGCAAATTAATTTTAGATTTATCATTTGAGCTACTATTTATACGTCTCTTTGTCCTATAAAATTTCATAATGTCGTTGGATTTTAATTCGACCCCGAGATTCTCATGAATTTTGGTGACAAGTTCTTGTAGATTTTCTTTATCTTGTACTGGAACATTAGAAATCTCAATGAAGTTGGATAGAGATTTATTTTCAATGTGCTCAAAGCGTTTATTCAAGTCTTTTAAGGCTGTTTTTAATGAAGTATTCTCATTCTCCAAACGTTCAATCCTTTGTTGTTGATCAGATAAAGTATCAGAAATTTTTCTAATTTCAATAACATTGTTTAGAAGTCTATCCAATGTTTCAGTGAAAGATTTTTGATTATTTTTCACTAGTTCTGTATCACTTAGCATATTATTCATTGATTCTTTAAATGTTGTACTATCTTCATTATCAGCATCATCACCCGTAACAATAGAGGAGTTTATTTTACTGCTGAAACAACTAGCACAGCAAAAAACCGATTTACCGGTAGTAATTTCTGATAACAATTGTGCACTAACACCAGCACAAATTTGATGATAATCATTATTGCATTTACAACATTTTAAGCCACTATTGTTTCTGGTAATGGATTTATTGCACTTTTTACAGTAAATTGCCATGATGTTTGTAGCAATTCAAGAAAATTAAAGTTATTTACTATTAATTATTATTTTACTTTTCTTAATTAATTATTACTTTTAATAATTTTTTTTTTTTTTTTTTTTTTTTTCTTTTTCTTCTTTTTTTTTTTTTTTTTTTTTATTTTTTTTTTTACTAATATCAAGAAATAAATGAAATAAGCTCAACAATCAAGTCACTAATATTGTAATAGATTAAGACACTATAGAATCAACTAAAAAAAAAAAATGATAAAATTGCTAGTAATAGAAAAACACGTCTGATCATGACGACAACTTGTATTCAACTCCAACTAGTATGAAATTTAATTTTTGATAAGGTTTTTTGGTAGGTTTTACAATCACTGAAATTTCCCTGTAAAAAGGCAACAAAATAAAAATATTTAAAAAAAAAAAAAGAAACAATGTAAAAGAAAATTAATTACCTTTCAATTTTTGTGACTTCAAATTTATGACTATTCTTATGACTTTACCTTAAATTTATATTCTGGTAACACAGTCATAAGTAAGTGTCATAACAAAATCTACACAGCACTTTGTAGAATTTTATGACACTCTGAAATATTTTTGATTTGACATTTTGTTCGGTACTGTGAAAAAAAATGGATTCAGGTAAGTGATAAAAATTAATCATTTATTATAATAATAAATATAAAATTGTTATTTGTTAATTTTAGCAAAAACAAGAAAAAGAACAACCCAACAGCAGCTGGAGGTATATATAGATTTTATTAATTCTAACCCAGAGTTTAAAGCTGGGAAAAATAATCCCACAAATCCAGACCTCATAAAATCAAAATGGATAGAAATATCCAATAAATTAACAGTTTATCTGGCCCAACCAGATCTGCAAGTGAATGGAAAAATGTATGTATTATAAGACTGTAATGAAATCAATGTATATCATATACAAATCTTAACTATTTTTGTCTTTGTTTTATAGTCATTAAACCATTTCACTATATAAAGAAGTGATGATTAATGTGAATTATGATTGCATCACAATTTTTGATTGCCCAAACTGTCAGTCATAGCTTATGACATTTTTCTGATCTGTCAAAATTGTGACTATTTTGCAGAATACAAAAAGTCACAAATAATTTCTACAAATCACAAGTTATGACTCTTTTGCGTTGTGACGAGTCATTGACTATTATTAGAATAGGCCTGTTACTCTCCTTGATAATGCCTTGCTCAAGCATTTCTGTTATTTGTTTCTCAATTTCTTTTTCGTGAATTTGTGGGTATCTGTATATTTTAGAATATATAGGATTGTTAATAGTGGTGATTATCTCATGCTGTATTTCATGAGTAAATGTAAGTACATCTCCCTCTCTATAAAATATCTGATTAAAACAGATTATATTTACACTTGATTTTAATTTGATTCGAAGTTGAAAACACCAATGATGTAGCCTCAATAAATTTTTCAGCGGCATTATTATTTTTTGTCAGCACTAAAAACTTGCCATCAAGTAGGAATGATCCCGTTGTGATTTCAGAAGAAATTGTTTTAATTGCCGTAGATATCAAAAATGGGTTTAATGAATTTAGTTTTTTGTATTTGATTTCACCATTCGAATTTTGATCCAAAATTTCTCTGGCTCATTAGATGTAATTTCTTTGAGCATAGAAAACTCAAAATCGTCCGTAATGTTCAAACCTCTCTTTCTACCGCGGTTTTTCTTTTTTGTTGGTTGCTCATGATTACCATCTAGAATCTGGTAATAACTACCAGCACCTCCTGCCCTAGAGGGCATCATTTTCTAGTTTTTTATAACAATTACTAAGTTCGTTTTTTTTTTCAATACACAAAATAATTAATTATTATTAAAATAAAACTAACAAAAAGACCGTTTTTTTTCCAAATTAATTTGAATTTTTATTTTTTAAAACAGAAATTTAACGAAGATAAAAATTTGTTCAAAAACACTATTAATTTATCTCCTAACAGTCCTAACCACTTTTCACTAAAAAATTTCCCACTATTTTTTAAAATAACCCCTATTTATATTATTCTCGAGTTGCGCATTAGCACAACTCGTTTTTTAGGCATGCGCCTTACAAATTATAACTTTGCACCAATCATACTTATTATAATTTTAAATAAGTTAAGATTATTTTAGTTTTAGAATATTACAAATTTCACTTTTTATCACTAATTTACTATTTTAAAACAAAAATAACTGTAAAATTTTTAAATTACATTAACTAATTATAGTTTAATGAATGATAAAAACTCTTATTAAAAATTATCTTGAAAAAAGGCACTGAATATTATTATTAATATTTTTTTTATTTAAAATAAATAAATAAACCTTTTTATTTTTTTGAAAAACTGATATATGTATATGTATATTTTTACAAAATTTTACACAAAGAACTCCCACTGATTTCATTACACGTCTTATATCCACCGATGTTGTATGGAGACTTGTATGAGTCTGTATAATTCAATGTTAGTAGTACTTATAAGTGGAAGTTGGATACGAAACAGCACATAATTATCTCTAATTTGATAACGAATTTTCATTACTTTTAACATAAGCGTGATATCCACCTTATCGTTGTTGTGAGGAAGTTGAGTGCTTCTTGGTAAATTGTTTTTTGTAATTGTTAATTGTGTTTTTAGTTGACTTGGTGATATGACCAATGAATTCACCTTTCCATGATGAAGATCAGCAATTACGTCAAGCAAGGCATCTTGCATAAATTTACATTCATTAAAGAAAGTTGATGCGAGAATAGATAAAGTATTGAATGTCTGTTTAGTTTTTTATTGTTTCACTTCGGTATTCATATTACGCATTTTCTCATATATAACCTCAAGCCCGTTTTCTATTTCTCTTGTTTGATTGATTCTTTCTCCCTCATCTTTCGTTATTATATTCACTGTTGTTTCTACTGGCAATGTTTAATTTTTTATCAAATCATTTAAATGGTCTTCATTATCTTATACATTAGTTATTGTTCTCGTCATTTTGTCTGTCAAGAATCCCGGAAAGCTTGTTTGCTACCGCTCCAACTATATCAAATGGCGATCTCTTTAATCTTATTGTTGTGTTATGTGAGTCAAACAAAATATTGTTTTCTTTAATCTTATCAAGTTGATATTGGTATTGCTGTTTCAATTCTGAGTATCTTTCATTATGATTTATAAAACGACATAATTTGCTGAAATGCTTGAAAATTTTTTTCAGTCGCTAATATGGATGCCCAATAACCTTTTAAATTATAATATTTCACGATGTCCCAATTGCTAGTAATCAGGTTAGACCTTCCTAATTTTCCAATGTAAATACCGGCCTTGTGTTCTAAGTTTTCAATTTTAACATTTAAAGATGATGTAGGAGTTGCAAATGCTAATGGTAGCAATAGTAATGTAATGACAAAAACTTTAAGTGTGAAAATTTTGTCAATCATTAATTCCCAAAAAGGCACCTTAAATGACTGGCAAAATTTAACTTTTTGAATAAAAGAATTTTTTTTGGATAAAAGAATTGGGTTTTTAAAATAAAACACAAAGTTGTATATACATTATAGTTTTTTATTCAAATATTAATTCAACAACTTACTAACTAAATTAATAAAAAAATGAAAATTTCAAATTAATTCAACAACTCAATATAAATGAAAAAAATTTAAAAAAAAAAATGAATTTACTTTAATAATTCAAAAAAATAAGAAAAATAATTCAAAAAAAAATTATAAATTTAAAATTAATAAAAATAATTCAAAAAAAATTATAAATTCAAAATTAATAAAAATAATTCAAAAAAAGAAAATTTTAATGTTGATATGGTGCCAGTTTGGTAAATTATTCCTGTGAAAAAAATTGAAAATTAATATTTGTAATGTGTGAAAAGGTTTTACACATTGAACAAATGATATTTATGTACTTAAAGATTCGTTTGTGTTATACGACCACAAAAAATGGTTAGTTACACTTTCGAGTGATCAAACTTAGGTAATTATAGTCTTTGGTAGTTATTTGGCCTACCAAGGTGGTACAACTTGTGTAATCTTACTCTATGGTAAACTTGAACGTGACATGACCAGAGTTGTGAATTTTAGTACAATTGTACTTTTTTTAGTCCTTTTCATTTTCGTTCGTACAAAAGTCCTCCTTTTCACAAAATGATGAGTTTTTAGTACTTTTTAAGCAACTGCTAGAAAAACGACTTTTCTAAGCTTATGTGGCAGCTCTGCTAATTTCATATTACTACCAACTTCATATTTCACAATTTTTATATGTGAAAAATAGAAAAAAGTGAAATGGAAGAAAAAATTAAAAAATGAAATGGAAGAAAAAATTAAAAAGTATACACGATAAGAAAGAAAATAGGATTTATGTAAACGTCAAAATTAACGGATTGATTTGTGGCTGTTTGAAATAAAAAGGTAAGTCTAGTTTTATTTCATTTTATAATTTATTTATTTTGAAATATACTGTTTTATATATTATATTAAGTTCAATCTTAATTTTTGTAAAGATAATTTGAAATCAAAAAATTGTAAATGCTATGAATGGAATCCATCTAAGGAAATATTAAATCAAAACATTTCATACAAAAATATTAATGAAAATGAATGTATACTTTAAGTTAATCAATTAACCCGTAAAAAACACTAATTAATAGTGATTAATTAATGTAAACATTTTTTTAAGAATTATGTAATTTAATTATTCTTAAATACTGAGTTTTTGTTACTTTTTTTTGTTTATTTTTATTTTTGTTGATTTTGAAATGGAGAATTAAAATCATTTTTTTTTCAAGTTTAATATTTTTTTTAAAAATATTTGCAGTTTATTTTATAAAATTTAAATAGTAAATTTTTGTTATACGTGTCTTTGTTTTCTGTTTACAAAATCGTCATTTTTGAAGTTTTTAAACGTCTAATATGTTTTTTTAAAAAGTTAGTACTTTTTCAATCCAAATAGTACTTTCTAAAATTTTTTATAGTACATTTTCAGCAAATCTCACTCCCAACACTGACGAGACTGAAAAATATTTTGCCAATAAAGAAGAGGCTAACAGAGATAAGTACAATGAAAATGAAGGTGGCAAAGATAATGTTCACATGGCTATTAAAGATGAGGCCGATGATATTATTGTTGATAAGACTGATAAAATTGAGACTAAAAAAACTAAAGTTGATAAATTATGGCCAATAAATGTTCAGCAGGTAAAAATATGACTGCTTTAGATGTGTTTAGGAAATACATGGCCAAACGAAATTTATGTTTCAAAAAGACTGATAACGTTGAGACTAAAAAAACTAAAGTTGATGAATATATGGCCAATAAATGTTCAACAGGTATAAATACGACCACTAAAAATGACAAAGATGAGTTCATTTACGTGTCTAGTGAAAGTGAGAACGATGATGAGCCTGATAAAGTTGAAACTAAAAAAACTAAAGTTGATGAATATATGGCCAATAAATGTTCAACAAGTAAAAATACGACTGATTCAGATGTGATTAGTAAAGACATGGCCAAAGAAAATTTAAATTTCGAAAACATGACTAATTTAGATGTGGCCAATAAAGAAGAGGCAAACAGAGATAAGGTCAATGAAAATGAAGGTAACGAAGATATTGTTCGTGCGACTTATCAAAATGAGGCCGATAATGAGACTGAAGAATATTTTGCCAATAAAGAATAGGCTAAGAAAAATAAGGTCAATGAAGATGAAGGTAACAAAGCATATTGTTCGTGCGACTAATGAAAATGAGGTCGATAATGAGACTGATGAAATCGAGTGCAACGCCTCCTTTTTTAATTTTTAACTTCGAATTGAATAAACTAAACGACTTTTTTTCGAATTTTTGGAAAGGCCTGCTGAAAAAGCGGGCCGGTAATTTATCTTAAAATAAAGAAATATACACTGAAAATAGCGGTGTGGGTGGACTGTGGGGTGTGGTGTGGTGTGGTACTGTGGTGTTGGTGTGACTGTGAAATGTGAATTGTGAATATCGATTATCGAATGCATGAGAATGAATCGATATTTAATATCATTATAGAATTATAGAATAGATATCCATATCGTATTAAAAAACAAAACATCGATGTATTGATAACAGTGCTGCCAAATATTCTGAATGAATTCCCCCAGAGAAGTTCAAAAATTCCCCAATTTTACTGATTTTTTTTTTTACCCATAAAGACCAACTAGTACTATTTATTATGGATAATATAGAATAATTTACTTGCATACTATGCATACAGTGAGCGAAATTCATTTATAGTGGTGTGAATATCGAATGCATGCATCGATATTCCGTATCGTTATAGATATCGTATTAAAACATCGATGCATTGATAATATCGCTTTGAAAATATCGATATTTTTTTGTACCGATATATCGGATGGTTTTTTTTATTAAAAAAGAATAGAAAAACAAAAAAAATATAATTTATTTCATTACATCCAAACTATTTAAAAAATAATAGAAAACGTTTGCAAGGGTGCAAGGCCTTAAAATTCAAATGCCAAAAAAATAAATACATTTACAATACCTACATGTACCTAGTTGGCACTAGCAGCAGTAGATATGGTAGAACTTATGATTGAATTAAACTACACAACTGATGTATACAAGCCGTAGAAATACACGATCAAATTAATTTTACTTTGTGTGGAGAAAAAGATAATTAAATTATGAAGATTTTTTATTCGATATTGCGATATTTTAGTGAATAAATATCGATTAAGCGATAATATCGGAAGCAAAATATCGATGGAAAAATATCTAAAAAAACGCCAGAAATATCGATATTTCGATATATCGTAATATCGATACGCACCACTTTAGATCCACCTTTTTCTTCGTTTTAAAACAAACCGTTACCTGTTTTTTTTTTCAAAGGATTACTTTGTTTAGCAAGATATTAGTGCCATGCCATATGGCATTCAAAATGCAAAATTCAATTAGATACACTCACTTAAAAGTATCATAGTTGCAAATAACGTTTAATATTGTATTAAATTTTGGTGTAGTTATTTAAATTGATGTTCTAAGTCTTGTTTTATGTTAAAATTTTTTAAAGTTCCAGACAATAGTTTTCCATAGTATAGCAATGGGTAATAGGGGAGACAGACATAGGTTTTTGATACTACGAAATTTCAATACCACGCAAATACCACCTGTGTGTCACCAAGTTTTCTAATTTTTTAATTGTTTGAATATTATTCAAACAAGTGTCATCTAGTCATACATGGTAAAGATACTACATGTCTGTCTGGGGTCGGAATTTTCGTGGTATTGTTGAAACCATGGTATTGGTACCATGGTATCAATACTACGTGTCTGTCTGGGCTATAAGGGTAATATCCTTAACTATGAAAAACGTGCAAAACTTGAAGCCTATAAAAATGTGAGGCTTACTAATAGACAAATTCCTAAAAAAGTTGGGCGATCTCATAAATGCATAAATAATTTTCTTAAAAATAAGAAAAATTATGGGCAGAACTGTCATTCAAGAGGAAACCAGAAGACGTCGAAAAGGGACAAGAGAGACATTTTCGGGCTCGCAAGCAAAGAAAATATGACATCATTACAAATACGATCAGCACTGAATTTTAATCTTCGAGTACAACAAATTTTTTCATCCTCTGAACGCTTCAGATGGGAGAAATGTGCAATGAAATCAGCATTAAAGAATCATCACAAGACAAAGCGGCTTGAGTTCGCGGAAAAGTACATCACCACGTTTGGTAACCAATGGAAAAATGTAATTTGCAAGATTTTGTCACAGCTATGTGATATTGAGTTAGATATAATTGATTTCTCATTAGCGTTAAATTTTCTCCAATATAAATGCATATACATTAGTACATGTAAGTAATGTGAAAATGAAATAATTTAGTTAGGGTTACAGTTTATTGCAATCAACCGTCAATAGGTAGTAAATTTACTATTACGGTACTATTGGTAGCACTACATCATAATATATTTTTTGTTAGCCGAAATGGTAACAACCACAATTTTCAATTTAAAGGAAAAGTTAAGAGACCAAAACTATGAGTTCAAATCCGCTGTTTTAATTACGATTCAATTTTTCATGTTATCGTTTTTATTTAGAATAAGTCTTTCATAAATTTCATAAATAAATAATAATAAAAATTATTGAATTTGAACTTTCCTTTTACAATAAATTGAATAAAAAAAAAATTCTTCACATATAAATTTTTCCTTTGAATATAATTCGCATTCGCATCGGAAATTCTGTCATTTATATGAAATTGAAAAAGCTTCATAAAGTGGCATTATTTCGGAAAAAATATATATTATAAATTCGCAGTTGAAATGCAACCAGAGTTGTGAATTTTAGTACAATTGTACTTTTTTTTAGTCCTTTTCATTTTCGTTCGTACAAAAGTCCTCCTTTTCACAAAATGATGAGTTTTTAGTACTTTTTAAGCAACTGCTAGAAAAACGACTTTTCTAAGCTTGTGTGGCAGCTCTGTTAATTTCATATTACTACCAACTTCATATTTCACAATTTTTATATGTGAAAAATAGAAAAAAGTGAAATGGAAGAAAAAATTAAAAAATGAAATGGAAGAAAAAATTAAAAAGTATACACGATAAGAAAGAAAATAGGATTTATGTAAACGTCAAAATTAACGGATTGATTTGTGGCTGTTTAAAATAAAAAGGTAAGTCTAGTTTTATTTCATTTTATAATTTATTTATTTTGAAATATACTGTTTTATATATTATATTAAGTTCAAGCTTATTTTTTGTAAAAGATAATTTGAAATCAAAAAATTGTAAATGCTATGAATGGAATCCATCTAAGGAAATATTAAATCAAAACATTTCATACAAAAATATTAATGAAAATGAATGTATACTTTAAGTTAATCAATTAACCCGTAAAAAACACTAATTAATAGTGATTAATTAATGTAAACATTTTTTTAAGAATTATGTAATTTAATTATTCTTAAATACTGAGTTTTTGTTACTTTTTTTTGTTTATTTTTATTTTTGTTGATTTTGAAATGGAGAATTAAAATCATTTTTTTTTCAAGTTTAATATTTTTTTTAAAAATATTTGCAGTTTATTTTATAAAATTTAAATAGTAAATTTTTGTTATACGTGTCTTTGTTTTCTGTTTACAAAATCGTCATTTTTGAAGTTTTTAAACGTCTAATATGTTTTTTTAAAAAGTTAGTACTTTTTCAATCCAAATAGTACTTTCTAAAATTTTTTATAGTACATTTTCAGCAAATCTCACTCCCAACACTGACGAGACTGAAAAATATTTTGCCAATAAAGAAGAGGCTAACAGAGATAAGTACAATGAAAATGAAGGTGGCAAAGATAATGTTCACATGGCTATTAAAGACGAGGCCGATGATATTATTGTTGATAAGACTGATAAAATTGAGACTAAAAAAACTAAAGTTGATAAATTATGGCCAATAAATGTTCAGCAGGTAAAAATATGACTGCTTTAGATGTGTTTAGGAAATACATGGCCAAACGAAATTTATGTTTCAAAAAGACTGATAACGTTGAGACTAAAAAAACTAAAGTTGATGAATATATGGCCAATAAATGTTCAACAGGTATAAATACGACCACTAAAAATGACAAAGATGAGTTCATTTACGTGTCTAGTGAAAGTGAGAACGATGATGAGCCTGATAAAGTTGAAACTAAAAAAACTAAAGTTGATGAATATATGGCCAATAAATGTTCAACAAGTAAAAATACGACTGATTCAGATGTGATTAGTAAAGACATGGCCAAAGAAAATTTAAATTTCGAAAACATGACTAATTTAGATGTGGCCAATAAAGAAGAGGCAAACAGAGATAAGGTCAATGAAAATGAAGGTAACGAAGATATTGTTCGTGCGACTTATCAAAATGAGGCCGATAATGAGACTGAAGAATATTTTGCCAATAAAGAACAGGGACTACAGTTCTTACAGTGAAGTTATCGCCCAAACCTAATTTTTATTTCGCCCAAATTCGCCCAATGTAAAAATGTATATGCATATATTCGTAAATGTGCATATTTTTGTAGCTTCTTGTTCTGCTATCTTAATTTTGTAACTGATCTCACGACTACCTACTATTTTTTAATAATTTTGAATACGTATTACGTGCATACAATAAATCATCAAAGTCAAATCAAAACCATACTTTATTTCAATCTTCTTGTACTTTATTTTTAATTCCACGGTTTTACAAATGAAAAAAAAACATAATAAATGAAATTAATATTTACTTATATACCTATAATTCAATGTACAAAAATAAATGCCAAAAATGCTTTATCAAATTAACAATTCATAATTTATAAACATAACGAAAAAATAAACAAAACAATAACCAAAATAATAACTTAAAAATCTACTGACTTTTTTAAGGAATGTAAAATCGTATTTTTTACAAAAATAATTCATTTTCAACAATTATTACATCATCATCAGTCTCATTTTCTAAATATATACTTTTATTATATCTTAAAAACATAGCTTTAGTAGGTGTAAATTTATTGCAACAAATTTCTTTTGCCGTAGAATCAGTTCTAATACGAACAATAGCATCAAGTGAGACGCTGTTAAGTTTATTTCTTGTTTTCGTTTTTATTATATTCATAAAAGAAAACGTACGTTCAACTAACGCATTACTTACTGGCAAAGAAAGCATACTTAGTGCAAAATTAGCCAATTCTGAAAATTTCTTCTCTCCCAATGCATTTTTTGTATTATATACCTGGATCCAAAATTCAGTAGGATCATTTGGTAAGGTTTGTTGACCCAATTGTTTCTTCCAATCAACAAGTGGTAACATATCCCACTGGCTTTCTATTTTGGATATCAAGTCATCATTCTTCAAAAACAACTCCAAAGGCAGCTCTTTAAAATCAGGACGTAATTGGTTTAAGCAGACTGTTGGCGAAAAGTTATTAATTTTTTTCAAGATGTAATAATTATCCGGTATCCTTTTTTGATTTTAGTTAGTAATTTGTGTTTATACTGTGATCAATATAAACATAAACTCACAAACAGTAATTAGAATTAGGTTACGCTAATTCCAATCTGTTTGATAATGTAACACTTAGAATTATGTTACTCTAATTCTAAATGTATTTTGTATCGAAAATGTTTTGTGGATATGAATTAGGTTTCGCTAATTCAAAGTGAATAACACACAGTGATTGTCTGGTATATTCTGATTTTGTTAAAACGATTATTCTCCTTATATACAAATTTTCATTCAATAATTAACAATAGTTCAATAATATTACTTAACTAATATACTTTTGCTGACATTACATTATTTTCACCTACATTAGTTATGATGAAATTTGTAAGTACAATATAATATGCTAATTCAGTAAAACTACGACAATAAGTTACTTAATTTTATAAAACTGATTATTAAGCTATATTGCAATATTAATTTGCTATTATGAGAAATTTTAACTATAATTATAAATATTTAATTAAATGTTGTTTCAACATTCTGCCCCTCTTGAAGTCTCTTGACTTCAAAATTGAAATCAAATTTAGAAGTATCAGTTTGCTGTTGTGCAGGTCCGGGATGTAATGTTATCATTCTTGGCCTTGCTTTTATGTATTTTATTATTAGATACACAATTATGGTTATCACAAGACTAGTTGTAGTGTAACTCAATACTTGGTGTCTTATGATAGGTGCTTGTACATCTTGCAAATTGTTTTGATTTTTCTTGATGTTATGTAATTCAGTTGTTATGTTAATTAGTTCTTGAGTATGTTTTATGAATTTAGTGTGCACCGCTAGTGGCATAGAATGTGTGTCATATTCATTATCATTGACTGTGAGGTTTAATTTTGGCTGAAATGATGTTGACGTTGATTCAGTTTTAAGATTAAATTTTGCTTTTAAATCTAGTTCATTGTCTCGTAATGCACAGTCGCCATTCATTATAAGTAGACCGCTCTGATCTATTGTTTTTTGAATACGCTTATTGTTGCAGATAAATGTGAACTCATATTCCTTGTCAAGCGAAAATAACCAGTGGTTAGTTGTTTGTAATTCAATGAATAATTTTGATGGTTTCGCGACATTGATATTACATGTTGACGGCCACTTGTGTTGAGTGATTAGCTGAATTTCACAATTATTGTTATTCCCTGTTATATGAATGATTGGTTTGTTTTGATTGCAAAAAATGTGTTCCTCTTGAGTATTAGAACACTGCATAAATTCCAATTCCGATAATAAATAAAATTGATCTCTGTAAATATTCGTGATTACGTATTGAAAATTTGATGATATTGTAAGAAATTTTTGTTCTACTAGAATTGGTAGAGGAATTAATTTATATACATTATATTCAGTGGCTGATATTAAAGGTACGGTAACTCCAAATATAACATAATCCTTGATGACGTTACAATGTATTTTCAGCAATTTGTACATAAGTACTATGTTGATTTTTTTGTCTACTAGTGGTATACTGGTTCCCGTAGGTAGGTTTGATTTGATTGTCGCGATTTGTGACAGTAATTGTTCTGGTGATATTACTAGTGGATTTGTTTTTCCATGATCAGTATCAGTGATAATTTCTAATATTGATTCTTGCATAATTCTACATTCATTTATAATTGATGCTGTTAAGATGGCTAAAGTGTTGAATGATTGACTTGATTTTTGTTGCTTCATTTCAGTATTCATATTTTTTGTTTTTTCGTACACGATATCTAATGTCTGTTCAATTGTTTGTGTTTGATTCTGCCTCTCTTGTTCACTCTTTTTTATAATGTTCACGGTGGCTTCTATTACTGATGTTTGGTTTTTTAAAAGTCCATTAAGATGATCCTCATTATTTTTTACGTTCTTGATTGTTTCTGTCATTTGTTCGGCATAATTATTATCTAATATTCCAAATAACTTATTGGCAATTGTACCAATAATATCGAATGGTGATCTTTTTCTTCGCAATTTTGGTGTTTCATTTTGAAAAACTAAATTTCTACTTTTTATTTCTTGAAGCTGATGTTTATATTGATTTATAATTTCTATATAATAGTGATTGTGATTAATATTGCGAGTTAATTTTTGTAGATGCTCTATTGCATTTTCAATAGTACTCATGGTAGCCCAATAGCCCTTCAAATCGAAATATACTAATATGTCCCATTGATTTGTGATGATACTTGCTCTCCCACGATTTTCGAAATAAATACCAGGATTATGCTGGAATTTGTGAATACGTATTAGTTCTGTTGTTGCTGTTGGTGAGGCATGTAATGGTAGTATAAGCATGGTGAGAAGCATCATCTTAAGTGCACTTCCTGCTGCTGGAATTTTTCTTTTTCTTGTTTTTCTTTGGTCATTTACATCCTCCATGGGTTCATCCTCATCATGAGTTTCCTTTACCGGTTGTTCTGTTTCTTCTAATTCAACTGGTAGTGGCGCAAGTTGATGTATCGCTCTGCGAAAGATTCCTGAAGCAGTTTTTACATCAACTACTCTTACTATGCCGTCATTTCCATATATTACTTCATCTACGCGACCCATTGGCCACTTGAGAGGTGGTAAATTTTCTTCCTTAACAATGACAAGAGTACCTGGTTTAATGTTGGGATAGTTTTTAGTCCATTTAGCTCTTGTTTGTAGTTCAATTAGATATTCTTTTGACCATCGTTTCCAAAATTCATTTCGCATATGATTTATTAAAGCCCACCTGGCTAGTAATGACATTTTTGACTCTGTATGCGTTTCAATAGTGTTCGTCATAGGTTCTCCTATGATGAAGTGAGCTGGTGTGAGTGCAGTTAAATCATTGGGATCTGACGATAATGGTACTAGAGGTCTTGAATTTAAAATAGCTTCAACTTCTGCTGTGAGCGTGCATAATTCTTCATATGTTGGTGACATTGTTTTTAATGTACGTTGAAGAAGGTGTTTAGATGATTTCACAGCCGCTTCCCACAGCCCGCCGAAATGTGGTGCTCTTGGAGGAATGAAATGGAACTGTATTTTCCTTTCTGAACATAAATTAATGATTTTTTCCTTCGATTGATTCTCTGTTATGATTTTTTCAATTTCTTCTAATTGATTTTTAGCACCTACAAAGTTTTTTCCATTATCACAATAAATATTTCTACACATTCCTCTCCTGGCAATAAATCGTTTTAGTGCGCCTAAAAATCCGTCAGTTGTTAAATCGGACACAACTTCCAAGTGAATTGCCTTGGTGGCAAAACAACAGAACACGGCATGTATGACTTTTGTGGTCTTTTTCCTCTAATTTTAAAATGTGTATAAACGGGTCCACAAAAATCAATTCCACAATTTAAGAATGGACGTGCTTGCTGTACTCTATGGCTTGGTAAATTTCCCATTTTTTGAACAAAAAGACGTGGTTTCATGTGTGCACATGTAACACAGTTAGTGACTACTGATCTAGCTATGTTCCTTCCATGTAATATCCAGTATTTTTGTCTAGTAATGGCATGCAGTGCTTGTGGTCCAGCATGAAGGTGAATGATGTGATAATAAGTCATAAGTAATTTTGTCACGAAGCTATCTGCTGGTAATAAAAGTGGATGTTTTGTACTATAGCTCATATCTGCTGCCTGAAGTCTACCGCCAACTCTTAATAATCCTTCGTTATCTATGAATGGTGTTAATGTTGTTAGTTTACTAGAATTTGCAACTTGTTTTTGGCTACGTAATGTTTTTATATCGTCTGAAAAACTATTTTTCTGTATTTCTCTTATTATGTTCTTTTCTGCTTCGTCCAATTCATCGACTGTTAAATAAATTTCTATTTTTCTATGTAAATATTTATTCTTAAATAATTTTACGGCTCGTAAAACATATGCCATCACTCTTTGTAATCTTCTAAATGAATTACCATGACTGATGCGATAAATTGGATGTTCTTCATTTAATTTACTTGTTATTGTTAGTGTTAAATTTGTAACCTTTTCTTCTTCTTGTCTCCATTCTTTGGCTTGTGTGAGTTCTTGTATAGCTACGACTCTGTTTGCTACAAATGTTTTTAGTTGTGATGGATCTCTTCGTATCCACGATATAACTATTTGTGAATCTACCCAATACCATATTTCTTCAAAATTGAGCCCTATAACCCTTTTTACTTGATTCACTAATTGAGCAGCGAGTTTGGCGGCACACAATTCTAGTCTTGGTAAGGTGGATGGTTTCACTGGAGCTACGCGCGATTTTGCACATAATAATTTAACACTTACTTCACCTGCTTCATTTTTTGATCGTACATATAATGCTGTGCCATAGGCCTTTTCACTGGCATCTGCAAAGGCATGTAACTCGAGAGGCCGGTTAGAATCTGTATTACCAACATATCTTGGAATTTTGAGTTCATCTAAATTGGTTAATTCTTGCTGAAATTGTTGCCATTTGATACGTAATTCATTGGGTAATTCATCATCCCATCCTAATTTTAATTTCCATAAGGTTTGTAAAAATATTTTTGTTGACACTACAACTGGATTTATAAGACCTAATGGATCAAAGATTTGTGAAGTTTCAGCTAATATCGTTCGTTTTGTGATATTTTTAAATTTTGTTGCTGAAGTTGTTACAGAAAAATAGTCAGTTACTGGGTGCCAAATAATTCCTAGTGTTTTCACGTGATCATTTTCTAGTTCTGAAAAGTTTAATTGTATTTCTAAATCCTTGTTAGGAATATTTTCCACTAATTTGGGGTGATTAGCGCACCATTTTCTAAGATCAAATCCTGCTTGTTTCAATAATAATCGTAATTGATTCTGAATATTAACAGTTTCTTTTAGATCATTGCTTCCTGTCATTACATCGTCCATATAAAAGTCCTTAATAGCAGCTGCTCCTAATGGATATTCATGGTTCTTGTCTTCGCCCAGTTCTTGTAAACATTTAACTGCCAAATACGGAGCTGATTTTGTACCATATGTCACTGTACATAATTGATAGTATCGAATTGGTTCAGCAGGACTTTTTCTCCACATAATCAATTGCAACATTTGATCTTCTTCAGCCACTAGAATTTGTCTGTACATTTTTTCTATATCTGCTGTGAAAACATATTTTTTGGTTCTAAAGCGAAGAATAATTGAAATTAAGTCATCTTGTATTTTGGGTCCATTTAATAGCAGATCGTTCAGCGATAAGTTGTTCGATGTTTTAGCTGAGGCATCAAAAACTACTCTTAATTTTGTTGTAGTGCTTGATGGTTTTAGTACGAAATGGTGTGGTAAGAAACAATATGGTTTTCTTAATTCATTGATTTTCAGCTCACGCATGTGTCCTAGTTCTAAATATTCTCTTAAAAATTCACAATACTGGGCCTTTAACATCGGATCTTTACTTAATCGTCTTTCAATACTTAACAACCTTTTAAACGCAATATCCTTTGATTCGCCAATCAAACGTGGATCGCTTAGCATAGGTAAGTTTACGACAAACCGACCTTCAGCATTACGTGTGGTTGTGTTATCAAAATATTCTTCACATTTTTGATCATTTTTTGATAATATTGCTTTCACCGGATATTCTTCAAGTTCCCAAAAACGCTGTAGTTGCTCTTCTAATTCTACATTAGTGATTCCACAAAATGGTTTATTGTAGTCAGCATTGAATACCTTTCCAAGCACAATCCATCCCAATATTGTATTTTGTAGCATTGGTAAATTGTTGTCTAATTTTATTTGTCCAGTTCTCATTAATTCACCATACACTTCTGCACCTAGTAG
The DNA here is from genome assembly GCA_932526495.1 of Bombylius major. Lineage (NCBI taxonomy): Eukaryota > Metazoa > Arthropoda > Insecta > Diptera > Bombyliidae > Bombylius > Bombylius major. The sequence goes on along the minus strand of OW052046.1, from coordinate 29,361,427 downwards.
CATGTCTATTTTTTGAGGCTTATTAAATTCAGGATCTGCCAAAGTAATTTGTAGGAATTTCCCAATTATCAGTGTTAATATATTGTTGTGGTTGTTGAGTCGCAATTTCCTTTATTACATACATTTCAAGCTGAGTTGAATAATTATTAATTCTTGATTCTATCGTGATCTGCATTTTTTCATTAATTTTTAGTTTTGCGTTACCTATTCCGGCAATGTTTAGATTGACGCGTGTATTTTCAAGTCGTAATTTTTTACGTAATTTCTCTGTTACAAAATTTAACTGTGATCCTGAATCTAATAATATTCTACACATAATAGTGTTTCCTTCTATGTCCTTTACATTTGCAAGGGCAGTTCCCAAAAACACATATCCGTCTCTATAATCGCCAGTTTGTGCTGATAAGGATGAAGTGTTGTTTGAGATGTTATGTGTTGTTACTGATGATGATGGTGTTGAATTGTTTTTAATGATTTCGCTTTTCTTGATAGTTGATTTCTCCATTGAATGTAGTAATGTATTGTGCTTCTTGTTACATTTTAAGCACCCTCTGGCTGTGCATCTTTTATATGAATGTCCTTTTTTAAGGCAGTTGAGACATAAATTAAAGTCCTTAGCCTTATTTTCTCTTTCACTTGAAGATAATTTCAAAACTTTGTCACAGTAGTAAATTGCATGGTTTTTGTTGCACATAATGCATTGTAATTTGTTATTTTCAGTATTTGTCATATATACTGATGGTTTATTATTATGCTTTATTGTATATTGTTTTTTACCTAAGGCCTCTAAAGCTTGAAAACGTTTTTCTAAAAAATTCAATAAATTTTCCATCGCTTGTAAGTTCTTAGGATCCTTGATAGATTGTTCATAAAGTGCATGTGTGTTTTTGTCTAATTTTTTCATGATTATATGTACGATAATTGGATCCCAATATTCCTGTACTGAGAGTCCCAAATTTTGTAAACTCGATATACATTCTTTTGTGTTGTCATGCAGTGCCTTTAAAGCTGCTGCAGATTCATGTTGTATTGATGGCTGTGCCATTAATTTGTCTAGATGCGCTGTAACTAAAAGCCTCTTATTTCCATATCGATTATTTAATATATTCCATGCTGTGCTATAATTATCGTCAGTTGTTGCCAAATGCCTTATAAGCTTCTCAGCTTCTCCTGATAAGTTCATTTTTAAATACCAAAATTTTTGTGCATTGCTCATTGTTTGATTATGCACCATTTGACTGAATAAATCGTAAAATTGCTGCCATTTCAAATAATCACCATCAAATTTTGGTAAGCTTATTTTGGGCAGTTTCATATGTTAAATCATTGTATTTGTCATGTTATTCGTGCCTTGAATTTGGGGTGCTGACTGCGCCTTGTCACGTTCTTCATGTAATTTGATTAAAATAACCTGTGTATTATTTTCTAGTTCAAAATAGCTATCAAATTTATAATCAATTTGATTGTCGTCTTCTGTTAACTCACGAATAGCATTATTGTTTTCTTCAATTTGATTCCAATAATGTTTTATTGTTGCGATTTTTAGATCATAGTATTGCCTTGATTGATTGTATATTATTCTTGATAATATATTGTTCAGAGATGAGATTGCCATTTTTTGTCTTCGAATGAGTTTTGTCAGTGTTCCATTTATTGTATTTTCATACAATGGTTTAGGTGTTTGTGCGATTGTTACAACTTGGTTAGTGATAGGTTTATTTTTGGGAATTGCTCCATTGGTAATTGTAGTTTTAACATGGCTTAATAAATTCTCCAATTGATCCTTTACCATGTTTACCTCAACCTTTACCTTGTTGTAATAGTCATTAGTGAAATATGAATGTGCAGCCGCTTCATCAGAGTAATTAGAACGTATCTCATCATCCGCTTTTTCGAAATTTGCCCATAATTTGTTCAATATCTCTAATTTTTCCGTAATATATGCTACGGTCTTCCTTTCTGGTTTATCTTGATAATAAACACTCAAGAATTTTTCAATTTCCTTTCCTTGAGCTTGTTGTATTGATAATAAATTGTCCATATTTTATCCTTGTATGATCCTTATGCCTTTATATTTTGTCAATCTGTAAATTGTCTGAAGTAAAATTGTCTAAAATGTTTGAGTGATCAAGTTTGATCACGTCGGGGTCACCAAAAAATGTTTATACTGTGATCAATATAAACATAAACTCACAAACAGTAATTAGAATTAGGTTACGCTAATTCCAATCTGTTTGATAATGTAACACTTAGAATTATGTTACTCTAATTCTAAATGTATTTTGTATCAAAAATGTTTTGTGGATATGAATTAGGTTTCGCTAATTCAAAGTGAATAACACACAGTGATTGTCTGGTATATTCTGATTTTATTAAAACGATTATTCTCCTTATATACAAATTTTCATTCAATAATTAACAATAGTTCAATAATATTACTTAACTAATATACTTTTGCTGACATTACATTATTTTCACCTACATTAGTTATGATGAAATTTGTAAGTACAATATAATATGCTAATTCAGTAAAACTACGACAATAAGTTACTTAATTTTATAAAACTGATTATTAAGCTATATTGCAATATTAATTTGCTATTATGAGAAATTTTAACTATAATTATAAATATTGAATTAAATGTTGTTTCAACAATTTGAGAATAAAGTTTTTAATCACTTTTTTTATTTCTATAAGACTTTCTTTGTTTATGTTAAGTTCTTCTGATTTTAACTCAAACTCATATCCCAAGCTTATACAAACTGGTTCTTTTAAATTTTCCTGATATTCTAACATATTAAATGCATTGTTATGTAATCAAATGATTCTTTTCTTAAGAAAAAAAAAGACCACGTGAACTTCCGGGAGCTCCCGCCGGCTTAAATCCAGCTGCTTCAGTCGCGGGTGGGTTCTTGGGAGCTCTCTATCGGAAGTTTGTCGTTACAAACATATAAATTTGTTTAGCCGGCAAACAATGAGCAGGATAACATAATCCATGCTTGGACACAAAGAGTCGAATTATCAATTGTTTACGTAATCTGATCAGAATTATATTGCGTTAAATCATCAGGGAGCAGAAGGAAAAATCCATTAACCTATCGCAACAAAGGACCGGACCTTCATCCACCCTCGCTGCGTCACCTCCACCACTTATCCTCAATTAAAACAATAGCCACATTTCGTCATTCTTTTTTTATCTCTTTTATCATATGATTTATTATGGAAATATGATATCAATACAATTTCTAACTCTATATACATCTATTTCGGCGCCGTCTTAAATCAAATGAGACTTATCCTTACTTATAAATTGATTATTATTATTATTATTATTTTTTTTTTTTGTTTTTTCCTTTTTTTTTTTTTTTTTTTTTTTTTTTTTTTTTTTAAATGGACTATAATGAAAAAAAAAAATAAAAGAAAATCCTTATTACTAGCCTACCTTACATGACTACCATAATTTGTCTGTGGTTGATGGAAGATGTCGATGCGATGAGATGACGATGTTGCCATGCTGTATATCTGCTGCTGTCGCTGCCGCAGGTTCGTAGTTGCTGCTCATAACCTTTCTTCCCCCTTTTTTTTCTTTTTTTTTTTTTTTTTTTTTTTTTTTTTTTTTTTTTTTATGTATTATTATCCTTTTTTTTTTTTTGTAAGCTTAAATTTTATTTTAGGTTTATAGATTTTAATTTGGTGTTCTTGTCGCTGATAATAATTTAACACCAATTATGAAATATCTATTCATCTTAAAAGAAACAGCTATGATTCTTAATATAAACCAAATTTAGTTGGTAGCACTTTTACTTAATTACAAAATGGTACAATTTATATTCAAAAATAAACTTTTACTTTTTTTTTCTAAATAGATATTGCTAATCAAAACCAAATAATGTTCAAAAAAAATAAACTTTAACTTTTTTTTTCTCTAAATAGATATTGCTAATCAAAACCAATTAATATTATGAATATTTTTATATATTAATATATTTAGCTTTTAATTGAATGATATGTTTCAACAAAAAGGTCACAGAAAATCACAATTAACTTTTTTTTTCTTTATTCCCTTCGTATCAGGATTCATAAAACACATTGCAAAAATTAGGACATTATAGATCAACACATCTTTCCTTTTCTATCTCTGTTTTTTTTTCTTTTCTTCCATTTTTGTTTTCTTTGTTTTTTTTTTTTTTTTTTCCAACAAAAAAAAATAGTTTTACTACCAAAAAAAAATTCAATAGCTTCAGGTACACTATAATTATTTTAACTTTTAATTTTTTTTTTCTTTTCTGTTCTCTTCCAAAAGAAAAACTCGAACAAAAAAATAACGAAATAAACTTATAAAACTTAATTACGCCATTAATCACGTTTCTATAAAAAAAATTCTTCAAACCGAAAGAAATTTAAAAAAATATATGTGAATATACCAGCCGACAGCACATGATTCGATAGCTAACAAAATGCGAATGCCCTAGAAGCGATGTATGTGAACACAAGAATCAGAGATCGGTATTCAGCTATTTACCTTCACCTATTTTGTTTCACTCAAAAATTTTTTTTTTGTTCAAAATTGGAAGCCGTATGCATCATTTCATTTTCATAAATTTTTGTGTTTCTAACTTTTTTTTTTTTTTTTCACAATTTGGGGCCGTATGCACCTTTTCACACTAATAAAATATGAATTTCACGATAATTTAATGAACCACTATTATTACTATCTTTTTAACTTAAAATATGCATACATACCATTAGGTTTTTTTTTTTTTTTTTTTTTTTTTTTTTTTTTTTTTTTTTTTTTTTTTATTTAATAATTTTAAATGTAAATTTTTATCAAATTTAACTTCATTAATAATTGTAATACCAAATTCAAAATTATTATTTTAATTTATTTAAATTTAGATTCCTTTTGTAATTAAAAAATTTATTTTTTTGTTTTTATATGAAAATTTTTTTTTTTTCTTGATGAAAGTTTTCCGTATTATAAAATAGTAATTTTTTGCAATTTTATCCATATTTAGTTTTATATTTTATTAACACTTTTTTTCACGCAGAAACTCAAAAAAAAACTCAGAATTAAACTGTTGTGCGACCATACTGCTCCATGAACCAGACTTACTCCTCTACGGTGAACAAGCAGGAATCAAAAGAAAAGAAAAAAGAAGAGACTGACCACGCTAGAATTTCGCTTTATATAGTCTCAGAGGTGACGCTAATTATTCCGCGCAATTTTTATGTACTTAGGCACTGAGAAAAGAGAAGGAGAAAAAAAAATTGACGCGTGTATTGCATATTAATAATAATTAAGCAATCACGCCATAAATAAAGAAGTTCATAACATAATCGATATTACATAAATAATACCTTGTGAATACTATGTTTTTCTCTTTTCTGATGATCATCATGGTATGTGTGAACTAGAAATTTCTATTTCCTACTGCATTTTAATTGTGGAATTAGATCACCATGTTATACAAATCAGGTGATGTTAGTAAATCCCCAATGTATAGATATATGTGTTCATACGGAACAAAAAGTTTTGGTGTATTTTGTCGACGGCAAATACACTTGCATACATTTCCTCAAATTTTATGTGTATTGAGAAATTCAAATTTGAGAGGTATATGAATAGAAGGAGAATACATAAGATTAGTAGTTAAAATCGTATGATTTTAATCCAGTACATAGATTCAAAAATCATACCACTTCAAAAGGGAATTATAAATTCTCGTTGCGCGTGTACAATGGAAATAAAAAAAAACAGTTCATTTATTGGAATCTTTGGTTGCAATTTCTGGAATTGCAGACAAATATTCCAATACATTGAAATTAAAGTACACCATCTGTAATAATGTTACAGTGACGTACAAAAAAAATTACCCATGAATAGAAAGATTTGCTGTCGCCACAAAACAAACTTTTCCACGAACCTGTCGAGGTGGAAAAGGTTGGAAAACGGCAGCGGAGATACCCAAAAAAAATAAAGATGATTGTCTGTGGAGGAAGTTTTCCAAAAAAAAATCACTTGAGTCCCACTAAGACTTTGACAGAAAAGGTAGTTTGTCAGTGTAGCCCAAAGACCACAACGTGGGGCTCGTCCACGCCCTGAGATTAAGAGTCTCATGCTCTACCGACTGAGCTAGCCGGACTGAACAGTAGGAGATTCGTGTCAGTTCAACATACATGTTGGTGACCACCAAGTACAAAAAAAATCGTAAATTAAACAATTTAACCGGAAAAAAAAATTATAAACCCGACAGTCGTAAATAGGATTCGAATATAACTTCTCCGGTTACACCAGATTTTGAAGTCACAACTATGCCATTGACCCATTTCTGTCACTCAGAAGATTGAAAAGACTTTATAAATTGAGAGCTACGAACAGATAAAGAAAAATTCTGATAATGTAAACAACATTTTCGGGTTAAACTTTAAGATCCTTTGCATGGTAAGTACCAACAAATTTTCCTTGCATATCCTCTATTTCGTACATGCTACCACCAATGCATTTTTTAACTCGACATTTAACAAACTTTTTAGCTAATTTTGAATTAAAACCCTTTGAGAAATCACTTTGAGTGAAATTTCGCCGGTACACCTCTTGACCAGGTCGAAATTTCACTATCGCAGCACGGAGGTTGTAACATCTCTCTGCTCTTTCGTGAGCCTTTTCCAGGTTCGCTGAGACTCGGTCACGGATCTGCTGAAGTTTTGCAACCTCTGGCAGATCGACGACCTCTCCATCCATCACACAGTCTAGCTCTCTCAGAATACGATATGCTGAGCCATGCCTTACCATCGGGAAACCAAATACCGTCTGGTAAGGCGTGCGCTCAATAGCACTATGAAATCGTGTTCTAAGAGAACCAGCTATGTGATGAATGGCCTTGTCCCAGCTTGCCTGATCCTCCTGCACGAAAGATCTTACAGCTTCCAAAATTACACGATTAACGCGTTCAGATGCATTAGCTTGGGGCGAGTACAAGGCAGTACGGACATGTTTAACTCCGTAAGAAGATAGAAAATTTTGAAATTCTTTCGAGACAAACTGCTTTCCATTATCACTGTGAAGAAATTCGCTAACGCCAAAAACAGAGAATACATCGTGTTCTATGAAATTAATAATTGCAAGGGCATTGGCTTTTCGAAGGGGTTTTAGGAACACGAATTTTGAAAAGTGATCCAGAATGATCAAAATTTGCGAATTTCCAGCCTTAGTCCTGGGGTAAGGACCAAGCAAATCAATATACAAACGCTGAAAGGGTCTCTCAGTAATGAACCTAGATCCCATGAGAGGTCTAGTTCGAGAATTAGGGGATTTATTCTCCTTACAAACTTCACAACCGTTGACAAAATTTTGAACATCAAGAAACATTTTGGGCCAATAATATTTTTCAGACAGTTTGTGATACGTTACAGCAATGCCACCGTGACAAGTAACTACAGATTCATGAACATTTTGGACTAATATCTTACGTAGAGATTTAGGGACCCATAATTTCCAAGGATTGACAATATTTTCGCCAGTACGAAAGAGGACCCGTTTGAACAATTTATCGTCGTAAATCTTTAACTCCGGCAATTTACTTCGATTGCTTGAAACAAACGATAAGAGCTGAACATATTCATCATCGCGAAAACTTTCCGAATTTAGGTCAACTTCAGTCAGATTCAAGCTAGTGTAAATCTCATCACAAAAAGCGCGAGAGAGTGTATCCGCGACCACATTTTGGGAACCCTTGCGGTGCTGAATTACGAAATCGAAAGCTTGTAATTTTAGACTCCATCGAGCAAGACGACCACTTAAATCAGACTGTGACATTAACCACTTCAGACTCGCATGATCAGTTATAATTGTAAAACGAAAACCTTCGATGTAAGCACGAAACTTTTTGACACTTATCACAGCAGCCAAACATTCCAGCTCTGTCACGGAGTAATTCTTCTGTGCCTTATTCAATTTTTGTGACACGAATGCGATGGGACTTTCGTCACCCGCCTCCGAAAGTTGGAAGAGGACGCCTCCTACTCCCACTTTCGATGCATCGCATTGTATAAAGAATTCCTTCGTGAAGTCAGGATTTTTCAACACTGGCGCTGTAGTCATTTTTTTTTTCAACTTGTCAAAAGAGTTTTGGGCCTCCTTGGTCTATACAAAATTTTTGGACTTTTTCAAGCAATCAGAAATTGGAGCAGATAAAGAAGAATAATCACGAACAAAGCGACGATACCAACCGGTCATTCCTAAGAATCTTCGAACTTGCTTAGGGTTTTTCGGACTTGGAAAATCAACAATTGCGGAAATTTTGTCAGAATCTGTTTTAATACAACCGTCACCGACGATATAGCCAAGATACTTAATTTCTTTTTGGCAAAACTTACTTTTTTCGACGTTGATGGTTAAACCTGAATCTCGTAAACACATTGCGACTTTATCTAACATTTTCAAATGTGTATCAAAATCTTTCGATATTACTAATAAATCATCAAGATAAACAAACGCATTGTCACGTAGCTCCGTAGGTACAACCTTGTCCATCAATCAACACATTCGCTGTGGAGCATTACACAAGCCGAACGGCATCACCGTGAATTGATAAAGAGGCCGACCAGGTACTGTGAAGGCTGTCTTTTCGCGAGACTCCTTTTCTAGGGGAATCTGCCAAAAGGCATCCTTCAAATCGATCCCTGTTATATACTTTGTGTCAGACAGGCGACTGAGCAACCCGTCAATGTGCGGCAAAGGATATGCATCCTTCTTTGTCACAGCATTGACTTTACGCGAGTCCAAACACAAGCGATTTTTACCGGGCTTCCTTACCAACACGACGGGAGAGTTCCACGCGCTATTTGATTCTTCAATAACTCCCATAGCGAGCATGCGATCTAATTCGTCATACATAAGCTTTTGAATAGCAGGCGAAACAGGATAATGACGTTGTTTAATGGGAGGTGTATCACCCGTGTTAATTACGTGTTCTTCTAACGAAGTTTTACCCAATCCGAGAACAGAAAAGGACGGAAATTTAGCTTTAATCAAATTTAATTTACGTTGTTGTTCTGCGGTCAACGTATGCATTTTTGGATCTGGAACGCTTTCGTCATGAAGTTCTGAAACCCATTTAGGCAATAAATCGAACATTTTCCAAAAATCGATCCCAAGATACAAAGTTTGCGCTAAAGTTGGAACGATATAGAGTCGAAGTGGTTTACAAATTCCGTTATAAACGATCTCAACATCTATTACACCATCAACTTTTTGCGCACTTCCATCAGCTGTTTGTATAGGTGCGGCCGAGTTTGACCTCTTGGCACCTATTTGTTTTAAGATTTGTTCAGCATTTTTACCTAAACAGCTGATCGAAGCCCCAGTATCTAACAAGCCGTATAATTCAACATTGTTCACTAAAACTTTAGCATAAGGCCGCGGATCTTTAAAAGGGCATGAGTTACCTAGAACTTCTAACGATTTTCGAATTTGCAAACGTTTTTGATATCGTTCACGACACGCAAGAATTCTTTTTGACACAACTTCCGAGATTGTACCGAATATTTTATCTCGACATTCATTGTATTTACGCAACTTTTCGAGATATCGATCTTCAAGTTTCATGGCAGTATTGCTTGTAGATTGAGACACCTTAGGTACATGTCTAGACAAGTCAGGTAGTTTTTTTAACGAATCAGATAACTTTTTAGACGAATCAGGTGAATTTTCAGACAAATCAGATTTTTCCGACAAAAAGAGAGACCGACTAACACTGAAGATGGTCTCGTCCTGTGATGGGCCCTGATCCTGATCATCGCCAAGCGGGTTTTTTGTCATTTTGTCACCATCAGAGACACCTTCGTTGACGCCCTGATTAACTTGGTTCAAATCAGGCCCACGGTCCATCACATCAGAACCATCGGCAGCGCCAGACACCTCTAAATTGTCTTTTTCGACACTACAGGGGTTTTTTGATCCGGGAAGCGACGTATCAAACGAGGTGCCCCGGAGTGCATCGCGTTTGACACTCCGTTTTCCGAAGTACAATTCATGCAAATAGGAGTTGTGACGCCTTTACGACCACATTTGAAGCAGAACAAGTTTCGTTGAGGTGTCGTACATTCTCTAAAGGAATGCCCTTTAGCATCGCAATTCCAGCAAACATAATTTTCAGTAGACAGATTGTTTAAAGCACAAACATCGGCGTTTGACATTGGCAAGTCGGTTCTTGGAGCGACATTAGATTCATGTAAATTTTGTTGAGAGTTAACAGACAATTGAGAAAATTGGTGATCTAGGTCACAAGGGGTGTCATAAACGTTTGAAGAACTTTGATGAGACAGTTCATCAAAAATGCACGAATCGTATGGGCTAAAAATTTCGGAGACATTGCGTGGTCTAGCGCGAAGATCTGTTTCAGACCACAGTCTTTCAAATTTACGTGCGAGATCACGCAACTCATCCAGAGATGTGACGGTATGAAGCAGAAGGGCATTACGCAGTCTTGAGTTCATGTTACGTCGAACTATATCAATAAGCTCTTGCTGGCTCATAGGATGACGAAGGCGTGAAGCCAAACCTTGCATTTCCAGCCGAAAGTCACTGAAAGATTCGCCAGGCTTTTGATGACGAGCGAACATTGCTTGCCGTATCTCAAAGTCGGTGGTCTGACTTCGAAATTCGTCAAGCAATGCACGTCGTACATCACGCCACGAAGCAAGGGGATTAGCTCTGCGGAATAACCAGTACCATGTGAGAGCCTTATCAGCAAGAAAACGATGAACATGCGCAGCTAAAGTGTCCTCTGAAACTCTGTCAGCGACTGCGAGGGATTCCAAACGGAACAGAAACTCTTCAATTGGTAACCCAACACGGCTACCAGAGAACGACAAGTTCCATCTTTTAAGTGGACTTGTAGATCTAAATATTCGACGAGTTTGTTGGGAAAAAGGTGGCACGGAGCCGAAACGAGAACTATTTGCCACCAAAGGCACATCATGAGGATTTGACTGATAATTGTTTGTAGAGAAAGGCAAACTTTGAGAATTTGGTTGAAAGTTATTTGGTTGAGTTTCGGAACGCGTCCGAGGAAGGTCCAAACTTGAAATTCCAGGATTAGCCGCATGCTTAGGAAAATAGAAATCATTATTAAAAGAAATTGGAATGTTTTGAGACAAAAGAGAACGATTTTGGTCATACACGACCGGAGAGAATCTACCTGTCACATTTGGTAACGACGTATTAAATTTAGAACCAGACTTATTTTTGTCAAGCCGATTAGTACTAATTTGGGCATTATTTGTATTCATTTGAGTACGGTTTTGGTTTTGCGAAATAACTTTTGTAGTTTTTTTAGATGTGACCGGAATGTTGCGAGAAAAGGGAACATTAAAAGTCAAAGATTTTTTTTGATTATTTATAGTTTTATTTTGAATCCTAACAACATTATTTCTATCAGGGGATACATTAGATGGATCAGCTAGTCTTTCTTTTCCACCCAGGATACTAATATTTTCCATCGATGTTACAGGGGTGCTTCTACTTAAAGATTGTGTGGTGTTGAAGTTAAACTCGCCTCCAACTGCTCCTTCATCAGTTAACGCCGTAGCAGACATCTCGTTTAACAATAGAAATCCTTTTTGTAACATCCCATCAATAGTTGTTGTAACTCTCAGTTTAGGGTTTGCCTTTTTGATCCTATCAACTCGATTTTTAAGATGCCATAATTTAGATTTTGAAATTTTTCAGTATCTGATGCTAACTCTGGAAGATTTAAACCGTTAATCAGTCCTTCAGCCTGACTGCGAACATCCTCTATTTCCGTGTTGATATTATGAAGAATTTTGTCAGTTCGAGCGACTGTACCAGAGGCTTCAGCTGCTATACGGTCCACGAGGGTCTTAAGGTAGTCCTGGTTGTTAGGATCAATGTCCCTTATACGACATTCATAGAAAATATCCTGTGGATCTAGAAGGGTAGGATCCATGTTAACACTCAAAAAAAATTATCACTTTATTTCTTCAAAAAAAATCAAAGCTTGTGTTCGTTAGTCTGACGCGTACCTTAGTCGTCGTCAATTCCCCAGAATGAGCACTACGGTATTAAAAGTAAAGAAAAATCAGAGATTCATCGCAAAATGTATGTATGCATATAAAAGAATAGCTCGCGAACAAAATTGTATCACAAAAAAAGTCGATTAGATAATTCAAGAAGTTGTCATATTTTTATATAAAAAGGTCTGAATTAACCACAAATATTAAATTTTGCCTTGTTCTTGTTTTTCCTTTGCTTTTCTCTTTTTTTCCTTTGAAAAAAAGTAAATCGAAGAAAAGGAAACAGAAATCGGTACACCAACTCGCGATAACTCGTTCTATAGTTTTTACAAAAAAAAAAAGAAGAAGAAAAGGAAATCTGTTTACACCAGTTTTAATTTAAAGTAAATCAATATTTTCATCATGAAAAAAAAACAATAAATATTTATGTAATTAATATAACTTTAGTCATGTAAAAAAAAAATTTTTTTTTTTTTTTTGTTTATCTTTTCAAAACTTATCGATATATTCAATTTATTTTCCTAAAACAAATTCAATTGTTCGGTTAATTGAGGTTGTTAGGTGAAGGGGGCCAACGAGGGTGGAGAGGCGTCACAAGGACGTCTTCCTACCTTGTCAAATAAAACTACACGAAAATAATTGAATCTTTCCTTTGTCACTGATGACTACTTATCTTACAGAAGGGAAAAATTGCAATATTTAAACAAAATTTTACAAAGCGGATGTATGTGTTTCGAAATCCAACTGACTATGTAATTTGACACTTCATGATTTATATCACACATGCTATATTAACCTTTGAAAACCAGAAAACATGTGTGACCAACTCACGAATTGCTGCTCAAGAATCAAATTTGCCAAGTAAAATTACGATACATAGTATTATATATAAAAAAAAATTTTCACCGATATATATAGGATTGATTCCCCGTCGCAAACATCCGTTTGGTATTTATAAACCAAAACTATGTGACATACGTGGAATCACCCATATATGTATTTAATTACACGATCTGACTATAACAAAGCAAAATGCTAGAAAAGACAATACGTGCAAAGATCAAACCTGTTTACCAGGATTGTCTGACAAACGTGATTGCATTTCAAGCCTAACAATTTTAATTAGACGAAAAATTAGCGCTTGGCAACAGGGAAGTTGAATTATACCATAGACCGAAAGAAATAAATTTAGAATAAAAAAAATTCAGATCGAAAAATCAACAACAGAAACCGAATTTAAATTAATTAAATCATGAGATTTAATTGTATAACCAGTATATGAAAATCTGGCAGTCATGTCGCATCAAGATTTCGCAAGTATCACCCAAAATGCTTGATCATACATAACTACCGAAGGGATTCATTCCATACAGGATCGCACGAAAATAAAAAATCAAGTTGAAATTTGTATTTAAGTTCGATCAAAACAATTTGATATCGCGCGAATACATAACCCGTTCAGATTTGAAACACCGTATGATTGGTGAAGGCTGAGAGGACGCGTGGAATGGTGAATTTTATAGTGAAGATAACCTTCACTTATAAAGCTCACCATGTTACCGGAGACATGATAGTTTACAGTGAGGTAAAAAATTTTTTTTTTTTTTTTTTTTTTTTTGAGAGACACCAGATGGTCTGTGTCCCCGTTGGGCGCCATATATGTTATGTAATCAAATGATTCTTTTCTTAAGAAAAAAAAAGACCACGTGAACTTCCGGGAGCTCCCGCCGGCTTAAATCCAGCTGCTTCAGTCGCGGGTGGGTTCTTGGGAGCTCCCTATCGGAAGTTTGTCGTTACAAACATATAAATTTGTTTAGCCGGCAAACAATGAGCAGGATAACATAATCCATGCTTGGACACAAAGAGTCGAATTATCAATTGTTTACGTAATCTGATCAGAATCATATTGCGTTAAATCATCAGGGAGCAGAAGGAAAAATCCATTAACCTATCGCAACAAAGGACCGGACCTTCATCCACCCTCGCTGCGTCACCTCCACCACTTATCCTCAATTAAAACAATAGCCACATTTCGTCATTCTTTTTTTTTTCTCTTTTATCATATGATTTATTATGGAAATATGATATCAATACAATTTCTAACTCTATATACATCTATTTCGGCGCCGTCTTAAATCAAATGAGACTTATCCTTACTTATAAATTGATTATTATTATTATTATTATTTTTTTTTTGTTTTTTCCTTTTTTTTTTTTTTTTTTTTTCTTTTCTTAAATGGACTATAATGAAAAAAAAAAATAAAAGAAAATCCTTATTACTAGCCTACCCTACATGACTACCATAATTTGTCTGTGGTTGATGGAAGATGTCGATGCGATGAGATGACGATGTTGCCATGCTGTATATCTGCTGCTGTCGCTGCCGCAGGTTCGTAGTTGCTGCTCATAACCTTTCTTCCCCCTTTTTTTTTCTTTATTTTTTTGTTTTTTTTTTTTTTTTTTTTTTTTTTTATGTATTATTATCCTTTTTTTTTTTTTGTAAGCTTAAATTTTATTTTAGGTTTATAGATTTTAATTTGGTGTTCTTGTCGCTGATAATAATTTAACACCAATTATGAAATATCTATTCATCTTAAAAGAAACAGCTATGATTCTTAATATAAACCAAATTTAGTTGGTAGCACTTTTACTTAATTACAAAATGGTACAATTTATATTCAAAAATAAACTTTTACTTTTTTTTTCTAAATAGATATTGCTAATCAAAACCAAATAATGTTCAAAAAAAATAAACTTTAACTTTTTTTTTCTCTAAATAGATATTGCTAATCAAAACCAATTAATATTATGAATATTTTTATATATTAATATATTTAGCTTTTAATTGAATGATATGTTTCAACAAAAAGGTCACAGAAAATCACAATTAACTTTTTTTTTCTTTATTCCCTTCGTATCAGGATTCATAAAACACATTGCAAAAATTAGGACATTATAGATCAACACATCTTTCCTTTTCTATCTATGCATACATACCATTAGGTTTTTTTTTTTTTTTTTTTTTTTTTTTATTTAATAATTTTAAATGTAAATTTTTATCAAATTTAACTTCATTAATAATTGTAATACCAAATTCAAAATTATTATTTTAATTTATTTAAATTTAGATTCCTTTTGTAATTAAAAAATTTATTTTTTTGTTTTTATATGAAAATTTTTTTTTTTTCTTGATGAAAGTTTTCCGTATTATAAAATAGTAATTTTTTGCAATTTTATCCATATTTAGTTTTATATTTTATTAACACTTTTTTTCACGCAGAAACTCAAAAAAAACTCAGAATTAAACTGTTGTGCGACCATACTGCTCCATGAACCAGACTTACTCCTCTACGGTGAACAAGCAGGAATCAAAAGAAAAGAAAAAAGAAGAGACTGACCACGCTAGAATTTCGCTTTATATAGTCTCAGAGGTGACGCTAATTATTCCGCGCAATTTTTATGTACTTAGGCACTGAGAAAAGAGAAGGAGAAAAAAAAATTGACGCATGTATTGCATATTAATAATAATTAAGCAATCACGCCATAAATAAAGAAGTTCATAACATAATCGATATTACATAAATAATACCTTGTGAATACTATGTTTTTCTCTTTTCTGATGATCATCATGGTATGTGTGAACTAGAAATTTCTATTTCCTACTGCATTTTAATTGTGGAATTAGATCACCATGTTATACAAATCAGGTGATGTTAGTAAATCCCCAATGTATAGATATATGTGTTCATACGGAACAAAAAGTTTTGGTGTATTTTGTCGACGGCAAATACACTTGCATAAATTTCCTCAAATTTTATGTGTATTGAGAAATTCAAATTTGAGAGGTATATGAATAGAGGGAGAATACATAAGATTAGTAGTTAAAATCGTATGATTTTAATCCAGTACATAGATTCAAAAATCCTACCACTTCAAAAGGGAATTATAAATTCTCGTTGCGCGTGTACAACGGAAATAAAAAAAAACAGTTCATTTATTGGAATCTTTGGTTGCAATTTCTGGAATTGCAGACAAATATTCCAATACATTGAAATTAAAGTACACCATCTGTAATAATGTTACAGTGACGTACAAAAAAAATTACCCATGAATAGAAAGATTTGCTGTCGCCACAGCATCAAGTATATTTTCTGACAAACTAGAATTATTTGTAATTCTAACTACTTTTTCAATTAGTACTCGTACATAATTTTCAATTTCATCCTGTGCCTTGAAGACGTCTACGTTGTTATTTTGAAAATAGATATTCAAGTTTGTAACATCTTTTAATAAAGGTTTTAATGCAATTAATAGCAATAAATTGGAATCATCTTTGTACATGTCTGCCAATAATTTCGTGGTATAGCATTTTCCGGACAGTGAATAAATAGAAAAAAGAGTTTTCAACTCTAAAAATTGGTCGATTATTCTCGAAATAGCTCCGTAGCGAGAAAGCCATCGTGTGTGACATATTTTGACAAGATTTAGTGGATTGCAATTATCGTTAATAACAGAAAACAATTTGTGATATTTATGTTTTCTTAAAGGGCTGTGTGAAAACCAGTTAAAGGTTTCTCTAATTAAAAACTCAATTTTATCAGGAATTTCCTCAGAAGCTTTAGAAGAACATAGATGCAAACTGTGACATATACAACGTACAACAATCAAATGTGGTACGTCAATCTTTAAACGAGATATTAATGAATTATTTAATCCACAAAGGTTACTGGCTCCATCAGTTCCTATTCCAACTAAATTTTCGATGTTTAAATTTAGCCCAGATATAAATTCAGTTAATTTTTTATATATTTCAGCACCAGTTGTTTCATGTAATTCTATTAGTCCTAAATAATTCGATACTACTTGGCTATACTTTTGAGAAAAGTAGCGAATACATACAAACATATATTTGTTGTCTGAGACATCAGTAGATTCGTCAATTATTAAGGAATATTTTGAAAATTCACATTTAACATCTTCTAAAAGTTCTTCTAAAATTGATGGAGCCAGGACTTTTTTAATTAACATACCGCACTTAGTATGATGAATTCTCAAATTAGAGATGCCGCTATGTGCTGAAAAACTGTTTAAAACTTCTCCTAAGTGGTCCACGCTTTGTATCGCCGTGCGGCATGCAACAAAATAAGCCAATTTCAAGTCTATTAATTTAGTTTTGTTGTCTAAAATACTTGCAACTCCTGCAAAAAAAAGGTTTTATTTAGTTTACTGCATTGTTTTGAAATAGATATGCTAATTACCAAGATCAGTTAAAGTACGTTTTTTCACATGTATTTTTTCTGCATTTAATTTATGTGTTTTGCATACTGCATGTTTTTGCAATAAATCATTTTTATGCGCTCTCAAATCTACTTCACATATTTTACAAAATGCAAAACCATCACCTTTTTGACTTGAACTTAACCAGCCTGACACAAAAATATTGTATAAATGAAAATTGTATAGAAAAAAAAATTAAAACAAAAACCTACCTTTGAATCCAGGAAGATTTTCCCATTCCTTTTTATATTTCTTTCCATACCTTGCCCACTTTCCCATTTCGATAACTCTAGATTTATTTTAATTTCTGTATCAGTAAAATTAACTTTTCACAAACTCCTATACTCATTATTTTTTACTTATCGAACAATCAAACAAAGCCCAGCACAATGCACAATAATAAAACAGTAATGTATTAATTTTGAAAAGATATATGGCGGAAGTTTTTTTTCTTTTTTTTTCATGTTTTGTATTCTAGTTCAGTGCATGATTTAGTAAAAGTTCAGTGATGTCAGTTCACAAATCTGACACTTCATTGAAACGTAGCAGAATTCTTTGTAATATTATGAAGTTTATAAAAATTATAGTAGATCACAATTAATTGTGATAGTAGAAATTAATTCACGTAGCAAGGAAAATTCTTCTTGTTAAAAATTGTAGGATCATCATCAAAATTCGCCCAAATCGCCCAACAGTTAGGATATTCGCAAATTACAAAATATTGTCGCAAAACTCGGAAAAATATCGCCCAATTTGCGAAATTTCGCCCAATCTGGAGCCCCTGATAAAGAATAGGCTAAGAAAAATAAGGTCAATGAAGATGAAGGTAACAAAGCATATTGTTCGTGCGACTAATGAAAATGAGGCCGATAATGAGACTGATGAAATCGAGTGCAACGCCTCCTTCTTTAATTTTTAACTTCGAATTGAATAAACTAAACGACTTTTTTTCGAATTTTTGGAAAGGCCTGCTGAAAAAGCGGGCCGGTAATTTATCTTAAAATAAAGAAATATACACTGAAAATAGCAGTGTGGGTGGACTGTGGGGTGTGGTGTGGTGTGGTACTGTAGTGTTGGTGTGACTGTGAAATGTGAATTGTGAATATCGATTATCGAATGCATGAGAATGAATCGATATTTAATATCATTATAGAATTATAGAATAGATATCCATATCGTATTAAAAAACAAAACATCGATGCATTGATAACAGTGCTGCCAAATATTCTGAATGAATTCCCCCAGAGAAGTTCAAAAATTCCCCAATTTTACTGATTTTTTTTTTTTACCCATAAAGACCAACTAGTACTATTTATTATGGATAATATAGAATAATTTACTTGCATACTATGCATATAGTGAGCGAAATTCATTTATAGTGGTGTGAATATCGAATGCATGCATCGATATTTCGTATCGTTATAGATATCGTATTAAAACATCGATGCATTGATAATATCGCTTTGAAAATATCGATATTTTTTTGTACCGATATATCGGATGGTTTTTTTTATTAAAAAAGAATAGAAAAACAAAAAAAATATAATTTATTTCATTACATCCAAACTATTTAAAAAATAATAGAAAACGTTTGCAAGGGTGCAAGGCCTTAAAATTCAAATGCCAAAAAAATAAATACATTTACAATACCTACATGTACCTAGTTGGCACTAGCAGCAGTAGATATGGTAGAACTTATGATTGAATTAAACTACACAACTGATGTATACAAGCCGTAGAAATACACGATCAAATTAATTTTACTTTGTGTGGAGAAAAAGATAATTAAATTATGAAGATTTTTTATTCGATATTGCGATATTTTAGTGAATAAATATCGATTAAGCGATAATATCGGAAGCAAAATATCGATGGAAAAATATCTAAAAAAACGCCAGAAATATCGATATTTCGATATATCGTAATATCGATACGCACCACTTTAGATCCACCTTTTTCTTCGTTTTAAAACAAACCGTTACCTGTTTTTTTTTTCAAAGGATTACTTTGTTTAGCAAGATATTAGTGCCATGCCATATGGCATTCAAAATGCAAAATTCAATTAGATACACTCACTTAAAAGTATCATAGTTGCAAATAACGTTTAATATTGTATTAAATTTTGGTGTAGTTATTTAAATTGATGTTCTAAGTCTTGTTTTATGTTAAAATTTTTTAAAGTTCCAGACAATAGTTTTCCATAGTATAGCAATGGGTAATAGGGGAGACAGACATAGGTTTTTGATACTACGAAATTTCAATACCACGCAAATACCACCTGTGTGTCACCAAGTTTTCTAATTTTTTAATTGTTTGAATATTATTCAAACAAGTGTCATCTAGTCATACATGGTAAAGATACTACATGTCTGTCTGGGGTCGGAATTTTCGTGGTATTGTTGAAACCATGGTATTGGTACCATGGTATCAATACTACGTGTCTGTCTGGGCTATAAGGGTAATATCCTTAACTATGAAAAACGTGCAAAACTTGAAGCCTATAAAAATGTGAGGCTTACTAATAGACAAATTGCTAAAAAAGTTGGGCGATCTCATAAATGCATAAATAATTTTCTTAAAAATAAGAAAAATTATGGGCAGAACTGTCATTCAAGAGGAAACCAGAAGATGTCGAAAAGAGACAAGAGAGACATTTTCGGGCTCGCAAGCAAAGTAAATATGACATCATTACAAACACGATCAGCACTGAACTTTAATCTTCGAGTACAACAAATTTTTTCATCCTCTGAACGCTTTAGATGGGAGAAATGTGCAATGAAATCAGCATTAAAGAATCATCACAAGACAAAGCGGCTTGAGTTCGCGGAAAAGTACATCACCACGTTTGGTAACCAATGGAAAAATGTAATTTGCAAGATTTTGTCACAGCTATGTGATATTGAGTTAGATATAATTGATTTCTCATTAGCGTTAAATTTTCTCCAATATAAATGCATATACATTAGTACATGTAAGTAATGTGAAAATGAAATAATTTAGTTAGGGTTACAGTTTATTGCAATCAACCGTCAATAGGTAGTAAATTTACTATTACGGTACTATTGGTAGCACTACATCATAATATATTTTTTGTTAGCCGAAATGGTAACAACCACAATTTTCAATTTAAAGGAAAAGTTAAGAGACCAAAACTATGAGTTCAAATCCGCTGTTTTAATTACGATTCAATTTTTCATGTTATCGTTTTTATTTAGAATAAGTCTTTCATAAATTTCATAAATAAATAATAATAAAAATTATTGAATTTGAACTTTCCTTTTACAATAAATTGAATAAAAAAAAAATTCTTCACATATAAATTTTTCCTTTGAATATAATTCGCATCGGAAATTCTGTCATTTATATGAAATTGAAAAAGCTTCATAAAGTGGCATTATTTCGGAAAAAATATATATTATAAATTCGCAGTTGAAATGCAACCAGAGTTGTGAATTTTAGTACAATTGTACTTTTTTTAGTCCTTTTCATTTTCGTTCGTACAAAAGTCCTCCTTTTCACAAAATGATGAGTTTTTAGTACTTTTGAAGCAACTGCTAGAAAAACGACTTTTCTAAGCTTATGTGGCAGCTCTGCTAATTTCATATTACTACCAACTTCATATTTCACAATTTTTATATGTGAAAAATAGAAAAAAGTGAAATGGAAGAAAAAATTAAAAAATGAAATGGAAGAAAAAATTAAAAAGTATACACGATAAGAAAGAAAATAGGATTTATGTAAACGTCAAAATTAACGGATTGATTTGTGGCTGTTTAAAATAAAAAGGTAAGTCTAGTTTTATTTCATTTTATAATTTATTTATTTTGAAATATACTGTTTTATATATTATATTAAGTTCAAGCTTAATTTTTGTAAAAGATAATTTGAAATCAAAAAATTGTAAATGCTATGAATGGAATCCATCTAAGGAAATATTAAATCAAAACATTTCATACAAAAATATTAATGAAAATGAATGTATACTTTAAGTTAATCAATTAACCCGTAAAAAACACTAATTAATAGTGATTAATTAATGTAAACATTTTTTTAAGAATTATGTAATTTAATTATTTTTAAATACTGAGTTTTTGTTACTTTTTTTTGTTTATTTTTATTTTTGTTGATTTTGAAATGGGGAATTAAAATCATTTTTTTTTTCAAGTTTAATATTTTTTTTAAAAATATTTGCAGTTTATTTTATAAAATTTAAATAGTAAATTTTTGTTATACGTGTCTTTGTTTTCTGTTTACAAAATCGTCATTTTTGAAGTTTTTAAACGTCTAATATGTTTTTTTAAAAAGTTAGTACTTTTTCAATCCAAATAGTACTTTCTAAAATTTTTTATAGTACATTTTCAGCAAATCTCACTCCCAACACTGACGAGACTGAAAAATATTTTGCCAATAAAGAAGAGGCTAACAGAGATAAGTACAATGAAAATGAAGGTGGCAAAGATAATGTTCACATGGCTATTAAAGATGAGGCCGATGATATTATTGTTGATAAGACTGATAAAATTGAGACTAAAAAAACTAAAGTTGATAAATTATGGCCAATAAATGTTCAGCAGGTAAAAATATGACTGCTTTAGATGTGTTTAGGAAATACATGGCCAAACGAAATTTATGTTTCAAAAAGACTGATAACGTTGAGACTAAAAAAACTAAAGTTGATGAATATATGGCCAATAAATGTTCAACAGGTATAAATACGACCACTAAAAATGACAAAGATGAGTTCATTTACGTGTCTAGTGAAAGTGAGAACGATGATGAGCCTGATAAAGTTGAAACTAAAAAAACTAAAGTTGATGAATATATGGCCAATAAATGTTCAACAAGTAAAAATACGACTGATTCAGATGTGATTAGTAAAGACATGGCCAAAGAAAATTTAAATTTCGAAAACATGACTAATTTAGATGTGGCCAATAAAGAAGAGGCAAACAGAGATAAGGTCAATGAAAATGAAGGTAACGAAGATATTGTTCGTGCGACTTATCAAAATGAGGCCGATAATGAGACTGAAGAATATTTTGCCAATAAAGAACAGGGACTACAGTTCTTACAGTGAAGTTATCGCCCAAACCTAATTTTTATTTCGCCCAAATTCGCCCAATGTAAAAATGTATATGCATATATTCGTAAATGTGCATATTTTTGTAGCTTCTTGTTCTGCTATCTTAATTTTGTAACTGATCTCACGACTACCTACTATTTTTTAATAATTTTGAATACGTATTACGTGCATACAATAAATCATCAAAGTCAAATCAAAACCATACTTTATTTCAATCTTCTTGTACTTTATTTTTAATTCCACGGTTTTACAAATGAAAAAAAAACATAATAAATGAAATTAATATTTACTTATATACCTATAATTCAATGTACAAAAATAAATGCCAAAAATGCTTTATCAAATTAACAATTCATAATTTATAAACATAACGAAAAAATAAACAAAACAATAACCAAAATAATAACTTAAAAATCTACTGACTTTTTTAAGGAATGTAAAATCGTATTTTTTACAAAAATAATTCATTTTCAACAATTATTACATCATCATCAGTCTCATTTTCTAAATATATACTTTTATTATATCTTAAAAACATAGCTTTAGTAGGTGTAAATTTATTGCAACAAATTTCTTTTGCCGTAGAATCAGTTCTAATACGAACAATAGCATCAAGTGAGACGCTGTTAAGTTTATTTCTTGTTTTCGTTTTTATTATATTCATAAAAGAAAACGTACGTTCAACTAACGCATTACTTACTGGCAAAGAAAGCATACTTAGTGCAAAATTAGCCAATTCTGAAAATTTCTTCTCTCCCAATGCATTTTTTGTATTATATACCTGGATCCAAAATTCAGTAGGATCATTTGGTAAGGTTTGTTGACCCAATTGTTTCTTCCAATCAACAAGTGTGTTACGTAACGAAAAAAATATAAACAGAAAAAAAAGATATTAGATGAACCTTTCAGGTATTCCCGCCGGTCGAGGTTCCGGCCGCTTCAGCCAGGCGGGGTTCTTTTGGGAATACCTTTTCAAAGGGGGGGGGGTTTCGTTACTCTAACATAAAATGAGAGACCGGCAATACCGAAATATAAGAATCATTAGAGGAGGATAAAAAAAAAATGGAAACCAACTTTTTCCAGCCAAAGGGGAAATAATGACTCACATTGACCCCAGAAAATTTAATGATCCGTAGTGGAGCATCTTCAACCCTCGACGAAACTCTCCATGTCACCACACCTCACTCCCTGTTAACTACACATTTTAAAATGGCCCTTTTTTTTTTTTTTTTTTTTTTTTTTTTTTTTTTAATTTTTTTTTTTTTTTTTTTTTTTTTTTTTTTTTTTTTTTTTTTTTTTTTTTTTTGACTATAATAACAAAATTTGTTCTATTAATTGTTATCAATTTTTTTTTTGGTTTTTTTTTTTTTTTTTTTTTTTTTTTTTTTTTTTTTTAGATATATATATATAATTTTTTTTTTTTTCAAATTCTTTATTCAGCCATTAACCAACTAAGTATACATTTTTTTTCTTTTACATTTACTTAACGTGACTATACTACTTCCTGAAACTCCTATAAATTTATTTATTTCCTGTTTTTTTCTTTTTTTTTTTTTGTTTTTTTTTTTTTCTTAAAAGATATGTGTTCAAGTGATCATTCATAATCAAAAGTATTGGTATAATATTTCCTACATGGGCCCAAAATTTATATATATTCAATATTTCTCAATAATTATGATATTAATTAAATTACATTACATAAAAAAAAATTCCTAACTGCAAAATAAACTCCTATATTTTCTTCTAGCCTATCCTTTTATATATATTCCCTATTTTTTTTTCTCATAAAAAGAATTTCCTTTTTTTTTCGATATTTTCAATAAACAAATCAGTTAATGTCTTTTTTTCTCTAATTACTGGAAATAAATTGTATATCTACTTATCTCGCAACTCGAAATTTCAGCTACTGTTGAGGGTTATTACCACATCCCACGTTGCAGCTTGTATCATCAAATGGTACCGCAATTAACTTCTAATTTAAATTGCACAGCAAATTGGTTTTAATTCAAATCGGCACAGCATTTTAACTCTATTTTAAGTTGGCTCAGCACTTCGCTAAATTATATTTTTACTATTTTATATTTATTTCAGAAGCTGAGTTTTTTTTTTTTTTTTTTTTGTTTGAAAAAAAATTTTACTCTTCATAAATTTACTTTAAGTTGACACAGCATTTTACTGACTTATATTTATATTAGAAGCTGAGTTTTTTTTTTTTTGTTTGAAAAAAAAAAATTTTACTTTTCATAAATTTACTTTAAGTTGACACAGCATTTTACTGAATTATATTTATATTAGAAGCTGAGTTTTATTAACCATAAAAAAAATATTTTTCATACATTTTAATTTAAGATGAATCATTTGAATTAATTTATATGTGTGTATATATATATATATTTTTTACAATTTTTTTTTTTTCTCAATAAAAAAAAATGATACGTTTTAACCAAAAAAAAAAATCCTTTTCAGATTATAAGTCATACACCAAAAAAAAGAAAATCTATTTGATATTAATTTACCATAGAATTGGCCATTTTAATGTTTCACAAATTCAATTTAGCTTAAATTATTTAGAATTCACCATATACCTTAGAAAATTTCTTTTTTTTCTTTGCACTTTAATTTAATTAACTCGATATATTTTTTCCTTTTAAATTTATTCTTCTTTACTTTCACCTATATAGGTTTTTTTTTGTTCTCTTCTTTTTTTTTTTTTTTTTTTTTTTTTTACAAAAAAAAAATCATTACCGAGACACAACTTGGGTTTATATAAAATTACTACTTTCCTTTTATATTTCCATAAATTCAATTTTAACTATTTTCTTTTTTTTTTCTTTTCTTTTTTCTTTTCCTTTTCATTCTTCCGAAAAAAAAATGATGACCGGTCGGCAAGAAATCTCAAACTCGACTCTCCTTTTTTTTTCTAAGAATATCACAAAACGTTCATAAAAACTTAATTTTTGTAAATTGCAAGATAACTTAAATAAATTGTTTTTCCGGTTGACTACTATAATTTATGCGTTTTTTTTTTTTTTTTCAACATTTTTGAATAAAATCTCACGTTTAATTTTTACGAAAAAAAAAGTACAAAAAAAAAATTCAAAAAAAAACAACCGTCACTGAACGGAGCCATAGCTATAAGACTGACCAAAAAATAATTAACTCCCAAAACAAAATATCAGAAATCAGAAGACCCAAAAATTACAAGAAGCAGCTGACCAAGTATCAAAAATTATTCTGCCTTTTATATCAAGTGTGCTCACTAATCCCTTTGCGCATTTAGCTTGGTATTAGTGAGTACGCGGCAAAATCAATGCATTCTCATTACATAGTATGCAGGTATACAAATCATTGCCAGACAATAGACATACTAGAATATTCGATACATTATTATGTGAATAATGTATTCGAGTATGGAGATTATGAATGTTGGCACAGTGTGTATGCGCATGAAAACCTGTATTACGTTATGCTATTTACTTTAAGTAAATAGGTCTTAATGCGATTATATGGATCAGGTGACATTTTTATATATTGATTTTTCTCATATAGTAGTCTATATGAGAATTAATCAATCAATACATGAAAACATTTTTGGTAGTGTATTTGCATATTAGCAAACACACTGAAGTATTTGATGTTTTAGTAGTGTGGAATAGAAAAAAAATGAGGAGATTACAAAAAGACTATATTAGAGAAAAATATGGAATAATCTTATGTATTTGTATTAAATGCATAGGATTATTCTCGAAGTGGCGTGATTTTTGTATTAATCCATGTGATTAATACAAAAATCTTTGTTCAATTTTTGAACAAAACGAGATTAATTTTTGTGTTGCGCGTGTGCAACGGAATTGGAATTTACAGTTCATTTATTGGAAGATTTTGATGAAAAATTCCAATAAATGTACATTTTTAAACATTTCAAAAATTATGTGTACAACCGTCTGTAAAAATACAGCGGCGTACGAAAATGTATTTAAAAAAAATTAAAGGGGCGATTTGCTGTCGCAACAAAACAAACTTTTCCACGAACCCGTCGAAGTGGAAAAGGTTGGAACACGGCAGCGAAAAGATAATGTAAAGTCCGTAAAGGACAGTGATCCATAAAAATACATATAAAGTCCCACTAGGAAAATATTGACCGAACAGGAAAATTGGTCCGTGTTGCCTAACACAACAACGTGGGGCTCGTCCACACCCTGAGATGAGTCTCAATGCCGGAACACGTGGGCAAGCCGGGCTGAACTTTAGAATTGGGAAAAAAAAAATCCACACACTCAGTACCAAAATCCAAAAATAAAAAAGACAGGATTTATTGAATTCGCGATGATGATTTATATACTTGTACGTGAGAAACAACATTTGAGCGAAATGAGACAAAGCCAGGAGCAATAAGATACAATTTGGACCAAAAAAAAAATTCAAAAATCTTATTATCAC
Organism: Bombylius major; assembly: GCA_932526495.1. Lineage (NCBI taxonomy): Eukaryota > Metazoa > Arthropoda > Insecta > Diptera > Bombyliidae > Bombylius > Bombylius major. Next base: position 29,334,590 of record OW052046.1, on the reverse strand, counting down.
TGAATTTATATAAAACTGAATATTCTAAAATTTTTATAAATCGGGGCTCAACGCGAAACTCAGCCGCGCGAGACCAGCGACTAAACCTTCAGGTGCTAAAAGATCTACGCCTCGACGTAGACCCAAAAGTAAAAAAAATCTAGAAATGGAGAAAAAAACTTAAGAATTCATCACGAAAATGAATGTATGTATATATAAAAACCGATTTTATTTATAAGAACCTCAATACGCGGAAGCGAATAAATCTTTATCACACCGTTTATTTATAAGAAGAAGAAAAGAAAAGAAAAAAAAATCTTTGTTTTTTTCCTCAAGAAAAATCAAAATTTCAATTTTTGTCCTTTTCCTTTTTTTTTCTAAAATTCAACATATCCTTATTATCAAAAAAAAATCAAAATATTTTCCTATCAAAAAAAAATCAATATATTTAATTTTTTTTTTTTCAAAAAAAAACAAAAATCAAAATATTTTTATCAAAAACATGCAAAAAAAATCAAAACGTGCAAAAAAAAAAAAAATAATAATAAATGTTAGTATTATTTTATCATTTTAACATCAAGGTGTTGTGGCTTGGAGAACCTCAGAGAGGGCGAAGAGGCGCCAAAATGGACGACTTTCCACCTTGTTAAATCTGGAACAAAAGCAAAGGTTTCCTCTATCAATAAAGAAATTCAAAGTCAGATTGGGAATTTACCAATAAAGTCCAAAAGGAACTACTTTGGAGGAAAGATTCAGTTTCAAAATGTAATTAACACTACGCGTACTTTCAATGCCACTGAACGTAAAAATTCTCGAGTTTACACTAACAAAAAAGCATGATGCACATGAAAAGAATTACCCGTGCAAAGAAGACGATCCGGTGAATACCAGTAATCGTTCTGACAAACGGTGTAATCCGTTTTACATGTCACCAGCAATAAAACATACAACTTGGTCCGATTATCTCAAGACGCATTGTAGAAAGAATTACTCGTGCAAAGATACGATCCTGAATTTACAAAATCGTTCTGACAAACGCGTAGTCTCTCCACACATCAAGAGTACAAGCGAATCAAGAACACAATAAACCACACGTGGTATATAAAACGACGTACCCGTGCAAAGAAGACGGTCCCGGATGTACCAGAAACGTTCTGACAAACGGCGTAAATCATAAAATATACCGAACCAGGGACAAATCTCAAATTTCTTAATCGAAAAACCTTTTATAAAACTTTAAATTTTCTTATTTATTAAACCGAAATTCTTAAACCTAAAATATAAGTCATTTTCATACAAAACGAAATTTTACAAAACGAGAACCACGAGTGCATGAACACGCGAGTGAAACTTCATCTTTCAATCCAAAAGTCAATACGGAAGGTATTCAAAAATTAATCGAATTAAATTTCATATTAATTATGCATTTGAGGTATCACCGATGTATATTTCAATAAAACCTAAAACATAAGTGAACTCAATGTGCATAATCACGCGGAATAGATTGCCTTTACAAAACACTTCAAATTCTCAAAAAAAAATGGTTCATTATAAAACATACGTATACCTTGAAACACCACCGCGTGCAAACAGCATTTCGGGTTATGCCCCAAAACCTGTGACAAACGACGGAGGTTACAAAGTATAAAATTTAGCTAAAAGATCTGAATATAACAAAACGCGATGATGAATGGACATAGCGAGCAAAGGCTCGATCTTGCACGGGCAAAATCGTCCTGACAATCGACCATGTCATTCATGCAGGTAAATTACGAACCGAATACTAATACTAAACACCAGTAGGCAAAGTAAGTTGAAATCACTAAGAAAATTACTATGAAAATCGAATAAAAATTCAGACCGAAAAGAATGCAAAATCAATTACAAAATTTATTAAAAAGTAATCGAGATTTGAATTACTTTTATACGCTGAAACTACTAAAATTTGTCAGTGCCGTCGCAACGTAATTTCGGGATTTTCACCGACCCAAAAATTACGGACTTACGACACTGAACCGAGAATCTTATTACACAAGAAAAAATATCGCGCACGAAATATAATTAATTAAATTTGATGAACCGGGTTATTGGGGTGAGCTGAAAGGACGCGTGGGATGGTAGATTTTCTGTTCAATGTTGCCATTAAACAGAAAATCTCCATGATACCGAGGATACGAAATTACAAAAAAAATTACTATGCCTTAAGGGCAGACTAAAAGTCGAGACACAAGATGGTCTGTGCCTCCGTTGGGCGCCATATGTTACGTAACGAAAAAAAATATAAACAGAAAAAAAAGATATTAGATGATCCTTTCAGGTATTCCCGCCGGTCGAGGTTCCGGCCGCTTCAGCCAGGCGGGGTTCTTTTGGGAATACCTTTTCAAAGGGGGGGGGTTTCGTTACTCTAACATAAAATGAGAGACCGGCAATACCGAAATATAAGAATCATTAGAGGAGGATAAAAAAAAATGGATTAGAAAAAAAAATGGAAACCAACTTTTTCCAGCCAAAGGGGAAATAATGACTCACATTGACCCCAGAAAATTTAATGATCCGTAGTGGAGCATCTTCAACCCTCGACGAAACTCTCCATGTCACCACACCTCACTCCCTGTTAACTACACATTTTAAAATGGCCCTTTTTTTTTCTTTTTTTTTTTTTTTTTTTTTTTTTTTCTTTTCTTTTTTTTTTTTTTTTTTTTTTTTTTTTTTTTTTTTTTTTTTTTTTTTTTTTGACTATAATAAAATTTGTTCTATTAATTGTTATCAATTTTTTTTTTGGTTTTTTTTTTTTTTTTTTTTTTTTTTTTTTAGATATATATATATAATTTTTTTTTTTTTTTCAAATTCTTTATTCAGCCATTAACCAACTAAGTATACATTTTTTTTCTTTTACATTTACTTAACGTGACTATACTACTTCCTGAAACTCCTATAAATTTATTTATTTCCTGTTTTTTTCTTTTTTTTTTTTTGTTTTTTTTTTTTTCTTAAAAGATATGTGTTCAAGTGATCATTCATAATCAAAAGTATTGGTATAATATTTCCTACATGGGCCCAAAATTTATATATATTCAATATTTCTCAATAATTATGATATTAATTAAATTACATTACATAAAAAAAAATTCCTAACTGCAAAATAAACTCCTATATTTTCTTCTAGCCTATCCTTTTATATATATTCCCTATTTTTTTTTCTCATAAAAAGAATTTCCTTTTTTTTTCGATATTTTCAATAAACAAATCAGTTAATGTCTTTTTTTCTCTAATTACTGGAAATAAATTGTATATCTACTTATCTCGCAACTCGAAATTTCAGCTACTGTTGAGGGTTATTACCACATCCCACGTTGCAGCTTGTATCATCAAATGGTACCGCAATTAACTTCTAATTTAAATTGCACAGCAAATTGGTTTTAATTCAAATCGGCACAGCATTTTAACTCTATTTCAAGTTGGCTCAGCACTTCGCTAAATTATATTTTTACTATTTTATATTTATTTCAGAAGCTGAGTTTTTTTTTTTTTTTTTTTTTTTTGTTTGAAAAAAAATTTTACTCTTCATAAATTTACTTTAAGTTGACACAGCATTTTACTGACTTATATTTATATTAGAAGCTGAGTTTTTTTTTTTTTGTTTGAAAAAAAAAAATTTTACTTTTCATAAATTTACTTTAAGTTGACACAGCATTTTACTGAATTATATTTATATTAGAAGCTGAGTTTTATTAACCATAAAAAAAATATTTTTCATACATTTTAATTTAAGATGAATCATTTGAATTAATTTATATGTGTGTATATATATATATATTTTTTACAATTTTTTTTTTTTCTCAATAAAAAAAAATGATACGTTTTAACCAAAAAAAAAAATCCTTTTCAGATTATAAGTCATACACCAAAAAAAAGAAAATCTATTTGATATTAATTTACCATAGAATTGGCCATTTTAATGTTTCACAAATTCAATTTAGCTTAAATTATTTAGAATTCACCATATACCTTAGAAAATTTCTTTTTTTTCTTTGCACTTTAATTTAATTAACTCGATATATTTTTTCCTTTTAAATTTATTCTTCTTTACTTTCACCTATATAGGTTTTTTTTTGTTCTCTTCTTTTTTTTTTTTTTTTTTTTTTTTTTTAAAAAAAAAATCATTACCGAGACACAACTTGGGTTTATATAAAATTACTACTTTCCTTTTATATTTCCATAAATTCAATTTTAACTATTTTCTTTTTTTTTTCTTTTCTTTTTTCTTTTCCTTTTCATTCTTCCGAAAAAAAAATGATGACCGGTCGGCAAGAAATCTCAAACTCGACTCTCCTTTTTTTTTCTAAGAATATCACAAAACGTTCATAAAAACTTAATTTTTGTAAATTGCAAGATAACTTAAATAAATTGTTTTTCCGGTTGACTACTATAATTTATGCGTTTTTTTTTTTTTTTTTCAACATTTTTGAATAAAATCTCACGTTTAATTTTTACGAAAAAAAAAGTACAAAAAAAAAATTCAAAAAAAAACAACCGTCACTGAACGGAGCCATAGCTATAAGACTGACCAAAAAATAATTAACTCCCAAAACAAAATATCAGAAATCAGAAGACCCAAAAATTACAAGAAGCAGCTGACCAAGTATCAAAAATTATTCTGCCTTTTATATCAAGTGTGCTCACTAATCCCTTTGCGCATTTAGCTTGGTATTAGTGAGTACGCGGCAAAATCAATGCATTCTCATTACATAGTATGCAGGTATACAAATCATTGCCAGACAATAGACATACTAGAATATTCGATACATTATTATGTGAATAATGTATTCGAGTATGGAGATTATGAATGTTGGCACAGTGTGTGTGCGCATGAAAACCTGTATTACGTTATGCTATTTACTTTAAGTAAATAGGTCTTAATGCGATTATATGGATCAGGTGACATTTTTATATATTGATTTTTCTCATATAGTAGTCTATATGAGAATTAATCAATCAATACATGAAAACATTTTTGGTAGTGTATTTGCATATTAGCAAACACACTGAAGTATTTGATGTTTTAGTAGTGTGGAATAGAAAAAAAATGAGGAGATTACAAAAAGACTATATTAGAGAAAAATATGGAATAATCTTATGTATTTGTATTAAATGCATAGGATTATTCTCGAAGTGGCGTGATTTTTGTATTAATCCATGTGATTAATACAAAAATCTTTGTTCAATTTTTGAACAAAACGAGATTAATTTTTGTGTTGCGCGTGTGCAACGGAATTGGAATTTACAGTTCATTTATTGGAAGATTTTGATGAAAAATTCCAATAAATGTACATTTTTAAACATTTCAAAAATTATGTGTACAACCGTCTGTAAAAATACAGCGGCGTACGAAAATGTATTTAAAAAAAATTAAAGGGGCGATTTGCTGTCGCAACAAAACAAACTTTTCCACGAACCCGTCGAAGTGGAAAAGGTTGGAACACGGCAGCGAAAAGATAATGTAAAGTCCGTAAAGGACAGTGATCCATAAAAATACATATAAAGTCCCACTAGGAAAATATTGACCGAACAGGAAAATTGGTCCGTGTTGCCTAACACAACAACGTGGGGCTCGTCCACACCCTGAGATGAGTCTCAATGCCGGAACACGTGGGCAAGCCGGGCTGAACTTTAGAATTGGGAAAAAAAAAATCCACACACTCAGTACCAAAATCCAAAAATAAAAAAGACAGGATTTATTGAATTCGCGATGATGATTTATATACTTGTACGTGAGAAACAACATTTGAGCGAAATGAGACAAAGCCAGGAGCAATAAGATACAATTTGGACCAAAAAAAAAATTCAAAAATCTTATTATCACTGAATTTATATAAAACTGAATATTCTAAAATTTTTATAAATCGGGGCTCAACGCGAAACTCAGCCGCGCGAGACCAGCGACTAAACCTTCAGGTGCTAAAAGATCTACGCCTCGACGTAGACCCAAAAGTAAAAAAAATCTAGAAATGGAGAAAAAAACTTAAGAATTCATCACGAAAATGAATGTATGTATATATAAAAACCGATTTTATTTATAAGAACCTCAATACGCGGAAGCGAATAAATCTTTATCACACCGTTTATTTATAAGAAGAAGAAAAGAAAAGAAAAAAAAATCTTTGTTTTTTTCCTCAAGAAAAATCAAAATTTCAATTTTTGTCCTTTTCCTTTTTTTTTCTAAAATTCAACATATCCTTATTATCAAAAAAAAATCAAAATATTTTCCTATCAAAAAAAAATCAATATATTTAATTTTTTTTTTTTCAAAAAAAAACAAAAATCAAAATATTTTTATCAAAAACATGCAAAAAAAATCAAAACGTGCAAAAAAAAAAAAAATAATAATAAATGTTAGTATTATTTTATCATTTTAACATCAAGGTGTTGTGGCTTGGAGAACCTCAGAGAGGGCGAAGAGGCGCCAAAATGGACGACTTTCCACCTTGTTAAATCTGGAACAAAAGCAAAGGTTTCCTCTATCAATAAAGAAATTCAAAGTCAGATTGGGAATTTACCAATAAAGTCCAAAAGGAACTACTTTGGAGGAAAGATTCAGTTTCAAAATGTAATTAACACTACGCGTACTTTCAATGCCACTGAACGTAAAAATTCTCGAGTTTACACTAACAAAAAAGCATGATGCACATGAAAAGAATTACCCGTGCAAAGAAGACGATCCGGTGAATACCAGTAATCGTTCTGACAAACGGTGTAATCCGTTTTACATGTCACCAGCAATAAAACATACAACTTGGTCCGATTATCTCAAGACGCATTGTAGAAAGAATTACTCGTGCAAAGATACGATCCTGAATTTACAAAATCGTTCTGACAAACGCGTAGTCTCTCCACACATCAAGAGTACAAGCGAATCAAGAACACAATAAACCACACGTGGTATATAAAACGACGTACCCGTGCAAAGAAGACGGTCCCGGATGTACCAGAAACGTTCTGACAAACGGCGTAAATCATAAAATATACCGAACCAGGGACAAATCTCAAATTTCTTAATCGAAAAACCTTTTATAAAACTTTAAATTTTCTTATTTATTAAACCGAAATTCTTAAACCTAAAATATAAGTCATTTTCATACAAAACGAAATTTTACAAAACGAGAACCACGAGTGCATGAACACGCGAGTGAAACTTCATCTTTCAATCCAAAAGTCAATACGGAAGGTATTCAAAAATTAATCGAATTAAATTTCATATTAATTATGCATTTGAGGTATCACCGATGTATATTTCAATAAAACCTAAAACATAAGTGAACTCAATGTGCATAATCACGCGGAATAGATTGCCTTTACAAAACACTTCAAATTCTCAAAAAAAAATGGTTCATTATAAAACATACGTATACCTTGAAACACCACCGCGTGCAAACAGCATTTCGGGTTATGCCCCAAAACCTGTGACAAACGACGGAGGTTACAAAGTATAAAATTTAGCTAAAAGATCTGAATATAACAAAACGCGATGATGAATGGACATAGCGAGCAAAGGCTCGATCTTGCACGGGCAAAATCGTCCTGACAATCGACCATGTCATTCATGCAGGTAAATTACGAACCGAATACTAATACTAAACACCAGTAGGCAAAGTAAGTTGAAATCACTAAGAAAATTACTATGAAAATCGAATAAAAATTCAGACCGAAAAGAATGCAAAATCAATTACAAAATTTATTAAAAAGTAATCGAGATTTGAATTACTTTTATACGCTGAAACTACTAAAATTTGTCAGTGCCGTCGCAACGTAATTTCGGGATTTTCACCGACCCAAAAATTACGGACTTACGACACTGAACCGAGAATCTTATTACACAAGAAAAAATATCGCGCACGAAATATAATTAATTAAATTTGATGAACCGGGTTATTGGGGTGAGCTGAAAGGACGCGTGGGATGGTAGATTTTCTGTTCAATGTTGCCATTAAACAGAAAATCTCCATGATACCGAGGATACGAAATTACAAAAAAAATTACTATGCCTTAAGGGCAGACTAAAAGTCGAGACACAAGATGGTCTGTGCCTCCGTTGGGCGCCATATGTTACGTAACGAAAAAAAATATAAACAGAAAAAAAAGATATTAGATGATCCTTTCAGGTATTCCCGCCGGTCGAGGTTCCGGCCGCTTCAGCCAGGCGGGGTTCTTTTGGGAATACCTTTTCAAAGGGGGGGGGTTTCGTTACTCTAACATAAAATGAGAGACCGGCAATACCGAAATATAAGAATCATTAGAGGAGGATAAAAAAAAATGGATTAGAAAAAAAAATGGAAACCAACTTTTTCCAGCCAAAGGGGAAATAATGACTCACATTGACCCCAGAAAATTTAATGATCCGTAGTGGAGCATCTTCAACCCTCGACGAAACTCTCCATGTCACCACACCTCACTCCCTGTTAACTACACATTTTAAAATGGCCCTTTTTTTTTCTTTTTTTTTTTTTTTTTTTTTTTTTTTTCTTTTCTTTTTTTTTTTTTTTTTTTTTTTTTTTTTTTTTTTTTTTTTTTTTTTTTTTTTTTGACTATAATAAAATTTGTTCTATTAATTGTTATCAATTTTTTTTTTGGTTTTTTTTTTTTTTTTTTTTTTTTTTTTTTAGATATATATATATAATTTTTTTTTTTTTTTCAAATTCTTTATTCAGCCATTAACCAACTAAGTATACATTTTTTTTCTTTTACATTTACTTAACGTGACTATACTACTTCCTGAAACTCCTATAAATTTATTTATTTCCTGTTTTTTTCTTTTTTTTTTTTTGTTTTTTTTTTTTCTTAAAAGATATGTGTTCAAGTGATCATTCATAATCAAAAGTATTGGTATAATATTTCCTACATGGGCCCAAAATTTATATATATTCAATATTTCTCAATAATTATGATATTAATTAAATTACATTACATAAAAAAAAATTCCTAACTGCAAAATAAACTCCTATATTTTCTTCTAGCCTATCCTTTTATATATATTCCCTATTTTTTTTTCTCATAAAAAGAATTTCCTTTTTTTTTCGATATTTTCAATAAACAAATCAGTTAATGTCTTTTTTTCTCTAATTACTGGAAATAAATTGTATATCTACTTATCTCGCAACTCGAAATTTCAGCTACTGTTGAGGGTTATTACCACATCCCACGTTGCAGCTTGTATCATCAAATGGTACCGCAATTAACTTCTAATTTAAATTGCACAGCAAATTGGTTTTAATTCAAATCGGCACAGCATTTTAACTCTATTTTAAGTTGGCTCAGCACTTCGCTAAATTATATTTTTACTATTTTATATTTATTTCAGAAGCTGAGTTTTTTTTTTTTTTTTTTTTTTTTTTTATTTAATAATTTTAAATGTAAATTTTTATCAAATTTAACTTCATTAATAATTGTAATACCAAATTCAAAATTATTATTTTAATTTATTTAAATTTAGATTCCTTTTGTAATTAAAAAATTTATTTTTTTGTTTTTATATGAAAATTTTTTTTTTTTCTTGATGAAAGTTTTCCGTATTATAAAATAGTAATTTTTTGCAATTTTATCCATATTTAGTTTTATATTTTATTAACACTTTTTTTCACGCAGAAACTCAAAAAAAACTCAGAATTAAACTGTTGTGCGACCATACTGCTCCATGAACCAGACTTACTCCTCTACGGTGAACAAGCAGGAATCAAAAGAAAAGAAAAAAGAAGAGACTGACCACGCTAGAATTTCGCTTTATATAGTCTCAGAGGTGACGCTAATTATTCCGCGCAATTTTTATGTACTTAGGCACTGAGAAAAGAGAAGGAGAAAAAAAAATTGACGCATGTATTGCATATTAATAATAATTAAGCAATCACGCCATAAATAAAGAAGTTCATAACATAATCGATATTACATAAATAATACCTTGTGAATACTATGTTTTTCTCTTTTCTGATGATCATCATGGTATGTGTGAACTAGAAATTTCTATTTCCTACTGCATTTTAATTGTGGAATTAGATCACCATGTTATACAAATCAGGTGATGTTAGTAAATCCCCAATGTATAGATATATGTGTTCATACGGAACAAAAAGTTTTGGTGTATTTTGTCGACGGCAAATACACTTGCATAAATTTCCTCAAATTTTATGTGTATTGAGAAATTCAAATTTGAGAGGTATATGAATAGAGGGAGAATACATAAGATTAGTAGTTAAAATCGTATGATTTTAATCCAGTACATAGATTCAAAAATCATACCACTTCAAAAGGGAATTATAAATTCTCGTTGCGCGTGTACAACGGAAATAAAAAAAAACAGTTCATTTATTGGAATCTTTGGTTGCAATTTCTGGAATTGCAGACAAATATTCCAATACATTGAAATTAAAGTACACCATCTGTAATAATGTTACAGTGACGTACAAAAAAAATTACCCATGAATAGAAAGATTTGCTGTCGCCACAGCATCAAGTATATTTTCTGACAAACTAGAATTATTTGTAATTCTAACTACTTTTTCAATTAGTACTCGTACATAATTTTCAATTTCATCCTGTGCCTTGAAGACGTCTACGTTGTTATTTTGAAAATAGATATTCAAGTTTGTAACATCTTTTAATAAAGGTTTTAATGCAATTAATAGCAATAAATTGGAATCATCTTTGTACATGTCTGCCAATAATTTCGTGGTATAGCATTTTCCGGACAGTGAATAAATAGAAAAAAGAGTTTTCAACTCTAAAAATTGGTCGATTATTCTCGAAATAGCTCCGTAGCGAGAAAGCCATCGTGTGTGACATATTTTGACAAGATTTAGTGGATTGCAATTATCGTTAATAACAGAAAACAATTTGTGATATTTATGTTTTCTTAAAGGGCTGTGTGAAAACCAGTTAAAGGTTTCTCTAATTAAAAACTCAATTTTATCAGGAATTTCCTCAGAAGCTTTAGAAGAACATAGATGCAAACTGTGACATATACAACGTACAACAATCAAATGTGGTACGTCAATCTTTAAACGAGATATTAATGAATTATTTAATCCACAAAGGTTACTGGCTCCATCAGTTCCTATTCCAACTAAATTTTCGATGTTTAAATTTAGCCCAGATATAAATTCAGTTAATTTTTTATATATTTCAGCACCAGTTGTTTCATGTAATTCTATTAGTCCTAAATAATTCGATACTACTTGGCTATACTTTTGAGAAAAGTAGCGAATACATACAAACATATATTTGTTGTCTGAGACATCAGTAGATTCGTCAATTATTAAGGAATATTTTGAAAATTCACATTTAACATCTTCTAAAAGTTCTTCTAAAATTGATGGAGCCAGGACTTTTTTAATTAACATACCGCACTTAGTATGATGAATTCTCAAATTAGAGATGCCGCTATGTGCTGAAAAACTGTTTAAAACTTCTCCTAAGTGGTCCACGCTTTGTATCGCCGTGCGGCATGCAACAAAATAAGCCAATTTCAAGTCTATTAATTTAGTTTTGTTGTCTAAAATACTTGCAACTCCTGCAAAAAAAAGGTTTTATTTAGTTTACTGCATTGTTTTGAAATAGATATGCTAATTACCAAGATCAGTTAAAGTACGTTTTTTCACATGTATTTTTTCTGCATTTAATTTATGTGTTTTGCATACTGCATGTTTTTGCAATAAATCATTTTTATGCGCTCTCAAATCTACTTCACATATTTTACAAAATGCAAAACCATCACCTTTTTGACTTGAACTTAACCAGCCTGACACAAAAATATTGTATAAATGAAAATTGTATAGAAAAAAAAATTAAAACAAAAACCTACCTTTGAATCCAGGAAGATTTTCCCATTCCTTTTTATATTTCTTTCCATACCTTGCCCACTTTCCCATTTCGATAACTCTAGATTTATTTTAATTTCTGTATCAGTAAAATTAACTTTTCACAAACTCCTATACTCATTATTTTTTACTTATCGAACAATCAAACAAAGCCCAGCACAATGCACAATAATAAAACAGTAATGTATTAATTTTGAAAAGATATATGGCGGAAGTTTTTTTTCTTTTTTTTTCATGTTTTGTATTCTAGTTCAGTGCATGATTTAGTAAAAGTTCAGTGATGTCAGTTCACAAATCTGACACTTCATTGAAACGTAGCAGAATTCTTTGTAATATTATGAAGTTTATAAAAATTATAGTAGATCACAATTAATTGTGATAGTAGAAATTAATTCACGTAGCAAGGAAAATTCTTCTTGTTAAAAATTGTAGGATCATCATCAAAATTCGCCCAAATCGCCCAACAGTTAGGATATTCGCAAATTACAAAATATTGTCGCAAAACTCGGAAAAATATCGCCCAATTTACGAAATTTCGCCCAATCTGGAGCCCCTGATAAAGAATAGGCTAAGAAAAATAAGGTCAATGAAGATGAAGGTAACAAAGCATATTGTTCGTGCGACTAATGAAAATGAGGCCGATAATGAGACTGATGAAATCGAGTGCAACGCCTCCTTCTTTAATTTTTAACTTCGAATTGAATAAACTAAACGACTTTTTTTCGAATTTTTGGAAAGGCCTGCTGAAAAAGCGGGCCGGTAATTTATCTTAAAATAAAGAAATATACACTGAAAATAGCAGTGTGGGTGGACTGTGGGGTGTGGTGTGGTGTGGTACTGTGGTGTTGGTGTGACTGTGAAATGTGAATTGTGAATATCGATTATCGAATGCATGAGAATGAATCGATATTTAATATCATTATAGAATTATAGAATAGATATCCATATCTAGTACTTTTTCAATCCAAATAGTACTTTCTAAAATTTTTTATAGTATATTTTCAGCAAATCTCATTCCCAACACTGGACATGACAAGGTATTTGTCGGCTCACTTGATCAGTTACAAGTGAAGCTCCGAATGATCAGCTTACTAAGTAGTTGATGTTTGTGAACTTATTTAAATTGTTTAGAGGAATTCACTAGACTTTGGAATCCAAGAGATAATTTATAAGCGTGTTGTGGTTCAGATAAAAACTTGTAATATAGTTGAAATAAGTTATATTTCAACTGATGTTTGAATCGCACTTAGAAAAAATAGCAAAGTTAATTTTTTCTATTTAAGTACGATTGAACGTATGAATAAAGTTAAGTCCCTAAATTTTCTATCTTTTGGTCACTATCCAAAGGACAGAAAATTATCAAGTAAATAAACAAAAAAATTTCTAACCTTTGGTCAATACCCAAATGATAGAAAATTACCAAGTAAAGAAAAATTTTTATTTTTTGGTCAGTACCCTAAAAATAAAAAATACACAAGTCGACTACAAAAAGAAAATTCTTACAAAATCAATACTTTTGCAAGATCCCTATGGTTTTCCTTCCTTTGGTCAATTTCCAAAGGTACAGAAATAGTAGCTTCTAAAGAAGCTATTTGGAATCGATAGGCAACTTACCAATCAATACTTGATATGTTATCTATCGAAGACTTCAATTTAAGTCAATATCTCAAACTGAAGTGACGATACTTGATTTTTACCGAGTTTATATACTGTTTGGGGGCTATTGTTTGTGTGTACCATTTAGAATGTACCAGTCGGCCATCTTATTCCATATAACATGTGGAAGTCGTATTTTTTCTTGTTTTTTAATTAATTTTGATGTATTTTTATTTAAAAAAGGGAAAAACTAAATGTGATAATTTTTATTATAATTTTTAAAACATAATTGTATATTAATTAATTAATCAACGCAAATCTTCATATTTTTAGTAAATTTGTCTGTTTTTTGAAAATAATTTCACCACAATGGTTAATGGCGGTTAGTAGGATGTATGTTGAAGTCATTTGTAAGTGCTGTCGCTTAGTGATGCTATTTTAGTAAGTGTTATACATAATAATATTTTAATTTTTACAGATGGCCTTCAACGAATACATACATATTTAGGTTTATTACTTTTATTTATTATTTTTACGTACTTCTGATTAAAATTTAAAGAAATAAATCCCATTTTTCCTCAAAAATTATATTTATTTAATGTAAACATAGGTAAACCATATGTGATTGTCGAAAAGTATGTTAATAGTATGTTGAAGTCATCGGTAAGTATTGCCAATTTGGTATTATAGTAAAAAACATTGAGTTTTTCTTACCGCTGGCTTCAACAAAGTGGATTATAGTTTTTTGGTGATTGTTTTCCTTTTTTTTTTTTGCGTTATTTTTCTGATCCTCCTTTGTCTCATGGTGATTTTGAGATGTTGTATTTATTAATTCTTGCGATTCGTCTTCTAAACTATCAAGTGGCAGTGGCGCTAGCTGATGAATGGCTCTACGTTTGATTCCATGTGATGATTTAACATCTGCAATACGTACCTTCTCATCTGCTCCTGGTAAAGTCTCAACAATTCTTCTCAATGCCCATTTTGTTGGTGATAAATTGTCCTTCTTAATGGTGACCAATCTTCCCTTTACCATATTTGGATATTCTGCTACCCATTTTGCTCGTTTCTGCAATTCTGTTAAATATTCGCGTAACCATCTTTGCCTAAATTCATTACGTACTTGATTTACTAACATCCATCTAGAATGCAATGACAATTTTCCTTGTTCTGATTGAACGTCAGCTGTTGTTGTCAATGGTTCGCCTATTACAAAGTGTGATGGTAATATCATTTGGATCGGATGACATTGGTGTGATGGTCTTAAGTTTAATATTGCTTCCATCTGAGCAGTTACTGTGCAAAATTCTTCGTAAGTTAATGAAGCTGAAATAATTGTACGTTGCAGGTGGTATTGTATTGACTTTACAGCCGCCTCCCATAACCCACCGGAATGAGGCCCGTGGTGGTATATAGTGAAACTGGATTTTATGATCTGTGCATATATTTGCAATTTTTTCTTTTGATTCCTGAGCACTTAATATTTCACCTATTTCTTGCAATCGATTTCTTGCTCCAACAAAATTTTTTGCGTTATCACAATATATGTTTTCGAACTTTCCTCTTCTTGCCATAAATCTCTTTAATTCTCTAAAAAATCCTTCAGTTGTCAAATCTGAGACGACTTCTAAGTGCACTGCTTTTGTAGTGAAGCAAAAGAAAAACTGCGATGTATGATTTTTGTGATTTTTTGCCTATCTTGAAATTAGTGTAGATTGGTCCACAAAAGTAGACTCCGCTATTAATAAATGGTCGTGCTTGTTGTGCCCTGTATTGTGGTGAATTTCCTATTTGCTGTATGCAGAGATTTGGTCGTATTTTTGCGCAACGTATACAATTTACTACAACAGATCTTGCCAAGTTTCTACCTGTAAGATCCAATAATTTTGCCTTGCTATCGAATGTAACGCCTGTGGTCCAGCGTGTAAATTTTATACATGCAGCTGATTCATTATTAATTTTGTTACAAAATGGTCATAAGGAGTACTACAGGATGTTTTGCATTATAACTAATGTTTGATGCCTCCAATCTTCCTCGTACCCTGAGAAGACCTTGATTATCAATAAAAGGTGCTAAATTTACTAGTTTGCTATTTCTTGCAACTTGCTTATTTTGTTTTAATGCTTTGTTATCGTCACTGAAGCTTGTCCTTTAAATTTTCTTTAAAATATTAATGCGTGTTTCCCCTGCGTGTTTTTCAATTAAGTTGTGTCGATTTTCATGATCAATCATTAGTATGTTACTATTTTTTTCACATTAATTCTCATATAATTGCTAAAAATGTTTTTTGCAAGGTTCTCAATTTTTGGTTTGATTTTATGAAACTGTACCGTCTCTGCTTGAAACATTGTATTAAAGTTATTCATAATTAATAATACATACGACGAAAACTCTAAATAAATACGTGTGATTTCAAATTTGCAAATTTTTTTTAATAAAGCAAATACTGAATTATTTTTAGTATCTGAAGAAAAGCCTATTATATCTTTTAATTTAAAATTGTTCTTTTGTAAGCAGCATTTTAATGATAAATGAGGATCTGCTGCAGATGAAGTTTCAGGATTTTCTCTGTCTAAAAATCTTGTTTTTAAACAGCTATTATTGTCAGCATACATCAATACAAAAGCACATTGTTTGATTGAACTGAAATCCGTCGTTTCATCCATAATTAGTGAATAAAATATACTATTTTTCTTGACTTCACAATAAGCTCTTATTTCATATGATATGCAAGGACATTATTCATTATCGCCGTTGCTTTTGTACGTTTAACTGAAAATTTTTTGCATCTTTTGAATCTTTAAATATACTACTAACCAAGTAGCGGAACTAAACTATTTTTTAATAAAAATGGTAAATTATTTGATACCAAGGACTGGAACAAAAAGTATTGCACACCTTTTTGAAAAGGTAGAAGAGCTACGTGTGGAATAACTCAATTTATTAATTGTTTCATTCATATCTTCCAATATTTGATTTTGCTTTCTTATTGATAATTTGTCCAAACCATATACATTTAGACGTTTTCTTGAATCAGTGGAAGGTATGGATGAATTGAAAACGTCAAACCAATCATTGGTTAGTCTGATAAAATTACTGTAGATTAAAGCACAGGGGTCTATTTTTCCATCAATTATCAACTTTTTTATTGCTTCAGAATGAGAAAATATCTGCACTGCAAATTTGACTTTTTGTCGTCCAGCATTTTTAACCTGTAAATGATCATCAAGTTTGAAACCATGATCGAATAAATGATTTCTCAGTACTACGGCAACTACTGTAAAATTTATTTCGCGTAATCTTTCTATAATTTGTGTGAGCGTCTCAGGACTCATTGGACAATCATAGTCATAGAAAACAACTTGTTTCCAATTTTTTACTATGCCTCTAACCATCGCCACTTGAACATAGTTATGCGGTTTTATAACCATATCAGCTGTTCTATTGTAGTCAAATTGATTTCAAATTTTCATTTCATCGAAACTCACTACGCATAATCTTTCATTCTCTTTGTAATCCACATTCTTTAATAAATTCAAAATCGGTTGCAAAATCCCCGGCTCTAATTTTACTTTAGCTGCCCACTTTTTTAACATTGGTACTGATGGCAGAGGAAACTGTTTTTTTAACAAAAGGCGATATAAACGCGGTCCTGTTGAATACATAGATATAGCCGAAGAAATATCCTCACTATTCCAATTCTGCTTTTTGTTAAAATTAGCTAGCTTTCTTAGCTGACCTTTTGTAAAAATTTTATTTACAGAAATTGTCTTTTTCTCCAAGTGTTTTAAATTATTTCACATTTTCTTATTTTCCGATTGTGCTCTTTTTAATTTTTTTTTAATTCCATTATTTCCAATGCTTGAGCACACTCCAGATTACCACTAAAAGCAAGTAAATGTATTGAAAAATATTTAGAAAAATTATTCTGTATGTACTCACTCTGTTTGGGTTTCAATATTCATCATAGGATTTTCATTTTCAAAATTATTCATGCTATGTTCAAGAGATCTAAAATTTAAAAAAATATTTTATGCTATACACAATACTGAAGTTAAAAGATTTTATTACTTACTTATCATAAATATTGAGGCATTCTTCTAATACTTTTTTTCTATTTCTCTCCGCGTTTCTATTTTTTCTTGCACTCATATTTTCTTTTTCAGCAGGTAAATTCTGGCTTGGTACTGCATCCAACTTTAATATTTTTTTTTTGAATTGATTTTTTAATAAAATTTCCCTTAAAATATAATCATTTTCTACAAAAAGTTCTGAACACACTCGAGCTATATTCAAATGCACTTTTGGCTTTTGCCCACATAATATAATCCACTCATCACACAAATTTTTATTTTTAATAGGAAAATGAAAAAAACTAATTACTTTGTCTTTAAATTTTTTGTTTTCATAATTTTCACAATAAATCACTGAACATTTCTCCATTTTTATCAATTTATTTAATTTTAACAATATACAAAAAAATTATAAGAAATAAATACTTTTTTAAACTTTAAACTTTAAACCATTTATGACAATTTTAAAAAAGACACTTCAACAAATATCAGGAACAAAGAATTACGGTTTTTGGTCCACGGGATGCTGAGACATCGTTTTTAAAAAAAAAAAGTTGGAGAATTGGCATATAAAATGTATGGTATACATTTGTATACTCACAGCCAAATTTGTGTTTTTGCACAAAAAAGGATATTTTGTTCTATCGATTTTGAGCTAGGACCTTGAAAATTGAATTGCATAGGGAGAACTCCCCAATGAAGGAATTGGTGAATTTTCAAGGTCCTAGTTCAAAGGTATCATATTTAAATTAAGGCTCAAGCTCTGCTGTACTCTAATAACAATGTATGTTATGTTCCATTTCTCAGATCGTCCGATTGATATTACCTTATTAGTGTTTCTTTTACCATGGGACGACCCATACGAAATTCTAGAGAAAATTACGGATGTATCGTATTCGAAGTACCGTGACTAGTCGTAAGTCAGTAGTACACCGTAATCGATTAGCGCTTGTTAGAAACTAACACAATTTCCCGAAACCTAACCTTACTTTTTTTTAACACCAGATATTTTAATAACAATTTTTAAGATAATCTACAGAAGCCTCATAGGTACAGCACGTCAACTAGCCTGGTTCCATTGGACGTGGTGAGACGATAAGAAGAACAGGATGTTCGATGCCAATGCGTTTCTATGAACATTGTTGTGGAAAAGATGCTCAGTTCGCTATTTTTTTGTTGGTTCCATTGTCCTTTGTTCTTTCTTTCTTTCGTTTGCCTGGATTTTCTCTATTCCACCCCAACGACTACACTCAATAAACCAAACAAAAGTTTCTCTTATTTACAGCGCCCATCCATCTAGCAAACGGTATCATCATTTCAGGAAAATGTTAAGGAAACACGTAACTCTGCTCTCGCTACAATTACCAAACATAGTTGGTAGTACCGTAGGCAATGTTCAAGAAAAAGACACGTTTGTTAAGTGCACAATTGTTATTTTTCATACGTCTCTTGTGGTTCATGTCTCTATAACCTCAGGGAGAACGAACGCAAGTGAAATTGAGTAAATTTGCAAAGGCAAAGACTTACAAACAAGATTAGCACCATTGAAATCGTGTCCAGAGTACAAGTCCAGAGTTAAAAAGAAATAGGAGTTAAACACAATACAGACACCGACTAGAAGTGTTTTTTTTTTCGTTTTCTTTCAGTCGGAACCTTGAGCATTTTTCGCGAAGGGCAGTGTTACAGTTTTGTCAACCTAAAAGATAAAAAATAAAAAACTTTATTAATAACCTTTATTTAATTTATTGTTGAAAGAATTTACCTCTTACATCAGGACCAAGAAACCATCCTGTCGTGCCATTTTCCTGAAAAGAGAAGAAAATTGATTAAAAATTGAATTAATAAAATTTACCTAAATTACATAAACAAAACTAATGAAATTTGTTGTTGTGTCCTGTAAATAAAAGAAACTTCCAATTAAACACCGAATTCTAATAAATCGGTGCCTAAACCAGAAGTCCCTTTTAAATACAGTCCAAATCGTGAAAAATAAATCAAATAAAAAAGGAAAAAGGACAACAAAAGGAAAGCAAAAACAACAAAGAACACATTCAAATTCTTTTTCACAACAACAACAAAAACACTATCACCATACAAAAAACACTATCACCATACAAAAACAAAGATTACACAAAAACAAAGATGGCTTTATAGTTCTTTTGTGGAACCGATTCTGTAAAGTCTCTCTGGGAATTCCATATTTCTTTGCAATTGTTCTTATTTTTTCACTATGTTTTATCTCTTCAAGTGCTTTCTGCATTTCACTTTGAGTGTAATTCTTTTCACTTTTTTTAGGCATTACAATAATTTAGAATTTTAAAGTCGAACTTTATATAAAAATAGTTTTAATTAACGAATATAAATGTTTATTTATCACCTTTTAAAACTTTTACAAACACAAAAAAATATCTTTATTTTTACTATTTTCACTGTTCACTGCGGAAGCCACGATTTTAATACTTTGAGTATCTATGATCAAATGTGTTAATTATCAACTTTTTCCTTTTTCTAAAGTTATTATAAAAACATCAATTGCATTTAAAAAATAAAAAAGGATAATGTAAAAATGTACCAGGCTACGCATGAAGAAGGTATTATTTACAGATAGCATATTTGCAATTATCATAATTAGATTTGAATACAAAAAGGAAAACGGTTTTTCCAATGAGGTAATTTCTAATTGTTTAAGCCTTTCTAGAAAAAGACTGCAAAAATATATGTATATCCGTCTTACGTATAAATTTGGCACATTATATAATTAATAGGTCATATTTTAAATGGAAAACAAACAAACAACATTTTATAGTTACCTAAGTTCGAAGATAGGTAGTTATTATTTATTTTAAGAGCCTGTAAAAGGATACTTGAAAAACGTAACGCCTTTAATGTTTTGTTTAGTAAGTGGGTACGTGTAATTTTAAAAAATTAAAATATCCAAATGAATTGGAAAAAAGGTAAAACAAAAATTCAAATTATTTTTATAAAATTTAAAAATGTTACATTTATATTAAAATATAGGTAGGTGAGAACTTAAATACAGAAAAAGTTGAATTATTGTTCCAATGTTTATTTTTTTCTTCAGGGGCTCGTTACTGGTACTTAGATTTTTTTGAATTTTCGCCAGTAACGAGCCCTATGCTCGTTACTGAATTTCAAGTACAACATCTGGGCCAGTAACGAGCCGTGCCAAAAATTAAATATTTTAAAAATAAAAGTAATATAAAGTGCTAGAAATTAAATTTTAACTATACTATTTTTATTTTTGGATGTCAGTACAGGCAAGATAGGCATACTTTTCTATATTCTTTTACATTGCGTTTGAATAAATCTGTCTCGTGTGTGGGGTGATCAGATCTCAATTTCAATCATGTTTTCATGATTAAGTATCTTAAGTCGACTTAAGTCCAATTCGGTTTTTTTAAATTATTCGTGATATAACATCCAAAGTTTCCATTTTTTTCAATCTCCGCCTCTCTATCTTTTCTCTATGTGAAGCTTTTTGGTTTTACATATCAGCTTATGTTGTTTTTTTCAAGACATGTTCGCGACAAAAGAACTTGAATAAATATAATACACTTTGAATACTTTTTATTCAATAAAAATTGCAGTTGTAAAACACCTTAAGTTGAGTTTGGCTTTTTTGTTGCACAGCAAAATTGTTACTCATGCTACTTAGGCACCATTTAAGTTATTTTACCGAATAATATTTTGTAACTTTATAATAAATTTGTTTCACAACAAAGAAGCTTAAATAAACATTGGTGTTTTTACAAATTTATTTTTTTACTTCGATTTAGCTTATGTCTTTTAAAGCTACTTTGTTACGAAAAATTTCAATAAACATTTTTCTTAAATAGTCATAGGCTACTTCAATTTATGTTGTGCATGCATGCTTTTTATTCCACATAACAGCTTAAGTTGATTATCCTCCAATTTAAGGACTTTTCGCACGTATTCTACCCCAAAATAGTTTTTTAAATTAAGAACTGGACATTTTTTACTTCTGGTCAAAAATGTGGACAAATTACTTTACCAGTTTTTTTCAGAAATCCAAATACATGTTCAAATGCGTTTTTCTCAAAACAACAAAATCAGACTTAAGATACTTAATCATGAAAACACAGTATATAGCAGATATTCACTTGTATTTTTACAAAAATATCTTAGTTATAGAGTAAAATAAAGCAGAAGGGTCGTTACTAGCGGAGGGCTCGTTACTAGGTATTCTCCCCTACATCCCTCACCGTAGGAAAAAAAATTTTTTTTTATAAAAGTTAAATTTTTCATCGTTTTATTTATAAATTCTGTTCCCATGTCTGTTTTTAGTATTTTAAATGATCCATATTTCAATATAAATTGTTCGCACAAAGCACGAGGTATCTATGGTATCGTTTTGGTCGGAGATAACGGAAACACCCTGTATATTATTATATTTATTATTGAACACCAATCTTTTATCATTTTATGTTGCGACATATTATATATATTTTTAAATTCTTGTATGCATACTTTATCAAATATTATATCATTATTTGCTATTGCTAATTTAAATATTTTTCT
This sequence comes from Bombylius major, assembly GCA_932526495.1. Lineage (NCBI taxonomy): Eukaryota > Metazoa > Arthropoda > Insecta > Diptera > Bombyliidae > Bombylius > Bombylius major. The sequence continues at coordinate 29,312,517 of OW052046.1, read as the reverse complement.
TTTATTCATCACGAGAATAAGGTTCTGCAAGATTAATCCCAAGTTTAATGATGCATTATCATCATTTTTATCAAAATATATTTTGTATATATTATTAAATTTTTATTTTCTTATATTTCTTACATCTGAAATCGATGAACATTCCCAAATTGCGAGATGGCCAGTCTCTGCTTGGTGTGTTTCTTGAGTTTCATTTGTTGATTTTATTTTTTGTGCCATTTTTCCAGTTACTACTTGTATATCATGTATTTGTGGCATCATTGCTTTAAGAGTTTCGGAATCCAATCTTGATAGTGCGTCTGCATTTGTGTTTAGCATTCCTTTTTTATATATGATTTTAAAATCATTATCCATTAAATCTAAACGAATGCGTGTCATTTTGGAATAAAGATTTTTATGTGTAAATAAACTTACTAGTGGGCGATAATTGGTGACTACGGTCAATTTTCTACCATACAGGTGAGGTCTAAAATGTGTTATAGCCCAGTGTATTGGTAATAGTTCTTTTTCAGTTATTGGTTTATTCAACTCGTGTTTATTTAGTGTTCTACTAGCATATGAGATTGGTAAGTCTTTTCCAATTTCACCTTGTGATAAAACTGCACCTAAAGCATAATTAGAAGCATCTGTTGTTAGAAAAACTGTTTTTCAAAATTAGGGTAGCTAAGTATAGGTGGATTCATAGGTTTTTGTTTAAATTCAACAAACGCTTGTTGGCAGTTATCTGTCCACGGGAATGGTGTGCATGAAGAGTTCAGAGGTTTTGCGATTTCTGCAAAATTACAAAAAGCAACAAAACGTTTTGTTTTATCAGCATTTTTGAAACCGGATATTTTGCTATAGTTTCGTACTTTTGTACTTTACATTTATTTTCTTCAAATCGCTTAAGGGTTTTGCATCTAATGAATAATGTGGTATAAATTTCCGAAAATAGCCTGTCAGACCCAGAGAGCTTTCTAATTGTTTTAAATTTTGTAGTACTGGAAACTGTAATACTGCTTTTATCTTGTCTTTATTTACAGATATTTGACCATTTTCTATTATTTCTTTTCAAAAAGTGACACTTTTTCATGTTTATCTCAAGACCATATTCTTTACATAATTCGAATACGAGACGCAGACGTTCAAAAGCTTGATCTTCATCTTTGGCAGGAATAATTGTATCATTCCTTTATTAGTTAGTTGACGAAAAATACAGTTCACATGACGTTGAAAAACGCCATGCGAATTTGATAGACAAAATGGAACTTTCAGGAACTGGTATTGTCCACTATGAGTGACAAAAGATGTGTATTTACGACTGTTTTTGTTGACATCAACGTGAAAGAACCCATTCTTAAATTCTATTGTACTAAAAATTAGTACAGGAAAAGGTATAGGAAATCTGTCTTTGACAATAACCTTATTAATTTTTCTATAGTCGATACAGATTCTTGGTGTTTCAAAGTTCTTTTTAACGACTACTACCGGACTAGCATATTCTGAATCACTTGGTTCTATAACACCATTTTTTAACCATTCCCCAATTCGTGATTCAACAATTTGTCGTTCACTAAAAGGAAGACGTCTTGGTCGGCTATAAATTGGAGTATCGTCCTTTAAAACGATATTCATTTCTACATTAGTTGTTTGGGTCTTTTTTGGCTCATAATTCTTGATAATTTCATGAACCATACTTTTTGCTTCTTTGCTGGCTTTTTCATCAATGTCAATGCCATTGGTTTGTTCAGCTATGTTTACATTCATTATTCTGTATATTTCATCGATATCAGAAACTTCTACTGTTTTTTGTATAGTAACACCGTTAATATCAATTTTAATATCTGCATATTTGCACAATTCTCTTCCGATTACTACGTCTATATCTATACAATTTGTTGGTACAACATAAAAAATTAAGTCGAACGTTTCATCATCAATTTTTGTTTCACCATGAAAACAACCAATTGGCTTGACTTTATTATCATTAATATTGCTACCAAAACCTACGAGAAAAAGTTTTGATTCTGCTAACACAGATTTACCAATATCAACATAAACATCGTACGTTACAATATTATATTTACTGCCAGTGTCAAATAAACATGTAAATTTATGATTATTAATCAGAATTATCTTATTCATTACATCGTCTATGTAATATGGAACAATATGTTTTACATTTCTTTCGAGCTTATCGTTATTTCTTTCTGTACATGTTCTCGATAAATGACCGAATTTATTGCAATTAAAACACTTTGGGCCTTTTTCTTTATTTCGACAATCATTGGATTTATGACCTCTCATTCCACAATTATAACAAATGATTTCTAATTTTGCCTTTTTCTTTTCTTTTCTGACTACAAATGTTTTATTTTCAGCTTTCTTTAATTCCAATGGTTTGTTTTTCTCTCTAATAATATCTATATATATAATTCTTTAGTTTTTCTTTGAAATCTTTTATATTTTTAGCGCCATATAGCATCACCTTGTTTACATTAAGATCTCTAATGCCATCGATTACATATTGGAAAAGTGCATTATCCTCTACATTTCCTCTGGAAGCTAATTCGCGCATACTGAAAAAATATTCTTGTACACTCTCATCTTTTTCCATTTTTCTTTCAATCATCATTTTATGTATTTTTATACTATTTGTAGCCGCCTGAAATTCATTTAGTAAAGCAGTTTTAAGTGCAACCCAAGACGTAATGTTTTTTTCACTTTTCACAAATAATTTTGCAATACCTCGAAGGGATTTTTTTCCAAGAATAAATTTTTGAAAGTTATCTAAACCCATTATTTCACATGTTTCTTCGAATTCTGAAATCCAAACTTCAACTAATACAGATTCAGAGCCGTCATATATATTCACAGAATCTTCAATATCTTTGAAACTAATAGCAAAACGAGATATAGTGTTATTAAAATTTTTCGCTGCTTTGATTGTGGATGCATTTTCTGAAATACTAGAAATATTATCATCTGATAAATTATTTTCAATGTTTGTCCTTTTCTCTAAATTATTATTCAGCAAATTATTGTCGTTATTTTCGTCTCTGTCATTATCATCCTCTTCTTCATATTCTTCATCATTTTTATCTTTTAATAATTTTCCTTTACGCAAATTCTCAAATATAAATGGTGTTAAATTTTCATTATCATAATTTAACTCAAGAATATTACATATAGAAACGAGGTCACCTTTCGTTAAATTTTGTTCGACATATTGCAATTTTTCATTGTACTTTGAATCATTTTTGTCAAAGTTAAAACCTTCGAAATTTCTTATTTTTTTCCTGTTTCCTCGATCACCTTCATTATGAAATATAAATTTATAAAGAGCCTTTATAGAACATATTTTAGCTGCTGTTATATTTTTCTCGACACTTTCAAATATACCGATCGACGCCATCTTGTTGACTGCAATTTTAAATTAAAATAGAAAAAAACTACTTACTGCGTTATCTTCTTATTTTAAGGTCTATGGGTGTATACAAAAATACAGGTAATTTATTTCTATGTTGCTAACACTACTGTAGTTATCAGTAGTTTTGGTTTTTACTGTCTTTTGTCTTTTTCTCTCCCTCTTCTTTTCACGTGTTTCTTCTATTATTCTTTTAATTCTTTTTTTTTTTTTAATTCAAAATGCCGGTAATTTACAATTTACACTTTTGATCTTAATAGTTCAATCATGGAATATGCACACAATTTATACACAATTTAAAAAAAAAAAAACGAAATATGTATTATTTTTTAACAGGCACTCTTTTTTTAAATTATTAAAACCGCACATTTAAAATTTCACAATGTTAATGTTTTATTCTGGTTGAGCCCCCATTTTGTGAGAAAGAATATTACTTCGGTTTTAATTTATTTATTTAAAAAACATGTGTTTTTTCACATTTATTATTTATTTATTAATAAAATCAAAATATTATTTATTAAAACAAAATATTACACGAAAATGGAATGTCTTTTTTAAAACTTCATTACATAAAATTATGTAATAATGTCTGCAACATTTCTTAATTTCAAATATTTGTTTTTCTGAAAAACTCCGGTAGCAATAAATAAGTAGCTCACATTTACCTCATGCATAAATATTTTTTATTTCTTTGAAATATTTCACATCATTAAAATCAATTTTGTGTAACATTTCATCTTTTACATAGTCTTGTTTAATAAAATTACTCAAAACTGTTTTAAAATACATTTTAATTGTTGGTAATAGAAGATGAATGCGAACAGATTCAGACTGGAATTCCAAGTTCACTTTGTTAGTCAAATTTAATATATGTACATATATGCTAAAAAAAGCATGTAAAATTTGCTTGTGTCATTAAGTTCTTGACTAATCTTTGTTCCCAAATCCGAAACAGAATCTAATGCAGCTTCAAATGAAGCGTTTAAAAAGTACAGTTGTAGTGGTGTCCACTGCTCCAGTATTCTACAAACCACATTTTCCAAAGAAAGCCAGCGAGTAGTAAAAGTTTTAAGTATTTTGTGCGTTTCAGTATTGAAATTTTCTTGAAATTGTTTAAGTTCACTTTGTCTTTTAGGGCTATGTGAGAAATATAAATAAATGTTTCTTGCTAAAGTTTCAACTTCCGGAGAAATCGCCTTTATTGCTGCGGATGCACAAAGATGAAAAGAATGGCAAACACATCCTAAAGAAAACAAATTTGGGTTGTCTTGTTTAAGTAGTGTTTTGACACCACGTTTTTTGCAAACCATAACTGATGCATTATCACTGGCGAAACCAACACAATTTTGAATAGGTATACAAAGTTCAGAAAAAGCATTTTTGATACTGTTGTAAATGGTAAGAGCATCAGAATTTTCAAGTTCTAGTAATTTCATAAAACGATCTTTTACTTTCGATAGCTTGAAATCGAAATATCTGACTATCAATGCCAAGCATTTGTGTGTACTTACGTTTGTTGTCATCAATAATTAAAGAAAATTTTTGAACTTTTAAAATTTCAGCTGAATTAGTCTGTGCTTTTTTCAATAATAAATGAGTCACAAGCTACACTTTTTATTAGATTTATCAAAGGAGTAATAAACATAATTATTCTTAACTCAGCTATTTTTACACTTTTGATTTTTGATGCAAATTCATTGCTTTTGTTTTTTATTTTAGGCTGGTTTTTCAACATATTTTCATTTTTCCTGTGTCGTACAGATTTTTTATGACGAATTAAATGGTGTTTGTTGTTTGGCAAAACTAATTGACAGAAGGAACAAAATGCTTTATTACTTTTTTCCTCAATCCATTTGTGTTGTTCTTTCCGTTGAGCTCTGAAATTTTGTTGTCGGTGTTTTGAAGAAATTGAAGCATGGTTATGGTTATCACTAGAGGTGTTTGAATTAAGGACATCTTCAGGAACAATAATCGGTACTGAAGTAGTAGACAAAGTAGTAAACGAAGTGATATCCTTAACTTTGTTCACTTTAACTAAGAATCTGAAAATCACTTGTTCAAATTTAAAAAATGATAAAAATTATAAAATTTACCTGTCCATTTCAAATAATTTGTTATTTTAAAAACTCAGCAATGGCGTCGTCACTCGTAAGTAAGCGTCCTGCGTCAACCGAACCACACCACACCACATAACATAACATCATGGAAGAAAAGAAAGAATAATAAGAAGTGTGCTTTAAAAATGATTAGTCCAAGCAGCATTGCCAGATACTTTTAAAAGGGATTTCGAATTTCTCAAGACACAATTGTACGTTATAATTTTTCGGGTGTTTTTATTTTAATATTTACACTACACCGCACCATGTTTATATTAAAAATTTTTTGCTTATATGTTTATATAAATCGTACTGCACTCAAATCACTTTACACTTCATGAACATAAAACACAAATTAAATTTCATGATGCCAAGCAATCAAAATAAAACCAAAATCAGCAAGTTAGTCAACATATTATAAAAATTATTTGGGATGGTAATATCACAACTATCATTTTTCTTTGTAATTCAAATGCTCTCTGATTGGTCTGGATGAATTTGGATGATAATGGCGATTGTTTACATCGGGAAGCACACTCCTTATTATTCTTTCCTCCATGACATAACATAATGATTAATGAATGAATGAGTAATGACAATTGACATAAATGAAATGTCATTGTCAAATGTCAATTGTCAGTTTATTATTACCAATATTACCATACTAACTACTTTCTTCTTCTTCTACTTTATTTTAAATTAATATATGTAAAAAATTATTTTTTTATGAAACACAAAAAAGTAGTACAAAATTGAAAGGAGTAGTATGGTAGTACAGGAGTCTCGAAAGTAGTACAATTTACAAATACTACTATAGTAGTACAAACGACAGCACTGATGAGTAGTCGTTGATTATATCATTATCGCTTTTCTATTGAGCGAGAAGAAAGAGTGTTGGTACTGTTGGATTAAAAACTCTTCTCTCCTACATATATATTTACTTTAACATTTGAATGGAAAAATTTTATTTTATAATTTTTAAAGATTAATTTTCACAAATTTTTTTAGTCTTGTTTCTTTTAAATATAGGTATATAATCGGAGAAAACGCATTTTTATTTTAATTTTTCCAAAAGTCGCATAACTTTCGCCATTGCAGACAGATTCTTTTTCCTTCCTCTGGAGGCTTCCGTGTGATGCTCAAAGAAATACCGCTGTATAAATTCCAATGTCTGCGATATTTCTCTGGGATACACAATGTTGAAAATAAAATATAAACAAAATGTTTGTACAAAACATTCATCGAAGCTTTGCGAGTTTGAATGTATTAACTCGTTGTCAGCATAAATATAATACACGTCTTCTGATACTGTTCCTATTGAATAAGTTGAAAAACAGATTTTTTAAAATTGGAACTGAAGAAATAAACTTATAAGTTAGGAATACACTTAACTTTAGATAATTTTGCAAATTTGTGAGCTGTTCCATAATTTTAGTTCTCAACTATATGCAGTGAAATTATTTACTTATCAATAAATAACATCATTAAAAATAAACAATTACGAAGCGATAAATTGATTTGTAATTTCAATATTTTCTGTTAATATTAAATTAAATTTTTGTAACTTTCAATTTTTTTAAACAACTCACAAACTTGCGCTAATATTTTTATTTTTAAAAATAAAGTTCATTACTCACCGACAACGCCAAACCAAGGATAGAGACCGCGAGGTTTTACCATATCATTTGTAGCTCCGATCTTAAAGAGAGAAAAAGTAAATAAAATATCTTTTACTGTTTCGAATATTACCGGAAATTTTTGGAAAAAATGCTTGATATCTTTATTGAAGTATTTTCCTATATAAACGTCAATGCCAATAAATTTTCATCATTATCATTTTTTTCAATAATAAAGTTTTATTTAAATTAATTTCAGTAAGTTTGGTAAATTGCTTATAAATAAATGATCTATGCAATAAAAATGGCCAATTTTTCTTTCGACCAAAAGCAGCTTCCGTAGAAGAAGATGCAAATGAATTCTCTTTCTCTCTGTCTGACAGTGCCCCACTCGTCATACTTAGTTAAAGTGCTTGCGAAAGAAACTTCCGAGTGTAAAGAAGATGACCTACTCAAGAATGTCATATCACTTCGAGGAGAAGAAATCTCAGGATTTATATTGTCAATACTTCCAGAAAGCGGTTGAACATATGCAATTGTATTATTTTCAAAATCTATGTTATTTTGCGATGTATCCAGAAGTGATACATTTGGTTGCCAAATTTCATCGTCATTTAAAATTAATAAAACCTTTTCTGCACAATATTTTAAAATTTCGTCCTCATCTATTTCGCAACCATCTTCTTCAAGAACGAGTTTATTTCCAGTCAAGCCTTTTCGATATGCTGAAAATTCTCAAATAAAAATATTCAAATCATTTATATAAAATTTTCAGAAATTAAAAAAAAACTTACCAGCTTCGAGAACGTTTTGAATTTTTGGTTCAGAAATAATAACTTTTCTTTGTTTACGATCGGAATTCCAAATTTTAAACATTATTTTCTCCGTGGACAAACTCATTTTTATTACATATGTATGTACATAGGTATATTTAAATAAAATATTTTTTAAATAAAATATCATATTTAATAATATCAATATTTTAGTTTCTTACTACGAATTAATCAAAGGTATTATTTTGTGAAAGCATACTCCATAAAAACTGTACCACATATTTGCATATTTTATATTGTTTATATTTTAACCTATCATTTTAAGTATGTAAAGATATTGAAAATAATTAATGATTTATTTACAAACAGAGTATCGTAGTGAAAGTAAAATTTTATTATTTGCTGTGAAAAATTTTGACGGTAGTATACATATTAGCTTCTGATATGATACACTTTCATAATTTACACCTTCCTTTCTCATTTCATACATTCCTTTCAAATAATTCTAAAACATCGAGTAGCATTTTCCGTAACAAGTAACTTCTTGTAGTACTTCTATATGTTCATTTTCGTCAATATTTGAAATTAAATTTTATTCCACAAATTTGAATGCATTTGGCGACATATTTAAAATTTTTACAGTAGAAATTATCAAACATTCCCTGAACAAACAATTCGGCTTTGTCACAAATAATTTCTATTCTGTATCTGTCATTATTTAATGTAGTTTTAAATAAATGATTTCTCTCTGTAAGCATTTTAGTTATATTTACAAAATTTTTTGCTTTGGTCACAATATTTTTGAAGTATTGGTGTTTATGTTCGAAATGCATGGTCCAAAATTCCATTAAAGGGCCGAAATCTTTTATTAAGGATGGATAATGACATAAATAATGATGTTTTGGTATAAACTTATTATTAGGAAAGGCTAAGTTACGATACATAAAATATTCTCCAATACAGAATGATAAGTAATCTACTTGTTTTTCGGATATTTGATGTACAAATATTAATCTGCATATATCAAGTAGTCTCAAATATAGACTCCACACGTGGCACTCTAAATCAAAATCTTTTCTCCACATAACCAATGGGAAAAGAATAACAAAATATAAATTTTCATAAGCTGTGCCTGGCATATTTGATTGATTTTTTGTAAGATAAGGAAGACATAATTTTTTTTTCTGTTGTTTTGCTATGGCTTTGTATTTTATATTTAACTAATTATATATCAAAATTTTTTCATTTACAAAATAGGTAATAATCAAATAAAAATCCTTTTTACCAATCCCCTCCAAAATGTCATACGCTGAACATGGTGGTAAGCCAGGTTAATATATATTAAAATAAGTGAGATTGTTTAAAAATGACCCTTTTTTTTACACCATAATAGATTTTTGTTTCTGTATTTTTTTCGAGATAATCAAATAATAATTTGAGATTGTCCGGATTTCTAAGTTCTTGTATGCTCAGATCTTTTTGATCTAAATATTCTCTGGAATACAGACAAAATCTGCAAAAGTGCTGAGTCTTACTGAAATTTTCTGAAAACCCACTTATTTGGTGACTACCCAAGTTGTCACCAGTAACTGCTATCAGTGACCTCCTTATGAACTTATATTCTCCATCAATTGCAATACTCTTTCCAAAATATTCAAGTCGTAAACTAATCTACTTATAATTTTATCAATTCCAAAATATTTTACAAATTTATTTTTGCACAACAATACTAGTTGAATATTGTGAATTTGTGATCGATAATAAGGCCTTAAATTTCCTATTTTCACGTATACTGCCAATAAATTATGTTTACCTTTAGAAGAACTTAACGGATTACATATTTCAAAAGTATCTTGATATAATATTAGTTCTAATTTCTTCTCATTACTATTAAAAAATATGTTTTTTCAGTATAAGTTACCATCAGTATAACTAGAAAAACAATTATGACTTTTCATTTCAGGAAAAAAGAATTGATTTTGAAATTTTTTTCAGATAAAAGAACTTCTATGGCCAGTTCCACAGTCAAAGTTTAAACGGAGTTTAACTCTTAAACTAAGTTTAAGCACTTTTTTCAGTTTCACAGTGAACGCTTAAGTGTTAAACTGAGTTTAACTTAATCCGTACGAATTGAGAGCTTAAACTCTATTTGAGGTTTAAGTAAAAGTCAAAAATAAAATAAAAAAAACACCTGCCATCTATCTATCTGTTTTGTCCCTAAATTTATTATAAATTGAAATTTATATGAAAAAATTTAAAATAGCTGTAATTATTTGGTCGCTGTGATCTGATAATTCTCAGTTCTCAGTTGAGATGAGCATTTCTTTGCTCCGTACTTTTTCTATTGCACTGTAGCTGGCAGCAGCATCCTTTTGATATTTATCAGATCCTAGTGAGGAAAAATATTTTTTCTCAGATGATGTAAGATACTGAGAAATAAGAAGAAGAAACGTATTTGATATTTGACAATTGATAAATAACGTTTTTTAAAAACAGACGACATGAAACACGAAGTGGTGATTCAAAGTAAGTAGATATCTAAAGTCAAATTTCTAATAGTTGATGTTAATGTGATTACCAAATAAGATATGAGAACCAAATGAGCAAAGTACGTTTCTTTGGCTCGGTTGCTCAGTTAAGTAAGAAGAATAAGACAACTGATTTAAGTGAGGTGTTAAACTGAGAAAGATCTGATCACAGCGACCAAAGAATAACAGCTAATGTCACAATAATTGCCACTGCCATCTAGCGGCTATACAATGACATCTACAAGTTTCTCAGGTTTCAACCTAAATTCATTCACAATGATAGGTTTAACTAAAGATAGTTAAACTACAAATATAAATTGACTGAGGAACGAAAAAAAATTTAAGTGAAGCTTAAACCATGGTTTAGGTTTAACTTAAACGCCGTTTAAACTTTGACTGTGGAACTGGCCACTAGTGTTTGTAATATGGGTACATAATAATAAAGTAATCAATTCATTTAATTTACATCTAAAATGTTTAATTTTCATTGTTTCATATATTTTTACTGCCAAATTCTGTAATTTTTACCGTGTTCTCTTAATCGGTTGAATATTTTTCATAAATTTTTATTATGATGTTGTAAACTACATCCTAAAGTTATTATGTCGTCAACATATAAAAATGCTTCTGCCTCTAAACAGCTAATGCTATTGATAACATTCTTTGAAAACTGTTTGTTAAAATTTTTAGACCAAATGGTAATCTTTTAAATTGATAATGACCTTTGTTTGTCGAAAATGCTGTTAATGGTCTAGATTCTTTCTGCAGTTCTATTTAATGAAAAGAGCTTGTTAAGTCAAGCGTGGAGAAATATTTGGCTCTACCAAGATTATCCAAAATATAATCTAATCTTGTGAGTGGAAATTTATCATCCATAATTTTCTTATTCAACTGTCTGAAATATATTACCATTCTCCATTTTTTATTCTCTTCACTACTCTTTTTTGGTACGATTAATAATGGTGAATTTTAGGGGCTGACTGATGGTTCTATTATATCTTCTTTTATTAGCTTATCAACTTGCTTGTTTATTTCTTCAACTTGAGATTGTGGTAGTCTGTAATTTTTTATATATGTTGAACTGCTAGGTATCAGTCATTTGTATTTCCTGCTTATAAAAATTATTCATAGTTAGTTGATTGCCATCCATATAAAATATATCAGTGTAATATTTAAAAATTTCTAGTAGCATATACATATATGGGTCTAGGCTTTTTATATTTAATTCTTCTTTCAGTTGTTTGAATCTATTTGCTGAATTTTCGTTTTCTGATTTCTCTTTTATAATATTAAATTGTTTAAGTGGTAATATTTCTAATTGTGGAATTTTGATACGTACTTCTTCTTCAAGCGTATTTAAAATTTTAATATGTGCTATACCTTTGTGTAATATAATTGTGTTTGCTACATATACACCGTTTTGAATTTGTTGATTTAGCACAACACTATCTTCAGAAATTTTTTGATTTATTGGCTCAATTATTTGTGTTCTATGTGTGATAGTTAATATATCTATTTGTGGATGTCTTGTAAAAATTGGTAAAATGATATCTGAATCTGTGGTACAGATAGTTAAAGCAAAGATTTCATAATCTATTTTACATTTGTTTGTTACCAAAAAATCTCTACCTAAGATACCATCTGTATGTATAGGAAATTCATCATTCACCACATGTAATTCTTGACATATTTTTTCACCTTCTATGAATAAATTTGTTATGACTGTGCCCAACGAAAATATCTCATTGTCAGTAACTCCTGTTATTTTACATGGATTGTCTTTTATAACACAATTTTCTTGTATTTTCCCCTTTTTTATTATTGAAATATCTGCTCCAGTGTCTATTAAGAAAGTATTTGATTGTTTAGATACATTTGTTTTAATGCTTATGTAATTTGTTAGATTTTTAACATTGAATTGAAATATGTTTATTTGTTTTATTAATGTTGTTCTGCCTCGTCCCTCGACACATAGATTTCGGTGACGGCATTCATGTTTTCCGAATTTATTACATTTATTCTTGTCCTGATTACCCTCTTTGGGCACCACATTGATGTTATTCCTTTTGTACCACCCCATTGTTGTTGAAGCGTAATGAGATGTGGCCAAATCAGGCCAAAAAAGTTTCGAGCTATTATGCTCTCTGATAAACGGTAATAAACGTTTTTCCAGGCATTCCTCAATGTACCTCTGTAAATTGATGGTTCTTGTTGTCACAAATTCGCGGCTTCTTAGGAAACATGTGCAAATTGCCTGCCATACCATGTACTGTTTTAGGAATTTCCCAATTTTTTGTGTGGAGTATTGTTTGTCTACGTTACCTTTTTTTGTTGATGTATAAAATTCATGGCCAGGTAGTGACTTAAAATTTGCTTTGCAATAAGTCTCGTCGTCGTCGATTGAGTTTTTCAAATATTTGGACAAAATTAATTTTTGAGTATCTTCTTCCTTACTCGACATTTTATTTTCAACGCGCTTGAACTATGAAATTAAAATACATTTTTGTTGTCGCTTTATATAGAAAAATTTGCAAAAACAACTACAGGTCTATCCCCTCCCAAATTAAAAATACAGACCTTATTAAACAGGTCAATTTTTTCGTGTACAGTCCTTATATAATTTGTAATTATGACGTAATTGTATACATTCAAATAGACCTTACTACTTGAGAATACCATAAAAATATTATGGATGATTCATTATATTATGCCTAAGCGAAATAGAAGGAAATTTAAATGTGATATCTTTTTTTTTTTTTTTTTTTTTTTAATAAAGTGAAACCGCACTTAATTTTCCTTTTACAAATAAAAAGCTATAATCAATTTACTTACATTAAACTTAGTATTTTCACCGTACAATTTTCATTTTACAATTTTTCTGGAGTTATGGTCCTGTTGATCTTTTAGCCGTCGGCCAAATGCACACCCCAAATAAAATTATTTATTGCTTACACAGTTACCATTTCAGATACATTTGTTTTTTTGAATTTTAATCAGACTTAGTTTACTGGAAAACTTATATTTCAAAAAAAATTAATTTGTTTTGCACTTCTTTTTTTTTTCTTTTTTCTTTATTCTCTAAATATAATGAAATGTATCAAATTTATAAACATATTATTTAATTATCACCAAAATCATAGCATAGCTATATATTTATTTAACTAAAAGTAATTCTACAAACAATATTTTGCCTAAAGAAAGTTTTCTTTAAACCTTTGCTTTTTTTTTTTTTTTTTTTTTTTTTTTTTTCATTGTTTTCTCTTTTTCAAAAATATATATATAACTTTTTTAGTGTTGAATAAATGCTAATTAATGATATGTAAATTATTTAACAGACACAAAATTTTGTGGTTATTGGTTCGAACAAAATTAACAATAGAGGTGAATTTTTTAAATGATTTTATAGCTTTTTACACATTTCAAACCATAATGCTGAAAATCGTCATTTTGATGGTGAAGCCTCATAATATGTATTGTATTCAATAATGTTATCGAAGTAATCGTCTTTACTTTCTTCAGGAGGATAAAGGTCCTCTGTAAATTTAGAGGGCTTTAAATTTAATTGTTTTTCTTTTTCCATTATTTGTAATTTAATTTTATAATTTATTAATCTTAAATGCTCAATCTGCAATTCAACTTTTTTTGTTCTGTTAAATGCAGTGTCACAATGTTGCACTATCGTCCTTTTTTTAGGTGGTTTGTCCGACAATGGACTTTTCATTTGCATTTCAATTTTCGCTGAGGAAGAACAAGATTCTGACAACGGAAGCAGTTGCTTGCTCATTTAATCTGCTACATTTAATCCCTCTATAATTGAAGATTCTTGTCCCACAATATCAAATATTAGTTCATCTATTTCGTTTAAAATACACCTTGGGCCGCTACTTGAACCTGTGGCTTTGCTATTGTCCATTTTTGTCTGCAACGAAAGAGGAGTAAAGTGTTAATCTTTCACATCATGTAACAATTTAAAAATATACTTACAAAAGTTGTTTTTCTTAAGTTTCCCCACGTATTGTTGCGAACAAATGTATAATTTATGTCTGGCGTAATGAGGCCTAGTACAAGGGCACATTGGCGCACTTCTTCCCATTTTTCTTGTTTGGATTTGTGAGTAATTTGTGGAGAAAATTGTCCAAACAGTATGTGTTTATGTTCGCGGATACACAGTAAGAAGCCTCTTTCTTTCTTTTTCTTTGTTTTTGCCAGCCATACAAAGACAGTAAAATAAATTGAAATAGTACATAATAATAATAAATTAATTCATTAATAGTTCAAATACTTACCTCACAAAACTTAATAAACTTATTGCTAACTTGAAAATTTAACTGTCAAAACAATTACTACACTAAAGAAAATTACCACAGTAAAATTTTTTTTATGAAACACAAAATTTTACTGCAGTTAATTTTTTTACTGCAGTAAAATTTTACTACAGTAGTTTTATGAAATAGGCCCCTGCACATCATCTTCAATAAAAAAAACTTTTTTTTGTTTCTTATTTTTTTGAAACACCTTACATATACAGGGTGTATTCTTTCTAACTACCAAGAGGGGTACCACGATATTCGCTGGACTATTCCATGAAAAAAATTGTACTAGCGAAACTTTCGATCGTGTCTATTTTCGCCGCTAGAGGGCGTTCAAAATTATGAGTTTTATGCAAGACCTCCCAACACAAAATCACCTGTAACTTTCTTTGCACCCTATGTATTAAAATTTTTCTTTTCATTATGAATGGCTATTAAAATTACCTTTCATTTTATGTATTACTTATTGTATGTAATAATCCCATTTTCAAGAAAAAGGGCCATAAATTTGAAATTTATGATTTTTTTTTTCAGGAGCCCAATTAGCTAATTGAGAAAATTTATGGAAAAAAAAATCATAAATTTCAAATTTATGGCCCTTTTTCTTGAAAATAGGATTATTACATACAATAAGTAATACATAAAATGAAAGGTAATTTTAATAGCCATTCATAATGAAAAGAAAAATTTTGATAAATAGGGTGCAAAGAAAGTTACATGTGATTTTGTGTTGGGAGGTCTTGCATAAAACTCATAATTTTGAACGCCCTCTAGCGGCGAAAGTAGACACGATCGAAAGTTTCGCTAGTACAATTTTTTTCATGGAATAGTCCAGCGAATATCGTGGTACCCCTCTTGGTAGTTAGAAAGAATACACCCTGTATAAAAAAATCAGATTCTTAATTATTAGATTTTTTCTTCTTTTTCCAATTAACTTTCGCTTTAATGGCATACATCATGTCCTAAATCAATACCACATCAAATCAAGAATAAAAAATCACAAAACAACTTTAATTATTTTATTTTAATTAATTTTTTTTCCAAAAAAAAAAAAAAAACAAGAACATTCGTCGGTAAAAAAAAATACAATATCAATTAGCCGCTTAAGTTTCATCGAACTACATCACGGAAAAAAAAATATATCGTCTTTGTAGATTGACCAGTAACAAGAACCAAAAGTGAATGAACAAGCAAGAAGACATATGAGAAATTTTTGGCTGTCTTATATACCACTTGAATATACTAATCTTTATAAATATTTTTTTGTTCTCTTTAATTAAGTAGTATTGGTATTTGCGCGGCAGAATTAACTCATGGTTGGTATATACATAATGCACAGGCATATAAATCATTATTAGGTATTCCAGAATATTCGATACATTATTCTATGAATAATTTTTATGAGTATAATGATTATGGAGGTTGACACGGTGTGTGTGCACTTGAAAATTTGTATTACATTATGCTATTTACTTTAAGTAAATAGGTCATAATGCAATTACATGGATCATATGGTTTTTATATTGATTTTTCTCATATAGTAGTTTATATGGGAATTAATCAATTAATACATGGAAATAATTTCGTAGTGTGTATTTGAGCATCATCAAACCTTCCCAGTAGAACACAGAATTGATTCGAAACTAATTTTGAATAAATTCTATTGATTCCGGACCGATTCTACTTTGGATTACCACACACATAAAGAATTCATTACTTTAACATTGGCATGTCATAGGCAGTAATCAATTGATTACCCATCTGCATTACCTGTAATGCATTCTGAATCAATTGAATGGAATACATTCTAAATCGAATACATGTAATATATTTGAGGTTAATTTAAATCCAGTCAAATTAAATTTTAAAATTCATTTATTTAATAATCTGAAAATTCTTAATTTAACATTTTTTTCAACTTAAAAGTATGTACAAAAATTCATTTAAAATTATGCAAGAAAAATTTATTTTAAAACTAAAAAATAAAGGAAAAAATTAATTAATTATAATTATTAATTCTCGATTTTGTTATATGATAAGAGCTGCGGAATGCTTTTATATAGTTCTCCCCATCGTATATGCCTCTGAAAAAGTATGAAAATTAATATTCAGAAAAATCGAAAATTTAACACTATTTTTAGTTACATATATTTTTATCTAAAACTTACCTTTTATTATATCGGTACTCGTAAATACTAATTTTTTTTGAAAATTTTTATTTATACTTTCACTAGCTATTATATTATTTATTATTTTTTAAATTTCTATTTTTCTATTCTAAATTTTTCACTTTTTTTTTCTTTAAACCATCACACGACACACACAACAGCTTTTAATGAACTAAAAATGCAATGTTGTTAATTGTTACTATGAAGTTAATAATACGCATTATTATTTCTGGATGACGAATGGAAAATTTTTAAAATGCTAATTACGTCTTTTTGTTTATTAGCTCTTTATATATTATTTTTCTCCATTACAGGGAATCAGAACAGAAATCAATTGATTCTCACTGCATTACAGGTAATCAGAACAGAAATCAATTGATTCTCGTTGCATTACAGGTAATCAGAACAGAAATCAATTGATTCTCACTGCATTACAGGTAATCAAAACAGTAATCAATTGATTACTTTTTACTACATTCCGAATTGATTTCCTTAGAATCGAATCCATTTATTCTACTGGGTTATGGATTAAAATCAAATACTGAAAATATAATTTTAAACTACTGACTAAGTAGAGCACATCATGAAGTTGAGAATGCATTTGGTGTTTTGGCGAATAAATTTCAAATTCTACAAAAGGATATTAATTTGACTGTAGATAAAGTAGAGTTAATAAAAATAACATCATGTACATATATTACACAAGCACATTAGAAAAAAATGATGGAAAAAAATATGTTGAAGAGGTTGATCACGAAAATACTACAAATATTTCAATTTCCTCTGGAAATTGGCGAAAAAATGTTTTTGTGACACGTTTGCAGAGGCCTATTAGTAATTGATCAGCGAACGCAGCACGCAGAAGTTCGAGATCAGTTCTCAAATTATTTTAATACTGTTGGATATGTTCCATGGCAGTGGGAGGCTTTTAAAAAATTCAATTTTTGATTTTGGGGAATAAATAATGAAAATAAAATGTTTTAATTAATTAATTAATTTTTTAATTTTACATTTTTAATTAATAATACATTTTTTTACATTATGTATTAAGTTAATTATATCGTTTTTCAAGTCATCTCTTACATTGTTATCAGTTACTGATTGTAATTCCGATTTGATGAATTCACCAAATATATCCATCGCTTCATCATATTTTAATTTTGATGAGCTTTGTAGTGCAAACGTTACACAACGAATTGCGTCCGACGCGTCTTTTAAAATGACACCTTCAGGTGAATTTTCTTTTTTCTTTTTTGTAGGTGACACTGCTGAAGACTCACTTAAATCTGCAGGAGTGGGTGAAAACACTATATCTTCAAATTTGAAAATCAGTTCATTGCTAAAGTTGAAATGTTGTGCTGCTTCGACACCTGGTGATCTATTATCTGATTTTCATGAGATTTCTCAGGAATTCTATTTCACTAAACTAATATGCGTTTGATTGGTATTTTTCACAAGTTCCGCTTCCACTTTTAGTGCTTGTTCTTCCTTTTTTCATCTCATGGTTGTACTGAGTTATAAAATAAATAATTTTGTTTGTATGTTATACTTTTTTTAAATTAATTTTAATTATTAATTACCTTAAATTTTTCATTTTGGTTTTTACATCATTCTCTGTTAAATTTGGAATCAATGTTTTTAAATTTCATCTTTTTTATGCAGTGCATCGTGCCTTGCGTGCTTATTGTGTTACGTACGTAACGAAAAATTCTAGTTATAGGAGTGACTTGCAACTTGAAAAACCTATCTGGTGTTCCCAGCCGGTCTATTTTTCCAGCTGCTTCAGCCGGGCGGGGTTCTTTGGGAACACCATTTCGGAAGCGGGTTCGTTACATGAACATAAAAAAAAACCGGCAATACGAAATTTAAGGAAATCATAAAATATATGCAAATATAAGGACCGTAAAAGGAAAGACAACGATGATCCTGAATAAAAATACATCTTTTCATTGGTAGGGGGAACCCGCGGTGATTTACACTAGGGGACATAAATACAGTAACAAGGAGAGCAACATCTTCACCCCAACGTTGAAGAACCAAAATCACATCACAACACCCTTAATATTTAAATTTAATCCATTATATTTATTACTTTTCCATCCCTTTTTTTGTTGTTTTTTTATTACAATGATGAGTTACCGTACAAATTGAAATTAATTAATTGAAAATAAGCTATGATAATTTCCTTTTTTTTTTTATGTGCCTCAAATAGAAATTTTTTTTCTCGTTGGATCTTACTAAATTTCCTTTCTCTCCTCCTTTTTTTTTTGTTTTTTTTTTCTTTATAAGTATGTACCAAATAAATTAAAAAAATTCCTTTGTCTCTAACTCTTAATAAACTTCTATTCTTCCTTTTTTTTTTTTGTTAAAATTTGAACAATATAATTTTCATCTAGTTTAATTTATTTAAATACTTTTCCAAAAAAAAAAGACGAGATATTTTCATATTCACTTTCCGATTACACAAATTTAGAAAGTTTAACATAATTTTTTTTTTTCGTTTAATTTTAAAGGATATTTTATAAATTATTTTGTTCACTTTAAAGTTTTTTTCTCTTATTTTCAAATAGTTTTAATAATTTTCACTAAAATAAGATGTTTTTTTTTTAATAAACAAAATTCTTTCAAATATATAGGTATATTCTCGAAAAAATACAATTTTTCTTTTTTTTAAATTTCACAAATATGAAAAGAAAAGATAGATTTTGTTAACACAAAACTTTATTCAATTTAAATTTTATATTTATTTGGTAGTACTTATAATAAATAGATTATTGAAATTAAACGATGAGATCACATTTCAAGTAAAAATAAAATACTTTTATTCAATTTGTAAAATAAGTAGAAACAAAAAATTAAATAATTTTATTATAAAAGTAATAACACAAAAGAATAAGGAATTCATAAAAAAATAAAATATTCATATTATTAAATTCAGAATATGAAATAAGTTTTAAAGTCTTGAATGTTATAATATTGTAATTATAAATTGCATTAAGTTTCCTCATTTGGTGACCAAACGTATTTTTTTTCATCCACTGCTTTCATCCTATATATTTCCGTCGCTAACATTGTCCCAACAAGCACAGAATTGAGAATAATTTTAAAGTATATGCGATGGAAAAACCGTTTATACAACGTCGTTTTTCTTTGTTATATAACTTTAACATCATAATAAATATTACAATGTTAATGCATTTTACATCCGTTATTGAACAGATTATACAATGAAAGATTTAGAAAGAGAATATAAAGTCATATATTTAGTTGTAGAAACTCCGTACGATGTGTATACAACAATGAATAAATACGATTTTAAAGTCTTTAAAGCGCTTCTAAAAATGTATTTCTGATTTAAAAAACAACGTAAATACGATTTTCGATATACAACATTAAAATGTTAGTTCATGTCGTTTAAACTGTTATGTAATTTTTATATACGAGCTTAAAGTCGCTGTTACAATTATATATTCTGTTAATCTGTTAAGTGTCATTCATGTTGTTCCTGTGCATCAAATACACATTTATAGTGAAAAATGGACTAAATTCAGCTGCCGGGTTTGAAAAATTAGTTTTATGTAAGAAAATAAATGATAAAACTAAGAAACTTAGAAAGCAATATAAGTACAGTTCGTCTTACCACAGAAAAGTAAAAAAATATACTGAATCCACAATTTTGCAAGTTTAAGATCATGTTTAAATAACCAGACGAAGCCTACTTTACATTTCAAAGAAAAAAATGAAAATCCAAATATTAGTGTGGAAAAAATTAGTGAAAACATAAAAATTTGCAATGTTTTCTTTGATGATATATCAAGTGAATGCTCGGTTAGTGAAAATGAATTTGATTTATATGGAAACATACTGACTGAAAATTTTAAAAAATTATGGTGTGAATGGCATATCAAGTGATTGTCGTACATTTTTGAAAACTCCTAGGCAAATATCAATCATTCCATTAGGGACGAATGGAGAATATTGGCACAATGGCTTGAAAAAAGTTTTTTCACAAGCCTTACAACAATTAAAATTTCAAAAGTCTGAAGAAATTTTTCTAATATTTAATATTGATGGTTTGTCGTTGTATAGAAATTCAAAACAACAATTTTGGCCAATATTAGTTGGAATCGAAAATTTTGAAAAGTTAAAACCTAGTATAGTTGGAATATATATATTATGTAACAAGTAAGCCACCGAATTTGAATGAATTTCTGGAACCTTTTGTCAGTAATCTGAAATGTTTATTGGAAACAGGATTGAAAATTAATAACCATCTTTTTACATTCTGTATCAAATGTTTTGTATGTGACTCTCCAGCAAGGTCCTTTATTAAGGGTAAGGTTTATTCCTAGTATTTTCAAAAGATAAGAACTAAAAAATCAAATTTTTATTACAGGCACTGTTACATTCAACCATTACCATGGTTGCTCCAAATGTACTGCTATTGGAGAATATTTTCACAACAGACGACATATGAACAGATTATTCTTTTCGCAATAAACTGGATCCAGATCATCACAAAATTGACACCATATTGGAGGAACTTCCTATAGATTTAATAAAAGATTTCCTCATTGCTGATTCTCTTCATCTTATTGATTTGGGAATTATGAAAAGATGCTTAATTGGTTGGGTTCAAGGAAGTTTTAATTTTAAAACGAAGCTATGTGCAAAGGACATAGAGGAAATATCTAGATTCTTAAAGCAGTGTAATTACTCCAGACCTAGAGAAATTCACCGAAGCATAAGAGGACTAGAAGCCTTAAGATTCTGGAAAGCTCTCGAATTTCGAACGTTTTTGTTATATTTAGGACCGGTAGCATTGAGAGATTTCTTATCTCCAGAAGTTTATAATCATTTTTTGCTACTCTTCTGCGCTGTCACTATTTGTTCGTGTTCGTTTTATTCACAAAATTTGCAATTAGCAAAGACGTTATTTCTTGATTATATTGAAAAATTCATTGACATATACGGTATAGATAGCGTTAGTAGTAACGTTCACAACCTTTGTCATGTGGTCGACGACGTTGAAAGATTTTACCCATTACCTAAATTCAGCTCCTATCCATTTACATCCATCCAAAAATTTACTAAGAAATGGAAATAAACCATTATCTCAAGTCGCGAAACGTTTAGAAGAACATCCTCGAATTATCAAAACCATTTCCATTCTGCTCAAATCCAATAGTGGAAAATAATTTACATTTATTTAAAAAAGTTCATTTAGCTGAGGAAGTTTCTCTAGAAATAGACGAGAAAAATAAATGGTTCATGGCGAGAAATGGAGATATTGTCGAATTATTAGAAATTAAAGAAAATAATGGGATAATTTTACTTAGTGGAAGAAAATATCGAAATTTATGTAATTTATTCGAAAGGCCATTTAATTCAAGCCATATTAATATACATATTTGTAGCATATAATAATAAAACTGAATATAAATTGTACAAAACTGATCACGTGAAATGTAAAATGTTTTTAATTAGGTACCGGGAGGAAATGGTTTTCTCACCCCTTTTACATTCTTTAGATTTATTAAATAAAAATTTATAATTTCTTAGATTACAATATACTTTCATTATTAAAACAAAACAAAAATAATAACCCATAAAAAAATAACAATGAAAAAATTAATTATATCTTTCCTTTTTTTATAATAAAAATTTTTATATCGGTTCACAATATCTTTAAAAAGTGCTAATGTATCTTTAAAGTGGTATATGCAGTTGAAACACGTATTTGAAATAAACTATAACTGGAAAGCCTATAATGTATGTATGGTTATGTATGTATGATGAATTATGTCTTACGGTATCTTTAATAATGACAACCAACTATATATACATATACGGTTACGTATACGGTTTGTATAAATGTATAAATATGTATAATATTTTAATTTTTTAAACTTATTAAATTAATCGTTATTTAAAAAAAATTAATTTTCAGTATTTGAATCTTTTTGTGGTAAACGTACACGTGGTCCAGAAATTCGAATAATATCATGATTTGATCTTTGTTTGCTGTCTTAAAACAGAATCCATAAAAAATTTGCTACACATATCTTCTGTAAAAGTGTTATAGTAAAGACAGATATCGGGTATATGGTGGGTATGAATATCCGGGTATTCACTATACCCGCATTAAACCCGATATGTGTCAGCGGGTATTCATTGGATATCCGGGTATACATCGAAAGCAATCGAGTATGAAGCGAGTATCCTATACCCACATAAAACAGCCGAGTATTGACAGTGTTGTGAACTTGAAATGGGAAATTTTAGAATAAAAAGGCAAATTTGAGCTAACTTTATATGAAAAAAAACGTCAAATGTGTAGGAATGTGAATGTAATAAAAAGAAGAAGAAGAAAACTAAAATTTGTAAAAGTCGTTATAATAAACATTAATATAATTAAATATCAATTATAATAATAATAATTATTAATATAATGATAATAAATTAAAAAAGTAATAAAATTATTATAAATTCATTTAGAATTTCAATTTCACACAAATTCCAACTATATAATATACGTACGATACCCGGGTTATGTGTGTCACCTATGCGAGTATTGTCAATACCCGGGTATTCATACCCACCATTTACCCGATATCTGTCAGTACTATTATCAGACGCATATATTACTTCAAAGAAGAATTTGTTGATCTTGCGAAGAGATTGGAAACTTTTTTTAGATGCTTTTTTCGACTTTCCTGTCCATGTATATTCATTGAGTATTTCTCTGGCAAAAATCTTGTCAACAAGTAAATAAGAGCTTTTTCAAAATATCCTTTTCCACAAGAGCCTATCATAATTTTAAATTTATTACTCTAAAAATAAAAAATTGTGAGAAAAATATAAAAGGCTTTTTAAAACTTACCAATTGACGATATATATTTGGGGGATCCGGAAAATTCATCGCCAGCAATTCTTCGCCAGCAATTCACCGCCAGCAATTCTTCGCCAGCAATTCATCGCCTCAACAATTCATCGCCACAGCAATTCACCGCCAGCAATTCTTTGTCAGCAACTCGGCGGTGAATTGCTGTAGCGATGAATTGTTGAGGCGATGAATTGCTGGCGAAGAATTGCTGGCGATGAATTGTTGAGGCGATGAATTGCTGGCGAAGAATTGCTGGCGGTGAATTGCTGGCGGTGAATTGCTGTGGCGATGAATTGTTGAGGCGATGAATTGCTGGCGAAGAATTGCTGGCGGTGAATTGCTGGCGACCCATATATTTGGATCTTCTAATAATTTTTCGAAATTTTCTATTTCATCCACTGTTTTCAGAGGAAGTTCCAAATTGTTTAGTTTTTCAAAAGAAGTTATATCTTCACCCAACAAACATTTTCAAGGCGATAGACTGCCTCTAGTCCGTCTTTTGCCTATTTTCCAAATATTAGTCTGTTCCCATTTGACCACTTTTTGACGATATATTTACTTATAAAAGACGACAATCCTGAATTTAAGGACTATCAAATGACGGTTATTACAGACGTCAGTTTTTAGGCGAAATGTCTTCTAATACAGACTTGAGAATTTACTCATAGACGCCTATTTAACGTTTTTTTGACAACCAAATCGACCATGAAACGAACGACACTAGGCCGTCATTTTCAACATAAAGAAAACGTCTTTTAGACATGCCAATAGAAACAGGATGCTTTATAGAAACAGGGCGTATTTTTAAAGAGTCACTTAATGTCAAAAAATTTTTCTATAAAAAATTTTTCTTTTTTAGGTGAATACAATTTTTTTTTTGAAATATGGTACATTATTTTCATAGAAAAATTTTCTAAAGTTAAGTGACTCTCAGAATAAGAACAAATTACAAATTAATAAAATTAATAATAGTATCATTACTGTTTATTTTTCAATTGATAAATTCTATAGAAGTGAAAAAAAAAGATTAAAAATAAATTAAATAAACTGTACATTTCATTTACATTCAAGAGGACTTATAATTTCATTTTTAAAGTTTAAATTCTAGGGATATAAAAGCCAAGTCAGCAATCTCCATTTTTGATAAAAAATGAGTAAAGAATGCAAAAACATGAGATCGAAATTTAATAAAAGTGAAGATTGCTGAGTTTGATTTTATACTCCTAATAGGATATATGTACATAGATTATGTATCATACACACATATAGATAATTTTTATATGAAATATGAAAATATAATATTAACAGCTATACGAAATAAAATAAGTGAAAATAATTAATAGATAAAATCTTGACTCTATTTTAATTTTTACTTTTACTTATTCTTTCTTGTGCATGCTTCAACCAATTTTTTATGTCATCATTAATTTGTGTTTGAGTTCCCTCCGGGTTATTTTTAACAATAGATTCGTAAATAGCATCCAAAATGTTGTTCAAGTTTACAAATTTTAGCTTTTTCTTCAACCCTGCCCAAGAAAACTGTTGGTATACTTCATCCGCAGCAAGTGTTTTTAAACATTTTCTCAAGGAAGCACCTATACCTTTTCCACCAACTTGTCGAAATTCTTCAACCTTTAAAATATAAAAATTTGTATTATTAACTTTTCTTCGTTTCTTTTTCTTATTTCTTACCAATTGTTTCTTCATTATATGATTTTCAGTTAATCGTTTTTCTAGATCAAATATTTCATTTGTTGTAGAGAAAGGCATTTTGGGAAGCAGATCGAAAAGGCAGTTATTGTTATTTAGCTGCAAATTTTGTTTTATAGATTTCACCTCACAGAATAGGCCTTCCATTCCTTCGCTTAAAAGTTTAAGACTAGCAACAATATTTTGAAGAACTAAAAAAAAACTATTATTATTTCTAGATAAATTTGAAGATAATTAACTTACCACTTTCATTGGAACAACAATGTGGGCATTTTTTGTTACACTGTGTATTGTTGGTAATATCCATAAAAAAACGTCTTCCTGTAATATATTAAATAAACGTTTTATTAAAATTAGCTATACTAAAGCTGAGCTTATAAATTTATTACCATTATTATGATTTACTTTTTCTGTTGGTAAAGGCATCATATTTGTTTTATTTGAAGAGATATAATTATTTCTTCATTTTTAATATTTCAAAGTTGAAATTATTTGATGATTTCTGAGAATACTCATAGAAATTTTCAAATAAATTATTATCAGATGAACTAGACTCACTTATACTTTTATTTACATTACCATGTTCAACATGTTTTTGTAAATCAATTTGCATTTGATTACTTTTAGAACTGTTTTGATTAATTTCCATTTTAATCTTTTTTCTTAAATATGCTGTACTTAAATCACTTTTTTTTATAATTATTTCCCAACATTTTTTAATTGTAAAAATATACTCGTATATAAATAAACTTACCACAAAATTAGGTAAAAATTTGATTTAATAAGTTAAAACTATTAAAATATTTTTATATTTTTTACATGCACATAAACTTCACTAATTGTAGTTCACTTCATTAACTTTAAAATTCAACTGATTACTGATCTACTTTTTTACTAAAAATAACTTTTTACGGTTACTTTTCCGATTATGGTCGGTAAATGACGAGATTAAGAACAATTTTTGTCGAAAAATAGTGTGTAAAGTACGATGTTTAGAATTGAATTAGGAATAATTCTTTGTGACGGCAAAAAGACGTCTTGGCGAAGATTACTGTAATATCAAAAACAAAAAAATAAAAAATAATAATCTAAATGACGTCTTATTAATTTCAATATTACGTATCTTTCAATAACTCACAAAGACGTCTTTAAATTGACGTCATTTTGACTAAGTTGGTCTTAAAATGTTTATTGGGTCAGTTGAATTTATTGAAATTTTCCCACACATAGCATCAAGTATTTTCAGAATTTGATCTAGCTTTGCATTGCATTTTGAAATTTCACTAGCAACATTCAATATTTTATCATCTAGGTTCTTAAGTTCATCTACAAAATGAATTTTTCTTTTCAATACATTATTTTAATACATAACAAAAAAAAAACTATCCAACTTTAGATTTTAGTTGCATAAAATAGAACCAATTCACTAATTTACTATCTTCGAAATATACCTTTTACGATTGTGTCTAATCCAATTTCATTTTCAGGAGATGCAGGTGTTTCATTTTGATTGCTTTCAAAAAAGTTATTATAGTTTGGATCAGATACAGGAGTTTTGTTTCTTTTTAATCTTTGTTCAAAAAATCTAAAAAATCTAATCTAAAATAGTATTTTTCAAGTATTTGAATTCTATTTTCATCAGGATTACGATGTGCTCTGCGATGTGTTTCTAAAATAATTTCGTCCTGTACTAAATCGTTAGGTACATCTTCTACCATTGTTTGAGTATAACGTATAATGCAACGTGTAAATTACCTGAATTTTCCCCATTATACGCTCTTCTGTTTTAAGGTCGTTGATTGTATTCGGGTTATGTTTCTTGAAAATGTCTAATAAGTCCATATCAGAATATTATGGGCGGGTTATTATATGCCTAGTGTATTTTGGGAAAGGATTTTGAGCCATATAGCTTATTTTTTCTCCTATCTGTAATGCAATGTGAAGAACTTTCATCACTATGTTGTGTTAAAGTTAAAGATTTTACTTGAGGATATCTTGAAAGTGCATCAGCAACAACGTTAGATTTTCCTGGCTTATATTTTAGCTCGTAATTGTATTCTTCGAAAATAGCTTTCCATCGTTTCATTTTTGAATTTGTGTTTTTATTGCTCAGTGCATAGGTAAGTGGTTGGTGATCGGTAAAAATATTTACTTTTTTTGACCCATAAAGGTAGTTTCTATGATGGTTTAATTATTCTGTCCTCAAGTAGTTTTTTTATTTGTTCTTCAACTATATCTTTTAGACCAATAGGATGGGGGTAGGTCTTGAAGTAAACAGGTTGGTCTGTTGTTGTTCTGATTTCACCTTTTACTCGTGTGGTATACGTAAATTTTTCGTTGGGATCGGAGAACAAAGTAGGGCAGTTTTTAAATATTTTATTTTTTGATCGACAGCAAGATGTGCGGTGTTTTTATGTTGAAGTTGTTCACTGAATATGAAACATTCTGTTTTAAGGGTATTTTCGAGCATCCGTTTATGATAATGTAGTTTTTGTCTGTGTGAATTGATGCGCCTAACGCTTTCAAACTGTCGTTGCCGATAATGCCATCGAAAGGAGAAACAATTTTAGTTTCCTCTTGAAGCCAAAGGGGTCAGTAAATGCATGATGGGTTATTTTTATATTACCTGTTACTGAGTTTGCAAGAAATGGCTTTATATTAGGAATTGAAATTTGTATAAATCGCGGTTGTACGTAGTTTTTCCTAGAAACTGTATTTATGGGAAATTAATTTCTTTCGCTCTTCGCAACATGTTCAAAATAAGGAAGCGAACAGCTTTCTAGTCTAAAAAATGAATATCGTTTACTCGGTCCAATTCGGAAGTATCACCAACACCAAAGTTCATATTGCTGCAAAGAGTCCATCCCAATTGTTTCTGTATTAAAAACCTTTTGAGATTTTGTGGGCTGCTGGGGAGTTCTAGCTGACAGTGGACGTTTTGCAGTATGTTGTTGTTTGAAGGGCCTGTTAATATAATTAGCCTGTCTGGTTCGTATAGATTGATCAACCTCCATCGGCTCTGGCTTAGGTTGATGAGACTGTCCTTGAAATTGGAAATTTGTGTTTGTATTTAGTGGGTTGTATTGTAATTGTAGGTTTTTGTTTAAGGTGTTTGAGTTATGGTGTTGTTTTGGGAACAATGGAGAAGGATACGCCTGTGGATAGTGCAGAATTTATTGTTGTTGTATTTGTTAATAGGTTAAACGTGTGGTTTAGGACGTGAGGGTGAAAATGTTTGATTTTCGAAAACTGACATGACTGTATTGAATACGGTAATGAACATTTTCTAATTTTAAGCACAAGTGTGAAGCTTCTGGTACGTCTCGTGGTCCTCTCCTACTGAGAAGGCGGCGTAAGTCTCCTTTAAGACCTATAATGAAAGTATCTAGAGCTTTGTCGCGATATGCACATTTGCTATATGGTCATTACATTCAAGGACTCTTGACTTAATTTCATTGAAGATAACTTATTCAAAATTAAAGATAGGTGATAATAAACTTCTTCATAAAATTGTGGAATGGAATTCTGGTTTTTTCGTAGTCATTTGGTATTCAAGTGTGCCAAGATCCCTACTGTCAGCGTAGTGGAGTGTGAGACATTTGAAAATTTCGTCCCAATTGAAGGGGTGTTATAAGATTCGAATGCAGTATTTGCATTACCTGTAATTTTATTTCTAATAACACTTAAAATACCATAATATTTCAAGGATCCTTTTAAACTTATATAAATTTCAAGAATTCCGTCTACACCCTTTTTTTTCAGGAGCTAAATTCTCCTGGTTGGCCAGAAAACTCTCTTAAGCTTTTGACAGCATCAGGGATTTTATCCATTTCATTCCGATTTCCTGACAAATTGACGTACTGTTGGTTATTGGTATTGGATTTCGAGTTGGACATATTACAAATCATTCGTTCGTTTTCACTTCTCACCACCTCACTAATGATTTTTTTTAGTTGACTTAAATCAAACACATTTGAAGAATTAATTTGATTGGAACCGCTTCCATCAGTGAATGTAGAGGGTTTAATAATGTTTTCTCTATCAGTCATTTTGAGTTTGTTTCAAAGAATTAAAACTTGAGATTCTTATTTATTTATTATTATTTTTTTTTCTTTACACATCTTTAAATTAAATTAATTTGACGATCATATTATAATACACACATTTTTAATTTGAATTAATTAACTTTATCAATGTTATTATTTCACTGAGTAAAAAATGCTCAGAATATAATCGGGTATCTCTTGTAGGCTGAATATCTGTATTAATTTTTTCCATTGTTTGTAATATCATAGTTTCTTCCGTAAGAAATCTGAAATATTAATACATGCTTTTAATTTGTTCTGAATGTATTATGTACATTTGTATTTAGAATAACATTGAAAAAATTCGAGTCTTCAAATTCAAACCCACTTGCCCCTATTACAAAGCAAAATTTCGGGCGACACAGTTTTTTTTTTTAAATTTCGACATTTCAGTATCAGTAAAATAAAGGAACTAAAATAATTTAAAAAAAAAAAATTAATAAAGAAAAAGATGATATAACCTTAAAAAATAAATTCATTTAATTATATAAAAAAGTTTAACATTTCATTTATAGGCCGAAAATAATACAGGATTTTCGTTGTCGGCTGTCGATGGATGTTTTTTGTTATTGTTACAATAACTTGCCATCGCCGACAGCCGACAACGAAAATCCGCATTACTTTCGGCCTATTATAAACTTAAAAAATAAATTCATTTAATTATATAAAAAATTTATCAAAATTAACCTACATTATGAGGTCGCTGTCGATTAAAAAAAGATTGGAACAACTGATGCAATAAACTCAGTTGTTGCGTAATTTGTTCATAACTGTACTGAATGCGTGATTCAATTTGATTATTTTTTATGTCCACTTGACGTTGAAATGTAGCAAGTTTTTCAAGAATTACTCGTCCTTGTTGCGTTATTTGTTCATAACTGTACTGAATGCGTGATTCAATTTGATTATATTTTATGTCCATTTGACGTTGAAATGTAGCAATTTTTTTAAGAATTTCTCGTTCATTTTTATTTCCTTTTTCACGTCTACGACGTTTTTGGAACTCGTCGTCGACGTCGTTGATTATTTGAAGATCTTTGAAAACTTGGAGGTGGTGGACAATTATGGTAATGTGGAGAAGACATAATGTATCTGAAATTATATAAATACAGTTTATATAAATATGTATATCATTTTTTTTTTTTAGATTATTATTAATTAATGTAAACCACAATTTTCTTTTACTTACCGTACTGTGATAATTGAAATTAATTTCTTTCGCTCTTCGCAACATGTTCAAAATAAGGAAGCGAACAGCTTTCTAGTCTAAAAAATGAATATCGTTTACTTGGTCCAATTCGGAAGTATCACCAACAACAAAGTTCATATTGCTGCAAAGAGTCCATCCCAATTGTTTCTGTATTAAAAACCTTTTGAGATTTTGTGGGCTGCTGGGGAGTTCTAGCTGACAGTGGACGTTTTGCAGTATGTTGTTGTTTGAAGGGCCTGTTAATATAATTAGCCTGTCTGGTTCGTATAGATTGATCAACCTCCATCGGCTCTGGCTTAGGTTGATGAGACTGTCCTTGTAATTGGAAATTTGTGTTTGTATTTAGTGGGTTGTATTGTAATTGTAGGTTTTTGTTTAAGGTGTTTGAGTTATGGTGTTGTTTTGGGAACAATGGAGAAGTATACGCCTGTGGATAGTGCAGAATTTATTGTTGTTGTATTTGTTAATAGGTTAAACGTGTGGTTTAGGACGTGAGGGTGAAAATGTTTGATTTTCGAAAACTGACATGACTGTATTGAATACGGTAATGAACATTTTCTAATTTTAAGCACAAGTGTGAAGCTTCTGGTACGTCTCGTGGTCCTCTCCTACTGAGAAGGCGGCGTAAGTCTCCTTTAAGACCTATAATGAAAGTATCTAGAGCTTTGTCGCGATATGCACATTTGCTATATGGTCATTACATTCAAGGACTCTTGACTTAATTTCATTGAAGATAACTTATTCAAAATTAAAGATAGGTGATAATAAACTTCTTCATAAAATTGTGGAATGGAATTCTGGTTTTTTTGTAGTCATTTGGTATTCAAGTGTGCCAAGATCCCAACTGTCAGCGTAGTGGAGTGTGAGACATTTGAAAATTTCGTCCCAATTGAAGGGGTGTTATAAGATTCTAATGCAGTATTTGCATTACCTGTAATTTTATTTCTAATAACACTTAAAATACCATAATATTTCGAGGTTCCTTTTAAACTTTTATAAATTTCAAGAATTCCGTCTACACCCTTTTTTTTTCAGGAGCTAAATTCTCCTGGTTGGCCAGAAAACTCTCTTAAGCTTTTGACAGCATCAGGGATTTTATCCATTTCATTCAGATTTCCTGACAAATTGACGTACTGTTGGTTATTGGTATTGGATTTCGAGTTGGACATATTACAAATCATTCGTTCGTTTTCACTTCTTACCACCTCACTAATGATTTTTTTTAGTTGACTTAAATCAAACACATTTGAAGAATTAATTTGATTGGAACCGCTTCCATCAGTGAATGTAGAGGGTTTAATAATGTTTTCTCTATCAGTCATTTTGAGTTTGTTTCAAAGAATTAAAACTTGAGATTCTTATTTATTTATTATTATTTTTTTTTCTTTACACATCTTTAAATTAAATTAATTTGACGATCATATTATAATACACACATTTTTAATTTGAATTAATTAACTTTATCAATGTTATTATTTCACTGAGTAAAAAATGCTCAGAATATAATCGGGTATCTCTTGTAGGCTGAATATCTGTATTAATTTTTTCCATTGTTTGTAATATCATAGTTTCTTCCGTAAGAAATCTGAAATATTAATACATGCTTTTAATTTGTTCTGAATGTATTATGTACATTTGTATTTAGAATAACATTGAAAAAATTCGAGTCTTCAAATTCAAACCCACTTGCCCCTATTACAAAGCAAAATTTCGGGCGACACAGTTTTTTTTTTTAAATTTCGACATTTCAGTATCAGTAAAATAAAGGAACTAAAATAATTTAAAAAAAAAAAATTAATAAAGAAAAAGATGATATAACCTTAAAAAATAAATTCATTTAATTATATAAAAAAGTTTAACATTTCATTTATAGGCCGAAAATAATACAGGATTTTCGTTGTCGGCTGTCGATGGATGTTTTTTGTTATTGTTACAATAACTTGCCATCGCCGACAGCCGACAACGAAAATCCTGTATTATTTTCGGCCTATAAATGAAATGTTAAACTTTTTTATATAATTAAATAAATTTATTTTTTAAGGTTATATCATCTTTTTCTTTATTAATTTTTTTTTTTTAATTATTTTAGTTCCTTTATTTTACTGATACTGAAATGTCGAAATTTAAAAAAAAAAAACTGTGTCCCCCGACATTTTGCTTTGTAATAGGGGCAAGTGGGTTTGAATTTGAAGACTCGAATTTTTTCAATGTTATTCTAAATACAAATGTACATAAAACATTCAGATCAAATTAAAAGCATGTATTAATATTTCAGATTTCTTACGGAAGAAACTATGATATTACAAACAATGGAAAAAAATAATACAGATATTCAGCCTACAAGAGATACCCGATTATATTCTGAGCATTTTTTACTCAGTGAAATAATAACATTGATAAAGTTAATTAATTCAAATTAAAAATGTGTGTATTATAATATGATCGTCAAATTAATTTAATTTAAAGATGTGTAAAGAAAAAAAAATAATAATAAATAAATAAGAATCTCAAGTTTTAATTCTTTGAAACAAACTCAAAATGACTGATAGAGAAAACATTATTAAACCCTCTACATTCACTGATGGAAGCGGTTCCAATCAAATTAATTCTTCAAATGTGTTTGATTTAAGTCAACTAAAAAAAATCATTAGTGAGGTGGTAAGAAGTGAAAACGAACGAATGATTTGTAATATGTCCAACTCGAAATCCAATACCAATAACCAACAGTACGTCAATTTGTCAGGAAATCTGAATGAAATGGATAAAATCCCTGATGCTGTCAAAAGCTTAAGAGAGTTTTCTGGCCACCCAGGAGAATTTAGCTCCTGAAATAAAAGGGTGTAGACG
This sequence comes from Bombylius major, assembly GCA_932526495.1. Lineage (NCBI taxonomy): Eukaryota > Metazoa > Arthropoda > Insecta > Diptera > Bombyliidae > Bombylius > Bombylius major. Next base: position 29,278,882 of record OW052046.1, on the reverse strand, counting down.
GAATTCTTGAAATTTATAAAAGTTTAAAAGGAACCTTGAAATATTATGGTATTTTAAGTGTTATTAGAAATAAAATTACAGGTAATGCAAATACTGCATTAGAATCTTATAACACCCCTTCAATTGGGACGAAATTTTCAAATGTCTCACACTCCACTACGCTGACAGTAGGGATCTTGGCACACTTGAATACCAAATGACTACAAAAAAACCAGAATTCCATTCCACAATTTTATAAAGAAGTTTATTATCACCTATCTTTAATTTTGAATAAGTTATCTTCAATGAAATTAAGTCAAGAGTCCTTGAATGTAATGACCATATAGCAAATGTGCATATCGCGACAAAGCTCTAGATACTTTTATTATATGTCTTAAAGGAGACTTACGCCGCCTTCTCAGCAGGAGAGGACCACGAGACGTACCAGAAGCTTCACACTTGTGCTTAAAATTAGAAAATGTTCATTACCGTATTCAATACAGTCATGTCAGTTTTCGAAAATCAAACATTTTCACCCTCACGTCCTAAACCACACGTTTAACCTATTAACAAATACAACAACAATAAATTCTGCACTATCCACAGGCGTATCCTTCTCCATTGTTCCCAAAACAACACCATAACTCAAACACCTTAAACAAAAACCTACAATTACAATACAACCCACTAAATACAAACACAAATTTCCAATTACAAGGACAGTCTCATCAACCTAATCCAGAGCCGATGGAGGTTGATCAATCTATACGAACCAGACAGGCTAATTATATTAACAGGCCCTTCAAACAACAACATACTGCAAAACGTCCACTGTCAGCTAGAACTCCCCAGCAGCCCACAAAATCTCAAAAGGTTTTTAATACAGAAACAATTGGGATGGACTCTTTGCAGCAATATGAACTTTGTTGTTGGTGATACTTCCGAATTGGACCAAGTAAACGATATTCATTTTTTAGACTAGAAAGCTGTTCGCTTCCTTATTTTGAACATGTTGCGAAGAGCGAAAGAAATTAATTTCAATTATCACAGTACGGTAAGTAAAAGAAAATTGTGGTTTACATTAATTAATAATAATCTAAAAAAAAATGATATACATATTTATATAAACTGTATTTATATAATTTCAGATACATTATGTCTTCTCCACATTACCATAATTGTCCACCACCTCCAAGTTTTCAAAGATCTTCAAATAATCAACGACGTCGACGACGAGTTCCAAAAACGTCGTAGACGTGAAAAAGGAAATAAAAATGAACGAGAAATTCTTAAAAAAATTGCTACATTTCAACGTCAAATGGACATAAAATATAATCAAATTGAATCACGCATTCAGTACAGTTATGAACAAATAACGCAACAAGGACGAGTAATTCTTGAAAAACTTGCTACATTTCAACGTCAAGTGGACATAAAAAATAATCAAATTGAATCACGCATTCAGTACCAGTTATGAACAAATTACGCAACAACTGAGTTTATTGCATCAGTTGTTCCAATCTTTTTTTAATCGACAGCGACCTCATAATGTAGGTTAATTTTGATAAATTTTTTATATAATTAAATGAATTTATTTTTTAAGTTTATAATAGGCCGAAAGTAATGCGGATTTTCGTTGTCGGCTGTCGGCGATGGCAAGTTATTGTAACAATAACAAAAAACATCCATCGACAGCCGACAACGAAAATCCTGTATTATTTTCGGCCTATAAATGAAATGTTAAACTTTTTTATATAATTAAATGAATTTATTTTTTAAGGTTATATCATCTTTTTCTTTATTAATTTTTTTTTTTAAATTATTTTAGTTCCTTTATTTTACTGATACTGAAATGTCGAAATTTAAAAAAAAAACTGTGTCGCCCGAAATTTTGCTTTGTAATAGGGGCAAGTGGGTTTGAATTTGAAGACTCGAATTTTTTCAATGTTAAAACTATTAAAATATTTTTATATTTTTTACATGCACATAAACTTCACTAATTGTAGTTCACTTCATTAACTTTAAAATTCAACTGATTACTGATCTACTTTTTTACTAAAAATAACTTTTTACGGTTACTTTTCCGATTATGGTCGGTAAATGACGAGATTAAGAACAATTTTTGTCGAAAAATAGTGTGTAAAGTACGATGTTTAGAATTGAATTAGGAATAATTCTTTGTGACGGCAAAAAGACGTCTTGGCGAAGATTACTGTAATATCAAAAACAAAAAAATAAAAAATAATAATCTAAATGACGTCTTATTAATTTCAATATTACGTATCTTTCAATAACTCACAAAGACGTCTTTAAATTGACGTCATTTTGACTAAGTTGGTCTTAAAATGTTTATTGGGTCAGTTGAATTTATTGAAATTTTCCCACACATAGCATCAAGTATTTTCAGAATTTGATCTAGCTTTGCATTGCATTTTGAAATTTCACTAGCAACATTCAATATTTTATCATCTAGGTTCTTAAGTTCATCTACAAAATGAATTTTTCTTTTCAATACATTATTTTAATACATAACAAAAAAAAAAACTATCCAACTTTAGATTTTAGTTGCATAAAATAGAACCAATTCACTAATTTACTATCTTCGAAATATACCTTTTACGATTGTGTCTAATCCAATTTCATTTTCAGGAGATGCAGGTGTTTCATTTTGATTGCTTTCAAAAAAGTTATTATAGTTTGGATCAGATACAGGAGTTTTATTTCTTTTTAATCTTTGTTCAAAAAATCTAAAAAATCTAATCTAAAATAGTATTTTCTAAGTATTTGAATTCTATTTTCATCAGGATTACGATGTGCTCTGCGATGTGTTTCTAAAATAATTTCGTCCTGTACTAAATCGTTAGGTACATCTTCTACCATTGTTTGAGTATAACGTATAATGCAACGTGTAAATTACCTGAATTTTCCCCATTATACGCTCTTCTGTTTTAAGGTCGTTGATTGTATTCGGGTTATGTTTCTTGAAAATGTCTAATAAGTCCATATCAGAATATTATGGGCGGGTTATTATATGCCTAGTGTATTTTGGGAAAGGATTTTGAGCCATATAGCTTATTTTTTCTCCTATCTGTAATGCAATGTGAAGAACTTTCATCACTATGTTGTGTTAAAGTTAAAGATTTTACTGGAGGATATCTTGAAAGTGCATCAGCAACAACGTTAGATTTTCCTGGCTTATATTTTAGCTCGTAATTGTATTCTTCGAAAATAGCTTTCCATCGTTTCATTTTTGAATTTGTGTTTTTATTGCTCAGTGCATAGGTAAGTGGTTGGTGATCGGTAAAAATATTTACTTTTTTTGACCCATAAAGGTAGTTTCTATGATGGTTTAATTATTCTGTCCTCAAGTAGTTTTTTTATTTGTTCTTCAACTATATCTTTTAGACCAATGGGATGGGGGTAGGTCTTGGACTAAACAGGTTGGTCTGTTGTTGTTCTGATTTCACCTTTTACTCGTGTGGTATACGTAAATTTTTCGTTGGGATCGGAGAACAAAGTAGGGCAGTTTTTAAATATTTTATTTTTTGATCGACAGCAAGATGTGCGGTGTTTTTATGTTGAAGTTGTTCACTGAATATGAAACATTCTGTTTTAAGGGTATTTTCGAGCATCCGTTTATGATCATGTAGTTTTTGTCTGTGTGAATTGATGCGCCTAACGCTTTCAAACTGTCGTTGCCGATAATGCCATCGAAAGGAGAAACAATTTTAGTTTCCTCTTGAAGCCAAAGGGGTCAGTAAATGCATGATGGGTTATTTTTATATTACCTGTTACTGAGTTTGCAAGAAATGGCTTTATATTAGGAATTGAAATTTGTATAAATCGCGGTTGTACGTAGTTTTTCCTAGAAACTGTATTTATGGGAAATTAATTTCTTTCGCTCTTCGCAACATGTTCAAAATAAGGAAGCGAACAGCTTTCTAGTCTAAAAAATGAATATCGTTTACTCGGTCCAATTCGGAAGTATCACCAACACCAAAGTTCATATTGCTGCAAAGAGTCCATCCCAATTGTTTCTGTATTAAAAACCTTTTGAGATTTTGTGGGCTGCTGGGGAGTTCTAGCTGACAGTGGACGTTTTGCAGTATGTTGTTGTTTGAAGGGCCTGTTAATATAATTAGCCTGTCTGGTTCGTATAGATTGATCAACCTCCATCGGCTCTGGCTTAGGTTGATGAGACTGTCCTTGTAATTGGAAATTTGTGTTTGTATTTAGTGGGTTGTATTGTAATTGTAGGTTTTTGTTTAAGGTGTTTGAGTTATGGTGTTGTTTTGGGAACAATGGAGAAGGATACACCTGTGAATAGTGCAGAATTTATTGTTGTTGTATTTGTTAATAGGTTAAACGTGTGGTTTAGGACGTGAGGGTGAAAATGTTTGATTTTCGAAAACTGACATGACTGTATTGAATACGGTAATGAACATTTTCTAATTTTAAGCACAAGTGTGAAGCTTCTGGTACGTCTCGTGGTCCTCTCCTACTGAGAAGGCGGCGTAAGTCTCCTTTAAGACCTATAATGAAAGTATCTAGAGCTTTGTCGCGATATGCACATTTGCTATATGGTCATTACATTCAAGGACTCTTGACTTAATTTCATTGAAGATAACTTATTCAAAATTAAAGATAGGTGATAATAAACTTCTTTATAAAATTGTGGAATGGAATTCTGGTTTTTTTGTAGTCATTTGGTATTCAAGTGTGCCAAGATCCCTACTGTCAGCGTAGTGGAGTGTGAGACATTTGAAAATTTCGTCCCAATTGAAGGGGTGTTATAAGATTCTAATGCAGTATTTGCATTACCTGTAATTTTATTTCTAATAACACTTAAAATACCATAATATTTCGAGGATCCTTTTAAACTTATATAAATTTCAAGAATTCCGTCTACACCCTTTTTTTTCAGGAGCTAAATTCTCCTGGTTGGCCAGAAAACTCTCTTAAGCTTTTGACAGCATCAGGGATTTTATCCATTTCATTCAGATTTCCTGACAAATTGACGTACTGTTGGTTATTAGTATTGGATTTCGAGTTGGACATATTACAAATCATTCGTTCGTTTTCACTTCTTACCACCTCACTAATGATTTTTTTTAGTTGACTTAAATCAAACACATTTGAAGAATTAATTTGATTGGAACCGCTTCCATCAGTGAATGTAGAGGGTTTAATAATGTTTTCTCTATCAGTCATTTTGAGTTTGTTTCAAAGAATTAAAACTTGAGATTCTTATTTATTTATTATTATTTTTTTTCTTTACACATCTTTAAATTAAATTAATTTGACGATCATATTATAATACACACATTTTTAATTTGAATTAATTAACTTTATCAATGTTATTATTCCACTGAGTAAAAAATGCTCAGAATATAATCGGGTATCTCTTGTAGGCTGAATATCTGTATTAATTTTTTCCATTGTTTGTAATATCATAGTTTCTTCCGTAAGAAATCTGAAATATTAATACATGCTTTTAATTTGATCTGAATGTATTATGTACATTTGTATTTAAAATAACATTGAAAAAATTCGAGTCTTCAAATTCAAACCCACTTGCCCCTATTACAAAGCAAAATTTCGGGCGACACAGTTTTTTTTTTAAATTTCGACATTTCAGTATCAGTAAAATAAAGGAACTAAAATAATTTAAAAAAAAAAATTAATAAAGAAAAAGATGATATAACCTTAAAAAATAAATTCATTTAATTATATAAAAAAGTTTAACATTTCATTTATAGGCCGAAAATAATACAGGATTTTCGTTGTCGGCTGTCGATGGATGTTTTTTGTTATTGTTACAATAACTTGCCATCGCCGACAGCCGACAACGAAAATCCGCATTACTTTCGGCCTATTATAAACTTAAAAAATAAATTCATTTAATTATATATAAAATTTATCAAAATTAACCTACATTATGAGGTCGCTGTCGATTAAAAAAAGATTGGAACAACTGATGCAATAAACTCAGTTGTTGCGTAATTTGTTCATAACTGTACTGAATGCGTGATTCAATTTGATTATTTTTTATGTCCACTTGACGTTGAAATGTAGCAAGTTTTTCAAGAATTACTCGTCCTTGTTGCGTTATTTGTTCATAACTGTACTGAATGCGTGATTCAATTTGATTATATTTTATGTCCATTTGACGTTGAAATGTAGCAATTTTTTTAAGAATTTCTCGTTCATTTTTATTTCCTTTTTCACGTCTACGACGTTTTTGGAACTCGTCGTCGACGTCGTTGATTATTTGAAGATCTTTGAAAACTTGGAGGTGGTGGACAATTATGGTAATGTGGAGAAGACATAATGTATCTGAAATTATATAAATACAGTTTATATAAATATGTATATCATTTTTTTTTTAGATTATTATTAATTAATGTAAACCACAATTTTCTTTTACTTACCGTACTGTGATAATTGAAATTAATTTCTTTCGCTCTTCGCAACATGTTCAAAATAAGGAAGCGAACAGCTTTCTAGTCTAAAAAATGAATATCGTTTACTTGGTCCAATTCGGAAGTATCACCAACACCAAAGTTCATATTGCTGCAAAGAGTCCATCCCAATTGTTTCTGTATTAAAAACCTTTTGAGATTTTGTGGGCTGCTGGGGAGTTCTAGCTGACAGTGGACGTTTTGCAGTATGTTGTTGTTTGAAGGGCCTGTTAATATAATTAGCCTGTCTGGTTCGTATAGATTGATCAACCTCCATCGGCTCTGGCTTAGGTTGATGAGACTGTCCTTGTAATTGGAAATTTGTGTTTGTATTTAGTAGGTTGTATTGTAATTGTAGGTTTTTGTTTAAGGTGTTTGAGTTATGGTGTTGTTTTGGGAACAATGGAGAAGGATACGCCTGTGGATAGTGCAGAATTTATTGTTGTTGTATTTGTTAATAGGTTAAACGTGTGGTTTAGGACGTGAGGGTGAAAATGTTTGATTTTCGAAAACTGACATGACTGTATTGAATACGGTAATGAACATTTTCTAATTTTAAGCACAAGTGTGAAGCTTCTGGTACTTCTCGTGGTCCTCTCCTACTGAGAAGGCGGCGTAAGTCTCCTTTAAGACCTATAATGAAAGTATCTAGAGCTTTGTCGCGATATGCACATTTGCTATATGGTCATTACATTCAAGGACTCTTGACTTAATTTCATTGAAGATAACTTATTCAAAATTAAAGATAGGTGATAATAAACTTCTTTATAAAATTGTGGAATGGAATTCTGGTTTTTTTGTAGTCATTTGGTATTCAAGTGTGCCAAGATCCCTACTGTCAGCGTAGTGGAGTGTGAGACATTTGAAAATTTCGTCCCAATTGAAGAAGTGTTATAAGATTCTAATGCAGTATTTGCATTACCTGTAATTTTATTTCTAATAACACTTAGAATACCATAATATTTCGAGGTTCCTTTTAAACTTTTATAAATTTCAAGAATTCCGTCTACACCCTTTTTTTTCAGGAGCTAAATTCTCCTGGTTGGCCAGAAAACTCTCTTAAGCTTTTGACAGCATCAGGGATTTTATCCATTTCATTCAGATTTCCTGACAAATTGACGTACTGTTGGTTATTGGTATTGGATTTCGAGTTGGACATATTACAAATCATTCGTTCGTTTTCACTTCTTACCACCTCACTAATGATTTTTTTTAGTTGACTTAAATCAAACACATTTGAAGAATTAATTTGATTGGAACCGCTTCCATCAGTGAATGTAGAGGGTTTAATAATGTTTTCTCTATCAGTCATTTTGAGTTTGTTTCAAAGAATTAAAACTTGAGATTCTTATTTATTTATTATTATTTTTTTTTCTTTACACATCTTTAAATTAAATTAATTTGACGATCATATTATAATACACACATTTTTAATTTGAATTAATTAACTTTATCAATGTTATTATTCCACTGAGTAAAAAATGCTCAGAATATAATCGGGTATCTCTTGTAGGCTGAATATCTGTATTAATTTTTTCCATTGTTTGTAATATCATAGTTTCTTCCGTGAGAAATCTGAAATATTAATGCATGCTTTTAATTTGTTCTCAATGTATTATGTACATTTGTATTTAGAATAACATTGAAAAAATTCGAGTCTTCAAATTCAAACCCACTTGCCCCTATTACAAAGCAAAATTTCGGGCGACACAGTTTTTTTTTTTAAATTTCGACATTTCAGTATCAGTAAAATAAAGGAACTAAAATAATTTAAAAAAAAAAAAATAATAAAGAAAAAGATGATATAACCTTAAAAAATAAATTCATTTAATTATATAAAAAAGTTTAACATTTCATTTATAGGCCGAAAATAATACAGGATTTTCGTTGTCGGCTGTCGATGGATGTTTTTTGTTATTGTTACAATAACTTGCCATCGCCGACAGCCGACAACGAAAATCCGCATTACTTTCGGCCTATTATAAACTTAAAAAATAAATTCATTTAATTATATAAAAAATTTATCAAAATTAACCTACATTATGAGGTCGCTGTCGATTAAAAAAAGATTGGAACAACTGATGCAATAAACTCAGTTGTTGCGTTATTTGTTCATAACTGTACTAAATGCGTGATTCAATTTGATTATTTTTTATGTCCACTTGACGTTGAAATGTAGCAAGTTTTTCAAGAATTACTCGTCCTTGTTGCGTTATTTGTTCATAACTGTACTGAATGCGTGATTCAATTTGATTATATTTTATGTCCATTTGACGTTGAAATGTAGCAATTTTTTTAAGAATTTCTCGTTCATTTTTATTTCCTTTTTCACGTCTACGACGTTCTCGGAACTCTTTAATAATTCCTTCAAGAATTTGTTCTACAGTTTTATTTTGTGTACGACGCCGACGATGTCGTCGACGTCGTTGATTATTTGAAGATCTTTGAAAACTTGGAGGTGGTGGACAATTATGGTAATGTGGAGAAGACATAATGTATCTGAAATTATATAAATACAGTTTATATAAATATGTATATCATTTTTTTTTTAGATTATTGTTAATTAATGTAAACCACAATTTTCTTTCACTTACCGTACTGTGATAATTGAAATTAATTTCTTTCGCTCTTCGCAACATGTTCAAAATAAGGAAGCGAACAGCTTTCTAGTCTAAAAAATGAATATCGTTTACTTGGTCCAATTCGGAAGTATCACCAACACCAAAGTTCATATTGCTGCAAAGAGTCCATCCCAATTGTTTCTGTATTAAAAACCTTTTGAGATTTTGTGGGCTGCTGGGGAGTTCTAGCTGACAGTGGACGTTTTGCAGTATGTTGTTGTTTGAAGGGCCTGTTAATATAATTAGCCTGTCTGGTTCGTATAGATTGATCAACCTCCATCGGCTCTGGCTTAGGTTGATGAGACTGTCCTTGTAATTGGAAATTTGTGTTTGTATTTAGTGGGTTGTATTGTAATTGTAGGTTTTTGTTTAAGGTGTTTGAGTTATGGTGTTGTTTTGGGAACAATGGAGAAGGATACGCCTGTGGATAGTGCAGAATTTATTGTTGTTGTATTTGTTAATAGGTTAAACGTGTGGTTTAGGACGTGAGGGTGAAAATGTTTGATTTTCGAAAACTGACATGACTGTATTGAATACGGTAATGAACATTTTCTAATTTTAAGCACAAGTGTGAAGCTTCTGGTACGTCTCGTGGTCCTCTCCTACTGAGAAGGCGGCGTAAGTCTCCTTTAAGACCTATAATGAAAGTATCTAGAGCTTTGTCGCGATATGCACATTTGCTATATGGTCATTACATTCAAGGACTCTTGACTTAATTTCATTGAAGATAACTTATTCAAAATTAAAGATAGGTGATAATAAACTTCTTCATAAAATTGTGGAATGGAATTCTGGTTTTTTTGTAGTCATTTGGTATTCAAGTGTGCCAAGATCCCTACTGTCAGCGTAGTGGAGTGTGAGACATTTGAAAATTTCGTCCCAATTGAAGGGGTGTTATAAGATTCTAATGCAGTATTTGCATTACCTGTAATTTTATTTCTAATAACACTTAAAACACCATAATATTTCGAGGTTCCTTTTAAACTTTAATAAATTTCAAGAATTCCGTCTACACCCTTTTTTTTCAGGAGCTAAATTCTCCTGGTTGGCCAGAAAACTCTCTTAAGCTTTTGACAGCATCAGGGATTTTATCCATTTCATTCAGATTTCCTGACAAATTGACGTACTGTTGGTTATTGGTATTGGATTTTGAGTTGGACATATTACAAATCATTCGTTCGTTTTCACTTCTTACCACCTCACTAATGATTTTTTTTAGTTGACTTAAATCAAACACATTTGAAAAATTACTTTGATTGGAACCGCTTCCATCAGTGAATGTAGAGGGTTTAATAATGTTGTCTCTATCATTCATTTTGAGTTTGTTTCAAAGAATTAAAGCTTGAGATTCTTATTTATATATTATTATTTTTCTTCTTTACACATCTTTAAATTAAATTAATTTGACGATCATATTATAATACACACATTTTTAATTTGAATTAATTAACTTTATCAATGTTATTATTCCACTGAGTAAAAAATGCTCAGAATATAATCGGGTATCTCTTGTAGGCTGAATATCTGTATTAATTTTTTCCATTGTTTGTAATATCATAGTTTCTTCCGTAAGAAATCTGAAATATTAATACATGCTTTTAATTTGATCTGAATGTATTATGTACATTTGTATTTAGAATAACATTGAAAAAATTCGAGTCTTCAAATTCAAACCCACTTGCCCCTATTACAAAGCAAAATGTCGGGGGACACAGTTTTTTTTTTTTAAATTTCGACATTTCAGTATCAGTAAAATAAAGGAACTTAAACTACCAAAATAAAATTACATAGTACTTAATCACATTTGCTTTCACCGAGACTCATTAATAAATATGTACTTTAATTACTTTAAGAAATATACATATTATCCATTTTACTAACCTAAGAAATCCGTGTTTAGCACTTTGTGATAAATTATTATTAAAAATATTAATAATTTATTTTTGATTTGATTTTTTTCCTTTATCATTTTTCTTATTAATAACTTTACTTATATTTATATTAATTTAACACTTTAAATAATTTATCGCACTTGCACTTAACTTTTTTACTTTAGCCACTTTTAAAAAGGTGAAAAAAAAAAACACTTTTTTGAATTGATCCATTTATTTTGTGTCCAATCTTAGACTAAATTTAAATTTTTGAACTTAATTATAATTACAATTACGATTATTACAATTAAAATGTTTACATAATAAAAAATTGATTATTTTGCAATTTCGATTTTTATTATTTCAATTTTTACAATAAATTTGCTTCAGTTTACAACTTGATTTTTATAAAAATTGCTTTAATCATCAAAAAGAATAATTTTAATAATTAATTTGTTATATTACGAAAATTTTATAGAAAAATTGTGAAACAACGGATACGCGTGTTCGAGTGGACTTTTATATTTAAGGTGATTGCACCTGCTGATTTAGTTTTAATGTTGTGTGTTAACTTATATAAAAATAAGAATAGGATATAATATGTAATAATATATAAAATATAATATTCCCATATAAATTTTCAATTTACCTGTTTAGAAATCCATTGTCACACACACATTTATCACGACCGACTGATTGCACTACACTGACTCAACTTCAAACAATGGCTGTGTTTTTATCCCCTATATTCCCTTGCTGAACTGCATTTATAACGTTTTTATCGTTTTTTGCTAAATTTTTACTTGTCCTCTGTGGTATTAAGACATTCACCACGACCTACTAAATAATGGCTAAAAATTTCCTTTTTCTACAATTACAATTTCCAAAAATTCAACTTGTCTCCAAATTCTACTCTTACATTAGCTTTACCTAGTACATTAATTTTAGTGCCTGAAACAGGACACAATTTCAAATTACATTTATCAACTTTTAATTTTGGAAATTTTTTTTTATAATCGATAAAACATAAAAGAGAAACGCATGCACCTGTATCTATTTCCATTGTAATTGGAATACCTTTCATTTTAACATTCATTTCATTTAACACATATATTAATAAAAAAAATACTTTTAATATACCGACCTGATGAACCTCGATGTTAATTCTTTTTTACGAATTGTTTTTTATTTTTACGACAAACTGTTGATGTGTGCCATACTTGGTTGCAGGTAAAACCTTCCCAGTTTTTTGCCGGACAATTGTAATTACTTTCATGTTGTCTTTCACAATGTTGACATCTCACGTTACGTTGATCAGCTATTTTTTGATTGCTCTGTCTGTGTTGTCGTTGTTTGTTTTTTATTAAATGAACTGCATTACCTACCGGATGTTTAATTCCCTTATTTTTTTTTGACATCTCCATATTAAGAGCTGTAACACAAAACTTTTCAAAAGTTTTCGAATCATCTGCCAATAACACCTGCTGGATTTTCTCACTACGCAATCCAGTTATAAGTTTTTCAGTTAATGCATCTACTAAAGCTAAGCTTCTCAAACTATCATAGTTATTACTATTACCAAATTTACAGGTTTCAGCTAAATTTCGAAGTTTAATAATATACGAGGGCTGATTGATAAAGACGAGAAAAATGAAATAACAGATTAAATTTTTAAACAATTCACATTTATTTTTCAACATAGTCTCCATCTAGCTCAATACACTTATTCCAGCGATGTTCAAGTTTTTTAAGCCTTCAGTATAGTAAGATTTCTCGAGCTCTGCAAAATAGGTGTTTGTTTCAAGGATCACCTCAGCATTTGACGAAATTTTTTTCCTGCGAGCCATTTTTTCATGTTTGGAAACAGGAAACAGTCGCTAGGTGCTAAATCTGGTGAATAGGGTGCATGCGGAAGCAATTCGTAACGCAGCTGATGTAATTTTGCCATAGCATTTATCGACTTGTGAGATGGGGGCATTGTCGTGATGATAAAGAACCTTTTTCTTTGCCAAATGTGGTCGTGTTTCTTCAATTTTTTCTTGCAGCTGGTCAAGTAGGGTAGGATAATATTCTCCTGTGATGGTTTTTCCCTTTTTGAGATAGTCAACTTTCCAGCTGATGGAACAACTTCTGCCTTCTTTGATGCACTGGTACCGGCTTCCATCCACTGTGTAGACTGTTGTTTGGTTTCAGGTGTGTAGTGGTGAATCCACGTTTCATCGATCGTTACAAATCGTCGCAAAAATTCTTCAGGATTACGTAGAAAGAGTCTTAAACAATCCATAGAAATGCTGCGTTCACGTTTTTGGTCCAATGTGAGCAAACGCGACACCCACCTTGCTGATAGCTTTTTCATGTTGAGGTGCTCATGTAAAATATTGTGTACACGTTCAGTTGATATTTTTACAATGTAAGCCTTCAAAAAGAGAATTCTAATGACTCATGCCCTGAATGAGGAAGTAAAATTTGCTAAGTCAGAGGTTGTCGACTTATTTGGGGAGTGAATAAGAAAAGACTGTTAATTTTAGATTTGAAACTAAAAGCGGTTTTTATTCGAAAATTGCATTCTTATTTATACATAAAATTATAGTTTTTTCGAATAAACTGGAGATAGCAAATCGATGCAGAATCAATTAAACATTCTTTTCCTGAAAAAAAAAATGAGAGTTAATATTGAGCACTATTCGAGAAAATTAGGGTGAAATTGAAAAAGTGTGTGAAAAATGACAAAATTTTGGTTTTGAGGCGTTATAATTTCTGAACGGTGAAAAGTACAGCGGCATAAAAGATGTTGGTGAAAAACACAGAGGTCCTCTACAGTTTTGTAAAAGAGTAAATGAGCCTAGCTTGCCCATGTAAAAATTTATAGGGTAAAACAAGAAAAAAGTAGCAAAAATTTTTCCCCCTCTCTAACTCCGTAACAGTTGAGATAGTATGTAGGTAAATGCCTACATCTACTTTTTTTCTGGGTTTTTAGTATGTATGCATAGAAAGTTAATAATTTCGCCATAAAAAAACTATTTAGTTTCCGGTCCTTTATCCTTTGTCCTTATGTATTTAAAAAAAATGTGAGAAATTCAAATTTTCAGAACAGAGAAAATTAGGTACGTAAGTATGTGAAAACGTTATTCTAGTAAAGAAAACTCACTTTTTGGTTTAATTTATTAAAATATTTATTGATATTATTATTAATCTCGTATTTCGGAGAATTTACGAAAAGATACAGAACTTCACTTATGTTGAAAATACAAACTTCGACTAACTCTGCTTAGATATAATTTCCTTTTTATATTAAATTTTCTACATATTGATAGAGATTGTTCAATTGTTTGTTTGTATTTCTTATGTGAAGATTGTATGCAATTATTTATGTTTCTCTTGAGATAAAAAAATTACACGTCTTTTCACAAGATAAGAAACTTGTGCAAAATATTTGTTCTTCTCGTGAGATATTAAAATTGTACAAAACATTTACATATATGTATATTGATAAGGTTAGCTCGAAGTTAATATCATTAAGTTTGATGTCCTCATCAAAAAAAAAAATAATGTCAATATAAAACTACATAGGCTTATTTTATGGATATAATTTATAACTAGAAAATTTGTTAAGAAATTCATTTAAAAATTCATTAAACCTGAAGATGAATCGAAACGCGTTGTAAATTTATTAAATAAAATTTGTGAGTCAAGAAAACCAAGTGTATTTATTTTTTTAAGGATGAAGAAAAAACCAAAAACTTTATTAAAATATGGCTCACCAAGTGAACACAAGATATTTTTCAATTGTCATTATCTTGTTTTGACTTTTAATTGAATTTTTTACTTATTTCGTTATAATTATATTTATTCTCCTCTATTATCTTTTTTAGCTCATCATTATTTTTATTAATATTCTTTGTTAGATTTTTTAATTCAATCTCTACTTATTCATAGTGATTTGTTCATTTATTCTTTTCACAATTTCGTTATGAAAATCATTGTTATTAAATGTTTTTCATGATTCATTCTTTATCATTTTCTGTCAGCGTTCCGAAGGAATATTTTTGTATGTTTTCGATTATGTTGAAGAGTCTTCTATGCCTTCTAAACATAGTTGAAATTTTTTAATTTGTAAAATTTTTAAATTTATCATATTATTTCTGGAAATATTTTGAATTGAAATTTTGAATTCATAATGAAAAGTGTAAATGTTAATTTTATAAATTATAACATCATAATGTTCAATTGGTTTGACTTCCTCTAATTTGGCGTGGATGAACCCATTACCAGTCTCAATTGGAAGCATTTCGAATGCCTTTTTTAAGGTTATTAGGATGAGTGTTATTATTAGAAATAAAAGGAAAAAATTGTTTTTTAGGTTTTTTAAATCTTGCTTTATAATTAGGTTTGTTACTAATTATTGCGTGGTCATTATCGTTATCTTTTATGTTTTTTTATACATCTAAAATCGGCTTGATTAGCTAACCTATTGATGTTAATTTTACTCAGATTATAAGTTTTATTTATTTTTAGATTTTCAAAAGCTTTTTTTTTTATTTCCTTATTTCTTTCGTGATCTAAAATTTTAGGTTTCGTTTTTGTTGTAGAATGGATAGTACGGATAGATAGTATCCAATTTCGATCCTCTAAGCGGAGTAAAATTTTGCTTTCACTTGTTATTTCATCTAAAATTGTATTACATTCAATTATTTTAAAATTTGTCTGTCTGATCGAAAATTGATGCAACACAAATAGAATGATTGTTTTGTGACAAAATTGTACCAAATACATATTCAGGTGCATCGGTTGTTAACGTAAATTTTTTTCTAAAATCTGGATATTTTAATATCGGATCATTCTGGATAAGTGTTTTAAGAGTATTCAATGCCGTCAATATTCTTTATCATTAATGTTAATTTTTAAATCATCATCTATCATCTAAATTATCAAACCAGGGTTTTGTGTATTCAGCACATGTTGACGTGTGGTTTGGATCATCATGGAATCCTTGCTTTTCCACATTGTAGCTGGTTTACATATTTGTACCATTTTCCTTGATCTTCTAAACTCAATTTACCCAAAACTGATATAATTGTGGAGTTCATACGCTCTGCTTGTCCATTTGCTCTTGGTAGTTCTGTAGTTATCCTAAGGTGACCAATACCTTAGACTTTAAAATAATCTTCAAATTCATTAGACGTTAATGCACTACCTCTATCAGAAATTATTCGTGTTGGATTGTCAAATATTATTGTCTGATTTTCAAATTTCATAATTACCTCCTTTAAAGTGGTCGTCTTTGTTGAATACCACTAAATGAATTTAGTGAAACTGTCTTCTACTATAAACAAATGCTTGTAATTTTTATTAGTTTTTTCGAGTTCACTGTATATTTAAATTTCCCAGTTTTATTTTTTTGTTCACCTCTACTACAATTCCGTTTATTAATTAAGCTTCCGTTTCATTTTCATACGCATTCTGCTTTGTGTTTCTTTTTCAACTTCTTATATATATATTTTATCTTACATAAGTTTTGAAAATGAACATTAACTTTTCTCTTAAATTTTTTTCAGTTCTTATTGTGCTCACTTTTTTTTAAAAAAAACAGAAAAAATTTTTTATTTAACACTTTTCACAATATAATATTCTATTCTATGTACTGATGCACACAAAATGGCCTTCACTCGAGTTTATAATTTGAATGTTTTCTTTTTTTTTCTTTTAATACTTTTAATCTTTTTAATCCCGGTAGAGCCCCCAATTTTTGTGGGATATTTATTTGATTAAATAACCAAAAATCACAAATTTATATTACACGATTATTAATTTTTTATTTATAAATGATCGTTCTTCAATTCGTCTGGAAATAATGCCCGTTTAGCTTACTCTAACTTCGGAGTTGAGTGTGCATGTAGTTGTTAGTTGTTTTTTCCCATTATTTCCCACATGTATGTATATGAGTTCAAAATAAATTGTATGTACATATATGTATACACACAACGTTGAAAATTTATGTTATATCACAGTCACTAATTCTATTATGTGGTAAACATACTTACTGTTTACACATGTATGACATGGATACATATATTTTGAAAATATATTATGTGTTGACTGATTATATGTATACATAATGAAAATAAAAACAAAAAATGAATTGAGAATAGTAAAAAATATTATGTGTAAAACCAGATCTGGTTTTTTGTAGTAAAGTACATCTCATTGAAAATATATAGAACAGAAAGATTAATAAAATAAAAAAGAACTGAAATTCGAGCTTTAAAGTTAATTTCCCGTGCGTTTTTCAAATATCAGACCTATTTTTAGAAATTAATTTTATGGTTTGAATTTTTGGTCAAAACAGAAAATTTTGTTTCATTCATCACACTTTCTCATAAGAGCTGTTTATCTGGTTTTTGAGCTTTTATTCTATTACGCGAATCTATTTATGGAACTATTGAGTTAAAAATATCACACCAGTCGTTAATAGGTACAATGAAATCTGCGTTTTCACACACATTTTGCGATTCCATTTTTCCGATTTGAAAACACCGTTTTAAACTGCAAGATACAGAGTGCGACAGTAATTGTGCTGCAAGCTTAACTTTTTGCCTTCCTGGTCCTTTAACTTCTAAATTAGTAGATGTGACCTTGTGAAAAATTTTCCACTTATTTTTATCAAATAATTTTAGCATCTTTCTAATGGGGTTTACTGTTATTAATTTGTCATTGATTTGAAATCCATCATCAATAAAGTAGTCCCTGATTAGTTTTAATAAGTTTTTTGTGGATCAGTAAAATTCAAAAAACCATGTTTTCATAATTCCCATGGAAAGCTCTTTCCATGGTTTTTGATTAGTGGTACTCATATTCTTAAAAATCTTAAATAAAATATTCAAGTAACAATTACTCCACTCCGCTGCCTCTGGAAGAACTATACTTTGTCTACAAAGTTTTTGCACCACATTGTAAGACGTTGTTTAACATAGAAGTGATAAATGTCGCGATTCAAAAACAAAATTATCGTTATAAAAAAGTAAATGATAGAGTATGAATTTACCAAAAGTAAAAAGTAAAAACCTGTATTCGAAGTTTTTTTGGTAAATATAATATATGGTGAATTTAATTTGTAAAAGGGTGAATTTAATTTGCAAAATGATGAATTTAATTTGCAAAAGGGTGAATTTAATTTGCAAAAGATCATTTTAATTTGCAAAAGAGTGAATTTAATTTGCAAAAGATCATTTTAATTTGCAAAAGAGTGAATTTAATTTGCAAAATGATCAATTTAATTTGCAAAATGATCAATTTAATTTGCAAAAGAGTGAATTTAATTTTCAAAAGGATTAATTTAATTTGTAAAAGAGGTTATTTCACCTAAAAATCTGTACCGTCGTCACTAGCCGTAAGTCTGTGTACGATTAACGCTATTCAGAAATTGATTTAACACCCCCTGATATTTAATTTCATTTAAGTAATACCAAATATCTTAACAACAATTTTCAAGATTCTTCACGGAAAACTCCATATGTGCAGTATATCAACTAGCCTAGTTCCATTGGAGACGTTGTTGGACGTTGAAATGAACAAAATGACCGACTTCAATGTGTTGCTAATTGCCATTGTTCTTTGTTCCTTATTTCTTTCTTTTATCTTTTTATCTATTCCACTCCAACAACTACACTCAATAAACTGAATTAAAGTTTCTCTTATTTATAGCGCCCATTCACTAAATCTAGCAACATATACCATCTTTTCAGGAAAGTATCGAAGAAACACGATAACCCTCCTCTTACTGCAAATACCAAACAAAGTCAGTAGTACTGTAATCAGTGTTCAACTAAAAGACACGTCTGTTAAGTGCACTAATTGTTATTTTGTTACAATTTCGTTACGGTTCATGTCTCTATAACCTCAAAGAGATCGAACGTAGATGAAACTGAGTAAATTTACAAGATAAAGACTCACAGACAAAATATTAGCACCAATGACACCGTGTCCTGAGTAAAAAAAAAATAGAGAATGAACACAATATAGACACCGACTACAAATATATTGTTGTTTGTAGATACAAATAAATTCTTAATATTCTTCAAGCATGAGATTAATGCCTAGTCGGAACTTTAAGCATTTTCGGCAAAAACTTGTTGTTGTTGCAAAACCTAAAACAGACCAAATAAAAACTTCATTAGTAAATTTTAATAAAATTGTTTTAAAATGAATTTACCTCTAAAATTTACCTCTGTTCTTCTATTTTCCTTAAAAGAGAAGAAAGTTAATTTAATAAATATGAAACTAAATAAATAAAGTTAAATTTGTTGTTGCTACGCTATAGATAAAAGAAACTCCCAATTGAACACCAAGTTTAATTAAATCGGTGCCCAAACCCAGAACCGCCTGTTAAATATAGCTGAATCCTAAAAATGGAAATAATAAAAAGAAAGAAAGAAAGGAAAAAAGGACAACATAAGAAACAAACACTTAAAACAACAAATACATAGTCTTTGGGATATTTGCACTTGAAAATTAGCATTCTTGGCACCTATTTTTAATTTACACTAGAATAAAAGCACTATTATAATAATACCAAAGAATTTCAAAATTATTTTTTCAGTTTTCTTAAGTGGTCTTCCTCAATATCCGTAGTTTTCGGGTCGGACACCTAAACTGAATCACCCTGTATTTAAATTTAAGAGAAGTCGAATGATCATGTAATCCACCTTTAGGTCTAACAGTACTGAAAAAATTATGTAAAATATACTGATTTAGGCGATTTGTTAGAATGTACTCAATAAAGTAGTTATTTTTAAAATAATTATAAAGTCCTCTTATTGATAAATTATTAAATAAAATTCCTTTCTAAAACGGAAGCATGGAATTTTTCTTTAGACTTCTTAATGATAACATTGAATCATCGACTTCTTTCAAAATTTTGTTTTGATCTTCTAAAGCTAAGCCGTATGCTCTTATCATAGAAAAAGAAGATATAGAAAAACAGCCAGTGTATTGTAGCATGATGAAACATTTTTTTTATTCTAGTTTTTATATAGATTCGGAGAAATTTAAATTAAACATATCATTCATATTATTTATAATGGGCTATGGTATAGATAGATAGATAGATAGATTATGGGCTATCATTGCACTTCGACCAATATTGATCTTTTGTGCAGCCCTTGCTTCTTATAGATTCAGGCTATTGATAAATCCTAATATTCTATTAGAAGGTGCACACCAGATTTCCTCTGGCTTAAGAAAGTACTGGTGCATGTGGCGCAGTATTTTAGAAGCCAACGCCTCGCATTCACACAGAATGTGTTTTGAGGTTTCTTTGGCCTCCTTGCAGAATGTGCACTTGTCTTCATCCTGTAGTCCTATCCTAATAAGATGGTAATTTAGAGGACAGTGTCCAATTAAGAGACCCGTAATGGTTCTTAGCTCTTTCCTACTGAGGTTGAGTAGTTTTCTGGAAATATTGGGCTGTGGTATACCCAGCTAACACTTTACCACTTACTAGTATTCCTCTTCGATGTTTTCCGTCTGAGTTCACCAAGCTAACTGTCTGACTATCAAATTCAGTTCTGATTTTATACTATTTTTAAAGAGTCACGTGACCCCAATTTTGTTATTGTTGTACTCATCTCGGGTATTAAGTAATATACGGTATGTATTAAACATGGTAAATCCGGTTAACGGCGGTTTTTTGTATATGAAACATTTTTTTTTTGTAATATGGAACTTCGTTACATTACCCCTTTGTTGCTAAAAGAAAAATACAAAACACTTTCTTATTTTGGATTTTTCTTTTACATTTTGTTCTGGTTCCTTTTTTTTACTTATGTTTTTTTCTCTAAGTTTTGTTTTTTTTCCCCATTCCTATTAAATTTAATTAATTCACAGATAATAATGTTTCTAATTCTACAAAATTCAAAAACAAAAAAAAATATTAATTCAAAAAAAAATATATGTAATAAATTTCTAATTCCTAATTTTTCAAATTTCATTTTTCTTTTTGTATAATATATTTAAAAAAAACTATTTACTATATTTTGACTTCTTAAAATTAAATTAAACTAAAAATCTGTATTCAAAAAATAAACCTAATCATAAAATTCGCCGGGTACGGAAGTGTCTTTTCCACCTCTTACCTTTAAGTGTAACCGCTTCGTTGTCGTGAATTTTTATCACCACTTTTTGTCTGGTAAAATCCCATCTGCAGTACCTTCCTGGTTTAAGTTTCAGAATTTTCGGCCTCAGAACCCGGATTATCTCATCGACCTAGGTGACTGCGGAACACGTCAGCGTCGCTGGTTTTGTTGGTGGTTGTTGTGTTTGAGATAATGGTGGTGGCTGCCGTTCTATTGTTTGTGGTTCTGATGTCTCTTGCAGTCTTTTCTTCTCTATGGCCTGTATTATTTGGTCTACTCGCAGCGAATATGTTTGTTGGTCTATCATCCGTGATGTTTGTTGGGTTTGGGGTGGTTGCTGTTGTGCTAGTTGTTGCTATGGCGGTGGTTGTTGTGGTGGTGGTTGTTGTTGTGGCGGTGGTTGCTGTGGTGGTGGTTGCTGTGATGGTTGCTATTTTGGTGGTCGCCGTTGGGATGGTTTTTGTGAAGATGACTGTTGTTGTGATTGCTGTTTGAACTTCTCCGGTGTTCGGGGAATTGGGGCCGTTGCTGGCATCTCTTCGTCTGAGGATATCTCGAAACGGGTTGTCGGCGATTTTTCTTGTGTTTGGGTATTTGGCTCCTCATCCTCATCGTCAGTACCAAACAAGTCCTTGAACAGTTGTCGTCCCCTTTTTTCTTTTGGTGGTGGTATCCACGGCTTGAAATTTTTTTTGATATTGACCACGCTCCTTTTTTATAACTTTTCCTCTACGGCCCTCATTGTGATTGTCGTGACGTCGTCGACATAGAGTCGAATCTCGAATTTGGTATTGTGAGTGTCAATTTGAGTCGATTAAATCTTCATTTTTAGACGATGACATTTACATTGACGATTTTTTTTTCAATTGTTTATTTGTATTTTGTTATTTATTTTTCCACAAATGTAAGTAATAATTTTTATTTAATTAGTTTTAAACATTTTATGCATAATTTAATGTTTTATTAATTAATAAATATACACTAAATGCAATATATACACACGAATAAGAAAAAAAAATTTGAAAATCACAGCTGTCAAACTATGAAATGAATCACAATATAACACTTATAACACTTATTGATGATACATCTTCTGAATCTTCTGATATGTATATGGCAGTACAAATACAGGTTGTCGATAGCGTTCAATAATAACGCGACAAATTTTCATCGACGAAATCGTCGACTTCACGACGTCACGACAATCACAATGGGGCCTCTATGTCTTTTAATTTTATCTCCTTCTCCTTATTTACTTTCTTAGCTTCCTCTGCCCTTTTTATTAATACTTTACTCGAGCCATCTCGATGACTAATGATTTATATGAACTGATGCTTCCCCATTTATACTTTTTCCCGTCGAGTAAATCATCTTCCCTTTAGATTTTTCTAATACCATTCTAAACGCATTATTTTTATATCGTTCCCATATTGTATCCGCATTTTTCTTACATTTTGGATTCTCCGCATTTGGGCGTGAAGGGTTGTGTTCTTTCAGTTTTCCTGTGGGTGCTGGACTTTTGAGTTTTCCGACCTAAGTTCTTTTTCCTCGTGCCATTTTATTACTTTTATAAATCTCACATTTCGGCTTTAAGGGCAGACTTCTTGTTCAGGTTCTTCGGTAGGATTTTCATCTGGTTCTGCTGGTATTAAATCCTTCAAATGGGCTATTTTTGTCATGGAAACTCCTATCTTGCAAATTCTTACAATTACCGGTGATGTATATTCCAGGATCTTGTAGGGTTCATCGTATTTTGATGCTAATTTGGCGTTGAAATTCTTTTCTTGCTGATAGATAATGTTCCTTCTCCCATACTATGTTAGTTCTCCAATTTTCGAATTCCAGTTTAGTTTCCTAAGATTATAGTGATAACTTTGTTTACAGAATGCTTTAGCAAAGTTGATTTTGACGAGATCATATATTTCCTTAAGCCTTTTATTTATTAATTCATGGTTTTCGCTGGTACAGGGAGTGTTAATTGTAACTTGATTATATAGTGTTTCCGGTAGGAATATTTCGCTACCATAATTAAGATATGCAGCGCTATAACCTGTTAACTCATTTTTGCTGATATTGAGGGCTAGCATTAATTTGGCCAAGTTTTCGTCTCAAGTTTTCTGATCTTGTTTGATATATTGTGCAATCATAGTTTTGATGGTTCTATTTATTCTTCAGGTAGGGTTAGCTTTAGGTGGTGTTAGTTGATGGCATATTATATATAAATATAAAAATATATAAAAAATAAAATACATAGTTCAAAATTTTTAAATTTTACATAAAAATATAAATTTATTGCCTTTTTACTCTTTTCGGCTCCATATCCTGAAAAAATAAAAGATAAAAAAGTGATTTGAACATTTATTATATTTTCGAAATTTTATAAGAAATGTGTAAGTATTAAAAATTTCAACTAATTATATAATTAACAAATAAGTACATATGATTTTAAAGTTCTTAATAAATTACAAAGTTCATAAATTTCCTCATTGAAATTATTAATAACAAAAACATGCAATACAGGTAACACAATGCTATAATACCTTTACTGACAAAAATGTGCTTAATTGCATCTTTTTATATACATATTTAATAAAAAGTGTGTCACGACAATTAAATTAATGTTAGAAATAAATTCATTTTATTGTTACTTAATCGACTATTTTTGAATTGTATTTTGGTTGTATATCTGTTTAGTTATGAACATTTTGGCCACTTGAGGAAGCATAAACTCGGTCAAAGTGCTGTTTCGTTGTAATTTCTAATTTCTATTGCTAAGATAAAGAACTTTGATTCTATGATAGAAAATTTATTGGCGCTAATTTTGATGAGAAATAGGCGTAACATGTATTAGATCAAAAAAAACTTCCTTCCATGATGTCTAAGTAGCCATATACATAACTTTATTGTACCACTTTCTAATTTAATTTCTAATCGTTTTTGTGGCGTTGGTGATATAATAAAATTATCTCCAATGTATTGCAGATAGCCAGTGGTTTTACTTCCTTTCGAGTTCAAGATAATAATCTTCTGTACTTAGGTAGGTGGAGATCACCACAATGCTAATTCTGTTATGATCTGCGTTTGTCCACCGAGTTGACATTTCTTCAATGGAGCGCGTAGTTTGTGAGAGTTTTCTATCAAATAGTTTTAGTTTCTCAGATGTAATGAAACTTGATTGATTTATTTTAGTACTAAAAAAAAAGCATTTGTTAATTATTTATTTAAAAATATAATGTTTTGTTGATTATGCTGTAACATTTTAATGTCGTTGTAAACATCACGGGCAACAAATCTCTTATATGCAGCTAAAAAGGTATTCTTTGTGAGATCACTTACTAATTCCTGATGTACAGCCTTCGTGACCATACACACAAATAAAGCGATGTAACCTTTGAGAGTTTTTGCTCCTCTGCCTTTTGACATTTTTGTGATAAAAGGTCCTGCATAATCGATTCCACAGCTAGAAGAAGTTGGGGAAGGTGTTATTCTTACCGCTGGAAAGTCTCCCATTAATTGTTGGGTCCCCGTCTGGCTATGTCTTAAACATACAATGTTTATGATTTCTACTTTGTATTGTTCTTTTGCCTTCGATGATATAAAATTGGGTTCTAAGGTAATTGAATGTCTGTTGTGTGCCTCCAAGTAGTGTTTGTTTCTGAGCATAATCTATTATGAGATTGTGTTTTTGAGGTAATAATATCTGGTGTTTTGAACTTTCTGGAAGTTCAGCATTTCTTAATCGTCCCCCCACTGCACTCGTAGAATAACATCTTTGTCCAAAAAGGGGTTAAGAGATAGTAACTTGCTGTTTCTTTTTATAGTTTTGTGTTTTCTTAATGCTTCGACTGAGTTTGTTTGATGGCCAGTTTTCTAGTGATTTTAATAACCAGAGAGGTCCACCATGTATTATGATTTGCTAGAACTTTTGGATTAATGCCTCTTGATGCTATGTCTGCTGGATTTTCCTTTGTTGATACATAACGCCATATCTTGTTTGTTACTAGCCTTTGTATTTCGCTTACTCTGTTTGCGACAAAGGCTTGCCAGTTGCTAGGTTCTTTTGAGATCCAAGCTAACGTAATTTCAGAATCACACCATGCATATACTTTCGGTTTTTCTATTTCTAGTGCTTCTGCTGTGTTTATAAGAAGTTGTGATAAAAGTAGGGCACCACAAAGTTCTAATCGTGCTATTGTAATGTGTTGTTTTAGTGGCGCTACTTTAGATTTTGCAATGAGCAGTTTTGTGTGTATTCTGCCTTGTAAATCTGTTGTGCGTGCATATACAACTGCTGCATATGCTTTTTCTGATGCATCACAGAACCCGTGCAGCTCTAATTTTTGCTTTTTGCGATAATTCATCCATCTAGGAATTATAATTGTTTGTAGTAATGGCATTTCATCCTCAAGATTTTTCCACATTTGACAAATTTCTGGTGGTGGTTGTTCATCCCATTCAATTTTGTTTCGCCATAGCAACTGCATAATTATCTTAGCTGTTGTAATGACTGGTGTTAGCCATCCTAGGGGATTAAATACCGTAGCGATTCTGGATAAAAGCTCTCGTTTAGTTAATTTTTTGCTATCTTGGTTTGCTTTCATGATAAAGAGAAATTCATCACCTTTTGGGTTCTAGTGTATGCCAAGAGTTTTTATTGTTTCCTTTTCTGTAATTCCTAGTATGCCTTTTTCAAAATTTTCCTTTCAGATGTTTTTTAACAAATATGAACGCATCAGATACTCATAGAATTTTTCAATTCATAAATGTCCTAATGCCTCATGATGAGTTCTTATGACCTGTACCTCCATGTGTACTGGTACGTAAAATAAAATTTTGTCATATACTTTTCGATATACAAGACCGTTCATCATTTTATAAACTGAACTTTCACATTTTTCAAGATCGCTAACTATGGGTGCAATTTTACGGTCCTGTTGCTGCTAACACGAACTCAAAAGATTCATCTCCAATACTGGGAATATTTATTGATCGACTTAACGAATCTACATGCGACATTCTTTCACTTTTTCTATGTTGAAGTCTGTAATTATATTCTGATAATTCTAACACCCACCGTGATGTTCTAAGATTAATTAATTTTTTATTTATTGTTAAAGACAAGGACTGACAATCTGTAATTATTTTGAAATCAATACCTAAAAGGTAGACTCTAAACCTTCTCGAAGCATACATAATTGCCAATGTTTCCAACTTAAAACTATTATAATGGCTTTCAGCTTCTGTTGCACGTTTCGAAAAAAAGAACACTAGGTGAAACTTTTTGTCAGACTGTTTTTGTATAAGAGCTGCACAAAGCCTATGCTGCTCGCATCACAGTGCAATTCTGTATTAGCTCTAGGATCATAAACAGACAAAAGAGGTGATTCCATCAATTTATTTTTTTAAATCTTGAATGTTTCAATCTCTTTTTGACCAAATATGAACTTAACATTTTTTCTTACTAAATCATATAATGGTTTCGACACAACAGTAAAGTTCTTTATAAATTTTCGAAAATATGATGTCAAATCAAGAAAACTCTGAATATCCTTAGCATTTTTTGGCACCGGAAAATTTTTCACCGCTTGAAAATGTTCTTCACTAGGCCGTATGCCTTCGAAATTTATTTTGTACTCAAGGTACGAGTACACAATTTCGTCTTGTAAAAATGAACATTTGTCTAGCCTTAATTCTAAAAAATTTTCAAGAACAATATCAATAACTTCCTTTATTGTACTTATACATATGTTCTTCAAGAGTATCAGTTGCAATAAGAACATCATCTATATACGAAAGAACTTTAGCCAATCTTATCAAATTATGAAAAAATCTTTTCATGAATCTTTCAAATACCGAAGGCGTATTTTTAAGACCAAATGGCATTCGAGTATACCCAAATTGGCCTATAGGTGTTATAAACGATGTATACTTGATGGAATCTTCTGCCATTCTAACATGTTGAAAACCATTTTTTAAGTCAAAAGTGGTAAAGAATTTTTTTGACCTCAATCTTTCTAAATGATCCTCAATCAATGGAAATGTATAATTATCATTTAAAGTTACCCTATTCAATTCACGAAAATCAACACAGAGCCTTATTTCACCGTTTTTCTTTTTTACAAAAGCTGACTTACTATCGCGAATTATTTTTTTTCCAATAAATCATTCAAAATGTTTCGAAGTTCTATTCTATGAGTATATGGAATACGCATGGTGCAAAATAGAAGGGATCTTCCTTCGTCAAGGAAATTTTCATTTCAAAATCATTTAATTTAGAGGACGTAGTATTTTTCCCGACACGCGAAACTGTCTAAACAATTTTAATAATTTCATTTTTAACCGAAAAAGGTAAGTTCTCATTTACTTTAATATCTATTTCAGAATAATCCGTACTTACATTTATATTAAAAATTTACATGTTGAAATCATCATCATTTCTTTGATCATTATTTTTATTTTCATTTTCACTATTACAATGCTGACCATTTATTATAGACGTTGCTGAACCCAAATTTGATGCATGAACTAAGTCTGTTGTACAACCATCAGTTATTTTATGTAATATTAAATCATTTATCTCAATGAAATCTGTACCTAAAATTACATTAAAATTCATAGTGTTATTTTTCACAACAAATAAGTTTAAACAAGTTGATAAATTTTTAAAACAAACAATGTAGTTTACCATTCCTAAAATTATTAACGGACTGTTATTTATACCATGATAGGAATTCCTCATAGAAATTTCTGATGTTATCGAATAAGATGGTTACAAACTGTTGTTGGATGAAGCTAATCGGGCTACTTGATTCCAATAAGGTTAGCAGTGACGTAAAATATTTGTTATTGGTTTTGTAGAATGTATACTTAAGCACATGTTCAATATATGCCCATTATAATTTATGCGCGGTGAATGACCTCTCAGCTGTAACTACAACGTCATTTATATTAATTGAACTACCTAATGATGCATTTGATAGAATATTTTCAGATGATTGTAAACTCATCACTTTATTACTCCTATCATCTGATTCATTTCACTTTATTGGTTTTATGCATTTCTTTCTTTTTAGGTTTTGCACATGACTTACGCATATGGCCGTATTCATTACAATTGTAACACTTAAATTTCACTGATTTATCTTGTACAATAATTGTTTCCAGTAACATCATTTCTTTTGTAATTTTTTTCAAAAATACTTTTTTTCACTTTTTCAGAAAATATTCTGAAAGCTATTTTTGATTCAGGTATATTGTTAGCATTAAAAAGGAACAATTTTTTATTTTCATTATCAGCAAATATTAATTTAGTTTTTCCTTCTAATTTTAGCACCTGTGCAGATTTCTCGAAAAGCTCCAACCAACGTTGAATTGAGAGATTATCGTCGCCGCTAAAAAAAGGCACAGAATGTCCATATCTTTGTAGCTATACTCTGTTGACTTTGATCTGACACTGCTTTCTTGAAGATTCAATTCCAACAATTCTTGTTTTTATTTTGCTAATTCTCTTTTCTTTTCCAAAAGCCTACGCGCTTTAGTAGTTTCTTCATCCAAGTTTTCTTCATTTTCATCATCTTCAAGATACTGGTCTTCCGATTCATCAGCCTCACGTGTATCATCAACTAATTCTCAACTGCTGCAGGGTATAATCTTTTACTAGATTTATTTCTAACTGTAGATTCTCCTTAGTTTCTTAAAACATTTTTCAAGGATTCCATCTTAGCACTATTAAGAAATTCCATCCATTTTCCAGACATAGTTAAACACGTGATTTTGATTTAACACAATTTTTTTGAAAATTTTAAAAGCTTTAAATTCAAAAAAATTTCCTTTTTTTCGGGTTTAACTAACCCCACACCCAATGTTGCCAACTAACTTTCCAGTTTGAATGCTAAAATCTAGAAAAAAAAAGTGCTAAATATGGAATATGTTTATGCATGCACAAATTTTTGCATGAATTATTTTCAAAAAGTAGACATGCCTACATAAATTAGCAAATTCAATTAAATAAACAAATTTTTTGTATTCATAATATATTTTATTTCTGATTCTGATTGAAAACCAAAACAAAGCTATGAAGTAAAAAAAATGATTAACAAAATATAAACTTCAAATAATGTAAAAAAATCAAACATAACATAATAAAATTAAAAAACTGAAAATGGAAAAAAAAAAGTAAAATATTACTATACTTTATTTATCAATTAAAGTCAGTACAGGCAAGATAGGCATACTTTTCTATATAGTGAAAACAGATATCGGGTATATGATGGGTATGAATATCCGGGTATTCACTATACCCGCATTAAACCCGATATGTGTCAGCGGGTATTCATTGGATATCCGGGTATACATCGAAAGCAATCGAGTATGAAGCGAGTATCCTATACCCACATAAAACAGCCGAGTATTGACAGTGTTGTGAACTTGAAATGGGAAATTTTAGAATAAAAAGGCAAATTTGAGCTAACTTTATATGAAAAAAAACGTCAAATGTGTAGGAATGTGAATGTAATAAAAAGAAGAAGAAGAAAACTAAAATTTGTAAAAGTCGTTATAATAAACATTAATATAATTAAATATCAATTATAATAATAATAATTATTAATATAATGATAATAAATTAAAAAAGTAATAAAATTATTATAAATTCATTTAGAATTTCAATTTCACACAAATTCCAACTATATAATATACGTACGATACCCGGGTTATGTGTGTCACCTATGCGAGTATTGTCAATACCCGGGTATTCATACCCGGATATTCATACCCACCATTTACCCGATATCTGTCAGTACTAATACTATTTTACATTTCGTTTGTATAAATCTGTCTCGTGTGTGGGGAGATCAGATCTCAATTTCAATCGAGGGAAATTTTTTAATAAAATTTTATCAAAGGCTGCCAAATAAAAAAAAAATGTTTTTTGTCGATTTTACAAAAAAAGAGTAATTTTGGGAAATTTTATGGAATATGTTTTTTTCCACATCACCTTCGGAAACATTGAATGTATTTGCTGTGTCTCCACGGACTTGGAAATATTTTTTAAAATATTAAAAAAAGTTTCATATGCAGCAAGTATTTTTTCTTTTTCCTCTCCATTGACTACTCGCCTGTCGGTTTTTGAAGATTTGTTGCATGAACTTGCCGCTACATCCATTTTGTTTTTTATTTTCTGCCACTTTTATTAAATTAAAACTGTAAATCACTAAAAAAAGGTATGCTCACTAATAAATGTATTCAATTTTTAATCAACTAAAGTATATTTTATTAGCACTAAATTCACTTTATTCACTATATGACACTCTCAATTTACTTAAAACACTTCGATTTCTACAATAAAAATCTACCAAAATTAATTAAATTAAAAATTTAATTTATGTCTGGTCCTTACAAAATCACCGGCTTTTTTAAACATTCTACTTAATTTCAATGCAAATAATTTTGTTTCTAACTCTAAGAAAAAAAAGACAACAAAATACATTCAGAATATAACGGTAACGTAACGAAATTATAAACAATAACAAGTACATAAATGAAACAAAATAGCTAAAAAAAGATAATGTTACCAAATATGAATATGATAAATTAAAGATTGATTTAATTTATTTAGATTTTATTTTAATAGCAAAAAACAACGTTTGTACTTCACTCAAGTTATATACAAAGAGAAAGAATAAAATAAAGAACAATGTTAAACTAAACGATATTGCCAGAAGTAATTTCAGTTATGTTGTAAATTCGACATTGCCAGATCAAATTAATACTCCTCCTCAACGTTACTGAAATTAAGTTTCATTCCAAGTTTTTCAAAACAAAACAAATGTTTGCTCGCAGGAACTGGTTTAGTTAAAGCGTCTGCTGCCATTTTATCCATTGGTAGATATATTAGTTCGATGTATCCTTCTTTTATAGCTTGTCGAATAAAATGATACTTTATTTTTTACCATATTTTTAATTGGATGTTTAAGTGGAAATCCAAGCTCTTCTAAAATATGTCGAATGAAGAATGCTTCTTTTGCAGCTTCAGTAACAGCAACATATTCTGCCTCAGCGCTCGATAATTCAATTATTGATTGTTTTTTAGATTCCCAACTAAATGCTCCACCAGCAAGGATGAAACAATATCCGCTTCTTGATTTCCTATCATTAGTATCTTCTGCCCAGGTTGAATCAGAATAACCATAGACTTCCTTTTTAGTTTTATAATACACAAATTTTGCATTCATTGTTGATTTTAGATATTTTAGTATTTGTAATGCTGCATTCCAGTGCTAAACTTTAGATTGTTGGCTGAATTGACTAAGCATATTTACACTACATGTGATATCAGGCCTGCTATATACTGATAAATGTAATAATGAACCTATTATGTCTTGATATTTACTTTGTTCAATAGATTTGTTTCCACCAGGTATGACCGGACAATTCTCTAATTTCAGCTTTGCATTGGAATTGATGATGATTTACTATTCTACATATTATACTTAACTAGTAATGATTTGATATACCCAGTTTGTGATATTAGCAGCTTATATCAGTTTGTGATATTTCTAGTCCTACACATAAGGATGTCTCACCAAGATCTCGTATTTCAAATGTCGTTTTTAGTTCTGTTTTTATTGCCTCTACTTCATGTGATGAGTTCGATGTAATAATTAAATCATCTACGTAGGTTGCAATGATAGTCAAAGAATCTTTACTTCTTTTGAAATAAATACAAAGGTCAATTTTGGATTGTTCAAATTCAAGTTTTTGTAATTTTTCAAATAAGGTTTTAAACCATTGTCTGCTAGCTTGTTTTAAGCCATATAGTGCTTTGTTCAACTTACAAACCTTATAAGGTGCATTTTTATCTTCAAATCCTTGAGGTTGCTTCTTATTTAAATCCTCATCTAGATTTCCATTTAAAAATGCCGTTGAAACATCTAAATGAAAAAGTTTCAAATCATGTTCTACAGACAATGCATATATTAATCTTAGTGTATTCTGTCGAATTACTGGTGCATATGTTTCAACGTAGTCAAAACCAATTTTCTGTGAGCAACCTTTAGCTACTAGTCTTGCTTTTCGTCTTTCTATTGACCCATCCGGTTTTTTTTTTGATTTGTAAACCCATTTACATGCAATAGCTGTTCTATTTAACGGTAAATCACACAACGTCCATGTTTGATTTTTTGTTAATGAATAAAATTTATCTTTCATTGCTTCATACCATTCATCTGCATCATCTGATGTTATTGCTTCTTCAAAACATCTTGGATCACCTTGAAAATTGACATTTAATACTTTTCCTTTTGTATTTATTTTATTTGATCTTAAACGTTCTTTTATATTATCATTCTTATGTTGCTTTTCAGGAATTTCATTGTTACCTTCTGAATCATACTTTATAATATTTTCGCTATTTTGTTTTTTATCTGTATTTTTATCATTTTTAACCTCAATTTTGTCATCAACTTTATCAGAATTTTTAATTGAATCATTTTCTATCTTCAATTCAAAATCTAAAAAATTATTATTGTTCAGTTCAGTTTTATCTGTTAGTTTTAAATCTTCAAGAAACACGACATCACGGCTCTTTATAATCTTGTTCCTCTTTTCTATAATCTATACCCTTTTGACTCTTGTGAGTATCTAATTAATATATATTCTTCACTTTTTGGATCTAATTTAGTCTGGTCTTTTAATTTAGCACAAATGCACTACACTCTATTTGCCGAAAATGGCTTATATTTGGAACTTTATTTGACCAAATTTCTTCAGGTGTTTTACTTTTATTAACCGCCTTTTGGTCTTAGCTACCGTGGCGTAGACAAAGTTGTGGCCTTTGGGATCTCGGTCCCATCTGCCATACACTTTTTTTATTTTATTTTTTTTTTTTATTTTTTTTTGTATTAAGTGATGTTGGACAGTGATTAGAATGTAAGCTGAAGTATTTATTAACTCAGGCCATAGCAACTTTGGTAGATTATTTTCTGTAAGAAAACATCGTGTCATTTCTACGAGTGTACGATTTATTCTTTCTGCCACACCGTTTTGTTGAGGTGTATAGGGAGTTGTTAATTGTCTCTTAATTCTATTTTTTTATTTTCTTCTAAAAATTTTGAAAACTTTTCACTTAACAATTCAGTAGCATTATCGCTACGTAAAATCTTAATTTTTTTATCAGTTTCATTTTCAACTTCATTCTTGAATGAAATAAATGCCTTTAGATATTCAGATTTATTTCTGATAAATTCAACATGAATTTTTCTAGAATAATCATCTACAAAATTTGCAAAATATAAGCTTCTACTAAGCGATTCTACCTCAAAAGGACCACATAAATCGGTATGTATTTTATGTAATACATTTTTTGTATTTATTGTACTTTTTGTAATAAAAGGTCATCTGATTTGCTTTCCTCTAATACACGCGACACATTTATTCTCAAACTGTTTTTTAAAATTTGGTAAGCCTCGTACCATATTTTGTATTTGAAGATCAATTAAGCATTTAATATTTTGGTGTCCATACCTTTTATGCCATAATTCTAAAGTATTCGAATTATTATTGCTTGTTTTACAAGCTCGTTCATAATCATTTATTGTTTCTACTAAATACAAATTTTTTCTCTTTCGCGCTTCAATTAAAACTTTACCATTCTTTCAAAATACAGCCTTTTGTTCTTTAAGGATAACTTTATAACCTTTGTCAGTGGCTTTACTTACAGAAATTAAATTGTTTGTCATAGTTGGTACGAATAACGTATTGAACAAGTGTATTGGTTTAACATGACCTGCTACTTTTGTCTTTATTATGACTGTACCTTTTCCTTTTATGTCAATAACTTTGTTATCAGCTAATTGAACTTTACCTGAGTAGTTTTTATTTAATTCTGCAAAGTAATTTTCATTACAACACATATGTGACGTGGCACCACTGTCAATGAACCATAACCCAACATTTTCACTGTTTCTACAATATAGATCCATTTTGAAAGTCACTTCTTTTTCTTCTTTAAACTTTTCATATGCCATAAACCCGTTGATATCTTCAACATTATTTGTTTGCTCTTTTTTAAAATTCATTCTACAATATTTTTTTATACACCCCTTACGGCCACACTTAAAACACTCGATGTTAAAATATTTTTTATCTGTATTCTATTGGTAAACTATGAAGTAAAATAGCAGATAGCAAATCATCATCCAATTTTGCATCATATTCATGTAGTTTGTCTACAATAGAATTAAATTCTAATAAATTTTTTTCTATTCCGTCATGAATATTCATCTTAAAATTCATTAATTTTCGATATTCTTCGACCTTTTTTCTAGTGCTCTTCCTTTCATACAAACCTTCCAATTTTTAACGTTCTCACAAGTGATACTTGTGATGGCTCCATTGCTATAATTAGCGCACCTCTAGCGTCTAAATATTTGTCTTCATATTCGATAAGCTTATTATCTTCGTTTGATTTTGGAATTTTACCTTTTACAAAATCCAATAACTTGCCCTTGTGAAGAATTGCCTCCATTTTAGCTTTCCATGTTGTATAATTTTCACCATTTAAAAGAGGAATTTTTCCCGTGAAAATAGCCGTCACTCACAAATAAATGTTTTATAACTATTATAATTTATTTATTTTATTCAAATTACTGGGTCCATAACCTGATAAATTAAAGATTGATTTAATTTATTTAGATTTTATTATAATAGCGAAAAAACAATGTTTGCACTTCACTAAAGTTATATACAAAGAGAAAGAATAAAATAAAGAAATCCGACATTGCCAGATTAAATTAACAGAATATATGTAGGTACCTATATTATATATACAAATTTTATTCAAAATAAAACATAAAATTAACAATTACATACTATTAAAAATAATAAATTTAAATTTTAAAATAATTATAAAAAATATTTAATATCATTTCATAAATTCATTTTTTATAAATCAAGGCAATACTTCCAATAGCTACGGCAATCCTGAAATTTAATCATTTTCTTTTATACTCATCTTCCCGCTGACACGAATCAAACAACATTTACTACTTTGAGTCAGTGTTGCCAGGTCGTTGTCCGCAAAATACCCTCAACTGTCTTCTGTTTTTCCCTCATTTTCCCACAGCAATGACAAAATTTCTCTTTTTTTTTCAACTCCAAGAAAACTACTTAATTTTTTTATTTTGACACTTTTATTACAAAAAAATCACATAAAAAAATAAAAAATAAAAAAGCAAAACAACATAAACAACGAAAAAAATTATGAATTCAATTCACATAACATAAAATAAAATATAAAAATTTGTACTTGAATGAAAAATAAAATTATTTATATAAATTTGCATTACTCATTTTTTTAATATAATATTCTGTTGGCTTAAAAGTCCTGCAGTCTATTTTATCATCGTGAAAGGAAGATCTAACAACACAAATTGCATTCATCTCCTAAACGATTTCGTTTTTTTGTTTTTACGTCCGTTACGATGGAAAAATTTTTTCTGATTCTGCATAAGAATGTGGAAATGTGGTGACATAGCGATAAAGTTGTAACAAATTTGGAAAAATCATTTCATTTTTAAAATTCTTATAGGTTAAAATTTTTTTTTGTTAATATTCACTACATTCACAGATTTTTACTTTGCTTATTTTCTTTCCCTTTTTTTTTTTCCAATGATAATAAAATTAACCACATTTATTTAATATTTCATTTAACAAATTTTTCTTTTACATTATATTATTAAAAAAATTGTTTTTTTTTGATTCAATTTTATTAAAAAAGGATCTTCAAATTACCAACTTTTTTTTTTTTTGTCTTCATACCATATTTTATGTTTTCTTTCCTTTAATGAATTTTCTAATTTGTTTCTTAATTTTTCTTTCTTTACACACACTATAATTTGTTATTCTTTTGCTTTATTTCGTTTTTCTTTTGTTTCGTTTTTTTTCTTTTTTTTTAATTATTGAACTATATACACAACCCAGTCAGCACAGAATACATCTTTGATAGATCAGTGACAGATCCAATTGATGCAAAGGATATATGTCCATGTGATACACTTTTGATATATCAATCTGACATTTTTTTACAAAGGTCATGGTCACTTTTTCCGGCAGAAATCGACAGAACTCGCTAAATTCGAAATCGTTTGTATCAAATACTCATATCAAAGATGTATCGTAGACGTATCAAACAGATATATTCTTGACATCATTTGGATCTGTCAATGATGTATTCTGTGTGCACCAAATAGTCATATCAA
Source organism: Bombylius major (assembly GCA_932526495.1). Classification (NCBI taxonomy): domain Eukaryota; kingdom Metazoa; phylum Arthropoda; class Insecta; order Diptera; family Bombyliidae; genus Bombylius; species Bombylius major. The sequence goes on along the minus strand of OW052046.1, from coordinate 29,242,563 downwards.
AGATATATCATAGGTTTTCCAATAGGACATGTTATAGATATATACTTCTAGATATGCATGGAATATTAGGCAAAGAATTGGAATTAAAAGAAAAATCAATTTGTTATTAGTACTTTAAATAAATCAATTAATTAAATACTTAATTATGATAAAGTAAATAAATGCTTAATTTATTTATAACAAATTGACCGTACAAGAAAATAAAACGCCTTTTTTTTAAAAATAACGTTTAATGTATTAAAAAACAAAACAAAACTTATTAAAAAATAATAATAAAAAAGTAAAAAAAAATTGCATGTAATTCATTTGCAAATAAAAATACTTAGTTATTAAACAAATTTTTATTTTTCTATTCAAAGTTGGTTTTTTTACTTGGTTGTTTTTTTTGTGCTCATCGCACTTTAATTATTCTGGTATTTGCTTCTTTTAAGCAAATTCTTATTTCATCTTTGAAATCTTCCGCCCCATATTCTGTCGACTTTGATATTTATGAAAAATAAAAAGCCTGTTATTTTTGGTCATGGAAAATTGTAAGAAATAAATACCGAATAAACAATCCAATATTTTGGGGAAGGTTTGGATGTCCTTTTTTCCCTTTTGGCCACCCCAGTTGAAGATATTTGAACACTCATCCTTTATAAAAAGCTTGAAAACTTTTTTTAGAGGTTTCTTACCCTTCAATTCCTTCAAGTGAATTATCATCGAATCACGGAATTTCTCTTCGTTTAGCTTATCCTCAATTTCTACCATCTTATCCAAAGAAAGAGGCATTTCGATGTCAATTTTTTCTGAGTTTGATAAATATAATTTGTTGGCGATTCTTTTCAGTAGAACCGTGTGTTCTGTATGACCCTTAATTAAAATATCAATTTGTTTATTTTGATTCTCAACAAGACTTTTAAGTTCTGAAACTGGAAGTTTATTTTTAATTACCATAAAGTTCTGGAACACATTAAAAGTTTAATTTTACCTTCCATCTGTAAAATGTCACATTTGTGGCAAATTTTTTGTTTTTCGCTCGTTTGTTGTTCAATTTCGAGTCTGTTATTTTGTTGACTTGATTCGCAGTTATTTTCATCTTTTTCTGTTTCAGAATTCAAAGTGATGCATGTACTCACATTATCCCGGATATACAATGCTAAATTCAAAGAAAGTTTTGTTCATTAAAATAATAAATAGGGTAATAATAAACAAATAAATCTTACAATCAGGAGATATGTTCATCAATGTTTTCAAGCCGAAATCTGCAAAATAGAAATGAATATTTTCTGAATTATTCTGCTAGGTTCATAAGTGTGTACATCTTACCATCTTCTGAATCCGAATTCACTACCTTAACAAAGTTGGTTTTGGTGTGATTCACATCCCATTGTAATGGAGGCAAATTTTCAATGTTTTTTAGTTTATTATCATAATTTTTTAGTGCAGCTGGAGTCTTGATTTTTTTATTTGCTAAAAGTAAAATATTTAAGGACTATAATGCACTTCAAACATTCGATTTTAATTTAAATAAAAACTTACGAATTTGCATTATTGATGGTGATTGTGATCTTTTTTCCTAAATATTGAATAAATATTTTCTAATTATGTATTACAAAAGTGAATGAGTGGTATTAAAAGATTTTGTTGCGAGTTAAGCGGAAGTTTAACAAATTTATATATAACGCAACTGTCATCGAAATTTTCGACTTCATTCGATTGAGCATATGAAACAATTGTACCAAGTCCAGAAATAGAATTTACAGGCTCATTAAAAAAAGGGTTTAAATGAATAAATCTTTTGGCTCGTATGATACATTTTCTATTTGTGTTTTCAAGAATCTGAACTATTTCCACTATTTCAACAGGAATTCTGTTTTCATTTATCTGGATGCAACAACAATTGTTTGGAGAATTAATAGTTAGTTTAACATCTTTGAAATTAATTTCAAAGTAAAATTCGAATTTACCTTCGGTTTTCAACAATTTTTTGGGGCCAAATATTTGATTATTCATATTTACACTTAAATATTCACAAAATCTTTTGTGTAATTGTTCCAAAATTTTAGAACGCCTTCTTATTAGCTTTTTTAAAAACTGCATATAGTTTTCGTATTTGTAAGCTGAAAAATTATTTATCGGTCTAAACCGCCTACAGTCATCAACTACGTGTAATAAACTATGAACATTATAGCTTATTTGTTCATTGCCAAATAATAATGAATAATTTTCCACAAAGCTTTTAATCATAGCTTCAGCGCATTCAGAATTTTGTAAGTAATTAATACGACAAGCCAATAAACGATAAGCAGTATGTAGTAGAAGAAAATGGTAATATAAATCAGGATTTAATACATCTTTAAAAACAAAAATGCCGGTGTATAAAATAAACTGCCTGAATTCTGTCGCTTTCCATCTAGACAATTCGTTGATTGATCTTGGCTTTCTTACGAACTCACAAGGTATAAAATTTCGAAGACTGATCAGTTTTTGTGAGATGAGTTCTTTTTTTTCTGCATTTAATTTAAAATTACAACATTTATTATCAAAAATTGAGCTAAGCATTTTTTTTACAATCCCCAAATCTAGAAGATGCATTGGTTCCACAGGAAATTGTGAAACCATGCCTATTCCTGCTCGCTCTAAAATAGCCAGTTGTGTATTAAATTTTTTGGAATGGTGATTAGAGTCTTCTCTTTTTCTAAAATTTTCATCTGTTCTTTTATTTGCACCTTGTGATTGGTAAACAACCCTATTTTTAGAGTAAACACCGACCTGCATACATTTTCCACAACCATGAAAGCCATTGTGATACTGAATACCACATACAAAAGCTCTAGCAGGAGCATCACAGCAAAATATTCTTATATTTATCTTGTTTTCAATTTTAAGTTTCTGATACTCCTGAACAAAATCTTGCAGAAAACTATCAACGTCTTCTGGCTTTTGGTTGCCAATATAAATTCCTATTGGAAATGGTGGAATGGTATCTTGTCCAGAAACTGATCCTAAAATTGGCCACAAACATAAACCGGAAGATTTTGAAATTGGCAAGCCATCTATATTTATGTCAATGTTTAGGGCTTGAGATGTTGGTTTTAGACGCAGAAAGTACTAAGTTTAAGTTTTTCTCTAGACCGTAGTGATAATCTCCAGGATTCACACTTCTCTTTTTTATTATTTCTTTTGGTGTTTTCAAAAGAGTTCTCGCATCAGTTGGAACATTTACTTCTGACTCATTCAATATTTTCAATATTTCCGACAAGGCCGTATGTGAAATATTATTTTTGCAACTCCAAAAACGTATTTTATGGATCAAATTATCTGAGTGTTCGTTTAAATCTAAAGACTTGACGTCAGAATTTTCTGAATCACAATTATTGTCATTAAAAAAGTTATCTGCGTCCTCTACACTGTAACTGTTTTCAAAAATAATCGGTTGACTGCACTCTACTACATTGTTTATATTGGGCAAATGTTGAGAATTATTGCTGCAATCAAAATCAACGTCTTTGCTATGGACACAATTATTAATTTCATTTTTCTGCTCTTCAGACTTGAACACTTTATTTTCTTTCATTATTTTTAAATTCCTCATTCGTTTCACTTCCCTCGCAACTAACCTTCTATAATAAATCTTACTAATACCACTTACCTTTTTGTTTCCCATAATTAAATTTGCACTTTACAATATTTAAATAATAATTATTATTTTGATCAAAACTATTGAACTATGATTATTCACTTTGAAATTTAAACTGGTATTAATTATTGAACTGACGCTAACAAATTTTTACAATAAACTGCAATAATTATGAAATTCTATTCACAACGCAACAAAAAATATTCCCGTTATCATCGAACACGAAATAGTACAATATAAAGCCGAATAAAATGCGAATGATTTTATATACTCATCATGCCTTCATAACACATTCCATACACATCTATAAGGATATACTCTATTTATCTTACATCCATGACATATTAAAAAAGTGTCCTTATAGATATTAAATTGTTCGAAGGCCGATCATGCAACGAAGTGATATATCAGTAAATAGATAGATGGAAATATGTGTCTTTCGATGTTGACTGAGTTATATCCATGACATATCAAAAGAGTGTCTTTATAGATATTAAATTGTCGGATCGAATCGGAAGGCCGATCATGCAACGAAGTGATAAAATTGCATAATTTGAATTAGATATTATAAATGAGAAATTTTGATTATGTTTAAAATTTTTAATTTAATTTTATTAAATATATTTCAGACCTAGATTTATCTAGAATTTCTTTTATTTCTAATTTTACAAAAAAAAAATAATTTTCACCAAATTCTTAGTGATTCTCTTTTTTTTTTTTCTTCTCCAGATTATAAAATATTTTCTTGTTTTTGCAATCTAATATTTTTCCTTTCTTTTTCCTTTCTTCTTTACACATTGTTGTCTAAGTATTTGCAAAAATTATAAAACCATTGTGAAGTAGATTACAACGTTACAAAAAAAACTAATAAAATTGACCGGCACTTTAAATATATCTGATTACTAAATTCTGAAATTACTGACTTGCGAAATTACTAAATTGCCCAAAAAGAACTTTAAATTATTTCTTTTTTCTTTTTTTAACACGAATTTACATTTTTCTTTAAAATCTTAAAAAAAATAAATATCAAAATCTTCCACAAAAGATAGTAATTTTTTTTTCTTCATATTGTCTGATGCGTATAGTCAGATAGTCTATCGTTCACACCACTTAATCACTTGGATGACCAAAAGCAAGTGCCGAATAGACATTATAGTATTTTTATTTTTGGAAGTCAGTATTGTTCTTATGGAGGCAGTACCCGATGAGTTTTTTGCCTTGGTAATATTTAATTTAAAAGATTTCCCTCGATTGAAATTGAGATCTGGGTAGGAATCATGAAACTCGATACTCGATCATAGTTCACTCGAAAATGGTGTTCGATATCGAATATTCGAAAGTAAGTTTTGACATCATGTAACTCGATACATCGAATTTCGTTTTTCGATCGAGCTAACGAGTAACGAATATAAATATAATATAGGTTAGATATTTTATTATATGTAGGAAATAGCAAAAGTATCCAACGACGATATGCGGAAAGAATTAGAAATAAAATAAAAGATTTATTATAGTTTTTAATTCAATAAAAAATTTTTACATATAAAAAGAACACAAAAATAAGTATTTCTTTTTCTCAACAAAAACAAAAACAAAGTTTTTTGAAGGCTCTGCTTGTTCTTCGATAATTTTTTTTAGGGTTATATTTATAATCGGACCAAACCTATAATATAGACATATTTGATTATGAATCAATATAATATACACACTGGTATTTAAAGTTTACTTTCTGCCATTCCTTGATAGATTTCACAGGCAGTCCATTCTTATTTAATGTATTTGCAAGTCTTTTCCATAATTCCGCTTTACGTTGTTTTCCATTTAATGTTGATTGCAGTGCATTTTTTGCTAAGTCTGTATGATTTTCCATAAATTCAATTAATAGCTGAAATTGTTTTTGATTCGTTTGATTAGCCCTTCAATAAAAAATAATTTAAAAAGTAATTAAATAAGCATACATAAATTAAAAGCAAAATATTTACTTACATTTTTGTTTACTAACTTCATCAACTGGTCGCCATTCGAAACAAAAAGTGATGTCGAGTTGTCATTGTCGAGTACTCGATATCGAATATTCGAATGATCGAGTTTCATGATACAAATTCGACACTCGAAACCAAAATTTAGCTCGATATCGAATTTCATGATTCCTACCCTGATCACCCCACACACGAGACAGATTTATTTAAACGCAATGTAAAATAATATAGAAAAGTATGCCTATCTTGCCTGTACTGACATCCAAAAATAAAAATAGTATAGGTAAAAATTTTTGTCTGCTCATATACACAATGTATGCATTGAAACATTTACACACATTATTTTGTAGTGGTATATGCGCGGCAACATTAACTCATAGTTAGTATACAATGCACGGGCATATAAATCATCATTATACATTAACATATACTCCATTTATTACTTAATGAATAATACTTTGTGAGTACCATGATCTCATTTTCGGACATTGACTCAGTGTGCGTGGGTTCGAAATTGAAATTACATTATGCTATTTACATAAGTAAATAGGTCATAATGCAATTTATATGGGTCATGTGATATTATTGATTTTTCATACACATTGATCTATATGACTATATATACCCATATACCCATATACCATATATATAAGAATAAATCAAATGTTGTGTGAGAAATTAATCTGGTAGTGTATTTGAACATTGTCAAATACACTGAAGTACATAATATTTTAGTAGTGTAGAATAAAAAAAAGTAGAGAAGATCTGAAAGAGATTATTTGAGAAAAATATGGAATAATCTTATGTATTTATATAAATGCATAGGATTATTTTTAAAGTGGCGTGATTTGAAATAATCCATGGGATTATTAGTAAAAATCTTTGTTCAATTTTTGAACAATACAAGATTAAATTTTATGTTGCGCGTGGGCAACGGAATTGAAATTACAGTTCATTTATTGGAATATTTTGTTGAAAATTTCCAATAAATGTAAAATTTAAACATGTTTAAAAATTATGTGTACAATCGTCTGTAATAATACAGCGGCGTACGAAAATATTTAACACAAGAATATTGGGGCATATCTGCTGTCGCAACAAATTATCTGCTTTTGATACTATATTTTCGAAATTTAATCTTTTACCAAAGTCCAACGATATAATCGGATCTAGAAATTGCAATTCCTTTAGAAACTTATCTTCATAAGGAAATTTTTTGAGAAATTCATCAACAGTTTTTATATAAAATTTTGTGCAATTTGAAATTAATTCAGCTTTTTCATTTTCTTCTAGGAATTTTTCACAAAAGTCCATGCATTCTGAACCTAAGTAAATTTTTTCAGAAGGAAGCAAATAATCTTGAAACTTGAAATTGATGTTAATTAATAAAATAATATCTGGTTGTAGAAAATTTTGACATATTATCATAATAATTTTATTAGATTGTTTTGCCAGTATGTGGATTAACAATTCTTTTCCTTGAAATAAGGCATTAAATTCATTGAAATATTTTAATACATATTTAAAAAAATAAAAATATGCTTTATTTGTGTTGTCAATCAAATCCAATATATTTTGCGCTGTTTTTGCCCGTTTTTCTGCTGCTTAAAGTGAAAGCAAGTGTCGTAAAGAAGTCCAATTAATTATCTAAAACTGTAGAAATGCATTTTTGTACAGATAAATATCTTGTTCTTGAAGGTTTGGGAATATTTCGTTCTTCTATATTAAAATATATCTGCATTTCATGTAAAATTGTATTTGCTTTGGAACTTTCAGAAAGATATGTGGAAATTTTTGTCATTAGAAGCTCACATCTCGATGGTAAAACACTGCTTGCTGCACTAGCAACAAGTGCAGACGAATGACAAATACAAGGAAAACTAGTTACATCAGGAACATCTTCTTGAAGTCTAGATAGAAATGAATTATGTTTTCCTATCATTACTGAGGCATTATCAGATGCCTTAGCAGTAATATTTTCTATAGGAATATTATTTTTTGTCAAAAAATCTTTAAACTGACCATATGATGACTGATGAACAATCAGCTGCATTTATTGAAAAAAGTCTCAGCAATTTAGTATGAATTTCAAGATTATCATCACAATATCGCACCAACGCGCATAAGTTTTTAACATTGCTTATGTCGGTGCTCTCATCAATTAATATAGAAAATGGTGTACATTTTATAATTTTTAAAATTTTTTCTGTTTCAATTTCACATAACACATTAGTTACAATTTTACTGCATTTTGTCCGGTCTAAATTTACGTCCTTCAAAGTTTTCGAATCTGGTGCAATTTCTTTTATGAGCGGAAGAAGATGTTCTATTGTAGCTATTGCTAAATTATGTTCAGCACAAAATGCTGCTAATTTAATTTCTGAAAATTTTACTTGCTTGATGTGTGGATCATTGTCTGAAGCAACATAATGTTTCAAACAAGATGTATTACTTAATGCTTTTAATGATTGGTCATGTTTTTTAGTAGTCATATATAGGAGATATTTACTATTTAAATGTAATGCACTTTATTTTATTAACCTCTAAATATCATAAAACACGTTTTAATTAATTTTCTTAAGCATTTATTAGTCTAAAATTATAATACACTTATTCGGCAGCTGTGATGAGACTGATTATCAAAATCATAATTTCAACCCAAGAATGTTCATATAATAATGAAATTAGGTAGGTATATAAGAAAACGTTATTTTTCATTTATATAATAGAAAATCAATAATTGATAACAGATTAAACATTATCGATAATCAGCCTCATCTTACATATAATTTAACTTTTAGGTCTGATGCATAATACATACATATATACCTCTTTTACATAATACAAATTATTTATTTGAAATAATTTAAATATTCTACATTCGGCCAACCTGTAATAATAATCGACCCGATTATTCAATAATTGCATTTAAAAATCATACATTTTATACTCGTATGTGTGAAACACATCAACAAAAAATAGATATAAACATACATATCTATATATACATGCATACTAATACATTTGTAATGAAATATTTGAAATTCAAATGAAGAATTTACATATATTTATTTTTAGAATTGTAACTTTTTTTTTGTCTTTGAATTACATTAAAACATTTTTAATGTCTAAAAACATTTTAAAATCCATTTTTTTTTTTAGAAAACTCTTTCAAGTAATAAGAATTAGGTAATTATTAATAAAATAATATTTAATTATTTTACAAAAAAAAAATACTTCTCATTATAGAGTCTCTTTAATTTTAATTAAATGAGCAGAGAAAATTGACATTCGAAAATGTAAACGTTAGCACGATTGCAAAATTTACATTTCATCTTTCGAAGAATAATATATAATAATATAATATATAAACATGCACATTATTCAAACTACTTTACACTTACCAAATTTACATTATTTAATAATTTTAAACTAATATGTACATTTTATTGTATAAGGTTTATATAATTTTTATTTGTTTGCAAGCAACCTGGAACTTTTTTTTTTCTAAGATACATACATATATGTATATATGTATGTATTCACAATTCATGATCATGTTGAGTCTCATCTTCATTAAATTTTTCACAATTTGTGTTACTGTTTTTATAACTGCCTTTAATTTTACTTTTATTTTCTTTACATTCAATGTATTTTAATTCCAGATTGCATGCACTCATAAAATTGCGCCCTAAAATAATAGGATAAACATTGAATAATTTTTTTTTTTTTTTTTTTACAACATGAAATTTTAAATTAATTTAATTTTGTCAAACCTAATACATGCAAGCTACTACTATTTAAACCATAATAGTTGAAATTAGTTGGATTCACTCGCTGGACCTCTCATGATGGTACAAACCTCTCTTGAACTAAACTTATAGGACTTTAGCAGGTTTTGTATCTACAGCATTTACATCTTTTTCTAGACAATCTTGTATCCTGTGTCCCATCTTACCACAACGGAAGCAGGAGCCTTCGGTCGACGAGGTTGAGGACATTCAGTAAAATCATGTCCGAATTGTTCACAGTTGTAACACCTAGGTTGTGTTCTGTACTTTCTTTCCAAATGAATTTGTTTCCAACGTTCGATGTTTTGAACAGGACGATGGTTTGCTTTAATCTCATAATTTAAAACTGATTCTTCGATGTCTTTACAACTGAAACATGTGTTGTGATTACTGAGTGGTTCATGATTTGAATTCAACTCTGCTATCTTCCTTTTTAATTCATGTAATTCTTCTTCTTTCTTCGAAATTATAGTTGCTGAATTTAAAAATTGAGTAACTCGTGGATCCATTTTTTTATTTTAAATTAAAGTAAAATCTTTAAATTTATATTTTAATAAAAAAATTGAAGATGATTTCGGATTTTGTTCAGCACGTGTCCGGATATATTTAAAAGGTTAACGTACAACACGTGGTCAATATATCACCAAAGTTCCACTAATTTTTTTGTTTTTTGAATTAAGAAAACATGCAGCTTTTCTAATGTTCAATAATTTAATTTATGATTAATTTAAATTTATTATATTAATAAGACGTAATTCAATAAAAATAATTTAAGACGTGCATCACATGGTTTGCTGGGCAATAACGTTAAACCTTTTCTTTTCTTTTTTTTTCACACAAAAATTACCAGTTTTATTAAAATAATCAATTCCGATAGATATTCTCCATAATTAATGTCAGGATCTCTCGAATAATAATTTCATTGTCTAATTTTTTAATTTTTTTAAAAATAATAAAATGTTTCTGCGTTAAAATAATACCAGCAACAATTTTTTAGTTTTTAATAATAATAAAATGCTTCTGCATTAAAACAATTCCAGCAGATTTCCCAACTTCCAATAATAATAAAATGTTTCTGCGTTAAAATAATACCAGCAGAAACCTTCAAATTTCCAATAATAATATAATAATAATAAAATATTTCTGCGTTAAAATAATACCAGCAAAAATTTTTTAATTTTTTTTTTTTGATAATAATTTTAAAATAATAATTTGAAAAATATACTTAATTTGTGAATCTCATCCCACTTCTGAGTTATAGGAGATATTTACTATTTAAATGTAATGCACTTTATTTTATTAACCTCTAAATATCATAAAACACGTTTTAATTAATTTTCTTAAGCATTTATTAGTCTAAAATTATAATACACTTATTCGGCAGCTGTGATGAGACTGATTATCAAAATCATAATTTCAACCCAAGAATGTTCATATAATAATGAAATTAGGTAGGTATATAAGAAAACGTTATTTTTCATTTATATAATAGAAAATCAATAATTGATAACAGATTAAACATTATCGATAATCAGCCTCATCTTACATATAATTTAACTTTTAGGTCTGATGCATAATACATGGTATGGTATGGTATGGTATGAAGGGCTGTTCGCTTCGGGAGAAACGATTTCACTCGGAGGCCTAAAGGCCCATTGTGAATACCCTTTTTGTTTTGGATAATGTGGGAGTTGGCTTATCCTGAAAACCATTTCGATTTTTGTATGAATCTATTTAAGTCTTTTAGTGCTATCTCAGCTATGTCGTCCAGACCGTCGAAGAACCTTGCTCCCAAACAAGCGAGTCTAATACATGCATAATACATACATATATACCTTTTTTACATAATACAAATTATTTATTTGAAATAATTTAAATATTCTACACATATGTTTCAATAATTCACTTTTGCCGAATTTTAAAACTATTCCACAAGGTTTGCATTTACACTTTTCTTGATCATTTTCCAAAGGCTCAAGCCAACCTTTGAACTGTTGTTCTTCTAGCCAACACTGCTGGAAAATTTTTCTATTCTTAGAAATTTCCGTCATTGAAAATTGTATTTCTAAAATTAAGTATTTAATGAAAAAAAAAAATACCTTCTGCTGTCAATATTAAAAATTAAATAAGAAAATAATTATATGTACATATATAATACTTAAAAACTTATTTAGATAATTAGATTTTATTCATTGAAATATTTACGTTTGACTTTTGATTTCAGTGTTTTATCACTTTGTTTTTCATAATTTGAATTTTCCCTCGTTTTTGTTCTAGCCTACTGAAATTTTCCCTTTTTCCCTTTTTTGAATTTTTGGGTCTGAAATTTCCTCAAACAAGGATTTTTACCGCGATCTAGCATCACTGCTTTGAGTGGACATCGGCTGCGTAACGAATTTATATTTTTTACTTCGGTTTTTTATTTTTCATAAAAAAAAATAAAAATAAAATAAAAACTTTAAAAGTACAGGATGATTCGTTCTTAGAAATTAAAAAATTAGCGAACAAAAATTGGAATATCTCATTGTAAATCGAAAATTTTTATGATATTTCCAATTTGAATTACTTCTTTATCAAATATAAAGATACAGGAATGTGAAATTCGTACAGAAACTTCTTTTTTGAACAAAAAAAGTTGAAATGATTTTTGTAAAATTTGAAACACCCCGTTAGCATATTTTAAATTTAAAAAGTACCTTCGTTAGGGTTGACAGAAATATGATTTTTAGAATTTCCTACAAACAATTATATGTAAAATTATCATAAACTGCCTCCATAAGCACAATACTGACTTTAATTGATAAATAAAGTATAGTATTAAAACAGTAGAAACATCAAACAAACACTGTAGAAGTAGAAGAGATAGGAGTTTAAGCTACTTGCACAGCACAGCACAGCTCAATAAACGTTCTCGCATTTAAAAGACAGATGTCAAGTGCACCGTGCAAGAGTAAGACATCATTTTCATTGAATAAAAATAAAAATCTCTGTACATGTGGAAAAAGAAAATTCTAAAAATAATGCTAAATGCTAAAAATTATTTTTAGGTTTGATACCTTCCAAAGTGACAATATGCCCTAAAAATTCGGTTTCCTGTTTTAAAAATTCAGATTTCTCTAACTGTACCATTAATTTTACTTCTTCTATTCTTTTGAAGATTTTCTTTAAGGAATCTAGATGCTGTTCTAGTGAAGCGGAAAAAATAATTATATCATCTAAATACACGAGACAAATTTTATTTATATAATCTTTTAGCACATAGTTCATTAATCGTTGAAATGTGGCGGGTGCTGTTTTAAGGCCAAAAGGCATTCTGAGAAACTCGTAGTGTCCGTTTTCGACACTGAATGCTGTTTTGTGTATGTCCCTCTCATCGATTTCAATCTGATAAAATCCTTTAGCGAGGTCTAACATTGTAAAGTATTGGCATCTGCCCAATTTTCCTAATATATCCTCTATATTTGGTATTGGGAATTTGTCGTCTATCGTAATCTCATTTAGCTTACGATAGTCAATAACAATCCGCCATTTGACTTTGCCACTGTCGTCCATTTTCTTAGGGACGATTCACACGGGTACAGAGTATGGGGAATTGCTTGCCCTAATAATACCTTTTTCCAGCATTTCATTTATTTGTTTCTCTACCTCTTGTTTATGGATATATGGGTACCTGTAGGATTTAACAAATATAGGGACATCATTTGTAGTACGAATTCTATGTTTGATGACATTCGTAAAAGATAAATTTGAGTCTTCTTTATAAAATATTTTGTGAAACTGTTTTATGATTTCAATAAGTTTTGTTTTTTCTTCGTTGTTGAGATTATCGGTGCAAATTTGCTCTTACAAGGGTTTTTTTTCATCGCTTTGGATTATGTTGAAGTTTTGGTGGTCTACAATTTGAGTCTGAAGGGGGTCGAAGTTGATTAATTGTTGTTTGTCGGTTTTTATTTCAAGTTTTGCATTTATTTTGTAATCTTTTACATCGTAAATGCCTAAAAGTAATAAAATTATTAGTTTCATCGAACCAACAAATATAAGGACCCTCTCGTGTACATTGAATACACTTCTTAATAATAATTTTTTTTATATTTTTAATTTCATTGTTTTCATTGAAAATTTTTTCAAATACTTTAATATGTATTTTATATATTCTGGTAATCAACATTTAACATTTCATTCTCATATTCAGTGCAATTAGAATTTAATGTAGAATGTAGAATTTTTAAAGATATAGAAGTCTCGCAACTATAATATTGAACTCGTAGACAGATAGATTTTTGCAATGGCCTCCTTTAGCTCTTATATAAAAAAAAATATTTTCTAAAGGATTCTGATTCAACCTACCAGTTAGAATGAAGAACAATTTCTTTATTTTCTTCAAATAAATCTTTAGCTAAAGATAAAACACCATTTATTGTCTGTTTAAGTCCGTCTAAACAATAGATTTTGTTGCCTTTGTATTTGACCTAATTTAAATAGTGTTTTAATTCTTCTAGCTCTTTCCAAACAATCTTATTTTTTTTCAATGCACTTTTAAAAGTATTAGGGTCGTTTAAAACTTTGCTGTTCATTTTTTTTATGATTTTTCTATGGATTTTGCGACTTCATGGCTACTTCTTTTAAACTGATTATTTTCCATTGCACATTCAACTGCTGCTGAAACTTATGACTTAAAGTTTTAGCTGCTAAGTTAACTCTCATTTTGTCAAAATTATTTGGTTAGATATGCGTAAGTGTTAGTTTTATCATCTTAGTTACATTAAAATAAATTTCCAATTCTTGTACAAACCTTTAATCATGCAGACACAAATTTGACTGCCTAATATATTTAGTCTTTTGTCTCCAAGTCCACAAGCCCATCTACTATATCCACATTCGAGTTATATGTAAGATTATTTCGGATAGATATCTCGTCAAAAAATAAAACACAATCTTTTTCATTTTCACCCATTTTAAGTACGGTTTCTCTAAGAACATCATAAATACAAGAATTATTTCCTGACTGAATATTTTTAACGGTATTCCACCTGGGATCCGGAAAATTCATCGCCAGCAATTCTTCGCCACCAATTCACCTCCAGCAATTCTTCGCCAGCAATTCATCGCCTCAACAATTTATCGCCACAACAATTCACCGCCAGCAATTCTTCGCCAGCAATTCACCGCCAGCAATTCTTCGCCAGTGTATTTTATCTTCATATTAAGAAAAATTTTTAGGAGAAATTATTTTTGTTGATTATGTGTATAATTATAACATATTGTATTAAAACATAAAATATTTGTTTATATGTATATTTTGTATTCAAGAAATCATTTTTTTGTTTTTTTTTTAATTTCAATATTGCTTTGCATGTTATTCTATGACTGAAATTAGTACGTATACTTCGTATGTAGATATATATTTATTTCGTATTCCCTTCAAGAAATTTTTTAATTGGTAAGTATACTTTAATAGATATATATTTATTGTTCAGTGAAAGTTTTGAAAAGAATAACTAAATATAAAAAAAGTTTGTTTTTATAGGCAGCTTACCTCATATTGGTATTGGTTTTTATTATTTTATTACAAATACAATATACATTTTAATTTTTTTTTAATTAGGTACTTCATAATATTTTCTGCGTTATTACGAATTATATTTGTTCTGCGAAGAATTGCTGGTGATGAATTTTCCTACACCCATTCCACCTACTTATTGATAAAGGGCTAGGAAGATTGAGCTTTAATATATTACGAAAAAATAAATAGGCGAAGCTCGATTTGTAAAATATGCTTTGAGCGAAAAATTTTTCATCTTTTTCTCATACAATACCTGTATCTCTTCTTGCTTTTGTAAGAATTTTACAAAATATTTTTTCATTATTGTTTATATTTAATTGCTCAATTTCACTTTCTATCGATCTCTTTGCTATTTTTTAGATTTATTTTTTAAACTTTCAACTGTTTTCCGTTATTCAATGTTTTTTTTTCTCAAAATTTCAATGCGTCTTTTTTTTATTTCCAGTTTTTCCATCATGTTACGATACTTTTTATAAAATTCGATATTTTTGAAATTTCTATTGCAAAAGGTACATGCGGGAATAGGAGATTCTGATCTTTATCTTTTTCGAGGAGGAGATCTTAGTAGTTCTAGTTCATTGATCTTATTGCAATTCAAGGAAGAGTTTTTATGTTCTTGAGAAAAAATACTTGCTAAATTTAAAGTTGGCACAGCTCCTCTTTTTCTTCTGTTAATTTGCACCTTTCTACCCATTCCATAAATAATGGTGAATCAAAATCCGGGAATTTGAATAATTTTATTCCTGGAGTATTTTTTTTTTTTGATCGCCGATAATGTGGCAAGCTACATTTATTGCCATCTTTTTCTGATATTTTTGGATTTTACTTTTGTTGTATTATATAACGGAAAATTCAGTTTAATTTTTAGTGAAAATAAAAATGAAAAAGACTGCAAAGGAACTTCCGGGTGAACCCAGCCGGTCATGGTTCCAGCTGCTTCAGTCTGGGTGTGGGTTCTTTGGGAACACCTTCTTGGAAGTTGTCCGTTATACCAACATAAAGTTGGACCGGCTATACAAAGATATAGTGAAAAGAATGCAGAAAAAAAAGATACTTTCATTGATAGGGGGAACCTGCGGTCAATTCCATACATAATTGGACAATTAATACATCATGAAATTTCTTCCCTTTTCCTCGTTTATTACAAAACAACAAAAAAAAATTATTATTCAATAGACATTGTTTTAAATGTATAGTTTACATTGATCAATAGTAAATAATTGTTATCTTTAATTTTTAGATGGAACAACATATTCAATTAATGATTTATTTGAGTGACTAATGATAAAATTTCTTTTTCTAACTTTTCAATAATATCCAAACTTTCTTTTATTTCTTACTTTATTGTTCTTTTCTTATTCTTACTGTACGAAAATTGAATAATATCATGAACCATCAATGAATTAAAATTAAATGAAGAAAAAAAAATTTCTTCCAATTATTTAGATACATATACAACTGCTGAATTATCATAAGGATTTACCAAAATTTAATGAAATATCTTCATTTGAATTAATCATTGAAAATTCATAAATTGTAAAAAAAATATGCTATAAAATTGGGATGAATGGGCCCATGAAAAAGAAAAAAAAATTATACAGGGTGTCCCGTTTGGTTTGCTTAACTTTGATACCAGTGATAGGTCTCATCGGGACAAACAAAAAATCGTATCGGAGGGGGGGGGGGGGGGGGGGGGGAGGTGAATCCCAACGGTTTCGCTGCTAGAAGGCGTTGAAGTTTTTTTGCTCTTATTTTACAATGTACCGTATAACTTTTTACAGGGGCACTCAAAGGTCACTTTGTGTTGAGACAAAATGTAAAGAACCCTTTGCCCTTTTCAAGGACCCCTTACTTGTTCCTCTTCTTTTAACTCTTAGAAAGTTACACGCATTCAAAATCAAAATTTTGTGAATTTTTCCCAAATTTTTGTGTTTAACCCTGTCTTTTTCAAAAAAAGCTTAAATTAACTCCAAGTTTTTATTGCAAAAAAAGGATGCTCAATTAATTCTGCACCGGTTTGCTATCTTCATTTTTTTCAAAAAGTGTAAAGGTGATATTATATTATACCTATTATTTTTTAGACATTTTCTTAAATTAAAAAAGAAACAATATACATACAAAACGCCTAAATCAAAACGTACTAGTCCGATTTGAGATTTAATTAATTAAAAATAATCTTTGGACAAAAAAAATACTTAATTAACACCGCTTTACCCTTAATTTACAAAAATGATAAAATATTTATTCTATGCAAAAATTTCCCATTTTAGGAAAATTTTTTCTTACCTTTTTTAAATAATTTTTGCAAAATTTAGTTTTAAAAAGCTTCTGTCGGCAGATACAATTGAACTGAAAAAAACAAAACAGTGAACTATTTATTATACTTTTTTTATTTTTTTTTCTCGATCGAATTTTTTAAACATTTTCTTAAATTTAAAAAAAATATATATATATACAAAACGCCTAAATCAAAACGTACTAGTCCGATTTGAGATTTAATTAATTAAAAATAATCTTTGGACAAAAAAAAATACTTAATTAACACCGCTTTACCCTTAATTTACAAAAATGATAAAAATATTTATTCTATGCAAAAATTTCCCATTTTAGGAAAATTTTTTCTTACCTTTTTTAAATAATTTTTATAAAATTTAGTTTTAAAAAGCTTCTCTCGGCAGATACAATTGAACTGAAAAAAACAAAACAGTGAACTATTTATTATACTTTTTTTATTTTTTTTTCTCGATCGAATTTTTTAAACATTTTCTTAAATTAAAAAAAAATATATATACAAAACGCCTAAATCAAAACGTACTAGTCCGATTTGAGATTTAATTAATTAAAAATAATCTTTGGACAAAAAAAATACTTAATTAACACCGCTTTACCCTTAATTTACAAAAATGATAAAAATATTTATTCTCTGCAAAAATTTCCCATTTAAGGAACATTTTTTCTTACCTTTGTTAAATAATTTTTGCACAATTGAGTTTTAAACAGCTTCTGTCGGCAGATACAATTGAACTGAAAAAAACAAAACAGTGAACTATTTATTATACTTTTTTTATTTTTTCTCGATCGAATTTTTTAAACATTTTCTTAAATTAAAAAAAAAAAATATATACAAAACACCTAAATCAAAACGTCCTAGTCCGATTTGAGAATTAATTAATTAAACATATTCTTGGACAAAAAAAAAAACAACCAATTAACACCCCTTCACCCTTAATTTACAAAAATGATAAAAGATTCTTTAATATCTGAATTATGATTTTATTCGAAACTTGAATATTCCAATAAAATTCCATTTTCGATTTTCGAAAGCCAAAAAATTTTTTTGATTTAAGTAGCCCGCAATATTAAAATATACCTATTATTTTTTAGACATTTTCTTTAATTTAAAAATAGGAAAAAAAAAAAATAATACAAAACGCCTAAATCAAAGCGTACTAGTCCGATTTGAGATTTAATTAATTAAACATAATCTTGGACAAAAAAAATACCCAATTAACACCGCTTCACCCTTAATTTACAAAAATGATAAAAATATTTATTCTATGCAAAAATTTCCCATTTTAGAAAAAATTTTTCTTACCTTTTTTAAATAATTTTTGCAAAATTTAGTTTTAAAAAGCTTCTGTCGGCAGATACAATTGAACTGAAAAAAACGAAACAGTGAACTATTTATTATACTTTTTTTATTTTTTTTTCTCGATCGAATGTTTTAAACATTTTCTTAAATTAAAACAAAAAAATATATAAACAAAACGCCTAAATCAAAACGTACTGGTCTGATTTGAGATTTCACTAATTAAAAATAATCTTTGGACAAAAAAAATACCCAATTAACACCGCTTTACCCTTAATTTACAAAAATGATAAAAATATTCATTCTATGCAAAAATTTCCCATTTTAGGAAAATTTTTTCTTACCTTTTTTAAATAATTTTTGCACAATTGACTTTTAAAATGCTTCTGTCGGCAGATACAATTGAACTGAAAAAAAACCCGGTGAACTATTTATTAAACTTTTTTTTATTTTTTTTTTCTCGATCGAATTTTTTAAACATTTTCTTAAATTAAAAAAAAAATATATAGGTATATACAAAACGCCTAAATCAAAACGTACTAGTCCGATTTGAGATTAAATTAATTAAAAATAATCTTTGGACAAAAAAAAACCAATTAACACCCCTTCACCCTTAATTTACAAAAATGATAAAAATATTTATTCTATGCAAAAATTTCCCATTTTAGGAAAATTTTTTCTTACCTTTTTTAAATAATTTTTATAAAATTTAGTTTTAAAAAGCTTCTGTCGGCAGATACAATTGAACTGAAAAAAACAAAACAGTGAACTATTTATTATACGTTTTTTATTTTTTTTTCTCGATCGAATTTTTTAAACATTTTCTTAAATTTAAAAAAAAAAATATATACAAAACGCCTAAATCAAAACGTACTAGTCCGATTTGAGAATTAATTAATTAAACATATTCTTGGACAAAAAAAAACCAATTAACACCCCTTTACCCTTAATTTACAAAAATGATAAAAATATTTATTCTCTGCAAAAATTTCCCATTTTAGGAACATTTTTTCTTACCTTTGTTAAATAATTTTTGCACAATTGAGTTTTAAACAGCTTCTGTCGGCAGATACAATTGAACTGAAAAAAACAAAACAGTGAACTATTTATTATACTTTTTTTATTTTTTCTCAATCGAATTTTTTAAACATTTTCTTAAATTAAAAAAAAAAAATATATACAAAACGCCTAAATCAAAACGTACTAGTCCGATTTGAGAATTAATTAATTAAACATATTCTTGGACAAAAAAAAAAACAACCAATTAACACCCCTTCACCCTTAATTTACAAAAATGATAAAAGATTCTTTAATATCTGAATTATGATTTTATTCGAAACTTGAATATTCCAATAAAATTCCATTTTCGATTTTCGAAAGCCAAAAAATTTTTTTGATTTAAGTAGCCCGCAATATTAAAATATACCTATTATTTTTTAGACATTTTCTTTAATTTAAAAATAGGAAAAAAAAAAATTATACAAAACGCCTAAATCAAAGCGTACTAGTCCGATTTGAGATTTAATTAATTAAACATAATCTTGGACAAAAAAAATACCCAATTAACACCGCTTCACCCTTAATTTACAAAAATGATAAAAATATTTATTCTATGCAAAAATTTCCCATTTTAGAAAAATTTTTTCTTACCTTTTTTAAATAATTTTTGCAAAATTTAGTTTTAAAAAGCTTCTGTCGGCAGATACAATTGAACTGAAAAAAACGAAACAGTGAACTATTTATTATACTTTTTTTATTTTTTTTTCTCGATCGAATGTTTTAAACATTTTCTTAAATTAAAACAAAAAAATATATACAAAACGCCTAAATCAAAACGTATTAGTCCAATTTGAGATTTAATCAATTAAACATAATCTTGGACAAAAAAAAACCAATTAACACCCCTTCACCCTTAATTTACAAAAATGATAAAAATATTCATTCTATGCAAAAATTTCCCATTTTAGGAAAATTTTTTCTTACCTTTTTTAAATAATTTTTGCACAATTGACTTTTAAAATGCTTCTGTCGGCAGATACAATTGAACTGAAAAAAAACCCAGTGAACTATTTATTAAACTTTTTTTTATTTTTTTTTTCTCGATCGAATTTTTTAAACATTTTCTTAAATTAAAAAAAAAATATATAGGTATATACAGAACGCCTAAATCAAAACGTACTAGTCCGATTTGAGATTAAATTAATTAAAAATAATCTTTGGACAAAAAAAAACCAATTAACACCCCTTCACCCTTAATTTACAAAAATGATAAAAATATTTATTCTATGCAAAAATTTCCCATTTTAGGAAAATTTTTTCTTACCTTTTTTAAATAATTTTTATAAAATTTAGTTTTAAAAAGCTTCTGTCGGCAGATACAATTGAACTGAAAAAAACAAAACAGTGAACTATTTATTATACGTTTTTTATTTTTTTTTCTCGATCGAATTTTTTAAACATTTTCTTAAATTTAAAAAAAAAAATATATACAAAACGCCTAAATCAAAACGTACTAGTCCGATTTGAGAATTAATTAATTAAACATATTCTTGGACAAAAAAAAACCAATTAACACCCCTTTACCCTTAATTTACAAAAATGATAAAAATATTTATTCTCTGCAAAAATTTCCCATTTTAGGAACATTTTTTCTTACCTTTGTTAAATAATTTTTGCACAATTGAGTTTTAAACAGCTTCTGTCGGCAGATACAATTGAACTGAAAAAAACAAAACAGTGAACTATTTATTATACTTTTTTTATTTTTTCTCAATCGAATTTTTTAAACATTTTCTTAAATTAAAAAAAAAAAATATATACAAAACGCCTAAATCAAAACGTACTAGTCCGATTTGAGAATTAATTAATTAAACATATTCTTGGACAAAAAAAAAAACAACCAATTAACACCCCTTCACCCTTAATTTACAAAAATGATAAAAGATTCTTTAATATCTGAATTATGATTTTATTCGAAACTTGAATATTCCAATAAAATTCCATTTTCGATTTTCGAAAGCCAAAAAATTTTTTTGATTTAAGTAGCCCGCAATATTAAAATATACCTATTATTTTTTAGACATTTTCTTTAATTTAAAAATAGGAAAAAAAAAAATTATACAAAACGCCTAAATCAAAGCGTACTAGTCCGATTTGAGATTTAATTAATTAAACATAATCTTGGACAAAAAAAATACCCAATTAACACCGCTTCACCCTTAATTTACAAAAATGATAAAAATATTTATTCTATGCAAAAATTTCCCATTTTAGAAAAATTTTTTCTTACCTTTTTTAAATAATTTTTGCAAAATTTAGTTTTAAAAAGCTTCTGTCGGCAGATACAATTGAACTGAAAAAAACGAAACAGTGAACTATTTATTATACTTTTTTTATTTTTTTTTCTCGATCGAATGTTTTAAACATTTTCTTAAATTAAAACAAAAAAATATATACAAAACGCCTAAATCAAAACGTATTAGTCCAATTTGAGATTTAATCAATTAAACATAATCTTGGACAAAAAAAAACCAATTAACACCCCTTCACCCTTAATTTACAAAAATGATAAAAATATTCATTCTATGCAAAAATTTCCCATTTTAGGAAAATTTTTTCTTACCTTTTTTAAATAATTTTTGCACAATTGACTTTTAAAATGCTTCTGTCGGCAGATACAATTGAACTGAAAAAAAACCCAGTGAACTATTTATTAAACTTTTTTTTATTTTTTTTTTCTCGATCGAATTTTTTAAACATTTTCTTAAATTAAAAAAAAAATATATAGGTATATACAGAACGCCTAAATCAAAACGTACTAGTCCGATTTGAGATTAAATTAATTAAAAATAATCTTTGGACAAAAAAAAACCAATTAACACCCCTTCACCCTTAATTTACAAAAATGATAAAAATATTTATTCTATGCAAAAATTTCCCATTTTAGGAAAATTTTTTCTTACCTTTTTTAAATAATTTTTATAAAATTTAGTTTTAAAAAGCTTCTGTCGGCAGATACAATTGAACTGAAAAAAACAAAACAGTGAACTATTTATTATACGTTTTTTATTTTTTTTTCTCGATCGAATTTTTTAAACATTTTCTTAAATTTAAAAAAAAAAATATATACAAAACGCCTAAATCAAAACGTACTAGTCCGATTTGAGAATTAATTAATTAAACATATTCTTGGACAAAAAAAAAACCAATTAACACCCCTTCACCCTTAATTTACAAAAATGATAAAAATATTCATTCTATGCAAAAATTTCCCATTTTAGGAAAATTTTTTCTTACCTTTTTTAAATAATTTTTGCACAATTGAGTTTTAAACAGCTTCTGTCGGCAGATACAATTGAACTGAAAAAAACAAAACAGTGAACTATTTATTATACTTTTTTTATTTTTTCTCGATCGAATTTTTTAAACATTTTCTTAAATTAAAAAAAAAAAATATATACAAAACGCCTAAATCAAAACGTACTAGTCCGATTTGAGATTTAATTAATTAAAAATAATCTTTGGACAAAAAAAATACCCAATTAACACAGCTTCACCCTTAATTTACAAAAATGATAAAAGATTCTGTAATATCTGAATTATGATTTTATTCGAAACTTGAATATTCCAATAAAATTCCATTTTCGATTTTCGAAAGCCAAAAAATTTTTTTGATTTAAGTAGCCCGCAATATTAAAATATACCTATTATTTTTTAGACATTTTCTTAAATTAAAAAAAGAAACAATATACATACAAAACGCCTAAATCAAAACGTACTAGTCCGATTTGAGATTTAATTAATTAAAAATAATCTTTGGACAAAAAAAATACTTAATTAACACCGCTTTACCCTTAATTTACAAAAATGATAAAATATTTATTCTATGCAAAAATTTCCCATTTTAGGAAAATTTTTTCTTACCTTTTTTAAATAATTTTTGCAAAATTTAGTTTTAAAAAGCTTCTGTCGGCAGATACAATTGAACTGAAAAAAACAAAACAGTGAACTATTTATTATACTTTTTTTATTTTTTTTTCTCGATCGAATTTTTTAAACATTTTCTTAAATTTAAAAAAAATATATATATATACAAAACGCATAAATCAAAACGTACTAGTCCGATTTGAGATTTAATTAATTAAACATATTCTTGGACAAAAAAAAAAACAACCAATTAACACCCCTTCACCCTTAATTTACAAAAATGATAAAAGATTCTTTAATATCTGAATTATGATTTTATTCGAAACTTGAATATTCCAATAAAATTCCATTTTCGATTTTCGAAAGCCAAAAAATTTTTTTGATTTAAGTAGCCCGCAATATTAAAATATACCTATTATTTTTTAGACATTTTCTTTAACTTAAAAATAGGAAAAAAAAAAAATTATACAAAACGCCTAAATCAAAGCGTACTAGTCCGATTTGAGATTTAATTAATTAAACATAATCTTGGACAAAAAAAATACCCAATTAACACCGCTTTACCCTTAATTTACAAAAATGATAAAATATTTATTCTATGCAAAAATTTCCCATTTGAGAAAAATTTTTTCTTACCTTTTTTAATTAATTTTTGCACAATTGTGTTTTAAACAGCTTCTGTCGGCAGATACAATTGAACTGAAAAGAACAAAACAGTGAACTATTTATTATACTTTTTTTATTTTTTTTTCTCGATCGAATGTTTTAAACATTTTCTTAAATTAAAACAAAAAAATATATACAAAACGCCTAAATCAAAACGTATTAGTCCAATTTGAGATTTAATCAATTAAACATAATCTTGGACAAAAAAAAACCAATTAACACCCCTTCACCCTTAATTTACAAAAATGATAAAAATATTCATTCTATGCAAAAATTTCCCATTTTAGAAAAATTTTTTCTTACCTTTTTTAAATAATTTTTATAAAATTTAGTTTTAAAAAGCTTCTGTCGGCAGATACAATTGAACTGAAAAAAACAAAACAGTGAACTATTTATTATACGTTTTTTATTTTTTTTTCTCGATCGAATTTTTTAAACATTTTCTTAAATTAAAAAAAAAATATATAGGTATATACAAAACGCCTAAATCAAAACGTACTAGTCCGATTTGAGATTAAATTAATTAAAAATACTCTTTGGACAAAAAAAAACCAATTAACACCCCTTCACCCTTAA
Organism: Bombylius major; assembly: GCA_932526495.1. Classification (NCBI taxonomy): domain Eukaryota; kingdom Metazoa; phylum Arthropoda; class Insecta; order Diptera; family Bombyliidae; genus Bombylius; species Bombylius major. The sequence continues at coordinate 29,217,851 of OW052046.1, read as the reverse complement.
TTTACAAAAATGATAAAAATATTTATTCTATGCAAAAATTTCCCATTTTAGGAAAATTTTTTCTTACCTTTTTTAAATAATTTTTATAAAATTTAGTTTTAAAAAGCTTTTGTCGGCAGATACAATTGAACTGAAAAAAACAAAACAGTGAACTATTTATTATACGTTTTTTATTTTTTTTTCTCGATCGAATTTTTTAAACATTTTCTTAAATTTAAAAAAAAAAATATATACAAAACGCCTAAATCAAAACGTACTAGTCCGATTTGAGAATTAATTAATTAAACATATTCTTGGACAAAAAAAAACCAATTAACACCCCTTCACCCTTAACTTACAAAAATGATAAAAATATTCATTCTATGCAAAAATTTCCCATTTTAGGAAAATTTTTTCTTACCTTTTTTAAATAATTTTTATAAAATTTAGTTTTAAAAAGCTTCTGTCGGCAGATACAATTGAACTGAAAAAAACAAAACAGTGAACTATTTATTATACGTTTTTTATTTTTTTTTCTCGATCGAATTTTTTAAACATTTTCTTAAATTAAAAAAAAAAAATATATACAAAACGCCTAAATCAAAACGTACTAGTCCGATTTGAGAATTAATTAATTAAACATATTCTTGGACAAAAAACAACCAATTAACACCCCTTCACCCTTAATTTACAAAAATGATAAAAGATTCTTTAATATCTGAATTATGATTTTATTCGAAACTTGAATATTCCAATAAAATTCCATTTTCGATTTTCGAAAGCCAATAAAATATTTTTGATTTAAGTAGCCCGCAATATTAAAATATACCTATTATTTTTTAGACATTTTCTTTAATTTAAAAATAGGAAAAAAAAAAATTATACAAAACGCCTAAATCAAAGCGTACTAGTCCGATTTGAGATTTAATTAATTAAACAGATTCTTGGACAAAAAAAATACCCAATTAACACCGCTTCACCCTTAATTTACAAAAATGATAAAAATATTTATTCTATGCAAAAATTTCCCATTTTAGGAAAATTTTTTCTTACCTTTTTTAATTAATTTTTGCACAATTGTGTTTTAAACAGCTTCTGTCGGCAGATACAATTGAACTGAAAAGAACAAAACAGTGAACTATTTATTATACTTCTTTTATTTTTTTTTTCGATCGAATTTTTTAAACATTTTCTTAAATTAAAAAAAAAATATATAGGTATATACAAAACCCCTAAATCAAAACGTACTAGTCCGATTTGAGATTTAATTAATTAAACATAATCTTGGACAAAAAAAAACCAATTAACACCCCTTCACCCTTAATTTACAAAAATGATAAAAATATTTATTCTATGCAAAAATTTCCCATTTTAGGAAAATTTTTTTTTACCTTTTTTAAATAATTTTTGCAAAATTTAGTTTTAAAAAGCTTCTGTCGGCAGATACAATTGAACTGAAAAAAACAAAACAGTGAACTATTTATTATACTTTTTTTTTGTTTTTTTTTCTCGATCGAATTTTTTAAACATTTTCTTAAATTAAAAAAAAAAATATATATGAGTCGTTTTACGGAAAGTGGTCAAAAACTGTTGGAAAATTTTTAAAAAAGAAATTCACTTTATTTGTTTTTATTTAACACTTAAGTTATTGTCCATCAAGTTTTAAGTATATTATACAAAGGAACACGTATTTTATTATGTTTTGCAGGATTTATTAAGGATTTTAAAAATTTAGTTGACACAGGAATGACACTGTTACCACGAGAATGACATCATAAGACACAGTAACGTCAAGGAAATGATTAAATACATAAATTTAGTTTTATTATAATTCATTTATTTAATTTATTTATTATTTAACATAAAAATTTTCACAAACAATAAAAAAAACAATAACAAAAAATATTCTTCAAGAATAAAAATTCAGTACTTATAATAGTCATATTTAAAGTTCATATACATCGACTTTATTTTCAAATTCATATAATTGTTGTCCGTTTTCAATTGTAAGACATGGTTCATTTAATATTTTAATTATTTGAGTACATTTTACATACGATTCGTCATTGTCAAGTGTTTTAAATTTTGTCCTACTGCTGTTGATACTTTTCAAAGATACCACTTTAATTTCGAATTCGCTATCCTCTATCTCAGCGTTTTCAAGACATAGGCTTACATATCTAGAATAGAAGTGAAGAATTTCTTTTAAATTTGCTTTAAAATAAATACAACGTACAGTTTACTCTTACCTATATTTCTTTCCTTTGGTTCCTGGAAAATTCACAAGAACAAATGTTCCTTTTTTTAAACCTTGTGTACAATCAGGAGATGAAGAAGTTGATTACGAGGAAGATGAGTACACATAATGATAAGTACAATGGTACTTTAATTTTTCAGCATGATTATTAATTGGAATAATGTTAATTAGTTCTTCTTCCTCGGGAAATTCAGTCTCATATTCTAAACATCCAAGATCAAAATGTAAACATTCACTTTGGCATTGAAAGCAACTTAATTTTCTCATATGTAACTTTGAGATTGTTACACCTGAAACTACTTGATGGACTTCAAGCGTACCTTTAAAAGGTTGGACTTCAAGCGTACCTTTAAAAGGTTGGACATTTTTAGGTAAAGATAATGCAATTTTTTGGATATCAGTATCATCAATTTGAAAAAATTTAATGCCTGTGCAGTTTAACTGCAGAACCTCCATAAATGTTGAAACGTTTGTGTTGTCATTACCGTAACTTACAAAGCGGTCTGCAATTCTTTTACAGGTCCCCCTTATTCCATCTGGTGCCTCTTTTCCATGACCCGTTTCTGAGTAGTTCCAAGTAAATCTTACAAGTTCAAAATAATACTTTTTAGCTCATTTGCTAAAAAATAAAACATCGTTTTATTTCTATACTGAGTTGCAGGACTGTCGCTCAAAAAAGGTAGAGTAGTAATATTTTTTGGAAATCTTTCTAAAATTGGAAAAAGGTGGGCCCAGATAGCAGGTACATTGTGTGCTAATGATGAACTAACTGTACAATAGCAATCTTGTTTTATTTCATCACTAGACTTTGAATAAACAATCACAGTGTGCAAAGTGATTTGTTTTCTAGATGCACCAAAATGGAAACTTTGGATTTCCTCTCCATATTTAATGGCATAGTTTTCGCTGAAATCCATATGAATGAGGACTTCGTTTTCGTTTAAGTTGTTTCTTAATTGTCGCATTTCGATATATTGATGCAATATTTTGCCTTCATGGCATAAATATTTTGGTAACATTTCATTGAATTCGTTTACTAAATTGTTCAACATGACTGACAGGACTTTCTTTGTAATTTTGCTAACAATTTTTTCTTTTTTACTTTTCTGGCAATAGATTTTTTCTTTTTCGTGAATCCATTTCAAATAAATTATTTCTTTTTCAGGAATGTTAACAATATGTACTGTTTTATTTTTACAAAAAGAACAAGATCTTAGTAAACATTGAGTAGAAAAAGAGCAGCAAACGAAATCTATTATCTCCTTTGGAGTTTTTTCATTTATAATATTATTTTTAGCAAGTGCTAAAATTATACGCTCCATATTTGCATGCATGATACATTTGCATGTCTCTCGATCTTGTACTTTCATATGTTTAATATAAAATGGACAATTTTTCCAAAACAGAGTGTAGCTACATTTATATTCTGAATACATTGAATTAAATTTTTGGTGCAAATTTTCAAGACTATCATTAAGAAACCTTTTTTGTTCAACCTGTTCAGCCTGTTCAGCCTGTTTAACAAATTCCTTTTTCCCTGCACACTTTCGAGAATGTTCATCTTGTTCTAAAAATAGTTTTATTTTATTTTTAATGTTTTCATTTGATTTACATTTTCTCGATGGAATATAATTTAAATCACTCTTTTTAATTTGTCTTCTGTTTAAAAACGAATGGCATATTGATATTAATTTATATTTTTTTAGAATCTTCCCGCAAATCATGTTAGTAAATAATTGTTTTGGTTTTTCGCTATTCAGACTTGAATAACTATATTTCAATTGTTCTTTTAAAACTTCACCTGTCATTAAATTTTTTGATATTTCAATAGAACCTGATTTTATTATATTTTCTACCTTGTTTTCTTAATTAGATTTTTCTTTATTTTTCAGGCGTTCATATCGTTTTTGGTACATTTTTATTTTTAACCGTAACTTGTTAATTTGTTTTTTTGTTTTACTGAAAGTAGGGATCGCTTTTTTCTGTGTTTTGCACGAACTCTCTTTAAAACTTCATTCCTGTTGTTAACTTGAGGCGATTGTCTTTGAGGAGTTGGAGGTCGTTGTTGAGCCATCTCTTCATCACTATCAGGTGGAGTATTTTCACGTAAATTCCTTTCAAGTTCTTCTTTTTCCCTTTGTTTATTTCTTGACTTTCTTTTCGCTTTCTTCCAAATTTTTCGTTGCTTTCTTTGCTGTCTGTCTGTCATTTTGTTAATTGGCAAAACCTTTTTCTGACTTTTTTTCTTTAAATATCTTTCATGTTCTTTTTTCTTTTGTTCTTCATTACGTACAGGGTCTTGTTTTATTTTTAGTCTGCGTTTTCGTTCTGCTTCTCGTTTTTTTTCCAGTATTTCCTCACGAGTTTTCTTTTTTCATGGCATCTAATATTAAGAATAATATTTTGATAAGAAATTCATGTATTTTTTACTAATGTATACAATATGCTGAGAAAAGTACAGAAATTGTCATTCTCGTGTCTTAGTAGTCATTTCCGTGTTATTGGAATGCACAAATGAAGGTAGTGACGATTTCAATGTTTTTTTGAAAAAAACGATAGAAAAAATATAGAAAATTCAGTTTAAAATGTTTTATCTGATGGAGACCACTAAATTATAAGTGGAATTGCAACAGATGAGCATATTTTAATATTTTTATAAAAAAATTTAACTTACCATGGAAATGACAGAACACTTGTGAAACTATAAAAATTTTACCCAAACACTACACAAAACACACGACTTTACCACCAGACAGTTCAAGAGAGACTGATTTGAAAAGTACGATGTTTTTCAAATAAATGACGGAGATCTCATTTAATATAAAGTATGTGATCTTTTAGAAATTTTGAAAAAAAAATAACAGAAGTATAGCGTTAACACAATAAAGAGACAGAGAGACAGGTCGAAAAATAAATTCATCTATACACTTGTTTTATTATTTGGTAAGATTTAAGAGATTCACAGACGTTGTTCTTTTAACAGTAAATTCTAGAAGCATTTTAATTTGAAACAAATAACGATATTTGTCTTGAATGTTTGAACAATTACCGTGGCGACAGCCAGGGTAATGACTATCTGACAGTAAAGTTAATAAATTTTTGTGCAAAAAATAAAGATTTGCTTTTAAATTAAATTCGAACGAAAAATAAAATATTCGAATAATATATTTAGTTTAAAATCATTGTGATATTTTATTTCTCCTTGTAATAATGCATAGGAACATCAAATTGACCACTTGCCGTGAAACGACTCATATATACAAAACGCCTAAATCAAAGCGTACTAGTCCGATTTGAGATTTAATTAATTAAACATAATCTTGGACAAAAAAAAACCAATTAACACCCCTTCACCCTTAATTTACAAAAATGATAAAAATATTTATTCTATGCAAAAATTTCCCATTTAAGAAAAATTTTTTCTTACCTTTTTTAAATAATTTTTGCAAAATTTAGTTTTAAAAAGCTTCTGTCGGCAGATACTATTGAACTGAAAAAACAAAACAGTGAACTATTCATTATACTTTTTTAAATTTTTTTTCTCGATCGAATTTTTTAAACATTTTCTTAAATTAAAAAAAAAAATATATATAAAAAACGCCTAAATCAAAACGTACTGGTCTGATTTGAGATTTAACTAATTAAAAATAATCTTTGGACAAAAAAAATACCCAATTAACACCGCTTTACCCTTAATTTACAAAAATGATAAAAATATTCATTCTATGCAAAAATTTCCCATTTTAGGAAAATTTTTTCTTACCTTTTTTAAATAATTTTTGCACAATTGTGTTTTAAACAGCTTCTGTCGGCAGATACAATTGAACTGAAAAAAACAAAACAGTGAACTATTTATTATACTTTTTTTATTTTTTTTTCTCAATCGAATTTTTTAAACATTTTCTCATATTAAAAAAAAAATATATATAAACAAAACGCCTGAATCACAACGTACCAGTCCGATTTGAGATTTAATTATTTAAACATAATCTTGGACAAAAAAAAAAACCAATTAACACCCCTTCACCCTTAATTTACAAAAATGATAAAAATATTTATTCTATGCAAAAATTTCCCATTTTAAGAAAATTTTTTCTACCTTTTTTTAAATAATTTTTGCAAAATTTAGTTTTAAAAAGGTTTTGTCGGCAGATACAATTGAACTGAAAAAAAAAACAAAACAGTGAACTATTTATTATACTTTTTTTATTTTTTTTTTTCTCAATCGAATTTTTTAAACATTTTCTTATATTAAAAAAAAAAAAATATATAAACAAAACGCCTGAATCACAACGTACCAGTCCGATTTGAGATTTAATTATTTAAACATAATCTTGGACAAAAAAAAAAACCAATTAACACCCCTTCACCCTTAATTTACAAAAATGATAAAAATATTTATTCTATGCAAAAATTTCCCATTTTAAGAAAATTTTTTCTACCTTTTTTTAAATAATTTTTGCAAAATTAAGTTTTAAAAAGCTTCTGTCGGCAGATACAATTGAATTGAAAAAACAAAACAGTGAACTATTTATTATACTTTCTTAATTTTTTTTTCTCGATCGAATTTTTTAAACATTTTCTTAAATTAAAAAAAAAATATATATACAAAACGCCTAAATCAAAACGTACTGGTCTGATTTGAGATTTAACTAATTAAAAATAATCTTTGGACAAAAAAAATACCCAATTAACACCGCTTTACCCTTAATTTACAAAAATGATAAAAATATTCATTCTATGCAAAAATTTCCCATTTTAGGAAAATTTTTTCTTACCTTTTTTAAATAATTTTTGCACAATTGTGTTTTAAACAGCTTCTGTCGGCAGATACAATTGAACTGAAAAAAACAAAACAGTGAACTATTTATTATACTTTTTTTATTTTTTTTTCTCAATCGAATTTTTTAAACATTTTCTCATATTAAAAAAAAAAAATATATAAACAAAACGCCTAAATCAAAACGTACTGGTCTGATTTGAGATTTCACTAATTAAAAATAATCTTTGGACAAAAAAAATACCCAATTAACACCGCTTTACCCTTAATTTACAAAAATGATAAAAATATTCATTCTATGCAAAAATTTCCCATTTTAGGAAAATTTTTTCTTACCTTTTTTAAATAATTTTTGCAAAATTTAGTTTTAAAAAGCTTCTGTCGGCAGATACAATTGAACTGAAAAAAAAAACAAAACAGTGAACTATTTATTATACTTTTTTAATTTTTTTTTCTCGATCGAATTTTTTAAACATTTTCTTAAATTAAAAAAAAAAATATATATACAAAACGCCTAAATCAAAACGTACTGGTCTGATTTGAGATTTAACTAATTAAAAATAATCTTTGGACAAAAAAAATACCCAATTAACACCGCTTTACCCTTAATTTACAAAAATGATAAAAATATTCATTCTATGCAAAAATTTCCCATTTTAGGAAAATTTTTTCTTACCTTTTTTAAATAATTTTTGCACAATTGTGTTTTAAACAGCTTCTGTCGGCAGATACAATTGAACTGAAAAAAACAAAACAGTGAACTATTTATTATACTTTTTTTATTTTTTTTTCTCAATCGAATTTTTTAAACATTTTCTCATATTAAAAAAAAAAAATATATAAACAAAACGCCTAAATCAAAACGTACTAGCCCGATTTGAGATTTAATTAATTAAACATAATCTTGGACAAAAAAAAAACCAATTAACACCCCTTCACCCTTAATTTACAAAAGTGATAAAATATTTATTCTATGCAAAAATTTCCCATTTTAGGAAAATTTTTTCTTACCTTTTTTAAATAATTTTTGCAAAATTTAGTTTTAAAAAGGTTTTGTCGGCAGATACAATTGAACTGAAAAAAAAAACAAAACAGTGAACTATTTATTATACTTTTTTTATTTTTTTTTTCTCAATCGAATTTTTTAAACATTTTCTTATATTAAAAAAAAAAAATATATAAACAAAACGCCTGAATCACAACGTACCAGTCCGATTTGAGATTTAATTATTTAAACATAATCTTGGACAAAAAAAAAAACCAATTAACACCCCTTCACCCTTAATTTACAAAAATGATAAAAATATTTATTCTATGCAAAAATTTCCCATTTTAAGAAAATTTTTTCTACCTTTTTTTAAATAATTTTTGCAAAATTAAGTTTTAAAAAGCTTCTGTCGGCAGATACAATTGAATTGAAAAAACAAAACAGTGAACTATTTATTATACTTTCTTAATTTTTTTTTCTCGATCGAATTTTTTAAACATTTTCTTAAATTAAAAAAAAATATATATATACAAAACGCCTAAATCAAAACGTACTGGTCTGATTTGAGATTTAACTAATTAAAAATAATCTTTGGACAAAAAAAATACCCAATTAACACCGCTTTACCCTTAATTTACAAAAATGATAAAAATATTCATTCTATGCAAAAATTTCCCATTTTAGGAAAATTTTTTCTTACCTTTTTTAAATAATTTTTGCACAATTGTGTTTTAAACAGCTTCTGTCGGCAGATACAATTGAACTGAAAAAAACAAAACAGTGAACTATTTATTATACTTTTTTAATTTTTTTTTGTCGATCGAATTTTTTAAACATTTTCTTAAATTAAAAAAAAAAAATATATAAACCAAACGCCTAAATCAAAACGTACTGGTCTGATTTGAGATTTAACTAATTAAAAATAATCTTTGGACAAAAAAAAACCCAATTAACACCGCTTTACCCTTAGTTTATAAAAATGATAAAAATATTCATTCTATGCAAAAATTTCCCATTTTAGGAAAATTTTTTCTTACCTTTTTTAAATAATTTTTGCACAATTGTGTTTTAAACAGCTTCTGTCGGCAGATACAATTGAACTGAAAAAAACAAAACAGTGAACTATTTATTATACTTTTTTTTATTTTTTTTTCTCAATCGAATTTTTTAAACATTTTCTCATATTAAAAAAAAAATATATATAAACAAAACGCCTAAATCAAAACGTACTGGTCTGATTTGAGATTTAACTAATTAAAAATAATCTTTGGACAAAAAAAAACCCAATTAACACCGCTTTACCCTTAGTTTATAAAAATGATAAAAATATTCATTCTATGCAAAAATTTCCCATTTTAGGAAAAATTTTTCTTACCTTTTTTAAATAATTTTTGCACAATTGTGTTTTAAACAGCTTCTGTCGGCAGATACAATTGAACTGAAAAAAACAAAACAGTGAACTATTTATTATACTTTTTTTAATTTTTCTCGATCGAATTTTTTAAACATTTTCTTAAATTAAAAAAAAAAAATATATACAAAACGCCTAAATCAAAACGTACTAGTCCGATTGGAGATTTAATTAATTAAAAATAATCTTTGGACAAAAAAAAATACCCAATTAACACAGCTTCACCCTTAATTTACAAAAATGATAAAAGATTCTGTAATATCTGAATTATGATTTTATTCGAAACTTGAATATTCCAATAAAATTCCATTTTCGATTTTCGAAAGCCAAAAAATTTTTTTGATTTAAGTAGCCCGCAATATTAAAATATACCTATTATTTTTTAGACATTTTCTTTAATTTAAAAATAGGAAAAAAAAAAATTATACAAAACGCCTAAATCAAAGCGTACTAGTCCGATTTGAGATTTAATTAATTAAACATAATCTTGGACAAAAAAAATACCCAATTAACACCCCTTTACCCTTAGTTTATAAAAATGATAAAAATATTCATTCTATGCAAAAATTTCCCATTTTAGGAAAATTTTTTCTTACCTTTTTTAAATAATTTTTGCACAATTGTGTTTTAAACAGCTTCTGTCGGCAGATACAATTGAACTGAAAAAAACAAAACAGTGAACTATTTATTATACTTTTTTTATTTTTTTTTCTCAATCGAATTTTTTAAACATTTTCTCATATTAAAAAAAAAAAATATATAAACAAAACGCCTAAATCAAAACGTACTGGTCTGATTTGAGATTTCACTAATTAAAAATAATCTTTGGACAAAAAAAATACCCAATTAACACCGCTTTACCCTTAATTTACAAAAATGATAAAAATATTCATTCTATGCAAAAATTTCCCATTTTAGGAAAATTTTTTCTTACCTTTTTTAAATAATTTTTGCACAATTGTGTTTTAAACAGCTTTTGTCGGCAGATACAATTGAACTGAAAAAAACAAAACAGTGAACTATTTATTATACTTTTTTTATTTTTTTTTCTCAATCGAATTTTTTAAACATTTTCTTATATTAAAAAAAAAATATATATAAACAAAACGCCTAAATCAAAACGTACTGGTCTGATTTGAGATTTAACTAATTAAAAATAATCTTTGGACAAAAAAAAACCCAATTAACACCGCTTTACCCTTAATTTATAAAAATGATAAAAATGTTCATTCTATGCAAAAATTTCCCATTTTAGGAAAATTTTTTCTTACCTTTTTTAAATAATTTTTGCAAAATTTAGTTTTAAAAAGCTTCTGTCGGCAGATACAATTGAACTGAAAAAACCAAACAGTGAACTATTTATTATACTTTTTTTTTTCTCGATCGAATTTTTTAAACATTTTCTTAAATTAAAAAAAAAATATATAAACAAAACGCCTAAATCAAAACGTACTAGTCCGATTTGAGATTTAATTGATTAAAAATAATCTTTGGACAAAAAAAATACCCAATTAACACCCCTTCACCCTTAATTTACAAAAATGATAAAAATATTCATTCTATGCAAAAATTTCCCATTTTAGGAAAATTTTTTCTTACCTTTTTTAAATAATTTTTGCACAATTGTGTTTTAAACAGCTTCTGTCGGCAGATACAATTGAACTGAAAAAAACAAAACAGTGAACTATTTATTATACTTTTTTTATTTTTTTTTCTCAATCGAATTTTTTAAACATTTTCTTAAATTAAAAACAAAAATATATATACAAAACGCCTAAATCAAAACGTACTAGTCCGATTTGAGATTTAACTAATTAAAAATAATCTTTGGACAAAAAAAATACCCAATTAACACCGCTTCACCCTTTTACAAAAATGATAAAAATATTTATTCTATGCAAAAATTTCCCATTTTAGGAAAATTTTTTCTTACCTTTTTTAAATAATTTTTGTGAATTTTAGTATTAAACAGCTTCTGTCGGCAGATACTGAACTGAATTGAACTGAAAAAAAAACAAAACAGTGAACTATTTATTATACTATTTTTATTTTTTTTTCTCGATCGAATTTTTTAGACATTTTCTTAAATTAAAAAAAAAATATATATAAACAAAACGCCTAAATCACAACGTACTGGTCCGATTTGAGATTTAATTAATTAAACATAATCTTGTACAAAAAAAAACGAATTAACACCCCTTCACCCTTAATTTACAAAAATGATAAAAATATTCATTCTATGCAAAAATTTCCCATTTTAGGAAAATTTATTCTTACCTTTTTTAAATAATTTTTGCACAATTGTGTTTTAAACAGCTTCTGTCGGCAGATACAATTGAACTGAAAAAAACAAAACAGTGAACTATTTATTATACTTTTTTTATTTTTTTTTCTCAATCGAATTTTTTAAACATTTTCTTAAATTAAAAACAAAAATATATATACAAAACGCCTAAATCAAAACGTACTAGTCCGATTTGAGATTTAACTAATTAAAAATAATCTTTGGACAAAAAAAATACCCAATTAACACCGCTTTACCCTTAATTTACAAAAATGATAAAAATATTCATTCTATGCAAAAATTTCCCATTTTAGGAAAATTTTTTCTTACCTTTTTTAAATAATTTTTGCAAAATTTAGTTTTAAAAAGCTTCTGTCGGCAGATACAATTGAACTGAAAAAACAAAACAGTGAACTATTTATTATACTTTTTTTTTTTTCTCGATCGAATTTTTTAAACATTTTCTTAAATTAAAAAAAAAAATATATACGAAACGCCTAAATCAAAACGTACTAGTCCGATTTGAGATTTAATTGATTAAAAATAATCTTTGGACAAAAAAAATACCCAATTAACAGCCCTTCACCCTTAATTTACAAAAATGATAAAAATATTTGTTCTATGCAAAAACTTCCCATTTTAGGAAAAATTTTTCTTACCTTTTTTAAACAATTTTTGCACAATTGAGTTTTAAACAGCTTCTGTCGGCAGATACAATTGAACTGAAAAAAACAAAACAGTGAACTATTCATTATACTTTTTTAATTTTTTTCGATCGAATTTTTTAGACATTTTCTTAAATTTAAAAAAAAAAAAATTATACAAAACGCCTAAATCAAAACGTACTAGTCCGATTTCAGATTTAATTAATTAAACATAATCTTGGACAAAAAAATACCCAATTAACACCCCTTCACCCTTAATTTACAAAAATGATAAAAGATTCTTCAATATCTGAATTATGATTTCATTCGAAACTTGAATATTCCAATAAAATTCCATTTTCGATTTTCGAAAGCAAAAAAATTTTTTTGATCTAAATAGCCGGCAATATTAAAATATACCTATTATTTTTTAGACATTTTCTTAAATTTAAAAAAAAAAAATTATACAAAACGCCTAAATCAAAACTTACTAGTCCGATTTGAGATTTAATTAATTAAAAATAATCTTTGGACAAAAAAAATACCTAATTAACACCGCTTCACCCTTAATTTACAAAAATGATAAAAATATTTATTCTATGCAAAAATTTCCCATTTTAGAAAAACTTTTTCTTACCTTTTTCAAATAATTTTTGCAAAATTTAGTTTTAAAAAGCTTCTGTCGGCAAATACAATTTTTTTTTTCTCGATCGAATTTTTTAAACATTTTCGTAAATTAAAAAAAAATTGTATCTGCCGACAGAAGCTTTTTAAAGCTAAGTTTTGCAAAAATTATTTAAAAAAGGTAAGAAAATTTTTTCCTAAAATGGGAAATTTTTGCATAGAATAAATTTTTTTTATCATTTTTGTAAATTAAGGGTGAAGCGGTGTTAATTAGGTATTTTTTTTGTCCAAAGATTATTTTTAATTAATTAAATCTCAAATCGGACTAGTAAGTTTTGATTTAGGCGTTTTGTATAATTTTTTTTTTTTAAATTTAAGAAAATGTCTAAAAAATAATAGGTATAATTTAATATTGCCGGCTATTTAGATCAAAAAAATTTTTTTGCTTTCGAAAATCGAAAATGGAATTTTATTGGAATATTCAAGTTTCGAATGAAATCATAATTCAGATATTGAAGAATCTTTTATCATTTTTGTAAATTAAGGGTGAAGGGGTGTTAATTGGGTATTTTTTTGTCCAAGATTATGTTTAATTAATTAAATCTGAAATCGGACTAGTACGTTTTGATTTAGGCGTTTTGTATAATTTTTTTTTTTTAAATTTAAGAAAATGTCTAAAAAATTCGATCGAGAAAAAAAAATAAAAATAGTATAATAAATAGTTCACTGTTTTGTTTTTTTTCAGTTCAATTCAGTTCAGTATCTGCCGACAGAAGCTTTTTAAAACCAAATTTTGTAAAAATTATTTAAAAAAGGTAAGAAAAATTTTTCCTAAAATGGGAAATTTTTGCAGAGAATAAATATTTTTATCGCTTTTGTAAATTAAGGGTGAAGGGGTGTTAATTGAGTATTTTTTTGTCCAAGATTATGTTTAATTAATTAAATCTGAAATCGGACTAGTACGTTTTGATTTAGGCGTTTTGTATAATTTTTTTTTTTTTTAATTTAAGAAAATGTCTAAAAAATTCGATCGAGAAAAAAAAATAAAAATAGTATAATAAATAGTTCACTGTTTTGTTTTTTTTCAGTTCAATTCAGTTCAGTATCTGCCGACAGAAGCTGTTTAATACTAAAATTCACAAAAATTATTTAAAAAAGGTAAGAAAAAATTTTCCTAAAATGGGAAATTTTTGCATAGAATAAATATTTTTATCATTTTTGTAAAAGGGTGAAGCGGTGTTAATTGGGTATTTTTTTTGTCCAAAGATTTTTTTTAATTAATTGAATCTCAGATCGGACTATGTAGTACGTTTTGATTTAGGCGTTTTGTATAATTTTTTTTTTTTTAATTTAAGAAAATGTCTAAAAAATAATAGGTATAATTTAATATTGCCGGCTATTTAGATCAAACAAATTTTTTTGCTTTCGAAAATCGAAAATGGAATTTCATTGGAATATTCAAGTTTTGAATGAAATCATAATCCAGATATTAAAGAATCTTTTATCATTTTTGTAAATTAAGGGTGAGGGGGTGTTAATTGGTTTTTTTTTGTTCAAAAAAAATGAAATTTCTAAGAATAAGTTTATTTTTTAATACGAAAAATTCATTTTATAATGTTAATAAAATACATATTATATTTGAAATTTAAAATTTATTCAGAATATTCAGCAAACATGTCATTAAAAATTCTTTGTCTTCTTGAAATGTTGATAGATCTAGAATCAACTAGTTCTAATTGTTTTTCTTCGAGTTCAGGAATGTTATGTTCCAACACTTCAAATTGTATATCATCTCCTTGATTTATACATATATTGTGCAGCATTAGAGAAACTGTTGCGGATTTCTTAATAAAATTTATATTAATATTTTCGAATTTTCTTATTCTTTTGAATTTGTTCTTCAGTAGATCAAACGTATGTTATAAAATAACTCTTATTGATGAGTGAATTTGATTAAATTTAATTTGCCAATTCAGGATATGCAGAATCACCCAATAAAACTAATCCTCTTAAAGCTGAGGATGAATTTTGAACATGGCTGTATAAATCCGACTTCTTTAAAACACGTGCGTCATGTTGTGATCCAGGTTCACCTATGAAGATGTCAATGAATCTTTTATTTTTCTATCAACAACACCTTGCAGGATCATACTGTGGTAGCCTTTTCTGTTATAGTATTCTTGTTGATTTTCTGAAGGCCTACAAATTTCAATGTGAGTACAATCAATCGCTCCCACCGCATGGTTGATTCCTTTCTTCGCAAAAGATTCTACATTTTTTGGTTTTTTATTTTCATCCGGCAAAAAAATAAATTGTGTGGAGAAATTACAAAGAGAATCAATCATTCTGTAGATAACTCTATGTGAGGAACACTTGCTGACATCAAATAGATTCGACACTTGTCGAAAACTTCCAGTGTTCGAGAAATACCACACCGTCATTAAAACCGCTTTTTAGACAGTTCATACGTGAGCCACTTTTAATACGGATTTTGGTTTACTCCCAATTTCATGTTGTATTAGTTTGGGTTTAATCCAAATTTTTTATTATGTACATTGAATGTTTTTTAAAACATATTCTGGTATGTTGATAGAAGCTGTTTTTTATAAACACTTAAAATTCCTGTTAAAATTAGTGTTTTGTATTGTAATTGAATGGATTGCTAAATAGGCGTCTTTTGGGCTATCTTTTCTCGTTGATTGGGCGGGTTGCTTCAACGGAAACCTGGCATCACTGCTTCTGAACAAAAATATATCAATAAAGATTTGACTTTTTTACTTACTATAGCCGTTTCGTCTATAATTTTATTCACTAATTTTAATGAAGTTTTTCACTAAAATTCAACTGCCTATGTACATATGAGAACTCTTGTATCTGGATTGGTTTTGGAGTACTTAAGAACTGTCAAATCTTTAGCTAGGAACAACAAAGTATATCTAATGTGGATTCCGGGACATGAAGGATTCAAGGGTAACGAGCTGGCAGACTCCCTAGCAAAAAAAAGGTGCCAACTCCAATTTCCTTGGTCCAGAACATTTCTGCGGCTTGCCCAGAAGCCACACAAAAAACAACATCAAAAAATGGGAAATGGAAAAATGCATCTCCCGATGGATGAAAACCCCTGGGCCGGGTTCTTGTATGGTGATTGGTGATTGTCACTATGGTGATAGTAAAAAAAGTGATCACCAAATAGTGATTGTTCCTGTATGGTGATCACCAAAAAAGTGATAATATTTTGAAGTATAGTAGCGAATTTGTAACTGTCAGGTGTGTTTGTTGTCTTTTTTTTTTTTTTTGTAGAAATGAAAGTAGGTAATAAGGAGAAGAATGAGAGATAATAGTAGAAATAGAGAAATAGAGATAATAGTTTGAATTACAAACTACTCAGTAAGTCAAAGTCATTAATAAAATTTTAATACAATTTTTTGATTATTAACAATAATATTGTTTCTTTACAGTTTTCTGTGTACTATCCATTGCTATCTACAAATTATCATAAAATATTTTATAATTAATATTTTAAATTACTAATTAATATATTAAACTACTAATTATTATATTTATTTACTTAAATTCTTTTAAAAACACTCCAGGAATTTCAATTTTATGAAATATGAACTGCAAACACCATACAAAATATATAAAAGTGACAGGTCTGATTCTGTCACCAAGAAAATGACAGTTTTTGGTGATATTTTTTGGTGCCAGTCACCATACGTGAACAGAAATTGCTGGTGACAATCACCAATCACCATACAAGAACCCGACCCTGGAAATCTACAGGCAAAGGAATTCATCTTACGTTCAGCTAGCATTTCCAGAAAACTACTCAACCTCAGTAGGAAAGAGCTAAGAACTATTACAGGTTTCTTAACTGGACACTGTCCTCTAAATTACCATCTAAGCAGGATAGGACTACAGGAGGAAGACAAGTGCAGATTCTGCAAGGAGGCCAAAGAAAGCTCAAAACACATTCAATGTGAATGCGAGGCGTTGACCTCCAAAAGACTGTGCCACATGCACCAGTATTTTCTCAAGCCAGAGGAAATCTGGTGTGCACCTTCTAATATAATCTTAGGATTTAAAAAAGCCTAAATCTATAAGAAGCACGGGCTGTACAAAAGATCTTTATTGGCGAAGTGCAATTATAGCCCATTACACATCTATCTATATGAGAACTCGAAACTTCAACTGACAGTTTGTACGAGTTGAAGCTTCGCTTCAGTCATAGGTCTATTCACCATACTATTTTATTACCGTCATAATCAAGTTATGACTAGATTATGACCGTTACAATGTAATTACCGACATATTACCTGTTGATGAATATGGCTGTACATGTACATGAATGAGTATAAATTAAAAAAAAAAGGTTTTTATTCTTCATCGTTTTTGTTTTTGTTAACATAACTTTAAAGCTGTAATATTTATAAGCTTTTTTTGGCTTAAAAATCATGAGAATGTAAAACTTGAATTTCTTGTTGATAAAATAAATGCCTAATTTACTTGCACCATCTTGAAGAATCATTGAAATTTATTTAAATAGTTCTTGTTTTAGTGTTGCTAAACTATCGATAGTCACAGTTATCGATAGTGTCCGATAGTTAGAAAGAAACTATCAATATTTAATCGATAGTTTTCGATAGTCACCTAAATTCCTTTTTTTGTATCAAAAAACATTTTTTAAACTGACATAATCTGGAAAATATTAAATAAAGAAGCTGAATTTGATTCTGATTTGATTTGAAGCTTTATTTATTAAATATACAATTAAAAAAATAATAATATGAACATATTTATTACTCGAAGAAGTCATAAGAGCCACTTATTTTTATTCAAAAATGTGAGAGTATCCACATGTTTATCCTTCAATCTGCTCCTTCTGTCGGTAAGAATTAGCCCTGTGGTGCTAAAAGTTCTTTCTGACTCTACTGATGTGGCTGGAATGCACAATTATTTCAGTGCGCACTCGGACATTCGATACTGTTCAGTTCCAGTCACCTACAACAATTAATAATAAAAGAAACCTTCAGCATTTAAAGTATAACTTGTTGATATAATGTTCAATAAAAATACCTTCCAAAAAAGCAAAGGATCGGTATGAGCTTCGTAATTTGCTCTTTCTAAGTATTGTCGCTTGGTTAAATTTACGTCCACTTTTGTTGATTTCACCTTCTGATTTATTCTTTCTTCTAAAAACCCAAACAGTGAATTTTGCTTTGTTGTTGTTGTATACGTATATGATGAAGTTTCAGCACTTTCAACTTGAACTTTACAAATATTTTTTTTTAGAAAATCAGTCATCTCATTCTCCAAGAATATGACCGATTGTAGTAGTATGTATATGGGCATTCTAGACCAAGGAAGAGTTTGTGCACAGCTTTTTTGGATGACGTCATAAGCTTTGAGTTTTTTGGTTGTGACGTGTGGTGTGCTTTGGGAGCTTTTGAGCTTTTGTGATTTGTGGGTGGTGGCGTGTGGCGTGGGTTTGTGGCTTCGAAGCTTTTCGCTATGGGTTGAAGCTTTAAGGCGAAATGGTGGATTCTGACGGGGGGAGGTGTGTAAAGAAGCTGAGCTAAATGAAACTGGTTTTATCTGGAAATTATTGTTTTTTCTGAGAAATTTTGTTATTTCGTTTAGTTTCTTGGAATTTTGTTATCTCGTTGGTTTCTTGTAATTTTGTGTTTGATTTCTGAGAAATTTTGTTATCTCGTTAATTTCTCGGAATTTTGTGGTCTTATCTAGAATTTTATTGATTTCCTGGAATTTTGCGGTTTCTTATCAAGAAAATATTTTGGGTGAATATGATATTCAGGATATAAATACCTTAGAAAAATTTTTTAAAAAGAATTGGTTATATCATGTAAGAACAAATTTTCATAAAAAAATGCAGCTGAACCTTTACCTTTAAATGAAAATTTGAAGGTAATCAAAAGCGCTTTTGAAGAAAGAGTTGAATCATATATGCTTGAAAACAAAGATGAAGGTGTATTAGATGTTTTAAAATTCTTTAATACATCAAAACATTATATTTTAAATGCTTTAATAAATCTGCTTGATAAAAATTCATCATTCAAGTTTAATATGGAATTTGTAGATAAATTCTTTTATTTATCTATTAGTACAGATCTAGTGTAACACTACATCTGAACAATACCCAAAAATAGATTCAGTACAATACCGAATCCTATCAACAATTATATCAACGATGTTAGGTGATTATGCACAAGTACAAAACCTGTACAATTATAATGTGGTTGAATGTGTCCAAGTACAAAACCTGTACACGCAATAATTAACTTCAAGTACAAAACCTGAAATTATGTATAGAACAGATACTCTGGATCACGACCTTTGTATCTAAAGAATTGACCAGCCCTGGCAGCCTCACTAAGGAAATAAAAGGCTTGACTTTCTGATTAATTCTGCTTCTTTATTAATTACTATCTCCTATTTATATAAAATTATTGCTTATCTAATCAATTACAATATTTCTTAATACTAATAACATATTATTAATTAACATATGATTTAATTATATACATAAATATACCTTTTTTAGTGCAATAAGTGTAAATACACATAATGTATTTACCTATTACCTTTGGTTTAATAAACTTTTAAAAACAGCTAATAATGCATTTTTAGTCATGAATAAAAATTAATATACATATTATGAGTATACAACAAGGTAAATTCATGACGTTAGCATAAATAAATTTTCTTTTCTTTTAACGGTTGAATGACCTATAATTTTATGCTAAGTATGTTAATTATGTATAATAAAATAATAATAAAATTAGGTAAATTAAATATGCTAAAAATTACAATAATCTTAATTCTAATAATAATTATTTAATAATTAAACATCCTCCCCCTCGTTGAATTCTTAGTTCAACCATGTTATGTCCGGGATGCTAGTACTATCTCTTCTGTGGTGCCTGCCTGATTCGAACGAGCGGCTACTAACCATTGCCTCAATTTTCTCCAGATTAAGATGAGTAACAACAGACTGAGGATGATGACGCCTAAGTAATTTGTAGATAGATGGTATATGCTGTACTGATGATTGGTGGTCATCTGATTTTCCTTTTCTTGTAGTTGTTGTATAGTTGTTTTTAATTCAAGAATGTCCTGAGTGATATTTGACTGCAACGTTTGTTGATATACTAATCGTGTGAAATTAGAATGATGAAGCACTTCAGTGATATTCCTAGTTGGAATAACGGATGCTGCAACTTGTGTGGTGTATGAACTATGAGCTTGGATAGTGGTGAATTCGTCATTAATTGTGCATTCTGGTGTTATTAGAAGTATTCCTGTACCTTTCATCATCCTTCTTTCTACTGAGACTCCGCAGGTAATACTTATAAGTTCTTCTTGGAAGAAAACGTATATCCATCGGTTGGGGGCAATTAATTGAATCCATCTGGGTGTTTGTTGAACGGTGACTATGTTACATGACGTTATCTGTGGTGAATGGGTCAGTATGCTCAGTTCACATAAACCTTGATGTGCTCCTTTTCTGTAAAGTGGATTGTGCTGCTTACATATGTGTGTAGTTGGACCTGTTGTCAGACATTGTAATAAATCCTTGCTTGATAACGGATAAAACGAATCCCTATGCATGTTGACTACGAGGAATTGAGCGGATAGTTGAATCAAAATGAGCGAACCATTAATTGAAATGGGGATTGGAACTATGTTGAACATCTCAAATACTTCATACGTTAATAATGGTAATCGTAGTCTGAATATTATTTCCCTTGCAATAATTTTGCTTTCGATTGTCATGAGCGTATAGATCTTTAACAGGTGATCGTTTGCTGTTGGTAATCTTAAATTTGGAGGTAGGTGATCTTTAATTAATGCTAATTGATCCTGTAGCTGGTCTGTGTCCCGTTTCTATAACTTTGAAATTGAGAAATTCTCTACTACAATTCTCAATTTTGACATCATTCTCTGTTTTCTGTATTATTAGTTGAGAAGTTTCTCAATTATGTGACGTTTACAATATTCTCAACCATAATTCTCAATTAGCTGAGTTTTACTGTTTCCAGTTTCATAATTGAGAATGGTGAGTTGAGTTTTATTTGATTAATGGAAAAACTGGAAATAATTGAGAATGATGACAATACAAATGTCAAATTCAAATTTTCCATTTTATTTAAATTCCTGTGTTTTACGTCCTGTAAAAATGCTGTAGGCTGTAACAAAAAGCTAAAAATTTCGAAATATGTGATATTTGCATTTTAATATTTGTATAATATTTATACATTTTAAATATATTTTTTTAACATTGAAAATATTATTAATTAAAAAAATTAAATAATAAATTACTCTAAATAAAATTTTTCTAAATTTAAAAAAGTCAAAAAACCTCCTTTTGTTCTTTGATTCATTGAATTATATTATTTAAAAAATATTTTACACTATTCTTTAACACTTAATTATCAGTTGACTTCTGAGAATTATGGTTGAGAATATTGTAAACGTCACATAATTGAGAAACTTCTCAACTAATAATACAGAAAACAGAGAATGATGTCAAAATTGAGAATTGTAGTAGAGAATTTCTCAATTTCAAAGTTATAGAAACGGGACACTGGTGTCAATAAGATTGGATTTACTTTTCCGTGATGAGCATTAATCATGACATCCAATAATGCAGATTGTACTCGCTGGAAATTTGTCATTGTTAGAATTACTCGTATAGATAGTTGGTTGATTGTTTCAGTGATTTTTTGTTCCACTAACTCTTCTTCGATGTGACTCACGGCTACGATAGTTTCATTAATGTATTTATTGAATTCATTCAACTGGTTTTGAATTGCTTCTTGCGATTTTCCCAGAATATTGCTCGTGGAGTTGATGATAGTAGTTTGATTTTTTAATAACTGCAGTAAGTTTTGTTGTTTATCTTCTATGTTATTGATGATGTTTGACATGTCAGTGGCATATTTGGAATCCAGAACGCCGAATAGCGAATTGGCTATATTTCCAATGATGTCTAATGCTGCCCTTCGAAGTCTTTTTGTATTTTGATCAGACAATAGTACATTTCCATTCGTTATTTCTGCTAGTACTGTAGATAATTGTGTTGATACTTCATTGCAGGGTTGGTTGTCTTTTAGTTCTTGACATAAATGATGGATTTCATCGATACCATGTTCGATAAAACGTAGTTCCTGCCAATACGTTTTCATGTCAAAATACACGGCAAGATTCCATTCACTAGATGCTAGATATGTGGTGCCCATGCCTTCGAAGTAAAGTCCAGGTTGAGTGTTAAACGGAGTTATGTTTACTTGGCCAAACGCTAATAACGGTAGTAGAAGGCATGTCAACAAAAAGAGGGTGAATGGTGACATGTCATGACGTCGTCGTTTTGGACTTGATGGTCCTGGTTCGTCGTCGTCGTCTGTTGGTGGTGTTTTGTCCTGCTGTGTGTCGTGAGATGTTGGTTGGTTTGTGCTAGGGGGCTCTTGATCAACAGGAAGGGGTGCTAATTTGTGAACTGGTCGTCTGAAGATTCCTGATGCTGTTTTCACGTCTGCTACTCTAATACATCCGTCGTTTCCCTTAATGGTTCGTACAATTCTGGCTAATGGCCATGATAATACTGGCGTATTGTCCTCTTTTAGTACTACCATCATTCCAGCTTTTATGTTATTATTTGGTTTGGTCCATTTATAACGGTGTTGTAGCTCGCTCAAATATTCCCGGGTCCAACGATGCCAAAATTCCATTTTTAACTGAGACACTATTTTCCATCTGTATATTAAATTGCCTTTGCTTGGAGTAGAGTGTGGATCTACTGTGGCGGTTAAGGGCTCTCCCACTAGGAAATGTCCTGGTGTTAATGCTGTTAGATCATTGGGATCGTTGAATAATGGAGTTAATAGTCGTGAATTCAGGATTGCTTCGATTTCCACCATAACTGTAGTTAATTCTTCATTTGTTAGGTTGGCAGCTGCTACACTTCGCTGGAACAGATGTTTGGCTGACTTTACCGCGGCCTCCCACAATCCTCCAAAATGTGGAGCTCTTGGTGGTATGAAGTGAAATTGGATGTTTCTGGTTCCATATAGATGAGCAATTTTTTTCACTGGCCTTTGTGGAGTATATGCTTTCTTGAAGTTCCTGCAACTGGTTCTTTGCACCGGTGAAGTTTGTTGCATTATCGCAGTAAATATTCTTACAACATCCGCGTCTTCCGATAAATCTTTTAAGGGCACCAATAAATGACTCATCTGTAAGATCGCTGACTACTTCTATGTGTATTGCCTTGGTGGCAAAACAGCAGAACAAAGCGACGTATGATTTGATAGGTCTCTTTCCTCGTATTTTGAAATGAGTCCAAAATGGGCCACAAAAATCAATTCCACAATTGATAAATGGACGTGCTGGTTCGACTCTGGCAGCAGGTAGAGATCCCATAAGCTGTGTAAATAATTTTGGCTTTGCTCTAGCACACCGTACACAATTTTGAACTATGTTCCTAGCGATTCCTTTTCCCTTGATAGGCCAAAATTTTTGTCTGATTACGGCGAGTAGTGCTTGTGGTCCTATATGTGCATTGGTTAAATGATAATGTGTGAAAATAAGTTTTGTAATTTATTTATTTATTTATTTATTTATTTATTACAAAAAATTAAAGCGACAACAATACAGAATAATAAAACTCCAAAAGCTTGTTACCGCAAATTTGAATTACAAATTGAAAGATAAGAATTAATTAAATTATAAAATCAAGTTGCTCAGTTTATACAATAATAATTTCCAATTCATATATAATTTTCATTACTAGCAATAAAAAATAGGAAACAAAAAAACAAAAAAAAAAAAAAAAAAAAATTTTTAGGAGTATAAATGTATAACTAAAAAAAATAATAATTAATCAAGATTACTATTGTTAGATGAAATATAAAAATATAAAACAAAATTAGGTGTTTTTGTAGAGCAAAAATATTAGGGGAAAACAAAAACTAGGATCTAATTGATAGCACCACAAACCATTTTCTTATATTCTGAGATCGAAAACCGGAAAAAGTCAATATCATTGAAGAAGAGATTATGATTATGTTGGATTCTGATTATTGGCGATTTAAATATTATGTTGGTTCTATAAGGAGGTAGGTAAAAAGTGTCATATTGACGAGTATTACGCGTGGGAGAATGGAAGTTAAATAGACTCACTAAGTATGAACAATCAATCACATTACTAAGAATCTTATAAGCAAAGATTGCATCAATATATAGGCGACGTTCATTTAAAGTGATCATATTGAACTTAGATAACCTTTCATAATAATCTAAATCATTGAGTTTAAATTTAAATGCTAAATATCTTGTAAATTTTCTTTGAATTTTCTCTACAATTGTAGAATAGAAGTTGTAAAAAGGATTCCATATGACAGATGCATACTCTAAAATGCT
The DNA here is from genome assembly GCA_932526495.1 of Bombylius major. Classification (NCBI taxonomy): domain Eukaryota; kingdom Metazoa; phylum Arthropoda; class Insecta; order Diptera; family Bombyliidae; genus Bombylius; species Bombylius major. The sequence continues at coordinate 29,193,445 of OW052046.1, read as the reverse complement.
TCTAACTAGGCTATAATATAGTATTAAGTATGAGTTAATGCTTCGAAAATTTTTACCTACTCTGAAAATAAAGCCTAACATTTTATTAGCTTTTAAAGTTATTTTTTGTATATGAGAACTGAATTGTAATTTCGTATCAAAAATAATTCCTAAATCTTTAATATTGTATACCCTATTAAGTAAAAAATTGTCCATTTTATAATTGAAACTTATTGAATAGAGTTTCCTAGAGAAAGAAATACAGGCACATTTATCAATATTTAATGAAAGTTTGTTATTAATGCACCAATTAACCAATTTATCAACATCACCTTGAAGAGCAATGCAGTCATCTATAGTTTCTATGATTCTGTACACTTTTAGATCATCAGCATATATCAGACAATTTGAACTTAAATCCTGAACAATATCATTAATATAAATTAAGAACAGAAACGGACCTAAAATAGATCCTTGCGGAACACCAGAGGTTGGTTGAAAGGGTCTAGAATGGACTCCTTCTATAATAACAGTTTGTAGTCGACCTTTAAAGTATGAGGAGAAGAGTTCAGTTACAGAGTCATTGAAACCTAATTGACGCAATTTTGAAAGCATGATATGATGATCAATGCTGTCAAAAGCTTTAGAAAAATCTGTGTATATTACATCAAGCTGAGAATTTTGGTCTAGAGCATTAGCAATTTCATGAGTAAAGACTGCCAAATTGGTCACAGTTGAACGACCAGGGAAGAAACCATGTTGAAAGGTATTTATGTTGTATTTTATTCGAGGAAGTAATTGGTTTAAAATGGCTTTTTCCAAAATTAGCATTATGCTATTGTTAATAGTAATAGGCCTATAATTTTTCACATCAGTTACATTACCAGATTTATATATAGGTGTAATAAAGGAATTCTTTAGTTTTGTTGGAATGATTTTATGTAATAAAATGCTATTGAAAAGTGTTGTTAAGGGATCAGTTAATGTATCCCGACAGTTTCTGAAAAATATATTAGGAATTCCATCCACACCTGCACCTTTATTTATATTTAAATTAGATAGAATTTGTTTGATCTCATTATTTGAAAATCTGTGTAAATTGATGTATGAATTAGTTATAATACTATAATTTTCATTAACAGTGCACTGATTATCTGACGGAACAACGAATGTGGACTTAAAAAATTCTGAAAACATGTTGGCAATTTCAGAAGAAGAATCAGAAATTCTGCCATCAAGTTCCATTTCACTAGGGTACATGTTAGATACTTTCATATTTTTGCAAAAAGACCAGAATGCTTTACAGTCATGATCTAAATTTAATTCAATATTATTAATATACAGTCTATAACAGTTCTTTACTAATTTTTTAACTTTCTTCCTAGCATAAGAAAATAAATAATAGTCTTGTGAGGATTTTGATATTTTAAATTTTTTATGTAAATTATTTCTAAGTTCAATAGCTTTAACTACAGCAATATTGAACCACTTGGGATACTTAGATTGTTTTTTAGTTACTATTTTTTGTGGAATGAATTTATTTATTGCGTAATACAAGATTTCATAAAAATTTTCACATGAATGATTAATGTGAGTATTATGCAGGAAACTGAAATCAATTGAATTGAAATAATTATTTATTTCAACAAAGTTAGCTTTACCAAAATACCATTTCTTATTGATTGCAGTAGGTATAAATTTAGGTGCAAGACTTGCTAAATTAATTTGAAGAGGTGGATGGTAAATATCAACACGTGTTAGAGGGACAGTAGCAGAAAGAACCTCAATGTTATCTGAAATTACATTTGTCCAAATTAAGTCAAGCATTTTCATGTCTTTGTTAAACACCCTATTATATTGTTTAAGATTGCAAAAGTACATATGTTCAAGAAGTAAGAGTGCATTACAGTTAACTGTTGGTAACGAAGATATAGAGTTGGTACTATCTATAGTTTCCCACTTAATTTCAGGTAAGTTAAAATCACCAGCAATGAGGACTTTATCACGTGCGTTAAGTGTAATAAAGTTATCTGAAAGTTTGGAAAGAATAGATTCATAAATATCGTTATTAGAATTAGGCCGAATGTATATACAATAAATATAAAGCTTACAATTGTTTTGCATTTTTATAGAAACACAAACAACTTCATTATTATTCATAGATTCAAAAACTCTACAAGAAAAGAAATGTTTTTTTACAGCAATTAAAGAACCACCACCATCCTTCAAGCTACTTAAATTGAGATTTCTATCACTTCTATATACGATGTATCTTTCATCAAATAGTTCATTACTATAAATAGAATCATTTAAAAACGTTTCAGTTAAGCAGATAATATCATAATCTTCAACCATCAAAGATAGGCGAAATTCTACGGTTTTCGACCTTAAGCCACGAACATTTTGATAATAAATTTTAAGATTCATGTGAAACAGATGTATCACGTTCAAGCTTATTTGCGATGCTATCAAGAACCTCTCTATTAGTAATCTTCAAAATTTTAGAATTTTTACTTTTACGTAAATATATACTGTTATTTTTGCTCCAAACATATAGAAAATTATATTTCACCTTTACACGTTTAGCCTGAAAAAGAAGTGCTTTTTTACTTTTTGTAAGAAACTCATTTACAAAGATTCTTGATAGAGATGAGAAACCTAAATCTAAATCATTAGTACTTAAACTATAATTTTTTAATTTATATGCAAGCAACACTTTATTTCTAATTAGATCCGACTGATACTTAACAATTATTGGAGGTGGCAAATTAATTTTAGATTTATCATTTGAGCTATTATTTATACGTCTCTTTGTCCTATAAAATTTCATAATGTCGTTGGATTTTAATTCGACCCCGAGATTCTCATGAATTTTGGTGACAAGTTCTTGTAGATTTTCTTTATCTTGTACTGGAACATTAGAAATCTCAATGAAGTTGGATAGAGATTTATTTTCAATGTGCTCAAAGCGTTTATTCAAGTCTTTTAAGGCTGTTTTTAATGAAGTATTCTCATTCTCCAAACGTTCAATCCTTTGTTGTTGATCAGATAAAGTATCAGAAATTTTTTTAATTTCAATAACATTGTTTAGAAGTCTATCCAATGTTTCAGTGAAAGATTTTTGATTATTTTTCACTAGTTCTATATCACTTAGCATATTATTTATTGATTCTTTAAATGTTGTACTATCTTCATTATCAGCATCATCACCCGTAACAATAGAGGAGTTTATTTTACTGCTGAAACAACTAGCACAGCAAAAAACCGTTTTACCGGTAGTAATTTCTGATAACAATTGTGCACTAACACCAGCACAAATTTGATGATAATCATTATTGCATTTACAACATTTTAAGCCACTATTGTTTCTGGTAATGGATTTATTGCACTTTTTACAGTAAATTGCCATGATGTTTGTAGCAATTCAAGAAAATTAAAGTTATTTACTATTAATTATTATTTTACTTTTCTTAATTAATTATTACTTTTAATAATTTTTTTTTTTTTTTTTTTCTTTTTCTTCTTTTTTTTTTTTTTTTTTATTTTTTTTTACTAATATCAAGAAATAAATGAAATAAGCTCAACAATCAAGTCACTAATATTGTAATAGATTAAGACACTATAGAATCAACTAGAAAAAAAAAATGATAAAATTGCTAGTAATAGAAAAACACGTCTGATCATGACGACAACTTGTATTCAACTCAACTCCTATATGTGCATTGGTTAAATGATAATGTGTGAAAATAAGTTTTGTAATATAATGGTTGTACGGTAGCAGCATGGGGTGTTTCGTGTCGTAGGGTAGCTTAGCTTCTGCTAATCTGCCGCCTACTCTTATGATGTTATTGTCATCTAGAAATGGACTTAGGGTTAGCAGAGGGCTAGTGGAGTTCAGTGTTTTGTCCTTTTTTAAACTTCGTAAGTCTTCAGAAAAGGCAAACTCTTGGGTTTCTTTAATTATGAATTTTTGTGCGTCCTCTAATTCTTGAACTGTTAATAATTTATTCTTTTGTCTTTTGTGTTCTTGATTTCGTATGTTTTTTGTAAACCTAAGTATGAACGCTATTATTCGTTGGAGCCGGGTCCATGAATTTTGGTGATCAATTTGATCTATTAAACTGGTTGGTATGGATGCTGTTAATACTGTTATTTGTTTTTTCTTTTCCAGTTCTGGTTCTGGTTGTATTGGTGTTGATCGCCATGCTTTTTTTGATCCGCTTAAGAAAAATGGTCCATGAAACCACAAACTGCATTCACTGAATTTGTCTGGTTGTATTCCTCGTGAAACTAAGTCCGCTGGATTGTCCTTAGTTGGTACATGTTTCCATTGAGATTTGGTTGTTATATCTTGAATTGCTGAAATTCTATTCGCTACAAAGTTGTGGTAATTATTTGATGGTGACATTATCCATCCTAATACTATGGTTGAGTCTGTCCAAAGAAAGCATTGGTCTTGCCATTTTAAATCTGTTTTTATCCTGTCCAACAATTGTGCTGCAAGTTTTGTACCGCAAAGTTCAAGTCTTGGGAGGCATACCTTTTTATTTGGTGCAACTCTAGATTTGGCACATAATAATCTAACACGAATGATACCATCCTTATGTTCTGATCTAATATATGCAGCTGCACCATATGCCTTTTCTGATGCGTCACAGAATACATGTAATTGCAATCGTTGTACTGATCTTCCCCCAATGACATGTCGTGGTATTTTTACACTGTTTAAGCTATTAAGTGCATCGCGAAATTTAATCCATTTTGTATGCAATTCCATTGGTATGGCGGCATCCCAATTCAATTTTAATGTCCACAAATGTTGGAAAAAAATTTTCGCACCTACCACTACTGGGCTCATAATTCCTAATGGGTCGAAAATGTGAGCGATATCTGAAAGTACGGTCCTTTTTGTTACTTTATTCTTGATTTCCTTCTGAGAGGTGGTAATTTGAAATTCATCTGACTTCGGGTGCCATATTAATCCTAATGTTTTTATACTGCAATAATCGTCAGTTACTATTTCTAGTTGGGAAGCTCTATTCTTTATCGGAATATTATTCAGTAGTTTTTCATTTTTTGAAATATGTGCTGTGCTAGACGTGTTTTCTTCTTGCTCCGCATATTTACTTATTTTCTTTTCTTTTAAAGACATTTGAATAAAGTTTTAAGTTTTAGCTCGTTTTTCGAAGTGATAGATTTGTCTATTTTTATTTTTTGTTTTTTGGTCATACTTTTTATTTCAAGAGATTTTAGCGCTAAAATATTTCATATAAAATTTCATTTAAAATTACTTGTGAATTTTGATAATAGTATTGTTATATCATTCGATACAGTTTTATTGATTTTTTGGCAACTGTTAATGTACATTCTTGAGATTGTAATTGAGTGATTACTCTTATTTATTATATTATATTTACTCATAACTGTGTAATATAAAAGTTCTCACTATGCCAGAGGGTCAATCTCTTAATTCAGATAAAATGTCGTTAAGGAGTAACCAAAAAACTCAGTTGAGTTCTCAACTGCAACAACAAATTCAACAACAACAGCAACATGTACTTCTAAACAAGCAGCAACAACAGGTTTTAGATAAACAGCTTAACAAAAAATTTGCTTTCTCATCTTCTACACTATGCCAGAGGGTCAATCTCTTAATTCAGATAAAATGTCGTTAAGGAGTAACCAAAAAACTCAGTTGAGTTCTCAACTGCAACAACAAATTCAACAACAACAGCAACATGTACTTCTAAACAAGCAGCAACAACAGGTTTTAGATAAACAGCTTAACAAAAAATTTGCTTCTTCACCTTCTACACATCATTATTATCTGACATATCACATCAATTTAACTTGCTTGAGAAGAGTCTCATGAACAATTTCAGTGCTCTTCTTGATCAAAAGCTTGAGTCGTTGAAAACCGGTTTACTTGAAATTATGGAGTCGAAAATAGATTCTCTTAGAGCTCAGCATCAATCTCTTGTTGAAGAAATTGCTGATTATGATAACCGGTTAAGAGAAGTTGAGGAATTCAAAGTTACTGTTGAACATTCACTGGCTGATTTTAAAAGAGCAGAGAGGTATGCTGATATTATTATTACAGGCATCCCATATGTTGATAGAGAAAACCCCGTTGAAATCTATAGCAAAGTCTGTAATGTACTTAACATTACGCCATCACCTTATGTTCATGCTTTTAGACCTAAGTCCAGGTCGACAAATAAGCTAAGTATATCAAAATCTAATGTTTCTAATAATAATATTAAGCAGAATGGCCCAATCATTGTTAAACTTTCCTGTGTTGCTGAAAAAAATGCTCTGTTTCGTGCTTTAAAAACAAGAAAGAGGAGAATTAAGCTGTCTGATTTGAATTGTGGTTTCAGCTCTGAGACATACATCCACTTTCACGAAAGCTTACTCCCACATGTTGATAAAATTAGAAAATATGCCAACAGTCTTCGTTTAAGCAACAAATTATATTCAGTTTACACACACAACGGCGTTGTATTTGTTAAACGTTTCAGAGATGATGTTGCTATGAAAATTCTTTCAATCCAGCAACTTGAAACTTTCATATCAACAACTACCAACGTAAATATGTTGAGCAACAACAGAAGTGATAGTGATGGTAGCGTCAACACAGTTTTGTACACAGAAAAGTCTTAGTAATTCTATTTTCTTCACCTATTCAGTCTCTTATTACTTATACTTTTTTTTTAATTACTCTTTTTTTTGTAAAGTCAAGCTAATTGTAGTTACATTTTTTAATTTTTTTTCTATCTCTATTTTTATATTTTTTGTAAATGTGTTTGCTTGTGATTGCTTTCTACATCTACCACTACATTCCATTTTCGCATTCTCGTTAAGCATAACGGACTCGTCCATTATCGACCATGGCTGATCCTATAAATCCTCTGGACAAGGTAAAAATTATGATGAACATTTTTACCCCACATACTTTGTCTTAATGTTTGTCATTTAAATGCGAGAAGTCTCCGAAATAAAGTACACGAACTTAATAGTATGTTTCTTAATACTAACCTAAGTGTTATTTTTGTATCTGAGACCTGGCTGAACAGTACGATTTCATCTGGTCTTGTACCTATTGATGGTTTCAAGTTATATAGAAATGATCGTGTAAGTAGAATGGTGTTGCAATTTATGTTAAACAACTTTTAAAATCCCGTGTGGTGAGTTATTCTATCGGTGACGTCATTGAGTACTTAGCAATCGAAGTTTGCTGCAGTTCTAAAAAGTGCCTTTTGTGTGTCGTATACTGCCCTCCGATCTCTTTTTCGCTTGAAAATGTTGCTAAATTTGAAAGTTTTTTGGAGAAGTCTTCACATTGTTATAATGATATTATTATTGCTGGCGATTGGAATGTTAATATTATCAACCATACTTCAACTACCGATACTTTTCTTCTATTTTTCAAACGTTTTAACTTTGCCGTTGTAAATACAATACAAACCTACTGCAATGTGTCTAATCCGTCTCTTCTCGATTTATTTTTAATTAATGATGCTTCGAAAACTATTTCATGGAACCAAATCAGTCCGCCGTGTATCTTTGATCATGACTTCATATACATGTCCTATAATTTTCCGGTTATCCACCTAAATAGCCCCATTTTTTACTCTTTCAGAAACTTTTTAAAAATTAATTACGATGCTCTTTTTGCTGAATGCCAATCTATTAATCTGCATGATATCTTTCATATACCATCTGTTGATGATCAAGTTAACTTCTTTAACGACCGTGTATCCTACTTGTTTTCTAAATATGTCCCTTTAAAAGAAAAACGCATTAACTCTAATTCTTTTCCATGGTTTTCTTATAAAGTCAAAATAATGATCTCAGAACGTGAATTCTTATTTCGTTTATTTAAAAAACACAAAACTGATGATTCTCGAAATGCTTATAAGAAATTACGTAATAAGATCAACAAAGAAATACGCGATTTAAAACGAAAGTTTTTTAATTCTAAATTGAATCCTTCACTTCCTGGTAAAATGTTATGGAGAAATTTACGTAATATGGGAATCTATGGGAAAGACACAGGAGAGTGTGAACTTGATCCTAACATCCTTAATGACCATTTTCTTCACAGTCCTCATACTGAGTCTGGTGAAAATAGCAATGTTTTCACTAACAATTGCAGTAGGTCTGATTCGTTCGATAGTGGCTTTAGTTTTCGGTGTATATCAGCTCTTGAAGTTTACTCTGCCGTCTGTTCAATCAAATCTAATGCCATGGGAGTTGATGCAATCTCCCCACGCTTCTTGAAAATTATCCTACCCTTCCTTCTACCTGCCCTTACTCATATGTTAAATTCTTGTTTAACATACTCTGTGTTTCCCTCTATATGGAAAAAAGCCACTATCATTCCCATACCGAAAAAGTCTGTTCCAAGTGATCCGTCCGATTTTCGTCCAATAAGTATTTTGTGTTTCTTGTCTAAAGTAATGGAAAAAATTATGTATGAACAAATGGTAAAATTTTTGACACAAAAGAAATTAATATCTCAAGTGCACTCTGGTTTCAGGCGAGGTCATAGTTGTGAAACAGCGGTAATCAAAGTTACATCCGACTTACGTGAGTTACTAGACAATAGTCAAATAGCCTTACTTTGCCTTTTGGATTTTTCTAAAGCTTTTGATAGCATATCACATGCACTTTTAATGGCCAAACTTAAGAATTTATTTCAGTTCTCATCTTCTGCGATTTCACTGGTGTCTAATTTTCTAACCGATAGGTTGCAACAAGTTAGAGTGAGTGCAGCTACTTCTAGTTTTCGAAGTGTTTCCTGTGGAGTACCGCAAGGGTCCATTTTAGGACCATTGCTGTTTTCCTTGTTCATTAATGATTTGCCTCAATCGGTGTCCTTTTCACAAGTTCACTTATATGCTGATGACGTCCAAATATATTTGGGAGGTAAGTTGTCTCACTTGAGCGAACTTGCTAATAAACTTAATTCGGATCTGTCTAGCATTTGGAGCTGGTCCTCAAGTAATGGCCTTGCTCTAAATCCTTCTAAATCACTCTCGATGTTGCTGTCAAATGATAATTTCTCTTCGTTAGATGCGCCTCCAGTCGTCCTCAATAATGTAACTTTAAATTACACCTCGAAAGCCAGAAACTTAGGTATCATGGTTAACATGAAAATGACTTGTTGTGATCATGTTCAGTTGGTATTGAACAAAGTTTATGCGAGTTTGCGCTCTTTGAGACTTGTAGGCAATAATCTGTCTTTTGAGTTACGAAGGAAGCTGTTTAGGTCCCTCTTATTCCCTCATTTTATTTTTGGAGGTGTAGTTTATCCATCACTTGACTCCGTTTGCGCTCGAAAAATGGATACAGCCTTCAACGATTGTATAAGGTTTGTATACCAAATGCCGCGGTCAGCTCACATATCTGAACTTGAAAATTCGTTGCTAGGCTGCTCACTGTCTACTTACTTAAGTTTTAGATCTCTCATTCTATTTCACAAAATCATATATGGTTCAGCACCGGAATATTTAAATACTTTTTTGTGTCCTTTAATGTCGAACAGACATTTGAAGTACCGTGTACCTAGATTTAATCGTACTGTTGGGGAACGTTCTTACTTTGTCCAGGCTATTCGGTCATGGAATGCCTTACCGAATTCTATCCAAAAGACGAGTTCGTTATCAAAATTTAAGCGAGAGCTTTGGACTTTTCTTGTTAGGAATGCAATCACTAAGTAAATTACATCTTTGTTAAGTAGATTAGTTCCAAATTTATTATAAAAATTTATTTTTCCTCTTTCTTTTTTCTCTCTATTTCATTTATGCTGTCTTATTATTTCGCTTTTGTTTTGCTACTATGTATTTAGCACATACTATTATTACTATTATTGCATAAGTATTAATATTTTGTCATTATTATATTATATTTATATTTTTATATTTTTATTATGTTATTATTATTTTTATATTTTTATTTTTATATCATATTTTTATATATATTTTTTTTTTTTTTTCTTTTTTCCTTTCTTTCTTTTTTTTTCTTTTTTAACTTTCATTCATTAACTTTAACTCTACTCTTGTTTTTTGTTAAATTTACTTTGAGCTAATGTAAAAGATGTTCAATCTTGTAGCTTATTTTATAATGAATAAATAAATAAATAAATAAATAAATAGTGCTGGATGATTTGAGCACCATTTTCGCAACTTAAATCCTGCTGAATTTAATATTTTATTAAGCTGTCCTTGTATTTCTAACGCTTTCATCACGCTGTTGCTGCCAGTCATACAATCATCGACATAAAAGTTTCTTTGAAGGCATGCTGACCCGAGTGGCAAGTGTTCTGCATGTTGTGCTGCTAAATGTTGTAAAAATTTGATGGATAAATAAGGTGCTGTTGTAACACCATATGTTACCGTACGTAGTTGGTAACAATTTATTGGTTCATCATCTCTGTTTCTCCAATAAATAAGCTGAAACTTGCGATCTTCTGGATCTACTAAGATTTGCCTGTACATCTTCTCGATGTCAGCTGTCATAACAAAACTTGGTAATCTGAAACGAATTAAAATTGTGAAAAGTTCCTCTTGTAATTTTGGTCCTGTATGTAAGGCATTGTTTAAGGATAAATTTGTTGTGGTTTTTTCCGAAGCATCGAATACTACACGGAGCTTGGTGGTGGTGCTATCTGGTTTTAACACGCAGTGGTGCGGCAGAATGTAGTATGGTTTTTCGATTTTTGTAAATTCAACTTCTTCCATGTGGCCCAAACGAAGATATTCGTCCATAAATTCGTGGTATTGCCTTTTTAAATCTGGGTTAGCTTTTAATTTTCTCTCTATTGACCTAAGACGAGCTAATGCCATGTCGCTAGACTCTCCTAACTCAGTTGGTTCCTTTAAAAATGGCAATTTTACCACGAACCTTCCTGATTCATCTTTTTTAACTGTTTGATTGAAAAAGGTTTCACACTGCTTCTCTAAAGTTGAATATTGTTTAGTTGTATCGCCAACTTCTTCTAAAGTCCAAAATTTTTCTACTTGTTCATCCAATTTAGTTTCGTCCTGTGTGCAAATGTTGCAATGTGCGTTTGATTGTGCTACCTTTCCTGCTTTACCAGCTACTATCCATCCGAATATCGTATTCTGTAGAATTGGCAAATTTTTTCCAAGTTTTATTTGGCCAATTGACAAAAACTCATAGTAATGTTCAGCATCAATTAGTAAGTCCACACGTTGAGGTTGATTAAAATCAGGATCTGCTAATGGAATATTATGTGGTATAGACCATGTTGAAGTATCAAAAATTGATGATGGCTGATAACCTGTTATCTTTGGTATTGTATACGCTTCCATGTTTATGCTAAATTCATTTATTAATGATTTCACCACCATATTGACCTTTTGATGCGTATATTGGTTTGCTTGCGAGATTCCTTTTATTGTTATTTTGTCTTCGGTTCCTCGTAATGATAGTTTTTTCGCTAAACTTTTTGTAATTAAATTAAGTTGCGATCCTGAGTCTAATAAGGCTCGACATTCTAAATCATTACCTTCTGAAGTTGTTATCTTTACCTTTATAGTGCTTAATAACACATAATTAGTTTTTATTTTTGGTTGTTGTACCGACAAGGTGACTGAATGACATGCTTGTTCTGATTTAGAATTGTCAGTGGTACCAGAATTTTTATTTTGTGTATCTTTTTTAATGTTGGAGGTTTTATCTTCAAAGAGAACTAACGAATTGTGCTTTTTGTTGCACTTGGTACATGAGCGTAAGGTACAATTTGTTGCTGTATGACCTGGTTGCATGCAATTAATGCACAAGTTATTACGTTTTAAGAATTGGTATCTGTTATCTGGAGTTTTCGATAAAAATATTTTGCATGTATACAATGGATGTATTTGCTTGCATGCTGCGCATTGCCCTTTTGCGTGTTTTGTTGCCAAAAACGAACTAGATTTATTTGTGGTATTGAGTTTTGAGTAAAACTTTTCTCTAAACATAGTTTTTCCTCCAATCGTTTCGAGTGCTTGAAATCTAGTTTCCAAAAACTTTAGAAAATTGTCCATAGTGTTTAGTTCGCGTGGTGCCTTTAATGATTGCTCATATAATGTATGTGTATTTTTGTCCAATTTTTTTGTTAACAAGTGTATTAAGATTGGATCCCATGTCTCTATATTAAGACCAATATTTTTCATACCTAGTAAACATTCTTTTGTAATATCATGCAGTGATTTGATATCAGTTGCTGAATCTATTTGAACAGTTGGTTGTGATAATAATTTGTTTAGAAATGACGTCGTTAATAGTCTTTTATTGTCATACCTTGATACCTGGTACATAAAATTTCCCAGGCGCCTGCATAATGTTCTCCAGTTGCTGGTAAATGCTGTATTAAACTTAATGCTTCACCTTGAAGGTTGCTCATCAAATAGAACATCTTTTCTGTTGAACTAATTTTTTGATTGTGTATGAGTTATGTATATAATTCACGAAATTGAATCCATTTTAAATAATTACCATCAAATGTTGGTATTGAAATCTTAGGTAATTTTATTTTATTATTATTAAATTCCATTTCTGCTTTTTTAAATTCAAATGATGGATTTATTGATTGTCGTTTTTCTTGTAAGGCAATTGTTATGTCTTGAAGCCAATTTTCAATTTCCAAATAATGATTTTGATTGTAATCATATGGTTCATCCACCGTACTTGACTCCCATATGAGTTGATTGTAATTGTATAACTCCATTTGAAATTTGTTTAATATTCCAATTTTATAATCACAGTATGAAGAAGAACATGGTCTTTGTAATTTATTTTCGATATCTTTTAATAAGCTCACGACTGTTGTCATAGTCTCTTTTTGCCTTTTTACCAATTTTTCAACTTCATCATTTTGTTTAATTTCTTCTTGCTTATCATCAGGTTGTGTTGAGTTTTCAACACCTTGCATTAGTGTTGCAATTGAAGTTTTAAATTCTTCATATACCTCTTTTATTTCTTCATAATAATTGTTTTTGATATATGGTAGTTCTTCCGAATATTCCGTTGATTCTAGAATTGCATTATTATTGTTGTAAAACGCTGTCCAGTTTAGTTCTAATGTGCTAAGTTTTTTCTCCAAATAATCTTTTGTTTTGCGAGATGGCGAATCTTTTTTGTAATTTGTTAATAGGCGCTTTATTTCTTCCCCGATTTCAGATTGTCTTGTTGTTAGTTCATTCATTTTTGAATAATTCAAAATATGAAAAAAGACGTGAAAGATTTAAAAGAAAATAATTTGTTTGTTCGAAAGGTGTTATTCAAAGATAGGGGTCACCAAAAAATGTAGATAAATTCTTTTATTTATCTATTAGTACAGATCTAGTGTAACACTACATCTGAACAATACCCAAAAATAGATTCAGTACAATACCGAATCCTATCAACAATTATATCAACGATGTTAGGTGATTATGCACAAGTACAAAACCTGTACAATTATAATGTGGTTGAATGTGTCCAAGTACAAAACCTGTACACGCAATAATTAACTTCAAGTACAAAACCTGAAATTATGTATAGAACAGATACTCTGGATCACGACCTTTGTATCTAAAGAATTGACCAGCCCTGGCAGCCTCACTAAGGAAATAAAAGGCTTGACTTTCTGATTAATTCTGCTTCTTTATTAATTACTATCTCCTATTTATATAAAATTATTGCTTATCTAATCAATTACAATATTTCTTAATACTAATAACATATTATTAATTAACATATGATTTAATTATATACATAAATATACCTTTTTTAGTGCAATAAGTGTAAATACACATAATGTATTTACCTATTACCTTTGGTTTAATAAACTTTTAAAAACAGCTAATAATGCATTTTTAGTCATGAATAAAAATTAATATACATATTATGAGTATACAACAAGGTAAATTCATGACGTTAGCATAAATAAATTTATATATTTAAATAAGAAAAAAATGATTTACGAAGATCTTATAAAAAAATTTGATCATATTTTATTGGATGAGCATCGAGAACAACTTTTGTGTGACACAACATTTTTAACACCATATTACATCATGGAAAGGGTTAAATCAATTCATGGAATACACTATATAAGCTGTCCTTGGTCTAAAGACAGTACTACATCTGGACCAGATACATGTGAATGTTGTTTATTAGCCAATATTATTATTTAAACTATCATTAAACTTTTTCAATTTATATTACTATTATATGAATGAGTCTTGCAAATTCAGACGTTTTGTTAGTAATCGAACTACTCATCAAGTTATCAGCGAACGAGGCCCACAAGGACCACCAGGAATAGGTTTCTCACTTACACCAGATGGTCATTTTGATATTAATTTTAAAAGTCTAAAAAATGTTGCAAATCCTATAAATCCTCAAGATGCGGTTACAAAGCATTTTCTTGAAGAACAAATAAAAAATTTGACTATTGAAATAATAAAAAAATTGGAGAATACATTTAAAGAGAATATACGAAACCTTAAAGAAGATACTGAAAAAACCATCAAACAAATTACAAATGAAATGAATTCTAATATGCATAAATTTTTTATGATATATAATGATAAACTTGAACGAATTAACAATGATATGTTAAAAACATATACATACAAAACAACTTAATTCTATATATATAATAATAATATACAAAGTTTTATATAAATCCTGATATTTGATTGAAAAATGAGTAAGAAACAACTTGTTGAAGAGCTGCAAAAATCAGCACGAAAAAGATTTAATCGAAGAAAAGTAATTACAAAAGGAATAGATGATCTTTGACTGAAAATTTCAAAATTAAAAGCATAAAAAATACGAATCCAGTAACATATTATTTAGAGGACTGACTATAAGGGTGATCCAATTAAAGGAGGTTTTTATGAAAAGGAACTTTTAAAATCAAAATATCCACACATTTATTCAATAGAAAAAGTTTTGAGAAAAAAAGGAGATAAAGTTTTTGTAAAATGGTTAGGATTTTCAAATGAGCATAACTCATAGATAAATAAAACAGAATTATTGTAAATTAAAATATATTTATACTTTATTTAATTATTTTTCAATAAACAACTGTTTAAACTACAATATGCATAGTTTTCATTTAAAAATCTACTGTAAAAGGTAATAAGTTTTAGCATCCTACTTTCAATTCGATTTACATCACAACATTCACATGTATCTGGTCCAGATGTAGTACTGTCTTTAGACCAAGGACAGCTTATATAGTGTATTCCATGAATTGATTTAACCCTTTCCATGATGTAATATGGTGTTAAAAATGTTGTGTCACACAAAAGTTGTTCTCGATGCTCATCCAATAAAATATGATCAAATTTTTTTATAAGATCTTCGTAAATCATTTTTTTCTTATTTAAATATATAACTAGACACTTTCAAAATTAATTAATGACTAAAATAAATTATTATTTTTTTGAATAATATATAATAGATGAATTTAAAAATATTTTTTTATGAAATTTGCATTTTGTAGACTTGTTTCACATTCCTAGCATCAATATATTCAACATTAGTTTTGTAATTAGGATCTTGAATTTTAACTAATTCAATTTCACCATTACTTAAAATTCTTTCTGTTTCATATTCATGATATTCATAGCAAGAAATATTTAAAGCGTGCTTCTTGTAATTACTATCATATGTACATCTTATTGTTAAATTTGTATTATCAGCAAATTCTAATTTGAAATGTCTGTAAAATAGATGCTCACTTTCAATTATTCCAGCTATTTCACTTTCTTTACGTATTAAATCTTGCCTAAATGCTTCAATAGCTTCGGCGACAATTTACACTAATTCTATTACCTAGACATGTTTTTTATCCAAACGTAATGAGCCTTTTCTTCTTCTTGTATAAGTAATAAATTTATATGAATTTCTTTTTCTTTAGAAGTTGAATAATATGATCCAATAATTTTATTATCTTCTAATCCAAATACATTAATACTGATTTTTAGATTCAGCATTTCAAATTTATGAATATCAGATGTTTTTAGTGGGAACTCTAGTGTAGAAAAATCAAGATTACCGTCATTTTTTTAAAATTATTTTTTCAGGCTTGATATTTTCAATCTGATACGATGATGGTCTGTTAGAATGTATGTCAACTGGATTCAATGCAAATATTATAACCCATTTAAAACAGTACTCATCCTCATTCTTCACATTTATACAAGCTTTTTTATTTTGTATAGATTTTGGAAGTGATATGTACTGAGATCCTCATAAGGGCTTCCATTGATTAATATTAATTTCAACATGAATAATTCTTATTAGAGTCCAACCACTATCTCTTTCTTGAAATTCTTACATTTTTTTGTGAATTTTGTCAACCATCTCTTCATAAACTTAACTTAAATTTTCGATTTTCTGTATAATTGTCATACAAGATTGAAATAATGTAACTGAAAGTGTGATATTATCTTCGCCGTCATTTCCTTTTGTTATTTTCATATATGTATTCACAGAATAATTCCATATTAAACTTGAATGATGAATTTTTATCAAGCAGATTTATTAAAGCATTTAAAATATAATCTTTTGATGTATTAAAGAATTTTAAAACATCTAATACACCTTCATCTTTGTTTTCAAGCATATATGATTCAACTCTTTCTTCAAAAGCGCTTTTGATTACCTTCAAATTTTCATTTAAAGGTAAAGGTTCAGCTGCATTTTTTTATGAAAATTTGTTCTTACATGATATAACCAATTCTTTTTAAAAAATTTTTCTAAGGTATTTATATCCTGAATATCATATTCACCCAAAATATTTTCTTTATAAGAAACCGCAAAATTCCAAGAAATCAATAAAATTCTAGATAAGACCACAAAATTCCAAGAAACTAAACGAAATAACAAAATTTCTCAGAAAAAACAATAATTTCCAGATAAAACCAGTTTCATTTAGCTCAGCTTCTTTACACACCTCCCCCCGTCAGAATCCACCATTTCGCCTTAAAGCTTCAACCCACAGCGAAAAGCTTCGAAACCACAAACCCACGCCACACGCCACCACCCACAAATCACAAAAGCTCAAAAGCTCCCAAAGCACACCACACGTCACAACCAAAAAACTCAAAGCTTATGACGTCATCCAAAAAAGCTGTGCACAAACCCTTTCTTGGTCTAGAATGCCCATATACATACTACTGATTTTTCTGCATTATTCGCTAAAAGAAAACCTTCTTTCTTGAATCTGGGATCTAGAATAGTTGAAATTTTTGGAATAGTTCTGTTTTCGTACGTAATTAATCTTTTTCGAATTGAGCTGAGAAGAGTTTCATGAAATGTTTTAGCTTCTGTACTAACTAAATCTCTTCCGAGTTCCATTATTTTATAGTAAATCCCGACAGTTAGTGGAATAATCAGCGATACTGTGACGTATGTGTTACCAGAAATTTGGTTTGTTGCTTCGTTAAAACATGATAATAATTTTTCTATATCTGTTATGATAATTACTTCGTCAGCAGTTAAAGGTGTAGGCGCTTTTCGCGTGCTCAATAAAACCTTATTAATTGTGTCATTCGTCATCAATATTCTTTTTAACATTGCATGTGTACTATTCCATCTAGTTTGTACTTCTTGAATTAAACTGTATGGTTGAGGTGTATTTTGTTCTAATATGAACTTCTCCATAGCAATTGAGCTACTTTTAAAATACCTAACAATGTCCTTGCATCTGTTAATTATATATTCAACAGCATTTACATTCAAGGCATCTTGTACAACGAGATTAATGGTATGTACGATGCATGGTAAATGCCTCATTTTAAGCAATTCGCTGTTACAATGCAAGACACTTTATCATAAATTTTCCATTCATTAAGTACATCTTTTAAGGAAGTTGCAATGTTTTCAGCATTGTGATTTGTTACATCTATGAGTCTTTTCGTTGAAAGAACTGTTGAATTTAATTTGAAATTGCTTGCAAAATGACACGTGACAGTTAAGTTATTTTCGTTCGCACAAGAGGTCCAGCAATCGCATGTGATTTATATACATATGTATATATATTACATCATTAAGTATTAGTTCAAATTTTTCCTTTGCATTTATATACAAACTTTTCACATATTTATTTTTCAGACTTTCTTTACTTTGTAACACATAACGAGGATAGACCACTTTCATAAAATACTTAAAACCTGAGTTGTCTACTATATTGAAAGGCTGGAAATCCATAGCTATCATCCATGCCAAGGACTTATCGATTTCTTTTTTACGTAATGAATTATTATCATATTCATTACTTCTTTTAAAGTAAGAGTTAATTGTTCTAAAACTTGATCTGTTACTAGCACTTCCACTTCCCGAACCTTCCGTTGTATAACTTTCACCATATACAGATGTGGCCAAATTATTATAACGTTTCATATTTTTTGTTTTATTTAAATGTAAGTATGTGGTTGTGACTATAATATTAAGAAAAATACTAATTTTTGTATTAAAATAGAACATTTATTGTATCTAATATTTAGTGAACAATCCTTTTGCCTTTCTTAAAGCTTTAACTCTTAAGGGCATTCTTTTTATTAGGTTTATTGCAATATACTTTATTTTGGGATTACTTATCCAAACTTTTCTAATTGATTTTATTAATTCGTCTCTTGTTGTGGGTTGCATTTTTTTAACCTCTTGTTTTAAAATACTCCATATATTTTCTATAGGATTCATATCAGGGCTGTTTGGTGCCCAATCTAATAGTTTTACTTTCTTTCTTTGTGGATGCTGCTGTGTGACATGGAGCACCATCTTGCATGAAAATGCCATGTCTTCCAAATTTTCTTTTTATTTTTGGAATTAAATGCTCTTTTAATAGATTTTGATATTTCTCTGCATTTAATTTTCCATCAATAACAACTAAATTAAAAAGTCCTTTAGATGAAATGGCACCCCATACCATAACCCTCACAGGCTGTTTCACCTGCTGGGCTACACAACTTGGGTGGTATTCTTCTCCTTTGCTTCTCCTCACCGTTCGGGAAGTTTTTGGCGTTAAACACATCATTGTTTCGTCACTAAACACGACCTGTAAAAAAATTAAACGGTGTTCTATTAATTATTATTTCTTGGAAAATAAGAAAATTTAACGGCACCATATTACATTTTCAATAATTAGCTGAAAATGATAAGAGAAACAACTTACTTTTTCCCATTTTCTCTGGTTCTATTTTAAGAATGTTTTGGCCCATTTTTTTCTCCGTTGGACACTTCGATCTGTCAAAATTTGCTTTTTTCGTGGCCTTCTTGCTTTCAGGCCTGCTTCGACCAGTCTTCTTCGCACAGTTCTTTCAGATATTGTTACGCCATGCCTTTCCATTTCTATTTTTAATTCACGGCTTGATAAGGAACGGTCTTTATTGCATTTTCTAATTAAAATCCTATCATCTTTATCACTGCTAATTTTTTTTCTACCACACTTTCCACTTCTGTTCGTGTTCAAGGGTTCATTTTTTCTTATTTTTTTCGCGAAAACTGATACGTAAGACCTACTCACACCAACAATTTTAGCAATTTCTGAGAAATTTTTGCTTGTAGATTCTAATAACACTTTAATTTGTCCTTTTATGTTTTCACTCACATCTCTTTTTTTACCCATTTCACATAAATTTTTTAAAAAACAACAATAATCAACTTAATCCTTCAAAGTCTTAGCTAACTATAACTAAACGTATGTTTAAAAGAAATATAACGCTTTAAAACACTAACAAATAATTAAAAAAAAACCTTTTTTACATATTAAAAATATGTACCTATTTTTTAACAATAATGTTTATATGTAAAAAATTGCAACCATCTGCAAAGTAACAACAGGTATTTAGACCCTTATGTATAAAAATAGAAATTCCTGCAATAATTTTATCGTTGAAGGTATACATGTGTCATAAAATTGGTAAAAAAATCCAAGAATTTAAAACTCAAAAAGATTTAGATAATGAGATAATTCAAAATAATAATTATGATTATAAAAAGTAGAAAAACCAAAATTTTTTACAAACGTTATAATAATTTGGCCACATCTGTATATATATATAACTTTTAACCTAATTTGAAACTTATAGACGTAGAATTCTAGTAAAAAGAAAACTCTTTTACCGTTGTTTGAATTCTGATTTTATTAAAAATTATTAACAGTTTAAATACAAAATTGTAGTCACTAAAACTAGAGGGGAAAATAACATTCTTAAAATATAACAAATAAGTACATATAATTTTAAAGTTCTTAACAAATTACAAAGTTCATAAATTTCCTCATAGAAATTATTAATAACAAAAACATGCAATACAGCTGACAAATGCTAGAACACCAAATGTGCTAAATTGCATCTTTTTATAAACATATTTAATAAAAAGTGTGTCACGACAATTAAATTAATGTTAGAAATAAATTCATTTTATTGTTACTTAATCGACTATTTTTGAATTGTATTTTGGTTGTATATCTGTTTAGTTATGAACATTTTGGCCACTTGAGGAAGCATAAACTCGGTCAAAGTGCTGTTTCGTTGTAATTTCTAATTTCTATTGCTAAGATAAAGAACTTTGATTCTATGATAGAAAATTTATTGGCGCTAATTTTGATGAGAAATAGGCGTAACATGTATTAGATCAAAAAAAACTTCCTTCCATGATGTCTAAGTAGCCATATACATAACTTTATTGTACCACTTTCTAATTTAATTTCTAATCGTTTTTGTGGCGTTGGTGATATAATAAAATTATCTCCAATGTATTGCAGATAGCCAGTGGTTTTACTTCCTTTCGAGTTCAAGATAATAATCTTCTGTACTTAGGTAGGTGGAGATCACCACAATGCTAATTCTGTTGTGATCTGCGTTTGTCCACCGAGTTGACATTTCTTCAATGGAGCGCGTAGTTTGTGAGAGTTTTCTATCAAATAGTTTTAGTTTCTCAGATGTAATGAAACTTGATTGATTTATTTTAGTGCTAAGAAGAAGCATTTGTTGATTATTTGAATATAGAATGTTTTGTTGATTATGCTGTAATATTTTAATGTCGTTGTAAGCATCATCATTGACACCAAATACACTTGTTAACAATGATCCAAACAAACCTCTCTTGTTTCTAGCCTTTAAAAAAAAATTAATTAAATTAAAAATAAAATTTAAAAACTTCAAACTAATAACTTTTAACTAAAAACTATAAACAGACAACTTTAAAAACTTTACTTACTTTTTACCGGCGTTTAAAATAATAGAAAATTATAGGTTATGTAAGTAAAAATTTCATTCAGCAAAAGTGCTTACAAAATAATGGATGAGTTGCGATTACAATCGAGGATGTGATTTTTTGTAATCGCAAATTCGCTTAATAGCTATCGGATCGAGGATGTTCCTCATAGACGTATGTACAATACATACTTACTATAAACAATAAATATGATATTTTCCGATGTCATTCTGTTCAACACGGAGTTTTTTTCAAAATTTAGTAACTTACCATTTAAATATCATCAGCTAAGTATTCAGCATCTATCATTTCTTCATTTTCATTCTCCATTTCAAATTCTGTGTTAAAGTCTGTAATATAAGTTGAAAATATTAAAAAAAGTTAGTTTGACTTATAGTAGCTTGATTTATTCCATGCAGATACTTAGAATAGAACACAGTTTTGAACAATTAATACTTACTCTCTACATCGTAATCACTAGTATTACATTACCACCAGATCTGGCTGACGTACAAACCATTGTTGCTGGATCCACCAGCGATAACAATTTTTCTTCTAATGTTGTTAATTGTGTCCCCGTAAATGGTCAACCACCTGTTTTTCTTCTTTCTGCATTTTGTTTTTGTTTTTCTTTTTTTATTTGTTGGAGTGCTGGCGTTAAATTTATTGGTAATCTCCTGCCAGGTCCTTCAGCCGGGGTATTGAAATCAAAATATTCATACAGATATATTGAAGAGCTGTCAATAGATCATATTCAACTATTAAAAACATAATTGATAGAATTTTAGAAAGAAAAACAGTTAAAAATTCCTTAACATCCGGTCGACCTCCTATTTTGACTAAAAGGGAAAAACTCAATATTATGTTAATGGTCAGGAAAGACCCTACAATTAGTTCTTCAAAACTAGTTACAGAAGTGCTAAACACTTCAAGAAGGACAGTTTCATTAGGTACTATTCGTAATTAACTCCATAAACAAGGTTACGACGCAAGAATAGCTCGATTTGCTAATAAAGGAACCAACTAGAGTTTCTAGTGTTTCTTCTACTTGCATAGACCATGTTCTTTGTAAATTGAAAAATCGATCAAATATTAGAGTTATTCCATTTGTTCTACCTATTAATATTACTGACCATTTTGCCACAGGTGTTACCATAGTGAATGATAAAAGTTCACACATTAGTAATTGCAATGATAATGTTCAGAATAAAAAATATATTAATTTTGAAACTTTACGCGATACTTTATCACGTGGAACTTGGTCTGATGTATACAAGTGTACTAATGCCTCAATCGCTTTTGATATATTCTTAAATTCATTGTTATTTCATATAAATGAAAATTCATATACAGTACGTTTAAAACCAAATAAATTTAAACAACTAAAGCCATGGATTACGAATATGTTGTGTAAACAAGTCAAATTGAAAAATAATTTATATTAAAAGTTATTAAAAAACCCTAATGATAATGTCCTTTATCAAAATTATAAAGAAATATCTAAACATTTGAAACGCTTAGTTACTGCTAGAAAAAATAGTTATTATCAATTGAAATTCAAAAATTCTGTAGGAAACACTAAAGCCCAGTGGAGAATTGTCGATGAAATTATTGAAGTTAATAAACATTCTAATATAGTGAAATCACTATGTATAGATAATAAACTTATTAATAACTCATATGAAATCGCTAGAGAATTTAATAAATATTTCATTGCAGTTCCTACTAAATATCAGTCGATGTCCATTCACACAACTCATGATCTCACTCATGATTTTGTAAATGCAGCATCATTTTTCTATCATCCTGTAAGCTCAATTGATATTTTATTAACAATTTTTTTTTTTTAAAATGGTAGTTCTGCAGGAGTTGATGGTGTGAATGCATTTACTATTAAGCAAATAGCAGGCTACATTTCTGGTATACTGTCTTTTCTAATCAATTTGAGTTTTGAGCAAGGCATTTTTCCCGAAACTTTAAAAATAGCTATAGTTGTTCCATTGTATAAAAAGGGAGACTCAACGGATCCTAGTAACTACAGACCAATCTCTATTTTGTCGGTATTTTCAAAAATTTATGAAAAAATCATAGCGGATAAATTGGTTTCTTTTTTAAATCTATACAAGTTCTTTAGTGATTCTCAATATGGTTTTAGAAAAAATAGAAATACTGAGGATGCTCTATCTGATTTTCTTTGCAGAATATATGAAGCACTTGATAGTGGTTTAAATACCGCTGGTTTATTTTTAGATTTAACAAAAGCATTTGATCTCGTAGATCATAGAATTTTACTTGAAAAACTTAATTATGACGGTATTCGTGGATTAAGTTTACTTTGGTTTGAATCATATTTTAGAAATCGTCAGCAATTGGTAAAAGTTAATAATATAATAACTGTAGTGAACCTTCTTCAATCTGCAATAGAGGTGTGCTACAAGGATCAGTTCTGGGTCCTATTCTATTTTTAGTTTACATAAATTCCTTATGTTATCTCTCACTACTTGGAAAGCAATTTTCCTTCGCTGACGATATGTCTCTAGTTTATACTGCGCCCTCTATTACTGAAGTTAGAAATAAAATCGAAGAAGATTTGTTGATCGTAAAGAATTGGTTAAACACTCATAATATGATTCTAAGTGATAAAACTAAGGTGATGTTTTTCAGTTTGCGAAATGAATTAGTAAAAATTGATTTGACTTATCATACATGTGCAGATGTGTCTGTATGTTGTAGTTCTCATTGTTTTGAAATTGAATCAGTGAAAGAATTTAAGCATCTTGGAGTTATACTTGATTATGGTTTGAAATGGAATGCTCATGTCATTAAAACTAAACAGCAGCTTTATGCCTCATTACGAAAATTTTATTTAATTCGTACTGCATGTCCAAAGCATGTATTAAATATGTTATATTATTCACTAGTTCAATCTAGATTACAATATGGATTAATTTGCTGGGGAGGAGCGTACATGTCTAATATTCTCCCACTATATCGAATGCAGAAGGCTATAATTAAGGTTATTAATTTTAAACCAAGGCTTTATCCATCTTTTTCCATTTTCAAAACTAATTGTGTTCTTCCACTAAGACATCTGTATGTGTATAAAGTTTTAAAAATTTTCTTCAATAGAAGCGATTGTTTTTCGAGTAAAAGATTAGCTGACTACAATCTAAGGGAAAAATATCGTTTTAAAACTCCACAAATTCGTACAGAATGCTGTAGAAGATTTTTCATAAACATTGCTCAATTCCTCTTTTACAAATTACCACATGCTTTAAGGATTATAAATAACGTGAAAGTATTTTTAACTGAGTTAAAAACTTGGCTATTTGACCATCAATATATTGAATTTTTATTTAACAATGAATCGTAACTACTCTCACTATATTGCTATTTATATTTATTTTATAATACTAATAATAATTATTATCTATACATTTCTCTATTCTCTCTTCTTGTTCAATTATTTTCAATACATTAAAATAAGCTCATGACAACATTCAACACAGACCCTTTTGGTCTCTGAATGTATTGTCATTCCAAATTCCTTTTATCATGGTGAAATTTACATTGGGGATAAAACAGCATTTCCCTAGTAGCCAATTCATGATGCGTTCTACGATGAGCTCATCATTTCTCGATATTTCCCCCAAAAAAGGGTCAAAAACTATTCATTTGTGGGTAAAATTATTACGTTGTAATGAGTGGCCAGAAACTTTCTAAATTTAAATGGCAGACAATATTTTTAATTCAATTTCTAAGTTGCAGAAATAACTAAAAGGTTTAAACAGAAAAAAAATGTAAAAAACTGTAAAAAAATGAGTGCCTTTATAGGAATGTCCTCCACAGTATATATTGTATATAAACTAATACATCGAAAACTTAGCGCAGATAATTTTTATTATTTAGCTTTAGTTTTGTTTGATGAAAATTACATGTCGACTTGTGTTATTACAGTTGATTGCTATTTGTGTCATAAATATTTTAATTTTATATTGACATACATATATTTTTCTAAAATTTCAAGTGAATTTTAATTTAAAATCAAAATAAACTCATATAACCATAATTACCTTACTTTTGATATTTTAAAATAAAACTCCCATAATATGGAAATTTTTAAACTCTTCAGACTTCAATCACTAAAGTAAGCACATGTGCTAGCCTTCGCACTACCTATCGAACGCTAGCAAACGAAGAAACATTCGTTCGTTACTGTTTGAAACCACGTCCAGATTATCAAAAACATCAGCGAACGAATGCAAACAAACATGACCACATACGCTATGATTTGCAGCTAGCTGCGAATGGTACCAAACAGCAGCGAATGCCTTCGTTTGCATTTGCTATGCCGTACACACTTTGCAAACATTGTTCGTTTCCTCCCAATCGTTTGCCTTCGTTTGCTAGGATTTGAAATGCCGTCCAAATAGTAAGCACACGCGAACGAATGTTTGTTTGCATTCGTTCGCTAAGTCTGGATGCGGCTTAAGACTTTCTACTACTTCATAGTTGAATTTTTTTAATTTGTATTTTGAAAAAACATTCTTTTTTACAAAATTTAAATTTAAGATTAAAAAAATTTAAAAAAAAAACATAAAGAAAATTGTTTTCAGTGAATATAAATAAGTTAAATTATTTTGAAATAAAGCATTCTTAGTTCAAAAAAATACATTTTTTTCTCATTCCAGGGAAAGTATAAAAAAGAACTTCGTTTTTGCTCCTCTGAAATTTGTTTGGAAGGTTTCTATTCACATTCTGCAGAAGGTTTAAAAAAGGCCTTCGTTTTTGCTCCTCTGAAATTTGTTTGGAAGGTTTCTTTTCTCATTCCACGGAAGGTATAAAAAAGGCCTTCGTTTTTGCTTCTCTGAAATTTGTTTGGAAGGTTTCTTTTCTCATTCCACGGAAGGTATAAAAAAGGCCTTCGTTTTTGCTTCTCTAAGAGGTGTTTAGAAGGTTTCTTTTTACCTGCTACAGAAGGTAATGAGAAGAAAACGAAGAAAAACCGAACATATACCTTCCCATCCTAGGACATGCCCATGTAAAAAAGATATTATGTGGGATACGGAAAGGAAGGCTTCTGACCTTCCAAAGAAGGCTTCTGCATGCATGGTGGAAGGCTTCCATTTCCAACTGGGTAGTTTAAAAAACATATCGCAAAAATCTAGATGAGTTTGCACATGAGCTTCCGATGAGCAGCTCATAATCTAAAAACTTATATATAATTTGTACTTCTGGATAGCTGTAAAATAAATACATATAAAACAGTTATTTTCGCCTGAGTTAAAAATTTTTAGGTTTTTATCATTTCTATTGTTTGCGTTATTAGAACAAGTTGAAGTAAAAGTGAAAGTGGAAAATTATTTAATATTATAATTTGTTTGACTAGTGAAAAATATTTTTTGTAAGAGAAAACGATTTCTGTTTAATTGGTAAGTAATTTATTTTTCTAGTTTTTATTAAAATTTATAATTATGTAGGTTATGTTACTTTTATACTTATTATTTGAAAAACTGATCCTTTAAATTCACTTTAGATTGCATATTTCAAAACTCAAATGGAAAAATCTAGTATCGAAAGGGTTTTTAGGGTTATAGCTGATGACAAGGTTTATGCTGAATATAACGCCGATGAAAGAAATGGAAAAAAGAAGCTGCTGAGCCTAAAACTGTTTGACTCTGTTTTACTACGTAAGTCCAAAGTTTTTGACTTGAAATAAATAGTTATAAATATGCTATACAAACATATATAACACGCAAATTTATGATAACAACTTTAATTTCCTCAGATTCTTGTTCACAAACCTCTGGAAAGGACTACGAAAAGAAAATAAGAAATTGTATTCTTCGTGCCCATAATCGTTATTCAAGAGCAATGTGCACGGCTAAGTATGTATTTCCAATCTTACTCATTCGTCCTGAGTTTAAATCTATTTTCTCCATTTTTTTTTAGCAAAAAAAAAGAATTCAAATGGACCAAACCAACTAGCTGTGGCTATATTATATTTATAAAATATCAATGAATGTAAATGTTTTTTCAAAACAAAAGAAAATACACATTGTAAAAAATGTTATTAAAAAATACATATGAAACAAAAAAAATTTTTTGAATTATTAGAGAAAAATACCCCTAGTTTCGAAAAAGTTTCGTGAGTTATGAAGGAGGTTTAGGTGAAAATTCCAGGTGATATTCAGGACAAAGCTCATCGTGAGCTCAGTGGAAAAGTCATGATGATTTTTGAAGCAAAACTCATCGTGAGCTCAGTGGAAAACTCATGATGATTTTTGAAGCAAAACTCATCGTGAGCTCAGTGGAAAACTCATGATGTTTTTTGAAGCAAAACTCATCGTGAGTTCAGTGGAAAACTCATCCAGATGGTTATTATATACTCATCGCTGTACTCATGCAAGTGAGAGAGAAATAAAATTGTTATACATATATAATTAGAATGAAGGAGATAAAAAAACTCATACACACTATTCGTGTCAAAGTAAATAGATGAGTTTTTTTCCGATTTTAGAAAAATTTCATATAAAACTCATGATGAGCTTCAACTAAGAACTCATGATGAGCTCATCGTAGAACTCATCATGAATTGGCTACTAGGGCTTTACCCGACCCCCAGAATAATGAAAAACTCATGGGTATTGCCTACCAGGGTTGTTTTAAGTATATGCATTATTGTAAATATATTTATAAATATTGTTTTTTCTAATTTTATTATTAATGTATACGTAATAATTTATTATATATTATGCGTATGAATTGTATATAGGAATATGGAATGAAATAAATAAATAAATAAATAAAAATAAAAGTGACAATTTATAAATTAAAAAAATTTGTACAATATTAAACAGGGTGCTTCGTTATAGAGAATGCAAAAAAAGTATTTGCAAATAAAACATAATTTACTACATTTATACATTTATACATGTGATATAAATTTATAATTTTATAATTTGTAATTATAATATTATTATAAATTTATACATAAGTATACACATATTTCTTTATAATAGAAATACGTTTTATAATAAATACTCACTCTATAGAAAAAAGTTTTTTTTGTTATTAAATACGTATAATGAATTATGTATAATAAAATAAATAGAATAATTAATAAGCAAATTTTTTAGAAACTCAACCTTGAACATAAAAATGCAGAATTTTAAAAATTTCTCATCAAATCCGACCACCCCGTTTAGTATGGCAAACGTTTCGTGAAACATACTGTATACATGCATTTCTGTTACAGAACCGTTATTTTTTAGGAACTTTTTTTCAAGCATAAAAATGTAAAGCTATGTATAGTAATATCGTTTTTGTATTTCAAAAATCCATTTAAAATTTACAATTTATTAATTTTCAAATTAACAATATATGCAGTTAAGTATACATAAAATAATTTGATTCATGAAATATTATGATTTTTCTTTATTAGCAAATAATTTTTACAAAATACAAAATTTCATAAATTTTGAAAACAAAGGTAAAGTGGTATCACTTATCAAAAAGTTCATCCTATTTTACATAGCCAATTTAAACTAAAGGATTACACCGTTGGTAATGAAAATCTGAAACACATTTATGTAATTACTCAAAGAAGAAATACGACAAAATATGTATATATGTCCATAAGCAATGTGGTGCAAATAATAATTAATGGATAAAGTATAGTCATAAACTAAAATACCCAGATGAGTAAATAGAAAGACAAAAAATGATGTATGAAAATAAAAATTATAAAAAGCTTTAGAATAAACTTTCGTGGCACAAAATGATAGGAAATATAAATGTGTTGTAAAATGCGATTACACATTTAACATCGAATAAAATTAAAAAATATTAAGGGGATTCACTCTTTGGTGCAAATAGGTATTGCATCGTTGCATTCGGTGTATCGTAGCACGAATTTCAAACGATACAACAACAATTCGTGCTACGATACACCGAATGCAACGATGCAATACCTATTTGCACCAAAGAGTGAATCTCCTTATTGTTTTGCACATTTTGTATGTAATTTAAATGATTCGAATTTCATAGTTTTTAAATATAGGGTAGAGTTGCTTTCATCGACCACCTAACGGCTTATGTTTATTAATTTTCATGTAAAATTTATTAGAATATATATATATTATTTACAGTGGCGGAGCCAGTAGTATTTTTCCGGGTGTTCAGATTTCTAAAAGAAATGAAAGTTATATTTTGTTTCTATTCAAAATAATTTAAAACACGAGTTTCCACTCCACCCAAGAGGTATCGCTGTCAGAGCGTTAACCGATATAAGGTGGTCGGTTTCCCTAAAGAGAAAAATGTGTAAAAAATAGAAAGAAAAACTCAAAAATCCGTTTAAAATTTCCAATTTTTCATTAGGCCTATCCCACGTAAACAACTCAATAAAAATATAACAAAAAAAAAAAAATAACAAAAACAAAGCATAAAAAAATATAAAATAATAATATACATTATTGTATAAAAAATACAATAAACGAAAGTATCACTTTTTTTGCACTTCAATGTTCATCTCAAATTCAATTTTTCTTGTCCTTTCGCAAAATTTCTCAATAACTTTTTCGTGAAAATCTGGCCTAGTTCTCAATTCTTTTAATAATTTTTTTTCAATGGATATCAAAGCTAACTCCGTCAACCTATTTTGTGCCATCGAATTTCGCAAATATGTTTTAATTCTCTTTGAACAAGAAAAAGATCTCTCAGCGCTAGCTGTAGTTACCGGAATAGTTGTAATTAAACAACTTAATTTGAAAACTTCGGATAACGTAGCTTTGAGATTGTTGGGTAAAATATGTTTTTAAATTTCAGGTACTGGCAGGTTAGAAAAAAAGGAATTTTTATTATAAATGACAGTAAGTTCATTTTGCAATTTTAAAAAATCAAATTGTTCCGGGTATGCAGCTATTAACGCATTTAATTCAGTTATTGGGAAGATTTCAGAATACTTATGAAATTTTTGAGCGTCTAACAACTCAATAAAATTTAAATCTTTCATATTTTCAAAGCGTACTTCCAGTTGCATGATAATAGTGTCTAAAATTTCATTGAAAAGCTGCCTTTAAATTTTCCATAATATGCGTGGGTCTACTGTTTTTAATTATCAACGATTTTTCTTCTATGTTTTGTCTTGAAAAAGACATACATAAAAGATTTTCAATGACGCAATTACAAAGAGAAGCATTTTCCGCGTTCTTATCCATCTTTACAAAATTTAAAAAAAAACTGTTTAATTTTTCATGTGAAATATTTAATATTCAAAATTTTAAACTACCAACGACAAAAAATTCCGTTTTAAATTCGAACTATTTTTTTAAATTTTTACCCCGAGAAAAACAATCTATTTATTTTTTACCTTCCAGCTTCAACTAAAAGAAATTTTTCACCACGATACACAATTTGAATTATTATCTAATAAAAAAGTTGTATTAATTTAAATTTAAATGAAATTGAATTTATTAATTTTAATTTTCTTCAAATAAAAAAGGTAACATCTAGTAAGGAAAATAACAACGTTCATTTTCAAAAAATGAATAGTATTACTATTTGAAGGATAAAATAGAAAGGAAACGAAAAGTAAAAAAAAATATTTTCTCATAATATTCTACTATGGTGTTCACTTTAAAATATGAACACCTTCTATATAAAATTATATGAAGAAAAAAAGAGAAACGAAACGAAAATGAAAAAAAATATTTTCTCATAATATTCTACTATGGTGTTCACTTTAAAATATGAACACCTTCCATATAAAATTATATGAAGAAAAAAAGAGAAACGAAACGAAAATGAAAAAAAAATATTTTCTCATAATATTCTACTATGGTATTGGTGTCCACTTTAAAATATGAACCTGTACCTGACTGATGATGTATGAAAAAACGAGTTTGAAAAGAGAAAAATATTATTGCTTTATATGGTGTAGTGTGTACTATGATTTTCCTAATGTTCACTTTAAAATGTGAACACCTTGCATATAAAATTCTATGAAGAAAAAAGAGAAACGAAATGAAGTAACCAAATATTATTCTCTTGTAATTTTCTGTGGATACTGTATTGTACATTTTGTACTGGGTTCATTTTAAAATATGAACCTGCCTGACTGATGTATGAAAAAACGAATTTGAAAAGAGAAAAGTATAAACGAATATAATGGTGTAGTACGATTTTTCTAATGTTCACTTTGAAATGTGAACACCTTGCATACAAAACTCTATGAAGAAAAAAAAGAAACGAAAAGTAAAAAAATATTTTTGATAATTTTGATATATTATGATGATTTTACTAATACATATATTAAAAAATTACTTTTCTTGTTACAAAAAAAAAATTGTTTTCGAATGTAATTAGAAAATTTTAATGATCAGGTTCATAACAATTTTAGGGTGTTCACTGAACACCCTGAACCATACCACCCTCCGCCGTTGATTATTTATTATAGAAGTTATTTGGTTTTTTTAAACGGAATTTAAAATGTAACCTTTTTCTTTAAAATAGTATACAATTGTTTAAGCAATAAATTAGGCCGAGATAATAAAATTTTTATCAAAAAGTTTAAATTGTATTTATTGCCTATATGTTCGACGAATGTTGAAAAATTAGAAAAAATATTAATTAAGTTAGTTGAATTATTGTTAGATACTCTTTTTTTAAAAAATACAAAGTATTATGTATAAAAAGATGATTTTTATTTAATACTTATACCTAACATTAAAAAAGTTATTTATTGCTTTTGGTAAAAAAGTCATAACAGTCCTTAAATTAAATTAAAACAAGTGTAAAAAACGACAAAATATCTTAATAAACTTATACCTAACATTGTAACAGTTATATTTGTTTTTGGTAAAAAAGTCATAACAGTCCTTAAATTAAATGAAAACAAATATAAAAAAGCGACTTTATAAAATACTTAAACTATTTAAATAATTTTTTTGTTTGTCACATTTGCAACACATAAATTCAAGATTTTCTGCTTCAGAAAATGGAATACCCACGAACTTCGTGCATTTTAAATGAAACCAGTCTTCGCATTTGCCACATCCTATACATTTTAATTCATCTTCATCAACGTCAGAGTATAAAATATCCTCGCATTCGTAACACATAATTTTTCGTTTTTTCTTTATTGCACTTTGTTCTTTTGTACTTTCTTTCATTGTACGTTTTTTTGGTTTATTCTTTATTGTACTTTTTACTTTTGTACCTTCTTTCATTGCACGTTTTTTTGGTTTATTAACTTTTTCTTTTTTTATGTTTTGTAAAATTTCTTTTTTTTGATAAAATTCCTTCCACGCTTTAGAAGATATGGATAGTGGAGGTCTTTCTTCTGGTGATAACATTTTTCCTGTTTTCGATTTCAGTTGTCCATTATCCTTTATTATAAATGTTCCTTCAATATCTCGACTGGTGTTAACTATTTCATGGACACCTCCACTTAATTCTTGAGTAAGAATTTCACACTCGCTCAGATCAATGTTTAAATCTGATTCATAATTAAGCTGTTGGTCAGCATTACTTTGGTCTTGGTTTCTTATACCTTGTTGATTGATTCTTTCAGAATCTATTTCACTTATAATTATGTTTAAATCAGATTCACTAATATTTTTACTTAAAAGTTTAGATTCAGGGCCTAATATCACATTTTTTGCTATATTAGCATAAGTAATTTAGGAAGAGTTGCTTTCTTTTACTTTTGTTAAATTTTCGATGGTGTCGTTTACGCACTTAGAATAATCGACAGCATCTGGATTAAATGGGTATAAACCGCACTTTTTGAAAGCATTTTTGACAATATCACTTCCTTTCTTTTTTTCTAAAATCATTTTTAAGATTGTGGTAAAGTTTTCTTTTGTAAAACATTTTTCAATATTTCTTATAGTTTTTTTGTAGTCTGATTTTAAACTTTCGAAAACACCTACATCCACTGGTTGAAGAATGTGGGTTGTATTAGGTGGAAGAGCATAAAGAATTATTCCATTTTCGCTACAAAAATTGCTCAACTCCAAAGACATATGTGACTTATGCCCGTCTACTAAAAGCAAAATGGGACGTTTAATATTATTTTCTTTGAGCCACTTGTCAAATTCATTTGCCACATATTCGAAAAATGTCTCTGTTTTCATCTATTCAGATTCCGAACGTCCAAGAATCCAATCTGGCATAGAATCAGCTAATTTTACAGGTGGTCTAATGTAAAGAAAAATTATCATCGGTGGTAACGTTTCACCATTCGCAGCAAAGTTCAAAAGAACGGTTAAAGTTTCCTTTTCGCTTCCATCAGTCACTTGAAAAACGTTGTGATATCCTTTTGGAGCAATAACAACCCCAGTTTTTGGAGCCATACAGAAAGATGTCTCATCTGCATTGTATATTCGAGAAGGGTCTTCTAAAATATCCACATGATTTTCAAATTCCAGAAAAGTTTTCAAATCATGAAACCACTTTCGGATATTTTCTTCTTTTAAAATGGCTCTAGCTTTTGAAACTGATACGGCAGTCCTTAGTGAAAGTTGTGGATGTCTTTTTTAGAAATTCACACTTCGCTACGTTCACCAGCCAATTCACTATTTTATTCTCCTCATCCTCAGATAAAACAGTCTTTGCACCCAATTTCACTTTATCTGCCAATCTACCACTAAGTTTATCGAGAAGAGTTGTTTTAGGAATACCATATTCTCTGCTTGCTTCTCGAACTCCTTTTCTTCCATTTCTTACTGATTTTAAAGCTTCTGGCAATGCAGATGCTGTGTATTTGCGAACGCAGCGTTTCATATCTTCGAAGTAAGAAGTTATATTTTTAAATTAATTTATTAAATTGTAATAAAGAAATCAGTACACTCAGAAAAATTTTTATAATAGTGTCGTGTATTTTCTTTCGATGAACAATTTTTAGTATTAAAGGACAACCTTTAATTGTTAAATAAAGTATACAATCAAACACTGTTTTATTCTTCTATCAATCAACTCTCTCAATCAACTCCCTTTATTTTTCATAACTCAATCTCTTAAATACTAATTTAACAATAATTATTTTATCTCCCACTTACTTTCTATTCTACTTTAGTCAAATCAGTTTTCATAACTTATCACTTTCATATTTGGACTTTTTAACTTAGTACGGAAGTAATTTCTTATTACCATTTATTGCAATATTGCATATTTTTGTATGTTATTGTTTTGTAGAATTTAGTACATTTGTTTCTAAAAACAATTAACAGGTGTTGCTTATTACTAAATGGAAATTTTCGCAAGTTCCGTGTTTACTTTTTCTTTTATTAAGTAATGTTTTTTCGCCATGTAATAGTTTAATAGATTTGATCTATTTTATACACGACAAATACCTCCCCCCTTTGAAGAGGATGTGTATACATTCTTTAGTTTTTTAATTAAGTGATAAATTTTGAAAAGATTTAAAACTGTTTTTGTATTTTCTTAGTTTATTTATACTTTATTTTAATTTGTTTGTATTTATTTTTTTTACTTATTTATTTTTTCTTTGTTTGATTTTCCTTTTATTTATTTCATCAATATTTTCATATATTCTATTTATTTTTGAATTTAGTTTTTATTTTGGATATTTTTATTATTATTATTTTCAAATACATTTATTTACTTTTTTTTTCTTTTTTTTTCTTTTTTTTTTTTTTACATTTTTTGTTATAAAATACATTTGTTATTTTATCAATTTATTTTTTATTTTATTATACTTTATTCATTTTTTATGTTTAAATACTAAGTTTTTACCATATCATTTCTTATAAATTATGTATTTTTTTTTTTTTTTTTTTTTTTTTTTTTAATAATATGTATATATAAATATAAATATGTCATAAAAATTTTTTTTTTTGTTATTTTATTTTTTATATATATATATGTTATTATATTGACTTAAACTAATTCAAATTCTGTTACAAGCGTTCTAGGTTGTAAATGTGAGATGTTTACTTTTGGTTTGCGCGACGATTGTTTCTTGAAATCGATAGGTATTTTTGAAATAGGTTCTTGTTGTATCGGTATGTCTTTTACTTGTATAATTCTAGGGATATGTTTTGTTTTTGTTTTATATTTTTTAATAATGTTTATTGCTATAAATCCTAATGAAAGTAATGTTAGAAAAATACCAAAAGTGCTTGCATAAGTTATGTAGTACTTATTTTGAATCATGTTACTACGTTTTTCTTGGTCCTGTTGAGTTTTATGTATTTTGTTTATGAGTGCAGTGAATTCCTCTTTTTTGGTTTTAACAAGTGTACTGTGTTCTTGGAAGTTTCTAAAATTTACTATATTCTCATTATCATTGTTAATTGGTAAACTAGTTGTTTCATCATGTGTCATAGGTATATCTATTTCGGCTTGTTGGAATGTTATGTTTTGGGTATTTTTGTTTGAAGTAGTTAATATTAAATTGTTTATTTTTCCTTCGCAATTGTTTTGCAATGTAAGTATTCCGAGTTCAGATAATTTTATCGAAGTTTCAAAATTAGGACATTTAATTTGCATAAAGATACTTTTATGTAATAAAAATAACCACGAATTTTCCGTAAATAATTTGATAAATGTATTTCCGAAATGTGAAATTTGCGAAGTTGAACAAGTTTTATAAGCTTCGGACCATTTTTTAAATAAGAGAAGAACGCAATTATTTTCAGGTGACAGGTAAATAGGTGAGTCAAGGTGACAAATTGTAGTTATAGTGGGTGATCCTGTTAAAATAACTTTATTACATTGGTCTATATTAAATTGATTCATGGTGATCATTTTAGTGTCTCCTTCATTTGTGGCAATATACTCTTCTTCGATTTCATAATGAACGAATACTCCTGGTTGTTTTTCTACTGGCAATGCGTATACTTTTTTGAGTGAATATAAGTCATTTAGAATTAGGGGGATGGTAATTTTACAAACTATGGTGTCTATAGTGTAAGTGCTTTCTACTTTTGCGAGTTTTTGTACTGTAAATGTATCCAAAATTTTAGGGTTTATTTTGAAGTTTGCAGACAAGGATTGCAAAATCTCTGTAATTTGATTATAACTTAACACTAGAGGATGTAGATGTCCGTCAGATAGTGAATTAATTGTTATAATTATATTTTGTACTTGATGTTCAATTTCTTGTATGTGGAGTATGATGGAAGCGGTCGTTTCTTCGATTGAAGTTCTTAAATCCAGATTACTTAAATTTGATGACATTGTTTGCATTTTTTTATCGAATGTTTTCATGAATCGTAATGTATAATTCATGGTTTTGTTTAAATCTTCATTTAGTATATCAAATTTCGCTTTATTTGCCTCAAAATTTGATTTCATTAAGGTAACCTGTTCGTTAATTAGTTCTAAATTTTGCTTTCCATTCACTTCTAAATTTCCACTTCTAAGTTTGCCTACTCCATCAAAAATTGATCTTTTTCGTCTCCTATTATTTGGTTTGATTTGAATTCGTTCTATCATTGTTTTAACCCTATTAGTTATATATCGTACGTCTACAACTACTTTTTTGCAAGATGCATTTGTATTAATTTTTTGATAACTTTCACACATGTTTGTTATGATGTCGTCACTCCATTTTAAATAGTTATTCCATTTTTGAAGCTGGTCTATTTTGATTGAGGTAAAAATTTGCCATTCATTATTAAAAAACAATATTTTTCCTATATCTTCAAAAAGTATTCCGGATTTATCTAGTTTTGAAATAGAATATTGTGAGTTCACCATTCCGATCAAAAGGTGTACCATTAAAATTATTAGTATGCCCATGATTTTTTGTTTTTATTAAATTTTCTTTTCTAAAATAAAAAGAAATCAATAATTTTTATTATTATCATGTATTCTTAGTTATTTATATATATATGCAAATACATATGTGTATAAATAATTTGTTTTTTCGAAGTGATTATTAATTTGTTTGTTTGAAATTTGATATGTTTTTCTATTTTTGTTTGTATCTTTTTCATATAGTATGTACATTGCTACCTAGTCAAGTCGAGTCAGCAATTCTTCATTTACCTTGCACTTGAATATATATTTATAGATTATTGTTGATGTAGGTCGGGGTTTGGTGAGAAAAAAAAAATTCTGATTTCAATCGTTTAACTGTTTACAGTTGGTAGTGTAATTAAAATATATACATACATATATATTGTTACAAATCTGAAAAATAAAAAAGAACTTTATTAATAAATTTAAATAAAATTATTTTAAGACGAAATTACCTTTAAATCAGGACCATTGCACCACCCTGTTACCTCACACTTTTCCTGAAAAGACAAGAAAATTAATTAAAAAATTGAATAAACAAAATTTACTTTAAATGCATGAACTCGTTGTTGTTGGCTGTAAATAAAAGAAACTTCCGATTGAACACCAAATTTTTTTATGAATTGGTGCCCAAACCAGAAGTCCCTATTAAAATACAGCCGAATCCTGAAAAATAAATGAAATAAAGAATAAAATAAATAAAATCAAAAAGGAAAAAGGACAACACAAGAAACAAACACTTAAAATAAAAACAACAAAGAACACATCCAAATTCTTTTTCACAACAACAACACAACACATTACAAATACACACAACCAACACACAAAATTTCGAAGATCTCGAATCTTCTTTAAAACTCCAATATGAGATAGAAAATAACTTCTCTCATATTGGAAAGTAACAATGACTTTCCAGAGAAGATTCGAGAAATTTCACTAAACACTATAAAAACAAGCACACACAAAAAGAAAAAAGTTCAGTCTAGTTTTCAGTTTCAGTTGGTGATTTGCTCTCGAGGTGTTTTCTTAAATTTTCTCCAGTTTATTTTAAATCTTTATTTTCAAGTTTAATTTAACTTTCTTGTACATAACTTTTAACACAGTTTTTTTTTAACACAATCATTTTCTTATTTTCATAACACTTTTTACATTTAAAACACAGGTACGTACGTACGTTTTTTTTTTAATTCTTTTCTCAAATTTCCACCCACTTCCACTTGCACATTATTTTCTTTCTTTCTTCTATACTTGATTCTAATTTTTTTTTCCTTTTTAACACTTTTAACTTTATTTAACCTAATTTAATTAAGTTAATCACTTTCACATTTACTTACCTTCTTTTTTACCACTTTAATTTTACACACATTTTATTTTAACACATTTTTTAACATAACCTCTTTTTTTTTCTTCCAATCACATTTTCTTTTTAATCACAATAACAACTTTATACTAGTATATCACTGCACTTTCTTTTTCTCACTTTCCACTTGTTTTTTTTTATTATTTTTCTTTACACATATATTTTTTCTTTTATTTCTTATTCTAATTCACTCGCGGCGCGATTTCATTTAAAAAACTTATTGCGCGAACCCTTAAACATTTAAATTAATCTAATCAAGAAACAAACGAAATCTCCATTTCGTTTGTTTACATTTGATTCACCTAAATACAATTTAGTTAGACCTGTCAAAACAACAAGTGTTGCCACAGGGTCTGAATTGAAAAATTGACTTTGATTAGAAACTATCGGGGTTGCCGACTAGTAAATTTTTCTTAACCCAAACTCAGTTTGATTCAGTGAGTCAAACTCAGTTTCGATCTGATTTTCCTCACTTCCGTTTAAACCAGATTCAGTTGTAAGCTTAACTCACTTCACTCAGTTAATAGTTGGTTTACTTCACTTCACTTGCGGACATCTTTCTTTATTACCATAGCCATTCTTTTTTTTCTCTTTTAGACAATTTCTTTTTAGATAATTTTTTTTTATTATTACCATTTAAATTTTACTTTTTTTTGTGTTACATTGTAATTAGATTTTTTTTACTCTTCAGTAATAGACCCTAAATTTGTAAATTCTTTTTTTTTTGTACAATAAATATCAGAACTTTCTATAAAATTGTAAAACCGTCTTTTATTTCATTATTTCCCATTTTTTCAGACTTTGGCCCCTATTTTTTCTTTTTCTACGTTTCTTTCTCATCTAAAAATCCCTCTCGGACGCCTTATTTCTCTTCTTTTTACATTTTTTGAATCCATTTTATTTTACTCTTCGCTCACAAAGGCCAATTTTGTAACATTGGTGTCAGGTGTGTGAGGTCCGATCGGTCCTTGAAATAAGACCTCTCCACAAATATTCATATTTGTCAGCCATTTTTTTTTCACTTGTTTCTTTTATCTTTTCATTGATTTATCGCGTTTTGACCAAAATGTCGAATCCTGGCAATGAATCGAACGCGTCAAGCTTTTCACTCGACATGATTGGCGCTGCACTATTGAATCTAAACCAACAGGTTAGGATCCTGTCGGAGCAATTTCTGCAACACCAACAGTTCACTAACACGTTAGTGCCCCGAATTTGTGCCTTGGAGGGAAGCAACCAGACCGCGGAAAATATAGCAGAACCAGCGGCACCTATTTCGCACAACGTTACCCTATTAGCGAGCTTACCTACACCACCTCCAATGGTTCGTTCTAGCACGAGTGGTGGCCTACAACCTCCTAGTAGCTTCGCGCAACCATTAAATCTTATACATGTCCGCGACCCAACTAGTACCGTGCACACTCAGCCGCAACCCACTTTGGACGCCCTGAATCTCGCTCACGATGGATCTGCGTCCCCTGCCTTAGCGAACCAGGACCCTCCTCGAGATGCCAGAGCTGCATTGGCACTGCCAACTGAGCTCGAGCTTCCACTACAATCCATTCTCTCTGTTACCACCGACTCTGCTGCCACCGACTCTGTTGCCAACGCTCCTACACTCCCGAAGCCAACGGTCCAGGTCACCGACCGAGCGATATCTTACCACCAGGCCAGAACTTTAGGATTTATCATTCGGAGCGATGGCGAAGTTTTCTTTCACCAAGAGGATAGGGTGGCATTCAACGCCCCGGTAACGGAAAAAGGACCTCGAGCGTTGAAGGTCCAGCTGTTTTTTAACTCGAAACTTACAAGCCCACCACCACCCGAAACTATCACCTCACCGGCTGTCGTTTCACTCCCTGCTGAACCTCCTCCTCTTGCAGGCCTCCTCCCTTTTGTATAAATACAGTACGTCAAAAAGGCCACCACTGACCAAATAGGGCTTTGGTCAGTATAGAAAAGGTGCTTGTTATCCAAATCGATACAGGCACCACAGCCCGTCACTTACCAAAAATTGCTTCACCCTCATCACAAACCTCGACTGTTTCCGCCGACCGCAAACAAGATTTTTCTTATTCCAAAAAGGTCTTTTGCAACCACGTTTTTGTTCTCTAACACTCCGTCTATGTAGCTGACATCCACGCGTACATTAGGAATGCATTTCTTGCAGCAATTTAATTGTACCCCTGCTTTAAGAAAAAGCGTCTCCCTCGCAACAAATGTTGAAGTTCTTTTAAAAAATCGTGACGGCCCGTTGTCCATAAGCTTCTGCAAAGAAACCAATTCGAACTCTTCACACACTCCAAACTCCAACATTTTCCACACCACCATTACCAAGGAAATGGAGCGGTTCCCAGATCATGCCAACCCTACCTCCACCGATCTGGAAAAGCCCAATTTCTCCACCCAACATGAACTTTCTCCAGCTCATCCATACCCCTTTCTTACCGAACTGGAAAAGTTCAACCCTAATTCTTCTACCTTCCTTTATAAAGAAACCTGTGGAAAATGAGAATGCTCCCCAGACCATGCCATCCCTTCCGGTCTGGAGGAGCACGCAGCCTCCGTTCCGTCTGACGAAAGACTTACACCAGTTCTCCACTTCCGTCCCCCTTCCGAACTGGCTAAGTCCAACCATACTTCTCGATGTACCAAGATTGTGGAAAGTTCGACTACCATTATGGTTCCTGCGCCGAAGTTTTCGACAACCAGTCGACCGAGTTACTCTGTTTTTCAACATCGCTCCTAGCTTATCAGAACTTGTCCATTTCTAATATGCTCAAGCTACCAGACGAAACCTCAGACAAACTAAAATGGTCCGTACGAAATTTTAGAGAAAATCACAGATGTCGTGTATCGTATTCGCAGTACCGTCACTAGTCGTAAATCCGTGGTGCATCGTGACCGATTAGCGCTTGTTAAAAACTAACACAATTTCTCTATACCTAACCTTACTTTTTTTACATCAGATATTTTAATAACAATTTTGAAGTCTATTTACAGAAGTTTCTTAGGTGCAGCACGCCAACTAGCCTGGTTCCATTGGACGTAGGGAACGATAAGAAGAACAGGATGTTTGATGCCAATGCGTTTTTACAAACATTGTTGTGGAAAAGCTGCTCAGTTCGCTATTTTTTTTTTATGTTGTTTCCGTTGTCCTTTGTTCTTTCCTTCTTTTGCCTCTCTTTTTTTTTTCTATTACATTTCAACTACTAAACTCAACAAATCAAACCAAAGTTTCTTTTATTTACAACAACATCCACCAAATCTGAAGCAATCAATATCGTCTTTTCAGGAAAATGCTCAAGGAAAACTTAACCCCGCTCTCGTTGCAGTTACCAAACAAAGTCGGTAGTGTTGTTAGCAGTGTTCAAGAAAAAGACACGTCTGTTAAGTGCACAATTGTTATTATTTTACAAGTCCATTGCGGTTCATGTCTCTACATTCTCTGAGAGAACGAACGCAAGTGAAACTGAGTAAATTTGCAAAAGCAAATACTCACCAACAAGCTTAGCACCAATGACAACGTGTCAAAAGAATACCAGGCGTAAAGCTGAAGAGAAATTGGGAATGAGTACAACATAAATACTGACTAGAAGCATTTTTGTTTGTTAACAATAAGTTCGATGAGTATGAGATTAATGCTCAGTCGGAACTTTGAGCATTCTTCGCGGGGGGCAGTGTTACAAATCTGAAAAATAAAAAAGAACTTTATTAATAAATTTAAATAAAATTATTTTAAGACGAAATTACCTTTAAATCAGGACCATTGCACCACCCTGTTACCTCACACTTTTCCTGAAAAGACAAGAAAATTAATTAAAAAATTGAATAAACAAAATTTACTTTAAATGCATGAACTCGTTGTTGTTGGCTGTAAATAAAAGAAACTTCCGATTGAACACCAAATTTTTTTATGAATTGGTGCCCAAACCAGAAGTCCCTATTAAAATACAGCCGAATCCTGAAAAATAAATGAAATAAAGAATAAAATAAATAAAATCAAAAAGGAAAAAGGACAACACAAGAAACAAACACTTAAAATAAAAACAACAAAGAACACATCCAAATTCTTTTTCACAACAACAACACAACACATTACAAATACACACAACCAACACACAAAATTTCGAAGATCT
The DNA here is from genome assembly GCA_932526495.1 of Bombylius major. NCBI lineage: Eukaryota > Metazoa > Arthropoda > Insecta > Diptera > Bombyliidae > Bombylius > Bombylius major. The sequence continues at coordinate 29,150,971 of OW052046.1, read as the reverse complement.
CGAATCTTCTTTAAAACTCCAATATGAGATAGAAAATAACTTCTCTCATATTGGAAAGTAACAATGACTTTCCAGAGAAGATTCGAGAAATTTCACTAAACACTATAAAAACAAGCACACACAAAAAGAAAAAAGTTCAGTCTAGTTTTCAGTTTCAGTTGGTGATTTGCTCTCGAGGTGTTTTCTTAAATTTTCTCCAGTTTATTTTAAATCTTTATTTTCAAGTTTAATTTAACTTTCTTGTACATAACTTTTAACACAGTTTTTTTTTAACACAATCATTTTCTTATTTTCATAACACTTTTTACATTTAAAACACAGGTACGTACGTACGTTTTTTTTTTAATTCTTTTCTCAAATTTCCACCCACTTCCACTTGCACATTATTTTCTTTCTTTCTTCTATACTTGATTCTAATTTTTTTTTCCTTTTTAACACTTTTAACTTTATTTAACCTAATTTAATTAAGTTAATCACTTTCACATTTACTTACCTTCTTTTTTACCACTTTAATTTTACACACATTTTATTTTAACACATTTTTTAACATAACCTCTTTTTTTTTCTTCCAATCACATTTTCTTTTTAATCACAATAACAACTTTATACTAGTATATCACTGCACTTTCTTTTTCTCACTTTCCACTTGTTTTTTTTTATTATTTTTCTTTACACATATATTTTTTCTTTTATTTCTTATTCTAATTCACTCGCGGCGCGATTTCATTTAAAAAACTTATTGCGCGAACCCTTAAACATTTAAATTAATCTAATCAAGAAACAAACGAAATCTCCATTTCGTTTGTTTACATTTGATTCACCTAAATACAATTTAGTTAGACACCTGTCAAAACAACAAGTGTTGCCACAGGGTCTGAATTGGAAAATTGACTTTGATTAGAAACTATCGGGGTTGCCGACTAGTAAATTTTTCTTAACCCAAACTCAGTTTGATTCAGTGAGTCAAACTCAGTTTCGATCTGATTTTCCTCACTTCCGTTTAAACCAGATTCAGTTGTAAGCTTAACTCACTTCACTCAGTTAATAGTTGGTTTACTTCACTTCACTTGCGGACATCTTTCTTTATTACCATAGCCATTCTTTTTTTTCTCTTTTAGACAATTTCTTTTTAGATAATTTTTTTTTATTATTACCATTTAAATTTTACTTTTTTTTGTGTTACATTGTAATTAGATTTTTTTTACTCTTCAGTAATAGACCCTAAATTTGTAAATTCTTTTTTTTTTGTACAATAAATATCAGAACTTTCTATAAAATTGTAAAACCGTCTTTTATTTCATTATTTCCCATTTTTTCAGACTTTGGCCCCTATTTTTTCTTTTTCTACGTTTCTTTCTCATCTAAAAATCCCTCTCGGACGCCTTATTTCTCTTCTTTTTACATTTTTTGAATCCATTTTATTTTACTCTTCGCTCACAAAGGCCAATTTTGTAACATTGGTGTCAGGTGTGTGAGGTCCGATCGGTCCTTGAAATAAGACCTCTCCACAAATATTCATATTTGTCAGCCATTTTTTTTCACTTGTTTCTTTTATCTTTTCATTGATTTATCGCGTTTTGACCAAAATGTCGAATCCTGGCAATGAATCGAACGCGTCAAGCTTTTCACTCGACATGATTGGCGCTGCACTATTGAATCTAAACCAACAGGTTAGGATCCTGTCGGAGCAATTTCTGCAACACCAACAGTTCACTAACACGTTAGTGCCCCGAATTTGTGCCTTGGAGGGAAGCAACCAGACCGCGGAAAATATAGCAGAACCAGCGGCACCTATTTCGCACAACGTTACCCTATTAGCGAGCTTACCTACACCACCTCCAATGGTTCGTTCTAGCACGAGTGGTGGCCTACAACCTCCTAGTAGCTTCGCGCAACCATTAAATCTTATACATGTCCGCGACCCAACTAGTACCGTGCACACTCAGCCGCAACCCACTTTGGACGCCCTGAATCTCGCTCACGATGGATCTGCGTCCCCTGCCTTAGCGAACCAGGACCCTCCTCGAGATGCCAGAGCTGCATTGGCACTGCCAACTGAGCTCGAGCTTCCACTACAATCCATTCTCTCTGTTACCACCGACTCTGCTGCCACCGACTCTGTTGCCAACGCTCCTACACTCCCGAAGCCAACGGTCCAGGTCACCGACCGAGCGATATCTTACCACCAGGCCAGAACTTTAGGATTTATCATTCGGAGCGATGGCGAAGTTTTCTTTCACCAAGAGGATAGGGTGGCATTCAACGCCCCGGTAACGGAAAAAGGACCTCGAGCGTTGAAGGTCCAGCTGTTTTTTAACTCGAAACTTACAAGCCCACCACCACCCGAAACTATCACCTCACCGGCTGTCGTTTCACTCCCTGCTGAACCTCCTCCTCTTGCAGGCCTCCTCCCTTTTGTATAAATACAGTACGTCAAAAAGGCCACCACTGACCAAATAGGGCTTTGGTCAGTATAGAAAAGGTGCTTGTTATCCAAATCGATACAGGCACCACAGCCCGTCACTTACCAAAAATTGCTTCACCCTCATCACAAACCTCGACTGTTTCCGCCGACCGCAAACAAGATTTTTCTTATTCCAAAAAGGTCTTTTGCAACCACGTTTTTGTTCTCTAACACTCCGTCTATGTAGCTGACATCCACGCGTACATTAGGAATGCATTTCTTGCAGCAATTTAATTGTACCCCTGCTTTAAGAAAAAGCGTCTCCCTCGCAACAAATGTTGAAGTTCTTTTAAAAAATCGTGACGGCCCGTTGTCCATAAGCTTCTGCAAAGAAACCAATTCGAACTCTTCACACACTCCAAACTCCAACATTTTCCACACCACCATTACCAAGGAAATGGAGCGGTTCCCAGATCATGCCAACCCTACCTCCACCGATCTGGAAAAGCCCAATTTCTCCACCCAACATGAACTTTCTCCAGCTCATCCATACCCCTTTCTTACCGAACTGGAAAAGTTCAACCCTAATTCTTCTACCTTCCTTTATAAAGAAACCTGTGGAAAATGAGAATGCTCCCCAGACCATGCCATCCCTTCCGGTCTGGAGGAGCACGCAGCCTCCGTTCCGTCTGACGAAAGACTTACACCAGTTCTCCACTTCCGTCCCCCTTCCGAACTGGCTAAGTCCAACCATACTTCTCGATGTACCAAGATTGTGGAAAGTTCGACTACCATTATGGTTCCTGCGCCGAAGTTTTCGACAACCAGTCGACCGAGTTACTCTGTTTTTCAACATCGCTCCTAGCTTATCAGAACTTGTCCATTTCTAATATGCTCAAGCTACCAGACGAAACCTCAGACAAACTAAAATGGTCCGTACGAAATTTTAGAGAAAATCACAGATGTCGTGTATCGTATTCGCAGTACCGTCACTAGTCGTAAATCCGTGGTGCATCGTGACCGATTAGCGCTTGTTAAAAACTAACACAATTTCTCTATACCTAACCTTACTTTTTTTACATCAGATATTTTAATAACAATTTTGAAGTCTATTTACAGAAGTTTCTTAGGTGCAGCACGCCAACTAGCCTGGTTCCATTGGACGTAGGGAACGATAAGAAGAACAGGATGTTTGATGCCAATGCGTTTTTACAAACATTGTTGTGGAAAAGCTGCTCAGTTCGCTATTTTTTTTTTATGTTGTTTCCGTTGTCCTTTGTTCTTTCCTTCTTTTGCCTCTCTTTTTTTTTTCTATTACATTTCAACTACTAAACTCAACAAATCAAACCAAAGTTTCTTTTATTTACAACAACATCCACCAAATCTGAAGCAATCAATATCGTCTTTTCAGGAAAATGCTCAAGGAAAACTTAACCCCGCTCTCGTTGCAGTTACCAAACAAAGTCGGTAGTGTTGTTAGCAGTGTTCAAGAAAAAGACACGTCTGTTAAGTGCACAATTGTTATTATTTTACAAGTCCATTGCGGTTCATGTCTCTACATTCTCTGAGAGAACGAACGCAAGTGAAACTGAGTAAATTTGCAAAAGCAAATACTCACCAACAAGCTTAGCACCAATGACAACGTGTCAAAAGAATACCAGGCGTAAAGCTGAAGAGAAATTGGGAATGAGTACAACATAAATACTGACTAGAAGCATTTTTGTTTGTTAACAATAAGTTCGATGAGTATGAGATTAATGCTCAGTCGGAACTTTGAGCATTCTTCGCGGGGGGCAGTGTTACAAATCTGAAAAATAAAAAAGAACTTTATTAATAAATTTAAATAAAATTATTTTAAGACGAAATTACCTTTAAATCAGGACCATTGCACCACCCTGTTACCTCACACTTTTCCTGAAAAGACAAGAAAATTAATTAAAAAATTGAATAAACAAAATTTACTTTAAATGCATGAACTCGTTGTTGTTGGCTGTAAATAAAAGAAACTTCCGATTGAACACCAAATTTTTTTATGAATTGGTGCCCAAACCAGAAGTCCCTATTAAAATACAGCCGAATCCTGAAAAATAAATGAAATAAAGAATAAAATAAATAAAATCAAAAAGGAAAAAGGACAACACAAGAAACAAACACTTAAAATAAAAACAACAAAGAACACATCCAAATTCTTTTTCACAACAACAACACAACACATTACAAATACACACAACCAACACACAAAATTTCGAAGATCTCGAATCTTCTTTAAAACTCCAATATGAGATAGAAAATAACTTCTCTCATATTGGAAAGTAACAATGACTTTCCAGAGAAGATTCGAGAAATTTCACTAAACACTATAAAAACAAGCACACACAAAAAGAAAAAAGTTCAGTCTAGTTTTCAGTTTCAGTTGGTGATTTGCTCTCGAGGTGTTTTCTTAAATTTTCTCCAGTTTATTTTAAATCTTTATTTTCAAGTTTAATTTAACTTTCTTGTACATAACTTTTAACACAGTTTTTTTTTAACACAATCATTTTCTTATTTTCATAACACTTTTTACATTTAAAACACAGGTACGTACGTACGTTTTTTTTTTAATTCTTTTCTCAAATTTCCACCCACTTCCACTTGCACATTATTTTCTTTCTTTCTTCTATACTTGATTCTAATTTTTTTTTCCTTTTTAACACTTTTAACTTTATTTAACCTAATTTAATTAAGTTAATCACTTTCACATTTACTTACCTTCTTTTTTACCACTTTAATTTTACACACATTTTATTTTAACACATTTTTTAACATAACCTCTTTTTTTTTCTTCCAATCACATTTTCTTTTTAATCACAATAACAACTTTATACTAGTATATCACTGCACTTTCTTTTTCTCACTTTCCACTTGTTTTTTTTTATTATTTTTCTTTACACATATATTTTTTCTTTTATTTCTTATTCTAATTCACTCGCGGCGCGATTTCATTTAAAAAACTTATTGCGCGAACCCTTAAACATTTAAATTAATCTAATCAAGAAACAAACGAAATCTCCATTTCGTTTGTTTACATTTGATTCACCTAAATACAATTTAGTTAGACACCTGTCAAAACAACAAGTGTTGCCACAGGGTCTGAATTGGAAAATTGACTTTGATTAGAAACTATCGGGGTTGCCGACTAGTAAATTTTTCTTAACCCAAACTCAGTTTGATTCAGTGAGTCAAACTCAGTTTCGATCTGATTTTCCTCACTTCCGTTTAAACCAGATTCAGTTGTAAGCTTAACTCACTTCACTCAGTTAATAGTTGGTTTACTTCACTTCACTTGCGGACATCTTTCTTTATTACCATAGCCATTCTTTTTTTTCTCTTTTAGACAATTTCTTTTTAGATAATTTTTTTTTATTATTACCATTTAAATTTTACTTTTTTTTGTGTTACATTGTAATTAGATTTTTTTTACTCTTCAGTAATAGACCCTAAATTTGTAAATTCTTTTTTTTTTGTACAATAAATATCAGAACTTTCTATAAAATTGTAAAACCGTCTTTTATTTCATTATTTCCCATTTTTTCAGACTTTGGCCCCTATTTTTTCTTTTTCTACGTTTCTTTCTCATCTAAAAATCCCTCTCGGACGCCTTATTTCTCTTCTTTTTACATTTTTTGAATCCATTTTATTTTACTCTTCGCTCACAAAGGCCAATTTTGTAACAATATATATTATATATAAACGGTCACTGTCGTTTTAAAGAAAAATGTTTTTGTTTTGAATGTTCTTAGTTTTTGTACGAGGTAAAAAAAAATTTTTTTTTTTATTTTTCTCGAGAATGATTATATATTTTTGCTCTGTTCGAGTGGATGATTTTTTCTTTGTTGCCTAACTGAATTTTAAGATTTACAGGTGAAGTTATTTCTTTAATTTGATAAGGACCTATCCAAAGTGGAGATAATTTGTTTTTTCTTGTTTCATTTTTTAAAAGTACATAATCGCCTACTTTTAAAATTTTTAACTTTTAAATTTTTATCATAATTTCTTTTTGTTACATGTTTGCTCTGCATTAAATTTTGTCTTGCAATTTGATGGGTTTTTTGAATTTGATATCTTAATGTATAAAAATAATTTTCATGATTATAAATTGGTTGTGGAGTTCGTTTGATATTTGTTGGTAATTCGGCAGTGAAACCGAAAAGACAATCCATAGGTGTTAATTGCGTTGAGGCATGCTTTGTGTTATTATGAACATGTACTGCTTCTCTTAACCATTCATCCCAGCTTGAGGAATCTTCTTTTGAAAAACTTCTTAAGTATTCAGCTAATGGTCTATGTTGACGTTCAAGTGCTCCATTAGATTCTGGATGATAGGCCGACGTTTGTAATTTTTTGATTTTTAGAAAATTGCATAATTTTTTGAAAAGTTCCCCTGTAAAATTTTTTCCTTGGTCTGTAATTAATTTTTTTGGTATACGGTATCGGGTTATTATTTCTTTATAAAATATTTTTGCTACAGTTTGTGCTTCACAGTCAGGCATTGCATACGCATCTATAAATCGTGTTAAATCGTCTTCGAATGTAAGGATATATTTGTTTCCCTGTTCCGTTACTGGTAATGGTCCTACAATGTCCAAATAAACTTTGTCAAAAGGTTTTTCACTTGTATCTGTAATCATCATAGGCATCTTAGTTTTTGGAGTTTGTTTATTTACTTGACATTCTGGGCAATTTTTGATATAGTTTATAATATCTTTGAGCATTCCTTTCCAACGATATTGTTTTCTTATTCTGTAGTAAGTTTTTGCAATTCCTTGATGACCTCCAAGTGGATTTTTGTGAAAGGTGTTTAAGACATCCTTAATATCTTTTGTGTCCGTAATTATTTCATATTTTTTTAATTCTTCGTTATTAGAATATGTAGTTGGAATTTTAGATTCATCAGATATAATCGTTGATTTTGTTTCATAAAGATTGTCTTGATCTTTATTCTCTATTATGACGTTTGGATATAAATTTTTATTATTGTTTTCTTTGCCTTCATGATTTTCTTTCCTTGCTTGTGCTCGAGTAACTATGTTAATGTTCTTATCTTCAGGAATTCGACTTAGAGCATCGGCGTTACTATTTTTCTTCCCAGGTTTATACTTTATTTCATATTCATATTCTGAAAGCTTATGATGAAAACGCACTAATCTTGAAGTAGGGTCTTTCACATTGAATACTCCAATTAATGGTTGGTGATCTGTAAAAACTGTAAACTTTTTGCCTAATAAATAACAACGAAAATTTTTAACAGCCCATACTACAGCTAAAAGTTCTCTTTCTATCGTAGAGTATCGTCTTTCTGTGCTACTTAAAGTTCTGCTAGCATATGCAACAGGTTTGTCTTCACCATCTACTTCTTGCGATAATATGGCTCCTAAAGCTGTACCGCTTGCATCTGTAGTTAATCTAAACGGTTTGTTAAAGTCTGGGTAAGTTAAAATTGGTGGTGTAATTAGGGCAGTTTTAAGTTTTTCGAATGCATTTTCGCAATTCTCATTCCAAAAAAATATTTGGTTTCCTCTTAATAATTGTGTTATAGGTTCTGCAATTTTTGAAAAATTAGGTACAAATTTTCTATAATAGTTAGCTAGTCCTAAAAAACTTTGAACTTCTTTTATTGATTTTGGTCTTGGGTAATTTTTAACACAACTAACTTTTTCAGGATCCGGTGAACAACCGTTTATAGAACATTTATGGCCTAAAAATATCACTTCTTTGCGTAAAAAACTACATTTACTTGGTTGTAATTTTAAGTTATACTGGCGTAATCGTTCAAAAATTTCTCGTAATTTTTTCAAATGATCTGGTAAAGATTTTCCTAGTACGATGCAATCATCAAGATAAGCTAGTGAATGAATTCCTTGAAGTCCTGTTAATACTTTATTCATTGCTCTTTGAAATGTTGCGGGTGCTGTTTTTAGTCCGAATGGCATACGTAAGAATTCGAAATGTCCGTAAGGTGAACTGAAAGCAGTTTTTTCCCTATCTTTCGGGTCCATTCTAATTTGGTGGTATCCGCTCGCTAAATCCAATGTAGAAAAATAACGTGAATTTCCTAACTGATCCAGAATATCTTCAATTCTCGGTAATGGATGCGCATCGCTTATAGTACAATCATTTAATTTTCTATAGTCTATGACCAGTCTCCACTTCTTTTTACCATCTTTTCCGGCCTTTTTCGGTACCAGGAGCAGAGGGGAATTCCATGGACTGCTACTTGGAACTATGATTTCGTTCTGCATCATTTGTTCTACTTGTTTATTTACTTCGTCTTTATGGATTTGTGGTAACCTATATTGTCGTTGATTAATTGGTGCTTGATTTTCCTTCGTTTGGATTTTATGTGTTGATACGTTTGAATATGATAGTTTATCACCTTCTAGATGAAAAATATCTTCGTATTCTAGGCATAATTTTATAACTTCATCTTTTTCTTCCTTATTATGACTATCATCAAATGCTAACTCCTTTTCAAGTTTTTCAATTCTATTCAGTTCTTTTAAAATGTTGTTATCTTTTATTTTTTTTAATGAACATATGTGATAATTAGATAAAGGTTCTAATTCTGGTTTAAAATTTTCAATTAAAACAGTTTCTAAACGAGTATTTATAAAATTAATTTTAGCAGTATTATTATGTTTGTTTAATATAGCATTTGGAATAAAAATACCGTTTTCAATTTCTTGAGCATGGCAAATCATTTCCTCAGTAGTATTTAATGTAGATATAGAAATCTCCCGTATAACATTAGATCGTGGGGGTAATTCGATTATAATTTTCTTATTTGTTGTGTTATTGGCAATAACTTGACTTTCTTTCATTTTTTCACCTTTTGAAATTTGTCGAGATAATAAATTATTAATAGGATTAGAGTTAAGTTCTTCATTCGTATTTTCATCGTTGTTTGAAAAATAAACTTTAATATCTTTTGTATTTTCTTGTGTAATAGGAAAATGTAATATTCTTTCTGAACACAGAATATTTGTATTATTCCATAGAAAATCTCTGCCTAATAGACCATCAAATGGAACAGAATTTGTATTTTCTATAATTTGAAATAAACAATTTATTCCATTTCCTAATAAAAATTTCGTTTTACAGGTACCTAAAGTCAGAGCACTGCCTCCGTAAAGACCATTAATTTTGACTCTTTGTAGAGGGTTAATTACGACGTTGTCAATAAGTACGTGACTTTTCAAAATGCTTACTTCTGCACCAGTATCAACCAATAGTTTTACAAAACCTTTTTGTGTACAGGGTAATGGTAATTTGACCACTGCATCACAATTGGTGATATTTGCTGGAAGACATAAGCTAATTTGTTTTAAAGTATCTGTATTTTCTGTTTTAATTGAAATAGAGTTATGTAAATTAGAGTTGTTGTTATTATATGGTTCAATGTTTACGGCAGTAATTGTTTTACTTTTTTTGGAAGGAATTATTGAATTTGTTTTTGTATATGTATTTTTATTTTGCGAATGTGTGCACTCAACTTTCTCGGGTTTGTTCCATGAGTGCGATGGATTTACCCGTTCTAGTTTTCCGAATTATTTCTTTCCTCCCATTCCTTTTTTGCCCTACATTCGTTTATTGAATGAGAATATCTCGAACACCATCCACATTTTTCCTTATTTTTATTATTATAGTTATTATTATAATTATTATTATTATTATTGAATCTTCTCATATTAGTATTATTATTTAAAATTCTATTTTTATCTTGCCTGAATTGGTTTTGATTATTTTGAGGACATGCTTGTTGTCCATGTCCATAAGATCGACAAAAGGAACAAAATTGTGTATTTTGTCTTATTCTACAATTTTCAAAAATATGTCCATTACGATTACAAAATGTACATTTTAGGTAATTATAATTAGTTTTACTTGTAAAAGGTGAGTTATTAGAAATTTTGCTTGTCTGTGCATAATTAATTGAGTAAGGTTGGAAATGACTTGGAGTAGAATTATTATGTACATTTGAAATATGATTCGATGACATTGGTTGTTGTGAATGAAAGTTTTGTAATGAATTATTGCTGTATAGTAAGTTATTATCTGCTAATTGTTTTCGTGATATCATATTATGGTTTAAGCTGGCTATGTTAGTATTTGAAGTTGTAATTGGAGGAATGTTGTTAAATAAAGTATTAATGGTGCTATTTTGTAAAGTAATATTTTTTACCTGACGGTTTTCCGTTTTTTCGACTTCTTTTGCGATATCTAATAATTCAGATAAAGTTTTTTGCGTTTGCCCTATTATTACTTGTCGTATAAGCGGACTGCGTACACCTGTTTTAAATGTGTAACATGCTTCTTCTTCAATTTCTTTACTTAATGCCTCATTATTGCTTGGGTATTTAATTTGAATTGTTTTTTTACATTCAACTAATAATTTATTTAGTTTAGTACCAAATGTGTTAACATTTTCATCCGGTAATTGCATGCAGTATCTTATTTCACTTACTATATCTTGTTTTTGATGAAATGAAAACGTTTATAAAGAGATTTTCAAAATTTTCAAAAGTATCGAGTTTAATATTTTTTACTAAATCATAAGCCTCGCCTCGAAGTCTAGATTTTAATATTGATAGTAGCAAGCGTTTTCCCTCATTTGTTGTTAGGGAACTATTAACTTGCTTGCAACAATCTAAAAATATTTGTAAATCATTAACTATAGTTATTTTATTTTCTGCGGAAAATATAGGTACAAGGCGGCTTACAAGTTTTGAAATAGAATCTAAATCTTCTGCCATTGTATTTATTGTACTTGGGTGACTGCGTAAAGGAGGAGTTGGAGGAGAAGTTCGTAATTGTATTACCTGTAATGATGTTTGTCGTAAAGGGTTACTTAGACTTCTTTGATAAACTGTACCTGGTCTTAAATTGCAATCGCTAAACCTGCTCTTTGCAATATTTACTGTGGAAGATTTTTGAGTATTTGAAATTTTAGGTGTTATAGGAGGACTCACGTTATCAAAAGAAAAATTTTGTAGTTTGTTTGCTAATTCTTCTGTCTCTAAGTTTAAACTACGTCTGTCTGTTTTGTTGTTGTCAGTTTTATTTCCGACTGGAAACATGAATTTGAGTATGTATATATAAAAAAAAATATTTAATGCAATTCACTTTAATTATATATTTAAAAGTAAATTGTTTCAAAAATAGCCAATGAAATCCACGGAATTTCTCGTAAGTAAAAATCTCACGTTTTTTTATTTTTTTTTTTTTTATTTACTTAATTAAGTACATACATATATATTTTTCTTATCTTAAATATAAAATATAAATATAATTTAATTAATTGTGTACTTTCCTGGATTTCTAAGTAGGTTGTTTCTGCCTGTCTCGTTCCTAACAGATGTGGTGGATCTTCTTTGTCCCTACCAAACTTCGTTGTTGTTGTGTTTTTTTTTTTTTTTTTTTTTTTTTTTTTTTTTTTTATTAAATACACTTTAATATAATTTTATATACACTTCAAATTGACGTACACTTTTTTAATTACTACAAATAAAAATTATGATAGATCGATTTTTTTTTAGACACCAGTATAGTAAAATGACACCATAATAAAATGATATTCTGTATACAGGGTGTTTCACAGTTCGTGTGCCAAACTGAAATGGGTGGTAGATCTCGATGAGAAATGAAAAAAATCGTATGGGAGGGGGGGGTCTATTCTCAATGGTTACCGAGATATTCAAGGTCAAACAAAATTTTTTTCGACTAGTAACCAGTTCCACTTTTCGCAACATATTTCAGCGCTCGTGCAATATAGGGAGCTAAATGAAAATTATTTCCATAGGGAACCTTCAGTCCTTTCAAAAAATGTCTTTTATAAAGTTTTATGTTTAATACTTGAGAAGTTATTGTAGCTCAAAGTCAAAAAATTTTGAAAAAAAATCGTCATTTTTATGTTCAAGGTCAAATATCTCGAAAATTTCCCTTATTATTTTTTTTATTTTTTTATCTTAAACAAAAGCCTATTTTACCTGCTCTAATATTGTTTTTATCTTATTGCATTATCTTTATCCGTTCAAAAGTTATTGAGCATAATTCAAGGACAGTTTTTTCAAAATCGGTTAAACTTGTTCTTGTGAAGAATTACTCAGTTTGTCTTGGTATGTTTTACTTCACTGTAAATACTTTGGAGTCCTAAAAAGAACTTATTTTAGTAATAAAAAGGACTTATTGTTTGCCAAAATGCCTTCTACAAATTGTTTTCGATGTGTCCTCCTTCTTTTTGGACACAAATAAAAGCTCTTCGTCTGATTCCGTCTTTCAAATTAATTGTTAATAAATTTTCTCTAACTTTTCTTCCGGCTTCTAGAATTCGCGTTAGTAATTGTTCTCTAGTTTCAATTTTCCTGGCGTATACCAAATCCTTCATGGTTCCCCACAAATAAAAATCAAGTGGTGTAAGATCAGGCGATCGAGCTGGCCAATGAAAGGGACCGTTACGTCCTATCCATCTACCTTCAAAATTTTCATTCAGCCATTCAACAACATTTCTTCAACAATGCGCTGGCGCTCCATCATGCTGATAAAAAGTATTTCTTAGAGTTGCCAATGGAATATCATCCAATAAGTCTTGTACGACAGTTTGTAGAAATTCGAGATAACTTCCACTGTTAATCCTATCTGGTAGAATGCATGGACCTAGTAAGCGACTACCAATAATTCCTGCCCACACATTAACGGAAAAACGATACTGCGTTGAAGTAATTCGCACTTGCCTTGGATTTTCATAGGACCAATAATGTGTGTTGTGGAAATTGACAACACCAGATTTTGTGAACTGAGCCTCATCAGTCCACAAAATACTATCCAAGAACGTATAATCTTCAAAGTTATTTTCAAGCAGCCAGTTACAAAATTCTGTACGTTTTGCGTAGTCATCAGGCAATAGTTCCTGCACAGGTGTAAAATGATAAGGATAAAGTCCTTCTCTGTTTAACACCCTCCACACTGTTGATGAAGACAAATCTAACCGTTGAGCTAAACGTCTTGTACTTAAAGCAGGATCAGCTATGACTTGTCCAATAATTCTTTCTTCCATTTCCGTTGAAAGTTGCCTTGCATTGTCATGTCCACCTCTTTCTATTAGAACGTTGCTCACGTTTCCAGTATCTCTTAGCCTTTGAAAAGTACGCACAAAAACACTTCTTGATGGTTGTCTTCTTTCTGGAAAACGTCGATGGTATTCACGTTCAGCCGCACGAGAATTTCCATTTGCAAAACCATAGCAAAAAATAATATCAGCGTATTCTGCTCTTGTAAACTCCGTCATTTTTAACAATCAATTAAGCACAATTGAATTTCAACTTTGTCTTATTAATAATTAATTTGAAAGGCGCATTCAGACGAAGAGCTATTATTTATATCCAAAAGGGAGGAGGACACATCGAAAACAGTAGCCTTTGGAAAATAAGAGTGAAGTTAAACATACCAAGACAAACTGAGTAATTCTTCACAAGAACAAGTTTAACCGATTTTGAAAAAACTGTCTTTGAATTATGCTCAATAACTTTTGAACGGATAAAGATAATGCAATAAGATAAAAACAATATTAGAGCAGGTAAAATAGGCTTTTGTTTAAGATAAAAAAATAAAAAAAATAATAAGGGAAATTTTCGAGATATTTGACCTTGAACATAAAAATGACGATTTTTTTTCAAAATTTTTTGACTTTGAGCTACAATAACTTCTCAAGTATTAAACATAAAACTTTATAAAAGACATTTTTTGAAAGGACTGAAGGTTCCCTATGGAAATAATTTTCATTTAGCTCCCTATATTGCACGAGCGCTGAAATATGTTGCGAAAAGTGGAACTGGTTACTAGTCGAAAAAAATTTTGTTTGACCTTGAATATCTCGGTAACCATTGAGAATAGACCCCCCCCTCCCATACGATTTTTTTCATTTCTCATCGAGATCTACCACCCATTTCAGTTTGGCACACGAACTGTGAAACACCCTGTATATTTTGTTTTTTTTTTTTTTTTTTTTTTTCGAGTTGAACAGCGTTTAGAAATTAATAAAATTGAAATAATTCTAGAACGTCCTTTAAAATTTACTAATTGTTCATCCTACCGGCTGCGCCAAATTTTGTCGTGTATTTTCTTTCGATGAACAATTTTTAGTATTAAAGGACAACCTTTAATTGTTAAATAAAGTATACAATCAAACACTGTTTTATTCTTCTATCAATCAACTCTCTCAATCAACTCCCTTTATTTTTCATAACTCAATCTCTTAAATACTAATTTAACAATAATTATTTTATCTCCCACTTACTTTCTATTCTACTTTAGTCAAATCAGTTTTCATAACTTATCACTTTCATATTTGGACTTTTTAACTTAGTACGGAAGTAATTTCTTATTACCATTTATTGCAATATTGCATATTTTTGTATGTTATTGTTTTGTAGAATTTAGTACATTTGTTTCTAAAAACAATTAACAGGTGTTGCTTATTACTAAATGGAAATTTTCGCAAGTTCCGTGTTTACTTTTTCTTTTATTAAGTAATGTTTTTTCGCCATGTAATAATTTAATAGATTTGATCTATTTTATACACGACAATAGAATTTACAAAGCGTTTTCTTGATTATTTACAAAACATATATGTAGTTGAATTTAGAAAAACCCTTTTGTTTTAACCACGATTTTTCTACTTAACTAGCATAATGTTAAATTTACCACAAGTTTTCGTAAACCTTATCGGACTTTTTTTTTAATCCTACAAAGTATTTCATTTTTATTGAATTTTAAATGTAGGTATTTGATAGTTTTGTGTCTTTAAATTTACAATCTGTCTTTTAAATTTACGAAATATCATTTACAAAATTAATGTAGTCGTTTTTTTTCAGTGATTTTCGTAAATTTAACACCATTTTTCATAAATTATCTATGTAAAATATTTTTCTGAGTGTAGTTTTAAATGAAAGACTCTTTTAAAAACATGTGATCGACTATAGGAAGTTCCACTTTTTAGAGTTTCCTTTTGTCGACCACATGTGGTCGAATTTAGAAATTAAGAAATTTTTAGTTTCCTTTATCCGACCACGCTATGAAATGTATAAAAAAATATATTTTTTAAAAAATTTTAAAACTACAACGTAAACTGAAGTATATTAAACAAAAATATATTATTTTCCAGTACTTACCTATTAATTAAAACTTATAAAACACTATTTCCTAACACTATAAACACTATCCATTTTTTAACAAAAAGAACTCTTTTTAACATGCGCTGGCGACTACTATTACTTACTACTAATAAAATCGTCATAAATAAAAAAAGGTAGTTTTATACACTAATTTACCTGTTTTTTATTACAGTGGTCGAACTTAGAGTATGGTCGACGAAAGGCAACTCTACCCTACATAGGGGAAAATACCTAGTAACGAGCCCTCCTCCAGTAACGAGGCGTTGGTTTTATTTTACTCTACATATGTGAATTTTTGCTATATATGTATTTAGAAAAATATGTTATCCTTGCAATGCGTGGATGGTTTATCATTACAAATTCTTATTTTAAATATAATTCTAATAAATGTGAAGTGCCATAAAAAAACGTCTTTCTTAACGTTTTCGTTAAGGAGATGTATAAAAGCAATAAAAAATAAAATTAAAAAAAAAATCTTTTTAATTCAGTTCAAAAAGAAGGGATCGTTACTGTCTCTTTTCAGGGGCTCATTGCTGATCTTCACAAATTTTGAGTTATTTTCTTAATTTTAATAATTTTATTGAAATAAAAACATTTTGTTTGCGTTAAATTGAAAATTTATTTTACTCTTTATTATTTAATAAATACTTTAAGCGTGGTATAAGGAGAAGGTTAAAAATTTTTCTTAACCCTTTACCGCATATAAAGCCATATATGGATTCGTGAATTCTATAATCCTTTTTCACGTTTCTGTCGAAGGAAGAGTGATTCACTTTACACTAGGTTTTAGTAAGTACCGTTATAACTGTTATTCATGTCTGTTCGAGTTTGTTAAAGCTGTATGAAGTCGTCATATTTTAGTTTTTCGTGAACGTGCAGTACCTAAGTGAACATAAAAATTGTTTAATTTTATTTTTTGAATAAAATAAACAAAAGATAAGTAAAGATGATTTAAAAATTATTTTCTGATTCTATGTATTTAAATTCAACTATTGCAATATATTTTTTCAAAAAAAAAATACTATTTTATGTTCAATTTTTTGCAATTTTCAAAAAGTCAAATATGGCTTTCTATGCATTTATTAAAAAAATTTCAAAAAATTAATCTGCCATATGTGGCTTCGTATGCATTAACGGATGTCATTTTGATTCCAGAAATGAAGACTTCTTATTTCTATTCGGATTCAAAACACGTAAATCTGATTCCTGGCAACGGCTATATTAGTTATGATGAGCTTCTTGCTTCGGGTTCTGACAGTGATTATGAGCCGTCATTCAATTCTACTGATGAAATAATAATTCCGGAAACTGATAGTGATTTTTCGTGCAATGAAAATGAACAACCAAATTTACCATCGATGTCAAAGCCACAAAAACTCAAAAAGAAAGAAAAAACTGTTTGGGAAAAAGATAAAATGGCACCTTATGATGAAGAAAAGTTTAAATTTAAAGACAATATTAGTCTACCAGAATATATTTTCCAAACTACCATCACAAAAAACTAATTATATATTGCAAATTACTTTTCCCGAGTTTTGTCGTAAAAGCACACGAAGCCATATATGCCAGAATACTTTCCTAAAAATTTTGTATTTAGTGCATACGAAGCCATATATGGTTTTTTTCTTTTTTTTTCAAAATAAAAAAATTAAATTTTTTTTTATATTAATCTGTTTTATATACAACCTATATAAGCCATCTATTATTTTTTTTTAACCCGTATCGTAAATCATGCGATAGAGGGTTAAGAGAGCTCGTTACTGGGTATTCTACCCTATATATATACAATATGGGATACATACATAAATGTATAATAATATATAAACTCTTCAAAGTAAAAGAGCATCCCAGCAGCGATATTTAATTTTGATGACTGTTACGACAAAGGCTTTCAATTGTCGTGATTATTCAAGTTCTCTACTTGAACAATCTGTTCAATCTGTTGTCAAACAAACAAGGGATAATATTATATTCAAACACAGGATTTGAATATTTCGTGATAATAAAGATAAAAAAAGGATAATTAGAATATTCAAGTACAGCACCTGAATACCCAGTCGATTGATTAGAATGTTCAAATACTTAATCTGAACACCCAGTCGATTAGTAACAATTATAAATGGGATCTTGGGAACCTCACCAAGATAAGAAAAAAGGCTTGAGTTATTTTGAGACAATTGCTACTGAAATTTTATTAATTATCGTTCTCTATTTATACAATTACACAATACATAAATTTAATTCCCACTTAATGCTATTATAATTTTATTTTCGTAAAAATCTTAGTCTAATTGTGTATTAAATATTAATTTGTGATTATATTACATATTTTCAAATGTAACAATTATTCATTCTAAACAAAATATTACTTAATATAATTTAGTTGCTTATTAAGCAGTATTTCTTGATCTGCAATAATTTTATTAGATTTCTGGTTAACAGGTGTAATATTCTTGTCATAATACAAAAAAATGTGCTATATTAGCATTTCTTAATCACTAATTTAATTACAGTAAAATTAAGCAGGTGTACATTTATTTTATAGTTAAACAATGACATTGTTCTCAATGTTGTCATCAATGAACGTAAGGCAAATGGAACAAATATAACAAATTTAATATATTATGAGTAATATATAAAAATGTAGTTTAAACATGTTTCATTTATTGATTTTTTAAAGTTAACATAACAACGTTTACCAATGTGGTCTCTAAGGATGTCATCATAAGCAAGACGAGTGAACTCGTATTTTCCATTATTCACCGAAAACGCGGTCTTCTCAATATCAGATTTCTTTAAAAGAATTTAGTGAAAACCACTTTTCAGATCAATTACAGTGAAAAATTCATTCTGTCCTAAATTGGCTAAAACCTCATTTTTTTCAGGTATTGGGTAATTATCCGTAACGGTCACTGAGTTGAGTTTACGATAATCGATTACCATTCTATATTTTTTCTCGTCAGAGGCGTCTTCCTTTTTTGGAACTATCCAAACAGGTGAATTGTATGGTGATTTGGAAGGCCTAATTATCCCGTCTCTGAGTAATTTTTGAATTTCTTTTTCAACTTCATCTTTGAGAGACATGGGATAAGGATACGATTTTGAATAAACAGGTTCTGTATTGGATGTTTTAATTTCACCTACTACCGTTGTGGTATAAGTTAATTTTTCGTCAGGATCTGCGAATAAATTGGGGCAACTTTTTATAACTTTATCGAATTTTAGTTTTTGTTGTTCTGAGAGATGTGAAATTATGAGATTTATGACGTTGACTGCTTCTGAAAAATGTTGTTTTAGTGGGTTATTAATATTAGGGAATATTGTCATGTAACCTTTGTCTATGTGGATGGTGGTTTAAAGCTCCTTGAGACTGCAACTGATTTTGCAAAAAAGATTCTGTCGTTAGGAATTGGATTGCGGATATATTGTGGTTGAATATATTTTTTATTAGAGCCAGTGTCGATAAGGAATTTAAGAATTTTGCCGCTTTAAAATACAAATTCTAAATAGGGAAGCGAAGAGCTCCTTAGTCTAAAAAATGAATGTCATCTAAGACTTCGGATTGTGGATTTGAATATTCTACTAATTACTGTTCATAATACTCATCGTAATTGGAAAGAGTTTCTTGATATTGCTGTAGGTTGAAGTCTCCTGAATGTGGTTCACATTGGTTGCTTTCTAATGATTGTTCAGCATGAAAAATTTTTTGAGCTTTTACTGGCTGATGTACTTGATTAGACTGAGGTCTTTTAAATGTAGTTGTATTGAATTGAGGCCTATTCTGGTAGTTGATTTGACGTGAATACATGGTTCTATCGACATCCATTGGTTCCGGTTTTGGCAGAGGCTTTTAAGAGGCTTGAGGATATTGATTTGGTTTAGGGTAGGCGTAAGGATTTTGTACTGGCCTGTAATGTTGTGGTCTAACGTATGTTTGAACTGTTTGTGGATTGTAAAATAACTCAAGTTGAAAATTTGTTTTTGAAAAAGATTGTGGACGTTGTTGTGGTGTAACTAATTTTTTTGGTGGTATAGGAGGTGATTGAGAGAAATTCGAAGCACGAATATTTCCATGGCTATGCTGCACGCGATATTGTACGTTTTCTAATTTTAGAAAAAGATGAAGAGCCTGTGGTAGGTCTTGATGTTCCTTCATGCTTAAAAGTCTTGGTAAGTCTCCTTTTAATCCCCTAACAAAAGTGTCTAAAGCCTTATCCCTATAAGCTTGGACCATAATATCAAGAGATTCTTGACTGAGATCCATTGATGAGAGTTTATTAAGAAGAAGAAAGAGATGATAGTAAACTTCGTGCTTAAATTCTGGAATAGAAGTATTTTTTTTGTACCAATGTGGTCATTTGGTATTCAAGAGTACCCAAATCTCTTTTGTCTGCATAATGCAATGATAAACACTTAGTGATTACGTTCCAATTTAAAGGGGTATTGTATGATTCTATTACGATATCTGCACCACCTTAATTTTATTTCGAATCTAAGGATTTCATAATATTTGGGTGTTCCTTTTAAATGATTGTATATTTTTAGTATGCGCTCAACACTCTTTTTCCATGAGCCAAATTCTCCAGGTTCGCGAGAGAATTCGCTTAGACTTTTAACAACATCAGGAATTCGGTCCATGTCACATAAATTTGCTTGAAATTTGGAATCAATAGTTTGATCCGAAATATTGTTATTAACAAAGGTAAGAGTAGACATTTACGCAAGCATTAATTGATTTTCTGTTCTCACTATTTGCGTAATAAGTTGGCTTAATAAATTCAAATCGAATGGGGTAGCCATGGGAGCAGACGGCACTTGTACCTGATTGTCGTTACTTGCAGAAGAATTGGCAGAATTACCTAATATGGGAGATTTAATAATATTATTATTTCCATTAACCATTTTAACCTTTTCTTCAAAAATTTAATTTTTCACGAGCAGGCTCACAAAATAAGTAACTTTTAGAAGAATATTTACTTAGAACCTTTTATAAAATTTTCTCACGTTTAAATTAAACGATTAATTGGCACTCTTCTTAATTAACTCAATAAAGGGCAAGTTTTAATTCTACCTTTTTCCTAAAATTTTATTTTAAAAGATCACTAAAGAATCGTTAGATTTTCAAAAATTTATTTAACAGCAAAAAAAAATTGTATTATTTTTTGATTAATTTTCCATTAAATTTTTTTTAATTCACTCAAAAATCATTAAGTTTAAAAAGCAAAAATTTTTCCTTTTTTGTAAAAACAAAACAAAAACTAAAATTTCTTCTCTTTTGATGATGAAAGTGATAAAATTTTTGTTAAACTTAATTTTAATTTTCACCGGAATTATTTTAAAATTTTTTGCTAAATTATGGTTCTTCTATTTTATTTGAGGACGACCTCACAGAATTTCTGCATAAATTGTTTTTCACAAAAACTTTATCACTTTTTTAAAAAAAAAAATTTTTAAATTCACTTTTTAAAAATATAGTCCTGATAAATTAAGTATTTTTCACAGAGTATTATTTTATCACTAAAAGATTGTTGAGTTTGTTTAAATTTAATTGTTGTGAATTTTATTCCTTTGAAATAAATAACAAGTTTTTATAAGTTAAAACTCTTTATTAGCTTTTTTTTAAACACTACAACTTTTATTAAGGGAAAAGAACCGTCCACTTAGATTGTTCAAACTTGAATGAATTAATTCTTTAGTCTTTTCAAAGAACAGACTACGTGATGAAACATGATCAAAACAAAAAGGAATGTGCAAGATCGCAAAAAGACAGGAAACGAAAATATAAAGACGACAAATAAGTTATAAGAAAAACAAGAAGGAATGTGCGATATCGCAAAAATATTCTAAAGCGATAACGAATGTATGAAAGATTAAATGCATGGTCAGCAAAAGATAGGAAACGAAAATATAAAGACGACAAATAAGTTATAAGAATCATGAGAAAAATAACATGCGTGTGATATACTGATTCGTATGCATGTGTAATTTAGGGCTTTACAACACGCCCCCCCTTAAGAATGGAAATCATACCTTGGATGATTGGTGTGATTTTCATTGTGGGGTTTACCACTCGCGATTTCAATGCTTACATTTTTATTTCTCTCGTCCGGGGTTATTTCGATTGATTCTGTTTCTACAATTTCGTTTCTAGTTCTTTCCCTTTTACATGAAAGTGACTTAGGATATGATTTAGAAATACATTTTAAAATTGACATGAGTAAGATTACAATTATGATTATACATATATAGTGTGTACATTTGGTAGGTATGCTTCTCAATAGATTTTAAAGGTACAATTTTTTGTTTAAGATTTTCTATGCTATGACTTATCTAATGCAAGTCTTTTATTTGATTGTTTCATTCTAATGAGCCTAAATTAGAGTTAACAATAATTTCTTAATAATTCTCGATATATTTAAAGTCTAAGTCAACATCTTTAAGGGTTTATAGGTTTGTAAAGTAGTCTGCAGATTTATTGCTGTTAAAACTTGTTTTTCAGTTCATAATTAGCCTTCGCGTATGCGCATTACATCCTTCTTTGATCCGCAAAAACCCACTCCTTGCAATTGGACTTGTTGGGTACTGTCCCTGCATTTGACGAGTATCTGCTCACTGGCGTCAGTAATGAATATCCACGAATTTGATTTTGCTAGTTGCAAGAAAATAGCGTTGCTTAAATGTATAATTCTTACGCTGCACGATTTTGGTATAACATCGATAGGATCGAGTACAATTCGCTCACATGCGCTATGTAGGTGTGAAATCGAGATAGGCATCAGTTGTTCACAGATGAATTTTTGGCCACGAAGTCGTTTACAACTGTTAAGATTTTCATATTCTAAGAGAAAGTAGTGCTGTTTAACATTATCAACGGCGATGAATAATTTTTTTGGTATTATGATAGCGTATGTATTCTTTTGTAAAGGTTCAGGTATACTTGTCATCTTAAAGATGTTGAACTCTATAGAACTTATAAGTGGAATAATTAACAAAAAGTTTAGATTCTTATTACTATAATACACATGTATATCTATGATTTTGTACAATTCTTCTAAATTTTGAATATTTGGCTGAATGGGCAAACACAAACCGTTCGGAAGCATACCTTGTATTTTTAATAATTCCTCTATCATTTCTTGACCATTTACAACATATGGGTGTAAAATTCCTTGGGATGCAGCGGTAAGTATATCAATAATATGAGATTGTGCTTGTGTGTATTGGCCTATTTCGTTAATTGTGGAAATTTGGTCTCGAACATTTTAAAAACGACTCTTTGTTTGTTTTTATTAAATAAGGTCAAAAATGCTTGAGAACACTCGACTCGTTGTTTTTTTTGTACAGCGCTTAGAATTTTTTGGGACCCATCTTGCACTCACTTTAGACATATGAAGATGATCATGAAGAATTCTAAGTATGGTCGTTTTTGGAAAGCCACTTTCTTCTGTTATTTCATTAGCTTTTTTCCTACGGTCGTCTAGTACAATATTTTCCACTAATTCAATATTTTCTGGAGTAGTCACCCATGCAGAGCTTCCTCCATGCGGATCGTCTTCAATTGATGTTCTGCCTTGACGGAATAGTTTAGCCCACTCTTTAACTGTGGAATATGAAGAAACAGCTTCGCCGTAAACCTCGTCCATTTGACTTTTTATATCTTTTGGTGTTATATTTTTTTTGTAATAAATTTAATGACCGAACGATATTCTAATGCAAAAATTTTTTCACTTGACACTGACATGATGCTATATTATTAACAACTCTACTTGAAATAACTGATCAATTTCTTTAAAATTTAACCTGCAACGTACATACTGATTGTAAAAGACAAACACGTGAACAACCGGTTAAAATGACTCATAGAAGTATATCACGCCGGAGATGGTTGGACCGCCCTTCGTATGTTTCTGTTTTCGTTGTATTTTCTAATTTAGCCAATTTAAAAATTGCCTTTGATATTTTATTTTTGAAATCATTTATCTATTTAACCGTTTCATTTATGTGATTGACGATGGATTCGTGGACGCTGATTTGGTCTTTCATTAGATCTTGTAAATGATTTTAATTTTCGTTTAAAGTTTGAAGTTGTTCGTCGTAATATTTTGCGTCGTCGTTATCTAGTGTTCCAAAAAGTTGTTTTGCTATACTGCCAATACCATTTATTAAACCTCTCTTTTGGATTAGGTCGGACTGAGAACCCAAGATATTTCTGATTAATTTGTTCTGTGCTTGTATTCCTATTAGTGTTTGTTTAAGCTGAGGGGAGTAAAAGGTACATTCGCGGGGCTTTATATCCTTTGAAAAAAGTTCAGCACATATTCTCGCTATTTTTGATTCCAAGGAACTTATCTGTTTGTACTGAGTTTTAATTTCATGTAAATCTGTGTGAATAAGTAGCTTCCACTTGTCGTTAGATAGCCTCATTTTCCCTATATTCTCATAATACATTCCTGTATTATTATCCAGTTTAGTAATATGGTATGTTCCCTTGCGCTCTCAAAAGTATCGGAAAATGTTGAGATAAATGCTACCAATAAGAGGAACACAGTGGTCATTTTGCACTGAAAGAGTACACTTGGATTATAGACAGTGAAAATTTACAGGTTATAGTGTATAAGACGATTATTATGAACTTTAACAGCTTTATTTTTTACTAAAATTTTTGTATTAACGCCTTCCGAAGATAGAACTTTATATGGACCCTGCCACACAGGTAACAATTTTTTACATTTACCTTTGTGAGGGTTATCATCTTTTAATAAAACTAAATCGTTTTCTTTAAAACACGATGGGTTTTGTCGTTTGTATATATATCATAATTATACTGAATTTCTGGCGGACGAGATAATGAAGAAGGAAGTTCGGCCTTTCGGCCAAATAGAAGCTCGAATGGAGTGTAACCCATGGAAGTATTTGGGGTTGTATTATTGACAAAAACGGCATATTTGATCCACTTGTCCCAATCGGTTTGGGCTTTGTCAATAAAACACCGAAGATATTCGTTAAAAACTCGATGACTTCGTTTGCAGGAGCCATTTGACTGCGGCCGGTGTGCAGTTGTTTGTATTTTCTTGATTTTTAAGAGCTTACAAGTTTACTTGAAGACTTACCCTATAAAGTTTTTACCTTGATCGGTTAAAACTTCACGAGGCGTTCCAAAACGAAAAATAATTTCGGTGACAAATTTTTCAGCTATAGTATTAGCCTCTTGGTTAGGTATCGGGATAGCGTCCGAATACTTAGTTAAGTCATCAATAAATGTTAGGAGGTATTTATTACCATCATTAGTGACTGGGAAAGGGCCTACTATGTCTATTGCAATTTTTTCGAATGCTTCTTTTGATGTGGAAGTATGACCATCGGTTCTTTAGTATATCTATGTACCTTATTTTTCTTACAAATGTCACATTTTTTAATAAAACTTTTAATATCATTGTACATATTCCGCATTTGTAATATTTTCTAATTCTTTTGTAAGTTCGATTAACGCCATTATGACCCCCGGTAGGAGTATAGTGTTGTTCGTATAAAATTTTATTTATTTCATCCTCCGATAGTTTATTATAATTGTTCCCGTGGTAGAAGATTATGTTTATATCTGTATTACGAAAAATGTACCTTACCATAGCTCGGATGTAATCAAAGTTCAAGTGCCTGTATGAGGGAAATTTTGAAGTATTGGGTAAAATAAGTTCAGTGACGCCGCGAGATAATAAGAAGGCTTTTAAAGACATGAATGTGTCAAAGAAATCTCTGTATTCAGTAATTTTTTCTTTAGAACTAACAACTAGATAAAATGTAAGTTTATCAAGATTTTCTAGGCAGATTATATTACAGGGTTGCAATATTTTTCCTTGTAACGAATTGGAATGGCCTGCTTCATTTATAAGAGTTTCAGCAAAATTATCAAGTTTTAATTCTGTTTATAAAAATACCGACGTTATTTTTGCCGTTATTATGGAATTCAGATTCGTTGTCACTAACTGTTACTGTTTAAACTGTTGATAAAATGATCGTATGACAATGTAGTGTTATTATTTGTAGTAAAGGTTTTATTGGTATCGTCTTCAGAACTCTTAAATTTCGCGTTTTCCTGATTTTTCGTATTAGATCTTAGCGTGACTTTACAAATTCGGCTGAGGCAGTCAGCATTCGTGTTGGAAGGTCCTTGTTTGTAGATAATGTCGAAATCAAACTCTTCTAGTTTCAGCTTCCATCGCATCATACGAGAACTCGGGTCCTTACAATTATTAAGATAAACCAACGGTTAATGATCGGTGAAAATTTTGAATTTTCTTCCAAATAAGTATGGGCGAAAATGTTGTACCGACCAAACGATTGCTAAGAGTTCTTTGTCAAAATGGTCGAATAGTTGATCTCGCTTTTATTAAGTGTTCTCGAGGCGTATGCAATAGGTAAGTCGGAACCTATGTCTCCTTGTGATAGTACTGAACCTATCGCATAGCCACTGGCATCTGTTGTAAGTATAAAGCTTTTACTAAAATCACGGTACTGTAGCAATGGAGGAGTTATTAGAGCTTCTTTCAATAAATTAAACGATTGCGTACAACAAGGCGTCCATTCGAATTTTGCGTTTTTCTTTAAGAGATTGGTAAGGGGCTTGGAAATTTTTGCAAAGTTTTTGATAAAACGGCGATAGTAACCGGCTAGGCCAAGGAACATTTTAATTTCTTTAGGACTTTTCGGAACTGAGAAATTTTTTACGCTTTCGATTTTTTTAGGATCGGGACTGATTCCGTTCTCACTGATTACATGGCCAAGATAGATGAGTTCCTTTTTCAAAAACTCACATTTGTCGGGCTGTAGCTTTAGGTTGTGCGTACGTAACCTTTCAAAAACTTCTTTAAGTTTTTCGTTATGTTCTTCTAACGTGCGTCCATACAAAACGATACCGTCCATGTAAACAAATATTTTAATGCCCTGTAAACCAGCCAAGACGTTATTCATAAGTCGCTGAAAAGAGGCGGGAGCGCCGTTTAAACCAAACGGCATACGAGTATATTCGAAGTGGCCTAGCGGCGTAGAAAATGCGGTTTTTTCCCTGTCTTTTGGGTTGACTTCGATCTGATGAAACCCGCTTGCTAAATCCAGAGTGGAGAAATATTTTGCGTTACTCAACTGGTCCAGAATATCAATAGTATTAGGCAATGGGTACGCATAACCAACTGTGATGTCGTTAAGTTTTCTAAAATCGACTCATAAACGCCATTTTTTATTACCCTTGCTGTCTGGTTTTTTAGGTACAAGTACCAAAGGAAAATTCCATGGGCTTTTTGACTCTTTTATTATATTGTCATCTAACATTTGTTGTATCTGCGCGTTTACCTCGGATTTTTGGAATTCTGGTAGACGATAGGGTCTAACATGAATAGGTTGAGCACCTGGGGTTGGTATGCTATGTTGTACCGCTTGAGTACATGTTAATTTATCGCCCTTAAAGTGGAATAAATCGTTATATTCGGTGCATAAGTTTAGAATTGGTTCGCGTTGCTCTTTCGTCATGTGATCGGTTTTAATTTCTTCTTGCAGTTTTTTTATACGATCATAGTTTAACGCGTCAACATTTTCTGCAGAGATACGAGAGATTCGAAAAGCTGATAGATTTTTAAATTCTATGTTATTAATGTCAAGTTCGGTATCGTCCTCATTAGGATTTATTACTGAGATTACGCAAGCATTGTTTTTGGGCGATGAAATGCTATTAGAAATTAAAAGGCCATTTTCTAATTCTTTCGATAAACATACAACATCATTTCTAAAATCAGTTTTTACTGGAGTGATTAATTCGGATCTGGCTGGGACAATTATTTTTGTAACAGACGGTACTAATTCTGATTTGTACGGCGTATTATTTAATAACATCGAAAATTTTTTCAGACCATAGTCTAATTTGACTTTAAATTTTTGTAAAAAATCGGTACCTAGTACACTGTTGTTTGCGATTGGGAAATCCTTAGGAACAACATGGAAATTGTGTGAGATAATCCCGTTATTAATTTCGATATTCATGTAGGTAATGCCTAATATTTCTATAATATCGTCGCCGATACCTTTCAATGTAGCTTTTGAATTTGTATAAACAATTTGGTCGCCAATAAGTTTGTTGATTTTGATCGCACATATTTCACTTACACTGTCTACTAACAAGCTAATCTTGTTTTCGACCGCTGATGAAGATAGAAAAATAAAATAAATTTTTTATAGTTTTCTAGCACGATATTGTACATATTCTTAGGATGAGACGAATTAGTAGAAGAATTTTGTAATGATTTGGAATGAGTTTTATAATTTACAGATTTTTCGGTGATATAGCTTGGATGAGAACTAGAAGAAGAATTTAGTAACGAGTGAGAATTTTGTAGAAGGCTTATATCACTCGAAGAATCTTGTAACGATGTAGAATTAGAATTTTGTAATGAATTAGGATTTTGTAATAAGTTAGAGTTATGTAAGTTTCGAGAACTTGTAGAATTCGACGATTTTTTAGGTACATTACTTGGAGAATTAGAATTTTGTAATGAATCAGGATTTTGTAATGAATTAGGATTTTGTAATAAGTTAGAATTATGTAAATTTCGAGAATTTGTAGAATTTGACGATTTTTTAGGTAAATTTTTTAGATGGATTCAACCCTTCAATGAACGATTTCAAGGATGTTTTTGAGTTTAGACTTTGAAATATAGCAGCAGAATCTGCTTCTTCGCTATTGACACATGCATCATTAAGATCAGCTAAAAGCTTTTCTACCCTATTGGCAAAGGTTCGCACATCTTCATTTGGATATTGTCTAGCATGATAGATAGATAGATGGATTATGGGCTATCATTACACTTCGACCAATATTGATCTTTTGTGCAGCCCGTGCTTCTCATAGATTTAGGCTATTGATAAATCCTAAAATTCTATTAGAAGGTGCACACCAGATTTCCTGGCTTGAGAAAGTACTAGTGCATGTGGCACAGTCTTTTAGAGGCCAACGCCTCGCATTCACACAGAATGTGTTTTGAGGTTTCTTTGGCCTCCTTGCAGAATCTGCACTTGTCTTCCTCCTGTAGTCCTATCCTACTTAGATAGTAATTTAGAGGACAGTGTCCAGTTAAGAGACCCGTAATGGTTCTTAGCTCTTTCCTACTGAGGTTGAGTAGTTTTCTGGAAATACTAGCCGAAGGTAAGATAAATTCCTTTGCTTGTAGATTTCCAGGAGTTTTCTTTCATCGGGAGATGCATTTTTCCATTTCCCATTTTTTTATGTTATTTCTTGTGTGGCTTCTGGGCAACCCGCAGAAGGGTTCAGTTCAGTTCAGTTTTCAGACACTCCAAAACTAATCCAGACACAACTTTGTGTGCATTTAGAGCTTTAAGTGCTGCTTGGCTGTCTGAAATTATGTAGACTGTGGCTTTATTGAAGCCTTTCTTTAAGCATTCAGTAGCGCACATGTCTATAGCTATAATTTCAGCTTGAAAAACTGATGGGTATTTTCCTAGGGATTTATATAGGCTTCTTTTTGGGCCTGCTACCCCTGCTCCAACCCCCAATTCAGTTTTTGAGCCATCTCTCGATCTGAAAACAGTACTTTGAATGGCTTTTCAAAGTTGTACACTGTTTCTATATCATCAGTTACTTGACTAATTTGAAAATTCTTAAATTCTTCAAGAATTTTGAGATTATAAGTGAGATCATCCTGTTTGAGTTCTCTATTTCTTTGAAATTTTAAAGCCCAATTTAGTGCCTCTTTCTTAATTTGTATACTAAGAGGTGGCAGGTTGAGCATGGCTTCCATTGACGCCGTTGAAGTAGTCCTAAGAGCTCCTGTTATACTAAGACAAGCTAGTCTTTGTATTTTATTGAGTCTGTTTTGGACCGTTACTTGATTTGTCTTTGGCCACCATATGGCTGAAGCATATGTAAGTATGGGTCTTATGATGGCTGTATAAGTCCAATGTATTATTTTTGGTCTTAGTCCCCATGTTTTGCCAAGGAGTCTGTTGCAATTCCATAGAGCTTGTGTGGCTCTTTGTATGGAATTATTAATGTGTTTGTTCCAAGTGAGCTTGCTATCCAGGATGACTCCTAGCATTGTCTAGCATGAACTAATTCACTTTGTATTTGAGCTAGAGTTCTTTTTTCAAGGAATTGATCTTGGAACGCCTTTTTTAAATCACTCCAAGTCGATATAGTTTTATATTTAATGACACTGTATGCTAACCCTGAGAGTTTGCCCTTTATAATATTCATCATCATTGGCATATCAGTGGAAACCAAATCTGTCGATATTACATCGCAACAACTAATAAATTTATGCAAGTCTTCCCTCTTCCCATCGAATTCGGGTTGTATTTAAGCACAAAATTTTTTTCTAGTGGCACTGGCATTATTACACTTCCGTTTAATTCAGCGTTTCTATTTTCTTCGAATCCCAAAAAATCGCTTTCGTCTGAAGCACTATTTTGATCCTCCAACATAAAAATATCAAAAGAATTTTTTTAATTGTCACACCAAATTTTGAAAATAAATTTCTTAAGTTTCAAGCGTATAAATAAATCGACCAAATTGCCACAATAAAAACCGTATTAAAAACACAAATTTTCTTAAAATGTATGCACACTGTATGGTCAAGCTTTGCAATAGAGGATTTATGTTTTTTGTTTTTTTTTTATTATATTTTTTACACAGAATATTAGCTAAAATTATGATTAACCATGAATTACTTAAATTGTGCTAAAATTAATTCACAGTAGAGAGAAACAAAAGAAAACAAAAAAAATTAAAATCTTATAACTAAATTAAAACAATAAGATATTATATTGAAAAAATTTTCAGTTTTTGTTGTTGTTGTTGTTTTTTTTTTAAATTGTGTTAAAAATTTTGTACACCTTCCTTTTTTTGAAAAAAAATTTTTTTTGTAGAAAATTATACTAAATATTTGAAAAATAGGTTGCAAGATTTAAATTTTCACTAAAAATTTATTTGTAAAAGTTATACTGTAATTGATTAAAAAAAAAGTTTTTATTAAAAGTTTTATTTTGGAAAATGTGCACCTGAATTAAATGAGTCCCACGTTGATTTTATTGATGATTTAATCTAAAATTTCTGTATTAATTTTTTTTAATGTTTTAAAAGTTGAAAATGGTCTCTCTTGTTGAATTGTTGAAACTAAAGATTTGATGAAAATTGTTGACTGGGAACTTTAAAAATGAAATTTTCCCTCGCTGAAAATAATTTCTCCTCGTTGATTAAATTGTAGAAAAAAAAAATTACAAATTGTAATTTATGAGCTGATCCAAGTTTAGTGGATGGTCGAGAAATTTCTCTTAACTTGTATATTATATTATTCACTAATTTTGCGTAATTTATGTAATTTAACTAAGGAATTTTTAATTCACTTTTATTACCCCAAACCTGATACCAAAATTTATGTTGTGAATTTTATTCCTTTGAAATAAATAACAAGTTTTTATAAGTTAAAACTCTTTATTAGCTTTTTTTTAAACACTACAACTTTTATTAAGGGAAAAGAACCGTCCACTTAGATTGTTCAAACTTGAATGAATTAATTCTTTAGTCTTTTCAAAGAACAGACTACGTGATGAAACATGATCAAAACAAGAAGGAATGTGCAAGATCGCAAAAAGACAGGAAACGAAAATATAAAGACGACAAATAAGTTATATGAAAAACAAGAAGGAATGTGCGATATCGCAAAAATATTCTAAAGCGATAACGAATGTATGAAAGATTAAATGCATGGTCAGCAAAAGATAGGAAACGAAAATATAAAGACGACAAATAAGTTATAAGAATCATGAGAAAAATAATATGCGTGTGATATACTGATTCGTATGCATGTGTAATTTAGGGCTTTGCAACATAATAAATGATTTTATTTTTCTTTATCCTCAATAATAATTTATTTACTTTAACTGATTTTATATTCTTAAATATATTTTATCTAATTAATTAAAAAAAATTTATTTTCTTAAAAATTTCTCTATAAATTTTTATCAATTTAAATTAACTTACATTAAGATCAACAAATGTGTGGTTAACATCTGGAGTTGCAATCGAAAAATTGGGTAGTCGTATGTCACTTACTCTGGGACGGTTTGTGGTCTTTTTTTCAACAAATCAGGCGGCTGCTGGTAAATATTTTCAAGATAAGACGTTATTATTCCTAACTTGTATTTATCAGCTCCGTTTTATCCTTTACGGTGACTCTGGGGCCTCGTTTCCTGATATTATGCTTTGAAAAAATTTCACAGGATTTTAACCCTGTTAATTGCCTCAATGATGATATGTTGCGTCACTTTTTTTTTCGTATTTTATTGGTTAAAAATACGAACAATTTAAAACACCTTAATTAAAGACTTTTGATTTGATTGCACTTAATTGGTTTTAGAAAATTTTATTCTAAAAATATATTTATATCTTTAATTTTGGTTTTTTAAATTTTATTTCTCCTCTTAATTTCCCTTTTTTTTTTTTTTTTTTAACTTTAACAATATTATCCAACGGTCTCTGCTCGGGCGCCAGTTAATAAATTTTACTTTATTGATAATAAAAAAAACAAGTTTCTAACTTTAAAAATTTATAATTTAATTTTTCCAACTTGTTCCTTTGAATTCTAGATTACAACTGATTTATTACATTCTATTCTACTATAAATTCAAAAATTAAAAATTTCAAAAATACTTATTTTCTAAAATACAGATTTTCTCATAATTAAGAATTATTAATTCCCATAAAAGTAGTATTGCTAGACGCAACGTCAGCATAAATTGTGAAAAAGGAAATTGCAACGTGACTTTGGGTGAAGATAAAATGTGTTGCTAAACATGTTGCGTGTGTTAACTTATATTCAAATTTGACAGCTTTGACAATATTAATGAGTGAAAGTGAGATGGGTAATTGAATAAACGAAAATAATGCATATTATATGTCTCACTCTTAGGGAATTAACGAAATTTGTTATTATTAAAAAAAAAATCTAATATGTTGAAGAGAGATATTCTTTAATCAATTACTTCTAATGAAAACTTCACAAAAGAGTAATGTAGACAAAAAATCCCAACACAAACCAGTTATGTATTCCGATTAGCATGGCTTTCGTTACATGGGTTATTTTTAGCATGAGGTTAAGATTCCCCTTCGACTTTGAAATGCATTTGTATTGTCTTTATATTTTACTTGTTACTTTTTTATTGCCTCTCGCTTCAACCCATGCGTTATTGTTCATTCGTTTTCATTCTTATAGAGCCCATAGACGGTCAACTTGGTTGACAACCAGGTTGTCAACATTGCAAGTTGAAGTCAATATTGACTGTGTGCCCTATTACACACAAGATTATTACCCTTCAAATTGAAAAGCACATGGAAAACACGTGCGTTTTTGTGTTATTAATTTGAAAGGCAAAGAAGACTAATGTGTTTCTGTAAAACAAATTATCATTTAGAAATATTTTGAATTTAGAAACGAAATAAAATATTGAGTTTTTTAATTTTTTTAAATATAAAAAATAATAGTAAGGTGTGAATTTTGATTTTTTAAATATAAAAAAATAAGGTGTCAAGTTTGTGGTTTTTTCAATATAAAAAATAAAAAAATATTAACTGAATCACACTATATAAAATATTCAAACTTCTTATTTGATCACCACCAATAGGTTACTGCACCCTACATAGTTATTATAAATATGAAAGCTGTCACTAGCACAAACTTAGGCAAATTTTTTTTTCTTCATTTTTCGTCATTTATATTTCCGACTATTTTTAGCGTAACAACCAGTGTATTAGTGTAAAAAATCATGTATGTAGATGTAAAAATTTTGAGATCGTATCAGTGTTTCTATGAAGATGGGACACTTAATAATAATAGATTCACTTTGGTATGGTGTTTACTCAATCGGTACTTTCATTAATACGTCGTCAACCTACGTCGACGACTCGAATGCACTGGAATTGTAATCAGAGTCGTCAACTGTGCATGCAAGCAGTTATTAGAATAAATGAACATGATTCGACATCTTCAAATATGACTGGATGGAACAACTGTAGGAAACACCATACTGTAAAAATGGGACAACATTTATATTGTTGTCTCACTCTTAGGGAATTCGTCATGTTTCAATGAACGAAGAATGATTTAAACATTTGATATTTTTAAAAGATAGATGGAGGCACAATTTTCATTAAAATTAAATTGAAATTAACTGGATTTGAATTAAAGCTAAATTTTAACTCGACGTTGCTCATAGATATTTAATATATTCGGTGAACATAAAGCTAAGGATCTTCTCTACATTTCATTTGAACATAATTTTCATGTAACTTTAATCACAACTTAGTTATAATTAATTAAAAACAATAAATTGTAATGTTAATTTGGTACTTCCAACACATACACAAAATGAGCATTAATTCTTTGTAAAAAATCATGTATTGAGATGTAAAAATTTTGAGATCGTTATCAGTGTTTCTATTAAGTTGGGACACTTAATAATAATAGATTCACTTTGGTATGGTGTTTAGTGTTTACTCAATGTCTTTACATATAATATGGACTGTACAACTTCTTGTTTCATGTGGGCTCAAGACAAATTTCGTTAATTCCCTAAGAATGAGACATACATATATATATGCATTATTTTCGTTCATTCAATTACCCATCTCACTTTCACTCATTGATTGTCAAAGCTGTCAAATTTGAATATATTCAAATTTAAAAACGGTAAAAAATCTCCCATTGAAATAACGTAATTACAAGTAAGCTACTGATTTATTTAAGGACAATTTGATTTTTATCGAGTTAAAATTTAGCTTTAATTCAAATCCAGTTAATTTCATTTTAATTTAAATGAAAATTGTGCCTCCATCTATTTTTTTAAAATATCAAATGTTTAAATCATTCTTCGTTCATTGAAACATGACGAATTGCCTAAGAGTGAGACAACAATATAAATGTTGTTCCATTTTTATAGTATGGTGTTTCCTACAGTTGTTCCATCCAGTCTATTTATATCATTGGTGTACATACTACTTTTTTATATTTTTTCTTCTTCTTAAAATTCGAAACGTCAAAAATCAGTGACGAGAATTTATTTTTGTTTTTATTTTAATTTTTTTTTTTGATTTTTGATTCGTTTTTTTGTTGATAAAGATTTTCCTCTCGAAAATATAATTTTTATAAAGATTTTCATTCCTATTTTAAATTTTCTTTTAAATCAAAAGGAAAATTACCGAAAACTGTTTGATTGTGAACAATTTTTAATTAATAAAATGTTGACCTACATTTTGCTACATTGTAATTATTAAAACATTTTTTTTTGTATATCAAAAAACCTTCTAATACATTATATGTACAACTACCTGCACATCTCAGGGAATTCAAAGTCCAAAGTTTGAATTTATATTTTTAAAAAGTTTTTTCTCAAAAATAAAAAAAAAGTTATATATTTCAAAATTGAACTGTTAACTAATTAAAAGTGGAAAAAATAAAATGTTCCGATTAATGAAATTACGAAAAAGTAAGTACATACATACATATTTCAATATTACACGATTTTTTTAAAGTTTAAGAATTTAAAAGTACTAATATCTTTTTCTTTTAAATTGCTAATTTAAAACTATCAAATAATTATTCAAAATTTATTTATTTTCTTCTATTAAAATGATTTTTTTTTTATATTGAAAATTTCTAGTTATTAAACAGTCAACAAATATCTTCGGATTTAAAAAATTTAGTTCAAATGTTGCTGAATATCCAAAAATTACAACACATTACACAATTAATCCAAGGGAAAAGGATGAAAGATGGAAAGGTAAGAAACCAATTTTGTGGTTGTTTTATTTTCTGCTTCAAGAAGAGATAAGGTATATGTTTTCTAGAGGCAATATGTATTTAAGTGCTTCTAGAATGCCCTGAACATGTATATATGTTTTGCATAAAATAAATCATCACGCAAAATGCAAACTAAAAGTTCATCGTTAAAACACAAATTTTAGATACTCATTTTCCAACTCTTCAAGATATCTTACTAATTTTTCATCTTTTTTAATTTTTGAACTTAAAAAATTTCAAAATCAAGATATTGATATGGAACGTTGTGTTGATGAAGTTGATATCGTAATTGTTGGCGGAGGTCCAGCTGGTATGTCGGCAGCAATAAAAGCTAAACAGCTAGCCTCAGAACAAGGGAAGGTTTGTATTTTAAGAATAAAATTCATACAATTTAAAAATTATGTATTTTTCTTTGTTATCCTTTTCAGGAGATACGTGTTTGTGTTGTTGAAAAATCATCTGAAATTGGCGGTCATATATTATCTGGTGCTGTTATTGATCCAATATCATTAAATGAATTGATACCAGATTGGCAAGAAAAAGGTGCACCATTAAATACAGCTGTTAAACATGATAAATTTTCATTATTAACACAAAATGGTCGTATATCAATACCAATATTACCTGGATGGCCAATGGATAATCGTGGTAATTATATTGTACGATTAGGACATGTTGTTAGATGGCTTGGTGAACAAGCTGAAGCATTAGGTGTTGAAATTTATCCAGGATGTGCTGCATCAGAAATATTATATCATGATGATAATAGTGTTAAAGGTATTGCAACAAATGATGTTGGTATAGCAAAAGATGGTTCACCAAAAGATACATTTGCTAGAGGTATGGAACTACATGCAAAAATAACAATATTTGCTGAAGGTTGTCGTGGACATTTATCAAAACAAATTATGAACAAATTTAATTTAAATGAAAAAAATCAACCACAAACTTATGGTATTGGTTTAAAAGAAATTTGGGAGATTCAACCAGAAAAACATAAGTAAAAAAAAAACAGTTTTATTTCTTTTAAATACAAAAAATTTAAAAAATTAACAATTTTATTAAACTATTTTTTTTAGTCCTGGTTTGGTTGAACATTCAATTGGATGGCCTCTAGATAAAAATACATACGGAGGATCATTTATTTATCATTTAAATGAGCCAACACCTTTAATTGCTGTTGGTTTTGTTATTGGTCTAGATTATAGTAATCCTTGGATAAGTCCATTTCAAGAATTTCAAAAATTTAAAACACATCCAAAAGTTAGACATATTTTTGAGGGTGGAACTCGAATTGCTTATGGAGCACGTGCTCTAAATGAAGGAGGATTTCAAAGTTTACCAAAACTTACATTCCCTGGTGGATGTTTAGTAGGATGTACTGCTGGTTTTATGAATGTACCACGAATTAAAGGAACTCATTATGCTATGAAAAGTGGTATATATATTTTTTATAGGTATATACATATATATTTTTTTAAAGATTTTTAATTTTATTCTGCAGGTATGCTAGCAGCTGAAAGTGCATATGAAAGTATTTTTAGTGAACAAACACAAGAAACAGCTGGCTTTGAACCAAAATCTTATCCTGACAGGTGATTTAAATAAATTTCTATGTCTTTTTTCTTTTTCTTTTGAAATAATTTTATTTTATTTCATTTCTAAATTTAGAGTTAAAGAATCTTTTATATGGAAAGATTTGTATAAGGTTCGTAATGTTCGTCCAAGTTTTCATAATCCATTAGGTATGTATGGTGGTCTTGTATTAAGTGGATTTTCAATATTTATTGGTGGTAATGAACCATGGACATTATCACATGGTGAACCAGATCATAAAAGATTAAAACCAGCAAATCAATCAAAAATAATTGATTATCCAAAACCAGATGGTAAAATAACATTTGATTTATTATCATCGGTTGCATTAACTGGTACAAATCATGAAGGTGATCAACCACCACATTTAACATTAAAAAATGATGAAATACCAGTTAAAAATAATTTAGCTATTTATGAAGGACCAGAATCAAGATTTTGTCCAGCTGGTGTTTATGAATTTGTACCAAATGATGGCTATAATAATATGAAATTACAAATAAATGCACAAAATTGTATACATTGTAAAACCTGTGATATTAAAGATCCTACACAAAATATTAATTGGGTTGTACCAGAAGGTGGTGGTGGACCAGCATATAATGGAATGTAAAACATAATAATCATAACAACAAAAACAAAATAAAACTTCGAAAAATTAGATGGAATTTTTGAAAAAATATTTAATCAATTTTTGATTATTTTTTTCATTTTTCTTTTTCCAATAAACATTATGTTATTATTTTTAATTTAGAAAAATTACGTGAAAAAGGCATTTTTTTGTTTGTTTCTTTTTAAATCAAGCATAAAGTAATCACATAAAAATTGAAAATATAATAGTTAATTTTTAAGTTTAAATAAATATGATTTCTTTTTTTAAAAATAAAAAAAAATAAATTTTTTATTTTAAAAACTTCATGTCTTACGTTTAGTTTTGAAAGCTTAAGCTCGAGCTTGTTCATTTTGTAACCAGAATACCTCGAACCGAATTGATTCCAATTAATCGAACAAAAATATCGATATTATCAAAAGTATTATAATGATTATCGATTAATCGAGTATCGAATAATTTTTTTTTGATTAAAAACATAAATCATATGGATATGGTGTGTGTACTGTGTGGCTGTCAAGTGTCAGTAGTGTATAAATATAAACAAAGTGATTTCATATTATGTACATATTTATCTAATTAACGATTAAATTCTAAAGATTATAAATTGTTGTACTGTTTTGATAAAAGTTATACATTTATGTATGACTATAATTATAGTGAATTTATTAGTATCAGTTTTAAAGTGGTGTGATGTGTTATTGTATAAAAATTGTTATAAATTAATTTAGGTTATAATAAATTATTTTAATTAATTTATATATTTATATATAATAAAACATTTTTTTTTTCGCATAACAATTATAGGTTCATGGTTATTGTTTGAATGCATTATTGCAATACTCGAATGTGGAATACCTGTGTACAGGCAGGTATTTTTAATTAGTTTATAGAATCAAATTAATACCCAGACTACAAAATGAAAAGATTTGCAAATATGTAGGTCTACATACATATTTTAAATGACAAAATAATCTTTGTTTTGGAAAATTATCAGTTTGAAATTCATATAGGTACGTAGATTTAATTTGTTTCTTTCTTAAATTAATAAAAACTAAATTGTGATTTTCTAAGAAAACAAAACACATTTATTTATTTATTTATTTTTTTTTTGTAAAATGAATTTTACCAATGTGGCCTGGGTATTAATGCGAAAAGAAAATTTCAAGTGTCAGTTGTATTAATTATTAATTTGTTAAATCCTTTGTTTGAAATCATAAAAACAGATAAAACAACTTCCATACTATAAATTAACAAAAAAATTAATTTGCTTTGTATTTGTGTAGTACAAAAGTTGTTCCAGTTGTAATGAGTTTTAAATGACTATCAATTTTAGTAGAATTTGAGAAAAAAAATAAGTTTTATAATTTGTCTAAGCAATAATTAATTTTGTGATACAGTAAGAGATCTGAAACGAAGTGTGATAGTGTTATATTGTTTAAATTTATTAAAAATTTCTAATTTATTAAATTTTTGATGTGCAATTGTACCTGATTTTTTTTTTGTTGTTATTTTTTTAAATAACAAAAACATGGATTCTGAAACAGATACTGAAATAATTATTCAACAATCAAATGTTGAAAATAATATTGTTGTTGTACAACAACAGCAAAATTCTATAACTGACAAAAAAACTGTTACACCTGATGACCATAAACATAAACTGGAACCTGCCATATTATTAATATTTTTTGCAATGACTTTATCAGGTAAAATTTAAATTTGTTGTTTTTTAATTAAAAATAATTATTCTATTAAAAAATAGAAATTGCCATTCATATATTATACACTTTTTTTTTCTTAATTTATAGGAGCAGTTTTTCAAAATCAAATTATTTATCAGACTTGTGTTACAGTTTTTAAATTTAATGCAACAGATTGTAACGATTTAGGAACATCACATATAACAGAAGAAACACAAGTATGTACTACATTCCATTCATACATAATATACAGGGTGGGCCAATTTCGACTGACTGATTTAAAACGCCAATAACTTTTGCAGTTTTAAACATTTATTATACAATAATTTTTACTTTCAAATGAAAGTGTAATTTCTTAAATATTTTTTGACTATGTATGAAAAGTAATATCTTTTATATGGCCTCCATTTTCTTTCTGACAATTAATGGCTCTTTTTAATGCATTTTTGGGCTCTAAATTTGCTATTTCAGTACGAATATTTTGCTTAAGCTCCTGAATTGTTCGTGGCTTATTCATGTAAACCCGTCTTCTTGAGCAGCCCCACAAAAATAACTCAGAAAACGTCAAATCGAGACAATAGAGAGGCCAAACGAAATCTGCATTTTTCGAAATGATTAAATGATTACGATATTTTCTTTGCGTTGTAACAATAGAAAGTCGGGAAACATAATAAAATTCAATAATTTTGACTCGTTTTTGCACTGTATATGGTATGTATATGTAAGCCATTATAAAATTTTTTGTAATCTGAAAAAAAAAAATATATATTTAAAATTAAAAACTTAAAAGCTACAAATTTTTAAAAACAGTCAGTCCAAGTTGGCCCACCCTGTAATTAATTATTTTTCTCATTTTTACACAAAAGTAATTTTTGTGCTCTCATTAAGCCAAAATATTAAATTACTTTTTAAGATAATTGTGAAAGATAAGAAGAAGTAGAAATAGCTCTAAGTAAAAACTACCTATTTCAAATTATCAAAGAGAGAAAATAAAAACAAGGAGTTTTATCTTGTAGTTACCTAATTTCAATTATTGCGATTTATTTATGTCATAAATCTGCTATAAGATAAGAATTTTTTTGTTCTCAAAAGAATTTAATACAAAATTGATAAAATGTGACACACTTAAACATTATCTTCAAAATTTTTTTTTTATGAGGAAGTAAACAGATTAATTTTTTTTTAGATTATACATACATAATATCCATTCAATTTTAGAATAGATGAATCTGGTGCTGTATTTTTGAATAATTTTTAAATTGCATACATCAGATATCTCAATAGAAATTCTATTGGTGCCTGTTGAGATACAATGATGTTTATAGATTGTCTAAAAAAACAAAGGCTTATTAACGTAACAACAAAGTGTGAGTGATATCTTGTCATTGATTTGCCAAAGGGTTAATTACATTTTTTAATTAAAAAAAATAAATAATAATAATAATAATCCAGGCGCGGCTCGTTCTTGAGGGCTAATAGGGCACTGCCCCACCAAGAATTTCAGCCTAAATTGCATAATTTCATTATAATAAATTTAAAATTAATTGTAAAAAAAATTTAAAAAAAATCGAAAATAATTTGGTGTAAATTATTTTTCAATGTACATTACATACAATATGGAAAGATGTGTGAAAAGTGATAATATAATATATACTATATACAATAAATATATAACAATTTATATGTACATACAATATACATGGTTAAACAAATTTCAAATTCTCTTTGTATAGACTATAGTTATAGGTATTGATAGGTTTTACGTTTAAATTTTTTTGGTATAATCAATAAGATCATACTGATACTCTATGGGGCAGTTCAACAACTGCCCCATAAAAGAGTAAAATTTCATATATTTTGTGTATGAATCATTCTCTCTCTTTATTCATTTTGTACTGAAGAAATTTATGTTCGAAGGGCAGTTTCAATTCTGCCCCTAAAGTGAGAAAATGTTTTGTCTTATACATAACAATACAACACAAATTTTTTTCTTAATTTTTTTTCTCATAGGATTCTACATGGTTAAAAATGTTCCTCTCATAATAAATTTGTCATTTTGAAATTATTTTTGTAAAAATTGCTATAAATTCTAAAAACAATAGATATTCATATTATTTTTATTTATTCATGATATTTATTTTATAATTATTGTATTACCTATTATAATTAAACTTTTTTTTTTCATTTTAAATTACCAATTTCACACCATTTATGAAATTCATATTTTACAGTGAGAAAATATAATTTTGAAACAATTTGTTAAATTTTATAAACATTTTAAATCAATTTTTCATGAATTTTGTTACAGCTTAGTGATGAATTAATATTTTACAAAAAAATTTTTTACCATGTAGGTACGTAAATGTTCTAATAATACATATTCCTTTTTTTTTTTCGTTTCATCTATACAATAGTGTATGATCAGTTTATACTACGGGGCAGTTGGTTGATTGCCCAATGTTGTAAACCAACAAATAAAGTACATTTCTTCTTTCCTATCAACACAACATAATGTTCGTTCTCATCTAATTTTTTCCAATACAACATAATGTTTAAATTTTGTTGCTTGTTTTTTTTTGTATACATTTTATTATTGCATTTTTTTTAAAATTTTTATATGGAAGGAATGCGACTAGCCAACTTTGAGATATTATATCTTGGGCTATGTTTTATCAATTTAAGTCAAATAAAAAGCATTATTCAAGGAAACATTTCACCCGTGTATTTATTAGGCTTTCAAAAATACATAATGCAAATTTCCAACCGTAAATTGAGGAAATAATACATATTTCGTTAAAAAAATCTTCAATATTATTTTTCTCTTAATAAATTTTTCTTTTTTAAACGGAGTTAAACGTAACTTTAGATTGACACAACTATTTAAGTTTTAAAATAAAGTTAAAAAATAAAATTAAAAAACGAATTTTTCAAGTCAATTCCTAAATAATAAAAAAAATACAGCTTTTTAAATATTTAAAAGTGTTGAAAACAGAACAGAAGTCCAAATAAATTGTCTTCAGAAAAAACATTTTTTCTGCACAACTTTCGGAACCTAAGCATTGATGCGTGTAGTTTTTTTGGTACACTATAACTCGCATCCTATTGATAGGATCTTTTTCGCGTCAAGGGAGTTTTGTAAGGAATAATAAACAAAATACCTTCCAGAAATTTCAAATCAGTCGGATAATAGAGCTCGGATATTTTCAAATTGAAAAAACAGTTAAAAAGTTTTTGAGAAAAACGTGTTAACATTGATTCGAGTGTAGCATCCTTGAAACTTTAAGCAGCCCCACCAAGTGATTTCTTCACGAGCCGCCACTGTAAATAATCTCTTTGAACAAAGAAAAAATAAACTAGAATACAATTTTTTTATACATTTGCCTTGAAATTCACAGAAATTTCGAAAAATTCTATGACTGATAAATGCAGATTTTTTTTTTTTTTTTAAATAATCAAGACAGTATAGAATTTTTATGTTATCAATAAATAGGTACCTAGTTTATGAGTGAAGAGAGAGGGATGAAAGAGGGAAAATATAAAGAGAGATAAAAGTATTTTTTATGTAATAAGTATTTGTAATGAAAATAAATTGCTTTTCGATAAAAAGGAAAAAAATAAATATAATTTAAAAATAATTTTAAAATAATTTTTCCATTTTTGTTTTGTCTTTTATTTTTTAAAAACAGAATATTGAAACACAAGTACAACCATATGCTGCCAGAATATTTATGGCGAATACTCTACTACAAAGTCTTATACCATCTATAACAAGCCTTTTCATTGGTCCATGGTCAGATAAATTTGGTAGAAAGCCTTTAATACTATCATCATTCATAGGTATTTTTTGAATTTTATTTAAAATTTAAAATTGTTTTTTTTTTTTTCTTTTCCCCATGATCCTCATCCACTTTTTCATTTACTATATGTTTCAAAGTTATGTCTAATAAAAGTATAGTGAAATTATAATAGGTCTGTCCCGTACTTCAACCAGCTGTAATTTTCTGTAATTTGATTATTTTTCATTATTTATGGAGTAGGGATCAACTTTTAAAAGTACAGGAACGACTTAGCTGCATTTTCTGAAAATCAAGAAGAAAATTAGAATTTGACACTTTTGGCAGTTGCTTATTAAAAGAAATCTGGCTACATCTGAAAATAAGAATACTAAATAAATAAATTTAATTATATGAAAACGTTTATTCAACATAGGTAAATCTTACTTTCTGTAACAATTTTTGCTGTTCCAGGCGAACATTGAATAATAATATTTCTAAAATGTTTGTTCTCTAAAAATTTCTTTTTAATAAAATATTTTTCACCAACTCTCAAGTCAATTCAAATTTAAAAATTCAAATAACAAAAAGAAGAAAAACAAAAAAGTAAGAAAAATGCAGCTGCAAAATTTTGAAATATTTTTAAAGAGGGAAAACAGTCAGCTAATTACAAA
This sequence comes from Bombylius major, assembly GCA_932526495.1. Classification (NCBI taxonomy): domain Eukaryota; kingdom Metazoa; phylum Arthropoda; class Insecta; order Diptera; family Bombyliidae; genus Bombylius; species Bombylius major. The sequence continues at coordinate 29,107,150 of OW052046.1, read as the reverse complement.
TCTTACAGAAAAACTTGCACGGGAACAGCAATTCTGTAATTTTCTGTAAAGTTCTTAAGATTCTGCAAAGTTGTTAAGGTACGGGAACAGATCTAATATCCTCTCGTTATGACTTATTAATTTAAAAATAAATATAACGTTATTTTGAAAAGAAAAATAAAATTCGTTTTTTATTTTTAGGATATTTACTGTTTTATATTACAACGTGTGCAATTAATTTCTTATCAATAAAATATACCGTAAATCCATGGTTTTACATATTGGGAATTATACCAATTTCATTATCAGGTGGATCATGTGCCTTAATAACTGGAACATTTTGTTATATTACTGATTGTACAATATCCAAAAATCAAGCTTACAGGTAGAACAAACAAAAAAAAACTAAAGGTCTATTCACACACGTTTGATCCGATTCTCCTCCATCCGATCAGTTTCAAGTTTCCAGCATTTCTAGATGTTTGTATGTCATTTGAATATATCTAATCAGACACATCTGGGCCACTTTTGGTCGAAAATCACATACAAACAAGTCCAAATGTCTTAATCTGATCGGATTGGATGTGTGTGAATCAAGCTTAATTTATTTGTTTTTAGTTTGATTTTATTTAAATTTAGTAAATAAATATATTTTTAGAATGGTTGTTATGGAAGCTTGTATTTTTATTGGATTAATGTGTGGATCATTATCAAGTAGTTTTCTTTTGGCTGCAACAAATTCATTTATTGTATTTTTAATATCTGGAATAACAGTTTTATTAGCTATTTTTTATACAGTTATTTTTGTTGATGAAAGTCTTCAATCACATAAAATTGATAAAGGTGTAAGTATTTATTTTCTATGTTTTTATTGTGGTTGAATAAATTCTTTTACATTAGTCTATGTGTATGCTAATTATTTAACGATAATTAAATTTCAGCCTAAAATTCGTGGTCTTTTTCAATTTGTGTTAGTTAAAGATATGTTCAAGACATGCTTTGAGAAACGTCCAAATTATGATAGAACAATAATATGGTTAATTATTTCAGCTTTGGGTATATCGATATTTGTAATGGGTATGTTTTAAATTAAATAAATATAATTGATAATAAATTTGAAAAAAAAAAATGAAAAAAACAAATAATAATAATTTCTAATTCAATTAGAGGGTAATTCAACAGTATTTTTCTTATTTGTAAGAGAAAAATTTGAATGGACAATTAAGGATTACAATTTTTATGATGCTGCAAGCATTATTACTCAAGTTTTTGGTAATATAATTTGCGGTTACGTTTTACAAAAGGTATAATTTTATTTTTAATTATTTTAATTAATAATAAACAAACAAAAATTTAAATATTCAATATTTTACCTTAAAGCCCATAAAAACTCTTTAAATTCTTGTCTGAGGAATCAAGTCAATACTTTTTTTTTGTGTAAAATTTAAATTTAAAAAAAAAAAAAAAAGAAAGAGCATGGGCTTTGGCGAAGACAATTATTTTTTCTTCATTTTTTGAATTAATTAATTAATTTTTTTTTAAATTAATTTTTTTGTTTTTTTTGTTTTCTGATTTATTAGCTTTTTAAATTTTCCATAACTTCAATAGCACTTATAGGATTTGGTAGTAGTGTTATTGATTCTGTTATAAAATTAACAGCAACAAATTCATGGCATTTATATTTAGCAATTAGTGTTGGATTTTTACGTGGAATATGTGGACCAATGTGCCGTGCAATATTATCAAGTATTGTACCAATTAGTGATATTGGTAAAATATATTCATTAACAACATCAATTGAAACAATATCACCATTAGCATCAGCACCACTTTATGAATATGTTTATAGTTCAACAATATTAACATATCCGAATTTATTCAACGGAATTACAACAGCTATGTTTTTTGTTTGTTATATATTTTTAGCGTAAGTATAGAAAAAAAAAAATTTAATTTTCATATTTTGCAATTATTATTATTATTATTATTTTTTTTTTTTTTTTGAAACAGAATAATTTATGGTATTCAAAAATCTTTTCCAACTACAACATATGCAGCAATCGGTAGCTAAGAAGTTTTCCGTTGAATAAAAAAAAAAGGTGATAAAAAACAAAATCAAAAACTTATTACAAAACTTAGAAAATGAACATAGCTTTAATTTAGGTAAATATTTTGATAAAATATTGTATATATTTTTTAAAAATCTCAAATTAGTAAAATTTAGGTAAACAAAAAATATAAGGAATTTTTTTTTTAGTCCAAAATGAAACTTGGATGCCTCACTTGCCAAATCGATTAAATCCATATAAAAAACGTCTAAAAAAAGTAATAAATTAGCTCCGATAATAGATTAATTATGATTTGAAGACCGAAAAAATATTTTCAATTTAGTAGTTTAACGACTTAACATCACATCTAATTACTTCGAATATGAAAAATCCAAGAATTAATCGAGTTGTGGCAAATGAAGCATCCAATTGATTTTTTTTTTTTTCATCCCTGGATAAAATTATCACAGTATTGTGAAATAATGACAATTTTTAGTTGAATTAAAGTCATTATTTTTAATTTATTTTTGTATTATTATTTTCTTATTATTAAATATAAAATTGTATAAAATTCTTTATATTTGCCAAAAACAAACAAAAATAATGTGAATATTTTTCTATTATTAATTTTATTTAAAAAAAAAAAATTATATTGTATTTTTCTTTTCACAAATATTATTAAATATAAATTATAATGTTTTTTTAAATTTGAAAAAAAAAATTGATAAGAAATTTATTGATAAGTTTACATGATAGGACCTTGGTGTCCTACATATTTTCAGGTCTCTTGAGTGTTTGTTTACATAATATCTCCTCGTATATGGGGAATTCCATTTGTAACGGGTTTGAAATGTTGACTCTTAAATATTGAAAAACTCGTACAGCAATTGCATTTTGATTATACTTTTATGTTCTTAATATGCCTTCTAGTGAAAGCAAATGACGGTTACGATAAAACAGAAAACTTCAAATATCTCTAATCAGAATCGTCATTTTAGTAGCGTAACGGGTGTGACGCTGACGATTTCGAATTTCATCGATTTCTGTATACACTGATTAACCTAAAATTTTCTTATAAACAATTCCAAAAATTATTTTTAATTATACTGTAGACACTTGAAAGAATCTTTTGGAAAAATTTGATAAGGTACAATGCAATGGGTTACCAACCAACAATGCAATACTTTTTTCATAATTAAAAAAAAAAGAAATGTAACGGAGGGACATATTTTGTAACGAGCATGACAGTGAAACGAGTTTCTATTGATAAGTAGCAAAAAAAAATTTTTAACACTAGATACACCAAAAATTCATATATACCTATCCAAATCAGCTTCATTTGTATTAATTTTAAGGTCAAAAGTGGTCGATTTGCGTGGAATTTTCCATATCCAGACACCATTTTTTTTGTTTTTTTGGTATCTGGAAACCGAAATCTTCTCTCTTGTAAACTTACCATAACATTCCAAAGAACTTTTGTACGTTATGCAACTTTATTTTAAAGAAGAAATTAAAATTCTATGATAAAGTACAAGTTTTTAAAAAAGGTGAGAAGATATTGAAAAATATAATTTTCTTTTTTCATTCTTGTAGAAATAGAAAGTGTGGAAATCTTTGGCTTGAGAAACTTCATAAGAACATTCCGAATGAATTGTTTTTTGATGTTTTTTTTTTTGTTTTGTTTTCCTTACCGAAATTTTAATGTTAATCAAGCGTGGATAAGCAATTTTATGATTTTTTTTTGTCTAGTTGATGGTTTATTTGAAAAATTGTGGTACACAGCGAATTTTTGATTAGAAAAAAGTTCTATGATAGCTTTTTTTTCAATAAAAATGTTCAAAAATGTACATATTTCTGATTTCAAACATTTTGTTTATTTTAATTATTTTCGATTTGATTGAACAAAAAAAAGAACATAAAAATTAACAATATAGATGATTTTTAGACACAAATTTTTTAAAAATTAAATTTTATTATTTCTTAAAAGTAACAACAACAAAAATACAGTCAATATATAATATTTTTTTTAATAAAATACACTTCCACTAAGCTGAATTATATATTTAATAATAACTCTAAAAATGTATTTGTTTTTGTTTTCGCGAAAAAAATAAATGACACAATTAAAAATGTTCATCAAAATCATGATAATAATGATTGTGAGAAATTGTATCGTAATGATGTAATGATGATGATGGTGGTGATGATATATACCGATGATAAATATTTGGATGATAACCTTTACCTAATGATTCAATTAAATATTGTCCTTTTGGTCCATAATAATATTCATAATTTGATTTCCATAATTTACCAGAATGTGGATCAATTTTTATAGTATGAATAATTTCATCATCTGAATTACCAATTAGAACATTTTTAAAATATGTTGCAACACTTTTAGCTTTTTCATATTTATCTGTTATTTTACCTAAAATTGTTTGAACTAAATTATCTTTAATATTTTGATGTTTTTCTAATTTATCTGTTAATAATTTTAAATGACCATTATCATCATCATCATTATCAGTATTTGATGGTGTCGGTTTATTTTTAAAATATTTAAAATCCATTAAATTAACATTTGATAAATCAATTGTTGCTGTACAATTCGTTACAAAAAATAATATTCCGTATGATAGAATTACCTGTTTTTTTTTTTTTTTTTTTTTTTTTTAAATAAAAAATTTTATTAATTAAAAATATTGTTTATTTTTTTAAAATTCAAATATAAGTACCATGTAAATTAATATAGAATTCATTTTAAAATATATTTCTTTGCCTTGTTTACTGTTTTTTTTTAATTTTATAAATATTATATAAAGAAAATATTACTTGTAAACTGTTTAACTGGAAAACTTCAAATGAGATATTTAACTGAAATTTAATATAATTTAAAGGTGAATTAAATCGTTTGAATTTATTTGGTGGTCAGTCACCAAGAAATGAATAAAATAATGATTATATCAACAACAAAAAAACATATACCTATATGTATATGTATATAACATAATAATTGTCTTCTTTTTCTTTATATTTATTATCATTTTGTTGGTTTTTAAGAATTCAAAGCACGTATCATATCAGAGAAAGTAGAATTTGTTTATATAGAGGGAGTTTATATTTGTAAATAAAAAAAATAAAAAAGAAATAATAAATTAATACAATGTTTATATTTTTATTTTTATTTTATTATAAACGACATACATATGAACAAATTCTTACGTAATAATTTAAAAAAAAAAATTATAATGCAATCGGTGGAGGAGTTTTTGAATTAATAATGGAAAATATATTAATTTGAATGTATGTACACATATAGAAATATACGTTTACTAAATATGTTAGCAATTGAAAAACGAAAATAAAAAATACGGAAATTTAAAATGTTACTGCATTTTATTTTGGCAAAGGAGAAATCAAATTGCAAAATTAATGAGAATTTTACCGGTTTATATAATATACATATATCGTTCACACATATAATCTACATATCTATATTCGTAGAAAATGCAGAATATCAATTTCCTAGTTTCAATTCAGATTTTTGATTTTCAACTTCTGATTCTTATTTGCTATGTTTTTAAACTTTTAGTTTTCGATTTGTGATGGAAATTCTAAAAAAAAATACACAAGACCAGATAGTCTATTCTGATCAAATCTTTGAACTCGGTGAACATCTTGCACAGTGCAAAGAAGAGCTAACTTTAATTTCGGAGAAGGCCAGAGTCACACTCCTCTAGGTTCCAGGCCGTAGCAACATTGAGGGAGTAAGAGAGCCGATTATTTGTCGAAATAGCTATGGCAAAGGAGGTGTATCTTCCTTTTGGTTGTAAGATGAGAGTTCTCTTCAAGCACTTTCTAGCTGTAGCTAACACCCACTGGTAAGGTCTTCCGGAATGTACAATCTCAAGAAGAGCCTGGCCATCTTATAACAAACAGCGAACTAAAAGTCTTATCAACAGGAGCCAAAGAGACATTGCCATGGTCGCGGCACTGGCCAATAGGGGATCATGCAGAGAAAATGGGTATCCTCTTCAATACCAGCTGTCATGGATACAGGGAAACCAATAAGAGAAAAACCCTCATTTACTATCTCTGCAACTGTCCAGCACTTGTCAAAGCAAGATTTCGGACAATTGGGAGCTTTTTCTTCAAGGATCTTGGGGAAATAGCAAAAGTTACGGTAAGAGACATTATACGATTCCTGAATGAAACAGGATGGCTATATCTATTGGTATATTGCCTAAGGTTACGCGAGGTGTGGTATCAAAACGGAACTCTTAGTACTAATTGAGTGTTCGATTTCGAAAACCGCCTCGTCAATAGGGACTTCACGATACTTTTGATCCGATACTACAATACTGAGTACTCGATACTCAGTCTCCGATACTTTTACCGGTATTGATACTTTTGGGCCGATACCCGATACCCGATACCAGCAGTGCTAAGTTTTCGAATTGCTATAGAAAATAAAGAAGTCACCAAGAAACGAGAACAAATACGTTGTAGACAACAACAAAGTTATTAATTTCGAGACTACTTCCTCAAAAAAAAAAAAAACCTTATTTTCATCGAATTTTCCCTTTTTCTTTGTATAGTATCGGTCGATACTATCGGGTATCGATACTTTTGTCCCGATACTATCGATGTATCGATACCATAGATCCGACACCCAGTATCGACAGTATCGGTACTTTTCAAAATTTCGACGTCTCTACTCGTCAACCAACTAACATAACATAGGGGAAAATACCCAGTAACGAGCCCTCCGCCAGTAATGAGCCGTTGGCTTTATTTTATTCTATAACTAAGTTATTTTAATAAAAATATTTGTATATTTAGAAAAAATGGTTATCCTTGCAATGCGTGGGTGGATTATCATTAAAATTTCTTATTTTAAATATAAATCTAATACCTAAATGTAAAGTGCTACCAAAAATGACATTTTTCTTAACGTTTTCGTTAAGGAGATAAATTATTATTTTCTTTATATTTTACTAAAGAAAAAGCGATAAATAGCTAATTTTTTTGAAATTACATTTTAAACTAGTTAAAATTTAATTTCTAGCACTTTATAACACTTTTATTTTTATAATATTTCTCCCCTACATATTTTTTTGAAACTTTGGTGAAACATCGGTTAACAACAGTTTGAGACAGGGAAGATAAAATTTCCTATCCAACTGCTCCCTAAAACAGTAAGTCGCAAAAAATCTTAAGGTACGAAATATTCTTATTTGAGATGTTATCCCATTCTTCTTAATTGTCTTGATATGAGTTTTAAATGAAATGATTGTAATATCTGAAGAATAAAAAAACGTACATATGTATTAGAATATCCAATTATTATGATATCATCCATCATCATTTCTATCGGATGTTTCTCATAATGTAAATAACTAATTGTAAGATCAAAGGTGAATGAATCATAAAATTCTATTCAATTAAAATTTACAAAATTAATTATAAGTCCATACTGACAGTTTTAAATACATACTGCAATTTCACTATAAAGTCAATAAAGCTTTAATATTATGGAAAATTTCCACAAGGTGCAGTTAATTTATTTTAATCATTCCACGCTTTTTAACTGTTACAACAAAAAAAACCCCGATTATTTAAGAAAAAAAATATATAGGTACAGGGTGATTCCGTTACGGTGTCCGACCGGGAAACTACGGATAGGTCTCGGCGAGGGGAACAAAAAATCGTATTGGTGGGGGGGGGGGGGGTCAATCTCAACGGTTCAGGAGTTAGAGGGGGTTAAATATTTTTGGTACTTTTTTCATATTTTACCCTATAACTTTTTACAAGGGCACGCTAGGCTCACCAACTCTCTTACATAATTGTGAAGGACTCCTGTGCCTTTCTATCAACATCTTACCTGCTGCTGTGTATCCGACCATTCAGAAGTTATAAGGCCTCAAAACCATAATTTTGTCATTTTTTCACAGATTTTTGGACTTTAACCCTGCTTTACTCAAAAAAGGCTTAAATTAACCCTCATTTTTTATTGCAAAAAATGAAGGCTCAATTAATTCTACATCGATTTGCTATCTTCATTTTTTCCAAAAAATGCATAGTTTTCGAGATATTGAGGAAGACCTCTTAAAAAATCTGAAAATATTAGTCTGAAATTCATTATATTATTGGACACGTGCTTTTATTACAGTGTAAATTGAAAATAGGTGCTTGAAATGCTAGTTTTCAAGTGCAAATACCTTGAAAACTATGCATTTTTTGGAAAAAATGAAGATAGCAAATCGATGTAGAATTAATTGAGCCTTCATTTTTTGCAATAAAAAATGAGGGTTAATTTAAGCCTTTTTTGAGTAAAGCAGGGTTAAAGTCCAAAAATCTGTGAAAAAATGACAAAATTATGGTTTTGAGGCCTTATAACTTCTGAATGGTCGGATACACAGCAGCAGGTAATATGTTGATGGAAAGGCACAGGAGTTCTTCACAATTATGTAAAAGAGTTGGTGAGCCTAGCGTGCCCTTGTAAAAATTTATAGGGTAAAATATGAAAAAAGTACCAAAAATCTTTAACCCCCTCTAACTCCTAAACCGTTGAGATTGCCCCCCCCCCCCCCCCAACAATACGATTTTTTGTTCCCATTGCACATACTTATATATCAAGGACATTTATAGACTAAAGTGCAAATAAATAAACCAAAAATAATATTGCAAGTATGAATCAATGTGTTCTCCTTGTATTTTGTATTAAGCACAAAAACTTGTTTTTTATATTCTTCTTGTTAATTAAAGTATGAAAACTTTTTTTTTTATTTTTTTTTTTTTTGAAATAAAAAGTTGTATTTTTCAAGAACAGAATATTGTTAAGTTCTTCAATTTTTTTTAATATTATTCCTTTTTTACCCTATATAGTCTATCTTATTATTTGTTAAATTACTTATTTTCAGGTTCTTCTTTTATTCAACACAATTCATTTTGTAATTTAATTTTGAATTTTATTCAGCAGTAAATATATTTAAGTTGTAGAATGTAATCTTGAATAAATGAAAATAGCATAAACAGTAAAGGCAAATCCTGTTCAAAAATATTTAATTGTACCCTTTTTATTTATAGTTGAAAAAAAAATAGGTTTTTGTTTTTTATTACTTTTTTAATGTTTTTTTTGTTGTTGTTGTTGTTGTTTAAATTGAATTTGGTTTCTAGAAAATCCAGGGGCGCAATTCTGTATATGTAATGATATGTAAATAAAAATTTAAAGTGTTTTACACGTTTTACATATCGACTTTGTGATTCTTCAATTTAAAAAAAAAATGACGTTACTTATCACTTGAAGATTTGACATTCTTCCGGAACTCATAAATACGATTCAGCACTTACTTTACATATTTGAAAAGAGAATCGCATTTTTATGTACGGTGTAGTGCAAAAACGTAAACATTATCGTAAACATCAAAAATGTAAAATGTTTTCTACATTTTTACATATCACAGTTGAAACGTTCAAAAGTCATAGGTTGATCTTTTCCATTTTTTTTTTAAATTGAATTAAGGATGGGAAAATGTTCATTGTGTTGACTGTTGAGTACTTTTAAATTTGTCATTGGGTGCGAAACTTCCTTATTCCTACATGATGTTAGTAGCAAAAGTGTTACTTTTCCGTTGAAGTTTAAAAACTCTCTCTATAGGAAACCGAGTGTTTACAATATTATGAGTGTTATCGAACAATTGAAAAAAAATATTTTTCTCTTATGGCCAGTTCCACAGTCGAAGCTTAAGCAAAGTTTAAGCTAAACCTGAAACATGGCTTAAGCTTCACTTAAATTTATATTTGTAACTTAACTATCTTTAGTTAAACCTATCATTGTGAATGAATTTATAATGGAACTTGTGGAACTTGTGAATTTCATTGCATAGTCGTCTATGGGAATTGTTAATTTAAATTAATTGACATTTTAAATTTTTTTTTAAATACTATGAAATGTGTAAAAAAAACAAAAAAAAAAACAGTTGACATTCGTTTTAAAAATTTAATTAATAAATTATATTTTTTTTATAATAAAATGGAAGATAAAAAAGGAGTTCAAATTTTAGTAGTAATAAAATAGACATTTTAATGCAGTTAGTTTTAAAATATATAAAAATTAAATAAAATATATGAAAATATTAAAAAATGCTCAAAATAAAAAATTTGCAGAGGAAAAAAGAAATTTATATTATACTGGAGGAGGACCTTTTCAGCAACCAATAATTACCTCAGTAGATGAGGTAATCCACCAAATTCTGGATGAGCAAGCTGTTTTTTTTTTTCTTTTTGACGTTTACTTACACCCTAAATAGAGTTTAAGCTCCCAATTCTGACAGCTTAAGTTAAACTCAGTTTAACAGTTAAGCTCCACTGTGAAACTGAAAAAAGTGCTTGAACTTAGTTTAAAAGTTAAACTTTGCTTAAGCTTCGACTGTGGAACTGGCCATTAGTAAGACATTTTTTTGCAAAACTACGTTATTCCACTTTAACGAGATGCAAAACTTCTCTTTTCCATAGTTTGGTTGCAAAACTGAACTTTTCCAAAATTTGTTTACTAATAATTACTAAATTAAACATTGATTTTTTTAAAAAGCCATGTTTGAATTAAATTCAGAACCTTAGGGTTTTCATATAATAAAGTGAAAATTTTGTTAAAATTGCATATATTTTAAAAGTTATGCGTTTTTTTTTTTTTGTTTTTCTCAAAACAAACTGAAATGAAAAAAGTCAATTTTTGCTTTTGAACGTCTCAGTTACAGAATTTCACCCCAGTAATGTATTGATTAAATCGTATATACATATTACATATACTAAAACACTTCTTCAAAATATAGTGGAATTTTTCATAAATAAAACTACATTTAAATATATATGTATATGTATATTTATTTAATTTATTTTTCATTTTAAATTTGATTGTATAATAAAGAAATATTTAATTGTTATTATAATATATACATATATGTATATATATATATATATATTTTTTTTGTATACATTCTTAATCCAGCCAATATTAAGAATGTATGTACATTAAAAAGTGCATTTTTAATTAAATTAATAAATACATAATATAATTTTAAATTATTTTATTAATAAATCATTCTATATAGGTATACATATATATTATGTACAAATAATTTTTTTTAATTAAAAATTTTTCTTTTTCTTTTATTGACAATATTTTGTAGCATTTTTGTATATATATATATGTATGTATATATTTTTTTTAGAGTTTTTTAAATAATTTTTGAATATTTTATTTATTTATTTTTTTTTTAGTTTATTTTAAATATTTTATTCACATAGGAACAGTTTTTAAATACAAGTACTAAATAAATATTTTTACTTTATTTTTTCTTAATAAAATTTAATATTGAATTGGTATATTTTCTTACATATATTTTTTTTTGCCTCTTTTTTTTATATTTTTTTTTTTGTTATTATTTTATTATAAATTTTCCTTAATTTTTGTGAATTTTTAATCTCAACGATGATGTTCGGTTAATGAATCATCATTATTTAATAATTGTAATTGTTGTTGTTGATTTAATGATGATAAAATGTTATTATTATCGTTAATTGAATCTTCATCATCATTATGATAAATTGACTGATCATTTATAAAATTTTTATTATTTTCTAAATTTTTTAATAAATTATTATTATTCATTTCTTTCAATTTTAATTTTAATAAATTATCATTATTTAAATTTTCAATAAATCTGTTATCTGGATTATCATCATTATTATAAAAATTTTTAGGTGTATTTCTTTTACCAAATCTCATAAAATTTTGATCAAGTTTACCAAATCTCATAAAATTATTATCATTTCTTCCGAATCTCATTAAATTTGTTCTACCAAATCTAATAAAACCGCTACGATCTTTATCATTTCCATCTCTAATATAACGTATTAAATTATTATCATCATCATTATTATTATTATTATTATTATTCAATGATGATAATGATGATCTTCCAAATCTCATAAAACCAGATGTTTGTAAATCATTTCTACCAAATCTCATGAAATTTTGATGTGATGGTTCACGTCCAAAACGCATCATACCATTATTACTAGCACGTCCGAAACGCATTAAATTTTGTCTATCAGAACGACCAAATCTCATAAAATTATCACCACGTACATCTCTTGATACACTACCACTAACACCATTTACAATACCATCACGTCTTTCTGTACGATATTCTGAACGATCTGAACTAATTGTATTTTGATCTTTTTCCGATTCAATTTGCCTTTTACCAAATCTCATACGATTTCTATTGTTATCCCTTCCGAATCTCATGAAATTTTTATCTAATGGTGTACGACGTTTTGAATCAATATCATTTAAATCATTTATCAATGAATATCCTTTACGAAATTTCAATATTAATGCATTATTCATATAATCTATACTAATCGATGATATTGGTTCATTTAATAAATTATCATCATCATTATTGTTGTTGTTGTTGTTATTGTTGATTAAATTAAAATCAATACCATCAAGTATTTTTTTATCATGATTATTCAATGATTTCAATGAATATGGTAATAATGATGAATGTATATTATCTTCAATTGAATTTGATGATTGTAAATGTTTTGGTAATTCAGTTATTTCACATGATAATAAATTTAATTTACATATTGTTAAAATTACAATTATTAGAGCTGACATTTTTTTTACAAAATGTGTACTTTGTTTTTTTTTTTTGTTCGTTTTAATTCACAAAATGATACCTGTAAAAAGGAAAAAATTTTATTTATTGAAAAAATATCCTTGAAATGATTTTTTTTTTAAATAAAATTAAAAATTAAATATTTTCTATTTTTCAAAAAGAATACGTCGGTTACCCAGATTATTTTTCTCTTTAAATTGAAAAAAAAAAAAAAAAAAAAAAAAAGGTTGGTATAAACGGGATCCGGAAAATTCATCGCCAGCAATTCTTCGCCAGCAATTCACCGCCAGCAATTCTTCGCCAGCAATTCATCGCCTCAACAATTCATCGCCACAGCAATTCACCGCCAGCAATTCTTTGCCAGCAACTCGGCGGTGAATTGCTGGCGAAGAATTGCTGGCGGTGAATTGCTGGCGAAGAATTGCTGGCGATGAATTTTCCTAGACCCGGTATAAACATCGTCGCCCAAATAAATGTTTGTCGTATATGTTACAATTTGAAGATTTCGTCTTAGAAGCAGATAATAAGGTTTTATAGTATACGATCTTTCATTTGTACTTATCAGTTCTCTTCTATGGCTGAAAATAGACTAGGTAGCAGTGCCACCGTCGCAAACGAGTTTATAGCCGGTTTTAACAACTGCTGAAAATACACCTTATGGTGGCACGACCAAGTTGTAACGAGTATGAGTGTATTACAACCGTTAGCTAAAATTATTTTAGACTATTCTTATTATACCAAGTTCGAAAAAAATTGTTACAACTAGCGCATTAGTACCTAGTCTATTTTGGCCCTATGTCTTTTCTATTCTTAGATATTCAGTGTGTACTTTGTCGTATGTAGCCTATGTACTTTGGAAGATTTTCGATAAATTATTGTTGTATGTGCCAAAAATTTACATATACGACAAATTTGTTCCGAATTCAACAATGATTTTTCTTCAATATTTAATTATCGTATGTTACCTTGGTACCATAAATGTCCAATAAATGTTTGTTGTACGTAACATACATCATTGTAACATTCGACAATAATTTATTAGTTGTATTAGTTGTAGTTGTAAAAATAATACGTAATTCAATATTTTTGTTTAATCATCACTTACGAAAAATAAATGCTGAAAAACTTTATTTGTCGTATGTAACACATTTTGTCGTATTCGTATGAATTTGTTGGAAAAATAGTCGCTATTTTTTCGTATGTTCCATGACATAAAAACTTCTCAAGATCATATTTTAATTTGTATAGTAAGCATTTTCATAAAAATACATTTTTTTAGACATACATTTATCAATTTCAAAAAAACAAATAGCAAAATTTTGAACAAATCTAGCGACAAAAAAAAAAAAGTTATTAAAGGACACACTTTAACTTTGAATATTACAAAATCGAAAATTGTTACATATACGACAAACTTTTATTGGGGCGAGACGACATATCCTTTTTGTAACATTTTATTTTATTTCATTCATTTATTTTTTTTTCGTTATCATTAAATATTTGCATTGATTTACCAACACAACAACAAGAAAATCATCATACACATGAATGTTCTATACCTATTTGTTTACATAAAACGATAAAACTGAATTATAGATGACTTAATTGTATTATTTTGAACTTCAAAGGGTATATGAATTTCAATTAAAATAAAAGTGAAAGTATATATTACAAATACAAAAAAGTTCATATTGTTAAAATGTCTAATAAAATTGAATTTTAATACAACAACAACAAAATAAAAAAAAAATAATAATAATAACAATGTAAAACTTGAAAGTTCTCTTTTAATACAATTAATAAATATTTATTTTTTTTTTAATTCTTTAAACTTTTTCAATTTAAATTTTCAAAACAGTAAAGGCTGAAAAGTTTAAAAGAAAAAAATAAAAAAAAAAGATCCTATATAAAAGAAATAATAATAAACAAAAGTTCTTGTTTTATCTTTTTAAAATTTTTCAAGACATCCTTTTAATTATTCACTTCCTGTCCTGTTGTTAATTTTATAAAAGGATATTGTACTTTTTTTTAACACAGAAAATAAGAATTTTTTCTCTTTTTGTTTTTTTTTTTTTGGTTGGTTCTGAATTTTGCTAATTTAATCAATGTGCAAATTTCTCTTTCGCATGTGAGATGAAATTATATTTTTATATTTTTGTGAAATATATTTTTATTTGATTATTGAATAGAAAAAAATTATATTATACGTGGGTACAGTAAATCCTTCGTGTAATATTTAATGAACATGATTATTATTTATAAATCAATCTTAAATTTGCTTTATGACAATTAAAACACATTTTTTTCCGATATTTTAAACAATTTACATATTATTTTTTTCTCTAGAAATTTCGATTAAGGAAATAATTATATACCTATGGAAGAGCTTAATAGCTTAATAATTTATCTTCCTGGTTAAATTAAAGACTTGCGGTTTATTTAATTTTTTTTTTTTTTCTAAAGAACAACAACAACCAAGTATAATCGTGAATAAATAATAAATGAATACATTCTATCTTATATCTTTTTTGCTTTATATTTAAACACTTTTTTTTTTTTTCATCTTTTATTCATTTTCACTTTTCATCATAAAGGAAAATTTTAAATGACTCATCAAAATTGAATAAGGAAATTTCTTTATTTTCGTAGTACACAGTAAGGATTTCTCATGATGCGTAATTTTTTTTTTTTCGTGTACAATATGATTCGAATTTGTTTTTATTCAAACTTAAAGAGTGTGCAATTTATTTGTAACGGTACTTAAGAACGTTAAGAAAATTTGATACTTCTTCAAGGATATAAAAAAAAAAAATTTCCGATTTTTTCGTTTCAAAATTTCAAATCAAAAATCAAAAATTGAAAAAACGGGGAAAAATAAAATTATTAGATTATTAATCTTGTTTTACCAATTTGTCAGTTATTGAACATCCACAGTGATGTTCTCAAGTACGTGTTGTTGTTGTTTTAAAAATATTCCCAATTATTGTTTCATAACTAATCTGGAAAAATAAAAATGTGGAAAAAAAGTAATATTGAAATTAGTTTTTCACGAAAATAACATTAAAAAAAAAAAAACAAACATGCTCATGAAAACAATTTGATATAATTTTTTTTTTTTTTGCAAAGATCCTTTTTCTCATCCTTACAACAGTTCTTATATGTTATACAGTTAATAATTTATTAATTAGAATGAAGAAATATACAATCATGTTCATAATTATTTATGCAGAGCTTTTTTTTTTTTTATATAAAGTCGTATTTGATTTGGTATATCTTCGATAAAAATAAATATATCAGCTTCAAAATTTCACTAATAATAGCTTAGACAGTTCTCCACAAATTCACAATTCAAAAAAAAAAAATGGTAGAGTTTGTTAAAAATTAAAAGCGAAATGATCTGCGCATGCTATATATACTTACTATACACAAAATGTTTATATATGTGTATTAGTGTTTTTCTCTCTTTACTAGAAGAAAAAAAACCACTACTACTACTAGTGTAAAAATTCTCTAAAAATTATAGCATTATATCTCTGTGCAATTATACCATTCGCTTTTAATTTTTAACAAACTCTACCTATTCACATTTTCTGGTAAAATAACGAATAACGACTATGCACAAATAATTTTGAACATTGAACTTTTGTTTTTGTACCGTTAACTTTGAATGATATATATATATATTTTTTTTTAATTTTGAATTTGTGGAGAACTGTCTAAGCTATTATTAGTAAAACTTTGAAGCCGATATATTTATTTTTATGGAAGATATACCAAATTAAATACGACTTTATATAAAAAAATTGTTCACACAACTAACAACAAATAATAATTTAATGTCCTTTTTTCTGCTTATTATTGTATATTTGACTTTGTTGGTTAAATTGTGAAATCTAAAAGATAATAGAGATTTTTTCTTATATACTCGTACATACAACCATATATAGGTACATATGTACATATTATATTTAATATGCTGGTATTACATAATAAGCTTTGCACGTATGAACTATATTTAATTTAAACAGTAAATGGTATTCTAAAATTAAATAAAGAAAGAAGAAAGACAACAACAAAAATTTAAAAAAAAAAAAAAAAGCATATTAACAGTTTATTGTGTTCACGGTTAAGGCCAGAAAGGATAATAATTATAACGAGAAAAATTGTAATTTAAAACTTATTATGACCATAACGCATAAAATATATGTACATATGTACATATGTACAATGTATGAAATACACAAATACATGAAAGTGTTAATACTCTGTAATTATGTGTTATAAAGATTCTTTTTATATACCATTTATTGGTTTTAAAATGATAATAAAACACTTCTTTTTTCTTTTTTAAATAGCAAGTAGCAAAAAAAAAAAAAATAATAATAATCCTTTAGTGTGTTCTGTTAATAGAAATATTTTGTCTTTATCATTTTTATTTATGATTCAATTACACGTTTTACAAATAAAATATCCTTTCTATAGGAGTTCTTTGTGTATTTTTTAGTTTAAGCTATATATGTACCATTCTGTTATGTATGTATGCGTTAATATTAACATCCAAATCTGTATGTGTTAAAAAAGAAAATCATCAGTTTTCTTCTTTATTTTTTTTATTTCCTTTTTAAATTTTCCCTAGTTCCCGAATTTTTTAGGTTACAGAAACGGCAAAAAAAAAAAAAAAAATTGATAGCTAAAAATATCGAGTACAAATTAAAAATAAATTCCATATGACTTACATAAAACTTATGCAATGGAATTAGTATCCTGGTGGTATAGTAAATTTTTAATGAAAATCTCTGATTCATTTTTTATTTTTTTCTATTTAGAAAAGCTATAAAGGATTTCTAATTATTCACTATCAATTTTTTTTTTGTTTTTCAAATTTAATTTAATTGAAAAAATAAATACATACATACATATGTACCTATATGTACATATGTGTTTTTTAATCTTTGTTATTTTTGTTGAATTTTTTAATCCTTTTGTCAAATTTTTTTTTATTTTTTTTTTTCATAAGAATTTAAATGTATAAGCGTAAACGTGCAAGTTAAATGAAAGTTTTAAAAGCTTTAAAAATTGGATTTTTAAAATAATTGATTTTTGTATATGAATTTTGAAATTTGAAAAAAAAAAATATGTTGAAACAAATTGAAACCGAATCCTTTTCCATTTAAAAAAAATAACAATAAAATAAAAATAGAAAAAGTGAAAAAATAAAATACAAAAATAAATTTTAGCTAGATTTTGAAAAGTTTTCTGTGATATCTCTGACGACAATGACATACTTCATGTACTGTATAAATACGAGTATATGCTGTTATAGTTATATTACACGCACTTTGATGTAAGTTAAACAAAAACAAAAAAAAGAGTATAATGATCATTAAAAAAAAAAAGTGAAATTGAAAGTTAAATAAACTCTATCTGTTATGTAACGTAAAGCACAATATCATTTATTTTTTTCCAAAGAAATCGAAGCAAAAAAAATAAATAAATAAATAAATAAAAATTGAAAATTTGAAAAATGAAAGTACCTATGTATATTTAATCAGAAACTATATTTTTATATGAATAGCATCCATCAAATTTATAATTTAGCTATAACAAACAGTTATTTTCTTAAATATAATTTCATCTTATAAGATAATAAACTTTGAATCTTATGTCTTGTGTTGACAGTCTTGAGATATGTATATTGTTGTTGTTCCTTCAAAGTTCAAATCAATTGATTGATTTGTTCAAAAATCTACTTAAAATTTCTCTTTAAAGGTTTACTGATATAAACAAGACATACATACATAGGTAAAAATCAAGTGCACTTCTTGTGTAAGTACAGTACATACTATATGTACATATTTTAAAAGTGAAGACAAATAAGAAGCTTTCAAATGAAATATTAAGGAATCTACTTGCAAAAATTTGACTTTTTTTTTCTTCTGATATTTAGTGTTTCACATAATTATGTACAATAAAAGAATTTTAACAGATTTAACGAATTAAATAAAATCAAGTGAAAGATACAAAAAAAAATATATACATATTTTTCACAACTATCAGGATCTGACATAAAATGTTATTATACTGTAGCTTAGATAGTTCTGTCATATTCACAAAGGAAACTGATATTAAATTTGAAAAAAAATTGACGATTATATTAACCCTAGGATTGCCTAATCGTTTACAAATGCATACACATTCGGACTTTGAGCCTTAATTTGAATATTCGCTCTATACACCCCAATTTTCAAAGACCTAGCTCAAAATCGGTATTGCAAAAACACAAAATTGGCCGTGAGTATATAAATACGTATACATTCAGACTTTGAGCCTTAATTTGAATATTCTCCCTATACACACACCCCAATTTTCAAAGTCCTAGCTCAAAATCGGTATTGCAAAAACACAAAATTGGCCGTGAGTACACAAATGTATACCATACATTTTATATGAAAATTTAAAAAAATTTTTTTTTCAAAAAACGATAACTCATGATCTCGTTGAACAAAACCCTTAATTCTTTAACCGTATCATTTGTTGAAGTATCCTCTTTGATTATTCAGTACGATTTTTTTTTTTCAGTATTTTTACTTTCTGAAATAAAATGCAAAACAAGGTAAAGAATCGAAAATTTTCTATACATTTGCAAGATCAAATAAAATTAAATTTCCATATAAAATGTATGATATACATTTAAATACGCACGGCTAAAATTTTAACAATATCAATCAGGTGATCCTAGAATTAAAATTAAAATTTTTTCTCACATATTCATAAAATGCAAAAAAAATATTTAAATTTTGATAGTGTGACTCTCATATATATGTAAATTATTATTTATGCCCATTAAATTGATGTTCAACACAGTTAGTTGAAACCAAAAGTATAAAAAAACAAATGATAATAAATATTATGAAATAAAATATTTTCCACTAACAATTTTATTATGTGTGGACTTTCATCATCAATAAAAAAATACAAAAAATAAGAAGAAGATAACTATGAATATGTATGTATTCATGTATGTAACTATGTAAGTATATATGATTTTGCAATATGTACTTAGTTGTGATGATGATGACTCTTATAATAATGTTGTGGTTATATAGGTACCAAAGTTATAAAGTGCCTACCTATTCAATTTTTATTTTATTTTATTTTTTTTTTAAATAGTGGCGGCACAATAATAATAAAATGTTAATTGACAAAATGCAAGAAAATTTGAAAACAAAAACAACAAAAAAAAGTATCTGTAAATATTGTAGATTTTTTTTATGCATTAAATGATGTTTCTAGGTATTAAAATAAAACATAACTGTAAAATGTGCATGAAATGAAATTTTGTTTGTTTTTTTGTTGTTTTTTTTTGTGTATGTAAATTTACCTAAGAAAATCAACAAAAGTGCAAATATTAATGAAAAGATACATATCAAAAATACTTGATGCACTTAAAAGAAACCGTTTTTTTTTTTGTCTTCCTTTTGCTTTGTGATGATGATGCTATTGTGTTATGAAGAAGAAAAATAAATTCATATCTTTTATTGTTATACAGCCAGAAAGAGTACCTAACTACCTACGTCTTATAAAATAGTAATTTATTTTATATTTAAATTATATTATTTGAAAATGAAATTTTTTTTGTTGAATTAAGAAAAAAAAAAAATAAAAAAAGAGGAAAAACTTTCACTTTCATCAAATTACTGTTAACTTTTTTAACTTACAGATATTTTATTTAATTTTTTTTATTTTTATGGTGATATGATGGTGATCCTACACACATAGGATATACATATAGTAATAACACTCGGCGACAATTAAATGTTCGACCTCTATACTCTATCCAACAAATTTCTTCACTGCAGGTCTTATGGACATAAATATTTTGTCTTGTTTCTACTTTGAGTAATTACATAAATGTGTTTCTGATTTTCATCACCGGCACTTTTATCCAGCGTCTCATTGCACATATAATAGATTGGGGTATGGTATGAGTATAGCTTAGTATACTACTATTAAAAGTATTAAGTGTAATGACACTGGATAAAAATGAACTTTTCCATAAGACCTGCAGTGAAGAAATTTGTTGGATAGAGTATAGTAATTATCAATATCTGGAAATTCCGTTATTGTCATACGTCATACTAAGTAATATGTAATTAGGTAAGTGCAATAAAATGCGATACTTGAATGTACATACTCAGTGATTTTTTCATATTTTCGAAGTTGCATTTGTGTTTAAATTGTTGTTAATTGCAATTGTCTTGAATTATAATGGCACGTGCTAAAAAATTAACTTATGAAGAAAAAGTAAAAATTATAACTTTACCACAAAGAAAATTTTAATAATTGTGACATCGCTCGACATGTTCAGTGTTCGGAAAAAACTGTGAGAAATTTAAACAAAAAATATAAAAACTACTGGCCGTCTATATAGAAGAAAGGGTTGCGGAAAGTGCAAAAAGACAACAGAGCAAGATGAACGGCTTTTAAAAAGCTCATGCTTAATGAATCGCTTCGCTTCGGCTATAAAATTAAAAGAGCAATTTGAAAAAGTCAGTTCATCAAGAATATCAACACTTCAACGAAGGTTAAATGATATGGGATTATTTTCCAAAAAACCCACAAAAAAGCCTCTACTGACGAACAATATGGAAAAAAAAACACTCGAATGACGCCGGGTGTATGATATTTTGTATATCACGTGTTAAATTTAATATTTTGTTTTTTCTTATAGAAATACCGTTAATTATAATAACGATGGATAATGTGATAATTGTTGACAATAATAATTCATGCAATGATAATTGTTGTAAATGAAGAGAAATACCATTTATGTTTATATTATGCGATTTTTATTGATATTTCTTCATCAAATAATGTTCACAATAACAAATAAAAAGTTGTTGTGTTAATTAAAAATTACTGTTGGTATTTTTTAATTAGCGAATAAAGAAAATTGCCAATTTTTTTTTTTTTTTTTTTTTTTTTTTTTTTGAACATTTATTTTTTATTATTAGCGACTTTGGATAAAAATTTCGATTATAGGGGAGAATACCCAGTAATGGGCCCCCTTAAGGAAAATTTTTGACTTTTTCCCTATACCACGGTTAAAGTATTTGATTAATAATTCCAACCAAGAGCAAAATAAACTTTCTGAAGGGTCTAGATTTGCAATTTAACGCAAAAAATATGTTTTTATTTCAATAAAATTATTAAAATTAATAAAATAACTCAAAATTCGTGAGGACCAGTAATGGGCCCCCCTGTCGCCAGTAACGAGCCCCCGAGAAGAGCCAGTAATGGGCCCTTTATTTTGAACTGAATTAAAAGGATTTTTGCTTAAATTTCAATATAAAAAATATTTTTTATTGCTTTTATAAATAAGTATATACTATTATGAATATTAAATATTTAAAAAAAATAGATGTATTTACTTGTATTTACTATTATGTAACTGATATAACTATTTATTTTATAAATTTTTATTTTCTTCTTTTTTTTCCATTTTTCTTTGCCATTTTTTAAGTATTTTAAAATATTTTGTTTAGTAGGTACGTGTAATTTTAGAGAATTGAAATATTCAAATGGGTTGCAAATTAATCCAAAAATTTGAATTATATTTATTTAAAAATGTTACATTTATATTAAAATTTAAGGTAGGTGAATATTTAAATACAAAACAAATTGAATTATTGCTTTTTTCTTTAAGGGCCCATTACTGGTACTTTGGTTTTTTTGAATTGTAGCCAGTAATGGGCCCTATGCTCGTTACTGAATTTCATATACAATTTAGAGCCAGTAATGAGCCGTGCCAAAAATTATATATTTTATAAATAAAAGTGTTATAAAAGTACTAGAAATTAAATTTTAACTAGTTTAAAATGTAATTTTAAAAAAATTAGCTATTTATCGTTTTTTTTTAGTAAAATATAAAGAAAATAAAAATTCATCTCTTTAACGAAAACGTTAAGAAAAATGCAATTTTTGGTAGCACTTTACATTTATTAGAATTATATTTAAAATAAGAAATTTTAATGATAATCCATCCACGCATTGCAAAGATAACCATTTTTTCTAAATATATAGCAAATATTCACCTGTATTTTTATTAAAATAACTTAGTTATAGAATAAAATAAAGCAAAAGGCCCATTACTGGCGGAGGGCCCATTACTGGGTATTTTCCCCTACGTAATTTTTTACAGGATTTGTTATGGAAATAAGATTTTTAAAAGAAAAGTACATTGGCCTTTTTAGAGTCTATAATGTCACATATGTATGTATAGTATTTATTTTTTTTATTTTTAAAAATACATTTTTACTGTGGAAATTTGATGGAAAAAAAATATATTTTCTACATCAGAATTTTTTCAAAGGATATTCATTTTCAACAATTTAATTTCGAAGTAAATTCACTGATCTACGAGTAAATACTCGTATATATGTAATACATAATAGGAATTTTCAAAAAAAAAAAAACGTAATATGTCACCTGTCACATGAATGCAATAGTTTTTTTTATTTTGACTATAATAAGCTTTTCCGTGAATTTTTACATATTGCAAATTTTTCACAGTATCTATATACCTACATGAGATACAAACAACGTTACCAATTGCTTTTCCACTAGACAGAAATAAGTTAAATAAGGACGTTTGAAATATTATTGAAAATTTGCTAAAAGCAAAAACAATAAAGTTTCTAAAAAAAGAACAAAAAATATCCCTTAAGGCTCAATTGGATGTTGTATGGCTGTGAAAAGAAAATTAAAATAGCTAAAATTTACAATAGCAAAAAAGAAAAGCTTAATTGACAACACTGGATGTTATAATATTGAAAAATGAAATGTAAATCTTCGCCATGTTATTGCATATATACATACGTATACACGATATAGGGCTTTTTAGAAGATTTTAAAATTTTAAAGGACGACCCGTGTGTGAAAGGAAAGGAACACATTTTCTTCTTTTTTTTTTTTTTTTTTTTTTCAATGAATATTTTAGTTGATGAAATTTTAATTATACGGTTTTATTAACTTGAAAAACTAAAAGGAAAAAAAAAATTTGCCTTTTAACATTACCTATTATACGTTCGTTACATGAAATGACTACATACTTATATACATAGAGCATAGCTATCATCACATAATATCTATAGATACGCATCGTTATCGCATCATCCGCAGATATTACACAGATAGTATCTAGATTCTTGAAAATAAAAATTTTTTTTTTTTTAATATGTATTTTTATTACATGTACCTATATCTCTAGCTACATGATTTTTATTTTTTTTAATCTATAAGATAAACATAAGTCACCTTCATGACACTGATACTAATTATGATCATATTTCAAATATACACGTACTTATAATGACGTAACAAAAGGAACAAAAATGAATGTATATGAGTGGTGTGAGAAATAAAAAAAAAAAATAATAAAATAAAAAAAAGTTTATTATATATTTATTTCTTTTAAAAATGTGCATTATAATATTTGTACAGGAATTTTTATCTAGCTATGTGTGTGTGTGTGTGTGTGTGTGTGTGTGTGTGTGAAGGATCAAAAGATAATAATAATCAGCGGATAATATCATTTTATTTTTCTACAAACATGTACACAAATTTTACGTAGTAATATTATAACTATCTTTCTATATTCTACATTTTTTTTTTTTCGTAGATAAGGACGTGTAATTATTGTTTCTATTGTGTGTATTATATTTCTAGCAAAGAAAAATAAAATAAATATAAATTCTAAACAATAAAAAATCCTCTTTTGTCACCAAAAAAAAAAAAAATAAGCATACATACGTTGGATACGTTGGATACATATAGATATTTTCAATGTACATATATATGATATTAGAGAAAATTGTAATTGAATGTTTTTTGAAAAAAAATTTTTTGTATTCCTTTTTGATGCGTGGAATTTTTTCACAGTTCCTGGATTTTTACAGAAAAATACTTATGTATTGAATTCAACAGAGTGCAATGGCCTTTATTAATATTTTAAATGTTTTTTTTTTTTTTAATTTTTCGACATGAACATTTTGAATGTGTGAAAATAATAATTAATCACTTACGAGTAACGTGGAAAGTATGTACAATTTCAATCTGGGATTTAGCAAATTTTTGCAGCCAAAAAGTGATTAAGATACCAATTAAATCTATACAGTTAAGTATACACGACAAGAGTCTTCGGACTCCGGACTCCGTTTTCTGGAGACCAAAATCTCAAACACGTATACACGATAGAAGACTTTAGTCCCAGGAGACTACAAAATTAAACTTCCGAAGGCATGGCAATAGGAGATTCTTGGAGACCAATCTCTTTGGTGTATACATGGGTTTCGTATTTGATTTCTGATTTAAATCTTTGGAGGCCTATTTGATGTTTCTCTTGATATTTCTTGTCATCAATCCACTCGTAATGAATTGTTCCGATGGTCAAATTAAAATTGCGGCAGCAGTTGCTGCTTATATTATTATTAATAATGAAAAACAGTAAAAAATAAGTGTATGGGTAAAAAAAGTGGAATAAGAAAAGAGATGTAAGTGGTGTTGTTGTGAATTGGTAAAAAGAATTAAAAGATGAGAATGCAATATTATATAAAAATTTTATTCCGATGTGTCACAATGACTTTAATGAATTGCTTCACAAAACTTACTTTTTTTTTTTCAGTAATTCACTTTATTGTCTTTATAACATCATTAATCTAAAGTCCAAGAGTCAAATATCAAAACATTTTGAAAACCAGATGATTCGATATGTGGAATCCATCTCTTTTTAGCATACACGACAGTATAGAACAAGAGATTAAAACGGACTTCAAAAACATAGGTCCTCTTTAGTGTATACACACATCTTTTGGTCCCCAGAGACCATTTTTTTGATTCTGTAGTCCAAAATCTCCTGTCGTGTGTACACGTACTTTAAAATCAGTTAAGATTCGATATTCGCCATACAAAAACATATAGTATTTTTAAAAATTCATGTTTTTAGAAAATTAAATTTCGTAAAAAAGAAATTTTTTTAAAATTTGATTTGAAAATTGAAAAAAAAAAAAAATTTATATATGATTTGAAAGAAGAAGATAAATAAACACAATGTGTGTAGGAAACCAAATTGAACAATAAAAAGGTTTTGTCATTTAAAATGAAAATCAAAAGAAAATGATATAAATTCCAATGGAAAATAATTTTTATTTTTAAAAAACTATTTTCTCATTAAAATTCATTTTTTCTTATCCCACATTTTCATATATCAAAAAAAATAAATAAAAAATAAATATAAATAAATAGACATAATACTTCACATTTATGATGTCCTTATTATGAAAATTGAAATTTTAAATTTTGAAAAACAAATCAAAAAAAAAAATTTCATATTTTAAAATATGTAGGATATAAGTATGAAAAATAAAAATATGTAAGTAGGTAATTGATATTCTTGAAAGGGTTTGTTATTTTTATGTATTGTAGATTTTGTTTTTTTTTTACCCCTTTTTTCTTCATCAATTAACGTTCAAGGTATAATTTGGATTTTTATGTTCTGTTTTCTTTTCAAATATTTTTATTGTATAACTTTTTTTTCTAAATATGTATATTTGTTTTTTTAGGTACAAAAATACATATTTTCTGTTTGAGTAAATTTTGTATAAACTAAAAATATAAAACAAAATTTTATCAGAGTTTTTGATGAATATTTAATTGGAAGGGATTTTCATTGAATGTATGATTTTTCTAATGAAAATACGAAGACAAATGTTAGAAAAATGTTTAGAAAATTCACCTACTTTGAAAATTTTGTACAGAAAACAGGATGAATTTTAGTAAAATTAAATGAATTTAACGTTTTACGAATTTTAAAATCGTTTTTGTACAGGTGTTGATAGTCCCACGCAGTCAAGAACCATCCTTGTGACTGATTTTTATTTTTTATTTTAATTGAAATCTAATTTTCATTAATGGTAAACAGAACGATCAAGAAATATCTTTTTTTTTTTTTTGTTGTGGAAGATAATTCTTATCAATAATTTAATTCAGAACTAAAATAAACAAAACTACTACAGTCACCTGTATAAAATAGAAAAAATATAAGTATGTATATAAATGTGTGTGTAGTAGAACAAAAAAAAAATTATTGACAAAATTAAATAAACTTTCACCTTCAACCTGACCATGAAAATAATAATGTTTTATGAAAACAAAAAAGGATATTTATATTTTGTTTATGTTTTCTATTATACATACATATATTTTCTTTAGTATTTATCTTGTCATGTAAATTATGCATATATGATATGTATACTCGTACGTACCTACATATATTTTCCAAATAAAAAAATTTATTTATATGATCGAATTATACAATACATAATAATGTGTGGTGTAGGTGCATAATTGAACTCATAAAAATTTCATTTTCATGCAATATTTCTTTTATTTCAAATATTTTTTTTTTTGTTTTTTTTTTTTTGTGTGAATAAGTAAAAGAATTGTTTGTTGATGAGAAAAAAATAAAAAAACAAAATAGCGAAAAATATTATCGATTGAAATATATATAATAATCTAAAGGTGGAAGATATAATGTCGAAAAGAATGAAGTTCACATTGTCTGTCAAAAAAAAAAGTGCACATTTTTGACATGTGCTAATTTAAAATTGAAATTTTATGAAGAATAATTTGCAGGACACAGGACATTGCTACTTGTTATTTAAATTTTAAATTTACATTTTAAAATGCATGTAATTTGTTACATATGCAGTAAAATATTACTTCCGTCAATGATTTGTGGTTTGCAATTCACGTAAAAATTGATGAGAAATACTTTTCGTGTTAAATAAAAATTAATTTTTTTTTTTTTCAAATTGAAAAAAATCCTACGATGATTTATGAAAAATAAAATAAATTGAAATAAGAATTTATCAAATCTTAACGTAGTATGATTTGAATTTTCAGTTATTTTATGAAAAAGGATACTTTATCCTTTTTTTAAGACCAAAAACCCCGATAAAAGTACATTTAAAATTGTTGTTTGTTTCTGTAGAAATCGTTAATATATCAGGATAGAACTTCAATGTCCTAACTAAAGAGGATTATAATGAAATTTGATTTAAAAATTTTTGTAAGTTTCCTGTAGCCCTACAAGGACCAAATACATAATTTTATTTATTCGTGCTAATGATGAAATGCAAATATTATGCAAATTTTTATTTATTAAGAACTTTTGTATTAATTTTATGATACAGTAAATTTTTCGGTCGGTTCTATTCATTTTATTTTATACTCTAAATTATAAAAAGCGCTAAAAATTTATTTTAGAACAAGAATCCGTTTATATACATAATTTTCTTTTGAACACAATTTTAAACATCCTACACAAAATATGTTCTATGTATATTATAATAAATGTAATAATTTACACACATCTACATATTTATGTGTATATGAAAAAAAAATGACGCGTGTAGAATTTAGTTAAAGGGATCGAAGAAGAAGAAAAAGAAATAAAATAAGAAATGTTATCTATGGCATTAAATATGCTGATATGTAAACTGATTTTAACAATAATAAATAATCTTTTACTATGTACACTGAATGGAATATATTACATAGTTTGGTTTAGGGTTTTTTTTTTCTTCTTCTGTTTTCATCATTTTCATTTTCATTTCTTTCAAGTCATGATTTAAAATAATTCTGTTTGTTTTTTTTTCTTATTTTCTAATTTTTAACACTCCGATCTATGTTAAATTTTACTACCTACTTCATCTATGTATGTTAAGGAAATTTTTGTCCCTTTCAAAAAGTATATGTTCCCGAGAACATTGAAATTTGGCCATGATATTCCTTGGAAGGTTCTCTTCTAAACAAACTTCAAAAGAAATAAATCCGTCAACTAAGACAAAAGCTATATAGTAAAATGCACAAAATCGTCATTTTTCAAAAAATTAACGCTTTTTCCCCTCTACTGCGACCCCCTTTATTTTAAGACTTTTTTTAAAAAAATTTGAATTTTAGTTTAAATTGAAGTATTTTCTGGTCTACTGCTTTTTATTTGACTTAAATCCGATCAACAGAGCCAGAGATATATTAGCCCAAAGTTGACAAGTCCCACTTTCCAAGGAATATCTTGGCCAAATATAAACTTCCTACTTTTCTGAGAACACACTTTTTAAAGGGGACGAAAAGGTCTACAAAAATTTTCTTAACATAGATGGAAGGAGTTTTTTTCTTTGGAACCTTGTAGATCGCTCCCTGTTTCAGGGATCTTTTTTATTGAAAAGAAAAATTTGTAACGAATGACGAGAAGAACGCCCTGCAGAAATTTCAATTCAATTATTTGGATCATAAGGTCCAGAGATATTCAAATTTGAAATCTGATATTTAACGAAAACGTGCTAACATAAATCGGAGTGTTAACATAAAAATATATATATGTATGTATATTTTTTAGTTGGGTAGTTTTATTTTTGTTTACACGCACACTATTCATTATTATTTTTTATTAATTTTTTTAAAATCCGAATTATGTACGTTACATGCATAAATTCATTTGTAGTGACAATAAGAATAATTCAAAAATGTTGATATATCATACTAGATTAATAATAATAAACATATTGTAGATAAATCCATTTTTTTTTTTACTATTGTTTTTGTTTTATTTTTATATTCATCATCTAAATTCTTATCATACATACTTTGTTCATTATTATTAATTTATAGTATATGAATATATAAATATGTATCTAAAACTATATATGATATTATGTATCTTGTATTTATGGTATGTGATGTAATGGTACACACACATAATATGTATTTCTTATTTTGTTTCATTATCTTTCATAAGAAAAAAAAAAAAAAAAAAAAAAAAAAAAAAAAAAAAAAAAAAAAACAAATTCACATATACATATGAACAGGAAGTAATCTATGTTTTTATTTTTTTTATATTTTTTGATTTAATTTAACTACAAAATTTCCTCAAATAAAAAATCCATTTACTATATTATATCATATACGTTTTTTTTTTTTTTCATTTTTCATAAATAATAGAAAAATTGTATATAATTCGCAAAGCTTTTAAGATTAAAAAAAATAATAATAATAATAATAATAATACAAAATAGAAAAGAAAGAATGAAAATGTTTATTAATTTTTATATGAACAAAAAAAAAAAAAAAAAGATGATGATGATGAAAATGAAAATATTGAAAATTGAGTTATTCCAGAGAGTGTATAATAAAATTTTCACATCCATTATATATTACATACTCTTTACTATTTATCTATATATAAATAAACATATAGGTATATACAGATGCGGTTTGTAATATATGTGAAAAGAAAAATATTTGAAAAAAAAAAAAATGAACAAAGAAGTTAAAAAAAAAATACCTAATATAAATAAAAAAAAATGGAAAGATTAAAAAATACACATTTTGTATTATTATAAAATATTTTAATTTTATTTTTCTCTCTTTTTTTACTGTATAGACATTGAAAAAAAAAAAACATACATATGTACGAGTATGTTTGGAAAAGTATTTAAAAGAACAATGAAGATACTTTTTTTTCTTATACATATATATTTTTTTAAGAAAAATAAGAAAATCATTAATCAATATCTCAAGAGAAGTATCATAACATTTATGGAATTTTTTTTTTTTTTTATTATTTTTTTTTTGAAATTTTGATTCTAAAGGTTTCGGATAAGTAACCATTAAATTATGAATATCATGATAAAGATCATGTATGGCAATGTGAATGTACTACATATGTGACGCATGATGATATGAACATATAAGTACATAAGTCTGTGAAATTTTGTTTTTTTTATGCAATTTTCTAAAAGAAATATAACTGTAATTATAATTAATTTCTATTATAAAAATTACAATTTGAAAAATTCATTTTTTAAATTGGTGCGTTTTTTTTTTTACTTTTATATAAAAAAAAATTCGATAAGACTTAATTTTTAAAATTATTTTGTATAATTGTTTTTTTGTTTTTTTTTTTTTTTTTTTGAAGTTGAAAATTTTTTCTTTCTTCTGATGAAAAAAAAATTAATTTTCTCATTTTTCATCATCATATACTCGTATACGTATGTAGGTACTTTCAATTTTATTTATATAACATTTCATTGAAAATTTAATGTTTTTATGAAAATTGATGAATGTCTAACGAAAAAAAAAAACATATTCAATGATTTTTAGGAAAAAAAAAATAATAAAATAAAGAAAAGGTATGAATACACGATATATGTATGTATTTAAAATGTAATAGAATATTCTTCTTCTTATAAATTTTATATAATAGATATATTTTAAGAAATAATAAAGAAAAAAAAAAAAATTTGATTTTTATATTTATTATTATTTGAAATAAGTAAAGCGGATTAGCGTCAAATGTATATAAGATATTTATTTTTTCTTTCTTTCTCTTGATAAAATCGACACCTGATAAATTTCATATAGTATGAATATTTAAATTGAAAAAAGAAAAAAAAAAAAGAAAATTTGTATTCGTGGCGAAAATATGTATATTGGTAAAATTGTTGTGTTAAAAAGTAACACACAAAAAAAAGTATTGATAATTGAAATATTTCTGAATGAAATATGTATTTTACGTATGCATACATATGTTTAGATAATTAAATCAATGTCTAAATAATATATGAGTGAGTATAAGTTCAAAATTATATGTATCTATATTTTTTTTTCTTGTTTTTCTACCAGGATAATGTTTTGTAGAATTTGTAGGCTGTGCAAGAGTTAGATAAAATTTAACATTTTTCTTTTTGTTCCAGAAAACTAGAAACAACAACAAAAGCAAAGATTTGTAAAAATCATAATTAACGATATTATTCGCAAGATCATTTGTTTTATATATAACGTATAGTATTTTTGTAGGTTTGTTTATTTGTGGTCTTTGAAATTTCAGCCCTATTCACCGCACGTACGTAACGTACATTCGATAATTTAAGAATAAATATTATTCAACAAGATAAATAGTTCAAAAGGGGAGATAATGATCACAAGAAAACATAATCGAAATTTAATCTAATTTTTATAGTCTTTTTGTGGTGAAAATAAAGAGTTTTAAGATTTATTTTTTGATATTTTGAATTTACAAAGTTTAATATCAGAGTTTTTACTAAAACGTGCTATAAGCGTATATTGTATGTTTTTTTCTTTTAAATATCCTGAATATTTCATGAATTTAACAGTAATTTTGTTAACATTCTCATACATTCCTGATGTTTTTGAAATCGATGTAAAAAATCATTCTCAATTAATCGAATAGGTCAAAGCTTATTATTCTTATGATTTTGCCTTTGTGTTTGTGTGTGGGCATATTAACATCAGAGACTCAGGTAAAGCTCCACACAACATTAAATCCTTCTGAGAAAATGTGGAATAGAAGACAGTAATCGGAAAAACTCAATTTACATGACGATTCCATAAAAGATGCAGCAACAAGGAAACGCGTATTATGGTGGTATAAATTTTAAATAATGCATTGAAATGCTACAACAAAGCACTAGCAAATCCACCTAAAAATTCAAAAGAATACGTTTTGGCAATCTCAAACCGTTGTGCAATATTTTTGGAAACTAAATTCTACAATGAATTCTTAGAAGATATGTTTTTTTTCCTGGGCTGATTATTCCTTATGGAAACATGAGTATTTAATTGAGGTTTGCTTGGCCTACAGTTTAAAGTGAAATGCGAACCACTAAATTAAGTGAAAATTTTCAGTAGAAATTTCATTTAAGTTTTAGTTGATGTAAGTTGAGGAAATATGTAAATAATTTTTTATTGACAATATTTTGTACTTCTAATTTTTCAGGAATCGATAGAAAATATAATTTCATTTTGAATAAAAAAATATTTTATGTTTTTCTATCGTCTGGGATTTCAACACAACATGAAGTTTTTAATTTTAATTTTTATTTAGGTACTAAAAAACTTGAATGAAAGTAGAAAAATTTGCTATTTCACGTAACGAACAGGAATTGAATAAAGATTTTAGAACAAATTAAAAAAAAAAAAGAAAATAATTCTAAAATCTGATGAATGCTTATTAGGATTTTGAAATACGAAAGATCATTCACGAAAACTTTAAGATATGATCTTTTAAAACTGAAATTTTTGTTTTATTTCAATCATTACAATCGCAAAGGACTTTGAAACTAGCAAATATTCATCATATTTTGAATAAAAAAATTGCAATATGTTTTTATTCCATTGAATTTTCCTTTTACAAAAAATATGGAAAATATTTTAAATTTTAAGGGAATTCATTAAACAATATTCTTTATCAAATCAATTGCAATTTTTACAACTAGAAATAAAATTAATTAGAAAAACTAAAACTTAAATATTGCACATAACAACAGAATTAATTTTGAAAAAAAAATATCTCATATTTCTGATATAATCAAGATTTTTGTACGAAATTTAAAACTCAAAAATCAAAAATAAATTTGAATTTATTGAGAAATACTCAGATTTGAAAAAAAAAAATAGAAACATGTGTAATATATTTCCTCAAAAATTATTTTGTTTTCAGAGATTGAATATCCAATTATTATCTTCTTGAACACACAACCTACTAAATTTTATTTTTATTATTTTTTTTTTTTCAAGAGAACTTGTTGCACTTTTTATTGCAAAAACGTTAAAAATTTGTACTCTAGAAAAAGTATAAAAATGAAAGGGAAAAAATTCTCTCTTTAACAATTATTATTATTATTATTATTATTATTATTTTTTTTTTTGAAATTGTAACGTTTTGAATTTTGTGAATTTTTCAAACTTTGATCAAACAGATTGTATAAAACTTTGTTCACATGTTTATTTTAATTTTTTTTTTTCAAATATTGTAGGCAAAAAGATTTTTTTTGTTTTTTCAACGGCAACGTTTAAGTTCATTAGTTTTTTTTTTAAATTCTAAATTATTTAATTGTACATGATTTTTTTGTTAATTAAACTTATTTATTTGAATAGAAAAAAAAAAAAAGAACTAAGAATTGAGAACCAGTAAAAAAAAAACTAATTCTTGAAGATACTTAAAAATATGCCAAAAAAAAAAAAATAATAATAAAAAAGAAACAAGTTTATAGGTACTTCAACAAAACGTGTGAAATTAAATTCCTAAAAAAAAAATACTTTAATTAATTTTATTTTTTTTACATCAAAAATTTTTTTTTTGCCTTCGCGTTTAACACGCTGCAATGCTAAAGACGACCAAAAAAAAAAAAGATCTTATATTTGTTAAACACGTTTTTTTTTTTCTGAAACAAACAATTAATCAAACATATTTTAACTGTTTCCGTTTAAGTTCCTTAAAAAAAAAACCAAGAATAGAACACAATAAAAAAAAAAAAATAACATGTAAAGAATAATTCTTGAAAATTCGTTAATTTTAAAGAAACATATTTTTGATTAATTTAAAATTTACAAGTAATTAATTTTTAAGTAATTATAGTTTTTTTTTTTTTTGGCTTTGTGATGCCTTTATTAAATTGTTGTTGTTTTTTGTTTTTTTTATTTAAATTTTATTATATTCAAAATTACAAAATATAAATAAATATTTTTACCTATAAAACACACAATATATAAGAAGAATATGTAATTGTAAAATTTATAAACAACTTGTTGATGTTTTTTTATTTTTTTTTTGTTAGCTACTTGAATGTTCACTTTTTGGTTAAATGTAAACTTCTGACAGGATGTTTTCAATTGTGTCCTGTTTTTATACATCCAACGAAAAGGATATTATAATATATACAGTTATATAGATATAACAAAAATAACAACAACAATATATACATACATACATACTTCTTCTTCTATCAACAACATCATCATCAACATCATCATCATCATCATCCATGGTCTATACACTTACTTTTATTCCTCCTTCTACTGCGTTATTTTCAATTTTATTTTATTTTAAATATGAAATATTTGTATAAAGATGTTTATTATATTTTATTATAATGTTACTGTGTGAATATGAAAATTGTTGGTAATAATAATAAAATATATCCTTTTATATTCAATTGTATGTACCTATGTGTTAGTAGTATATGTGATATGAGATATACAAAATATAGGAAAATATATGTATATACATAGGTATGTTACCGGTATCTCAAAAAAAAAAAAAAAAAAAAAAATTGTGTTTTGTGTGTGTGTTTTTTTTTTAAACTTTTAAACGCGCAAGCATGGTGAAAATTGTTGTACAGTAACATTTTAGCATATTAGCAGTTCTACTTTCCTGCGAGTTCTTTAAAGTATTTTGCAAATAACAATTTTTTTTTTTCGTATCATAAGAGTGCATATTCTTACATACATATGCATACATATACATATATGCATGTATGTATGTATATGTGTGCATTGTGTGTCTAAAAAGATCAAATTCACTATCTAATATAATAATAATATAGCATTTACATATGTACATACGCATAAATGTGTATGTACCTCTTGTAATTAGAATATTTATTAATTATTCTTTTTTTTTTTATTCTAAAATCAAAGACTGTAATTAATTTTTAATTGCCAATTTTATGCTCAGTTTATTGAAAAAAAAAACGACATAATTGAAATTATAGAACAGTGCCAGTGTTCTATTGCTTTTTTTAATTTTACAAATGTGATTTTTTTTTTCATTTTAGAAAATTTTAAATACAATAAAGTTCTTGTTTTAATGAAAAAAAAAGAATGTTTAATTTTTTCCTGAAAAAAAAAAAAAATAAATTTAAATTTGAATTTTATTTTTATTAGAAAATTTAAATCATGTGCCAGTGTAAAATTTAAAAAAAAAGTCATTCTATGGCAGTAAAAAGAAACGTTTTTTTTTTTTTTTGTAAAAATCAGAGAAACGTGCAACATATTTCAAATACTTATTCATTTTTTTCATGTTTTTGTAAAATGTGTGTGATCTTTGTTTTTCGATTGAAATTCAAAGCGAGTGAAATGTAAAAAGAATAAAATTATATCACCTGATTAAAAAAAAATCGAAGGTAAGATCATTTCGGTTCATTTTTTATATTTTAATTTAGGAATATCTGTTTGAAGATTATTTTGGTTGTTGGTTGATTGACGTGGCGTGTTCTTTGGATTACTTCCGAAAACCCAAATAGTACTAATCGTGCCGTTTTGATATCACACACCTCGCATTTGTCCAGTCAAAAGGTTGTAAACCCTTCTGGTATACATGCACCTACAGTTTAAAGTAGAATGCGAACCACTAAATTCGTTGGTACAGAACAAATTTTATCCAACTCTTAACTTATGGTCTCTCAGCAGAGCCACTAGACTACTTTAGTCTTTAGTACCGAGCACTTATACCCAA
Source organism: Bombylius major (assembly GCA_932526495.1). Taxonomy (NCBI): domain Eukaryota; kingdom Metazoa; phylum Arthropoda; class Insecta; order Diptera; family Bombyliidae; genus Bombylius; species Bombylius major. The sequence continues at coordinate 29,071,052 of OW052046.1, read as the reverse complement.
CTCAAAGTTAATTGGTACTCATTTAAAGCTGAGTGAGCTCAGGCGGACTCGATCACGAGACCTTCAGAGTTCAGGCTTCAGCATCAGAAGCCAACACTCTACCGCTTCGTCCACTGCCAGCCTGAAGATTTTTTTATCAAATTTAAAAAAAATTCTAGTTAATCAACTAAAAATTCAATACTGGAGATATAAGAAAATAGTCTATGTTTCCAACAATAAAAAAAAGCTTCAATTCCTCTTCTTAAATAAAAAATACTTGAACATTTTAGAAAGTCGATAGATCCTTATATAAATTAAATTTAAAAAAAAAATATTTAATATCACAACGACTTTATAAGTAGAAGAAAAATTTGGAAAATATAGATGAAAAAATGTTGCATGGCGATCCTTGTGCATTTATTTCATTTATTTCATCAAAAAAAACCTCGTGTGTTTTCCTAATACTCAACAAAAAGTACACATGATTTAATTTTTTTCAATTACAAATTCCACTTTTTATTTTACTTCCTAACGTACGAGGGGCTTAACAAAATTTAGTGTAAAAGTACAAAGAAAATTAAAAAAACAAAGATCTATTTTTAAGACATTATAAAGTTCATTTATTTAACATTTTTCAACATAATTAACATTTATTTCTATACATTTCTTAAGTTTATAAATCCACCTGCCAAAACATGCTTCAAAATTTTCGGAAAAGCCGGAAGTCGCAAAGTAGTAAATCGGATGTAATTTTTACTGTATGTGCAAAAGCATTATCGTGGTGAAGGAAATATTTCCGCAATTCAGTTTTGGGACGTTCTTGTAAAATATTCTCAAACTTTTTAGGTATAAACAATTATTTGTATACCAGTGTGCGGTAACAATATGTCCTGCTTTTATTAAAATTTTACTTCTACTAAAGAAAATCGCAAACATTACTTTTCAAGTGGATTGTTTTACTTAAGGCTTTTGCTAGAGAAGGTTGACTTTTTTCACTCCATACAGAAGATTAGAGTTTTGTTTCAAGTTCGCTATTATAAACCCAGGTCTTATCTTATCTTATGGACTGACCTTCCCTGAATTTTTCTAAAAAAAATTGAGCAAATTGTTGTAAGCAATAGTTTCTTCCATCATTCGTGAATCATCATCAAGTACTTTCTTCACCGCAACAACATTGGTGTCATCAGTGGAGGTTTTGGGATGACCTTTACAGGGCTTGTCTCTGATAGTAAAATACCCACTTTGAACTTTTTTAAACTACTCTTACACGGTACGCGATTTGAAACTACATTTTGATAATAATAAGAAGTCGTTCCACTTTTGTGTGAAGTCGGAGGTAAAAAGGATTACCCCTTACCTATTTTTGCATAAACTTTTGTTGAGCCTCTAGTATTTCTGGGCTGAAAAAAAAAAACTTGCATAAAATGGTGAAGTTAATAAAAAAATATCTCGGGGCATATTAGAAGCATTCGACTTTTTTGTTGTTGAAATAAATAAACTGCTCTTAAAAAAAAAAATAAGAAAATATTTTTGATATCATTATTTTTCCCTTCTAAGGAAATCATGTTGGGTGCTTTACCAAGACCAATCGTTACAATGTGACACTAACAAACCATAAAAATATGGAAATTGGCTTATAATAAATCCTTGAATTTTAGAATAATGACAATAAAATGTTTTCAATACAAAAAGAATGACATAGTATGTATATATATTTTCGAATTTTTAAAATTCAAAATAAACTTAAATCAATTGTTAAAGAGTAATGAGAGAGAATTCAAATACATTAAAAAATATAAATTTAATTTACCAGAAGTAAGTGGAAGTAAAAAAATAGAAGAAAAAGTGCTTTTATGGCGCTAGAAAATTACCATCTTTTAAAATGAATAAATCCATTTAAGTATTTGTATACATATAATAAAAATATCTTTACATCAAAATGTTACAATAAGGCGGCAAGGAATAACGATAACTACTTGAAGAAAAAAAAAAAGAAGAATAAGAAGAAATGTAGAAAAAATAAGATGACGACGTCATTTGATTCTTTGATGCAGCAATAATAATAGTGGGTGCTAATTACTGTTAATAAACGACTTCAGTTTATTTTAAATTATTAAAATCCTTACATTATTGTTATATCACACAAATACCATATTTATTATATTGTATAATAAATTTTTTTTTCTTCTTCTAAATAAAGTATATATACATACATATATAAGGTATATATAAATATACAAAAATGGGGTGTTACTTATTTCATGTAATGCAATATTATATATTGTAGTGTGTATTATTAAAATGCAAAAAAAAAGGACTTTTGTGGTCAAGAAAATTCCAATAAAATAAAATCTTAATAAGGTAATTTAAAAAAGTATATCTTATATACACTTGTACATACATATATGTATATGAGTAAGTATGTAATTTTCAAATTTAATTACAGTTGTTTTGAAATTTTAGTATTATTTCTTTAATGTGTTTTTATGTGTGTGTTTTTCTTTTCTTAATTCCAGTGTAAATTTCAAGATAACAAACGAAATTGTTCAAAAAACAAAAAAACAAAAAAATTAATATGACTCTTGTATCTATTTTATTATAGAATATTTCCATTTTGTGTTGTTTTTTGTTTTTATTCTTTTATTTTGAGGCTTTGCGCACAATAATAAGTAAATGTTTGTGTGTTTATTATAACAAAAAGAGTTGAAAAATTAATGTGTGTCTTGTGTTTTTTTTTTTTTTTTTTTTTTTTTTAAGAAAAAAAAAAAGAAAAGTAATTTAAGGTGTAGGAGTTCTTTTTAATTTTTGTTTTCCTGTTTTTGTTTGTTTTTTAATTCAAACTGAGAATAAAAGAAAACGCATACTTATTAAAAGTTAACTGTTGCTTCATTCTTTACATACTTTTTACATAAAAATTTAAAAACCAAACGAAATTCCATCATATGACAGATTAGGGATAAAACATAAAAGAATATGTTTTTGGTATTTAGCCAAATGACTAAAATTTAAGAATATACTCATACATATATGATATCATATAAAGTATATATTAGACGTTTTTGATGGATTAAAATTCTTTTAGAAAACAAAAGATAACAAAAAATAGAATTGTATATATATGAATATACTAATAAATATACACGATACGTAAAAAATCCTTGTTAAGGATTTTTTGATTTTTATTGCGAAATAATTTTCAATTTTTTTAAAGATTTTGTATTTTCTTATCTGTATCTCTGTATGTTTGAATGATATTATCCTGTATCTTCAGTAAAAGCCTAATAAAAATAATTATTACTTTTCTTATTTTCTTCATCCTTTCACTAAATATTTGAGGACAGATTTTGATCAAAAAATGCAACTTATTTTATGAAAAACACACTTTCAAAAATATACATATGTATGTACATATTTTAGTGTCATAATCCTTCCATTTGACGGTCATGAAAGTGGTCAAGGATCCGTGTGAGGCCTGCTTGGAGGAGGTGGAAACAACAGAGCACCATTTCTACTGCTGATGCATAGCCTTCTCTAGCATAAGGCTACATACATGGAACTCTGATGTAATGAGAATGAAAAACATATGTTCTCAACCACTAGTTTATTAGGAAAACGAGAAGATTTCACTAGAGGCGGGGTACAATGGACTATCCTGTCTAAATACTTTTAGATGCCTCATACGCATCCCTCCCCCACCCACATAACAAAAAACAAACAAGTCATAGTCCTTCAGTAAAATATCTACGCATAAAAACTCATCAATTTTCTACTTATTTTTTCTTTTATCTTAAAATTTTTAACTTAATGAATTTCGAATGAAGAAAATAAAAAAAAATAAAAAAAATTTAAAAAAATATATTTTTAACGCTTTTTCAACTTCGTGATTAATTGTGAAATTATCATTTCTCAATCTTTGGCAAAATGTAAAAATAATTTTTCATTGTAATAATTTTCATATACAGAAAACAAATAAAGATTCCGAATTAAGGAGAAAAAAAAAGGCAATTAATGATGATTTATTTTTCAAATTTTTTTATTTAAAAAACAAAAAAAAATCTACTGTTTTTTTTCCTTCATTAAAATACAATCAGAAATCTTTGAATTTATGATGAATTGAAAAATATCTTTAAATGTACATACATATGTATACAATATACATATGAGCATATTTATCAATTAAAAACGATAATAATTATAAAATCTACTAAATTAACATCTTATATATACTCGTATGTATATAATCACGTTTTTTTTCTTCTTCTTTAGACTTTTGTTTATGTAAAATTTATTATGTTTTTTTTTCTTCTTTCAATTATGCGTATACATTTTTATATGTAAAGGGTATTCTAATTGTTTCTTTTATAAAATATGTATAGGTTGGTTGGTTGATTGATTGACGTGGCGGTTTTCGAAATTTTTCGAAGACCCAATTAGCACTGAAAGTGCCATTTTGATACCACACCGTCCACACCTCGCGTAACCTTAGGCAATGACGTTCATAATACCGGTAGATCTATATATAGCTATCACTATAGCTATCCTGTTCCATTCAGCAATCGTATAATGTCTCTCACCGTAACTTTTGATATTTCCTCAAGGTCTTTGAAGAAGAAGCTCTTCATCATCTGGAACCTTGCTCTGGCAAGTGCCCGACAGTTGCAAAGGTAGTGAGTGAGGGTTTCTCTCATTGGTTTCCCTGCAACTACGACAGTTGGTATTGAAGGGAATACCCATTTTCTTTCTCTACATTCATAATATGTATAGGTAAAAATGACTTTTTTTCTATAGAAAAACAAAAAGAAATATTTATATGGTTCACGATTCAGTTCAAAGTTTATCATTCGAATGGTAGTTAACAGTTAGCTTCTATTTGAAACCTTCACTATTTTATGTTTTTTGAGAAAAAATTTAATTAAATCTGTCATACATTTTACATAAATTTTCTATTTCATTTATTGAAAATTAAACACCCTGTACCTAGTAAAAAACTACATATATGTATATACTTACATGCTATTTATCCGTAATTTCATCTTTTCTTACCTGTTTTACCATACTTGATGAGATAAATTTTCTATTTTTACATCTAAACAAGACCTTATACGAATATAAAACATATAATTTTTTTTTTATTCTTCTAATTTTCAAAATTACATAATAATCATTTTTCATTTATAATAAATATATAGGTACTCTAACGGTTTAACTAAATAGATTTAATTTGAAATTGGCCTAAAGCTAATATTAAATTCATTATTATAAATTTGTAATAATCATTGAAAAATGTACATATGCATGTACATAGATATGTGCATTGTGGCCTGTATGTACATATGTGCTACCAGAAAAAAAAATCATTTTTGTAATAATATTTGAAAAAAAAAATAAATAAATTTAAAAATAAAAAGAAACATTGAAAAAACTAAACGAAAAGTATATATTGTTGTTGAATAAAGAAAATATAAAAAAAAGTAAGTAAATAGAGCAAGAAAGAAATAAATAAAATGTAGACTCTTTAAAAGTTTTTTTTTGTTTTTAATTATTTTTTTTTCTTTTCTAAGAAAACTCCATGAGAGTTAAAAAGAAAAAATAACAATGATGAGCTGAAGACAGCCACAACAACAACAACAACAACAACAGCAAAATTATAATCATAAATACCTGTTGTAACTTGTAACAGAAGAGATACAATTTTAACCCTAGGATTGCCTGATCGTATACAAACGTATACACACGGACTTTGACCCTTAATAAAATACGATCCCTTTGAGCTACATAGGACCTTGAAAGCTTCACCAATTTCTTCATTAGAGGGTTATTTCTATACACCCCAATTTTTAAGGTCCTAGCTCAAAATCGGTAACAAAATATCCTTTTTTATGCAAAAACACAAATTTGGCCGTGAGTAGATATCATATACAAATGTATATGTTACATACCATACATTTTATATGGAAATTTCGAAATTTTTTTTTTCAAAAAAAGATATCTCAGCATCCCAGGGACCAAAAACCGTAATTCTTTGACCTAATTATTTGCTAAAGTGTTCTGTTTGATTATCCTGCACAATTTTTTTCTAGTATTTTTACTTTTTGAGATAAAGTGCAAAACAAGGTAAAAAGTCGAAAATTGTCCATACATTTTTAAGACCAAACACAAATTTTACTTAAATTTCAACTTCAAAGATCTGTATCTCAGCATCCCGTAGACTTAAAACTAATATTTTTATACTAAAATATTTATCAAAGTGTTCTTTTTAGTATTGTTTTTTACAGTATTTTTGTAATTTTTTTAGTTTTCAAGATAAAGTGCATAATAACATGAAAAACGTGAATGTTCCGTACATTCTTGTACATTCATAAAAGCAAACATCTATTGTTGGCTTTGAAGTTCTATATCTCAGCATCCTCTAAACCAAAAACTAATATTTTTGGATTAAAATATTTGCTGAAGTGTTGCTTAAAAGCTTTCTTATACAGTAAATCTGTAAGTGTCATAGTTTTCAACCAAAAGGACAAAATACGCGAAAAACCATTAATAAGTTCAACATTTTCAACCTTATTTTCCATTTTATCTCGGAAACTAGAAAAAATATGAAACTGCAATTGCAACATTAAAGAGAACACTTTAATAAAGATTTCAATATAAAAATAATAGTTTTTGGTTCACGGGATGCTGAGATCCAGACCTTCAAAGTCATTTTTAGGTCTTAATTATGGTCGAATTTGTAAATGTATGAAAAGTTAACGTTTTTTACCCTATTTTGCACTTTATCTCAAAAAGTAAAAGAAAAACAAGAAAACTGTACAGGACAGTTTTAAAGAGGACACTTCAATAAATATTAAAGAATTACGGTTTTTGGTCCATGGAATACTTAGATATCTTTTTTTGAAAGAAAAATTTCAAAATTTCCATATAAAATGTATGGTATACTATACATTTGTATACTCATGGCCAAATTTGTGACATTCTCGATCAGGCAATCCTAGGGTTAAAAAGTGTGTTTTACAAGAACAAAACAAAAAACAAAACTACAATTGTACGTACGTAGTAATTTTTTTTTTCTTTCTTCAATAATTTTTATATCAAATTTAATACATTTTCTTTGTTTTGTACTTTCTCAATAAAAGTAAGAGTATATACATGTATATACATACTTACATACCTATATATTTTCGATAATGAAATCTTCATATCTTAAACTTTTTCATTTTTTAAAAATGCCTATTAATGTAGGTACTTTATAATTTGGTTGTTGTCTTTTTTTTTCTTTTTTAAATATTACACAATAAATTGTATAATGCAATATTTATTGGAAATATGTATATAAATATGTATATATGTATATATAAAAAAAACATATACACAATGTACCATATATAACAGCTATGTATCTTAAAACATTTTTCACAAAATCACATACTATAATATGTAGATGTATGTATTGTAATTTGTGTATGAATATTTATGTAAACTTCCTTATTGTTGTAATTCTTTAGATGACTTTGAAATGGTTCTCTTGAATAAAAAAAAAAATAATAATTTTTTATAATGAACCAATAAAAGCCCTGAAGTAAGTGTGTGTTTATTTTATACGTCTTTTTTTAAAAAAAAAAAAAAAAATTTAATCATTGTAACTTTTGGAAAGCGTTATTTTTATGGTTAATTTAAATTTAAAAAAAAATAGCGTCCAATAATCTTTCGAAATTCTTTAACTTTACGCAAATATGTAGATATATACACATATTTGTGTATGGGTGTAGTATACATATGGGAAATTTCATTTGTAACGGGTATGACATGCTGACTTTAAATATTGAAAAACTCGTACAACAGTTGCATTTTGATTATACCATGTTCTTAATATGCCTTCTGGTGAAAGCAAACGACGGTTACTATAAAACAGAAAACTTTAAATATCTCTAATCAGAATCGTTATTTTAGCAGCGTAACGGGTGTGACGTTGACGATTTCAAATTTCATCGATTTCCGTATATTTTACTGAATATCCTTAAATTTTCATAATATAAACAATTCCAAAAATTATTTTTAATTAAACTGTAAACACTTGAAAGAATCTTTTGGAAAAATTGGACAAGGAACAATGCAATACTTTTTTCATAATTAAAAAAAAAAAAAGAAATGTAACGGGTGTCACATATTTTGTAACGGGCGTGACAGCGAAACGAGTTTTTACTGATAAGTAGCAAATTTTTTTTTTAATACTGTTCTCCATAGTGATATCGTAAATAATTAAACACTAGATACACCAAAAATTCATATATACCTATCCAAACTAGCTTCATTTATAATAATTTTAAGGTCAAAAGTGGTCTATTTGCGTGGAATTCCCCACATATGAATAACATTTTTAATTTAATTTCAATCATTTTTTTCCCCATTTAATCTTTTCCGTTCTCAAACTAACCAAAACATTAAAAATAGTAAAAAAGAGTAATCAATATCTAGGTATACACGCACACACACACACACTGTGAAGGAAACATACATATATTATGTTTTCCAAAATGAAATAAAACTTATCTTAAATCGAAATCGCGGGGAAACACCAATTAGAAGTAATATTCTATCTTTTGACCTCTTCAAGGACGGCTGCTGTCTTGAAGGTGAGGGAAAAAAACAACAACACTATACGCATTCAAGGCATACCGGTTCCTTACGTTTTCCACAATTGTGACCAATCATTGGAGTTGAAGTATAGTTAGTACATAGGTACTCATCAGTTTCATTTCGTACTTAAAGATAAAAATCTGTACAATCTAAAACCTAGTTTGGTTTCAGAAACAACTTTTTTATTCAGCTTCTTTTTTTTTATTGTAAATTTAGAACTTGAACCAGACTCAGGATCTGCTACCAAAGGATAAGATTTATGGTTTTATTGTTTGATTGTATCCGAGAGAATCCAACAGATCTTAATTTTTTGTTTTTTTTGTTTTTTTGTTTTTTAGTTAAAATGATTTTACTTTTATTTTAATTGTAAAAAAAGACTAAACGAACAGTAACTGAAATAGTAACTAACTTTAATTTAATGTTAGGTAGGTACTATAAACTAAAAATTGAAAAATTTTGTCAACAATTTTTTTTTTTATTGTTTTCAAATTCAAAGTAGGCAAATGTATCATCAGGTTTCTGGTTTAATATATAAGTCTAGAAAAACAAAAATTCTTTAGAATATTTTAAAACCAGTTTCTTACGTGTACTAATATACGTGTAATTAATTAAAAAATATAATAGTACCGATAGTAAAATAAAAAAAAAATAAATAAAACGCTTTCTATGAACAAGTTCATGTATAATTGGACCGAGACTTTCATTCATTAGATATAAACTTATATTATAAAAATTACATCATTGTGAACTCTTTATAACCTGTTACAGCAATAAAAAAAAAACAAAACAAAAAGAAAAAAAAACCCGTTAAAATTAAGTTATAAAACAAAATTTTATGAAAAACAAAATATGTATCTTTTTTTTTTCCTCAATTACATTGTATCGTACGTATCACGTACATACAGACGGGGTTATATTTAGTTTAAATTAAAAGCCAAAGTATTTTAGTATTTTTCTTTAAAAATATAAGAAGAAGAAGAGAAGAAAAAAACTCATAATATTTTCTTTTTTTCGAAAGATCTTTTCCATGTTATTAATTTTGATTTGTATATATAAAAAAAAAAGTATATAGGTATTAGAAATTTTAACAATAAAAACAAATGAAGTTTAACGTTATTTTTTCTTTGATTAGATTTACTCAATTTACCAAACAAGAATGTATATAAAAACAATTTTTTTATAGGTAATAAGAAGGGAAAGTGTTGTACAATGGCCCTGCTGTTGTATTTAATGGGCTCTATAGTAATAGGTGGAAACAAAAAAAAAAAAACAATGTACCTAAGTACACTATATTAATTATAAATTTCGAAAACAACAGTTATATTTCACTATATATTACCTAAGATTTCTCTCTGGAAAAACAATGTATGTATGTAACTTGAACAAAAAATTACAATAAAGGAAATTAAGATAAATTTTACCGGTATGCGATGCAGGTGTATTGGTGGGTGTCGAATAATGTATAATAAACAAATTTCACTTTTTTTTTTTTGTAGTTTTCCAATTGGTATTTTTTATTTGTAGAATTTTTATAGGATGAAAAAATAAAAAAATATTGGCAATTTATTGTTTCAGCGTGTGAAATAAGCTTTTTTTTTTGTAATTTCGTAAAATTATAATGAAAATTTATTTTTTTCACGGTAGCAGATTAAAGTTTCTCTTAAAAAATTAATTAAAAAGATAAGAAATTATTTTTTAAGTCCGCATATTGAGCCTACAAAAAATATTAATTCAATGAGAAAAACAAAATTTATAATAAATCTTGAAAAATCTCACAATGCAATGTCATAAAATTTAAAAAAATGCCCATGATATCGAATATTTGAAAAAAAAAAATAAATTAAAACTATCGAATTTTTATGGCTTATTTTTGAAGTTCAATAAAAAAAAAAACCTTAGGGTCAATCTAAAAGCTTCGAAAGAAACTTCAAGAGAAGTAAAATGTATCCTACATACGGTGTGAATCAATATCATATCAATATCAATATTGGTTTACTGAGATTTAAAATATGTATATTGTTCCGATCTAAATGTCACTAAATCAAATATCAATCAATTGTGCGTAAAAGTAAAAATATCAGGTATCAAAAGGCTAAAATTTATTTAAAAAAAAAAAAAAAAAACTTTTTTTTGCTCCGGCTTTTTAACCCTATAGGATTGCCTGATTGTATTTGTATACTATAAACATTTGTTTGTATTCGAATTTTGACCCTTAATTTAAATAAGATCCTTCGATCTAGGACCTTGAAACTTCACCAATTCCTCCGTTGGAGGATCCTCCTTTTGCACTCCAATCTTTAAAATCCCAACTTAAAATCGGTAGAACGAAATATCCTTTTTGTTTTTTTTTTTTTTCAAAACACAAAATTGACCGTGAGTATACAAATGTATACCATACATTTTATATGGAAATTTTGAAATTTTTTTTTCAAAAACGATAACTAAATATCCCTTGGACCAAAAACCGTAATTTTGTGACTATTTTAAATTTGTATACTCACGACCAAATTTGTATTTTTACAAAAAAAGTATATTTTGTTCAACCGATTTTGAGACTTTGAAAATTGCGGTATATAGGGAGGATCCTCCTACGGAGGAATTGGTGAAGTTCCAAGTTCTTAGATAGATTTGTAATGGGCTATAATTGCACTTCGACCAATAAAGATCTTTTGTACAGCCCATGCTTCTTATAGATTTATGCTTTTCATAAATCCTAAAATTCTATTAGAAGGTGCACACCAGATTTCCTCTGGTTTGAGAAAAGGCTGATGCATGTAGCACATTCTTTTAGAGGCCAACGCCTCGCATTCACACAGAATGTGTTTTGAGGTTTCTTTGGCCTCCTTGCAGAATCTGCACTTGTCTTCCTCCTGTAGTCCTATCCTGCTTAGATGGTAGTTTAGAGGGCAGTGTCCAGTTAAGAAACCTGTAATAGTTCTTAGCTCTTTCCTACTAAGGTTGAGTAGTTTTCTGGAAATGCTAGCTGAAGGTAAGATGAATTCCTTTGCCTGTAGATTTCCAGGGGTTTTCTTCCATCGGGAGATGCATTTTTCCATTTCCCATTTTTTGATGTTGTTTTTTGTGTGGCTTCTGGGCAAGCCGCGAGGCCCGCAAGTTCCTAGATCGAAAGGATCATATTCAAATGAAGGCTCAAAGTCCTAATTTATACATTTGTATATACGATTAGGCAATCCTATGGTTAAAAAAACAAACTTTTTTTTGCTCCGGCATTTTAAACAAAAAAAAACTAATGCAATGTTACGGTTAAATAAAAACAAATAAAAAAAATTGAAAATGAAAAGAAATCAAAAAGATCACTGACTGTTTTGAAATAATGATCTTTTTTTTTTGTGTTTTCTTATAACATATTTACATTTTTTTTTTTCATGAATATCATATAAAGACTATCTTTATCTTTAAAACTTTAATTAATTTTTGCAGACAAACCATTCTTTCTTTTTTTCTTACTTCTTTTATTTGTATATTTCTTTTATACAAACAAAATGCAAACAAATAATACGGGATACTCCATTCAAATTTTTCGTAGTAAAATGTGTGAACTTTTTTGAGTTATAGTATTTAAATATCGTATACATATAGAGTTATTAATCGTATCTTCATATAATATAGTATATTTAATATATTCCACTATATCAATTTTATTCCCCGCTAACCCAGTTTCCAAAAACACAATAAAGTTTTCTCAACTTCAAAATACGAAAAAAAAAAAATCTCAAATATTTTATTCATTTCAAATTCATAAAAACTTTATAAGATTTTTGATTTTTGTTGAAAATTAGTGGTACATTCCATATCAGATGCATTCATTTAATATTTTGTATACATATATGTATTTATCTAAAGATATAAATTTTAATATATACAAGCGGTACTTTTTATAAAAATATATATACATAACATATATACATCCATACATATATATATATAGTTTTTTTTATAACAACAATAACAACAGATCATAAACATATAACGAGAAGTAAGACTAGTATTATTGTGAAGATTAATTTAACCAAGTTCCGGTGATTTCTTGAGGTATTTGTGATCAGTTAGTCAAGACGAAAAGATCGTATTTTGAATTGTTTTTCTCGAAAGTTTTAAAAAAATATATATTAGGTATTTTGTTTAGAAAAAAAAAAAATAATAATAATAATAAGAAGTTAAATTATTAATTTAGAATTTTATTATATTTTTGTGTGTTTTGTTGTTGTTGTTGTTGTGAAATTAATTATATTTTGAATGCGAATTTTCAAACATAAGTATTTTTTGTAAGTTAATAATTTATATATAAAAAAAATATGTGAGAGAAAATAAATGAAAAAGTGTAAAATAAGTGAAAAACAAAAAAAAAAGCATATAGCTATGTATCTAAATAAAATATCTGAAATTTATTTTTTTTTTATATGATCTGGTTTAAAAAATATTTTTATAAAAAAGTGAAAGTTATTTGTACGCATTAAAATTTTTATTTTTCAGACATGTACATAATGTACATGAAATTGCAAAACAAAACACACTTATATGAAAAATATATAAAAAAAAAAAACACATAATTTAAAAAATTACATAGATCGTTTGTTTGTTTGTTGTTTTTTTCATTTACAGAAAATCACATGATATTAAAAAAATTATTAAAATTTCAATTGATTTTATTTTGTTTTTTTCTGTTTTAAAAACAAACATTGTATCTTCCAGGCATCACATAAAAAAGTAATTTGGTAAAATTTCCAAGAAAAATTTTGTATAGATACAATCCAATAAAAACACAAACAAAAACAAAAACAAACAAAAAAAGTGCATGATGAAAAATTATAAATTTTTGATTATCATCATTTTTTTTGCATTTTTAAAGCAACAAAATTTTAAAATATGATTTTAAATTCCATTCATTTTTTTTCTTTTTTGGCACAAAATCGAAACTTGTTTTTTTTTTTTTTTTTTTAAATAAAGAGATGATGATGAGATACATCAATAAACTGAAAGCATATTGTTACAATATTACGGTCATAAAATTGCAAAAAAAAAAAAAAAAAAAAGTATCATCTTTTAATGCATTTCAACAACAACAACAAAAAAAGTATCTATAATCTTTTAATTTTGTTTCTTTTATTGTCCGTCTATTAGGCTATTATTAGGGTATTATTTTTTCAAAATTTAGGAAATTTTATTTGAAATAACAAACAAACAAAATTTCACCTATCGGCGATATGCGATGATTAATAAATTTTGTAATTTTGCAAAAATTTAATTGGTCATAAATTATTTTGCAAATCTTACACAATCCTATTTAAAAAAAAAAAAAAAAGAGGGTAAATTAAAAATGAAGATAAATTGATGAAATAATTTCTTGCGTATAGGTAGGAGGTATATACGATACATTTAAGCATTCTTCACAGAATTGATGTAATTTAAATTTTTGAAAAATTTTAGGGATTTCCTTTCTTATATACTTAATTGCACACAAAAGTTTAAAAAATGAAAGTTGTAGTTTTGTATAGTTTTTTCCCAAAAAGTAGAAATTTCAATGATTGTTTTTCAGATGCACAAAATCATTTTTAAAAGATATTTTTTTTTTACCAATTTACAGTATTTGAAATTAATTTTTAGAATTGATCATTAATTTGACAAAAAAATCAATTTAAATCATAGAATTAATAAAGGTGGTGTCAATTTTTGTTCTATAGATAGAAGATTATTATAAAGTACTATTAATATAGTATATAATGTGAAAAATTAAGATTGAATCTTCCTTCCACAAAGTAACATTTTTTCAACAGTACTTCAAGATGAAAAATAACAGTTTATAAAATAAAACTGAAAATATCACATTGCAATTTTCAATTTGTAGAAAACCTCAATTAAAAGACATTCTTAAAGAAAAGGAAGAAAAAAAATTAGGTAATTCATTAAAGTTTTTTTTTTGTTTATTTGTTTTTTCAACGTCTTGTCTTCTAAAAGTATATAGGGGAAAATACCCAGTAATGGGCCCTCCGCCAGTAATGGGCCTTTTGCTTTATTTTATTCTATAACTAAGTTATTTTAATAAAAATACATGTGAATATTTGCTATATATTTAGAAAAAATGGTTATCCTTGCAATGTGTGGGTGGATTATCATTAAAATTTCTTATTTTAAATATAAATCTAATAAATGTAAAGTGCTACCAAAAATTGCATTTTTCTTAACGTTAAGGAGATGAATTATTATTTTCTTTATATTTTAATAAAAATAAACCGATAAACAGCTAATTTTTTTGAAATTACATTTTAAACTAGTTAAAATTTAATTTCTAGTACTTTTATAACACTTTTATTTATAAAATATATAATTTTTGGCACAGCCCATTACTGGCTCTAATATTGTATATGAAATTCAGTAACGAGCATAGGGCCCATTACCGGCTACAATTCAAAAAAACCAAAGGACCAGTAATGGGCCCTTAAAGAAAAAAGCAATAATTCAATTTGTTGTGTATTTAAATACTCTCCTACCTATATTTTAATATAAATGTAACATTTTTAAATAAAAATAATTTAAATTTTTGGTTTATTTTGCAACCTATTTAAATATTCCAATTCTCTAAAATTACACGTACCTACCAAACAAAATATTTTAAAATATTTAAAAAATAGCAAAAAAAAAATGGAGAAAAAAAGAAGAAAATAAAGAAAATGAAAACTTATTAGATAAATAGTTATGTCAGTTACATAATAGTAAATACAAGTAAATAACATATATTTTTTTTTACATTTAATATTCATAATAGTATATACTTATGTATAAAAGCAATTAAAAATATATTTTATATTAAAATTTAAGAAAAAATCCTTCTAATTCAGTTCAAAATAAAGGGCCCATTACTGGCTCCTCTCAGGGGCTCATTACTGGCGACAGGGGGCCCATTACTGGTCCTCACGAATTTTGAGTTATTTTATTAATTTTAATAATTTTATTGAAATAAAAAAATATTTTTTGCGTTAAATTGCAAATCTAGACCCTTCAGAAAGTTTATTTTGCTCTTGGTTGGAATTATTAATCAAATACCTTAACCGTGGTATACGGAAAAAGTCAAAAAATTTCCTTAAGGGGGCCCATTACTGGGTATTCTCCCCTAATGACTTTAAAAAAAAAAAACAAGTTAATTTAAGTATCTATTACGTGTAGAAAATTATATTATAGTATGTATATACACAAAAAATATGTTACGGTTAAAATTATTAACAGTAAAAATAATGAGTGAAAATATCTAGACATGTGTGTTACAAGTTAGTTTGTACATATACCTATATAATTAATGCACAACAACAAAACAAACAAACAAAAAAAAAAAAAAAGTGTAATAACAACGATTAAACGACGCTACAATTTATTTTCTCATATACGTACCTATATATTTTTTTTATCCAAATTATAAACACGTGGAAAATAACAAGAAAACAGTTATTGTATTTTATAATAACATACCTGTATATTTAAAAAGAAAATCATATATGTATGTACTAACATACATGTTTCATATTTCATAGTACCTACCTATATACCTAGTTTACGTATAAATACGTAATTATTTCAATTTCATGGTGATTGAACGTTTTTAATTGAAAAGTAGCAAAACAAGAAATTTTAATTTAAAAAAAAAAAAAAAGTATAACGTCTTTTAGGTATTTTTCATTTTTAATGCTTGAAAATATTTGACCAAAACTTGAAATTTTTATATGACTTTTTTTTTAAAACAAAAATGTAGGAACTGAAGAAAAAAATAATTTGGTTCCATACATACACACACGATCTATCTATTATAAAAATAAATGCTATTCTATAGATATGGAGAGAAACCCTCACTCACTACCTCTGCAACTGTCCGGCACTTGCCAGAGCAAGGTTCCAGACGTTGGGGAGCTTCTCCTTCAAAGGCCTTGAAGAAATATTAAAAGTTACGGTAGGAGACATTATACGATTCCTGAATGAAACAGGATGGCTATAGTGATCTACCGGTATTGCCTAAGGTTACGCGAGGTGTGGTATCAAAACGGCACTTTCAGTGCTAATTGGATCTTCCAAAGATTTCGAAAACCGCCACGTCAACCAACCAACCATAGGCATAGATATGTAGTATTTTACTTATATTGAGAGTTGACCTTTCCATCGATCTTTCACAAATTTGTAATTTCAGTTTTAGTCTGTTCGTCAAGCTTCATATTTGGGCACTAACGGTAGTATCGAACTGTCAAAGACGTAGTGCATCTTCGAGAACGTCAAATGATCGTCAATTGATGAAATTCAGCTTGTGCATCTTCGAGAACTTCAAATGATCGTCAATTGATGAAATTCAGCTTAAAACTTTGAATTGCTGAATATCATCAATTGACGATCATCTGACGTTTTCGAAGATGCACGTACTTTTTCATTTCTGGTGACATATTCGCCTTGAACACCTCTTTCAAGTTCCAAAACTGGTTCTATGCGTTCTTCTGTTTATTTCTTTTTCCAATCTATTTGAATACATCGCAAGATTCAATTTAAAAAAAAAAAACATTTTTTTCCCTTTAAAATTCATATTTTATTTATCAAAAAAGCTATTAATTGACACATTTTCTATGAATTTTATTTTTATTTTTTATGAGATTATCATATAATCAGGTATGATTCATAATTGATGGATGATCTATGGAATTTTACATAACAATAACAAAAAAATAAAAATAAAATTTACAACAAAAAAGAAAAAAAAACCAGTAGTATTGTAGAATTTTCCATTAAATAATTAATTAAAATTCAATTAATTCTCACGTGTTTGTTTTTAAATAATTTATTTTTTTTTTGTCGCACATATAAAAACTATGTGTAAAGAACCAATATAGCTAAATAATTTTTGTTTTTTTTTTAAATATTTTACTTGTAGCACCAGTTCACACGGTTTCATTATTAAGTCGAAAAAAAAATCCTTGTTAAGTAGACCTTAAAAATATTAAAATATATTTCAAATTATGAAAGTGATTTGAACCTTGAAAAGTTTTTTTCCTTTTTCCAATATTGTACTTTCATCATGCATCACCTAAAACAAACTACTTAATGTCAAAGGTCAATATTCTACAATTCGGAAATTTTAATTTTATTATAAGTAATTTCAAAACATATTAGAATATGTGACGACTTTATAGCAACGAAAATTTTCACATTTGTTTTCAATTTTATAATGATTATGCACTTTACAAAAAAAAGCTAAACACTAAAATTAAAAATCAAACAATAATTGACAGGTAGACAGGTACAGATAATTAAATGTAGACAAAACAAACAGTGTTTTTTTTTTCTTTCTCTTCATTAATTTAAACCGTGTAATTTAAAAATATAAAAAAATTCCCACGACAATATGCACATTTGAAGTATGTATTTACCGTATTGAATGTTATTTAAAAAAAAAAATATTTTTTTAATATAAAAATACGATGTACATATATGATAATTTTTTGTCTTTTTTTTTCGTTTCAATAACATATAAATTAGCATATCAACGTTTACCTAAATAACGTAAAACGAATATTGTTTTTTTTCTTATTTTCTTTCATATTTTTTTTTTATTGACTTATGTTTTTAAATTCATAAAACAAGTTTCATTCAGGCTATATACGAGTACAATGAATTAATTCAAATAAATTTACGAAACAATTACCTTGTTTATGCACAGTGGTTAAAACGTTTTAACGATAAAATATCGTTTTGAGATAATACATTTTAATTGGTGTTTATGCGTAATACAACATTTCGTTCTCACTCAAAACGTTAAACACCTGCGTGTGTAATTGTGTAATAATGGCCCTTATCGGCGAAGTCACGTCACTGAAAGTGAGATGTCACATTAGTAAATTTGTATTTTTGAACTCGAATGTAGCGACATATGTCACACGTGTGACAGAAATCGGTATTAAATAACGAAGTAGATATTGTGACAGCCGTCACTTATACAAGCAACATACAGTCACATCAATACTGAAGGTGACACTTACAAGTTAAAAAGTAAAGCGTTCTGAAAAGTAAGAATGGAAAGGCAAACATCTAAAGCGTAACTGAAAACCTTAAATATGTATTATAATTCATGCCTACACATAAATTTAATTATTTTCAGACCAAAAATAACTACAACAAGTTTTATGGTTTTATAGTTTTTTAAAGTTTTTTAATAATATAATTACCGAACAAAAAATTTATAAAAAATCAAAAACAGCTGTCATAATACAAATTTCCCTGTCATTCCTAAATATCCCTGTCACTGGTACTTTTACTCTCGACAGTCGACTACAGCGATACGATATTTTAGACTATGTGACAAAAGAGGTGACAATTGTCTACAAGTGACGCGACTTCGCCGATAAGGGCCAATAATTACTTAAAACGAAGTAAGTGACTTAAAACGAAGTAAGTGTATATACACACTTTAAATGCGGATTTAATAGTGTATTTACTCAAAACGTCGTAGAGTTTTAATGCGTTTTGAAATTTGGTTTATGCATCCGTATTTAGTCAAGACGGAGTGAGTTAATGCGAATTAACGGTACGCATATACGAGGTAAATTATGTCTTACAGGTATTTCAAGTTCAAAGTTCTTTTTTTTTTTTTTATGTTTTATTTCAAGGATGATAAGTATAATTCACAACAAAGAGAAGAAAAAAAGAAGTCAATAAGCCTTAAATCTATTCAAGATGAACATTTTTTTTTTTAAATTGATAAAAGTCCCTGACTTCTTAGTTAGTGCAATTTTTATTGCAACGCCGTGTGTAATTTTTTTTTTCTTTTAAAAATTTTTGCATTTTTTTTTGTAACGTATGTACTTTACACTAAAATCTTGCATCTGCAAATTTTTTCTTCTAGGAAACTGTAAGCAATTTATTCAATCTTTGGGAAAATTTCTTCTTCCATCCAAGCAAGAAAAATTCTCATAATTTTGAATTCAAATTAAATTCATGATGTCGATAACAGTGCCCTTGATTTTTTTGCTGTTGTTGTTGTTATTGTAATATTGTTGATTCGAATGAGAGGGTGACTCAAGGTTTAAAACTTTCAATTCATTGAACTTTTTGCTCATAATATGAATATTCTGTTTTATAAATATTGTCTGGCATATTGAAAAAAAACAAATATTATCACAATGCATAATCTTTTTTTATTTATTTTTGATTGTTTTTCTTTTTTATTTGTAGAAAATTATATGGTAAATTTGTTTTTTCTTTTTCGTAAGTCTTGTTTAGAAAAAAAAAAAAATGAAAAAAAAAAAAGACATGCAATTTTCACTTCATAATAACATAATTTACATCATGATATGTATGTATTTAATTTTGAACATGCATATGTTTTGTGTTTAAATAGCGTAAAAAGTGATTTACAGACAAATTAGGCTAAAAATTGTTGAAAAACTTCAACGAAAAAAAAAGAAAAAAAAATGAAAAATAAACAATAATTTTATTTAAAATGTAACAATTGATTTAAAGTTTTATAAGTAAATAATGTAAAATCATAAAAAAAGAATATCCCAAGCCACTATTGTTTGATTAGAAAAAATTATACATTCTCAAAAGCTTTTTAAGGCTTTCGAAAGAAGTTTTTCGCTGATCGGTTGTGGGCTTGTGGATTTGCCTTCGTCTAGGCTCTAGATAACCTATTACCTATGTCCTAAATTTTACTCATATATGTACATAAATATTACTCAATATATGAGAGAGATATTAGAAATGAAC
Source organism: Bombylius major (assembly GCA_932526495.1). Lineage (NCBI taxonomy): Eukaryota > Metazoa > Arthropoda > Insecta > Diptera > Bombyliidae > Bombylius > Bombylius major. The sequence goes on along the minus strand of OW052046.1, from coordinate 29,050,691 downwards.
GATTTCTCTAAATTTCTACATCAAATTGAGGGTAATTGTTTAAGTTCTCATTTTTTTAAATACGTATGGCATTTTTGTGGGATAGGTAAGGATATTTGCTATATATGTATGTACATACAAAATATAATAAACGATAAAAATTTCATACTTTGGTAAGTTGGCTTCGTTTAGCCGTAGGATAGGAGTAGGTAGTCTTCTGACAGGAGCATTTTGCGAAACCATGAAGCTTTCGTGAAAAACTTCGAAAGAAACTTTTGCCAAAAATTTCGAAATTCGAAGATAATTTCGAAAATTCTAAAAAAAAAATCAAATATTCAAATTTTTTGAAACAAAACACTTTTTTTTTTCTTTCGAAAAAAAATGCAATTTTTGACATGTATGCTGCTTTTTGTGCGATTTTCCATTCTAATTGTCTTAAATGTTTTTTATTTGTTTTGTTTTTAGCAAGAAAAAAAAAAGAATTTTTTTTCTTTATGCATCACTTTTTTTCATTCTCAGTGTTTATTTTTATAAAAAACAAAAAAAAATTATATATAATTTTCTGCAAAACATAAAACCAAACATGAGCATAAAAAACATAATATATGTACATACATATGTACCTATATGTATGTTGACATGCTAAATTAAATGTCGTATATGGTAAATCCATCAAATTATATCAAAATAATTAAGACTTTGAAATAAATTACCCTTTAAATACCCACATTTATTTTTGTTGTTTACATATTATGACATTTATATGTTACATCCACCCACGTATGAATGTCATTATTGGTTGTGGGCTATTATTATGTGCATGTATAATTGATAGAATATCATGTAATATCCTTCATTTTTTTTTCTTTTTGTTTTTTCTCATTACAGTTGAAGTTAACAGTCAACACAGTTTAAACGAGAAAAGATACAAGAAGAAAAACAAAAACAAAACAAAAAAAAGTTCAAAATAATAAAAATATAAAAATAAATTTTCCATTTTTTTTTTTTTAAATACATATTTTGATTGCAATAATATGACAAAAGTTGAAGAACAAAACCTTAACCATCAACAAAAAAATAATGATGACCTTGAAGAGGAAGATAGAATTGCTAAAGTTTTTGCTAATAAAAAATTACTTATAACCGGAGGTACTGGATTTCTTGGAAAGGTTCTTGTTGAAAAATTGCTTAGGTATGTGATTACATTAATATTAAATAGTTAATGACAAAACGTTTAACCCATTTGACTTAAATACAAATACAAAAAAAAAAAAAAAAAAAAAAAAAAAAAAAATTAAGTAACTGTGTGTAATTAATTTAATTATGTACGGGGTCACATATATTAGCAATTACATTCATATATCATTTTCGTTTTTCGTTTTTTTTTTTCCCATAATGTTGCATCATTTATATGAATTTATTTATTTTTTCCTTGAAGGTAATAGGTACTAGATTACCATCAAGGTAGCCACTATTATTTTTCTTTTCTTAATTTCTGTATTTGTATTCTGTTTGTATAGTTTTTGTTCAATCTACAACACACACACACAATATATCTCTTTCGTTAAATGAATTTATAATTATTCATGTTTTTTTTTTTTAGATGCTGTACTGACTTTGAGAAGATTTATTTATTGATAAGGCCAAAAAAGGGTAAAGATCCACAAGAAAGAATTAAAGACATGTTTAGCAATGTGGTAAGTTAATAGATACCTAATTGTTATATCCGTAAAATTTTATTACTTGCAGAAACAATTTATGTTTAGCTAGAAATTTATAACGCTAGGGGTCTAGCTATGCTTTTATGAATGATATTTGCGCTAAAAAATTCTTTTTTTTTTTTTAAGTCGAAAAAGAAGAAAAATTATTTAAAATTTGTAATTTGAATTTTTTTTTTTTAATTATTTTATTTTTAGCTATTCGATCTTGTAAAAGAGCAATTGGGAGAGAAACTTCTTTTATCTAAAATTGATGTAATATCCGGTGATTGCAGTTTACCAGATTTGGGACTTTCAGATAAAGATCGAAAATTCATAAATGATGAAATTAACATGATTTATCATTGTGCAGCAACAATTCGGTAAAATTAATATTCTTTTGTCATTTTTTTTATTGTTGTTGATGTAATTTTTTATTCGATTTTTTTTATCTTTGAATTTTCTTATGCTTTCTTTTTAATACATTTTCAGTTTTGATGAACCTTTGAAGAAAGCAGTTCTGTTAAATACCCGAGGAACAAAATTGATGCTTGATTTAGCAAGAAATTGTAAAAAATTAGGTGTAAGTTAATTAGAAAAAACAAAAAAACAAAAAAAAAAAAAAAAAAATAAGTCAAATTGAATTATTAATTATTATTTTTTTATTAGTATTTCGCCTACATATCAACATCCTATTGTCATTTACATATTAAAAGACTTGAAGAAAAACCATATGATCCTCCAGCTGATCCTCATAAAGTTATTAAAGCTTGTGAATGGTTAGATGATGAAGCAATTGATTCAATTACAAAAATGTAAGTATATTGTGTATGACATTAAAAAAAAAAAACCCTCTATATAAAATTAATCCTTTTTTCTTTTTTCAATGAATTTTATTTTTTAGTATCCTTGGTGACATTCCAAATACTTATGCCTACACAAAATCATTATCTGAGGCATTAGTTGCAGAAACATTTGATGAATTACCAACAGTTATATTACGTCCATCAATTGTAATACCAATATGGAAGGAACCAGTACCCGGTTGGACAGATAATATAAATGGACCAACTGGTCTATTAATTGGTGCTGGTAAAGGTGTTATACGTACAATGTATTGTAATTCATCTGGTTATGGTGATTATTTACCAGTTGATATTGCTGTAAATGGTATATTAGTATCAACATGGAATGCATTAACAGCTAAATCACCAGAAGAAAAAATACGTGTTGCTCATATGACTAGTTCAAATGAAATACGAATATCATGGCAGGATGTTATTGAAATTGGTCGATGGGTTATTGAGAATAAAATACCATTAAATGGTGTTGCATGGTATCCGGGTGGTTCAATGAAATCAAATTATTATATACATTATGTATGTATGATATTATTCCATTGGATTCCGGCTATTTTTGTTGATTGTCTTTTATGGTGTCTTGGATATCCACCAGTGTAAGTTTATACTTAAATGAATATGTTGAGATACAAGGGTTAAAGATAAATATGAAATAATTTATTTAAAATATTTGTTGTTGTTGTTTTTTTATCTGTTTTTGTCGGAAAATAGATTATGTCGTGTTCAAAGACGTATTTCAAAAGGATTCGAAGTATTCGAATATTATGCAAATAATCAATGGGATTTTTGTAATGATGTGGCAATTAAAATACGAAAAGAATTAAATAATCTGGAAAGGCGTAAATATATAATTGAAAAAATTGATGTAGATTATTATAAATATTTTGAGGCATGTGTATTATGTGCAAGAAGATATATTCTTAAGGAGAAAGATGAAGATATTCCAGCAGCACGAAGGCATATGAGAGTGTAAGAAAATTTGTAGAACAAAAAAATACATATAAATAATTTTCATATTTCTTTCATTTATTAATTTTTTTTTTTTTTTGTATTTCACAGAATGTGGTTTGTGGATAAAATATGCAAAGGACTTTTTATCGGTTTTTTGGTTTATTGTTTGTTTAAAAAATTATATTCATGCTTTATTTAGTGATAATTAAAATACTTATACTAGATGATTTGTTTTTTTTTTTTTATTCTGAAAGTATAAGCTTTATGATATAATTTCTAAGTATTAAAGAATATTATTGAAAAAAAAAAAAAAAAAAACAGATACATTTAAAATATGTTTGTAAATCTGTGTAACATTTGTTTTAATTTTTTTCTCCATTTTTGTAAAATAACAGAATATTCAGAAAAGAACTTTATTTTTTTTATCCTTTTTTTCTTGGGTGTTACACCTATTGTTTGAGACCACACTGAGAGTGTCAGTGTCATTAAATTCTGTCAGTAAACCGGGTTTTTTCTGTCTTCGAGATGGTACTACAGTAATCGTCATCACTTGTCGTCAATCATATACATGTTGAACATAAACTATCGTAGTGGTAAACATAACATAATAAACTTTGTATGTATTTATTTGATGATCAGCGATGACAGAAATTTCTTGTCAACAAAATTTCTATCTATTTCTCTCCACTTTTGGATAAAATGTACTTCACCTCGCCTTCTTTCTTCTAAAAACCCAGTTTATTGATACTGACAAAGACAGGTTTGGGATGAACCATTGTGTATGTACCTAATTGTTTATGCAGTTCTTTATTCCACATTCGTTAATAATGTTAAACACTTCCTAATTTTATTTTATTTAATTGTTAGAGTCCGTTTAACACTCCGCTCTATGATGTATAATAATTTTTACATACTCCCATCAATGGTAAGGAGATTTTTGTAGACCTTTTCGTCCCTTTAAAAAAATTTGTTCCCAGATATGTGTAGAAATAAAAGGGGTTACAGTCTCTACTCTTGCCTCTCTAGGACGCAGATTTTTCTAAAAATGACGTTTTTACCACTAATGGCTTTCTGTTGCAGGTCTTATTTACATATTTGTAGAGAATGGCGAGAAGAATACCCTGTAGAAATTTAAATTTGTTCGGATGTGCTAATATTGATCGGAGTGTTAAATATTTTTTTGAGTCATAGTTTTTTCTCCTTTCTTCTTTTCACATTGTACATATAAGGGTGAGTGGTAAATAATTTACCCAAATCCTCATATTGCAGAACTTTATTTAAGATTTTTCATGTAGAAAAGATTCGATAGATTTAATTTTTCTTTTGGAAACAGGTTTTTTAAAAGCTTTTTTCTGGAGCTTTCATTCTAAACTAATTAAATTTGTTTGATTAACTATCATAATATGTTTCAAATTTTATTCAAATTAATTAAATAAATAATAAGAGACAACGGTCAACGAAATGACGACATAATACGTTGACGCAACTATGAATTTCTATTTCTTATATTACGCAAATATTGCTGTTTCATTGTAAACACTCGTTGGATTTCTCTTATTTTTAAGCTAATTTATTTCTTAAGTAAACATGCGATAAAATGCTAAAATGGTTTAAATTCAAACTAATCATAGGTGTAAATTAGTTTAGAAACATGTATTCATTTTAATTGAAAATTAGTAATAAAAGTTCATGGGAAGGGGGCTCATTAAAAATGCCAATTTTTTTTTATACTTGTTAATTAATCTATAATTACTGTATTTTTTTTTTGTTGAGATTTCTTCACTTTTACACTTTTGAAAAATTTAGCTGAGATCCTATTAACAGACCTGACTTAAGTAGATTTATTAGGGAATTAGATTGGTTTTCAGAATAATGTTCTTTCCATATCGCCCATTTCATGCATGACGGACGGGACATTGAAGAAAATTATATTTGAATCTTTTTTCTTTTTTACCTTCATATAGTTCAAATGTATTCCAATTAAATGTAAATAATAATGATCCAACCAAAAACCTACCAAACCGAAAAGGAAGACGTTTTCCAAGAATTCTTGTTTTAGTTTTATTAGGCGATAAAATAAGTGACTATGAGGACGGGGCATGAAATGACACTCATTTTTAAAGTCATAACTTCAACATTATTTTTCTTTAAAGCATATACATAACTTCACACCTCCTGTTTCATGGTAAATTTTTAGGTGGTAGTCTTAGCAAACTACGACAGAAATTTGTTATTTATCCAACTCGCCCAAGCCAGGATATAATAAATTATGTTTGCCATGTCGTATGACGGACGGGACCATTAAAAAGTCTCAAATTCTTTTAATAAAAAAAGATGAAAATGATAAAATTAAACACTGAAATTAGTTTTTTTTGAATACTTTATTTGTTTTTCTTTTTGATAATGCATATTGTGAAGCTAAAACAACACTTTACTATTTGTCATAAAATGCGTTTGGTAACTAGTTATTTCAGCTCAAAAATAGTCCTCGAAAACCTATTTAAGGTCGGTGTTATTGTGTGTGTTATGTTTATGTACCTGATTTTTTTTTTTTTAAAACAAGCTTTGGTAACAAAACAAACGTACACTAGTGAAATATATACCTATTTACCCTATTTATTTGAAAAAAAAATTGTCAGGCTTGATTTACATCAAGCTGTTACCAGCTCGCGTGGAATGCGCGATATGTTATCGAAAGGCATTTATAATGGGCATTTAGGTCTCTAAGTGAGCTTGCTCAACAAATAGCTTGAAATACCATAGCCATTTACTTTTACACGAATAGTATTTACATATTATTTTATTGTGTAAAAGGTACATTTTCATCGTGTATTGTAAGCAAAGCGTAAATGAAAATCATTTTATTAGTGTGATCATTTAAAAATTTGCAAAAAATGACGAAAATCACAATATAGAACAATTCAATATAATCAGCAACGTACGGTCTAAAGCACAGAATAAGCAGAGCACATCCTGAAAGATTATTAAAATTAATTTCCAAAATTCATAAATTAAATTTTTCAAATTCAATATAATCTTTTTTTATATAAGAAATCAAAATTTATCAATAAAAAAATCATCATAATAAATATTTCACAACATTTTACAATATTTTGTTGCATGCAAGTTGCTAATGCAAAAATATTTTTGGGCCTAGCTACTGTATGAAGGAAAGAAATAACCAATAACCGTGTCAAGTTTTATTCTATAATATATTTTCTATACATATTTTGATGGTGCTGGAAAATTTCTGTGCTTTTTTCTGTAGCACTTCTGCACTTGAAAGCAAAATTGTAAAATTTTGTGGTAAATTTTTTATTAGTTGATAATTTTTTTTAGATCATTATTATCCTTTTCTGTGTAGTGTAGATACATGTGAAAATTAATTGATTCATTTCAAGAGACATAGTTATGCATATTTTGATTTCAACTTATATATTATGTATGTTTTTCAGGATAATATTCAAATATGTACATAAAAATCAATATTAAAAAGTACATATGAGCCGTTTATTTAGAAATTGAAGTCTACTTTTGGTAAAATATGAGATAAAGTGATTTTCAGATGAAGATCAATATGCCCTTTCAACTACTTATGTATTATATTTAAAATATTGAAGTTATTATTGTAATATTAGCTGCGTTTTCTTTGCCATGATCTGATCTAGATCAGATTAAAAGCAAAGAAAACGATACGGAGGATCTCTAAATTTGATAAATATTAAAAAAAAAATAATAATAGCTGATGCGTTCCATTGGGATTTCAGGTGTAGATGAATCTACTCCCATCTACGGTCAAAATAGCGTTCCATTCACCAACTACGCCTAACTAACGCTTATCTACTCCGGAGTAGCCGAATTGAACGCAGCTAATAATACTTAAAACTACAAAAACAATAAATTGGTAGTTACTGGAAATAATTTGTTATTTTTCATAGTCGCCAACCTTTAGGAACTAAAAATTTAACAAATACTGCCCCTACATTTGAGAATCGAAACTAAAAACCATATCTTTAAATATGATCAAAAAACATTTTTGGATCTTGAGTTGTTGTTGTATTACATGTAAAACTATGATCTGATCCGGATCAGATCACAAAGAAAACGCAGCTATTATTCCCTAGAATTTTCCAGCAGAAATTAAACTCTTATATGAAACTTCTATGGCAGCTTAGATATAAAAAACCTTCGAATATCTCGAAACAAAATCAAATGGACTTACCCCCCTTTCAAAATAAAAACGGCTCATATACAGCTCTTTGAAGGAAAAAAAAAAAGGTAAATGAAGGAAAATAGTCCAAAAGGATCAAATATCTGCGGTATCAGATTCATTGCACGCCAATGAAATAATAATATAATTTATTTATTACTAAAGCATAATCGTTCTAGAATCCTAGACTATCAGATAAGTCTTGCTTTATTTTCTTCCTTTCAAAAAACACATATACACGTTTTACAAATTTTGTCTTTAATCGAGGTTGTTTTTTTTTTTAAAAAAAAATGTTTATTATTTCTTCTACGTTATTCATGGTATTTAGTTAGTTTTGTTTGTTGAATAATTAAAAATTCAAAATAAATAAATTTAAAAATTTAAATTTAACTTTAGATATAATTCTACCTTGTTGTTGTTGTTGTTCTTATTTTTATTTTTTTAAACAAGACTTTTAATTTACCTTGACGCGCTCGTCTATTTATTTATAATTTTATGTGCCGTATCACATAAAATCAATATTTAATATTTTTTCTAATTTTTTTTTTTTAATTTTTATATAATATTGTTTTTTTTTTAAGTCAGGTTTTTGATCTCTTTTCAGACAATTGAATTGCCAATTTTTTTTTTAAAAAAAAAAACTTTTCTCTTTTAATTTTTATTTTTTTTTATTTTTTACCAAATAAACTCGATAGGTAAGATTGTAATTTTCTTTTTTTATTACTTATTATTATCATTAAAAAAAAGAAAAAAGAAAAAAAAAAAGAAGATACTCCCCAAACAACACATATAATATACAACAATATGGTGACCTTCAATTTAATACAAAAATTCAAGTATATCTACATATATACTGTCTATACCTAATATACATACATACATATAATTTATTCTTATATTTAAAAAATTCACATGTATTTGTTTTAGATAACTTTAATACATATATAGGTAGCTTTTTGTTTTGTTTTTTTTTCTCATTTATTTATTTATTTTTGTTTAAATGTGTTTAAATGAATTTTAACAAAATATTTTATTAATCCTTCTTGTAGTGTTTGTTCTTTAAGTTGAATAAATAGTCTTTGTTATAAATTCTATTAATTCATTTTTAAATGTTCTTTCGTCGGTGAAAAATCATATTACAGTTTGTTTAGAAAATAACAAAATTTTCATTTTAGAAATTGACAATAACGAATTTTTTTGTCTTTTTTAAATTTTTTTTTTTTTGGATTTTCGTTTGAAATTAAAAAAAATTAATATTGAATTTATATTTGAAAAAAATCGCTTTTTTCAGAGGTGTTGTGTATTTGAAAAAAAAATAAAATATTTAACAATTTTTTCGCGGAGTTATTTTCAAAAAAAAAAAAAGGTAATAAATTTAATTTGTTTTCAATTTAAAAAAAAAACAAAAAAATAATTAAAATATCAATCGAAATTTTAAGTAATAATTTGAATTTTAAAAATTCATAAGAAACCGTTGTTAAATAAAAAATATAAAACATATTTTGAAAAAAAAATCAAATCTGTGATTTAGTTCAAAAGGAAAAAAAAGGATTCTTCTTGTAAATTCTACAGTTATTTTTTTCCTCACAAATTTAGTTTTTGTTTTTTTTTCAATTATTTTTATTGCGATTTAATTATAAATTAGAATTTGTTAGAAAATAGAAATAAACACATTTTTAAGGATACACAGTTCAAAAAGGATAACGAAAATATTTATTATTCTTGAATGCTGTAAAATTTTGTATTGTTGTATAATAATTTTTCCACAATAGTAGATTTTTTTTCTTCTCTGTTTTTACGTTTTGACTATAAAACAGTGCATCCTTTAAATTTTGTTTTTTTCAATTATTAAATAAATTAGCACTTCAACAAAACCAGATTTTATTTTGGAAGTTTATTTTTCTTAATAAATAAATTTAGGATTTTTGTATAGTTGTTGTTGTTGTGTGTTTATTGTAAAAAAAAAAAGTATCTAAAACTATCCTTTAAAAAAAAATAATAAAATCCATCAGAATATCAAATTTCGTGATCAAGAATTGTATCTAATGTCCTGTATTATTTTGTAAAGTTTTTTTTTTTCGAAAGAGCCTCATAACGACTATGTTAGGTTAGGATTAGTGATTAATTCATTTGAATGGTACCTTTGAGTGGTGGTTTCTATATTTCTTTTTAACATAATATTTATTCATGATTTCTGTTTTTTGTCCTTATACTTATATACTTTTTTTTTTTGGAAATTTTTTTCAAAATATAAAATCGATTGTAACGCACAAACCTAAATTTAACTATGAATGATGAACAAAGTACACTGACCTTTTTTTACGGATTTTCAGTTGTTGTAAGGTTCTTGTAGACCTTGCTCTATTTCAAGGTTTGCATGTTCAACTTAAGTAATGTTTTTTTTTTTTTTTTTTTCAAAATAAACAAGTTTTATTTTTCTTCTAACATAATATTGTGATGGTCAAGGTTAATTTTTAATTCGCACAATAAATATGTATATATAAGAATCATAATTATAATTTCTAAATATTATGCGTGAAATTTTTCATTTATTTATTTATCTAATTTTTTTTTTTTGTTTGTTCATTTACACTTATTTGGTACCATTTTGTTTTTTTTTTTGTTTTTTTTTTTTTTGTAATATTGTAAAATTATGATCATTTTGTAAGAAAACACATATTGAATTATATATAATAAACTTAGAACAAAATGATCTAATATTGATAAAATAATTATGTACTTAATTTTACGATTAATTAATTCATTTTTTTGTTATTCTTTAAATACAACAAATTAATAAATAAGTCGATTCTCTGCTAAATGGAACTAAAATTTTCACTTTCTTCAGTAAAAATATAAAAACTTGTGTATTTTTATAGGCAGCTGATCTTATATCATATTACTACAAATACAAAATAAATTTAAATTTTTCATTTTAATTACTTCATGTATCAATTTCTATTGATTATTGTAAAAGATCAATTATAAAGATATGGGTTTTTAATTAAATACATTTTTAAAGGACATATTGTGTTACAATAAAACTACAAAAGTGACTTACTTACCAATTCACCAGAATTCTTGAAGGAAATATTAGGAATATATTAATAAGCTTGTGTATACGACTCGTCTGCGTTACCGCTTTTATTTCAGATAAATTTAAAACAAAAGTGTCAAATAAATAGGAATTTGCTATATAGTTTTAAAGGCGAAGATAAATTGTAATGAATGTAGAAGTATCAAGTCTCTACACTTTTATTATCCAATAATTTTTCAAAAGAATGCCTTCTGCGTTACCAGAGAACCGACCAATAATTTAATTTTTGTTCTATACAATAAATTTTTTATTTTTTCCTTTCTTATATCAGTAATATGCCCATTACATTTTCAATCAATTTTTTTTTTTATTATTCAAAATTTATTTCTTATATTTGTGAATTTTTTGTTTCACTGGCAAAATTCCTATAAGAAGAATTGCATAAAATGTTTATTTTAAAATTTCTTGTTATTGGAATTTCCAGAATTTTGAATTGATGAGTAACAATAAATTTTGCATGTTCACTTTGTTATAACATGCACAAACGTCTGAAATTAATTATAAAATTTTCTTTTTAATTTTATTTATTCAATATTTCTTGGCCAATTGTGGAAGAGACAGAAAATATTGAAAAATTATGTGTACTTCGTTGTTGGGAAAAGATAAACCTGATGAGTTACGTATAGATTTTATGTGATTTTTGTAAAAACAAATAAATAAAAATATTTATTGTTATTAAAAAAACAATTTGTGTCATATGTGTTTGAAGATTCTGTTATGTCGATGAACTAGAAAAACAAACACAATTAGAAAATCAATCATCAGATTTATGTTTAAATCGTCATGATTTTTTAACCTTGTATAAGCGATTAACAGATACCTTGAAATTTTCAAAAGGAAAAATATTTAGAAAAATTTTTAAAATGTAATAAATTTTTGGTTAATCCAAATGATGTTGAATACCTTGAGAAATCACATTCAATTATATTCTTTTACCAACATTTAATAATTATGTATAATATGCATAATGTCATATGTATGTTAGTTCTTCATGTCATGGGTAGTTAAATTAATTAAGTTTTATCACAACCACATTATAACCACATTATATTAGCAGTAAAATTTAATTCGACATTTTTATTGGTATATTGTTTTGTTAATATATATACGTATGAGAAGTTGAAACAATAAGAGAAAAGAAAAAAAAAATTGTAGATGAACTGGTTTATTTTACTCAATTTTAAATATGTGTTCACCCCCATAAGATTAAATTTGTTTTTTTTTTAAACCAGTTACAATATAACCTACCAAGGTCCACCTCCAAATTATGTTTTGAAAATTTAAAAAAAAAAAAAATTGCAAAAAGTATAAATTTAAACACTTTAACAATAAAATGCATCATGTCCTAATTATTTTATAAATTATCATATTTTTTGTCTATAGTAACTAGGTATATGAATTTTGTTGTTCCTGTTAATTTACAGCTTTAAATTTAATGGTACATACATACATATACTTAAGTAAAATCAAAAAAGTTGAGGTATTTCGCGCATGTCTTACATGTGGTAGTGATCTTCTTGTGTATACATGTACGAAAGAATTGAAACCTCTTTCTTAGAATTTACAACAACAAAAATGCATGTGGGTAAGTATCTTATCTTCTGCGCATATTTTTCTAGTATAATACGATTCCTCAACTCTTTTGATTTAAGGTATAATATATATGTACATACTTTCCTAATTATTAAAAAAATTCAGAAAGTGAATACCAAAATGACTTTTTTATTTAACACTTTTTTTTAATTTTTAGTTTGAAATTAGTGTGATGAATAAATTCCGATGGCGTCATATACACAATCATAAACATTTCATTAGATATTTCAATTTAATCTTAATGATGATAACGTTTTTTCGTATATGTACGTTGTACTTTAACATTAATTTTTTTTTTCTTTCAAGTTATGTAAGTATTATTAACTTGATTTAAAAAAACAAAAAAAATCTTTTTGATAAAAAAAAATTTTGAATAATTTATAGAAAAACGGAATTTTCTGCGCAGTGGATTAGATTTTTTTCTTCTTTTTTTTTTTATTTAATTTAATTTTTAAACAAAAAATAATACATGACGCAATGTATATTCTCAATCTGAATCTTAATCTGAAGAATTAGATATAGTAAAAAGTATTGTTACGATGCGATGTAATGTATGATTGTTGAATGTTTTTTTGAGACAAGAAGGACTGCATATTAAAAATTATCAAAAATATCCTATGCTCCAGTTAGAATTTGAACTTAAATTTTAGCTTTTTTGGCTAGAAATTTTATAGTAAGAAATTTTGAATTTTTTTTTTTTTGGAGAAAAAAATTTAAATAATTAGCCGTATCAGGTATCATCATGTGACAGAAGGGGACTAAAACCCTCTGACTCGACAACTAACTGCGAAGTGTGTGTAGTAAAGCTTATGTTGAAAGTTAAAAGCGATTGGTATAATATAACTGCGCAGAGAGATAATGGTATAATTTTTAAAGAATTTTTGCATTAGTATATTGGTTTTATTATTTTATTCTAATAATGTTAAAAAGTGAGAAAAACACTAATACACATATAAACTTTTTGTATGTAGTATATATAGCCAGCGCCGTCTTATGCTATAGGCACAATAGGCACTGTGCCTAGGGCCTACGATTCTACGAGAGCCTACGAAAGTATAATTTACCTTTTTTTTTTTTTTGCTCGTTAGAACATTTATTAGACAATTATGCCCCGTGCATAGACAACAAATTGACGTTTTTTTTTTTTTGCTCTTTTTAATCCAAAGTGCCTACGGCCTACGACAACCTTAAAACGGCCCTGTATATAGCATGCGCAGATCATTCCCTTTTAATTTTTAACAAACTCTATCAAAATTAAAGAAGTCTTCTTTTAATGCTATTTGGGTCTTCAGAAGAAATTTCAGAATCACGACGTCAAACCAACAAACCAACCAACCCGTATTTTATACACATCAAAGAGAAAAATCAGGAAAATTATAGTCATATCATATTTATTGATTCATATCAAACAAATACATAAATATATGTTATTTTGATCATTTAATGTGATTCACACGTTATAATTATTATTTTTTTTTTCTTTTTTTTTGATTATTCATTTTCGTATTCTACACAAAATGCAAAGTCACACGGAAAGTTTTATTTAGAATGCATTTTTTTTTTTGTTATTTCTCAGAATTGTCTTTTATTTTTATTTTATTTATTTACTTTTTTTTTTGTTTTTAATTTAACAAATAATAGCAAAGACAAAATACGGTAAAATACAATATATAAAATAAACAATATCAAATAACAGGTAAATTATAAATGATATTTATAAATAGGTACCTACTTAAATTTGAAATACAGTAAAACTCCAATAATCCGAACCAAATTGATGGCAGGCCTAAATCGGATTACCGAAAAATTCGGATTATTGAGGTGGTATTTTACAGCCGAAATAATATAAAACAGTGAAAAATCAAAGTAAATTGCTTTTATAAAATTTATTTCAAAAAGTTTTCTTATAAAAAAATAACAAACAAAACATAGCGGGAAAATTTCAGTTAGCTAATAACAGTAAATTATAAAATAGTATTATGTATTTATGAAAATAAAAACAAAGCACTTTTTTGATTTCATTCAAAAAATTCGGATTACAGAAAACATTCAATTCTCGGATTATAGAATGTTTAATGCTTTAATTTAAGACAGCCGGATTATTGGAAATTCGGATTTTTGGAGGTTCGAATAATCGAAGTTTCACTGTATTCCTTTTTTTTTTTTATCATGAAAACTCGTTTTTTGCCTTAAAAATTTTAAAATAAAAATGCATAATTTTCATCAAATGTTTACATTTTTTTTTCAAATTGTTTTAAAAAAAAAACTGCAATTATTTATGAAAGACGACACATGCAAATGTAATTCACATTAGAAAAACACCAGACAAAAATTGATCTTTTAATAATGACGTATGTATGTATATGTTCATATACATAAATAAGATTTTCGCACAAAAATCACTTGTAACATTAGCTTTATTTTTAATTAAGTACCTATCTCAGTTTTTTTTTTTCAAATTATTTACCTAAAATTTTTTTCTAATTAAAATAAAACATGTGTTTTTCGTAATAAAGAAATTTTTGTTAAAGGTTTTTGTTTGAAAGACTTTGGAATTAAGTAAGTAATTACAAACGTTTCCTAGAGTAATACGTATGTACCTACGTTAAAATCATGAAATTTTAATTGCTCATAAATTTTAAAACTGAAAAAAAAAAATTTCATAGGTATGACATGACGTCTTTTCATGTAAATTTTCATGTTTTTTTTACAAAATTGTCAACTTTTAATGCATTATGTCTAATTTATGTAAAACATAAAAAAAAGTTAATTACATACATACATATAAATGTACAAATTAGAAAAGTAACAAAAAAAAAAAAAATATTAATACGAAAGAATTTAAACTTAAAATACTTGATTTTTCTCATTATTTTGAAATTCTTTTGATTCATAAAGAACAAATTTTTAAAAAATAATAAAGAAATAAAAAATATATTGTATTTAACATTTTAATGGACCAATTTAGATACAAAAAAAAAAAATTATCTACGTTAATTTGTTATTCATATTTGAAAATAAGATACATAATTAATTGTCAAATATAAAACCATGTCTATTTTTGTCATATTCAATATTTTTGTTTTTGGTTTTTTTCTTCTTAAATCGTGTTTATTCAAATAATAAAACTTGTTTAATTTTTTTTATTTTTTTCAAATTGTCCAGTAAATATTTTTACGATCCTATTATCAATAATTTCAATAAAAATAAATTGTATAGGAATTGTTTTTTTTTTAATCATGAAAAATACTTTAATTTTCAAAGTATTGTTAATTATATTTTTAATTACAATTTAATTATTAATGTATATTATTGTTATTTTGAATGTTAAAAAAAAATGTAATTCAATCGGAAATGACGCTTCAAAAATAAAATTATTTTTGAAAGCTATAGATACTTGTATTTTGAATTAATTTTGCGCGAATAGTATACAAACCCAGACATGGGTATTTTCTGATAGAAAAAAGAAAAAAAAGAATTTATTTTAAAATAAAAAAGAATGATTATACATACATACATAAATTAAAATTAATCGGTGGATAGGATTTAATTTTTTTTTTCGTTTCTGGAAAATATTGTCTTGTTTTCTTAGAATATTTCGAAGAAGATAAAAAAAAATATATTCCCTAATTAAAATCAAAGATTTGAAATGATTTATAAATTTTCCCATAAATATAATATACTTAATTATTTATACTTTTTTCAAATTAATGGCCTAATTGTGACGTCTTTTAATTAGACATTGTTTGAAATTAATTTAAATCCAGTCATACAGACAACAAGTGTTCTTTTTATTTTCTATTCTAAAAAAAAAATGTATATGTACATACATAATATATATTTACAATTATTATAAATTCAAATTAAAACAAAAAACTATATTCTCCATGAAGGGAATAGAATAGAAATTTCCGGGAACCGTCACGTCAACCAATCATTAACCATATTCATTCTCCATGGAAAACGAAAGTATTATAGAAAAACAAAATTAAAATGCACGGCGAAAAAAAAAACACGAACGAACAAAAACAAACTAATTATGCAGATGAATTACAATCAATCTTTTTTTTTTAAATTAAAATGTGATTAAATACAATTAATACACAGTCTGTTCCGGAAATTTATAAAAAAAAAAAATTGAAATTGAATATTGAATAAAAAAAAATAGATAAAATTGTAAGTGTAATTGAATCAACGTTGAATAAAATTAATTAATTGCAAAAATACTTCTATCTTCAAATATCTTATGTCAAAAAAGACCATTTATTACGACTTACATAATATATGCTTGTATTTGATTGACTTTTCCGAAACATAAAATATCCTAAATTTAGTATGTTTAGATAAATTTTTTTTTTTCCTGTTTCATACGTAATAGTCAGAATGTAATTAAAAATAAAAAATAAAAATAAAATGAAAATCATATACTTAAATTATCATGAATATTAAAATAAAATAAATGTGTTAGGTAAGCATTATTATCATTGTCAATATAATCATGAACTTTGTTTGTTACCTTCCCATTTTTTTTTTTTTACTTTGTAAGTAGTACACGAATTAATCAATTTAAAAAAAATAATAATAATAAATAAATAAAAGACAAAATAAACTTAAAAAAAAAATTTGGATAAAAATAAAAATTTATAATAAATTTAAAATAATAGAATTTTTTGTGCTTTTTTGTAGTGTGTACAAAATTTAAATTAGATTTATCTTGTCGTAAAGTCGTGTTGAAGTGAACGTGTTATTATAGAATTTTCAATCGTTGTATTCTTTTTTGTTTTGTTTTAATAATTTTTTTTTTTTTTTTTTTTCAAAAATTGTATACTGAATTTTTTCATTAATTTCATTGTTTTTTTTTGTTTCAGGTTGTGACATACAATTGAAATTTTCATATTTTTTCTAATTAATAATTAAAAAACCTAAAAAAAGAAAAAGAAAATATAAATAATTACGATTTGCAAAAATGGTTAATACGGATTTAGAATTGAATAATAATACAAGAAATAATGATAATTGGCCGGAAAGAAATGAATTTCCAAGTGATGCTTCAATGGAAGAAGAAGATCGAATATCTAAAATTTTCATTGGTGAAAAAATTTTAATTAGTGGAGGTACAGGATTTGTTGGAAAAGTTTTATTGGAAAAATTTTTACGGTAAGTTTTTTTTGTTTGTTTTTAATTCTTATCATCTTCCTCTTGTGTAATATCAAAACGGCACACGGTCAGTGCTAATTGGGTCTTCGGAAGTAATCCAAAGAGCCGCCACGTCAACAAACCAACCAACCAAAAGGAATTTTAATTGAAAAAATTAATTTTTTTTTTTTGTTTTTTTTTTATTTTCACATTTTAAAGATGCTGTCCTGGCATTGGTAAAATCTATCTTCTGATGAGACAAAAAAAAGGAAAATTACCAGAAGAAAGAATTAAGGATGTTTTCAGCAATGTGGTATGTTTTTTTGTTGTAATTTTTAAATTTTCATCAGAACGTTTATGAAAATATTTTTGAATTTTTTTGTTTTTTTGTTTTATAAATTCCAAAAAAAAAATATTTTCAGCTTTTCGATGAAGTTAAAAAACAACTAGGTGAAGAACACATACAATCAAAAATTGAATTAATAACTGGCGATTGCAGTGAAATTAATTTAGGCCTTTCACAAAATGATGAAGATTTATTAGCAAAGGAAGTGAATATAATTTATCATTGTGCCGCAACTGTTAGGTGAAAATTTAAAAAAAAAACTTTGTCTTTTTTTTTTCTCACTTATTTTTCAAATACCATTTTTTTTTTTTTTATCAAAAAAAGATTTGATACTCCACTAGTTGAAGCTGTTCTATTGAATGTCAGAGGAACTAGATACATGCTTGAATTGGCTAAGAAATGCAAACAAATAAAATATTTTGCTTATATATCAACAGCATATTGTCATGGACATATAAAAACATTATATGAGCAACCATATCCACCACCGTATAATCCTCATAAAATTATAGCTGCATGTGAAGAATTGGGCGGAAATGTAATTAATCCAATGACTAAAAAGTATGTTCATTTTTTTTTTTTTTTTTTTTTAAGTATTTAATGAATTTTTAAATGTTTTTTTTGTTTTTCTTTATTTTAGAATCCTTGGTAAAATAGAAAATACTTATATTTTCACAAAAGCACTTGCCGAAGGTTTAGTATCTGAAACATTCGATGTTTTACCAACAACAATATTGAGACCATCAATAATAATACCAATGTTTGGTGATCCAGTACCTGGTTGGACTGATAATATAAATGGACCAACTGGTTTATTAATTGGTGCTGGTAAAGGTGTTATACGTACAATGTATTGTAATTCAAATAAATGTGGTGATTTTGTACCAGTTGATATTGTTGCAAATGGTATATTACTTGCAACATGGCAATTTTTATCAGCACCAAAATATGGTGAACCAATACGTGTTGGACATATAAGCAGTTATAGAGAAATACGTTTATCATGGCAGGATATTATTGAAATGGGTAGAGCAATAATTGCAACAAAAGTACCATTCGATTGGGTACCATGGTATCCTGGAGGATCAATGAAAACAAATCGTTTACATCATTATTTGTGTTTAATATTTACCCAATGGATTCCAGCATTATTTGTTGATGCATTATTAATTTTATTACGATTTCCCCCAGTGTAAGTAGAATTTTTTAATTTACTTTTTTTCTTTCTTTTTTTTGTAAATTACATTCATTTTTTTTTTTCTTAAAATTTCCAGTTTATGTAAAGTACAAAAACGTATCTATCATGGTTATGAAGTTTTTGAATATTTTGCAAATAATCAATGGGATTTTGATAATTCAAAGGGTTTGGAATTAAGAAAATTAATGAATAACACTGAAAGAAATAAATATGTCGTAGATAGAATGTATGTTGATATTCATAAATATTTTGAAGATTGTACATTAGCAGCCAGAAGATATATTTTAAAGGAAAAGGATGAACATCTTCCAAGAGCTAAAAGACATATGAGAATGTAAGTTTTTTTTATTAATTTTTATTTTTTTATTTTTTTAAATTCAATAAGTACTTAATTATTTTATTTATTTATTTTTCACAGGATGTGGTGGGTCGATAAAATCTGCAAAACATTATTTATAGGATATATCTTATATTTTATTATAACAAAGATTTTTGGTGGATTATTTTGAAAATGCTTTGACATATTTTATTATTATTACATATTTCTTCTTTTTTTTTGTTTTCTCCCACAGTTATTATTTTTTTAAATTAAAATAATTTGTTGAAATATTGAAAATTCATTATAGAGAGGTAGTAAGAAAAAAATTAATGTATTATAATATGTGAAAATATTAATTGAAAAATCATGTAATGTAATTAGATATGTATACATAAATGCGTATACATATATGTACAGTTTTCTTCTTTTATTTTTGTGTGTAATATGTAATTTTTTTCTTGTATTTACCTTGTAAATATAATTTTTTTAAATTAATAAAACGCATGTACTTTTAAAGAATTAAAATATCTTGTGTTGTATTTCTTTATTTTGAAAAAAAAAAAAAATTGAAATTAAAATAGACGATCATGAAGAAGCTTATGACTTTCAAGCAAAAAAAATCCCATTACTGTTTTTTGTTTTGCAGTTCTATCGTAACTAATCGGGATAAACTAATTTTATACCCAATTTCTTCGGAAGTCTCTGCTAACTGGGTATAACCAGTATAACCTAAGTGTAGATAATAGCTAGCTAGAAGTTTGGGATTTCTTCATTAAAACTTTCTGCTAACCCAGGTGGCAGCTACATTTCTGATTCTCAACCCTGAAAATCATAAAATTTTAACCAACACTCTCGAATTGATAACGTTTATTTTGTATTAAAAAAAAGTCTGTAATTGATTAAAAAATATATTTTTTTAGTAAAAGCGCATAATAAATTAACATTGGAAAATTGGTAATAAAAGATCGCAAAATTTTACTACATATTAGTAAAATATAGTGTGTGAATATAAAAATAGAAAATAACAAATCTGATGCCACCACGTGGCAAAAAAAAAAACGAAGCGTGGGAGCAAATTTCATGTTAATTCATCAAAAAATCAAGAAAAAAAATCAATATCGTCCCAAAACCCCAAATGATTTATTTTTTTGTAGTAGCTAAGAACAGAAAAAACAACATTCGACTCGACTGGGAATCGAACCACAGACTTCTGTCTTGCCGAGACAGTGTGCTTACCAATGCGCTACCGAACGCCATGTCGTTCACTGTTCTTAGTTACTACGTAAACATTGTTGATATTCAAATCTCCTACATTTTGGTCTCAATTAATATGACCTTCTTTCAGGTTCATTATCTTCATAAAAATCTAACAAGCTACTATTAAGCAAAATGGAATCGAATAATATATCATCCATTTCTCACAAAATATTTAAAAACCAATTTACTTTACTTCATTCGACAAGAAAAAAAAATGTAAATATGCGTTACAGAATGTGTTACTATCGAGTTAGGTAACACCTAAATAAATAATAATCAGTACTTCATCTGCCAGCTAAACTTATGTAGCAGCTAAGTGCTAATTATCTTTCTGCTCAAGTTAGCGACAAGATAGTTGAGACTGAAAAAATTGGGCATCATAACAGCATTAATAATTGCTTGCTAGTCATTGAATAGGAACGAAAAAGTGTAAATTTTTTAAAGGTGGAATTTCAATACACGCCATTGGGGCGTTGAGTTTGGTGCGTTGCGTTTGATGCGTTAAATGACAACTAGTAGAAATAAGCTTTTCTTATGAGAGCTGACCAAATGGTCATCGCACACAACGCTCAAAAGTTCAACAATTTTCTACTTTTTTGTGCGTTATGCGCGTTACCTGTGTTGTTACCATTATTCTTTGATATTAAATTAAATTAAGTGAAAATGACAACTGAAAAAAAAATCAAATTTCAAAAGCTTATTAAGTTTATTATCAAAAAAAAACTTACAACGTGGATATATTTTCAATTTGAAATTTTGCGACTCCATAACAGAATTGCCTTCCTAATTATGAATTTATAGCATTTAATAAGCATTTCATGAATTATTACTTTAATAATTGTGTCATTTATGTATGCTAAAGCAAAAAAAACTTTTACAAAATGTTTAATACAAATTAATAAATAAAAAAATATTTCTTTAAAAATATATTTATAATTCCTTTCTAGCTTAAATAAATTTATTACAACTAAAATAAAAAAAAAGTAGAAGTTTCTTTATAACAAAAATTGGATAGTGTAATAACAACTTAAGGTATTAATTGGATATTTCAACGCAACAAACGTTTTCATTGAGTCAGCAACTCCGTCAATGCTCCAAACGCGCAAGTGGTTGTCATTTAACGCACCAAACGCATGTATTGAAATTCTACCTTAATAATTGCTCGTTAGTCATTGAATAGAGATGAAAAAATGTGATTTCTTTTACAGCCATATTCATCAACATGTCATAACTTATGACAGTCATAAGTCTATTCACCATACTAGTTTATGACCGTCATAATCAAGTTATGACCAGGTTATGACCACCCATATATATAATTAAATACATATAATTAAAAATATAGAATTGGGACAAAATATGAACATGGAAAAGTGAATTTTATTTGGATTTATTTGATAGTTCTTCGAAGATTATTGTAATCATGTCGAAAAAAGCTTTTCGGTGAATACAGATTTCAAGTGATAAGTTATGACCTTTATAAGTTTATTTACCAACTTATTACCTGTTTTTGAATATGGATGTTAGAGTCGAAGAATTTTTCCAGGACTGTCATAGAAGAGGATGAATGATGGCTTGCCAGTGTACTGCCTAACTTTTTTTAAAAAAATTTCTAAAAGCTTTAATGATGTCCTTGGGCCTTACATAATAGACTTAATTTAATTTATTTATAATTTAAAAAGTTTATTTATGTTGAAATTTCGATTGAAATAAGCTATTATAAGCTATACCTTACCTAAATTCGAAATGTAATTAATGTATTATAGTAAGGCCCCTTGTCAAGAAACTTGTAGTAATTTTTTTTTAAATTGAAAATTTAAATAACTATGTACTACGTTACATATGTATGTACACAGTATGTACATACTTTTAAACAGATACAAAATTCATATGACCTTTTCTAACTAAAGCTAGCTTCAGACTACAGACTGCATATGTTTCAGTCATATAACTTTCATATGTTTTGTTATATGATTTAAAAAAATAAGGTGTTGATATTTGTTTGTTTACACGTATTTGATATTTCTGTGTGATTCGAGTTTGTGTTGTCATAAAAATGGAAAGTAAAGAACAACTTTTTATACTTTTAAACATTTTAACAATGGCGTTAATTAAAAAAAAAAAAAAAGAAAATAAATCATAAACAATTTAAAAAAACAAGAAAAGGTCAATATGGTCAAGGAAATGAGAATTTACCATCATTCAACAACTACACAAGAATGAAAAAGGAAACGTTCCATAAACTATTAGAAAAAAAAAAAATTATTTTGAATTAATTTATATATTATTTCCAATTAATTAATTTATTATTTCATTTAATTTTTTTTTTTAAAACTCAAACCAGCAGTTTTCACTTTTCACTCACACGAATAATGAAATAAAATAAATGAATACGTAATATGACATGATCAAACATGAAGTAGGCCTAAAAATTAAAAAGCATATGCTTTTGGCATATGACTGACAAATGACAGATTATGTATAAATTCACACCGTATGAGTATTCAAACATAAAAAAAATCATATGCTAAATAATGTAGTCTGAAGCTAGCTTAAGTATTGTAATTAATAAGCTTTTATTGATAGAATACCAATATAAGTAGAAAGGAAAAATAAAATACTCATAAATTTATGTAAGTATATGCATTATTTTACCGTTCAAGTCAATGCACTGAATAATTTAAATTAAATTTAATAAAATGATAAAACAAAAATCAAGTTCATTGACATTGAAGTAATGACTTTTATTTTCAATTTAAGTATGTATTAAATTCAATTTTAAGAATAAATTTTAATAAAAAATTTCAATTATGTAAAATGAATTTAAAATTTAAAAAAAATATATACATACATACATAGGAATGCATTATTTTTCTTTCTTTCTTCAAAATAAATGTTGATTTAATATTATAGATTAGATTGTAATCAGAAGCAGGGCCATATTTAGGATCTGTATAGATTCGTAGACTGGACCTGTGTTGCGGGCCCTATCGGAGGTTGTATTTCTAACAAGCAAAAAAAAAAAAACCTCCACTCATTCCTAGCTTGTCTAATGTAAAAATCTTTATCTAACAAGGAAAAAAAACTGTAGTCATTTCTTGTGGTGAGGGGCCCCCTTTGTGGTGCGGGCTCATACGCTATAGCCTATGCTTAAATACGGCCCTGATCAGAAGTATCTTTTTTATCATAAAAATTATTTTTGTTCTATTCGAATGAGAAAATTGATCAAATTTCGAAAAAAAAAAATTTTTTATTTTAGAATTTATTTAAATTTTATTTATTTATTTGGGTTGGTTCTTGATAAATTTACAAGAATATTCAATGAAATGAATTTTTTGTAAAACACATGCAGAGTTTGTATAGCATAATTTATTGGAAATAAAAAAAGTAAGAAATTTCACATATGTATATGTATGTTTGTATAATTAAATAGTTTCCTTTCTTTCTATTGTAATTTTACATTTTCTAATCATTGTTTTTTTTTTTAAATTAATTAAATCAACTAATTTATGTTGGCCTTTACCTTTTTTTTTTCATATTCGTTTTGGCAGTAGATATTTAATTTTATTTAAATTTCTTTTTTATTTTTATATATATGTATTATTATTATTATTTTTTTTCTTGGTTTTTGTTCTTACTTCCAGGGACAAATGTAAATTTTTAAATAAGTAAATTTTAATGTTTCAATCAGTAAAAAAAAAAATTTAAACCATAAAGGTTTATATTATTTCAGTTTTTTGTCATTAGTATTTTAGTTCAGTACAATTTATGTTTAAAGATCAATTAAATTAGTGGAAAACAACAGAAAAAAAAAAAGAAAATATTATTTTTGGAAAAATTATTTGATTTAAGATTTTGAATATAAAATTTCTATTAAAAAAATTGAAATTAAAAATAAAATATACAAAAATTTTCAATTTAAAAAAAAAAAAACAAACAAACAAAAATTAGTGGAAAATTAATAAATTTAAAAAAAAAACTAATATTACTTTATTGTTCTTGAAAATAATAAAAATTGATATCATTTATAATGAACGGTAAAATCGGTAATAATTATAATATGTATCCAGTTTCAACGTATAATAACGTATCCTATATAAAAAATAAAAAAATAGATATTGATAGAGTAATGGCAACATTCGATGAAAGGAAAATTTTAATAACTGGTGCTTCTGGTTTTGTTGGGGTGGTTATGCTAGAAAGATTTCTAAGGTATGCATTTTTTTTTTGTTTGAAAATTTAAAATTGAAAAATAAATTTGAAAAGAAAATTAGTTATCCTTCGAATTTTAATTGACTTGATGAAATTTTCATAACATTCTGTATGGTCCTTACTTTGTTATACATATTTTGAAAATTAAATGGACTTTTTTTTTCTATTTAAATAATTTAAAATAAAACAAAAAGACGAAAAGAAAAAGTGGAAAAACAAAAACAAAGAATTTCCTGTTTATTTTGCTCTCTAAATTTAAAAAAAAAAAATTAAATCTACTGGACAGAAAGTTAAAAAAATGGTACTGTCTTGTAAAATTAAGGAATTCAATGATTTTATTATTTTTTTTTTCAATTTAAATTTGTTTTTATCATGTGTTTTTATAACAGATGTTTTCCAAATATTGGAGAAGTTTGTTTATTAATGAGACCTAAAAAGGGAAAAACTCCATCCGAAAGACTTAGAGAAATATTTAGTGATCCCGTAAGTACAACGACAAATTTTGAAAAAAAAAAAAAAATATACATATATATATATATACATATAAGTATTTATCCGTTAAAATTTTTTTTTTTCTTCAATTTTAAATATAGTTTTTTGATTTATTAAAATCACAAAAAAGTCTAGAAGAAATATATTCTAAAATAAAAATTATTAATGGAGATATTATGGAAATTGATTTAGGATTATCTGCAGAAGATAGAAAATATATAATTGAAGAAATATCAATTATTTATCATTCTGCAGCAACAGTTAGGTAAATTAAGAAAAAAACAAAAGAAAATAAGTAATGATCAGTTATTTATTTTTTTTTTTTAAAGAAAACTGAATTTACATTAATTTATTTCATAGATTTGATGAATCCCTTGAAAAAGCTGTCCTAGTTAACACAAGAGGGACAAAATTAATGATCGATTTAGCAAGAGAATGTAAACAGCTTGAAGTAAGTTATTTCATCAATAATTTTTTTTTTGTGTTTATTTGTTTTTTTCTTTTAAAAGTTTTTCGGTTATGTTTCAACTGCATATTGTCATGCTCATGTTAAAAATATTATCGAAGAGAAGCCCTATCCGACAGCAATTGATCCTTTGAAAATTATTGAAGCAGTTGAAAAATTGAATGTTGATGAATTATTTGCACTTTCAAAAAAGTAAATATATCTAGACATTTTACTAGATTTAAATTTAAATTGAGACTATTAAAATTTTAATTTGTAATTTTTTTTTTCTCTAAATTTTCAAAATTTAGACTTTTACAAAATTATGCAAATACATATGTTTTTACAAAATCATTAGCTGAACAATTAGTTGCAGAAACATTTGATGAATTACCAACAGTTATATTACGTCCATCAATTGTTACACCAATATTAAATGAACCAATACCAGGTTGGTCAAATAATTTTAATGGACCAGTTGGTTTATTAATTGGTGCTGGTAAAGGTGTTATACGTACAATGTATTGTGATCCAAAAAAAATTGGTGATATGATACCAGTTGATTTAGTTATAAATGGTATATTAATAACGACATGGCATTATTTGAATACATCATTTGAACGTATCGAACGTATTTATCATTTAACAAATCGTAATACAATTAATGAAACATGGGAAGATGTTGTTGAATTTGCACGTCAAGCAATTGTAACAAGATCATCATTGGGTATTGTTGTTTGGTATCCAGGTGGTTCAATTAAAAAAAATCGATTACATCATAATTTATGTTTTATATTTACACAATTAATACCAGCATTTATCATTGATGGACTTTTATATTGTTTCAAAATTCCACCGGTGTAAGTATTTTAAAATTAAATATTATTTTAAGTGTGCTTTTATCTTAAATCTTAGAAAATTGTCTCAGATAAAAAAGCTATATGACTAAAAGTTTCTGTTTTTTGTGGGATTCTTTCTTAGAATACAAGTGTCTTCCAAAAATAAATCAAGTCCTTAAATTGTTTGGAAATTTTTACTAATTAGATTGGTCGGTCTTCTTACTTAAATTTTTCAATGGGAAAAAATGTGAAAATTGTAAATTTGATCTAGGGAACTTTTTACTGATTTCTTTCAATATCTGATGGAATATTTTACTTTGTATTCTAAAACAATTGATTAAATTAAATTTATTTTTCAAATAAAACTTAACAAAATCACAAATGAATTAATAAAAAAATGAAAATTTTAAACAAAGAAAAAAAAAACGAATTAATTTCGATTTTTTCTTTTTTAAATTTCACACTCGAAAGTAAAAAAAAACTAACAAAACAAAGAGAAAATAGAAAATACATGTGTGTCGGCGTTTTTTTAATATCAATAAACTGTATTTTAGATTTGGAACAAAAGAAGAAAGAAAAAAAAAAGTTGAAGAAACTTTCAGAAATATAAAATACAACCTACAGACAACCAACCCATCAACCTATATGTGTATACAATATTTTTTTTATTTCTTCTTCGTTTTTTTTTCTTCTTTAAATTTTGTGAAATTTTGTAAGATGAAAATCAAATAGGTTACCCATACAAAAGATTAGGAAATGACCTTAAATCATCATCAGTTCAACTTTGTATCTTATAGATTTATTAATTTTTAAAATTTACAATAAATTTAAAAAAAAAAAAAATAATACACACATTATAAAATATTAATTATTTTTTTTACTTTTCTTTCTTATATTTTTGCTTTTTTTTTTTTTTTTTTGGTGCATTAAATATGCACAGATTATGTAAAGTGCAAAGACGTGTGTGTCAAGGTTACGAAATTTTTGAATATTTCTTAAATAATGAATGGGAATTCAAAAATGATAATATTTATTATGTATCGAAAAAATTAAATGAAATTGAAAAAGAAAAATATAAAACTGGAGATATAGAAGTTAATGGTTATAAATATTTAGAAGATTGTACATATTGTTCAAGAAAATATCTTCTTAAACAAAAAGATGAAGATATACCAGCTGATCAAAAATTATTAAATTTGTAAGTGTAATTTAATTTTTTTTATTTTTAATTTATTTTTAAATTCATAATTTTATTTTTTTTATTTTTTTATCGCATTTATTTTAATTATTTAATTTTTAAATTTTTTTTTTTACAGTATGTGGTATCTTGATCAAATTTTCAAAAACATATTTACTGGATATGTGGTTTATTATGCTTTAAATAAAATTTATTCATTTTTATTCAAATAAATATAATTATATGTAATTTTTCTTTCATTTATTTTTTTTTTTTTAAATTAAATAAAAGGAAATAAATAATGTATTTCGATAATGAAATTTTGCACTGCACTGTAAATGCATTAAAATAATTTAATTAAAAATATTTTTATACTCGATGATAAATTAATTTTATTTTTAATATTTTTGTATAATTTTCTTTTTTTTTTTTTTAATGTACACAGTAAAATATATTTAATGTGATTACCTGATCAATCAGATAAAAATTAATATGGGCATATAAGGTAAACTAAAGAACTATACATATATAAGTTGTAATAAAAACTCAATTACATATTAATTATTAGCTGATTTTAAAAAAAAATATAAATACGAATGTTTTGAATGAATAAAATTATTTTTTTTATTTTTCAATGTAATTGAAAAAATTGTTTATTTTTCGTCCTTTATACGTTCATAGTATGTTCCCGAAAAAAAACAAAAAAACATTCCTTTGTAATCATCATGTATGTAAATTTATTGTAATTGCATTATCTCGTAAAACATTTTCTTGAAAGATACATGGTATGTTCTATTTTTGTATTGTATAGATAAGAATATTAAAATGACATATAGTAATGATCCCCGCATAGCAATTTGTCGATACTTATTACTGAGTGATCAGTATCCAAAATCGTTGGTCTAAAGAAACTCAAATTCGCCATCTTAGTTTTAAGTGTCGATAGAATATTGAATAAGTTACAAAAACCGTATCTCACTTTTTTAGAACCAATATCTTATTCCGATATTAAAAGTATAAACATCGAATTGCGATATGTAGTAGCTATAAGAACTGAAAAAACGACATTCGACTCGACTGGGAATCGAACCTATCTTGCCGGGATAGTGCGCTTACCAATGCGCCACCGAATGTCATGCCGTTCACTGTTCTTAGTTACCAATTAAACATTGATATTCAAATCTCCTACAGATATTACTTTTGTAAAAACAATTACGTTTTTCGATACTCTTTGTATATTGGGTGAATATTAGAATAAAGCATTATATAGTTCTGACTTCTGTATGCAGTATGCTAAATATCGAATAAGTACCTATAGTCGGAACTCATCGCTCGCAGTAACCATAAAATATCGATTGAATTCCGATTTTCGGTACTGTGTAGCTTATAATCAAAATTAAATTTTGTTCGACAACACAGTGATGTGGCTGAAGCTGCTAGAGAGAAAATACTGTACGTGAAACCCCTCAGGTCGTGAGTTGATACAGGTAATTTGATTTGGTAAAATAATAAAAAATCCTTGTGTTTTTAACTGTTTTCAGGTTTCAGCAGCATATGTCTTCGAACTATGTACATATACTATATTCCAAATAATAAAAAACAGCCTGCACTTCCGAAAAATTAACAAAAAAACATTAAAAATTCATTTTTATTTTTTTTCAATATCTGGAACAATATCTAAATGATATTTCAAATAGCTTTTCTAGAGTTTCTAAGGAATCTAGGCTACACAATACTAAAAGAATGTCGAAAATGTTTCGATAGATTTCAGCATGTTTCAATATTGGGAGGAGAAATGAATTTCGATAGAGTTTCTATATACAATCACTTTTTGATATGCGGGTTTACACTTTTTTTTCTTAGTGGGGCCCATATTGGGTATATTGGTAATCAATTTAAAAAAATGCTATGATTTAGAATTTTAAAAAACATTCAGATATTACGAATCCTTGCAAAAAATAAAAAAAATTATTAGGTATAGATACTAATTATACACATTATGTAGAAAGGAAATACAATATAGTATCTTTTACCTGTATATTTTCTGTTTAAAATGAAGAAAGAAAGAAAAAAAACAACGATTCATCTTGGATTAAAATATGATTAATTTTGTTATTAATTTTTTTTTTTTTCAATATAGGTATACACATATGTCCATATTTTCATTTGATTCATGCGAATATGCACATATGAAAATTTTGTAAATATAAACGTAATACAAACAAGACACAGAAGGTGTATCATAAACATAAAACTCCAATAAAATGCATTTTAATATACATATTCATATATGTATATTGAATAACGGAAAATAAAATACGACAAAAAAAATAAATAAAAGAAATACTTTTTGGCAATTTCATAATGCATTTACTCCCATATGAGTTTGTGATTTTATAACAATAAAAAAAAAATTACACAAAAATTTCAGATAATAAAAAAAAAATATGCTATAGATATTTACAAATCATACCGTTTTTGTTTTTTTTTTCTTACTTTGTTTTCAATATTCACTGTTATTTTCTCGTATAATTTATGAAAACTATAAAAGTTAAGGAAATTTCTATTTTAGATTTAGTTTTTGTAAATCTTTGTAACTACATACATATTTAAAACTTAATTTTGGGATCAAAAGATATTTTTAAATGACTTAAATACACAGAATTATAATTCAATTAAAAAAAAAAAAATAAGTTTATTAAATATTTTTCCAGAATAAAAAATAATTATAAATAAAAATTTGAAATTTAATTGGTGAATAAAATTTGAAAAACAAGTAAAAAAAAGTAGGTAGCTATGTGTTTATGTGCTAATTTTAATTTGAAATAAGAAATTAAGTTTGAATTTCGAAATAAAAGTGAAAATTTTAAAATTTGCAATTTAAAGCAAAAAAAAAAATATATACATAATTGCCTGCAAATATGCAATTAATTTTCTAATTAATTATTTTTTGTTTTTCGTTTAAATTAATTTGTGTTGCAATTTTCGTTTTAAGTTAAGGCATGTGCCACACCGAAACGCAGTCTTATGATTTTGCGATTTTTTTTTATTACGCGATTATCATATAATTTTTTAAATAATAATACACCATGATTAATCACATGATGGTACTGGTCATATTGAAATGCGATATGTTATTCCGCGATATTGTATGTCATACAAAATTGACTTCGAAAATGAAATGTCATTATTATTAAGAAAATAGAATAAAAAAACACCGGACACGTAGATATTGGGTTCATTTTTCTATTACCCGGAATGTGAAATATAGTGCTGCAATTGTACTGGATCTACATACTTCAATTTTATGTCGTTTTGAATAATTCTCATCAGTTATATCCCAAATACACTTTATTTTTTTTACACTTCTAATTAACTAAAGTTAACTATACTTTATTAACCAATTAAAGTCAGTGTTGTGCTTATGGAGGCAGTACCCGATGAGATTTTTTCCCTTGGTAATATTTAATTTAAAAGATTCTCCTCGATTGAAATTGAGATCTGATCACCCCACACACGAGACAGATCTATACAAACCAAATGTAAAAGAGTATAGAAAAGTATGCCTATCTTGCCTGTACTGACTTTAATTGTTAAATAAAGTATAGATATTATCGATCTTTCACTCATTTTCACTACGTAGAGCTACTTCACCGACAATAAATCAAGTTTTAATGACCTACACGCAGATCGCATGAAAAAAATCAAGTGATAAACGCAATTTCCTAATATCATGACATCGCACATATAGCAAGCAGTCAGTGCAGCACCATACATTTAATTACACATCCTCGTGATAATCGCGTGATAAAGAAATCGCAAAATCACAGGATCGCGTCTTGGTGTGGCACATGCCTAAACGAAATTTAAAAATTAACTAACTTTTGTTTGCCTTATTATTTTTTTATTGTTCTTTTTGTTGTTTCTGTTAATTGTTTAGAAAATGCAAGTTGTAAATTTTATAAAAGATTTCTATAATGAAAATAATGAAATTGTACAAGAAAATGAAAATGAAAATGAAAATGAAAATAATAATTATGAAGAAGAAGATCGAATTGCGAAAATTTTTATAGGACGAAAAATTTTTATAACTGGTGGTTCTGGTTTTATTGGAAAAGTTCTTATTGAAAAATTATTGAGGTGAGAATAATAATTTATTAATTCAATTAAATAATTTAATATATTTTAAATTTTTTCTAAAATGTGATGTGTTTTTTTTTTCTCTTTGTATAATTTATTTTTTTTGAATAATTAGAAGCTGCAATCAATTTGACACAATGTACATTTTGATCAGACCAAAAAAAGGAATGTCACCAGAAGAAAGATTAGAAAAGAGTATTCTTGATAATCCGGTATGAAAAAAACTTAAAACGTTTTTTTTGTGTATGATTGTTGAAAAACAATAATTTTCATCTTTTCGTATTTATATAGCTTTTCGATTTGGTAAAAAAGCAATTAGGTAAAGATTTAATTTTATCAAAATTAAAAGTAATACCAGGAGATGTTATGGAAATTGATTTAGGAATATCTGATTATGATAAAAAATATATACAGGATGAGGTTTCAATTATTTATCATTGTGCTGCAACAGTAAGGTATGTATATAAGAATATAAATCTAAGCGCACGGTAGTACGCGGCCAAGTTCAATACATATTCCGTATGCACGTCGTACACTATTTACACGAACTATTTCGAACCATTTTTGACCTCTCACAGCTCAGTGACTATTAAAGTTAAAGAGACAAAATTTAATCCAAGTGATAATATACTTCATTCCGCGCGCTAAATACCAAATTTCGTGTATATAGCTTCAATAGGTCTTGAGATATCGACCCTAGAAAATAGCTAATTTTGGTACTCACTCACTGGCCGGTAATTAAAACTTCTAGGGTACTTCTAATAAGCCAAGAACCATGAAACTTCGCACGTAGGTAGTGTTTCACGACTATGTCAAAAAAAAATTACGAAATCGGTCGAATGTGAGCTGGTTAAGTAAATATTTCTATAATTGTTAGAGTTTTTATGCATTTTATATTATTTTTCCATCATTTACAACTCTGAATTTAGCTTCCATAGCTTGCTTTAATAAAAAAATAAAAAATGTCATATTTTATAATTATTTTATATAGAAAAATAAAATATATATTGTTCAATACTAATGTTCTAAAAAATAGGAGTGCTTAGTGAAAAATATTTAACTCCTGAAAATTTTATATAATGTAATGTAATGTATGGAAATTCACATTATTTGTAAACTTTCTTACTTATTGCAATATTGTACGTGTGCTTTTGCACTCCTTTGTATGTCCTTTTCAATTACCTCATTCTAATAGAAAGTGCATATTTTTTTCGAAAGGTACTGTATACACGTTGCATGTTTATTGATTAAAAACCCAACATATTTACAATTGTGGCCATGTAATTTTGTATGTGAAAAAGTTCTTTGAACTTGGTATTAATGCTTCATTACTTATGCTAACAGTTAACGAATAAGATCTTGGCCCCCTTTTCACATTTATGTTTTTGGTCGGATTTATTTTAAATTGAATAAAAGTTGGTAATTTATTCGCATTTAAAATTTGAAAACTTTCTAGATTCGATGACCCTCTTAAGAAAGCCGTTCTCATTAATACAAGAGGAACAAAATTTATGATAGAACTTGCTAAAAACTGTAAAAAGCTTGATGTAAGTTCTTATCGAATAAAAATTTAAATTTATATACTTATATTATATTCTCTTTTAAAAAAAATAAATAACTTACTTTTTTTCATACAGCATTTTGTGTACATGTCAACAGCCTATTGTCATGGATATTTGAGTAAAACAATCGTTGAAAAACCCTATCCACCACCATATGACCCAAATAAAATGATACATACATGCGAAATATTAAGTGATGATACATTAAAACAAGTCACAAAAAAGTAAAATTATTATTTTAATGGTGAAGGGGGTTCATTTTATAGTTGCTCATCATAAATCTTAATATTCTTTGTAATTCTCATAAAGAATCTGAAAAATGAATTCTTTAAAATATTAAAGAACATTTTTTTTCAAATTTACAAGATTTACAAAGTTTAACCGAAAGGATACGTGAAAAATATATGAATTTTTAAAGTGAATCCCCTTATATTATATAAATTTACAAAATTTTAATTCAAATTTTTTATTTAAAAAAAAAAAATATTTATTTTTCTTCTAGAATTCTAGGTAGAATACCGAATACATATCAATTATCAAAATCATTAGCTGAAGATCTTGTTGTACAATCATTCAATGATCTACCAGCAGTTATAATGCGTCCATCAATTGTAATACCAATATGGAGAGAACCAATACCAGGTTGGATAGATAATATAAATGGACCAACTGGTTTATTAATTGGTGCTGGTAAAGGTGTTATACGTTCAATGTATTGTAAATCAAATAATTATGCAGATTTTATACCAGTTGATTTATGTGCAAATGGTGTTATATTATCAACATGGCATTCACTTACATTTCCAAATGATGAAAAAGTACGTGTTATACATATGACAAGTTACAAAGAATTAAATTTAACATGGAATGATGTTGTAGAAATTGGACGTAAAATAATTGAAAATAAAGTACCATTAGATTGGGTATTATGGTATCCAGGTGGTACATTAACAACAAATAAATATTTACATTATTTATATTTTATAATATATCAATGTATACCAGCAATAATTATTGATGGAATTTTGATATGTTTAAGATTTCCACCAATGTATGTAAACAAAAAAAAAGAATTCTCATTAATTCTGTGGTCACATTCGCAAACCGCTTAAGTCGACATAAGCATCTTCAGAGTTAGGCAGTTTGTGCTTGTGACCACAGAATTTTTTTCATAAAAATTACAAAAAAAAAAATTATTATTTTTTTTCTTCTTTTGATTTGAATCCTTTCAGTTTGTGTAAAATACAAAAACGAATATATAAAAGTTTTGAAATTTTTGAGTATTTCGCTGATAAAGAATGGTATTTCGAAAATGGAAATGTATACCTTTGCAGAGATATTATGAATAATGTAGAAAAACGTAATTATGTTATTGAAAAACATAATGTTGATTATTTGAAATATTTTGAATCATGTGTTCTATGTGCCAGAAAATATATTCTTAAAGAGAAGGATGAAGATATACCAAGAGCAAGAAGACATATGAAAATGTATGTATTATATACGAACAAAAAAAAAAAAATAATTTTTCACATACATATTTTGAAAAAAACATTTTTTTTTAAATCTTGAATTTTATTTTGTTTTTTTTTTTATCTTTTCAGTATGTGGTTTGTTGATAAAATTTTTAAATTTTGCCTTCTGGCATTTTTATTTTATATTTTGTTCACTAAAATTTTATAAAAATTTATTAATTAGGAGACAAAAAAAAACTGGAAATTTTGTAAAAAAAAAAAAAATTATTTGGTAAAATTTTATATTATCTTTCTTGTTTTTTATTTAAAAAAATAAAAATAAAATTAATATAAAAAATAAGTTCATCCCTAATACATATAAATTTTAATTTTATTCTTTTGATTATCTATTTCAATTTAGATTTTTATAAATTCTTAGGCATTAATTTTAAAAATAATTTTATATTTCACACAGAAAATTTAAAAAACAAGTGTTCGAGATCTAAGAAATAAATAAAAAATTTATTTTAAAAACATATATTTACAATAATGTATGTACACATGTATATGATGTATGTTTATAGCGCCATAGTTTAGTATCTTTTGTAAACGCCGTACAATTTTCTTGAAAATGTTTATTATTTTTATTTTTCATTATAATCACTTATGTACATATATGTAGAATTAGATATATTGTATTTTATGTATCTAAATTTAACAAATTAAATGGTGACTTATGTTAACTAATTCCATATGATGACGATAAAACAAGGTCATATCAAATAGCAAATGTCCATGAAAGTACTTAGTTTTGTAGATTATAACAATTTTTTTTTCTTCTTCAAAGTTGCTTATTTATACAGAAAAAAAAAACTGCAAAATTTGATAAAAGAAAAATAAAAGACAAAAAACAAAAATTTTTTTTAAATTCTAGTTGATATTATGTAGGTATATAATATATGTTTTTTTGTTTATATATTTTCTTAAACAATTACATGTATACAGGGTGTTTATGGAAAGATTCGATTATGATGGTTAATATAAGAAAAATAAATTCGTCAATATTGTTTTCGTTCCAGTATATCCTAATACATATACACTCCGCGTCACTTGATTAAGGCCACTTATTTTTTAAATTTATTTTGGATATTACTAAAAATTGTTGGTCATAGTAGTTAGAACACTAGATTTTATTACTGGCCGTAATCAAGTGAAGCATTAAAAATGCATGTTTTTTGAAGAGATTACACTTGATGAGAACTACGCAAATAACGGTACTATTTTTTCAAAATTTTTTTTGGTGATTATAATCGTAACAGAACGTACTCTTGAATACAAGCATAAAAAATAATACTCAAGTACCAAAATTTTTAGTAATATCCAAAATAACTTTAAAAAATAAGTGGCCGTAATCAAGTGACGCGGAGTGTATACCTTATCACAATTATGACTTATAGAAAAACATTTTGGCACCCATCCTTAGTACTGAAAAAAAATTAAATGTTGATTTATTTCATAGAATCAAAACTTTATCAAATATTCTCATAATGGGTTAAATTTCATAATAAAATAATAAAAAAATAAATAAATAATTACAAAATTTCATTATCAATTTTAATATACACATTTTCTGAATCAAACTGTATGTAAATATTACACATTCATATACACACCTGTCCAAATTTATATGTACATAATTCAAAAAGTTTATATTCCCATTCAGAATCAAAAATGATTATAATCATGATATATATTTTGTTGATGATTCTGCAGATAAACATGTAACAATTAAATATGTACATACATATCTATGTACACAGTGTATAATTGGAGGTATCTCGGAGGAGCGATTAAATAAGAACATAAAAAACAAAAATAAGAAAAATTATTAAAATGCCTATTAAGCGCATTGAATTACATAATAAAGTCAGCAACCTACACTAACATGAATTGTAAAAATAAAAAATAAATAAAAATAGAAACAAAAAATGAATGACCAATGCAGTATATTTGGTAAGTAAACTGTTTTGGTTTTTTTTAAATTTAATTTTTATTTTTCTTTTTTCTTTTTTTTTGTGCATTTTCTTCTAATAAACAACTTTTATGACATTCTTGTGAGAATTGGAAGCTTGATGACCATGTGCAATAACAGGTAGTGGTAAAAAACAAAAGTTATCTTTTATAAAAAATCAGGTCAGTTTAGTTTAGTGTGATCTTTAGTAAAGCTAATATAACTTACGAAAAAACAAAAAAAAAAAACATTCTTTTTTAAAAGAAGTTCGTTATCACCGAAATTATTTTTAAATTCATTTAATCTTTGTTTTTTTTTTCTTTCTTTTCTCTATTTTTAAATAAAACTTGATTTAAAATTGAAAATATATTCTATTTAAAAATCAAAAGTTAATTAAATAAGACTTATATTTGTGAAAGAATTATAGAAAAACGAAAAAAAAATACAAAATACAAATTCTTTAAAATGCCAAATATTCATATAAAATCTTGGTTAAATGATAAAACAATATTTATCACTGGTGCAACAGGATTCGTTGGAAAAGTTCTAATTGAAAAATTATTAAGAGATTGCGATAATATTAAAAAAATTTATTTATTAATACGTGCTAAAGATAATTTTGAATTATTTGATCGTTTAACAAAATTAAAAGAAAATATTATATTTAAACGTATATTAGATGAAACACCAGAACGTATGGATAAATTACATCCGATACGTGGTGATTTAAAAAAATTAAGATTAGATTTACAAGAGAATGATCGTAATATATTATTATCTGAAGTTAATATTGTATTTCATAGTGGTGCATCAGTTAAATTTGATGATGATTTAAATGAAGCAATTATAATGAATGTACGTGGTACACGTGAAATGTTACAATTAAGTAAAAATATGTCAAATTTATTATCATTCGTTTATATATCAACAGCATATTCAAATTGTAATATAAAATATATTGAAGAGAAAATTTATAATACATTATATGATCCAAAATATTGTATAGAATTAGCTGAAAAAAATCAAGCTAATATAATAAATGATAAAGTATTGAAAACATATCCGAATACATATGTATTTTCAAAGAATTTAGCTGAAAAAATTGTATACGATTCAAATGTACATTTACCATGTGCAATTGTTCGACCATCAATTATATCACCAGCATGTAAAGATCCTTATCCAGGTTGGGTTGATTCAAATAACGGACCAATGGGATTTTTAATTGGTGCTGGTAGTGGTTTCGTTAGAACAGCATATGGTGATCGTTCAGCAATTGCTGATCTTGTACCAGTTGATTATGTTGCAAATGCAACAATTGCTGCTGCAGTTAATATTGGTGAAAATAAAATTAAAGATTGTCCAGTATATAATGTAACAATAAGTGCTGAACTTCCAATTACTTGGGATTATTTTCTAGAAACTGGAAAAAAGGTAATTTAAAAAAAAAAAAAAGTTGTGAAATTTCGAAAAGAAAAAAATTATATTCTGATACATAATTATAATTATTATTTTTTTCTCTTGAAGATTATCCGTGAAAATCCATTTTCACAAATGTTATGGTATCCTGGAGGGACAATGTATAAAAGTTTTACTATATATATTTTGACATTTGTTTTTTTACAATTAATTCCAGCTATATTCCTTGATATAATTTTATATGTTGTTAAAAAACGTACATGGTTTGTTAGAATGCAATTGAAAACATATAAAAAATTACGTTTATTCTCGTTTTTCGTTTGTAAAACATGGGTATGGAGAAACACGAATACAAAAAGTCTTTACAATCAAATGGACATAACAGAAAAGTTAATATAAAAAAAATAAAAAAATAAATAAAAGGATTCATTTTCTTAGTATGCCTCTAAATCCATAGTGAATTTGATAAAAATACATATCTTAAAAAGGATATTTTTATCAATTACAAATTTCAAAAGGATATATAGAGTTTTTCAAAATGAATCTTTTATTTGCTATTTTCAAATTTATTTATTAACGTTTTCTTTTTTTTTTTCTCCTCATTTTAGGACATCTTTCAATTTCATAGCAGATCATATGAATATAAGAAAATATTTCAGACATTGGCATTATGGTGTGAGAAAATATTTATTACATGTT
Source organism: Bombylius major (assembly GCA_932526495.1). Lineage (NCBI taxonomy): Eukaryota > Metazoa > Arthropoda > Insecta > Diptera > Bombyliidae > Bombylius > Bombylius major. The sequence goes on along the minus strand of OW052046.1, from coordinate 29,011,598 downwards.
AATGAATTTGCAACAGATTCAGCTAAATTCAAATTAAAAATATTATTTTGTATAGATTTAGCTGTTAAAATAGCATTCTTTTCGTATGCTGGTTATTTAATATTGAAATTTTTTAATTGTTTACATTTATTACCAATTGCACATTATGGTGCATGCGGTGCATGTTGCGGAATTTATGATTATAAATGTGCAAGTACAAGTATGAAAATTTAAATTGAAAAATAATATTTTAAAAGAAAGAAGAAAACAATGTATATTAATTATTATTTATTAATTTTTACAATATTATTTAAATTTAAAAAAAATATGTATATATAGGTAGTATATATTTTTTAATTAAATTTTTTCTATGTTGAATTTATTGAATTTTTTGTAAAACACTATAAAATAAAATTTAAATGTTATTTTAAGAATATTTATTACTTTAAGGACAAATTGATAAATTTATTTATACAATAAAGTTTGAAAATTTTATTTAAAAAAAGACGTAGGTATTGGAAAACATTATATTTTCTTCGTAATAACGTTAGTGGTTAATTTTTGATATTAGCTTTTTTGTCCTTTTTCCCGCTTTTACTTTTTAGTTAAAAAAAGCTTGGATAGGTTTAACAGAATTTAAAAAAAGTGCATATCCTTCGCTCGTATTTCCTACAAAAAAAACGAAAAAAAAGCAGTTCCTAAACTTTATTTAGTTTTGTTAAAAATAACAAAGAAATTGAGAACATTCAATGGCAAGATTAAGCTTTTTCGATTGTTTTAAGCTTTTTCTACAATTCCTATGCTCCCCAAATTGAACAAAGATTACTCAATAGCTGTGTTTTATTAGAACTGATGAAGTGATATGTCATCACTTCAGTTTTGCTCAGCTCACTTATCTTCTTAAATAATGACTCAATTTAAGTTCCCAAAAAATGTTAAAAATTAAATTACATAGGTACCTAAAAATATCACATCGATAAAATTCCAACATACGAAACAAATCAAAGAGAAATTCAAAATATACAAACTCACGTGATAACCCCTAAACTTCAATTCATATGATACTTTGACATATAAACAGCTGATGCACTGATGAAATAAAATTTTTCATCGCTTCTTCACTGAAGAAATGATACTTTTCGTAGCGACCTCAATTGTCAATAACCGGAACTGAGTCTTAAAAAAACGTGATACTTCAGTGAGGAAACGAGAAATATTCGAATTTTCATTTCATCAAGATTTTTAGATATGAACGATTTCTTTATATGTATTTCTATAAAATTGCGGGTTACTGACTGAATTTAGTGACTTTTCGAAAAATTGATAGATTTTAGTGTTAATTTTTAAAAACAATTTTAAAATACTAAAATAAAAACATGTATAAAAAATAAAATAACAATATTTAAAAAATTAGCAAGTACAATTTTACTAGTATGATTTAATAAAGCAATATGTATGTAGCTATTTTATTGCGAGGTTGTAGTACACAAGTACATATATTAAATGAGTAATGAATAGTTGTGTTTTATACGAATTGATGAAGTGATTGAGTCCACAATAGAGGTCGCTACGAAAAATCTTACTTCTCCAGTGGGCAAATGAGCCAAAATTTTATAAGCTCATTTGTTTAGTATCAGTTTACCAGCTGTTTTAATGTTAAAATATCATATGAATTGAATTTTGAGAGTTATGCCGTGAATTTGTAATTGTATTTTTAATTTATTTTTGATTAGTTTCGTATGTTGGAATTTTTTCGGTGTAATTTTTTAAAGTATTTCAACATGTTGTTTTGGAAACTTGAATAGTGAACATATTCTCAAGAAGATAAGTGATCTGAGCAAAACTGGTCTTAACTTCACAATTTCACATACATATATCAGTTCAAATAAAATAGATCTATTAAGAAATTTACTACATTTTATTTAATATTTGTTGTTTCGTTTTCCATATTGAAAATGGAATGGAAGTGGAACTAATAAAAAAGTTGAAGGTTGAAGTCTAATCGAGTCTTCTTTTTTCTTTACTTTAGTTTTTAGATTAGATGGTGAACATTGAACAAGGCTTGATGGGTTTATCTTTCATTTTGTGATTTGTGTTTTTCTTATTGCGGTTGCTTTAAATTTTTCAATAAAATAGTTTAATTAATAAATAATTTTGTGAAAATATATTTTAATTAATAAACACTTTCAAAATGGCAATCCTCGAAGGTACATTAAGTAAATGGACAAATGTTATGAAAGGATGGCAGTATAGATGGTTTGTACTTGATGAAAATGCTGGGCTTCTATCATATTATACGGTAAATATAGATCTATATTTTTTTTAAAACTATATAATAAGAAATAATATCATGTGATATATGTATATTTATAATATATTCATAAATAAATCATAAAATTTCCAAATAATATAAGATAACGAAATTTCTATAATTCATTGTCAGAATCATTCATACATACATAGGTATGTAAGTACATAGTTACAAAGAATCAGATGACTGACCGAATGACATTTAATAAAATGAATATTCACACATCTACACAAACACACAAGTTATACATTATAAAATAATATACATAATTTGTTTCTATTATTAAAAAAAATAATGGAATTTGAAATGTTATAAAAATTTAACATGAATTCTACACAATATGTATCTATATGATACGACGACTGCGTCTGCACTCTGCATTGCATTGCATTTTTTATCACTCCGATCTTTGCGAACAAAAAAAAATTTATAAAAACTATAAGGACGTTCGGGTGTACTTCAGAGAATGTACCATTGCCATAGTTTGCTGAAATTATTCATAATTTTTGTAATGATACCTCAGTACCTCGTACCTCCTCTTTTTTGGGACAAACAAAGAAACTATGACAATGTCAGAATGCTTTTATATAACGAACATGAAAATTCGTTAAAAAATTTAAAAATACGAAATCAAATTTCGGAATTTTTGCGCTTTTGTTCGAATTTTTCTTGATAAGAGACATTTTATCAATTAAAAACAAAGAAATAAAAAATGAATAGAGTTTTTCTTTTTCTTTCAAGAATGATTATCCATTTGTCATGGGCCCAATAACAAATTTTCAATAACACTACAATTATCATTTTTAAGTTCTTCAAGTCAACAATGAAGTTCAACTGATAAGAAACAGTACATATATTTATTCAAAATAAAGCAAAATTTGGATCTTACAATCTTTCAAATTCATTTTCTTGTACAATAAAAAAAGTAACAAAATTAAATTATTAAAGAGAAAAGAAAAAAACAAAACGTTGAATAAGTATCAAGTATGTACATACTTTTTCAATATAATATATGTATATGTATCCATATTGTTCTTTATTTATAGTTCGCATAGTTCTTCGCTTTGACTCGTAAAACATCCTCAAGGCAGTCCATTCCTTTTGCCATGGATTGTTCTTCTGCATTTATAAAATAAATAAAAGAATTAAAATGTTTAAGAATGGTTTCTGTAACAGGAATTTTTTTGCAGCACAATGAATTAGTTTTCATGTAACATTTTATTCGCAAAATTGCTGACAAAATTTCAAGCATCATTTGGTTCCGAATTTTTGTCTTAGTTAAAGTTATCACTATGTAGAACTTAAAAACATTTTTTAAAGTAAATTGTTAGCGAATTTTTTTATAGATGTATAATTTATAAGGTACAATAAATATTATATAAAAAATTTATTTCGTGCTTTGCGCCGTCGTAAAATAAAAGAGAGTAAAAAACAAAAGCGCCCGGCGCTTTGGTTTAGAAAAAGAGCGCGATGTTAACAAAAAAGTAGCTCAATCGGCGCGAAAGCGTCCAATGTGGTCACACTGGCGCGAATTAACTTTTTAAACCGTCTACATGTGAACGGTTACAGAGCAATTAACGACATTAGCAATTGAATTTTTGGTCCAATGATGATAAAATGATTTTTTTTTAATTTTTTGAACGTTGAAATATTGATCATTGAGTTAAAGGTCGACTATCGAAGGAATTAATTGTGAGATTATTAATTCAGGATGATAAATAAAAATATTAAACAAAATTTCGCATTCTTAAATACACTAGCTCTGTTTTATTGGAACTGTTGAAGTGATAACTCTAATATTTCTCACTTTCTCACAGAGGAATATTACTTGTTCAATAAGCAAATCACAGAAACAGCATTTTCGTAATATGTATTTGAATATTTTTTTTAACAGCTGACACTTTTAGTCATTTAACAAGTGCTGGTAATTTTAAAGTTTGTTTGTTTTTATTAATTTATTTTTTTAAAATGATTGTAGAATATAATTTTTTTTTAAATTTTATTGATTTGAGAAATACGAAAACAGAAAATTAATTTTGTAATGTAGACATCTTGTAAGCAGCGACAGTATTTTTGGAATTTTAACGTTTTGAGTGAACGAAATGTATTACGCATAAACACCAATTAAAATATATTATCTCAAAACGATGTTTAAAACGTTTTATCGTTTTTAATCTTTGTGCATAAACAAGGTAACTGTTGCTGCGAGGTTCTCACATTAATGTCAAAGTTGAAAGTACATATCAAATAAATTGGAGTTTAGGGACTATCACGTGAATTTGTATTTTAAATGTATTTTTAATTTGTGTCGTATGTTGGAATTTTTTCGGTGTAATTTTTTCAAGTATGTAATTGAGTTTTTAGCACGTTGTTTTGGATACTTAAAGTGTCGCTATTTTCAATTTCAAGTATAAAATTAGTGGGGTGAGCAAAACTGAAGTGATGACATCATCACCAGTTCCAATTAAACACAGCTACTACAACAACAAGTTTGAATTCCACCTGTTGGAAAAATGTAGGGAATGAATAAAGTAAAACAAGAATTTTTAACATAGAATTAAACAGTTCACATTTAATCAGTGAAGAAAAATATTTTTAAGCTTAAAAATGGTAAATTATTTTATCGTGGTATTATTCTGATCCAAAAAGAAATTATACTAAATTTGTGCCTTATTTAAATATTTAAGTGTTTATCACATACAAATTATTAACTTAAAAAAATTATATCTACTGTGCAAAGAATGCAAATATGTAATGCATATTTTTCTTAAAGTGAGTAGTATGACCATATATATGTAATTTATTTCAAACAAGTAAATTCTCTCAATTTATTTTTAATTAGAAATCGAGTTCTTATTTAATCCAGAATTTTAAGTTTTAATTTCATGTTTTTTGTTAGATATTTATTTAAATCAGAGTAGAAAGAATAAAAAAAATTCTATTCACTCACGAATGATGAGAGGAAAAAGAATTTTATTTTTCATTCACTCATGAATTTTATGATTTTGTTCTCAATATCGTTTCTTTTCATTTGCGAGTGAGCATAAAAAAATTGAGAATCAAAAATAATTATCATTCATGATATTTATCACTAGTGATAAATTCGTGATGAGAATTGGTATAAATATATTAAATATTAATAAAATAATAATATTAATTAAAACTAAAATAGTTTCGACTTGGAAATCAAAGTGTGTTTTGAAACTCTATACAAAATATGTTAAGTTAATATGTTATCTCCTCATTTTATAAAGAATTTGAAAGCATACTCTGATTTACAAGTCGAAACTATTCTAGTTTTAAAATTAAAAATGTTTATAAGTAAGGCCCAATATATTTAATATAATATATGTATGTATTTACTAATCACTGATATATTTTTACACTTCAATTTCATCTGAATTCTGAGTGCAACAAGGATTAAAATTTAAAACAAGATAGAAAGAATACATAATGAATTTTTCATTTCTATTCGTTTCTATTCTTTTTCATTCGTGAAAAGGAACGATATGGAATGAAATTTTTATAAAAACGGTAAAAAATAATTATCATTCGTGAATGATAGAATTGGTGAAAAATTGAATTTTTTTCATTCGTGAATGATATTTTCCGCACTCTGAATTTTAAATTCAAAAATATTCGCTGATGTTTAAAGTAAAAATGGATTTTAAATTTTATTACATTAATTACAACTTATTCAATATATTAATTATATTAATTATACCCGAACATAACTTTAACGAGTACCTTCTATAAAGTACATAGTACAATATTCATATTTATCATTATTGTTTTACAGGGTGATCATTACTAATTTCTATAAAATACACTTTCAGTAGGCATATAACGAACATCTGTTTCACCTTTTTCAACAGCTTCTCTGATGAAGTGATATCTCACATCTATATGCTTAGTTCTCTTATGAAATACTGGATTCTTGACCAGTTGTTGTGCACCTTGATTATCGTTGAATATCGTTATGATGAATTCAGATTCATGAAGATCAAGCATTAACTTCTTGAGATATAGCTTCTTTTAAAGCCTCATTAAGAGCCATATATTCTGCTTCGGTGCTATATAAAGCCACGGTCGTCGATCGACACTTCCCAATCAGAATCAGCATAACCAGTAATATTATCTTTTGTATCTTTGAATATAAGACCATAACCGAGTGTTTTCTTAAGATAGCGTAACACTCTTTTTTTCTGCAACCCAATGTTCCTGCGAATGATAGTGATTAAATTGACTTAACATACTTACGGCAAAAGATAGATCTGGGCGAGTTGAAATTGCCAAGTACATAAAAGAGCCAATCGAATTTTGATATAGGTAGATACTTTCCTCCAATTTCTTTCCTTTTTGAAATTTTGAATTTGCATCTATTGGAGTTGTTACCGGTTTACAATCGTTCATTCGAAAACGATCCAAAATTTCTTGAGCATACTTCCGTTGGCCAGTGTTGGGCGAATTGTTTACAAGTATCACACCACAATCTATATGCTTTCGATTCTTTAGAGTACCCTAAAAATGTACATTTTTTAGATCTCGAATCGAATTTTCCTTTATTGGGTCCTTTATCTAAAACGAAAGCTTTTATTCCCGATATTTGAAAGTAACTTACGTTAGGACGTTTTCCTGTCCAAATTTTGAATGGTGTACTGTCACTTAGAGATTTAGAGATGCATCTATTTCTTATATATGATAGTTAGCTGTGTTTACAGCTTCTGCCCAAAATTTCGCTGAAGCATTTGATTGAATCATCAAACTTCTTGCTGTTTCGACCAATGTTCTATTTTTTCTTTCAGCTATTCCATTTTGATGAGGTGTACATATATGGTACTGTCAGTCTACGTTGTATTCCGTTTTGTTTCAGGAACTCATTAAATTCATTACTGCAATATTCCAATCCGTTATAAGATTGTAAGTATTTAATACTTTTTCCACAGTGATTCTCAACATAAGCTTTATATTTCTCAAATACTTTCAGAATTTTACTTCTATTCTTTATAAAAAATACTTCACACCACCGTGAATAATCATCAATAAATGTAGCAAAATATTTTGCACCATCCGTATAGGACCACAAATGTCAGTGTGAACGATTTCTAATAGTTCTGTTGTTCTTTGTTCTTTCATTCAGAGCTACTTTTCTGGAATGGAATTTGTATTTGCTTCGACTTAATGCATACTTCACAATTTTGATTCTTTATTTCATTTTTATTTGCCATTTTTAATCCGAGAACTTCCTTTTGTGCCATCTTTATTAGATAATCAAAGTTGACATGTCCAAGTTTCTGATGCCATTGTAAAATATTTTCATTATCTCCAGTTGCTAAATTTGCGGTTTCATCCGGTTTTCTGATATAACACAATTACACAAATCATCACGCCTATCTGCTATACAAACTACATTTCAATTTTTATCTGTAATAAAAGCTGTATATTTAGTAAATTTTACTTCAAAACCTTTATCAGTAATCTTTGCAATAGACATTAAATTCGTGTATGAATCCGGTACAAACATTACATCATATATACTATTTTTATTTTTGGAAGTCAGTATTGTGCTTATGGAGGCAGTACCCGATGAGATTTTTTCCCTTGGTAATATTTAATTTAAAAGATTCTCCTCGATTGAAATTGAGATCTGATCACCCCACACACGAGACAGATTTATACAAACCAAATGTAAAAGAGTATAGAAAAGTATGCCTATCTTGCCTGTATTGACTTCCAAAAGTAAAAATAGTATACCTAGTTTCAAATTTTTTGCACTTTTTTCGTCGGAAGCATTTAACTTTATTTCAGGTTCAACTATAGGGTAGAGTAGATTGGTCCTTTTTTTTAAATGACCACCAAAAATTTTTTATGTATTTTAAAGAATCATTTGAAGAGCGACTTGATTATGTGTTTCGGTTACTCTGTTTTCCCTAATTATTTATTTATTTTTACATCCAGCATCTGTAAAATGTATGGGTGGCTAATGTGCCCCTATGGCCATTGTGCCCCAGTCTACCTACCATGAATTTCTGTAGTATCACCATTTGCTAAATTTAATTTTTTCTTAATTTCTCTCAAATTATTAAAATTTTCACGATATAGTGTCATATGTGAAGTACAGCCACTAGGCACCAATCATCATTTTTTGATATTCTGTTTTTCATCTTTTTAAAATTTTTCTCCACATGATTTCGAGAATTCTTATTCAATCCAGAATTTTAAGTTTTAATTTCATGTTTTTCACATAATTTTTTTAAAAAATCATAAAATAAATAACATATTGTTGCAACAACAAATATGTATATAATAAGCTGTAATTAATGGTGGTACATTTACATTACAACCTCTTTTTAGGAATTCAACCACCTTGTCCAAGTAATATACAAAATTGCATTAATGTCAAAGTTGAAAGTACATGTCATATGAATTGAAGTTTAGTCCGAGAAATACATCCTCACCTGTTTTAAATAAACTTTTAAAGTAATAATGAATCTCCTTCCTCAACTGTGTATATTTCTCACTACAAAAACTTGTTGATGTGCTATATCTTTATAGATAATTTATATTTGCCATTCCACGAAGGACGGGGACATTGATGAAAATTTTTTTGAATCTTTTTACTTTTCTACTTCCATATAAATAGTTCAAATGTATTCCAGGTAAATGTAAAAAATAATGATTCCCTCAGAAACCTATACCAAACCTATAAGTGACTATGACGAACCGGACATGAAATGACACTCGTATTTACAGTCATAAATTCATAATTATTTTTTTTTATGTTATTACTTCACATCTCCTGTTTTATGTTTAATTTTTAAGTGGTGGTCTTAGCAAAAAATTGCTTGAAAAACGGATGTAATTTAATTTTTAGCACGTTGTTTTTGACACTTAAAGTGATACTATTTTAAAGTATGGATAAAATAAGAGAGGTGAACAAAACTTAAATGATGACATCATCACCAGTTCCAAATTCCAATTAAACACAGCTACTACAACAACAAATTCAAATTCCACCTGTTGGAAAAATGTAGGGGATGTAAAAAGTAAAACAAGCATTTTATAATTGTGCAATAATTGTTTTAATTTAAACATGGAATTGAATAGTTCATATTTAATCAGTGAAGAAAAATATTCATAATTTTAAAAATGTGTAAATTATTTTATCATAAATCATAGTATTATTCTGATCCAAAAAGAAATTACTAAATTTGTGCCATATTTAAATATTCAGGTGTTGTTTATGAGTTTATCACATACAAATCAATAATTTAAAAAAATAAAATCTACTGTGCAAAAAATGTAAATATGTAATGTATAATATTTTTTTAAATGTAAGTATGTAATTTATTGCAAACAAGTAAATTTTTCTCTCAATTTATTTTTAATTTAGAAATCGAATCCTTATTCAATTCAGAATTTTTAATTTTAATTTCATGTTTTTTATATGATTTTTTATAAAAATCATAAAATAAATAAAATATTGTTGCAATAACAAATATATAATAAGCTGTAATTAATGGTGGTACATTACAACCTTTTATTACGAATACAACACCTTGTCCAAGTAATATACAAAATTGTAACATTTGAAGTATTGTAATACTTTGTTTAAAACGTAAAATTTTCTTTTGAATTTTTTCTCCAAGCAATGCAATTAAATAATACATATACATAATTATATGCACCCATGAATTAACATAAATAGAAAACATTTGCGGTCCTCCTGTTAAATTTATTTTGAAAGAAAAAAAAAAAAAGTTGATTAAATAGCACGCTGATATAATTTATTTACAAGCAAATAAAGGATAATACGATATATTTACCTTGAACATATTTAGCCAATAAATATGCTAATACAACTGTTACACAATGATGATAAACATGTAAAACCGAAATTTGATTTTGTTTCTTTCGTAATCCAAATACAATTGTTTCAGATAATTCGACTACTTTTAACCAAAATATAAAATAACTGATATATACGAATGTATCCTTATGTGGGCTATTTTCATTGTATACCAAACATTCCCACATGTTAAGTACATTTACACTTGTTGAATCGATCTAAAAATCATAATTTTTAAATTGCTGTTAAGTTTTAATTAATTTATTTAGGAATAATAATAAACTTACTTTTCGTACAACATATAAGCATGTTAAAACTTGTCCAATATTATATAAGATAAGATATCCTTTTAAACTGTATGCTGATCGATTGCTCATGTAACTGTAAGAAAATTATCTTTATTAATTTTGGCCTGTGTTAATTTTCAAAATATGTACTTGCAAATTGGTTTCATATTTTTTTTTTTTTTTTTTAATAAAACTTACAATCTACAAAATGAATTGTATTTGTATTCTTTCTAATTGGTTTCATTATAATATCATTCATTTTTGAATACAATTAATTTTACAAATTTCAATTTTAATTAAATCAATGATGTAAAGAATTAAGTTTGTTTATTACGTATAAAACTTTTACCTTTGTTAATTAAATGCATAACACCTGATGGTGTAAATTCTTGCCGTTTTTCTTTTTTTTAAATATAAATTTTATTAAAAATCGGTGATTATGTATTCAAAGAAAATAGGCATATATATGTTATTTTATAGATATGTAATTAGCTTTGCTTTGTTATTGAAAAATAAAAATTAAATAATAATATGTAATATGTAGGTAATAAGATGTTTACAGGTAATAATGATATTTTTGCATATTAAATTAATTGAATATCAGTTTTTAAAATCAATAAAATTTATTTTAAATTTTACATAATTAATAAGTTCATGAACTATATGTGTCACTTTATGAATTACAATTGAAATAATAATAGTGCAGTTTAAAAAGTAAGAAAATGGTGCTAGCCTAGAGAAAAATAGTTACAAACACCTTTCTTTTCAATCTATTTATGTACCTACTTTTATAAATTTAAAATGCAAAAAAACTTATTATTATTGAAACTTATTTATACTGGAGAAAAGAAAATACATAAATCGAAGTATAATTTCTAATTTTAATATTTAATGATAATAGCTGTGCTTTATTGGAACTAAGAATATGTATGTGCTAAGCTAATCACAATTTTGCTCTGCTCACTTATCTTCTTCTATGCTCATTTTAAGTGTCCAAAAAAAAAAATGTTAAAAAATAAAATTACATACTTAAACAAATTTCACTGTTAAAAAATTAAACATAATGAAACAAATCAAGAAAAAAAAAAAAAATGCAAATTACAAATTCACGTCATAAACCTCAAACTTCAATTCCATATTGTCGGCCTAATTCGCAAACCTCGTAAGTGAGTTTTTGTAAATTTTACAGTAGACAGAAAAAACTGTTTATTTTACCCATATACGTTCATACAAACAAGCATTTCTTTTTTTTAAATTACTCAATAAATAGAAAGTAATGGGAAGGCCTGATATTTCAAAAAGCTACGTAAACTTATATTATAATTCACCGAATAAAACCAAAAACGTTATTTTTGAAAAAATCAGACTTACGAGGTTTGCGAATTAGGCCGACGATGTTACTTTTCCACCAACACAGCTGGTGAACTAATACTGAGCAAATGAGCTTATAAAATTATGGCTCATTTGCTTACTGGAGAAATAAGATTTTTCGTAGCGACCTCTATTATTGACTCAAAAAAATCAGTGCGAAAAAACGCGCTTATCAAGTAAAGAAGTGAAAAATCTCAGAATTTTTACTTCCTAAATTCCAAAACACAGCTAGTTTCGTTAACAAAAATGATGTGTAATTCAGAAAAAAAAACCTAACTACTATATATGTATATAATTTTTACAAATTTAGATTTAAGAATTATTTTTAACACTTACCTTGGGATAATTTTATAGACCAGACATAAATAAACAGCGATAACTATTACTATTGGTAAAAGATTACCAGTGTAAAACCAATCGTTCAATTCTTGACCTAAAATAATTTGAAAAAATTCAAATAAACTGACTTTTTCTTAATTTTTAAATAATGCTACAGTTTAGAAGTATATGTAATTCAAAATAATTTAAAATAATTAACCTAAAATATAAATTGTTTCTGCTGCACGGCTCTCCATTGTTTTTTTTTTTTAATTTTAAGTATAATAATTATTAATATTTTTTTATTTGATTAATTTTTTTTTTTAATTCATAGATTTTCACTTTTTACACTTTTAAATTAGAATAAATTACAAATACCATCACTTTAACAGTTTAAAAAAAAATTGACCGATTGCCGTGTGAACTAATTTGTGAATGCTACAATAATAATAATAATTCAATTTCCACTTTCGCACTTTAGCAAATTCTTTTATACGCATATATGCAAAAATAAATAAAATATTCATAAAGAAAATAAAGGAATTGTGCAATATTTTATTATCTATTTACTTTAAGTTTTTATTATTGTAGTTTATTCTGTATTATTTAAAACTTGAAACAATAAATCAAACACATTTAAGTTTTTATTATTTTTTTTTCTTCAACTTTATGACTGCATTCGAAAATCAAGTGATCGTTAAGTACATACATACAACGATGCAGCGTGTTAAAGTTTAAAATTTTAATTGATGTTTTCGAATCTAGCATAGAACACATTACAAATTGTTTTTTAAGAAAAAAATCATAAATATAATACAAAGATTTTCCAAACTTATTTTTTTCGGCTACAGGTGATTGTCACCAGATTTTTAAGGTGTCATACTGAAAAAGTCACAGATAGATAGCGATCCATTTTTATTTTTTAATGCTCAAATATTTTGTTCGTTGAGTTTATATTTGAATTTTTAGAATTTTCTTCTTTGATTTGTTTTTTCGTAGTCAAAAGAAAAAATGATGAAAGGTGTTCGTCGTGGTTGTGTACGTCTTAAAGGTGCAGTTATTGGAATAGATGATCAAGAGGACAATACCTTCACAATAACTGTAGATCATAAAACATTTCATTTTCAGGTAAAAAAAAAAATGAAAAAACATGATTATTATATTTTATAAAGCTCGAAAAAAAATCCTAGTAAAAAAAAATTTAATTTAAAAAAAAAAAAAGGCAAGGGATGGTGATGAACGTGAAAAATGGGTTCGTCGTTTAGAAGATACAATACGACGTCATGCAAATCGTGGTCGTTTATGGGATACTCATAGCAATTATAATAGTTTGACAACAAGCTCATCAAAACGTGCCAATCATCTTGAAATATTAGACAGGCGAATTAGTGAAGCAGATGCATATCTTCAATTAATGATTGAACAAATCAGTGTAATTAAAATTCTTATTTTATTTAAAAATCCTAAATTAGAAAAAAAAATTAATTTCATTTTATTTTTTTTTTATAAATTCTACACAGAAAATTGATAAACAAATATCAGAAATTTCAAATCCAGAAGAAAAATTGAAATGTAAAGGATTACAAGAAACTTCTAGTGTAAATATTTAAAAAAAAAAAATATTTTTTTTTAATTGATAATTGATTTCCTAATTGTATATATTTTATTTTTATAATTTTCTTCATTTATTTTTTTCTAACTAATGCAGGAAATGCTAGATCATATTAAACATTCAATTGTAACATTACAAATTGCTAAAAATATGGCAAATCCAATAAATGGTGTGTATCAGGGCCCCGCAACAATCATAGCTAGTACTAATAGTAATAAAATCAGTAATGACGGAATTAATCAGGATATTGTTGATGAAGAAGAGGAAGAAGGTGTGTAAAAAGTTTTTAATTACTTTTTTTTTTCTATAGAAAAAAAAAATATCTTTTATAAAAAAAAAAAAACATAATAATAATAATTAGTTATATCATCATCAATTGGTATCTCTTCTGTACAACCGGGTATCGAAATGGGTTCAGAATGCCTTGAAAAACGTAAAATTATGCCAGCATCAATTAATTGTAAGTATAATTTTTAATAATTACCTTATATTGTTTTCTAAATTAGTCCTTAAAATTTTCAAGTTTCCTTCAATTAATTCGAAGAAAAATAAAAACTTACTAAATTATAAGTGAAAACATGAATAACAACAACAACAAATTTAAAAAAAAAATCATTGACATAAATTTTATTTTTTATTTCTCTTTTGTAATATTCACAGCTACGTCATCAGTTCTAGGATTAGTTGTACCAGAAACTTCATATTCAAGTTCTGAGGGTGAAGATGATTTTTATGATGCAAACGATGATCCTTTTACAAGCCAAGGAAATTCTCCTGTGTGGTAAGTAGAAATATATATTTTTTTAAAGTGAAAATATCGTTTTTTTTTTTTTGTCTTACTAACTAGAAATTGCTGATACTTATTTGAAATTATTTTCATTTGAAGTATTTAATTTTTTTTTAAAGTTATAAATAAAAATCTCACTAAAAAATCCTTAATATGAAAAAAATATATATACACATATGTATATGTATAAGGAAAATGCATTCAATAACTGAATACTTTACCCTATGAATTTTCATGGATTTTCCATTTTCACATAATTCCTCTCACTTTCTCTTGAAAATGTATTATTATTATAGTATATACACAAACACATATCGACATAATGTACATATATTTATGTATTTCAACTAAATTAAAAGCATATATGTACATATATAAGCCAAACATCAAATACATAAAAATTCATTGTTTATAACTTAATCTATACATTTTATTTGAAAAAGGGGTTTTCTATTCTATTTCTTCGCTTTTTCATAATACATAATCGTGTGTATGCATTGCATTTCTATCCCCTTTTTTAAATTTTTTATTTCATTTTAGTTGATTTTGAAAGATTTACCGATAAAAAAAACATGAAAATATAAAAAAAGGAAAAAAACAAAGTCAAAATGAAAAGAAAAATAAATCTATAAAATTTTTAAAAATTCTAAATCATTCCTATAAACCCCACTGCAAATTTTTTGAATAAAATATATAAGCAGAAGTAAAAAGGATATTCGTATAGTAGTGTTGAAGTTTTGATTTTTCTGTTATCTCTACTCTTCAATAAAAATTATATTTCTCTTTTATTTTTTTCTTTTATTTTGCTTAACTTCCGCGTTCTATTCTAATGTGTGTTCTCCTAGTACGTCATACATGTACGTCGTTATTCTAAAAAAATTTTCTCTTCTTATTTATTTATTTTTATTTTTATTTTTTTTTTTTGATTATTTATTCTATATTTAGTTTTTCTTATAAATAATTAGGTACGTAGAATATGAGATATGAAATACAATATAAGAAAAAAAAAATTATAATGTTGCAGTGTACTAAATTTTAGGGAGGGGAAAAAATTATAATAAAATCATATGAAAATCAGAAAATGATATTATTCAGTTTTGTTCTTTATCTTGTTTGAAACATTTTTTTTTTGTTCTATTAAATAAAAAATAAATAATAAAAAAAAAAGAGTATGGAATAATGTAAAAAAAAATAAAAAAAAAAATAAGTGAATTCAAAATGATTTTGTTTTGATTTTTCTTCTTATAATATCGGTGATTTTTAGCAAATATGTAGTACAAAATTTGATTAGATATTTTTTTCTTCTAAAGGTAAATTCATGCAATAATAAAGTGATGATAAAAATGTGAAAAAATTTATTTATTGAACTACATATTTATGTATTGTTATGTTTTATATTTGTTGTTGTTGTTATTATTATTATTGTTACTCTGTTAATATACATATATTTTTTTATTGTTTAAATTAAATTAAGTAATATACCGAAAAGTATGAATCGATCTTTAGAATTTTAAGATTATTAAATAATTTAATTTGTGAGATAAGAAAAAAAAAATTACAAAAAGAAAATATTAAATAAATTAGTAAACAAAAGGATATTGATAACGAATTAAAGAAAAACAATGTTTAAAAATTTACCTGGAAAATGGCTTTTTCGCCGACCCAGTTTAAGGTAAGACATCGGAATATTATTTATGATGAAAATATAAAAGGATATCTTTATTAGATATATGTAGCAACTTTTTCTTTCTAAAAAAAAAAAAACGCAAAATATATCATTCACATTCCCTATACATATATAAATTATTTACTTTCATTCATTATTTCTTTTTTGTAAATTTGAAAAAAAAAAAAAAATATTGTTTTTCTTTAAATAAAAAAAAAATTGTTAACATACATTATACCTATTTTATTCGTCTCTATTTTCATATTTCACAATTCACATATCCTACTTTTTTTTCTATTGCATAAAAATTCTTAAAAACTAATTTTTTCAAAGGATTAAAATTAGAATTATGTATATCTCAATTTAAGATTTGTTATGTTGTTTTTGTAAAAAAAAAAAAAAATTAAATAAATACAAGACTATTGAAAAGAATAAGCCGACAAATTTAGAAAAATTTGCAGTTTAAAAAAAAAAAAAATAAACAATAAAAATTGAATGCATTTTCCTTTACCGTTTCGCAACATTTAATTTCATTTATTGAATACCGATTATGTTTTAATAAATTTAAATATGTACATAATGTATATTGTTTTTTCTTTCTTTTTTTTTTTGCTGCTTTGTCTATAAAAGCAATAAAAGGCAATATTTTCTCTATAGATTGCCAAAAAAAAAACCTATAATTTATAGTGTGTCCTTCATTATTTCTTTTTTTATAGCAAAACAAAAAAATGATTCATTCTTGTTCTAAAAAAAAAAAAAAAAAAAAAAAAAAAAAAAAAAAAAAAAAAAATCATGGAAACATTTTTAATATAAAAATTAGATTGCAATCTTTTGCATTATAATTCGTGTTGGAAAAAAAAAATCGTTATTGAAATGTGATATTCATGTAAATTTTTAATATTCCATAACAAACAAAAATAATAATTCTTATAAAAAATTAATTCCATGACTGAAATTTATAACATCTAAATCAGATTTTTATGTTTCACAATAAACTAAGAAATTATTTAATTTAAGTGGTTAGTTTGAAATGATTTTTTTTTAAGGCTAAAATAATTTTTTTTTTGTTTTACTTATTTCGCAATTTTTTTATTTTTTTTTTATTTTTTTGTTACTTTTAAATAATACAGCCGCACATTTACTGAATCTCAACGAACGGATAATATAGAACAAACAACAATAGTGCCAGATAAAATAACATCATCATCAACAAATCAATCAGTATCAACATCAGTTAATGATGTTAAAAATGATAAAAATTTTATAAATAATGACAAAGGACAAGCAACAATATCATCATCATCTGGTGCAACGATACCATCAACATCATCATCATCATCAAAAAAACGTTCAATACCATTTTGTAATGATGGTAGCCTAGATTATGATGCACTTTATGAAGATGATGATGAAACTGATTTATCAATGGAATCACATGGTTCTGTTGTAGCGCATCTTCTCTCACAGGTAAAAATTGGTATGGACTTAACAAAAGTTGTATTACCAACTTTCATTTTGGAGAGAAGATCGTTACTTGAAATGTATGCTGATTATTTTGCACATCCAGATCTATTCTTAAAGTAAATAAAAAATTCGAACACAAAAAAAAATATATTTTTTAATACATTTAAGAATTGATCTTTATTTTTTTTTTATTTTATTTTTTTTTTTTTTTTTTTTTTTTTTCGTTAAACTCTACGAACAATTTTATGATGATGATTGAATAGAATTGCAGAATTAGATAGTCCACGTGATCGTATTGTTCAAGTATGTAGGTGGTATTTAAGTGCATACCATGCTGGAAGAAAAAGTAGTGTTGCCAAAAAACCATATAATCCAATTTTAGGAGAAATATTTCAATGTTATTGGGATTTACCTGGTAAATAAAACTGAAATTCAATTCTGATAGTCACCTCACTTGTAAATCAAGTGATTGATAAAAATTAGTATTCTTTCCTCACCTCACGTGAGTATTAGAATATCAATTAAGAAGTGACGTGACATTACTAGTTACGTAGATTTACAAGTGAGGTCACTATCAGAATAAGAGCTTAAATTAATTAAAAAAAAAAAAAAAAAAATTGTCGTTTCTATTATTTTTTTAAGATGAAAAATTAGATACTGAAATAGTTGATGATGGACCAGTACCATGGTGTAAAAAAAATCAATTAGCATTCCTTGCTGAACAAGTATCACATCATCCTCCAAGTAAATTTTCGTTTCAAAAGTTTCTATAAATTGCTTTTCTCTTTTTTTTTTTAATATGTACAATAATTTTTTATTTTATTTTTCTACAAAACAAAAAAAACAAAAAAAATCACACACTTACACACACAATTAAAAATCAACAGTATCTGCTTTTTATGCAGAACATTTTAATAAAAAAATATGCTTTCTGGCTCATGTATGGACAAAATCAAAATTTCTTGGTTTATCAATTGGTGTACATAATATTGGTCAAGGTATCGTAACATTATGCAATTTAAATGAAGAATATATTTTAACATTTCCAAATGGTTATGGAAGGTATATGAAGAGATAATTAAGAAAATATATACATATATAAATGTATATTTATACCCGAACCTTTAATTATAAGCAAATATTATTGTTACTAAAACATACATACATATGTATGTATGTATGTAGAGATGTACATATATATGTAGTACAGTAATATGTAATTCAAAGATTGGGTATACATATATGTATTTAAAAAAAAAAAAAAAATTTTATTCATACAAAATCAATTTTTCCAGATCAATACTTACAGTACCATGGATAGAACTTGGCGGTACGGTATCAATTAATTGTCCACAAACTGGATATCATGCTGAAATAGAATTTCTAACAAAACCGTTTTATGGTGGAAGAAAAAATAAAGTTACAGCTGAGGTATGTTTTTAAATTAGAAAAGAATTTTTTCATTGAATGTTAATTTATTTTTTTTTTCTTTTTTTTTTTTTGCTAACAGATTTATGCACCAAGTGATAAAAAATCTTTCGTATCAATAGCTGGTGAATGGAGTGGTCTTATGGAAGCTAAATGGCATGATCCTCAAAAACAAGTAAATTTCTTTTTTAAATTTTTTTTTATATCTGATAATATGTTTTTTTTGTTTTTTTTTTTGTTTCAGAAGACAGAAGTGTTTGTGGATGTTGGTAAAATTCCAATATTTAAAAAAAATGTTCGACCAATTTCAGAACAAACAGAATATGAATCAAGGAATGTATGGAAAGAAGTTACAGCTGGTCTAAAGTATGTTAAATGATAAATTTTCAAACACTTAATCGGGTTTCGATTTTTTTTTCTGTCTACAACTGAAGTATAGACTGCGTTTCAATATTCAACATTGTTGAGCACCACAGTGATTACACTGTCTGTCTGACATAACTTTTGTAATTTCTGTATTTGTTCTATGATATTGATGAATATGATATAAGAGCTGAAAATAAATCAAGCATCAACTTCAGCAG
The DNA here is from genome assembly GCA_932526495.1 of Bombylius major. Classification (NCBI taxonomy): domain Eukaryota; kingdom Metazoa; phylum Arthropoda; class Insecta; order Diptera; family Bombyliidae; genus Bombylius; species Bombylius major. The sequence continues at coordinate 28,991,942 of OW052046.1, read as the reverse complement.
TTCAGGATTTAACAGAATCAGCATCAACTTCATCTGGTAAATTCTTCGTGCCAGAAGGGTTTCAGCCTATTGAACAAAATGAGCTGGAAAACAGCTCATCCCAGGTGAAAATAATGTAAAACATAGCTCCTTAGTACTTTACACATAAAATTGGAACTAATTTTGTTAAAGCTCTAGATAAAATTTAAAGTCGACTCCTAATCTAATAGCATATTATTGCTGGTTTCTTAATCGTTAGGATGAATATCCTCATAAACGTAAAAACTGAAATGTATAAAATGAGATGTATTGTTTACGTGAATTTTAAGATTTGTTAGATAAAAATGAAAATTATGTATGTCTTTCAGACAATGGGGAGCTTCTTCCTCAAGGACCTTGGAGAAATAGCAACAATTACGGTCAGAGACATTATACGATTCCTGAGTGGAACAGGATGGCTATAGTGATCTACCGGTATTATGAACATCATTTCCTAAGGTTATGCTATAGTTGTGGTATCAAAGTGGCACTGTTGGTGCTAATTGGGTCTTCGAAAGATTTCGAAAACCACCACGTCAATCAACCAACCAATCATGTACAGGGTTTTTCAATAGGAATGATATGATGTGAAAATGTAATAAAACATTAGCTATTTGAGATACAAACAATATTTTTATTTTTTTTAAAAGTACAATCGATTACATTATGTTTTGAATGTAACATCATTTAAGTCACTCCCTCTGCCTCGTTGACAGAAAGCGAATACGATGAACCCAATTTTGAAATAATTTTATGCAATAAATTTGGTCTTATTTCGTAAATGCAGCGTTCGATATTCAGTTTTAATGTTTCAATTGTTTCTTGTCTATTCGGGTAAACAATTGATTTTAAATAGCCCCACAAAAATAAATTTCTTAACTATACGACGAATAGCAAGCTCAGATGGTCGCTTATGTGGGCTATAATTTTCTTGAAGTGCTCGTTGAGTGTTTATAAAGGAACATTTATTTTCGTAAAACTTTTAAATAATTTCCAGACGTTATTGAAGCGTATACTTTGCCATGATGAATTGTAAGAGCATACATACATACAAGAGCAAGTTGCCACTATGTCAAAATAAAAACATATCATTCTTAATGAAAAACCCTGTATGTCTTTTCTATACAAATTTGAAATTATTTATTCAAATATGCATAATCTGACACTTTTACTTCAGAAAAAATAAAAATAGTGATCTTATGTCTTCTACTTTACAAAATAGCGTTTTTCTTCTATATTAATTTAAATATGTTAATAAAACAAAAACTAGAGCCAACTTCAGAAAACTAATAACAGATTCGTTTTTAGCCTAACAATTTACATAAAAAAGGCTAATTTTATGTGATTCACAGAAAAGACGTCGAAAATTGTCAGATAGTGTTTTTGGAAACATTTAAATGAGGTTTTAGTGAACGTGCAACATGTTGAATACTGAAACGCAGCCATATCTGATATCTTAGTGCATACATACATCTTCGAAAATGTCAGAAGATCGTCAATTGATGATATTCAGGTATTCAAAATTTTAAACTGACGATCTTTTGACGTTTTCGAAGATGAATTGCTTATAACAATTTTTATAAATTTAAAAAAAAAATGCTTCTTTTACATTTTTCAGACTTAATGAAATCGAAAGAGCTACAAATGCAAAATGTAAGGTAGAACAAAAACAAAGAGAAGAAGCTAAAATACGTAAGGATAGTGATGGTATATGGCAAACAAAGGTAATTCAATTGGGACATTTTATTTCAATGTATCTAGGGGTTCCATTTATTTACTATTTATTAATTGAAAGTGCAAAACTCATTTATCTGAGTTTCGGTTATGCGTAAAATTTGTTATCAAAATCTAGATTTTCAATTTTATTCAGATTCGTTATAGTTAACGACAACCAAATGATATATGAGTTTGTGCTATGTACCATTTTAACCTCTAATTTTCTCACACTATTTTTTCTTTCTTCAATTTAATTTTATAGTATTTCAAAGCCATTGGTGATGCTTGGATATATACAAATCCATTAAATCAGAGATTATATATTCAGGATAAAGAAAATAAAAGATAGTAATATCCATAATAATATACTGTATATGTACTAGTTATATTTTATCATAATAAACAAATTTAAAAAAAAATAAATAAATAAACTGATTTAAAAAGTATAAAAATTATGAAATTACAATAAGAACAACAACAATATTATTAAACAAAAAATTAATATAAATTAAAATAAAAATCTCAGAAATTATATATTTTTAATAAAATTTAGCTATATGTGCATTAAGAAAATGAACACACAAAAAACAACAAAAATTAAATAAAAATTACTGTTTAATATTAAAAAACAAGAAAAAAATGAATAATTAAAAATTAATAAACAAGAACTATATATATTAAAATAATAATAGTAGTGAACAGAAAAAGAAAAAAATACATAAGACATAGTAAATTTTAGCACCCCAGAAAATTTTTAGAACGTATCAAGACAAAAAATAATAATTCATTAGTAATTAATAAATAAATTTACTTCAAATACAATTTACTGTAAAAAAAAAACTAACAAATTCTATTAATATTTGCTTTAATATTTTTAATGCTTTTATATACGAAAAAACAAAAACATTTCTTTCTACGGCTACAAAATTAATATTATCAACAAAATAAATAGGACAAAATTCAAATCTTAATCTTACAAAATACAAAATAGTTTTTAACTCTCTCGTAAAATTTTAATTTCATAATTTTATTATATTTTTTATATGATTGTATGTAAAAATATTCCAATCGAAGTTTCAGTTTCAAATGAAACAATAAAAATATCCTTTTTCACAAAACATACCTTTTTAAACTTCTTTAGAAAAAATTACTAAAACTTTGCCAAAAAATAAGAGAATACATACCTACTTATACAAGAACAATTTTGATTGCTATTTTAATTTTCTTCTATTAAAACTAAAAATGATGAAATCTCAAAACAAAATAACTAACCAAAACCTGAATACGTTTACAATCAAAGCAAGACGAATCTTATCCGTTTCGATTTTAAACGATCCGGTTAGAAAATTTTGAATTGCCAAATTTAAGATAGCCAACTTATCAACCTTGTCTCATATAATCTAAAAATTCATTGAATTCTCGTTCAAATTAAATTTTTTCTGCGCTTGTTATTCCTCCTGATAACATAGCGTTTCAAATATCACTTGAGGTTTCTTTGACAATTTTTCCATCATACATGCACCTACAATTGAAAGTGGAATGCGAACAATAGAATTCATTGGTAGAGTAACGAGTTTATTCGTATGACAGTTGGACTGTTATTTGGGTAATTGGTCTTATGTACTTGTTTTGGTCGATAAGCACTTAACAGAGCCACCAAACTACATACTTTAGTACCGAGCACTCAAGTGTACCCAACTCAAATGAATTGGTACTCATTCAAAGCTTAGAACTCGAGACCTTCAGCTTTAAAGGCCATCACTCAACAATGTTACTTTTTAAAATGATAATGATAACGATGAAAATGATAAGAAAGAGAATTAATTTGAAATCGAATTACGTAATAAAAAGAGTGATAAACTACCTTTTATTCAATCATGTTTGGAATTGGAGAAATTTTGTGGAAAAGAAAATAGTAATCTGAAAAACGTAATTTATAAGACGATTCCATAAAAGATGCAGCAATTTCAATAAATTATCGTCAACAAAAAAAAAACGCGTATTATGGTGGTAAAGATTTCACTTGAAAATGCACCAAAACATTCAAAAGAATACGTTTTGGCAATTGCAAACCGTTCTGCAATATTTTTAGAAAGCAAATTCTACAATGAATGCTTAGAAGATATATATATATTTTTTTCTATTAATTTCGAAAACGATTTTTTCTTTGATGTATTTTATTTGGAAATGGATACTCACTATTTTTAATACTTGATACATCTTCTAAACAAGCGGACAGTGGCCGGAGCTGTGAAGTGATGGCTTCTGATGCTAAAGATCTCTGAATACCAAATTTATTGAGTTGTGGATAAGTGCTCGGTATTGAAGTATGTAGTTTGGTGGCTCTGCTAAGTGCTTATCGACCAAAACAAGTACGTAAGACCAATTGCCCAAATAACAGTCCAGCTGTCATACGAATAAACTCGTTTCTCTACCAATGAATTCTATTGTTCGCATTCCACTTTCAATTGTAGGTGCATGTTTTTATGTTGTGCAGGGCTTTACATCAGTCTCTGATGTTAATGCCCACAGAAACACAAAGGCAAAATCCTATGAATAATCTTTGGCCTATTCGATTAATTGAAAATGAGTTTGTACAACGAATTCAAAAACATCAGGAATGTATTAGAATTTTTTAAAAATAACTGTTAAATTCAGGAAATTTTCAAGATATGTATATAGAAGAAGAAAAAAATAATAAAGACAATAGCTTATAGCACATTTTAGTAAAAACTGAAAATAAACTGGAATTTGATCTGTAATGCACCATAATTTTACAGTCACGTGCTTCAAATAAGGTTTAAACGATAGGTATAATTTAAAGCAATTTTAAAACAAAAAACAAATTAAAATATAAGAATCACCTTGTAATTTTATTAGAATGCACTAATTTTTTAAAAGCAATAATCGAATTTGGTAGGTGATATTAAAAATTGATTCTGTGAAGTTTGTTTGTTTGTTTCTTTTTTTTTTTTTTGTTTTTTTAAAAAGGCAAATTGAAAACGCAGAATTTCTCACATATCATAAAATTTTAAAAAACAAAATAATATGGTGGTAAACGAGCTATAAATTTAAGATTTTAGGTTTTAAAATTACAAAAAATGCAAAAAAAAAATATAGAAATTAGAAAAAGTTGAAAACAAAGAAAATAATTAAATTCAGTATTATTTTTATACGTCCGTTTTTTTTTTTTTAATTTGGTAATCGATTTAAAAGTTAAGTTGAATTGTGGCTAAAAACATTTATAAATTTTAAAACACGAACAGAATCATCAAACAAGAAAAAAAAGTAAAATGAATTTAAAATATTTGTTCTTGAATGTCTAGAAATAAATGAAAAATTTTAGAAAAAAATAAAAAATAAAATACTTGGTAGAAAAATAGAAATATTAAGAGTTCAAAATTGAGAATAAAACAATTTGTTTCACACAACCAATTTAAAAAAAAATTCAAATTGCAATCATTTAAAAAGCAAAAAAATCCCGTGAGGAGTGTCCCTTCTCGAATATTTCCTAACTTGACACTCTCGCTTATCCGTCCAGATTTATTTTGTCCTCAACATTGAGGTCAACCATATTCTAAGACCCTCCTCTACCTCTAACTCGGTTCGAAAGTCTAGAATAGCTTCCGTGCGAACATTATTAAAAGCACCTTCGATGTCTAGGAAGGCTGCTAAGGTATGTTGTTTGTGTTGTAAAGATTTTCCAACTGTACGCACTACTTCATGCAGTGCCGTATCAGTTGATCTACCTTTGATATATGTATGTATGCACGCTGAACTGAGAAAGTCCTCTTTCCTCCATTTTCTGCCTGGGATGGATGTGAAGAAGTCTCTCCAGAGTCTTCACCATGAAAGAAGTAAGACTGATGGGTCTGCAATCCTTCACAGATTCATGTTCTCTTACTCCAGCTTATAGTATGAAAACTACTCGTACACGTCTGCATATCTTCAAGGAAACCTTATAAGGCTGGCAGTTGTTTATGTTTATAGTTGGCGTTAAAGATTTTCTTCTCTCGTTCTCATAGGACCGTAAGATCTTTATTCCGCCATTTCTTGCATTTCTGAGGGGTTCAGATATTTCTGTTTCGAAATTCACTCTATATCGGATTTCGGAAAACGAGTTTTTTCCGATACTCTCCAGTTATCTAGTCTAAAATTGTCCTTATCCGTGCGTAATGTATGTACATAGCGCCTCAAGTATTACTTGAATGAAATGCGAACCACTGAATTTGTTGGTAGAGAAACGAGTTTATTCATATAACAGCTGGACTCCAGTTCGAAGCTATGAATGAGTACCAAATTCATTGGAGTTGTGTATAACCCTCTAATGCATGAATTTTTATTCTTCTTGAAAAATTCAAGGTTAACTAATTTGGCATTGAAAAACTGATTCTGCTGTTTAAAAATCAATTTATGCTTTATTTTACCTGTGACAGGTAAAATCTTCTACCCCGCCTGGAGGCGGACTTGTACCTACTTAAATGTGTTCGCTTTGGGTAACAAATATTAAAGGTAAAACGAAACAAAGTTTAAATTTTACATATATGAAATTAGTTTTCTTTATTGTGAAATTTTAAGAAACAATTTTTTGATGTTGAATTGAAAAAATTCAATTTAAATTTAACACAAAATGCCTGAGTTTCTGACTTGCAACCGTGGAATTTGCATTGCTTTTTTCCTGTCCCATCCAAAAAAATATACCAATGACCCACCTGATCATATCGAACATCATCTGTCGGTGCATATGCTTTTTTAGTTGCTGTAGAAACAGGAGAAGCTTCTCGTGATGAAGAAGATGGTCGCCCAACGCTCCTTTTTCTCCAGGCAATCCAAACTTGCACATAGATTCCGCCACTTCTCCACAAAATTGATTTTATATCAGAAGCTATTTCTTTAATATTTCCTATGAAAGATCCTGTGGTTGAAGACATATTAGCTTCAACTTCCTCTTCAATCAATTCCGATGATCTAGATCTTTTTGTACGTGTAGATTTTGGATTATGATTTTGCACATTAGGGTTCATATTTTCATTACCAGGACAATCACTGGGTCCAGAAGGATCTTGTTCCTCATTAACAATTTCCTGTTGAATACATCCTACATCGATACTGGCGTTGATTGCTTTAGTTGTGGGCAATTTCTCAGAAAAAACTGCAAGCTCATCCATAGGTTCTGGCTGCAGAACATTATCATCACTGTTGAGACCACATTCGTCATCAGTAATAATATCGTTTTCGGAAAGGTCAAACTCCAATAGCTCTCGAATATCATCATCAGATAACTTCGCTAGACCCATTTTAAAACATGAATTTTTTAATCATGGTTTAAAACACTAATCTAGTAATACAACCAACCAACATATTTGATATAAATTTTCTTACCAATTCAAAAAAGTGTGATTTATAAAATAAAAATAGTTCTGCACCTGCATAGGTCCGCCTCAAGGCTGGGTATACTTTTCCTGGATTTTAGGCAACTTATAAATAAGTTTTCATAAATATATTATGAACAATGAAAAGTAGAGAGAATAAGCTACTCACCAATAATTTTTATAAAGCGCTCTGGGACTTATCAATATTTTTTTAATTTTTTTAAATTTTCTCTACACCAACGCAATAATTTTTCACGCACTTTGAATGAAACTTTTACTTCAAATGACTGTAAATTACAGCTGCATAACACTAGCAATATAGAATGTCATTCACTATATGTAAAAAATGCTGCCGTACGACAGACATACATATGTCAAATGCTGTGAAAAAATTTGTTTTGTATACACATGCTTAAAGTAAAGTCCACCTGTAGACGGTCTTATGCATTAGAGGGATAAGTGCTGGGTACTGGAATATGTAGTTTAGTGGCTCTGCTAACTGCTTATTGACCATAAGCATGTCATGTACCTGATACCAATTACACAAATAAATTCGTTTTTGTACCAACGAATTCAGTGGTTCGCATTCCACTTTAAATTGTAGGTGCATTTATGATAGAAAAATTGTTTATATGAGGAATTACAAGCGCAGGAAAAAAAAATAAAATGTTAAAATGACAAAATATAATTTGAATGAATTTCATGAAACATTTTTTGTTTTATAATTAGAAAAAAAGGCAAATTGAAAACGCAGAATTTTTCCCATTTCAAAAAATTTTAAAAATATATTATTTTAATTATAAGTATATATTTTTTTTATAAGTATAAACTGCGTTGAAGCAATGAAAAGAAAAAGTTCTGAAAAAAACGAACTACCTACAAATTTAAGATTTCAAATTTCAGGTTTTAAAGTTTAAAAATAAAATGGAAAAAAATATTAAGAAATTGAAAGAAGTAGAAAACAAAGAAAATAACTAAATTCATTATTATTTTTTTATGTTTTTTTATTTTTGTTTTTTTTTTTTTTTTTTTTTTTTTTTTTTTTTTGAATTTGGTAATCGATTTAAAATTTAAGTTGAATTGTGTGAATAAAAACAACATTTATAAATCTATTAAATTTCAGTTTATGTTCATATTGTAATTTTATTTTGTATTTTTTTTTTGTTTACCTTACACATACATGTGTGTTTCATTTTCAGAATTTTGTTTTCCATAGAAATTAAGTTATTTTTAAGTTTAAAACAACCAATTGTAAAAAAATAAAAATTCCAATTATTCATAAAAATATTGTTCGAATTTTTATTTTGAAATTTAATAGGAGTACTTTTTCTTTTCAAAAGCCATTTAGGAATTTTTAATACTCTTGGCCTTGCTTATAAACATTTTTTAGTTTTAAAACTAAAATAGTTTTGACTTGTAAATCTTGTAACTTTTTGCAGGGGCACTCTAGGGTCACTTTGTATTAGAAGAAAATATAGAGAACCTTTTATACTTGAATTTTTTATTAGTAGAGCCCTATTTCTTTAATCGATAGACTTTTAATTTTCATTAAAATACAAAAGTACATTTAAAAAAATATATTAAAGACTAATGTTAAATAAATAACAAATGAAATTTTAAAAAAAATCTAATTTATTTAGATTTATAGAATGAACAAAAAGGAATTTTTTATATTTAGTTTGTAAGAAACACTGAAAAATGAAATATTATAATAAAAGAATTTAATAATAGAAAGATGATAAGATGATTATGTTCATTTTTTTTAAAAATGTTTATGCGCAATCTGACGATTGGAAAATCTAATGTCAGAGTCAGATGCAATCTAACAAAAATTTTCAATGCAAATAAGTTAGCAATTTATCATGACTGTCATCACATTGCAATCACGATGCAAAGATTGCAAAGCAAATATGTAGACGTTTAGGAATACAGCCAAACTAAATTACTTTAGAAAGCAACAAGTCTATGGAATTCCTACCAACATATACTGGAATACTATACTGGATTTTCAACTTACAGCTAATAATTAGTTAGGAGAGGAGTAGAGGAGAATGATTATATGGAATTCAGAAATGAAATGGAATTCTAAGTCTTTATTTTCATTTTTATTTTAACATGAAATTTCCTTTTTTTAAAATACATTTATCACAAATAAAATAAAAAATAAAAAATGACAAGATGAAATTGCATCTTCAATGAATTTAAATTTTTATTATACCATTTTAATCCTTTTTCTTCTTTTTTTTCCAAAGTTTCAGATGAATTCTTTTAAAATTGTACACATACGTCTTTTTTTTTATTTCTAAAATTGCTTCACGTACATTTTAATTCTAGTTCTAAGAATTTTTTGTATTTTTATTAATTTTTCTTCTCCTAAAATTAAAGATTTTTTTTTTTAATAATTTTATTTCCAAAAATTTGATTTGGAAATAACAAAAACAAAAAACTTACAATTTTTTATTAATTTTGACATAAAAATTATAACTTTCCTATAATGAGTGTGATATTTTTATATAATTGAATAGTGCTTTGTAAAATCCGGATGCTAATACAAAAATTTTCAAGTTTTCAATTCATATTCATAATAAAAAATTCAAAACACTCACACACTGTGATGTATAAGATCATATCTAAAAACATGAATGGAAGCATTAAAATTTGTTTCAACATTTTTTTTTTGTTTTTTGTTTGTCAGTTTCTCATAAAAGGTCGAAACAAAGTTAAATATTTCCAGCCATACTATTTACATTCGATTTTTGTACACGTTCTCTTAACGAAATTTCCAATCACAATCTAAAACGGATTTTTCAAGGCAACCATTCAATACATTCAAATATGTACCAAATTTTTTCAATATTTATTTAATATCAATTCAATTTTATTTTACTTTTAATACATATCATTTTATAATTGTATTATAAAATTTTAAATTTTTTTTTATCCTTCAATTTCAATTCATTTAATTTTACAGTACAATCACATTCAGAATCTCTGAAATTTTAGTTCGATTTTTAATCAATCAGGCTTTTTTGTTTGTTTTTTTTTTCTTCCATTAATTTTTTGTTTTTTGCATAATTATTTTCTTAAAATACTTTTTTCCAAAAATAATAATTCAATATTCATTTTATTTTAAAATTTTCTCAATCTAATAAAATTCTCTGATTAAAAAAAATACTTTTATAAAAATATATTTCTAATTAAAAAGAAAAAAAATAGGAAATTCAAAGAAAGTTAATCAAAAGTAAACTCAAAAATTCATATTTATGTTCTGTAACAAAAATAATTTTGATTAAAGCAAAACATTCTTTTCAAAATTATTCCCGATTAAATGTCGATCCACACACATTCGTAAATTCACGGTTCCCCTTCTATCAATGTTTGTATGTGAGGGCTTATTTCGAAACGTAGTAATACCGTATTACTGCATTGTATCAAAAAGTCATTAATTCCAAAACGTCTTGCTACGGTATTCATAGTGTAAAGTATGAGCAGATAATGCAGTGAAAATTTCTTTGATACAATGTATACATGAAACCATAACCATGTGTATTACAACAGCTGTCATACTGTATTCACTATTCGAAATAAGCCTTGATTTGTGATCGGAACCAGGCCGGATGCATGTGAATCGACCTTAAAATTAAAAATACAAAAAAAAAGGAACGAAAAAAAAACTAGCTAAATTATTCCGAAACAATAATTAATAACACATTGAAAAAGAATTTTGCAAGCCAATAGATCATACTAAACAGAACTCCATCAGTACGTTAGCATCTCTGATAAAGGGATAAAATGTGTTAGGTTACGCGCAGACAGAAAACGGAGCTGAGCTGAACTGAACTGAACTGAACTTATAAGTACCAATCAGTTCAGCAAGAATATATTCGAGTGCGCACATAGAAAGCGGAGCTTATTCTATGAGTGAAATGAAGTGAAGCTAATTAATTCTTCCATTTTCACTCTCACTGTACACTTTACTTTTTATAATCAGCAACTGTGCGCACATAAGCTGCTTATAGTATTGCTTCCAATACATTGCATGTTTGTTTGTTTAATTTTAAGCTGATAAGTTCAGTTCAGTTCAGTTCAGCTCAGCTCCGCTTTCTGTCTGCGCGTAACCTAGTCCTTACTTCAGAGATTCTACAGCTTTGGAGATACTTATATGCAGTCTAATCTATTGAGCTCACAAGGAAGCTTTTAATTTTAAACTAACTGCCTTATTCTACATCAAGTCATAACTTGTGACCAGTCATAAGTATATTCACCAAACTAGTTTATGACCGTCATAATCAAGTTCAAAGTTGGGCTCAAAATGCTAGTAGCAAAGCTAATAGGTCAGCAAAACAGTTAAAAGAATTTTATGGTCATAACTTGACTATGACGGTCATAAAACTAGTTTGGTGAATATACTTATGACTGATCACAAGTTATGACGATGTAGAATAAGGCAGTAAAGCGTATTAATAAAGATTATTTTTAAAAAAAAACTTATCATAAAATAATATTTTCTTATTACTTATAAATTTTCCACGAAATTATAAATCAAATATAAAATTTATTTGAAATTTCATGAAAAAAAAATGTATATGTATATAAACAGTCAAAAAAAAATTTCTTAAAAAATATACGTATGTAGGTACTATAAATTTTATTTAAAAAAAAAAAAAAACGCCAAAAATAAAAACAATAACAATTTCAGGAAGCAAAAGAATTCTTATAATAAATTTTATCAAAAATCAAATAATTTGTCTTTAAAAACAGCCTTACTACAATATTCTTTACAAATTCGTATATTCAGGTATACATATAATTTTTTGTTGGTTTTTTCTTTTTTCATTTTTAATATTATTCCTACGTAAATTTAAAAAATAATAATTTTTAATAAAATTTTCAAAAACAAAAACAATTTAAAATCCTAAAAAATTTAAAAAAAAAATTCCTTTCGAGTATATTTTAGGCATCACTTTTAATTTCAATAAACAAAAGAAAAATCAAAAAATAAATAAATAAATCACGAATATTATGGCCCTAAAATTTTATCAAGAATACTTAATTTTGTTTGTTTGTTGGCTTTCAGTTTTTTTTTCTATTCTAAGGAATAGAAATTTTTTTTTTTTGAATATGTAATATCATTTATGTGTCACAAAATTATATAAAAAAAAAAAAAATTATCTTAAATTCATTTTAAATTTTTTGTCACAAAAAAAAACAATTATTATTTTTTTTCATTTCATAATTTTACAAAATACATATTTTCTTTGAGAAATAAAACAAAATATTAAAATAAAATAAATTGATTAAATTTCTTTTTATACATAGAATTTTATTCAAATATATAAAATTTTGTTCTCGTATTTGTTTTTGCCTTATAGTTTTTTTTTTCACATAAATTTCATTTAAAAATCATGAAATTTCATAAAATACATTAATATAGGTACATTGACATAAAAATATAATTATTTAATATACTTTTAATTTTGTCTTTTTCTTTTATTTTTCTTAATTTTTTTGTTACTTTATAATTTTGTCTTTGAATAAAGGTTATAGCTGAATTTTTATAATCAAATTGTTTCATTTAAAAATGCAATTATTTTCTTGTTTGTTCTTTAAATTGTATTTCCCATTTTAACTTGTGGCAAACATAGATTATAAAATGAGCTATCAACAAATTGTGATGTATGCTGCCATCTTACAAAATTTTTTTCAACCAATTCACGAGGATTACGAACTGTTCCAACAAAATGCGGATCCTGGTAATTTGAAATAATAAAAAAAAAATTTTTAAAGTTTACATTCTAATGGAAATATGAAATTTTAGGTAAAGTAAGGAAAGAATTTCAAAAATTTAAATGAAGAAAAGGAAAAATCTCAAATTTTTAAAATATTAACTAATATCCAATCACCTTCTAATTGTGTCCACTATTTGCAAAGTGCGTCTATACCATTTTCCAACTTTTCGAGTAAATAACAGAAAACTTATAAAGACTAAATTTAGCGATATTTTGAACATTTCTTAAGTCAGGCATTTAGAAAAAAGGTTTTTACTAAGAAATTTCTAATGGTAACAGCTTTTTACTTATTAATTATTTTAATATTATTATGATATGGGAATTGGCGAGTTTTGAAAAAAAAATTATTTCATTAGGGAATAGGAGCAGTTGGCATTTTATAGGCATACGGAAAACGCGCAGTTTGCAATTAATGCCATATTTTGAACGTAAATATATGTATATCAGTATATAGGCAACATTTGAAATTTATTTTTTCACGGACAAATTCCAAAGAATGAGATCTCGAAGACTCCATCATTAGTTAAATTTGAGCAAAAAGTGGAATAGACTCACTTTGCAAATAATGGACACAATTCAAAAAAGATAAAAGAAAAAAAATTAATTTTTCCACAAATTAAAAATGGCTACTAGAATATTTTCAATATTGCATTGGGATCGAAACAATTTTCTTATTTTGGTAGAAAATCCAACATTGGGGATCTTTTACTGTTCTAAATTTTTTCTATAGATTCGTTTTCAATACAAACACTAATTTCAATTTTCAAAAATATATAAAAAAAAAATAATAATAATAAAAAATAAAAATTAACAAAAAATACTTACAATGACTAGAAAATATGCCTGATTTCCAGATATATGAATACCAGCAATACCTTTTGATGATGCATCAACATCACCACCCATCATTACAAAACCTCCAAAATCTTCAAAATATTTTTGAATAATATTTGCATATTTTTTCAAGTCTTCTGATTGTGGAATATGAAGTATTTTACATGGTACATCAAATAATGCATCAATTACATAAAATACTTCTAATGTACCAATCCAATCTCTTGAGCCAAAAAATGATTGAGGTTTATCCGATATATTGACAAGTGTAGTTTGAATTTCAGAAATTGATGGAATTGTACGACTATAAATTTTAATATTATTAGTTGTAACTGATGGTAATGTAGAAGATAAATTGGATGGTAATGATGATGGCGGTGGTGAAGATGTTGGTGATGATGACGATGAAATATTTGTTGCCAATGATGGTGTTGGTTTTAATTTATTCAGTTCTAATGCATTTGTAACCCATGAACAAAGGGATTGTAATGTTCGATAACCGCAGCCCCATCCAACATCATCATAATTGTCGCATTTATAATGATAATATGTAAAATTACCCTGAGTTAAATATGTTTTACCATTTTTTGATGGTGGATCAACATATAAATGAACATTTTGCAATAAAGAAGCAACATATTCATCATCCTGTTCCATGAAAATATCCATTTTAAATATTTATTTTTTTTATTTCCTTCTTGTAAATTTCCACAAAGATCCTTAACAAAATATAATATGGTGAATTCTCTTTGTTTTTTTTTCTTTATATATGTATAATATATAGATCACTGCGTATGTTTCTACGATGATGATTCGAATATAAAATAATGAAATTTGTGCAATATTTTTTAATAGGAATATTTTGTTAATAATTATTTTGAAAAATTAATATACACCTACTCAAATATATACATATATATATTTGAATATATATATATATATATAAATGCGAGTTTGGTATTTCTTCTATTTCTTGATATCTACAAACATAAAGAAGGAAAAGAAAAAAAAGTCGAAAAATTTCTTAATTCACAATCAGCATCTGTATGAACGAAATAAAAATAAAAAAAGCTATTTAAGTAAATAACAATAATTGGTCAAACAATTAAACACAAACTAACATTTTTCTAAGCAAAAAAAAATTGCACAAAAACTAAATAAAATCGGAGAAAATAATAATGATTAAATTAATCTAAAGCGCAAAAAAGGAACTGTCAACTGTCAATATTACTATTAAAAGTAAGCGGTTGGGGTTGGAGAAGCCTACTTAAACTCAATTATCGAATAAAAAATATTAATATTAATTTTATAATTAAATAATAATATCTTACTTTTTATCTTCTTGGAACAATAGTAATAGATAAGAAAAACTTTTAGTAGAAATTTTTTCAAAAAATTCTAAATAAATCAATAAAAAACTAAGAAAAATAAGTAAATAAATTCGCCCGAATTAACAAATAACTTTCAACGAACAAGCAAGCAACAAAGAAAACTAAACTAGCCGACCAATCAGCAGCAAACATAAACTCAATATTGCCAGTATAAGATATTTTTTTAGAAAAAAATACAAAATGTACTGTAACTAGCATTGCCAGAAAAAAAAATTTTGGTTCCGGGTGAATTTAGCATTTTTAAAAAGTTACGAATTACGATCACAAAATTGGTATCGCAAACTAAGTAAACAATGTACATAACCTCAAATTTCTTATAAAAAAGTAAAGGCTAAAAACTAAATATGTACCTATGTAAAAAAAAACAAAAATAAATGGAACCGAAAAAATTTTGTTTCGATTTCGTAAATGGTACCAAAGATAATGAATAAGAAGTAGATATTTCAAAACGGAAAAGCTGTTGAAAAATAAATTTTTAGTTCTAAATCTGTTCATAGAGCGGACAGACAAGAAGGAATCGCTTAGAACATTAGATTTAAAAATACGTTATGACCGTTTTTGCAATAAAAAAAAATTTAACATACACAAAAATCCTCAAAACTGTAAATAGACGATTTTATATGAAAAATGAGGACGGAGTAAATGTGCATGACATCATCGTACAATTTTGTTGTTGGTGTTGTACCATTACCATATGGAAATTATATAATTATTATATATAAACAAAAACAACACACATATAAAAAAATAATTGTTGTTTTTATTTTTCATTTTTCAAGTATCTACCCAACCAAATTTACAACTTTTTTATAATACCGTATTTGAATTTTGTTGTTGCTTCGTACCTAAATACAAAATTTTTGTAAACTTGAATTGAAGTCACTGTTTTTTTCTCAATTTTGTATTTTTACCATTTAGCATAATTATACAAGTTATGTATTTTTGTATATGCGGATTGTAGTTTATACAGTAGCGGAAAAATCGCATGACTCAAATAATTTTCATTTTTCTAAAAATAGTTTATTTATTAAGCTGTATTACAGAATCATGTATGGTTTTTCTTTTCTTTTAGAAAATATCTTACAAAAACACACATACTTAGTTAAAAACAAACCATCATCCATCCCCATCAAGATTTAAAGATAGTATCGAGAAAAATTTTTAGAAATTATTAGTTAGGCGACTTTCATGACCGCTACTGTATATTATAATGCACGTACATTATTATGTTAACACTTTGCAAGCATTAGCGATTTTCTTATTTTAAACTTCCAGCGTGCAAATATAATTATTGCAAATGTTAATCAACTTGATAAGTTACGGGTGCTATTTATCTTAAAAAGCTTAAAAGAGAAAGATTGACTAAACACAAATAAATTGTTTTGTCATTTTTTTAGAAATACAAAAAAAAATCCATTTTGCAGAAAAATAATTACATATTTCTTTCTCTGACTGTGATCACAGTCTCCCGGCTGCAAGGTGTTAATAAAATTTTATAGGTACACCTAATTGATCAAAATTTGTACGGTCCAACCTATCTAACTACCTCACATTATGTAACATTTTTAATTATAAATACGGGTAAATAAAATGTATTTTAAGGTACTTGAATTAAAAACAAAATATCTTAATTCCCTTTTTCATTTAAAAAAAAATATATAGGTAGGTACATAAAATAAAAACAAAAAAAAGCGGGATCTGGATTTCAGTAAAATTGCTCATAGCTTCAAAAATATTTTTCATATTATCATGCATTCAATAATCAGAAAACAAATTCTAATTTATATTCCTATACAATACATACAATATATTTACATACATATGGTTGTACATATTGATATTCTATGGATGAATAAATAAAAAATATTTGCTGCTATTCTTTGGTCGCTGTGATCTGATAATTCTCAGTTCTCAGTTGAGATGAGCATTTCTTTGCTCCGTACTTTTTCTATTGCACTGTAGCTGGCAGCAGCATCCTTTTGATATTTATCAGATCCTAGTGAGGAAAAATATTTTTGCTCAAATGATGTAAGGAACTGAGAAATAAGAAGAAGAAACGTATTTGATATTTGACAATTGATAAATAACTTTTTTTTAAAAACAGACAACATGGAATACGAAATGATAATTCAAAGTAAGTTGATATCTTAAGTTAAATTTCTAATAGTTGATGTTAATTAATGATTACCAAATGAGATATGAGAACCAAATAAGCAAAGTACGTTTCTTTGGATCGATTGCTAAGTTAAGTAAGAAGAATAAGACAACTGATTTAAGTGAGATGGTAAACTGATCACAGCGACCAAAGAATAGCAGCTAATGTAATTAAAGGGCAATAAAAGTGATGATTCGAATTCTTATTGCCTTGTAGTGTCGCATTCTCATTGACGTTAAGATAAGAAAGCAAGCCGAAATTATAATCCTTTATCGATTACAAAATAATCGAAATGGAAAACGCTGAATTTCATCAATTGAAGATCATCTTATGTTTTCAAAGATACACTTGTAAAAATACATGGGAAACACTCGATTGTCGAGTTTACGTTTATGTGATTTTCTCATTATTTTTCTTCAACATAAAAGTGAATAACATATAACATTTTTTAAAGTTTTCGACTGAATAACTTCACTTCTAAACACAAACTGAACGATATTATCAAGAACAAAAAACGAATGTACACTCAATTCCGCTAGGTCAGAAATATTATTGCCCATTTATCGCTCAGTCGTATAATCTGCAATAAAAATATTTATTATTGCCGATTTATCGCTCAGTCGTAAAATCTGCAATAGGAATATTATTACCATATTATTGCCCACTCGTTCTATTGCCCATTTATTGCCAAGTTATTGCCCAATTATTGCCCGCTCGTTCTATTGCCCATTTACTTGCTGGGTAGTTATGTATTATATAAATATACATAGGTATACCGTATACACAAAGTTATACTGGAAACTGGTTTGGTTTGGTTATATGTACATACACATAACACAACAAGAGCATGAGCGAATGGATGATAAATAAAAATCATTCAATCATTTTAAATTTTAAGTTTGAATTTCAAAACGTTAGTTCTATTTTTGCTCGCCAGATAGGACAGACAAGAAGGTTTCGTTTAGGAGCCTATAATGAAATAGAGTGAAAATACAAATGTACTACGCGAAATATCTATTGTGTTAATCATTGATGGTACTCAGCTGAAAATAAAAAAGAGTTGAAAATCTAAATGTTCACAGATGGCGTTGGTTGTCCTTTGAAGACTTTTTAATGTTAAAATAGAAGTTGTATATAAAATCTAAAAATAGAATTAGTTAATATTTATTCAAAGTAAATTTTTTTTAAATATAATTCATAGAAACTTTTTGTAAGCATTCTAAGTATATATACAAAATTAAAATACCTACTATGTATATATATATAAATAAAAAATCAGAATGAAATTCTTGAAACAGTTGAAACAAAACAATTATAAAAAGGAGGTGTGTGGTGGTGTGAAAAGGGGAGAATTTTCTTCCACCACAAAATTCATTTGAATGAATTTTTTTTAGGTTTATTTTTTAGATTCTTTTTTCAAGAGTTCAAAAT
This sequence comes from Bombylius major, assembly GCA_932526495.1. Lineage (NCBI taxonomy): Eukaryota > Metazoa > Arthropoda > Insecta > Diptera > Bombyliidae > Bombylius > Bombylius major. The sequence goes on along the minus strand of OW052046.1, from coordinate 28,973,236 downwards.
CTTTCTTGAACAACTTTTTATGGAGGACGATAAGGGAATTTCAAAATCCTTATCGATAATGATACCATGATAAAGCTCCAAACAACCTCCTGTTTGAATTGAACAGTATTTTAATTTTGTATATATGCTTAGAATGCTTACAAAAAGTTTCTATGAATTATATTTAAAAAAAATTTACTTTGAATAAATATTAACTTATTCTATTTTTAGATTTTATATACAACTTCTATTTTACCGTTTTTATTTTCATATCCAACCGAAATAAATGAAGTTCTATTTTTTTCAATATTAACATTATTTGTGATTGTGATTTTCATTCATCGAGTCGAAAAATCGATTTTAAAAAATACTCGAAATCAATCTTGAAAACTAGTAAAATTATAACATAAAAATAAGTAATTTTGATAAGAAGTTAGTAGAGTAAGGAACAAAGACCTTCGCAAATATTGTAATAGTAATTTACAAAATAATCATCATAATGGTGAATTTTAAGTTACATATGTATTTGTTGTTAAACTTATTATGAAATTTTTAAAGGTTTTTCAAGAATTCTTAAATAATTTACATTTTTAATCTTTATAAAATATCGGTAAATTGTAGTGAAGCGGCGATTGAAAAAAAAACTCTACTACAACCTTTTTCGTAAAACCATTACCCTAACCCAACTAACAACGACCGACCAAAGATTCCGTCATCCAGATCCATCGACCATCATCCATGTCATTGTCAATCATCTCTTCAATTCTCTACTCTATTCTATCGTTATTCGTTATCCTGAATTAATATGGCCGCATGTTGGATCTGGATGTATAACAAAGAGAACAGTTTTATTTTATTATTTACCGACCAAAAAAATTTTTTAATTGAAAAATGAAAAATTATTTAAAGTAAACAAAGATTAATTTGCATGCAATTAATTGTGCTGTTATTCGAATAAAAAAAGAATAAAAAGTTAATTAAAATTTGTGTGCTATGCTAATTGGTAAGTAAATTTTATGTTGAAGTTTACCGTAAGAGAAGAAAGTTTTTTCTTTTTTTCGTTTTTTTATTTTGGGTTTTGGCTCGGCTCGGCTAACATATAAATTTGAAATAAAAAAGACTTTTTAATTAAGTAGATATCAATTTATTGAATGTTTAATAAATAAGATATGTTATGGTGATAAAAAAATACCATTAGTTTTTATAATACAAGAAATCGTAGGGTGTTATAGATACGTATCTAGGTGGAAATAAAAATGTAGGTTTACCATCCAACGTATTTAAATCTATTTTTTTGTTTCTATTTTTGACATTTTTAGAAAAAAATGTGCAACAAGTAATTATTACAATAAATATCTAATAAATTATAGATTCTTATTTTGTCACTTTTTAAATTTCAATTGTTAACGTAACAAATTTGATATTCATTTTTTCTTTTAGAATAAATTTAACTATGAATGTACTTGATGTACTCAGCATTTCATATAGATAAGTATGTAGGTAGTACATACATGTTCTTTTCCTGAAATTTTCAATTTTTACAATTATTAACTTAAATTTTCCTAATTATTTTTTTAAATATAGCTATAATATTTTTTTTTTTCATTTATTGTGTTTTGTAAAAAGGTAAAAGTTTACAATAAAACACGGCATCAAATCATATCTAGGAAATCTACAGAAATTCATAATAAATTATATCTACTAATCAGAAAGAAGTAATAATCAAGTAAAAATTTTGTGCAATAATTTTCTATTCAAATTCAAAAAAAAAAAAAAAAAAAAAACGAAGAATTTGTAATACAATAAGAAGAAAGCAAAATGCATCATACATCACGTCCACAACCATCTGTTCGTCATAATATTCATCAAGCAGCAACAACAGGAGCAGTACCACCAACTATTCCTCTGCCACAAATGCATTCATCAATTCCACATCATGCACAACCATTAGTCACGATAAATGGTCCTTCTCATGTTGGACCATCACCACCGCCACCACCTGCACCTACTTGTGCCCAACAACAACATCTCGTTACCACAAATTTACCATCAACACAATCTTTACATGGCGTTTCTCAGCAACAGCAAATAACACCATATATTCCTCCACATCAAAGGGATACAAACAGGTACTTAAAATTAATAATGAAAAATTTTAATGATTATCATTATTATTATTATTATTATTATTTTTTTTTTTGGTAATTATCGAATATACAATGTGTAGTTGAATCCTTTGTAAAAGTATTATGCTTGGAAATATGAAAAGATTTTAAATCATAAACTAATTAAAATGTAAATGACATTACTAAAAATATATCGAAAAAAAAATCTATGAATTTTTATCACTTTTAAAGTATTTGAGGAAGAAAAAACAATTTTTTAATCTGTTTATTTGAACATTTATTCTTTATTGATTAACAATAGTATTCATTCAAGGATTATGCAAAAAAAAAAACTATGTACAATAATTTATTGTTAAAAGTATGTACATTATTCCTTAAATACTGCTTTCTTTTATACTGTAAAAGGTAAACCACTTTTTCGATTAAAATTCGGTGACCGAATAAAAATTTTCTTGTTCAAAAATATAATAAATCTAAAGTACAGTTTGATCTTTTTTCTGTCAATGTTTTTTATTTATTTTATTTATTTGTATTTAAATATATTTTATTTGAAGTATTGTAATTTTTAAACAACAAAAATAAATATATATTGAAAACATTTAGGGATAAAATACAAAAACAAAAAAAACATGTGAATAACTAAAATGAATTAAAATTGGATTGAAAAATATGTAGAATTTATGAAAGATATGACGAGAAGAATGATGATAAAAAAGTAAAAGGAGCTATCTTAATTTTATGTATGTACATACAAATGCAACAGTAACAAACAATACAACAACAAAAAAATGATAACAATGAATGCGTGAAAAAAAAGGAGAATAATAATAAATAAAAAAAAAAATTTTGCAAAAAAAGGAAGAAGACGAGAAACGCTTTTTATTATTATTATAATTTTTCCTCTTTAAAAAAGAAGGAAACCTGTTTCTAGGAATGTCTCGTGTTTTTTTTTTCTGTATAATTTTTCATTTAATTTATAATATCGTCATATACATATATATATATTTTTTTTACATGTACATACATGAACAATTCTTGGAATGCTCAAAGGCTTTGCACGATTTTATTATTTCGCAATTGAGAAAAAAATGAGAATAAATAAAAAAGGGACTATTGAACTGTTGACTGGTTAGCTAGATATCTATTAATCAGCTTTATATGGTTAGTTGATTGTGGCTGTCAGAGATGTTCTCTGTGGCAATCATTGTTCGAAGTCATTATTTCGCATACTGTCTTAAAAAAAAAAAAAAAAAAAAAAGTGCTGAAAGAAGTGTTTCATATATTTTTGAGATTACACATAGGTTATTTAGAAAATTTCTTTTATTATTATTTTATTCTTTTATGTGTGGTATGTAAATTCTGCTATCCAGTATATTTTGTATGGTGGTAATAATAACAATTGCGTGTGATGATTTTTAAATTGAATGATATGCATACATATTTTTATATTTTGCAACTAAAATAAAATTTAATTTATAAAAAAAAAAATAGAATAAAAAGGGTAAATTAATACAGAAAAGTAGATTTTAAAAAAATGAGATAACTTCTTAGACTACAAGTTGATGTATAGTTTTTAGTGGTGATGGTATACAATATTGTTCATAGATTTTTTTCTCTTTGTATCACAATTAATAAGGTTAATAAAAAACAAAATAAAATTTAAGTAATTTAGTTTTATATGTAGTTTTTTTTAAACTGAAAATATATTTACTTTTTAGATTAAACCAGCATGTTCAACAACAGTTCACTAATTCTCAGACACAACCTAAAATAAATCGTGTTCACACTGCTAGTTATAATGGTGGTCTTTCAACAACGACAGCCTCAGTAATACCTTCAAATACAACTCAACAGCAGCAACATCAAGTATTACAGCAAAATACCAACATTCTAACGAATTCAGTTTTGCATCAACAGCAACCCTCTCAACCGCATCAACAACAGCACCCGCCTTCACAACCGCCACTTCAATCATCATCTTTACTAGCATTGTCAATGTCTCAACATGGTTCACCACCATCATCTAGTCATCAGCAAGCGACATTACAGCAAAGACAACAGCAGCAACAACAACAACATAATCAATCAAAAATTACAATTTTATCACAAAATTCAAATGTTCAGCAAAAGCAACTAGCTAATGTTGCTGTGCAATTACAACATACAAATTCTCAGCAACAAAAACCACAAAGAAATGTTATCATATTGCAAAAGAATTCACAAAATATGCAACAGCAACTTAACAATAGCAGTCATCAAAATTCTTCACAAAGTCATCAAGTTCAACAGCACATAGTACCGAAATCTCGTGGTGTTTCTGTAGGTGTAAATAATAATATTCCACAACAACAACAGCATCAGCAGCTACAACAATCCTTTGTGCAATCAAATCAAGCTTCACAAACTACAACGACAAATAAAATATGTGCAAAATTTGAAAACAGTAAGTTAGAGTATATTTATTTTATTCTTTGGTAATATTTTTCAAATGTTGTGAGAATATAACAAAAATAGACTTAGACACAACATTTATTCTCTGATAATTTTTCAAAGAAAATTTCATTTTTTTTTTTAAATTTTTAAGTCGTTTAATTAGATTTTAGTGAAAATTGTTTAAACATTTTCAGCATTGAGTATTGCAACTCAAAATCAACAACAACTAACGGATAAAACTGACCAAAGCAAAAGTGATTTAATTTGCGACAGCTTACAATTTCCGATATCTACGGCAAATGAAATATCATTGTCAAATACAAAAGAAAAGACTCCAATGTGTTTAGTGAATGAATTAGCAAGATACAACAAAGTAATTAAAGTTTTATTTATTTTTGTTTTGATTTTGATTTTAATTGAAAATTATAATACAGATTCAACATCAATACCGTTTAACTGGAGAACAAGGACCAGCACATTCGAAACGTTTCACAGTTACATTGAAATTAGTTGAGGAAGAATACACAGCTGATGGTCCCAGTATTAAGAAAGCTCAACATTCAGCAGCTGCCGAAGCAGTATTAAAAACCAAATATGTACATCCACCAGTTAAATCATCAAGATTGAAAAGTGGTCGTTTAAGTGGCAGTAATAGTGGTGGTACAGGAAATATAACACCAACGGTTGAATTAAATGCATTAGCAATGAAATTAGGTAAACCAACAGTATATGTATTTGATTCACCACCATCACTACCTCCACCACCACCACCCGCTCTATCTGCAACAGGATTATCTGCAGTAGCAGCGTCGCCCAATTCAGGACAACCACTGCCACCACCATTATCATCTTCTTCATTACCTTATAATCACTATCATCATCCTCATTCTCAGCATCATCATACCAGTGGCGTAGATGGTAATGTAATTGCAACAATTAATGGAGCAATTAATACTACACCATTACCAATATCAGAAGGAATAACACCAGTGAATAGTAGAACAATTACAAAATCAACAAATCAACAACAAAATAACTTCTCAATGCATATATCAAATCATACATACTTCCAGGAAGGTCATCATTATCAATCGTACTCAAGGAATAATTCAATTAATGTTTATCAGCCGCCTGTTGCAAGATATTCCAATGGTAGTAGTTTTTCATCTAAAAGATCAAATGCAACACGTAATAATGGATTCTACAAATTCAATCCACACGTAAGATAGAAAATCTTATTTTTCATATAAATAATTGATAATGATTAAAATGTATGTATTACAGCCAAGAATGACGAACTATAGTAATGGAATGCAAACATTAATCTCAAGAGATATGTGTAAAATAACATTAATTGTTGGTAAACAAAAATTTATTGGAATTGGTGAAACTCCACAAGCAGCTAGACATGATGCTGCTACCAGGTAAGAAATTTGAAATAGTATTTTTTTTTATAAATTCTGTGTGTATTTTTAATTAATAAATTTTTGTTTTTGTTTTGTTTTAGAGCATTGGAAGTTTTAAAACCTCTTGCCTCATCAGAAGAAACAAACGATGTCATGAACACAACAACAAATATTGATGATTCAAATTCTGATTTAAAATCACCGATATCATTAGTTCATGAAATGGCATTAAAACGTAATTTAAAAGTCACATTTGAAGTGAAATTAGAAAAAGGTCCACCACATATGAAAACTTTTGTAACAATTTGTAAAGTTGAAAATATTGTTGTAAGTTTCTTGTAATTTATTTCTTCTTCAATTTTATATTAATTTTTTGTTTTGATTTTTAGACTGAAGGTGAAGGTAATGGAAAAAAAATATCAAAAAAACGTGCTGCAGAAAAAATGCTTGAAGAATTAAAAAAATTACCACAAGTTGTATCACCATTTAAAATTTTTCATAATAATCAATCGAATGTAATGCGTATTAAAAATTATAGAAGAAAACCTCAATTATTAAAAAAGAAAACTAAAAATATTATTAAAGATAATTCTGAACCAGAAAATAATGATGATGTAAATCCAATATCGAAATTAATTCAAATTCAACAAGCATTAAAAGAACGTGAACCAGTTTATACATTAGTTGAAGAAAAAGGTGCACCCAGACGACATGAATTCATAATTGAGGTATCAGCTGGTGGTCATGTTGCAAGAGGTACTGGACCAAATAAGAAAATTGCAAAAAAATTAGCTGCTAAAAGTAAGTTCAATTATTATTTTTAAAAATTGTTAAAAGAAAAATTATTTTCTTTTACAATGTTTTTTTTTTTTCAGATTTACTTACTTTATTGGGCTATGATAATACAAATTCTTCTAATAAAGAAAATAATTCAAAAATAGCAAATGGTAATGATATTATACCAACATCTGGCGGCGTTTGTGGTGGTGGTGGTAGTAGTAGTAATAAATCAGCGACAAATAAAAAAACAGATAAAACGGCAACAACAGTAACTTATCAACAAGGTGGAAGTGGTGGATGTCAAATTGTACCTGGACTTTTACTACTTCAACAACAACAACCACAACCAAAAATATGTAATATTTTTATTTTCTTGAATAAAATAATTTTTTTATCTATTATAATTTCGAAATTTTACTTTTGGCAGGCGTTGAAAATAATGCAACATCGAAACAACAAAAATCATCAACTTCAAAAGGTAATCCTAATACATTGGACGTTAGTAGATCATCAGAAATACCATTATCATTATCGTCATATGAGTTATCTACAGCAACTACCAAAGTTGAAAGTAACAGTATTAATAGTGGATCAGTAATATCAGAAATTACAACAACAACAACAACAAGTACATCATCATTATCGCCACCGACATCATCGACAACAATTAACAATAATAATAGCAAAAGTAACAATAATAATACAAATAATAACAATAACAACACCGTTAATTGTGATGGCGTAAGACCAAAGGACCAACTATTATATTTAGCTGATCTTTTAGGTTTTCAAGTAAGTGAATTTTCGTTTTTTCATGACGTACAAAATTGAAATTTTCGCTTCTTTTAGAAATTTAATCAATCAAAATGAATTCTCAAATTATTTTTTTACAGGTTGTTTTTTCAGATTATCCAAAAGGTAATCATGGTGAATACTTAACTATCGTTACATTATCAACTGATCCGCCACAAATTTGTCATGGAGCTGGTATTGATACTGAGGCATCACAAGATAAAGCTGCTATGACAGCTCTTCAAATGCTTAGCAATTTAGGTTTGGATAATGTGAGACCAAAACGATCATCAACAACAACAACAGCAACAGCAGCAGCAGCAGCAACATCGTCAACATTAGTTAATAATGTTGAGAAAAATAATTCAACTATATCAGGTATTTCACAAGAATAAAAAGAACATAAATGAAAATTGAAAAAAAAAAAATGATTATTTTTTTCCTTTTTTTTTAATTTAGTAAAAACTTAATTTTCTTAAAAAAATTAATGTAAATACAAATAATGAATGAGCGTATTAAGTTAGTGAAAATCATATTAATTTAATTCTTAAACATTTATTACATTTATTATTTTTCTTTTTAGTAACAAAAAAAAAAAGACTTTTAAAGTTAAGACATAAAAAAAAAAGAAACTTTAATTTTTTAGGTAGTTGATATTCGTCAGGATAATTTTTAACGTTGCCGTTTAGAAAATATACTAAGAAATTTTCAAATTGTAGGATTTTATATTGTGGGACCACATCCAAAATACAACGACAAGTAGTAGTTAAAGCAAAACAGTGCCATCACATTATCGTAATTATTGTATTTTTTTTTTTTTTTAATTCAAAAGTTTTTGTTTTTTGTGCATAACAAATTCGCATGTAACTTCTTATCAAGTAGTCTGTGCTACAGTTTATTTTATAATGAAAAAAATTAACTAGATTTTCAGAAATTATTAAAAGTACGCAGGGGTGTTGTGTGGAAATATAATACCAGCATTAACAGATATGATTTAACAGTTTTGTTTAGAGCCTAAAAAAAAAATCATACTCGTACGAGTTTATGCGAACGAGATCGTTCACTTACTGCATTTAGCAAACGTTTGTGGTAAGTGGTTTTTGAGTTCTTATCTTTAAAGAAAGTTATTATTGTGTCAAAGTAGAAGAGTTTTTGTAAACGAAATCTTTGAAAAAAGAAATACACTTGGCGAATCCCACCATTTATATTCTGATTTGAAAAATGACAAGAAATTTTTCGACTATTTTCGAATGACTGAAAATACCTTAAATTATATTTTAAATAATATCGTGAATATTTCACCAGAAGATCGTTTAGTTATAACTTTACAGTAAGTTAGAAGTTCATCAATAGCTTTTAGTAATTGATAATTGCTAATGATTCAACTCAAATTGGATCGTTCGTACATCGCAACTTTTTGTCAAAATTCTGACGAGTAAGGTCGCATGCAATGTACGATACGACACATAATAGAATTTAACTTGTTTGGATAGTTCGCATATATTCGTCAGAATTGTGACGAATGTAATTCGTTCGAATACGCATGTACTGTACGACTAGCCTAATGTAAATTTGATCAAAAGTAATTTTTTACAATTTTAAATTAATTTATTTATAAATAAACTTCTTAAATCTTGCACTAACTTCCCTGTAGGAAGTAGAAGTACTTCTAGAATCGATGAAAGGTAATGGTAACTACTTACCGTCGCTTATCAACTAATGTAATTTTCCCATTACCTTTTTAATTACGAGGAACCGATTCTGTAATGAGTATTTTAAAATAAGTAAGGAAATGTGTAAAAAACAAGTCCTTACATAATAGAGGAAAAGGGAACACAGAAGAATTTTAAAAACAAAATTGGTAATCAATGTCATATTTCAGAGTGATTTTAACTATAGTTGAACTAAAAAGCAATTATTTTTTTCTTAAATTACATAGATATTTTTGCCCAAGTTTTTTAACAAACCAGTAGAAAAAACACATTTTATCACGTGTTCTGTTCAAATTTCAGAAACTATTTGAATGCATTTCATAATTTTACGCATATACTCTATTTTTTCTCTACGCAATTTAATTTCCGACCAATGAAATTAAAATTGAGTAGCTATTTCAAAACCAACTACAATACCCTCTGCATTACATTTTCGATAAAGTAATGCAGCAGATAAGTAGTTATTTTACCACTAACTTAGCATTTAGAAATTAGTTCACTGTAGGGACGTAAGTACTTATGTAAATATGTAGTATTAAAGTAAGTAATCCATTGTATTTGCCATTATCATTACCAAAACATAATTACTTAAGCAGTGTGATTCAGCACAAAAAGTATGTGATTACGTAATACATGAGAAAAGTAAATTTACTTTGACATTTTACTGTAATCCCTTATGTAAAAAGTGATTCTGAAATATTAATAAAAAAAATTTCTGAATTATGTAATTATGAGTTAAACAAGGACAAAATCTTAGCAAAAAGAATTTTCATAAAATTAAAAAGATTTCAATTTTAAAAAGGTGCGCATCTATTTGCAGAGTCAATTGCAATCTTTAATTTTGAAAATGCTTTTTGTTACGATTCTGTCATTGTTAAACTCATAGTTACATAACTCATAATTTTTTTTATTTTTATTATTATATACAAGATGAAATTGAAAAGTACTTGTCATTTTTTTCCTACAGGGTGGTAGTACACAGACGTAATTGAATTTAGAAAAACATAAACTAATTCATACTAACCATCAGGTTGAAGATCAGGTAAAATTTTAAGATTTGCATGGTAATTTTATACCCCAGTTGAAGCGTAGAGGGTTAATAGTATACGAAGATACATGCGAATTTTGAAAATCCATATTTATCATCAATTTTTCAATGTAACATACCTAAAATGCTTTATCGTCTTATTGTTAGAATTACGAAATAATATATAATTTTGAATACTTGACGAATGTCGACTACATATAATGAAAACCAAAAAAGTTGAGGAATTGTATTATACTAAAAAAAAAAACATGCGCAGAAAAAAAGATAAGGAAAATTCAAAAACATCAAATGATCGTCAATTGCAAGTATTCAGCTTCATGGTTTAATATTTGCAAATAACGATCATTTGATGTTTTTGAATTCTCCAATACTTCACATGCATTTTTGTTTTTGTAAATTCTAAGAAACAGCCCTGGTAACATGAAGTCATAATTTTTGAGGCGGAAGGAAAGAGGTGTGATAGTGAAAACCAAAACATGTTCAATTGAGATGCAAAAGTATTGAAGAATAAACAAAATTGTTGAAATACAGAAAAATATAGATGAGTTTTCTCATGAGTTTTTTCGAATTCCCGATGAGAATCTCATGAGTTAATGTTATAATATTTTATTATATGTGAATCGATGAATTTTTTCCCGATTTTAAAAAAATTCTCATATAATGCTCATGATGTTGATGAGCTACATCTATAACTTCAACATGAGCTCATCATGAGTCAGCTACCAGGGAGGTTTCTTCTTTCGTATACGTATACACAAGAAGATCACTAACACATGTAAGACATGCGCAAAAATAACTCAACTTTTTTGGTTTTGACCATACCATTTTTTCTTAAGAAAAAAAGCTCATATTGCTTTTCCGTGTTTTTTTTTTCTTCCGTTATTTATAGTATCATAAAGTTTAAATTGTTATTTATAATTTTATTTTATTTATTTTTTTTTTGTATAAAGAAAAGTATATAGTAGGAGTAATATTTATTTATACAGTTATTGTATTTAAAAAGGAAAAAAAAACTTATATGTTTTAGATGTCACGTAAAATTTCATTGAGAATTTCACAATGATTAAATGATAAGCTTTTTTTTCTTTCTTTTTGTTAAAATATTTTGTCAATAATTTTCATTATTTTGTGATATGATGAGGAATTCTGAAGAAAAAAGATAAAAAAATAATAATAATATCAATGAAATTATGTTAATATATATTTTGTAGATTCACCATAGAATATTGTTCTCAATTTTTTATTTTTTTTTTGTATGTTTTATTTATTACCATTTAAAAAATAATAATAATAATGTTAAATTAGTTTATTTATATTAAAGTTTAGTTATAACATTTTTGTTTAACGTTCCTCCCATCCCCAAGAATTAATTATATTTACATATTTTGTTTGTGTTGAAAAGGAAAACGAAAATAATGTAAAATTCCTTTTGTTTTTCGTTTAAAAAAGAAATTATCAACAAAATTACATTAATTCCTGGAGTGGAAGCACGTAATTTGTGTCAATTTTTGTTTTTTTTTTTTGAGTTTCTTATGACTGAATTTGAATTCAGCTTAAGCAAGTCGAACAAAAACAGTTAAAACAAAGTTATACACTTCCACCCTTGTTTTTTTGTTGTTGCGAATATAAGTACCATAAACATTTATAATATTGACAATTTTTTGAACCGTTCATAAAGAAAAAAATCCTACTTGAAAATTTGATAGAAAAGTAGAGGTAAGAATTTGGCTACGTTTAAGAATTCAACATTGTAGAGCACCAAATATTGTGTGCAACATGCTGGAAGGTTGTCAAATGGATAATGGACATTCAAAAGGCAAAGGAAATACAAAAAGTAAGTAGAAGAGAGTGGAAAATGATCCAAGAAAGCTTAGTATAATTAATTAGGGAATTGAAGGGATCGATTTTTTTTTCTTGAATTCGGAGGTTAGGGCTTGACTCAGAACATAACTGATGTGCGAGCTGTAGAGCCATTGAAAAAGAAGAAGAATATTTTCGAATGAATCCAAGACAGTTGACAGATTTTAAAGGAAAACGTGAGAGTTGTCCTAGGAATGTTTATTTTGATTAAATATGTTTTTTGTTTGTTTTTTTATTTTTCTAAATGAAAATAATACCAAAGACAATACAACATGATTCAGTTATTCAGACTTCAGTAATCCTTTTTGAAATCACAGTGTTAGTGTTATCTCTGTCAATATTATAAATGGAAGATTGGTATGGTACATTTCTCATTAATATTTTTCATTTTGAATTTATTAAAAATTGCTCTTATTAGAAAATTTTACTTATTAACTCTTAAAAAAGGCGTAGGAAGGGCGGGGGGTGCTGAAGGGGGAGTGATGTTTAATTTTTTTTTTCTATAAATTGTTTTGTTAAATTGTACATTTACGATTAAGTTTTAAGTTCATCACGATAAAATTGGAAAAAAAAAACTTTACACATTTTTTTTCTTAATTAAAAATAAATTTTATAAATTAATTTATTAGATAATATTTATTTGAAAAAAAAAAATCCTTTTTTATTACGTTTTTGTTACACGTTAGAAAATTATTCATTCTGATTTTAATATCAAATTTGAAAAAAAAAAAAATAATAAGAAAATCTCATTAAATTGTCGTTAATTGAAGTAAACAAAAAAAAAAAATTAAATTAAAATCTAGCTCATTCATTATATTCATTCAATAGTTAAATTATTTATTGTTAACTTAGAAATTTTTTTTTTTTAATTAAAAAAAAAAAAATTAAATTTAGTAGTGTTAGTTTAATTATTTATTAATCTTAAGAATGAAGTAAATTATTTAAATTAAATTTTAAACAAGAAAGATAATAAAACGAAATAATAAAGAGAAAAAAATAGTTTAGTATATTTGAAGAAAAAAATACAAAAAAAGAAGAAGTAATTGTTGCCATTCTGAAAAAAAAAGAATAATTGTTTATATGTATACACACATATATATATATATTTTAAATTTTGTTTTGTTGTCACTTTTTCATTTCACATTAAAAAAAAACAACGGTAAAAAAACATAGATAGAAATTTTGTTTCTTTTTTTTGTTTTTTAATGAACTGAAATTTCAACATAAATTTAAAATACATATATATTTTATTTTAATTGTATTTTGAACATAAAATGTAAATGAGAATTATTAATAATACAATAAAATAAAATACATTTGAAATAAGTTTGATCTTTTTTATCAAATACCTGTGTGGTTTCCATTGTCGTTCAATGGAAAATCAAAGAAAATGGATGAGTTCATGTTTTCAGAAAACTGATTGTAATACTTTTTACTAAATAAGTTTTAAGTTAAAGCGAAACATCTTACTTAACAAGATCCTAAAATTTCCGGATGACATAGTCATACTAGTAACTGGATGTACTCAGCGATTGTCAGACCGATTCGCGATGGCGCTGGTCTGGTTAGAAACTGCTAACACTTAATACACAATCCTACCTTAACAGTTTCAAAAAAGTACAAAGACTAGCGTATTTGGGTACCACATGTGCACTAAAATCCACACTACAATTAGTATTAAAGCTATTCTACATCCAAAACCCATAGAGCTTTTTATCAAAAATGTGGCAGCCAAAGCAGCTCTGAGAGAAAATAGCTTCTGATAACCACAGAACAAATGACACTCAGTCATTTTGGACACCTTTAATTAAATTGGGCTGACACCCAAAACCGATTATAGGAAAACCAAATATGACTTTGAAAAACCCTACACTGTTCTCATACCTAAAAGAGAAGAATGGACAACCCCAAATAATTATGGGAATCTCCATCTTCAATGACGGATCAAAAATAAAAAGGCGACAGGAGGAAGAGTCTTCTCAATAACACTGCAGATCAGCAAGTCGCTCAGACTGACATACTGCAGTTTTTGTCAAGCAGAGGTATATGCGGCGATGAAAGCTTCCAGGAAATGAGGATTTCGCCTGCTGAGATCACAATTTTTGTGTACAGCCATTAGCCAAGCTCGCTTAAAGCGTTAAACTATATACAGGGTGTTTTGTTTCTAAGTACCAAGAAAGGTACCACGATATTCGCTGGACTATTTCATGAAAAAAATTGTACTAGCGAAACTTTCGATCGTGTCTATTTTCGTCGCTAGAGGGCGTTCAAAATTATGAGTTTTATGCAAGACCTCTCAAAACGAAATCACCTGTAACTTTTTTTTGCACCCTATGTATCAAAATTTTTCTTTTTATTATGAATGGCTATTAAAATTACCTTTCATTTGGTGTATTACTTATTGTATGTAATAATTTCATTTTCAAGAAAAGAGGTCATAAACTTGAAATTTGTGATTTTTTTTTCCTAAATTTTTCTCAATTAATTGGGCTCCTTTTTTATTTATTTTGAAAGCTAATATTATGTATAATAAAACAAAAAAAACTTCAGTTCAATACCGCTATCCGTTATCATGTAATTAAGGATCATAGGTGTGCGAAAAGGGTCAAAAGTGTATCTTTTTTGAATTATAAACGATTTTTTGTGACAAAACTTCGTTTAAATAACACTTTTGACCCTTTTCGCACACCTATGATCCTTAATTACATGATAACGGATAGCGGTATTGAACTGAAGTTTTTTTAGTTTGAAATTTTATTATTTCGGCCTAATTTATTGCTTAAATAATTTGTACTATTTAAAAAAAAAAAGTTTCATTTCAAATTCCTTTGAAAAAAATCAAATAACTTCTATAACGAAAATTTTACATGAAAATAAATAAACATAAACCGTTAGGTGGTCGACCATTAGCAACTCTACCCTATATGTACCTATGTATTCTGCACTTTGAAGTTTTAGGCAGAAGCCACTCGTATTTTTCCACATGTTAACACCATTTCCTATCTCTCATACTTCTAACGGATTTTTCCTTTTACTTTGGGTTTGTTACTACAGCGTGGCGCAAAAGTTTCTACCCACTGCCTTAAAAATAACACTAATTGTAATTCTTCGTAATTTTTTATTATAAGTACCAATAATGTCGGATTTACAAAAAATGGTATAAATAGAAGAAATAGAACCAAAATAAATCGTTTTTGAATTGGTCATCAAAGAAAACAGTTTTATATATCTGAAAAGTGTTACATTACCTGAAAAAGTGCTAAAAATAACATTTAAGGATTTCCCTACACGTGTGTAAAAAAATTAAAAAAATTTTCCAGATTATTAGGTTTTTTTGTGTTGTGTCTCTGTGACGTCCGGACTTAAAATCCCAAAACAATATTTATACAGAATTAGTGGTAAATAAGAAAAATTTAACAAATAAAAAAGGTAAGTTTTCGTAATCCTTATAATAATAAAGTGTATTTTTCAGTACAGTATTTTCCCAAAATTCTTTTTTTATATTTATTGTAAAGATGGCATCAGTTAAAGGACTGGAAAAAATATAAAAATCCAGATTTTATTTGATGTGGGTATGAGCATCAGCGAAATAGCTAAACAAGTAGGTGTTGACAGGAAGACAGTGAGAAAGTCGTCTAACAAGCCAAAAGGAGACGTGGTAGATTAAGTAAGAAATGGCCGTCCATCAGTGCTGTCGCCAAGTGCAAAAAAAAAAAATCAGAAAGATGGCTAAAAATAAACTAGGAGTTGGTACTCGGACTGTTACAAAGAAATTGAATTTGTCTCCAGATTACGTAAACCGTAAAAAAAAAAAAGTCCAGAAGAAGTGTCCAAAGACATATCCAATCAACTTCTTAGGGAAAGCACTCTTATAAGCAACGATTGAAAGCATTGCTCACAGAAAAAAATATTGATGATCGCAATAAATTCTGCAAACGAGTTCAAGATGAAGGCTTTTGTGAAGACACACCTCTTGGCCAAATACGACGAGCAAATATTTTATTCACCGACGAATCCTGGATTTTTTACACCTTATATGTAAAATAAAACATCATAGAATCGATTTATGGGCACTTTTCAAATGTATGGATCACTTTTCAAATGTATGGGAAAACTGGAGCCTTACCATGGGAATCGATTTTGTTCGTAACACAGGCGTTTCTATAATATTCCTACTATCACTTACGAAGTCGTTAAAATTAACGAACGAACACCTTACTATAAGAAACGATATCGATAAGAAAACGCAATTTTCGTAATTTCTACGTCTACTCATTTGATAGCGTTGTTTTTATCACGGTTAAAACGTCTACAAATTATATTACAAATTGAAAATAAACAAAATTTAATTGAAATTTGGAACCAAAAAGAAACTTCGAAATTGAAACGACTATCGTTTATCATAGTAGCATTTTCCTTTTTGTTCGTAACTTCACTATCGTAAATTAACGAAAAAAATCGATTCTCATGGTAAGGCCACTGGCCAGAAAACTCGCCAGATCTTAACCCTATAAAAAACGTGTGGTCTTTACTAGAAGACAGTGTCTTAAAACACCCTGTACCTAAAAATAGAGAGCAGTTAATTCGGCGTATTCAAAAAAAATGGGATGCAATTACGGAAGAACAGTTTAAACTGTAGGTGCGTGTATAACAGAAGGGACCTTTGACTGGACAAATGTGAGGTGTGTGGTATCAAAACGGCATGGTTAGTGCTATTTGGGTCTTCGGAAGTAATCCAAAGAATACGCCACGTGAACCAACCAACCCAACCATAAGAATGACACAAAATATTGTAAATATTCATTTGATTCGATTGAATTTCAATCAATCGATGACTGCAATAATATTGCCCATAAACTTTGAATTAATTCTGCTCAAAACTATTCTAATTTTAGAAAAAATAAAATTCTAGTAAAAAGTAAAGCTGTCCATAACTAAGTGAATGAAAGGAAACTTTTAACTTCTAGGTACTGGCTCTAAGAGGCAGAAGGTAAATATTATTTTATGTGACTGGTATTTGAAGACAACAACAAGAAAACAAAACAATACTCCATACCAAATCGGATTACTGTAACCTAGGTTAGCGTGACCATTATTTTTGAAAATCAATCACCGATAAAGGATAAAAGCTTATAGTCTGATGAGATGAACAAGGAAATATGTACATATGTCAATGGATTTTTCATGCACTATCAAAGAAAAACTTTAGATATTTTTTAAGAGAAACAGACTTGTTTTTTTCTTTTTTTTATTTTGTTTCTGTTTAATTTATTTCCTTCTCCTAATATATTTTTTTTTTTCAAATAAGTTTTTAGTTTATTTTAAATTTTACACTGACACTTTGAAGGTATAATTATAATTAGTAAATTTTTGTTCATTGCTCCTTGCTACATATCCTTTTTTTTTTTTAATTTATTTATTTATTTTTTTTTTTTTTTTGAAATATTCAATAAAAATTAAGTGCATTTATTAAGAAAGACTTATATTAAAATGTGCAAATTCTTTCATTATTTTTTTTTTTCATATAACATTTCTCTTTTTTTCAGTAATTAAATGCGTTTTTTTTTTTATTTTTCTTTTCATTTGAAACATTTTTGTAAATTTTTTTTTTTTAATACATATTTTAATATAATATATAGCAGTATATATTGTATATAAATATATGTATATATTTAGAGAGATAAAAGGGGAGAGAGAGAGAGAGGGAGATCTTTTAATTCATATATTATCCAATAGTTTTTTTTTTATATAAATTATTTTCTTTTTTTTTTTTTGTGAAGTATATTGTTGAATATTTAAAAAATTTTCATAATTCACAAACCATAAGGTCACAGTAATAAATTCAAATTTCGAAACTGTTTTTTTTTTTTTTTTTTTTTTTTTTGTTGGCAAAATCAATTTAAACTGTTTTTGATAAATTTTAAATACATACATAATATGTGCTTACAAACAATTCGAAATGAATGATGTCTAAAAACGTTTATCACATATTTATTGTTCTCGCGGTTGAAACATATTTTTTTTTTATGCTCGACTTTCTTTAAGCTGAATTCAAATTCAGTCATAGGAAATTCGAAACGAAAAAAATTGAAACAAATTATATGCTTCTTTCATTCCTGATTTTTAATATGTTTTATTTACCAAATAAAAATAAACTATTGTAAAAAAAAAAAAACAGTTTTTTTCCTTTGAATTTAATACACCCGACTTTGAAGAAAAATATAAAAAAAAAAAGCCTGGTTTGACCATGATTTGTGACTTAATGCATCTTTGTAAACGTCAGGTGATCGTCAATATTGATGAAATTCAGTAATTCAAAGTTTTAAGCTGACGATCATTTGACGTTTTCGAAGGTCCACTTATTTTGTTTGTTTGTTTTTCTTTTTAAACAACCGAGATTTTTTGTATGTATTTGTTTTTTTTTTTTTTTTTGAATTACATTTGATTACTACGTCTTACAAATAATTATTGAGAAGATGAATTGAATTTGAATTATTTTTTATGTTTTTTTTATTATTATTTTTTAATCCTTATTTACTAATTTAATTCTTAAAGAGTTTAGTTTTTCAATTTATTTTTTTTTATTTATTTTTTTTACAGTTATTTTAAAGCTTTTTTGTAAATGAAAAACAATTTTCTTGATAAAATTATCACGTTTTAATCATGAATATTACATTAAAAATAAAATGTGTAAAATAAAAACATTTCAAAATGAGTTTAAAAATGCTTTCCTTCTGTTATTTGTTGTTATTTATTGGTTTTCTCTTTTTTTTTTTCTTTCTTTAAAAATCGACTTATTAAAAGTACAAAATTAAATTGAAATCGAATTTAAAATAAAATTTAAGAAGAAAAAAAAGTACATAATTAAACAATCGGTGGTGCAATTTATTTTTAATTTGAAAACATTGAAAATTTTGCCAAGAAAGCTGCTAAAAATAGAGAAGGAAAATTTCGAAATTATTATTATTTTTTTTTTTACTTTTATTATTTTAAAAAGATTTTATAATCATGTAAAATTTAAAAAAAAAAATGTACAAAAAATATTATTAAATATTTCGAAGCAAAGTTTATTATTATTATTATTTTATTTATTTATTTATTTTTATTTTTTTTTTTGATAAAAATGTGTGGCTATTATATTTTTCTTTCATTATTTAATTAATATGATCAAAATTTCGAAACAGCCTCGGAAAAAAAAAATAATTAATTAATTAAATTTTAGTGTAAAATAGTAATTTTAGTGTCCTTTTGCAACTAAGTTATTTATTTATTATTATTATTATTTTTTTTAAATTTATTTTCTCCTATAAATGAAATTTATACAATTTTATTTCTTTTTAAATATTTTTTATGTTTTATACTTTTTATTATTATTATTATTCTTATTTTTTAAATTAAATAATTTTTAGAATTTTAATGCTGAACACAAATATAGATTATGCAATTTTTTGTATTTTATTTTATTTTTTATTTTTTAAATAGATTCATAATAATGATTTTTTTTTTTTTTTTAATTTTCAACAAGTTTATAAGACACTCTGTATGAATTATAAAATTACATAAATAGTATGTATTATGCAATTTTTTTTTTTTCTACATAAAATTTTTGAAGACGTTTTTATTTCACAAATAATTTTATATATTTTTTTCTTTTATTTTTTTATTTTTGAGTATCATACATTTAGAAAAAAAATTCTTTTAGTCATATATTTTTTTTTTTTTATTTATAATATCCTAAGGTTTTTTTTTTATGAAGATAAACAAAAAAAAAAAGTGATAAATTTTTTAAAATTTTTATTTTGATAATCCATCAGTTCATTTTTTTGTATCAAAATTGATTTGCTTTCGGACTCAAATTAAAAAAACAGAAACAGAAACACATGTGGTATGTGTAAGAGCATGCAATTTATGTAAGTATATATGTTAATTTCTTTTCTTTTTCTTTTAATAATAAACATTTAATATACAATTGAGGACTTACTTACAGAAAATATAATTAATATAACAGTAAATATTTCAATAAGAAAATAACAATAGTGTAGAACGTTTAAAATGTACAATAATAACATTATAAAACTAAGAGAGTTTTTAATAATAAATTTAATTTAAATTGAAAATATTATTTCGAAAATTTAATTTTGAAAAATATGAAACTTTATGCATTATATCAGCTATTGTCATAATTATCAGTGAGTGAAAGTATGTACGTAAGTTAATTCAATCGACCTGTTAATAGCTGAATTGATTATTCAGTCATTGCTGAGTCGATTAAAATAACAACTTGTGTACGTTCTTCCACCCCCCCTCCCATCGGGGATCAATTTTCGAAATCACTCGTAACTTTACGTTTACGTAAACTTATTATTTACGAGTAGTTTTGATGTATGGTTTATTTTCAAGATTCACATACGTAAATATTCGAATAAAAACCACGAGAATAAACCATACATCAATACCGCTCGTAAATGGCAAGTTTACGTATACGTAAAGTTACGAGTGATTTTGAGAATATCATCTCAGATCTTGTAAATTTGTAATTTGAGAAGAAAATATCAACAATATCTGGAATTCAACATGCTCAAATTGTTCATGATTTGATTTTTTACAGAAATTAAATGACATTATAAATATATTTTTTTTTGTTGTTGTTGTTATATTTACAAAACTTTATTGTAAAATGCCAAATAATTTACACATAAGTTTTTATCAAGCATCACAATCATATCAGATTTGACAATGTGCTTATTTTTGCTAATTTCAGTCTGGAAAAAAAAAAAGTAGGTAAAAATTAAGACTTAATAATGCAAAAGTTTTAAATTTTCCAAAATAATTAATTTCATTTTTTTCTTCTTTTTAATTGTTAATCCAATAAAAACTTCAAACATATTGGGAAAAAAAAAAGTTTACATAGATAACTCATCCTTTCTCGATAAAATAAATTAAAAATTTACATTTAAAAGATTTCATTTAATTCTTTTCACATGCTACAATACCTACCCGTTATTCCAAATGAACATCATTGAGAAAAAATAACTAATGAAAATTTACATTTCATGAAACAACAAACAAACGAAAAAAAAAAATCAAAATGATAAAAACTTTTTTTCTATAAGAATAATTGCAAAAGGAAAAAAAAAATCAATGAAATAACAAAAATTGAATATATTTTCTTATTCAAATTTTTAATGCCAAAAAGAAAAATATGTGTGTGACAAAATATTAAATAAATAAGACTTAAATTTAAGAAAAAAATAAAAAATAAAAATTACTAATATACATATAATCCAAAAAAAAAAAAATAATAATAATAATAATAACAATTGCAATTATATTATAATAAAAATAATTCAAATAATAGAAGTACATAAAATCTCTTATATTCAATAATTAAAAAAAAAAAAAAAAAAAATTCTCTTAATATTAAATTCAATCCTTTTCAATTTATGAATTTATTATGAATTGGCCATTTTCGAAATATACATAAAAGAAAAAAAATATTCTAATCGAAAATGATTCTTCAAAATGTGTCTTTTTTTATTTTACCATAATCATTTTTCCAAATATGGAAGATATAAGCCAAACCAATTCAAATAAATCATTTTTTTCTTTTGTAAAAATAAAATTCATTTAATTTAAAAAAGAAAGAAAAAATAAATTTGTACATGAGCTTTCGAAAAACAAAAACAAAAAATTATATAAATATTATCGAGGAGACGAAGAAAATTTACCATTATTTTATTAATATTATTAATCTTTTTAAAAATATTTATATCTTTTCTTAGATTTTTAAATTAATTTTTCTACAAAGAAATTATTCTAATAAAGTAAAAATTGGTAAGTAGTATAATATCATTTCATTTTTTTTTTTTAAACTATTATTTTACAGTCTGTCTTTATTATTTTCCATGGTTTCAATATTTGTTTTTTTCTTTTCTTCTTATTATTATTTTTTTAAATTTCTTTTTTTTAAAAAAATTACATATTTAAATTTTATATTTAAAGTGATGATGAATTTTCAGAATCCTTTTACATATTTTATTTTTAAATTTATTTATTCAGTTTTTTTTTTTTTTTTTTTTTGGCATAGAAAAATTCGAAATTAAATAAATATATATAATTATTATTATTTTTTTAATATTAATATATGATAGAGATTTAGCTTTTTCTTTTCTTTTTTTTTTTTTTTTTTAACTTTAAATTTTTAATTTGTTTTTTTATTAATTAAAACTTAAACATCAACAACCATTTTCTTATGAATATCTGTATTACCGACAACTGAACAAAATTCATCAAAAGATATTTTACCATCTTCATCTTTATCAGCGAAAACGATTGTTTTATCTACAATTTGTTGTAGTTGTGTGTCTTTTAGATTATTTCCTACCATCATTTTCAGTACCTGTAATTGAAAAATAACAATAACAATATAAAAAAAATTTGTTTGATATTACTAACTGGAAATCGGGAATTTCATATGAATAGAAAATGTTTCACCCATATTATAGACTCCAATTGAAATTTAATTCTTTTCGAACGAATTTCGAAAGGTAATCGTGAAATCCGTATAATTTCGAAAAATAGTTAACACAAAATCAGTTATAGGTTATTATGGTTCATACGAACAAAATTCACAACAGCAACTTTATTTCGAACGAAATAATTTCGAATGCTAACAGCTATTCGATGAGAATCATCAATGTAGTAACATATTCACGTTCGAATCTACAATAGGACTGTTTATTTGAAAGTTTTAATGATTTATTTGCCTTCAGCACTTTTTATAGGAATTATTTAAAAAAAACAACAATGGAGCCGTTTAACTATAAATTGGATTATGGGGTTTTGGTAATGGACAAAATTCTGCCGATGCTTGATAGAGTCAAGTCAAGACAGTCGCTTACGCAGACTACCTTATTATACTAATTTCAGGATTGTTTCTTTCTGAGATCAGCAAGATTAGAAAGCAACCTGGGTAAGGTGAGCACTAGGGCACAGACTAAGGGAATCGCGACAGTGGATCGTAAGACTATACGGCCACCAGCGAATTTTGGATGATCTCCCAGTCTAATAGGCTAAGCAATCCACAGATTACCTAATTCCCAGACTGAGCCTGGATAGGAACTTTAAAGTTAAGTTCCTCTCAAAAAAAGAGTGGAGATGAGGAAAGGAAAGAAGCTTTGATATAAAGATTCTTACCGATGGATCCAAGATGAAATATGGTATGGGAATTTTCTCAGACAACCTCTCCTTATCTATCCAATTACCAAACTATGCAAGCGTTTTACAGGCAGAAACACTTGTTATTCTTGAGGCCTGCAGATCATACATAAAGAGAAACTGCTACAGCAAACAACAATGTAGGTATTTCCACCGACAACCAAGCCGCGATCAAAGATCTTTTCTAAGCTGGTAGGTAGCACAGTGCAGAGAAGAGCTAACTTCAATTTCGGAGAAGGCCAGTGTCACACTACTATGGGTTCCAGGCTACAGAGACATTGAGGAAAATGAGAGAGCCAAACTTTTGGCGAAACATGGGTCGGAATTGTACGAAGCTGAGGCAAAGGAGGTGTATTTTTTTTTTGGTTGTGTGAAGGGAGTTCTCTTCCAGCACTTTCTAGCTATAGCTACCACCGCTGGAAAGATATTCAGGGTGTGCAATATCAAGAAGGCCATATTATAACAAACAGAGAGTAACATGGGTATCCCTTTTAACGACAATTACCGCAGCTGCCGAGAGGTAAATGAGAAAGAAACTTTACCTCACTAACTCTGCAGCTGTCCAGCACTTGCTAGAGTAAGGTATCGAATAATGAGAATTTTCCTATTTCATTGCATCTCCAATGTCAGGGTCAAAGATATAATACGTTTCTTAAATGAAATAAGGTGGCTATAAGGAACTCCTGTCCCGTTGTCAAACTAAGGCTACACCCTAAGGTTACGCAAGGTGTGGTATCAAAACTCTAAGTGCTATTTGGGTCTTCGGAAGTAATCCGCCACATCAACCAACATATGCCACTCATCATTATAAGGACCACTCGATCTTTTATGTAATTAAATTGTTATTTGACAAAACAATATTTAAAAAATAAATTTACCTGAAACAATTCTGAATTTGATATGTAACCATCATTATCCATATCGTAAATTCGAAATGCGAATCTCAATTTTGATAGTTTATCACCTTTAACACTAAATTGTGATACACCTTGTATAAATTCTTTGAAATCGACTTCACCATTACCGTCAGCATCAAATATATCGATAACACGTTGTACCAACGGATTTTGTTGTAATTCTGGTAATGACATAAATTCATCAACACTTAATGCACCAGAATTATCTAAATCTAATTTTCGAAAACGTTTTCCTAATCGTCGAATTTCGTCTGCATCAACTGTTAAATTTAAAATAAAGAAAAAAAAAAGTTAATAACAAATTGAACATAATAGGATTTTTGTAAACATACACAACAATAACATAGCAAATTAATAACCTTCAATCTATGCAAAAAAAAAAAAAAAAAAAATTTGAAATCCGAGAAAAAAAATTCCATTCAGCAACGGAACGTAGATCATATGGAATTTATGAAGCTATGTACCTACGTTCATAAGGTTGCTTTAGCTAAAAAATTGTTAGATTTGAAGATATCTCTGGTATTACGAGACAATATAAACTTGAATAAGGTCGATTTGTTGAACACTTTTTACAAGATATTAGATACATATGTATTTGGAAATTAAAGGAAGAGTAAATGTGTTTTCTGACTATAAGTTTGTGGTCAAAAGGAATGCATAAAAAATTGACATCAGACAGGGGGTGTATTAGCAAAATTTTGGTATTTTTTTTTTATTTAATAAAATTATATATATTTTTTTAAAAACAATTAAAAATTTGTATTAATCATGCATTTTCATGATTCACATAAAAATACATATGAAATGAAATATATCTACACATACCAGAAATACATGTCATGTGTATACCTACATATTTTATTTTTTCTCAATAATTTTCTAAAATCACCTGTCTGATTGCTAAAAATAAATCACGACGGTGTAAAATTACATTATTTTTTTTTCTATTTTATTTTCGTATTGTTGTCATTTTTAATAACAAAATGATCATTATTTAAAATGTGTGGAGTATTTTTTTTTTGCTGAACTTGTTTTCAAAAAAAAAAAAAAAAAAAATATTAAAATTAGTTTTGCGCCTGATTTAAGTGTATACCATTAAAAAATGATATCATTTATGTATATAAGCTAGTTTGGCCATTGGTAATTACTTTTTTTTTCTTTCTATTAACATATTGTAAATTTGGATAATTATAATTTTTACAGTTTGAAAAATGTAAAATATTACAGTTAATTCGTTTTATATGATAAAATATAGCAAAAAAAAAAAAAAAAAATTCAAAATTTTGACATTTGAATAAATTCTGCACAATTTAATGACCAAATTTAGCTTTACACTTCATTCAAATAATTGAAAAATTTCTTTTTGATCATTTTTCAGAGAAATTTTTAAAAGAACGTATAATATGTTTTGCTTTTCATATTACTTAGAAATATTTTAACTGTAGAATATGAATTAAAAAAAAAAAACCGCAAAATTTTCTCTTCTGTATTAATTTTAAATTCGCCATGCAAAATTTTATATGTGTATGTATGTAAAATACGTTATGTGTGTACTTACAATTGGAGCACATCTCCATGGGCAAAGAAGTTTCATTACCCTAAAAAGAAAAATTGAAAAGAACAAAAAAAAAACTTGATATAAAAATACAATAATATAATCAGCGAATAAATAATACAAATTCAATTTGAAACAAGGTGATTAAAATAAATAGTACACATTAAAATTTGCATATTTCATAGAACAGATTAAAAGAAGAAAGAAAAAAAACACACAAATTTCTACAAATATTTTCTCTTACCATTTTGGATAATTATTTTTATTAATAAATTTTCTATTTAAAAATAAAAAAAAAACGTATGTGTATATTATATTTTCTTTACACCCAAAAATTACACTTAATTATTTACAATTAAAAATTTAATAAGTAAAATACATTTAATTTGTAAAATTTTACGCAATTTAAAAACTTTGAAAAATTCTTCTTAATTAAAAATAAAATATCTAAAAATTTCACAAAACTCCTCTTTTTTACTCTAAAAGCTAATCTTCTTCATTCCATTTCTTTTAAATGTCACCAGCTCTACTCTAATTTAAAATAAAAATTGTAGTAGATTTTTTGAATTTTCTAAAAATCTAATTAGTTCGTCACAAATGTCACTTTTTACTTGTCGGTACCATGCAGACAGTTTATAGCGGAAAAAATAATCCGAATTAACACCGAATTTTGGGTTAAATTGGGAGTAGCTTTCAAACGTTAAAATTGGAAATTGGAATTAAAATAATACACGTATAGTATACATGTTCTTCTTCTTTCACATATGTCGGAGTCTTCTTGTCTGTCAGATTAGGTAGCTAAATAAATTCCTTTTCTTTAAACACCTTCTTAAGACAAAAAAAAAAAAAAAAAGAAAAACGTGACAGCTTCACTTTCACCATAAAAACTAAAATCCACCAAATTGCACAATAAAACACAAATAAATTGGGCTTATGTCAAACTCCGAATTAGCGAGTTTATAGTAAATAAAATTAGGAGTAAACCAAATCCGTTTTAAAGGTGGATTACGTATAAACACGTACATTACTAAATTAAAATAACGGAAATTATATAAACAGAGAAAAAAGTAAAAAAAAAATTGCAACATCATATAAATTTTTTAATTTATCCGGTTTTAATACATTTTGGGTTTTTTTAAGAATTTACTTACTTATTCTCAGAAATACAAAACAAAACAATTTAACGTAAGTGTTATTTTAAATCAAAAACTTTATGTTCAGTTAGTACGATTTTATTTCTACTATATTTTTGTTAATTATTCAACCAATCTAATACAAGACCGTGTTTTTTAAATCACATCCCTTGTTTAATATGAAAAAAAAGTACAATAATCCAGTTCAGTAATGCCACAATAATTTGTTGAGACTGAATCTACTATGTTTTAAATTTTACATCTATTTTTAAATTTATACAGTACAGTATTTAATATATGTGGTTATTTTTCAATTTCACAATAACTTTTACGGAAATTTACGTTTAAAATAACACAAGAGCGAATTTTTTTTTTTTTTTGAAAAAAAAGCTGTTTTATTAGAACTGATAAGTGAGTTTTTTTCGCAATGATTTTCTTAATGACAATAGAATTGAACGAAAAATTTCAGTTCCTCAGTGAGCGAACTAGCAAAAATTTTATTGCTCAGTTGCTCAGAACTGTTTTTGGTGAGAAAGTATCATATGGAATTGAAATTTTGAGCTATGCTGTGACGTAATTTTGTGATTTGTATTTTACATTAATTTTTTAAATTTGTCTCGTAATGTCGTAATTAAAGTTGAATTTTTTCAGTGACATTTGTTTAAGCGTGTAAAGGTTGAGTTTCAATACACGCGTTTAAAGCAAAAATAAGCTTTTTTTATGAGAGCTGACCAAACGATCAGCGCACACAACGCGCATAACTCTCAAAAATTTCTTACTTTTTTGTGCGTTACGTATATGAGCGTTGATTGTCACCTGCGCACAAAACGCAACGCTGTAAACGTGTGTTTGAAACTCAACCTTAATTTAATTATTCAATATGTTGAATATGTTGAAGAAGAAAAGTGCTAAATTTGGAAATTTGTTTTCGTTTTTTTATGTTTTTTTAATTGGATTTGACTGGTGTGTTTTTCTATATATTTGTTTAGTGATTAACTGATAACTGATTTGTTTATTTATTTATTTTATCTACAAATAAATAATAATTATGACAGTTTTTATAATAAGTATTTGGCGTTATTTTGTAACAGTCAAAATTTTTTTTTAATTTCAAAGTTAAAAATTAATAGCCTTTGAGCGGGTTTATACGGTCACTTTTTTCAATGGCATTGACGCCCATTCCGCTTTGTTAAATAGGAAAGAAGTAACAAGTATGTGGTGGGAAGTCACTCACGGGATAATCGAACTTTTTCTTCGAGCACGCCGGTTCCCTTTTGTGCTATATTCGTAATTTTGAATTTTTTTTTATATTATCGCATCTCCTTTTCATTTTATATTTGTAGTGACACAGCTCATATCTATCTTTATATATGGAGATGAAACATACACAACATATATTGTCGTTTCATCTTACCTAACAAGAAATCGGTATAGAAGAGAATGAAGAGAATTTGAGCTATGGTAAAAAAGTGACTGTGTAAACGTACGTACGACTTTTTCGTAATTTAACAAAGCGGAATGGGCGACAATGCCATTGAAAAAAGTGACCGTATAAACCCGCTCTTTAAATTGTCGGCAGTGACGTCATTCAATCTAAAATTCGATCTAGCTCTACTATATATTTTTTTCAGTAAACTAAACTAATCCATTTTCTCGTATTCAAAATGTCACATTTATTTTTCTCTTAAGTCGCATCGCTGTCGCTGATCGTGACATTAGATTTAAATTTCTTTCTATTGCTTTCTAGATCTAGGAATTAGGATTATCTTTATCTTTCTTCGCTTTATCAATTTGTAAATTTTTTTTTCTACCCTTACGTACGTTTACAAAGAGTTTTAAAAGACTGCTGTTTGTTGTCGATTCCGTTGTAAAATAATGAAAAATTCATTATTATCGTAAAATTTAATTATTTTTAGATAAAATACATAAATTTAAATGTAATATAGAAATTGCGATTAAAATATTAAAAATTCCATTTGTCGGTCTTTTTTATTTTACTATGGCGGGCTTATTGTGTAAAACAGAAAAATTAGAATATAATATTTACCGATATTCCAGCTACTCACTAAATTGTTTACCTGAGTAAGAATTTAATATATTTTTTATTATTTTAAATTATAAAAATTGAATAAAATTAAATTATTTTACTAGTTTTTGTGTAATTGATATTATTTTCTAAGGATATAGTGAAAGAGTTTGATTGGGTGAGGGGGGATGGGGGAAGAAAAGACTTTTCCGTTTGAAATATTTTTAAATAATTTTTGTATGGTTTATTTGAAAAAATAAAATTCAATTTTTATCGTAAATATAAATTTTTTAATTTTACTTGTTAAAAAATTTAGAAATATACTTGAAGAATGTCCAACAAATCAGAAAACGCCTCAATTTTTAACATTGAAATTGATGCGACCGGCTATTGTAAAAACAATTACATTTGGTAAATATGAGAAATCACATGTATGTAATTTGAGAAAATTCAAAATATTTGGAGGATTGGATGATGATGATAATATGGAATTGCTTTTAGAAGGGTAACATTTATCTAATTTTTTTTTTTTTAACATTTTGAATATGAAGACTTTTTTTTTATATGTTTTGTCATTAAATCTAGTACCTTAACTAATGATACTGCTACCGAAACATTCGAGCTACGACACACATTTGATACTGGTAAGAAATTTCCAATATTATACTTAAAAATTATACCAGTATCACATGGTACAAGATTTGTATTCAGTATATGGCGTGTTGATTTATATGGACAAGATGATCCAATGTATTTGGGTACTAATATGAAAAATTACAGTAAGGTAAAAATATTTAAAAAAATAAATAAATCCAATTAACGAAAGAATATACATTATATACATACATATTTATTGCTTTTATAAATTTTTACAGTTACAAGAAAATGAAATCGTCAAATTATGCTTAAAACATTTTCGACAACAAGGATATGATAAAACATTCAAAATATTAGAAGAACAAAGTAAAATCAGTTTGGAACATCCAATTATAACAGATTTACATCAATGTTTAGTTTATGAAGGAGATTTTGGTAGAGCTGAAAAAATTATTGAAGATTGTATTGATCAAGGTCTAATGGATGATTATATAATGAAAGATGACTATAAACACAAATGGGAATTACAAGAAACAAAAAGTGTTCAAAGTCCTGGTAATGGTAAAACGAGATATATTTTTTTTTCTTTCTTTTTTTTTTCAATAAAATTTCAATTGATTGTAATTTGTTTCTCTTTTTCTCTCTTTTTTAATTTAAAAAGGAACTCGTGGTGGACATCAATTAGTTATAGATATAAAACATCAATTAATTTACTTATTTGGTGGATGGGATGGATTTTGTGATTTAAGTGATTTATGGTGTTTTGATATTGAAAAAAAATCATGGTCATTATTGTATGAATCATCAGAATTGCATGGTGGTCCAACACCACGTTCATGTCATAAAATGGTATTTGATTCAATAAGTGGTAATATTTATGTTTTAGGACGATATTTGGATAATTCCATACGAACAGCAGAAAATACAAAGGTAAATTTTTAAAATTTATAAACATAGATATTTAATTTATATTAAATTTTTCAAATAATTCAAACAAGGGAATATTAATTTTAAAAATTAACAAGAAAATAATAAAAATAAAAAATATTTTAATTATGTATATTTTAAGAGTGATTTCTTTTTGTATGATACTGAGAAAAATATATGGGTAAAAATTTGTGATGATACTAGTCAAGTTGGTGGACCAAAATTGGTATATGATCATCAAATGTGTATTGATGTTACTAAACGGATGATATATGTTTTTGGTGGAAAAATTTTAACATCGCGGTAAGCTTTCTTATTTATGAAAAAAATATATGTATTTACATTCCTTTTATTTCTTTGTAATTTTGCTTTTTTTTAAATTTATATTTTTATTTTTTTTGAATTTTTATTTTTCATAAATGATATGCATGTTTTTTTCATCTTCTTTTTTTTTTTCTGTTATTTTGATTTAATTACTATCACAAACTGTAATGAAATCAGAATTGAAATGAAATCTTGTTACTTTTAAGTTTCATTTCAAATTTATCTGATTTTATTAAAGCTTGGTCATTTCAAAATAATAAAAAAAAAATAAATAAATAAATAAAACGGAACTCGTGTTATCGAAATAAAATGAATTGTCTTTGTATATATATATATTTGTTATGTTGTAGAGTTTTGTTTATTTATTAATAAAAGATTTGTAGAACTGTTAATCAACTCTATTATTGTACACAAGAATATTCTGGATTGTTTTCATATAACATAACAACAAATAAATGGCAACAATTATTAGTTGATTCTTATCATCCGTCAGCATCAAAATTAAAAATTTCATCAATAACATCACGTGTTACACATTGTATGGTATTTCATGATGTACGTACACATATTATTTTATTTTTATTTCAAATAAATCTGTATATACATATACATATATATATAATATATTTTTAAAATTTAAATTTAATCAAATCTAAACAACAAAAATTTTATGATAGATAAAAAGAAAATTATACATTTATGGTGGACAAAGAGAAAAAGAAGAAATTGACGATTTTATATCATATGATGTAGATACAAATTGTATAGATATTATAAATGTTGATAAAGGCGATAATAATAATAATGGATGTATTAAAAAAAATACCGTTAATAATGTACAATATAGAAATGAACCACCAATAGGTTCTACTCAAAGAGCAACAATAGACTGTGACAGAGATGAAATTTATATTTTTTCTGTAAGCTTTTATAATTTTTAATTTATTTTCTTAAATATAAATGAAATATACATACATAATTTATTTTTTTTTTTTATTTAAATTTTTCAAGAGCCTAAATAAACAAAAAGATAAAGACGATTCAACATCAAATTCATTTTGGGTATTTTCATTAAGAACAAATAAATGGACACAAATTTATAATAGTAAGCATACATCACAAGATTGTAATTCATTCGATATAAAAAATAAAATTTCAAGAGATACATCACAATCAGAACCATGTCCACGATATGCTCATCAAATGGTTTATGATGATGTTAAAAAGGTTTATTATTTTATTAATCAAATTTTTATTTATTTATTTTTTTTAAATTTTTTATAAAAACTTATTTATTTTTTATTTTTTTATTTAAAAGATTCATTATCTATTTGGCGGAAATCCAGGTACATTTCCACAAATTCGTTTGGATGATTTTTGGATATTACTTTTACATAGGTACTATATAATTGTGTTTTTTTAACCTTTTGCCTTAAAACAACGTGTGAGAGACGTGATGATACTTCTATGCCTAAAATGAGAACCTCGTATCAGACATGTGATATTTGATACGAGCTTTTCACTTTTGGCCAGAAAAAGTCATCACGTGTCTGATACGAAGTTCTAATTTTAGGCACAGAAGTAGCATCACGTCTTCCACGCGTTGTTTTAAGGCAAAGGGTTAATAATATCGTTGAAATAAAAAATATATATACATAAATGTATACATGAATATAAAAAAATTTTTTCAGACCTACAAGATATGAAATTTTACGTCATTGTCAATATTTAGTTAGGAAACTTCATTACAAAGAATTAATAAGAACAAATCCATCAGAAGCCATACGTTATTTACAGAATCAAATATCAGAAGTGATTGATCATTCAAATCCTGATCAAGTTAAAAAAGTAATTTTATTTTATTTTTTTTTTGTCATTTGTTTTTAGAAAATGTTTTTTTTTTTAAATTTTATTTTTCACCTTAATTTTATTTTATTTATTTTTTTTTTTTGTATTTATTTATTTATTTTTTTAAAATTTAAATTACAGTTTCAAAGGTTATCTTTTCTCTTATTTAAACCAGAAGAAGATTGTAATGAAAGTAATCAAGAAGATACTGAAATTGATAATGATGTTGATTTAAATTGTAAATGTCAAGGTAAACTGATAATTTTTGTTTTTTTAAATCAAAAAGTTTTAAAGATATTTTATCTTTAATTATTTTATTGTTACTTATTTTTTTTCTAATTCAATATATTTTTTTTTCAATAAGTAGATATGAGTTCCAATAATCATCAGATATCAAATGAAGAATATGAAGCAATAGCAACAAATATGATACAACATAATTTAGATAATAATAAAAAAAATTTAATGCCATTATTCGATAAAACTATTTATAATTTATATAAAAAATGTTCGGGTAAAAAAAATTTTAATGATTATTATTTTGATATAAAATCTCGGAGAATGTATTTATTTAACAAAATTGTTGAATTAATGCCAGTCAATATGGTACAACCAAAACGTAATTTAAGTGATTTTCTTTTCATGTGAATGAAAAAAAATATATATTTTTTTTAAAAAAAAAAGAAGATATGAAGTGTTCGTCAAAGCGGTATGACTTAATATTATTATTCTTTTAAATATTAATTATGAATTATTATTTTTTTTTGTTATTGATAATGAATTTTTCGAATTTTAATATCGTTTTTTTTTTTTTTTGTTTTTGTTTTATTTTAAAAATCGTACAATATGTGTACATGCTCATTAATTTTTTATTTTCATTCATTTTTTACGCTACGTTCGTTCTTTAGAATTAATTTCAGAATATAAAAACAAAAAAATTGAGCGAAAAATTATATTACAAAAAAAAAAAAAAACCATTGAAAATTTACTTTGTATGTATTCATTTTTTTTTTTTTTTTTTTAAATAAACAAATTTAATTTTACATAAAAAAATGAACAAAAAAAAAACAAATACACATTTATTCCATATTTCGATTATATCGAAATTTTAATTAATTAAATTTATTTTACATTTGATTGAAAAAAAAAGAAGAAGAAGAAGATATGTGAGAAAAGAATTTTGTGAGATAGAAGGTTGATATGAAGAAAATTATATGTGATTTAATTAAATATTATTTATACATATATATTATCACTACTTTATTATAATTATTATTATTATTATTATTATTTTAAATTAAATACTTCTGATAAATATTACGAGTATGTGTAGTTAGTTTATGATAATCCTGAGATCGAGTTCAAAGAATTTGGTGTTTTATAAGGCAAAATAATAAAGACATTGAATTGAAAGAATAGTTTTTTTTTTTAAATGTTCGAATATACATATTATATTTTTCAATTGTTTATTGGAAGTATTTTATTTCTTTTCTTTTTTCTTTTTTTTTTTTTTGATACTCAAAAAAATATAGTAGAGTAAAGAAAATCAATTTTGTAAATATGTAATTAAAGACTGGCTTAAAAATTCGATATTTGACTGAGACGTTTTTGCCTGTGAATACTATTTTTTTGTTTTAATTCCGTCGTTTTATTGAGTACTTAGTATTTATTAAACGGTACCTAATAAATAATATATATATAAAAAAGAAGTATTTAATTTAATGTGAATATGATAAATCATTAATTTGAAAAAAAATTCATTAGAAGTATATAAATAAAAATATTCGATTTTGTATTGAATGTAATTACTTTTCTGAACATAATGTTGAAGTATTTCATTTCTATTTGATTTCTTTAATTTTTTTTTTTTTTGAATTTCTTCATTTATTTTTTGTTTGTTTGTTTATTTCGAATAAAAAGAATTTTATAAGAAAAAAAAAAAATATTGAGTGTTTAAATGTTTTTAAAAAGTTGAATTTGTAATGATTTTCAAAAAAAAAAATTGTCACGCTAGCCTAAGTTACAGTAGTCCGATTTGGTATGGAGTATTGTTTTGTTTTCTTGTTGTTGTCTTCAAATACCAGTCACATAAAATAATATTTACCTTCTGCCTCTTAGAGCCAGTACCTAGAAGTTAAAAGTTTCCTTTAGTTCACTTAGTTATGGACAGCTTTACTTATTACTAGAATTTCATTTTTTTCAGAGTTAGAATAGCTTTGAGCAGAAATTAAATACATAATTTAAAAAAAAAGTAGGTACATATAATATTAGAAAATAAACTGAACCTAAAATAAAAAAAAAAAAATAAAATAAACATAAAAAAATTCAACTAAAACATAAAAACAAAATAAATAAAGAATTCAATCTTTTTATAACATAAGTGAAATACTTAGCATGTATGTATTCTTAAAAATTAGTTTTTGGTAAACAATTTTGTTATTAATTCTTGCACTTCCGGTTTAATTTTCTTCA
This sequence comes from Bombylius major, assembly GCA_932526495.1. Taxonomy (NCBI): domain Eukaryota; kingdom Metazoa; phylum Arthropoda; class Insecta; order Diptera; family Bombyliidae; genus Bombylius; species Bombylius major. The sequence continues at coordinate 28,938,084 of OW052046.1, read as the reverse complement.
AAAATTCCATTTCAATGTTCTCGATATGAGATAATTTGTAATTATTATCCTCCATATAATGTTTTAATTTTGTGAGGCACATCAGTGCTTCACATCGTGATACAGAAGGTGATGATGCTTCATCATCTTCTTCACATATTTGTATGATACTTTGGTTTTGATTGTCAGACTTGTGGCTCAGAACATTTGAAACAATTTCAGTATCATTAAAGTCACCGTAGCATATTTCGTCACTATCAATATTAATAAACTGGTTGAATTCATCTTGTATATTCATTGGTAATTCTATTTCGTCCTCAATTATTTCGACTTCGTTCTCGGTAGGTAAAGATAATTCTTCTTTAGATAATTTAACAAATTTTGCTTTACGGAAGCAGTTTTTTATGGTTGTCGGTTTTACCAACCACCATGCTCTTTTAACCATTCTGAGAACATCCAATATAGTTATAGATTTGCAGTATTGGTCAATATTCATACCTTTTTCTAAAGCCAAAATTTGTTGACGCACAATATGCTGACGATAATAAACCTGCATTGAGAGATTCAAAAAAAACATTAATAATTTTATTCACTTAGAATATGTATTGTTAATTTTTCATATTAATGTGTTAGACAACTATGTACATACCTTAAATGTTCTGATAATGCCCTGATCGAGTGGTTGAATAATAGCAGTGGTGTTAGCGGGTAAAAAGACCATTCTAATATTTGAAAAAATGATGTTGTCGGGTACTTTATGGCAGCTGGCATTATCAACGACTAAAACAATTTTTCTTTGCTGTTTTTTCAATTTTATGTCGAATTCCTTTAAAATTTGTAGCCAAATATCTCTAGTCATCCAGGCCTTTAAATTGCTAAAATATTTTATGGGAATTTCCTTATTACGGAAACAGTGTGGTTTTCGAAATTTACCGATAGCAAAAACATTTTTGTCAGTGCCGGTCATATTACACATAAACAAAAGCGTTATACGATTTTTCTGAACTTTATTACCAGATCGGTCTTCGTGTTTGTAGAACATAGTACCATCAGGCATGGCTTTGTAAAATAATGCCGATTCATCGGCATTAAAAACATCATTTTCATCGTATTGTTTTAAAATATTGGGAAGTATGTTTTCAGTCCAATCACACGCTGTTGGTTCATCAGAAGAACCTTTTTCTCCATGAAATTTGTTAAAACTTATGTTATTTTTCGTTTTCCATCTTGTTAACCAACCAGGATTAGGTTCAAAGTCTATTTTCATTTGAACTGCAAATTTTTTCGCTTGCTCTATTATAATATTTCCTGACACGCAAAACCCTTTTGATCTTAGTTGACTGAACCAAATATTTAAAGCTTCTTCAATTGGTTCATAATGACCTTTTCTAATACGTTTCTTATTTATACTACTGCCATTTTCTTCCACAATTTGAAATAATTTAAATTTGTGTTTCACAATTCTTGTAACTGTTGCCGGAGATATTTTATATTTTTCACAAATATTCTTTCGTTTTTCACCATTTTCCTCCAAACTTTTAATGATTTCAAGCTTTTCTTTCAATTTTAATGTTTGGAGTTTTATTTTTTTGGACATTTTTGATAATTTTTTAAAAAAACACAAATATATAAAATATCAAATATGTATTTTAGCAACTGATGATAAGTAGCACTGTAATTAGTGTTGGAGCTGATGAAATTGTTTTGCTCCAGATCCCCATCAATCAAAGTAAAAAATCTAAAGCATCTGCTACAAAAACTGCTTAAGCCTAAATTTAACATTTTAAATGATTTAATTGAATTTTATTTTGATATTTAGTATTTTTTTTTTGTTTTTTAAATAAATTTCTCTTTCAAAATCACTGAGTTTTTTTTTAAACTTCCAGTTTGTGATTTTGGAGTACATACTAACTTCAGTTACTTTTGGAAGGCATCATAAAGGAATTAGGAATTTTTAATTGGAAAAACATGTTACTGTTACATACATACCTTTTTTTACAACAATTAATGTTTATGTATCACACTTTATTCTTTTTTTCACAAAATCTTTGTTAGAATTTGAAACTATTTTTGATTAATTTTTAAAACAAACATAAACTTTAAATTATATTCACTACACTACATGAATGTACGCTTACGCTATATTGCAATGAGTGGAAAAACGTTAAATTTGAATAAATGTCATTATACATACTTATTGGCTCTGGCTGTCATTAATGACAATTAACATTCAGTGTTGCTAACCATACACTCATTAATTCGGGTTCATCATCAGAGTAGCCAGTGAGAATAAATTTGTTTGAAATTTTTTCTTCACTTATGCGTATTTCAATACATAAGAAATTGATTCAGTGGACATCAAAAAGTGTTTCACTTAAACGAGTTTTTCACTTAGAAATTTTTCACTTAAACATATGTTTTTAGTAGGAAAAATTTCGGGGCTTTCAAAATGTTTTCACTTACGCGATTTTTCCTCATTTTTTCTCTTATCCGTTTTTCACTTAAGCGATTTCGACTGTACCAAATTATTCCAATTTGTGTTTCAACAGATTCTTTTTTGCGATATTTACTATGTATTCGATACTTTTTAGTAAGTAAGTACTTACTCAAAGCAGTCATTCTCATATATGATTATATATGTACGTATGTAAGTATGTGCATGCTCGAGAACGTCGAATGATCGTCAATTGAAGATATTCAGCTTAAAACGTTGTATTGCTGAATTTCGTCAATTGACGATCTTCTGATGTTTTCGAAGATGCAGTATGTTACTACATATTACATATTTTAAAAAAGAAAAATTCTTATGCCAGTTGAAAAAAGGATTAATTATGCATTGATAAGTGTAAAATTATATTTAAACACATTTTTTGAATTTGGGATATCGCTTGTTAAAAATTTTATTCAATGTACTGTTTATTGTCAAATATCTATTTTCTTTATATACGTACGTTATTGTTTCAAATTAGTCTAATCCTAATGCAATAGTTAGGTATATTATATGTACAATGGTCAATGTTAGATATTCGCCATTTTTTTTACTAGGGAATTCCAAACTGAAAATATGGTCCTATTACTTTTTTCAACGCCTTTTTTTGTATTTAGGTATACTGGTGTACGTGACGTTATTTTCAACAAGTAAATTTAAATTGAAAAATAAAATTTTTTTTCATTACTTACGTATTCGTGGTAGAGTGCAGTTGAAAAAAATAAATATTATTTTTTGTAACAATTTTAAGATTTTTAAAAATTTTTATTCAAAATGTTCAAAAGTGTTGCGTGGAAATATTTTAAAAAAATAGACAAAAGCACGGTGCAGTGTAACGTTTGCTTAAAAAAATTGAAAAGTTCCGGTAATACCTCAAATTTAGTGAAACATTTGAAAACACATAAAAATAAATACAGATATATCGTAAGTAGTGTTTTTTATATTAAATAAGTGTATGTATTGTATATTGTGGATTTACGTTTATTTTTGTTTGAAATTTCAGAGAGACGTCCGGAGAAAAGTACATAAAAATTTCAAAAATAATACCAATTATAAGTTGTTTAGTGCAGCAATATGACAAAATTGATGCTGTTGGACTGAATTCAATTGAAAAAACTATTGTAAATAAAATACAAAAAAGATTCAGGAACATATAAAAGAAAATATGCTAGTAGCTACAGCTACAATATTGGATCCCAGATTCAAAAGTCTACATTTTAGAAAACCAGAAGGTCTAGGAAAAGCAGTTCAGCTATTGAAGTCGTCACTATCAATTGAGACATCTTCTAGTGAATCCGACCAAAATCATGATAATGGGCGAAGCTACGAGAAAGAATCACATCGAACTTGGCCATAGAAGTATAAGATGAAGAGCATCACAAACAAAAGATGAAACTTCTTTATATTTTACCTTATACAATGGGAAGATATGAAAAATGCATATTCAAATTTATACAATCATATGCAAAAACTTTTCACCATTGCAATTGTGGCAACATCAGTTCCTGCAGAAAGATTATTTTCTAAAGCGGGTGCCGCTGTCACATAAACCAGAAATAGAATAAGTTCTAAAATTCTAAAAGATTGAAAGAAATTTTTTAGGGCTATATTTTTTTATATATATTGACAATTAAATTAATATGATAAATAATAAGTATAATGTTCCTTTCTTTTATATTTCCAATTAAATATTAAACATTAAAATGCAATACAGTATAAAATATTTGTTATTTTAATTAAAAAATCTCTCAAACATTTTCGAAAACTTGATAGGTATACAAATATAGGTACTCATGAGTACTTTTGTATTCATACTCGCTACTTCGGTCTACTTTTTAAAAGTACTCATCAAAATACTTGTACTCGATACTTTTTGGAAAAAGTCCAACCCTGCATTCGACTCAATTGGTATTCGAACCTAAGAACTTTGCCTTTCCGGGACACTGTTCTACCAATTAAACTATCGAATGCCATGTCGCCTGCTGTTCTTAGTTACTACGTCAACATTGATGTGAAGAATACTTAAATCTCCTACAGATACTATTGTTGAACAAAGGGCTATTCGCATTTAGAACTGAAAAACTACCACTTCTCACGACGAAAATGACTGCAGTGGGCGAAGGAAAGATAAAATTGGGCTTTGAACAAATGGACAAAAGTTATTTTCTCCGATGAATCGAAATTTAATTTCGAAGGATCAAATGGGAAAGTCATAGTTCGCATTTTTTTTCTCTACCTGATATTAAAACCTAGTAACAAACCCAAAGTAAAAAGCAAAATCCGTTGGAAGATATGAGAGATAGGAAATGGTGCTAACATGTGGAAAAATACGAGTGTGGCTTCTTTTTTGCTTTAACTTTGCTTCGGATGGTGCCTTAAACTTCAAAGTGCAGAATACATACATTATGTATGATATGTATGTTGCAAATTCAACTTATTAACAATCCTGTTACATTTAAAGGAATTATTCTTCACTATTAGAAATGAATTGAAAATGGAAGATCCTTCGAACTTTTGAACAATTATTTCACTTTTCTATGCTTTTAAGTTATCAGTTATGAACTCCTAAATAATCTTGTATACACAAGGTATATATATAGACCAACGGGCTTCCCTCTCTTCTTTCATTGTGTGACGCCATTCTATTAGAATATTTGAAGGTGATATCTATGATCATTTTACGTAAAAATAAACTCTTGTTGAAGTTATGTACAAAATGTTTTAATTTTATCATTTATTTTTTAAATTAAACAGAGATTTATTAACATTTTTATTCCAAAATATAACTTGAATCTAAAAAAAAAAACTAATTCTAATTCAGCTCAAAAATTTGAGTCTCATCTAACAAACTATTCTCAGTAATTATTTTATTTAAAATAAGATATAAATTTTCTTTAATTATATCACAAAATAATATTGAAATATGTACAAGAACACAATAAAATTTCAACGAAATCATCAAACAAATTATAACTATAAATAACGTTAACAATCAGCTGAAAAAAAGAGAAATTTATTTTCATATACGAAGAGGATACCTTGTAGCCGTAGGTTGTCTATATTCTATATACATACCTTCTCAGGTTAATAACAGGGAAATTCAGACGACCCAATAGCAAAAAATGGTTCCCCAACACAGCTCTCTATCAAGCTTCCGGCATTGTTCCACTGATAACATATCTTATTTCTTTAGCAAAGAAAGCAATTTTAAGAGTACAAACCCATCCTTGTCAATTTGTTAAAGACATTTACTCCTCTAATATAAATTCCTCAATCCTAGATAAAGTCTACCTCTCCCCTATAAATCTGTATCACCTCAATTCACTACCACTTGTCGAGCTCAATTCACAACACTCGCTTGAAATTGACTTCTATATCAAAGCATCTTCTCTAAATCATAGAGGTTAAATGTTGATGTTACCGATGAATTTATATACACACTTATTAAAACCATAGTGTAAACCATAAACCATATTAGTATCTACTCTTTGTTAAAACATTAATATGGTCAACGCCTGTTGCAGGACTGGCTGTCATAAGGTGTTAATCGCAAACATTATTACAATTGTTTATCATATGTTATTTACCCATATTTTGTATATATGTATATATTACTTTATATTATAATTTTTACATTTATTTATATTATTTAGTGCCTTACTTTTTCTAATAATCTTTATTAACTCAATTATTACTAAGTAAACATAGTTTAAAAAAAAAAAAAAATATATATATATATATATATATATATATATATATATATATATATATATATAAATAAATAAATAAAAAAAAAAAAATAAAATAAAATAAAAATGTATATAATTAAATGAATTGAATTGGAATAAAATAAAAAAATATATAAAAACGCAAGAGTTTCACTTTATAAATTTATTATTAACTTGTAATATTTCACAATAATATTTTATTTAATAATTGTTTGTTAACAATAATTTTATTTAAAGATTTTATATTATAATTTTATTTCCAATAATCAATTCTATTTTTATTTTTATTTAAATTCGGCACTTAAGAAACTACAACAAACTTTTTACTGAACTTCCAAAAATTAATCCGTTCAAAATTTAAAGTAACTAGTCCGTTCGAGAATCAAGATTAGAGTGTTTTTATAATTATTAATTTCATATTCAACTATCCCTAAATCTCAGTTGTTTATTTAAAACGGAATTTGCGATTGTTTAATTACAATGGAATTTACAATATTGTTTACTTATAATGAAATTCGCAATATTGTTTACTTATAATGGAATTTGCAAGGTTTGCAGAAATATACTTCGCGTGTATCAAGAGTAGCTAAAGAATGTTGCGCATGGTACCAATAAAGTATTGATTTTAAAATTTGCGCGTGATAGCAATTAAAATAACATAAAACTAAAAGAATTAGATCATCGATGTGTTTTGTTACTAGCATAATATTTAATATATATTATGCGAGAAATGAAATATTATAAGGATATTGGTTACTATATGTGACTCCTCCATCCTTAAGTTCGATGTCCTCATCGTTAATTTTTATTTTTTGTTCACGTTTAAAGGTTTTAGGGATAATTTCTTTTTGTTTTAATTTAATATAAAGAAAAAATATTATAATTATTACAGCGATTATTATTACAATATCAATTGTATGATTTGCAATATTTATTTTCCTTATTACGTTGATTTGTTCTAAATTGTCTAAATGTAATTCTTTTATATTTTCAATTTCTGGTTTGGTAATAATAGGTTTCACAATCTTTATTTCATTATTTATAAATTTAAAATTTCTTGAAGTTTCTGTACTAACAAATTTTTTTCCATAAATATCAATGGTACAATTATTAAATTTTATTAAATTATTTCCTTCAATTTTAATTTTATCTTGATTACAGTTTTGTAATAATAATGTTTCCCTGATGTTAATTGTAATAATAATTCCAGGCGTATCTGTTATTATTTCACTAACTGTATTTTTCTTGTAGGAACAATTTTCAATTTTTGGTTTGAATAGCTCTTTTACACATTTATCTTCGATAATCTTAAAATTAATATCTAACAAAGAACTCTTACATTTTATAAGTTCTTTAGGTACATTTATGATTTGTTTATTATTCAAATTCGGAATGGGGTACAATTTTATTAGTTTACAATTTTCTTCAGAGTATACTGGTTTTTGAATTACAATGATTATTATATTATGATCAACAAATAATTTTACTTTTAAATCTCGTATTTGTTCTATTGTTAATTGTGAAATTTCTTCTTCTGTTAATAAAGACATATCTAATATTTCTTGTTTTGATAATATTATGGTTTGGCTTACTTTATAAATATAATTATAGTAAATAATTAATTGATTCAATGTATTATCTTCAATAGATTTATTATTGAATTTTCTACTTATTTCATTATAATTGAATTCATTTTCTTTTAACAATTTTATGAGTTTTTTATTATTTTGGTTAATAGTTTTACTTAAATTTTTAAACTCATTTTCAATTTGATTATTTATAATAATCTGTTTATTTATTTGTTTTACAATATTAGCTGTATTATCGTCATTATTATAAATGGATTTCATTATTTCTTCTTTATCGTCACTTGTCATTGTTCCAAACAAAAAACTTTGTATGTCGCCAACAATATTAAATAAACCTCTTTTATGTCGTTTGAAAATTGTGAGTAATTTTTCGATTTGTTTTATTTTAAAATTAATAATATTATTTCTAGGGATATTTTGAGTAAATGTTTCAAATTCATTTTGAAAAACAGAGATATTTATTTTATGTATAATTACGTCAAAATGGTCAATTGGTTTTACTTCTTGTAGTTGTATATGGATGAATCCGTTTCCGGATTGAATAGGGATGACTTCAAGAGCTTTTGTTGTCGTCAACAGGCTGAACAAGATTAGGACTAGAAATAGAAAATTTCTTTTTACTTCTTTTGAACCTTGCTTTGTAGAAAGGTTTATTATTAATTATCGCGTAATATTTATCGATTTTCGATGGTTGAACTTTTTTATATATGTCATCTAATTTAAATCTTTTATGCTTTTTGATATAATTAAAATCGGGTTTTTGATTTTTTCTCGTCGCGTTAATTTTTTTTAAATTGTTAGATTTATTTTTCGTAATATTTTCGAATGCTTCTTTTAATATTCTGTCGTCTTTTTCATAATGCAAAACTTCAGGTTTCATTTTTGTAGTTGAATGAATAGTACGATTATAAGTTATAATAGCTTCGACTATGGGACTAGTAAACTTTTTTTCTTCATTTGGTTTTTGGTTTATCACTCTTAATTGTTCATTAAGGGTATTATGTAATCTTTCTATATCTGCATTGCTTGTCTTGTTATCTGGCGTACAAAGATGCAATTCTATATTCTCAGATTCTAGAAAATTTTTAATAGATTCTGTCTCCATAGCGCTTTCTCTATCACTAATTAAAAGTTTAGGTTTTCCCATGTAAAGAAATAGATTCCCTAAAGTATCTTTCATTGTTAACCAGTTCCGATCTTTCATACGAATAACACAGGCGAACTTTGAAAATTTGTCAACACAAGTGAGATAAAATTCTCCTTTTCTAGGATACCATATATCGATATTGAATATTTCTCTAGGTTGTGTAGGGGTTTCAGTTTCTTTAAAAGGAATTTTCAATGGTTGTCTTTCATACTTGGCTATATTACAGACGTTACACTGATTAATTACTTTATTAATTTCCTTTTTCAAGTTGGGATAATACAATTTTGTTTTTAATTCTTCAAAGATAGTATCGATACCTCTATGATTATAATATTTGTGTTCTTTGAGTATAATTTCTAAAATTTCATTTTCATTTGTAATTTCTTTTAAATTTGTATTTATACATTTTATAATTTTAAAATTTTGTTTATTTTGAACATAAACCTTTTGAAAGTTTTTGAATATTTCAAAATCTTCTACAAATAATGCAATAAGTTTTCCAGAAATTTCATTTAAAATACTTTTGAAAACTTCATCTGTAAAATTTTCTTCTTGGAATACAAAAATTTTTCTTCTACCAATTTTATTTATATTTTTAGATTTCTTTCCCTTTTTCAATATAAGTTGTGTTTTAAACACATTAAGAGGTCTTTCAGAAATTTCAATATAATTAGTGTCATCTTCTGATGCACTATGTTGTGTAGCACACGTAGTGTCATTTAATTCGAGTACATTTATTTGAGGAGGTCTTGACAATGCGTCAGCAACATAATTTGTTTTGCCTTTTATGTATTGAATTTCGTAGTTATATTCTTCTTCTTCTTGTTCTGACCAGAAGAATGGATACTCATTATTTTCGATAATAAGGATTTTTCTTGGGTAGTCGATAATTACTTTTTGTAGTATGTCACTACCTAAAATACCATCGAAATTACTGTTAAAATTAATAATCAAAAAAGTCATTTCATTAAACAAATTTTTAAATGCTGGTAAAGGTTTTACTTTTGCCATAAATTCACAAAAAATTTTAGTTTTATTTAAGGTTTGTATATGATGATTAGTTTTTATCAAACTTGAGGGGTGACAAAGGCCAGTACGAAGAATATTAACACTTGAACCAGTATCAATAAGAAATTTTAAAGAAGATTTTTCTGTTTTTAATCGGATGAATGGTAAATTTGGGGGTGGATCGTTGTTGTTCGAGGCTGTAAAGTGAAAATTTTGATTTTCACCACGCTGGATATTATTACAATCAACATCCATTGGTTCTGGTACACCGTACCTTCTAACTCTAGACATTTCAGAGTTTTGATTATTATTTTGTCTGAAATTACCACTATTATTTCTAAAATTATTATTGTTATTATAATTTCTGAAATTATTATTATTATTTCTGAAATTATTATCATTATTTCTTAAATTATTATTATTATTTTGATTTCTTTGATTATCAACATTATTATAATTGTTATTTCTTAAATTACTATTAAAATTATTATAAGAATTATTATTATTATTTGAATAATTGTTGTTTCTTCGATTATGATGGTTTTGCTGATTTCTGGGGTTCTGATGAACTCGTAAAAATTGGTTAGGTTTTTCGTCTAAATTGTATGATGATTCTCTGAGGATTAATAATGCTTCTTCCATTGTTATAGGATTTCTAGTTACAATAATACTTCGGAATGGTTCTCGAAGTTTATCACGAAATTGGCGTAGAGCTATTCGTCTAATAATAGCTGCTTGACCATTAATTTGTTGATCGGATGCTTGAGGATTTTCAAGACGATATTTATTCATAATTCTTGCAACTTGGTTTTGAATTTTATTATAAAAATCAAGAACTGATGAATTATTTTGTATTATGATAAGCTCATCAATTAATGTAGCTAAAGATGCTAAATTAGCCAAATTTGCAATTAAGGTAAGTTTAATAGCAGGCCAGGTATTGCTTTGTGGATTGCAATCAATGATCTGTCTCGCTTTTCCTTTTATTTTCGTCTTAAGTGTTATAAGGGTAAGTGATATGATATTCTCGGGAATATCAAGTCCATAAATGCTTTCAAAATATTCTACAAATTGAAATAAATCATTCTCACCATGTAATTCCGGTCCGGTGTTGATGAGTTTTAAAACTGCATCTGCTGCAAAAGCCATGTTGTTTGATGTTCCTTAATGTTGATGAAGTTACTGGTTTAATTTCACTTTCACTTTCACAATTAGAAAATTTCGACAATTTTAAAATCAATAATTTTCATTAACCGAATCCTACCGACTGCGCCAATTAAATGAATTGAATTGGAATAAAATAAAAAAATATATAAAAACGCAAGAATTTCACTTTATAAATTTATTATTAACTTGTAATATTTCACAATAATATTTTATTTAATAATTGTTTGTTAACAATAATTTTATTTAAAGATTTTATATTATAATTTTATTTCCAATAATCAATTCTATTTTTATTTTTATTTAAATTCGGCACTTAAGAAACTACAACAAACTTTTTACTGAACTTCCAAAAATTAATCCGTTCAAAATTTAAAGTAACTAGTCCGTTCGAGAATCAAGATTAGAGTGTTTTTATAATTATTAATTTCATATTCAACTATCCCTAAATCTCAGTTGTTTATTTAAAACGGAATTTGCGATTGTTTAATTACAATGGAATTTACAATATTGTTTACTTATAATGAAATTCGCAATATTGTTTACTTATAATGGAATTTGCAAGGTTTGCAGAAATATACTTCGCGTGTATCAAGAGTAGCTAAAGAATGTTGCGCATGGTACCAATAAAGTATTGATTTTAAAATTTGCGCGTGATAGCAATTAAAATAACATAAAACTAAAAGAATTAGATCATCGATGTGTTTTGTTACTAGCATAATATTTAATATATATTATGCGAGAAATGAAATATTATAAGGATATTGGTTACTATATGTGACTATATACGTATACATATATGTATGTATCTCCCCCTTTTGATACAGGATGTATAATTGTTATTATTATTATTATTATTTTTTTATATTTTTTTTTATTTTGTTTTGTTTTGTTTGTTATTCTTTTCAATTTTTTTTTAGATATAAGCACATATTCATCTGTTAAATCGGGAGCAAATTTAAAATTATACTTATGTTTTCTCAATAGAACTCGAAATATAATCAGTGTGTAATATTATCATACACTCTCATTTTGTTATAAATTGTGACCAGGTGATTTAAAACCAGTCACAAATAAATATTGTAATGATATATGCAGATAGATATGTATAAGTTACTCTGTAATTTCATTGTAAATATGAAGTCTCAATAAAAAAATTAAATTAAAATTAAATTATATACATACCTTGTTGTAAACATAAATACGAGTACATACATAGTACGAAATCATTTTATGAGAGTAAGGAGTTTTGTGACCGGTCCCGGTCACAGAAATTGTGTAAATCTGAAAGAATGAAACAAAAAAGTTGATTTGAAGAGGATTTTTTGAATAAAAAATATTAAGAATGGTATTCAAAAACCAGTTAATTCAATATGAGTTTATTCTTTAAAAAATTTTAAATGTGTTGTGTACCGTATTGTATGGGGCTTCCCCGAATACTAAGGCCTATTGTAGTAATGCAATGAGTTGCTGTAGGGTGAAAAAATGTCTCAAGTTAGTCAGCATGTGAAAGTTCTTTCTTATTATCTGCCGTACAAAGGACAATCGCGTCAATTACATTTTCACTCATTTTGAGTTAAATATATTTATGATATAATATATAGTTATATATATGAACTGAAGGAAAAATTCTCTATTAAAAAATATGTCTATATATTATATCTGCCGTACAAAGGACAATCGCGTCAATTACATTTTCACTCATTTTGAGTTAAATATATTTATGATATAATATATAGTTATATATATGAACTGAAGGAAAAATTCTCTATTAAAAAATATGTCTATATATTATATATTATATATATAATTTAATTTTTTCACTAGTTCATATGTATAACTATATATTATATCATAAATATATCTAAGTCAAAATGAGTGAAAATGTAATTGACGCGATTGTCCTTTGTACGGTAGATATATTATATATATAATTTAATTTTTCCACTAGTTCATATGTATAACTATATATTATATCATAAATATATCTAAGTCAAAATGAGTGAAAATGTAATTGACGCGATTGTCCTTTGTACGGCAGTTATTATGAAAACTCTCAAACTTTTCCTCAAAATTAGTAAATCCTACTAAAGATTTATTGAAAAAAATAACCCTCTATATCCACCTAGCAAGATGAAATTTTAATTTCATAAAGTTAACAAAAACTTTCAAATGTTTATTTTTGTTCATTGAAATTTCCCTTATGAATGAGGTTTTTTTTTTTCTTTTTGTACGTTGAACCATCAGAATAATAAGAAAAAACTAAATAAATAATGAACTTCACATTACAAATTAATGGAAATAGTTCAATATATATATATATGTATATATATATATTTTTTTAAAAAAAAAAAGCTTGAATCATTCATCAATGTGCAGAAAAGTATGCAAAAAATGTTAAGTTTAGGAATTCTATTTCTATTATGTTTGTTGCACTGATATAGTATAATTTAGTTAAAAAAAAAACAACAACAATACGTACGTAACGTACATACATTGTACACTATTCATTATAATAGAAAATTTAAAGCTATAAGTATGTAGTATTTTGTTGCTTAGACGATATACTATTCAATGACGCATACAATTTTATGAAGAATATAAATGAAGGAAATTAAAATTACTGCATTGTAAATAAAATGGGGGTGAGTTGTTGAGTAGAACTACAAAAACAACAAAAATTGTGATGCATATAATTTAGAACTGTTAAAATGTACATGCAAAAAAAAAATGAATTAAATTTTGTATTTTTAAATGTTGGATTGAAGTGTGTAGTAGAGTAGTAGTATCTATATGTATTGTAATACAATGTTATCCTTGACTTCTGTGAAATACATACATACATACAATTTTTATTATTATTTTTTCTTCTTTTTTATTTAATAAAAGTTTCTCTAACTATGTTTTTCCTGATGTGTTTATATTTTATAGAGAAGTTTTTTTTCCTCTTTTTTTTATTTTTATTTTATTATTTTTTTTAAAGAGTTTCAATAGAACGCTAACCGTTTGAACTTTAAAAATCGATTTTTTTCGGTGGTAAAAAAAAAACCTTATCTTTTATATGTATGTGTACCTATACATATGTATATATTACCTTATTAAAATTATTACCTTTCCCATTAATAATAAAAAAAAGTACAAGAAAAACAAAAACTAAATAATTTTTGTATATTATAGAATAATAAGGATATTTGGTTTGTATTATCCTCCTTTAGCAAAATGTATACATTTTTTTACTTGTACAAAATAACATTGTTATTGCTACAATTGCAGCAAAAATTTTATATACATACGACTCATACGAGTATATTTCAAAAATAAAGAATTTTTCTTTTTCCTAAGTGATAATAAAATATAATATATTTCATAAAATTTAAATAAATCATGTCATATGGTATTTTTATTTTTATTTTATAAAAAAAATAATATATGACTAACAACAGTATAATATTTGTGTTTATTTGTGATAGAATTTTATTTCTTTTTTTTGGTAATTTTACTCTAGCTAAACATATACAAAAATTTTTTCTTTTTTTGCAGTACGATCATTGCAAATTTTCCGAGTATAATTTGTCTTCACTTTTTGTTTTCTTTTTTAACTTAAAAAAAATGTTCTGTAACGGACACAGTGACGGATTTAGGTTTAGGCCCTCGAGGCCCAGGTTTTTGGTCCAGACTCCAGATTTAAGAGGAGAGCCAACATTTTAAGTTAAAATTATATTCACAGTATTAAATAAATTCTGTCAATTTTAAACTAATAAATTATAAAACGAATTAATCTATATTAATTTTTAAGTAGCAGGGTTTTTTTAATAATGCTATGTTAAGAAATCGAAGAGAAAAATAAAATGTTGTAGGAGATTTGAGTATTCTTCACATTAATGTTGACGTATAGTAACTAAGAACAGCAGGCGATATAGCATTCGATAGTTTAATTGGTAGAACAGTGCCTCGGAAAGGCAAAGTTCTTATAATATATTTTTTATACTTTTGTCATCATATTTCTCATTATAACATATCTACATATGTATACCTATCATCAAAAAATAAGCAAGGTGTCAAATTGGAATATGCCTAGGGTGCAATCAAACTTAAATCCGCCTCTGAACGGACATAACATATAAACATAAACATACTCGTTAACAATTTTACGTTTTATCTAGCGGCCTAGAACATAAATTAAATTTGTTGGTTCATAGCTGATCCTAGCTAAAATCTATATTTTGACATAAGAATGTAATTCCAGATTTTTTGATTAATAAAAAACCAGAATTTAAATTTTAAAATTAATTGCAGTTAATTTAGATTTTTTTTTGAACTGAATTTTTGTGTGCGTAAAACTAAATAAACAAAAACAACCTTATTCTATATTCTGGTAGAGTACATATGTAGAACAGGCAAATTATCATGAAAATTGAGATTAGTATGCATCATAAAAAAATATACGTATTCGCGTGTTTGTTTTTCTCATTTTCAAAATAATTTCAACCGTTACCTATATATAAATTTGAAAATTGTTGTGAAAATCGGTACCAGTAAGTTTCAATATCTTCTCATCCTCGAAAAAAAAAATGTATTCAACAGTTTTCAGTAAATATAGTGAATTTTTGATTTTATTGTATTAATAGTCACTATTTCTACACGCAAATCAATATTCTCATTACTTTTAAAAGTTTTTTTTATACTCTTTTGCTATTAAATAAAATAGTTTTCGTGATTACTATACTGATTTTTCACACATCATCACAAATTATGTATGTTACATTAAATAATGATTTTTCATGCAATTCACGAATTTTTAAAATCAAAGGAAAATAAAAGAAAACCAACAAGGTGGAAAAACATTATTTCAGTTTGAGCTATTGAGGGTAAATCTTTTATGATATACTCGTACATACATTTAACAATATTGTTTTAATCGTCTGAATTTGATATAGAAACAATAACATGTTATATTAAGTCATTCAGTTTAACAAAACAATAATAAATGAGAAAAAAATTAAATAAATAAATATCAATACATACATATCTATTCAGCAACAGCACTAGCATGAGTATATATTATTTAGCCAGCCAAATAAAAGTTGGTACATACATACTTACAAGTTAAAAAGTTCAAAATCTAGGACATTGACTATTAATTAACTAAAATCAGATCAGCTGATTTGATATGATTATTTATTCATAAAGTACATATGTTGCTACGTCGGCTTTTTAGATGTGGCTTTTTTTGTTGTGGGAGGATGAAATGTGAAAAAACTTTTATAATTACATGCTACTTATTATGATTAGAAATTGTAATCAGAAAAAAAAAAAAGAATAATTACGGTTTTAATTTTCTCTTCACATGTTATACACGTTCAATAAATGTATATAATTAAATTGCATTCTATTATTTTGTATGAATTTTAAAATTAAGAGCCGTTTTAAATTTATGTTTTTGCACTTTAGCCCACTTTGAATGAACACATATAATATGATGATATTCAGATTATATTTGTGTACCCACTTTCATTATAATAATAATGAAAAAAAAAAAAATGTATCTCCTGTTGCATATGTTGATTTTAATGTACAATTATTTTACCAGAAAAAAAAAAATAAATAAATAGTAGTAAGTATTTAATATAATATGATAAGCTTTATAGCACATAATGTATGTACATATCTACATACAGATTACAGGGTGGTGAAAAAGTTTCTTCCCACGGACTTTTTGAAATAGAAATAGAAAAAAGTATACGTTTTTAAAAACTTAAAGTTATTTTTTTAAACTAAACAATAATACAAATAAAACAGTGTATTTAATAATTTGAATGCGCAGTTCTTTACTTTCTTTATATTTTAAAAATGCTTTTTTTTAAAACTTTCATACCCAAATTCAGCAATTGTAAGGTGCGTTTCATAATTATAACGCCACTTGAAATTTCAAAATTTCCAGAAAACTATTGACCCCAGGTAAATACAATGTCCTGAAAAAAAGGTAAGAGTCCCTTTTTGTCAAGTCTATGACGTCACAACTACTCCAGCAAACAAAAGTTATATTTTAGGGTGTTTCATAATTATAACGCCATGTGTATTTTCAACTATATTGTTTATTTTTAAAAAAAACTTATCTATATATACATACTAAACCTTAATCTAATTATCTATAACTGCTCCTTTCTTTTTAATCACTTGAAATATTCGGTTTTCTATGTCATTGATAAAATTTTCAATTGATGTTGAGTTAATAGCGTCAATAGTCAATTGCAATTTTTAGAGTCTCGACAGATTCGTATTGACAGTTTACCCTGTATACTCTGCGAACTAGAACCCTCCACAGATTTTCAATTGGATTTAGATCCGGTGAATATGCAGGCCACTCAAGAAGATTGATGGAGTTTGACGGGAACCTGGGTTTGCTCCCATGGCTGAAATGAATGCGTGCGTTATTCTGTTAGAAAATCCATTGTGTTGCAGAATTTTTCTGAATGAACGGTAGTAAGCTCATCCGGAGGACATCTATGCAATACCTGCTGTTCATTATCGACGATATGAACTGGATCTCTCTCGAAATTTTTTTTCGAGAAATACAGAGTATTCTTTCTCAAATCCTTCCAGCATCCTTGAAAACCATCTGCTCCATCCAGGTTCCATTTTTTTTCGTTAGAAAATATAACTTGTAACGTATTTTCGCTTTGAAATTGTTTTACGGATTTATATTAATTCCAATACTTACAGTTTGCCAATTCCTATCCATGTTTGTTTTGATAATTTCAACCTAGCCTTTTTGTGTTGTTCTGTCAATCGCGGACCAGTCTTTATCCTTGAATATTGAGTATTTTTACTGCGATTTTGGACCCTCCATATCGTTGATCGTGACACATTTGTCTTCAAACTTCTCACTTCCAATATTCTTATCAAATAAAAAACATCCCCAGGAACAATTTTAATAAGTGGCGCTATAATTATGAAACACCCTAAAATATAACTTTTGTTTGCAGGGGTAGTTGATGACGTCATAGACTTGGCAAAAGGGGTTGGTTGTTTTCCTCTCATTGCTCTTACCTTTTCTTCAAAACATTGTAACATATTTACCTGGGGTCAATAATTTTTTCGAAATTTTGAAATTTCAGGTGGTGTTATAAATATGAAACGCATCTTACATCCGTTATAGCATCCCACTCTTCTTCGACAATGTGAATGTGAATCAACTGCTCTCTATTTCTAGACAGAGTTTAGCCGAGGACACTGATGTCTTTCAGCTGACATGACGAATTTTCATACACTGAAAAGAAGCTCATAAAAGGATTCGATAGTAATTAAAACAGTAAGAGCTTTTTCGTCATTCTGAACTATCTCTATCCTGGAAATGATTCTTATTGCATAAGGACTCTGCAAATCAAGGCGAAATTTGGTCTCTGTAATATTCTAATTGGCATATCCATATCACCTAAATTTTGGATTTTTTTTTCTGTTTTTTAAATTTTCTCTAATGCTATCTGAATAAAAAATCATGAAAAAAATTTTTGGGAAAATTATTGAAAAAACTAGGTTTTTCTTTGAACAATATTTTTCGAATACACGAATTAGTCCGTATATTAAATAATGTTAAAATTTTCATCTGCGAATGTTATTCTTTAAAAATACAATCAAAAATCAGGACAATTCATTTCTATTTTCTACAAACAAGTGTTGAAAATATTTGGAATATTTTTTTTTATGATTTGAGTTCATTTTTTTTTTTTTGTGAAATTATTCTTATTCAAAATCAGTTTAAAAATTATCTATTTAAATTTAGCGATCACTTTGAATATTAATTCCAATACAATAAGAATTATCATAGAGGATTAACTAAAAGAATGTTGTTTTTAAGATAGTGCAAGTGGGGAGAAACTTTTGCTCTATCCTGTAATTTATGATTTTGTCTACGTGGCTATACATATGTGGGTATGTATGTATGTAAGTTAGGTATAAATATACATACATATATCCAAAAAAATATAATTATATACATATAATGTGTGTACTTTAAAACAGATTTTAAATAGCTGAAAAATTGTTATTTTTTGCTGAATTTTTGCTATATAGTATGCGCATGCTATTATATAAGGTACTAAGTTAACTATAAATATGCTCGCATTTTACGAATGTGATTTTTTCTATTCAAAAGAATATTACAGAGATAACATACATTGAAAAAATTTAAAAAAATAATAATAATAATATCTATACAAGAAAAAATGAGATTCAACGATGACGAGGGTGTGCTCATCATCATCAAAAACAAAAATACACAAAACAGAACAGTACATTATGTAGAATAGATAAAGTTATACTAACTAAAAGATATTTTTGTGGTTAAACGAAAAAAAAAAATAACAACAACAATAAAAAAAAACAAACATTTTTTCGGTTTTTTTAGTTAAAGTAAAAACCAAAAAAAAAAAAAAAAAGCAACAACAAGAAGAGGAAAATAAAAAGCCCAGAATAAAATAAAGCATTCAACTTTCTCAGTATGAAATTGTTTTTTGCAAGAGGATAAAGGTATATTATACATATTTTCAAAATACACATTAAATTAACTAGAAATTGTGTACGAATAGTGTGGTATTTATAAGTAAAATTTCAAAAAAAAAAAAAAAAAAAATTTCGTATCTTATCTAGATAACAATAAATTTGAAAAGACAAAAATCATAAAATTATAAAACAGAAAAAAAATAACAATATTAAATTTGAAAAAAAAAAACAGACAAAAAAACAAATTGTGGCGGTCAGTACACAAAAGTCAGTTATAGTCACTTATTAACTCAACACTCAGTTTAATTATTACTTAATTATGATTAAATATTAAATCATTATAAAAAAAATTATAGTGAAAGATTTAAAAAAAAAACTTCAAATAGTAAATATTACTTATAACCAGTATCTAATTGAAAAGGTATTTTTTTATCTACAAAAAAAAAAAAAAAAAAAAAAAATATATATATATATATATATTCGAATTTGTGTCTTTTTTAAGTGTGAAAAAACAAAAACAAAAAATATTTAAAAATCATGTAATACAATTTTTTTTTCTTGTGGACTTTGTAAATTTTCCGGGAATGTATAAGTTAAAATTTATTTAGTAAAAAAAAAAAAACAAAATAACTCAAAACAATTCACGTGTTTTTTTTTTTTGTTCTTTTTCTTGTTTGTTTATTTGCTTGAAAGAGTGTAAAAATCATTTGATTGTAATTTACAACTTATCACAAAAAAATAAAGAAAAAAATCAAGAACAAGTAGAAAAAAAAATTTTCAAATTTATTACCGGTACTATGAGAAATAATTTGCAACTGATCAAAATTTATTACAATGTGGAAACATTAAATTTTTCATGTAATTCATCAATCAAAAGGAAATTCATTCAAAATAAAATTAGTGAACATTAGAGAGAAGAAAAAAGGTAAAAAAATATATTAATTTTTCTTATTGAAAAAAATATAATTATAAAATAAAATAATGAAAATTTTCAATTTAATTTTTGGTTAAAATATACATATTTCAAGTATCTTTTTTTTTTGAATATTTTTTGAATTTGGTTTTTTCTGTTACAAAATTATATGAAATTTTCTTTTTTGTTTTTGTTTTTTTTTTATTAAAAATAAAATAAAAATAAAACTCACTCATTATTTAGAATTTTTTATAAGTGATTTTTTTTCACTTCTAAATTTTATGTTATGATTCACAATTTTTCAAGTGGTTTGTTCTTTTTTTTCTTTTCTTAAATTTAATTTTAAACGTTTATTTTCTTTGATTTAAAGATACAAATATTTTTTTTTTTTATGGCTTAAATTTTATTATGAATTACTTTTGATATGGAAAAATAAAAACAAATATTAGAACTTAAAGGAATATTTAAAAATGAAAATACAATAATATGTATGTATGTCAAATTTTAACGATTTAAAATGAATAAAAATTAAAATCTAAAATCCAAAAAAAAAAAAAAAAACATAAATAAATAAATTAAAAATCATTTATTGGGCAATTCTCGGCGAATGTGAAACCTCTTGGTGAAAATTTGAAAATTTAAAAAAGTTATAATTAATTGTAGACAAGACATCTAATTTTGATAATTCTTTTAAACATAAGAGAACAAAAATATGTACATATATCTAAATGATTCAATCAATTTGCATTACAATCGAATAATTCGCTAGAATACATAATAAATTTTTATCTGTAGCCTGCGTTACCAAATATTTTTTCGGTTTTTAATAATATACAAATCTATTTAAGATACTATTGAATACCAATCAAAGAATATACCTTCTATCATAAAACCATATACATTTCAAAATATTTGTTGCGTTCAGTTAGCAGAAAATTTCAATGGAAAAAAGTACATTTTTTGTTTTCGTACGATGTAGTCTGCGTTACATCTGTTAGAGTTATTAACATAAAACCAGTGTTATAAACGTTCAATTTTATTTCATGTATGATATATTTAAATATTAAGGTATTGATCTAAAATATTACAAATCTACAAATCTAAAATATACAAGTTTATGAAATACACGTTGAAACGTCGTACGATGTAATCTGCGTTACGTAGAGAATCGCTCTATTAATTAAATCAAACATAAACATAACATATCGAACAAAAGCTACATTGTTAATCCATTTAATATGAGAATTTTGTTGTATCAGCAATTTAATAGTTTGATAACAAAAATAATAAACAAATAATAACTCTTTTTTTTTTTTTTTTTCATGTTATATATTTTTCATTTATACGATAGTTTATTTTGCTTATAATAATTTCTGATTTGTATTTACTTTTGTCATTACTCATAAATTCTTTTTTTTTTTTTTATTCTAATCTTTTTGTATTTTATTATCCATCTCTTTTATAATGAATTTGTAATGTAATGTAGAAAATTTTGTGGTAAATTTTGTCTATCATAACAAATGGTTTTTTTTTGTTTTACTTGTATCTTAAAATAAAATTTAATTGAATATAAATGTACAAGAAACTTAAATGTACTATGTATGTATTTATATTTTTTTTTTATATAGGTATGTATATTTTTAAATGTTGGACGTTATTTTAAATAAACTGTCATGTAAAGTTTTTTTTAAGAGGGAATATAATATCATTGGAAAGAATTGTTGTTATTTTTTTTAATTTTTGAAATTTTAATGTCTCGAGAAAATGTCGTTATTGGCAAAATTTAATTGTAAAAATCTTTTGTATAAGATAAAGGTGTCAGTTTTGATTTGAAATTATCAATTTTTAATTGAACGATGGTTTTTTTGATGTTTCACAAGGTAAATCCATTTATCAATCATGAAAAGCTTACTTACATACTTACTTATTTACTCCATGGCACTACAACCAATTAAGCGTCTTGGCCTCCTTAAGTTTACTTGAGGTTTTTTGACGATATTAATTCTGTCATACATGCACCTACAGGTTGAAGTGGATCAAAGCCCTGAATCTTAAGGTCAGAACTAGTATTAGGGTATTACAAAAGATCCAAATGGGTCGCGGTAATGAGGGAACTAACATCCCACCTCTAAGTTGGTTCTCTAATCTAAATTCGTTGGTATGACAGGGCTTGGCCGGAGCGGTATAGTATAGTGTTGGTTTCTGATGCTGAAGGTCTCGTGATCGTATCCACCTGAATTCACTAAGCTTCGAACGAGTACCAATTCACTTGAGTAACTTAAGCGCTCGGTACTAAAAGTAGTTTAGTCATTGGTGGCTCTGCTTGTAGACCATAAACTAGTCCACAAACCAACTACAAAAAAATATTAGTACCAGTACCAGCTCTGTCATACGAATAAATTCGTACTCTACCAACGAATTTAGTGATTCGCATTCGATTTTGAAACTATATAGTATTATTCATTTTGTGTACAAAGTGTATAAGTACTACAAATCATTATATTTAAAAAAAAAACTAATTATTTTCCTTGATAAGAGTTAGGAAAGCTGAAAGTAAATTTTCAAAAAAAATAAAATTTTGAAAAATTTCATGAAAATCAAAATACTAAACAGTCGGAGTACAGATTTTATGAAGAAAATCCGTTAAAACTCGTTACGTTACCTCTTTGCTTATGATGTTACATCTCATGAAAATATTTCTAAGGCATAAAGAAATTTATGATTATTATTATGTATTCTTTTTTTTTGAAAACACTTCCTCTTAAAAATTTATATTTCATTAAAAAATAATAATAAACACATACAATTAACATAATTGTATTGAGAATTTATCTACTGATCTATTTCATGTTCGAGACACCAAAATAATATAATTATGTATTGTGATAGATTGAGATTTAGCATGATGATATTGACAAGAGATTGACAATAATATGTGAACAAATTTTTTTTCTTTCCTTTGAATATTGTCCGCATTCATTATATTATGTTTACATTAACATACTACTCACATATATACATATGTGGTATGGTGTGGTGTGAGTTAAATTACTAAAATTATATTTTCTGCACACTAATTGTTAATTTTAATGATTCATTCTGCAAAAGTGGATTCTGCAATGCTCTGCATTAGATATATGTATGTATTTCATATTTCTATTTATAATTTTAGTTTTTATTTTTCTTTCTATAGATTCCCTTTCTTCACATTTTTCTTTTTCTTTTTCAGTTTTGTTTTAATCAAAATAACCCTTTTTATTTCAATCGTTTTTTTTTTTAAATATTGCCTAATAGGCACTTTGACATTGAACATATAGTTGTAATTTAAAAGAAAAAAAAAACGAAACATTGTAGGTGTTCACACTGAAATAGATATTAAATTACCCACGAATATTGGATACCAAAAAATTCATATGGGGAATTCCATTTGTAACGGGTGTCACATCCTGACTTTTAAATATTGAAAAACTCGTACAGCAATTGCATTCTGATTATACTATTATGTTCTTAATATGCCTTCTAGTGAAA
Source organism: Bombylius major (assembly GCA_932526495.1). Lineage (NCBI taxonomy): Eukaryota > Metazoa > Arthropoda > Insecta > Diptera > Bombyliidae > Bombylius > Bombylius major. The sequence goes on along the minus strand of OW052046.1, from coordinate 28,914,038 downwards.
GCAAACGACAGTTACGATAAAACAGAAAACTTCAAATATTTCTAATCAGAATCTTTATTTTAGTAGCGTAACTGGTGTGAAGCTGACGATATCGAATTTCCGTGTATTTCACTGAATATCCTAGAATTTTCATATAAACAATTCCAAAAATTATTTTTAATCATACTGTAGACACTTGAAAGAATCTTTTGGAAAAATTTGACGAGGAACAATGTAATACTTTTTCATAATTAAAAAAAAAGAAATGTAACGGGTGTGACAGCGAAACGAATTTCTACTGATAAGTAGCAAAAATTTTCTTTTTAATACTGTTCTCCATGGTGATATGGTAAATAATTTAACACTAGATACACCAAAAATTCATATATGTATACTTATCCAAACCAGCTTCATTTATATTAATTTTAAGGTAAAAAATGGTCGATTTGCATGGAATTTTCCATATATAAATATGTAGTAGAAAATTTTGTCAATCATGAATTTGGAATTCGTTTTGAATGAAATAATTGTGCAACGCATTTTGTTTTTCTTTTTTTCAAATTTTCTTATTGTTATTCTGCCACTTTTGCTTTTTTTTTTCATATATGTAATTTGAAACTCTATTTGTAGTTTCAGTTTTCTTTTTTTATTAAACGATAAAAAAAAAAAAAACTAGACCAAAAGCAATTATTAAACTGTAATAATTTTAAAATGCATATCATAACATTTGTAGGTTTACCGCACATTAACTTAATTTAGGGTAAAATATACAATTTCAATCTCTTTTTTTTTTGTTTGTTTTGTTATTTTTATTTTTATTTTTTTCGTGTTTTGATTAACAGTCAGGGTCGTTTTTAGGATCTGTAGGCCCCTAGGCTGGACCTGTGATGCGGGCCCATGCAGCCTATCTAGCCTGTGCTTAAATACGGCCCTGTTAACAGTATAAAATACATCGAATTTCTTTTCAAATTTAAAATATCAAAAAAAATTTAACAAAAATTATCATTTTTTACATTAAAAAAAAAACGTAGAGCTCATTATCAAATAGCTTACGTTTTATTATATTATTACTTCACATAACCCATAATATCTTTTATATACGAGTAGTAGGTACATTAACATAGTACGATAGATATGTATATACTCGTATGTACGATAAAAGAAAACCGATTGATACAGTATAACATACATTTCATATTGTATGCAACTTTTGAAGAGGTCACAATTTTTTTTTTTTTTTGTCAAATAATTTAAATAATATTTATCTCATTTTGAAAATAAGAAGATATTTTTTTGTCGTTGTCAATATCGGTTTAATAAGAAAACAAACAAAAAAATAGATGCTTTATTTAAATTTTTTTTTTTTTTTTTTTTTTAAAGGGAACACAATTTACGAATAATTTGAATTTATTTAATTTTACTTTTTATTTTTCATTTGCAAAAAAAAACAAAAAAAAAAAACAAGCAAAATTAATAAAATTAATTAATTAAAAAAATCAATACTTTTTTCGGTTTAAAAATTTAAATATCTGTTATTGAAAAGAAAAATAAATAAGAAATAACATTAATTTATGACGTTGTGGGTTCATTGTTTAGGTTAATTAGTACATATTTTTCTGTTATGGTTTTTTTTTAAAATTACGGGCAATTATTAAAAGAAAAAATTACATTTTTTTTTTGTTTTCAAATATATACGAGTATATATATATTTTTTTTAAATTATGAATTTTTGAAATTCTTAGTTTTTTTTTTGTTTTTGTGGTTTATTTGTTGTAATTTTTAATTTATGTTTTGATTCGAAATTAATTTTACATAAATTGAAGAATAATTTACTGAAAGAAAAAAAAATGTGCATTATTTATTTTTGTTTGTTGTTGTTTTAATTTTTTTTTTAGTTGTTTTTGTAAATTTTTGGTGGATTTTAACAGTAATAAAAAACCTAGAAAGAAAATATAAACTATAAATAAATATGTATGTGAAGTAAAGTGTATCAAAAAAGTGGGTACTCTCTCTCTCTCTGTATAAATAATTTATTATGTTGTGCTTCATATATTTTATACTTTTAATTATAATTTTTTGTTTTTTTTTTTTAAATTATTAAGTTTAATTTAATTTAATAAATAATTCAAATATACTCTTCATAGATATTTTCGAAATAGATAAAAAAAAAATAATAATAAAAAATATAAAAATAAATTGTATTAAAAATTTACTATCTAGAAAATTATCTATACCAGAAAGGTAAAACGAAAAAAAAACATTCTCATTTCCTTTGCGATTAAAATATCATACTTGTACATACCTATTTATGATAGAAAAAAAAAACTTATCTTACATATTAACAGTTATTAATGACATAATTTTAAATGAATGCAATACTTGTAAGTTATTTTTTTTTTCTAATTTAAATAGAATGTAGGGATTAGGGAAATAAAGTAATATGTAATAAAAATAATAATAAAATAAACTAGACTGGGGAGCAGCATGAAATTGTAATTTAATTAATTACAATATTAATGAATTTTTATATGTAGTATCTATGTATATTAAATTATTTAAGGTAAGTTTTTAATTGTGGTTTTTTAATGTAATTTTTTTTTTATTAACAAATTAAAAGAAGAAGAAAAAATAAAATAGTACAAATTAATTAAATGTTAATTATTGAATATTATTTATTTTTAGAATAATTTTTCAACTTTACACATATGTATTTTTTTTCCGCTTTTTATTAATCAACAACAAAGTACTTTCAATGTCACATATCCGTATGAAGTACAATTAAAAAAAAAAACATTTTTAAATAATGTATGCACATAATGTATCTATAAAAAAAAAAACATTTAATTTGTTTACATGTGAAAAATACAACAAGTATATAAATATAATAAATTGTAACGTGTGTCAAGTTAATGCATACATACAATACATCCATTCAATTTAAATATAATTATTATTGGAGAAAGGACTTTTAACATACATACATACATATAATACATAATTTTGTCAAAGATTAAAGAAAAAATTATTATAGGTATATATCCGTTTATTAAACTGTATGTAATGACTAATAAATAAATAATTAGGATTTACTTTATTTCTTCTTTCATATATATTGTATGTATTTTTTTTTTTTTTTGCTTTTTTAATGCTTCAAGATATAATGCATATAATTGACACATTTTTGTACAATAATTCTGATAATTTAAGGATAGATAGATTGAAATAGGGCTACTGTTGCACTTCGACCTTGACAGATCTTTTGTGCAGTCCGTGCTTCTTATAGATTTAGGCTTTTGATTTCCTCAGACTTGAGGAAAAATTAGTGCATGTATCGCACTCTTTTTGAGACCAAGGCTTCGCATTCACACAGAATGTGTTTCAAGGTCTCTTTGGTCTCTTTGCAGAACCTGCATTTGTCATCCTCTTCGAGCCCTATTTTGCTCAGGTGGTAGTTGAGCGAACAGTGCCCAGTGATAAGTCCCGTGATTGTCCTTAACTCGTTTCTATTGAGGTTGATTAGTTTCCTAGCAATATTACATAGTCGAAGGTTTGATAAACTCCTTCGTTTGCTTTTCCCAGTTGGAGGTGCACCTTTCCATCTCCCATTTTTTAATAGAATTTTTGGTGTAGCAGCTTTTACGCAGTCCACAGATGGGTTCTGGACCAAAAATCTTATTGTTAGAGCTGGCGCTTTTTTTAGCTAGGGAGTCTGCCAGCTAATTTAAGGATAAATTTGGGTAGGATAACACTTTCATAATTTTTTCTATAATATACGTATATGTATATATATTTTTTTAATTATGAAACAGATTCTGAAGTAAAATAGTTTAACAGCTCAAATATGTATAAGACGGTTTTGTTGTTGTTGTTTGTCTCAATTAAAAAGATATTTTCGTAAGAGTGGTTGATTTTCCAGAATCCTTTTTTTTTTTTTTTTTTTTTTTGGGTTTTAATTGATGAAAATCTGTCGAAAAGAAAAGGACTAAAATTACAGGATAAAAATGAAAAATAGAATCGGTTAACAGAAAAAAAAGTAGTTTTGTTTTTTTTTTAAGAAAACTGCCCCATAAACGCCAAGAGCAATAACTTTTAAAAAGATATTTTATTTTAAATAATTTTGATTTAATCTAAATCGATACAAGAAAAAAAAAAGAAAATGAAAATGTTCACAGGGTCTTAAGAGTCTAAAATTATGTACATATGTATTTTCAAATACCACAAAACTTTTATTTTACCTAGAGGGCATTTAAAATTGATCATGTTGTCCTTTAAATCCTTCAATTTTAGTCGATGGATTTTATTGTTGTTGTTGTTGTTGTTGTTGTTGTTGTTGCCTTAATAATTACAATTTCTTTTGTAGAAGAGTCTTCAACAGAAAAAAAAATGTTCTATTTAAATTTTTGAACGTTCTATTCTCATTCTTTGTTCTAAATACATTTTCTATATAGCCCAAACTGCCCAACATACATACATACATATATACTTTTTTTTTTACGTAAGTCTTTTTGTTTTTAGTTTGAAAATTGCTTTAAGTATTAGGAAAAAAAAAAGTAAAACAAAATAAAGCTATATGTACAAATGTGCTATTAGGCTATTAGCTTTTGAATAATAATATAAATTTATAAGTATATTCCCAATTACGAATTCATAATAAATTTTATTTATAGTATACAATAGAACTTCTTTATAATGAGTTCGCATCTGGCACAAAAAAATATATTCGTTCTATCTACTATACTACATAAAATTGTATACTATAAAGTGATACTAAACATTATGTACGTCATAAAATATAGTACAAAAAATACTATAGTTTTTTATTTTTTTTTTTATATTCACAAACTGATTAAAATCTTCATATAAATCTATACAAAAAAAATTTTATATATACGAGGGGAGGTCAAAAATTTTTTGCGGAATGGTATACTTTTTTAAAGATAAATGACAACTTTTATTTTTATTTTTCAATATACATATTCGCTTTTATTACTAACACACTTTTTTCAGCGTTCTAAAAGTATTTCTAGATCTCTAAAAAAAAGTTTCATCTTTAGCTTCAAAATAGTCTTTTATATGGCCTCCTTCAATTCTTTTACATTAGTAAAGTGTTCTCCACATAGCTCCTTCATCACTTTTGGAAATAGATAATAGTCGCTAGGGGCGAGGTCTGGATGTCCTGTATGAGGACCATCTTTTAGTGATTCTTTGCCATGTTTAAATAATCTATAGACCATCTTTAAATGGTGGAAACAGACCACCAACTTCCAACATTTTCCTGTTTCATTTTCCGGAGATCAGTCTGTATTTTTTCTTATTTCGTCAAAAACTTTATGACGGTACGATATTCAATTTTATTCATTTTCACTTTCATTATGAGGTCACTTTATTTAAATTACTGTCAAAAAATTACTAATTAACGTATTCACCTGCTACTTTATTTTTACACCTTTGAGAGTCTGATCTATCTAAGAAAAAAATAAAGATTCAGGGAATTCTCACAGAAGTATTTGATTCCGCAAAAATTCTTGACCTCCCCTCGAATATAAATAGTCCTCTCATAAAGTCCTCTTTTTTTTTTTTTTAAATTTAAATTTTAACTTTTAAAACCACAATTTTCTAATTAATAATAAAAAACGAAAATTATCTAGTTTTTTTAAGCGGTTCAATTGTGAAGTCTAGCTCCAGATAAAGATATTTTCACATAAATAAAAATATAAATTACCGCGTTATCGTATATACCAGTTAAATGAGTAAACATAAGAGATATCTTAAGTATCTGTTTTTTCAAAATATGTAATTGCTAAATTTATAAGAATATATTAATGCATTCCTCATCATGCATTTTGGTTAATTTCTTTGATAAAAAAAAAAACTTTTTTCTTTTTTTTTTTTATTCTTTTAAATTCTTTGGCATGATAATGCGTATACATATGTATAGTACACATAAATGCACATACGATCTCTGAGAGACTCATTATTTTTATTTTGTTATACACATATCATGATGCATATAAATATAATTCTGATGCTTTTAAGTAGAAAATTTGATATTTTTCAATATCTTTTTTTTTTTTTTTTTTGATTTTGTTTTTGTTTTTACAACCACCTACAACTTATTATTTTATTTTTGTGATACTAATAAATTGTAGTATGTAGTATATAAAAAAAGGTAATTCCAGAGGCATGATATATTATGTCAATGAAAAATTGATTTATAATTTTCTCAATTTTATCATAAAATACATATTTTTGTTCGTTGTTTACGTTAATTTTGAAAGAAAAACAAAAATATGATAATAAAAATATTATGAAAAGATGTTATTTTTGATTATAAAAAAAAAAAAAAACTACATTAAAATCTTGTTGTTGTTAAGAAAAAGTTAGAAAATGAAATAATATCAAATTACTAAAATTGAACTTGAAAGACATTAGTCAAGGTTAATGGCATAAAAAAAAAAAGGGAGGAAAAAAAAAGAAGGAAAATGTCATTCTTTATAAATGAAAACAAAAGAGAGTAGACTTAGATACTAGACATGCATTATCCTTATTATAATTTTACTTATTTTTGTTTTTTAAGAGTATAACAATAATATATTAATTTCAAAGTATATATAAAATGTGTCAACCTATACAAAATCTGGTACATATGTATATCTTTCGAGGTAAACAAAAGTAAATGTGAAAGTGACCATCTTACATTATTACTTGATTAATTTTTGTTGTTGTTGTATTTTTATTAGTTAATTTTTAAAGCTTTTGTTTTATTTTATCAGACACTATTGAATACGGTATCTTTTTACATGTCAAAATTTCAAAGTCGCCAAAATACAATATTAGTCTGCATGTTTTCTTCTACTCAAAAACAAAAAATTGAAGTATCTAAAATTATATTACAATTTGCAAAAAAAAAAGAAAAAAAAAGGAAAAAGAATATAATAAAAGTTTATATTAAGTAAAAAACAGCATATTATTGATAAAAATATTTTTGATTACATCATTCTTAAAACAATACAGAGAAATGTGATTGACATTCAAGTGGAGATTTGTTTTTTCTTTCAATATACAGGGTGTTTCCGTTATCACCGACCAAAAGGATACCATAGATAGGGCTTATCAAGACAAACAAAAAATCGTATGGGAGTTGAAGTTTTTTTTGCACTTTTTCCACAAAATACCCCATAACTTTTTGCAGGGGCACCCTAAGGTCATTTTGTGTTAGGAAAGAGGACCCTCTGCCCTATTCAACGATACCTGACTGTTTCCTCTATTCTTAACTGTTAAAAAATGAGACGCGTGAATTTTTCTCAAATTTTTGTGTTTAACCCTGTCTTTCTCAAAAAAGGCTTAAATTAACCCCAATTTTTTATTGCAGAAAATGAAAGCTCAATTGATTCTGTATCGTTTTTCTATCTTCACTTTTTTCGAAAAATGCATAATTTTTGAAATGTGACTCTAGAGGGTGCCCCTGCAAAAAGTTATGGGGTGTTTTGTGGAAAAAGTGCAAAAAAAACTTCAACGCCCTCTAGCGGCCAAACGGTTGAGATTGTCCCATCCCCTTCCATACGATTTTTTGTTTGTCTTGATGAGCCCTATCTATGGTATCCTTTTGGTCGGTGATAACGGAAACACCCTGTATGTATGTATGTAATATTAGGTATGTAAACACCAGGGTTGCCGGGCAAAAAAATATTTTGGGACCAAATTTTTTAAAAAAAGGGACCAAATGGTCCATTTTTTAAAACATACGAGTTGACTCAAGAATAAATATATATTTTTAATAAACGAGTAAATATGTAATATACATATATTAACATCAAACTACTTTATGAAGTAAAATTAAAGTACAGAATAAAACAATTAAATTATTTTTATTTGTTTAATTTTTCTTTTTCAAATTATACAAAATAATTTCTATTATTCAGTCTCATAAATTATAAATTCGCAAAAATATACTAAGTTAAAAACTAAACAAGAGAAAAATATATACAATAACATAACAAAAAAGAACAAAAACGTAACAAAAAAATAATAATAAACAATAAAACAAAAGTGAAAAATATTTTCATCATTTCTTTTGTTTACAATTCTTTGGAAAACATCATGTCATTTATTGTTTTCATTTAAAGTCCATTCAAAGTGAGTGAGTTAAATATTAAATGACATTAAAAATAAGAACATTTTCACCACAAACTAAATTTGCAACATTTTTAGCTCTCAAAAATATTTAAGCACAGAAAATTGAATTAAAATGAAAATTCATGTAAACTATTACAAAAAAGGACCAAAATAGTAAGATTTTTATAAAATGGGACCATAGGACCAACGTCGATCATTTTTTCAAAAAAAGGACCAATTTGGTCCAAATGGACCATCGCGGCAACCCTGGTAAACACCACATGTGTACCGCTTCATATGCGACATGTATGAATATGATATTAATCTAAGTACATTATATTCGTATATGTGCTATTTTAATTTTCATGAATTTTCCAAAATAAATTCATTTATTACTTTTATTTTATTGTTGTTTTTGTTGCAAAATATAATAAAATCTAAAACATCAATAATTACATACATATTTAGATTTAATCGAAGAAACAAAGAAAAATAATATGTTTTCTTCTGGTTGTGACATCTATTTTTAAATTTGTCAAATTTTCCTGATGGGTGAAATGTTCAAAAATTTAACAATAAATACAATTCAATATTTCTAGAATCTTTGCATGTTTTCTTTTTTCTTTTCCTCTACACAAAAGTTTAAAGTTTAAAAAAAAAAACATACATAGGTTAACTTAATAATGTGTCGTCTGTATCCTTTTTTCTACATATTATTGCTGAAAAAAAATCAAAAAAAAAATTAAATGTCAAAAGGATATTATTTTAGATACTAAAAACTTTAGTTTGTTTGATTAAAAGTATAATTGGAGGTCATAAAAAAAAAGTCATCTATGAAATTTGTTTTTTTTTGCAAAGTTATAAAAAAATTATTTTATGTTGAAAATGTCAGTTCTCAATGGCTGGAATTACCCACCCACACACACACACACACACACACTTACACACATTTTGTTTACTTTTTCTTTTTCAGCGTTGTCGATTCACATTAATTTTTTTTTCGTTTATTATTATTATTTCTATTTTTTTTGTTTTTTTTCCTTTTGACTTTGAATGCATTCAAATTTATATCAAAGTAAGGATAATGAACTTCTTATGATTTCTGTCTGAAACTAAATTTGTAAATTTATTTCATATTTGTGTTGAAATTTGATTAAAATCTAATTGAATGGAATAAAAATAAACGGGCTTAGTTTTAATAAGAATAAAAGTTGTATTTTGGTTTTAGTTTGTTAAAATTATGATCCTTATAGTCCATGTACTTTTTATATTATTTAATTTTCAAAACATGAAACTGAGTAAACAAATACCAAAAATTTCCTGTAATAAATTTGAAATTTCATATTGAAAAGCATAATATATGTACTTTCCATTATACATATAATGGGTGAAGTGAATAAAAAAAACTGAGTGTGAGTGTTCACTCAACTTTTTTAAAGAAAAACTGAGTTTGGCGTGAATAGAAAATTAGATTTCCAATACTGACATTACGATTGAGTTAACTAAACATTTTTTATTCACTCCAAATGAAATGTTCACTTTTAAAGATTCACTTTACTTAACAAAGTCCTCTCAGAGTGTTCACTCAGTTTTATTCACTCCACCCAATACGTAAGTATGTATATAAAAATCTTGTAGTATAGTTATAGATCTTCTAAATTAAATTAGAATATTAGTTTAATGAAATATTTAAAGTTTTAAAAAGTAAAAATTCCTCAAGTAAAAAAATAAAAAAATTCTCTGTGTAAATTTTATAGAAAAATCTAAATAAATCGTATCGGCATCACTGTTTTATGTATTTTCGTTTCGGTTAAAACGTGCAATAGTATATTGAAAATTAGAAAAAATATAGTATTCTAACTAGAAAGTCATACCGATTCATGTAAAAAATTTCTTTTTGTAAAATATAATTTAAATTCATATAAAATATTTTTGTTACATTTTGTATGTTTTTTTTTCTTCTTTACTACGGTTTTTTTTTCTTTTATTTTCTTTTTTCTCGTGTAACCGTGAAATGTATATAATAATATGTAATATCGTTTTTCACATATGTAAAAAATTATGCGTTTAGTATGTTATACATTCTATATATACATATGTATTTATAAAATGTATATAATTTTATTGTTATTTTTTTTTGTGTATATATAGTGTTGTATATAAACACGTTTTTTTTAAAAAAAAAAAAAAAACGAAAACGAAAAAAAAAACAGAGAAATTTTTATAAAATGTCACATTTATGTTGCTATTTTAAATTAAAAAAAAAAAAAATAATATGTACATACATGAAAGTATGTATATACATTCACTTGAAATTCAATTCTCTTTTGAAAATAAATATTAAATAAAAGGATTAAAAATAATTCAATAAAAATATACATATATGCAAGAAAAAAAAAAAAAAATTCACTCTTTTTGCATTATTGAAATACAGAAGAAAAAAACATAAAAAAAGTAGTAAAAATATATTATGTACACAAATTGTTTTAGTTTTTTGTTAGAGAAAGTAAAAAAAAAAGTATAACAATTAAATAAACTATGAATTAAAGTATAGTAAATTTTTTGTTGTTGTTCTTTGTTTATTTTCGTAACTTTTTTCAGTTTTACCTTTTTTATTTTTTGTTTTTGAAAAATAGTATTTTAAAATTTTTATGTTGAAAATGTTTATAAAACACATGTAAAACATAATTTATTTATTATAATATAGTGAATTATAAACAAAATATCATTTTTTTTTTCTTTTTAATTCAATTAAAAATTTATTTGTTCATGACATTAAAATATTTTCGTGTGTGTGTGTGTTTGTTAAATTTATGTAATTAAAAAAAAAAATAGATTAGATTTGAAAAAAAAAAGTGGAAAAAAAAATTATGAAATTTTGTTGTTTTTGATTTTTTTAAATTTTTAATTAATAAAATTTAGTTATTGATCGGCATTCATGAAATTATCAAAAACATATAAATGATAAGCGAATATTGATAAACACTATAATTGTGCATGTGAAAATAAATACTCTCAATTATTTAAAAAAAAAAAAAAAAAAAAAAAAAAAAAAAAAAGTTAAATATCTTTAACGTTCTTTAAAATTTGAAAATGTTGGTTTTTCTTATTTTTTTTTAATTAATTAATATCATATAATTTATACACACATGATTACCGAAGTGTAAGTGGTTTCTTATTTTGCTTTTTTAATTATTTTTGTTTTTTTTTTTACACTTAAAAAAGATTTGGTTTCTACTTAAAAATAGTGTGTGTAGGAGTGAGTTATTTTACACATAAAGTTTTTTTTTTTTTTTTTTTTGCTATATTTTTAAATGAGTGGTTATATCGATTGTATTTTAATAGCTTTACGGTCAGGATAAAATTTTAATTGATTTCGATTTTGAATTTTTTTCAAAGATGAAAGTGTTTTTTATCTGTTTTTTGAATGAATGAAATTTTTTTTTGTTTTTTCGTTTTTCTTGTTTGTTTTTACCGTGTGAATGCAGCCGAACAAAAACTACCTACATATTTATGTATGTATGTGATTGTATGAATCTTTGTGATCCAATATTTTCTATAATATTAAATAGAATTCACTTAAATGTATTCATTTTGCATTTTCTAAATTTTCTCATCAAAAAGATACAAAAAATTTGTTGTTGTTGCGTCGTCTAAAAAATCAATTTTTATAAACGATAAAATTACATACAACCAAAATTTCATTAAAAAAAAAGAAACAAATGCAATTTTCTCCGAAAAACAAAGAAAATTTCAGTTCAGTTTGTTTCTATAAAAAAAAAAAAAAAAAAAAAAATTCAACATACTAATTATGTATTTTATAAATAAAGAACGTTTTTATGTATAATTAGTTTGAAAATGAGTTCATGTACGTGGAAAGTTAAATTGTATACAAAAACTAAAAGAAGAAAAAATAAAATAAAAATCTATTTTTACTGTGACGAATCGATGAAATGTGTGTGATTGATTTTAATTTAACGCCAAAAAAAAAATGTTTTTATTTTTTGTTTTTGGATCATGCCGAAATAAGATTGAAATTATTCGAATAGTCAGTCATTCAGTCAGTCGTTCGTTGTGGTAGAATGATTGGAGACAATGATAAAATTGTTAATTTATGTATAGTTGATAAAAATGTTTAAATTACTTGACTGAATTTCTTTTTATGTTTTTTATTTTTGTTTTTTTGTTTTTGTTTTTTTGATTTGGCTGAATTTAACACTCTCCCACATATACCCAGAAGAATGATTAAATTTAAATTAATATACATATGTATGTATGTATATTTCGGCTGGATTACATATTCAAATTATCTCCTCATATGTGTATTGTATATGCTGAACTTTAAAATACGAGTAGTTCCTAAAAATAGCATTTAGCATTTTATATGTACCTATATTCATATTATATGTATGTACCTCGTCATATATAAAATGATGTGATATGTACATATGTATAGTGTTTTACATACATACATATAAGTTTATTCAAATTGCCGATGTATCACACGGATATAAATTGAAATGAGAATGTTTTTTTTTAAATTTTATTTTATTTTTTGTATTTTTGAACAAATTTTATCTGCTTGACATAGAAGTTGAGTAGGTAGTTCGCTCGTTCGTTCGTTTTTTTTTTTTTTTTTTTTTTTGTAGACAGTACATAATAATTCAAATTTGTTTCTCTACACGAGACATACAACTTCCATAGATATGTATTTTTTGATCTTAAAAAAAAATTTTTTTCTTCTGAATTATCTGATTCGAAAGGACATGATATCTTTTTTATGCCTCTATGGACATAGTAGGTTTTATGTTCCGATAAATTTAAGGCGAAAATCATATATAATGTACGTTACATTGCTATTTGGGATACATTGAAATTCTTATGTTGTTTTTTTTTTTGAATGTGATAAAAATTGGTTTTGAACTTGAATTTTTTTTTTTTTTATTGGTAGCATACACGTGTGTAACACATTATTATAATTACAAATAAAAATAAAGGTCCAGAAAAATCAAATATGTAATTTTATCTAAAAATTAACCTGTAACTTAAGAAACATCATTTAGCTATCATTGAAACATATAAAAGGAGATTTAGATGCGTTTATTTTTAATGTCCAATGAACATAATTTCAGTTGTCTTTTTATTTATTTTCAAAATGAATTTCTAATTTTACATATTTATAATATCTTGTTAAAAATTTTCATCTAATGGAAAATAATACAGCTTAATTTGTTTTTCTTAAATCTTTTTTTTATTTTGATAAAATTTAAAAAATAAATATGTATCACAATTCTAACGAATTATTTTACTTTGATGTTATAAAAAGAATTACCCAAATTTACACCAAGAATAATGAAAAACGAAAACATTTTTCAAAAATTTCGATTTATATTGCAATTTTAGATATTTTTTTTGTATGTAAAATTTCAAGTAAATAGGTTAAAGTTCATTAAAAGAACTTCAAAAAAAAAAAAGACTAACATACATAATATGTACATACATTACATATACACAATGCACAGTTAGTTACTTTTTCATAATAAACAAAATTGTACTCCTAAAAATAATTTTTATCGAATTTTTTGTTTATTTTTTTTTTGTTTGTTTACAAATCGCACATAAAACTTCATTTTTCAAGTTCAATAAATAAATATTTTATTAGTGGAGGGAGAATAACAAAAAATAAATAAATGCTGTCATGATACATTATATGTATATACAATATTTTTATTTTATAGCTTCATAACATGATATCATTATTAACGGCATTTCTTTAACATTTTATATAACACCATTTATAACCTGAGTCTTGATGTGTGTCCTAGTTATCATTTTTATTTAAAAAAAAAATAAAAAAGCGAAAAAACACTTTAAATGAAGAAAAAATTCATTACATATCTACGAGTATGTACTACAAATATTTTTGAAGATTTTATTTGATTGGTTTTTTTTCTTCTTTTTTTGATTTTTTCAAAGAAAGAAAATAAAATACTTTTTTATCAAAAAATTGTTAAGAAAAAACAAAAATTGTTGTATATTTCAAACGAAATAAGAAAAACAAAAAAATTATCAAATTACAAAAGGAATCAAGTTTCAACATTTCAAAATTAAATATTGAGAAAAAGAGAGAGAGAGAGAGAGAGAGAGAGAGGGAGAGAGAGAGAAAGAAAAAAAAAGAACATCCTGTAAATTGTAAATTCCAAAAAAACACAAAAAAGGATATGATAACATTGAAAAAATTGTTTATCGAAATGGCAGGAAACTCTTTTAATGTTATAATGATAAATTTTATCTTGAAATTTAAATTTGAGTAGCTATTTAAAAAAAAAAATAGAAAGAAAGAAAATAAAAAAAACACTTGTTTCAACTTTTTTTTTTTTTTAGATAGGTATTTTATTTTGTTTTGTGAAATTTAATTTTATAAAATGTTTTCAAAGTTTATACACAATAAATTCTTAATTGAAAAATGAAAAAACAAAAAAAAAATGAATTTACGAAATTACTTTTCATTTTTTATTTTTTAAAAGAACTTTATTTATGATATTTAATAAAAGACAAGTTGAATGTTATGAAATGGTCAATTCTCTGTAAAATGAAACCAAAATTTTCACTTTGTCCAGAAAAAGTGTTGAAAGATGAGCTAAATACATATAAAAAAATTCTGTGTTTTTATGGGCAGCTGACCTGATATCGGCATTGATTTTTAGTATACATATATTACTACAAATACAAAATAAATTTAAATTTTCCATTTTAATTACTTCACAAATCACAATATCTTCTGCGTTACCTGGAATGTCCTCATAAATTTTTATTGCTCATTGTAAAAGTTCAATTATATGGGTTTTAAATTGAATACTTTTTTAAAAGTAATGTGTTACAAAAAAATTATAAAAATGACAATTCATAAAAACGTAACAATTCACAGAAGGTTGTGTACGAGTCTTCTGCGTTATCGCCTTTTTTTCCAAATAAATTTAAAACATAAGGGCCAAAAAGATAGGAATTTACTATATACATACATACATAGTGTAAAAAAGTTAAGGTAAATTGTAATGAATGTAAAAGTATCAAGTCTCTACACTTTTATTATTCAACAATTTTTTATTATAATTCCTTATGAAAAAAGTCTTTTACGTTACCAGAGAATCGACCATGTACATGAACATACCACAAACAAACAATACAAATTATTCGTTTTGAAACAACGGTTTTTTTCTTAAAAAATTTTAAATTTTTTAATTTTAAAAAAATTTAAAAAATCTTTTAATAAAATTTCTTGCAAAAAATGTCCTCTGCGTTACCAGAAAATTGACCAAATGTTTTTGTTTTTGTACTTTTGTATTATTGTATTGTTGTTTAAACGCCTAATACATAATATTTCGATTAAAATTATGACAATTTTATATACAAATGTACATACATATGTATTGATGTATATATATGTATTATGTTATTATATTGTGTATTATATTATGTATTGTATATGGTCCTTGATATAACTCTTTCATCTTTAGAGAGTATATTAATTGTCAAGTTAACTTGAAAGACTTTTAAAAAATTAAATTATTAATTGGTGTCCTTTTAGAGTAGGTATATATTACGATTGAATTTTGTATCCTGTTGTTATTTTCCATTTTGATTTTGATTTTTGGAAATGTTTGTATATGATTTTGAATAAATTAGAAGAATTGCAACAATCTAGGCAATTAAAATGACTAAAATTTTGGTAAGTCAATTTTATTTAATAAAAATGTGTCTTTCAAAATTGTTGTTTTCATTTTTCAATATTAATACTATACATATACACACACACACCCACAAAAATAGTATGTACATATAAATAATTTTTGTATATTGTTGCTGTAATGTTAACTTCAATATGATGCCTTATCAATGATTTATAGTTTTAAAAGCATTAGAATAATTTCAATTATTGTGCGTTGTTATTCTGGATTCAATATTCAATTTCGTTTAAATATACATATATAACAATGATTCCTTGGAGAATTATTTATTATTAAATTTTGTATTTTAGATTGATTTTATTTAGCCACAACAAGATTTAATTATATTGCTTTTAGTTTTGACAATAAAAAAAAAAACATAAAATAGCTTTTAAATACAAAAGAAAAGACACTGGGCCTTACTAATAAACATTTTTTAGTTTTAAAACTAAAATAGTTTCGGCTTGAGAATCAGAGTATGCTTTCAAATTCTTCATAAAATGGAGAAATAAAATATTAACTTAACATATTTTGTATAGAGTTTCAAAGCACACTCTGATTCTCAAGCCGAAACTATTTTAGTTTTAAAACTAAAAAATGTTTATTAGTATGGCCCACTATGTATAAAGACATGATTTTATTAATTGTGAGCTTTTTGTAAGGTTCTTTAAAAAAATTGTTTTTGGTTTAGGAAGAAACAAAAATTTCAATGATGATTTTTTTCTTGTTAATTTTAATATTTTATTTTATTACTAAATATTTTTAAATTTGTTTTTTCTTTTTGTCTTATGCAGTACGCACAGTCTTAACAACAAAGATCGAGCCGAAAGGCTTGCACAACCACGAATGTCACTTTTAGGGAGACCATTGTACAATAATCGTGGCTCACGACGTGATGCCCGATATAGGCGTCTACAAAGTCGTGTTTATAATTTCTTAGAGCGTCCCAGAGGAATACCAGCTATTTTGTATCATATTATGGTGTAAGTATCATTAATTTAACATAATAACTATAACTTATTTAAAGCTATATTGAAAAATTGTATATTAGAAGTATTGTATATAGCATTTTCTATTATTTTGTTTTTTTTTTTTTTAAATTTTCAGTTTTCTGATGGTGTTCACGTGTCTGGCTCTAAGTGTATTTTCCACAATTGAAGAATATGAAGCTCAAGCAATTGTTATACTATTCAGAATGGAGATACTTGTGGTTATATGGTTTAGCATAGAATTTTCTTTAAGGTAATTTTAAAAAAAAAATAGTATAAAAATTTGATTTGAAAAAAAAAAAAACAAAAAAAAAACTTGTTACAAAGTAAAGACAACCTATTCTGTGTGGCCACAAGGTATAAATGTATGTATAATTTGTAACAAATTTTAAAGCTCTATACGATCCCCATTGGCAAGAATATCCTCAAAAGCATGAAAGTATATACTGCAAAAATCTAGAAAAATAGAGCTATACATATAATTACTCATATTACTCATGGTTACAAGATACATACATATACCTATATGTATATTAATATATATGTAAGTATATTCTTACATTATACTCTTCAAGAATCAAGATATAGAACATGTAACACAAAAACAAAAACAAAAAAAAAAGACAAGAAAAATTTAAAATTCATATGGTGACAAATATCCATTTTTCAGATACATTCATTTACATATTCAGATTTTACAAAAAAAAAAAATAAAAAAATAAAAATAAAATAAAATTGAAAATAACATTTTAATAAAATTTCAATAAAATTGATTTATACAGAATTCTCTTCAATATTTTTCAGTTCATATTTTCTTGTTATTATTGTTGTTGCTGTTGTTTTTTTTCATATATTATATACCTATGTTTTTTTGTTTTAAACTAAAAGTTATTGTTTTAGATACTACATAAAAATTTTATTAACTTGGACGTCAATCCGTTTTTATTATGAAATATTGAAATGATCTTTTAACATTTTTTGTTAAATAAATATCATTTAAGATTATTATCGATATTTTAGCAGGTGTCCTTTTTGTGTTAGAAAGTACTTTCTTCTTCTTTGTTTCAGATTTTATTAAATATACATATATATATGTATGTATATATATTTTTTGTTTAATAAAAGAAATTTTTTTAATGATTTTTTTAAATATCAAAATTGAAAATCACTTTTTTTTTTTTGTTGTTGTTTTGTTTTAAGGAAAATGTTGATATTTTTCTTTTCTGATGTATTTTTTTTTCTGTCCTGTTCCATTATTAATCTAATTTATCTCTATCATTTCATATTTTAATTAGAACAAAAAAAAAAGGACAACATTTTTATCATATACATATATATATGTATGTACAATGTACATACATGGTAGGTAGAATTCAATGATGTGCACCTACACATAAAAAAATTAAAAAAAAAAAAAACCAAATGTAAAAGATTTATTCCATTTTTAATTTAATTTAGTGAAAAATACACGATATTATATTCTCTACATAGTCGGTTTCAATATCTTTTACTTTTATAATATTTCCCTTTTTTTTATATAAATTCTTTTTCTTTTTGTTTCTTATATGTTTTGTTCTTTTTCTTTTTTAAATTTTACATTCATACAAAAGTATACATTATACTCGTACAAATGTATTTCCTTTTTTTTTTTGTTTTTTTTTTCTCTTTTAAAATAAAAATGAATTTTTTTCTCTGCATTTTTTTTAATCAAAATAAGATAACTTCATATATCCCATAACTTTCTTTTCCATTAATTTTTATGTTATGAAAGCCATTACTTCACATTTTTTATTTTACTTTTGAGAACAAAAATCGAAATTGCATAATAAATGAAAATCATTTATTTACAATTTTTTTTTTTCTTTTTTATTTTGGTTTTTTTTTCTTTTCATGTTTTTTACCATATTCGTTAATGCATGTACGAATATATGTATATACTCGTATCGTATGTATATAGCATGTATGTATAGATATTGCATATCATGTTCAGTGGTTTGAAATGACGACAAAAAAAAAAAAAAGGAAATCGTGTAGTATTATTATTTTATTTTTTTTTTAAAACTTCATTCCAATATAATTTGTTATCTATAACGATTATAATGAATAATATATTCTACAGAACTTTAGTAGAACTTTAAATTAAAATAATAATAATAAGAAGAAAAAAAAAAGCAAAAACAATTTTGTAGGGAATTTGATAAAATAAAAATCAGTAATATAATTTATTAAACAAAAATATATGAGAGAAACACATACGATGATAAAATAATTGAATATTGACTACTTTATTGAAAAAACTAATGCTTATTAAAAAAATAATTAAAAATAATTATAGATGTACCTACACATATGCAATGTAATATTAGAATGTACGTTTTATATTCGACAGTTATGATTGAGCTTACTACGATAAAATCTTAAAATATGATTGAGTATTCAAATCTAATATTGTGATAATTAATTTAGAACTATAAATATTGCACATATGTATGTATACAAGTAAAGTGCATTATATGTATATGTATGTATGTCTAATAATACGATTACAGAAATTATATTTTGAAAAATATTTGAATAAAATTACATACATATAATAATAATTTTAAATCTCAAAGCTATGCTAGCATTTTTAATGAAAAATTAAACTGTAAAATATATGTATTTTAGTTAATTTTACGTATATGCATATATGTATGTATACGCTTTTCATCGAATTACGTTTACAGATTTTGACAAAAAATTGTTGTTGTTGTTGTTGTTGTTGTTGTTGTTGTTGTAGTATAGAATATATAATATATTTTTAAAATACTGGTAAAATTTATCTTTATTATTTTTCAATAGTCACTTTGTAATTGTATAGTTACTTCCAGTATTTTTGTGAGGGTTTTTTTTTTCACTTTTTCTATTCTGTTTTATTGTTGTAATCTAATGGATTATTGTCAGTGAAAGTTAATTAAAACTAAGTATAATGAATTTTTTTTTTTTTTAATTAAAAAAAATCTCACATCATCAATCAGAATTTAATTTAAATGAAAAATCATAATTTATATTTAATTACTTGACAGATTATGGTCATCAGGATGTCGTTCCCGATATCAAGGATCTTTAGGAAGATTGAAATTTTTGAAACGGCCTTTTTGTATTATAGGTATAACTTTTTTCCCTTTTTTTTTTTTTTCTTTTCTTCAAACTTTAAATATTTTTTGAATATGTACAAGGAATACGTTTTTTTTTTTTTGAAAATATATTGCAGATTTAATTACAATAGCAGCTTCATTAGTAGTTTTAGGAATGGGTACATCCGGTCAAGTATTTGCTACCAGTGCATTACGTGGTCTCAGATTTTTTCAAATTTTAAGAATGGTTCGAATGGATAGACGTGGAGGTACATGGAAATTGCTTGGTAGTGTTGTGTATGCTCACAGACAAGTAAGTAATATCCTGTCATTCGTCTTAATATATGTTTCATATAATATGTATTCATGTATGTATGTATAGAGAACATGAAGGTTATATATATAGGCTGTATAGTAATGCTATGCAGGATATAGGAAAAAACTTCACTGAGAAAGGCTATTATTATTTTTTATGAAATTTAAAAAAAAAAAAAAAAAAGGAAGGAAAAATAACCGACAACTAGTTGGAATTTTGCCAGCTGGATGAAGGAAATTTTCACATACTCTTTCGTTTTTCTATACTCCTTTATTTATAACTTATTTATAAAATTGCTATAAATTTTTGCGTGACTGAGAAATTTTTTTTTTACTGAATTTTTAAAAAAAGCAATTTATGAATTTATTATTAATTTTCATTTCAAAGCTTAATCAATTTGTAAAAATCAATCGCAACGAATTACAAATTTATAAAAAATGCTCTTCAATGTAGTTTTTTTCTTTTTTTTTTTTTTTATAACAACAATAGACACGCAATAAATTAAATATGAAATCAATTATTTCAAATTAAGTATGTATTTTTTATTGAATAATTTATGCGTAATTCTTGTAAATAAAGACGGTTTTTCTTTAAAAAACTTTCTTTTTTTTTTTGCAAAAGAAAAACTTTTGGCTAAACAATTTTGATGTTTTGCGACCATTCCGAAACATCCTATATATCTATTTTTAATGTATAGTCCTTAAATTTTACAAATTTAACCTTTTCTTATATCATTCAAGTGACTTTTCATATTTTTTAATTAATTCAATATCAACACATGAATGGTTTTTTTTTTTTTTTATTTCTAATTAATTATTTTTTATATATATAGGAACTGATAACAACAATGTACATTGGATTTTTGGGTCTGATATTTGCATCATTTCTTGTTTATTTAATGGAAAAAGATGTTAATAAGAAATTTAATAATTTTGCACAAGCCCTTTGGTGGGGAGTGGTAAGTTGATAATATTATTAAGTATGAAAATTTTGTTTATATATGTACATACATATGTATATATTTTTTATCTGATGTGTAATTAATATATTTGTTTGTGAATTTTCCATTAATTATTTATCAGATAACACTTTGTACTGTTGGTTATGGTGATATGGTACCAGAAACATGGCAGGGTAAACTTATAGCATCATTTTGTGCATTACTAGGAATATCATTTTTCGCTTTGCCAGCGGTAAGTTATACATATATGTTGAATATTTCTATTTAATAATTAATTCACAAAAAAAAAAAAAAAATAGAAGAAGAAGAAGAAAAAAAAAACATTGTGCATGAATGTTAGGTAATATCTTTGTGATTTTTATATCTTTTAACAAAAAATACGTATATATTTTCCTGATATAATAACGCTCCCAAATTTATCATTATTTTTTAAATATCCTGGGATTATTATAAAAATAGTATATGTTTTATTATATAATACACTTTTGGGATTTACAAGGAGTGTTCATGAAAATATAGATATCCTGTAATATGTATATATGTATGTGATATTAAAGTCGTCTATTTTTAATATTACATAAATTCAATTTTTTGAATTAAATGTAATAAATATATTCTTTTTATTCGGGTCATAAAATGTATGTTAAATATTCTTTATAGGGCAGATACATAGGTGAATTAAAAATTTAACAAGTTTCTGAGATAGAAAGCCTTGGAAATTTTCTAGAAAATGTACTATTTGTGCATCATTTTCGTAATACTTATAATAGTTTCATTATTTTGTTTTCTTATTTCAGGGGTGATAAAAGAAAATATGTATATACATATATATACGTATGTACTTTTATACAATCTGTTGTTTTTTTTTTTTTTTCATATTTTGATTAAAATCATAAACACAAATTTTATTCAAATAGAAAAGAAAATTACATGGAATGAATGGGGTGGGGGTAAAACTACAATTGAAATAAAATTTGATTTTCTAATTTCTAATCCTTTTTCATGGAATTTCTTTTGTCTTGAATAGTAAAAATCAAACAATTTAACAAACTGCCACAAGCAAAATTACTCAAATATTAAAAGATAACGAAAATTTACATATTTTTCTACGATTCGATGATCATTCTAACATAAATTCAATTGTTTCAAATTCAAATAATCCGTGGAAACCATGACAATAACATTTTTATTTTCTTTCATATTCTCAATCATAAAATTTAATTGATTTTTTTTTTTCATTTACAATATTTATTGTCACGTACCATTTTTTTACAATGATTTTTCTAAATAGTTTTACTATACTATTTTAACTTCATACATCCATGATGCGATGCAAATGCACGTTATCATTGTAATTGAGATTTTAATTACAAGGAACATTAAAAAAAAAAATGAAAATCATATACAAGTATGTATTTTCTGTTGAAAAATTTCATTTTTATTTTTTTCTTATCACATACTCGTAACAAATAAATGGCAGTTATTTTTTTTTCCTGTAGTTATTTAGGTTTCATTAAAAAAGATTACATATACTTTTGCGGTCTATATATAATATGATGTGTGTGCAGGCGCCCCATGGGTATATAATACATTTTTTAAACTTTTCCTTAATTACTACAAAAATTGAGATGTTTACGATCTTTTGTGATGGTATTTATTTAAAAAAAAAACAAAAATTTCTCGAAATAAAAAATGGTTGAAAATGTGATGGAAAAAAACATTTTTATCTGACATGTAAAAACAAACTTTGGAATTTATATTATCGATCGATTTTATACTTTGATGACATAAAGTCAGTAAAGCAATACATAACATGCTTGTGGTTAAATATACTCGTAGAAGAAAAAAAAAAACAAATTTTATTCTTGAATTTGTCACCAACAATTTTTTAGACATAAAGCACAAAGTATAGTAGCCGAAATGTATTGAGGGTACATACATATATGTACGTCGACAAATAAAAGAGCCTATTTTTAATTCGATCCAATAAATACCCAGCAGGAAAATATGTGATGTATTACACGGATAATCGATGAGTTCTTCGATGAAAAGTAAAGCAATGAAAAGAAACATTACTAGGTAAACGAATGTGTATAATGTGTATCATACTTATCGTAAATAAGTACATATATTGTATATTTGTTATGAAATTATGAGTCATTTTCGCAACTTCATAAAATTTCCGTATTGCGTTTTGTATTCATATTCTATACTATGTATTTTTCTTTTTGGAAGTCAGTATTGTGCTTATGGAGGCAGTACCCGATGAGTTTTTTGCCTTGGTAATATTTAATTTAAAAGATTTCCCTCGATTGAAATTGAGATCTGATCACCCCACACACGAGACAGATTTATTCAAATAATTTGTGAAAGAATATAGAAAAGTATGCCTATCTCTCCTGTACTGACATCCAAAAAGAAAAATAGTATAGTCTAGTATAGTATAGTAAAACGTGAACATTATTTCCAAGTAAAAAATTATAGTGAGTGCAGTGAGTGAAATTCAACCGACATTTATTAGTAAAAAATAATTTATTTTCTGTTATTTTAATTTAATTTTATTATTATTTCATTATTTTTAATTTTTTAAGGTATGGCTTCGATCATATCATAAAATAAAAAGTTTCTGCGATACTTTCTTTTTTAAAAGTTCTTTTGTTAAAAACGTTTTTTTAATGTCGAACTTATGCAACTTGACTACCACTGCCCTACTATTACCATGACTGCATAGTATTTCTTCGATTATTTCTTCTATACCTTGAACCAAAAAAGTTGAGGAATCGTATTATACTAGAAAAATATGCGCACAAGAAAAGATACTTACACACATGCATTTTTGTTGTTGTAATTCTAAGAAAGAAGGTTTCTTCTTTCGTATACTTATGTATATCTTACATGTAAAACATGTAAGACATGCGCGAGATTACCTCAACTTTTTTGGTTTTACTTATATTACCTGATAATTATACACTTCATATATTACGTGGTAAATAAAGAAATCTTTAATTATTTAAACATCGATTACTTCTTCGCTTACTTGGTAATCTACAAGATTAACACATTACTTTTCAATGACATCGGCATGTTAAATTTCATCGATGCTGTAATCTATAAGTAATATAGTCTACATATATAGCTTATCCTTTCATTTACCATCGCTTACCATTTTCCTGCTGGGATATTCACATACATACATACATATACATATATACGTGTATATGTACATATATCTACATTATGTGTATATGTGTGAAATTTTAAAATTGCATTCAAATTAAGTTATACATTTTTTTTTCGTTGTCCTTCTGAAACATTAGAAAAAATTATTCATTTGTACAAAATCTTCACCTCAATACACAAAAAACTTCCTGTAAATTCGAAAAAAAATTTTTTGACCCATTTTTAAGTACTTAAATGCAATCGTCGAGAATATAATATGTACATACTTAGTTAAATTTTTGTCATTCTTGAATAATTTTTTCTCTGTAATTCTTTTTTTTTTTTTAAAGTGCTTTAATTATATATAAGTTCTACTTTTGTTTTTTCAACGGAAACCACCTTTTTTTTATTTCATTTTGTTTTTCAATTAGTAACAACATTTATACATAAATATGAAAATTCGTATGTATGTATGTATCTATATACTGCAATGTATTATGTGTTCCAAAAACACTATAAAATAACTAAAAAATAAAAAAAAAGTGAAAATTAAGTTAAAACATAAAATATGTAAATTATATCCTGTATAATCGCAATAGTTTTTTTAAATACATGAGAATATTCTAAATATAAGAAAAAAAAAAGAAGAAAAAAGTTAAGTATACTATTATGCCATAGTTAAGTCAAAAATGAGAATATGAGGGTGAACGCTAATTCTTAATTAAAAAGGAAACAAAGTTCATTTGAAAACAATCCCTTGAGGATAGATGAATGCAGACTTTGAAAAAAAAAAAACAAAACTTAAAAAAAAAAACAAAAGAAAAATAGAGTAAAAAAAAAACCTTGTGATATCTTTCATTTATTATTGTTTTCTTTCGTGTACAAGATTATTCTGTTTGTTTGCATATATTGGTTAGGTTTGTTAAAGGTGAATCTATCTACCTTTTTTTTTTTTCGTTTTCCTATAGTACCTATGTGGTTTTTTATTTTCATCTCTATTTTTTTGCTACAAAAATACATGTTACATCCTTAGGGCAGAGTAAAGCAAAATAAAAAAATAATAATAATTTCAGAATAATCCCACACATACATCATGTACATATATGTTCTACAGATTTTGTGGTATTACAAACAAAAAAACAAAAAAAATTTTTTTATTGGGGGATTCTAACAACATATTCTGTTCTTTTTTTTTTTTCACTGTTTTGTTTGTTCATATAGAATGCATCATCACAAAGCTTTAATATTTTCGCAAATCTCTATTTATCAGCATTTCCTATATAATATATAGTTTTCCATTTCTTTGAATAATAAATTTTTTTAAGTATTCTGCAGTATCATCAGGACCACTGAAAAATCCTGTTTTTTTTCTTCTTTATTTTTTCTTAAAGCTTCAAAAAGAGACCACACACAAATGTAGATATCTTACTATACACACATTTGGATATATACATACATACATACATATACCCAACCCAAGTAGTAGGAGTTGGTAGAAATTTTAAATTAAAAATAAAAAATAAAATAAAAAAGAACGAGAAAACTATAACTCAGCATTTCTTTGGTTGAATTTCATAAAGAAAATTTTAATCAGAAAATTTTTTTCTTCAGAAAAAATGACCATAATAAATTTATTTAATTTTTTTGTCCATATTAAATTTATTTTTTATTTTTTAGTTTATCATACATTTTAAGAAGGTAAAATATGAAATGTGTAAAAAGAACAAAACAAATTGTATAATATGTATATGTGAAGGTGAAATGCGTATATAAATTTTTACTACCTCTATTAAATTAATTTTACAAAAAAAAAATAAATAAATAAATACGAGAGAATTTATGAAAAATTCTCACATAGAATGCATGACATTTATTGTAGGGAATAAAAATTGTGATTAAATAAAAAATATATATATGTATAACAAATTTGTACTAGATACTTTAGGGAATGCGTATATGGATTTGATTAATATTTTACTATATGAAATTTGTCCAAGGATATTGTGTTAAAGTTGAAGATTATGTGCTAAAGTTTAAAACTGCACTAGAACAAAAATTGAAAAGAACATTCATAGGTACACATACTTGAATTTAGGCTTAAAATGTCACCACCTCAACACAAATACATATGTACGTATGCATATATAATGATCCTTCTAGAAGTTATAATTAGATATACTATTATTATGTGAAACAGTGAAAGGTATACAATACTGATCCTTATATCATTTTAAAACTTGAAAAATTTCACCTTTGAAAGTGTTATATATGATTCTGTGTACAAATTTCCATTATAACAGTTCTATTGTTAATACTGTATTGTAATATACGTATAAGTATCTTCATTGAAAAAAATTACGCCTTACTTACCTTCTTTGCTTTTAAAGTACATAATTAAATACACAAAAAAGAAATTGCACTTTTTTTTTGTTTTTTTAGTAAAAAGGGTTGCACAAAATAAAAAAAATAATAAAGAGAATAAAAAAAACGAATTAAAAGGGATATAATAATGAGTTTTGATCCTTTTATGTATTTGTTGTGGCTTTTAAGCACTCATTTAAAAAAAATTAAAATATAAAAAAAATCAAATTATAATTAAATGTTCGCTTTAAATGTGTTATGGTTTAAAATAATCTTGAATATTAGCAATTTTTATATTTTTCAAAAACAAAAATAAATGAAAAAAAATAAACCACCTAGGAGGTATTTTGTTTTGTTTTAAACAAAATAACTATATGTATTAATTTAGTTTTAAATTATCGAAGGTGTTTTTTGTTTGTTTTTTTTGTTAAATTTCTAGCAGAAAATCCACATGTAACGCGGTTACTTTACTAACATCAAAAACAAAAACGATTTACCATTAAAAAAGAAAATAATATTAACCAATAAAAAAACAGAAAGTAAAAAAACAGAAAAAAAAAAGTTATTTAAAAAAGAAAATTCTCGAGACGTACACAAAAACAAAAAAAAAAAAAAAAAAAATTAATATTCTAACGCTAACTAAAAACAAACAAATTTTCCCCATTGATTTTCTCATTGGAATCCTCTGTGTTATTTTGTTTGCTCTTTGAACTTTCATTTTGATAGCAAAAAGTAAAAGAAAAAAAATAAGTGAAAAATTTAATAAGATTTATATCTAGAAATGCTATAGAAACAAGTACATTGTTTTCTTAGTAAACAAAAGAAAATTTTAAAATATATATACATACATATATGTATGTACAGTGTACACACACACACACCCACACATAGAGACTGTAAATAAGATTTTAACTTTAAAAATTCGATTAAGAAAAATTTAAAATAAAAAGAAAAAATTTCTTCTGAATCGGTATTAAATTTTCTTTTATAATTAAAAAATATTCAAAAAATCATCATTTTTCAAAGAGAAAATTTCGTAATTATTTTAATGATGTACATATGTATGTATGTACATATGTACATACAAGTATGTGTATTACAAAATGTAGAAAAATTCTTTCACATAAAAAACAAAAAATAAATGTTTTATGAAGAAAATCAATGATTTTATATACTTTTAACTTTGTAGGTACTTTGTGACAACAACAAAAAAATCGTTTTTCTTTTTTATTTTCAATATTAATTGAAGATTTTCTTTAACTTTGTAAAAATAAAGCTCTTTAAGAAAAATAAAATGAAGAAATCCTTTTAAATTAAATATTTAGAATTAAATCAATTTCTAATACTTAAAACAATTTTATTTTTTCCTCTTTATAAATTTTTCACCTATACAAGTACTCGTACTTTGTAAAAAAAAAAAAAAAATAAATGTAAATTTGAATTTCCTTTTTATTAAGAAATCAATTTACATATAATACAACACTTGTCTTTATGTAATTTCACACATTTTATTTGATTTGAATTTGAAATTAATGTATAACGTTACAAAATCCATATTAAAAAAAAAAAAATAATAATAATAAAACAGGTGTATTGATTTTTTTTATTTAAAAAATAAAAAGGATGTTTACCTATGTACACAATTTCTTTTATGTTTTTTTTCTCTTCTTTTTCCGTTTTATGTAAATCTTAAAATTTTTATTCATAAATTGGGAATTGTAATAATGTTAAATTTGAATTTACGAATTCCTTTTTCATTTTATTTGTTTTTTTTTTTTTGGTTTTTTTTTTCTTCTTTTGTTATGTTGTCTCGTACAGGGAATTCTTGGTAGTGGTTTTGCTTTAAAAGTTCAACAGCAACAAAGACAAAAACATATGATAAGAAGACGACAACCAGCAGCAACATTAATACAATCATTATGGAGATGTTATGCAGCTGATGAACAATCAATTTCAATTGCTACATGGAAAATCCATCAAGTTCCACTTCCAAGTCCTCCAGCATCGTAAGTACAAAAAAATATTGTAAATTTTTTAACTATTTTGTGTGTTTTTTTTTTTTGTTTTCTACTTCATTTTGTTTTTTTTTTTTTCCTATAGAAAAAAAACAATTTTCAATAAAAATAAATTCATTAAATTCTTCTTTGTTTATTATTGTAAGAAAAATAAATTTTTTTGGTATTTTAACACAATAATCAAATTTAAAAAAAACTAATTAATTAATCAAATTAACCGGAAAATAACTCTTTTTTTTATATTCAAAATACTATATAACTTTCTCAGAAATATTCTCTATAGTAAAAAAAATATGTATGTATATATTGTATTTTGTCTGATCTTTGTGTGGGAGTGACCAGACTGTATCCTAATTCCTAATTAAATACTCAGTAGGAATGCTAGTTAAATTTTTTGTTTTTTTGCAAAGTCAATATTGAAATCAAATAATGACAACACTGTTGTACGTTCTTCGTGAATTTTTTGTTTTCTTTTTTGTGGTCATTTTTTGGTATATTTTTTCTCCCACATAGTTTTTGCATGTAGCAATTTCCTTTTTTGGCCGAATAAAGTTTTCTCATAAATTCATTATCTCGATATATATTTTATTTAGAAAAAATTATATCTTTGTCTACATAAAAATGCAAGTTCATATACGAACAAACTTTAAAAAAGAAAAGAAGAAGAAAAAAAAATGTTTACTGATTTTTTGCAAAGAAAATTTTACAAACATACATATATACTTATGTATGTATGTACATTATGTATTTATAATTGTGAAATATCTGTTCAAGATAATAAAAATATGTGCATGTACAGTTACCGTTATGGAAATTTAAAAGTGAAAACGTAATTTTCTTTTTCAAATAATTTATCCTGTATAAAGAACATTTCTGAAAAAGTTATATATTATAAATATTTGAACTTTTAATAATACATGATATAAGTAGGATGTCCTTAAAATTAATTTAAAAAAATATATATACTCGTACATATATTTATAATGTTTTATCCTGTTTACAATATGTATTTTATTTGTCAACTATTTGTTTTTCCTCTTCTTTTATGTGGACATAGACTATACTCTATACCTATTTATATACAATTTAATAATAATAAAAAAGTGTTTTTTTTATTTTGTAAAACATTCGAAGGATATTTATTTTCATTCTAATTTTTAATCTTTTTTTTTTTTGTATTTTTTTCTAAGTATGTAATTGTTTTTTTTTTTTTAAATTTTTAATATTCAACATTCCGTTTTTTTTTTTTTAGTTTTACTTTTTTTTCCCTTTTTTTGGATTAATTTTTTTTTTTTTAACTAAAAGAAAAGACTTTTATTATATTTTTCTTTAAAAAAAAAACAGCGAAGAACAATTTTTTTCACGAATGTATTGATTAAGTATTTGTTTTATCATTTTAGTTCTGATAAATGGGATAAGTTGTTAAAAAGTTTAAGTGAACATAGGTAAATGTGGGTATTTATTTACAAACAAACAAACAAATTATTATTTTGGTAAATTTTTTCATTTTTTTTGTTTTTTTTTATTTACATTTTGTTTTGTTTTAATGTTTATTGGTTTTTCTTTTGTTTTCGTTTTTTTTTTTTTATTATTTTCATTTAAAATTTTATTTTCTTCACTACATGACATGTTGTTTTTTCTTTTCTTATTTATAACAAACGCGTGTACGCTATATCATTCTTATCATATTGTTTTGGTTTTTTTCATGTGTTTTGTTTTTCTTTCTACATTTTATATGAAGAACATGATTGCAAGTTCAAAAAAAAAAAAAATAAATAAATAATAATAATAAAAAAAGCTTTTTTTCCTTATTAAGAAAAAAAATTTTTTAACAAAAAGGAAACACCAGAAAATCATTTCAATTCAATGAATAAAATCACTTTCAATCATATTTCATATGTTGAAAACTGAAAAAAAAAAAATAAAGTAACATAAATCATTAAAATTAAAGATTTTTATTTCATATTTTCAACACTTTACGTCTTTACACCCATTTGTTTGTATTGTGAATCAATCACCTACTCATAAAAGTTTTGCTTGGTTTCTAAATTAATTTAATATGGTTATAGGGTATTTCAAACAAGAAAATAAAAAAAAATGTTTTTTTTTTTGATAAAATTCATCTAAGAAATCTGATTGTTAATTCGAATCTTAAAGAGTTCGTATACAGTTTGTAGAAGCAGCGCCTGGTGCTGGACATTTCGTATTTGTTCATTAATGTATTCACCCTGTTCTTTTTTTAATTTTAGAATATGTATAATATATACATATATGTATGTTTTTATATATTCTTTTTTTTATTTGATTTATAACTTAATTTGTTTTTCTACTATATAGAAACTTTTAAATCCTTTAATTCATTTTATTTTTGTATTTATATATTTTTTTTATTTTATTTTATTTTTATTATATGATACTTGTATTCTTATTTTGATCTTCTGAAGAAATTCTTCTGTATAAAGAAGTAGTATATCTTCTAATTAAAAAAATATATACATATTTTAATCTATCAATTTCCATTGAGAATTGTTTGTGAAAGTTTTATTTAACACTTCGTTATATTTTAAATTTTACAAACGCGCATTAATATTAAGTAACTAAATGTTACATATTTTGACTTCTTAGAAAATTATGTTCCCGTGGGTCTATTAAGCTAAAACTGGATTTTTTCAGTTTAAAATTCATTTAATATTAGGCCCTATTGGGTGGAGCTTTCTAGTCCAACGGTAACATAGTTTTCTAAATAGTTAAAAAATGTAACATTTTTATACTAAAAATTAATTCGTGTACGAGTTTTATTTTTAGCGCTCTTCAACTCACGCGCCCTGTCACAGGGATCAAAAGGAGTTTTTTAGGAAATGACGAGCATAATACTGTGCAGAAATTTTAAAAGAAGTCAGTCGGTTCACAGAGTCCCAAGATATTTATTTAACTTTGAAAACGGATTTTCGACGAAAACGGTCTAAATTACTAGAATTAACTGTTAAAAAATCCTATACACGCATTAATTGTAATCCATATAATATGTAAATATAGGATATCATCTTATTAAGAATTTTTGGATTGAAATTCAAAGATTCATTTATGAAAAAAAAATCTTGCATGTAGTAAAAAAATCCTTTTTAACAATACATCAATGTTCTATGATATTTTTTTTAAAATACATATTTCGTATATGAATCACTTATATGTATTTGAACATATGTGGGTGGGTACGTAAATAGTGCTGTAAAATGCCATAAAAAAGAAATTCACTTTATTGAATTTATTGAATTTTTCAAATTGCCTGAATTTATTTATTTTAAATTTTGTAGTTAAAGTTCATAAATCTAATAATCCACAAAAGGATTAAATTTCAAAATGGTAAATTATTAATATAATAATAAAAAAAACATTAAATCATTTTTAAATTAAATATAAAATTTAATGATTAATTTAATTTATAATTTACTAATATGATTACTTACTTAATTAATATTTTATCAATATATATTTTTATCTACATATATGATTTATATATGTAGAGATATAAACAAAATTTTCAATTGAACATTCGATTTTATTGTTATTTTTAAGT
Organism: Bombylius major; assembly: GCA_932526495.1. NCBI lineage: Eukaryota > Metazoa > Arthropoda > Insecta > Diptera > Bombyliidae > Bombylius > Bombylius major. The sequence continues at coordinate 28,881,723 of OW052046.1, read as the reverse complement.
TAAAATTTGTACAATTTATTTATTTATTTTTTTTTTAATTTTTAAAGTTTTTTTTTTGATTTAATTTTCTTCTTTTTTTTTCTCTTCTTTTAATTTCACAATTTTTTTTTTATTGGTGCTTTTTTATTATACATATACAATACACATATACATTGCTTTTTGTTTATGCTGCTACAACCTGCTTTAAAAAAAAAAATAAATTATATGTCATTTACTGTATATTACTATTTTATTATCTACATATTGTATATGAATATATAAATAAATATGTATATGAAAAATTTTTCACCTGTATATTAAAATATTGATTATGTCATACAATATAATAAACAAACATACATATATTATGTACTTAAAATAAAATAACATTGTATACACATTTTTATTTGCACAACAACAAAAACATTTAAAAAAAAAAACAACAAAATGAACAAAAAATTAATAAAATAAAAAAACAAAACTTGTGCAAAAAAATTTTAAAATGATACCTGGAACACAATATGCATATATACATATATACGTACATCTACATATATATGTATGTAAATATGACATGTAAACATAATACACATCATTATTATTGCACCATATTGCCACAACAACAAAAAAAAATACTTGAAAAAAACATGACAAACAAAAAAAAAAAAAAAATCAATCAATCAATCATCTAACCAAAACAAATGTGGTTAATAAAATCATGCAAACAATTCATTAAATTTTCATCATGAAACAATCAAAATATGTACCACAAAATCACGAAACCACTTATCATCTTCGCTATAAAAAAAAAAAACAAAAAAAATCAATTTTTTTTTTTATAAATTATATCTATTTAAAAAAAATTAAAAAAAAAAGTTATCGAACAAATCGTATATCGCTGATTAGGAGGGCATCTTCTAGCTTCAAACATAATGCATCATTTGTGGCAAGATTACCAACAATACGAAGACATAAAAGTCAATCATTACATTCATCTGGTAATGTAAAAACAACAAGTGGTTCAGCACAAACAACAACCATGAGGCAAATATCTGGAAGATATCCACGAGCTATAGGTGATGTGAATACATCAGGTGAAAATTTAGGTAAGTAAAGATACCTCCTATATATAATCAATCTTTAAAACATCTTAAACTTTATTGTAAAATTTGTCCTTTAATTTTCATGATCATCTTCAAAGTCCTTAATTCTTTTTTGTCTGTATAATCCCTACTTTGAAAAATTCTTAGAGATTGTACATTTTAAATGATCAGAACTTTATCCGCTTTTATATGTGAATTCTAGCTTAAAACCTATACAGAAGAGTAACAGAGATTGACGGTTTTCAATCCTTTGTAGGATCTACCTATTAAGTTTTACACTCGATGACCTCCATAGTGTCCTTTTTTTTTAATTATTTTTAAAATTTCACATTTACTTTTTACTTACTTCATTTTTTTTTTGTTTGTTTTATTTTTCTCTGGAAAAAAAAATTTCATGCATAACAGAAGTGGCAAGTAGGCCTATAAATGCCAGTTTAAGTGAAGATTCTGTTTTAGAAACAGCCATTTCAAAGAAGACATCAGACGGTAAGTTTATGAACAAAAGAAAATTATTATAAAAAATTTAAATTAAATAAATTAATTTTTAAAAAACAAAAAAACAAAAAAAAAGTTTAATAACAATGAATTTCTTTTCATTGATTTGATAAATTTCTTTTTTTTTTCTCTGTATTTTTCTTCTAATTACATTTTTAGTTTATTTTTATTTTTTATTTTTTTTTTAAAATAATATCTAATTATTATTATTATTATTATTATTTTTTACGTTGTGTAACGCTGAATAACAGAAAAACTTACACAATATTACAAATGAGTAGATATGTATATTCTGCATGTAACACGCAGAATCTTACATTGAATTTATGTGCATTTTTATTACAACCAACGCTCTATACTAAATATTATAAATTTAACGAAAAAAATAACAAAGAAAAAAAATATAGGTACATATATTCAAAATGTAGTGCATTTTTTTTCTTCTATTTTTTGCAAAAGAAAAAATAAATTAATAATTTCAACAAAATACATTTTTTTTTTGAGCTTTAATTTTGTCTTAGTTATTAATTTTTTTTTTTTTTATATTGAAACAATATCGACCGAAGTACGATAGAACTAAAAATAAAAATTAATTTAAATTTCAGTATCTATGGGGGACATCTTCAATCGTCTAGCAAACAAGCAAATAAGATTTGCTAGCTGAAAATATACAATTGGCATTCTTGATTGTTTTTGATTTCGAAATTGTTACCAAATTAACTGTCAGAAGTTGCGATCGCAAAGTTAGTGTCGCAAACTCAGTTAACAGAGCACGTAACTTCAAATTTTGTATAAATAAGTAGAAAATTAAAACCTTTAAAATTTAAAATTTGAAAATTTAAAAAATTTGAATAAAAAAAAACGAATTTTTAACGTAATATAATAGAAAATTATAGGTTATGTACATATAAAAAAACTTGTTCAGCAAAAGTGCTTACAAAATAAAAATGGTGGTAAAAAATCGAGGATGTGGTTTTTCGTAATCGCAAATCCGCCATATTTGCTTAATTGCTAGAGGGTCGAGGATGTCCTATAGGTTTTTCTTCTGTTCAAAAAAAAAAATATATATATATATATATATATCGCTAAAATTAATCAAAATAGCCACAATACTTTTTCAAATTTTAGAATCAATTCTTTTACTTACCTGTTTAATTTCGAATCATGAAAATCAGTTACAAAATTTTATGGAAAATCATGTTTTAGATTGCGGTATATTTGTTTGTATGTATGTATGTATGTCACCACAAGTTAAATTTGTATCTTGAAATTCTAGTTAAGCAGAAATATTTTAATAGCATTCCTTCCTTCCGTTGTTTTTTTTTCTTCTTCCTTTACAAGTATTTTCAACGATAAATTTTCACTATTGTAACTATTACATATTTTGAACAAAAAAAAAAAAAAAAAAAAAACTGTTACGTTAATAATAATTTCCAACATATTTGTAAGTTAAATGTTAAATTTTCCTTATAATATAAATAAATACAAAAAAAAAAAAATTTTTCTGCAAGTATTTTTCATATTTTTTTTATAACATTGTCATCAAAATGTTAGAGGTCGTATATTATACACAAGAAAAGTTTAATTTTTAGAATCAATAAAATATATTTTATAATTTTTATATATGTACATATACGAGTATGTTATAACTGTAAAATATACATACATATTATATGTATATATTATCTAGTTTCCTTTTATAGATATAAAAAAAAAAAAAAAGAAAAATTGTGAAGAAAAGGAAAAAAATATTTCTGTAATTTTGAGAAAATCGATTTTTTTTTCTTGTTTAAATTTTTGTTAATAGAGGTAACTTTTTAGATTCTTATTTTTTTTAATTATTATTATTATTATTAAATTTCTTATTCATAGAAAAATATTTTTCTTGATAAACAACAACATAAAATCATAACACTTTTTTACTTAAAATATTACTATATATATGTATGTACATTGTACATACATAGATGCTGTATAAACCATATAGTTAATGGAATTATATGTAAATTTAATTTAACCCTTCAAGGGGTTAAAATCCTATTAGATAATGAAAAGACAAAAAAAAATTAATATTAAATTTTCAAGATATTTTAAGTGAAAAAAAAAGGTGATTTGTTGAAGAATTAAAATTTTAAATACATATATACGGTACCCAAAATCGGTTAAGAGAAAGGGTAAAATAAATTAATTTTAGATAATTTTTATCATTTATTATCTTAAAAGTCTTACTAAAATTTTAAATTGAAATTTATATAAATTTTATCAAGGAGAAAAAAAAATGCACTAGATTTTAAAGAAAGAAAATAAACCAAGAATTTAATAATTGAAACGCAGGTATAAAATGATTTTATGGTATGTTTGCATGAGTAATGTTCTTCTTCTTTTTTTTTTTCAATTAAACAGGAGCATGCTTTTGATCGTTTTTTTTTTCATATATTTTATAGGATGCAAATTAATAAATACATTTATTCATTCCATGAAAAATTAATTAAATCAATAATAATTGTAAATAATTTAATTAATTTGATTCAATTTACTTATATATATACTCATCACATGATAACAAATAAAAAATTAATTTTTAACAATTTATAATATTCATCAAAAAACCAAATCATACATAATTCAAAATTACTAAAAAAAAAAAAAAATACAAAACAAACCATCAGAAAAAATTAAATTTTTTTTTTGCATGTACAAAAACAAAAACAAAACCAAAAAAAAAAAAAAAAACAAAAAAAACTATACATAAATTTTAATCAGATGATATGATTATGGAAACATCATCACTACCAAATCCAAGTCCAAATTATAAACGTAAAAATAGTAGCTTAATTAATTCAACAACTGATATAACAACAACAACAACAACAAGATCACCAAATATTGATGAAACATCAACAACGATAAATAAATCAAATAATTCAATAAATGTAAGTGGAACATCTATATTACCAATAATGATATGTGGATTATTACAGAGAGATTTTAATAATATGTCATCAACATCTGATAATCATACTTCATATAATACAAGGAAAAGATTATTCATCACATCATCTGCCAGTACAGAATGTATTGGTAACACAAGAAAGGGTAGTGCGTATCAATTAAAATTACAAAAAAAAAAAAAAAAAAAAAATGAAATACAAATTATAATTATGCATTTTTATTATTATTTTCTTTTCTATATTCTTGCATATATATAATAAGAGTGTGATATATGTATAAATATGTACTTTTTTTATTTTTATTAATTGTTTTTTTTTGTTTAACTTATCTTTTTATAAACAAATTTTCTTTTTTTTCAAATTTTCTTTTACAACATAAATCTAAATTTATATGTTTTACTAACTATTAAAATAAAATATGCTTTTATACATATTTTCAAGAAAATCAAGACAAAAACAAAAAAAAAAATAATATCACATCAAAATATCCTTTTTATGTAAATTTGCTCATGTCTAGAAGTCGATAAGTATAATGTAGTAAACAAATTTAATAAATTTTATACGTATTTAAGCTGCTACTTTTACATAACATTTTATATTATAAATATCATTTGTATGTATCTAAGAGTAGTGACACACTGTATACAAATATCGATATTATAATATGTATTTTACAAATTATAATTTTTTTGTACATATGTACATATATAATTTCTAAAATTTCATTGAATTTATTCTTATTGGGGCCTCACTTATGAACAAATTTTAATTTTGACAACTTGGAAATTATAACAGAGCGATCTGAGCTTACATATGTACATTATAAAACTCAAATCCGAAAATTTTTTGAAATTTCTTTTCATATATGTATGATTACTTACGTCTTACTTATTTAATCCATGGCGCTACAGCCCGTGAAAATCCTTGTCCTCCCTTAACACATCTATCCACTCCACTGTCTCTGATCGCTAGCCACTTCTCTTCAGTTTTCAAGGTTAAGCTTTGCGACGTCGGCTCTTATATTGTCTATCCATCTTGTTCTGGGCCTTCATACCATTCTCAAGCCTTCAGGGTTATATTTGAAAATTCTAGCTGCCATTCTGACCAGGTGCTCCGCCCACTTGAGCCTTTGCAGTTTGATCCATTTTGTAACAGTACAGTCACCGAACAGCAGTAAGCATTCATCGTTAGTACGGAGCCTAAACGTCCATGTTGTACTTAAATAAAAGTTGAAATTAAAATTTTTTTATAAGTAAGACTCATGTTCTAAACCTTTATCCGATACAAAAATCAAATGGAAATTTTGATGGTTTTTTGTAACACAACACCAAAGTGCATTCGAATATTACCTGATGTTCTTTAACGTTTACCTTTAGCTGTTAAACGTTGTAAAATCTCGATTAATTGAAACATATTTAAGATGAAAACATAGTGTCAGATAAATGAATAATTGAAAAGTTAAACTTATCAACTAGGTACATATAATAAGTTTTTTTTAATGAGAATTTTTCCTTTCATATTCTAAACATTGTAAAATTAATATTAAGATAGATGAAGATCTAGTGTAATATTAATTTAATAAATATAGAGTATGGGTATGTCACGTACATATACATATATACTACGTAGTATCTGTGTCAGTTTCATTTTAATACCTTCAACAATAATTATTATAATATCAATATTATGTAACATCTTCACAATGTGTCACCGCTTAAGCAATTCAGAAGTGTTGTGTATTGAACATATAGTAACATAATAATAACGCTTACATATTATGTACATTACATGACATTTTTAATTAAAAATACATAGTAAGTCTTTGAAAATTTTGACATATTGATTTTGGATTTGATTTTTTTCTTTAATGTTTTTACTTCATTAATTTATGTTTTCCAATTATATTAGATTGTATTTATGTTTAGTCATCATATCTTTAAGATGCTCATGGTGTGAGAAAATAAATTTAAAGCTTATGTTGTCATTGAATGTATACGTACATACATACATATGTATGTACATCCAAATAAGGAGAAGAAAGTTAACATTTTGCTTTTTGGTGCCAGTCTTCTTTAGCTCATTTAAATTCGTTTATTTTTATTTCTTGTCAAATAAATTACATACCTAAGTACATGGTAGACTATGGGTGTAATGTAAAAACAACTAGTAATCCTGTATATAAAAATAAAGTTTGTAGTAACATATGTATTGACAAAGTAGGTACTTAACTTAGCTACTTATAACTTATTGCTTATAGACTCCATTATCATTGGTATTACCTTTAGCCGTACATACATATTTCGATAATACTGTCCAGAACATAGATAAATACTTTTAAAAATATATATATACACGAAACATCAATATTATCCTTAAATTGCACACATTTTATAAAATAAAAACAAAAAATTACAAGAAAATTTATTACGATAAATATTTTTTATGAGCATACACACACAAATAAAACATACTATCGCCCGTCCCGCCCCCTTTTTTATCTATGTAAACAAGTTCAAGTACAACACCTTATCTAATTTCTCAAAAATCATAAAAATCAATTCAAAAAATATATAAAAAAAAAAAACATTGACACTGAAAATGTTGATGATAAAAATTTCCAGATTATTTGGATGTTAACTTTTTCAACAACAAAAAAAACTCTTCAGAACTTAAGAAGTATACTTAAATATTAAGAATACAATTTAAAAATGAAAAAAAAAAAAAAAAATTGGAAAAACAAATTATTATTATCATAAAATAAAATGTTTTCTTTTCTTCTCAAATTATAAAACAAAGAATGGAAAAAAAAACAAAATTAAATTAAAACCATTGAAAACTGTAAACAAGTATGTACATAAAATTAATACATATAATATATACATATATGTATGTATATTTTTTTAAAAAATGTTGAAAACTTAAGTCCACTTTCTATTAAAAAAGGAATAAAAATAAAAAAAAATATCCTTTTACAGAATATTTTTCATAAATATTTCTTTCCATGAACAAAATCATTAAAATTTACAAAATGAAAAAAAAAAAAAAAAAAATAAATAAATAAAAAATGATAAAATTTTCAAGAGAGTTTTACATTGTTTTTTTTCTTTCTTACTTTGTTCAATCTGAAATTTTAATTTAAATTTTTAACTAAATTTATTCATATTGTCTTAATACTTAACTTAATACTTAATAACAACGACAACAGCAACAACAATAAAACACAATGAAACGAAAATATATAAATTTAAAAATTTATTATTATAAATTAAATACTCGTAAACGTAAGAATTGCAAATAAAATAAAAATCTTCCTGATGACATAAAATATATACAGGGTGTCCTGTTTGGTTTGCTTAACCTTGATACCAGTGATAGGTTTTTGTACTGGGGTACTCATATCAGTACCCCAAGTTATGAATTACATTGTTCTAACCGCACGTTTTCCCTCCCCATCTAAGTAGATTCGAATTTGTGGTATACACATTTTTATACTACATGCTACAAAATCAATCGAGCATTCTTTTTCTGCAATAAAAACTACGGGTTAATTTAAGCCTTTTTTGAGAAAGACAGGGTTAAACACAAAAATTTGGGAAAAATTCACAAAATTTTGATTTTGAATGCGTGTTACTTTTCAACAGTTGGAAGAAGAGGAACAAGTAAGGTATCGTTGAAAAGGGCGAAGGGTCTTCTACATTTTTTCTTAACACAAAGTGACCTTTAAGTGCCTCTCTAAAAAGTTATAGGGTACATCGTGAAATAAGAGCAAAAAAACTTCAACGCACTCTAGCGGCGAAACCGTTGGGATTTCCCCACCCCCCCTTCGATACGATTTTTTGTTTGTCTTGATAAGACCTATCACTGGTATCAAGGTTAAGCAAACCAAACAGGACACCCTGTATATAAGAAGGTACATATATGAAAATTATTATGAAATGATTTTCATACTTACAAAACACAGTTAATTATCTTTTCTTGGAAAAAAAAAATAATAGAAAAAAAAATTAAAAAATAAATAAAAAAAGACATAAAAACATAAAAATAAAAAATAAAATTAGAATAAGGAAACAAGGAAAAGAATTTTTCATTATAAAATTATAAACTTTTTGATTAATATTAAAAACTAAAAATTGAAAATTTATCTTTATCTTGCTTCCTTATTTTATTTTTTATTTTTTTTTTTCAAATAAAAATAAAAACTAATTTGTTTTAAAAGAAAACTTTTCAAAGGATACGAATAGTTATAGTGTACAAACAAAAATAAATCTAAAGAATTTTTGTACTTATACATACATACATATTATGTATTTTCTTATTCATAAAGTAAAATCATATTTAAAAAAAAAAAAAACAAATGAAAATTTAAATCTGTCACTATGAAAAGTATCTATAAAAATATTGAATGTATCTACTTATGCTGCATTTTTTTTTTTTTTTTTTGTATGAATGATGTAGATGCAAAATGTTAAAGAAAATAAATAGGAATTCCAATCATTTTTTCTTTTTTTTTGTTTTCAGATAAATCAAAGATGTATGAAATTGTGACATAAATTCAAACATTAATAACGGATTTATTTTTTTGTTGTTGTTGTTGATTTTTTTTATAATATCTAGGTGCTTATTATGATTTTCTTCAAATGATCGACCAGCGTTCGATTTCATATTTTGGTATTATCATTTTCGATTTTTTTCTTTTTGTTCGATTAAATCGAACAGCTGTTTTAATCACTTTTTTACTGACGAAACGCAATTTGTAATACGAAAAATATGAAAAAAAGATGGATATTTCAAAGAAAATGTAACTTTCAATGTTTTAAATGTAATAATAATACTAATTAAATGTGTTTTTAATTATTACTACATACATTATTTATTATTTTAATAGGAAAAAGGTAATAAGAAACAATTAGAAGAATATCATGAAAATTTTGACATAAATTAATTTATTTCACAGAAATCCCAAAAATTGTTCTAAAACAATAAAATACTTTCATTACTAATAACATTTTTTTAAAGTCGAATTTAACAAATGTCGACTCTAAAAACTGAGTATGCATTGAAGTTCTGTACACGAATACATACTTGTAAAAATAAAATCTTCAACATATTTTGTAAAAAAGCATACTCAGTTTTTAAAGTCGACTTTTGCTAAATTCGACTTTAAAAAAATGTTATTAGTAACTTAAAACAATTTATTCAAATATGTATCTTCAAATTTTAACAGCTGAAAAATTGTTCAAAGAAAATATACACAATAATTCACGATAATGACGTTTGTATCCAATATGTGTATAATGCAACGCTTTTTGGTTCGATCGATTGAGTTACATAATACCGAAATTAAATTCAATCGAATCGAAGAAGATAATTCGATCAACCATCAACCTACGAATTGAAAATCATAATAAGCACCCTAGTAAAATTTGAATATTTCAATCAAAAATTTGAACTTCTTTTTTTATTGTTTTTCAAATATTTGAATCTAGACCAATTATCTATTATAAAATTTGAAAGAATTAAATTTAAAATATGAATTTTTTCTTCGAAATGAAATTTTTATTGAAAATATAAATTGAAAAAATACATAATAATTTCCTTATTATTTTTTTTTTTCTTGAAATTTTACACAAAACATACAAAAATAATTTTGTAAATTTTCACACATCATAAATAATAAAATTTATTTAGCTATGTAGATAGTTAATTTTAAGATACAAAATGAAGATAATGTGTATCTATTTAATGTTAAATCAATCAACCAACAAATTGCATGATGCTTTCAATTTTTTTGTTTTTTTTTTGTTGTTGTTTAAAATAAAGTAATGTAGTATTTAAAGTTTTATAGAAATTTAATAACATGTAAATTTTAATGAAATTAAGTACTTTATAATAATCGTATTATATCGTGTGTTATTATTTAACACATGTACATACATACATATATGTATAATCAAATCAGTTATGCCTATATATATTTTATTGTAAAATTTTATATCAAATTTTTTTTATTCATGCATGTTAAACACACAGTAGTACATGATGACACACAACACAATATACACACATACATACATACATACATATATAATATTCTTATATAGTAAAACTGAAGTTACACTTATTTTATCCTTCATAATATTTAATTTATATAACTTTATGGCATTTTAACAATATCATGCTTTAAAAATAAATAAATATTATCAATTTTTTTTTTTCAATTTTTCAAGTATTAATTTAATTGCAAATTATTTATTTTAAATTTTTTGTGTTTTTGTTTTTATTTATTTTTAGTAAATAATTTTTTTTTATGCTATTTTAATGATTAAAAATTTGCATTTTATTTTATATATGTATGTATATGTGAAATTCAATTATTTTCTGTTTTACAATATATAATCTTTTTCTATTTCAATTAAATGTATAATTAATAATATCATAAAAAATTTATTATTTAAATTTTATTTTTTGTATAATAACCATGAAAAGAAAAAAAAAGGACGAATAAAATAACATTGGAATCGTTTGACTGTATAAGTTTAATTTATTTTTGGTGTTTGATAAAATACAAAATTTATTAAATTGCAAATATTTTATGCTGATGTTTCAAAATTCAGTAAATAATAATTGTTAAGTTGGAGGAGGGGGAGGGGTTAAATGAGATGAATTTTTAAAAAAAATTATCAAAAGGTCCTTTCTACATATATGTCAATTAAGTTCGATGTTATTTTATTCAGCGTTTTTTTTTTACATATGGTTATACCCTTAATTTTATGATTAATTTAAATTAAATTTAGAGTATAAATGATAAAGTGAAAATTAATTAAGTTTTCTTCCTTTTTTTTTTTTTTTTTAAAATTATTTAGATGAAGATGATGATTCTCGTTGCCTTCAATTGACAAATCAACATAAAACTGCAATACGATTTATCAGAAAGGTAAGTTTTTTGTTTTATTGATTTTTATTTAATTTCTTTTTTATATACATACTAATGATGATCTAATTAATTATATACAGCGTTATTCCGTTATGGTGTCCGACCCGAAACCTACGGATAGGTCTCGGCGAGGCGAAAAAAATCGTAGGGATGGGGGAGGGGTAATCTCAATCGAGAATCGAGATATTGAGGAAGCCTTTTGAAAAAACTGAAAAAATAAGCCTGAAATTCATTTGATTATTGGACACGAGGTTTTATTACAGTGTAAATTGAAAATAGGTGCTTCCAAATGCAAATATCTCGAAAACTATGCATTTTTCGAACTATGTATATAGTTTTCGGGTTGGACACAGAAACGGAATCGCCCTGTATATATTATGATATTTAAATCCCTTTAAAATAAACAGTCAGTAAAGAAAAAATGAAAAACAAATGATATTAATAATGCAAAACATCGAATAAACAATAAAGTGTTTGTTTTCTTATTAATTTTTTTTTTCATCCTAATTATTTTTTATTTAAAAAAAAAAAAGGTAAAAACCTTTTATTTAATTCCAAAAAAAAATTTTAAAATTATTATTTGCTTCATACAAAAATTACATATTGTAGCTAATATAGAAAAACATATAAAATAAAACTCAAAAAAATAAGATAATTGTTCTTCAATAAACGATTACGAGTAAATTACTAAATGTATCTGTCAGCTGTCTTAACGTTACTATCATATATTTAATATACAATTTTTAAAATCAATTAAAATTCTAATTAGTAATTTTTTTTTCTTTTTTTTTTCTCTCTCTCTATCTCTTGAAACAAAAAAAAAAAAAAACTACATTTTTTTTTCCTAAACAGATGAACTATTTTGTAGCTCGGCGTAAATTTAAGGAGGCTCTTAGACCTTATGATGTTAAAGATGTTATGGAACAATATGCAGCTGGGCATGTTGATCTTCTTGGCAGGGTTAAAAATGTTCAAACTAGGTACACACAAAAATTAAACCATATATTAAATATGTATATTTTGTTGTTGTTGTTGTTTTGTTGATAAAAACAGTTGCGTTCAAAAATCCTATTATAAAATATTAAAACAAACAAACAAAAAAACAAAGAAAAACAAAGAAAAGAAAATAATTCAAATCAAATTACATATATTTTCTAAAACAAACAAAGTAATTTTTCTTCTCTTCTTCTACATTAATTTTTCCTTTGAAGAAAAAAAAAACACACACATACACATTCACACTTTTCTTTTTTTGAAATACATATTTCCTTTTTTTTTTTTTTTCAAATGAAAATCTATATATTCGCTTGTATGTATGTATGTAGGTATATATTTCATATATATAATATGTACATGTGTATCTGTACAATTGTATCATATATTTGGTTGAATTTTTACATTGAAAATTGTAAAATTGTACGAAAATTCGTATTGTTCATTTATTTATTTATTTATTTTTTTTTTGTATTCAAAAGGTTTGATGTTTTATATAACTATTTCACGAATATTGTAATTTTGTTGTTGTTGTTATTATTATTTGTTTATTTTTGATATTTGTTGTGAAATTTAATAATTATTTATTTCTTTCATTTTAATTTATTGTGTGCCGCATTTATAATCATATTTTATATGTATATCTACCCCACCTGTGTATATCTATTATTTTTGTTGTATATATTTTTTCCTTGTATTCGTATATCGCATCTTATAATATATTATATTGTACAAATATACTTTTATGATAAATATACATCAATTTCTTAACATAATAGGAATAAAATGATAATAATAATAATAATAAAATAATATTTTTAATTAATGTAATATTTCATAATTCTCTATTTACTTATTTTACTCGTATGTCTGTCTGACATGTCTGTTTGTGTGTAAAAGTATTTCTTTCTTTTACTTCTCTTTCACGTTTTTTCTTTATTTTTTTTTATTTTCTTATTTAATTAAAATTGATATAAAGTAAGTACTTATTTTTCCTTTTCATCATATTATACAAATTTTGTATTCTATTTATTTACTTTTATTTCTATTTTTATTATTTTCGTTATTTCTTTTGGTATATTTTCCGCATTACTTTAATAATAATAAAACACATATAGAGTGTCAGTGTATATTATATACATATAATAAAATTTTAACAAATGAAAAATTCCTTTTTTTAATTGTAATTTAACGAGGTAATATACACACTAGAGTGTCCCTTATTTTTCAACTTTCAGATTCTCAGGGTCCTACCCCCTAATTTTTTTCGTTCTTCAATTTAAAGTAGAAATACCAAAAAAACAGGTAAATTTAACATCATTTACCCGTGCCGATTTCACTGTGATTTTTTTTTTTTGAAAAATGAAGATTTTGTGCACTTTACCCTATACCTTTTGCCCTAGTTGACAAATTTTTTTTCGTTTAAACTTTATTTAGAAGAGAACCCTTCAAGAAATATCCTTGCCACAACTCAACTTCCTACTGCTCTGGGAACATATTTTTTTAAAGGCACGAAAAGGTCTACAAAAATTTCCTTGACATAGATGGAAGGAGTTTTTTTTCTTTGGTGCCTTGTAGCTCGCTCCCTGTTGCAGGGATCATTTCTGTTCCAAAAAAAAAATTATAGGAAATGACAAGAAGAACGCCCTGCACAAATTTCAAGATTGTCGAATCACGAGGTCCAGAGATATTCAAATTTGAAATCTGATTTTTGACGAAAACGTGCTAAACATACGAATTCATATTTTCAGTACATTTTCTTAGGTAAAAAGAACCCTTTGTCGGCACTGGTAAATAACTTCCAAAAGTTTTGAAATTTTAGGATTTTAATTATTTTATAATAAGTAAAAAAATTGAGGGGTAGCACGCGAGTTTCAAAAAAAAAAATTTTCGTAGAACAAATAAGGGACCGTCTAATACACACAGTTGTTCTTTTGAATATTTTTCTTATAATTATTTTCTTCCTAAAAAAAAACAACAAATACATATATAAATGTATTATAACGGTATATTTTAATTACATTTTTAAATAATATTTTTTATTAGCTATAATATAAACAGTAGTTTAATAACATTTAAATTTTTTGATATAAATCACAAATAAGGAAATTAGAAATTAAATAAACAAATAAGCACTTTTTTTTTTTTTTTTTTTTGATACAACAAAAATTTAACAGAAGTATCTTAGTAAGAATTTCTGATTGTAGGGAAATTTTTTTTTCTCTGGTTTTTTGTTTTTGAACGCAATATTTTTGGGTAATTTTTAAAATTTATAAACACAAAGAAAAAAATCCTTTATATATTGTTATTTGTTTCTACTGAAAAGGTCCTTTAAAAAATATCGCTTTGCTAGTATGGCCTGGGTTAAATTAAAAGCCTATATAATTTATTTTTCATATTGTAAAAATAAAGAATGGGTTTGAGAGGAATTTTCGTACAATTTGGTAAAATTAATCCTCTTTTTTTTGAAATTTTGATTAGTCAATAGTCGAATTTATTCCTTATATTTCATAGATATACTAAAAAAACGTAATATGTACTCGAATAACCGAGGTAGTTGAAGAGCTTTATTAAATAAATAAAAATAAATTTAAAACAAAAAAAAAACTTCTTGGTGTTGAACATTGATAATTTGCCATAATATCAAAAGAATAATCGGTATAAATGTGAACATACCTTAACATAAGTATATGACAACTTAGTATTTTGTTTCATAATTCATTAAAAATTGTTAATCAAATCGAAGCAAACTTGAAAAGTTCTTAAAATTTATTGTACCCTTACAAAATACATATATATATTTAATTTTCTTCAAAAGAACATTTTTAAACCTTAACGAAAGTAATAAGGATGCATTCTATGATTGAACTTTTTTTTTGTTTCTTGAAAATTGCAAAAATTCGAATTTAAAATAATAAAAAAAAAAATATTAGAAACTCATTAAAAGCTTATTATTTCAGCCCTCAAAGTTTTTATTTTCATACTAAATCGGATTGCTATTTTTTCCTCTATTTTTATAATTTCTATGTACATACTACATATATACATATACAGGGTGATTCCGTTACGGTGTCCGACCGGGAAACTGGGGGGGGGGAGAAATCTCAACGGTTTAGGAGTTAGAGGGGGTTAAGATTTTTGGTACTTTTTTCATATTTTACCCTATAACTTTTTACAAGGGCACGCTAGGCTCACCAACTCTTTTACATAATTGTGAAGGACTCCTGTGCCTTTCCATCAACATCTTACCTGCTGCTGTGTATCCGACCATTCAGAAGTTATAAGGCCTCAAAACCATAATCGAACACCTATGATCCTTAATTACATGATAACAGATAGCGCTATTGAACTGAAACTTTTTTTGTTTTATTATACATAATAGTAGCTTTCAAAACAAATAAAA
The DNA here is from genome assembly GCA_932526495.1 of Bombylius major. NCBI lineage: Eukaryota > Metazoa > Arthropoda > Insecta > Diptera > Bombyliidae > Bombylius > Bombylius major. The sequence continues at coordinate 28,865,865 of OW052046.1, read as the reverse complement.
AAAAAGTTTTCGTTAGTGAATTTTTTTTTCAGGAGCCCAATTAATTGAGAAAATTTTAGGAAAAAAAAATCATAAATTTTAAATTTATGGCCCTTTTTCTTGAAAATGGGATTATTACATACAATAAGTAATACACCAAATGAAAGATAATTTTAATAGCCATTCATAATAAAAAGAAAAATTTTGGATAATGAATTTCAGACTAATATTTTCAGATTTTTTAAGAGGTCTTCCTCAATATCTCGAAAACTATGCATTTTTTGAAAAAAACGAAGATAGCAAATCGATGCAATAAAAAATTAGGGCTAATTTAAGCTTTTTTTGAGTAAAGCAAGGTTAAAGTCTAAAAATCTGTGAAAAAATGACAAAATTATGGTTTTGAGGCCTTATAACTTCTGAATGGTCGGATACACAGCAGCAGGTAAGATGTTGATGGAAAGGCACAGGAGTTCTTCACAATTATGTAAAAGAGTTGGTGAGCCTAGCGTGCCCTTGTAAAAAGTTATAGGGTAAAATATGAAAAAAGTACCAAAAATCTTAACCCCCTCTAACTCCTAAACCGTTGAGATTTCTACCGCCCCCCCCCCCCCCCACCAATACGATTTTTTGTTCTCCTCGCCGAGACCTATCCGTAGTTTCCCGGTCGGACACCGTAACGGAATCACCCTGTATATATATTTTTTTTACTTTTTAAATACTTCAATCAACTGGTAGTCAGATAGAATAATTAATTGTCAAGAAATCAAATTAAAATCATATAAAATGGAGAAATGATAAATAAAGAAAGAAAGAAAAATGTGAAGACGTAGGGAGGGGGGGGGGGGGTTGTGTTAAAAGTATTATATCAGTATTGATCTTATTATAAATTAATTTTAATTTCTTCTTATATATTTTTTTTTTCTTATACATAATTTGAAAAAATGATAAAATAATAAAAATAAATTACAAAAGGAATTAAATTTCTCTAATTAGAAACGTGTTCTTCATGCAATAACATGATTTTTTTTTTGTATTATTTATTATGCATATGTATGTTTATTTGTATATTAAAATATATGTATGTCTGTATATGTATATCAATTATATATGTATAGCTTAAATACTTTGTGGCACGCAAGAAGTTTCGTGAAGCCCTCAAACCTTATGATGTTAAAGATGTTATTGAACAATACTCTTCCGGACATGCTGATCTTCTTAATCGTGTCAGGAATTTACATTTTAGGTGAGGTACTAAATTAAATAATTAAATAATTTTAAAATTTCCTTTTTTTTTTCTTTCTCTAATTGAGTTTTTTCGCTTAATAAAAGTCATGTACCTAATTCAATAAAAAAACGGTTGAACTTTCGATTAGCGAGCGTGTGATATCGAAATAAAATCTATTAATATAAAAATTTTAGAGTGTCCTCTTTAATGTGACATATGTATATGTCCTTATATTGGCGCAAATTCTATTTTATAGCCGAAAAGTATTGTTAAAAATGTTGTCACAAAATTGACATGTTTTACAATATTCCAGGATAACAGTTAATAACGGATTTTAAAGATAACTTCTTCTTCTTTCCAACATACTTAATTTCATTTCAATCTGATTAAAAGTTTTTGAGATATAGAGATTTAAATGTTTAAATTCAAAATTTCGTTATTATTTAACTTCTTTTAATAGCGATATACATATATCTATCTCTAAAACTTGAAAAAGTACCTATATGTTTTATGGTATCATATAAAAGGTTATTTAATCATTTTTACAATGATATCTCATATGTCCATATAAACTTTATACATAAAGAAATAAACGAAAAAAAGGTCCATAAAATGCGCATTTTTCTTGCATTTATAGGAAAAAGTATAAAAATCTATAGTCTTTCGCAATAAAAAAAAAAAATAATAATAATTAAAAATCTGAAAAGCTAAAATTGTTTTTTATGGTACACATATTGCTTTTATGAATTATGAATCTTTGTAGTTTTGTTGATCCTAAAAAGGTTCTATGTTTCATTTCAATAATTTTAAAAGCTTGTAATGGTGACATAAAAAAGGAAGACACTTTAAAGTACCGTCAGAAAAAAGTATACCTACCGTTTCAATATTTCAATAGCTCACGCTCACTAAAAGGAAGTTACCTCAAAAAAACATTTTCAATTTGTGTGTATAATAAAATATTCATTGGCGTTTGTTTACTTTTTTTTTAAATCAAAATTAAAATACATACTAAAAAAAAAAAATCCCAAAATTGAAAATTTTATTTGAAAATAAAATTGCTGCTTTTGACCATCATGGCTTGTTAATTATATATTTTGAGTAATCTTCAATAATTTTTAAAAAATTTAAGCTGTTAGGGAGAAAAAAAAACAAACAAACAATAACATAACTTTCCACGAAACTAATATAAAATCAGAAACTATGTATGTACATATATGGAAAATTTTCTTCAACTTTTCTTTCATGAAAGTATGCACACAATCATGATTTTTATAGTGAAATTAAAAAAAAAAAACACATTATAGAGTAAAATAATCGATAAAAGAAATTAAATCATTTTACTTTTTTCCTGTCTGTCACCTAATAAATGGAGAAAAAAAAAGTATCTATTTGAATTCCATAATATGTTATGTATGGTATACGAGATCTACACATAATTTTCCTTTTGTTTGTTTTTTCTTTTATAATTATTATTCCTAAATGAGCCATATTGTAGGGGTGTCCTTTTAAGAAATAATTGAATTTCCTTATTACTATTAAAAAGGTAACATTATTTTGAAAAACAAAAACATCAATGTTTTAGTAACATCATGAAAAATTAATTGAACTTTTAGTTTTTTTTTTTTTGCAATTAAAAAGTGTTGAAGGATAAAATTTGGGTTAAAAGTATATTTTTTTTTTTTTTGTAAATTTTTTATACATATAGCTACATATTTTAGACCGACATTTTGTCATACATATTTTATGTTTTTTTTTAAATTTTTTCGTCTCTTTTTTTTTAGAGTGATAATTTTTGAAAATGTAAACAAAATAATGAATTTTTAGTTAATTTATAGAAAAAAGGTACCCAAATTTGTTGTTCTAGAAAGCTTTATTTATATATACATATGCATGTACTATGTAGGTACATATACATGTATGTATGTATATCCTTTATATTTAGAAACACACGTGGTTAATGTTTTTTTTATTTTTTACTCTTTTTTTTTTATTGTAAAACTTTAAAAATTAGATTTTCTACTTTAAATTTAATGTTGAATTTTTCTTGTACAATATTTTTTTAGAATTAAATGTTTTTTGTTTTGTTTTTAAAAAAAAAAAAAAAAAAAAAAAAAAGTGAATCTTATTGCATGTTATTGGATATTAAATGTATATACATATTTATATTTTGTGTTTTTGTTTTTCTTTGTATGAAAAATCAATTCTATTGTATAGTTGAAGTCAATAATTAAATTATATTTTAACTTTTAGTAAACTCATATTCGCTTTTATTATTAGATATCAACTTTGTTGATCTAGAGATTCACGTTAAAGATATATTTAGAATATTTTCTCATGTAGACCCATCCTTTTCAAAAAATAATATATGTATGTATGTGTATTATTTCAATTTTCAATATATTTTCTTCCATTAAAATCGATAAAATTTTGTTTATAATTTTTAATTGAATATTCGTGTATTTATCATCTTTAGCATAACTTTTTAATTTTTCGCTTGTATAAATCTTTTATCATTAATTTTTTATACATATATGTAATATAAGATTTTCATAACATGATATTAAGAACATAAAACTGGAAATAATAGATATCGATATGTAACAAATAAAATTTCGGAAAATATGGAATATGGATAAAAAAAGGAGTAAATTCTCTATATGATATGAATTTATGTTTGTTATAACGTCAAGATTTACCTATTTTTTTCGGTTTTTTGTTTTGAAACACAACAATATTACAAACATACAAACACATCCTGTTCAAACATAATGGATTTTTTTTTTTTTTTTTTTTTTTTGATAATTTTTTTTTCTTTTATGAATTTTACATATATATACAATTTATATTATTATGTACTCAATATAATGTATGTATATCTATGTGTGTATAATTTCAGATTAGATCAAATTTTAGGTAAACAAGGATCAAAAGCAAAAGATGTATATGCATCAAAAATAAGTTTAGCCTCGCGTATTGTTAAAGTAGAAAGACAAGTAAATAAAATTTTATTAAAATTCAATTTTTTTAAATTAAAATTTTTAAAAATAATAATATAATAAAATATACAAATTATATATTTATATGTATAGGTAGTTGATATTGAGGAAAAATTAGATATTTTACTTAAAGCTTATATGCAAGATCGTGAAAGACTTTTAGCTCTTTCGTATGTTCCAGAAAGTCAACATTCCAATAATTTTAGCAGTAATAATAAAAAAATTTCTCCAGGTGGTAGTGATGGTGGTAGTGGTGGTTGTGGAGGCTATGGTGGCGGTGGTGGTGGTGGTGTTGGTGGTGTTGGTGGTGTTAGTGGTGGTAATGGTGGTAGTGGTGGTAATGGTGGTGCTAGTGGTGGTGGTATTGGTGTTGCAAGTACTTCAAAATCTATTACAACTATGGCTGTACTTAAGGTAAAATAAACAAAATAATTTTTTGATTAAAAATTATTTAAAAAGTAAAGATAATTAATTGATTAATAAAATATACATATATATATATATATATATGTGTATACATATGTAGCCAAAACCAATATTGGTAGAAAAACAATTTTCTGAACCAAATTCTCCAATTACAAAAACATTCAATAAAAACGTTCAGAAACGGACTCCAATGAATCGAGGACATTCGGATCTTGGTCATCGAATTAAGAAACGTGTTACTTTAAGGTAACAAAAAATTTTGGAATTTTTTCCCTCTTAATTCTTATTCGGCTTCCACACGAGAATTTTTTATGTCAAAACTTATGTCTCGACATCTCCATGTCCTCTTCTGTAAAAAATGATTGACCAAAATCTTTCTTTTTTTCCGACAATTCGTTTTATTTTCAGTCTTTTCTAGATTTTCTAGTTAGTTTAATACATGTAATACTTTAATAAGTTTTATGTGATTTGATGACAATGCTACATTCACATGATTTCTACAAAATTTGGACCATCAAAAAAACATATATTAAAAAAATGTACACTCACTTATTTGACAATCAAGAATTTGATAAGCTACAATAAGTGAAATTGCGCAAAGACATGAAATGCCCAGACATGAAAAAAATTGCAAGACATGAACAATGGCAAGACATAAGTCTTAATATAAAAAAGTCTCGCCTGGAAGGCGTATTATTTAATTTTCTTCTTTTTTTATTATTAATATTTTTTTTTTTTTTAAATTTTTATTTGTTTTAATTTACAGTGCTGTACCACCACAATATGCTAGAAGAACATCTAATAGTCCAGCAAATACTAGTGATGATGTTGTAATTATTGTACCCGAAACAGATAATGATCAATTAGATCAAGTTATTGTGAGAAGTGATGATGTACCAGATAATAAAACATGTAGAATAGAAGGAGAACAAGACTTAGAACAAAGTAGTCCAAAAATTGTAATCGAAAGTTCAAGTAAGTGTAGAAATTTTCTATACAATATATTTCTTATTTTATTGAAAAGTTTGTTTTGTATTTAGGAAAAAAAATAAGAATATTTCAAATCTTAAAGTTTATTTTGTTTTTGGTTTTAATTTTAATTTTAATTTTACTAACTAGATTTTTTCGTTATTTTAAATTAGAATTTTGCGATTTCAACAAAAAAAAACTTTCAAAATAAACAACAAAAAAACAAACAAAAATAGTTATTATGATCATTATTCAGCTTTAAAAGCACTTGCTTATTATTTCAAATTAACACAAAATATACTTATAAATACATAATTCATTTTTTATTTTTTATTTTCTGTTATTACATACTAATATCACACCTACTACTGTACAAAGTGTAAATACAAGGTGTTCTAAATTATATCACGTGAAACCTGACAGGATAAATAAAACAGTTGGAGAAAAATGGATTTATTATTGTTTTTTTTCTTTTTTTTTTCTGTTTTTTGTTTTTGCTTATTTTATGGCATGTTGAAATTTTATTAGCTTATTTTTTTTTTTATGAACTCTAAATTAACATGAAATGACATCGTCATAATATTAAAATTTCATTTATTTACTTTTTAGTTGGTTTTTTTGTTTTTTTTTCTCCCGATTATGATATACATGAGTACATTGTATTTTTGTTTATCCAGGAAATTTTGTGGGATTGTAAAATTATATGAACAATATTTGAAACATCTATGAAATATTTAGTTTAATTAAAATGTAACAACAACAAAAATAACTAAATAAAATAAAATCCCACAATGATTTATCTTCATCCTGTTTTATTTATACGACAGGAGGTAAAATTTTTTTGCGGAATGGTATACTTTTTTAAAAATAAATGACAACTTTTATTTTTATTTTTCAATATATTCGCTTTTATTACTAACACACTTTTTTCAGCGTTCTAAAAGTAATTTTAGACCTCTAAAAAAAGTTTAATCTTTAGCTTTAAAATAGTCATTTTTGGCCTCCTTCAATTTCTCTACATCAGTAAAACGCTTTCCACGTAGCTCCTTCTTCACTTTTGGAAATAGATAATAGTCGCTAGGGGCGAGGTCTGGACTGTAAGGCGGATGAACAATTTCTGTGAAGTAACATTTCCTTAAAGCGCTCTTCGCTATTGATGAACTGTGAGCTGGTGCGTTATCGTTTAGCAACAGAAGTTTCGGGACCCACCTTGCGGACACTTTTGACATATTAAGATTATTGTGGAGAATATTAAGTACTGTCGTTTCAGATACCCCCATCATTCGTGCAAGTTTTCTCTTTTTTAAACGAGCATCCTCCAGTACAAATTTTTTAACTTTTTCAACAACGTCTGGAATCGTTACCTTAATTGGACGTCCTTATGATAACCATCTTTTAGTGATTCTCTGTCATGTTTAAATAATCTAGACCATCTTTAAATGGTGGCAACAGACCACCGTATACTGCCAAGATTTTCCTGTTCCATTTTCCGGAGATCAGCCGGAATTTTTTCTTATTTCGTCAAAAACTTTATGACGGTACGATATTCAATTTTATTCATTTTCACTTTCACTATGAGATTACTTTATTTAAATTACTGTCAAAAAATTAATAATTAACATATTGATCTGCAACTTAATTTTTATACATTTGAGAGTCTGATCTATCTAAGAAAAAAAAAAGATTCAAGGAATTCTCACAAAAGTATATGACTCCGCAAAAATTCTTGACCTCCCCTCGTATGTTGTCAAATTTTAAGAGAAATTAATTTAATTATACAATGTGGAACACTTTGTATACCTATGTTATAATTTCACATATCATATATACAATTATTATATCTACACATGAAGAAAAGATATTTGAAAAAAAAAAAAAAGGTTTTAATCATGTATGTTTTTTTTTTCTAACCGAAACTTTATATCTTCTAACATATCGTTAAATTTATTACTAATAATTCCAGCGTCTTATGACGGATACTCATCAACAACGTCTCTATAGCAACAAAGGAAAATTCAGTGTAGCCACAGTCATGGTTATGTTTCAATCTGGGATGGTACACACTATCAAACATATTATTATGATGATGATGAGGATGAGACAACACTTATTTAAAAAAATTAAAAAAATTAAAAAAAACAAATTAAACAAGAATATAACTTTTATTTTACTTTTTTTTTTTTTAAGTCTTTGCATTTGATGTAAATTTTTTTTTTTTTTTTATTAATCTATATGTTTATTTGCTGTTTCTTCAAATAGTTTAAGGAGAAAAAAAATAACAATTAACGTCAATTTAAGAAGATATGATAGAAGAAAATAAAATAAAAGAAAAATATAATTTAAAAAAAAATCGAAGAAAAAAATTTCAGATTGCTTGACATAATCTATTAACTTCGGCTACACTGAATTTTTTCCTATAAAACAAATACTTAATTATCGTTGAATTGAACAAATTGTTGAAAAAAAAAAAAATGAGTGCGCATTGTGAGTTTTTTCATCAACCTAATATTGTAATTCAACTGAATGTGTAAAGTAGAAGAATTATTAATAATGATAACATCCTATATGGTGTAAATTATTATTGTTGTTTTTAATAATTGTTTAATATTCTTTTTTCTTTCACCATTTTTGTTTTTTAAATCTAAATTTTAATTTTCATTTAATTTTTGTTTTTTTATTGGGTTTTTTTCATTTCAAAATTTTAAAGTAGATGTGTTTTATGAGAAATACTTAAAATTGTCATTTTAAATTGAAAATTATTGCATTAAAAAAAGTAGTAAATAAAATACATCTACATATATACGGTATATGTTATGTGTGTGAATGAATTTTCCTTATTTTTTCTCATACAAAAACATCAGTATTGAAAGTTGAATGTAAGAAATAGTATTTTATAATACCCTGTACTTCAATAATTTACAAACAAACAACAACTTTTAATACTGATAAACATTTTTGAACTTATCACAGTAGTATTTCAATTATTTTAATCCAGATTGTTTTCTATCATATTTAAACAAAAAATAATAAAAATTATAAAATTTACAAATACTTAAATATAATAAAAGTTTTTAATGACGCTTTTCGAATATGTTTCTGACATCATATTTCTTTGTTTAATGTCCTTGATATACAGGACATGTAAACATAATTTAAAAATGATCATTTGCGCAAAAGAAAAAGAAAAAAACCAAACAAAAAAAAAAGGAAATTTATTGAATGATGATTAAAAAAAATAATTAGATATTACGCGAAATGATTATTTCACTGTTAAACTCAAAATTCAGACCCATACTGCCTGTGTATCAAGGACATAATGAGTGTGTGTGTACATCTATTTTGTGAACTATAAAGATGAAAACCCATAGGACGATGCAAGCTAACCAAAAACATACTTCATGTGAAATATGCCTCACGCCTCATTTGAGGCTCATGTTTGTAAATTATTACATTTTGAGGTAAGAAGCGCTTTAGTGAATTTTAGTTTTATAACGATGATTTTTTTTGCAGTTTAATATTGTCTATATGTTTGGGGCTAACAAAGAGCTTGCGATAAGGTATAGATGGAGTATTGATTTGGATTTGCAAAGCCTCATGCTTTTAATCGTCTTACATTTAGCTTTTGACGCCTACACCACAAACACAATACAGTGGTTTTCGTTGTCGGTTGTCGGCGACGGCAAGCTTTGTATTTTTTTTGTTATGCCTCAAACACAATACGGCGGTTTTCGTTGTCGGTTGTCGGCGACGGCAAGTTTTACATGTATTTTGTTATTGTTACATACAATAACAAAATACATTCAAAGCTTCCCGTCGCCGCTTGCCGTCGCGAATAACCGCTGTATTGTGTTCACGGCGTAAAGCGTTGAAGCTTGAATCGTCCTATAAATTTTCACCTTAAAGCGTTAAGTTTTTTTTGTGTTTGATAATATTTTAGTACTTGGAGAATTTTAAACTTTTATATTCCTAGAAAATTCAATCAGAATGAATAACAAATTTAATTTAAAAAAAAAAAAATAATTTAATATTTTTGTAAAATAAAATAAAAATTAAAGTAGAAAGAAGATTCAGTATCAGGTACTTTTCTTTTTTATTTTATTCAACAAAAAAGTAATTTGAAAATTTAATGAAATAAAAGTAAAAAGTTTGCACTTTGGTATAACGCTAAACGAAATAATCAAAAAAAAAAAAAAAAAAAAAAAATTAAATATTAAAACTACATATATATTTTTTTTTTGCCATTTTATGTATTCTTGTACTTTGTGTGTTTGTGTTTTTTTGTTGTTTTTTTTTTGTGAAAAAATAATTTACATCTTATTAAGGTTAAAATGCTAACTTGGAATTATGTGGAAGTATTTATTTATTTTTTTTTCATATTCAACTTTTTTTTTTTCCTTTTCAAATACTTAATTACACTAGGGAACAAATTTTGAACTTTTTTCGACAACACGAAAAGCATTATTTATTTTTTAATATCTTGCTTAACAAAGAAACATAGGCTGCAGAATTGTTGCAGTAGGTCTATAAATTTTTGCGATTTTCTTATGTGACTCACAAAACACAACACGGATTCAAACAGTGTGAAAAAAAAACCTTTTTTTCCTTAATAGTTTTTGATATTTATTTAATAATAAAATTATTAAGGATTTTCACGGTATACCTGAATTTCGGAAAAAATGTGATGGTATGAATATACATATGTGATATGGATGGCTGCGTAATGTTTAGTAGAGGTACATAGAAGCTTTCCAGTATAATGTGTTAAATTTTTGAAACAAATAAATAAATATTAGACCTGGGGATCAATTCGATTTCGAATACATAGCCTCCCTGTTTCGAAACTTTCATATTTACATATACTTTTGTGAATAGTGACTAAGGAACATTGAAAATATGTATAGTGTTTATCATTGAGCGCATATACTCTGCAGTACGAGACCAGTTCTAATTCTGTTTTGGTCCCGGTATACCTATACGCATAGTACCAAACCTTTTTAGGCCGACAATTTTGGTACGAACCAACTAATTTGGTCCACTTTTCTTTGTTAATTTTCCACAAAAATAAAACTAATTATTGATAATTGACACTGTACACAAATAAATGAAATATTTGAGTTTGACAAGTATTTTTTCTTTCATTTTTTCATTATTGGTACTTAATGGAATAATATATACAGGCAGTACTAAAATGGTTTAGTTATTCCAAAATAGTACCTAGTAGAACCGGTTTGATACTGCGGAGTATACGCTCTCATTGTTGTTTGTCCTATGTTCTCTAGTGTAATTATTATCAATTAAATGTTTTTTTATATTAATTATGCTTTGTATGTATGTAAAAAAAAATTTATATTTTTTTAAAGAAAAATTTCATATTTTTTCCAATAGAAAAAAAAATAATAAAGTGCATTTCAAGGCATTTTGAAAATAAAAATTATAATTCAATTTAATTGATTTTTTGTTTATTTGTTTTTTTTTTCTTTTTAGTTAATTATTAATAAAGTAATTTTATTATATAGTTATAGTTATGGATGAAGAGGTTGAAGATCTTGAAGAAGAAGATCTTGATTGCGAAGGTGAATTAGATCCAGAATCACCAACATGGGATATTTATGGTGAAGAAGATATTGATGTAGGTGATAATGTAGTTGATAATGTAGGTGATAATGATGATGATAATGAAGATGATAATGATGATGATAATGAAGATGATGATGAAGATGATATTGATGATTCAACTGAGGATACTGCATTATTATTAACAGCAGCAAAAACAGAAATTATTGTAACACCAATAAGTCCTGTAAGTTTTAAAATAGAAAGTTCCTTTGATATATACATACAGTATTGGACAAAACTAAAGCAACTTTTTTTAAAAACTTCAAATTTTGAACTTTGAAGTGTAAAATAGTAGAAATGGGAACGATAATTTAAAAAAACTGTATATATTTTTTAAATTCATTTTATTCAGAGTAAAACTGAATACCAAGAAAATATCACAATATTCTTTTTCACTTTTTAATCGAATATAAACTTATTTCTATTCAAAAATAGGCCTTGACAAAACTAAAGCAACTTTTATAAACAATAAATAATGACAACAAAAAATAACTGTTTTTTTTTACTAATATGAAGGTTTTTTACTATAACATTCCACTAATATGAAGGTTCCAACATGAAAATGACCCAAAGTACAAATCCAGACTTGTGACTTATTAGTTGGAGGCAAATAACATCAATGTTTTGAAATGGCCTGTGCAGTATTCTGATATTAATTCCATAGAAAATCAATAGGAAATTGTAGATAAAATTATTAGACACAAAATTATAGTAAAAAGAGTCAATTTTTTTAAAGCTATTCAAAGGGAATGTCTAAGAATACCAAAATCGATTATTCAAAATCTAATAGCTTTAATGCCAAAGAGATGCTAGGCCGTAATTAAAAACCAAGGATATGCAACTATAAATATTGAAATTTAGGAGAAACAATATTCTTTTATAATTTGTAATTATTTTTTGACTGAAGTAAATATGTAAAACAGTTATTTTTTGTTGTCATAATTTATTGTTTATAAAAGTTGCTTTAGTTTTGTCCAATACTGTTTATATATGTATATTTTTTTTAATTTCCTTTTTGTTTTATTTATGTTTTTTTGTTTTCGTTTTTTTTTCTGTTTTCTTCAAATTTTCACAATTACAGGTTAATTCTTCACATGATTTAGCTAGATTAGAAAGTGATGGTAAAAATGGTAATAATACTGATGTACCAAGCACAAGCAGAAGAATGGATTTATTAAAACCAAATCCAGATAATTCAAATCGATATTTTCCTTCAACAAATGATGAAAATATATAAAAAAAAATAAAAATAAATGAATAAACTAAAATTACAATTTCTTACAATTTTAATCACTTTTTTAAAGTAATTAATAAATGAATAGTCAAAGGGAGAGATGAAAAAAAAAAAAATATACATACATAAATAAACAGCATAATAATGAATAAGTATTAAAATTTAAATATAAAAAATGTACATGTATAACATTTTTCTAGACGAATGTTTACATCCATAATACTTGTATGTTATATAATATCTAATTTTAATTATATGTATATGTATTTATATGTACATATACATATATATAGCATATGTACAATGTACATATATGCAAAAGAGTCACGCTACCAAACCTTATTGTATGCATTGGTTCATGAAAATCGTATAGGCTTGAATACAAAGAGAAGGGACACATTTTGAAAGGAAAAGAAAAAGAAATTTAAATTTAAATGAAAATTTAATTACTTATATTCTTAGCTAAAAAAAAATATTAGAAAAGCATTAAAAGCATTTTAGATATTAGGAAATTAAATACAATACATACATTTGAACTTACATGTCTACACAAAACTAGGTGTCCTTAACTAAATGTTTATTATCCATAGAAATTCAACCACCCTATAGATGTCGTCAAGACAATGAAATTAAAAAGCTTATGGGAGCAAAAAAGATAAGTTGAACGAACTGAACTGATGTTTAGTAGTCGTAGATGGCTTAAGTTATTTTTTTTATACATATTTAAATTTTGAACCCTAACTATCATCTAAGGTTTTTTTTTAATATTTCTTTTTTTTTAATATGTTTTTTTTTTTTTCAAATTCCGAAAACCGTTTATCCTTTCTAAATAATACCTCGCTATCATTGTTTACGTATGTAGAATCATTCCGAAAGTATTTCGAAACTTTTCTTCACAATAAATTTTTTATGAAATTTATTTTTGGACATTCAATGTTTCCGGAATAATAGGGAATCCAAATATATGTACGTACATACACTGGCTCAAAAAAGTATTGGGACAAACTATAAATTCTCATATTTAACTTTTTTTTTGAAAATTTCATATGAGAAAATTCAGACTTGTCAACTTTATACTTTCATATCTTGGGCTTTGTTGCACCGATTTGGGTTAAACAAAAAGTAATAGATCAAAAAACACTTCAATTAAATCGCAAACTAAAATGCTTCTTAAAAATTGCAAAAATAAGGGGGGTCACAGTAGAAGGGAAAAAATGCTGATTTTTTTAAAAAAGACGTTATTGTGTATTTTACCCTATAACTTTTGCCCTAGTAGATGGATTTCTTTTGTTCAAACTTAGATTAGAAGAAAACTCTTCAAGAAATATCCTGACCAAATTTCAACATTCTACTTCTCTAAAAACATACTTTTTTAAAAGGACGAAAATGTCTACAAAAATGTTTTTAAAACTGATCCGTGTATTTAAAATTAAACATTGATCGGAATGTTAAACTAACTGATAATGACCACAAATTTTGTAATACAGAATAAGGAATAAGTAGCAGTAGAAAAATTGTAATTTACTTAGTAAATAAGGTGATTATTAAAAGAAAATAAAAAAACCATAAATCACGTGTACTCATAAATTTTTATTAGCTTCCATTTCTAAAAATATAGTTTGTCCCAATACTTTTTTGAGCCAGTGTATATAATTTTCGTAATATGTTCTTCAGACAAAAATGTGCAATTTGTGTATTCCGAACGAAAAAAATCAAATCTTAAAACATTGAACATCTTATTAGTCCCATATATTGAGAATTATAATTTAATATTCCGGAAAGGCTGGAAAGTTCATTATATATATACACACACACACAAACACACACACACACACAGACAGAAAATCCTAATCGTAGAGCTTATTAGAGTATATTGAGGAAAAAAAAATGAACATCGTAGATAAAAATTTATAAAGCCACTGAATTTTTTTATGTGATTAATTTTTTATTTTAATTCGAAATTTATTATAATTATTTATATTTAATGAAAAGAATTAAAAGTGCCCTCCTTGACAAAAATTTTATAAATAAGATTTTAAATATTATGTACATATGCACATACATGTATGTACATATATAAAACTGAACTTGTTGTACATGACAAGAGTATATGGTTTGCTGTAGAAAAACTTTAGAGAAAAAGAAAAATAAAAAGGATTTTTCACAATACAAAGACAATACTTTTTCTAAAAATATATAGATATTTACATATACTCATACATACGGTAATAAACGGTTATTTACTCTATACTAAAAATAAAGAAAATAAAACGATTATCTTTTAAATATTTTAAAATTTTTGAAATTAAATTTACAATGTGAAAAAAAAATTTAAAAAAAAAACTATACATATGAAAAAAGGTCAAACCTATGTATGTATTCCTTAAAGGTATAAAACTGCATCATATTTCATTATTTCTATTATTATTATTATTATTATTTTTTTTTTTGCTAAAAGTTTTTCTTCTGCAAACCGAATATAGCTGCTAGTTAAAGAACTGAGTTTTTACCGAAAAGTACTTAACTTCATTTTTTTTTTTAAGTACTTGCGTACATCATTCAAAAATCACATTAATCATTTTTAAATTTTTAGGATCTTATATCAAATTTGTATTTTAGAAACCTTACAAAATATTGATCTATCTTTTATCATTAATATACTTGGGAGTATTTTTTAACATAGATAAAGAATATACATACATATATGATAAACTTTTTAAAATAACAAAGAAATAACTGAGAAATAAGATTGAAAATCTATTTCACGCGTTTGGAAATCTTTAACAACAAAAAAATATATGAGAAATTTTCTAAAAATGAATTTATTTAAAAAAAGAAAAAAATAGTTACTTAGTACACATTTCGGTAGAAACTGGACCAAAATAATATATAAATGTACAAAGTTCTTTTAAAATAATAATAATAATAAAAAAAAAAAAATAGAAAAATATTATGAAAAAAAAAATTAATAAATAAATAATTTATCATATAGAAATAAATAAAATTAGAAGAAGAAGAAAAAAAAGAAAGAAACAAATAGCACACATTATTAAAAATAAGTCTCATTGAAAAAAAAGACCAAGTTTTACATTGTACTGGAAAAAAATTAATAGTTCTAAAATAATACACTATTATATTAAATACAATAAATGTAGATATATATACATATTTAGTTAAAATATATATATAGATATATATAGAGTACTCAAAATATAAATGTTATTTATGAAAAAATTAAAAAATAAATATATAGGAACATTATGTAAATTTTAAAAGAATTATGAAAAATTAATTTAAAAAAACAATTTCTAGTTGGTACTAAACAACAATAAAATGAAAAATAAATTACATGTATATATGTAGATACTTACATACAAACTATATACATACAGTGAAACCTCCCAAATCGGGGCAGTCATGGGACCAACAAAATTGTGTCCCAATTAAGAGGTGTCCCGATTTTAAAGATTTTTTAAAAATTTATTAGTTGCATTTTGTAGAGATATAACCCTTCAAGAGATGAAAGTGGTTAGGGGTTGGAAATTAAGATGTAAAAAAAGATGAAATATTTTAAATATACATAGGTACTATTTTTTAAATCGAAATCAATGTACATAATTTTTGTATAAATCTATCGTTTTTGCAGAGTGATCAGATATCAATCATAAGGTTACTCATTACTTTTTATGAAAATTTATTTAGGTTGTGAGAAAGGTCGATTCACACATTTCAGGTCGGACGGACATGTGTGACTATGTACATTTGAACTCCATACAATAATATCAACCGAATAATCGGAGCGGAAACTGAACTGAGACTGACCTGATATGTGTGAATCTACCTTAATACTACAAATATATCTTAAAACAAAGTAAACACTAAACACCTGCATATGAAACAACAGTTACCATGAATAGTATTTTCTTTACTTGCAAATGTTCTAATATAAGTTCTAACACAATATATGTATGTATGTGATATACAAAAATTAAAAATACGAAAACGTTCCAAGAAGAAGTTGTTGTCCCGATTACGAGGTGATTTTTTCAAATATAAGTACGGAGTACTACTGTCCCAGTCCCAATTCAGAGGTGTCCTGATTACAGAGGTTGATTTATATGGCAAACCAAAGTAGTTTTATGATAGTGTCCCAATTATAGAGGTTGTCCCAATTAGAGAGTGTCCCAATTAGAGAGTGTCCCAATTAGGAGATTTCACTGTATATGTATATATGTATATACATATATGTATATATACATATATATATATGTACCTACTATATACATAGGTAATAAATTAAAGATAAAACTACACAATTATATTTTTTATTTAATAAATGTATTAATGTAACGTACATACAATATCTAAAACAGAAAAAAAACAACATAAAACATTATGTAATTCGTACTAAAAAGAATTATTTTTCTTTTGCTTAATTTATAATCTTAAATAATTGTAGTTTGATTGCGAAGTTCGAAAAATGATCCGAAAATTAATCGAAAATAGAATGAATGTTTATAGTATGTATGTGTCGGCGATGTAAAATGTAATGAATTCAGTAAAGAAAATGTGTATGTACGATTCGGAATAATTAAGATAGAAAAGAAGAGAAAAAAAATTTATTTTTATTGGCGAAAATGTTTTTGTTATCAATTGAAGGATCTCCTCCTGATTTACAAAAACAAATTTGATAAAAAATTAATTGAAAGATAATTTTGCGTTTATTGAAAATATAAATAGATACTTTCTAAAAATTCAGTATATCAAAGCTTTTAAAAGAAAAGAAACAAACTCTGGAAATATATATTTTAATTTTATCCTTAAGAAGGAGATCCATGAACGTTTGAATTGTTTTGTGCAGAATATAAATAATTTTTTAGAGAGTTTATGAAATCGATGATTTAGTATATAATTGAAATACGTTCATATATTTAATTTAAAATATAAATTTACATTTATGTTATATATTAACTTTAATTTTATATTTAAAAGAATGAAAATATGAAAAAAATAAAAAATTCATGTTATTTCAGAAAAGCGCATTAAAGACTTTTAATTGTAGGTTTTACTTGAAATTATAAGTTTTAAGAAATGCATCGAAAGTTACATAAAAATTATAAATTATGAAAAAAAAAATATATAATCGATGTTTATATGTGTGTATATGTGTATGCTTAATATATTTATTGAAATAATAAAGAGAACCAATACATTATAAAAGCCTGAAAGCAAAAAAAATTTGCTATAAAACGATTTTTTTTTTAAATTATTTTTTACACTATGTTATTAAATTTGTAAATTGTAGTTAATTGATTCTTTTTCATTTTTAAGTAATATTGAATTTATATTTTTTGTTTTTGACAATAACAAAAAAAAAAAAAAAAAAAAAAATTAGTGACTTCATATTAAGGACCAAAAACAGAAGAATTTTTTGTTTTTTGTTAATTTTATTGAAAAAAAAAAAATTTAATAAATAAAGGAAAAGAAAATGTATTAGTAAAGCTTTATGGAAATACTCAAGAAGCGTAAAAAAGAAAAGTAAAAAAAAGAAAAATAAGAGAGAAAATATTATAGAAAATTTTTAATTTATAGGTATGCAAAAAAAAAAATAGTTTAAATTTTATTTTTTTATTTTATTTTAACACCTTGATAAAAAAACAAAAAATAAAAAATATAATATTTATAAAAATATTAAGCATTTAAAATGTTTAAGAAAAAAAAAATATCTAAAGAAAGAAAATAAAGTACAGAATACATAAATTAGATAAAAGATTTTCAAAATATATAGTAATTGTATAAATAGTATATACATAGATAAATTCTATTTCATTCATTCACAACTATAAAATTCATATGATTGTATTTACTTAGTTTCAATATCAATAAAAACAATATTTAAAAACAAAACAAAAACAAAAAAGAAAAGCAAAATGTTTAATTTTGGGTTCACACACCTCTTTGTAATTAAATTTTTTAGAGTCATCATATCTTATACCGTTTCAAACCTTTCTTGTTCACTTGATAGTTAAAGAAAATGTACTATACATACATATGTATGTATATACATATGTGGTCGATTCTCTGTAAAATAAAATCAAAATGTTCACCAAATGTTCTTCAGTAAAAGTGTTGAAAACAATAACTAAATATAAAAGAATTCTATGTTTTTCTACTCAGCTGACCTATTATTGGCATTGATTTATTTTGATTACTTTATAATGTCTTGTGCGTTTTATTGCTTATTGTAAAAGATCAGTTATATGGGTTTTCTATTGAATACTTTTTTAAAGGACATGTGTTACAATAAAACTATAAAAATGACAAGTCATAAAAACGTAACAATTCACAGAAGGTTGTGTACGAGTCTTCTACGTTATCGCCTTTTTTTCCAGATAAATTTAAAACATAAGGGCCATATGAAAAAAGTCTTTTACGTTACCAGAGAATCGATCATGTACATGAACATGCCACAAAAAGAAATAAGTAATACAGATTATTCGCTTTGAAATAACAATTTTTTTTCTTAAAACTTAACTTAAAAAAATAATTGAGAATTTTGTTTTTAAATTTTCGAAAAATATACAAAATGATGAAATTTAAATCTTATGATAATCAAAAAAGGATTTAAATATGCAGGTCTGTTCTAGAGTAAAAACTAACTTCTAACAACCAGATGAGTGTAATATCAAAGAAAAAAATTTATAAATAGCGATATTATTCTCAAGCAAAATATGTATTAGGGTTAAAAGTCAATGTTCTACATTATTTTATTGAAAACGCATTTTATATTTATTTTTATTTAATTTTTTTTTGTATGAAAAAAAAATGTTATATTTGCATATTTGTAATTTTGTGCAATAAACAAAAACATGATTCATGACATTGATTGTACTTTTGGCAAAGATATATACCGTTCAATAGGTTTATTATTTTATGTCTAGTCTAATAAATAATTCATTTTTGTTTTTTCTGATATTATTTCAAGATAAAATTCTTATTTTTGTTGTTGTTGTTGTTGTTGAAATTTTAAATCGAATATGAAATGTTTGTAATCCAGGAAACAGTAATTTTTATACAAATCTTTTGTTCTTTATTATTGCGA
Source organism: Bombylius major (assembly GCA_932526495.1). Classification (NCBI taxonomy): domain Eukaryota; kingdom Metazoa; phylum Arthropoda; class Insecta; order Diptera; family Bombyliidae; genus Bombylius; species Bombylius major. The sequence goes on along the minus strand of OW052046.1, from coordinate 28,846,318 downwards.
TATTATTATCACAATAATTATAAAATTATTATTATCACATTTTGAATGTTTATTTTATCAGAGAGTTCATTATACATTTTATTTCTTGTGTGCGAATTTTAGTATACACGTCGTGTAAAAATAGATTTGAATGTTAAAAATTTCAACATTAAAAAAAACAAAAAAAAAAAACTATTTCTATTATTTTATTGGTCACATCACATCATGTGTATTGTATTGAAAAATTTATTCAAACTACATATTTAATAATTTGTTATAGGTTATCAAGAAACAATTAGCAATATTTTGATGTGAATGATTGATCTAACCGAAAGTGTAAGTACATTTTATACAATACGAAAGCTTCTTTCAGTACACATTATTAATTTTGTTTTCTTTTTTTTTTTCTCAAGAGACACCGATTTTTATTTAACGTTAATTTAGACGATTATGCAAAAAGACAAGAAGTAAAAAAAAATAATTTTTTTTTGCTTTACATTTTAAATTGTCTTTTTTTTTTTTTAATTTTTCTATTAAAATTGATTACGTTCACGGATATCTCTCACAGATAATGAATTAAATAGAGTGTGTATATTAAATTTTTATGACAGAGACTCATATATGACGAGTATATAAAGTCAATATTTATACTGATTTGTTATGAAAGCTTTTAAATAGTAATAAACTTAATTTTATATTTGAAAGAGAATTTATTTCTTAATTAAAAATCAGTGTAACCAGGTTAAATTATTATTTTTTATTCTATTCAAAGATTCATTTTTGTTTTTTTTTTTTAATTTTTTTCAAATTCGGTAAATAAACAATTTTTTTTTACTTTAATCTGGAAAAAAATTAATCAAAAAAAATAAGCTTGAATATTAAAAAAAAAAAAAACTTTTAAAACAAATACTTTTTATAAATAAAATGCAAAAGTAAAAATTTAATCATAAAGCCTCTGTAACTACGATGATATTCGAGTAAAGAGTTGTTCGAGAAAGTACTGGAAGTTTCTCAGTAACAGCTTGTCCTTTAAATTTATATTGTGCGAATATTACATCATATTTAATCACTGTCACGAAAGGATCGATTCTAAACAAGAAGCCTTTCTATTCACTCATCCTAAATCCGAAAACTCTATGTAAATCCTCCTAAAACTCTTCCCAAAATTTCACAATTACGTCACGAACATCGTCCTTACCCGCATAAAGTTATTTATTCAAGGGTTAGTGAGTGGATAAAAAGTATATAATAAAAAGAGTAAAAGTTATGGAGTTTTTCCTAGTTAACTGTCCTGACTTTATATAATTTCTTTCATCAACCTTATATGAACTTTTATTATTTACATAAATGTATCTTACATTTTCATACTTGTAGTTTTAACTACAAATCTCATACTAAATCAATCGAATTTAAATTGAAATAAAATTAAAAATAGCAAGAAAAAAAATAATAAATGAGAAAATAATCAAATTTTTTTGGTGAATTATTCAAAAATCAAATTGTGGCAACATTGATTACATATAGTCTTTATATATATACATGAAATCATCTAAGAAATTTGTAATAGCTTATGTGTTATGTTAATACTACATTTATGTATACACTATAAGTAGGTGTAATTAGTAAATTGTGAAAAAAAAAAAATAATAATAATAAAATAAAATAAAATGTTTTAAAAAGCGTATTTTTAGCTATTCGTACTTTTCAAATGCACTTAAGAGAAATTTACTGCAATATTTCATATTTAATTTTGATATTACAACTTACGAGTATTAAAATAGATTTATAGTATACATTTTTTTTTTTTCATTTTAAAATACACGAGAAAAATACTTACGTAGGTATATTATACCAGTTCAGTCTCAGGTGAGTAAAAATACAACTTTTCATATTAATTAACATTTTTCATAGTATGTATATATTTTTTTTCTCTTGATTTACACTCTTTTGTCAGTCAGCATCATACACATAATGTGACTTGCAAGTTTCTTCATACATTATTTTTTGATAATCTTGAGAAACGTGAATTTTTTTTTTTCGTAAAATTATGGTAAAGCTTCCGAAAAATTAATGATATTTTAATCAAATATTGATTTCTCTACAGTTCACCGCAAGTACAGTTAATTTGTATTTTTTTAATAAAAATTTGAATCATTCAAACTGAAATTTTATAGAAAATTTGAATTTCAAAAATAAATTCTTTCATTATATGTGACATACATAAATGAACATAATATGTATGTATGTATGCAATATCATAAAAGACTTTGTATGTTCGAAATACATATTTAGGAAAATTTGTTTTTCTTGTATAGGTACCACCTATTAAATTTTTTTTCTAAATTTCCGTTAAATTTTCATTTAAATTTCCAGCAAAAAAATAAAATTTAATTTGTATACCATTTTCTTTTAATTTTTCAGAGTAATCAAAATTTTCTGGTTTTGTTGTTTTTCTTTTTTTTAAATAATGGAACAATGGCATCGAATATCTTTGATGTTATGTATATTTGGTTTTTTTCGAGAGCTACGACCATCTGAACCTTTTGTTACAGAATTTCTAACGGGTGAATGGAGAAATATAACAAGCGAACAAGTAAATAGAGAAATTTTTCCTTTAGGAACATATTCATATTTAGTACAATTAATTATTGTATTTCTTATCACTGATATTTCAAGGTACAGTATTTCATATATGTTTTTTTTTTTTGATTATTTGCAAAAGAAGAAATGATTTTTTAATTTAAAAAATAAATAAAAAAAAAAACGACCGTTACAGATACAAGCCAATTATTATAATTTCATCATTAGTCGGTCTTGGTCTTTTTGGATTACTTTTATGGACGTATACACTTTTAGGTTTACAGGTAAATTAAGTTTTTCAATTGTAAAATTTTCTATATATACTTATCAATAAATACATTTAACCCTTTTGAAACCATAGAAGACTATTAGATATATATGTAAACATAATATGTCCTGGAAATGTTTAAAAAAAAAAAACAAATTTTTTTACTTTCTGTATTTTTTATTGTTATAGTTTGCACAAATATGTTATGGTTTTTTTATGGGAGCTGAAATTGCATATTACACATATATTTATGCAAAAGTTGATCGTGAAAATTATCAAAAAGTTTCTGGACATACAAGATGTGCCATATTATTTGGACGTTTTATAGCAAGTGTTTCAGCACAAATTTTTATATCATTCAATTTGATGAATGTCCGTGAACTTAACTATATATCTTTTGGTTGTAAGTTACAAGTATCTATGAGAATCTACTTAATTTCAAATTATTTATATTTATTATTTTATTTCAGTAATATTTATTCAATTTTTCATATTAATCTTTTTGTTCTTGTTTAGCTCAAGTTATCTCATTATTTATTGCAATAATGCTACCATCAGTACCAGTAAGTTTTTATTTTTATCATTCATATGAGAAAAACGATTCAACAAATAATAAAACTAGAAATAATAGAGGTGAAATTGCTTTAACAAATTTTGATTTAGAAAAGACAACAACAACAACAACAACAACAGCAACAGTAAAAAATCAAAAAACTAAAGATAAAGTGAATAATTTTATCATATACTTACTTATATATATATTTTTTTTAAAAGTATCTTATGTTTTTTTTTTCTTTCCTTTTTTTTTTTTTTGTAATCTACTTATTTAAGATATCTGTAAAATTTTCATTTAAAAAAGCATGTAAACTGTTATATAGCCATTTTATTGTTGCTTACACAAATTTAAAAGTAATTGAATGGAGTATTTGGTGGTCATTAGCAATGTGTGGATATCTTTTGGTAAAATAAATATTAAATTAGGTTTTTACTTTTTAATTTTTTTAATTAATTTAATTTAGATACAAAGTTATATACAACTTTTATGGAAAGATATTGATTCAACAAATGAAAATTTTTATAATGGTGCTGTTGAAGCAACATTAACATTATTTGGTTCAATTGCATCATTTAGTGCTGGATTTTTAAATAATACAAAATATCAAAATTGGGATATTTGGATATTATCAATATGTTCAGCATTTGAAGGTTTTTTCATATTATGGGCAACATTAACAAATAATATTTGGATAGCATATGCCATGTATGTGCTATATGGAATTTTATATCATTTTGTTATAACAATTGCCAGGTGAAAATTAAAAAAAAAATATATATATTAATTAATTAATTAAAAATATAAAAATACAATTAAATACTTAGAATATTTTCAAATTGATTTCTTTACTGATTTTTTTTTCTAGTGCAAAAGTAGCTGTAAATATACGAGAAGATAGTTTTGGGTTAATATTTGGTATTAATACATTAATTGCCTTAATTTTACAAACAATTTTCACTATTATTGCTGTATCAGGACAAATATTATTATTAGATATAAGAACTCAATTTGCAACATTCGGAGGATATTATATAATATTATGTGGATTGTATGGTTTAGTTGGATTTTATAGATGTATTAGAAATTTTTTTTGTAATTAAAATAATTAGATGTACAGTAAGATTTACAATTTTGTACGATATTTTTAAAGAATTTTTTTTTTTAAATTAAATTTCTAGAAAATATTATTGTTATTTTTTTATTTTTATATGCTTTGCATATTCACATATATGTATGGCATGTATTATGTATATGGTTTTTATATAATTAACAGTAATTCTTTGTCTTACTCATAAATGTGATGAATAATTGATTTATAATGAAAAATTACAATTAAATGCTGCATCAGATTACATTCTCTTGAATTTGAAAAAAAAAAAAAAATGTTTAAACTATTAATTAACATTGAATAATTAAGAATAATTTCTGATACGTAATTTTTATTTGAAAAAATTCCAAAGTGATAAATAAAATTCATACACAAATCTATTTTTCCATATTTTCAGGCACACTTTTTTGTGATTTATTTGGTTAAAATTAAGGGCCATTTACATTTGCAATTTATTCCTGAAGTTTTCTGTCGTGAAGATTATTCATGACATTTTCAAAATATTCAAGCAAGAAATTGCTTCTAAATTGTGTCATGTAATGTAAACACTGCTGGAAAAAAATTTCATGAAATATTGTATTCGGTACAGTGCCAGTGTAAACCCATCCGACATTTTTTTACGACAGTTGTTTTTAGAAATATATTCAAGAAGACAATATCGCCATTCCACTGTCTCAATGTACGAGTTTATGCCTACTTCGCTTTTAATACGGATTTTGGTTTACTCCCAATTTATTTGGGTTTAATCCCAATTTTTTTATATGTATGTGTGAGGTAAAATGCAATATGGCGGATTCTAATTTTTATGTTGAAAGTGAAGCTGTCACGTTCTTCTTCTATTTTTTATGCGGAAGAAGAATAATATGTATACTATAAGTGTATAAAAATATCAACATTTGCATGTACTTTTTTAATCCCAATTTTACCGTTTCTACGCTACTCCCAATTTAATCCAAAATTCGAATTATTTTTTCACCGTATAAACTGTTAAAATGTAAACAAAGTTGCGAAAAATATTTGTGTTTACGACAGGAATAAATCGCAAATGTAAACGGTCCCTTACGATTAACGAGCATGAGATATCGAAATAAAACCCTCTGATATAAAAAGTTTGGAGTACCTATGTATAATGTATATATGTACATACAGGGCCGTATTTAGGATCTGTAGACACTTAGGCTGGACCTGTGGGTGCGGACCCTACCGGGGTTGTTTTTCTAACAAGCAAAAAAAAAAAAAAAAAAAAAACACGGCAGTCTTCGTGTGATGCGGGCCCATAGGCTGCAGCCTATGTAGCCTATGCTTAAATACGTCCCTGTATGTATAAATGTATACACTCTTTAGTGTGATGTGTTTTCTGTTTTTTTAAATACGATTTTCAACTTTTTTTGATGAAAATATGTCTCTGAAACTTGAAAAAGGACATATATGTATGTATGTTTTTTAGTATCATATAATAAGTAAACGGTTTTTTGCTCCTCTCTACAATGATATCTCATATTTTCATATGAACCCTGTCCCTATACATATGATATATGGAAAAATTATCAAAAAAAGTTCGACAAAATGCGCATTTTTCATGCATTTAGAAGTAAAATAATTAAAATCTACAATTTTTCGTAATAAAAAAACAATAATCAAAAATCTGAAAAGCTAAAAAATTTTTCACACATAATTGACATAATGCTGTTATGAATTATGAATCTTTATAATTTTGTTGGTCCGAAAAACGATCGTTGTTTCATTTCAATGATTTTAAAAGCTTGTAAAGGTGACATAATAAAGTACGGTAAATCGGTACATGTATAATAGCAGTATAATATTATACGCAAATTTTTACTTTATATTAGAGTTTTAACAATATATGTACCTATATTTTTTTTAAAGTCAAACTTACAGAAATGTTTATAATAACTTTCTGTAGAAGGCGAATTAAATTCGAATTTACAGAAATTTTTATGAAAACTTTAAAAAAAAAATGTTTTATAAATGGCGTACATTACAAAAACAATTTGATCATATTACACAAATTTAACACTGTTAAGAATAACTGTTAAATGGTCACAATGCCAATATTATTAAAAAAACATGACACATAATAAACATACATACCTACTCGTATGTACATAATACTCCTATAAATTTTTATATTTTTGCATATATGTAAATGCATGAAAAATGTGCATTTTGTTGAACTTTTTTTCGTTTATTTTTGTCGATGTATGTATATGGGTCAAAAAATATATACGAGTAGAGTATGTCTTTTTTTAAGTTTTAGAGATAGATACATATACAGGGTGTTTCCGTTATCCAGGACCAAAAAGATACCATATATAGGGCTCATCGAGACAAACAAAAAATTGTATTGGAGGGGGGGGGGGGAAATCCCAACGGTTTGGCCGCTAGAGGGCGTTGAAGTTTTTTCGCACTTCTTCCACTAAACACCCCATAACTTTTTGCAGGGGCACTCTGGGGTCACCTTGTATTGAGAAAAAATGTAGAAGACCCTTTGCCCTTTTCAACGATATCTTACTTGTTCCTCTTTTCATAACTGTTAAAAAGTTAGAGTCGTTTAAAATCAAAATTTTGTGCATTTTTACCCATTTTTTGTGTTTAACCCTGCTTTACTCAAAAAAGGCTTAAATTAACCCTCATTTTTTATTTCAGAAAAAGAAGGCTCAATTGATTCTACATCGATTTGCTATCTTCAATTTTTGTAAAAAACTCATAGTTTTCGTGATATTTGCATTTGAAAATTAGCACTTCTAGCTTCTATTTTCAATTTACAGTGCAATAAAAACACGTGTCCAATAATAATCCAATGAATTTCAGACTTATTTTTTCAGTTTTTTCAAAAGGTATTCCTTAATATCTCGAAAACTATGAAATTTTTACAAAAATTGAAGATAGCAAATCGATGCAGAATCAATTGAGCCTTCTTTTTCTGAAATAAAAAATTAGGGTTAATTTAAGCCTTTTTTGAGTAAAGCAGGGTTAAACACAAAAAATGGGTAAAAATTCAAAAAATTTTGATTTTGAGGCCGTATATCTTTTTAAAAGTTAAGAATAGAGGAACAATCAAGGCATCGTTAGAAAGGACAAAGGGTTCTTTATATTTTCTTCTAATACAAAGTGACCCTAGAGTGCCCTTGCAAAAAGTTATGGGGTGTTTAGTGGAAGAAGTGCAAAAAAACTTCAACGCCCTCTAGCGGCCAAACCGTTGGGATTTCCCCCCCCCCCCACCAATACGATTTTTTGTTTGTCTCGATGAGCCCTTTATATGGTATCCTTTTGGTCCTGGATAACGGAAACACCCTGTATAGAGATATCACTATTGCAAAAAGTTGAAAAATCGTATTTAAAAAAACACAAAATTTTGAATTTAAATCTCTATATCTCAAAAACTTTGAATCAGATTGAAATGAAGTTAAGTGTGTTGGAAAGAAGAAGAAGTTATCTTTAAAATCCATTATTAACTGTTATCCTGAAATATTGTAAAACATGTCAATTTTGTGACAACATTTTTAACAATACTTTTCGGCTATAAAATATAATTTTCGCCAATATAAGGAACTACATATGTCACATTAAAGAGAACACTCTAAAATCTTTATATCAATAGATTTTGTGTTATTCCGGTAACACACACTAGCTAATCGGAAGTCATACCCTTTTTCTTGTTTTTTTTTTTCGAATAAGGTAAGGTACATGACTTTTATTAAGCGAAAAAACTCAATTAGAGAAAGAAAAAAAAAGGAAATTTTAAAATTATTTAATTATTTAATTTAGTACCTCACCTAAAATGTAAATTCCTGACACGATTAAGAAGATCAGCATGTCCGGAAGAGTATTGTTCAATAACATCTTTAACATCATAAGGTTTGAGGGCTTCACGAAACTTCTTGCGTGCCACGAAGTACTCAAGCTATACATACATACATCTTTAAGTTCCTATATCTTAAGAACTATCAATCCGATCGAAATGAAGTAAAATGTTTTAGAAAGAAAAATAAGTTCTCTTTAAAACCCATTATTAAATGTTATCTTCGAATATCCTGAAACAAAAAAAAATAACGGTTTTCGTAAAACATTACATTTTGGGCCTTACTTATAAACATTTTTTAGTTTTAAAACTAAAATAGTTTCGACTTGTAAATGTACATATAACATTAAAGAGGAATTTTTAAAGTACTCACGCTCACGCTGGCTAAAATGAAGTTTCTTCTTTTTTTTTTTTTCTTTTAGAAACATTTACATTTTTACTTATTATAAATTTTCAGAATTTTTCATAAAATCAACTTTTATTTGCATTTTTCATATTTTTTAATAAAAATGAAATCAAACTAAAAATTGCAAAATAAGAAAACATCTTAATTTAAAAAATAAAATAACAATAACAATAAAGCTAAGCTATTAGCGGCGTTCTTTAGTTCATTAAATTACATATTTCATCAATTATATTCGCATGCTTACAGTGTGAAATATTAAATTATCGTTGTTTACACAATATATTCAAACGTTCAATTTAAGTGCATGCATTAAAAAAAAAAAAAAAAGAAATGTAAAAATAAAATTTTTCAAATATAAATATATATATGTATGTATTAACTTTTAGCTTCTAAATAATGTAATAAAACATAATCTGACAAGTGACTCCATTAAAAAAAAAACACTGACAAATTAGTGGTTCCCTGCATCCTAGTATAATAATTGTCAAATGCAAATTTATGTCAATCAACATAGAAATTAAAATGTTACTACAAATCAACAAAATTGCTTTCAATAGAACAATAATGTCTAGAATTTCGGGGATCGGAAAGAAGGAAAACAAGAAAAATTCACCACCAATTTTTTTTTTTATTGTTTTACATTCACATTATTGTATAAACATTATTTTTCTGTTACCAGACAAAAATTCATTTCCTACTTGAAAAAAAGTTTTTCTTTGTTGAATAATTTAAAATTAATATAAAATAACTAAGGAGTGAAAAATGATTTACGTAAAAACAAAAAAACCGATAAAAAATCAAAAAATTTGGAACAAACGTTTAATTTAAAAAAATATATATATACATTATACATATATCTATATATACATATATGTATTGTATATATTACATACCAAAGAAAAAATTTAAAATATCTTTTACACACTGTATTTCTTTCTCTCATGCTTTAGTACTTTCACTTATGGTGTATCGTGTACATATACCTATATTATGATATATGCGTTCTAAAGGTTCCTAAATAACACAATACACATAAATATCATTTATTTTATTAATTGTTATTTGACCTCAAATAATTATTGTATTCATAAAAGTGATAAATTAGTCAGAATTTTTAGTATAATTTGAATGTAAGTTTGTTTGTTTTATTTTTGTAAAAGATCTAAAGATCTAAAAGTCAAATTCAATTGTATTACAATGATGATTCATTAAAAAACAATATTATTTAATTATCACTTTAACACCCACAATTGATTCATTTTTTATCTTGTTGCACATAATAATGTTATGATATATATACATATTTATAGATACATATATACAAATATGTATCTATTAGTTTTAGTTAGAATTAAGATATGATTTGATTTAATATTTAATTTGTGAATGATGCTGATTTTAATGATGATCTTTCAAAAAAAAATCTGATACGTTATCATCAACATCAACACCATACTTCGTTGAATCATTAAACATATGTATACTATACTACATACATGCATAATGTATTCACTTATTCGATATATGTATCTACATATCACATTTTATAAGAAGAAAAAAAAAAAACAACAAGATATAAAATAAAAATCTTATGAATATATCACATAACATTTTTTTTTTTATTTTTTTTTTATTTTGGAACGTGTGAATTTGTATAAATTTGAAAATGTCAATGGAATTCTTAACAGTATTGTATAAATATTTGCTCAGAGTGGACATAAAGGAAAGAAAAAAAAAGAGTTAAAATTTTTTATTAAAGAATAACATATACGCAAAAAATTTAAAAAAAAAAATAAAAAAAGTATAACTGAAATATTAATTTTTTTTTAAAATAAACACGAGAACAAAATTTATATTTTGTTTATTCAATCATATGTATATCCGAATTTTTGTTTTTTTTTTGAGTGAAAATATAAATTTTACTTACTGACTTTTACAATATTTTTAAATAGATTTTTGTTATTAATAAGAAATTTTTTAATTCTTTTCACGTGCATTTAAAAATGGAAAATATTACAATGAAAATTTTGGTTAAAGTGAGTGTAAACATATGTGTTATGTATTTTATTCAGTTTATTAAAAAATAAAATTATTGTAGGAAAAACAAAATAGGATTTTCATGTAGTATGAAATTTTTTTTTTATTTTTTTTTTTTTTTTAATAAAAGTATCAAAGCTTAGACCAAAAGGATCACGCATTATTAATACGTATATTTATTTAAAAAAAAAAACATACTAAATCATTTAGCAAAAATTTGTCTGTGTTAAAGCTCTGTTCTTATATTATTTAAGGAAATTTCTAACTCTTTACAAAAATTAAATAAAATATATTTCTAACATAAAAAATTAAATTCAGATTTATTTTAATATATTTGTATTCCGTGTGAACCATATAAAACTCGTAATATTGAAAGAAAAAACAAATGTTCTTTAATTCTTAAATTGTAGTTTTCATGTTAAAATTTAGAGCACACTTTCCAATTATACGAGACTTTATAAGGGGATACATGGATTAAAAATTATTAAAATGAATTCTTTTATAAATTAATTACAACAAAGACATTTTTTTTTTTTTTTTTTTTTGAATTTTCAGATATTCATTTTATTTGTATTATTTTATGCAACATCATGTTCACCACAGGAATTTGATCAAAACTATTTAGGTGTTGAAACACCAAATTTCTTTTCACAGGATCCATCACCATTACGAAGCAGAGAAAATTTACGTCAGCCGGCATATTTTGATTTTTTGAATACACTTTATAGACATGATAAAAGTAAAGCAGATCTTTTTCAAGTCGATTCAAAACAACAAGATCAATATACTTCAAATACATTTAATGCAAGAAATAAACGTGCTGTAATTTTTCGTCCATTTTTTGTTTACAGGCAACAACAGATACGACGCAACAACAATGTTAAAAAATATTAAATAAAAAAAAAACTTTTTTTTTCTACCAAATAAGAAAATAGATATCAATTAATTTTTTTTTTTTTAATTTCTACATATAATTATCGTTAATTAAACAAATGGTTTTTTTTTTCCTTCCTAAAACAAAAAAAAAAAGTGATTGTTTTTAATTCAAAGATATCAAAACAGGTTTTTTTTTAATTTTTTTTCCTCAAATATATCTTAAAACTCCTTTTTTATAATTTATAATTTTTTTTTTTTTTTTTCATTTTTTAAATGGCAAATTTAAAAAAGATTTTTTATTCATAAAAATAAAAAAATATATACATACATATATTATAATTAAAAATTCTGAAGAATAAATTTTTTATTTTACACGAGATTGAATTTTAATTTAAAAAAAAAATAATAAAATTGGAAACTGAATAATAAATTAAGCGAAAATGCATGTGAAAAATTGCAAATTTGTGTAAAATAATTAACCAAAAAAAAAAAAAAAAGTATATATTATTAATTACTAATTTGAATAAATTATCTTTTTTTTTTTTTTTGTGAGATATTATTTATGGTAATCGATTATTCTTATATGGAAAAGAAGACAAAATAAACATATCTATAATTTTTCCATATAAATTAAATACTGGCATTACCATCTAAAAACAAAAAAAAACAAAAAAAAACAACAACAAAAAATTAGGCTTTAACACTCTAAAGTTCAAGGATAACAACAATACAGTAGCAAAATTAAATACCTACATATAAAATACAATTTTATATAAATTATCATAATGTAATGAATTTTTAATTTTTTCTCTTTTATTTATTTATTTATTTATTTATTTATTTATTTTTTATTTTTTTTTTTTTGTTAAAGAGAAAAGTAACTTTACACACATATTTTTGATATTTTATTGAAAAATAGATATTTAAAATTCTGTCTGTATATCTTCAAATAAATAGTTTTGTTGTTTTTTTTTTTTTCTCATAAAATATTATCTAACTGAAAATTTTTTGTAATTTGAATTTTAGTATCAAAAAAAAAAAATAGTAATTTTTATCTCACATATGAATATTTATTTTTATTTAACTTTTTTTTTCTTTTTTTTTTTTTTTTTTTTTGCATAATGAATATCAATCTTACTATGATATTTTGTCGTGCTTAATATATCCAAATCTAATGGAAAGGAAAAAAAAATTATTTGTTTATTTTTACTTTATTTATTTATCTATTTTGTTTTTTTTTTTTTCATTTTAAATATATCAAAAAATAATTAATGTCAAAATGTCTTATTACAATTATCACATTATTTGAAATTTGTCTATCTATCAGCGCATATGTATAAATAAAAATGCATATAAAATATACAAGATATTTAAGAAAGGAATACATAAATCAAAAATAATGAAGAAAAAAAATACATAACAATTTTTTTTTCTCTAAAAATCTGATTATAATTACGAGAGTATAAATATGGTATAAATGGCCTCAAAAAAAATTCATTCATGATAATTCACATGATGTTGTTTTTTTTTTTAACCAAGATAGATATATATCTAATAACTGTTGTGTGTAATACAACACAACATATGTGTAAATCTTCTTCTTCTTCTTCTTATTCTTCTTTCTACTACTGATGTTTTTCATTTTTCATTAACCTTTCAATGATTATTATTTTTTTTTATTTCTGTTTTCTGTTTCTATTATTTAAAAATTTATTGTATTTTTTTTTTCACATAAGATATTTAAAAAATTAATTATATTCAATTATAAAATTGTATTTTTATTTCTGTCTTTTGTCTTTTGTATTCTAAACTAATTGTTTTTATGATTTTATTATTTTTTTTTTACTTTTTTATTGGCAACCTTTTTATTGAATTAATATATATGATTATTATTTTTAATGTAGGACATATGAGCCCTTTAAAATTTTAATCAATTAAAATAAACATTTTTTTATATAATATGTTAATTTAAAAGTATATGTATATGTATAAAAAAAAACTATTTGATTATACGAATACGAATAGAAATATGTATGTATATTTTAAGTTTTTTTTATTTTATTATTATTATATTATCATTATTATTATACTCATGCAAAGAATTTTATAAATAAAATATATATTCAAAAAAAAAAAAAAACAAAAAAAAAATGTTTTAATTTAAATTAATTAAATAAGCATTTTATTTTACAGTTTATAAGTTTTCTTAATATATGTATAATACATAATGTTACAATATACGTACAAAGTACATGTATATTTGACTTCAATAAAAGATAAATGAAAGAGAATATCTAGATTTTAAAATGAAGATTGACGTGTTATCAATGCTAAATAAAATCTTCATGAAAAAGAAAGAAAGAAAATAAAACTGAATTGTTACTATAAAATGGTAACTGAATAATATAACTTTAATGAATGAATTAAAGAATCTTTGATATTCAGAAGAATGAACTTTTATTAAAGTCATTTTAAAAATATAATTCCTTCCTTAATCCTCCCACTACACTTTTCCCAAAACTTTTAAATATACATATGTATATATGTATATATATATATGTACTACATAATGTATTTTAATACAATTATGATTCAATTGCAGTAATAATTCGACGAATATTATATTTTTAAGATCGTCAATTTACTGCAAAATGTCAATTATAATATGAGACTATTAAAAGCAAAAGTTGATCTTTTCCACTATTTGAAAAAATTGAGTTAATGATGGCAAAATGTTCATTGTGTTAAGGGCTTTTAATCTGAAAAATTTCAATTTTGAAAACTGCATTGATGCCCCTGAAAAATGGTTGTAAAATTTAGTATTGGTTTGCAAACTTAAACTATTCCAACATGATGTTGGTATCAAAAGTGTTACTATTCCATTGAAGTTTAAAAACTCTCTCCACAGGCAACCAAATGTTTCACGAGTGGTCTACACAACATAAGTAGATATAGAAAGGAAATAAATTGTATGGCAAGGTAGGGTCTATATTCATCCCCTTCCCGTTACGAGCGTTTGAAAATTTTCAGCTATGCAAGATTCCGTTATGGTTATTATGTATGATAACTACTGAACTATGTCAAATATTTAAAAGTTGTTGACACTAAATTGAAGGAAATAAGTTGCTCTTTACAGCAGTGTAAATAAAATCGCCCTACGACAAACCATTTAAAAATTATTAGCATTCAAAGTTCAATTGCAAAATTTGCGAAATTGTAAAATTCTCGCTTCGAAGCAAAATATGTCGAGAACTTACTTTAGCTATATTAATGTTTTTATATTTTATATTTCAAAACCAAAGACTATTCTCTTCTCTTTGTATTTGCCTTTGACCGCATTCAAAAATATTCAACTGCTTCTGAGTTATTACACAATAAATATAAGTGTACGTATTTCCGGTTTACACATTCATAAAAAATCAGAGTGAGTGCTGTTTGTGATAAAATGAAACTACTGAATTTTAACAACTCAATTAACAATGTATTAACAAATTTGAATTTTATGTTAGATATTCTTCAAGCTTCCTTTTTTCCTAAAATAAATATTTTAAATGCTATACCTCATATCAAAACTCAATAACTGGCGACAAATAGACACGAGTTATCGAAAAATTGAAAAAAAAAAATGTTTTTTTCTTAATAAGATATTGGTTGCAAAACTACGTTATTTCACTTCAATGAGATGCAAAATTATCGTTATTCCACTTCAGTGAGATGCAAAACTTGATCTTTTCCATAGTTTGGCTGCAAAAGTTAAACCATTCCAAAATTTGTTTACTAATATTTACTAAATTAAGCATTGATTTTTTAAAATCCATGTTTGAATTAAATTCAGAAGATTAGGGTTTTCTATAAAATAAAAAAATCATTAAAATTGCATTTAATTTAAAAGTTATACGTTTTCCTGTTTTTCTCAAAACCATCTAACATGGAATAAGTCAACTTTTGCTTTTAATAGTCTCATATAATCAGATATATTATTGTAGTTTTTATCGTTCCTCGAAATAATTTAATGTCATTACATACATATATTAATCAGCCCTAACAAATAATAATATTTATTATTTTAATGGAAAATTTCTCATACATAATTTGACCATATAATTTAATTTTATGAATGAATTGAACAGTTATCATAAAATTTATTTTTTTTATTAATTTTTTTTTTGTCATTTTAAATTATGGTAATTTGAATAATTGTGCAACTTTTACAAGATAAGTTTTTTGTTTGTTTATAAAAGATTCTACGAATTTTAAACATCAGACACCTTGTGCTTTTTTTTGTTAATTTTCAATACAAGCACATACTACGCAACTAAAAATTTTAAAATTGAGGGCCAATCGAAAAAAGAAAAAAAAAACTTGATAATGTATTTGAGACATTCAAATGCAAAAAACAGGAAAACGTATAACTTTTAAAGTAAATGCAATTTTAACAAATTTTTTTACTTTATATAAAAACCCTAAGATTATGAATTAATTTCAAACATGGCTTCTTGAAAATCAACGCTTAATTTAGTAAATATTAGTAAATAAATTTTGGAAAAGTTTGATTTTGCAACCTCAAATAATGGAAAAGAGAAGTTTTGTATCTCGTTGAAGTGGAATAACGTAGTTCTGCAACAAATGTCTCATTGAGAAAAAAACATTTTTTATTTCAATTATTCGATAACACTCATAATATTGTAAACATATGCATGAGATTCTATTTCAAAACGAATTTTCCAACATTTTTAGACGCCAGAAATGTTTCTTACCGCTTTCAAATTCTATTGTTAAACAAACTCGTGCCTATTTGTCGCCAGTTATTGTGTTTTGATATGAGATATACAATTTAAAATATTTATTTTAAGAGAAAAGGAAGCTTGAAGAATATCTAACATTAAATTCAAATTTGTTAATACATTGTTAATTGAGTTGTTAAAATTCAGTAGTTTCATTTTATCACAAACAGCACTCACTCTGATTTTTTATGAATGTGTAAACCGGAAATAGGTACACTTATATTTATTGTGTAATAACTCAGAAGCAGTTGAATATTTTTGAATGCGGTCAAAGGCAAATACAAAGAGAAGAGAATAGTCTTTGGTTTTGAAATATAAAATATAAAAACATTAATATAGCTAAAGTAAGTTCTCGACATATTTTGCTTCGAAGCGAAAATTTTACAATTTCGCAAATTTTGCAATTTAACTTTGAATGCTAATAATTTACAGGACGATTAAATTTATTCTGCTGTAAAAAACAACTTGTTCCCTTTAATTTAGTGTCAACAACTTTTAAATATTTTACATGGTTCAGTAGTTATCATATATAATAGCCGTAACGGAATCTTGCACAGCTAAAAATTTTCAAAAACACTAGAACATCACAAAGAGTATAGCTCCTGGACCTGACCTAATAAAATATATACACATCAGTATGTTTGTAAGTACTTTATAAAGGATAAAAAATATCAATATCGTGTAACCATTGAGTTAATGTCAATATTATCTCATACTATAGTGATATCATTTGTTTAGAGACCATAAGCTAAGTCCACAAAAAATTACAATAAATATTAGTACCAAGCCCTGTCATACGAATAGAATTCGTTCTCTACCAACAAATTTAGTGGTTCGCAATTCGCATTCCATTTTAAACTGTAGGAGAGAGTTTTTAAACTTCAACGGAATAGTAACACTTTTGATACCAACATCATGTAGGAATAAGGAAGTTTTGCACTCAATGCCAAATTTTACAACCATCTTTCAGGGGCATCATTGCAGTTTTCAAAATTGAAATTTTTTAGATTAAAAGCACTCAACATAACGAACATTTTGCAATTTACAATAATATTTTGTATAAAAAGTATGTAGTCCAAACAACAAAAAAAACATATTAACGAGAAATTGAATTATAAAATAAAAAACAAAAATACACTTTTTGTGAGAATTTGAAAACACCATGACGATTTTTTTCATTTTCATTTCAATTTTTATTTCCAAAAATTTTGCAAAAAATATTTTCATAAGTCCTTATATGTACTAGTGTGCCATTATATATTATATATGTATTATGTACATACATATGTATGTTTATCATAGATGCTTATTAACACCAAATTTTACCTCATACACTCACCTTATATTCTCTGTTAATTCTTTTAACTTGACATTATTTTGAAATAAAACATAAATAAAAGAATCCTATATTTATTTTTTGTACAATATTTTTTTGTTTTTTTAATTTATAAATTTAAAAATATAAATTATAAGAAAAATGTTAACTATACATCGTTTTGTATTTAACATTCCAAGGTATACATTAAGTATATACATATATGTATGTATATAAATTTAAAATATATACATACATACATATATGTTTTTTAAAGGTTGTCATTTCAAAATAAATATCAGTTAAAAATAAATATAGCCATTAAAAGGTCATTTTAATACCTAATGAAGAATATTATCAGAAGAAAAAAAAAAGTGTTTTTCTGGTTATTTAAACTTAAAACAGAAAAACTTATTATCCTCAAGATTTAAAGCAATACGATAACTTGAAAAGAAGAAGAAAAAACACATTTATTTTTAAGTATTTTCGAAATTAAAGACATTTTTTTTCTTCTTTTCTTTAAAAAACACAAAAAAAAACTATAAATATTTAGCAAATTTTCTTGAAATGAACTTTATGATAAAATTTCAGACTGTATAACCTATATACATATTTTTCGAACACATTTTATTTGTATCAAAGTATCCGAATATTTAAATCGAACAAGAAAAAAATAATGAAATTATTCATTAAAACCAATATTTTATATAATACATAATATTATATAGGTTGTTGACATAAATCAATTGAAAAACCTTGAATAATTTATATAATTTATAAAATAAAATAAAAAAAATCTTTAAATGATTTATTTACAAAAAAAAAAAACTACATTTTTCTTTACCTTTTGTTTTTGTTGTTTTGTTTTTTTGTTTTGTAAATTCTTACATAATCAATAAAATTTATTATTCTCAAAGTTCTACAATCGAATAATACCGCAAAACACTTTTTTTTTTTTTGTTTTCTCTTAACAAATAGGTTATAGATTTTATCAGTTTTCAATTTTAATATTGTCGTATATATATTTTCTGGCGATTTTATCTAAATTCAATTTAAAAATACATACCTATTTAAATATTTAGTAAAATGATTTAAAATAAAAAATAACGAAAACAAAATAAAAAAAATACAAATAGTATCTATATAGGTATACTATTATTTTATTTTTTTGTGTGTTCCTGTTTTACGGTGCTTTCAAAATTCCGTTTATTTAAATCAAAATTTTACAGTTAAATAAAATTTACTTAAATTATTAGTTTTTTTTTTTTATTTAAATGAATAAATTGATTTATTATAGTAAATATAAAAAATTACAAATACTTTTTATTTAAATAAGTAGGTAGTACATATTATGAATCTAAGTATAATTATATCTTCAATAAATTAAGTTTACACTTTTAAAAAAAAATTAAAACGAAAAAATTCCTGTATTCCTGTGTACCTGACACAAACATAAGAGCAAAAAAAAAAAAAAAATTGAAAAATAAATTTTTTTTTTCTTTATAGAAATCATTTAAGTTAAACTTTTAATACGGTAGAATAATACTCACTACGTCATACCTATTATGAAAAAAGTGAAAGTTATATAAATTTAATATACTTAGAATATTATAAAAGAAGATTCAAAAAAAAAAAATAAATAAAAAATAAAAGTCATAACAAAATCACAGATACATTTATGTAAATTAAATGGTTTTTGGAACAAAAGAATAAAAAAAATAAATAAATAAATATAAGATGCGATTTTTTAATCCCAATAAGAGAACAAAAAAATAATAAAATCTTAACTGACTTTGGGAGCCATGTGAATTTTCATTCAATTTCTTGTTTTTCAAGTTTCATCATTTCTCAACTCAACACTTTCCGTTTTTCTCATCTTTTTATGTTAATTGAGAAAAAAAGAACAGATTTGTTTTCATTAAATTTCAACGTGTTTGTTTTAATACATACATATGTATATAGATACTTTATTAAATAAAACAGAAAACATATACATATGTACATATTATGTATAAATTCTTTTCCTTTTAACCTTTTCAACTCTATATTGAATGTTATTCAAATTTATATGAGTAGTTTCAAAAGATTAAATTTTCAGATTTCAGGGTTTAAATGTAAAACAAACATAATTTAATTAAATTAATAAAATTAATATAAATATACGAATATGCATGTATTATTATATGGAAAGGATGAAGGATGTATACAAATGTATAAATCTACCATATGATTGAACTGAAGGACATCAAAATAGGTCAAAGTTTCAGTTAAATAAATATTTGTTTGTATTTATAATGAAAACCAGATAATCGATATAATGTACAGATGTAAAATTCAAATGAGAACAAAAATGACACACAACAACCTCCCATTTCCAATTGAAAAAACAAAAAAAAAAACTATTATCATTATTGCAATACACCAAACAATTATCACAATATATTATCACAATGTGTAATTTATATATATAATATGTATGATAACCTGTAGCTGTAATATCATGCAATATATGTATGTATTATACTTGTGACCATTACGGACCGGATTTATTGAATTCTATATTTATCAAACAGTGATTACGTGGAATGACATAATAAAATTACAGTAACAAAGTCATTGATATATGTATGTATAATGTATATTATGTAAATTGAATTCCTAGTAAAGATATTATTTACAAAAATCGATGAAAAATTTACAGAATCAGCCAAATTTTAGTGAATTCTGGAAACATTTTGTTCATCGTATAAAATTAGTAAGAGTTGGATGACTTAACGTTGTTAATTTGAATATACATTATGTTATTTGTATCCAGATTACATGATAAGCAAGATTTAGTTAAATTTATTCAATTCTTACAATGGTATCTTTTGTTTCTCTTTTATGTATAACATGCGCCCTTAGTATTCATTAAAAGATTCATTCTATTTTAAAAACAATAATCTCAATTAAAATGAATTTAGATAATAATTATAATCTTTAAACAAACAATAGAAAACAAAACACATACATATGTATGTATGCGCCTTTTTTGACATACATATTATTTTTTTATTTCTCAGAATAAAAAAAAAAATCACTGCTTTTAATCATGATTCGTTAACTTCTATGAATTTGTATAGGTCAATTCAATTCACACGTTTTCCAATTAGTCCAATTCTAAAGAAATATTAAATGATATACCATAAAAGAAAGATTCAAAATATTCAAATGAATACATAAACTATAGCAACCGGCTACCTTATGTATGTATCCTTCTTGTTTATATACATAGTCTTTATACCAGTCAAATCAAGTATAAATATGAGGAACAAAATCTTAAAAATACTATCTATCAGCTGGTCATATTTGTATCCCATCGCTTAATTAATGTAATTGTATTGTCTTGCCTACATAAAGCTTAAATTTAATTTATTTTATTTATTTTTTATGTTGTTCTTTTTCTAATTTTTAAGTCATTCTAATCGAAAAAAAAAATATATGTATTATCTTTTTATATCAACGTAATTTTTAAATAATTATATTGTGATTATTTAAAAATTAAAAAAAAAAACAAAAAATGACAATAAAATTTTCATCAACAACAAAACAAAATTCCGATTATACATACATACATACAAACAAAATTCTAATAATTCTAAAAATTAAAAATTTCAAGAAGAATAAAAAATATTTATCAATTTATTTTGAGGTCAACGATCATAAAACAATTAAATGAAAAATTTTTCTATTTAATTTGAATAATCTAAACAAATAAATAAACAAAAAAAAAAAAAGGAAGAACGTAATTTTATAATTTATAAAATTTAAAAAAAATAATAATAATAATATGTATATATGTGTATATACATATATGTATGTATGTGTGTATGTATATATGTACTACGTAAAATTTTATTTAAAACATAATGATTAATTCGTAATATTTAATCGCAAAATTTGTTATTGTTTGTTCCTGATGTTGTATTTATTGCAATATATTATATAGTTTAAACCATTTAAGATGTTTCTATTGAATTTCAACAAAAACTACTCAAAATTCTAATATTTTATTTGAGACTATTAAAAGCAAAAGTTGATCTTTTCAACTTTTTGAAAAAATTGAGTTAATGATGGTAAAATGTTCGTTATGTTGAGGGCTTTTAATCTGAAAAATTTCAATTTTGAAAACTGCATTGATGCCCCTGAAAAATGTTTCACGAGTGGTCTACAAAACATAAGTAGATATCTGCCGTACAAAGGCTAATCGCAGCAATTACATTTTCACTCATTTTGAGTTAGATATATTTATGATATAATATATAGTTATATATATGAACTAAAGGAAAAATTCTCTATTAAAAAATATGTCTATATATTATATATTATATATATAATTTAATTTTTCCACTAGTTCATATATACATATAACTATATATTATATCATAAATATATCTATCTCAAAATGACTGAAAATGTAATTGCTGCGATTAGCCTTTGTACGGCAGATATAGAAAGGGAATAAGTTGTATGGCAAGGCAGGGTCTATGTTCATCCCCTCCCCGTTACGAGCGTTTAAAAATTTTCAGCTAGGCAAGTTTCCATTACGGCTATTATGTATGATAACTACTGAACTATGTCAAATATTTTAAAGTTGTTGACACTAAATTGAAGGGAATAAGTTGCTCTTTACAGCAGTGTAAATAAAATCGCCCTACGACAAACCATTTAAAAATTATTAGCATTCAAAGTTCAATTGCAAAATTTGCGAAATTGTAAAATTTTCGCTTCGAAGCAAAATATGTCGAGAACTTACTTTAGCTATATTAATGTTTTTATATTTTATATTTCAAAACCAAAGACTATTCTCTTCTCTTTGTATTTGCCTTTGACCGCATTCAAAAATATTCAACTGCTTCTGAGTTATTACACAATAAATATAAGTGTACGTATTTCCGGTTTACACATTCATAAAAAATCAGAGTGAGTGCTGTTTGTGATAAAATGAAACTACTGAATTTTAACAACTCAATTAACAATGTATTAACAAATTTGAATTTTATGTTAGATATTCTTCAAGCTTCCTTTTTTCCTAAAATAAATATTTTAAATGCTATACCTCATATCAAAATTTAATAACTGGCGACAAATAGACACGCGTTATCGAAAAATTGAAAAAAAAAAATGTTTTTTTCTTAATAAGATATTGGTTGCAAAACTACGTTATTTCACTTCAATGAGATGCAAAATTATCGTTATTCCACTTCAGTGAGATGCAAAACTTGATCTTTTCCATAGTTTGGCTGCAAAAGTTAAACCATTCCAAAATTTGTTTACTAATATTTACTAAATTAAGCATTGATTTTTTAAAATCCATGTTTCAATTAAATTCAGAAGCTTAGGGTTTTCTATAAAATAAAAAAATCATTAAAATTGCATTTAATTTAAAAGTTATACGTTTTCCTGTTTTTTTCAAAACCATCTAACATGGAATAAGTCAACTTTTGCTTCTAATAGTCTCATTTATAATAAACCTCTTATGATATTTGGCTCGTACATATATATTTATATGCAAAAACCGTACAAATAATGTTAATTTTTCCGTTCTTCTTAATTATAATGTTATAATATTAATTATTTCATGTAAAATATAACACCTAATTTTTTGCCCCTCTTATTATATTATCATTTACATACATATGTATGTATTATTTAACAAATAAAATCGAAATTATTTGGAAATAGTCACTATATTATGTATATATGTACATACATATTATACGAGTATGTAATTGTTATTTAAATTGTCTACATAAAAATAAAAATAAATCTTATTTACATAAACTTGACCCTTACTCACCTCTCGTTATCGTATCTGAGAATATTTTGAATATAATATTTCACACATTATGAAAAATAAATATAATATACATATACCTAAATGTTAAATAAAATCCATTTTTGCACATATGAACAGACAATGTATTGTACGTGTATCTTTTCAATAGAAAGTAATAAATAAAAAAAAAAGTACCCTGCAAAATTATTACAAATTTTAGTATAAAAAGTGATCAACTCTATTCAAATTTCAGTAGTCAGATTAAGAATTTTGTGTTAAATAGAAATATTGTTCGCTTGTAAAATTTTTTCAATTTAGGTGTGATCAAATTACAATTTTGCCAAAATATGGCTAAATTATTGGTAAGTTTTACAAAATTTAAAAAGCTCATCAAATTTTAAATATTACACAAACAAAACAAAAAAAAAAAAAGAGTTTTTTCATTAATTTTACCAATATTTTAAAATAAGTTGCGTACTCAGTAAAAATTTTAATATGTATTTGAACTCACGCAATTTGCTCCGGTAGAATATTTAAGTTATAAATTTTTGTTTTTGTAGTTCTAAATTTAAAATTCAAGTTCTTAATTATTTAATAACAATAGCCTTTCATTAATATGTTTTTTTTCTTTTGCAAAAATTTCAGTTTACTTTATGCACTCTTGCAATATTTGCAACACAAGCTCAAGGTTATGGACAAGGTGGTTTAGGATCAAGCCATTCACATCATGGATCTAACGGTGGTGGTGGAGGATTAGGATCAAGTCATTCACATCATGGATCTTATGACAATGACGGAGGTTTAGGATCAAGTCATTCACATCATGGATCTTATGACAATGACGGAGGTATAGGATCAAGTCATTCACATCATGGATCTAACGGTGGTGGTGGAGGAATAGGATCAAGTCATTCACATCATGGATCTTATGACAATGACGGAGGTTTAGGATCAAGCCATTCACATCATGGATCAAACGGTGGTGGTGGAGGATTAGGATCAAGCCATTCACATCATGGATCTAATGATGATGGTGGCTTAGGATCAAGTCATTCACATCAAGGATCACATAATGGTTTAGGGTCTGGTCGCTATGTAGGTGGACAGCAACCTGTTGAGGGTATCTATGGTCAAGGATATGGTCACAGTAGACAACCAAGTTATGGTGGACAAAGTGGTGGTTACGGTTTAGGAAGCAGTCATAGTAGTCAACCTAGCTATCCAGATCAAACTGGTAGTTTTGGACTAGGAAGTAGTCATAGTAGTCAACCAAGTTATGGTAATGGTGGTTTTGGATTAGGAAGTAGTCACAGTAGTCAACCTAGCTATCCAGATCAAAGTGGCAGTTTTGGATTAGGAAGTAGTCATAGCAGTCAACCAAGTTATGGTAATGGTGGTTATGGTTTAGGAAGCAGTCATAGTAGTCAACCTAGCTATCCAGATCAAAGTGGTGGTTTTGGATTAGGAAGTAGTCATAGCAGTCGGCCTAGCTATCCAGATCAAAGTGGTAGTTTTGGAATAGGAAGTAGTCATAGTAGTCAACCAAGTTATGGTAATGGTGGTTATGGTTTAGGAAGCAGTCATAGTAGTCAACCTAGCTATCCAGATCAAAGTAGTGGTTTTGGATTAGGGTCTAGCCATTCAAGTCGTCCGAGTTATGGTGGATACGACAAAACTCATAATACTAGATATTAATTCTATTTCACTTTTTAAAATGTAATAATCACAAAAACATATATAATTTTACTCATGATGTATATGTAATAATAAAAAAAATAATAATAATACATACATATGTACATATGTTATAGATTTTACCGTTTTCTTTTTAATAAAATAAACAAAAATTATAATAACATACAAATGTGTTTCAATATAAAAATAAAATTATTCTTATTTGATTAATTTTATAATCGCAATGGAGACGACCTACTGTATTCATGGATAAAATTATGAAAAAAATATTTAATATTGATAAAACTAATTAGATACTCATAAATTTAATTAGATTTTTATTTTTAAATAAAAATTATTTGTAATTATTTTATAATAAATACATAATAGTTTAAATAATGATTCATTAGAATTAAAAGTATAATTACGTAATTTCGTAAACTAATAAAATTACTTTTTTTTCACTAGAAAAAAAATCAAAACAAATTGAAAAATGGTAATAAAACAATTAGTAAATGGGTAATTCTTTACGTAACGCAGACTACATCGTACGACGTTTTAACGTGTATTTCATAAACTTGTACTAAGAAAATATTATTTTCAATATTTTAGATCAATACCTTAATGTCTTAATAAGGGGATTCACTCAAATAGATTTGTATATTATTAAAAAACAAAAAAATTCCGTTACGCAGCCTACAAAATTAGGTGTAACGCAGACTACAGATAAAAATGTATTATGTATTCTAGCAAATTATTTGATTGTAATGTAAATTGATTGAATCATTTAGATATACATATGTACATATATTTGTTCTCTTATGTTTAAAAAAATAATCAGAATTAAATGTCTTATCTACAATCAGTTATAACTTTTTTAAATTTTCAAATTTTCACTAAGAGGTTTCACTTTGGAGAGAATTACCCAAATATGTAGAATTATAAGCTTGATAAAATTCAAGTGATTGAAAAAAAAGAAAAATTAATATTGGGTGGTGTGAATAAAAAAAAAAGCAAATGCTATAACTGGTAAATTTTCAGCTAATGCTGTGTTTATAGTGAATAAAAATGAAGTAAAAGCTAGTGCTGAATTTTCCTACTTTTTATTTTAGTTAAAACTAATTTTTCCAGTAAATGCTTAAAAAGAGTGAATAAAAAGTAGTTGATGCTGAAAATATTAAGTGAAAACTTAGGATTTTTCAAGCCTGCTGAATGTAAACTTAAAATAAATATTATCGTAAAGTATGACTGCTTTTATGAATATTCGTTCTCAAAAACAATATCGTACGATGTTAAATTGTGTAGAACAAGGTTACTGTAAATTATATAGATTTACTGAAGACAATGTGAAATAGTTAGCAAGCTATTTCATGGATAAAAGCAGTGAAAAAAGAGGAGCAGCTTAATCTCCGAAAAAGAAAATGGAAATATTTTTGCGTGTTTTAAGTGATTCTGGCTTTCAGATTGGTGTAGCTAAGGAAAAAGGAGTTCATCGAACAACTGTATGTAAGACTGACTATACACATAGTCCAGAAAAAAAATACAAGCTAAAGCCCATAATTCACCATAATTGGATTAGATTCCCTAAAAATGCTGTCGAAATAAGAAAAGCTCAGGATCAGTGGTCACAGCGATATAATTTTCCCTTTAGGTACTTCATTTTTATTCACTATAAACACAGCTGAAAGTTTACCAGTTATAGCATTTGCTTTTTTTTATTCACGCCACCAAATATTCCTACATAAAATTAATAGTACAAACTAAAATTTTCCAGCTCTTACTAAAAAGTTTTAGCAAAATGTTATTCACACATTTTGAAGTAAAAGCTATTAGCTTTAACTAGGACTGCATAGTTAAAGCTAAAGCTTAAACTGAACACTTACGGCCATATTCACCATCAAGTCATAACTTTATGATCGTCATAAGTCTATTCACCATACTATTTTTACACTGTAATAATCAAGTTATGACTAGTTTATGACTATCATACTGTTATTACCAACTTATTACCTGTTGGTGAATATGGCGGTTAAAACAAAAGTGTATACTTTTTTTTCATTCACACCAACCATTGTGTTGTGGTAGTTTGTTATAAATTAAAATTCGTTCTTTCGTAAACGTCAACGTCATGCAAAAACTTGCAAATACGGCAGTGAAAAAATTATACTGCAACATTCAAATCTAATTTGTTTGACACAAGAGACTTGTTGTTTTAGAAAAAAATGGAAGAAAGCAGTTTGAATATTAGAAATATTAGGTAGATAATTATTGCACTCTAAAGCGTAGTACTCAGCTGAAAATAAATTTTATGTTGAAAAAAGTCTATTTATCTATCTACAAAAAGAAAAAGAAATCTACATAAAAAACTTTACAAATGTTTCTGGAGAAAAAATCACAAATCACAAAAAAAACCTACGCTAAAGTCGCTAAATGGAACTTCATTTATTTGGGTATGAAAATAAAAGGTCTCCAAACGACAACCAACGCCATCTGTGAACATCTAGATTTTCAACTCTTTTTTATTTTCAGCTGAGTACCACTTACGAAATCGAAACAAAAAATTTTTTCGGTTCCATTAATTTTTTTTTTTTACATAGGTTTTGTATAGGCAAAATATCTTATTTTCAGCTGAGTACTACGCTTAACAAATCGATATAAAAAATCAATACCTATTATTATCAAAGCTTGTAAAAAGTTTATCTAAGTTTTCTCTAATTAAAATCTGAATTATTAAACCAGGAAATTTTTAAAAAACTATACTTTTCAGTAACAGGGACAAGCAAAGAACAGCTCACAGCTGTTGTGTATTGTTGGATTGGAACTGAGGAAGTGAGAATTCTTAAATTTCTCACTTCCTTATTTGATAAAGGCGTTTTTATTCGCACTGATTTTCTTCAGTCGATAATAAAGGTCGCAACGAAAAATCTCACTTGTCCCAGTGAGTAAATAAACTAAAATCTTATTTACTCACTTGCTCGTACCAGTTAATCAGCTATTTTAATCATTTAATGTCAACTGTCAAAGTATCATATGAATTGAAGTTTGAGAGTTATGCCGTAAATTTGTAATTTGTATTTATTTATTTCTTTTTGATTTGTTTCGTAATGTTGGACTTTTTCAGTGAAATTTATTCAAGTATGTAATTTAATTTTTTTAATATATTTTTTGGACATTTAAAGGGAGCCTATTTTCAAGACGAAAATATAAGTTAACTGAGCTCAACTAATGTGAGCTTTTCGCACTCCATCAGACCATCAGTTTCAGTTTCCAATAAAACACAGCTAACTGAGCTAACGCAAAATTTGACGCAAAACTTTACAGTGGAAAAGCAGACAAAACTGTCATTTATGAATTTATGATGATTATTTGCTATTGCTATATAATATATAAATGCTAGTTTTAATTATTCGGATTCCGGACTGCAGTGAACTACTTCGTGTTTTGTTATTAAAATAAAAAGTCAAGTAAGATTTTTTTTTTGTGAAAAATTAAGATGAATTCTAAAAGTAAATCTTTATCATGGGACGATTTTCTTTTAAAAATTATCAATCAGCCAGAATATCTTAAAGCCAGTGACCAAGATGACGAATTAAATGCAGTTAAATCCCTTTATGAAACAACTAACATCAGGTTTATAAATGGCTTTCATTTTTGTATGTACTTACAATATTGTTTTTGTTTTATTTTTATTTTATTATTTAGTGATTTATGTCATGATTGGATTAATTCGTTAAAATTAAATGATAATGTTAATTTACAAAAATCAAATAGTTTAAGAGAAGAAGGAAATAATTATTTTAAAAGAAATGAATTTTGGAAATCAATTAAATTTTATACAAGAGCAATTTTTATAACATCTGAAGAATTGGGAAAAGCTGAAGCATCAAAAGCACATGCAAATAGAGCAGCTGCATTATTTCAATTAAATTTTTATGAAGTAAATTAAAACAAATTTTAAAAAAGTCATTCTTTAATTTTTTTTTTTTTTTGTATACAAGGAAGCACTTAATGATTGCCGTTGTGCTATTGATCTTGGATTTCCAGAATCAATAATATCACAATTATATTTTAGATTAGCAAATTGTGCTTATAAAATATGTCATAAAGAACAACTTGAATTTGCTGTAAATATGTTAAATAAAATGAAACAAAAATTAAATATAAATGAAGCAGAAGAACTCAGTTTACTTGGGAAATTTTTAGAAATAATCAAAAATGAACCAGAACAAGAAATTTATAAAGAAGAACCACTTAAAATTAAACAAAAAATGTAAATATTTTAGTTTTTCAAATTTTTTTTTTTTTAAATTAAATTTCAATAATGTATAATTTTAAATAATTCTTTCATATAGATTGGAATCATCGGAAAAAGGACGTTATGTTGTTGCAAATGAAAATATATTAAAAAATGATATAATCACTATGGAAAATGCATTTGCATTTGTACCAATTTTAAATGATAAAATTATTCAAAATTCCAATAATGATGAATATTTTATTTGTCAAAATTGTGCTAAAGAAAATATCATACCATTTCCTTGTTATAATTGTAAATTATCATCATATTGTTCAATTGATTGTCGTAATTCTCATAATTTAAAATTTCATCAATATGAATGTCCTGGATATAAACGTAAATTATTTCATAAAATCGGTATTGGATATCTTGCATTTAATGTATTTTTAAATGGTTTTAATTTATTTATTAATAATTTATTACAAAAAGATACAAAAAATCATAATAAATTAAATAATTCAAAAGAATTATGGAAGCAATTAATTGAAAATGATAATGATATTAATAATAAAGAATATTATAATATTATAAAATTAATTCATAATATTGATAAAATGAATAAAATTGATATTTTACAATATCGTATAACAGCAATTATGTTAACAATATATTTGAGAAATTATACACAATTTTTTCAAAATATTATTTATTCAAATTATATAAATTTAAAAAATTTCATTAATTATGATTCAAATTTTAAATGGGAAATAATTATATCAACATTATTAACACGTCATATTTGTCAAATGATATGTAATGCACATACAATTGATACATTAATATTACCATTTTCATATATAACAAAAAAAAATATATGGATTGATAATATTAATTTAAAATATGGTAAATTACATTTATTTTCAAAAAAATCAAAAATTTTTACAGCTATCTATCCAAATATTAGTTTATATAATCATTCATGTGAATCAAATTTTTATAATAGATTTAATAATATTAAATTAATTATAATAGCAAATCGTAATATACAAAAAAATGAAGAAATTTTAAATTGTTATGGTGAAAATTATAAATTATTAAATCGTAATGCCAGAAAAGTATTATTAAAACAGCAATATCATTTTAATTGTAACTGTATTCATTGTTTAAATGATGCATCAGATGAGAATTATGTAAGTTTAGATTTATCTTATTAACATTCAATAATTATTTAATTAAATTTTCTTTTTTTGTTTTAATTGTACTAGAATAAATTCAATACATTAAAATGCAATCAAGAAGGATGTAAACATTCATTTGTACCTTCATTAGAAAATAAAGGAATACTACATCCATTAGATATTATTGATACTGAAATAAAATGCTCACATTGTAATGCAAAATTTGAATGGAATTGGTATCATGAATTTATGGATAATGTGAAGAAATTACGTCAATCATCATCATTAAAATATAAAACTTCAGATAAAAAAGAAATATTTGAAATATTATTCAATATATTTTTCACAAAATCTGTGGATCATATAAGTAATATTCATTTAATAAGAAATCATATGGCAATAGAATTTCTTGATGCTGCAATTGCATGTGGTAAATTATATTTGATTTATTCATAAATTGTTCGAACGGTTTTTTTTTCTTCTTTTTTTTAATTTCCTTCTTTATTTTTTTTCAGATTTATCAATGCAAGATGAAATCTTCTCAAAATTATTAGATATTGCAATTTATGCATTATCTGCAATTGAAGAACAATATTCACCAAATGGTTTAGAATTCATTAGTGTTTCAACATATTTTTTAGATTTATTAGCATTAAAAAAACATAAAACATCAAAAAATTATGATATTTCAAAAAAATATGATGTAATGAAAATTTTACATTCTTTTGAATCATTAAATATGAAAACTAAACATATTTTTGTGAGATATTTTGATAATTACATATATTATGAAAAATAAAAAGTAAAATAAACTATAATGTAATGTAAATTGTGTATTATTAGTATTTTCTTTGAAATTTCTTTGTGGAAAAACGGAGGGAAAGAAACTACTGTTGAAATATAATATATACATATATATAAAATGAAATTCAACAATTTAAAAATTGCAAAAGTATCAATTTTGAAATCGATATTAGAAAGTACAATAATTTTCACTATTATCGATTATTTAGTTTTGCATGTGACTATTGATACTTTCAAATGTGTTATACGTACGTGTTATACGATTTACCCAGTCGGACTCATAGTAAGAAGTACAAATGTCATCGATGAAGACGGATACACTGAAAACGACTACTTTAGGAACATTTGAACAGCTATTATAATTTTTTATTATTATTCGTTGTATAAAAAGTGTATTTTTTTATAAATAAAGTTTATTTTAAAATATTTTTATTCTTATTTTTGTTTTTCAATTATACGGAGTACATTTTAGAAATTCATTAAGGTGGTAGCTAGGCCGTATTCATTCATGAATAACACATTACGTCATGTTATGCGGCTCAGTAATCTATACAAATTCCGTCATTCTACACCCATTACGTAAGTGAAGAAGTAAGTTACTTACCGGCTACCACCAGGCGCCAAATAACATTTCCACACTAGGCGCTTAACCCTAAGATCGCCTGATCAACATTTTCAAACTTTTTGCCATGCGTAAATAAATGTATACCATACATTTTATATGGAAATTTCGAATTTTTTTCCTCAAAAAGCAATATCTAAGCATCCCTTAGACCAAAAATCGTAATTTTTTGGCCTAATTATTTGTTAAAGTGTGGACAATTGTGTATATTTAAATTGAGGCTCAAAGTCCGAATTTATATATTTGTATACGATCGGGCAGTCCTAGGGTTAAACCGGTTTGTTTGCGCTGGTTGCTTCAAATTGAATTGATTAAGTAATGATTACTCATTACCAAGACACCAAGTCCGACTGGGTATATATACAATACGATAAACACACTCCTGACTTTGAGTGCTGTCAATTATTTCGTATGAATATTAATTAAACTGTACTATCTATCTAAAACTAGTCATACATTTTTTGTTACTCAATTTATTTTCTAAAAAAAAAGGAATTTTATTTTCTTTTTAATTTATTTTTTATTGGTGAAAAAGATGGATTTAGAAAAGCTTGAAGAAGAAGCAAAATTAGCTGCAATTAAAGATGTTAAAAATATGCTACAAAGACCAGGTCAATTAGAGAAAGTTGAACAATATAAACATCGAATTGGACGTAAAAAAGCATCAGCTGAAGCATTATTAAAAACTTGTATGCAAAATCAATTGGATGGTGTTCGTATTGGTCTTAAACAATTAGAGACATGCTTAATTGATGTCAAAGATATTGTTATTAGAATTAAAGATATTGATGTATTATTATCGAATGTACCAGAAATTTATGATGCATTAGAACCAGTACGTGAAGAATATGGTAAACATTCACAGTATGCAACAGCTATTGAAAATTTAAAGAATATTTTTAATGTTCAATCAAGTGTTGAAAAGACAATGCAATGGATTGAAGAAGACAAATTATTACATGCACATCAATGTTTATCTGAATTAGAAAATTCAAGAGATGATTTATTATATGAACTTCATAAACAACCAAAACAATATGCTACAGGTAAAATAACATTAAAAAGGCATTTTGAAAAAGTTGATCAAGTTTCACAATCACTTAAAACAAAAATTCGATTAATATTAAATCGTACATTAAATACTGTTAGAAAAGAACCAACAGTTATTGTAACAGCATTAAGGATAATTGAAAGAGAAGAAAAAAGTGATCATTTTGCGATACAACAACAAAAGATTACAGGATTTTTACCACCAGGAAGACCAAAACAATGGCGTAAAATGGCAATGGAAGTTTTAAATGAATCGGTTGTTCAAAGAATTGAAGGATCAGTTGTTGAAGAACGACAACAAAATAAACTATGGCTTGTTAGAGATCTTGAAATTATGAGACAATTTATACTTGAAGATTTACGTGTGATTAAATCATTGTGTGTACCATGTTTTCCACCACATTATGATATATTCAATGAATATGTTAAAATGTATCATAATGCATTATCAAATTTTGTAAGTTTTATTTTTTTTTTATTTTTGCATGACGAGAAAAAATTATAATCGAATAAGTGAGAAAGGGAAGGTATTTTTGGGACTTCAAAGTTATAACAAGCTTTTATTTGAAACACAGTTCTGAAAACAGTAGGTATTGCTAATAAGTCTTGGTTTTTAGATCAAAAACTGGATCTTCAGACTCACACTTGGTTTTCACGATCACTCGATATGAAATTTTAAGACATTATTTGGCCAATTACCTATTCCTAAATATAACAAGAACTTACAGTTTTCAACTTACATAAATCCGCTAAATTTAAATTTCTTTTTTATTTTATAATTTTACAAATTCACAGAAATATTAACAAAATTAATTATTATTCACTTCACTTCACTTAATTATTTGCGCGAATTCATCAACCGTAAATCGTACTGGAGGTGGAAAATATTCAGATAAATTCAATAACGTCAAAATGACATTCAAATTGTAAGTTTAAGTTATGAATATGTAAATTATTGATGACATATCACATAATACATATGACTTTTTTTTCAGTCTTTTTCGCGCCTTTCTGTACATTTTAAGAATTCGTGTTTAAAATGTTCGATTATAGTTCCTAATAAATATTTTTAAAATTTGTGTTTTTTGAGTTTTACATTGAATATCTAATACTTTTCTAATGAACTATTTTTTTTTTTCCACAGTTAAAAGATATTGCATATTCTGGTCTTGAAGGTAATGAATATGTTTCATTATTATCATGGGTAATGAATACATATCCTGGTGTTGAATTAATGGCACATCCAGAACTTCGTGTTGATATTCATGAAATAGCTGGTCCATTAATACCAAATGAATTATTAAAATCACTTGAAGATAAATATTTAGCTAATATGGAAGGAAATTATCAAGAATGGATGACAAAAGCATTAGAAACTGAAAAACAAGAATGGTTATCTGAATGTCAACCAGATCAAGAAGAACAATATTATCAAACATCAGCACCAGTTATTATTTTTCAAATGATTGATCAACATTTACAAGTAACAAACACAATTCATACAGAATTAACATTTAATGCATTAATTTTAAGTATACAACAAGTTGAAAAATTTGGTCAAAATTATCGTTCTGGTATTGCTGAAATAAAAGAACGTCATTTTAAAAACCGTGATCAAATTAAATATTTTACACATCATTTAATAACAATTGTTAATAATTGTCAACAAATGATTGAATTAGCCCAACAAATGAAACAATTATATTGGCCAAAATCTAAAATTGAACATTATGAAAATTTTGAAAAATTAATAAAAACATTTCAAATGATACGTTATGAAGCAATTATATATTTATTAGAGGAAGCATTTTTAGATTTAGATTGTCATTTTAATGATTTATTTACAACAAAATGGTTACAATCAACAATATCAATTGATACAATATGTGTTACATTAGAAGATTATTTTTTAGATTATAATCATTTAAAACCAAATAATTTTGAATTAGTTATAAATGAAGCACAATGTATGGTTGCAAAACGTTATATTAAAGCAATGTTATCAAAACGTATATCACGTACACGTATTGAATGTGAACAAATAACAAAAAAAATTAATAAAGAAGCAAGACAAATAAAATGGTTTTTTGAAAAGATTGCACCAAATTTATCAAAAACAGATTCACCAATTGATATAATACCTGTATTATCAAATTTATTAGTATGTGATATTGAAATGCTTGTATTAGATTTACATACATTATTAGGTAATTATCCATCATTAAGTGAAGATCAAATAATACGTTTATTTTATATTCGTAATGATATTAAATCGAATGATGTACGTGAAAAAATTCAAGATGCTATGAAATCTAAAAAATCGTTAGTAAGTACTGCCAAACAAGATAATATATTCAAAGACATTATATTTAGTGATAAATTATGGTAAAGAAATTTCGTTAATATATGAGACACTCACAATAAATCAAATCGATTAACTGAAATTGTTTGACATTTTTAAATTTTCAAATTTTAGTTGCAGAACTCGATAAATTCTTAGTCATACATATTTAAAAAAAATATTATTGTGATGATACGGTGTTAAATTATTAAATTAAAAACATTCTGTTTTTGTTTCGATCATCGAGAGCTACTTTATTACTTTTCTCTACTTTGGTTTTTTGTTTTGTTTTTTTAGTGTTAATCGATTTGGCTTGTAAACAGATTATATAATTAGATAAAATCTATACTCATAATAATACTGCTATAATATTGTTGTACAATTTATTATTATATTTAAGAAGTTTTAATTATTACTTTAAGTTGTTACCAATTTTACATTTTTGCTAAATTTCATACGTTCCTATTTTTATTTAACGTATGAAATTGAAATTTAAAAAAAATAATAATAATAGAAGTGCGTTCAAGTTGATTTAACGCGTATATTTAACAACTTGAAGACAATAAATAATATTTAAAAAAAAAAAAAGAAACGATAAGCTTTGAAATTACTTTAAAAAAAGACAAAAAGCAACATCTACGAGATTCGTAACTCATTTCATTCTTTTCTTTACTTGATATGAGCGTTTTTTTTTTCCACTGATTTTCTTGAGTCGACAATAAAGGTCGCTACGAAAAATCTCACGAAAGTATATCATATGGAATTGAAGTTTGGGGCTATAACGTGATTTTTTATGTAATTTGTATTTTATATTATTCGTTTTGGATTGTTTGGCAATACTGGATTTTTTCAGTGAAATTTGTTCAAGTATGTAATACACCTCAGATATAAAATTCAATTAATTCAGAACCTCGGAGGTCTGGCTCATTTGCATCTTGAGACTTGAGTTTTCAATTTGTAATTGGCCTTAAAGTTAGCCTATTTTCAAGAAGATTATAGCTAAGCTGAGCTTAACTGATATGAGCACGTTTCACTTTCTCGCTTCCAATAAAATACAGCTATTAATTATGTACATGTAAGAATAAACACCTTGTGCCTAGTGAAATTTAGAGTTCTTCATCGAACCGAACTCATAATAAAAATATTTTTAAAAAAAAGATGACAGCAATTAAACACTCGGTTGTTTCGTTTAGCTAATATTGTGTTCCATTTTAGCGCCTTTTAAGTGGACTTAGGAAATAAATTTGTTGGCATTGTCTAAATATGTAGAAATAATTAGAAATATCGAATTTAATAATATCATTCAAAAAGTTTTTATGATTATGTATAAATTGTAGTAAAAAAATATAAATAAAAATATTATTAGAAATTTATTTGAAATAAGATGTCACTATATATCCTAATATCCTCAGTTTCCTACACAACAAAAAAAAAACATAAAGTGAGTTTTAAATTTTAAACTTTTTGGTTTGTATATATGTAATTACACCAAAAAAATGTTTTTGCTTTTTCAAACTATGTATGCAAAAGTTTTATTTTAATTTAAACTTTGTGATTTATTTAGTAAACGCAAAGAAGGTTTATAATAAAAACTGAGAATATTCTAATTAAAAGTTAATTTTTTTTAAACCTGTATGTCTTAGAAAATAAGGTTTAAAATTTAAACTCGAATTTTTAAACCTGCTGAAATTCCAAACGAAATAATTCAAAACTCAATTTTATATTTTGCAACTGTTTTATTGAATTACTTGAATTTAATTGAAGAAAAAGTAAAAATTAAACCTTTAAGAAAACTTTAATAATTGTAAAATCGCTCGACGTGTTCAGTGTTCGAAAAAAGCTGTGAGAAATTTAAACAAAAAATATAAAACTATTGGCCGTGTAGATAGAAAAAATGGTTCCATAAAGTGCAAAAAGACAACCGAGCGAGATGAACGGCTTTTAAAATGCTTATGCTTAAAGAATCGCTTTGCTTCGGCTATAAAAGAGCAATTTGAAAAAGTCAGTTCATCAAGAATATCAACACTTCAATGAAGGTTAAATGATATATGGGATGATTTTCAACAAAAAACCTTAAATAAGCCTCTACTGACGGACAATATGAAGAAAAAACGACTCGAATGGGCGAAAACATCAGCAATTTTTTTTGCAAATATTTAAGAAATAAAACAAGTCGGACATTTGATTATCGCCGGGTGTATATCAATTGTTTATTGTTCTACATAATTTTGAATAAAAAAATAATTTCATTTTTATATTTGAAAACTTTTAAAGTTAGGAAATAGGAAATAAAAATTAGGAAATAATAAACCATTATTTATAGGAAATATCATCAAAATTTATATTGAATACAATGTTTCAAAACTTCCATGATTTTCCATATGATCATTGTTTTCAAGATTTCAGATTAATATTTCTAATGTCTTTTTGCTAAGGTTTTTCAAGTATTTTTGAAATTATTTAAAAATGATCCATTTTGTGAAAAATATTTGTGTTCGGTCTCGCACAGACCATAGATAAATTAGAAATTTCTTCAAAAAAAGTACATTTAAATAAAAACCCGCACTTCATTGTGAAAACAATATGTTGAATATTATTCATGAACACAATAGCAATAAACTTGTTGCAATTTTCAATATATCAACTCAATAATAAATTATAAATATAATTACGAAATAGATTAGATTAGATTAGAGGGCCAGCCTAGAAGTGGGATGTTGTTCCCTTATTACTGCCACCCGTTTCGATCTTTTTAATACCCTACTACTGGCTTTGACCTAAAGTTCCAGAGCTTTGACAAAACCCAAGACTTTTTTAGGCGGTAGGTGCCATACTTCGTCTGGTATTATAGGTACATTTGGTTCATCTGCTCGAGTCTAGGACGCATTATTATGTCTTTACACCGGCACAAAATGTGTTCCGAGGTTTCTGGTTCCTCTTCGTAGAATCTGAAATTTTGATTTTTCTCAATTCCTATTTTTCTTAGATGGTATTTTAGAAGACAGTCTCCAGTAAATAGTCTCACCAGTGTCCTAAGTTTATATTTTGTAAGTTTTATGAATTTCAGCGCCTTGTCTTTGCTGGATTTTATGAATTTTTTAGCCTGTTTGGCACCTTGTGTTGTTGACCAGTGCAAGGGCTTCTGTTGTTTCATCCATTATTTGTTGATCAAGTTTGTTCTGTTCCACTTGGGTAGTCCACAGAAAGATTTAGGTCCGATGAAGATGGCCTTGCCTTGAGCGATCAACCTCCTCATTTCTTGCTATGCCTTCATGCCCTGGTAATTGTAAAGTAACATAAATATAAAATTTAGATCGTTTAAATTTTAAACCGCTATGCCTAAAAACTTTTAGAGAATATATTTACAGTTTTTTTTTAACTGTTTCTCGGTTTTAAGTTCATTTAAAAATTTTTTTAAAGTAATTTATAAACGTTTCAAAAGTTGAATGAATAATAATTTTCAATGTTTAAGAATGAAACGTTGTGGGTTTAATTTTTTTTTTCTAAATTTCTCCAAAATTTTATTTCTAATCTGAAAAGTTTTGATTTTCTTGTAAATTCTCTAAGAATTTAAAATTCAGCTTACAATTTTTATGCTGTATAATAGAAAATTCTCTACAAACAAAAAAAAAATAATGAAAAACACAATTTTTTATTTGAATTCATTAATTTTATTAAAAATAAATTTTAAATTTAAAATTCAATTAATTCGAGAAAAATATCTAAGTTGATTATTATATTCTTTACACTTTTTTTTATTGTATTTTTTCTTATTATTATTATTTTCTTTATTTATTTATTTATTTATTTTTTCATCTTTTCAACTAAATATATATATATTTATTATATACTTTAACATTTTCTTTAGCTTTATCTACATTACATAAGAAAAACATAACAAAAATTTATTATTTATTTTTATTTAATTTTTTTTTTTTTTTTTAATTACGATTTTAGATAACAAAAAAGAAAAAAGTTATACATGAAAAATTGATCGACATTCAAAAAAGAAAAAAGAAAAAAAAAACGGATTGGTATGAAAATATAATTGATTAATTTATTCACTAAAAAAAAAAAAAACATATCAGGAGTAAACAGCAACAATTAATTTTATAACAAATTTAATTATTTTATCTATTTTGAAAATACATAAGGATTAAAAGATTAAAAAAAGAAAGAAAAAAATTTCATTTGATTTATTAGACCTCTTGTAAATAACGAACGAGAATCGGAGGATCAAAAAAAAAAAAAGCTATGTACATATTTTTATAATCAACCACATGATATAAGAGCACTCCTTAAATAAATGTGTACAGTGCTAACACGTGAAAAAAGAAAAATGATGAAAAAATATGAATGAATATGTATTATGAATATTTTGTTTGAACTTTTCTAGATCGATGAAAGAGTGGAAATGCACACATGTGGGTGGGGAAGGTTTTACAAAATTGAAGAGTTTTCATTTAATTAATAAATTTATAAGAAAAATTATTTTTAATTTTCATAGAATACCCATCCTGATTAGTATATATGTATCTGTATTGCATTCATATCGATCTGATTCTTGTTTATCTACAAAATATCTTCATACTGTCTTTTTTAAATAGATTTAATTAATTGGATTGAACTCAAAAAAAAAAAAAAAAAAAAAAAAAAAATCTAATTTACTAAAAATATTTCAAAAAAAAAAGAAAGAATGAATGAAAACGTACAAAAACGAATCTATACAAACGAAGTTATACATTTTTGAATTCAAATTAATTAATTAATTATTTTTTAATTTTTATTTTTTTCTTCTTCTTATTGTTTTTTTTTTTCAAATATAATTCTTTTCTTTTCCTTTTTAAATAAATCTTTCATAAATATAGATAATATATTATCATATACATAGTACATATATTGCATTTTTAAAGCTGCTGTTTTTTTATTTATTTATTTAATATAATTCTTCAATATTTTTAATTACAATTTAATTTTTTCTTCTTTTTTTTAAAATGTTGTCTCATTGATAAAACATTTTTAAAATAAATTAATATTTATTTTTTCTATGTATTTTTGAGTATGCTTTTTCATTTGATCAGTTTTTTTTCCTTACTTTTCATACTTGTTTTTTTTTTCTTTCATATACATAATACCTATATACAAGGGGGTTCGGAACTAAATATGTACATTGTACATTTATAATCTTTTAACCTCAGGCAGCACAAACAGGACCGTATTTAGGATCTGTTTTAGATTAGTTTGTTTTTATTTTAGTCTACTCAAAATTAAAGTTGTGGTACGGGCACAAAGGCTGCAGCTTACGTAGCCTATATGCTTAAATACGGTCCTGAGCACAAAACAAAAAAAACAAAAAAAATTATGAGACAAACAAAGAAGAATGATATGATTTACAACAACAAAATTATAAAATTACATTCTGTTTTAAAATTGTTTGGCATATTTTTTTTTCTCCTGTGAAACTTTTCAAACTTTTATTCAAGCGTTCTCCATTATAAATGATTTAAATTTGAAAAATGAAAATTTTCTGGATAAAAAATCAAAAGAAAAAAATAATAAAACAAATCAGATCTGTACCTACATTGAATTCTAAAACATGTAGGTATCTTATTTTATTTTTTGTTTTCTTTCTATTCATTTGTATGAGTGTGTTTGTGTGTATGTGAGTATGTTTAATTCATAAATTATAATTAATAATCTAAATATTAACTTTTTCCTTTTTTTTTTTAAATTATTAATTTTACAATCACAAAATTAAACAAAAAAAAAAAAATAACAAAAGGACCAAAAATAAAAGGACGAAAAAAAAATAAATAAACTAAACCTGTAAATTGGTTAATAACATTAATTATATATATTTTACAATTTTTTTTCTTCTTTTAAATACCTAATCTATATAATGTATATTATATACTTTTTGTTTTGTATATAGTTCACTTACTTAAAATGCAAAAGGATGATATTTCTGAAAATTTTTGTATAATATGTAATTTTTTTTTTTGTTTTGTTTTTAAATTATTATTATTTTTTTTTTTAAATTAATTTATGACACTTATTTTTTTTTATTAATTCATTTATTTGTTAAACTTGTGGTGTCTTTTTGTTTTTTTTTATTTAATCTTCTTTGTGTAACGAATTTTCAAAATTGTAGAATTTTACAGAAGAAGGAGGCAGAGATAAGAGGAAATATAAATAAATTATCCTCATCATTATGAAAAAATAATACATACCTACATACAGGATTTTAGATATAAATTGTTTTCTGTGTTATTGTTTTTTTTCTTCATTTTTTATATAATTTGTATTTGTTTTTTTTTTTAATATTCAGATTGATGATAACAGGTTCTTGAGCCTCTGTTAATTTATTCTTAAGAGTAAGGGGATCTTGAAACTGTTATCATCATTTTAATTTTTTCTTAAAATTATAATAATCATGTTTCTATGTTTATAATGTGTATAATGAATGTATATAATTATAATAGCTATGTATGTATGTAATTGTATACTCTTTTTTTTTAAATTTATTGAAAAACCTCTCTTTTTTTAAGTACATAATTTACTTTAGTTTTGTTTTTTTGTTTTTTTTTCTTTAAATTTTATCTTATTATTGTTTTATTATTACTTTAAATATCTTCTTCTTTCTTATTGTTTTTTTTTTTTTTTACTATTTTATACTATTAATTTTCTATTTATTTATTGAACCCATGATGCTGGAGCCCAAAGTGGTTCAGTTTCAGCTCGATGAACACTATTTACAAGTTTTTCAAAAGCTGTTTCTAAATCATCATTAATGATCTGTTCATCAAAGAAATGACCATATAGAAAATCGATACGTTCAGATGATTTAATCATATCATGAAGTTCCTCATCCTTTATTTAAAAGTTAAAGGACAAAAAGAAAAAGAACAAATAAGAAAAAATAAAAAATAAATCTAACAAATAATTTTATAATTTACCGTGAAACCTCTTGAATTTGTTTCATCAAATGTTGATCTTGCTTTTGCTCTTGTTTCTTTTAATACATCAAATTCTGGTGGCCTTATATGAATCATATATGGTTTTAATTGTGGCGTTCGGAGGGCTTTAATTGCTTGATAATGTGGACTTAAAATGCATACACAACCAGCATTTATTATTGATTTAACACTTTCAGATGATGTACCATATAAATGTCCTTTATATTCACCATGTTCAATAAATTTACCAGCTTCAATATCAACTTCCATTTTATCACGTGATAAAAAAATATATTCACGACCAGGAACCTCACCTTGTTTAATTTGTCGTGAAGTATCTAAAATGTTTTTTTTAAAAAAAAACAAAACAAACCAAATATTGTATTTTAAAAAGAGAGATAGAGAGAAAGAGAGAGAATGAAAAAAAAAGATAAAATTTGGTGGTATTTACATGGTACTGGACTTCGATATTTTTCTGGATCTCTTTCAATAAGTCGTCTTTTTAATTCATCACGTCCAACTCCTGGGGCACCAATTAATACAATGGGACGATAAACACCAGGTCGTGGATATAATTTAGCAACCTCTTCATATGTTGCAATCATTTCACGATCGAAATCATCATTTTCAGCTAGATCGTACATGATCTTTTTAGTTTTTGGTCCACGACATGAAGATGTACTACTACTAGAGTTAAGATTAGGGGAACCAGGCGGGGTAGTGCAAATTGATGCACATGAACCTTCTACACACATTTCATTTTAATTTTTTTTTTTTTTTACAAGTAATAATTTTGTGTTTTTTTTTTGTTTCATATGCATTTTAAATTGAAAACAATCACACATATAATTCCAATTTTTAATATTGTTTTTTTTTTTTTTTTTAGATTAGATTAGATTTGATTTTTTTTTTATACACAAACAACAAGAAATATGTACAATGATAATGATGATAATGATGATTGTATTGATGATGATGAGTATACGATGATGAAATAAGGATGATGAGTGAATAAAAAAAATAAAAAAAATAAAACATTTTCACGAACATTTAATGAGTATATGATTCGGTTCAATTAATTTGTCATTCACAGGAACGTGAAAACACGTAACATGATAGTTTTTTTTTTAAAAAAAGGTGCAAAAGCATGCATTTTATATTTATATACACACACATTACATATAGTACATACAGACGAGTATGTATATAATTTTTATTTTTTATTTTTGTTAAAACGACATATTTTCACATCATTTGGAAAATTTAAAAAAAAAACAATATTAAATTAATAATCGAATATTTTTTTTTTACAAAAATAAAAATAAATAAGTACCTAATACTTTATTTTATAAAAATTTAAAAAAAAAAACAAAATATCTTACTAAAGACAACAACAAAATAATACTGAAAACAGGACTAATTTTTGTGATAAAAAAAAAATAATTATGAGGAAGTAATAAATTACATTGGATTGGTAACAATAAACATACTTTTTGAATCCTCATTATTTGCTTGTTTTTGTGTTCTATCATGTAAAATACGTCGCTCTTGTAACGTTCTGTTTGGTATTAATCCTGCTCTAGACATTCGATCTGATTCTCTTCTTGCTTGCCACCAATACATATCGTCCTTGAAAATAAAAACAAATATATAACGTATTAAAAAATTTATAATTGAATAAAAATAAATAATTCTAGTACCATGTAGGGTAAAAGACCCATATACCGGACACTTAAGAGACTTTGCCAAATGAATTTCATATTACACAAAGAAATATAATTTTATTCGAAAATTTTCTTTTTCAAATCGATAGAAAAGCCTTTGAATTTTCAATTTCAATAAATCTTTTTTCAAATTATATTCCTATTTTTTTAATAATAGTACTTAAAGTCAAAAATTCACATTTCACCTATTATCGGACAATTGGTGCCTATTGCCGGACGAAATGGTTCCTAATACCGGACAGTACTGAAATGAAGTGTTTAAACTTGAAAGTTGATAATATTGATAAAGAAAACAGATAG
Source organism: Bombylius major (assembly GCA_932526495.1). Classification (NCBI taxonomy): domain Eukaryota; kingdom Metazoa; phylum Arthropoda; class Insecta; order Diptera; family Bombyliidae; genus Bombylius; species Bombylius major. The sequence goes on along the minus strand of OW052046.1, from coordinate 28,801,882 downwards.
AAAAATGTTAATCTGTAATAAGAAATTATAGATTTATTGACCAAAAAAAATTAAAAAACATTTTTATGAAACCTAAATTGAACAAAAATTTAAAAAATATATATGTATGTACCTATATCTATATGTATTAACAAAAAATAGGATTCAATAAAAAAAGGACCTATATTATTGATTATAAAACTAATTAAAAACAAAATATAATAGGTCTTATAAATGTTTCTTGCAAATAAAGCACTTAAAACTACTTCTGGATACGTGGAAGTAGTTTTTGAAATCAGTACATTTTAAATGATACTAGCTAGGACATCAATCGCATCCTTTATTTTATAGTTCTTCATTTTTCTTTTGTTATATCAAAAATAGCTTTTTGTAAATCGGCTTCGATATAGTTTTGTTTTTTTTTTCTTTTCATTTTCAAAATACATTCAGGATATAATTTTCTGAAAAATTGGCAGAAATCGAACTTAAAATAGGGATAAAAGTATGTGTCCGGTAAATGAATTGCTGGAGCCTAATACCGGACACCAGTATCCGATAATAAGAAATTGCACAAAAGAATGCTCCTTTCACCGGACACCATAATATTATTGTAAAAATTAAAATTTTTGAGTTATTTTTTAAATTTTCTGCTTACATAATTGTACTAAATCACTATTTTAATCAAAATATCTTCAAAATTTTATTTTAAAACACTACAAAGCTTATTTTTCAAACCACCATTTCTTAAGAAAAAAATAAGAATTTAGACTATGACACGAAACGTCTTCATTCATCATGATGCAGAACATAAGTGACAAATTCTACATAAAAAGTAAATACATCAAAATAAAGTAAAGGATTTTGGCTATATTATAGACCTTTTTTCTTTCTACGAGTTAATACAGAAGTACACAAATTTTTTGTTTTTATTTCATAGTGTCCGATAACAAGAACTGTCCGGTATATGGTTCCACTACCCTATATACCCTCTTTTAAATCGACATAAAATGTGTCGACACAAAATAGACCCATGGTATAAACGCTTCTTTAAATCGAATTAAAGTTTAAATCGATATAAAATAAACCGATTTAAATAACCGGTTCAAACGATTCTTATGGTTGTTACAAAGGGTATAAACACATAGAGATGGGTTCAGAATAAAACCAATTTTAAATCGACATATCTTTTATGTCGATTTAAGAGAGGGTATATACATGGTATAGATCGTAAATCCTTCGATAACAGATCAGTTTCTTTTTTTTTTTTTTTTAAATAGTCTTATTTTTCTATTATTCAACTAAAATTACAAAAAAAAAAATACATGAGAAATATTTAAAAAAAAAAAACATTTTTTTTTTACCGAAACAATATGAAGAATATCACCACGTTTAAATGCTAGACCAGCTTCTTTACAAGGTATATATGCATCTTCTTCCGGATTATAATCGAAATGTGCTCGAACTCTTAATTTACTTTCCCTTTGATGTGATTTACCATCTGATGGAACTATTTTAAATGTTATAGTACCTTCGGAATTTTGCTGTAAGAAAAACAAGGTGTAAATTTGAAAAAAAAAAAAAAAAAAAAAAAAAACTTGGCAATAAAAAAAAAAAAAAAGAATATTCTTACTAATATTAAAAGTACATCTGTTGGTGTTTTCCCTTCAACATTAATACCATTCACTTCTATAACTTCATCACCAGCATGTATAAGACCAGAACGATCAGCTGCTCCACCATGCATAATTCTAGCTATAACAATTTTCCCTGTTACTTCGTCTGTTTTTATTGTAGCACCCTACGAATAAAACACAAAAAAAAAAAGAAGAAAAGAAAAACATACAAGAAAACCAAAAACAAAAAAACATAATAAAAATATTAATTTTTAATATTTTTTTCATGTTTTTATTCGTTCGTGAAAAAAAAACATGTTCTTTTCCATAAATAAAAAAAAATATTGTGTAATAACATTCAGATTTTTTTTTTCTTTTGTAATTAACAATTTTTAAAAATTTGCAGAAAATATTTAAAATAAAATCAATAACAAAAACCAAAATTCACATTTAAAAAAAAAAAAATAGAATAGAACAGCAAAAAACAATTACTTGTTACTTTTTTTTATTTTATTTTTAAGGACACAATACACATATAAAGATTCTAAGTGGCAATAATTTTACATTTTCATTGAACATTTTTTTTTTTGAAAGAAAAAAAAATAAAACACATTAAATTAAAGTGAAATTGTTGAATATATTAAAAATCACATATTATAGTGTGTGACAATAATAATAGAAAAATAAACAAAGAAATGGGAAAAAAAAACCTAAAATCAAATAAAATGTGAAAATTAAAGGAAAAACATTTCCAATATACAGAGTGTTTCACACATCGTGTGCCTAACTGAAATGAGTGGTAGATCTCGATGAGAAACGAAAAAAATCGTATGGGAGAGGAGAAGGTGGGTCTATTCTCAATGGTTACCGAGGTATTCAAGGTTGAAGACATTTTTTTTCGAAAAGGAACCAGTTCCACTTTTCGCAACATATTTCAGCGTTCGCTCAATGTAGAGACTAGAGAAGTAAATGAAAATTGTTTCCGTAGAGAACATTCAGACCTTTCAAAAAATGTCTTTTACAAAGTTTTATGATAAATGGTTTTAAAGTTATTGTAACTCAAAGTCAAAAAATTTTGAAAAATTTCATCATTTTTATGTTCAAGGTCGAATATCTAGAAAAAAAACCCTTATTATTTTTAAAACTTTTTTTTGCTTAAATGAAAGCTTATTTTGTCTATTCTAACTTGGCTTTTGTTTTATTGCATTATCTTTATCCGTTCATAATTTATTAATCATAATTTAAGGGCAGTTCTTTCAAAATCAGTTAAATTTGTTGCTGTAAAGACATATTCAATTGACTTTTGGTATGTTTTATTTGACTCTCTGTGTTAATTACTTTGTATTCCTGAAAAGGACTTATTCTAGTTCTGGGTAGGAGTTATTTAAGTCCTGAAAAGTACTTATTGTAGTTCTGAGAAGGGAATATTGTAGTCCTGGAAAGGACATATTGTAGTCCTGGAAATGACTTATTGTTGTCCTGGAAGGAGTTATTATTACCTAAAATGCCTTTTACAAATTGTTTTCGACGTGTCACTCTCCATTTTGAATACAAATGAGAGTTGGAAATAAAGTTAAGAAAATTTATTAACAATTAATTTGAAAGGCGCAATCAGACGAAAAGCTCCAAAAATATGCAAAAGCATTAAAAATACAATAAGCTACATTTTTTTAAAGGTCTGAAGGTTCTCTACGGAAACATTTACCTCTCTACATTGAGCGAAAGCTGAAATATGTTGCGAAAAGTGGAACTGGTTCCTTTTCGAAAAAAAAATGTCTTCGACCTTGAATACCTCGGTAACCATTGAGAATAGAAACCCCCCCCCCCCCCCTCCCATAAGATTTTTTTCGATTCTCACCGAGATCTACCACCCATTTCAGTTTGGCACACGATGTGTGAAACACCCTGTATATATATATTTTTTTTTTCCATATAAAAAACATCAAGTTTAAAAAGGATTAATTAATTATTTTACATTAATTTTTTTTTATTTTAATTTTTTGCTAAAAATTTCTAATTAAATTTTTATTTAAATTTATTCTTAAAAATTTTTTTTTTCAAACATTTGTTTTTTTTTTGCTTGTTTTACAAGAAATTATAACTCTTTACTTACTACTATTGGCTCCGCACTTTGTGCTCCTGTCTTTAAAGTCATAGTAGCAGCGAATAATTTAATGGTAAAATACAATTTTTTTTTTCATTTACAATTAAAAAAAAAAGAAAAGAACAAAAAACAAGAAAAGAAAAAGAAGAATTTTGATATGTGTAAAAAATTATATATTTTATGAAAAAAAAGTAGGTACATAGAATTCCGTTATTTGACTTATTTGAAACTTTTTTTTTTTACAAGGAAGTCCTTTTGTATAAGATATTGAAAATGTTAATATACAGATTTTATAAGTTAGAAATTTTATGAGGGATTTGTAGTCAAGCGATTTTTAATTCAAAATCTTTCCAGGATTTTATCCTTTAATATTTTTCTTCTTCTTAGTTACAGAAAATAAACTGATTCGCTAAAACATTTTTTTTAAATTTGAAGCACATATTTAATAAATTAAAGAAGTCTATAAGGTACATATAAAAAATGAAATTATAAATATAATTAATATCCTTGAAGGTAGGATATGAAATTTTTTTTTTCACATTTATTTATTTATTTTTTTTTTTATTTCATAAATATTTAGTGAAACATTATATTAATACGATTAGCATGATTTTACAATGTTAACAGAATGAAAACAGAAAGCAAATAACTTGTACGTACATTTATAGGCGGTAAGACTCCTTATACAAACATTGATTTTATATGAGAGACCGACCATAAACAATTAAGAAATTTTATGAAAATGTGAAAAATGAGAAATTAAAAAAAAAAAAATAAATTTAAAAAAAAAAATGTTTAAAGAAAATAAAAAAAAAAGAAGATGAATGAGTTTAAAATAAAAATTATATGATATTTCTGAAAAAGGATAATAATTAAGACTTTAATTTCTCAATTTAAAAATCTTAATTCTTATATCCTTTTATTGTGCATCCTCCTTTTATATATATGAAAACACTGCTGAATTAAATTTAACTAATTGATTAACCTAATTTGTTTTATGATTTTTTTTGTTTTTGTTGTTTTTTTCAAAATTTTTATTCGAGTTAAACAGGATACGAGAAAAAACAAAAAAAACAAATTAAAAAATGTATACAATATTTTTTCAAAAAAATATGTGTATGCGTACTATAAATTTGAAGTATAATATATTTATGATTAAAAGAATGTAAAAACAAATTGAAAAATTTATATATGTATGTATAAAAAAAAAAAAGTATTTTATGAAATAAAAAGGTAATGAAAAAATTTATTTCTACTCACCAATGGTTCATTACTTTTAACTAATTGCACTATTTTTATTGTTTCCTCATCTTCATCCATTTCCATTGGAATTTCTGGTAAACGAGGATCAAAGTCTTTTTTCGCGATTGCATCATGAGCCAAAAGAAGGCTCTATAAAATTTGAAGAAAAAAAAATATCAATTAATAAAAAATAAAAAAAATTTCGGATATAAATTGCAAAAAAAAAAAAATAAATAAATAAATAAAAGGATTTAAATTTCAAATAAATTAAACCTGTAAATGTGGTTTTTGTAGTAAATGAAATGCTTCCTTGCAAAGCGGAGATATGTGACATTTTGGCTTCAATTCTTCAAGAATTTCCATTAATATCTATTGAACAAAAAAAAAAATATATAATTAGAATAAAAATTTTAAGCTTTGAAACGTGTGCAGTGTGGAGAAAATTTCAAAAAAAATTGAGAGAAAATCTATAAATTTAAACATATGAAACACATAGTAGAATGGAACTATAGACTAATTTGAAGAAAATATATTCTATTGTCTGAAAATTATTAAAAGAATAACTGTAAATTTTTTACAATATGTAGGAGTTTGATTATCATCAATATTTACGTAGTAACTATAAAAACAAGGAATTCGGTTATTGGTAAAATCACTACTGTCCCGGCAAGACAGAGAGGTCTGTTTTTAGCTACTACAAAGAATTCCTCAATATGGCCGATGTACATAATTTAAAGATAATAATATATTCTCTCCTTTCATTTAACCAACTTCTTGCGCTTCTAAAAAATTTTTTTTCAGTATGAATTTCACGCCAAGAATTATCTAATTTTATAAATAAATTCTAAAACGTCAACAGATCTACGACATTGTAATTTATTCGAAATACCAATTTATATGCTTCTTGAAAAAACATTATTTAAAAAAAAATAAATAATAAAGAAATTCTCAAGTGTCCTCTTTTCCTACTACTGGAATACATATACCATATACCCATTTAAACATCATTCTAACATTTAAGAACACCTTAAGTTTGAATTATGGAGAAATTATAATGGACAATTTGAATTATATGGTTGGAGAAAAATAATTAGATCTGTTAATATTTACCATAGTTGAAGAAGATAATAATGCTGCCAAACGATCATCTTTGTTAACTTTTGATACTTTACTATGTACATTAACTAGAGCATTTAATTCTTTTGATTCTAATAAATTCTTTAAAAAATCTATCTCTTGTTCACTAGATAAATTATCTGCTTCTTTTAAAGATGTTACTAATGAAGATAGGGCTGCAAAAAAAAAAAAAAAAAAAAAAAGACATAAAGATTTAAAGATTATATAATACAATAAAAACATTTTAATTTTTAAAGATGACCAAATGAAAAAAAAAAAAGTTATAGTGATAATTATCAGGCCCGAGCCGGGTTACCAGAACTTGATACACCATAATAGCTTAAATATGGAATACCCATTGAAATTTGCTAATCGTTTTATTACTTTTAGGGACGAAAATTTTTAATCCTTTCTTCTTTATCATTTTTCCTTATTTATTTGTTTTTCTCACAATAAATCATATAATATATAAATTTGTTTATAGTTTATATAGTGACCCTCAATGAACTATCCATAGTCCAGTGAACCAGTAAATATTTTATATTGACTACTCACTGGAATGAACTTTTCTCACTGTGTTTTATAAAGAACAAAAAATTTCTCACTAATTCTTGCATTATGTAATGAATTTTTACATGTTTAAATATTTTCTAATTGTCAGTTTCTTTTTGATATTTCACTGGTGCAAACCTAACAATGTACATACATACATACAAAGTTCGTTCATAAATTATACAGCTACTGTGAAAAGAGTGGTGGCTTTGAACAAAACAAAGAAAATAAATAAACGTAAGCATCTATAACGTTACATGAGAAATCTCAGCTTATTAAAGAGTTGAAAAACTACGGTAAGACGCACATTTCGCTAACTAAAAAATACAATATAGCGAAATCCACAATAATTGCTTTAAAAAAACGCGAAAAATGTAAAAAATGTAAAATTAAAATTAAAAACAAATAAAAAATAAAATAAAATACAGTTATCAATATCATAGAATAGAATAGGTTTTCAGTATTGAGTATAGCATTTCTAATGTTGTAAACTTAAAAGTTCACTCTATCGAAAAATTCAGTTTTGTGAACATGCCTTGTTTTTTTAGGTTCACTGTACCGAGCGTCTACTGTATGTATTTGAATTTAAAAATTTATAGTAAAAGTCGAGAAAGACTCGTCACCAGTAAAAAAAAAAAAGTAGAATCCCGCTAACAAAATCACAAAAAAAAAAGCTTTAAGAGAGATCAGAACTGGTAACTTTCCCCTATAGATACTCGTCGAACAAAAGTTCCTATCTTGAATTTATTTTTATTATTATTTTTATTTTCTTACAATGTATCATGTTTACACATTACAATGTATATAATCCTATATGTAATAGGTATGTTATTTGATTCTTAAAAATTGCTGACAACATTTTTTTATCACATTGTGCATAAGCAATATTTTTTTTTTTTCATTATAAAATAAGTTTGTTAGACATGTAATTATAATTATTTTTTTTTTATCTTATACATATTTGCAAGTTTTGTTTTTTTTAATTTAATATTTTAAAATTTTTCTTAGTTAGTTATAATTCAAGGGAATTTATTTACAATATCCGATTCTATTTTTTATATTTTTTTTTATTTAGACTTGATTGTTTATTTGTAATAAAATTACATTCGAAACTTAGAAATAAAAAAAATAAAAACAGAATGAAACATTTATAAGAAATTTCTCTGACCTATAACGTCTGACTATACAGGGTGTTTCCGTTATCCAGGTCCAACAGGATACCATAGATAGGGCTCATCGAGACAAACAAAAAATCGTATTGGAGGGGGGAGGGGGAAATCCCAACGGTTTGGCCGCTAGAGGGCGTTGAAGTTTTTTTGCACTTTTTCCATTAAACACCCCATAACTTTTTGCAGGGGCACTCTAGGGTCACTTTGTATTAGAAGAAAACATAGAGAACCCTTTGCCCTTTTTAACAATACCTTACTTCCTCCTCTTTTCTAAACTGTTAAAAAGTTAGAGTCGTTTAAAATCAAAATTTTGTGAATTTTTACACATTTTTTGCGTTGAACCCTGCTTTACTCAAAAAAAGCTTAAATTAACCCTCATTTTTTATTTCAGAAAAAGAAGGCTCAATTGATTCTGCATCGATTTGCTATCTTCAAGTTTTGCAAAAAATGCATAATTTTCGAGATATTAAGGAACACATTTTGAAAAAACTGAAAAAAAAGTCTGAAATTCATTGGATTATTGGACACGTGTTTTTATTGCACTGTAAATTGAAAATAGAAGCTAGAATTGCAAATTTCAAATGCAAATATCTCGAAAACTATGAGTTTTTTGCAAAACTTGAAGATAGCAAATCGATGCAGAATCAATTGAGCCTTCTTTTTCTGAAATAAAAAATGAGGGTTAATTTAAGCCTTTTTTGAGTAAAGCAGGGTTAAACACAAAAAATGTGTAAAAATTCACAAAATTTTGATTTTAAACGACTCTAACTTTTTAACAGTTTAGAAAAGAGGAGGAAGTAAGGTATTGTTAAAAAGGGCAAAGGGTTCTCTATGTTTTCTTCTAATACAAAGTGACCCTAGAGTGCCCCTGCAAAAAGTTATGGGGTGTTTAATGGAAAAAGTGCAAAAAAACTTCAACGCCCTCTAGCGGCCAAACCGTTGGGATTTCCCCCCCCCTCCAATACGATTTTTTGTTTGTCTCGATGAGCCCTATCTATGGTATCCTGTTGGACCTGGATACCGGAAACACCCTGTATAATGTCATCAGCAAAATTTATAGTTCATTGACATCATAAATGTACTTACTTACATACATTTTGAATATGATTAAAATAATTGAAGGAAAAAAAAAATTTAATTTAGGTATTTACCTGCATCCCAATTGAAATCAGCAGCCATCACTGCAGCAGTCATGTTTTTTTAAATATTTTGTAGAAGATTAAAAAATATCTATTTCAGTTTATTCTGAAAATTCAAAAATAAAAAATTTCATAGTAATGAAAATTAAGCTTATTCAGTTAAAGAAAAAAAAAAAAAAAAAAAAAAAAAACAAGGATCACATGTATGACAAAATAATGACAAAAAGAATAACTAAAAATCATTAATGAACGATAATTTTAATCTATGAAATATAATATGTTACAACATATAGCAAAGGGTTAGAACTTATAGAACGTATATCTTTTTCTTCTATGAGATCAATTTTGATGATGATGATGATGATGATAAGTCACACTTTTCAAAAGGGTATTTATCATGAATTTTCCTAAATACAAATATTGAATCTCTAAAAATCAAAAATAAGCATATTTTGTTTTTAAGTAAATACATAATTTCTTATTTTCTCTTATATACTTTTTGTCCGTTATGTCCTTATAAGTACACACATACATATTATATTATATGACCCTCTTAATACTTATATAAATGATCAAGTATACTCAAATAACTTTTATTAGGAATTTTAAAATTGTTCGAAACAAAAACTTTCAACAAAACGTAATAAGAAAGAATAAAAAAGAAATTACATATTATATCAAATAACAAAAAAAAAAACAACTTTATTTTCAATATTCTTTCTGTCCTGTATGTCCTTGAACTTATTTTTTTTTTTTACTTTTAATAAGCGACTATATTTTACGATAATTGAAAAATTTTGTATAAATTTTTTTTTTTAAGTGGAAATAAGAATCTAATTTTGTTTCTGAAATTTGAAGTTTTAAAGAACTTATTGCCTTGTAAGGGTTTTCTGGCTTTTATTTATACAAGAGTACTTTTTGTATCCTTTTTTCCATAAAAAATTTTAAAAATTTTATACAGAAAATTAAAGAGAGAAAAAACTTTACAGTTTACACATATTTATAATTAAAAATGTGTTTATAATTAAGAGATATTAATACGTATGTATGAGATACTATGTATGTAATTTAATTAATTTAGATACAATAGAAACTCATTAAGAATTCATATAATTTTAATTTTAAAATGAAAGTGTGTGAACGTCAGAAATTTGAAAGGACTTAAAACAAAAAATCATATGAACTGAAAAAAAAGTTAGAATAAAACATCAAAGTTAAAAAAAAGAAAAGAAAAAAGAAATAAAAATCAGGAGATGGAAAATTCACTTAAAGTTAGAAAAAGTAAATAAAATTCAAAATAAAGGCATTTATGTATGTATGTTTTTTTGTTTGTTTATTTTTTAGTTTTTCTTTCTTTCTTTGCTCATCAGAATAAAATGTACAGACAGAATATTCATGATGTGTTTTCCTTTATCCTTTAGCTTTTAAAAATCACACATTAAAGTCATACTAAATGTTTTTGTTTCAATATAAAAAATGTATTCTGTTGTAAATTCTGTGACATTAAAATATTTCCTTTTTGAAAACAATTTTTTTTTTTTTTTTGTTATCATTTAACAAAGTTTATAAAAGTTAAATTTTTTACATGTTTTGAAAAATATGTGAAAACAAAAACTAGCTTTTTCCTTAATTGTTTCAGAGAAAAAAAAAACAGGAGTTAAGTACTTATACTTGAATTGAAATAAAAATGTTTTGTTATTGAAAACCTTAAAAATGTGGAATATAAGCGAAAGATACATTAGGTAATTAATTTTAAACAGTTTTTTTTAATAAAAAAAAAAGAAAACAAAATGAATTTGTACTTTTTCGATTGTATAGGTAATTAATATATATTTTTCTTGAATTTAAAAATTTAATTACAATTTAGAAGAAGCCAAAAAATTCTGTAATACACATAATTTCTTGCATGTATCTTTGTGAAAATTCATAATATCTACATATTTATTTTTAATAAGAAAAACAAGAAAAACATAAGACCCATAAAATAAAATATGTAATAAAAAACAACAAACAAAACTGAAAGTTCTGTGAAATAGATAGTTTTCTATCTTTTTTTTTTGTTATCTATTTTTAACAAGACTTTTTCATATAGGTATGTACATATATAATATTTTTCTCTCAATTATGTGAACCTTGTAAATTTTCGTGTTAATAATTTTATTATTTATTTGTTTAGATTCTGAAAGTAGAACAATACTATTAAGTTAGAATATAAATAAAGAAAAATAAAAAAAACAGTGAATTTAATTTCTAAAAATATAAATTCAAAAACATGAAAATTTCATCTAGTAAAAATTTGAATTTTTATTTAAGTACATACATATATCAAAAATACGTTATGAATAAAATTGCCGCACAATTTCAAATTTTTCTTTTTTTTTTTTTCTTATCAATCTTATAGATACGTTTTTCTATTTTGTTTCTAATTAAAATCTCTATAGGAATTTCCATTAAGAAGAATAAAAAAAATTAATAATGTAATGGAATATATCAATGTAGTAACAGTCTCATAAAGAAAATTCATTTTTATTTTTCTTTTGATTTTATAAGTGGCGTGAAAAATCTAAATTTGTTGCTGTGATTTTATATTTATACTTATATTTATTCTAAAAATAAGTGACACAATGGCTTTTTATAAATATACATATAAAACATATATCTATGCATATTCATATGTATATAAAAATATGTACATATCTATATAGTGTATATAGGTGCACCTACCTATTTAGTAAATATATACATATATAAATGTAATATGAAATATTACAAGACATAATAAAATATCTATATTATAACTATGTCATATTTTTTAATATTTTATTTTGTTGAATGCTCACTATATATATACAATCTATTATATAATTTTTATTTTATCTTTTCATGTCGTAAATAGATATAATTTTATTATTTAAATATTTTATAATTATCCATCGTTTTTTTTTTTTAGTTCTTGTTATCTTTTTTTTTTTCACGTTTTTATAGAAAATATTATATAATATATATATTTTTTTTTTTTACAATGTTTTCTTTTTAAATGCGAAAAATAAATTCACTGTATTCACAAAACATTTTTTTTTTTGTTTTTCAAAATTCTAATTAAATTTTAAAAATAAAAAAAAAAAAAAAAATTGTTCTTAATATTTGAATTTACTGTTTAATACTGAAACAAGCGACACGACACACAAAATAATTTTATAAGTGAAAAATTTCTTTTATTTTACTGTTTCGTTGCATTAAATGCAAATTATAAAAATAAATATGTAATTTATGATCTGAGTTGAAGATGTGTATTAAATAATTCTAGCGTACAATATATATATGTACATATTTAAATATATGTATGTACATATTTTGTATGAGTTGTAAGTTAAAATTCGATAATATACGTATGTTTATTAATTATTCGGCATATGAGACGAAAAATTTCAAAATAATTTGTCTTTTTGTTCATAAGAAAATAATATTTTTAAAAAATTATAAAAGGGACAAAAAAAAAAACAGACAGGATAATGAAATCTTAAACTCATGAAGAAAAATAATCCTCTTTTTCTATACTTTATTAATTGTAAACGAAGGGCGCAAAGGTATATATAAAAAATGGTAACACACGGAAGCGATGACAGATGAAATAAGATACAAGATGCAAGGACATTCGCCTATACAGCTACTTAATACATTAGTATACTTATAGATATGTATTACATTTTCCAATATAGTATGTATAGGTACATTAAGGATCTATAATTATTCAATTGAAAAAAATTATATGTGTGTGTGTGTGTGTGTTTGGAGGACAAATTTTGTGAAATTTTATTAACTTTATGAAAAATATTTGTGGTTTTTTTTTTTTACAAAATCTTTAGGAATTTAAAAAATTTAATTGAAATAAAATAACTTTTATGTAGGCACTTTAGAAATAAAAAAAAAGGGTGATACACAAATTAATTGCGGAAAATCAATTTTCCTTTTCCCTTTGCACAAGTTATACGTTATACCTATTTTTTTTTCTTCTTGATACCATGCCGTTATTTATATTAATATAAATCAAAATATACATAATATATAAAAATAAAATAGAATTTTTATTTTTACATTGTAATTTTCATTATTTTTTATACCTTTTTTAGATAAATTCCTCATTATTATCTTACAGCATAAAACCAAGGAGTACAAAAAAAAAAAAAAATGAAAAAAAGGAAAAATTCTACATTTATTTCGAAAAAAAATTAATCAAATGTATTTTTAATGACATACATTTAGATATTTTAAAATTTTATTTAGATTATAACATTATTTCAGATGATATGAGATTATTTTTTTTTAATTTTCACATATAATTTTTTCACGAATTTTCACTTTTTTTTTTCTTTTCAAAATAACACACTCACTACAGTTACTTTACTAATCAACACAAAAAATAATAAGTATGTAATTAATTTCGATAAACCAACAATTTCCCGAAACACACAATACAAAATAAAACTGACTCAATTTATAGTAACTAACTAAACCATTTTAATTCGATACAACAAGCATTTCGATTTTTTGTTCTAATTGTTGGATTTTCGAGTCGTCTTTCGTTTCGTTATAAAAAGTGGCGGCCAGTGTTGTTAGTATTCTTTAAGAAAAAATCCCAGAAATATAAAATGAGGGGTATAAAAGCAAAGTCAGCAATCTCCACTTTTGATAAAAAATGATTAAAGAGTGGAAAAAACATGAGAAATGTATAAGGATTTAGTTAAACAATGATTAAAATGCAATGACAACAAAATCTCATGTCAAATCTGTCTCAAAAAATCCTACTTTCTAAGCCGCTACTTACAAATAATACCCCGAACACAATACAGCGGTTATTCGCGACGGCAGGCGAATTATGTTATTGTTAAAGTAACAAAATACATGCAAAGCTTGCCGTCGCCGCTTGCCGTGGCGAATAACCGCTGTATTGTGTTTGAGGTATAAGGTAGAAACTGAAAATCGTTAGAAAAGAAAAAAGTCGTTTACTGAAATTCAATAAAAGTGGAAATTGCTGACTTTGCTTTTATACCCCTCAAATATTAGGGTCCAGTTTTACTTTACAATCAACACTTAAGAATAGGATAAGTTAAGTGAGATTTCAAACTTAAATATGTATAGCTTTTTTTGAAAACGTTTTTTCATAATATTTTTATACTTTTGTATTTCAAGCTTTAATTTTAATTCTAATGGTTTTTTAATAAGCTTTATTTTAAGTGAAACTTAAGCTTGCTTCAGACTACATTATTTAGCATATGCTTCAGTCATATAACTTTCGTATGTTTTGTTATATGATTCAATAAATCATGGCGTTTGATATTTGTTTGTTTACACCTATTTGATATTTCTGTGTGATTCGAAGAATAAGAACAATACTGCTTCACACAACAGCAACATTTCCTTTTTTTTGTGCTGCCTTATCCCATCAAAATTTTGTCCGTCTCTTGATTCTTCTAAATTTCTACTCTGCTATCATTTAATAGACGATGATCAAGTGTTGCAAAAATAAAAAAGCATATGCTTTTGTCATAGGAATTAAAATTTGTTCTAATTTCAAAAAAGCATATGCTTTTATCATATGACTGACAAATGGCAGATACATATGTATAACTTCACACCGTAAGAGTTTTCAAACATAAGAAAAAGCATATGCTAAATAATGTAGTCTGAAGCAAGCTTAAAGTCATCAACCACATAGGCTTAAGTGTCTCTTAAATCACGTTCTTAAAAGTAGCTTTACACTACTTGATTTCTCATATCACTTTACATACTATATGTAACTGTTAAAAGTTTGACAGAGTTTACAATGTCTGATTTTATTGAGAAACTTTCTCATACGACTTTACACTCGACATATCATTAAAATAGATTTTTTCTATTTTCGTATGACATTTGATTTGACTTTGTAATATTTGAATTTTTTTTATTTCAGTGGATTATCAGCATTATGAGAAGTCGTATGACATTACATATGTAAAATAACATACATAAATTTATATGACAAATCAAGTAGTGTAAAGGTACTTTAAATACATACTGTAAAACTGAAATCGTTACTTAAGTAAAAAGGGTAGGATAACACTTAAATGCTAACTGTAAGACAGGGCCTAAGGGATATTTTTTATGCTCTTGAATATTAAGCAATTTATAATCGAACTCATAGAAGTAAAAATCTTGGTGAATTAAATTCAAAACTTGAATTCTAAAAAATAAAAGTTACATAATATGTATTTTCAAATTAAATTTCACTTTTCCTTTTTGAAATTTTTTTGAAAGGGAAAATTTCGAATAATAAGGACATTGTGGTAAAATACGAACACTTTCTTTAATTTTGTACATTCTATACATAAAAATGTAATGTTGAAATTGTAAACTGATAGTTGATATAATGTAATATGTATTTTGAAAGTTTAAATTCGCCGAAACAAATTGTCAATTATTTGTATTTTTTGTATAAACTAAAACTCATGCGCAGTAATTCGTTCAGCTGAGGCATGTTGATAAATAAAATTTAGTATGTACATTAGGGTGTCCCTTATTTTTCAACTTTCAGATTCTCAGTGTCTCACCCTTTCATTTTTTTTCCTTTTTCCAAAAAAATAAAAATCCCAAAAAAAAACAGGTTAGCCAAATTTCAACTTCTTACTCCTAGGGAAACATACTTTTTTAAAAGGACGAAAAGGTCTACAAAAATTTCCTTAACATAGATGAAAGGAGTTTTTTTCTTTGGCGCCTTGTAGCTTGTTCCTGTGGCAAGGATCTTTTTTTTAAAGAAAAATTTGTAGGGAATGACGAGAAGAACGCCCTGGAAGGGCAATTCAAGGTTTTCGGATCACGTGGTCCAGAGATATTCAAATTCGAAATTTGATTTTTGACGAAAGCATAGATCGGAACATGAACTTATGTTTTTAGTACATTTTCTTAGGTAAAAAGAACCCTTTTGCGGCACGGTTAAATGATTTTCTAGAGCTTTTAAACTTTGAGTTTTTTTTCACATCGTCAAGTACAAAAAAATAAGAGGGTGAGAGGTCAGTTTAAAAAAAAAAATTTTTATTGTTGTACATAATAAGGGACAGTCTAATGTACACATTAGAAAATGTTTAAACCATGCATTAAAACTCTTACGAAGAACTATCGATATAAATTAATGAATCGATATAAAATTTTGTATCGAAATTTAAAAAAAAATCGTTTTCCAACCGACATCAACTTGAACAGATGTTTGTTGTTTTGATTAAGGGTTTTTATTGCATAAGGGATGTACGGCAAAGGTAAAGTTAAGGTACAATAAAGCAATGAAAATTTTTATGACAAAAACAGTTTTTTGACATATCCTTTAAGAAGTTAACTTTTCAACTTTTTCTTTCGATGTATTCAAGAATAATACCTAATTACTTTTTTTTTTCAGAATGCGTATAGGAAATTCTTTACCCTTTTTAAAAGGTCATCATTGATTTCTTCATGGGCTGTAAAGTTCAAAATGCTATATGTTACACAAAGCAAACCCAATTTTAACCCATACAAAAAACATAAGCGATAAAAATGATAAAAAAAAAAGACAAAAAGAAAAAATTGTTTGCTTTTACACTCTAGCATGTAATTTTTGGATATCTGCCAAAATAAAAAAAGGAAAAAAAAAGAATTTCATATCACTTATATATTTTTTTTTTCTTACATTTATATTTTAACAACAAATAATCACTAGCTAGTTATGACTTCTATAATTTTTATTTTTAATTTTTTTATTATTTTTTATTTATTATTATATTTTTTTTTTCACTCCATATAATTAATTTTTATTTTATTTTTCTTTCAAAGAAAACATATAAGTCCAAGGAAATTGACACAAACTGATAATTAAAAAAAATTAAAAAAATAAAACATTCCATTGTTTCTTTGATTTTAATTTTATCATTAACTTTTTTTAAAAAATATCAATAATAAATGGCACTAAAGCAAGGATATCGTAAACATTTTTTTCTTCTCTTTTCTTCTTCTTCTTCTTCTTCTTTTTTAATTATGATTATTTATTCTTTCTTAATAGAAGCTAATCACTTTTTAAATATGTTTCCAAAGGATTAACACCTTTCAATTTTGATTGTGTTGGAGGTTTTGTGGCATCTGAAATATTAGAAAGAAAAAAAAGGATAATAAATAAAAGAATAAAAAAAAATTATCAAAATTACTTTTATATCTTACTTGATATCGTTTCTGGAAGTTTTTGTCCAATATATCTTTGTATCATTGAACAATCTAACCATTCAGATAATGTGATTTTTCTATCATTATTAACATCACAATATCTTGTCATTCTTTTACCGCATTTCCTTAATGATCTGGAAAATATTTAAATGATTTTTGTTTAATACTCCTTAAACTATATATAGAATCGTGTTATGTATACGAAGTTTACTCACTTTGATGATGTAATCAATTCTCTAAAACTTTTCCATTCTTTTTTGTCCCAAACTCTATTTTTATTACTGTCAAATAATACAAAACTTAATGTTGAAATTTTTTCATCTTCACTATTCCACTTTGTCATATTTACTCTATTTAAGAAAAATACAAGGATTATATTGTATTTAAGAAATATTCAATTTTTTACTTACTCTAAATTTGCATTTGCTGTGACTTTTGTTTTAAGAAATTCTTTTAAACTTCGTAAAAATTCAGTTTTTTTTGGTTCTGGACAACCATTCATTGGTCGTAATGTTGGATATAATGAATTACAATCTGGTTCTTTATCTTTAGCTGATGATCCTGGTATATAACCACCAGTATCTTCATTAACACACCAACAATAACCAGTAAATGGATAACATTGTTTTCTTTTATAACGTCCATCTGATGTACATTCTGGCATATAATGATCTGTTATCCTTTCACCTCTTTGAATGATTTTCTATTTAAAAAAACAAAAATATTTTACTAAAATGTCCTTTTTATACATATTTATTTAGTTTTTATTTTTCTTAATCATATACTTTTCTTTCTTCTAATGCCTGTTTTCTATCTGTTATACAATCAGATTCTCCTTCAGATTCTGGATCAGATTGTAACATTGTTTTTTGACCCAACACTATAATGAGTTCACATGTTTAAAAAAAAAATTGATATAAAAAATAAAAGAATTTTATTAAATTTAAAACCTGAAATTACACGTTTAATTCAGAAAATAAAATTAAATGTGTAATGATCAAAAATTATATATATGTGTATGTGTATGCGTATATGTATTTTTTATTATATGTAAAAGATTGAATTAAAAAATAAGAGAAGAAAAAAAAATAAAAAAGTGTTTAAAGGAAATATAATGAAATAAATTACCAGTACGTACAAAGACCTGGAGTATAATGAATTATTGGTAAATTTATATTTCTTGATACAGTCGCCTCAAATGAATTATATCCTGCATCTTCATCTTCTTCATCAACTGAATAATCCTCATAATCTTCATTATGCCACATTTCACTATTATTATGATCTCGATTAGCTGATGATGTTGATACATCACTTCCACCATCATAATTATTATCCTTTGAATGGAGAGCACCTGAAAGTGTTTTTTTTTTTAAAGAAAAAAAAGAATTCAATATAATTTTTTTTTTTTTAAATCAAAATTTTGCATGATATCTATATTATAATACAAAATGGATTTAAATTTCATATTCAATTTTACTCCGATCAAAATTACAAAAAAAAAATAATAATAATATGTAATTTATTATCAATTTTTAGTCGAACACATATTTTAGGTTCTGTGTCCCAGGAAAATTGATATTTTAATTTGATATTTTTTTTTTCATTGCGAATGGGAAAAAAAAAACATCATAATTTTTTTTTTATCGTTGAAATATTACTCATTCAAATTTCGAATTGACGACACTAATTCGTGTGTGCGCGTTATCAACAAAAACGGATTCAATTTCAAAACGATTTAAATATTTTTATGGCATGATCGATATTTATAGTCTATATTGTGTATAGGTAAATAGAAATTAAAGAAATCAAATCCTTGTTGATTGCTATTAATTTTCACTATAGTCAGACAGGGTTTTAATGAAAATTGATACTGTTTTTAAATCGATAAAAAAGAAAAAAAAAAAACTACATACCATCTTTTGAAAGACATTTCTTCCATTCGATTCGAGATAATAACTCATCACGATTAATATCACAGAATTTTCCAAATGTTTTTGCACAACGTTTCGGTTTTATTACCTGAAAATATTATTTTTTTAAATGAAATTTTATTTTAATTTTATTATCTAATTTTTTTGTTTTTTCAAATGCTAAATTTTTAACCCTCACCTTTCTAACAAGCCTTTTTAATTCTTTATATTCATTTTTATCAAGTACTTGATTCAAATTAACATCTAACATTGTGAATTTCCATTCTAAAACAACATCATCAACTGAATTATAATTATTATTCGTTTCTGATGATGTTATTGATGATGATGATGATGGTAATAATGATAAAGGATTTAAATGTTGTTTTTGTTGTTGGTGTGGTTGTTGTTGTTGTTGCTGTGATTGAGTTTGAACCTTATAACGTGTATATTCAGTATGAAATACTTTTATTAAATTTGTATTAAATGCAATTTGATCAGATGATGTACATAATTTTTTATTTCCATTATTACTTATATTACGTGGTGATGAACGACGTATATTTGATTTACCATTTTTTCTGCAATTTGGTTTACCATTTCTAACAGCTGTATATGGTATTGATTTACCTGAACTATCTGAACACCAACATACAGAACCTTTTTTACATTGTACTGGTGAATATGTACCATCAGCACGACATCTTGGAATATATGTTGGTGATGATGATCTATGAGATAATGCATAGGCACGTGCTTCAACACATTCTGTAATAATAATTTTATCTTTTTGTTTTATATATATACATTTTATTGTAATATATACTCGATACGACATATATGTATATAAAAAAAAATATAAATAAAAGATATTAAATAAATTACAAGTTAATGGAAAAAAAGAAGAAGAAGAAGAAGAAAAACAAGGAGAAAAAAAATTATTCTTGTAAAATAAAATTTTTGCGGTTAACAACAGGAATTTCACATTTAAAAGAATATACGAATTAATTAACACCCAGCAATTTATTTAAATTAATAGTTTTTTTTTTCTTCTTCTTCTTCTTCTTACTATATTAATTTAAATAAAAATTTAAAAAAAAAGAAACAGAAGAAGATATAAAATATGCATATTGTAATTTTTTTTTTTTTGTATTTACCTTGACACGGTCCTCTGTGTTTTAAACTAACTTGATGTCCACTACATTGAGCTCTAATAAGATGACATCGTGTCGGATATGTCTGTTTATCAGTACCACATACTGGTCGTCCTTTAGTTTCATCACATTCTCCACCTTTTGCAGCACATTCTGATATCTGATGTGTATACAAAAAAAATTTAAAAAAATAAAAAAAATAATAATAAATAATTAAAAAATAAAATACACAAGTAAAAGTTAATAATATAATTAATGAGATTCAAAAATGAGATATTTCTGTTATTTTTGTTTTTTCTTTTAAATAAAATAATTTTTGATTTATTTTTTTTAATGCTTTGGAAATATGTATTTGTTTTCATGAAATTTACAAATGAAACAAATATTTTTAACTTTTCTTGAGAATAAAGTGCAACAGCCCTCATATACCTATATGTTGAAATTTCACTTGTCAAGGTGAATTGGTTTTATGTATGTATATGATTTATAACGTTGGTAATCATATTTTAAGTTTGAGTTTGAGACAAGAATAATTCTAATTTTTAATATAAAAAATTTCATTATGAAATCCATGTATAGAATCCAATGAACCCATATTATTTTACACTTTTAAGCTTATGATTTTTTTAAAATTAAATGAATTTAATAATTAAATTTATTTATTAACCCTTTATTTTTTTTTAAACTATAGTTGAAAATATATAATTAAGTAATTTTCTTATTTTTTTTCTAGAAAACTAATTAATCTTTCTATATGAATAAAATTATTTTCATGGTATATAATAAGAAGATTATATTAAAATATTATTGAACATAAAAAATGAATTATATTCGCGACATACATACCTACATATTTTTGAATATTTCTTATGTTCGTTTGATAGCATAAAAAAAAGAAAATAAAATAAAAATAGTAATAAATAGTCGCAAAAAAAAAAAAAAAAAAATTGGTAATAAAATGGTAAAACGATAATACATCATAATGATGTATGCTAATCAAGTATGATATTAAACATATGTCCAATGTATGCATGCTAATACATCTTATAATGTACATATTACAAAAATACATACATACAGGGTGTTCCGTTTCTACGTACATTAATTGGTACCACGATATTCGCTGGACTATTTCATGAAAAAAATTGTACTAGCGAAACTTTCGATCGTGTCTATTTTCGCCGCTAGAGGGCGTTCAAAAGTGTTATTTAAACGAAGTTTTGTCACAAAAAATCGTTTATAATTCAAAAGAGATACATTTTTGACCCTTTTCGCACACCTATGATCCTTAATTACATGATAACGGATAGCGCTATTGAACTGAAACTTTTTTTGTTTTATTATACATAATATTAGCTTTCAAAATAAATAAAAAAAAATTTTTCGTTAGTGAATTTTTTTTTCAGGAGCCCAATTAATTGAGAAAATTTTAGGAAAAAAAAATCATAAATTTCAAATTTATGGCCCTTTTTCTTGAAAATGGGATTATTACATACAATAAGTAATACACCAAATGAAAGGTAATTTTAATAGCCATTCATAATAAGAAGAAAAATTTTGAAACATAGGGTGCAAAAAAAAGTTACAGGTTATTTTGTGTTGGGAGGTCTTGCATAAAACTTATAATTTTGAACGCCCTCTAGCGGCGAAAATAGACACGATCGAAAGTTTCGCTAGTACAATTTTTTTCATGAAATAGTCCAGCGAATATCGTGGTACCAATTAATGTACGTAGAAACGGAACACCCTGTATTTACATTGAACCCAACAATTTGTCTAAATACCAACTTGAAAAAATAAACAATCTTTCCAATACGATATTTCTTTAAAAAAGAAAATTTAATTGTAAAAAAATAAAATTGAACAGATATTATATGAACAGCTTAAACATCCTTTTTTTGTACATTCCGAACATAAGGTAGTGAAGTGAGGTACACATTATCATTTAAACTGACAGTCGGCAACTGGATGAAAAAAACTGAACAACCACGAAATCATTTTGTCAGCATCAGTTTTTCCACCAGTTACACATACACATTATCATTTTAACTGACACTTATACAAACAACTATCATTATGTCAGTTTAAATGATAATGTGTACCTCACTTTATGTATAGAAATAAATTATATTAATTGAATTCCCATTCAAAACGAATAAATTCAAAATATAAAAAAATATAAAATATTTAAAGGAATAATTTTTAGTTACGTTGTGTTTGGTGGGATTTTATCAATTAAAATTATTGGAAAAATTCGATATGTTGTATAATAAATTTTGTATATATAGCGCCGTGAATTGATTTTTTAATTGATTGAATACATACCAAATATCATACTAATTGATCGCGCTAGTTATAATTAAAATTTATGTTCATATATTATGTACATATGTGTGCTGAACAAAACAAAAATATATATATATATATATATCAATATGTGTATCTAACGGATAGAAGAATATTAAAAATATAGCTATAATTGAATTGAGTATACATATAGAATCAAAAAAAAAAAAACAAAATATACATAAATACACGAGAGAGAACAAAATTAAAATGATAAAGGTATAAGAAAAAAAAAAGAACTACAAATCAAATACGTTTTAAATAAATTAGTTTGCATATTTCTTTCTTTTTTTTTTTTCAAGTATAAAAGAAATAATAAATTTCTCAGGTACATACGATGTATTGAAGAGAAAAAAAACTGTATAAGGTGTTTCATCTTTCAAGTAAATTTAAATACCCGAATAAATAATAAATAATTTTCCTCTCTCGATTTGACTTTGACAATTAAGGAAATTGGTTCAAGGACAATTAAAGGACATGTTCATCAATCATCAGCCTCATAATGGCATATAAGAAAGTCAGCATTTGGTTTATGTTTAAGTATTATCTATATATACAGTTGCCGTATTGATGAAATTTATAAACCATCCTGTTGTTGTTGTTGTTTGTGTGGGTGGGGGGATGCGGATTAGGCATCCATGAGCACTCAGACAGGACAGTCCATTGTACTCGGGGCTCTCGGGGTTTTCCTAATAAACGAGAGGATTTTGTCTATAGGGGTTGAGAACAGATGTCTTCCATTCTCATTACATCAGAGTTCCATGTACGCAGCCTTTTCCTAGAGAAGGCTGGGCAACAGCAGAGATGGTGCTCTGTTGTTTCCGCCTCCTCCAGGAAGGCCACCCATGTTGGATCCCTGACCACCTTCATGACCTCCAGATGGTGGTTACACGTGATGAGCCCAACGAGAACTCGACAGTCCTTCCTACTAAGGTTTGGGAGAAATCTAGCCGTCCTTTCCTCAGGATTTTTCACATGTTCATAAATCATCCGCCACATAATGGCATATAGGAAAGTCAGGATTTGGTTTATGTTTAAGCATATATCTATACAGTTGCCTTATTGATGAAATTTATAAACCATCCTGTAACTTTTAAATAAACAATTCTTTTTTAAGTTTATTTCAAAGATTTAATGTCATAATGAAATGTTGTTTGAAAGCTCAAAGAATTTCCTATCATTTTAAATTTAATTACGAAAAATAAAGCATAGGGCGAACGAACCACTCATAATTAAAAGAAAAAAATATTTGTCATTTACTTCAGATAATCCTTGAGCTTTCTTTTTAAGTTTTTCTAGTTTCCATTTCACAGTCATTTTTACTATAAGACTTTCATTACCTCATCGTATTATAATATGTAGCTGACTATTATAAGGACACTCTAACATATCCAGTATTACTTATAAAACAAATTATTATTAGAGATCATCACGCAATTTTTACAAGAAAAAAATGTGTTGCCTTTAGCTATCATAAATTAACTATTCTCATTGAAGGAAAAATGCAATAATTATAAAATAAAATAAAAAATTGTTACAATATTTTAATCGATAGAATTTTTTTTTTTTTTTTTTAATGAGAAAAACAGACAAACACCCCGTGTGTGTACATAGATATAATAAAATGTAGAAAATTTTAAAAAAGCAGAAAAATAAATTAAAAGAAAAAAAAAACATTTCAATTTCTTTTTTGCACAATTATGTAAATTAAAGAGAAAACCCATCTTGAAGCAAGCAAAAAAAGAAAAAAAAACTATGAAAATATGTATAACAGAAACAAGTTTGTTTTGGCAACGTTATAACATGAATATACTCTAAATTATACCATATTTTTAATATAAAACATAACTCAATAAATATATACATATATAAAAAAAATACATAATATATGCACATAATGTATGAATATAAGTATATATAGATATGTATATACGATGGCGCCATAAAACACCTACATACTACAATAAATAGATAGTAAATATTTTTAAATAAAAAATAATAAAAAGAAAATTCGAATTGAAATAAACACGATGTTTGGTATTTAACAATTTTTATTATTATGTACTTCTTTCTTTTTTTTTTATTATTATTCCTATTTTACTTCATTATAATATACATAGTCGTATAAATATGTATGTAAATATATCGTAATGCAACTATTTTATTATTTGATATTGATTATAAGTTTGCCAATAATATAAAATAATTTGTAAACATTTTATTTGCTATCAATATCTCTTATATGAAAAATGAGTACATTTTTTTTTTTATGACAAGAGACATGTTGCATGTCCATCAAGAAATTAAAAAAAAAAAGTAAATAACATGTATGTACACATTATTCACATATTTTATTTAAATATGGTATATCATGCACACAATCTATAATGTAAATATACAAAAAGATGCAGATGCACCTTGCATAATTATGTCATAATTATACGCAGTCAACAATAAATTTAATATATACACAAATAATATCATTACCTTACTACATATATGATAATTAAATTGCAAATAAAAATTTAAATACAATATTGACATAACATACAAATAAAATTTAAAAACAAAATGATTTTAAAATGCAAAATAAAATCTATCATTACCCAGCAGGAAAATAGCCGATGCATTACATTGGTAATCGATGAATTCTTCGATGAAATGGACATCGATGAAAAGATACATTACCAGGTAAACGAATGTGTAATGTGTAGCATATTCATTTGTACATTTGTTATGAAATTATGCGTCATTTTCGCGACTTCATAAAATTTCCGTATTCCATTTTGCGTTTTGTATTTATTAATCATATTCTAGTCTAATCTAGTCTAGTAAAACGCGGACATTTCTAAGTATAAGTTCATAGTGAGTGCAGTGAGTGTAATTTAATTGTTATTAATTAGTATATAAATATATAATATAAAATATAAATTTATAAATTATAAATTTTAATAAAAATGTTTTTTTGTAAAAAAAATTTATTTTCTGTTTATTTTAATTTTGTTGTATTTTTCATTGTTCTTAATTTTTTAAGGTATTGCTTCGATCATTTCATACTACAAAAAATTTCTGCTATACTTTCTCTTTTAAAAGTTCTTTTGTCAAATATTTAAATTTTAAATAAGTGAATTTTAATATTTATGTGTTTTATAACAAAAATGTTTACAAGAAAAGAACTCCTATAAAGAGAAAGTATCGCGGAAATTTGTATCCCATTTTATTCTTCCACTGCCTACTTTTACCATGATTACATAGTATTTCATCGATTATTTCTTCTATTACCTGGTAATTATACACTTCATGTATTACGTGGTAAGTGAAGAAATCTTCGATGATTTGAACTTCGCTTACTTCATCGCTTACTTGGTAAGTGAAGAAATCTTCGATGATTTGAACATCGCTTACTTCATCGCTTACTTGGTAAGTGAAGAAATCTTCGATGATTTGAACATCGGTTACTTCATCGCTTACATGGTAATCTATAGGAGGATGCATTACTTTTCAATGACATCGCCATGTTAAATTTCATCGATGCTGTAACCAATAGCTTATCCATTCTATAACTTACCTCTTCACTTACCATCGCTTACCATTTCCTGCTGGGTATATGTAAAATGGGTACGTACGACTACGAGTAATATGTATGAGTACCTACATATGTATATGTATATAGTATAGAAATATTAAATTCCAGGTGAATAGATAGATAATGAGACCTAAAATAACTGCAATATTCTAGTTTTTATTGGAAAAAAAAAACTGCAATTTTTTCTTCTTCTTTTAAATAAAATTATTTTTTATTTCGAAAGTTATCTAATACGTATATTTTCTTCTACTTCAAAAATCTTAGAATGCAAAATGTAAATTCAAAAAAAAAACAAAAAAGAAATCCAACACGTTAAAAGAAATTACAAAATAAATTTATTGCGGAAATAACTCAGATAAAAAATATTTAGGTATGTATTTTGTTTTTATAAGTATCTTCCATAAAATCATGTGTGAAAAGTTGAGTGAATTTTTGTTTTGTCTGTACCTTCGAAAATCGAATATAAAAAAATTTAAGGATTAAAATTTAAAAAAGTGTTCCATTTAAGGACCACAATTCCCTTCCAATGTCATGAAAATCGGTTGAAAAATGTAAGCTGTAGGTGGTCACTTTGAAGGCCTAAAATCGCAAAACTGACTCACTTTGAACCCTTTTATTTTTGAAATAAAAGACTTTTTTAAAAACGTGTTCCATTTAAGGACCACAATTCTCTTCCACCTATCTATATTCAAAATTTCATTAAAATCGGTTGAGAATTGTAGGCTGTAGGCGGTCCACTTTGCAGGCCATTTCACTAAATTGGGCTCTTAATGTATCTTAAATGATAAATATGCCGTTAAAAACACATAACTTTTGTGGTACAACAGTATAACAGTAATTTTGCCTTATATTTAAATTAATTTAAGTATCATTATTATAATTATATTGAAAATAAAATCAGCTAATCATGGCTTGTATTTGTATTGTATATCTTTTGTTTTAACGTATTATTAATGCCCTACGTACCATTTAGTAAAAGATTTTTTATTTATTTTTTTTTCTTTCTTTGGATTTAGCAACATAAAAAGGTAAAGAAAATTTATTTTAAAAAAATTTTTAACAACATAAAAATAAAAACTGTATAGTACCTAGTTATTTTTAGTTCATAAAAAAAAAAAAAAAAAAAACGAAACAAACGAAATATTCTAAGAATAATAATAGCGATAATGATGATAAAACAAAACAACCTTAAAATACAACCTAACTGAAAGAAATAAAAATAAAAACAAAAACAAAAAAAAATTAATTAATAAAGTCATTCAACTAATTTACTTTGAAAGTTCAAGTTGTACTTTTGATTCAATGATATTTTTATTTAAATATTTAAAAAAAAATACATATGCGTATGTATGTGTAAATAACAATTGAAAAAATAAAAAATAAAACCGGAAGTGTAGGTGTGTCTATTTAATTTAGTAATATAGTTCAGCTCATCTTTATCATTTTAATAAATTTATATTTGTTACTTTTTTGTTTTCTTACTTTTTAAATATATGTATTTATATTAAAGATATTCCACAGGGTGGTTATGTATATGAAATTTTCTATATAATTCTATGGTGATACATATACATAAAAAAGGATATCATCATTGGTTTAGCAAATTTTCAAAGTTAAGAGGAAAATTAGTTTAAAATTTTAAAACAAAATTACTTTAAGAAAATTGACTCAGACAAATTAACAGATTTTTTTTTTGTTTTTGTCAAAAATTATTTAGAACAAAAAAACGTAATTGACATAATAACTGTTTTCCTCTATTTTTATGATTTCCTGCATCATTACAATTCCTTAACTAATATATGGAAATGTTGAGGTAACTGCCAAAAAAAAAAAAAATAAAGATAAAAAAAAAATAAACTCATTAGAGATTCTGAAAAAAAAATCACATTCTAGATTTCCGTAATCTTTTTAGAAAATACGAGTATTAAAGAAATATTGAATGATATTATACAGAAATCAACTTATTTTGTGTCACCACTAACTACCCTGCGCCTGCAACATTTTTTAAAGTAATGTGATGATGAATTTTGTAAAAGTTGTCAAGCATACTTAAATATTATCACGAGCCTTTGCAACGAATATAGTTTTTTTTCCTTCTTAACTGTAAAAAAATTGAATTATGATGATATAAAAATTAAATTTACAAAAAAAAAAAAAAAAAAAAAAAAAAACTTTATCGTTATTTAAAGATTTTTTTTCTTCAGCATCACAAAGCGACATTTCATATGTAGAATGTAGATACCTATGGCTATGTGTATGGTACTCATATGTACATACATTATTATTATACAGTTTATGAATATACTTGTGGTCATGGTTAATAAAAAACGATAATTTTTTTTTTAAATTTAACACCAGCAATAATGATGACGCGTGCTTCCAAAGACGTTTAATATTATATTAAAAAAAAAAAAAAAATGTTGTAATATTCAAAAGATGTGAACGTTAAATTTTATAACATACGTAGGTACTTTAAAATTTTAATTGTTTTTCTATTTTTAAATTAATAAAACAATCCAATAAGTGGGCTATTAAAGAAAAATCTTGAACTTGAAATAGATGAAAGAAATAATTCAGATACTTTTATTGGGAAAAAAAAAATGTGGTAAATTTTTTCCACAAGAAATTTATGTGAAATTTATTACATATTTGTTTATTAATGTTTTTTTTTTTTCGTCACGCTTAAATTATTGAATTATTAAATAATTGATTTTTTTAATCTAAAATCTTTGATCACGAATTAATTAATGCATTAAATTATGACTGTATAATAGATGATATGACTAATTTGCAATATATGTAATGTACGTACCTATATGTAATTAAAAATTTAAAAATAATTATTGATAAAATATTTACATTTATTTCATTTAAATAGCAAATATCGGAACATTTATTTTTTCTTTAGCTAAACAAAAAAAAAAAAAAAACAAAATTCAAAAAAAATAGAAAAGATAAAACGAATTCTTATGGCCAGTTCCTCAGTCTAAGCTTAAGCAGAGTTTCAGTTAAACCTGAAACATGGCTTAAGCTTCACTTAAATTTTTTTTTCGTTCCTCAGTCAATTTATATTTTGTAGCTTAACTATCTTTAGTTAAACCTATCATTGTGAATGAATTAAGGTTGAAACCTGAAAAACTTGTAGATGTCATTGTATAGCCGCTAGATGGCAGTGTCAATTATTGTGAAATTTTAAATTTTTTCATATAAATTTCAATTTATAATAAATTTAGAGACAAAACAGGTAGATAGATGGCAGTTGTTTTTTTATTTTATTTTTGACTTTTACTTAAACCTCAAATAGAGTTTAAGCTCTCAATTCGTACGGCTTAAGTTAAACTCAGTTTAACACTTAAGCGTTCACTGTGAAACTGAAAAAAGTGGTTAAACTTAGTTTAAGAGTTAATCTCTGCATAACCTTAGACTGAGGAACTGGCCATTAGCATTTATTATTTATTTAGAAATTTTTATACATATTACGGAACTAAATTTTATTAATAAATACGAGATATTTGCTTGGTGATCTTAAATTTATCTACTATAAAGACCATTGAAAAAAAAAAAAAAAAAAAATTAATTAAAATAGAATAAAAATGTTTCGTTTTTTTTTCTTTTTTTTAGAAAAACAAAAATATTTTTATAAAGATCATGCGATTCAAATTATTAATCATTATCATCATCAACATATTATTGCTGCCGCCACTTTTCTGACTTCAGCAAAAAAAAAAAATTAATTACTTTATAAACAAAAAATCAATTTAAATTGAATTGTATATATATGTACATATCTACATACATATGAGGATATGTGGATATGTACTATGATATACGATTATAAAGGAATTCTTTGTATCTATATAATTATAACATTTAGATACATATACTAGATACTTAGTTGTTTTGTATATACACATATACATAATATAAAATATACAATGTTTATTTATTACTTTTTTTTTAAATTTTTATTTTTTATTTTTGCATAAGTTAGCTGGAAAATAAAAATAATGTGTGTATGTTTTTTTTTTTTTTCTTTTGATACAATACACTTTGAACAATCGAAAATGTCGATCAAGAACGTTATTATAATGTCTAAACTTACAATAAATATGAATAAAAAATATAGGGTGATAAAATTCGAAAAAGCTTGAGTCAGGTCTTCTTACATATAATAATTACATATATGTATATGTACATTCTTGAAACATACAAACTATACAAATATTTTGAGTCATTTAATTTCATGGAAATTTATTGTGTATGTATATTGACGTTTATTTCATTTCAATCTTAAAATATGTAAAAAAAAAGAAAAATCTGGAAAATTAATTAATAAAAAATGTGCCAGAAAAATTATATAAATTTGAAAAAAAAAAAAAAAAAAAAAAAAAAAATTATTATAAAATGACGAAATAATTGAATTTTTTTATCAGAAAAATCAATGTTTTTATTCATACTATATAAATGAATTAATTTTTGAAAATATTCCAAACACAAAAAATTCAATTTTGATTCTATAATCGAAAATGTTTTATAAGAAAAGCAAAAAAAAAAAGAAATTAAAAAAAAAAATAATCTCAGACATAAGTAATTTAATTTTGTTTGTCTTTTTGTAAATCAATTAAAAAATTAATTACAAGATGTTTTACAAAGATATTCTCTTATTTAATTCTAGCATTCAAATATTATATGTATACGTACATATATATGTATGTACCTATGTGATTTTTGTGACGTTAAATATTTATTGAAAATAGTAAAAAAGAAAAAAAATACATATTAATAGTTTCATTAATTCATTTGATTTAATTAATTTTTTTTTGTCTGTTTCAAGAAAAAAAAAAAAAAAACAAATTGAATAATCGAGTTTATTATTGATTAATTAACTTGAAATAAGAAAGAAAGTAAAATTTTTTCATTTTTATTTTTTATATTTTTTTGCGTTTATGTTTGATTTTATTTTCCATCGATTTCAGTGAATTATTTGTTTAGTCTACTATAAAAAATTACGTGTGTTAATTGATTTATAATCAAAAGAAATTGAAAATACATAATATATTACATACATAATTGCTTCATTACACTTATTTTTCATTTTGATTGATTTTTTTTTGTTTTTACAAAACTGGACTGATTGATAAACATTTTTTTTTTTTTTTTTTTTTTTTTTTTTGGTTTCTTAACACATTTACATTTGAAGGCAAAAAACGTTTCTTTTTCTCAAAAAATTAAAAGAAAAAAAAAATAATCAAAAAGAACGAATAATGAAATCTTAAGGGAACCTGTTATTTCAAATAAACAAAATGTTTTTATGTAAATATTTTAATAAAAATACATACATGACTATACATTGCACACGTTTTAAATCAGTGAAAAAAAAATCAATTCAAAAAAAAAAGTTGCACTTGTTAATTGTTATGCCTACATTTAATTTTACTTTTAAAAGAACATATAAAATTTTGTATATAACCCTTTCACTCTTTCAGATCTAATGATTCAATTGCGGAATTATTTAAATTTTAAATAAGAGATCCACACTATTACTTTGACTATTAGTATTTCCCATCAATGTCAATCTAATTATTTTCAGAAATTTCATAGACGTTTAAGTTTATGGTTTGAAATAATAATACTATATAGAAAATGTTGGCTATATTAATCAAAATTCAAGAATAAACTGTTGTCCATAATTTAATAAATTACTAAATTCAATTTTATCATCAGATTCTCTTTTAATTTTATTTAAAAAAAAAATAAATAAATAAAATAAACTGTTATAGCAAAATTGCAAAATTTCATAAAAGATTGCGTTTATTATGTATTTAGTCATTATTATATGTGGGCACAAAAAAAAAAACAAAAAAAGAAAAAAATCATTGAGGTTATGTGGGCAGTATATTAGCCTTTCTACCATCCGATAGGAAATATTTTAAATTTGATATAATATATAAATATTTTTTTTTCTATGAAAAATTCTTTCTATACGACATTGACCACCACCACCCATATAGTTTTTCCTAATAACTATTTTAACCTGTATTTCACCACATATAACATACTAGCTATACATATGTACGACTGTACGAGTATAGTTAAACTGGGACGATTGAAGACTATACCTATATCAATAAAAATGTTTACAATACTTTGGCCAATAATAACCTACTTAACCTCATTCTTATTGATTCTTTTTTTGTTTTTTAGTTTTTTTTTGAATTTATATAAAAAAAAATTTCATTTAGTTACTCACCGTTGGTTCTTTAGTTGGTGTTGTTGTTAATCCAAGATTTATGAATAGAAAAATAATCACGAAACTTCTCAGTATCATGCTCTTTATGTTATTTTATTCGAGTGTGTATTTTTAAAAAAAAATTTTTTTTTTTAATTAAATTTATTTTTAAAGAAATATCTTACAAAAAAAAAAAAACAAATTAAATTAAATTTTTTTATTTTTTTTTTTTTAAATTTTAATACCTCATTGAGCTTCTATTTCAGTTTTAAAAAAAAAAAAATTTGAATATAAATTTATTAAAAGAAAAACATCACGATGAAAATACCATTTCGTTGCATTTATTTATAGGATTCTTTAAATAACACTTAATTATATGTATTTGTATATGTGTAAGGATGATAGTTTAGTAGTTATAAGTTTTTTCAGATGTTTTATCCTGTAATTAAAAAAAAAAAAAAAAAATTTGCTTAATTATTGTTTTTAATTTTTAAATTAATAATTTAAAGCTTATATAGGCTAATAAAATTAAACATAAGACTTAAAAATAACACAGCGAATTTTTAATAAACATATTAAATATACTTGTCAACCAGAATACCTGTAATTCTTAATTTATTATTTGTTATTTCATTCGAAATATCTTAGAATTAATCAAGGAAATATGAGTGTTTATTATAAACTATAATACAATGGATTAACACTTTAAGATAAAATTAATTATTCAAAAGGTATATTTTATTTGCAGGCCGCCGGTGATAATCAAAAGAGAAAAAAACATGTACATATATACCTATGTATATAATAAGATAAGATACACACGTTTGTTCTGTAACACAAATGTTTTTTTTTTTTTACAATTCAGGTGTGACATTTTGTGTACTAGAAAAAAAAAATTTTGGTATACATTAATTATAGAATACATATTCACAATTTGTAATTAAATTCAAAATAAACACCCTGTTTTCTTTTTTGAACACAATCAATAATATTTCTTATCTGTTTTTTATCATCCTACCTGTTAATATGTTAATTTTTGTCTTAAATTAAAAAAAAAAAAAAATAAAAATAAAAAAAAAAATAGAAATAAATAAAAATTACCAAAACTTATCAAGAACTGAAACCAAAAAAAAAAAAACATACATATTTACATATCGTCGCCGTCGGTTTGCAAGAAAAGTGGCAGAACTCAAAAACGTGAATTTTCGAGGATGCAAAAGAAAAAGAGGCATTGTATCTGGTTAAACAGTCTAATATTTTTTTGGTTAACATTATACTCTACTAATAACATAAGTTGTAATTGAAACACAATATATTATAAATTATTATACAATATTGAACTGAAACATTATTACAAAAATTCTATTGTGAAAAATTTCGATTTTGAGTTGTGCCACTTTTCTTGCAAACCGACGATATATCAAAAAAATGCCAAGCAATAAAAAAGAAAACTGAATTCAGCTGGATACAGCAATTAAGCCTGATACTTGGATGTAAATTAAATATTTCACACTTACATGATCAAGATATTTTTATGTATGTATATATGTATGTACATATGTACAAATTTATATTAAAAAAAAAATAGATAGGTACCTATATATGAATGCGTATTCATATGTAAAACATACTCATAATATATGTATAATATAGTATTAAAAAAGGTACAATTTGGTTGATATCTTTTCATATTATTTTATAGATACTTTTCAAAAAATCTATTCCTTTTCGTATTAAACTTATGAATATACATATCAAATTTGGTATACCTATTTGGTATATGTAGGTACATTTAATGCAAGTATAGTGATTTTAAACATTACATACTCGTATAACAACAACACTATACATTTTTCTTAACACCAGGGATTTTTAAATAGAACGAACAAGATAAAAGAGATGGTGTGTTTTTTTTTTTTTTTGATATTTTTAAGTGCTAAGATGCTTTGATGCTATAAGTCTTTTTATACTTAATATATCTTATACATGATGTATGCTGTATGTAAAGATGCATTAGTATAGTATACCTATATGTATATACTTATGTGTACATTGTCTTCACAGCCTCAATTTCATCTTGATTTGGACTAAGAAATCACCACCTTATAAACTACACCTTTTATTCAATATTCATAATATATGCATCTATATACATATTATATAGTATACTTATATTAGTATATACGAATATCTTATCCTCAAAACCACTATGTTTATGTATCATCATCATTATCATCTTCACGTAATGCTATACATATAGATACTGATGTGTATTATATATACACAAATTTATAAACACGAGTATATGTACAAAAAACCACTATGAAATGAACCAACAATTTATGCATGATGTTCACTTGCCACAAATTGTTCATCAATATATTACAGATGCATATATAGATACATACATATATGCAGGGTGTTTCTTATAGTTTTAAGGTATTGTAATTTATCGAGATTTCTACGATAGTGTAGATGTACTTTTTCCAAAAAAAAAACTCATCCTCACTCTCACTTGGTTTCAAACTTTTCACACAGTCATTCAAAATTATGAAGTTTCAAAATCAAAAATTTTATACATACATACATATATAATTTTTTTTAAGGCTTTATTTTACTGAAGACCACCCTGTTGTACTAACCCAAAAACTATACCTTTTTTGAAAATTTTCCTTATAAGAAAATTGATGCAGAATTAAATGGATTTTCATCTTTTCTATTGAAAAGTGGAAGTCAGATTATTAAAACTCTTCAAGAGGAACAAGGTGATTTATAAAAAAAAAATCATATACAAATAAAATTTTTATTAACTTTATTTTTTTCTCTGTCTCAAAATTTGTTCTTTTTTTTTATATATCGATCGAAAAGCCAATCAAGTCTATAATGTATTCCCTGTTCAATCTTCCAATTTTTATAAAACATATTTTAAAGCCTGTTTAATGTTTTCTTCTCTAACAACAAAAAAAAATAAATAAAAAAAAGGCTCCAAACTGACTACGAAATTTCTGTGGATGCTTGATAAAATGTATATTACTACTGAATATCTGTATGTATGTACAAACATTACATATGTATATTTGATATAACTTCTGAACCACACACTTATGGCCAGTTCCTCAGTCGAAGCTTAAGCAGAGTTTAAGTTAAACCTAAAACATGACTTAAGCTTCACTTAAATTTTTTTTTGTTCCTCAGTTAATTTATATATGTAGCTTAACTATCTTTAGTTAAACCTATCATTGTGAATGAATTAAGGTTGAAACCTGAAAAACTTGTAGATGTCATTGTATAGCCGCTAGATGGCAGTGTCAATTGGTGTGACATTTTAACATTTCTTATAAATTTCAATTTATAATAAATTTAGGGACAAAACAGATAGATAGATGGCAGTTGTTTTTTTATTTTATTTTTGACTTTTACTTAAACCTCAAATAGAGTTTAAGCTCTCAATTTGTACGGCTTAAGTTAAACTCTGTTTAACACTTAAGCCTTAACTGTGAAACTAAAAAAAGTGGTTAAACTTAGTTTAAGAGTTAAACTCTGCTTAAGCTTCGACTATGGAACTGGCCATTAATCTCATAAAATTTTGTATATTTTGTACATCTGCCTATCTCAAGTACCTACTATTCATTTTAGATCCTTTCAGATGACAAGTAAGAAAGCATAAGCCAACAATAATACATATAATAAAAAATTAAAATAAAACAGGATTTCAAATGGAATATAGCGTAACTAAATAGCGTGAAAGTAGGTACATCGTTTTTTTTTATTTTTTATTTTTCATTTTTAATTTTTGAAAAAGATACTTTCATAATACCAATTAGCCTATTTCTAATGTATGTGAGTACACAATTGAATACTTAAATATCTAGAATGACTCTTTTTCTTGAAAAAAAAAAAAAAAAAAAATTCACTACATAGGTACCTTTTATTTAAGTGTTTTTATTTTATGATTTTGTTTTTGTTGTTTTTTTTTTCATTTAGCTTGTTAAAAATCCATATCGTATAATTTCATGCAAGATCATTTATTTTTTATCTCATACATATATGAAAAAAAAGAAAATAATTACTCTACCATATAAAATGCATGCATGCATGCATGATATTATAAGTTACAAGGTAAAAGAGAAGTTACACATCATTAAATTCACAATGTTACAATATTATTTTGTACTATACAAAGGAGTTCATAAAATAAAACACTTAAAAAAATATATATGTATAATATACTTCTATAATATGTTGCAATAAAAATAAAGCCATAAAACAATAATCATGACAGAAGATGCATACT
This sequence comes from Bombylius major, assembly GCA_932526495.1. Lineage (NCBI taxonomy): Eukaryota > Metazoa > Arthropoda > Insecta > Diptera > Bombyliidae > Bombylius > Bombylius major. The sequence continues at coordinate 28,765,226 of OW052046.1, read as the reverse complement.
CAAAAAAATAAAAATAATATGTGTGATGGAAAATTGTTGTAAAAGTTTTTGAAAAAATTTCATATGAAAGGATAATATGATTAATGAATAATTTAAAATTTACTTAGACGATATTAAAAGCACTTTCCTTAGAATAATAATTAATCATTAAATTAGAAGAGCACTTTATATAGAGGATGAGGGGGAGTATATTTCATAAAATTTTGATTCTCACGTTTTTTAACCGTTTGATAAATAATGTGCAATGAAAATCAATTCATAGATTACATATATACATTCATATATTATATTATGCCAACAATAACAAAAAAAAAAAATAATTTCCCATTTTTCTTCTTTTTTTTTTCATAAAAGATTTATTTTTTATGGCTATCTGTCCGGGTGCATATTAAATAATTTTTTAAATCTATACATATGTACATACTACATACATAGTATGTAGGTATATAAATCTAAGTGCATATTTTTCAATTGACTTCTTCTTTCTTTTTTTTTTGGATAACTAAAACTGAATGTACAGGTGTGCAACTATCCTATAAAACTAAGATAACTTTTAAAATCATAAAAAATATAAAAAAAATCTTATGTCCACAGTAGATAGTACACAAAAAATATATACATATGTACATATATGTATATATAAATATCTAAATAAAAATACAGATATACATATATGTATATATATTCATTTAATTAAAAAGGGACAACTAGAGAACCTTCTTAAACTTACCAGACATAGTGACGCCAAAGAAGAATTTTATACATTATGTTACATTCATTCATACATATAAATAATACATATAATTATGTATGTACCTATACATACTATACCTATTACATATATATTGTGTAGATTTATCTTTTTTATTTCTTTATTATATTATATTATGTACGTATTCCCTTATTGCATTTTCTTGATGAATTTTCTTATTGCTTCGTGTTTTTTTTTATTTATTTATTTACATTTTTTTTTTTTTTTTTTTTTTTTTTGTAAAGTATGTATATTGTATATTTTTACTAAAATAAAAAACAATATAAAAATAAAAATATATACATGTATAGAAAGACATATAAAACATATAATACCATTCTTGTATTAAAATTTATCCTAAAAGATATATTATTTAGGTATGTATCTTTTATATATGTTTCACATGTACATATATATTACATGTATCTATATCCTATATACAATATATATATGTATATTATATGTTTTAAGACTTTTTAATACAGGTTTTTTTCTAAATCTATATGGGTATTTATTCCTTTTTTTTCTTTTTTTCTTCTCAATTTTATTTTATTTCAGTATATCTATCTTATGTATAAGATGTATGTGTGTTAAAAAAAAAAAAAAATAAATAAATAAATGAAAAAAAAAAATTGTACATCTTTGAGATACAAAAAAGTATGACAAGATTTTAAATGTTGAATAAAATGTATAAAACAAAAATAAATCTCGCTTAGATATAATATATAGTAGTAGGTATAGATATACATACATATATATATATAATATGTGTTTGTACCTATATTTTATAAGTATGTATATTATACACCGATTTAAATTCTTTAAAAAAAAAAAAAATTCGAAAAAAAAAAACATTTTGCTGTGCTTTTATTTCATTAAAAATGAAAGAACGAAACATTTTGTTTCTCTCTTAAATTTTTTAAAGTTAATAGAACTGGTTTAAATTCAATGTATTTTTTTTTTATTATTATTATTATTTTTATTTTTTATTCTTCACTTTTTTATTTAATAAATTTTATATTATTTTATTTTATTTCACATGATTTACCTTTATATAAAGTACAGGGTGCTTATATACTTCATATATGTACATATATATCGATATACACGGAACAGGAAACTAATTTTTTTTTTTTTTATATACAGATATATACAAGAAATTGGTTTACTCTGTTGCTGCATTTGTGGCGACTATTCGTCTAAAAATTTTTATTAGATTTAGATACATATTGTATCTTAAACGATTTTTATATGTTTTTATTTATGGAAAATGTTGCTTCTTTAATTCCCTTTATTTCGTAAATTCTTATTCCAAAACTTTAGTTTTGTAAAATTGCAGTTTTATTCCTAAATGTACATATGTATTTTTATCCAAAAATTGTATCTTTTTAACTGTTAAACATATTACGAAAATTTAATCTATTCAAGAATTTTGTTTGACATATCATTTGAGAAGTGTGAAAATGGATAATTTATTATTACTATAATATTATTTAAAATTATCACTTATTTAAAATAAAATTACTTCATTTAATTTACTAAAATAAAAATAAAAACCCAAATATTACGAAGTTAAACCAAATGTCATACGAAAATATAAAAAATCTATTTTTATGATATGTCGAGTGTATAGTCATATGACAAAGTCTCTCAGCAAAATCAGACAGTGTAAACGCAGTCAAACTTTTACCAGTGACATAATATTATAGTATATGTAAAGTCATATATAAGAAATCGAGTAGTGTAAAGGTACTTTTAGGACCAAATACATAATATGTATATGCACATAGTGTAGTGTAATTTTGTTATATCATTCAATCAAAGAAGAAGAAAAAGTGTAATAACTCAAAAAATATACTTTCTTCATTTTATTTGGTTTCTAACTTTGGATCATCTTCTGTTTTGCAATTGCTTTGAAAAAAAAAAAAGAGAAAAAAAATGATCACCGTATTAATATAACGAGGCAAAAGAAATTTTTTTTTATTTATCTGAAAATGATCTTCGTAAGTATATTGACATTCCATTGATTATATTACAGATTGTATTAATTTTTTATTATTAACGTGTTTTTTTTTTTTTATATACCTACATATTACAAAAATTATAATATGTATTAATAATTAATTATTTCATTTTTTGGATGATATAGAAGAAAAAAAGGATTGTTCTTGTTTTTTTTTTTTTTTTCTATCTACGTACGCTTATATCTTTTTTTTTTCATATAGACGGCAACAATATACATACATACGTATATTATTATTTTTTTTTTGTAGGTCTGGCTATCATGGCTTTTAAATATACTTAATAATGAAGTTGAAGAAGATAAAAAGAAAAGAAAAAAAAAAAGATATAAAAACTGGTGAAATTCAAAATTTTATTATTATATGCAATTCTTTTTTCTCTTCTTTTCTTTCTTTATAGAACATTCCTTGTGTGTCTAAGCAAAATATTTTGTATTTTTACAACTGCATAAATATTTTGATGATATTTTAATTGGTAGTGTAAAATATTTTGTAGCGGATATTAAAGTGAAAATATATTTTTTAAATGTAGTTTTATGATTATGAAGTTATAGAACTTCTGGAGCCGGTAAATGAAATACAAAGAAGAAAAAAAAAAAACAGTTAGATGGAGATAAGAAAAAATAAATGGATTTTTTTTTTTCATCTAAAAAATGTAAAATATTTTTCTCCCGGTAAAAATTATATGAATTATCCTTATTTGTGGCTACACGAGGAGTATTTTCGCAATACGTTAAACGTCATCATTAAAAAATGTTTTAATATATCATATTTTATGCGATAGCAATCGGAATTTAAAGGATTAAATTTAAATAAAATGAAAATGACAAAAAAAAAACAACAACATTTTTTATGTTCTGGTATTTTTATACAAAATTAATTTATTATAAATTTCAAAGGATATACATAAAATCTTTTTTTCTTTTCAATATATGGATGCCTCACTTGCCAATTCGAATAACTCTCTATATAAAACGTCTAAAAAAGTAATACATTAGTTAAATTAATAAATTAATTATGATTTGAAGACCGAAAAAATATTTTTAATTTATTAGTTTAACGGCCTATCATCACATTTTATTACTTCGAATATGAAAAAATCCAAGAATTAATCGAGTTCTGGAACTAAAACTTAAAAAACCTCAAAAATTGAGTTAATCGATTTGGCAAATGAAGCATTCATATAGTGATGTTATCTCCCGATTATTCCTATGAATAAAATATACAAGAACTTTGATTTGTTTGAAATTTTGATTCAATAAAGAAAACCGCAGATCCAGATAAAAGAACTCTTTTAGAAAATGAAATATCAATTTTTATTCATTACTCATAAAAATTCTTTTTAAATTAAATTCTACCTTTAAAAATAAAATAAAAATAAAATTTAAAAAAATACATATTTTAAAAAGAGCCTTTCTGAAGAAAATTCAGGAAATTCCAAATTTATGAATTATTCTATTGTATCTTTTCTTCATTTACTAAATTAGACCACAATATTTTTCTAAGTATTGAAGTCATCTTTTTTGTTTTCTCATATGAAATCTCTTTTTAATTACAATTTTTTTTTTTTCGATTCTCTAAGCTTTTTATTTTTATATACCAAAAAAAAAAAAAACGTTTTGCTGTATCCTTCAGCAGATTTTATTTTTAAAAACAAAAAAAACAAAAAATCATAAAACGTGCAATTTATTAATTTAAACCGGAATGCTTACTCATACTTTGACTTTGAATTTTTAATTTTGTAATTTTTTCTTTTATTTCTTTTAAGTGTAAAAATAGCAATAAAAACAGTTAATTAAATTTTTAATCTATGTACACATAATGTACCTAGACAAATATACATAAACGTTTATTGCACATAAAAAGTTGATGAAATTGTGAAGAAACAAAAAAACAAAAAAACAAAAATTATAAATAAAAATTAAAAATTTAATTATTAATTTATGTAATTTTCATTTTTAAATGCAGGTAATAAAAGTTGTACATACATAATTATTATTTTTTTCTTTTCATTTAAATTAAATACAAAGAAGAAAAAATTAAAATAAATGATTAAAAACTAAAATGAAAAATTCTTTAGTAAAAGAAAAAAAAATTAATAAAATTCACAAATACAACAACTAAGTAATTACTAATTTAAAAAAAAATAATAATAATTATAATAATCTGTATAATGCGTATTCAGAAAGAATATACTGAAAGTGTAAAATGTTACAAAATAAACGATAACAATTTAAAAAAGAAACACATACCTATGTAGTGTAAACATACATACATATGATGTCAAGAAAGATTTTCAAAGAATGAAAAGTATCATATAAGTTTATGGACTTGGGGGATGAATGCGGGGACTGGATGTGTTTAGAAAGACAAAAAATAATAATAATTTATATAATAATGAACAACACAGCATTTTTAGGCATCATTGATCTCTATTGATTATCAATATATGCACTAATTATTTATTGTACAAGCAAATATCATTAATATATACATTCGTATATATGTGATAAAATATGTATGACAATTAAAATTTATAATTTATAAGCAATAAATACATACATATTAAATAGCGCCAGGCTAGACCTGCGAAAAATTTTTTTTCTTAGTTGCATATTTATAATAATGTATATAATTACCAGATAATTAATATTTAAAAAATGTATTAGATATTTACACAGGGTGTATTTCTTTTGTTATTGAAATATAATTTATACAACAAATAAATTTCATCAAGATAATAATAAAAATAATAATAATAAATTATTAATTCCCCAACCACTAAGAAAATAAATCCTTTCGATACGATGCATTTTTGTTCAACATATGTAGATACAGATATTTTTGATTAACCACCCTTTTTTTAAAGTCAAAATTTCATATTTTTCCAAAGTGCTTTTTTTTTTCTCCTGAGAATTACTCTTTTTTCTTCAAAAACAAAAAATTCATTATTGATCAACTTTTTTTTTTTTTTTTAAATGGGAAAGTTAATCTAATTTTTTATCATACATCACTTTTGCTTATTGGAATTAATTTCACAAAATAATTCTCATAATTTTCCAAATTTTCTTCTTCATTTTTGTTTGATTTTAAAAATACCCTATTCTAAGAAAACTCGCATTTTAATAGAGAACAAAAAAAAAAGGACTTTATCTATACATTTGTAAGCCGCCACGCCACACTTTGATTCCATTCGATTGCTTCTTGTTGTCCTCCTAAAACATGACATTTATTTTGCAAGAGAATCCTTTTTGTGTTAAAAAATAAAAAGATTTTAGAAAATCAAAAATTAATATTTCAAATTAAAACGTTTTTAAAAACAAGTTCTTTTTATAAATTTTGTTCTTGTAATAAAATATGTATTTAAAAAAAAAAATCGATTTTTTTTCTTCTTATTTTTTTTTTTTTTTTTCGCCAGTTTAAAAGAAGAAAATCCCGTAATCCATTTAATTAAATCTTCTAAATGGATTTTATTCTAACTGAACAAAAATCTGAATATATGTATTTATTTTTCAAAATATAAAATTAACAGTTTTATGTTAAATGAATTTTTTTCTCTTCAAGATACAACATTCTAAAGGCGGCTTTCAATAAACAAAAAAAAAAAAAGGCAATGTAACATAAGATTAATTTTTAGTATGCAAAAAGTGAAAGTTGCTTTTTTTTTAATTTCTTGCAATTCTTGCAGAAAATTAAACCGAATAAGAAAAAATGGTAAAAAAAAATTCAATACAGGCAAATTTTTAAAAATTTCTTTCAGTAAACAAAAAAAAAATATATGAAAAAATAAAAAAAAATTTCAGGTGTAATACTTAATAATACGTAAGTAGGTGTAATCACAGGTATTCTAAATGCTAGTGAATGCATTGATTATTTATTATATAGTTAGGTATAGTTATTTGAGTACAATAAAAATATTATTTAATTAGAAACTTAAATTAAGTAAAAAAAATTTATCTAAATGGAGAAAAAAAATTGAAAATCTAAACTTATTAATATCTTAATTACATACATACCTTTTTTTTTTTTTTTTTTTTTTGTGGAAAAGTTATATAAAGGTGATTTACATTGATAATTAATTTATTTGATTCTTTTTTTTTACAAAAATAAAAACAAAATTCACTATATATATATATATTTTTTTTTTTTTTTGTAATTTTAATTATTATTGTAATTGTTGTACTCCTTCTTTTTTTATTTTGTTTTTAAACGTTTTGTAATATGCAAAGTTTGTATTTTTTGTTTCAATGATTGTGATTATTTTTCTATTTATTTATTACTTTTTTTTTTTGTTTATTCATAAATAATTATCATAAGTATGATATAAGATGAGATAATTAGCTATCATAATTACAGTTTTCTTTATTTTATTTGTACATTATGCAAATATCATCACATTGCACTTTTATTTTTTCTCTCTTGATATAACGTTTTCAATGAAATTCAATTTTTTTTTCACTCAAGTAATTTCATACTTATTTCTCTTATTTATTTATTTTTTTTTTTTTGAAATTTATGTTTCTGGTGTCAGATTAAAGAATATTATAATTTTTGATTTTTTTTTTTTAATTTTAATTTCTATATAATTTAAAAAAAAAAAACAATAAAATGAATCTGTAAAATTTTATTTGAAATCTGTGATAACTGTAAAAAAATTAAATTATTATTAAAAATATCACAGATTCTTCGAATTTTTGAGAAAACGAAAAAAAATGTTTCAATTGAAATATTTAATAATAACAAAAGAAAAAAAAATCTAAACGATTTTTTTTCAAATTTAATTAATTAATTAATTAGTTAAAATTGTCTGTTAGATGAAAAAAAAATTAAAATCGTTTTATTTTCAAATAAAATTTAATTTGAAATTTTGAAGAAACAAAAATTCAAAAATATACCGCATACAAGAAAATAAAATTAATATATGTAATATGTATGTACATACTTAATTTTGAAAGATATTTATCGTTATATTTTTTAGCCTTTAATTTTCCAAAATTTTAAATTTAAAAATCAAAAAAAAATATATAAGTATAATATTTTCAGAATTAAACGAAAAATAACTGATAACATACGAATTTTTAAAGTGGTAAATTGTATTTTTCTTTTTTATCAATGAAAGTTTATTAAATTTTCATTACCTTTACATTTTGCAAAAAAAAAAAAAAAAGTAATAATAATCAAAGACCTGATTAACAAATTTTTATTAAATTTCTTTTTTAAAAAAAAAAGATTTTAGTGTCTTTTGAAAAAATAAACAAAAACTGAATTTAAAGAATGTGCAGTTGAATTATGGTTTTTAATTTTTTATTATGATGTGAAGAATTTCTTTATAACTTTATTATTTTTTTAAACTTATTTTATTATATAGTAATTATGTTAAAAAATTTTATTAAATTTTAATTTTTTTTTTTGGAAACTTTTTTTTTTTAATAGCGATCACACAGGCAACCGATTCCAAAGGTAGCTGACTATAAACTGTTGTTACTTGTTGTACTGCTTGCTACCACTCTATCTATCTTCTTAACAACAAACCAAAAAAAAAAAAAAAAAGTTTTATAAAAATGAAAAAAAAAAATTTTAAAAAAAACTACATCATGTGGTGCTGGTGTTTGGTTCTCTTTACTTTTAATATACTTTATATAAAAATGTATCTACTGGATTGGATCAGTGCAGTATAATATAGCGCGAACAGACAATGTAATTTCAGAGAGTTTGGATAAATATTATATGGTTTTTTTTAATGTTTGATAGTACACACAGTACTACTGAACAAATTTAAATGCTTTTCACACAGCATCATCAATAGCACCAGCATCAATAAAACAAAAAAAAATAAAACAAAAATTAAAAAACAAAACAAACAAAAAATTATTTTGATATCATTGTATGATTATACCTTTAATATTTTTTCATCCAAAAAAAAAAAAAAAAAATATCATGTATGTACATAATGTATCATATAACGTACATACATTAGTATATTTATGAGCATCATCATCAACTTTTTATATGTTTTAATTCAAATCGATAATTTGGCAACTTTATTATTGACCATTATTTCCCAAAAATCATTAAAATAAAAAAGGTAAAAAAAAAACGAAAATTAATTAATTAAATATATTTTTCCTTTCAAAGATTTTTGAAAAGATTACACCTAATTGTTTAAGTGCAATTAAATGTTAGTCTAAATTGGTAAAATATCAATTTTAAAAAGAAATGATGCATGTAATTATTATTTTCAAATTAATTACAACAAAATTTTCATGATAAAATAATAATAAAAAATTTAAAAAAAAATACATACATAATATGTATATGTGAAGAAACGTTTCCATACCTGTACAGGATGCTGTGGAAGAGTGATTTAGTAAATTTTTGAAAAATCATTTTCGTTACTTATTATTTCCAAAGTTAATTTTTCTGGTTTTTTTTTTCGTTCGAACTCTGTAACAAATTCGAAATTTTGAAAAAAAAAAAAAAACTACAAGTTTATAAACAAGGATATTTTTTTTATGAAATCATGATGCAAAAACAAATTATATTTCTTTCCATGACTTGAAAATATTTGCATGTTCTTTAGATATAATCTGAAGATGGTCTGTTACTGCAGTACAGTACAGCTAAATAAGATTGGCAAAGGGGAAGTATGCGCAGTAGGATCTGCGTATCCTTTCCACTGAAATTTCACTGTGATGTAAGCATCACATTCTACAAAATTCCTTCTTGAAAAGAGAAAGAATTTCCTATTTTAAAAGGATACTTATCATCACTGATCACTCATATTGTTTTTGTTATTCTGTATTTTCTTCACTATCCTTTAAATTTTTTTTTCAGTAGTATGACCATAGTGTATTACATAGTGTTCCTACTGAGAGCCGATTTTTTTATTTTTTTTTATTTATAAATTTTTCTCTGAAAACAAAAACAAAATCCCATATGACTGAAGGAGGTAAAAATAATGCGTATTTCTTTAATGGAAAATTTCCGTATATATGAGCGAAAGCACAATATGATTGTTCATACTAATCCCTCCCCAACATAGTTTTTTATAAACGCATTTTTCAAAATAGTCACCTAAATATGCATTAGTGTTCGTGTTTTTTTTTTTTATATAAGCTAAAACCATATAAGATACATATATGAAACGCATACAAGCATAGCATATAGAAACAAGTTTGTTTACATTTATTTATAATGGAAATTTTCCTTTCTTACTTAAAATTGTGAATGTGTTCGTGTTTTATTTTTTATTTGTAAATATTTACGTTGCATTTCTTTTTAGTCAATAAAAAAATATTCCTATCACCTTTTAGCATTTTCTCAAAAAATGTGAGAGAAATAAATAAAAAAAAAACTTCGGCTCTCAGTAATCCTACTATGTAAGTTCTTCTTTATACTCTGATACTTACTGAGTGGAAGATTTAATCTTTATTTTCTTTTGCTGTTTTCTTCAAAAAGGGGAAATGAAAGGATATTTTTAATATTTTCAAAATTTCTCCCACCTACGCAACTTTTTGCCAATCTTATTTAGCTGTACTGTACCCATGAAAGAGATACAAATATGTAACTTATATTTTTGGAATATTTCAACAAAGTTGCTAGAAAGCAATAGAAATTTCCTTTCCTATTCAAATTTTAAAGAAGTTTTTTTTTCATATTGTTGAGAAGAAAATGCTCCTTATTGTTCCCAATTTGAATAACCGAATAGAATATTATAAAATATTGTCAATTAAAAAATAGATTTTTGAATTTATATTTTATAAGATCATACGTAGGATTTATCACACTCTTTTTGAATTAACGACTCCACAATAAATGTACATATTTCTTAAAATAAAACAGCATGGACTTATACCACTTTTAAAATAAGCGGCTAGTATTTTTTTCTTCTGTATTTTTTTTTTAAATTTTCGATTTTTAAAAATATCAATAAAGAATCGATATCTACGTAAAGTATTAATAAATCGATTCAGAAGTATCACGAAACAGTAACACTTATCTGTAGTACTGTCAGATACTTTAAATTTCCCTTTACAAAATGAGATGGGATGTTTTTGTAAAAGTAAAATAAAATAATAAATTGAAGATTCGTTTCACGTTTGTATTCTTAGATTTGGTTGTTTATGAATAAAAGTGGAGTTAAAATGGACATGTGTCGACAAAGAAAAAATAAAGAAAGTTAACATGGGAGAACGTCAAAATCGCGACATTATGGTAATTATGTGCATTTAACATATGTACGTCGGGTGCGTTTTGAATAGCACTTATAATGTTTGACGAATGTTTAACGAAAGTTAAAAAAAAGCTTTTGTACTGACATATGGATGTCTATTATGAGTGGTCGCATACTCGCATGCAATATAATTGATTCGAATTCAACATATGTCGTGGCATGTGTCAATCTATGTGCATTATGATTGTACCTTAAGAAACTTTTGAAAAAATGAAACATTTTAAAAAAGCAATTTACTTTCAAAGAAAAATGTTCACATATTTTCTTTTCAGTTAGAGTATGACGAAACGTTTTTTTCAAATCTGGCAGCACTATTCTGAGGCAGGGTTATCGTTATACGTTATACTATACGGTGGTATATATATACATATTAAAATTTATATTTTTTAAACAAAACAGCAACAAATATACAGAATTATTTCGGGATTTAAAATGTATAAGATTTATAATACCATTACAAAGCAATGCTACGTTTTAAGAATGGATTGCCACATTTCCAATCTTAATTCTCAAAATGAAGTTACATCCCTGTCCAATTCAACGACATTCGTCACCTACGCGCGGTAAGGATTTCGTTTAAGTGGCGACTGATGATAGGATAGGATAGAATAGAACAATAGAACAATAGATAGAAGAATTGAATTGAACAGCTGTCCGCAAATTTTTTTCTAATGTATGAACGTCAAAAAAAAACACGATTGGAAATATTCTTCGACAGCAACAAAAACAAAAGTGATATGAACTGAATTCATCTGAAAATAATTTTTACAGAAATATTTTTTTTAAAAATTTACAAAAACAAAAAAAAAATAATTTATTTCATATTTAATTCGTGATAAATTACAATTGCAACAAGTAAATTAAATTTTTTTTTCTGTGAATTTGTGATTGTGAGTAAATAAAAATAACAATCATAAATTCATAAAAAACCAACGCATATATTATGTACTTTGTGTATGTTAAATTGAAGGTGAAAAAAATAAATAATACCTGTGTGTAATATGTACATACATACATATATACATATTCTAATAAAATACTATGGTTATTACCGGTGACGGGTGGCGGACTAATTATTTAAACTTGAAAAGTATGTATGAATAATTTACTTTAAAAATAATATTACACATTTATTGCAATTGCATATCATTTTATTCTATATATTTTTATATTACAGAAAAACTTGTATATAATACATATCTACTGAAATTGTGTTAGTGAGAAGAAAACAAATTTTTTTTTTTTTTTTTTTTGTACCTTTTCTACACAAGCAAACACATAAACACAAACGCTATATCTATAAAAATATTTTTTAAAAAAATTATAATTTTTTATCTGGAATTTAAATAAATTAAATTCTTTGTACCCACTTTTTTTTTTCTTTTCAAGTTAAGAAGAAAGGAAAAAAAATAATAAAAGAAAAAAAGAAAAGTGATATCGTGGCTTACATGTTCATAATTCTATCTAAAGTCAACCTGACCGTATCGTATGGAATGGAATTGTTAATAAAAGTGTTTTTATATCGTCAACAAAAATAGAAAGGAGAAGAAGATTAAAATTATTAATAAATAGAGGAGAAAAAAAAATAATAAGCAACATTTTTAATACTTGATTCGAAAGTTGGAACGTTAGTTTATTCTAAGTTTCCTGCCAACAAGCATCAAAGTAAAAAAAAAAAAAGTTTCCGATATAAAATCGCGAAAGTCATCATATTTATTAAATATTATTATCGGGGTTCAGTTGAATTATCTACAAAAAAAAAAAAAACCAATTAATAAACGGAAAATCACTTATATATTATTATCTGTGCTATTTTTTCGAGAATATTTCTTTTAAAAAGATACTCTATACTAACAATTATTTTTAAAAACAAGTTTGTTATTTTATTATTATTAGTATCATCATATAATATATTATATAGAAGAAAAAATAACATAAATAATTTTAATAAATAAATAAATAAAAAATGAAATTATTCATATTAAAAATATTAACAATTTTATTAATTTTTATACCGTATGGTTATAGTGGTGTTACAAAAGATTTATATGATAATCATCATGAACAACAATTATCACAATCACCTCAACAAATTCAAGGATTATATGATGAAAATGATAAAGTAATTGCATTAAATGGTGATAATTTTAATAAAATGATTATTAATAAAGATCATTCAACATTATTAGAATTTTATAATTCATATTGTGGTCATTGTAGACGTTTTGCACCAATTTATAAAAAATTAGCAATTGATATGTGGCCATGGAGAGATATTATAAAAGTAATGGCTATTGATTGTGCTAATGATGAAAATAATGATATATGTAGAAAATATGAAGTAATGGCATATCCAAGTTTACGTTATTTTTCACCACATTATAAAGATAATAATAATAATAATAATTTAGGTGTTCATATACATGGACAACATCCAGATTATATTAAATCATTTATAATTCATGCATTACTTAATGAAACAATTATAAATAATAATAATAATATATATAATAGATCATTAGCAATTGATAAATGGCCAGATTTTAAATTAATAACATCATTAAAATCAATAAATACATTATTTAATAATTTATCAAATGATGTACAATATATATTTATTATTTATGAACCATCAAATTCATCAATTGGTAATCATCTTATGTTAGATTTTCATCGTTTAAAAAAAATTCGTGTATTACATATTGTATCATCGGATATTGCTAAATTATTAAATTTAGAAACATATAATCAAATTGCTATTATTGATCGTAATTTTAATTTAGATAAATTAACAATACCAAATATTAATATTGAAAATTATCAAAAAATTTTAAAAAATTTTTTAAAAAATAAAAATCTTTATAATGAAATTGATTATGATAATGATGAAAAAGATAATGAACAAAATAATAATATACAAAATAATAATAATAAAACAAATAATAATGATTATTTAAATAATCAATTTAAAAATTTTAATACAATTAAAGAACGTAATATGGAAATTTTAAATGAAGTTAAAAAAAATAAACATATTATTTATCAATCTGACCTTGAAAATGCATTACGTTATTCTTTATTCCATGAAATTACAAAATTTACTGATATTGATGGTGAAAAATTATTAGCATTACAACGTTATATAAATGTTTTAGTACGTTACAATCCATTAGGTGAAAATGGGCAAAAATTTTTACAAAAATTACGTGAATATATATTACAAAATAATCAAATAATACATGGTATTAATTTATTACAAAAATTATTTACATATGAAAAAGAATTTTCACCAATATTTTCATCATCAAATTGGATTGGTTGTCAATCATCAAAACCTGGTTTAAGAGGTTTTACATGCGGTCTATGGCAATTATTTCATTTTATGACTGTACAAGCAGCTGAAAATGAAAAAATTACAGATCCTTTAGAAGTACTACAAGCAATGCATGGTTATATTAAATATTTCTTTGGATGTTCAGATTGTTCAAATCATTTTCAGGTAAATTCATAATATTTTCTACTTATTTTTAAATTTACATAGGTATATAGTATATGTGTATTTTTACATCTTTTTTTTTTTTTAATTTTATTTTTTTAAATAAAATAAATTACAAATTATTCATATTGCACGGTTCATACTGTGTGTATTATCGCTTAATTAATTATTTAATGGTTTTTTTTTTTTCTTCTAAAAATAAAAAAAAAATAAAAAACTTGTTAAAAGATAAACACGTACATTAAAATTAAGTACACAGTTTAGCAGTTACTTTTTATTTTCTTTATTATCTAAATTGTAAATTACTATTACAATAGAAAATACTCAATTATTACCTTTAACACCAGTTGTTAATAAATTTTTAACAATTTTTTATGTCTGTTTAACTACTTAATGAATATTTAAAAAAAAAATATTTAGCAATAAATTTAAATAGGGTAATTTATTTAAAATAAAAATTATAGGTCACTTTTATATATTATGCATAGTATTATTTAAAATATCTTATTTTACAATCTATCACATTAAAGTGCGAATTAAATTAACTGATACTACTTCAATTAGACTATAAATTGAGATTACCATTAAAAAATTATATTAGAATGGAAAAAAATACTTAATCTAAAATTCAAATTAATAAATTGAAAACAAAAGAAGATATCATTAAAGGTTCGTTCGATCAGGTTCAGGAATTTTTACATTTTTCTATGTGATATCGATCTTAAATCAAGTTAAAAGTTAAAAAATCATTAGTAAACACAATAGACTTAAGCTTCTGTAGGTTTCAAGTCACCATGGTATAGAGGGCAATGAATACTCCAACCAACCAACGTTGGGTATCAACTACACTTCGAACAGTAGATGGATCACCAGTCACAGGAAATAACTCCATGCGGAAGGTATTCTGTCCTATCTGGTTGCAGCATTACGGAACGTTTTGTCAAAAAACCTGAGAAAAGGAAGGCTAGACTTCTCCTCAGCCTCAGTAGAAGGGACTGTTGGGTTCTCGTTGGGCTCATCACAGAGCACACATGTAACTACTACATGTTGGTCACGAAAGTGGTCAGAGATCCGACGTGCGCAGCCTGTCTGAAGGAAGCCAAAACAACAGAGCCCCACCGTTTATTAGGAAAACGAAAAGATTTTACTAGAGACGGGTGGACAATGGACTCTTGTCTAAATACTCATGGATGCTTACATCTTACCCTCAAACCCAATCCAACCAAGTTAAAAGTGAAATGATGTGTTTTCAAAATTTTTCCTTTGCAGAAAATGATCATGACCTTCTAGCAACTGCTGGCAATTCAATACTTTGAAATTTAAGCAAAAAATATTGTGATTATAATTTCAGAACTTTTAATTTTTTTTTTTTAACACTTCAAACATATTTTCAGTGTATTTTTTTGTGTAACAAAAATTAAGTACACCTAACCCTCGCTTTGCGTCGGAGATGCGTTCTTGAAAAAAGCGATGCAATACAAAAAGACGCAAAACAAACAGTCATTTCATATGAAAATGTACTGGAAAATAGAAGTTGCGTTCTAAGAAATTCAAAGTATGATAGTGTATAATAATTAAAAACAATTAAAACCTTAAGAAAAACAGTAGTATTTATTAAAACAATCAAAGTAAGCGAAAAATACATTAATAAAATATATAAATATATGAACATAAAACAAAAATAACTTAAAAAATTCATTCAAAAACTTAATGAGAATCAATTATTATTGAATTACTCAATATGATCTTTGACAATTTCAAAGTACATATCTAGTCTTCTTAGAACAACTTATTTTGTTTGAACGCTTATGGTTTTTAACATTTAAAATATGAATGAATTTTATAAACGAAATAGTGTAATGCAAAGAACGGGAACATCTTTCATCGAAAAAAACGACGCAATTTGGAATTTAAGCGACGCTACGTGAAATTTGGTATCAATTCAGTGCCGACGCAACTTCGAAAAGACGCAAAGCGGAACGACGCAAAACGAGGGTTAGGTGTATTGAACTTTACGTAAATGAAGATTTATAGCCAATAACTTTTTTTTTAATTTTTAATTTTAAATACGACTTTTACATATGAAAAAGAACATTTCTGTTTAAAATTTATTCAGCTGTTATATTTTGTTGTTGAATTATAGTTAATTATAGTAATGGCATATAATGAGGTGCTATTAAATAATAAGACATAATTAAAAAAAAAGTGATTTATTATTATTAGGAAAATTATTGTTATTTCAAGTTTAGGAAATTTTAAAATTAACTCTTTTTTTATAAAAGTCATAAAATTATAAACACAAAAAAAAATGAAAAGAAAAAAATAATGAGAAATCTTGTTTATAAATATTTTCTTTTACAAAATTTAATTTTTTTTTTTTCTAGACAATGGCAGCTAAAAATAAAATATGGAGTACATCAAGCAAAGATAATGCAATATTATGGTTATGGTCAGCACATAATGAAGTTAATAAACGTTTAGCTGGTGATGAAACTGAAGATCCAGAATTTCCAAAAATTCAATTTCCATCACGTGATAGCTGTCCAGAATGTTATAAAGAACAATCAACATCACCAATTATAAATGTAAATAATTTAAATGATAATATTAATTGGGATCGAACTGAAATATTATTATTTTTAAAACGTATACATAATCCACAAAATATATCACGTTTTGGTATCGATGATGAATCTGTATTACCACCAACTGCTGAAAAATTACGTGAAAAACGTTTATTAGGTAATATGTTCTCAGATTTAGATATGAGAATGGGAATATTTTTATATATATTCTGTATTGGTATGATGATAATTGCTGTTAAATTATTTTTACGAAAAGGTTATAGAAAAAAAGTTTATTCACATGATTTTCTTGGTAAAGTTTAATGGTAACAAATAATTAATAAATATGATATTAATAATGGTCACAAAGTTAAATATTTTAGACATTGTAATCTTTACGATATAATAAATTTTATCCTTCTTCGTCTGTCATCATTTGGTATAAACTATAAATAGACATATAAATTGAAATCAAATTTTTAGGCTAATTCCACTCGTGACTCACACTACATTTGGCAATAGTTTACTTATAAAACTACATATTTCGATTAGAGAAAGACAAACGAGAACCACATGTTTTTACATAATTAAAGCCAAAGAGTGTTAGAATTTTAAAAAAATAGGTATATACTTTAAATGAAATTGAAGGAATTTGAAAATTTCACTTATTTTGTTACTAATGTGACGCCAGTGCCGGATTAAGCCAGCGCTGGGCCGGTAGCCAATGACGAATTTGCCCCCAATTCTAACGAGCAAAAAAAAAAAAAAACGCTCAATTTGTTCTCTTCGTCATTGTTGAACTTTGTGTTGAAACATAAGTAAAAATATGTAGGAAAAAGATTAATTTTTCTAAAATATTAAACATAAAATAATTTTTCCATTTCTTAAGTATTTTATTACACATTTCTTTTGTGACTCACACACATCTCATTTTCTACATATATTATATTACGACACTCAAAATACAAATCAGCTATTTGATCCTTAATTAGGATACCTGAATAGTTTAAAGATTGAAATCTACACTTTGAAAAAATTTAGGGATTCCCGAATGACGTAAAAAACAAAAATATTGGATTTTCCACTTTTAAAAATTGAGCATCAGGTATACATTTCCATGGAATTAGCCTTTAGAGTGATTTTATGGAATCACCAACAAGTTTTGTTGTTCTTATTTCTTTTTCTTTTCATAAACTTACTCTAGTCTTCCTAATGTTTTTTTTTTTTTTAATTAAAAATTCCGTCCTGAAATTACCTTGAAGGAAATTGAAATCTCAATTTTATTTTAGTTTTGCTTTGTGATCAAAGATGTGTTTTTAATGATTTAAAATTATTTAATTATTAATTTTTAATTTTTGACAATTATTATTTTTTTATTAATTTTGTATTTCGTTGATGAATGAAAACAAAAAATTTAACCAGAAATTTATTTTAAAAAGAAATCAATGTACTATAGAATTGTTTTAGATGTTTCTTTTAACTTTTTTTTTTTTTTTTTTTTTTTTTTTAAAATAGTGCAAACTTTGATTGTTCAGGGTACTCAAAAACAAGTCAAACTCAAATAATTAATTCTTTTTCTGTCTTGTAACATATTTCACATAAATGGCACATATTGGCTTCATAGTTTTCCTTATTCGAACAATTTTAATTCGATTTCATTCGCAGGAAAAAACTGATTACACCAGATAATCGAGTACCAATAATAATCAAGATTGCACTGTTTTTTCTTCTTTTAGAATTTTAATATTAGAAATTAAGATAAAAGTGTATTAAATGTTATGTTTTCATAAATTAAAAAAAAAAAGAAAAAAAAATTTTATATGTATATTGTAAGAAATACTTAGTACACTAATTTCAAGATCTACCATTCCTTTTTTCTTTGTAAAAATAAAATACATATGCCAAAAAAAAAAAAAAACAAGGATCTATAAACTCTTCCTTTTTTTTTTATACATAAAAAGACAAATTTAAATGAACATTCTAATATAAACTTTAAAGTTGTGTGAAAAAATATACTTTAAAGAAAATATATACTCCTATCATTTTAAAAATTGTTTTAAGAATATTAAATCATTTTATGAATGTGTATTGTATATATATGTTATGTATATGTATTTAAATAAATTATATATTAAAAAAAAAAAACGAGTTGGAAAATTTTCGAACATTATATTGAGAAAATTTTGAACAAGAATGAATAAATCCATAAAAATGTTGTCAAATCAAAACAATTTGGATTTTGTATTTTTACAAAGTAAAGACTGAAAATTTGAAAAATAAAAGATATAAGCTTGAGAAAATAAATGTATCAATTATATAAAGAGAAAAAAAAGTAATAGTAATAAAAATATTTTTATTTTCTTTTCTTTTTCCTATCATAATGTCATCCTTAGGCAGGAACCATGCTAATTTTTCTCTCTGTATCATTCCAATTTTAGTATAATATACATATTATGTTCTATGGGGTAAAATAGACTTGGACTGCTGATACCGTCGCAAACGAGTTTATAACCGGTTTTAACAACTCCTGAAAATACACTTGATGGTGGCACGACCAAGTTGTAACGAGCGTGAGTGTATTACAACCGTCAGCTAAAATTATTTTAGACTATTCTTATTATACCAAGTAGGAAAAAAATTGTTACAACTAGCGCATTACAACCAATGTATTTTCACCCTATCGAAGCAAGAACTTCCTATCATAATGTGTATCCTGCCATTTTTTCAGAAGGGTCAAATCCAAATGGTAGATACCACATTGAGAGTCTCAGTTTCAGTAATTTCCTTCAGTACACAGGTTTTTTCTCTTTTCGAGATATTACAGTACTACACATAATCGTCACCACTTTTGTCGTCAATCATATACGTGTAGAACATAAGCTATCGTACGTAGTAGTAAACATAACATAGTAAACTTTGTATGTATTAGTTTGATGATCAGCGATGACAGAAATTTCTTGTCAACAAAATTTATATCCATTTCCATATTGAGGAAGACCTTTTGAAAAAACTGAAAACAAGTCTGAAATTCATTAGATTATTGGACACGTGTTTTTATTGCAGTGTAAATTGAAAATAGGAGCTAGAAGTGCTAGACCGATTCAATTGTGCAATACAGTTGATCGAATCTACTAATGGTCTGAATCCGCCTCCGGAACGAGTACCATTCTGTTTGTGCTCTTGTTGTTGGTGCGCTTCTGCTGAGCGCGTATGAGGCGCCCAGGAAGTGGAAGGACCACCAGAGAACAAGACTGTCGGGGAGTAAGAGATCCTGGACTCATCCTCCGCTAACGCTTGATCTACAGGTGGAAGAACTTCCAGACCAACTTTTATTTTACCGATCTCCAAGCCCACTATCAACAATCATCCTCAGGCGCGCCTAACGAGAGGTAGATGATTTTTTGTTAGATCACAAGCCCCTCAGCCACCATTGGAAGAAGGTTGACTCTTCGATTTCAAATAAAATAAAATTGTGAGCAAAATTGAATCAGATGTACGTATTACTACATATACCTGACCGTCCTAACCACAAAATCAAAATCTAGACCGATTCAATTGTGCAATACAGTTGATCGGATCTAGTAATAAAAACCTAATAAGTCATGTATCAGTTTTTTCCTCAATGAATATACACATATAATAAAACAAATTGTCCTTTTTTTTTTGCTTTTTTTTCTACTTTTCTTGTACTGCTCCACTGTTTCTCTCAATGGTTCTGTATGGTTCACTGCTATTGTTCATACGTATGAATAGTATCCCATAATTAATTGTTTTATCCGATTATTATATCCGATATCCGATAATTCTTGATAATTCTTGATTTACCTGAAAAATATATAGATATTTAATATATTTAATATAAATTAAAATTATTACTAAATTAAATTTTTTTCCCAAATTGCCTACGTATTTTGTGACTGTAATGTCAGTTCAGTTGTCACATTAATCCAAATTCCAAATGTATATAATGCATTGCATATATGTACATATTATTATATTGAAAAATGGTTTAAATCTGAGGTTGAGTTAGAAGTTAGTTGGAGATTGTTTTTTGATGAATTTTGATCATTGATGAAGGAAGTAATTGGTTTTTGTTATAATATAATATGTTATTATTGTTTTGTTATATGTATATAAATAATCAAATATGTAAATATGTAAATAATTCACTTTTAACATTGTTTGGTGAGAAAGGTGAGAAAGGTGAGACAGGCCAGGTGAATAAACCCAATTATTCAAACCTAATTTTTTGAACTAAAAATAATGGTTTAAATCTGAGGTTTAACCTGTCAATTTAATTGTCAATTCAAATAAATTCAATAATAAAGAATAAATAAATAAAGAATTTAGGGGGACATCTTCGATCAACTAGCAATTAAGCAAATTGCGACTAGCAAATATGGCGGATTTGCGATTGCTAATTGCGATTACAAAAAATCACATCCTCGATTGTAATCGCAAGTTAACCATTTTTATTTTGTAAGCACTTTTGCTGAATAAGTTTTTACATACATAACCTATAATTTTCTATTATATTACGTTAAAAATTCGTTTTTTTTATTCAAATTTTTGAAATTTTAAAATTTTAAATCATAACCGAAATTATTTTGTTTATTATGGACTATTTTTTTTTTCAATTTTCAAACTTCTACAGTCTCATAATTGTGTATAAATTTATTAATTCATATACAATGGTCTCACTAACCAATTCTATCCATTACAAGAAAAAAATATTCAAATTATATTGATAACATAAGTATTTGGGTTTGAGTTTCTACTAATTTATAAGAAATTTGAGGTTATGTGTTCTGTTAACTGAGTTTGCGACACCAACTTTGCGATCGCAAATTTTGACGGTTAATTTGCTTACTTGCGAGAGCAAAAACAATCGAGGATACCAATTCTATCATTTCAGCTAGCAAGTCTTACTTGCTTGCTTGCTAGCCGATCGAAGATGTCCCCCTTAATAACATTAATAGTTTTTTATATAAATAAAAGTAGATTCAGAATATATTTATTTATGGTGGTTCAATGTTAGCAATTTCCAGGTAAGAATGAAAAGATGAATTTCATTTGTAATGTAATGTAATTTCATTAAAACGTGAATAAAAATAACATTCTGGCATTTTTGTCATATCATATTCATGTAAAAATTCACATTGATCACCCTTTTTACATAAACCACGAAGCCAATGTTTTCAAACAATTGTTCGATCACCACGTATATGACGAAATGGACATGCAGCACCTTTATCACATTCTGGACCATCTTTTGCATTAAAAAATTGGCATACAGCTGCTGTAATTCTTTAGAAAATAAAGTTGAAATTTTTAATATTTTAATAATTAAATTAAAATAACCGGAGAAAATATATTAAAAATCTTACTATCCATTCCAGGAAATGGTAGGGCTCCAAATTGTTCATTTAGATCACGTTCTATTTTGAATGTTAGATGATCAACATTTGCTATTATCAAATCCATTTTTTTCTAATACTTTCATTTAAATTAAGAAAATACAATAATTCTAAAAAAACAAAAGTGCAATAATCTTAAACATTTTGCTTTCCTTTCTGGTGCAACTAACCTTCTTATAGGTTTATTCCATACATTTTTCATAATTTTCTTCAACAAAATCTGGATACACCACAATTATCTTGAATCTTTCAATAAGTTTCAATTATTCATTCAATTATTCTCTAATTATCTTGAACGAATTGCACTGAAAAAATCCAACATTATGAAACAAATCAAAAATAAATTCAAAATACGAATTACAAATTTCACATAACGCCCAAACTTCTGTTGATATGATACTTTAACACTGACATATCATGTAAACTGAAACTGAGGAAGTGAAATTTTTTCTTTAACGATCTCTGAGTGCCAAAAAAACGCGCTAATCAAATGGGGAAATATGTAGACTGTAACTGTAGGGACTGTCATGACCATAATGAACGCAATTTTCGCTTTGACAGCTTAAAGTCAAAGGATAAGTTTTACAAGTTAGCAAAGGAAACTTTAATTCCTTTTATAATAGGTTAATAGACTTATATATCTCGTGCTGCTTTCAAATTAATTCAATTAGTATGCAAACTCGCTATCGCCATTGCCACCGACAGCGAAAATCGCCTTTATTGTGGTTACGACATTAAAGAAAAGAGAATTAAAATATGGGGAATTCCACGCAAATCGACCACTTTTTATCTTAAAATTCATATGAATGAAGCTGGTTTGCACGGCATACACATTACAAGGCAATGTAAAGAAATTTTTTCATTTGTTTTGTGACGTCACTCAGGTCGTCTGAGCATATAAATTTTTTTTTTAAATTTTTTTTTTTTAATTTTATTCATTTGTTTCATATAAAACGACCAGGATGACGTCACAATGCTAACGGTCACTACGATACTTACATTGCCTTGTTATGTGTATGCCGTGACAGTCACACCCGTTACTAAATGGAATTCCCCATATGAGCGGGTTTATACGGTCACTTTTTTCAATGGCATTGTCGCCCATTCCGCTTTGTTAAATTACGAAAAAGTCGTACGTACGTTTACACAATACACAGTCACTTTTTTACCATAGCTCAAATTCTCTTCATTCTCTTCTATACCGATTTCTTGTTAGGTAAGATGAAACGACAATATATGTTGTGTATGTTTCATCTCCATATATAAAGATAGATATGAGCTGTGTCACTACAAATATAAAATGAAAAGGAGATGCGATAATATAAAAAAAAATTCCAAATTACGAATATAGCACAAAAGGGAACCGGCGTGCTCGAAGAAAAAGTTCGATTATCCCGTGAGTGACTTCCCACCACATACTTGTTAGAGCGGGTTTACACGGTCACTTTTTTCAATGGCATTGACGCCCATTCCGCTTTGTTAAATAGGAAAGAAGTAACAAGTATGTGGTGGGAAGTCACTCACGGGATAATCGAACTTTTTCTTCGAGCACGCCTGTTCCCTTTTATGCTATATTCGTAATTTTGAATTTTTTTTTATATTATCGCATCTCCTTTTCATTTTATATTTGTAGTGACACAGCTCATATCTATCTTTATATATGGAGATGAAACATACACAACATATATTGTCGTTTCATCCCACCTAACAAGAAATCGGTATAGAAGAGAATGAAGAGAATTTGAGCTATGGTAAAAAAGTGACTGTGTAAACGTACGTACGACTTTTTCGTAATTTAACAAAGCGGAATGGGCGACAATGCCATTGAAAAAAGTGACCGTATAAACCCGCTCTTATTTCTTTCCTATTTAACAAAGCGGAATGGGCGTCAATGCCATTGAAAAAAGTGACCGTATAAACCCGCTCAAATAGGAAAGAAGTAACAAGTATGTGGTGGGAAGTCACTCACGGGATAATCGAACTTTTTCTTCGAGCACGCCTGTTCCCTTTTATGCTATATTCGTAATTTTGAATTTTTTTTTATATTATCGCATCTCTTTTTCATTTTATATTTGTAGTGACACAGCTCATATCTATCTTTATATATGGAGATGAAACATACACAACATATATTGTCGTTTCATCCCACGTAACAAGAAATCGGTATAGAAGAGAATGAAGAGAATTTGAGCTATGGTAAAAAAGTGACTGTGTATTGTGTAAACGTACGTACGACTTTTTCGTAATTTAACAAAGCGGAATGGGCGACAATGCCATTGAAAAAAGTGACCGTATAAACCCGCTCCTGTTATCTGTTTTATTTTTGCTTCCTTTACATATTCAGTTTCAGTCAGTACTAGTACGCACGTGCGGATGATTTTGAATCAAATTCGGTTAATAAATCTCGGTTACAAAAAAAAGGCAGTCTAATTAGTGATTATTATATTATTATAATTTTGAAATAATAAATTAAACAATATAAACAATGGATAATTTTAAATTTATAAATGAAAATATAAAAAATAAAGTTGAATTTCCAAAAAATTGTGATCCCATTGTAATAACTGGTGTCGCGAATCCATTTCTATTTTATATACGGTCAGCAAAATCTGAAGATACCGAACATTATGCTAAAATATTAAATCTTGTAAATGTTACTTCAAAAAAAGTGAAGCAATTAAAAAAATTACCTGAAAGAGGTGATATTTGCATAACGGATTATGAAGATGGATATTATTATCGTGTACTAGTAGTAAATCCCGTAAATGATAAAAAAATAATTGTATTCTATATTGATTATGGAAATATTGAAGAAAAAAAATTGTCCGCTATGAAAGAGGCACCAGAAGAAATATGCAATTTAAAATGTTACGTATTACCGTTATTTATGAAAAATATACCAAAAAGTTTAAATCCAACACAAAAACTTCAATCTATTCTTGATTCATATGTTGATCGTGTTGACATCGAATTGAAACTAATATATGAAGATGATGATTTAAAATATATTATAGATGGAAATGTTGAAGGTGAAATTTTTGATATAACAAACAATTTCAATTTTAATCAGAAAATTCTAGAATTTTCTGAAGTTAAAGATCATCCAGTATATAAAAAGGTAAATATGATTCTTCTACATGTGGATAAATGGAAATTTTCATTTTTTTAAAAATATTTTTAGGACATTAAATCGAAATTGTTATCATCTGGATCTGATGTTAAAGTTTGTATTCTCGATAATTCGTTAATGTACATCGGTTACGTGTCCTGTATTCCTTATGAGGATTTGGGCCATTTGCAAAAATTATCAGAATTGTTGCAAGAATATGCAGCAAATATTGATGAACCTTACAAACCCAGGTATAGTATGGTTTTTATTTATTAGAAATTTAAAAAAAATATATATACAGTAGATAGTAGATGAACAGAGGGAGAAAGCATTATTTTAGGTTATTTAACTGCTTTAAAAATTAACCATTCAAAAAAGTGTTCTATATTTTTTATTCTGTGTTAGTATCACGAGTTCAAGACCATTTTTTACGAGGTTTTATGATCATTTTTCGATCTATGATCGTTCATTTGTTTTTCAACCGACAAAATCATATTCTAAATTACATTATTCAAACTTTATGGTATTCCTTCCAATTTGAAATAATAATTAATTTAATTATTTATTTAAAGATATTCTGAAATATGTGTTGTACAATTTGATGATGGTGAATGGTATAGAGCTGAATGTTTAGAAGAAAATGATAATGATAACGATGATGGTTCTGTAGCAGTTTTATTCATTGATTATGGTAATATGGAATCAATTCATATTAGTAAAATAAGAAAATATCCAGTAACGTTAACATATTTTCCATGTTTCACAAATTATTGTACAATTGCAGGTAAGTTAAAATATAAAATATTATAAAAATATCAATTGATATCGTTTTCAGTAGTTAAATATACTTTTAATGAGGTGAAATTTTATGTTATTTTCTGTAACTGAAAATATAAATTTGAAACAAAAAAAAATTAATCTGAATTTGTTTTTTCTTCTCTAAATTATTATTTTTTTTAGATTTACCGTTCTATATTAATGAGAAATTGGCGGTTCGATTACAAGAATTATTTCCAATGTATAAAGAATTGGTAGTTTCAGAAATAAGTACTGAAATAATATGTGACGAAATAAATGTTATAAATGATCCAAATATTATAAAAATATTAAAATCAGAAAATTTGATATAATTTTAACATACTACAGAATACATAAATCTTATTTTAAAATTATCAAAAATTTAATTGATGATAAATATTCCTTTTCAAAATTTAAAGAATTTTTTTTTTTTGTTTTACAAAATTACGAAATAATTCATTTTTTTCACATGCAATTATGTATTAGACTAAAAACTAGAAGTAGATAATGATTTTTATTTTTTATTTTGTTGGAATTAAAACTTCTTGAATCCGAAGAAAAAAATAAAATAAAATTTGGAAAATTGAAGGTGAAAATTAGAACAATTATGTATTATTACTTTTTTTATTATTATCTTTTTTATGAAATCTATTTTGTTCGATGGAAAAATATATTTTTGTTTAAGAAATTATTATGAATATAATTTTTACGATTTCAAATTATTGAATGAGAATGAAAAATTACTTAAATTGCTTAAATTCAAACTATGTACTTGATTATTATTATGTATATATTTTATAAATACGAGTATAATTAAGGAAAACTGTATTTTTTTTTCTTTCATTTTTTTTTTAAATATAAAATGTAATTTTTTCATACTAAAAAATAATGAAGTTAAAAATAAAAAAAAAAAAAAAAAAAAAAAATTGTATTTGTAAAAGACCATATCCTGATCCAGATGATCCAATATAAGATGAAATGACACAATGTGTTATATGTGAAGATTAGTATCATACACGACACTTAGATTCTTCCAATACTATACCAAAATCAGATTCATATTCTGAAATAACATGTGATAATTGTATGCAAAAATATAATTTTCTTAACGATTATACAGGATATGCTGCTAATAAATGTGAAATTAATGATGAAGAAAATAATACAAGTGGTTTTATATAATCAGAATTGATATAATTAATTATACATATAGTAATGAAGATGGATGGAAGTGTTGATAGTAGTACAGATGATGAACCTTCAAATAAAAAAATGAAATTTGATGAAGAATCATTTTCAGAAACATGTAAAAGACCAATTGGTACATGTTTTTACAAGAAAGGTGGTGTCTTTTGATAATTTTGGACGACGTTTATCATCAATAATTTTCTTCAACAAAATCTGGATACATATTATACAATTTATTTATATTGTGACTAAATCCGCAAATTTCATTGATTCCTCCTGTGTCTTTTGCAATTGTTTTTTAATTTTGAAGGCAATACTCGTATGTTTGTTTGTTGATCTAAATGAACAATTTGGAGCCCTACCATTACCATTTCCTGGAATGGATAGTAAGATTTTTAATATATTTTCTCCGGTTATTTTAATTTATATTAAATATATTAAATATCTATATATTTTTCAGGTAAATCAAGAATTATCGGATATCGGATATAATAATCGGATAAAACAATTAATTATGGGATACTATTCATACGTATGAACAATAGCAGTGAACCATACAGAACCATTGAGAGAAACAGTGGAGCAGTACAAGAAAAGTAGAAAAAAAAGCAAAAAAAAGGACAATTTGTTTTATTATATGTGTATATTTATTGAGGAAAAAACTGATACATGACTTATTAGGTTTTTATTACTAGATCCGATCAACTGTATTGCACAATTGAATCGGTCTAGATTTTGATTTTGTGGTTAGGACGGTCAGGTATA
Organism: Bombylius major; assembly: GCA_932526495.1. Taxonomy (NCBI): domain Eukaryota; kingdom Metazoa; phylum Arthropoda; class Insecta; order Diptera; family Bombyliidae; genus Bombylius; species Bombylius major. Next base: position 28,736,884 of record OW052046.1, on the reverse strand, counting down.
TGTAGTAATACGTACATCTGATTCAATTTTGCTCACAATTTTATTTTATTTGAAATCGAAGAGTCAACCTTCTTCCAATGGTGGCTGAGGGGCTTGTGATCTAACAAAAAATCATCTACCTCTCGTTAGGCGCGCCTGAGGATGATTGTTGATAGTGGGCTTGGAGATCGGTAAAATAAAAGTTGGTCTGGAAGTTCTTCCACCTGTAGATCAAGCGTTAGCGGAGGATGAGTCCAGGATCTCTTACTCCCCGACAGTCTTGTTCTCTGGTGGTCCTTCCACTTCCTGGGCGCCTCATACGCGCTCAGCAGAAGCGCACCAACAACAAGAGCACAAACAGAATGGTACTCGTTCCGGAGGCGGATTCAGACCATTAGTAGATTTATCAACTGTGTCTGTATGGGCAACTGTGTCTGTAATGGGCACAATTGAATCGGTCTAAGATTATTGGAACCACGAATAGAAAAAGTTATTGATAATAAACGTCGTCCGTATTATTCCGTCCGTAAAATTAAAATTCAAAAAAAAATTCAAAGGTTTGTATTTTTTTTTATCTCAAATTTTTAATTAATATTAATTTTTATTTCTTCAATTTTTTTAGTGATTTGGAACGCAAGGAGAAAGTTCAAAGAATCTATGCCGAAGCTGCAGTTCAACAAAGTGAACTTAATGCTCTTTCCCTTTCCTTAAACGTATTTGTGACTGGAACCTGACCGGATGTGTTTGAATCGACCTTAAAACTCCATTTTATAGAAAATTATCTATTGTAATATAATAAAAAATCATTTATCCTTAAAACCTTTTCTTACGAATAAACGATTAAAATAATTATAATAAAATATGAACTTTACGTAAATGAAGATTTATAGCCAATAACTTTTTTTTTAATTTTTAATTTTAAATACGACTTTTACATATGAAAAAGAACATTTCTGTTTAAAATTTATTCAGCTGTTATATTTTGTTGTTGAATTATAGTTAATTATAGTAATGGCATATAATGAGGTGCTATTAAATAATAAGACATAATTAAAAAAAAAGTGATTTATTATTATTAGGAAAATTATTGTTATTTCAAGTTTAGGAAATTTTAAAATTAACTCTTTTTTTATAAAAGTCATAAAATTATAAACACAAAAAAAAATGAAAAGAAAAAAATAATGAGAAATCTTGTTTATAAATATTTTCTTTTACAAAATTTAATTTTTTTTTTTCTAGACAATGGCAGCTAAAAATAAAATATGGAGTACATCAAGCAAAGATAATGCAATATTATGGTTATGGTCAGCACATAATGAAGTTAATAAACGTTTAGCTGGTGATGAAACTGAAGATCCAGAATTTCCAAAAATTCAATTTCCATCACGTGATAGCTGTCCAGAATGTTATAAAGAACAATCAACATCACCAATTATAAATGTAAATAATTTAAATGATAATATTAATTGGGATCGAACTGAAATATTATTATTTTTAAAACGTATACATAATCCACAAAATATATCACGTTTTGGTATCGATGATGAATCTGTATTACCACCAACTGCTGAAAAATTACGTGAAAAACGTTTATTATGTAATATGTTCTCAGATTTAGATATATGAGAATGGGAATATTTTTATATATATTCTGTATTGGTATGATGATAATTGCTGTTAAATTATTTTTACGAAAAGGTTATAGAAAAAAAGTTTATTCACATGATTTTCTTGGTAAAGTTTAATGGTAACAAATAATTAATAAATATGATATTAATAATGGTCACAAAGTTAAATATTTTAGACATTGTAATCTTTACGATATAATAAATTTTATCCTTCTTCGTCTGTCATCATTTGGTATAAACTATAAATAGACATATAAATTGAAATCAAATTTTTAGGCTAATTCCACTCGTGACTCACACTACATTTGGCAATAGTTTACTTATAAAACTACATATTTCGATTAGAGAAAGACAAACGAGAACCACATGTTTTTACATAATTAAAGCAAAAGAGTGTTAGAATTTTAAAAAAATAGGTATATACTTTAAATGAAATTGAAGGAATTTGAAAATTTCACTTATTTTGTTACTAATGTGACGCCAGTGCCGGATTAAGCCAGCGCTGGGCCGGTAGCCAATGACGAATTTGCCCCCAATTCTAACGAGCAAAAAAAAAAAAAAAAAACGCTCAATTTGTTCTCTTCGTCATTGTTGAACTTCGTGTTGAAACAAGTAAAAATATGTAGGAAAAAGATTAATTTTTCTAAAATATTAAACATAAAATAATTTTTCCATTTCTTAAGTATTTTATTACACATTTCTTTTGTGACTGACACACATCTCATTTTCTACATATATTATATTACGACACTCAAAATACAAATCAGCTATTTGATCCTTAATTAGGATACCTGAATAGTTTAAAGATTGAAATCTACACTTTGAAAAAATTTAGGGATTCCCGAATGACGTAAAAAACAAAAATATTGGATTTTCCACTTTTAAAAATTGAGCATCAGGTATACATTTCCATGGAATTAGCCTTTAGAGTGATTTTATGGAATCACCAACAAGTTTTGTTGTTCTTATTTCTTTTTCTTTTCATAAACTTACTCTAGTCTTCCTAATGTTTTTTTTTTTTTTTAATTAAAAATTCCGTCCTGAAATTACCTTGAAGGAAATTGAAATCTCAATTTTATTTTAGTTTTGCTTTGTGATCAAAGATGTGTTTTTAATGATTTAAAATTATTTAATTATTAATTTTGTATTTCGTTGATGAATGAAAACAAAAAATTTAACCAGAAATTTATTTTAAAAAGAAATCAATGTACTATAGAATTGTTTTAGATGTTTCTTTTAACTTTTTTTTTTTTTTTTTTTTTTTTCAAAAATAGTGCAAACTTTGATTGTTCAGGGTACTCAAAAACAAGTCAAACTCAAATAATTAATTCTTTTTCTGTCTTGTAACATATTTCACATAAATGGCACATATTGGCTTCATAGTTTTCCTTATTCGAACAATTTTAATTCGATTTCATTCGCAGGAAAAAACTGATTACACCAGATAATCGAGTACCAATAATAATCAAGATTGCACTGTTTTTTCTTCTTTTAGAATTTTAATATTAGAAATTAAGATAAAAGTGTATTAAATGTTATGTTTTCATAAATTAAAAAAAAAAGAAAAAAAAATTTTATATGTATATTGTAAGAAATACTTAGTACACTAATTTCAAGATCTACCATTCCTTTTTTCTTTGTAAAAATAAAATACATATGCCAAAAAAAAAAAAAAAACAAGGATCTATAAACTCTTCCTTTTTTTTTTTTATACATAAAAAGACAAATTTAAATGAAGATTCTAATATAAACTTTAAAGTTGTGTGAAAAAATATACTTTAAAGAAAATATATACTCCTATCATTTTAAAAATTGTTTTAAGAATATTAAATCATTTTATGAATGTGTATTGTATATATATGTTATGTATATGTATTTAAATAAATTATATATTAAAAAAAAAAAACGAGTTGGAAAATTTTCGAACATTATATTTTAACAGTTTATACGATGAAAAAATAATACGGATTTTGGATTAAATTGGGAGTAGCGTAGAAACGGTAAAATTGGGATTAAAAAAGTACATGCAAACGTTGATATTTTTATACACTTATAGTATACATATTATTCTTCTTCCACATAAAAAATAGAAGAAGAACGTGACAGCTTCACTTTCACCATAAAAATTAGAATCCGCCATATTGCATTTTACCTCACACACACATATAAAAAAATTGGGATTAAACCCAAATAATTTGGGCTTAAGCCAAAATCCGAATTATCGAGTTTATACTACAAAAAATTGGGAGTAAACCAAAATCCGTATTAAATTCGGAGCAGGCATAAACACGTAGATTGAGAAAATTTTGAACAAGAATGAATAAATCCATAAAAATGTTGTCAAATCAAAACAATTTGGATTTTGTATTTTTACAAAGTAAAGACTGAAAATTTGAAAAATAAAAGATATAAGCTTGAGAAAATAAATGTATCAATTATATAAAGAGAAAAAAAAGTAATAGTAATAAAAATATTTTTATTTTCTTTTCTTTTTCCTATCATAATGTCATCCTTAGGCAGGAACCATGCTAATTTTTCTCTCTGTATCATTCCAATTTTAGTATAATATACATATTATGTTCTATGGGGTAAAATAGACTTGGACTGCTGATACCGTCGCAAACGAGTTTATAACCGGTTTTAACAACTCCTGAAAATACACTTGATGGTGGCACGACCAAGTTGTAACGAGCGTGAGTGTATTACAACCGTCAGCTAAAATTATTTTAGACTATTCTTATTATACCAAGTAGGAAAAAAATTGTTACAACTAGCGCATTACAACCAATGTATTTTCACCCTATCGAAGCAAGAACTTCCTATCATAATGTGTATCCTGCCATTTTTTCAGAAGGGTCAAATCCAAATGGTCGATACCACATTGAGAGTCTCAGTTTCAGTAATTTCCTTCAGTACACAGGTTTTTTCTCTTTTCGAGATGATATTACAGTACTACACATAATCGTCACCACTTTTGTCGCCAATCATATACGTGTAGAACATAAGCTATCGTACGTAGTAGTAAACATAACATAGTAAACTTTGTATGTATTAGTTTGATGATCAGCGATGACAGAAATTTCTTGTCAACAAAATTTATATCCATTTCCATATTGAGGAAGACCTTTTGAAAAAACTGAAAACAAGTCTGAAATTCATTAGATTATTGGACACGTGTTTTTATTGCAGTGTAAATTGAAAATAGGAGCTAGAAGTGCTAGACCGATTCAATTGTGCAATACAGTTGATCGAATCTACTAATGGTCTGAATCCGCCTCCGGAACGAGTACCATTCTGTTTGTGCTCTTGTTGTTGGTGCGCTTCTGCTGAGCGCGTATGAGGCGCCCAGGAAGTGGAAGGATCACCAGAGAACAAGACTGTCGGGGAGTAAGAGATCCTGGACTCATCCTCCGCTAACGCTTGATCTACAGGTGGAAGAACTTCCAGACCAACTTTTATTTTACCGATCTCCAAGCCCACTATCAACAATCATCCTCAGGCGCGCCTAACGAGAGGTAGATGATTTTTTGTTAGATCACAAGCCCCTCAGCCACCATTGGAAGAAGGTTGACTCTTCGATTTCAAATAAAATAAAATTGTGAGCAAAATTGAATCAGATGTACGTATTACTACATATACCTGACCGTCCTAACCACAAAATCAAAATCTAGACCGATTCAATTGTGCAATACAGTTGATCGGATCTAGTAATAAAAACCTAATAAGTCATGTATCAGTTTTTTCCTCAATAAATATACACATATAATAAAACAAATTGTCCTTTTTTTTGCTTTTTTTTCTACTTTTCTTGTACTGCTCCACTGTTTCTCTCAATGGTTCTGTATGGTTCACTGCTATTGTTCATACGTATGAATAGTATCCCATAATTAATTGTTTTATCCGATTATTATATCCGATATCCGATAATTCTTGATAATTCTTGATTTACCTGAAAAATATATAGATATTTAATATATTTAATATAAATTAAAATTATTACTAAATTAAATTTTTTTCCCAAATTGCCTACGTATTTTGTGACTGTAATGTCAGTTCAGTTGTCACATTAATCCAAATTCCAAATGTATATAATGCATTGCATATATGTACATATTATTATATTGAAAAATGGTTTAAATCTGAGGTTGAGTTAGAAGTTAGTTGGAGATTGTTTTTTGATGAATTTTGATCATTGATGAAGGAAGTAATTGGTTTTTATTATAATATAATATGTTATTATTGTTTTGTTATATGTATATAAATAATCAAATATGTAAATATGTAAATAATTCACTTTTAACATTGTTTGGTGAGAAAGGTGAGAAAGGTGAGACAGGCCAGGTGAATAAACCCAATTATTCAAACCTAATTTTTTGAACTAAAAATAATGGTTTAAATCTGAGGTTTAACCTGTCAATTTAATTGTCAATTCAAATAAATTCAATAATAAAGAATAAATAAATAAAGAATTTAATAACATTAATAGTTTTTTATATAAATAAAAGTAGATTCAGAATATATTTATTTATGGTGGTTCAATGTTAGCAATTTCCAGGTAAGAATGAAAAGATGAATTTCATTTGTAATGTAATGTAATTTCATTAAAACGTGAATAAAAATAACATTCTGGCATTTTTGTCATATCATATTCATGTAAAAATTCACATTGATCACCCTTTTTACATAAACCACGAAGCCAATGTTTTCAAACAATTGTTCGATCACCACGTATATGACGAAATGGACATGCAGCACCTTTATCACATTCTGGACCATCTTTTGCATTAAAAAATTGGCATACAGCTGCTGTAATTCTTTAGAAAATAAAGTTGAAATTTTTAATATTTTAATAATTAAATTAAAATAACCAGAGAAAATATATTAAAAATCTTACTATCCATTCCAGGAAATGGTAGGGCTCCAAATTGTTCATTTAGATCACGTTCTATTTTGAATGTTAGATGATCAACATTTGCTATTATCAAATCCATTTTTTTCTAATACTTTCATTTAAATTAAGAAAATACAATAATTCTAAAAAAACAAAAGTGCAATAATCTTAAACATTTTGCTTTCCTTTCTGGTGCAACTAACCTTCTTATAGGTTTATTCCATACATTTTTCATAATTTTCTTCAACAAAATCTGGATACACCACAATTATCTTGAATCTTTCAATAAGTTTCAATTATTCATTCAATTATTCTCTAATTATCTTGATGTTGAACGAATTGCACTGAAAAAATCCAACATTATGAAACAAATCAAAAATAAATTCAAAATACGAATTACAAATTTCACATAACGCCCAAACTTCTGTTGATATGATACTTTAACACTGACATATCATGTAAACTGAAACTGAGGAAGTGAAATTTTTTCTTTAACGATCTCTGAGTGCCAAAAAAACGCGCTAATCAAATGGGGAAATATGTAGACTGTAACTGTAGGGACTGTCATAACCATAATGAACGCAATTTTCGCTTTGACAGCTTAAAGTCAAAGGATAAGTTTTACAAGTTAGCAAAGGAAACTTTAATTCCTTTTATAATAGGTTAATAGACTTATATATCTCGTGCTGCTTTCAAATTAATTCAATTAGTATGCAAACTCGCTATCGCCATTGCCACCGACAGCGAAAATCGCCTTTATTGTGGTTACGACATTAAAGAAAAAAGAATTAAAATATGGGGAATTCCACGCAAATCGACCACTTTTTATCTTAAAATTCATATGAATGAAGCTGGTTTGCACGGCATACACATTACAAGGCAATGTAAAGAAATTTTTTCATTTGTTTTGTGACGTCACTCAGGTCGTCTGAGCATATAAATTTTTTTTTAAATTTTTTTTTTTTTAATTTTATTCATTTGTTTCATATAAAACGACCAGGATGACGTCACAATGCTAACGGTCACTACGATACTTACATTGCCTTGTTATGTGTATGCCGTGACAGTCACACCCGTTACTAAATGGAATTCCCCATATGTATTTCATTCGTTATCGGCCGTTATCGGATCGGGTCGGGAATCGGGATTCACGATCACGTGTTGTTTTTTTTTTCTTTTTCTTTTTTCTTCTTACTTCTTTCTTGTTCTTATTCTTAATAATCTTAATCTTAAATTTTACACATTACATTACTTGTTTACTTCATACTTCATACTTTTGGAGCGGGTTTACACGGTCACTTTTTTCAATGGCATTGACGCCCATTCCGCTTTGTTAAATAGGAAAGAAGTAAGAGCGGGTTTACACGGTCACTTTTTTCAATGGCATTGACGCCCATTCCGCTTTGTTAAATAGGAAAGAAGTAACAAGTATGTGGTGGGAAGTCACTCACGGGATAATCGAACTCAAAAAGGATTGAAATATAATAGAGATCCGAAAAGGAAATGAAACAAAACCGTAAACAGGCCCTGTGCGGGCAGAGAAGGAGGTATCACATTTGTCTTTTTTATGAAAAAGAAAAAGCTTTCAATAGTTAATTTTGTGTTCTATACATATGAATTATGACTTAAATTTTATTTTACATAATATATATGCTGAAGATTAAATGCACACATACAAGCGAAAACATTATTTGTTTATTTTTATACTATATATTATAATATGTACATATATATATATTATATATACACAAAAAGTATTAAAATATTTCTTTCTTCTCCCTTTTCGAGATTTTTAATGTATATTGTATATACATATATGTTGTTATACATATTATATGTATACATTATGCTTATATAGAACAAATGATTTTAGGTGTTGTGTTTTTTTTCTTTATAGTTCTGTGTAATTTTTTTGCAGCTGAAGTAAATGATATTTGTTGTTGGTATTTTTTGGCTTGATTTTTTCTTTGCTTTTATGTTTTTTCTTTTTTCAAGCATTTTTTATTTTTGTTTGCTTATTTCGATCCTATTCTTGACCTACCTCTACAAATCTGTTTTACATTGATATTTAATTTTATGGAATTATTAAATGAATTTATAATTATAATATTTTTCGTTGGTCAGTAAAATTTGGTAATATATGTTGTTATCAGTGACGTGCAGTGGTTCTGATATCTAGGTGTGCAGACATATGATCCTTTTGAACTACCCTGTACCTATACCTTTTAATATTGCTTTTTATGTTTTCAATTTTACTTCGAAAAATATAAATATAAGGTTTTTTTAGAAAAGAAGGTATTATTTAAAAATCATTGAAAGTTAAAATAAAGTTTTTTTGAAAAATATCAATTAATTTTTACGTGTATTTACACATACAAAAAAATTATAACAAAAAAAACAACAAAAAAGAAATGTACCAGAAGATTTTAAAATGTTTTGTTGCTTCCAAGCGCAAAAATATTTCTGCGCCTAGCTAATGTATTAAAAAAAGCAATAAACCAATAACCGTCAAGTTTTATTCTATAATACATTTCCTATACATTTGATGGTGCTGAAAATTTTCTGCGCTTGCAAGCAACAAAAAAGCATTTTAAAATGTTGTGGAATGTGGACTGTGGTACATTTCTCATTTCTCTTTTACATCAAGTCATGAGCGCTGATTTTTCTCTGCGCTGATTGATATACTTTATACAGCATAGTATATCTATATTTTTGTGTTGCTCTATACAAACACTTTGTAGTATATTATGTAGTGTGTACAGTATGATGTATGATGCATAGTACATGTGGATGTTACAACTTACAAGTCACCCATATAAAATTTGTTGCTAGAGAAAAAGCGCAGAAAATTTTCAGCACCATCAAATGTATAGGAAATGTATTATAGAATAAAACTTGACGGTTATTGGTTTATTGCTTTTTTTAATACATTAGCTAGGCGCAGAAATATTTTTGCGCTTGCAAGCAACAAAACATTTTAAAATGTTCTGGTACATTTCTTATAACGATTTTTTTTATTGATAGATTTTGATTTATTATTAACAAAAATATATTAAATTTAAAAACTTAATTTATAAAGTTTGGAGATTATTTCTGGCAAATTTTCAGGGTGTGCTCTGCGCGTTCTGCGCGTTAGACCGCACGTCGCTGGTTGTTATACATATTATATGTATACATTATGCTTATATAGAACAAATGATTTTAGGTGTTGTGTTTTTTTTCTTTATAGTTCTGTGTAATTTTTTTGCAGCTGAAGTAAATTATATTTGTTGTTGGTATTTTTTGGCTTGATTTTTTCTTTGCTTTTATGTTTTTTCTTTTTTCAAGCATTTTTTATTTTTGTTTGCTTATTTCGATCCTATTCTTGACCTACCTCTACAAATCTGTTTTACATTGATATTTAATTTTATGGAATTATTAAATGAATTTATAATTATAATATTTTTCGTTGGTCAGTAAAATTTGGTAATATAAAAGTTTTATATTTGGCGCCGTATAACTTGCGCCCTGTTGCAGTGATCGTTTTGGTGTCATAAGGAGTTTTGTAGAGAATGAAAAGCAGAATATTGTGCAGAAATTTTAAGTCAATGCCTTTACAGGGTCCTGAGATATTTACCTTTCAAGTCGGATAAAAATCCGTAAAAAACTACGAAAACGATCAAAAATAGAATGAAGTGTTAATTTAAATGTTTTTAGATTTCTTGTGTTGTTTTAAAATTTATTTTCAAAACAAACAAAAAATACAAGAAAAGAGTAAAAGATAATTTTAAAAATGCCCCTTCAAAATTATCTTTTTATATTATCAAATTTTACTGACCAACGAAAAATATTATAATTATAAATTCATTAAATAATTCCATAAAATTAAATATCAATGTAAAACAGATTTGTAGAGGTAGGTCAAGAATAGGATCGAAATAAGCAAACAAAAATAAAAAATGCTTGAAAAAAGAAAAAACATAAAAGCAAAGAAAAAATCAAGCCAAAAAATACCAACAACAAATATCATTTACTTCAGCTGCAAAAAAATTACACAGAACTATAAAGAAAAAAAACACAACACCTAAAATCATTTGTTCTATATAAGCATAATGTATACATATAATATGTATAACAACATATATGTATATACAATATACATTAAAAATCTCGAAAAGGGAGAAGAAAGAAATATTTTAATACTTTTTGTGTATATATAATATATATATATGTACATATTATAATATATAGTATAAAAATAAACAAATAATGTTTTCGCTTGTATGTGTGCATTTAATCTTCAGCATATATATTATGTAAAATAAAATTTAAGTCATAATTCATATGTATAGAACACAAAATTAACTATTGAAAGCTTTTTCTTTTTCATAAAAAAGACAAATGTGATACCTCCTTCTCTGCCCGCACAGGGCCTGTTTACGGTTTTGTTTCATTTCCTTTTCGGATCTCTATTATATTTCAATCCTTTTTGCGTATGTACGACTTTTTCGTAATTTAACAAAGCGGAATGGGCGACAATGCCATTGAAAAAAGTGACCGTATAAACCCGCTCCTGTTATCTGTTTTATTTTTGCTTCCTTTGCATTTGCATATTCAGTTTCAGTCAGTACTATTACGCACGTGCGGATGATTTTGAATCAAATTCGGTTAATAAATCTCGGTTACAAAAAAAAGGCAGTCTAATTAGTGATTATTATATTATTATAATTTTGAAATAATAAATTAAACAATATAAACAATGGATAATTTTAAATTTATAAATGAAAATATAAAAAATAAAGTTGAATTTCCAAAAAATGGTGATCCCATTGTAATAACTGGTGTCGCGAATCCATTTCTATTTTATATACGGTCAGCAAAATCTGAAGATACCAAACATTATGCTAAAATATTAAATCTTGTAAATGTTACTTCAAAAAAAGTGAAGCAATTAAAAAAATTACCTGAAAGAGGTGATATTTGCATAACGGATTATGAAGATGGATATTATTATCGTGTACTAGTAGTAAATCCCATAAATGATGAAAAAATAATTGTATTCTATATTGATTATGGAAATATTGAAGAAAAAAAATTGTCCGCTATGAAAGAGGCACCAGAAGAAATATGCAATTTAAAATGTTACGTATTACCGTTATTTATGAAAAATATACCAAAAAGTTTAAATCCAACACAAAAACTTCAATCTATTCTTGATTCATATGTTGATCGTGTTGACATCGAATTGAAATTAATATATGAAGATGATGATTTAAAATATATTATAGATGGAAATGTTGAAGGTGAAATTTTTGATATAACAAACAATTTCAATTTTAATCAGAAAATTCTAGAATTTTCTGAAGTTAAAGATCATCCAGTGTATAAAAAGGTAAATATGATTCTTCTACATGTGGATAAATGGAAATTTTCATTTTTTTAAAAATATTTTTAGGACATTAAATCGAAATTGTTATCATCTGGATCTGATGTTAAAGTTTGTATTCTCGATAATTCGTTAATGTACATCGGTTACGTGTCCTGTATTCCTTATGAGGATTTGGGCCATTTGCAAAAATTATCAGAATTGTTGCAAGAATATGCAGCAAATATTGATGAACCTTACAAACCCAGGTATAGTATGGTTTTTATTTATTAGAAATTTAAAAAATATATATATACAGTAGATAGTAGATGAACAGAGGGAGAAAGCATTATTTTAGGTTATTTAACTGCTTTAAAAATTAACCATTCAAAAAAGTGTTCTATATTTTTTATTCTGTGTTAGTATCACGAGTTCAAGACCATTTTTTACGAGGTTTTATGATCATTTTTCGATCTATGATCGTTCATTTGTTTTTCAACCGACAAAATCATATTCTAAATTACATTATTCAAACTTTATGGTATTCCTTCCAATTTGAAATAATAATTAATTTAATTATTTATTTAAAGATATTCTGAAATATGTGTTGTACAATTTGATGATGGTGAATGGTATAGAGCTGAATGTTTGGAAGAAAATGATAATGATAACGATGATGGTTCTGTAGCAGTTTTATTCATTGATTATGGTAATATGGAATCAATTCATATTAGTAAAATAAGAAAATATCCAGTAACGTTAACATATTTTCCATGTTTCACAAATTATTGTACAATTGCAGGTAAGTTAAAATATAAAATATTATAAAAATATCAATTGATATCGTTTTCAGTAGTTAAATATACTTTTAATGAGGTGAAATTTTATGTTATTTTCTGTAACTGAAAATATAAATTTGAAACAAAAAAAAATTAATCTGAATTTGTTTTTTCTTCTCTAAATTATTATTTTTTTTAGATTTACCGTTCTATATTAATGAGAAATTGGCGGTTCGATTACAAGAATTATTTCCAATGTATAAAGAATTGGTAGTTTCAGAAATAAGTACTGAAATAATATGTGACGAAATAAATGTTATAAATGATCCAAATATTATAAAAATATTAAAATCAGAAAATTTGATATAATTTTAACATACTACAGAATACATAAATCTTATTTTAAAATTATCAAAAATTTAATTGATGATAAATATTCCTTTTCAAAATTTAAAGAATTTTTTTTTTTTGTTTTACAAAATTACGAAATAATTCATTTTTTTCACATGCAATTATGTATTAGACTAAAAACTAGAAGTAGATAATGATTTTTATTTTTTATTTTGTTGGAATTAAAACTTCTTGAATCCGAAGAAAAAAATAAAATAAAATTTGGAAAATTGAAGGTGAAAATTAGAACAATTATGTATTATTACTTTTTTTATTATTATCTTTTTTATGAAATCTATTTTGTTCGATGGAAAAATATATTTTTGTTTAAGAAATTATTATGAATATAATTTTTACGATTTCAAATTATTGAATGAGAATGAAAAATTACTTAAATTGCTTAAATTCAAACTATGTACTTGATTATTATTATGTATATATTTTATAAATACGAGTATAATTAAGGAAAACTGTATTTTTTTTTCTTTCATTTTTTTTTTAAATATAAAATGTAATTTTTTCATACTAAAAAATAATGAAGTTAAAAATAAAAAAAAAAAAAAAAAAAATATTGTATTTGTAAAAGACCATATCCTGATCCAGATGATCCAATATAAGATGAAATGACACAATGTGTTATATGTGAAGATTAGTATCATACACGACACTTAGATTCTTCCAATACTATACCAAAATCAGATTCATATTCTGAAATAACATGTGATAATTGTATGCAAAAATATAATTTTCTTAACGATTATACAGGATATGCTGCTAATAAATGTGAAATTAATGATGAAGAAAATAATACAAGTGGTTTTATATAATCAGAATTGATATAATTAATTATACATATAGTAATGAAGATGGATGGAAGTGTTGATAGTAGTACAGATGATGAACCTTCAAATAAAAAAATGAAATTTGATGAAGAATCATTTTCAGAAACATGTAAAAGACCAGTTGGTACATGTTTTTACAAGAAAGGTGGTGTCTTTTGATAATTTTGGACGACGTTTATCATCAATAATTTTCTTCAACAAAATCTGGATACATATTATACAATTTATTTATATTGTGACTAAATCCGCAAATTTCATTGATTCCTCCTGTGTCTTTTGCAATTGTTTTTTAATTTTGAAGGCAATACTCGTATGTTTGTTTGTTGATCTAAATGAACAATTTGGAGCCCTACCATTACCATTTCCTGGAATGGATAGTAAGATTTTTAATATATTTTCTCCGGTTATTTTAATTTATATTAAATATATTAAATATCTATATATTTTTCAGGTAAATCAAGAATTATCGGATATCGGATATAATAATCGGATAAAACAATTAATTATGGGATACTATTCATACGTATGAACAATAGCAGTGAACCATACAGAACCATTGAGAGAAACAGTGGAGCAGTACAAGAAAAGTAGAAAAAAAAGCAAAAAAAAGGACAATTTGTTTTATTATATGTGTATATTTATTGAGGAAAAAACTGATACATGACTTATTAGGTTTTTATTACTAGATCCGATCAACTGTATTGCACAATTGAATCGGTCTAGATTTTGATTTTGTGGTTAGGACGGTCAGGTATATGTAGTAATACGTACATCTGATTCAATTTTGCTCACAATTTTATTTTATTTGAAATCGAAGAGTCAACCTTCTTCCAATGGTGGCTGAGGGGCTTGTGATCTAACAAAAAATCATCTACCTCTCGTTAGGCGCGCCTGAGGATGATTGTTGATAGTGGGCTTGGAGATCGGTAAAATAAAAGTTGGTCTGGAAGTTCTTCCACCTGTAGATCAAGCGTTAGCGGAGGATGAGTCCAGGATCTCTTACTCCCCGACAGTCTTGTTCTCTGGTGGTCCTTCCACTTCCTGGGCGCCTCATACGCGCTCAGCAGAAGCGCACCAACAACAAGAGCACAAACAGAATGGTACTCGTTCCGGAGGCGGATTCAGACCATTAGTAGATTTATCAACTGTGTCTGTATGGGCAACTGTGTCTGTAATGGGCACAATTGAATCGGTCTAAGATTATTGGAACCACGAATAGAAAAAGTTATTGATAATAAACGTCGTCCGTATTATTCCGTCCGTAAAATTAAAATTCAAAAAAAAATTCAAAGGTTTGTATTTTTTTTTATCTCAAATTTTTAATTAATATTAATTTTTATTTCTTCAATTTTTTTAGTGATTTGGAACGCAAGGAGAAAGTTCAAAGAATCTATGCCGAAGCTGCAGTTCAACAAAGTGAACTTAATGCTCTTTCAAGGAAACGTATTTGTGACTGGAACCTGACCGGATGTGTTTGAATCGACCTTAAAACTCCATTTTATAGAAAATTATCTATTGTAATATAATAAAAAATTATTTATCCTTAAAACCTTTTCTTACGAATAAACGATTAAAAATTTGCGTGTTAAAGCAAGCAAATCACGCAAGATATTTCTACCACTTGCATGTTTTATTTTCTGCAATAAAAAATTAGTGTTAATTTAAGCGTTTTTTGAGAAAGACAGGGTTAAACACAAAAATTTGAAAAAAGTTCACAAAAAATTTTGATTTTAAACGAGTCTAACTTTTTAACAGTTAGGAAAAAAGGAACAAGTAAGGTATCGTTGAAAAGGGCAAATGGTCTTCTACATTTTTTCTTAACACAAAGTGACCCTTGAGTGCCCTTGTAAAAAATTATAGGGTGTACAGTGAAATAAGAGCAAAAAAACTTCAACGCCCTCTAGCGGCGAAACCGTTGGGATTACCCCCCCCCCCCGCACCCTACCGATACAATTTTATGTTTGTCTCGATGAGACCTACCACTGGTATCAAGGAAAAGCAAACCAAACGGGACACTCTGTATATATTTTTAGATTCAAGTTATTTTGGAATGAAAACGTTAATAAATCTCTGTTAAATTATAAAGTGAATTATAAAACAAAAAAATGTTGAACATAACTTGAATAAGTTTATTTTTACTTAAAATGATTACAGAAATCACCTTCAAATAAGAAAAGAGCGCAGCCGAAGAGCATAGAAATATTGTTTAAAAGTTCAAGGATCTTCCATTTCCAATTCATTTCTAATAGTGAAGAATAATTCTTTCAAGTGTTACAGGATTGTTAATAAGTTGAATTTGTAAGTAACCAAAAACATTGAAAAAATTTGATCACTGTGGTAACATAACCTTTACCGAAATAGTAAATATTCGAATATCATGGTAACTACGATGGCCAGTGACCGAAGCGGTAGAATGCTGGCTTCTGATGCTGAAGGTTGTGAGATCAAATCAGCCAAAGTTCACTCAGCTTTGAATGAGTACCAATTCATTTGAGTTGAGTACAATTAGTGTTCGGTACTGAAATAGTTTGGTGGTTCTGTTTACTGACCATATTATTGCTTATCAAGCAAACCTACAAAACCAACTACAAAATATCAGTACCAGCCCTGTCATACAAATAAACTTGTTCTCTACCAATGATTTCAGTGGTGTGTATTCCACTTTAAACTGGAACCTACCTACCTAGTAGGTACTGTAGGTACTCAATAATGTTGAATTCTGAAACATACAGGGTGGGCCAAGTTCGACTGACTGATTTAAAACGCTAATAACTTTTGCAGTTTTAAACTTTTATTATAATTTTTTTTTTTTAAATGAAAGTGTAGTTTCTTAAATTTTTTTGACTCTATTTGTGAAAAATAATATCATTTGTTTCGGGCTCTATATTTGTTATTTCTGTCCGAATATTTTTCTTAAGCTCCTGAATCGCTTGTAGCTTATTCATAAACCCATCTTTTTGCGTAGCCCCACAAGAAAAAATCAGGAGCCGTCAAATCTGGAGAAAGAATAGACCAAGTCAATTTGCATTTTTCGAAATAATTCGCTCACCGAAAAGCTTTTGAAGAATCTCCACTGTCACCCTCGCCATGGTAATAATTCTGGTAAAAATTGAATCTTATATGGAAACACCTTGAGATCAAGTTTCAAAAATCGTCTTAGCGATGCGATGTTATGGAGATGCCCAATTGAGTAACACGTCGACAATGGGATCATCGTTGACACCATGTCGTACAGCCTGTACAGCTTCTCCATTGCGAACAGGTTGATGAAAATTTGGTCGTGGTTGATCCCATACTGCATCCCCCTCCTCAAAACGGGTCACTAATAAGTTTTTAATCATGTTTGCACTGGGAGGTGTTGCAGAATTAAAATAGTTACGGTATTTACTTTGCGTTGTAACAATAGATCGTCGGGGAAAATAATAAAATTCAATAATTTTGACCCGTTCTTGTGCTGTGTATGTAGGGTTAATAAAATTTTATAGAATTCTTTATATTCTGTAAAAAAAAAAAAAATTAAAAACTCAAAAGTTACAAATTTTTAAAAACAGTCAGTCGAAGTTAGCCCACCCTATGGTTGCCAGCTACTCTAAAACCTCAAACTAATTTCTGAAAATATAATGTTTCTCAGAGACTTTTTTTAAGAAAAGAAATTTTTTCTTCAGCACAATAAATCCTTTTTTGTTTATTTATTTGAATAAATTGATTACATATTTTTAATAAGACAAAAAAGTTTCATTTTTTTTTTTGTTTGTTTATAAATTTCAAAAAACATACATTTAATAAATGATTTAATATCAAAAACTATAAAACAAAATAACAAATAAATTGGAAAAAAAAAAGTAGAAAAAAGAAGAACACACAATTACAATGTTGCGTTTTTAAAACACACGTTTTTTTTTTTGTTTGAACACTTACAAAATGAATTAATATCTATAAACTAAATATATTATGTTGTTCTTGTTGTATATATATATTTTTTCATCTTTTAAATCTCATCATTTTAATAATTTCATATATTTGTATAAAAAAAAGTATATTATTTCTGTTTATTCTTCATTACGTAATATGAACACCATAAAAGAAGAAGAATACAGTTTTCTTTTGTTGCACTTGATTTGTTATTGATTTTTGTTTTCTCTTCAAAAAAATTTTCATAAACATTAAAAATTACAATAAACATGTGTATAAAAAAGATTTTGTAAAAATACGTTTTTTTTTTTTGGTTTTTCAAAGGACAAAAATTAAAAGCAATAAAATAAGTTTGTTTTTAAATATGGATACAATGTGTTTTTTGTTGTTGTTATGTTGTGTACTTTGTAATAGTAAATCATATGATAGATCACACGAGGAGGATATTCAATTTTTTAATAAGGGTAATTGATTTTACTGTTTATAAGAAAAAACGCGGTAAAAAAGGGTTGATTCACGTACATCCGATTCGATTCCCCTCCGTTTGTATGTGATTTGTGACTGGAGTGTGGAACCCGATGATCAGATGTGTATTGTTTGAATAAATCTTAAGCTAGAAAAATCCAGTTTCGATTGATGTGTTGTATTTAGTGTGCGTTTTTTATCACAAGGTGCTTCACTTTGCAAAGTGCTATCAGTATCCTTTTGTGGCAAAATTGAATCCTCTCAGTTATATAAATATTTTTTTTATATTTTCAACATCTTACGTAATTTAATTCTAAATATGACTGTTTATTTTTTGTTCTAACTTAATATACATATATAATATCGATGGCTTAGTGAACAATGGTATATAACCCTCATTTACAATAATTATTGTGGAAAAAAAAAATGAGAAAAAAGTTCCATTCAGAAAAGCAGTTTTAAAAATTGTTTTAAAAGCTTCAATATGTATACATATAAACCATCAATGAGACTAATAGGTTTGTAATCTATAAAAAAAATGCACGTTAAAGCCTTGCTTACTTAAACCATTATTAAATAACTTTTTCAAATAACTTCTCCCTTTATACATAAATATTTATATTGTATATATTGTATATGTATATGTATGTATATATAACATTCGTCTCATATTTTAAAAATTGTTTTTTTATTTATATATTCGAATTTTGTTGATTTTAGAAATGCATAATCAAATCAATAATATTTTTCTCATTTAACCAGCGTGTACAGACTGCAAAAATAAAAAGACAAATCTCGTCACATTTGAGAAATATCCTGTGTATACGATATTAAACATAAACGTATTTCGAATTTGAACTTACCCTAGAAATATCAACACCAGTGATTGATTTTACAAGTTCTGGTACTTTGTTAACGATTTGTAGAACTTCTCCTGTTAATTTTGCAGCACCAACTTCACCAGTTCCAGATGAAACCATTGTAATTTTTTTGGCTTGTGATAATGGTGCAGCAACTTCAGCAGCAACCTGTAATGATTGAAAGGAAATAAAAATGTGAAAATAATACCCTAAGCTCATTTATTTTTGTTTTTTTATTTTTATTTACTTACTTTTGGTAAAGTTTCAAGAAGCATATCAACCATGGCAGCTTCTCTATATTCTTTCCAGGCTTCAGCTTTTTTCGACATTTGTTCAGCCTCAGCTTTGGCTTTAGCTGCAATAGCAAAAGCTTCAGCTTCTCCACGAATTTTTATCTATTGAATAAAAAATGAAAATTTTAAACATATTTGTTTTATTTTTTAAATTTATTTTTGTCATATTACCGATTCAGCTTCAGCTTCAGCTTCAAGTATAACACGGAAACGATTTGCTTCAGCAATTTTTTCAAGACGATATTTTTCAGCTTCAGCTGGACGTCGAATTGTTGCCTCTAATTCTTTTTCTTTACGTTGAATTTCTTGTTCTTGTACAGCAATTTCTTGTGTTCTTTCAACAACTTTAACTTGCATTTGTTCCTCTTTAATACGTTGTTTTGTTTTAGCTGCTTGTAATTCATATGCCATTTCAGCTTCAGCTTTTTTTGTTTGAACTTCAACATCATATGCAGCTTTTTTTAATTCAAAATCACGTTGAGCTTTTGCTATTTCAGTATCATTTAAAAATCTTGCTGCCATACGTTGTTCTTCAGCGATAGCTTCTTTAATTTGTGCATCAGCTCTAGCTTCAGCTTCACCAATACGTGCATCACGTTTTACTTCAGCTGTACGTGCCATACCAAGTGATTTTAGATAACCCTGGAATTTTTTGTTGTTTTTGATTTTTTATAAATTAAATTTTTTTTTCTTGATTTTGTAAAAAGAAAAAAAAAATTACAATAAAAAATTTTTTTTGCTTTATTAATTTTTTGATGTGTGAAATGTTTGAACTGTTTTATTTCAAAAATAATTTAGAATTTCTTGGGAAAATTCTATTTGAAAAAAATGTATAATGAAATTGATATTATTTTTAAAATAAAACAATTATTTCTCATAAATAATGTTAAGTTATTCAAATTTGCTTGAAACAACCTGCACAGTATTGAAATTACTTAATTTTTTGATTTTTATTTAATTAAAATAAATTCATAATTTTTAAAAATGTTTCAAACAAATTTTTATTTAAAAAAAAAAGACATCAACTGACAATAATTTTAATAATATGAAAAAAAAAAACCAACATCTACCGCTTAGATTTAAAACCTAAAAAAAAAATGAACTGAAAAATATAACGGCACTTTAATATTATTACACTTAAAATTAAGAATCTGTGCTAATCCAACGACTACTTAAGTACCAAAGACGTCATGCTCATTTTGTGTATGTGTTGGGTGTACCAAATTAATATGACAACTTATTGCTTTTAATCAATTATAACTAAGTTGTGATTAAAGTTACATGAAAATTATGTTCAAATGAAATATAAAGAAGATCCTTAGCTTTATTTTCACCGAATATATTAAACATCTATGAGCAACGTAAATCAAAGAAAAAACGTGATAAATATTAAGTAACATAAAACTGAGAACCAATTTTTCCTGAAATCTCCCAAATTACTAAAAATATCAAATTATAATGTTCTACAAATTTGTAGATTTTTATTAAATAAACATTTTTCTTAAACATTGTTATATCATAAAATTAATAGAAATTAAGTTATTAAAGAAAAATGATAATTTTTAATTAATATCACAATTATCTCTCTCATTCTCTCTCAGTTTCAGTACATTTTTAATAGATGAGAAATGAGAGATTGATCACAGTTCAGAGAGGAGCCAATTATTATTCTGTAAAGTGGATTTTTTTTACAAAAATGAATATGAGCAATTTCATGTGTCATTGACTGAAAATTTCCGAAATTTTGATGTGTGTAATTTTATCATTTAGAGAAATTTGTCATTTGAATTTTTATGAAAATTATAATATTTTGACCTCAATTATGAATTTTTTACTACACAGTATATCGTCACCTTGGTTCTTTTTTGTGGTATACGCATTTTGGTCAATTTTGAACTATGTACAACAAAAATTTTGAATTTTTGTGCTCTTTCTGTAACTGCAATCGAAATTTCTCTATCTCTCTCCGTTTTTAAAATAATCAGTGTATACTTTGTTGTATATGCAAATTTCAAAATAATTTTCAGTTCTTTTTTGCTTTATATGCATTTTATGTATAAAACAACAACAAAAATCTACTCAAATTGGTTCTGAACTTTGGTGCTTGTCTGACGTATACCACGTATACGCACCTTTTGGTGCTTTCTTGTGGTATATGCGCAAAACACTTTTCAGTTCTTTTTTATGGTATACCAATTATACCATACAAAATTGAAGTCGTTTTTGTGGTATACGCATGTTACCAGAAAAATTATTGAGAATTGTATCGTATATGCACGAGATTAAAAATTTAAAAATGAAATCGCTTATAAAATATATCACGAAAATGAAAAAATTAAACGCAAAATTATTTTTATTATGCCAATGAATAATTAATATTTTTCCAAATTCAAAATATCTTATATATAGTAGTGTTTTTATTCTTCCAAACTTTGTGTTCATTTTTCTCTAAAGCAGATTTGGTCGTATACCACAAAAAAGAACCAAGGTGACGATATGTATTTACAAGTACAATGAAGAAAAGAATGCCTCTAAAAAATTTTTTTGCTTAGTTCCTAAAAGAAAATTTTTTTACAGAAAATGTGATCGTCACTGATTAAAATTTTTTTCGTCAAGGTTTATAATAAAATAGATGCAAATAAAATTTTTTACAAACTGTTTCAAATAATAAATTCACAAAATAATAAAATATTAAAATACAGAAATTATAAACGAGAAGTCAGGTTGACGTTTTGATGGAATTGGTATATGTTACATATATACATATTAAATATGTATATAATATTTAGTCAATCTTTCTCTTTTAAGTTAAGGATAATCACGGGACTTATTACTGGGCACTGTCCGCTTAACTACCACTTGAGCAAGATATGTGAATGTAAGGCATTAGCATCAAGAAGAGTGCGTTATATGCATCAATTTTTTTCAAATCAAAAGAAATTTGGTGTGCATCTTCCAACAGAGTTTTAGGAATCATCAAAAGCCTAAACCTATAAGAAGCACGGGCTGTACAAAAGATCTGTAAACGTTGAAGTGCAACAATAGCCTCTAAATATTTTATCTTATCTTATCTTCTTTTTTAAGTTTCTTTAAATCAATAACATTCATAAATTAATTAATTGATTAACATGTGCAATAAATGGGAAACCACACCTGCTTACCTGCTTAAGTGTGATTGGCACAGATTCTTATTGTGAAAACACAGTCTTGTTTTTTTTATAGTACTTACGCACAGAACATGCAACATGCAGATTTAAAATTAAAAACGTTGAAAAATTAGAAATTAGTAATATCAAATTCACCACTCAGTGTTTAATAAGTGAAAAAAAAAAAAAAAATAAATAAATAAATTAAAAAAACACCAAACAAATGTGAATGAAGTACAACAAAGGGTGACTTGGTGATCTAGTCCTTATGAAGCTTTTTAATGTGTTTTATTCTTTTCCTTATGTTGAGAAAAGTAAGCCAAAATTAAAAAGTATTTTTTCATTAAAATAAGTATAAAAGAAAAATTCGTATTTCTAAATTTTATTTTTTCAGGATTTCATGACTTTTTTCTGTTCTGTATATTTTGCGTATGTTACGAATTACAAGTTACACAGAACGGATTCGTTCCACTATTTAATATATTGTTGAGGATCCGTAAAACATTAAGATAAGTTATCTGAAAATCATTGAAAACTGCAGAGAAAAATCAAATTAAGTTTTTTTTTTCTTTTTGAACACATTTGAAATGATGAATTTGAAATTTTTGGCAATTTTTAACTTTTTAAGGATATTCACAAATTTTTTTACTTCAATTTGATCTTTTCTTTTAGTCTTCAATTGACGTTTACGAATATTTTGAAATTTCATAATGTATTTATATTGTAATATTGTAAAAACACAGGGTGTTTTGTTTCTATGTACCACGATATTCCCTAGACTATTTCATAAAAAAAATTGTACTAGTGAAACTTTCTATCGTGTCTATTTTCGCCGCTAGATCGTTTGGAATTCCAAAAAGATACATTTTTGACCCTTTCAGCACACCTATGATCCTTAGTTACGAATAACGATTTTTTGTTTTATTATAAACAACATTAACTTTCAAAATAAATAAAAAAATAGTTTTCGGTAATGAATTTTTTTTTCAGGAGCCCAATTGAGAAAATTTTAGAAAAAAAAAATCATAAATTTCAAGTTTATGACCTTTTTTCTTGAAAGTAAAATTATAACATACAATAAGTAATATACAAAATGAAAGGCGATTTTAATAACCATTCATAATGCAAAGGTAAATTTCGATACATAGGGTGAAAAAAAAAGTTATAGGTGATTTTGTGTTGAGAGGTCTGGTCTTGCATAAAACTCATAACATTGAACACCCTCTAGCGGCGAAAATAGACACGATAGAAAGTTTCACTAGTAGAATTTTTTTCATGAAATGGTCCAGGAAATATCGTGATACCACTCTTGGTACATAGAAACAAAACACCCTGTATATTGTACCTATAAAATTATTGAAAAAGTGTTATTAAAGCTTTAGTTTATTTACAGTTATTAATCAATATGATTCAATGAAAATTCTGTAGAATTAACTTGAAAAATAAAATTAATTTTACCGAAAAAAAAATTAAAATTAAAAGAAAACAAAACTTATATTTATATTTAAAAAAAAAAAAAGCTCGGCGTTTTAGGACCAGATTTAATATTTTTGCAAAATGTACATGAATTAAAAGCAAAAAAACACAAAGCTTATTTATAATTTTTAGTCTATTAAATTACAAATGTCTTTTTTTTTTTAAATTTTAATTTTCATTTTATTAGTCTTTTTCTTCAAATAGTGAAAAATTTAGTGAAAACAAAAAAAAAAAACAAAAAAATGAAATAATTAAAAAATTAAAAGAAAAATAATAATTCAAGAAAAAAAAAAAAAGGAACAAAAAACATATTAAACGTACCTTTGAATCACCCTGTTGTTGTTTTATATATTTTGGATTTTTTTTTTAAATTTAAATTTTGATTTGGTAGCGAAAAAAGGTCAAAAAAAACTTTTAAATATATAAATATTCTTATATAATGAACAAAATCTCTACTTAAAAATATTAATTTTTTTTAAATTTAGAATTTATTATAATTAACTAAATTTGTAATAAAGTACAATGTGATATAAAAGTATATTTTACTTTATTCAATTAGAATGCGTGTTTAATGAAATCTTTCAGACTACTCCAGGATTTCATCGAGCAGAATCAAATGAGCTTCAAAGATACTTGACCGTTTTTTTTTTCTTGTTAATTTTTTAACTTATATCGCATCGTACTTTCACTATATCAATAATTATCGTGTATATGTAGGAACATGTAATTATATATGTATATATTTTTTTTAAAAAAAGGTTTAAATAAGTGCTTAAAAAGTATTTTTATTGTTTTGATTTTTTGTTTTGTCTAATAAAATTCACTGGAAATTTATTTATTAAGGTTAAATATAATTAATATATGTATTTAAAAAAAAAAAAAAGAAATAATAAATAAATAAATTTTATGTATGTATATATATGTATAGATATATATTTTTTTTTGTATAATTTACCTCTTCATCTCGTATATCTTTAAGAGTATATGATACAACTGTTATTCCCATATTAACTAAATCTGATGATGCCACTTCAAATACTTGTTTGCTAAATTTTTTACGATCTTTATAAATTTCTTCGACAGTCATTGAACCCATAATAGCACGTTGATGTCCTTCTAATGTAACTAATGCAATATGTTGAATTTCAGCTTCACTTTTACCCAAAAATTGTTCACATGCTGTTAATAGCATATCTTCATTTTGTCCTTGTATTTTAACTTGAGCAATACCAGTTACAGATATTGGTACACCCTGACTTGTATATACACAAGGGCTTTCAACTTGAAGTGTCATTGTATTTAATGATATTCTTAAATTTAAAAAAAAAAAAAATTAATTAAGAATTTTTAGTATGAAAAAATAAAATAATATTATGAACCTTTGAACTCGTTGAATTGTAGGCCATACAAATGCACGACCACCAGGTACCAATAAAGGCTTCATATAACAGCATCCTAAAATGAAGTACATATTATGAAAAATTTTATTTTTTGTAAATGTAGTATTTTACAGTATTAAGAGCCAAATTTAGTGAAACGGCCTGCAAAGTGACCGCCTACAGCCTACATTTCTCAACCGATTTTCATGAAATTTTGAATATAGATAGGTGCAAGGGAATTGTGGTCCTTAAATAGAACACATTTTTGAAAAAGTCCTTTATTTCAAAAATATAAGGGTTCAAAGTGAGTCAGTTTCGCGATTTTGGGCCTTCAAAGTGACCACCTACAGCCTACATTTCTTAACCGATTTTCATGAAATTTTGAATATAGATAGGTGCAAGGGAATTGTGGTCCTTAAATGGAACACATTTTTAAATTTTGATCCTTAAATTTTTTTATATTCGATTTACCAAGGTACAGACAAAACAAAAATTCACTCAACTTTTCACACATTTTTCATGTATTAAAACGTTTAGATTTTGTGATTTCTTTTTATAAGATTTAAATTTAACCTTTTCCAAAAAGTTTAAAATAAATTTCAAGGAAATTGGTTACGTAGTTTAATTATTATAAATAAAACAAATTGTTAATTTTTCATAAAATTTTATTACTAATTTTTCTAATCACAGGATTTTTTTTGCATACCTTTAGGATTGAATAAGAATTACACAGATAGTATAAACTCTATAAACGCGATGCAATAAAAATTGCGATTGTAGGGTAGTATGTGTGATGATAAAATAAGTAACGTAAGCAGCATGTAAAATTTATGTTGTTTACTTAAAGTAGCTTTACACTACTTGATTTCTCATATCACTTTACATACTATATGTCACTGGTAAAAGTTTGACAGCGTTTACACTGTCTGATTTTGTTGAGAAACTTTCTCATACGACTTTACACTCGACATGCAGATCAGATTTGACATTGAAGCGACACACGCAAAACATATTCAAGTTAGAGTTCCAAAGCTAACTGACTGGAACCTCTATAGGTAATACCTTAAAGCAGACCAATCAGTTAGAGAGGGGTTTATTGAGAATGAGGAAGAGCTGGACTTTGCAGCCACTGAGCTCCAAAACCTCATCACACAGGCTTTCGAACAAAGCTGCCCGATAAGACAAAAGGTCATGCAGAGAGATGTACCTTGGTGGAATCGGGAACTGGAAAAAGCTAAGAGAACAACTAGAAAACTCTTTAATAGTGCAAAACGCTCCGGAAATTGGAGTGAATACAAGAAGGCACTTGTCCGGATGAGACAATCTCTCTACTTATGGACACTCACTTCCCTGACTGTCAAAAAATAAATGAGGAAAACTCTGAACTAAAACCTCTGGTGGGACAACAAAGAACCAACAAAGGGAAAAGCCTCTCGGATGTGATGAGAGGATGTGATGCAAATATCACCAGGTGGGTAATGTCAATGCTTGCACAAAGACTTATTACTGCCAACCTAGGGGACCAAAATATCACCATAAGAGCCAGCAAAGGGTGCCCTCAAGGAGGAGTATTATCGCCCTTGCTCTGGTCTTTGGTGGTAGATGACCTATTAAGAAGTCTAAATGAAAAAGGCTTCGACTCGCAAAGTTACGCGGATGACCTAGTGATCATCATCAGGGGCAAGCACGACTCGGTTATATCTGAACTCGTACAAAGTGCACTTGATCACATTAATAAGTGGTGCAACAAAGAGGGATTATCCATCAACCCTGAGAAAACCACCATCGGACCTTTCTCAAAGAGAAGGAAGCTAAACATCAAAAGCCCTGTTTTGAGAAATGTACGGATACAAATGTCTGAAGAGGTGAAATATCTAGGAGTACATCTAGATAAAAAACTTACCTGGAAAAATCACATAGACAAAGTCACAACAAAGGCCATTACAGCCTTGTTTTGCTGTAGTCGGCTACTAGGCAGAACCTGGGGACTTAAACCACAGATGATGTTCTGGGCATATACAACCATCATAAGACCAATAATCAGCTACGCTGATTTGGTCTGGTGGCCAAAAACCAAAGAGAAGACAACCCAAATTAGGCTTCAGAAACTACAGAGGCTAGCGTGCCTGAATATCACAGGTGCCATGAGTACCTGCCCTACAGGAGCTATAGAGGCACTGCTTAACCTGCCTCCCCTATATATATATATTAGGAAGGAGGGATTAAGGTCTGCCCTCAAGCTACAGGGTACCGAAAACCTAAAACCCGGAGATCTCAAAGGTCACCTAAGCATATTGGAAACAATATCCATGGATGACTACTATAAAGTCTCTGACGTTATGCCAGCTAGAATGAACATGGGTATTAATTACAACATTCTACTGACACAACGACAAATATGGGAAACTGGCGTAGCAGTTTTCGAGAAAGGCTCGGTTATTTGGTATACTGACGGATCCAAAACTGAGCAAGGAACAGGAGTTGGAGTTGTAGGCCCAGGAGCTAAAATACATAAAGCACTAGGGAAAACTGCAACAATCTTCCAAGCAGAGATACATGCTATAGAATTATGTGCCAAGAAATGTCTAGAGAAGGGATATAGAAAGGCAAGAATCTATATCATGTCGGACAGCCAGGCAGCATTGAAGGCTATTAATTCACAAATGATAGATTCAAAGCTGGTCTGGGACTGCATCACTACTTTGAAAGAACTGGCAAACAACAACAGACTAACAATAGGATGGGTGCCAGGGCACAAAGGCATAGCAGGAAATGAGGAGGCTGATCGCCTGGCAAAGTCAGGAGCGGAAGCCATCTTGATTGGACCTGAACCTTTCTGTGGATTACCCTAATCACACAGAACAAACTTGATCAATGAATGGGAGGAGCAACAAAAGTCCTCACACTGGTCAAAAACACAAGGCGCCAGACAGGCCAAAAAATTCATAAAAATCAATAAGAGCAAGGCACTAGAATTCCTTAAGCTTCCAAAAAATGAACTAAGGACACTAGTGGGACTTTTCACTGAACATTGTCCTCTAAGATACCATTTGACAAAGATGGGAATAGAGGAAAATCAAAATTGTAGATTTTGTGAAGAGGAACCGGAAACCTCAGAGCACATCTTGTGCCGGTGTAAAGGTATAATAAGTCTGAGGCTTGAGCATATGGACCAAATGTACCTAACACCGGACGAAGTGTGGCATCTACCACCTAAAAAAGTACTGAGTTATGTAAAAGCCCTGAACCTTTAGGTCAAAACCAGCAATAGGGAATTACAAAAGATCCAAACGGGTCGCAGTAACAAGGGAACAACACCCCACCTCTAGGCTGGTTCTTTAATCTAATCTAATCTAATCTACACTCGACATATCATGAAAATAGATTTTTTCTATTTTCGTATGACATTTGATTCGACTTCGTAACACTTGAATTTTTTTATTTCAGTGAACTATCAGCATTATGAGAAGTCGTATGACAATACATATGTAAAATAACATACATAAAGTGATATGACAAATCAAGTAGTGTAAACCTACTTTTAGGCTGCACATTGTATTGTATATAAATATACGAAAAAATTTTATGTAAAATTCAAAAATTTTGAGTAATTTCATTTTTTTAAATTTTTACATGGAAGGATATGTGACTTTCTAACTTTGAACTATTATATCTCAGGCTGTATTGCATCGATTTGAGTCAAATAAAATGCACTAGGTCAGAAAATAGTTCAAGAATTAAAATGTTTACTTTTTTCAAGGATCAAGGTATGAACCAAGGAGGGCCCCATTGAGGTGAAAAAAAAGTTGTTTGTCGAAGGGAGTTTTGTAGCGGTGTTGTAGGTGTTTTTATTTCGAATGTTTGCTACCGGAAATTATATATCCCCAAAATACAATCTGTTTCTTAATTTGTTGTCAGTTTTACAAAGTGCGTTTAGTTAAAAATTATTTAGCAAATTAGTCAAAAATTAAGCAACAGCAAAGATTTCATAAAAGAATGAAAAC
Organism: Bombylius major; assembly: GCA_932526495.1. NCBI lineage: Eukaryota > Metazoa > Arthropoda > Insecta > Diptera > Bombyliidae > Bombylius > Bombylius major. The sequence goes on along the minus strand of OW052046.1, from coordinate 28,707,496 downwards.
TATTCAACGTAGATGAAATTGTACGTACTGTGTGGAAAATAATGATTGGCCAGTACCAGACCTGTCTTCTTTCAGCTTCAATAACCGGTTTTTTCTGAAGACAGAAGGCGAGTTGTAGTACATTTTATCCAAAAGTGGGGAAGCTGAAAGAAGACAGGTCTGGTACTGGTCATTGAGAAGAAACAATAACAACTTCAGCATAGCATAGCATAGCTGTATGCTAGCCAAGGTTAATATAATATAGGTTACATCTTCCCATAGGCATTACCTACTTACAATAAAAAAGTGATCAATGTGACGTCACACGTATCAAACAATTGACATAAAAACAAACAAAAATTTCTTTCATATATGGGAAGATGTAACCTATATATTATATTAACCTTGGATTACATCTTCCCATATATGAAAGAAATTTTTGTTTGTTTTTATGTCAATTGTTTGATACGTGTGACGTCACATTGACGTCACATTGATCACTTTTTTATTGTAAGTAGGTAATGCCTATGGGAAGATGTAACCTATATTATATTAACCTTGTATGCTAGCTGTAGCCTGTAGAACAAAAGAAAAGATGTACACATTTTACCATGCAATATATGCTACCCAGTTAACCTAGAACGTATTTTTGACATATCAAGTTTGGATTCTTAGAGCACGAGAACATATTCTGTTGACATTAAGATTAGATAGGTGGAATATAATCATCGATGGTGAACTGGGTTTGAAATTTTTTCAAATCATGTACACCAACACATAGAAGAAATTTATTTGCTTGGGTTGATAAAGACACAAATACATTTCAGACGATGTTGTTGCTGTTTTCGAAAAAAAATTTCACTAAATTTGGCTCTTAAGGAGATTTTGTTCTTATATTCATGTTTAGTTTTTTTTTTTATGGGACTTAAGTTTTTAATTGATCTTATAAGGAAAACAGAGATACAAAGAAGACTCAAAATTACTAAATATTGTAAAAGATGGAAATTCTTAACTTGATGGTTCATCAAAAATGGATCTAACTGGACATGCTAAAATCAAATTCAAATGAATTCAACAACAAAAAACCGCTTCAGCATGAATCTCTGGTTTTAAAAATCTTTAATTTTTTCTTCAATAAGACACATTCTATTTTCGGCTTGAATTCCGCAAATTAATAGAATTTAATTAACAGGTTTTTATACTTTGCATAGAGAGAGGTGCGTACAACAATATTATTATCAATTGGAATTTCAATTATGTTTTCCAAATATTTACGGCGCCACATTATATTGTATATTGTATGTAAAAATACACCCAGCAAATACACATTATACATATGATACAAAAATTATAGAATACATACATTAGAGTTAATATAAAAATTTTCGTATATTAATATGTACATATGTGACTTTTTATTGACTTTAATATACCTATGACATCATCATTTATCTATTTTTCATGTTCTGTATAAATTGATTGGTCTGTTGGTTATCCTTATCAAATCAATACAATTCACATTCAAAATAATTTCTCAATTTTATTACCTTATTATTTTTACATACGTATATATGTACTCAATTAAATTACAATACAAATTAATAAATTCATAATTAAATCTAAAAAATAAAAATAAAAATACATTAAAATCAAACCTGAAACAACAAGAGCCTCATTTGGGCCGCAAGTAACAAATCCCCAAGCCATATTTTAATTTTTCTGTTTCTCTGAATTTTTTTTTTTTTTCACTAATTTTTATACTTTTTCACACAAAATTTGCCTTTTATTTCTCTAAAACTTTAGGTAACAAACAAGGCAAGTAAAAAAATGCCACCACATACAGTAAATTAGAACACCGAAGAAATTATCACAAGACACAAATTAATAACAATTTACCAAAATTTTGTCTTAAATTTCGAAATCAAATTCTGAATTGATTAAATAAAATAATGTCGATAGCTGTCGCTATCATTGTACAGGTTTATACGCAATTCGCTTTTAATACGGATTTTGGTTGACTCCCAATTTTATCTGCTATAAACTCGCTAGTTCGAATTTTGGCTTAAGCCCAATTTATTTGGGTTTAATCCAATGATATAAATAGACTGAATGGAACAACTGTAGGAAACACCATACTGTAAAAATGGGACAACATTTATATTGTTGTCTCACTCTTAGGAAATTCTTCAATCTTCATGTTTCAATGAACGAAGAATGATTTAAACATTTGATATTTTTAAAAGATAGATGGAGGCACAATTTTCATTTAAATTAAAATGAAATTAACTAGATTTGAATTAAAATTAAATTTTAACTCGATAAAAATCAAATTGTCCTTAAATAAATCAGTAGCTTACTTGTTAATACGTTATTTCAATCGGGGATTTTCCAACGTTTTTAAATTTGAAAATATTTAAATTTTAGGGAATTAACGAAATTTGTCTTGAGCCCACATGAAACAAAAAGTTGTACAGTCCATATTATATAGGTATAAAATAAAGTCATTGGTTTAATCTTAATCCCTAAAAGTGAGACATATATATGCATTATTTTTGTTCATTCAATCACCCACCTCACTTTCACTCATTGATTGTCAAAGCTGTCAAATTTGAATATTTTCAAATTTAAAAACGTTGGAAAATCCCCGATTGAAATAACGTATTAACAAGTAAGTTCGAAGAAAAAGATTGATTATCCTGTGAGTGACTACCCACCACATACATGTTACTTCTTTCCTATGTATAACCGGTTTTTACGTTCTACAACGGGTAAAAAAGTGACCCTCTAAACTCTGAATAGGGGAAAATACCCAGTAATGGGCCCTCCGCCAGTAATGGGCCTTTTGCTTTATTTTATTCTATAACTAAGTTATTTTAATAAAAATACATGTGACATGTGAATATTTGCTATATATTTAGAAAAAATGGTTATCCTTGCAATGTGTGGGTGGATTATCATTAAAATTTCTTATTTTAAATATAAATCTAATAAATGTAAAGTGCTACCAAAAATTGCATTTTTCTTAACGTTTTCGTTAAGGAGATGAATTATTATTTTCTTTATATTTTAATAAAAATAAACCGATAAACAGCTAATTTTTTTGAAATTACATTTTAAACTAGTTAAAATTTAATTTCTAGTACTTTTTTAACACTTTTTTTTTATAAAATATATAATTTTTGGCACGGCCCATTACTGGCTCTAATATTGTATATGAAATTCAGTAACGAGCATAGGGCCCATTACTGGCTACAATTCAAAAAAACCAAAGTACCAGTAATGGGCCCTTAAAGAAAAAAGCAATAATTCAATTTGTTGTGTATTTAAATACTCTCCTACCTATATTTTAATATAAATGTAACATTTTTAAATAAAAATAATATAAATTTTTGGTTTATTTTGCAACCTATTTAAATATTTCAATTCTCTAAAATTACACGTACCTACCAAACAAAATATTTTAAAATATTTAAAAAATGGCAAAAAAAAATGGAGAAAAAAAGAAGAAAATAAAGAAAATGAAAACTTATTAGATAAATAGTTATATCAGTTACATAATAGTAAATACAAGTAAATAACATATTTTTTTTTTTACATTTAATATTCATAATAGTATATACTTATGTATAAAAGCAATTAAAAATATTTTTTATATTAAAATTTAAGAAAAAATCCTTCTAATTCAGTTCAAAATAAAGGGCCCATTACTGGCTCCTCTCAGGGGCTCATTACTGGCGACAGGGGGGCCCATTACTGGTCCTCACGAATTTTGAGTTATTTTATTAATTTTAATAATTTTATTGAAATAAAAACATATTTTTTGCGTTTAATTGCAAATCTAGACCCTTCAGAAAGTTTATTTTGCTCTTGGTTGGAATTATTAATCAAATACCTTAACCGTGGTATACGGAAAAAGTCAAAAATTTTCCCTAAGGGGGCCCATTACTGGGTATTCTCCCCTATCAAGTATCAACTTTGCATGTATTTTTTTAATCCCAATTTTACCGTTTATACGCTACTCCCAATTTAATCCAAAATTCGGTTTTAATTCGGATTATTTTTCACTTATAAACTGTCTAAATCAAAGGGCAGTGAATCAGTGATGTCAGATAGCACATAATTACACTTTTGAAAATGGTTCGTTTTTTTCGGTTTCTTGTCTTTTAAATGTTTACAATTATTTTACTAAAATATTGTACATAAGTGCTAATTTTAAACAAAAAATAATATGTGTACGTATATGTAAATTCAAAATTTCATTTATATTTTTTCTTATATAGGTATGTACATTATGTATTTTAAAGTTTCCTAAAGTGGAAAAAGTTTCTCTTACACCACTGATTTTAAGTTAGTAATGGCTGAGTGTAGTTAATGTGCTGTTTTACACAGATCTTCTTTTTACTTTTACACTATACTTTATTTAACAATTAAAGTCAGTATTGTACTTATGGAGGCAGTACCCGATGAGTTTGTTGCCCTTGGTAATACACTAAACCCCCGAAAATCGCGACGGATACGTTCTGTAAAAACCTCGCATATGTTGAATTCGCAAATGTGGGGACCCAAACACAATACAAAATAAGGAAATAGGTTTCAAATTTTCCAAAAAATGTACTCTGTATTTATTCATAAAAAATACAAAATAAACTAAAAAAAATAACATAACAGATAGCAAAAGTAATGAAATTAACATAAAAAAAACTAATCACATTAATGAGAAAGTTTGTAAAAAATTTAAAAAAAATAGGAACGAAAAAATTCATTGCTGGAAAGCATATTTTACGGCTTAATTGTTTTGTATTGTTGTTGGCGAAAAAAAATTTAAAAAGCTACAATAAGCTGTTTTCTCGCTCTTAGTTTTTCATCTAAAATTTTCTTGTACACGGAGCAATTGAACGTAGCATTTCTGCTTTGAAAATCGAAGTTTTTTTATAATTTGAATCTATCAACTCAACAAAACAGACCACTTCTTCGACCTTTTCTATTAATCAATCGCGTACAAATTCGCAGATTTCGGGGGAAGTTCAGAAAAATCCATTCGCGAATAAGCGAATCCGCGAATACCGGGACCGCGAATGTCGGGGGTTCAGTGTATTTAATTTAAAAGATTCTTCTCGATTAAAATTGAGATCTGATCACCCCACACACGAGACAGATTTATACAAACGAAATGTAAAAGAGTATAGAAAAGTATGTCTATCTTGCCTGTACTGACTTTAATTGTTAAATAAAGTATAGTCTTCTTTCTTTCTTCTCAATTCATTGTACATACACAAATTTTTCAATGAATTTGAATTTTAAATTCTTCAAAAACTTAGTTTTTGTGTATATGCGTTAGACGACTACGGGTTTTTTTAATTAAAATTTTCGCATAATCAAATATCCCAATATCATTAGACGACGATTACAAGACTATGGAATTAGTGAATCGCCGTGGAAAAAATAAATACATAATAATTAATAGTAATTTAAGTGAAATTATGGGGTTTTTCAAGTTGATACATACTTGTTTTTTGTCAAAACTGTAATATTTGATCTGAAAAACTGTAAATGACAATTTTCTTATGCTGAAGTCACTTTCCACTTTGAAAGTGCATTTTCAAAAACGTCAAATGATCGTCAATTGATGAAATTCAGCTTGATACTTTGAATTGCCGAACTTCATCAATTGTCGATCATTTGACGTTTTCGAAGATACACAAACTCTACCTTCTCGCCAAAGAATTTAAAAAAAAAACGGTACATTTTCCTCGTTCATCTTAATTTTCGACATTTTGTTGAAACCTGGGAGGTGGAAGTACGTAAGTTGTTTCAATCGACCCAGCAATGACTGAATAATCAATTCAGCTATTAACAAATATGTAAACTGAACAAATTAAGTACTTTCATCTTAGAGTTGGAAAAAATTAATTAAAACTTCAATTTTTGACTAAAATCTAAAAAAAAAATCGTTTAATGTCTCAATAATGTTGTATAAAAAAATTTGCATTTTACTACGTAATCTAAAATTTATTATCATGCTTTTTTAAAATGCACTTAGTGTAATTTTAAAATATTCGTCTTTTTGTTGTTTCGATAAAACATACATTTTACGCTTAAAAAAATTTATAATCTATCTATATATGTATGTATGTAGCTTTTTTTATATTTTCGATTTTTGTTTTTTTGGTTTTGAGGCAAAAAATACCTACTTTATAGAAAAATCAATTTTGTATAATTTTTTGTTTCGTTTGTTTGCTTGATTAAATTTTTAACAAAATCTTTTACAACAATAACAAAAGATTGCGAAATATTATATGTAAATTTTAAACATTTGATATATATTTTTTTTAAATGAATTTGATCCTTATTACAAAGTAACTGTATATATGTATGTTATGTACTTTGTGAGTTAAGGATTAATTTTATAAATTTTATTTTATTATACTAGCTTATATATAATAATATACATCATAATACAGTACAATTTCGGCTATCCAATAAAGTGGAAATTTTATTTTAGATATTCTTTAACGTTGAACTATTTCGAACGGATATGTTTAGTTATCGTCACAAAAAATAAAGGGTATTTATAAATACGAAAGTTTTTTTATTTATAGCTCCTTGCTCCAGATGACCAAAATCTCGGTTATTTGAAACGCAGATAGCCGGAATTGTAATGTGTATACAATATCAAAAAGAGAATTTTGTTAATTTAAAAAAAATAATAACAATAATAAATTTAAAAAAAGTGGACATTCACCAAAAAGGACGGATTTTTTTAGTCTTAAAAAATTGTGATGACTTTTTTCTTCAATTTTTCTTTTTTATATATAAGTTAGCAAAAATATTTTTTTCTAAATCTTTTTCTTTTTCTTGTTTTAAAAAAATTACGTAATTGTATAAATTTTTCTACTACATAATTTTTAGAATTTGTTTTTTGCTTACATAATGTAAAAATAAAATATGTATATTTTAATTATATATTTTCTATTTACAATCTTATTTATCAATATTTAAAAAAAAAAATAATATGAAAATATGGTAAGTAGTATATATTTTTAAAAAAGATGAAATTAATTTTAAAAAACTTTTCTTTAATTACAATTTTTGCTATTATGCAGGCAATAATTATATACTAATTTTTAAAACAAAAGTTAATTTATAATCTAAAATCTTTTTTGTTTGTTTCATAATTTTCGGAATGATTTGTTGTTTTTGTTTTTTAAATTTTAAAAATTGGAATTTTTCTTAATTTTAGTTGTGTTTTTTTTTGTTGTTGTCAAGAATGTAAATTAAATAAAAATTTTCACAATAAATATTCAACTAAATAAATATGAGAATAATGAGATTGTAAATAAAATTGTTGAAAATGTTATTTCTGTTGCACCACCAAAATATGATTGTCCACATGCTGGTGGACAAACTGGTATAACAGTTTCAAATAGATTAACTTTAGCTTCAGCTTGTCCTAATTTATTAACAGCTTTACATACATAATCACCATATTGTCGTTTTTCAATTGTTATAACTCTTAATGTTGAATCAGTAAATTCATCAGCTGTTGCAAAATGTGATATACTATAATGTTGATTATTTGATAATACAATATCATCTTTTAACCATACAATTGCTGGTGGTGGATATGCTTCAATATGACATTCTAAATCCATATCATATTGTAATGCTTGACCTAAACGTGGTCTTGGTACTGTTATAAATGGTGCAAATTCAACTTCTAAATTAATATTACGACGATCACCTTTACTAACACCATTATCAGCAACACAATAATATGTACCACGATCTTCTTTTTTAACTGAATTTATTTTTAACACATTTCCAACATATGTTGCGCTATCTGTAAATAAATTATTGAGGAAAAAAAAATTTTTTTTTAAATTAAATAAGAATGTAAAAATATTTTTTAATTTTCCCCTTTTTTCGCTGTAACACAATTCAGTTTTATAAAGGGTCTATTAAAAAACTTTATTATAGTTTCCTAAAATCAGGAAATTTTTAAGAATTGAACTCATTAAAGTTGGTTTCTAAGTCAAGAATCCCATCTATTAAAAAAAAATTCTCTTAATTAGTAAAAAAGATACAAGTATATAATCTAGAACAGAACAAAGTTCGTATGTATCATTTATGTATTATGTATGTATTTATGTATTTAATTGATAAAATTTGTTGTAAAGAAAAAAGTTTAATAATTATGAAGAGATCGCCTAATTGTAAGGAAAATACTGTTCTAAAAAGAAGAAGAAATGTTGTTTTTTTTAATCTTTTGACCATTTTGTAAATTTGATAGTGGAATCATAGGGAACATATTTTAAAATTAAAGAAAAATTGATTTTTGATAAGCTTTTATAGGAAATCTAATATTATTATCATCGGAATTGACCTAATTGACCTTAGGCCCTTTTTTATTCTTCATTTTTAAAATACCACCTAAATACGTGGTAGATTTTTGGAATTAATATTTTGATGTCTAAACAAATAATATAAGTATGTAATTGCATTATTATCTTACTTTTTTTAAATAGAACTCTTTCCATTTCAAAAATAAATAAATAAAAATGATCATTTTGTTAATGAAATTACCTGTTGGTAAGATGGCGTTATTTTCACGACGCCAAGTAATTGTTGGTGTTGGATATCCTCCAGCATAACATTCCATTTGAACAGATTCACCTTCTGATACAACTAAAGATTGTGTTGAATTATCAGATATAACTGGTGGTCGACGTACAGATAATACAACTTCAGCAGTTACTTTATGTACAACAGATATAACAACTTGACATTGATATACACCAGCATCAGTTTCTTGAATATCTTTAATTTGTAAACGATATGTTGAAGAATTTGGATCATATGGTAATGAAAAACGTGAATCTTTAATAACTAATGTTGAACCAGTTGATAAAAATACTGGATCTGGACCAACTTTTGTCCATACAACTGAATAATCTTCAGCATATTGTACTGAACATTCAAATTCAACAGTACCACCAATATCTTTAATTTGTTCTTGAGTTATATATGAAATTGTCGGAGTTCTTTGAGCTGTACATAATGTAATAGATATTACATTAATTGTAATTAATAAAATATTCTTTAATTTCATTATATCTGAAAAAATAAAAATAAATAAAACAAAAAAGAAATATCACATTTAAAAATTATTTTAAAAAAAAAAAATCCAATGAAAATTAATTACCACAAACTCAACGCGTTTTTTTTTTTTTAGAAAATTTTTTCGTTATAACAAGTTTAAAAAAGCTGATGTTTTTATTTTTTTATATTTTTTTACATATAACACATTAAAATAAAATCGTTGTTTAAACTTTAAAAACTTTATAAATAATGAATAATTATTAAATAAAATAAAATTTAAATAACATAAAATTTACACCACACCCAACCAACTATTACACACTGATACAATATTGAATTTCAGTTTGATTGCAAGACTCACGGAAACACCCCAGTAATTGTGTCAATTTTTAATTAAATGTCATGTCATCGTTTCTAGTTTACTATAAATTAAATTTAATGTTTCCAACGCTTTCCTTTTTCAGCTTAAGATAGTCAAAACTAAGTTATAAGCTTTGAAATGATTAATTTAATTGAATTTAATGTGTTAGTTGATATAAACAAGAATAATAACGACAATAATCAATTTCTTCTAAAACGGATACAACCGTTTTTTTACACGTTTACTAATTTTCTTTTACGGTAATTAACTTGAAATCTAGCCTTATGTCTTTGTTACAGACCACAGGTTTCGCATGTAAATTCAGCCGCGTTCCATTTTGGTAGTTTCATCTACTCCGGAGTAGTTTGTCCTACTCCCAAGTACTCACAACTACACCATCTCATACTTTGGTGTAGTTGATCATCTTACTCAGGAGTAGTTATATCGATTTTTACCACCAGAGTATTTTTAATTTTCAAAACTTCCAAAAGATGGATTTGACTTTTTTAGGGTTATGTACTTTGTTTTTTTTGAATTTTTTTACATAAAATACAAATCATCATTATCAAATAAATCTCATTTTTTGTCAAGAACCTAAAATAGACAGTGAGAACGTATGTCAAATAAATTTTATGGATTTTAAATTAAGGAGGATAATATTTTTTTCATTTTTAATGTTGATCAAATTAAAAGAAAGTAGTGAAGACAGTAATGATGATGATTCACCTCGAAATACACAGCCGATAGAACAAATATTTAACAATAACATATTTGATCTTGATAGCATGCATTATATTTAAATTAAATAATGCTAAAATACGATACAAAATTTATTGAAGATTATTTATAAAATTGTTGAAGTAAAATAAAACATGCAACAATTATGAAAAAATTGTGTTTTTGATTTTCTTACCTCAACAAATACATACGTATGTATATGTATGTACATTTTTCCTAAACTAAAAATCCATTTTTATAACAAAGAAGAGAAAAATTTACACAGATTTGAAGGTTAAGAATTACTCTTGAATTGAATTGACCGTTCCATTTATTACTGGTGATGAAGTACTCTCAACTACTCCTGAGTAGATAAAAATACCAAAATGGAACGCAGCTTTCAATAATCGATAATAGTCACGATATCTATTGGAAAAAAATATTAACTAAATTTTGACAGTTTGTACTTTTGTTTTGATTTTTAAATTTTATATACATATGTCAAAATTCTTTTATGACATTTTAATAAAGTAAAATGGGAAGAGAAAATTTGTGAAATTTATTATGGCGATTTAACGTGAAGGAATCTTTTCTTAATTTTTTGTTTATTTTTTTAAATCGTTTACATATAAAAATTGATTAAAATTATAAAAATTTATTACGTTAATAACGTATTTTCATTATTTTTAATTGATAAATACTTAAATTGTATAAAAAATAAGACAGATTAAGAAGTGTGCTCAAAAATGAACTATTTAAAGGGAAAAAAAAATACTAGTCAATAATATATAGAAATAGAAATTTTTATATAAAAAAAAATTACCAACAATAAAAGATCAGCTATGTACACGTAATGCATGAATATATACATATATTATATTATTAATAATACATAGTATTATTATATTTAAACAAACAAAAAAAAGTATTTCATACAATGAATGCGGCTGGGTAGTGTCAGTACATATATTATAGAGTACGTACTATAAAAAAATAAAAAAAATAAGTGCATGTATCTGTTTTATTAATATGCATATATTTTGAATGTGAAAGAAACATAAATAAAAATAACAAATTAAATATAATGATTTGTTAAATAGAAATAATATAATAATGATAATATAGAATATATTTATTTGTGTTTCTATTTTTTTTTTTTTTGCTGGTACTGGGACTTTGTCCTGGTTTTTTGAATTGAATTTATATTTTTATCTCTTCTACATGCATCATAAAAGTGTGTTAGATAGATTTTTTTACTAAGTAAGTAGGTATTTTATTTTTTTTCTCATTAATAAACATTAATTATATTTATTTTATTTTACCTGTGTAAATACAGTTTACTTTAGTTCATTTTTTTTTTATTATTATTAATTCTTTTTTTTTTTTCAATAAACAAATATTATTATTTACATATATATAACTTTTTTGTTAGAATAATAATCATCAAAGAAAAAAAAAATAAAAAAAATATTTAGCTATGTATTATATCATATATGTGTATTATTATATATATATATGTAGAACAATATTATGTACTAATATCTATAATGTAAATTCAACAAGAAATGCAATATCGATTTTGGTTTTTTTTCTTTGATAATTATACTATATTAATATAATATAATTGAAGTACTTAAGTAGTTAGTTATAGAAAATACTTTTCTATATAGAGAATAAAAGAAGAAAAAAAACATTAACAGGGTGTCAACGAGAAATTATTAAAATTGCACTATTTTCACTTGTAGATTTATTTGATTGTATGACACAAGAGTGATTAATATGAACCGTTTTAATGTTCACTTTTTTCTTCTTCTTTCAAATCATTGACCCTCATAATCTTAAAAAAGAGGACAAGCTGGGAAACCTAGTGTGCCAAAAATACCTATAAAATGTCACATACTACTTCCTTAGACGTATATGATTAGAATATAGAGTATAGAAAAACTACTAGAGTGTTGTACTAAAATTCTTTTTATAATAATATTGTGGAATTTAATACTGACAAAGTAATGAGAAATTTATAAAAAATTAGTTGAACACCCTCTATACATATTATTATTAAATTTTTACCATTTTTTAATTCTAAGAAATTATACAATTTATAGCCTCGATAACCGATACTCTTACATCCACTTCAAATGAAGGCGGCAAACATTTTTTATTTCTATTAAAAATTTATTTCTCAAGTTGATGTTCGGAAGAATAACGAATTTTCGTATTCAATATATATTCAAAAGAAATATTTGAAATTTTATTTGTTTTTATTTTTGTACTTTTGTTTCAATAACATTGTTAAATTGTTAATTTTTAATGTCATACTTTTATATTCATAGTTGAATATTAAATTAATATATAAAAAAAAAAATTTGTTCCAGAAAGTAATTAGACAAAGTGATTTTGTTTTTGGTGCATCTTGAAAGAAAAAATTCGAAAATAAAATGTCTGATTTTGTTCCACGTGAAACACTTCCCGATTTATGGGATGAAATACTTCAAACACATTGGACATTTTTAGAAACAGAAGAAAGTATACAAAAATTGGAAGAAAGAAAAAAATTAGAAGGTAAAAGTATAATAATTTTATTTACTTATAAAATTTAAAAAGGATAATAAAAATAATTTTTTTTTCTTTTTAAATTTTAGGATGTCTTAAGGAATTCTTATGCATTGTTCCACATGATAGGAAATTTTTTTTACCTGAAACAACACATGTATTAAAAAAATCTATACAAGAAATGAAAGATTTTTCAATGTATAATGCAATGATTGGTTTTGAATCGATAAGCCAATATGCAAATAATTTATTTACAAAACCATGGAGAAAAGAATATCGTGTAATTAAGGTAAAAAAAAAAAAAAAAAAAAAAAAAAAAAAAAAAAAAAAAAAAAAAAAAAAAAAAAAAACTTTTTATTTATTAATATGAATTATATTTACATATGTATGTATTAATTTTATTTAATTTTAGATGTATTCTGGATTTTATCAACATGAAATCAAATCAAATCTAATTGATGCTGATAAGTTGTTTGAAGCAATGGGATATAAACAATTTTCAGAGGAGATATTAATGCTAGATGGTCCAATATGTCCTGATCAAGTTACAAATGTTTCACGTGATGCAATGGCTGCATATGTTGAATGTCAAGTAATTTATAGAAAACAAATAAGATCTCAAAAATAAATAAGGATATTGTATTGTTTTTATGTTTTCTGTTTTAGATAATGAAAAATATTTTCTCTGGTCTAATTTCAATGCAACTACCATGTTCTTGGTTAGACATTTATAATTTCCGAGAACTTCATATAGGTATTATTATTGTTTTTCTCTTTAATGTTGTTTCTAATGATTTTTATCTTTGAAAAAAAAAAAAAAAAGGTGGCATTACACAAGCTGTAAAATCTTTAGCTTATGTAATACAGGAAGGAAAATATAGAAAAGAAAATCTTAATGCAGGTAATTAAATACTCTTTTTTGTGCTTTTTTTCTTTTTTTATTTTTTTTCTTTTTATTTATTTTTTTAAGATAATTGCTATTCATCAGGACAAGTATCTTCTCAAGATACTGCAATAGTATCTACATCTTGTCCATCATGTTCATATACTTGTCAGCAACAACAACATTTTTCAAATCCTTGCAGTATGCATCAGCATATGACAACAGTTGGATCAATACAACCACCACCATTACCACCTTTAGTAGTTCAACAGCAGCAGCAGCAACAGCAACAACAAACATATGCAAGTGTATGTAGTCTTCATCCTCAACAAAATATTTTTATGCAACAACAGCAACAAAACACAGTACCAGTTCCAATGCATCCCTATAAAGTACCACCATCGTCGTCATCATATCATCATCATCCACACTTATTACATCCTTCACAAATGTCACATTCAAAAAGTCTTGATCATTATGTAGATCATGTGATTCCACCATCAATTTCTGTTTTACCACATCGGCATTCATTTGATCAACCACATTATGATACTAAAGTAGCTTTTATGGGAAATTATGATTGTACAGATGGTATAGCCAGTGGAACTAATTTTGTATCAAATTATCAAAGTTGTAATTTAAATTCAACTTATAATCATCCTTATAATGTATCGGGTAATCGATATCCTTTACCATATAATATATCGGCACAATTAAATAATCAATTGACAAATGCAACAGCAATAACAGCAGCAACAACAACAGGAGGAGATAATGGTGGAAATTGTATGGTAATGGGTAGTAATACAGTAGGACATCATTATCCTTTACCTCCACCATTATCAGCTACAATTTTAAATCAGAATGGTAGTGCCATAAATTATCATGATCATGGAGACTGTACCAGTAACAGTGTCAATAGTGCTAGTCGTATATATGGAAAAAATGCACAACAAAAAATATGTAATCATATGATGAGTAATGGGAAGGATTTGATTAATTATAAACCGCATCGTCAATATAGTTATAGTAATCATAGTAATAATGTTAATAGGAATTTAGATCAGCAATTGATTGATTTCGATGAAAGATCACCAAATGACTGCTTCCAATCAACGCCATCAACAACAGCAGTAATTCAGCAACAGCAGCAACAACAACAACAACAACAACATAATCGGAACCATCATTTACCACCATCATTGTCATCACAAAATAATAGTTTTGAATGCAGCAATAGCAATAATGATAGACAAAAGTCAAATGTAGGAATAACAAATCATCAACAACAACAATACCATCATAATTATCATCAACAGCAAAATATGTCGTCTCATTATGATGTTCCAAAATCATCAGCAATTAAGGATTTGACTGGTGGTGGTGGTGGTGGTGATAGTAATAACATTAGCAAAAATATCGATGCCATTGATGGAAGTGATTTTGATGGTGGTAATTACCATAATTTGTACAGTAGTGTAAATCGTAGTGATAAAAAATTATCGAATACAAATGTATTAAGAAAATCAACTGATAAATATATTCGTAATGCAGAAATTTTAGAACAATATCAAAAGATAATTGACAATAATGAACATAAATCATCAACAACAGCAGCAGCAGGATGTGGGAATCGTAATAATTATGATGACAGCTACGATGAAATAATTGGTGGTAGTTGTGGTGGAGATGTTATTGGCGAGATAACTTTGCTTGATGATGATGGCAGTAGTGGAGATTCAATACAACAATTACAACAATTACAACAACAGCAACAACAACGACAACAATCAATAGCAGCAACAAATGCTAAATCAACACAAGGAGCAACAACTAAAAATATGAATAAAAATCAAGATGGTGTTGGCTCATTCGAATCATGGGATTATGTTTTTCAAAATTTAGAAAAGCATGGATATAATAAAGATTTAGGTGAAAGAAGTGATTTGTTAGTACAAGGTTTAGATTTGAATTTAATGAATATTAATGGTGCTATCGATAAGAGACGAAGTCGAAATCTATTAGATAATACTACAGGAACAAAGTCAACAACACCAGCATCAGCAGCAACAGTAACACGGCAAACAACGCATGATTCGACAGCAACAACAACTAATAATGATAATCAAATGAAATCAAATGAAAATAATAAGAAACTAATAACATCTGTATCAAATAGGCAACAACAACAACAAAAAGGTGCAGGAACCAGGGAAAATATTTCTAGTTCATCAACAACAACAAAAAAATCGCAACAGCACCAACATATATCAAAGTCCTCACAGCAACAAAAGTTATCAAAAAGTACTCGAACGGTTTCACCATCACCAACAACTACAACGTCATCTGCGACGAACAATAATAATAATAATAGCAGTAATAATAACAATAATTGCAGCGATGAACAATTATTACGATCAACCTTACATCGACTATCCTCGAATGGAATTCTAGTAGCATCACATTGTCAGCAACAACAACAGAATATTGAAAACACATCAATGACAACAGGTATTAATGGAGGTGTTCCCAGTGGCAATGGTAGCGGTACAACAGGTGCCACTAATTCTAGCAGTAATATTGATTTATCTGCAACAACAACAACAACATCTACAATGCAAGTTAAATGCGGTCCAAATGAATGGAGTTGCCGTTTTTGTACTTATTTAAATCCAGATACAAGACGGATATGTGAAATGTGTTGTCGTAGTAAAGATTTCATATTAGAAGCTACAACAAATGCTCCAACGTGTGTTTAAAAATTGAAAAATAATAAGGCTATTCACGATCTGGTGTATTTCTTAGGTGTAATATTGTACTGTTGTTAAGTTATACAACAGTACACCGTGGTGTAAATTTTTTGTATGGGCAGACAAAGTACAACACTATTGTAGATTTACAACACCTTCCACCTATTGTTAAAAAGTGTAGTGGTGTTGTATAGTTTTGACATTCGGCAGATTTGTGTTTTGAATGTTTTCAAACTTAAAAACAATGCAGTTTTATTTTATATGATTATTTTAAGTAATTAATAACAAATTCATTTAAAAATGTCAACAGAACATAAACAGTAAAACAGTATTTAAAAGGTGCTCATAATTTTGAATATAACATTGTTGTAAACGTACACCTTTTACAAGGGTACACCATATCGTGAATACCTCTAATAATAATTTAAAACATATACCAACAAAAAGAAAAGAGAAAGCTAAATTAAGAGAGAGAAATAGAAAGACATACATATAAAGAGAGAAAGAAAATAAAAATAAATTATCATTTTACACCTCTTTTTTAAGTAAAAACAGAAAAACAAAAACATAAAGTTAAAAAAAATTAATAATTCATCTCTTGAATTTAAAGAAGACATGACATCGCAGATTTTCTTTTTTAAAATAATAAATAAATAAATAGATTATATTCTCTGTTCCCATTTTGTGCCTCCCTTATATTTAATTAGTGAATTAAAAATAAAAACAAACAAACAAATATATATATAAAAAAAAAAGATATAAATAAATAAAAAAACAAATCTTTGCATGAAAAAAAAAAAAAAAAAAAAAAAAAAAAAAAAAAATAGGACACCAAAGGAACTAAATGCAAGAAGCAAAAATTCAAAAAAATAAAAAACAAATAAATAAATAAACATTTTTCTTTTTAAGTATTAAATTATTATATTTGTTTAATATTATTATTATTATTATCATTATTACTATTATTTCTATTGATACTATACAAGCACTAATTAATTGAATACAAATTAATATTATCAACATTTTTTTGTTTTTTTTAAGGTATGATAATTCATTTATTGTTTTTCAATGTTTAATGCATCATTTTGAAACATTCTAAAGCTTATCAACTTTTATGGAAATTTCGAAAAGTAAATTTGGTGTATGAATCAAGAAAATAATATTGAAATTTAATTGACCAACATAAAACATTCAGTCACGATGATGGTGCATATAAGCATTACGAGTAATACTTACTTTTTTTTTTTTAATAAATTTAAATACATATATAGTACTTTTATTAACTTTTTTTTTTTCTTGTTAGTACCTTCAATCCCACTTTTTATTTGTATTCAATCAGAAATGAAACATTAAAATTAAATTAAAAATTTAAAAAAAAAATAAAATAATTAAGCATTTATTTGAAATTGCTCATGTATTTTTCTTCATAAGATTTTCAGAAAATATACAAAATTTCTGTCGCTCACACCTGAGAAAAAAGACCGTATGTATATTCCGTGTTGAAAAGTGGTTAAAAAACACATTGGATTTATTTATTTTTTTTTTCATATCAAATTCTTCAATATATCTTTGTAAAATTATCGTAAATTAAAAAAAACTAAATCGTGTGTATTATTATTATTATTAAAGTCATAAAAAAATTACACTTACTTTTTAGAATAGTCTCTTTTAAATAAAAAAAAAATGATCAAAAAATGTTTACAAATTTAATCATAAAAAAAAATTAGGGATAATGCAATAAAATGTTCAGATTTTTTTCCACCTTTTTTCTTATTTTGTATTTGTTTATTTTTTTGTTTTCTTTATCTAAATTATAGTCAATTAAATTGTAGTATAATATATGTATGTATAGGTATAGAATTTGTTGAATTAAATTTGTAAAAATGAATAAAATGTCGACTGCAAATTAATAGGTCTGTTACCGTACCTAAGAAACTTTACTGAATCTTAAAAATTTTACAGAAAATTACAGAATTGCTATATAAAGTTACAGAAAATTATAGCTAGGGTGAGTTTCTGTATGGTGATGATGATAATCAACCCCTGATTGTAAAACATGTTGTAAGTACGGGAACAGACTTAATATTGACAAAATTTCATTTTGAACTTTTAACTTTAATTATATTTTGTTTGTGTATTTAATAATATTATTTATTTTTAAGTATTTTTTTTCCTTCATTTTTAATTTTGTAATCCTCGCACACAAAATATTTATTATTTTTTGAAAATTCATAATTATTTTATTTTATATGTATATTTTTTTTAGTTATTTTATTGTTTTTTTTTCCAACAATTTTACACCATAAATCAGGTTATAAACAAATAATGAAAAAAAAAAATAATAACAAAATTAGCTAAAATCACAGGTACAAAAATTATTATTTTTTTTTTTTCGATTTAATTGTGATATTCGTGAAAATTGGAGAAATAATTTAAAAATATATTTAAAATTGAGAAAAAAAATTTATATTTAGAAAAAAGAAAAGAAAAAAAAAATTATATGCAGTTATTTCGCTTTCAATTAAATTTCATATTTTAGAATTTGAAAAAAAGGAAAAATATGTATGTATACTTTTATAAATTATTTTATTTACTATATTATATATATATATTTTGTTTTCAAAGAAAAAGTATTAATTAATTGACTGTTTGTTTTTATTTTTATGCTTTTTAGTCATTTCTAAAAACTCGATTTATGCTTATAATTAGAGTTGAAAAGTGGAATAGAAAAGTTGAATTAGTTTAAAAAAAAAAACAGGTGCTCTAAATATGGCGAACACAATTTTATGAGGAAAACAAAAAATTTTTTTGCGTAATTTCGTAAAATTAATGGAAATTTCTTAATTGCAAATCAAAATAATCTTAATATCCTTTTTTAAGAAAATTTGCTAATTGTAATTAGGGAAATTTGGCTAAATTTCTAAACGTCTTACGATCGTCTTCTTACAATATCAAAAGTTTCAAAACGTCAACCATGATACATTGTAATAATAAAGCATCGCATTTCGAAAGTCAGTGTAATTTTTTAATGCTAACAAAGTTAAGCAACTAGCGCATCATGAATAATTATGATGCTAATACATAAATTTTTTCACCAGTGCATTATGACTGTCATATAAAATCAATTACGATGCAAAGCAAATAGATGTTTAGGAATACAGCCTCTTGAATCTAAAATACAAGTTCTGTATCTCCTGAAAATGACTAAAGAAAATTAAAAGAAAAATAATCAGTTTGTTGTAAAATTAGAAGCTCCTTAAAAACATCCAAGAAAAAAAGGGACATTTTTTCTTCTAAATTATTTAAAAAAAAATCAATTAAAGTAGAGATTTTATGTACTGTTATTTCGAACAATGTCTAACGGAATGTTTCAAATTTAAACTTTTAATAAACAAAAAAAAAAAAAAAATAAAAATAAAAAAAGTGGATTTCTATATATACTTTTTAGAATATTTTAAAAATTGAAAAATAAAAATAAAATAAATAAATACATTATATATATAATATGTATAAAAAACAACATTTTGGAGAAATTACTATCTATATTGAAATATTTATTAATATTATATAAACTATTCTTATGTGTTTTGAAGAATAATAAAAAAAAACTTGTTACTATTATCTTGAAATAAGAAAAGAAATTATAAAATAAATATTTTAATTTTTAAAGAAAAAAATAAACTAACAAATTACGAAAGTAATGTTAAAGTAAAAAGTTAAAAAAATATTAAATTTATTATTATTATTGGATAGAAAATAAAAAAAAAATTTAAAAAGAAAATAAAAATAATATAAATTGATTTAAAACGAACAAAAAAAAATTTAAAATAATAAAAATAAACCAACAAATTGAATTGGATTTTATATTTGTACAAATAAAAAATAAATAATAAAAAATATATATAGTATATACATATGTATATATACATACATATATTATATATTTATTTAATTATATATATACATATATATGACAGCGTATGGGTGGTCATAACCTGATTATAACTTGATTATGACGGTCATAAACTCGTATGGTGAATAGACTTACGACTGTCATTTACCATTTCGGTAAAGGTTATGTTACCACACTGATCAAATTTTTTCAATGTTTGATTTGGTTACTTACCATATGGTAACAGCTCCAAAATGGTGCCTAACTACGGTGAGTTTTCGAAATTTCCCATAATTTCACAGCTGAGAAAACTGCTGATAAACTTTTACAGAACTATCAATATGAAATGGCGGGCAGTGGACGAAGCGGTTGTGTGTTGGCTTCTGATGCTGAAGATCTCGGGTTCGAGTCCGCCTGAGTTCACTCAGCTTTGAATGATTACCAATTCACTTTGAGTTGAGTATAAGTTCTCAGTCCTAAATAGTTTAGTGGCTCTGCTTAGAGAACATAAGCTTAGTCCACAAAAAACTACAAGAAATATTAGTACCAAGCCCTGCCATACGAATAAAAATTCGTTCTCTACCAACAAATTTAGTGGTTCGCATTTCACTTTAAACTGTAGGTGCATGTATGACAGAAGGGTTTACAACCCTTTGACTGACAACTGAGAGGTGTGTCGGTGTGTGGTATCAAAACGGCACGGTTAGTGCTAATTAGGTCTTCGGAAATAGTCCAAAGAACCGACCAACCAACCAAGGCCATGTGGTGCTTTTAAGTAGTTTTAACAGATCGTTATCTGTTTTTAAAGTAAAATATCTTGTGATAGATTGACTTGAAATTTCTCCACTCTCCATTTCTCTTTTTGTAACACCAAAAATGTCTCTGTAATAAGGCGCAAGTTACACTGTGCCAAACAAAAAACTCACGTAAATCAATTTTAACGTAACAAAATTTAAAATTTTTGGCTTCTTTACAATAGTATGTTTTCGTAAGATTAGTAAGTTTAAATTATTCTATTATGCCAGGATATTTTTTGAAGGGTCTAATAATGTATGAACTTTAAATGGTAAAAATCTTTCACTAGGATCAAAACTATAGGGTAAAACGCACAAAAGGTCATTTTTTTCGACAAACAACTTTTTTATAGTTAGCTTATAGTTTTAAATGTATTAGGTGTCTTTAGTTCTGTCGTATAGTAGATATATGGAAATTTTTCCCATAGTACAAGTAGAACATACGACTGAAGAAAAAGAGCACTCAAGACATTGTATGCTGTATGAGTTCCAAGAGGAAGAAATGCAGTGCAGGCAGTAAAAAACTTGTGTGAAGTGTTTGGGGAGGCGCCAGTAACAGTAAAGATGGTTTACGAAATTTTCTTCGGGTGAATTTTCTTTGAAAGGTGAACCTAGATCAGGAAGGTCAACAGATGTCAGTGACAAAGTGCTACGCAGTATGATCAAGACAAATCCCATCATCATGTCATTAGACAACTCCGCCGTCTACGTCAAAAGCTGATGTTCGCAACTTGATGTTTTGAATGCAAAAATTCAGCGTAAACGTCCATCTTTGGCCAACAGAAAGGGTGTAATCTTTCATCACAACAACGGTAGACTACATGTGGCAAGGGAAACCGCATAAAAAATTGAAGAGTTGGGTTGGGAAACTTTACCTTAGCCCCCATACTCTCCTGATATTGCACCATCGGACTATTTTCCCTCCAAAAAAGGACTTAACTTTAGCTAACGAAAGAAATTATATTTTGGATTAACCTATTATCGATAGAACAAACTTGGAAAATGTGAAGCAGCTATTGTCACAAACTAATAAATTGATTTTTTGAAAGAAGAAACATAAAATATAAAATCTAACAAATTTTGTTTTGATTTGGAAAAAAGGTAGTATACTAAACTAAAAAGAGTAGCACGGGAGTACGGTTATTAAAATCGGCGTAAAATACTCCGATCGAAGTCAAGCGACAGCTCTGGCACTGAATTTTCTTAAATATCATCGTCTGTTCGATGAAAGTCCAGATTTATGGCCCTTATTGTGATTTTCGTCAAATGATCGAACAGCGTTCGATTTCATATTTTAGTATTATGATTTTCGATTTTTTTTCTTTTTGTTCGATTAAATCGAACAGCTGTTTTGATCACTTTTTTACTGACGAAACGCAATTTGTAATACGAAAAATATGAAAAAAACATGGATATTTCAAAGAAAATGTAACTTTCAATGTTTTAAATGTAATAATAATACTAATTAAATGTGTTTTTATTAATTACTACATACATTAATTATTATTTTAATAGGAAAAATACGGTAATAAGAAGCAATTAGAAGAGCTTGTGATAATCATGAAAATTCTGACATAAATTAATTTTTCTCACAGAAATCCCCAAAATTGTTACAAAACAATAAAATACTTGCCTTACTAATAACATTTTTTTAAAGTCGAATTTAACAAATGTCGACTCTAAAAACTGAGTATGCATTGAAGTTCTGTACACGAATACATACTTAAAAAATTAAAATCTTCAACATATTTTGTAAAATAGCATACTCAGTTTTTAAAGTCGACTTTTGCTAAATTCGACTTTAAAAAAATGTTGTTAGTAACTTAAAACAATTTATTCAAATATCTTCAAATTTTAACAGCTGAAAAATCGTTTAATGAAGAAAATATTCATATATGATGCTTGTAACCAATGTGTATGATGCAACGCTTTTTGGTTCTTTCGATTGAGTTACACAATACCGAAATTAAATTCAATCGAATCGAAGAAGATTCTTCGATCAACCTACGAATCGAAAATCACAATAAGCCCCTTATATTCTGAAGAATATAAATTCAAATAATGAAAAATAATAACAATTATAAGCAGGGTCGTATTTAGGATCTGTGAACCCCTAGGCTGACTTGTGGTGCGGGCCCTACCGGGGTTTTTTAAAAATTAACCTGCAAAATTCGCAATATAGAAAAATTTGTTTTTACTAATAATCTAAAAAAGGGCAGAAAAGTTTATTATTAAACTGTAGAATTTTTTTTACTATACAATATTTAGAAGATATTCACCCATGTTCTGAATTCCACTTTTTCGGAATTGAAGTTGCGGAAGTGGAATTAGGTGTTCTGCATTCCACTTTCACTTAATTTTCGTGAATTCAATTCCGCAATGCTTTTGTACGTGGAATTGAAATAATAGTTGTCAAGTTCAATCGTGGCTTGTATTTGTGTAGTCAAAATTATATTAGTGAAGTTTTTTTTTTAAATTTATTAAATAAATTATATAAATAGTGAATAAATTTAAATTAAAATTAAAGTTAAAATATGTAAGTAATTGTATATTATGGTTCTCATAAATTTATAAATATGTACATTCAATGTATTTTAAAGGGGAAAACACAAGAATAAAGAGCATTTTCTTCGTCGTTTGCTTGATTTATTAAATACAGTAGAGCGCTATCCATTATTAGTATTTACAATTAATTTCTTCAGTTAATTCAAGTACTGTAAAGAAACAAAGTTACAAGTGAAAAATATTCATGAAATAAGGAAATATATTGATAACAAGGTAATACATACAGTAGAATTATTGAACACGATTATTTTTATCACTTTTTTTTTCAAAAAATAATATATTTTTCAAATTTTACAACACTTTCAAGAACTAAATTATTTCAATGCACAATATTTTCAAAGCCTCATCTACAAATGACAAGTAACAGCTGATTCGAAATTAATGTTCGAAATATATAATTCCGCGTGGAATCAAGAACACCATTTTCCATTTCGCATGGATTTGAATTCGTATTCCACTTCCACTTTTAGCGGAATCTGGAACATGGGTGATTGAGTTGATGAGAAGATAATACAAAAAAAAAGAGAAAGAACAAGAAATAATTAATGTATTCAAAACTATTTATTTTACAAATACCTACATATTCAATTGAAATACAGTAGTGATCAGACTTGAAATTAATGAAATTTTATGAAATGTTATTTGTTTTTTCTTTTCTATTTAGAACAATATTTAATATTATTTTATTATTTTAAAAAACTATAAAAAAATTAAAATCAAACATTTATACAATATTCATGAGTTCATGAAATGTCAAAACAAATCATTCACAGTAATTTAGAAAATTAATATGCAATTTAAATTCACATCAGGCAATGCTTTTAGGCCTATTCGATTGCGTTACACAATACCAAAAGTAAATTCAATCGAATCGAAAAGAGTTCTTCGATCGACTGCCGATTCGGTGACCGCAATAGACAATAGACACCTATAAGTGACAGGTACATTCTAAGAACGATCTCGACATTAGGAAAACAATCTTTCACATTTTTTTCTAGGAGAAGCTCATACATCCACCTCTCCTAACTATTAAATTTTCCATTTTCCATACCATCTTTCTGAAACTCGTGATAAAAATTCTTGAACTGAATCAGCTCATTTCCCAAATTGTCGTCTGAGTCATTTTCGTATGTTGTTTTTTCTAAATTTTGAGCTGCTGCTTGTATCTAACTTGTATACAACTTGTTGAGAAACCCAAAACGGGTATCGACTAATTTGTATGCCTCAAGCCTCTGCTGCAATGAAAATTCAAATTGATCTATGACAGGAAAGAAACTTTGGATTCGAAACTTTTCTAATGGGGTCAGCTCAACTTCTGGTGCTTGAACGCAATCAAGAGATGCCAAACGCACATTAATTTTGCGCCTGCGCTGTGTTGCATTCTCATATTCAGTGCAATCAGCTAACTTAGCAGCTTTCATCTCATATTCTTCGAAGCTATCTCGTTTGGTTCCTATGAAGCTTGTTAGTGATGTTAGTGTCGAGACGGCTGTGTTCACGTCCAATCTAGGGTTCTGCAGAGTTTCGATAGTTTTGTTTACTTGTTTCAATTTCCATCTTTGACATTTTTTTATGTAAACTTAGAGCAGTAATACGTGATTTTCCTAAATCTTTTTCATCCAATCGGCAAGAACTTCATATCTGTTGAGGTTGTAAAATATACATAAAGTTCTTCCAAGAAGTCGAAAAAGCTTACAGCACTTAGACAGAATTCTGCAGCAGCCTGCACTACAATCACAATAACCATCATGAGTAAACTGTGAACGTGTTTGGGAACATAATTTGCATATATAGCAGTAAATATGTCCATTGCTAGGTGAAAAACAAAGCCTTGACCGTTTTACGATTTCACCGTTGTGTGTCTTTCGCTGAAAAAACTTGTTTGGCATTTTCTTGTAAAACTTTTTTCAGAATTTCTATTACTTTGCTTGAAAGATTTACAGTCAAATAGATCATCGTCACAACTTTGAAAAGCATTGGCGCCCATTTTTATGTAGTATGGTCTGGGCCACAATCCAATATCATTTTCCAAGGAAACATTATCACTTAAAGCAGGTCCAAGAGAAACCGCTGGTGCTGGTGATGTTTTAGAAACTAAAACTTTTACTTTTAAACTAAACTTTACATATTTTTATTGAACTTACCGCTGACTCGCGGCAGAAGATGAAAACCTCAAACACAATACAGCGGTTATTCGCGACGGCATGCGGCGACGGCAAGCTTTGCATGTATTTGTTATTGTTGCAATTGTGTTTGGGGTAGAACTTGGCTTAAATTTCATATAATCGGTCATACGATATGACTTAGCTATAACTTCTCCATTCTTTTTTTCTTTTTCTTTTGCAATCTTTCGTTTGGCACTTCCACTTTTAAATTTTTTTTTTATATGGCGATTAGATTGTATTTTATGGCGGTCCATAATAAGAAATTACACGAAAAAATATAAAATCGACTTATGTATTACAGTGATAGCTTTAGAATATTATAAATTTGATCGAGATGTTTATGCTACACTTTTTCATTGAAAATATCTTATATAAATAATACCACGAATAGACACACACTTGTAATAGATCGATTATTCATCTGTATTCTTCACTTTCTTCGGTAAAAGTTTTGAAAATAATAAGTAAATATAAAAAAATTCTTTGTTTTTATAGGCAGCTGACCTGGGCCCTATTGCACCAACCACTTATCACTTATTATTTATCAACTAATCAAAAATAATTTTTTCGATAAGTGTATGTGATAAGTATTGCACCAAGAACATTTTTAATTTTCATATTTTTTAAAATATTCTGCTTCTTATTAATTTTTTTAATTTTTATAAAATAATGACAAATTTATTAAATCGAATATGAATTTTACTCCTTTTTCATTGTTGTACTTATTTTTGTTGTTGTCAAATTTCATGTTTTTTAGTTGTTTTTTTTTAACTTATTTTCATTCATTTTATTTTAATTTTTTGTGGTAGATATACATACATATATATAGGTATGTAATTCAACATATGTTTAGGAAAATTTTTTATTATCATATTATGTGGGTATTATGAATTTAACTAATAGATCAATTATTTTTATAATTTTTGAAAAATATGTATATATTCGGAAATATATGTACATATGTAGGTATAATATGTAAGTATGTACTAATAATTTTTAAAATATTTAAAACTAAGTGAACCAGAAGAAGAAAAAACTTAACTAAAACTATTGTTTTTACAAATTTAATTTTGTTATGAACTTTATTTCAATTTTATTTTTATTGAAAAAAAATGTATACCTATATATATTTTAAACTTGAAGAAAAATAAGTTTTTACAAGAATTTTTTGACTTATCAATATTTTAACTCATTTCCACATCACCTTGGCGGTAGAGTTAATGATGCGTTTTTTTTTTTTCAAAGAGGTATCCCCAATAGGCCTATTCCTCTTTTACAAATTTTCACAAAATACATGTAACTCTAATTTCACCAAGAAGATACCGAAAAGAAAAGTTTTATAATTTTCACGATTGTTTAATATATAATACATATACAAATAGCGTATTTTTAATACACATTGTCAAACAAGAGTTACAGTTTACAAACAAATTTTATTCAATTGAAACAAATATAAATACATAAAAATAAACAAAAATAACAAAAAAATGTAACAAATAAATAATAAAACATAACAAAAAAAAATTATTCGAAAATTAAAAAAAATATATATATTTTATTTCATTTTAAGATGAAGCTGGCCTGGCCTGATCAGATCCTTGAGTTATAATTTTTTCAATTTATTTTGCTTCAACATTTCTTTTTCCATAACTTCCCGATTGATTCTGAACGCGCAATGTTTTCTTAATAATACAACTATGGGTATATTCAATAATTTTTCTTATATGCGGAAAGCATTCACTATCTGGATTTAAAATATTTTTTGTATGAGGAGTATTTGAAAAGACTTCTGTGAAAATTTTCAAAATGAAATCAAATATAGTAATGAAAAGGGATGATGGATTTAAAAGTGAACCGAAATCTGAACTCTCTGAATAATTTCTATAATAAGTAAAAATTTCCGAATCATCCGACATAAACTGTGTTCCATTTATAAATCGACCGCGGCATAAGGAACACTTCGATTTTGAAAACATTTTAAAAAGAACAAAGCCTGCGAAATACCGACGATCAAGGACATCTTCAGAAGAAATTTCAATAAATTCAATCCAGTCTTCATTATCTGACTTTGAACAACTCGCAGTTATATTTGATTGAGAATTATTACTTTCACATACATTTATATCGTTAATTTTTTCTCCCGCATTATCGTGTGTATTATTAAATAAGAAGTAATCGTTATCCGGTTCACAATTTGATGTTGAATAAGAAAATGATAAACGCATAGACATAATTTTCGACATTATAAAATTCAATTCGAACACCGAAGGATGTGTATTATACCCGCCGTGAGATCGAACGAATGCAAATAAATTTTATTTGATTCTTGAATTAAATCATCGTATAATGACGTAATACTATTTATTGTTTAAATTATACCGTTCTTCCAGTGATAGGTATTACGTGAGTCAATATCAAATTTTTGAAAATAATTTTTCATTTCCTCTAAATGAACACGAGGGAGATTGAAGGAACACAAAGCAGAGTTGTATACGTTTTGATTTTTAAAAGATTTACTATTCAGCGCGTCAAAGAGTCTGTTAATATTTTCTATAAAACCGGCCGTCTTTAATGCGTATTTCATAACTTCCGGAGTAAATTTGTTCTGTTTTACATACGTTCTAATTGCGGCCGCGTTTGTCCAACTGTAAATTTGAACAGCCAAACTAACTTTCAAGTCTCATTTTTTCTGCGAAATTTAGATGAATATGAGCTTGTGTTAGTTTAGTGTTGCACCGTGTTACATTACGTGGATCATTTTCAATCAAATATAACTCTTCAAAAACTTTCCAGCTGCAGATGATACTTTTATC
The DNA here is from genome assembly GCA_932526495.1 of Bombylius major. NCBI lineage: Eukaryota > Metazoa > Arthropoda > Insecta > Diptera > Bombyliidae > Bombylius > Bombylius major. Next base: position 28,678,925 of record OW052046.1, on the reverse strand, counting down.
ATCATTAGAAACAAAATCGTGTTTCATGTTGCAGCTTCGTAAATTCTTAATTTCGTGACAAATATCGTGTATAATGTAAATTTTTTGAAATTCATTTCCGTTATTAACAAAAAAAAAGTTATCTAAATTATTATTTTTTAAATTATTTACAGCTGCTCTATTATTAGATCCTTGATCACAAACAATTGCACGCACGCGAAGTCTCATTTTATTCAGAATTTCGATCTTCTGAAGCAAAACGTGCCAAGATTTGAAGTCGGAAAACTACTAGCAGATGTAAAGTAATTTAAAACAAATTTAAAATTATCAAATATTCCGCGAATTATGAAAAGCAAGCCAGACTTTGCCAAAATATTCTTTCTTTCATTACCATTGTCAACAAATCCTTCTATTTGATCGCTGCGACTATTGTATTTTAAATCTTTTTTTATTAAAATTTCATCAAAAATAAGAACATTTCTCGAGTGCTCGTTCAATGTTTGAATTTTAGATTGAATTAACCTGATATTTTCTAAATTTAAACCCGGAACAATATTTTTTAGCGGACGCCACCTATAAAGAGAAGAATAAGATGGTAATGGAAAATGTAAAACCTCCTTCATAAACCGATAACATTTTGGAGATCTGAAATGAATACTTTGGCAAATTACTTTCTCTTCTTCTGAATATCTTCCTTGATTCCATTTTGTCAAAATATTACAAAAATTTTCAACATTTTCGTTCTTATATACCGATTTTTCCTCGTATAATTTCACCTTATTTTTTAATTCTTTAATTTCCCGTTTGGATTTTCGTAAAACTTTTAACAAATTTCTTTTTTCACTCGAAACGCGGTTCAAAATTCTTCCTAATCTAGAAATTCGTTTCGTGTAATAAAATTTTTTTTTTGAATTATTCTCACATTGACTGCATTTGAAAGTAATTTCTTCCCGAGAGGGTCTGACGATACTGGTTCCATCTGGCGTAGGAATGTATAATCCTCGATGATCTAAAAAGCTAGGAAACGAAAATTCTATATTTTCAATTGAAGATGCATTAGAACGCGCGGGTGATATTCGAATAGAAGACGATGGTACAAAAGTTGAAGGTTTTTCTAACTTTTTAGAAGTGCATGTACGAAGGCATGCATTCGAAGATTTAAAAATCGGGAAATTCTCCGAAATTTCATTTGAAATTTGGGAATTTGAACAAGCTGGAAGGGTAAGCGATGGTCTAACATTTTGAGATAATTTTCTTTGTTTTGGGTAGCCTAACTTAAAATGCGATTCACAAATAATAAGCGCGCGCGAATTATAACAATTTGCGAGACCGCATAACTCAATCCATATCTTTCGTTCAGCTTCATCTTTTGGGGGAAAAAAAAAAACAATTTTACCGCCTTTAAATCTTTTATTTCCAAAACCAGGCACGCAGCAACGTCCGTAACATTTTGATTTAAGCATCTTTTGTACTGAAATTGAATTTATTTGAAATATAAATTGGTTTTAAATGAATGAAAATAGAAAAACGTCTCACAACACTTTGAAAAGGGTAAAGAGTTGCCTACAACATTTCAAAATAAATACTCTAAAATTCAGACTAGCCTAAAAAAATTTTTTCAATACATATTTCGGCGGAAACATTAGTAAAAGGAAATCATAAATTTCAAGTTTATGACCTCTTTTCTTGAAAGTGAAATTATTACATACAATAAGTAATACACCAAATGAAAGGTCATTTTAATAGCCATTCATAATGAAAAGAAAAATTTTGATACATAGGGTGCAAAAAAAGTTACAGGTGATTTTGTGTTGAGAGGTCTTGCATAAAACTCATAATTTTGAACGCCCTCTAGCGGCAAAAATAGACACGATCGAAAGTTTCGCTAGTACAATTTTTTTCATGAAATAGTCCAGCGATTATCGTGGTACCAATTAATGTTCGTAGAAAGAAAACACTCTGTATGTATATTTTTTGCAAATTTCAATCAATTTAATAATTAACAAATGTTATCTATCTGAAATAACTTAAAAGAGAAAGATTGACTAAGCACATTACATATAAAGTAATTGTTTTGTCATTTTGTAGAAATAAAAAAAATATATATTTTACAGAATAATAATTATGTATTTTTGTTTTTCAGGCTGTGACCACATTCTTCCGGCTGCAAAGTGTTAATATAAGTAATTTTGATATACATTTGTAATTCCTTAAAATTAGTAAGTTTCGAAATACATGTCTATTGTAATTTGTAACATTTTGAAATACAACTATATGTATGTATGTATGTATAGAAAAATAAAATGTACTGTAATAATGTTGAGTTACTTGAATTTAAAACTAAATTCCTTAATTCCCTTTTTCATTACAAACAAACTAAAAAATATATATAAATAGAACAAAAACAAAAAATAAATAAAAACGGGCTCTGGATTTCAGTTACATTTTTTTTAGAAAATAATAAAAAAAAAGATCAATAAAATACTTAATTAATTAAATTTGTCATATTAACCTGTATTCAATAATACATATTTAGAAAAAAAATTCAAATTTATGTGCATATATAAATATATATGTATGTAGGGATGTGTTTATATTCTATGAATGAATAAATAAATAAATTACTGATCTACGTAACAAACTCATTTAATGAAAAAGAAGAAGAAAAAAAAAAACAAATTAAATGAAAATTGAACGGACGATGTTTATATGATGATACAAGAATATTCATTCGATAATTTTAAAATTTAAGCTTGAATTTCAAAACTTTAGTTCTATTTTTGCTAGATAGGACAGACAAGAATGTTTTGTTTAGGAGCTTCAACTGAAAATAGAGTAAACTACCAAATTTGAAAACCAATGTATATGAATTCATATACAATTTTAAAACGTGGAATATCTAAATTACATTCTATTATTGTATTGGAAGGGATATCACTGCTTCGGTATCTCATGCAGCGAAAACAAACTTGGAATGGAAAGCATATTTTGTAGCAACTAGTACATTTATTTTTCGACAAAAGAAACTCAAAATTTAAAATTTAACAAATTATGTTTTTTTGGGGAGTACCAAACTAAAAGGACTAAGGAGTAGTACGGGAGTATACTCCGATCGTAGTCAAACGACGGCTATTAAAGTCGTTGCGCAGCCGATGTCCGCTTAAAGTACTGAATGTTAATAATTGGCCCAGACCAGACCAGTCTTCTTTCAGCTTCAATAACCGGTTTTTTATCCCCACTTTTGGATAAAATGTACTTCAACTCGCCTTCTCTCTTCAAAAAAACCGGTTGTTGAAGCTGAAAGAAGACTGGTCTGGTTTGATTCGTGTCAGCAGGAAGATGATGAGTATAAGAGAAAATGATGATAATCCAGGATTGCCGTAGCTATTGAAAGTATTTTGGATCTTTACATAAAATTGTGCAAATAGAAAAATAATATGGAAAGACGAAGAAAGTATTCTATTAGATTATATTATTAAAATACCCAAAAAAAAAAGAAATAGCAAAATTTGATTGAAATCCCATTTTAAATCAAAAACCCTTCTATGCAAATTCCGTGGAAGGCAATATGTTACGGCTCTATACCGTCTTTGGGTAAGAAATATAAGTCCCTGCTCGGGAGCCAAATTTTTAATACTGCTGGGTACAAAATGTGGGTTGCTAAATTTATGACGTTCTTTCTCTGGGCTTTTCCTTTACGAGGTTTTTTACAAAGTCCGTTATTTCGTTGTCCTGTGGTTTTGTTCAAATTCTAAATAAAAAAATTACACTTCTTAATGCAAAAAAAACATTTTTTTTTATTAAGTCAGATTCCTATTCTGAACACTCATATGCCCTATGCTATGGTAATATTATAATATGTACATGATAGTGTGCTTAATAAATCTTATTGTTCGGTAGAGGAAGTGGCAAGTGAGGTTGTATATCAATTTGACATACATACATATGTATGTATATACCTTCTAAGCATGGATGTTAGATATGATCGCGTACGTCTGGATGATTCGTCGGTTTTATATGATCTTTTTTGTAATTTTATCAGGACGGATGTTTATCAGGGTATCTTCCGCGGATCGGACCTGAAATGCTGTCTCAGGTATTCTTGACACACCTAAATCCACTGTTTACAATATATGTAAAAGGTTTTTTAAAAACGGTGAAATTGAAGACAAAAAGCGTTGTGGTAGACCTAAAAATATTACTCATTCTGATAAACGGTTCTTAATAAGAGAAATTAAGGAAAATCTAGCTCAAATAATCAGTGAATTAAGATCAAAATTGAAAATCTTTAAAAACATTGAAAAATAATAGGTACGAAACATGTGTTGCTCTTAAAAAGTGTTTGTTGTCAGAGATTAATAGGAAAAAAAGATACAATTTTGCCAGAAATTATAAAAATAAAGATTTTAAATTTAGGAAAGAGGTTATTTTCATTGATGAAAGCAAGTTCAATATATTTCGAAGTGACGGTGAATAATCTAGAGTACGGAGACAAAAAAAAAAAAGAATTAGATTTAAAAAACATAAATCCATCTGTAAAACATGGTGGCAAAAGTGTACTTTTATGGAGAGGGAAACATTATGGACCAGTATATAGATATTTAAATATTAAAAAAAAATTACTTCAAAGTGCTGAAAAGTTGGATGTTGTTGATTGTCAGATATATCTGCGATTATACTAAATTAGCAAAATCCCAGACATCCCTTTTCAGAAGAACCTTTATCTCAAGAACACTCAGCTAGGCAGAGAAGAGTTACGCGACTAATGATGAAGAGGCTCGCAATCATATGGGAACTAAATTCTCTGCGAAGTTTCCTTCATCGCTCTAGAAAGGTTAATATTTACACAGACCATCAACCAACAACCTACGTACTAAGTAACAAGAAAACTTGGAAGAGATGGAAGGCCATTCTAATCTGATTACAAGTCAAATAAATTATATTCAAGAATTACTTGTTGAATGTAAAAAATTATTAACTCACAACACTCACACACTTGATTTCATTAAGTCTTTAATTTGCAAGATTGGTTTTATGAAGATTTTGACTAGTCAGTCTTTCGGAAAGCTTGATTATTCAAAAATAGTCAAACTCTGAGTTTCGCTAGAGATTAAAAATGTACTCATAGATTTGGAATCCCATGTTAACCTGGTGAAGATTTCAAATGTGACTGGGAAAATAGCTTGTTATGTTTTTGTATTGACGTTTTTTTCTACTAGAGAGAAATTCATTATAAGGAGTATTGATTGGCTGAAATTTTTTGTTCTTTTCTGAAAACGAGATGAATTTTATGTTTTAAATTTTTTAAATATATAATTACAAATTTTATATACAATTTTAACTTGATTATAATATGAAAAATGTTGGTACATAAAAAAGCTTTATGACTTATCAGTGTTATTCCTATCAAAAAAATAATTACTTTTTAAAATATTTAAATTTATTAGGTGTATCAATTTAAAGGATATGAAATAAATTATTTGCGAAAAACATGAAGTTTGAAAAAAAAAATCACTGAAAAGCATTTATAATTAGAAACCGTTTATTCAAAATTTATCCAAGCTTTAATTGGTAGTGAATTACAATACACATTAGAATTTTTAATTTGTCTTTCGAATCAAACTTCCTATCATAAAATAAAAAGCAAACAGAGAAAAACTTAAAATGCCTGCAAAAGAAATAGAGTGGCCACTACTTATTACTTTCCAGATATTAACGGCAAAAGAATATCTGTGTGTCAGAAGTGTTTCAGATTTACGCTGGATGAAATTAAATAGTTTATAAAAACTGTAGTAAAGAAACTGTCGACAGGCGTGGTTGTCATCAAAGTTCCAAAAAACTTAGTCCGGAAAAGAAGAATGGAATAATTGATTTCATTAACAGCTTTCCTGCATATGAATCACACTACACCAGGCGAGATTCATTCAAAAAATATCTTCAAGCCAATTTATCAATAGCAGAAATATACAGATTGTATTCTAAATATTCAAACCCAGTTTTATTGTTCAAATTTTCCGAAATATTTAAATCGCTAAATTTGGCATTTAAAAAACCCAAACTAGACACTTGTCATAAATTCAAGTTTAAAATGAGAATAGATTCGACAGACGGAGATGATCTTATTGTCCTTAATAGCCAAAATACAATGAAAGCGACACGATTTTGTTGTGCGACAAAATTAAATTCAATTTTGTTTTTCTCCTATACAACTGAATATAAAAACTGCTAATATGTGTACAATGAGTGCGACAAAAAATTTCGGCGACAAAATTCAATTTGATTTGAATTTTGTCGCAAGAATGAGCCCTTCTTGATTAAATTTTCATACGGAGTAATTTATTATATGTCTATTTGACATTTATGACAGCAAATTATTTTTTAACAAATTGAATAAGACATCAAAACTTTTAGAATCCATCCTAGTGCATTTGAAAAACATTTCAGGATCTTTTTCTTTTATCTTTCGAAAAGAAGTTTCATAGAACCCATGATTATTTCTTTGTAGAAACAACTCTCTCACCCAACATGATCTTTTTCTTTTCTTTCTTTTTTGAATAAAATTGTCACACACTACTGCAGCAATTACACTTGCTTTAAGTATTCTTATTAATTTATTTTTATTTATTTTCATTTTAGAACACCAAACCAACAAACATATGAAAAACATTAATTAATTCGCAATGACAGTTAAATGTCGCAATTATTGTATATAGCTCGCGACTTTTTAGCGCGACAAAGTTTTGCGAGAAAGTCGTGTCGCTTTCATTGTATTTTGGCTATAAGGCACAACATAGAAAGGAACCTGATGACGTCTATCTAAGCAAAGCAAGAGATAAAGAGAAACATTTGCAAAATTCTTGTATAACAACATTCACGTTCTACCTTCAACAATGCTTACCAATTTAACTGTTCATAATCTTAACACCAACCAAGGTTTTTTTTCTCAAATATTATTTTCAATTTTTCTCGGAAATATAGCAACAATTTCATGTGGTGACATGTTGTGGTTCGTAGAATTTTGTAACGAATATTTTACGGTGTTTCTAGCATCTCTGTTGTTTCTTTTTTTTTTGTATAGGAATTTCAAAACTTTGAATTAACTAAATGGGTAAAGTGACATAGCTTTGCCCTATTTTATGTTTTATATTTTCAGTGCCAGTGGTTGGAGTTTACAAGCGAAAATCCAACAGGCAGTCATGGGATGAAGAAAATTTGAAAAGGGTAATTGACGCTATTGCGGAAAATGGATTGGGATGGTTAAAAGCATCTAAGATGTTGCCATAAACACGTTTGCAACAGGCCTAAAAAAGGTACTGGGTAGGTATCAAACCACCTTCACAACAAACATGGAAAAAGAGTTAGTGAAGCATATTAAACTTCTAAAATCCAGGCTTTCTGGCATAACTTGCGACGAACTTAAAAGTTAAGCTTATCAATTAGCCGTAAGAAACAAGCTGTCACATCGTTTTGATTCCGAAAACGACAAAGCTGGAATGATTGGTTGCGCGGAATCAGGGCTAGAAACAGAAATATTTCTCTTAGAAAACCTAAAGCTACATCAGCTACACGAGCAATGGCTTTTAATAGGCCACAAGTTAAAAAATCCTTTGAGCACTTGGAACTTATTCTGGTACAAAATAAAATTCCTTTTACAAGGATATGGAACGTGGATGAGTCAGCTCTGACTACGGTTCAAAAACCCCAAAAAGTTTTTGCAACTAGAGAAAAAAACAAGTTGGAGAGTTTACGAGTGCAGAAAAAGATCAACATGTAACAGTAGTTTGTTGTATGAGTTCTGCAGGTACTTTGGTTTCTCCAGCACTTATTTTTATACGCGAAAAAGTTGGAAAAATGAGCTCAAAGACGGTGCTTCGACAATAATTTTAGGATTAGTGCAGTCGAAAGGCTGGATGACTGGAGAACTTTTTTTTAAAATGGTTGCAGCACTTTAAAAAATTGACTTCTCCTACTTCTGAAAAAAAGTAGTATTGCTTCTTATCGATGGCCATTCTAGCCATAAAGCCATTGACGTTATCATTTATGCCAAAGAAAATGGAATTGTTGTGTTATCATTTCCACCACACTGTACACATAAAATACAGCCTCTACATGTACATTTTACGGACCCTTGAAGACCTATTATAATGCTGAAGTTACCAACTGGCTTAAAAATCACCCAGACCTGTTATAAACCAGTACCAAATAGCACAGAAGAAGCGTATGGAAAGACCTTCACTAATGAAATTGCCTCCAGTACTAGAATACATCCTTTCAACCAAAATGTATTTCCCAGATTTTTCCAACTGAACATAAGACACCTTCACCGATGGAGAGCAGTTTTAAATTCAAACCAGCTGACGTACTTCCACTGGCGGTTGCTAGCACATCATCAACACAAAGAAAACGGAAAGGGTGTGGGTAACAAGTGCTAACAAGTTCTCTTTTTCTTATGGAACTTCAAACAAAGGAATCAATTAAACGTAAAACTGAAGAACGACGTGCAGCAAAAAGAGCAAAGCAACAATTAAATTTGATAATAAACACACAACACAAAGAAAATAATTTCTCAGGTGAAAGTGATGAAGAAGATTGTCCTTGCCTTTATTACAACGAACTTTTTTCAAATTCTAAAAGCAATGAACAATGGGTTCAGTGTATGCAGTGCTAAAACTAGGGCTGGGCACATTGTTATTGTGTTGGAATTAATAACAATCAAACTATGATACAAACACACACATGCGAACTATGCACTATGCACTATGCACGTTTTATACTAAAAAAACGAAGGGGCTATTTTTTCTTAGGCAACCCTTATAATATAAATAAAACAGTGTATTTAATAGTTTGTATATGCAGGCCTTTACTTTCTATACATTTTAAAAATTTTTTTTCAATTTTTCATACAAATTCAACAAGTCTAAACTCGTTATAGCACTTCTTCGACACAGCGGATCAACTGCTCTTTATTTTTAGGTACATGTTAGCTGAGGATCTACTTTTTTAGATAATAAGTAATAAATATATAATAATGTTGTTTAAAAAAAATTAAAAATATTTTAAATTTCTTTAAAGTAACAGAAGCCTAAACTGACACACTGGCATGTCATTTTTCCTTTGCCCTGTCTCAAAACGACACATTAAATTGTTTGATAATAAAGAGGATTTTTGTAATATATCTTACTGATGAAGAAGTTGTTAATTGTCAGTTGGAAGAATTGTTTTCATTTTTTTAACAATATTTTTAAAAATACGCTTATTCTGTATGTTTTCAAATTAAAATTATTCGGCGCTTGTCTATAGAACCTCTTTACCTTCTTACCCAGCTGAGGGTTTGAAGAACCTGATTACTACCTGATCCTAATTTTATTTCGATTGACAAGCTTTTTTTTTTCATATTTCAGAACAGTTCTTTTGACAGTTATTACAGAAGTTCCGACTTTTTTAGCTAACACCGAATATTTTAAATCTGAATTTTTCAAATATTTGGAAATTATTTCGTCTCTATTCTTCTGTTCTTTGTCTGACAATTTGCCTCTTTGACGAATAACTTTCAAGTGACTACCATGTTCTTGTAGGTCTTGTTTTATAGAAAATATGACACTTTTACTTATGTGAATTATGCTGTTATGACACGGTATTAATACTATTGGAAAATTTTAAGTACTTAAAGAAAGAGACAACTGATTTGAGAAACAGAGACACACTATCAAAAATCAGTTGACATTTTCTTAAAGTTGTGTTGCCGGTATCTCTGTTTAATGTAAATGACAATTAAAAGCAGGAACACAATGTGAAGGTGTAGTATGTAGTACATGTAGTCCTATGAACTATTAAAAGTAAAATACTTTATTTTTCATATGACGCATCACAATGTATAGTGTGTAGCTGTAGCTGAAAGTAGAATTTTTCCTACTTCATTCTACAACTTCACGCTTCACTATTGTCAATAATTCTGCCATTTTGAAAGAGAATATTGATTGTGTCGGTTGTGTTATTTAAATTTCAAATTAAAAATGGAAAAATTTATTTGGAACGACGTATATATTGATTTTTTAATTGATAATGTTAAATCAAAACCTTACCTTTATAATCCAAATGTTCAGGATTATAAAATTAAAGGAAAAAAAACAATTTTCTGGAACAACTTTGTTTCAGAATTTAACAACATTTTTGGTGAAAATTTATCTCATGGTATGTATCTTTTTATTTTTTTAGCTTTTTTGTTTGCCGAAATTTTTAAAATTATCTTTTATTTTTACTTCTTTAATTTCAGCCGAAGCCACCAGAAAGTGGAATAACTTAAAAACTTATTATTCATAAAAAAAAAAATGAATTAAAAAAATTAAATAGAAGTGGAGCTGACGCAGAAAGTTCCGAAAACACTGAGGATATTAATAAATGGAAGTTTTTTGAAAAATTAAAATTTTTATCTGTTTGTTATGAACAAACAATATCTGTTAACAATTTTAATCGATCATCATTGGAGGTGAATAAGCTATTACTATTTTTAAAGTAAGATGTATAAAAGATTAAATATATTTTCAATAATTTCTTTTCAGATATTGAATGTACCAACCCAAACAAATATTATTGAGGAGGTTATTATTTCAGAATGTCTAACAGATGAACCTTCAATTTCTGAAATATCCCAAGCTTGTTCAAGTAAAGAACTAAGAACAAAAAAAACAAAAAGAACAAAAATTTCTAATCAAGAAGAAATATTAACTGAAAGATGCCTTAAAGTATCTGAAGATTTAATTTCAAATTTAAAAAATGAAAATCCATGTTCTGCATTCGGAGTATATATTTCTGAGGAACTAAATAGATTGGATGAAGATTTGAGAATTGATGGAGAAAGCAAAATATTTAGCATTATAAATGACTTGAAGTTAGAGCAGTTAAGAAGAAAAAAGTAGTACTTTAAATTAACTTAGGTTTAGTTTTTTATGTGTTAGTACTTAGTATATAGTTTAGATGTAAGTTAGCTAAAAATGTAAAGATAAATATAAATATAAGCAAGAAAAGATAATTAAAAACAAACATTTAAAAATATAAATTATTTTTTTAATTTACAATTTTTGATATAAATTTTTTACAATCAGTTTCACTAAGTAGGTAAAAGAGAATGTTTATCTTAATTATTTATTCATTCTTGAAAACAGCGCTGGTTAAAATGTTTTTATTGGTCTCTAAAAGTGCGAAAATATTGTTCTAAATTTTTTCTTATGTCTACAGCAGATTTTCTTGTACTTCCAGCACGTCTAGGTGCATATTCGTTATAATTTTCGGAAATTATATGATCTATTTCACTTTGAGAAAAACTATCGTGTGTTACTGGTACTGTTTTTTTAATGTTATCTGTTCTTAAATAATTGTGAAGACAAATACAAGCCAAAGCAACTTTAATAGCTTCTTTAGGTTCTCTGTGTATAGCAGTGAACAAAACTTGAAATCGATTGGCTAAGATTCCAAATGCATTTTCAACAACTCGTCGATTGCGTGAAAGCATATAATTAAATCTTTGCTCACTTTCAGATAAATTCGTATGAGAATAAGGTTTCATTAAATATGTCGTTAGTGGAAAAGCATCATCACCTATCAATGTAAATGGTGATGGTGTTGAAGTTTTCGGTAAATAGCATGGCTTTGGAACACAAAGATTTCCACTCTCAAAAGCAACCCTTAGATCGGAATTGAGCCAAAGTCCAGCATCTCCTGTTCTTCCATTCACACCCACATCAACGTATATGAATCTATACTGGGCATCAGCTATAGCCATTAGAATAAACGAATGAAAACCCTTGTAATTATAATATCTCGATCCATATTCTTTCTTTGGTCGGATTCTACAATGTTTTCCTAGAAAAAAAAAAATATATACACATATGTATGTAGAAATTAAATTCACGAAATTTAACTTTAATGGTAAAATACTTTATTAAAAATATTGAAAACTACAAAACTTGAAATATTATTATCCACGTAATTTAAACTTTCCACGTCCACGGTTGCTTCGAGAAGAACAATCAAATTACAAAATAATCTATTTGCTACCTACTTTGTACAATAATCTCTATTAGGCAAACGGTAAGTACAATATAATACAATTAACAATTTTATAATACATATTACGGTAAAGTGTATAAGCAATAATTAATAACAATTTAATTTCAATGATTAATATTATACAATGCAAATATTCTTAAATTAAATCTAAGTGTTTAATTCACTACCACATGTACATATGTATATATATTTACCACAAAAATAAAAAATAAAAAAAATTAATTAAATGGAACTTTGATACCATCAATAGCTCCAATACAATTAGGAAAAAACCACAAGTCGTAGAATGCTTTTGAAATTCTCATCCAATCTGCCTCCGATTGAGGAAATTTTAAATACACTTCAAGTAAAACTTCATAAATTGCTGCAACTGTTTCTTTCAAAATTTTTGATACTGTGGACTGCTGTATTCTAAAAAGAATGGAAATAAATGATTGTTTTGCACCTAGAAAAATAATTAAAATATTTATAATTCACATTTCATAAATAGCTGAAAAAGTAAAAAATTCCTACCTGTTGATAAATATACAAGAGTTACTTGTAGACGTTCCTCAGGTGTAATAGGTTTCCTCATATTAGTGACTTGTTTGGTAATATATGGTTTTACTTTTTCTAAAATTTCTCCAAATTGTGTTGGAGTCATGCGGATAACATTTTTGTACAAGTTAACATTTTCGTCTTCAATTTCTTTAAATAATTTATGACTAAATCCTTGCTCTTCTCGTCTCAGTAGCCATGTACTTGAAAATTTCTTTTTCATCTTTTTGTCTTTATTTTGCTTTTTTTTAATAAAGTATTAATACAATAATTTAGTAAATGAATGTTCGCGATTATTATTTTTTTTCTATTCATTTTGTTTGCACTCTTAAGGAAAAAAATTAGAAATAAATAATTACGCACACCACAGAATTTTTTTTTGACATTTTCAGTATTAATACTGAAATAAGTGTTAGTCATATCTCTCTTTCTTTCTAGTTGCTTTTTCCGTAAAGCATACTTGTTATCTCTTTTTAATAACGAAATTAATCATGAAATTAATACCGTATCATAACAGCATTAGGAACGCTTACATATTTCGAAGAACAAGTTTCAATTTTTTCTAGGACAGTCCTAAGTTTTTGAACAAGCTTACTATTTTATTTTTATTTCGAAAAGTCTGTGAAAAAAAATTTTTTGGGCCACCTTGTATTTAATGCTCATATTTTAGCTTATAATATAAAATCATTTTGCTGTTTTTAATTAGACAAAATTATATCTGTGCCAACAAATCAAAACAGCTTATGTTAAATTTCCAAACTTTTCAGTATTTTCAGATTTAAAGTTTGTACTTGTCTTCAGTAAAATCCTGACCAAGATTTTTATATAGTTTTAATTAATATTCATTTGGACCTAAAGCATCATTTCAATTAATAAAGTGGGTTAGCACAAAATTAGTTTTGAAGGGGGAAAATAGGTATTTTTCAACTTAAGCAATTTTGTTAACTTTATGACCATTCCTTTTAAAAGTCTTAAGTGACTTAGGTTAATTTTATTATAATAATTTAAGACACTTTTTTTTTGGCAATAAAATAATTCCGATTGTTCAAAATAATTCCATCCAACAAAGAAGTTTTTCTCAATATTTTGTTGGTTAAAATTCACCCAAATATTGAAAACAAATACTCATTGCACCGGCAATAGCAAATCCATAAAAAAAACGAAGTACTAATAAAAATATATATTGCGATGATACAGATGATATTAAACCGGATGTTCCATCAAGTAATAATGACGCAATTAAAACAATTTTACGACCTTTTGTGCCCGCTAGACAACCCCGAAAATATTAACCCATTAATATGCCTAACATTGGTGATGCAGTTAGTCAACCTTTATGTTCTGATGTCAAATGAAAATCGCATGTTGCAGCTGGTAAAACAAATGACAATGTTGTAACACCCACTGCCGTATTTAAATAAATAAAACCATTTACAAATAATAACATAAAATGAAATTTTCCAAAACCACATTCTGTTAATGCTAAATCACATTGTTGAGCATTAGATTCCAAAAACTCAAGAACCATTTTATTTGAATTTTTGTTTTTCTATTCGACTAATTAAAAAACAATTCAAACTTTGTTTTAGCGGACAATTTTATTTTTTATAAATTATAAAAAATTGGAGAGTTAGACTCAGGCTTCGTCTTCTGTTAAATCTGTTAAATTTCAAAATTGTTTTGTTTCAAATCTATTTGATACTCTGCCTTTTTCCTTAATTGTGTAATAATCATGTCCCGGTAACTCCTTGAAATCTGCCTTGACATATGTTTCGTCATCCACTACACAGCAGTCAAATTTGCACAGATATGTTACATACAATTTTCGGGCTCTCTTGCAGGGCTATCTTTTCTTTTTCTACAGAACGATTCAGCACTTTTTGAACTTTGTATGTTTTTAAATTACAATTATTCGGCGCTTGTCTATAGAACCTTTTTACCTTCTTACCCAGCTGAGGGTTTGAAAAACCTGATTTTCTACCTGATTCTAATTTTATTTCGATTGACAAGCCTTTTTTTCATATTTCAGAACAGTTCTATTGACAATTATTACAGAAGTTCCGACTTTTTTAGCTAACACCGAATATTTTAAATCTGAATTTTTCAAATATTTGGAAATTATTTCGTCTCTATTCTTCTGTTCTTTATCTGACAATTTGCCTCTTTGACGAATAACTTTCAAGTGACTACCATGTTCTTGTAGGTCTTGTTTTATAGAAAATATGACACTTTTACTTATGTGAATTAGGAACGCTTACATATTTCGAAGAACAAGTTTCAATTTTTTCTAGGACAGTCCTTAGTTTTTGAACAAGCTTACTATTTTATTTTTATTTCGAAAAGTCTGTGAAAAAAAAATTTTTGGGCCACCTTGTATTTAATGCTCATATTTTAGCTTATAATATAAAATCATTTTGCTGTTTTTAATTAGACAAAATTATATCTGTGCCAACAAATCAAAACAGCTTATGTTAAATTTCCAAACTTTGCAGTATTTTAAGATTTAAAGTTTGTACTTGTCTTCAGTAAAATCCTGACCAAGATTTTTACATAGTTTTAATTAATATTCATTTGGACCTAAAGCATCATTTCAATTAATAAAGTGGGTTAGCACAAAATTAGTTTTGAAGGGGGAAAATAGGTATTTTTCAACTTAAGCAATTTTGTTAACTTTATGACCATTCCTTTTAAAAGTCTTAAGTGACTTAGGTTAATTTTATTATAATAATTTAAGACACTTTTTTTTTGGCAATAAAATAATTCCGATTGTTCAAAATAATTCCATCCAACAAAGAAGTTTTTCTCAATATTTTGTTGGTTAAAATTCACCCAAATATTGAAAACAAATACTCATTGCACCGGCAATATCAAATCCATTAAAAAAACGAAGTACTAATAAAAATATATATTGCGATGATACAGATGATATTAAACCGGATGTTCCATCAAGTAATAATGACGCAATTAAAACAATTTTACGACCTTTTGTGTCCGCTAGACAACCCCAAAAATATGAACCCATTAATATGCCTAACATTGGTGATGCAGTTAGTCAACCTTTATGTTCTGATGTCAAATGAAAATCGCATGTTGCAGCTGGTAAAACAAATGACAATGTTGTAACACCCACTGCCGTATTTAAATAAATAGAACCATTTACAAATAATAACATAAAATGAAATTTTCCAAAACCACATTCTGTTAATGCTAAATCACATTGTTGAGCATTAGATTCCAAAAACTCAAGAACCATTTTATTTGAATTTTTGTTTTTCTATTCGACCAATTAAAAAATAGCTCAGACTTTGTTTTAGCGGACAATTTTATTTTTTATAAATTATAAAAAATTGGAGAGTTAGACTCAGGCTTCGTCTTCTGTTAAATCTGTTAAATTTCAAAATTGTTTTGTTTCAAATCTATTTGATACTCTGCCATTTTCCTTAATTGTGTAATAATCATGTCCCGGTAACTCCTTGAAATCTGCCTTGACATATGTTTCGTCATCCACTACACAGCAGTCAAATTTGCACAGATACTCGTATGTTACATACAAATTTCGGGCTCTCTTGCAGGGCTATCTTTTCTTTTTCTACAGAACGATTCAGCACTTCTTAAACTTTGTATGTTTTTAAATTACAATTATTCGGCGCTTGTCTATAGAACCTCTTTACCTTCTTACCCAGCTGAGGGTTTGAAGAACCTGATTTTCTACCTGATCCTAATTTTATTTCGATTGACAAGCCTTTTTTTCATATTTCAGAACAGTTCTTTTGACAATTATTACAGAAGTTCCGACTTTTTTAGCTAACACCGAATATTTTAAATCTGAATTTTTCAAATATTTGGAAATTATTTCGTCTCTATTCTTCTGTTCTTTATCTGACAATTTGCCTCTTTGACGAATAACTTTCAAGTGACTACCATGTTCTTGTAGGTCTTGTTTTATAGAAAATATGACACTTTTACTTATGTGAATTAGGAACGCTTACATATTTCGAAGAACAAGTTTCAATTTTTTCTAGGACAGTCCTAAGTTTTTGAACAAGCTTACTATTTTATTTTTATTTCGAAAAGTCTGTGAAAAAAAATTTTTTGGGCCACCTTGTATTTAATGCTCATATTTTAGCTTATAATATAAAATCACTTTGCTGTTTTTAATTAGACAAAATTATATCTGTGCCAACAAATCAAAACAGCTTATGTTAAATTTCCAAACTTTTCAGTATTTTAAGATTTAAAGTTTGTACTTGTCTTCAGTAAAATCCTGACCAAGATTTTTATATAGTTTTAATTAATATTCATTTGGACCTAAAGCATCATTTCAATTAATAAAGTGGGTTAGCACAAAATTAGTTTTGAAGGGGGAAAATAGGTATTTTTCAACTTAAGCAATTTTGTTAACTTTATGACCATTCCTTTTAAAAGTCTTAAGTGACTTAGGTTAATTTTATTATAATAATTTAAGACACTTTTTTTTTGGCAATAAAATAATTCCGATTGTTCAAAATAATTCCATCCAACAAAGAAGTTTTTCTCAATATTTTGTTGGTTAAAATTCACCCAAATATTGAAAACAAATACTCATTGCACCGGCAATATCAAATCCATTAAAAAAACGAAGTACTAATAAAAATATATATTGCGATGATACAGATGATATTAAACCGGATGTTCCATCAAGTAATAATGACGCAATTAAAACAATTTTACGACCTTTTGTGTCCGCTAGACAACCCCAAAAATATGAACCCATTAATATGCCTAACATTGGTGATGCAGTTAGTCAACCTTTATGTTCTGATGTCAAATGAAAATCGCATGTTGCAGCTGGTAAAACAAATGACAATGTTGTAACACCCACTGCCGTATTTAAATAAATAGAACCATTTACAAATAATAACATAAAATGAAATTTTCCAAAACCACATTCTGTTAATGCTAAATCACATTGTTGAGCATTAGATTCCAAAAACTCAAGAACCATTTTATTTGAATTTTTGTTTTTCTATTCGACCAATTAAAAAATAGCTCAGACTTTGTTTTAGCGGACAATTTTATTTTTTATAAATTATAAAAAATTGGAGAGTTAGACTCAGGCTTCGTCTTCTGTTAAATCTGTTAAATTTCAAAATTGTTTTGTTTCAAATCTATTTGATACTCTGCCATTTTCCTTAATTGTGTAATAATCATGTCCCGGTAACTCCTTGAAATCTGCCTTGACATATGTTTCGTCATCCACTACACAGCAGTCAAATTTGCACAGATACTCGTATGTTACATACAAATTTCGGGCTCTCTTGCAGGGCTATCTTTTCTTTTTCTACAGAACGATTCAGCACTTCTTAAACTTTGTATGTTTTTAAATTACAATTATTCGGCGCTTGTCTATAGAACCTCTTTACCTTCTTACCCAGCTGAGGGTTTGAAGAACCTGATTTTCTACCTGATCCTAATTTTATTTCGATTGACAAGCCTTTTTTTCATATTTCAGAACAGTTCTTTTGACAATTATTACAGAAGTTCCGACTTTTTTAGCTAACACCGAATATTTTAAATCTGAATTTTTCAAATATTTGGAAATTATTTCGTCTCTATTCTTCTGTTCTTTATCTGACAATTTGCCTCTTTGACGAATAACTTTCAAGTGACTACCATGTTCTTGTAGGTCTTGTTTTATAGAAAATATGACACTTTTACTTATGTGAATTAGGAACGCTTACATATTTCGAAGAACAAGTTTCAATTTTTTCTAGGACAGTCCTAAGTTTTTGAACAAGCTTACTATTTTATTTTTATTTCGAAAAGTCTGTGAAAAAAAATTTTTTGGGCCACCTTGTATTTAATGCTCATATTTTAGCTTATAATATAAAATCACTTTGCTGTTTTTAATTAGACAAAATTATATCTGTGCCAACAAATCAAAACAGCTTATGTTAAATTTCCAAACTTTTCAGTATTTTAAGATTTAAAGTTTGTACTTGTCTTCAGTAAAATCCTGACCAAGATTTTTATATAGTTTTAATTAATATTCATTTGGACCTAAAGCATCATTTCAATTAATAAAGTGGGTTAGCACAAAATTAGTTTTGAAGGGGGAAAATAGGTATTTTTCAACTTAAGCAATTTTGTTAACTTTATGACCATTCCTTTTAAAAGTCTTAAGTGACTTAGGTTAATTTCATTATAATAATTTAAGACATTTTTTTTGGCAATAAAATAATTCCGATTGTTCAAAATAATTCCATCCAACAAAGAACTTTTTCTTAATATTTTGTTGGTTAAAATTCACCCAAATATAGAAAACAAACACTCATTGCACCGGCAATAGCAAATCCATTAAAAAAACGAAGTACTAATAAAAATATATATTGCGATGATACAGATGATGTTAAACCGGATGTTCCATCAAGTAATAATGACGCAATTAAAACAATTTTACGACCTTTTGTGTCCGCTAGACAACCCCGAAAATATTAACCCATTAATATGCCTAACATTGGTGACGCAGTTAGTCAACCTTTATGTTCTGATGTCAAATGAAAATCGCATGTTGCAGCTGGTAAAACAAATGACAATGTTGTAACACCCACTGCCGTATTTAAATAAATAGAACCATTTACAAATAATAACATAAAATGAAATTTTCCAAAACCACATTCTGTTAATGCTAAATCACATTGTTGAGAATTAGATTCCAAAAAATCAAGAACCGTTTTATTTGAATTTTTGTTTTTCTATTCGAGCAATTAAAAAACAATTCAAACTTTGTTTTAGCGGACAATTTTATTTTTTATAAATTATAAAAAATTGGAGAGTTAGACTCAGGCTTCGTCTTCTGTTAAATCTGTTAAATTTCAAAATTGTTTTGTTTCAAATCTATTTGATACTCTGCCATTTTCCTTAATTGTGTAATAATCATGTCCCGGTAACTCCTTGAAATCTGCCTTGACATATGTTTCGTCATCCACTACACAGCAGTCAAATTTGCACAGATATGTTACATACAATTTTCGGGCTCTCTTGCAGGGCTATCTTTTCTTTTTCTACAGAACGATTCAGCACTTTTTGAACTTTGTATGTTTTTAAATTACAATTATTCGGCGCTTGTCTATAGAACCTCTTTACTTTCTTACCCAGCTGAGGGTTTGAAGAACCTGATTTTCTACCTGATCCTAATTTTATTTCGATTGACAAGCGTTTTTTTCATATTTCAGAACAGTTCTATTGACAATTATTACAGAAGTTCCGACTTTTTTAGCTAACACCGAATATTTTAAATCTGAATTTTTCAAATATTTGGAAATTATTTCGTCTCTATTCTTCTGTTCTTTATCTGACAATTTGCCTCTTTGACGAATAACTTTCAAGTGACTTCCATGTTCTTGTAGGTCTTGTTTTATAGAAAATATGACACTTTTACTTATGTGAATTAGGAACGCTTACATATTTCGAAGAACAAGTTTCAATTTTTTCTAGGACAGTCCTTAGTTTTTGAACAAGCTTACTATTTTATTTTTATTTCGAAAAGTCTGTGAAAAAAAAATTTTTGGGCCACCTTGTATTTAATGCTCATATTTTAGCTTATAATATAAAATCATTTTGCTGTTTTTAATTAGACAAAATTATATCTGTGCCAACAAATCAAAACAGCTTATGTTAAATTTCCAAACTTTGCAGTATTTTAAGATTTAAAGTTTGTACTTGTCTTCAGTAAAATCCTGACCAAGATTTTTACATAGTTTTAATTAATATTCATTTGGACCTAAAGCATCATTTCAATTAATAAAGTGGGTTAGCACAAAATTAGTTTTGAAGGGGGAAAATAGGTATTTTTCAACTTAAGCAATTTTGTTAACTTTATGACCATTCCTTTTAAAAGTCTTAAGTGACTTAGGTTAATTTTATTATAATAATTTAAGACACTTTTTTTTTGGCAATAAAATAATTCCGATTGTTCAAAATAATTCCATCCAACAAAGAAGTTTTTCTCAATATTTTGTTGGTTAAAATTCACCCAAATATTGAAAACAAATACTCATTGCACCGGCAATATCAAATCCATTAAAAAAACGAAGTACTAATAAAAATATATATTGCGATGATACAGATGATATTAAACCGGATGTTCCATCAAGTAATAATGACGCAATTAAAACAATTTTACGACCTTTTGTGTCCGCTAGACAACCCCAAAAATATGAACCCATTAATATGCCTAACATTGGTGATGCAGTTAGTCAACCTTTATGTTCTGATGTCAAATGAAAATCGCATGTTGCAGCTGGTAAAACAAATGACAATGTTGTAACACCCACTGCCGTATTTAAATAAATAGAACCATTTACAAATAATAACATAAAATGAAATTTTCCAAAACCACATTCTGTTAATGCTAAATCACATTGTTGAGAATTAGATTCCAAAAAATCAAGAACCGTTTTTTTTGAATTTTTGTTTTTCTATTCGACCAATTAAAAAATAGCTCAGACTTTGTTTTAGCGGACAATTTTATTTTTTATAAATTATAAAAAATTGGAGAGTTAGACTCAGGCTTCGTCTTCTGTTAAATCTGTTAAATTTCAAAATTGTTTTGTTTCAAATCTATTTGATACTCTGCCATTTTCCTTAATTGTGTAATAATCATGTCCCGGTAACTCCTTGAAATCTGCCTTGACATATGTTTCGTCATCCACTACACAGCAGTCAAATTTGCACAGATACTCGTATGTTACATACAAATTTCGGGCTCTCTTGCAGGGCTATCTTTTCTTTTTCTACAGAACGATTCAGCACTTCTTAAACTTTGTATGTTTTTAAATTACAATTATTCGGCGCTTGTCTATAGAACCTCTTTACCTTCTTACCCAGCTGAGGGTTTGAAGAACCTGATTTTCTACCTGATCCTAATTTTATTTCGATTGACAAGCCTTTTTTTCATATTTCAGAACAGTTCTTTTGACAATTATTACAGAAGTTCCGACTTTTTTAGCTAACACCGAATATTTTAAATCTGAATTTTTCAAATATTTGGAAATTATTTCGTCTCTATTCTTCTGTTCTTTATCTGACAATTTGCCTCTTTGACGAATAACTTTCAAGTGACTACCATGTTCTTGTAGGTCTTGTTTTATAGAAAATATGACACTTTTACTTATGTGAATTAGGAACGCTTACATATTTCGAAGAACAAGTTTCAATTTTTTCTAGGACAGTCCTAAGTTTTTGAACAAGCTTACTATTTTATTTTTATTTCGAAAAGTCTGTGAAAAAAAATTTTTTGGGCCACCTTGTATTTAATGCTCATATTTTAGCTTATAATATAAAATCACTTTGCTGTTTTTAATTAGACAAAATTATATCTGTGCCAACAAATCAAAACAGCTTATGTTAAATTTCCAAACTTTTCAGTATTTTAAGATTTAAAGTTTGTACTTGTCTTCAGTAAAATCCTGACCAAGATTTTTATATAGTTTTAATTAATATTCATTTGGACCTAAAGCATCATTTCAATTAATAAAGTGGGTTAGCACAAAATTAGTTTTGAAGGGGGAAAATAGGTATTTTTCAACTTAAGCAATTTTGTTAACTTTATGACCATTCCTTTTAAAAGTCTTAAGTGACTTAGGTTAATTTCATTATAATAATTTAAGACATTTTTTTTGGCAATAAAATAATTCCGATTGTTCAAAATAATTCCATCCAACAAAGAACTTTTTCTTAATATTTTGTTGGTTAAAATTCACCCAAATATAGAAAACAAACACTCATTGCACCGGCAATAGCAAATCCATTAAAAAAACGAAGTACTAATAAAAATATATATTGCGATGATACAGATGATGTTAAACCGGATGTTCCATCAAGTAATAATGACGCAATTAAAACAATTTTACGACCTTTTGTGTCCGCTAGACAACCCCGAAAATATTAACCCATTAATATGCCTAACATTGGTGACGCAGTTAGTCAACCTTTATGTTCTGATGTCAAATGAAAATCGCATGTTGCAGCTGGTAAAACAAATGACAATGTTGTAACACCCACTGCCGTATTTAAATAAATAGAACCATTTACAAATAATAACATAAAATGAAATTTTCCAAAACCACATTCTGTTAATGCTAAATCACATTGTTGAGAATTAGATTCCAAAAAATCAAGAACCGTTTTATTTGAATTTTTGTTTTTCTATTCGAGCAATTAAAAAACAATTCAAACTTTGTTTTAGCGGACAATTTTATTTTTTATAAATTATAAAAAATTGGAGAGTTAGACTCAGGCTTCGTCTTCTGTTAAATCTGTTAAATTTCAAAATTGTTTTGTTTCAAATCTATTTGATACTCTGCCATTTTCCTTAATTGTGTAATAATCATGTCCCGGTAACTCCTTGAAATCTGCCTTGACATATGTTTCGTCATCCACTACACAGCAGTCAAATTTGCACAGATATGTTACATACAATTTTCGGGCTCTCTTGCAGGGCTATCTTTTCTTTTTCTACAGAACGATTCAGCACTTTTTGAACTTTGTATGTTTTTAAATTACAATTATTCGGCGCTTGTCTATAGAACCTCTTTACTTTCTTACCCAGCTGAGGGTTTGAAGAACCTGATTTTCTACCTGATCCTAATTTTATTTCGATTGACAAGCCTTTTTTACATATTTCAGAACAGTTCTTTTGACAATTATTACAGAAGTTCCGACTTTTTTAGCTAACACCGAATATTTTAAATCTGAATTTTTCAAATATTTGGAAATTATTTCGTCTCTATTCTTCTGTTCTTTATCTGACAATTTGCCTCTTTGACGAATAACTTTCAAGTGACTTCCATGTTCTTGTAGGTCTTGTTTTATAGAAAATATGACACTTTTACTTATGTGAATTAGGAACGCTTACATATTTCGAAGAACAAGTTTCAATTTTTTCTAGGACAGTCCTAAGTTTTTGAACAAGCTTACTATTTTATTTTTATTTCGAAAAGTCTGTGAAAAAAAATTTTTTGGGCCACCTTGTATTTAATGCTCATATTTTAGCTTATAATATAAAATCATTTTGCTGTTTTTAATTAGACAAAATTATATCTGTGCCAACAAATCAAAACAGCTTATGTTAAATTTCCAAACTTTTCAGTATTTTAAGATTTAAAGTTTGTACTTGTCTTCAGTAAAATCCTGACCAAGATTTTTATATAGTTTTAATTAATATTCATTTGGACCTAAAGCATCATTTCAATTAATAAAGTGGGTTAGCACAAAATTAGTTTTGAAGGGGGAAAATAGGTATTTTTCAACTTAAGCAATTTTGTTAACTTTATGACCATTCCTTTTAAAAGTCTTAAGTGACTTAGGTTAATTTTATTATAATAATTTAAGACACTTTTTTTTTGGCAATAAAATAATTCCGATTGTTCAAAATAATTCCATCCAACAAAGAAGTTTTTCTCAATATTTTGTTGGTTAAAATTCACCCAAATATTGAAAACAAATACTCATTGCACCGGCAATAGCAAATCCATTAAAAAAACGAAGTACTAATAAAAATATATATTGCGATGATACAGATGATATTAAACCGGATGTTCCATCAAGTAATAATGACGCAATTAAAACAATTTTACGACCTTTTGTGTCCGCTAGACAACCCCAAAAATATGAACCCATTAATATGCCTAACATTGGTGATGCAGTTAGTCAACCTTTATGTTCTGATGTCAAATGAAAATCGCATGTTGCAGCTGGTAAAACAAATGACAATGTTGTAACACCCACTGCCGTATTTAAATAAATAGAACCATTTACAAATAATAACATAAAATGAAATTTTCCAAAACCACATTCTGTTAATGCTAAATCACATTGTTGAGAATTAGATTCCAAAAAATCAAGAACCGTTTTATTTGAATTTTTGTTTTTCTATTCGAGCAATTAAAAAACAATTCAAACTTTGTTTTAGCGGACAATTTTATTTTTTATAAATTATAAAAAATTGGAGAGTTAGACTCAGGCTTCGTCTTCTGTTAAATCTGTTAAATTTCAAAATTGTTTTGTTTCAAATCTATTTGATACTCTGCCATTTTCCTTAATTGTGTAATAATCATGTCCCGGTAACTCCTTGAAATCTGCCTTGACATATGTTTCGTCATCCACTACACAGCAGTCAAATTTGCACAGATATGTTACATACAATTTTCGGGCTCTCTTGCAGGGCTATCTTTTCTTTTTCTACAGAACGATTCAGCACTTTTTGAACTTTGTATGTTTTTAAATTACAATTATTCGGCGCTTGTCTATAGAACCTCTTTACTTTCTTACCCAGCTGAGGGTTTGAAGAACCTGATTTTCTACCTGATCCTAATTTTATTTCGATTGACAAGCCTTTTTTACATATTTCAGAACAGTTCTTTTGACAATTATTACAGAAGTTCCGACTTTTTTAGCTAACACCGAATATTTTAAATCTGAATTTTTCAAATATTTGGAAATTATTTCGTCTCTATTCTTCTGTTCTTTATCTGACAATTTGCCTCTTTGACGAATAACTTTCAAGTGACTACCATGTTCTTGTAGGTCTTGTTTTATAGAAAATATGACACTTTTACTTATGTGAATTAGGAACGCTTACATATTTCGAAGAACAAGTTTCAATTTTTTCTAGGACAGTCCTAAGTTTTTGAACAAGCTTACTATTTTATTTTTATTTCGAAAAGTCTGTGAAAAAAAATTTTTTGGGCCACCTTGTATTTAATGCTCATATTTTAGCTTATAATATAAAATCACTTTGCTGTTTTTAATTAGACAAAATTATATCTGTGCCAACAAATCAAAACAGCTTATGTTAAATTTCCAAACTTTTCAGTATTTTAAGATTTAAAGTTTGTACTTGTCTTCAGTAAAATCCTGACCAAGATTTTTATATAGTTTTAATTAATATTCATTTGGACCTAAAGCATCATTTCAATTAATAAAGTGGGTTAGCACAAAATTAGTTTTGAAGGGGGAAAATAGGTATTTTTCAACTTAAGCAATTTTGTTAACTTTATGACCATTCCTTTTAAAAGTCTTAAGTGACTTAGGTTAATTTTATTATAATAATTTAAGACACTTTTTTTTTGGCAATAAAATAATTCCGATTGTTCAAAATAATTCCATCCAACAAAGAAGTTTTTCTCAATATTTTGTTGGTTAAAATTCACCCAAATATTGAAAACAAATACTCATTGCACCGGCAATAGCAAATCCATTAAAAAAACGAAGTACTAATAAAAATATATATTGCGATGATACAGATGATATTAAACCGGATGTTCCATCAAGTAATAATGACGCAATTAAAACAATTTTACGACCTTTTGTGTCCGCTAGACAACCCCAAAAATATGAACCCATTAATATGCCTAACATTGGTGATGCAGTTAGTCAACCTTTATGTTCTGATGTCAAATGAAAATCGCATGTTGCAGCGGGTAAAACAAATGACAATGTTGTAACACCCACTGCCGTATTTAAATAAATAAAACCATTTACAAATAATAACATAAAATGAAATTTTCCAAAACCACATTCTGTTAATGCTAAATCACATTGTTGAGCATTAGATTCCAAAAACTCAAGAACCATTTTATTTGAATTTTTGTTTTTCTATTCGACCAATTAAAAAATAACTCAAACTTTGTTTTAGCGGACAATTTTATTTTTTATAAATTATAAAAAATTGGAGAGTTAGACTCAATCTTTTGTATATCTCATCCACTTTACATTCTGCCAGAAAAAAGTGCTCCCATCATTAGCAATTTTACGCCATGTAAATTTTTGTTCTTCAAATTGAAGAAAAGTCCATGCATTCATCCTGCGACATTTCATTTACAGTAAATTTATTTTTAACTTCAACAGAACGAACAAATTTATACCAATCGCGTGGATGGTGGATTTGAATTATTAAGAACATGATTATTACACAATTAAGGAAAAAGGCAGAGTATCAAATAGATTTGAAACAAAACAATTTTGAAATTCCCTAAACAATTTATGGTGTGACAGGCTATTTGCACATGTGGCCCATGTGGGTTGAAAAGCGAGGAATACATAACAGAAAGGACTATTAACTCAAGGATTTACATCGATGAGTGCCTACAAATACGTTTACTACTGTTTATTTATAGCTATACTGGATCTGCGTTTTTTTCGCCTGACCTAGAGACATCTCATTAAGCTGAAATCACCATGGAATGGTATGAAAGGAACAGTATCAACATAGTATAAAAAGCAGCAAATCCACCAAATTGCCCAGAACTTCGGTCTGTTGAAAAATATTGAACTCTTATGAAAAAAAATCTTTAAAAAACTTTAAAAAAAGTAAAACACTCAATCGATTTCAAAAACAAATGGAGAAAAGCATATGCGGACATAGAAGAAGACAAAACTTCATGCGAGGCCTGAACAACACTCTAAAAAATTTGTTGAAAATTGTTATCATTATAGCAATAAAATTTTGTTGAATTTTCCTGCTTTTGTTTGAAATTAGACTGTTTTCTATACAAAAGTTTTGTTAGATATAAATAAAAGCAAAATTAAACTACTTTGTGAATTTATAAGCATAAAAATATTAAAAATCAAATAAAACTTCTAATTTTTCAAAGCTAATGTTTATTTCTACACATTCAGTGTTTGATTTTTAACAATCTGCACAATTTTAAACATAACTTTAAATTTTGAACATGCACTGCTAATTTTTAGGCATTAAGATGTGTATTATTTAGCCTTGAATGTTTATTGCTGAACACTTGTTGTTCATTTTTCAACAATGTGTAACTTTACACACATTCAGTTGATGTTTAAACATCGATTGTTGATATTTTAGCAATAAGTGTTTATGATCCACTCACAAATGTTCAATTTTAAACAACTAAATGTTCATTTTACAGCAATAACTGTATTTTGTGAACAATTTGTGTGTTTTTCAGCAGAATAAGTAATAAAGTAGAGGTTTCTGTTGGTATTAACTATTAATATGTATCAAGTTCAGTTCATTTCATATTGAGCAGTTGAACTATAAAGAACAATCGTGTAAATTTAAAGTGAATAAAGTGAATAAATTGTTTCAAGTTTTAATTTAAGTTATATATCAATATGTTCAAGTGCAATATATGTCAGAAAGAATTTGTAAGTATATAAGACTTTATCACACACATTTATATATACATAGAGGAAAAGAATGTAGTGAATTTAGATGTTTGATTTTAAATTGCAACCTATACATTCAGAAAGTGCAGAAAGTACACTATCACAAAAACAATATCTTATATCGATGAATGAGAAGAAACATTTTGAAGAAGAAGAGAAGGAAAATGTTAAACAAATTATGAAAGGATGTTTTCCAATTCAAAGAACATTTTTCAACAACCAACAAGAAATTCCAACAGTAAAAGATATACTTGGAAATTGGCCTTTGATTTTTACAAAACAATATCTCTATAACCACTTTCAACAACTTATGAATCTTGATCCTGTTTGTTTCAAAAAAAATTTTATGTTAGCAAGAGAGAAATTATTTGTATTTTTTAAATACGATAATTATACAGATGATGCTGAAATAATAAAATCAATTTGTAATTATTTTAAAGAGGACGAGGAGCTCTTGTTTAAAACTTTCAAGGTGAATTGACTTACTGAAATATGTATGTATTTAATTTATTTCTGTATTTAATATTTTATAATTTCAGTTTGGCACTACAGTGGATGAGGTGAAAAATGATATACCAACCAATACTCCATGGATATCAATTATTGGTATGATTTTCATAAAATAACTTGTTTGTTTTAATTTGTACTCATTTATATTAATAGATGCGTTACCAGGAGAAAAGTGCATATCTTACCTCTGGTTGGAAACAGAATTAACTTCAAAGGAAGAAGATTTCGACATTGTAGATTTAGTTACTCAAATTTTATGTTATTATTATGTTTTCAATATTATGTATCCCAAAAATATATCTCAGACATGTGAATTTTTAATGAGATATTTTTTTAAATTCTATCCGTCACAAATTAGAGGACAAAAAAAACACATAAATAATTTTAAAAAGATCAACAATTTAATTTGTAAACTGGATGACGACAAAAAATAAGCATTTGTAATTTCAAGTTTTTTTACCCCTAGGATCGCCTGATAGACAATGTCAATATTTTAGCCGTGCGTACAAAAATGTATATCATACATTTTATATGGAAATTTTATAATTTTTTTTTTTCAAAACACGTACGATTCTTTGATTAACTCGTACGATTTTTTTCTATAGTATTTTTACTTTTTGAGATATGTAAAGTGCAAAACAAAATAAAGAGATGAAAATTTCCCTTACATTTTTAAGATATTTTTATACTAGAATATTCATCAAAGTGTTCTCTTTAGTATTGTTCTTTTCAGTATTGTAAACAGAATACTTCAATAGAAATTTAAATTTACAAATATTACAGGCCTTTAAAGTCAACTTTAGGTCGAAATTATGTTTGAATTTGTAAATGTATGGAAATTTAACGTTTTTTACAATATTTTGCACTTTATCTCGAAAAATAAAAGAAATACAAGAAAACTGTACAAATCAGTTTTAAAAGAGACACTTCAACAAATATCAAGGTCAAAAAAATTCTAAATTTCCATATAAAATGTATGGCTAAAATTTTAACATTGTCGATCAGGCGATTATAGGGTTAAAAAAATAGTTTCGCAAATAAATTAAAAATGTAAAGAAGAAAAATATAAAAATAAAGTGAATTAATGTTAATTTTCATATATACATATACCTATGTACATAAATACTTTTTAGTTAGTTAGTTATTATAAATTGAAAAACATTTAAGAACCAAAGTTCCTTTTTTTATAGAAAAATAAATAATTTTAATAAAATTAAAATAAAAAATGTATGCAAATTTTTTAAATTTTGAATCCTATTTTCTGTTGTTTTATCCATATCTTTTGTTGAATTTGCAGCAATAATTACTGCTTTATTACACTCTTT
The DNA here is from genome assembly GCA_932526495.1 of Bombylius major. Taxonomy (NCBI): domain Eukaryota; kingdom Metazoa; phylum Arthropoda; class Insecta; order Diptera; family Bombyliidae; genus Bombylius; species Bombylius major. The sequence goes on along the minus strand of OW052046.1, from coordinate 28,649,328 downwards.
TTGTTGAATTTTCAACACTAATTTTTCTTGGGTTAGACATTATTTGTTGAATTTTCAACAAAAACTTCTGCTATATTACCCTTTTTTTTGTTGAATTTTCAACACTAATTTTTCTTGCGTTACACATTCTGTTGAATTTTCAACAAAAACTTTTGCTATATTACCCTTTTTTTGTTGAATTTTCAACACTAATTTTTCTTGCGTTACACATTCTATGTTGAATTTTAAGCAAAATTTCTGTTGTATTACACATTTATTGTTGAATTTTCAACAATGGCTTTTAAACATTTTTAGTTGAAAAATTTTAAACTAAAAGTGTGCAAAAGTGTAGTGTGTAAATTTACTGCTATTATAGTCTGTTAACTGTTGCCTACTATAATAGTAGCAAATTTCAACAAAAATTTCTTAGAGTGAAGTTAGAAACTTTTATTCTAAGAATAACAATAAATGTTTAATTTTAAGTAAATACATATATTATACTAACAGAAAAATTAATCTTTTTTCAAAATCAACTTTACACTGTTTTTTTATACTAAAAAAACGTGGTGTCTATTTTTTCTGGGGCAACCCTCATAATATAAATAAAACAGTGTATTTAATAGTTTGTATATGCAGTCCTTTACTTTCTATACATTTTAAAAATTTTTTTTAATATTTACACAAATTCAACAAGTATACACTCGTTATAGCACTTCTTCGACACGGCAAATCAACTACTCTTTATTTTTAGGTACATGTTAGCTGAGGATCTACTTTTTTAGATAATAAGTAATAAAGAAATAATAATGTTGTTTAAAAAAAATTGAGAATTTTTTTAATTTCTCTAAAGTAACAGAAGCCTTAACTGACACTCTGGTATGTAATTTTTTCTTTGCCCTGTCCCAAAACGACACACTAAATTGTTTGATAATAAAGAGGATTTTTGTAATATATTGTTACAAAATTGGCCTTTGTGAGAGAAATAGGAAGTAAGGAATTCAAAAAGTTGCAAAAAAAGAAGAAATAAGGCATCCGAGCGGGATTTTTAAAAGAGAAGAAAAAGGTATGGGTTAAGGGCTGACAAGGGGAAATGATGAAATAAAAGACAGTTTTTAAAATTTAGAAAACGATTCTGAATTTTATTATGAATTAAAGGCGTTTACAAATTTTGGATCTTTTACAAAAAAAAAAAAAAAATTCAATTACAATGTAGTAACAAACAAATTTTAAACCGTAAAATAAAAAAAAGGAAAAGAAATTAACCAAAAAAAATTTATCTAAAAAGAAGAAAAGGAAAAAAAAATAGCGCTGGCAAGAAAAAATGTAACAAGTGAAGTGAGGAAGATCAAATCAAAACTGAGTCTGATTCACTGGATCAACTGAGTATGGGTTAGAAAAAATTTACAAGTCGGCAGCACCGATGGATTTTAATTAAAGCCAATTATTAATTCAGAGTAAATTAAGTGAGGTTAAAAAAATGCGAATAAAAAAAATAGTAGTAAAAGAGAATGTGTATATGTATATTATAAAAAAAATGGTAAGGAAAAATAAGAAAAAAAAATTTACGTACCTACCCAAAAAAAATGATGTGAAGTGAAAAATAATGTGTAGTGAAAAGTGAGTGACAATAAAAAAAAACTATTGTGAAAATGAAAAAACTAACTTTGAATTTTAAAAAAATATGTGTAAAAAATTGTTAAAAAGAACAAGCGGAAAACTCACGAGAACCACTTTTGAAAATCAACCACCAACTGAAAACTGAAACTAAACTGTGGGTGTTTTGCCGTGGATGTTTTTATAGTGTTTTTCCGAATTCGCGAATTTTCTTTGGGAATTCTTTGTTAGATTTCCAGTCGGCAGGGTAAGAAAATTCGCGAATTTATTGATTTTTCTTGTTTTTGTGTGGTGATGGTGTTTTTTTGTTTTTGTATGGTGATAGTGTTTTTTGTTGTTGTAAAAAAGAATTGTTATGTGTTCTTTGTTGTTTTTGTTTTAAATGTTTGTTTCCTTTGGTTGTAATTTTTCCTGTCTTTTATTTATTTTCAGGATTCGACTGTATTTTAATAGGAGCTTCTGATTTGGGCACCAGTTTATACAAATTTGGTGTTCAATTGGAAGTTTCTTTTATTTACAGCCAATAACAACAAGTTTTGACTTTTAAATTTATATAACTTTGGCAAATTTTACTAATTCAATTTTTATCCAATTTTCTTCTCTTTTCAGGAAAATAGGACGGCGGGATGGTTTCTTGATCTTGATGTAAGAGGTAACTTCATTTTAAAGTATGTAATTTTATTAAAATTTTATTAATGAAGTTCTTTTTTCTTTTTCAGGTTTGTATAAC